>CM057337.1:444500041-447390943 GCA_030015575.1 Agapanthus africanus | reverse complement strand
ACTGATGAGTAGGATTACTCCTCGGGTGATTCCGACCAATTCTCCTTTTGGGTTTGGAGGAGAATTCGGGGAAAACAGTGGGAGCCATCAAGATTAGATAAAATGATTAACCATTTTGATCTAGGTTAGAGTGCACACTGAGTGTTTCTTTTCTCTCTCTCTTTGGCAGCAACCATGGTCCGACCCTTGACTAAAACTCATAAACCAAGTTAACTGAACCTTCTTAAAACACTTTGGCTTTTTGAATGTCACGGTGTCGCATACATCATTGCACTTCTATATCACCTTTGCATTTCTCCAGAACACCCCATATCACTACGAACATCCACTTCCATTGGATAAATCCATCGTATTGTTACATACGAACTTGAAGGAACTTGTTCCAGATTCGAGGATGGATTTTGGTTCTGGAGAGATTGAATAGGATTATTCGGTTGTCTTTTCCCTTTACCTTCTCTCAGATTGTGAGGGCTCCTAGGATTAGGAGAGGGTACACCTATTGAGCTTATTGGATAGTCTTCTTCCAAACCATAGGCAGCTGCCGAACGGTAGGGAAGGAAGAAAACCAACAAGACTAAGTATGGTGTACAGAAGGTAATAAGTAAAGACATAATAAAGGGATTAGAATAATGGCAAAGGAAATTGCGACTGCTATCATTCACGAAGAAACCAGGTATACCACTGCCACTCCTAGATCCACTTTTGATTTCTCCAAAACACTCCGTATCACTACGGATATCCAATCCTATTGGATATGCCATCGTATAGTTACATACGAACTCGAAGGAATTCATTCCAAATTCGAGGATGGTTTCCGGTTCAGGAGAAATAAGAATAGGATTAATCAGATGTCTTTTCCATTTACCTTCTCTCAGGTTGCGAGGGCTCCTAGGATAAGGAGTGTACACCTATTACTCTTATTAGATAGTCTTCTTCCAAACCTTAGGCTGGTGCCGAAGGGTAGAGAAGGGAGAAAACCAATTAGCCTAAAGAAGGTGTACAGAAGGTAATAAGTAAAGACAAAATAAAGGGATTGGAGTGAGGGCAGGTAAGTATATGGTTACTGTCATGAATCAGGATAATGGAAGAGGCATTACTAGGAATACCAGATTACCCCATCGAAACATTTTCATGTTCCAGTTTCACTGTGCGATGTTAATTAAAAACTGTTTTCCCAATTGGAATCTAACTACAGGGTATGTGTTTACCAGATCATTTTCTCACATCTGTATGCTATTACGGATGGTGAGTGGGAGTAAGATATTGGGAATTGGGTGATTAGATCCTCATTATATCAGAATTTGTTGTAATTGGTGATATTTGAGGAAATAACCTAGGTTTTTGTCGGACGGCAAATATTTGGTTTTGAATATCTGTTGTTATGCACCAATTTCAAACTGATATATCAATACGTTTATTTTATAAAGTGAGATATAACTTTTTGATATTATGTCTATGACATTTACCTATATCAGTTGGTGATTAGATAAGATGCATTCAACAGCGGTGTAATTCTTTTTAACCATAGTATGGTTTTTCTGTAAATCTACGGTAGTGCCCCGGCCATCAATCCGAGGCCAAACGCGGAAATGAAAACTTTTTATGAAACAGACGCTATCGTAGGATTTCACCCGGATCGTACCATTAACACTAAACTAGCTAACTACAAAGATGATAGAAAAGCCATACCGATCGATCCGTGTCCTTCGGTCTTTAGCCACCATCTCTATCTCCTCGCGGCATCTCCGATCTCGCTCGATCTCCGATCTCCTCGTCAAAAAGGGGCACCACATCAAGAAGTCTTTTTACAGGCTCCCGCTTCAAACAGAAGCAACTCGGACATGAAGTTTGCTAGCCGACATGTCCAAGGTGAAGTAGAGAATGTGTGTGATAATTTTGTCTCAAGCATCTATTGATTCTCAACACATGAGATTGTATGGATGGAGGTTGAAGATGAAGCCATGGATGAAACTGTAAGTCCACGTTACTCATCCCGGTTCTTTCGGGGTTGCGGAAATGGTGAAAAACGATTTTTTTCGGTGAAGGGTAACATGGACTAGAAACTGGATCTTTGCTAAACTAACTATCTAACAACCTAACTAAGAATTTAACTACTATGTTAGGGGTTATACCTAGTTTTGAACTCCTTCTCTTCTTCTCCTTGTAGTGGTCGGATCGGCCTCACCTCGTCGTCTCCTTGTGCCGAAGAAGGATCCACCCGAAAGCTTCTACCTTTGGCTCCTACCTCAATGGAGAGGAAACTAAAATACTTGGCTTGCTAGACCTTGTATTCTAGGATGAGTAAAGAAGTGTTTTTAGGGTTTTATCTCAATGGTTCATGTTTCTCAACTCATGAGACAAGAGAACTATGAGCAAGAGGAAGAGGGAGAGCATGGATGAGAGAGAGTGGAAATGATAGAATGAGAGAGGACTTTTATAACCATGCTCTCAAAAACAAAAATAATCATGATAATAATAATAATTAAGTATTTGTGATGGTTCATTTCAATGGCATTATCATTTCATGCATTTAATGCAATTTGTAAATAACAAGCAAGCAAAACTCATACCCATGAAATGATAGCCATGAAATGATGATGGTCAACAAGTACAAAATAGTCAACCGGTCAAAAAAGTCAACAAGTCAACAAAAGTCAAACTTTCAACCCAACCATGGCACAATAATACTTAATTAATATTTTTATTAATCATATTTTTTATTCTCATTAGGGTTTAGAAAAAGTCAACAGTCAACAACCCTAATGAGAATCCTCCGCCTCTGTCTCTGTCAACCGTGCATACACACCCCGCATCCGTGTTCCAAGAAATACGAATACAAACGAGATAAAACTAATCCCAAAACGCATACTAGGATCTGGCATAAACCAATGCCCGCTAGTAATAACTGCCCGGACACCAAACGTGCACAAGTGCGCGGATATGAACGAACCCTGTCGTTAAACCATGCGACCTCTACTCTGTTTTGCCAAAGGCGAATAGCTCTCTGTGTGGGACTCTAAAGACTCGACACTACGCTGGCAGTGGGTTTAACCACAGACCGCAAGCGGCACTAGCTGTACATAACGGTCCCCAGGTAGATGCCGATAAGAAGACACAGCGTATGGCGGGCCTAAGGGAGTGGGTTTAACCACAGACCGCAAGCGGCACTAGGCCGATGAGATAAACCCATACGAACTCCTACTGAGCCTGTATGTGACAATCTCCATACAGTCCGGTCCGTTCGTCTGAAAACATCGCATGGCGGGCCTAAGGGGTGGTAAACGTCGGTCCCCTAATAGCGGTACAAGTCGTGTCGGAGTGTAGCCCAGAACACCCTGAGATAACACTGGAAACCTACCAGTATATCTCGCTTGCCCTGGCCAGGGACTACTCGTGTAATGGCTCTCCTAGACACAGCGCGATGTCAACCCCCCAATACCGGGAGAGACGAATCCTGTCTAACCGTCACTGCCTCCAAGTGCTTCGGGACTGCGCCCAACTACTACCTATTTGCACGACTCCTTTGAGCCATGGTAGGGTAGTAATCTAAGTACAGTGGGAACTGTTAGTGTTTATGCCCTAGAAGGCCATTACTGTATCATACTAGTTTGTATATTACTTAATGGAAGCTTGGGATATTCACATGTATATAACAGTCTTGCTAAACATGGTAGTATACTACTTGGTTTTTCTATCTTAATATGTGAGCATACGTATTGATAGAGCTCTTAGGATCTTGCTTGACTACCAGCGTTGTGATGGCAGTCACACTAGTGGGGGCTGGGTAGTCTACAAGCACATCCTTATTCAGGTCCCTGGTCGTTGGATTATCGAGACAGAGCATCGATACTCCGGAGTAGACTAGTGTGTACGCTTCTCATCCCAGTTGGGGAGATGGTCTGTCCCACAGCCGTCAGTACGTCGTACTGGAGATAGTATGCAGGTGCTCGTTAGGTTATGGGTACACCGGACAGGACTCACAGGGAACTGTTGGTTGGTTTTATACCAGTCGTCAGTGAACAGTTCCCAGGTGACATGAGTACAGCATAGTCCGCAAACTTGACACTGCTACTTCGCCTCGAGTGTGTCCCACTGTTCTTAGATTGCTACCCTACCACGGCTCAAAGGAGTCGTGCAAACAGGTAGCAGTTGGGTGCAGTCCCGAGCACTTGGAGGCAGTGGCGGTTAGACAGGATTCGTCTCTCCCGGTATTGGGGGTTGTGATTGATAGAGTATGTGTGTGTTCAAGTTCTAGTTTAAATACCGCAATCAAGACGGTTTCGCTTGTAGCTAGCCGGTTGAGTACGGGTCGTCCGCAGGGAGATGGGAGTCTTTTTCAATGTGCGTTAACGAGTTAAGTCCGGTTTTTCAGATTTTGTTTGTAGTTATCTAAGTGTTGAGTTGATATTTAAAGAGAGCATGTTAGGGTTAGGATTAGGTTAGTTTGAGTTAGGAGTCTCCACATCTTTCGTTGCCCCTCTTAATATCGGTGTTACGGTAATCGGCAACAACGGGGATTAGCACGACTAGGAAGGACTTTGCGAGTATAAGCTAGGCTTTCCAACGCATAAGTCTTCCTTTTGGTGCTTGTCCGTCCGTTCTTGGCTCTTAGCCATAACCTCCGGTTAATTCAACCACAACCGGTCTCACTACGGAATCACCGCTATCATGTAGGATAGGGTGCCGTAAGGAGCGGATTGTGGTTCAATTAACGGGAGTCGATTTAAGCTGTTGGGCAAGGAAAGAGTGAGAGAGATTTCCTTCTCTCAAACTTCCCTTATCCTACCCTAACAAGTATTAACTACTCACACATCATGATAAGGAAAAACAAAACAAAACAAAAGAGGAAGATAGAAAGAAGGAGATTAGAAGAATACGACTAACTATTTGCGACCTCACCTTGGCGAGGATCGAGCGTAAGTATCATTGTCGTATGAATGATAAAGAAAAAGAGAGAAGAAAGAAACAACAAGGAAATAACAACAACTACTTAACAAATTAAAATTACAACAATTAACAAAGTAAAGAGACAAGCATGATAATTAATGGTTCTTCTTTATTCATCACTCTTCACTCAAAAGCTCACTACAAGTTTAATGGAGAAGAGGTGAGAAGAGGAAGAAGAAAAACACTAAACCTAGGCAAAAATGAAAATACAAGAATGGACCCTTTCCTTCAAAAAGTTCTGGGCTATTTATAGGCCAGAAAATGAAACCCTAGGGCAACCACCAGAACCCAAACAGAATGACAAAAATACCCCCAAAAACTTTCTGTCTGCCGCCATTATATGGCCGCGGATCCGCGGCCTAGACCCCACTTTGGCCGCGGATCCGCGGCCCTTTAGTTGAATTGGGCCCCCCAATTTGTGGTGGTTCCCTGGTTTGCTGTGTACATTATTCTGGCATATCTATTTTCTCAATTTGACTCCACGATTTTTCCAGAATTTCTGTTGAGGGAAAGGTGGACTTTTTGTCAAGATTTTGTCATGATTGCCTCGTGCTCCGCGTAGATTTCTTGGATCTTGTGCTACCATTGAGCCTTGTGCCTGAAAACGATATTGATTTGACATTTTGTCTTCCTAAACTGGTATCTGGCAGCATACGGATGAAGGGCGGAGACCGTGTTTTATCTGTGGTTGGCAGGAACCCGGATTTTTTCGTGTTTTCCATGAATTTCACCGTTTTAGAACCGAGAACCTGTATCCTGCAATTGACTAGCTAACACGGCTCAAGAGTATCTACGGATATGCAATGTGATAAAAATTGGGCGGTATGAAAATGCAAAAATCTGATATGAACAAATACCCCCAAGCTTATCATTTGCTCGTCCCGAGCAAAGTCCATTTATTCACAAAAAATTTCCTAACCTCACTTTCGCAGGGAACGCGATTGCACTGAGCATGTGCAACAGGCCGTTAAACCTCTAGGTGTCCCTAGTAGGAGGAGTGTTGTCTCCTGAGGGTTTTCAGCGGATACTACCCACAAAATCCGGTCAAGTTGGTTTGTAAAAATGACTAAGTTTCAAACCCTAAAGTTTTGTTTTTAGAAAATAACAATTCTATAATCCTAAGTCCAGACTATCGAACCTTTATTTTTCACACCTCGCTTCTTATTTAACTACAGATTTTATATGTCTTTACGTGCAGTGCAAATAGTGCCGTTAAGTTCCAGAAGGATCGATAAAAGTCATCATGTCGCACAATAAAGCCTAGATAACAATTTTAAAAGGATCACATAAGTTTTATAAAGAGTTAAGCATTTTTCAAGTTTCGTTTTCCAGTAAGGTTTCAACTTCAGAATTTCTATCTTCCTTAACAGGAAACTAAGTCGTATTTTTCACTCCACCTTTTTCTTGTTTTCATTTCATACACACCTCTGTGAACGTGCAATAGTCTTTATCAAAGAGTAAAACCTTCATATCTCCGTTAAAATTTTTATAAAAGCCTGTCTTTTATCAAGATTATTCTCACACAAAGAACCGTTAGGAATTTTAACTCGGAGAGAACACTTGCTTGACTTTGTTTTAAAACTGGATTTTCTAGGCTTCTTAGCTAGCTTTGGGCCAATGCACCCAAACCAGTTGGTTTTAGGGCATTAGGTGTAGAAACACCCCAGCGGACTTAATTACTCAAGTTACCTAGGTCCAAAAACAAAAGACAGTTTGGCGTAAAAATCAGATGATTTGATACGAACGGAGATATAACCGGCAGTTCAAATATTTTTTTGGATAAAAGACGTGTTTAGTGAGTTTGGTGTGTAATCATTCCAATCAAGTTTTAGATGGGTTATTTTTCTGACTTAGCTCCAATTACGGCATCAATAACATTCCTTCATATTCGCTTTACTTCATAAACTATTCTTGACATTACTTATTTCAGAACAAACCTATTTGATCCTCAGAAAATCATTTATCTGTTTAAAAGTTTAAACATGAAAGACTTATCATCTAATTCCCAAAATCTTACGACACGTGTAGTGTGATGTAAAGACGTATATCAGCTATAGTTAACTTCAAAGGAGAGTTATCTTTCAGGTTTTCAAAATCCAAACATAAGATCTAGTTATTCCTATTTTTTCAAACAAAAACCGTCGAAATGTTGAATCAGAGTTCTTTCACAAGCTAACTTGACAGAAAAGTTTTTATGTTTTTAGAAAATTTTCAAATTTTTATGGATTTTATGGATTTTAATATGCAGATGCAAAAATATACATATGAATGCGAAGGGAAGAAATGCGTACCGAGTGTACCCCCAAACTTAAACTGGACAGTGTCCTCACTGTCGTAGCATGAAGAGAGCAGTTGGAAGGGTCAAAATTGTCGGTTAGCGAAACACAAATTTTTATTTGTTTTTGTTTTTTGTTTTTAAAGGAAAAAGAATATACACAAATATATACAAAATGGTTTGTACATACCCCCAAACTTATTTGGAACAGTGTCCACTGTTCTTGGCTGGATAACCGAAGTTTGGAGGTAAGCAGAGGAAGATCATTCAGGGTAAACCGGCTCCTGTAAGAACAGGAGCTCCTCTGTTGGTTCGGTGCTAAGGTACGGTTTGCATCGGTGTCCGTTTACTTTAAAAAGTGAACCGTCCTTTGGATTTTCCAAATCCACAGCGCCCTGCGGATACACATTCCGCACAAAATACGGCCCTTTCCAGCGAGATCTGAGCTTTCCAGGATGGAAGTGAAGTCGGGTGTCGTAAAGAAATACCTGCTGACCAGGTACGAAGGTTTTGCGCAAAAGGTGTTTATCGTGAAACACCTTCGTTCGATTCTTAACGACAAACGCGTTGTCGTAAGCCTCATCCCTAAGCTCGCTCAGTTCGTTCAGCTGCAGCTTCCGATGGCTGCCCGCGTCCTCAAGAGACAGATTCAGCTCCTTTATCGCCTAAAATGCGCGATGCTCGATTTCGACAGGAAGGTGGCAGGCTTTTCCGTACACAAGCCGATAGGGAGACATGCCAAGGTCGGTCTTATAAGCGGTTCTAAATGCCCAAAGGGCATCAGTGAGTTTCAGAGACCAATCCTTACGGTTCTTGGAAACCGTCTTCTCCAGTATCTGCTTGATTTGCCGATTTGAAACTTCGGCCTGCCCGCAGGTTTGGGGGTGGTAGGGCGTAGAGAGCTTATGATTAATGGAGTATTTCCGCATCAAGGCTTCGAAAGTCTTATTGCAGAAATGACTTCCATTGTCGCTAATGATCGCTCGGGGGTGCCCAAACCGTGAGAAAATGTTTTCTTTAAGGAACCTAACGACAACCTTGTTGTCGTTAGTGCGGCTGGGCACAGCCTCGACCCATTTAGAGACGTAATCAACAGCTAGAAGAATGTACAAGTTCCCAAAAGAGCTGGGAAACGGCCCCATGAAGTCTATCCCCCAAACATCGAAAATCTCCACAACCAAGATCGGTTGGAGCGGCATCTCGTTTCGCCGGGATATCCGGCCCATGTGTTGGCACCGGGAGCAAGTCTTGCAATAATCGTGAGCGTCTTTGAAAAGTTGTGGCCAGTAGAAACCACATTGCAAGATCTTCTCAGCTGTCTTCCTGGGCCCAAAATGCCCGCCACACGCTTGATCGTGGCAAAACGACAGCACACTCTTGAATTCATCGTCAGGGACACACCGACGAATAATCTGGTCGGGACAGTACTTGAACAAGTAGGGTTCATCCCAGTAAAAGTGTTTTACTTGGGATAAGAAGCGAAGTCTGTCCTGACTCGACCATTCAGTCGGTAGTAATCCCGTGGCCAAATAGTTCACAATATCTGCGAACCAGGGTTCGCACGATACTGTCAAGAGTTGTTCATCCGGGAAAACGTCGTTGATCGGAATTGGAAGCGAAGGCGAAGAAGGAAGTCGAGAGAGATGGTCGGCAACAACGTTTTCACATCCTCGTTTGTCCTTAATGACAAGGTCAAACTCTTGAAGCAAGAGGATCCAACGTATTAACCGAGATTTGGCATCTTTCTTCGCAAAAAGATGGCGCAGAGCAGAATGGTCAGTGTAGACAATGACTGGAGAGCCGATGAGGTAGGGCCTGAACTTTTCTAAAGCAAATACAACAGCTAAGAATTCCTTCTCAGTTGTTGTATAGTTAAGTTGGGCGTCGTTCAGGGTTCGGCTTGCGTAATAGATTACGTGCGGCATCTTGTTGATGTGCTGTCCAAGGACAGCACCGATGGCAAAGTCGGATGCATCGCACATGATCTCGAATGGGTACGTCCCGTCAGGAGAAGAAAGAACGGGAGCAGAAGTGAGGGAGCGTTTCAATGATTCGAATGCAGTGACACAGCTAGAGTCGAAGTCGAATGGTGTGTCCTTGGCCAGCAAAAGAGTCAAGGGCCTAGCAATCTTGCTAAAGTCCTTGATAAACCGTCTATAGAAACCGGCATGGCCAAGGAAGGCTCGGATATCTCTGACGCATCGGGGAGGAGGCAGATTGGAAATGACCTCAATCTTTGCTTTGTCAACCTCTATGCCGTTTTGCGAGATGATATGTCCTAAGACAATACCTTCGCGCACCATGAAGTGGCATTTCTCCCAGTTCAAAGTGAGATTCTTGTCCTTACATCGGGTAAGGACAGCGTCAAGATGCAGCAAACACTCGTCAAAGGAGTCGCCGAAGATGGAGAAGTCATCCATGAAAATCTCCAGAAATTTTTCCACCATGTCCGAGAAAATTCCCATCATACACCGCTGGAAGGTAGCGGGCGCATTGCATAACCCAAAGGGCATGCGTCGATATGCAAACGTGCCGAAAGGATAAGTGAAAGTGGTCTTGTCCTGGTCTTTTTCGGCGATGGGAATTTGATTATAGCCGGAGTATCCATCAAGAAAGCAGTAGTACTCGTGTCCGGCCAATCGTTCAAGCATCTGGTCAATGAAAGGTAGCGGAAAGTGGTCTTTCCGCGTTGCGGCGTTGAGTTTTCTGTAATCAATGCAAACTCGCCACCCAGTTTAGGTGCGAGTAGGGATTAACTCGTTTGCCTCGTTGGTTATGACCGTGATGCCCGACTTCTTGGGGACAACGTGAATGGGGCTAACCCACTGGCTATCAGAGATAGGGTAAATGATACCACTATCTAGACATTTGACGATCTCCTTCTTCACAGCCTCCTTCATGACTGGATTAAGACGTCTTTGTGGATCCCGGGCTGGTTTGGCATCATCCATCAGATGAATGTGATGCTCAACGATGAGGGGACTAATCCCCTTGATGTCCGCCATGGACCAGCCAAAAGCTTGCCTGTTGCTGTGCAAGACCGCGAGAAGGGCTTTCTCTTGCTCGGGAGCTAGAGAAGCCGAGATGATGACAGGAAGGGTCTCGTTCTCACCAAAGTAGGCGTACTTAAGGTGAGACGGCAAAGGCTTGAGTTTGAGCGTTGGAGGTGAAATGATGGAAGGCAAGACGGGTGCAAAGGTCTCGAACTCAAAGGACTCCAGCAAAGGTTCAAAGCGAGTGTAAGCAACCGAGTTGGATGGTTCAGGTAACTCATCCGGAAAGTCGAAGGATTCAAACTCGGGTTGTGCGCAGTTAAGATCGTTTGAAAACGTGAAACACTCGTAGTCGTTGTCGGGCGCAGAAGCAGCAGCAGGTTCGAAGAGAAACGCACTAGTGGCGTCAAGATTATCGTGTTCAAACAGAAACTCCTCGAATTCACACTCTTCTGGGGTGATCTCCTGGATCGAGCAGACATCCAGTATATGAGCATTAGGTTCGGTGGGCTGATTCCCCAACCTAAAAATGTTGAGTTCAATCGTCATATTTCCAAAAGAGAGGGTCATTGAACCGTTGCGACAATTGATCACAGCATTTGAGGTTGCGAGAAATGGTCGACCGAGTATCACCGGAATTTGATTCCGGGGGTTAGCTACAGGCTGTGTATCTAATAAAATGAAGTCAACGGGGAATATGAAGTCCCCGACTCTTATCAACACATCCTCTAGCTCACCCCTAGGATGGGTGATCGATCGGTCGGCCATCTGGAGAGTGCAGTGTGTGGGTTTCAGCTCTCCGACGCCTAATTGCTCGTATACTGAATATGGAAGCAAGTTAACACTGGCACCAAGATCTAATAGTGCGCGGTTGATGTTCTTATCCCCAATAGTAATTGAAATCGTAGGACAGCCAGGGTCCTTCCGTTTTTGTGGTAAAGATTGGGTAAGGGCATCACTCACAGCACTAGCCAAGAAAACTTTCTTGGCTACCTGAGACTTCCTCTTTTTCGTGCACAAGTCCTTTAAGATTTTCGCGTAAGACGGGACTTGTTGGACAGCATCTAAAAGAGGAATGTTAATGTTAACTTGCTTAAATAACTCCAGAATCTTCTCCATTTGTGGATTTTGTTTGTTAGACCTCAACCGGTTTGGAAATGGAACATTTTGAAAATTGGTTGAGTCTAAAGCTGGAGGAGGAGATTGTGGAGTTGGAACGGATCCCAGAATAGGTGTCTTCGTGGAGTGAGAAGTGGGTCCGTTCAGAGAAGAAGAGGAAGGAGAGCCTTGTGAAGAACGGAGAATAGGCTCAGAAGACGAAGAAGAAGAAGGAGAAGAAGAAGAAGAAGCAGCAGTGGCCGGGGCATCATCGTTGATCCGTCTGCCAATGTTGTTTTGCAGCACCCTCCCTGATCTCAGTGTGGTCACGGCACTCACATTATGGTTTTGTTGTTCAAGAGCAACATGTGCATTATGTGGGTGACCGGGATTTAGAGGTGGCTGGGACGGGAGCTTCCCCTTTTCTCGCTCGCTTAAGGCCGCGTTCAGCTGTGCAATCTGGGCCTCGATGGTTTTGATGCTTTGCCCGTGTGCGGCAGTGTGTTGCACTAAAGATTGAATCGAAGACTGGATGTTGGCGGTGGATTGAGTCGATTGTTTAACAAATGCCTCCAGACTTCGCTCGAGCGAGGAAACCTTATCGTTGTTCGACGGAACAAAGTTGTTTGGTGGAAAAGAGTTGTTGGGAGCAAAGTTGTTCGTCTGGTTTTGGAAAGGTTGGGGTTGGAAGGGCTGCTGATACTGAGTTTGAGTTTGTTGTTGCGCTTGTTGTTGCGGTGGAGGGGCCCTTTGGAAATTGTTGCCCTGGAACTGATTCTGATTCTGATTCCAGGCGAAATTGGGGTGGTTCCTCCAACCGGGATTGTAGGTGGAAGAGTATGGATCATTCCTCGGTCTTTGCTGGAAGGCAGCATTAACCTGATCCTGTCCTTGCGAGGGTGGATTGTAAGGACACTCTTCGGTCAAGTGGGAAGGATCGGAACAACAAGCGCAGATGGTACGAAGGGGGAGAACAGGTGTGGGGGCAGGAGCAGAAAATTTGCTCTCTATCGCTTCAAGCTTTCGTGTTATTGCAGCCATTTCAGCTTTCATCGCAATAGAGACATCGAGTTGGTGGATTCCTACCCTAGACTGACCGGTAGAAGTGGAGGTAGAAGGAGAAGAAGTCGGTCTGGTGCTCTCCCACTGTAGCGTTTGCTCCGCAAGATCGTCAAAGAACTGCAACGCTTCCTCGTCAGATTTGGATAGGAAGTGGCCCTGACAGATGGTTTCCAGCAACTGCTTCGTTGCTGGGTTCAGTCCCTCGTATAAGGTTTGGCAGAGTTGCCATTTCTCTATACCGTGGTGAGGACACTGAACAAGAAGGTCTTTGTACCGGTCAAAGCACTTCCAGAAGGGTTCAGAAGGAAGCTGGGAGAATTGGTTGATCTCATTTCGAATTCTTGCGGTCTTATGATTTGGATAGAATTTTTTCAGAAACGCTTTAACAAACTCGTCCCAGCTGGTGATTGAGTGGGAAGCGGTGCTATACAGCCATTTTTCAGCGAGATCGCATAAAGTGAACGGAATGACCCGTAGACGTATAACATCGTCCGACAGCTGGGTTGTTTTCATCATGGCACAGACATTTTGAAATTTGTTGATGAAGATATAGGCATCTTCAGATTCAAGCCCATGAAAACGTGGAAGCATGTTGATGAAATGGGGCTTAATTTCAAAGTTGTCCCCATTGGCCGGAGGAAGAGAAAGGCAGGTGGGAAGTGCAGAACGGGTAGGGTAGAAACGATCCTGGAGCGCAATTCGCTGCGGCGCTACAACAGGCGGAGGTGGTGGGATATTGGTCTCCGTAGGAGGTGGAGCCAATCCAGGGGTGGTCAAAGAGATGTTCGGATTAAATCCCGACATCGCGGAAGAAGAGGTTGGTGAAGGTGAAGGTGAAGGTGAAGATGTATGAACAGAATTCCGGTCAACGTCGGAGTTGGCCGGCAAAGGAAGGGGTGAAAGAGGAGTGGACGGAGTATCGACTTCGGAGTCGATCGCGTAGTCGGTCGCGACTAACGTAACGCGGACTAGACGGGCGCTAGTGTCCCGAGTCCAAGCGGACATACACTAAACGAGTTTAGTATAGTCAAAGCGGAGAAAGTGAGGGTAAGAAAACGTCAATGGAGAAAGGCGATGGTTGGTGGGTGAAAATGGATTTGGCGACAAAAAGGGCAAGTTTTTATAAAAGTTTTTTGATTTTTTTTCTTCTTTTTTTTTTTTTTTAGAAAGAGATTTACAGAAATATGTACGGAAATACGGCTTAAGCAATCACAAACAAGATATGCACAATCACACCTAGATCTAGGGTAACCTAGGTCTACTAGACCTGCTCCTGAACTTGATTGTCGAAGTTAAACAGTGTCGAGAAACGGGCTTAAAAATACACTGATCACGAGGCCAGGTAAGTGCAGAGATAAGGGGAGGTTGTCCAACGCTTTCGCGAAGTTCCTTAATTAAATAACCCTTTCTCTTTCGGCGGTTGCGCCTTTAACACTTTCCTAGACACCCCGTAAACAATATACGGTTAAGCGAGGTTCTAAACACGGTTTATCTTCTCCTAATGAGCGCGAAGTCCTTAGGGCTGAAGTCTAGTATTTTTTAATTTACAATGGACAATGCATATGCTTTAGTGATTTCCGGGGTCCTGGGAAGGGTGATGAAATCCCCACCCAATCTGGATTGGTTTCAAGCCCCTTAAGTCCGTATTAAAGAATGCAAAACAGTAACAAATCAACTGCAAATAATTTTTATTTGCGGCGCAAAGAATCCTGCACAAGAACAGTTTATTGGAAGGGGGAGAAGAATTTGCGCAAAGAAAGCTGCAGAAAACACAGTTCAGTGGAGTTCAGAGGAGTGGAGAGAGGCAGAGGGACTTACAGAGAGAAGATGGCACACTGACCCCACCAAGTGGCCGCGGTTCCGCGGCAATAAGGCCCTAATGCCGCGGTTCCGCGGCGGAAATGAGGATCTGTGCTGTCATTTTTCTGGTGTGGGTTCTGGTTGGGGTCCTCTGCTTGTCTGGATGTGTGGAATTCTGATATACTCTCTGTATCTGCTCCAGATTTTTACAGTAGACCGGATGCTTCGTTTTTGTCCGTCGCGGTGTAGCCGCGAACTGTGGGTCTATCTTCCCACGTCTTTGGCACTGTACTTGAACTCCGTATTTTCAACGTCCTTGGCGTCGATCTTGAACTTCGTATTTTCCTGCACACTTGCACAAAAACTAATCAAGAATAACAAGATGGTTTCTTTTACAAAGTATATTTTTTTTCGTTTTTTTTATATACTTACAAATTAACCCGAAATTACACAAAGAAACAAACTACCGTCTCCCCGGCAACGGCGCCATTTGATTGATAAAGTATGTGCGTGTTCAAGTTCTAGTTTAAATACCGCAATCAAGACGGTTTCGCTTGTAGCTAGCCGGTTGAGTACGGGTCGTCCGCAGGGAGATGGGAGTCTTTTTCAATGTGCGTTAACGAGTTAAGTCCGGTTTTTCAGATTTTGTTTGTAGTTATCTAAGTGTTGAGTTGATATTTAAAGAGAGCATGTTAGGGTTAGGATTAGGTTAGTTTGAGTTAGGAGTCTCCACATCTTTCGTTACCCCTCTTAATATCGGTGTTACGGTAATCGGCAACAACGGGGATTAGCACGACTAGGAAGGACTTTGCGAGTATAAGCTAGGCTTTCCAACGCATAAGTCTTCCTTTTGGTGCTTGTCCGTCCGTTCTTGGCTCTTAGCCATAACCTCCGGTTAATTCAACCACAACCGGTCTCACTACGGAATCACCGCTATTATGTAGGATAGGGTGCCGTAAGGAGCGGATTGTGGTTCAATTAACGGGAGTCGATTTAAGCTGTTGGGCAAGGAAAGAGTGAGAGAGATTTCCTTCTCGCAAACTTCCCTTATCCTACCCTAACAAGTATTAACTACTCACACATCATGATAAGGAAAAACAAAACAAAACAAAAGAGAAAGATAGAAAGAAGGAGATTAGAAGAATACGACTAACTATTTGCGACCTCACCTTGGCGAGGATCGAGCGTAAGTATCATTGTCGTATGAATGATAAAGAAAAAGAGAGAAGAAAGAAACAACAAGGAAATAACAACAACTACTTAACAAATTAAAATTACAACAATTAACAAAGTAAAGAGACAAGCATGATAATAAATGGTTCTTCTTTATTCATCACTCTTCACTCAAAAGCTCACTACAAGTTTAATGGAGAAGAGGAAGAAGAAAAACACTAAACCTAGGCAAAAATGAAAATACAAGAATGGACCCTTTCCTTCACAAAGTTCTGGGCTATTTATAGGCCAGAAAATGAAACCCTAGGGAAACCACCAGAACCCAAACAGAATGACAAAAATACCCCCAAAAACTTTCTGTCTGCCGCCACTATATGGCCGCGGATCCGCGGTCTGGACCCCACTTTGGCCGCAGATCCGCGGCCCTTTAGTTGAATTGGGCCCCCCAATTTGCTGTGGTTCCCTGGTTTGCTGTGTACATTATTCTGGCATATCTATTTTCTCAATTTGACTTCACGATTTTTCCAGAATTTCTGTTGAGGGAAAGGTGGACTTTTTGTCAAGATTTTGTCATGATTGCCTCGAGCTCCGCGTAGATTTCTTGGATCTTGTGCTACCATTGAGCCTTATGCCTGAAAACGACATTGATTTGACATTTTGTCTTCCTAAACCGGTATCTGGCAGCATACGGATGAAGGGCGGAGACCGTGTTTTATCTGTGGTTGGCAGGAACCCGGATTTTTTCGTGTTTTCCATGAATTTCACCGTTTTAGAACCGAGAACCTGTATCCTGCAATTAACTAGCAAACACGGCTCAAGAGTATCTACGGATATGCAATGTGATAAAAATTGGGCGGTATGAAAATGCAAAAATCTGATATGAACAGGTTGATATCGCGCTGTGTCAGAGAGCCATTACGCAAAGTCCCTGGCCAGGGCAAGCGAGATTTGCTGGTAGGTTCCAGTAGTTTCTCAGGGTGTAATGGGCTTCGCTCCGACACGACTTATACTGCTATTAGGGGACTGACGCTTGCCGCCCCTAGGCCCGATATGCGATAGTCTAAGACGAACGGACCGGACTGTATGGAGATTGTCACATCAGGCTCAGTAGGAGTTCGGATGGGTTTCCTCATCGGCCTTCTTATCGACATCTACCTGGGGACCGTTACGTACAGCTAGTGCCGCTTGCGGTCTGTGGTTAAACCCACTGCCAGCGTAGTAGTCGAGTCTCTAGAGTCCCACACAGAGAGTTTCCTTACTCCAGGCGAAACGATATAGAGGTCGTATGGTTTTACGACAAGGGTTCGGACGCATACGTGTGTTTACGCACGTACGACTTTCGGACAGTTTTTACCAGTCGGCTTTGGTTTAAGCCAGTTACTGGTATCCGGTTATTGGATTTATACAGTCTAAAGTTTTTCCGTATTTTTGCGGAAAGGAGGGGCGTTCTCGTAATTGCGCGAGAAGCTTCTAGAAGATGGTGACTAAGGAGGTTTAGGTGGCATATACAATGAATGTGATTAGTGAGTCATATGGATGATTCATCCATATCATTAATGCATCATAAATGCTTAATGACTCATGGATGTGAATCATCACTAGATATTATCAAGCATGGTTGTTAAATTCATTTCTTTTCTTTTCTTGATAAAAATAAATGCTTGATATATATTATCATAACTCATTATTCTCACTTCATTATTATCTTCACCTTCTCTCTCCTCAAGCTCTCCCTCTTCAAACCCTAATCATCCCCTCTCATGTGTTGAGTACAAGGATTAGTTAGACTAATTAAACCATAACCCTCACTCTATATCACCTAGCTTCTTTGATTAGCACTTAAAGAAGGTTAGTTGCCTCAAGTTTAGAGGCTAAGCTTGGAGTAAAGCTCTCGGGTGGATCGTCTACTACTTCGAGAAGGCCGAGGAGGAGGAGGAGTTCGCAAAGACGAAGGACACGATTTGTTAGGTATAATCCCTAAACATAGTAGTATAGAACTTCTATGTTTCTTGTTATTTATCGTTTAGCTTCGATTCGTGCGGTTAGTCGATGTTTAAGCAAAGAACAAGATCTCCCCGCAAGTCGTGGGGTGTTGTACATCGACTTACAGTGGTATCAGAGCCTCGCTAAACAATAAATAACTTACTTGCAAATTTGTATGAATTTCGAACGAAAAAAAACGAAACCGGAAAACCCCGAAATCACTAGTTTCTGTCGAATTTTAAATGAAGTCCTAAAATTTTTCAGGGAGGTTCAGAAAGCTTAAAAAGACAGTAGAAGAACACCTAAGAAATTTGGGCCCCTGAAGCGCCTAAAGCGCCGCGGAACCGCGGCGGATCGCACCGATCCGCCGCGCTTCCGCCGCCGAGTTGGCGATTCAGGAACCCAAATTTCCTGTGTTGCTTCTCTATGATATTTGGTATTTTCTGTAAGTTTTTATTTTTGCTCAGGTTTCAGATTTACAGAGAAGTATTGGAGCAAAATTAAAAGTGTTTAATCGATCGAAATTATACAGTATTTGCTTGTTGGATTATATCTGTGTTTGTATAATGTGTTCGTAAACCTCCCCTAACTGCTAGTATGTCGGTTGGCAGGGGGTTGCACATTTCTGTAATGGTTTTTACTGTTTGTGGATATGAACTGTGTTGGACTGTTGTGATGTATAGCCGGGGTTATGTGATGGGTTATTATTTAATTCATTTGATGTAAATGTAATTTGTTGTAATATTATTTTGCGGGGCACATCCAGGTTGCCGTTGTAGCCACCGTTGTATTATTTCATTTTACTGTTTTTTGCTCCTAGGACAGACCCAAGGTGGGGTGCACAAACTGCCGGGCGGGTAGTTTGCCGTACCCGTTGGGGTCTTGGGTGGGGTAATGGCTATTCATCACAACTGTGTAATCCGTCTTTTGGTTGCAGGCTCAAAAAAAACACGGATTACTTGCAAATCCAATAAAGTTCATCTGTGATCTGGAATGCCTATTATTGCGTCTGACGAATGTATAATATCTATATATGATAGCTATTTAGACGTCACTTATGTTTTACACCCGCGCTAGCCCAGCCCCCGCTCTGTCGTTAGTTAAGTAACCTAACGGGTGATGACGGGACCCCGTGGCGAATGCGGGTGGCATAAGAGGACGTTGTATTTTCGTTGTTTTCTGCAATGATAGGTTAATGATGGGACGCATTATCTATAATGGAAAGAAAAACAAACCAAAGTTTAAATCGTTGGAACAATTTAAAAGAAACCACTCGGTTAATTTTAAAACAGATATTTTTAAATGCGGAGCTTTAACCACTCCTTTTAAAAGCTATCAGGTTCCTTCGGTTATATCAAGTTCACTACGTTCACGGTTTTGCCAAAACCAGTCGTAGCCCTCCGTCATTTCTTATGGATAGTCAGTAGTATTCAAGCTATGTTTGTTGGCTTTCGTCAAGGCATAGTGTTTGGTAGCTACTGGGTATTCATTTGTTGCATAGATAGATGTGTTGGTTTGGGACAGTCGCATTACCTTGTTGGCTTACGTCAAGGGTATATACGGGTGGGTTCAAATTAACAAGATAATGATGGGCAGAACTTGACATGTGACTTATGATTTGTTGGCTTACGTCAAGGTCATAAGAGCATGGGGCAAAAACCTATATCGGGAATTTCTAAAGAAACTGAAATTTGCAAAAAGATGCATACCATTTGGAGTTTGATGAATGTTGGTAGGATTCCTTCAACATTATCATACGATGATATTTGGATCCCGATCCTACTGTGAGTATATTCTACTTATCAGGATATTCGTCACTTAACGATCAATGCTATAAACCAAGTATGTGTCCAGAAAAGTGTCAGCGGGGTTACGCCCCCAGAGAAAAGAGGTTATTTAATTAAGGAACTTCGCGAAAGCGTTGGAAAACCTCCCTCGAAGTATCGACACTGGCCTGGCTGAACGGTTAAGCAAGTATTGTACGGTGAGAATAGTCCTGGCTAATTCTTCTTTTATGGTTTGAGGAAGGATTCGAGAAACAGTGGAGCCATCCAGTTTAGATAAACTAAAAACCACTCTAAACTTGCAAGAGCATCATGCTAAAGAGTTTTCTTCTCTCTCTCCTAATTGCAGCGACCCTGAAAATGACTGGACTTAAGTTACTTTTAGAGAAAAATATACTGACAGGGCCAAACTATAAAGATTGGCTGCGGAATGTCAAAATGGCTTTGACCTATGACAAATTGGGGTACGTCCTCACCGCTACGGCACCTGCTGTCCCTGGTCCCAAATCCAGCAATGCGGATAAGGAAATCCGCAAAACCTGGGATTTAGATTGCGCGAAAGCCAAGTGCATCGTGCTTGCCTCAATGAACAATGAACATCAGAGGAGGCACGAGGATATGACCCTAGATGGCATATTTCTCCATACAAAGGAAATTTATGGAGAGCAATCTCGTATAGCAAGATACGAGACCTCTAAGAACTTGTTTCGAGCGAGGTTGGCTGTCGGGTCATCGGTAGGAGAACATGTCCTAAAGATGATCGGCTATATTGAAGAGCTCGCAGACCTTGGGACGACTTTGGATAATGAGCTCTATACAGACCTTATTCTCCAGTCCCTTCCTCACACCTACGCCCAGTTTATCCTGAACTTCAACCTTCAAAGAAAAGAAGTTGAACTTCCGGAACTCCTGAACATGTTAAGGAGTGCAGAGGGCACCTTGCAGAAAGCAAGGGAAACACCCGCTATGTTTGTTAGCGGTACATCTTCTTCCGGGTCCAAGGCTAGGGCCAAAGGAAGGAAGAAGAAGGCGCCCCCAAACCTAGAGGAGGTGTTAGTAAGGTGGGAGGGAAGGGAAAGAAAAAGTTTGCAGTACCGGTAGTTGGCCAGGATGAGTGCTTCCATTGTCACAGGAAAGGGCACTGGAAGAAGGATTGCAAGGCGTGGAACGCCAAGAACCAGGAACCGAAGCAAGCTGTGGCTTCGACTTCAGGTGTGTTTGTAATTGAGAATTGTCTGTCGATCAACTCTACTTCCTGGGTATTGGATACCGGATCAGGATCTCATATTTGCAATTCATTGCAGGCACTGAGGAACCGTAGAGTGTTGAAGGAAGGTGATATGACCCTAAAGGTTGCTAACGGAGCTAGCGTGGGTGCTGCGTCCGTCGGGGATTATCACCTAGGATTGACGAGTGGACACATTTTGGTTTTACATAACTGTTATTTTGTACCAAGCTTAACGTGTAATATCATATCAGTTTCCTTGTTATCAAATAAAGGTTATGATTTCACGTTTGTAAGAGATGTTGTTAACATCCACCTTAATCATGGTTTGATTGGGTCAGGTACACTAAATAACGGTATATATGTTTTAAACCAACTCCAAATTTTCAACGTCCAGAACACACTAAAAAGAAAGTCTCCAGATTTAAATAAAGCTTTCTTATGGCATTGTAGACTTGGTCACATCAATGAGAGAAGGTTGACTAAGTTACATAGAGAAGGATATTTGGACTCGTTCGAATATCAAACTTATGACACTTGTCAATCTTGTCTCAAAGGAAAGATGGCAAAGACTCCATTTACTGGACAAGGAGTAAGAGCGAGCGAGCTCTTAGGACTCATACACAGCGATGTATGCGGTCCAATGTCTACACATGCAAGAGGTGGTTTTTCCTATTTCATTACTTTCACGGATGATTTCTCTAGGTATGGACATGTCTTCTTAATGAAGCATAAATCCGAGGCCTTTGAGAAATTCCAGGAATACAAGAGTGAAGCGGAAAACCAAACAGGCAAAAGTATTAAGACACTGAGATCTGATCGAGGTGGAGAATACTTAAGTGCCGAGTTCCTAGGTTACCTAAAAGAGAAAGGAATTCTCTCTCAGCTTACTCCTCCATACACTCCACAGCACAACGGTGTATCGGAGAGACGGAATCGAACCCTATTGGATATGGTACGATCCATGATGAGTAATGCTGAGTTACCACGATCTTTCTGGGGTTATGCGCTAGAATCAGCGGCATATCTTTTGAACAGAGTTCCAACCAAAACTGTGCCTACCACACCATATCAGATGTGGAGTGGGAAGAAACCCTATCTTCAGTACCTGAAGACATGGGGATGTCCAGCTTTTGTAAAAAAGCAACATCCGGACAAGCTCGAGGCACGCTCAGTAGAGTGTAAGTTTGTAGGATATCCAAAGAACTCTATGGGATATTGTTTCTATTACGCATAGGAACAAAAGGTTTTTGTTTCTCGTCATGCCCGCTTCTTAGAATCTGAATTTTTAGAAAATCAGAAGAGTGGGAGCGAAATAGAACTGGAAGAAATTCCAGAACCACAAACTGCTACTGAAAGTTTGGTAGAACCGATAGTTCAAGAAGAACAGGACATTCCCGCACCCCTCCGCAGGAGTAGTAGGCCGTCTCATCCGCCTGAGAGATACTACGGTTTTCTCATAGATGGGGATAGAGAGGATTTCATCATAGATGATGATGAACCTTCTGACTTCCAGCAGGCCATCCAGAGCGGCGATTCGGTACGATGGCTAGATGCAATGCGGACCGAAATGGAGTCCATGTACACCAACAAAGTATGGACTTTGAACTTTGCTCCAGATGGGGTAAAACCCATAGGATGCAAATGGATCTTCAAGAAAAAGATTGGTGTAGATGGACAGGTGGAAACCTATAAGGCTAGACTTGTTGCAAAGGGTTTTCGTCAAAGACCTGGTTTGGACTATGACGAAACTTTTTCTCCAGTGGCTATGCTCAAATCCATTCGGGTCCTTCTTGCTATTGCTGCCTTCCATGATTATGAAATCTGGCAGATGGACGTAAAGACGGCTTTTCTGAATGGAAATTTAGAAGAGTGCGTCTATATGGATCAGCCAGAGGGTTTCAATCAGAGTGGGAGCAGTGGGAAAGTATGCAAGCTGCTTAAGTCCATTTATGGACTAAAGCAGGCATCGCGGAGTTGGAACATCTGTTTTGATGAGACAGTCAAAGAATATGACTTTATCAAAAATCCAGATGAACCGTGCATATATAGTAAAGTTGTAACCAGAAGTGTCGTATTCCTCGTCTTGTACGTGGATGACATTCTATTGATAGGAAATGACATTCCTATGCTACAATCTGTCAAAGGATTCTTGTCACACAGGTTCTCCATGAAAGACATAGGTGATGCCTCTTACATTCTGGGGATCCGGATCTATCGTGATAGATCCAAGAGGATGTTGGGACTTTCGCAGTCCAGGTATATCGACACTGTACTGAAAAGATTCAGTATGGAAGATTCTAAGCGCGGTAATCTACCGGCTTGTCACGGAATCACCCTCTCCAAAGAGATGTCTCCCAAGACTGATTTGGAAAGGGAACGCATGTCTATTATACCCTATGCTTCTGCGGTAGGCTCTATAATGTATGCAATGTTGTGCACCAGACCAGATGTAGCTTACGCACTGAGCGTGGTAAGCCGGTATCAGTCAGACCCAGGGGAGAAGCACTGGATAGCAGTAAAGAACATTCTCAAGTACCTGAGAAGGACTAAGGAGATGTTCTTGGTTTACGGCGGAAAAGACCTCAGGTTAGAGGCCTTTGCTGATTCCGGCTTCCAGAGTGATAAGGACGATTCCAAGTCCATGTCGGGTTATGTCTTTACCCTCAATGGAGGGGCGGTGTGCTGGAAGAGCTCCAAGCAGGACACCGTTGCTGACTCAACGATGGAAGCGGAGTATATAGCTGCTTGCGATGCCACAAAAGAAGCAGTCTGGATGAAGAAGTTCCTAACAGAAGTTCAGGTGGTTCCTACCATTGTTGATCCAATACCTCTGTATTGCGACAACAACGGAACTATAGCTTTAGCGAAGGAACCAAGGTCCCATCAGAAGTCCAGACACATCTTAAGGCGGTATCACCTGATCAGGGAGATCATTGATCGTCAGGAGATCGAGGTTCGGAGAGTTGCTTCTGAAGAGAACATTGCTGATCCATTCACGAAGGCCCTACCTCAGATTCAGTTCGAGAGGCTACTCGAGATCATCGATCTTCGATACGCCAGTACATGGCCCTAGTGCAAGTGGGAGATTGTTAGTGTTTATGCCCTAGAAGGCCATTACTGTATCATACTAGTTTGTTTATTACTTAATGGAAGCTTGGAATATTCACATGTATATAACAGTCTTGCTAAACATGGTAGTATGCTACTTGGTTTTTCTATCTTAATATATGAGCATACGTATTGATAGAGCTCTTAGGATCTTGCTTGACTACCAGCGTTGTGATGGCAGTCACACTAGTGGGGGCTGGGTAGTCTACAAGCACATCCTTATTCAGGTCCCTGGTCATTGGATTATCGAGACAGAGCATCGATACTCCGGAGTAGACTAGTGTGTACGCTTCTCATCCCAGTTGGGGAGATGGTCTGTCCCACAGCCGTCAGTACGTCGTACTGGAGATAGTATGCAGGTGCTCGTTAGGTTACGGGTACACCGGACAGGACTCACAGGGAACTGTTGGTTGGTTTTATACCAGTCGTCAGTGAACAGTTCCCAGGTGACATGAGTACAGCATAGTCCGCAGACTTGACACTGCTACTTCGCCTCGAGTGTGTCCCACTGTTCTTAGATTGCTACCCTACCACGGCTCAAAGGAGTCGTACAAACAGGTAGCAGTTGGGTGTAGTCCCGAGCACTTGGAGGCAGTGGCGGTTAGACAGGATTCGTCTCTCCCGGTATTGGGGGTTGATATCGCGCTGTGTCAGAGAGCCATTACGCAAAGTCCCTGGCCAGGGCAAGCGAGATTTGCTGGTAGGTTCCAGTAGTTTCTCAGGGTGTAATGGGCTTCGCTCCGACACGACTTATACCGCTATTAAGGGACTGACGCTTGTCGCCCCCTAGGCCCGATATGCGATAGTCTAAGACGAACGGACCGGACTGTATGGAGATTGTCACATCAGGCTCAGTAGGAGTTCGGATGGGTTTCCTCATCGGCCTTCTTATCGACATCTACCTGGGGACCGTTACGTACAGCTAGTGCCGCTTGCGGTCTGTGGTTAAACCCACTGCCAGCGTAGTAGTCGAGTCTCTAGAGTCCCACACAGAGAGTTTCCCTACTCCAGGCGAAACGATATAGAGGTCGTATGGTTTTACGACAAGGGTTCGGACGCATACGTGTGTTTACGCACGTACGACTTTCGGACAGTTTTTACCAGTCGGCTTTGGTTTAAGCCAGTTACTGGTATCCGGTTATTGGATTTATACAGTCTAAAGTTTTTCCGTATTTTTGCGGAAAGGAGGGGCGTTCTCATAATTGCGCGAGAAGCTTCTAGAAGATGGTGACTAAGGAGGTTTAGGTGGCATATACAATGAATGTGATTAGTGAGTCATATGGATGATTCATCCATGTCATTAATGTATCATAAATGCTTAATGACTCATGGATGTGAATCATCACTAGATATTATCAAGCATGGTTGTTAAATTCATTTCTTTTCTTTTCTTGATAAAAATAAATGCTTGATATATATTATCATAACTCATTATTCTCACTTCATTATTATCTTCATCTTCTCTCTCCTCAAGCTCTCCCTCTTCAAACCCTAATCCTCCCCTCTCATGTGTTGAGTACAAGGATTAGTTAGACTAATTAAACCATAACCCTCACTCTATATCACCTAGCTTCTTTGATTAGCACTTAAAGAAGGTCAGTTGCCTCAAGTTTAGAGGCTAAGCTTGGAGTAAAGCTCTCGGGTGGATCGTCTACTACTTCGAGAAGGCCGAGGAGGAGGAGGAGTTCGCAAAGACGAAGGACACGATTCGTTAGGTATAATCCCTAAACATAGTAGTATAGAACTTCTATGTTTCTTGTTATTTATCGTTTAGCTTCGATTCGTGCGGTTAGTCGATGTTTAAGCAAAGAACAAGATCGTTTTTCATATTTCCGCCTCCCCGCAAGTCGTGGGGTGTTGTACATCGACTTACAGGAACACACTCGAGGCGAAGTAACAGTGTCAAGCCAGCAGACTAAGCTGTACTCATGTCACCTGGGAACTGATAACTGACGATAGGTATAATACCAACCAACAGTTCCCGACGAGTCATATCCAGTGTACTCGTAACCTAACGAGCACCCACATACTATCTCAAGTACGACATACTGACGGCTGTGGGACAGACCGTCGCCCGTGCTGGGATGAGAAGCGCATATGCTAGTCTACTCTGGAGTATCGATGCCCTGTCTCGATAGTCCTACGACTAGGGACCTCTATAAGGATGTGCTTATAGATTACCCAGCCCCCACAAGTGTGACTGCCATCACAACGCTGGTAATCAAGCAAAGATCCTAAGGGCTCTACTAATATGTATAAGCGATATGCTAAAAGAAACACATGCACATATTAAAGTAGAAACAAACCAAGTAGCATACTACCATTTCGAGCAAGATTGTCTATACAACTATGAATATCCTAAGCTTCCATCAAGTAATATACAAACTAGTATGATACAGTAATGGCCTCTTGGGCATATACACTAACAATCTCCCACTTGCACTAAGGCCATATACTGGCGTATCGAAGACCTATCATCTCGATCAGCCGCTCGAACTGAGTCTGGGGTAAGGCCTTCGTGAATGGATCTGCTGTTTTATCTTCTGAATTTACTCTCTTCACCTCGATCTCTCGGCGATCTACGATCTCCCTGATCAGGTTGTACCGCCTCAAAATGTGCCTGGAATTCTGATGGGACCTGGGTTCCTTCGCTAAAGCTATAGCGCCGTTGTTGTCACAATACAGCGGTATTGGATCAACAATGGTAGGAACCACCTGAAGCTCCGTGAGGAACTTCTTCATCCAGACAGCTTCCTTTGCGGCATCGCAAGCAGCTATGTACTCCGCTTCCATAGTTGAGTGAGCAACGGTTTCCTGCTTGGAACTCTTCCAGCAAACCGCCCCTCCATTGAGGGTAAAGAAATAACCCGACATGGACTTGGAGTCATCCTTGTCACTCTGGAAGCTGGAGTCAGCAAAGGGCTCGATCTAGAGGTCTTTTTTGCCATACACTTAGACCATCTTCTTAGTCCTTCTCAGGTACTTGAGAATGTTCTTTACTGCTATCCAGTGTTTCTCCCCTGGGTCCGACTGATACTGACTTACAACGCTCAATGCGTATGCTACATCTAGTCTGGTACATAACATCGCATACATTATAGAGCCTACCGCAGATGCGTAGGGTATAGATGACATGCGAGCCCTTTCCAAATCAGTCTTGGGAGACATCTCTTTGGAGAGGGTGATTCCGTGACAAGCCGGTAGATTACCGCGCTTGGAATCTTCCATACTGAATCGTTTCAGTATGGTGTCGATGTACCTGGACTGTGAAAGTCCCAACATCCTCTTAGATCTATCACGATAGATCAGGATCCCCAGAATGTAGTTGGCATCGTCTAGGTCCTTCATGGAGAACCTCTGTGACAAGAATCCTTTGACTGACTGTAGCATAGGAATATCATTTCCTATTAGGAGAATGTCATCCACGTACAAGACGAGGAATACCACAGTTCTCCCTACAATCTTATTGTAAATGCATGGTTCATCTGGGTTTTTGACAAAGTCGAATTCTTTGACAATATCCTCAAAGCAGATGTTCCAACTCCGCGATGCCTGCTTCAGTCCATAGATGGACTTGAGCAACTTGCACACATTACCGCTACTCCCACTCTGAATGAATCCCTTCGGCTGATTCATATAGACGCACTCTTCCAAATTTCCATTTAGGAAAGCCGTCTTTACGTCCATCTGCCAGATCTCATAATCGTGGAAGGAAGCAATGTCAAGAAGGACCCGAATGGATTTGAGCATGGCTACTGGAGAAAAGGACTCGTCATAGTCCAAACCAGGTCTTTGACATAAACCCTTTGCAACAAGCCTTGCTTTATAGGTTTCGACCTGCCCATCTACACCAATCTTCTTTCTGAAGATCCATTTGCAGCCTATGGGTTTTACCCCTTCTGGAGCAAAGTCCAAAGTCCAAACTTTGTTGGTGTACATGGACTCCATCTCGGTCCGCATTGCATCCAGCCATTTTACTGAGTCACCACTCTGAATGGCTTGCGGGAAGTTAGTAGGCTCATCATAATCAATGACGCAATCCTCTCTATCCCCGTCTATGAGAAAACCGTAGTATCTCTCGGGCGGATGAGACTGCCTACTACTCCTGCGGAGTGGCGCTGGGATGTCTGGTTCTCCTGAAACTTCTGGTTCTTCCAAGCTTTCAGTAATAGCTTATGGTTCTGGAATTTCTTCCAGTTCTACTGCGCTCCCACTTATTCCTTTTTCTAAAAACTGATGTTCCAGAAAGTGGGCATGACGAGAAACAAAAACCTTTTGTTCCTCTGCGTAATAGAAACCCCTTGGAGTTCTTTGGGTATCCCACAAACTTACACAGTACTGAGCGTGCCTCGAGTTTGTCCGCATGCTGCTTTTTAACAAAAGCTGGACATCCCCATATCTTCAGATATTGAAGATGGGGTTTCTTCCCACACCACATATGATATGGTGTGGTAGGCACAGTCTTAGAGGGAACCTTGTTCAAAAAATATGCAGCTGATTCTAGTGCATAACCCCAGAAGGATAGCGGTAACTCAGTCTTACTCATCATGGAACGAACCATATCCAATAGAGTTCGATTTCGCCTTTCCGATACACCGTTGTGCTGTGGTGTGTATGGAGGAGTAAGCTGCGAGAGAATTCCATTCTCTTTTAAGTAGTCCAGAAACTCGGTACTCAAGTATTCACCACCTCGATCAGATCTCAGTGTCTTGATACTTTTGCCTGTTTGTTTTTCAACTTCATTCTTGTATTCCTGAAATTTCTCAAAGGCCTCGGATTTGTGCTTCATCAAGAAGACATGTCCATACCAAGAGAAATCATCTGTGAAAGTAATGAAGTATGAATAACCACTTCGCGCATGTGTAGACATTGGACCACACACGTCACTGTGTATGAGTCCTAAGAGCTCGCTCGCTCTTACTCCGTGTCCAGTGAACGGAGTCTTTGTCATCTTTCCCATGAGACAAGATTCACAAGTGGCATAAGACTGATACTCGAACGGATTCAATTATCCCTCTTTATGTAACTTGGTTAACGGTGTCTCATTAATGTGACCCAGTCTACAATGCCATAAGAAAGCCTGATTTGTTTCCGGAGACTTTCTTTTAAGTGTGCTCTGGACACTAAAAATCTGAGCTTGATTCAATACGTATATCCCGTTATTTAATGTACCTGACCCAATCAGAACTTGATTTAGGTGGATGTGGACCACATCGCTTACAAAAGTAAAATCATATCCTTCCTTAGAAAGTAAGGATATAGATATGATATTACAAGTCGCACCTGGTACGCACAAACAATTACGCAGAATCAATATCTTCCCAGTTGTCAGTCCAAGATGATATTCCCCTACGGATTCAGCGTTCATGCTCATTCCGTTAGCAACCCTGAGAGTCATATCACCTATCTTGATAACCCTACGGTTTCTCAGAGCCTGTAATGAATTACAGATGTGAGATCCTGATCCGATATCCAATACCCAAGAAGTAGGGTTAACTGACATACAGTTCTTTATTACAAACACACCCGAAGTCGAAGCCATAATATGCTTCGAATCCTGGCTACTGGCTTTGGTAACCCTGCAATCCTTATGCCAATGTTCATTCCCGTAACAATAGGAATGTCCCTCTTTTACTATATCCAGTCCCGAAACTTTTGCCCTTCCCTTTCCTTCTACATCCCTGGTTTCGTTCAGGGTAGAAGGTAGAGACTGTAGAATCAAGTCAGTATTTGACCCGTTCTTCAACATGGTCTTCAGGTCCATGAGCTCAAAATTGATGGTCTCTGTAAGGACGTTGTCCCTACAGATGACCCGATAGCCAACCTCATTTGAAGCAATTCGTTCGAGGTCTCATATCTTGCGATACGAGATTGCTCTCCATATAAATCTTTGTTATGGAAGAAGATAGAAACTAAGTCCATCTTCTCGTGCTGCCTCTGGTATGCACCATTAACTGAGGCTAACTCGAGGCACTTGGCTTTCGCACGGTCCTTTTTCGATGTCTTACGGATATCACTATCCGTGACAGGGGAAACTGGTCCTGAGACGGCAGGGGTTTGATTAGTTAAGAGGTGTCCCAGCTTGTCATGGGCAATGGACATCTAGACAGACCTTTGCCAATTATAACAGTCAGATTCAGTCATTTTATTATCTAGATGTAACCTATGTGTGGTCACTTGGTCGCTGCAATTAAGAGAGAGAGAAAAAAGCACTCAGCATGAAGCTCTTGCAAGTTTAGACTGGTTTTTAATTTATCTAAACAGGATGGCTCCCACTGTTTCTCGAATCCCTCCTCAAACCAAAAAAGAAAAATTAGTCGGGATCAATCTCACCGTACAATACTTGCTTAACCGTTCAGCCAGGCTAGTGTCGGTACTTCGAGGGAGGTTTTCCAATGCTTTCGCGAAGTTCCTTAATTAAAGAACCTATTTTCCCTGGGGGCGTAGCCCCGCTAACACCTTTCTAGTCACCTACTTGGTTTATAGCATTGATCGTTAAGTGAGAAAGTTCCCGAGGAGTAGCATATACTTACAGTAGGATCGGGATCCAAATATCATCGTGTGATAAAACAGAAGGAATCCTACCAGAATCATCACACTCCAAATGGTATGCAGCGCTAGCAAATTTCAGTTTCTTTAGAAACTCCCGATGTGGATTTTTTGCCCCATGCTCTTATGACCTTGACGAAGGCCAACATATCATAAGTCACATGTCAAGTTCTACCCGTCATTATCCAGGTTAATTTGAACCCATCCGTACATACCCTTGACGAAGGCCAAAATAGTAGTACGACTGTCCCAAACCAACGCATCTATCTATGCTACAGATAAATATTCAGTAGCTACCAATCACTATGCCTTGGCGAAGGTCAAAATACATAGCATGAATACTACTAAATATTTAACTGAAATGACGGAGGGCTACGAATGGTTTTGGCGAAACCGTGAACGTAGTGAACTTGATATAATCGAAGGAACAAGATAGCTTTTAAAAGGAGTGGCTTAAGCTCCGCGTTAAAAAGTTGTTTTTGAAAAGAAACCGAGTGGTTTTGAAATTGTTCCAACGACTTTAACTTTGGTTTATTTTCTTGCATTAACTTAATGCGTCCCATCATTTAATCCTACCATTGCAGAAAACAACGAAAATATGACGTACGCTTATGCCATCCGCATTCGCCACGGGGCCCCGTCATTACCCGTTAGGTTAACTAACGACAGAGCGGGGGCTGGACTAGCGCGGATGCAAAACATAAGCAACGCCTACATAGATATCATACATAGATATATACATTCGTCAGATGCAATGATAGCCATTCCAGATCACAGATGAACACATTGGATATACTAGGAATCCGTATTTCGTTCGAGCCTGTAACGAAAAGCGGATTACACGGTCGCGATGAATAGCCAATACCCCAACCTAGTCCCCTACGGGTGCGGCAAACTACCCGCCAAATCCCAAAGTGAAGCAACCACCCTCGACAACATGTGTAGGCCACTCGGCACTTCGAGATACCCGGTAGTTTGTGCACCCCACCTTGGGTCTATCCTAGGAGTAAAAACAGTAAAAGAAATTATACAATGGTGGCTACAACCTCATCCTGGATGTGCGGCCATATAAATAATATTACATCAATTACAAATTACATCAAATGAAAAGTTAAGAAAACTCTCATCTCACAACCCCCCGGCTATTCATCCGCGACAATCCAATGAATTCATATACACAAACCATCAACATTACAGATCACAGATATGTATAACCCCCACTAATCGACGTATAGCGATTAGCGGACGTTCAATACATATATCACATCACAGATATAACTCATTAGCTAAAATCTATAGAAGTTCGATCAAAATACGGATTTGTAACCACCCCAAAACACAAATTTGTTTTCTGGAAAATCTGGGCAGAAACAACATATTCCAAAAATCCCAAAACTGCACACAGAACACTCTGCAGCAAAACCGATCCACGGCCGAGTCAACTCGGCCACGGATCCACGGCCAAACGCTTGTTTTGGCCGCGGTTCCGCGGTGAGTTGGTCGACTCGCTGGATCGTTTTTGCTGTGTGATTACAGAAAACCCTGAGACGATTTTTCAGATGTGTCAAATTATTTTTTGAGCTTTTTAAAAAATCGACAGCAAGCATGGTTTTCGGGCATGTTTTGTGATTTTTTTCTCCGATCGAAAATCTAGATACTTTGCTAACATGCTAGATAGTGTTTAACTAGGCTCTGATACCACTGTAAGTCCACGTTACCCGTCCCGGTTCTTTCGGGGTTGCGGAAATGGTGAAAAACGAATTTTTCGGTGAAGGGTAACATGGACTAGAAACTGGATCTTTGCTAAACTAACTATCTAACAACCAAACTAAGAATTTAACTGCTATGTTAGGGGTTATACCTAGTCTTGAACTCCTTCTCTTCTTCTCCTTGTAGTGGTCGGATCGGCATCACCTCGTCGTCTCCTTGTGTCGAAGATGGATCCACCCGAAAGCTTCTACCTTTGGCTCCTACCTCAATGGAGAGGAAACTAAAATACTTGGCTTGCTAGACCTTGTACTATAGGATGAATAGAGAAGTGTTTTTAGGCTTTTATCTCAATGGTTCATGTTTCTCAACTCATGAGACAACAGAACCATAAGCAAGAGGAAGAGGAGAGCTTGGATGAGAGAGAGTGAAAATGATAGAATGAGACAAGACTTTTACAACCATGCTCTCAAAAATAAAAATAATCATGATAATAATAATAATTAAGTATTTGTGATGGTTCATTTCAATGGCATTATCATTTCATGCATTTAATGCAATTTGTAAACAACAAGCAAGCAAAAGTCATACCCATGAAATGATAGCCATGAAATGATGATGGTCAACAAGTCCAAAATAGTCAACCGGTCAACAAAGTCAACAAGTCAACAAAAGTCAAACTTTCAACCCAACCATGGCACAATAATACTTAATTAATATTATTATTAATCATATTTCTTATTCTCATTAGGGTTTAGAAAAAGTCAACAGCCAACAACCCTAATGAGAATGCTCCGCCTCTCTGTCAACCATGCATACACACCCGCATCCGTGTTCCGAGAAACACGAATACAAACGAGATAAAACCAATCCCAAAACGCATACTAGGATCTGGCTTAAACCAAAGCCCGCTAGTAATAACTGCCCGGACACCAAACGTGTATAAGTGCACGGATGTGAACGAACCCTATCGCAAAACCATGCGACCTCGACTCTGTTTTGCCCAAAGGCGAATAGCTCTCTGTGTGGGACTCTAAAGACTCGACACTACGCTGGCAGTGGGTTTAACCACAAACCGCAAGCAACACTAGCTGTACGTAACGGTCCCCGGTAGATGCCGATAAGAAGACTGAGGAGATGAACCCATCCGAACTCCTACTGAGCCTGAATGTGACAGTCTCCGTACAGTCCGTTCTGTTCGTCTGAGAATATCGCATGGCGGGCCTAGGGGGGCGGTAAACATCAGTCCCCTAATAGCGGTACAAGTCGTATCGGTGTGCAGCCCCGAACACCCTGAGATAACACTGGAAACCTGCCAGTATATCTCGCTTGCCCTGGCCAGGGACGACTATGTGTAATGGCTCTCCTTGACACAGCGCGATATCAACTCCCAATACCAGGAGAGACAAATCCTGTCTAACCGTCACTGCCTGCTTCGGGACTGTACCTAACTACTACCTGTTTGCACGACTCCTTTGAGCCGTGGTAGGGTAGTAATCAAAGTACAGTGGGAACACACTCGAGGCGAAGTGACGGTGTCAAGTCAGTGGACTAAGCTGTACTCATGTCACCTGAGAACTGATAACTGACGATAGGTATAGTACCAACCAACAGTTCCCAACGAGTCATGTCCAGTGTACTCGTAACCTAACGAACACTCGCATACTATCTCAAGTACGACGTACTGACGGCTGTGGGACAGACCGTCTCCCCTGCTGGGATGATAAGCGCATACGCTAGTCTACTCCGAAGTATCGATGCCCTGTCTCGATAGTCCTACGACTAGGGACCTGTATAAGGATGTGCTTATAGATTACCCAGCCCCCATAAGTGTGACTGCCATCACAACACTGGTAATCAAGCAAAGATCCTAAGGGCTCTACTAATATGTATAAGCGATATGCTAAAAGAAACACATGCACATATTAAAGTAGAAACAAACCAAGTAGCATACTACCATTTCGAGCAAGATTGTCTATACAACTGTAAATATCCCAAACTTCCATCAAGTAATATACAAACTGGTATGATACGGTAATGGCCTCTAGGGCATATACACCAACAGAAACATGTGAGCAAGAGAAGGAAGAAGAAGAAGAGCTAGACTTATTATTATGTTGGAATGAAAAATGAGAGCACTTCTACTAAATCTCAAGACTAATCCCACTACTTGTGGCTGTCCATTCTCTCTCCACACATCATTTCAACACAATAATCAATCACAAATGTTGACATAGCACAAAAAAATAAGACCATGAGTCATCACCCATGCACATGCCACATTAATTGCTCTTCATGATGATTTCCACTCACAATTTCCACCACAAAACATTTAAACCAAAATGTTTAATCCAAAAAGAGAATGGCAACATCTAAAGTAAACTCGTGACGGATCACAAGGATACCCCACACCTGTATATACATACCTGCATCCACATTCTGACTAAATGCGAATGCAATGAGACTAAAGTAATCCAACAAATCTAATACTAGGATCAGGCTTAAGACAAAGCCCACTAGTATGATCCGTCCGATCATGATCCGTGCACAAGTGCACGTATATGATCGAACCCTACCATAAAACCATACGGCCTCTACAACGTTTCGCCCGAACCTTGGGAAACTATCTGTGGGGGACTCTAAAGCCACGTCAATACGCTGGCAGTGGGTTTAACAACAAGCATGTCAGTGGTACTAGCTGTACGTAACGGCTACCTATGTATTGACCAAAAAGGGAGGCTGATGAGCGAACCCATCCAGAAACCCTTACTGAGCCTGTCAGTGACAATATCCGTACAGTCCGGTCTGTTCGTCTATGACCATCGCATGTCGGTCCTAAGGTGCTGGTAAACATCAGACCCCCAAAAGCGGTACAAGTCGTATCGGAGTGTAGCCCAGAACACCCTAAGATAATACTAGAATACCTACTAGTAAATCTCACTTGCCTTGGCCAAGGACTTCGTGTAATGGCTCTCCTAAACACAGCGCGATCTCACCCCCAATACCGGGAGAGACGAATCTCCTACCGATTTGTTCACTGCCTCCATATGGCTCGGGACTGTACCCAACTAAAACCTATTTGCACGACTACTTTGAGCCATGGTAGGGTAGTAATCAAAGCACAGTGGGAACTCACACGAGAAATATGACGATCTCAGGTTGATAGACTAACCTGTACACATGTAACCAGGGAACTGCTATCAACGTTTAATAGTGACCAGTAATGTCACCTAAAACTTGAACACTATGACAAAGATAAACTAAATAGCATACTATCATCTTGACTAAGACTGTCCTACCGGCATAGATCTTCCCTCAATCATTGCAATCACGTGCCTACGATCCAATAATTGACTTTGAGGGCACTATATCCAACAATCTCCCACTTGCACTCAAGGCTAATTATTGCGATGTCGCATAATCACAGCCCGTGTGATACCGAACACCCAACTCCTCTACTGATCAGTCTCACAAAGCCCGTTTGTGAAACAATTGCGTTTGAGGAATAGCCTCAGTGAGTGGATCCGCCCTGATGTTTCTTTTTATGTCTCCCTTTATCTTAAGTTCGCGAAGAAAGCCATCTCCCGAAATGAGCAATACCTGTCTTAGAATATGTTTGGATATCTGATGGGACGTAGTTCATAAATGAACTCCAAATCCAAACTTCTTAGACTGTATCGTCAACTGAATTTAATCATTATCCTGCACCATGCCTCCCTCGGTATCATTTTGGACCACCTGTCTAAACTACTGCCCGTCGTCGGAGGGAAAACTATAACTCTGACAGTGACTCTGTCATCCAGGTCACCTTGGAAGCCTGGAATGATAACTGTCTCCCCAAGGAGGCTGTCTTTATCATGTCCCTAGAACATCTTCTTATGTTCATAAAACTTCTTCCGAACGTTTCTCCAGGATTGGATTAATATATCAACTTATTGCAGCTTGTGCAAAAACAACATCTGTTGTGGTACTTGACATCTCATGATTGACTCAATTGCCTATCCAATTGATATGCCAATCATGCACATCCCTCTCCTCTTTAGTCTTTAAGACACCTTTAGAGAGGGTGACTCCATCACCTGCAGGTACACCACCATACCACGAGTCGTCCATTCTAAATACCTTTAGAATACTGTCTAAGTACCCAGATTGGGACATTTCCCAAATTTAGATCTAAAACCATAGATCTAGTAACCAGAATGCCTGATATTATATCCATAACCTATGTGAAGAAACCACTGTGTGACAACCAAAGTATAACCGACCATAGTATTAGAATTTCACTTCCTACTCTGTGTATGTCATCTAAATACCAGGACATCACACCTTACTACCTTCTTAACAGATCTGTCCCCTATTCTGATGAAGTCAAATCCTACAACTATCACATCAAAAATAGACGATCTATCTCCACTATATCTGCTTTAGTCTATAAATAGACACAAGCTCCTTGTCCACTATGCTTCCGCTGCTCCCACTGACTACGACAACCCTCTGGCAGAGTCATATACACGTGAACTTCCAAAGCTAGTTTAGAACGACGTTAAACTCATCCTTCTGCCGGGTCTCATAGTCTGGAACAGCAGTAATGGCAAGTCTGGGTAAACAAGAATCTCCCTATCACCATCCTTGAGGCTACCGGAGTACCTCTCGGGTGCGTGAGGTTACCCACCATATCTGCGGAGTGGCTAATGGAATTTCAAACCTGATTGAATCTTTAGGTTCTTATTAAATTTTCAGTAATCGTTTGTGGTTCTGGAATCACTTCCAGTTCTACCATACTCCCACCACTGTTTTCTGAAAAAAATCCATTTTACTAAAACTGTGGCGAGTCAAGAACAATATCACTATTGACCATCCAGATGGTAGAAATTCAACCCTCGTCAAAGCCCAGGTTAACCCACAAACTGCCATTATAGAAACGTACCTTGAGTTATCCAGAGTCTGGTTTTATGCATAAGCCGGACAACTCCCCGTACCTTAACATCGTTAAGATATGAACCATTCTATATACAATATAGAAATAGAGGCACTAATTTAATTGGAACCAGATTCAAATCATGCAGCCGTCTCTAGTGCATGTCAACTAAATGGAGAGAGGCCGATCAGTATTACTCAACTTAGGAGTCCATCCAATTATGAGTAACCTGAAAGAGAAACAAGTTTCTCAAAACCATTATTATCAACTGAATACCATACACAAGTATCTACATCTTCGATCACCTTGAAAAATTCCGATACTTGCGACACCTGGTTCTTTACTTTATTCTTATACCTATAACTTCTCAAAAATTAGACTTTGTATTTCTACGAAACACATGTATAAAACTAGAGGAGTTACAAGTAAACAGAATATAGTATAAGGACCAACCCCTCTGTCCTAATAGACACTGGACAACATACAATACTTTATATAAGTCTCCTGAGTTGAATAACTCATACCCTGTGCGTCGTAGGTTGAAAACTGTACTATGGTTATGAAGAATAACACCGCTGTTTAATGCTCCTTACCTAACCATCAAATGATATAGGTAAATGTTATAGACATAATTTCAAAAATTTATATCTCACTTTATTAAAATAAACGTGCAGATATATCAATTTGAAATCGGTGCATAACAACGGATATTCAAAACCAAATATTTTCCGTCCGGCAAAAACCCAGGCGATTTCCTCAAAAATCATGAATTACAACGAATCCCGATATAATGAGGAGGATCACCTAATTCCCAATAATTTACTCCCACTCATCATTTGTAAAACTATACAGATGTGAGAATCATACCTAGTAAATACATATACTGGAGTAAGGATCTAATTGGGAAATCAGTTTTCAATTAACAATGCACAGTGAAACTGAAACATGAAAATGTTTCGAAGGGGTATCCGGGTATTTCCTTGTAATTCCTCTTCCATTATCCAGATTCATGACTGTAACCGTATATTTCCTTACCACGTCTCCAAATCGCTTTATTTGTATTTACTCATTACTTTCTGTACACCCCTTTAGGCTAAGTGGTTTTCTTCCAACCCTACCATTCGGCACCAACTTATGGTTTGGAAGAAGACTATCCAATAAGCGTAACAGGTGTACTGTCCTAATCTTAGGAGCACTCGCAATCTGAGAGAAGATAAAGATAAAAGACAACTGAATAAACCTTATACCTATTTCTCCTGAACCAGAATCCATCCTCGAACTGGAACAAGTTCCTTCGAGTTCGTATATAACCATACGATGGATTTATCCAATGGAAATGGATGTTCGTAGTAATACAGGGTGTTCTGGAGAAATACAAAGGTGAAGTAGGAGTGGCGATGAAATACTTGGTTTGGTCGTGAATGATAGCAGTCGCAATTTACTTTGCCCTCTTTCTAATCCCTTTATTTGTCTTTACTTATTGCCTCCTGTACACCACACTTAAGCTAATTAGTTTTCATCATTCCCTACCGTTCGGCACCAGCCTATGGTTTGGAAGAAGACTATTCAATAAGTATAACAGGTGTACTCTCCTAATCCTAGGAGCACTCACAACCTGAGAGAGAAGGTAAAAGAAAAAGACAACTGAATAGTCCTATTCAATCTCTCTAGAACCAGAATCCATCCTCGAATCTGGAACAAGTTCCTTCATGTTCGTATATAACCATACGATGGTTTTATCCAATGGAAGTGGGTGTTCGTAGTAATACGGGGTGTTCTGGAGAAATGCAAAGTGTAAAAGGAGGAGTGGCAATGATTTATGCAACTCAGACAATCCAAAAGCCAGTGTTTTAAGAAGGTTCGGTTAACTTGGTCACTGAGTCATAGTCTAGGGTCGGGCCATGACCGCTTCCAAAGAGAGAGAGAAAAGAAACACTCTGCATTCACTCTAACCTAGATTAGAATGGTTATCAATTTATCTAATCAGGGTATCTCCCACAGTATCCTCAAATTCTCCTTCAAACTTGAAAGAAAAATTAGTCGGGATCACCCGAGGAGTAAACCAACTCATCAGTAGGAATCGGGATCCAACTATCATCGCATGATAACCAGATGGAATCCACTCACGTTATCACACTCCAGAAGGTATGCGCATGTCTGGCAAGTTTCAATTTCTTTAGAAACTCCCGATGTGATTTTTACCCCATGCTCTTATGACCATGACGAAGGCCAACATATCATAAGTCACATGTCAAGTTCTACCCGTCATTATCAAGGTTAATTTGAACCCACCCGTACATACCCTTGACGAAGGCCAAAATGGTAGTACGACTGTCCCAAACCAACGCATCTATCTATGCAACAGGAAAGTAATAAATAGCTACCATACACTATGCCTTGACGAAAGCCAACAAACATAGCATGAATACTAAGTGCTACCCGTCTGAAATGACGGAGGGCTACGAATGGTTTTTGGCGAAAAAACCTTTAACGTAATGAACATGATATCGTTGAAGGAACCGGATAGTTTTTTACAAATATATAGTGGCGAAAACCTTTGCTAAAGATGTCACTCCCAGTGAAGGGATCTCGGCTCTTTCCCCAGAGAATGAGGTGCAGAATATTCCAAACTGAATACCACAATACAAAGCAAAAAGTAATCAACTATAGCGAAGTTATTACCTTGACGCAAACTTCTGTCCAAGGGGTCACTCCCGGTGAAGGGATCTCGGCCCTTGCCTCGTAGAATGAGGTGCTGGTTATTCATAACCGAATACCGCTATGCAAAACAAAAGAAAACGTCCTTGCAATAACAGCTCTTTGAAAAATGTTCCAACAACATCGAATAGGTTTGTTTTCTTTGCATTGATCCGAATCAACGCAGTCCCATCAATTAATCACACCAATAAGAATGAAAATATAATGTACGTATATTCCATCCGCATTCCCTGCTGGGTCCCGTCATCACCCGTTAGGTTACTTAACTAATGACAGAGCGGGACTGGACTAGCATGGGTGTAAAACATATACAACATCTACTAGTATATATATCAATATATAATAATAGCTCCAGGCGTGATAAATGCAATATCACAGAAAAGTAATAAGCATCACAGAACAATACAGATAATCTGGGAGCCCCGGGTTTCATTGAGCCGCAAGTAAAACCCGACGTTCCTCTGGTCGTATGGATAGCTTATGCAATGAAACCCTAGACCCCTGCGGGCGCGACAAGTTACCCGCCAAAACCTGAAGTGAGGCAGCCCCTTTCAGCAAAGTCAATGGACCACCCAACACTTCACGGAATCCGGTAACTTGAGAACTCCTCCGTGGGTCAACCTATACCCCCTATGAGTGCGGCGAATAGCCCGCCAATTCTAGAGTGAAGCCCCCTCCGTCTCAAAGCCATGAGATGCAGGCCCGTTACCCTCCAGAACCCGGCTATCCGTGCACTCCACTGCAGGGTAATCCTAGTACAGAAAAGAAAGTAGGTACAACTGGTACATCGATCTCAACCCGGTCATGCCCCAAAAGAATAATATACAAACAGGCAGTGACGGAAGTCCACATGTCGGACGCTCGTCCCGCGATATCAAATGTACAAATAAATCCAAACTTCACTAACATTGCATGCAAGCTATCCACCACGACAAATCCGCAACAACACAACACAACACAGAACATCAACGCGAATGTCACGTTCGCAAACCTGTCTAAAAGGACTATAGAAATTAGACAAGATTTATAGCTCGAATGACATTCACGGTCACAGATATAATGTAAGCACTGTGAACAAACGTATTTAAAATCTCGATCGACAAAACTTTCCGAAGTGGGCCCCAAGTACAAATCCAGTATTCAAACAAAATCTGGGCCCAAACAAAATATTTCAGAAACCACAATTCCATATGAAAGACACCCAGAAGAAAAATGGTACACTGTTTCCCCAAGACAGCGGTGGAACCGTGGCCAACACATGGCTTGTGCGGCAGTTTCATGGCAGTCTTGTGAATTCAGTTGACCAAATTTCTTCAGTAGTCTTAAAAAAGCCTGCACGATTTTCTAACATACCCAAAATAATTTTTAGACCATTTAAAAAATTCGGCAGAAACTTGAAATATGGAATTGCGGTTTTGGAAATTTCATTCAATCAATATTTTAAACATATTAGAACAAGCTAGTAATGGTTAATGACATGGCTCTGATACCATGTAAGTCTACGGTAGCGCCCCGATCGTCAATCCGAGGCCAAACACGGAAACGAAAACTTTATATGAACTGGCGCTATCGTAGGCTTTCACCCAAACCGTACCAATAACACTAAACTAGCTAACTACAAAGATGAGAGAAAGGCTATACCGATCGATCCATGTCCTTCAGTCTTTAGCCACCATCCCTAGCTCCTCACGGCATCTCCGATCTCGCTCGATCTCCGGTCTCCTCGTCGAAAAGGGCACCACATAAAGAAGTCTTTTTACGGGCTCCCGCTTCAAACCGAAATAACTCGAACATGAAGTCTGCTAGCCGACATGTCCAAGGTGAAGTAGAGAATGTGTGTGATAACTTTGTCTCAAGTATCCATTGATTCTCAACTCATGAGATTGTATGGATGGAGGTTGAAGATGAAGCCATGGATGAAACTTGTGAGCTAGAGAAGGAAGAAGAAGAAGAGCTAGACTTATTATTGTGTTGGAATAAAAAATGAGAGCACTTCTACTAAATCTCAAGAATAACCCCACTACTTGTGGCTTTCCATTCTCTCTCCACACATCATTTCAACACAATAATCAATCACAAATGTTGACATAGCACAAAAAATAAGATCATGAGTCATCACCCATGCACATGCCACATTAATTGCTCTTCATGATGATTTCCACTCACAATTTCCACCACAAAACATTTAAACCAAAATGTTTAATCCAAAAAGAGAATGGCAACATCTAAAGTAAACTCGTGACGGATCACAAGGATACCCCTCACCTGTATATACATACATACATCCGCATTCTGACTGAATGGGAATGCAATGAGACTAAGGTAATCCAACAAATCTAATACTAGGATCCGGCTTAAACCAAAGCCCACTAGTATGATCCGTCCGATCATGATCCGCGCATAAGTGCACGTATATGATCGAACCCTGCCATAAAAGCATACGGCCTCTATAACGTTTTGTCCGAACCTTGGAAAACTATCTGTGGGGGACTCTAAAGACTCGTCAATATGCTGGCAGTGGGTTTAACCATAAGAACGTCAGTGGTACTAGCTGTACGTAACGGCTACCCGTGTATTGACCAAAAAGGAAGGCTGATGAGCGAACTCATCCAGAAACCCTTACTGAGCCTGTCAGTAACAATATCCGTACAGTCCAGTCCATTCGTCTATGAGCATCGCATGCCAGGCCTAGGGGGCTGGTAAATGTCAGAACCCCAAATGCGGTACAAGTCGTGTCGGAGTGTAGCCCAGAACACCCTGAGATACTACTGGAATACCTACCAGCAAATCTCACTTGCCTTGGCCAAGGACTTCGTGTAATGGCTCTCCTAATCACAACGCGATCTCACCCCCAGTACCGGGAGAGACAAATCCCCTGCCGATCCATCCGGTATAATACCAACTAGCATGTTCCCGGCGAGTCCGTCCGGTGTACTCATAACCCAATGAGCACCTGTATACGTCTTAGGTGAACCAACTGACACCAATGCCTTGTGAGACCAGCCACCATCCCTCATCGGGGTCTCGATCGTATACACTAGTCTACTATCGGAGTATCGATGCCCAGTCTCAAAACTCCCACGACTAGGGACACTTTAAAGATGTGCTTATAGACTACCCAACTCTCACGTATATGATCGCCATCATACTGCTGGTAGTCAAGTAAGAATCCTAAGGGCTCTATCAATGTGTAATAGTCACCTGTAATGTCACCTTACGTATGTACACGATGATAAAGATAAACCAGATAGCATACTATCATCTTGAGTAAGACTGTCCTACCAGCATAGGTCCTCCCTCAATCATTGCAATCACATGCCTGCGATCCAATAAATGACTTTGAGGGCACTATATCCAAGATTTTCAATCTACGACGCACAAGGTTTGAGTTATTAAACTCAGTGGACTTAAAGAAAGTATTGTATGTTGTCCAGTGTCTATTAGGACAATGCGGTTGGTACTCGTACTATATTCTGTTTACTCATGACTTCTTTAATTTTAGACAAGTATTTCATTGAAATGCAAGATCCAGATATTGAGAAGTTATAGGTATAAGAATAAAGTAGAAAACCATTTTTTGGAAGTATCAGCTTTCTTCGAGATAGTCGAAGATATAGATACTTGTGTTTGGTATTCCGTTTCTAGTAATGGTTTTGAGAACTTGCTTCTCTTTCGGATTACTCATATATGGATGCACTCCTAGTTGAGTAATGCTGATTGGTCTCATTCCATTTGGTTGATTTGCACTGGAGACAGCTGCATGATTTTGAATCTGGTTCCAATTAAATTAGTGCTTTTGTTTCTATATTAGAAATATATTGAATCAATTTATATCTTAGCGATGTTTATAAGTCTCCGGTAGCGCCCCGGCCGTCAATCCGAGGCCAAACGCTGAACAAAAACTTTTATAAACCTGGAACTAACACAGACTTTTACCCGGATCGTACCATTAACACAAAACTAGCTAACTACAAGAAGTTAGAATGGCTATACCGATCGATCCGTGTCCTTCGGTCTTTAGCCACCATCCTTAGCTCCTCGCGGCATCTCCGATCTTGCTCGATCTCCGGTCTCCTCATTGAAGTGGCACCATGTCTAGAAAACCTTTTACGGGCTCCCGCTTCAAACCGAAGCAACTCGGACATGAAGTGACATGTCCAAGGTGAAGTAGAGAATGTGTGTGATAACTTTGTCTCTATACATCCATTGATTCCCAACACATGAGATTGTATGGATAGAGGTTGAAGAAGAAGCCATTGATGAGGAACTTGTTAGCTCAAGAGAAGAAGAAGTGAAATGGCTTATGTTGTTGTGAGATCTTTTGAGAGAGAGATATATATCAATAATACAAAGCCCTAAGCCATTACATGGCTACCCCTCTCTCTCCAAAATATCCACACTAACCATAATTAGCCACAAAATCAATCCATGTCACATTTAATGTTCACCTAAACTAAGACCATGAGTCACCATTTGCATTTGGCATGAAAAGATGCATGTGGACAAAACTTGCACTCACATTTTCCTCTATCAAACATTTAAACGAAAAAAATGTTTAATCCAACAAAAAGATATGGCATCTACTAAAGTAAAATCGTGACAGATTACAAGGATACCCCCCACCTGTATATACATACCTGCATATGTATTCCGACTGGATACGAATACAATGAGATGAAAGTGTAACGTTTTTGAAATTCGTTTAGATCGAGTTCATGTTAATTAGCAAATGCGTGTTTTTCATAAAGTCTTTTAACTATTAAATTTCCACATAAACTGGAATAAATCAATATTATTGGTGAAAATGGGTAATTATATTTATAATTGTGTTTTTTTATTTATTATTTAGTTTGGTATTCACTTAATTAGAAAAAAAATCTTAATTATTTTTCCTAAGCAAAATTAGTGTAGCATGCACATTTTCACCTTAGCCCAAGTTTTTAACATGTCTACCATTTTAAATTATCATTTCATTCCTTTTAAAGAGAAAACCTAAAACAAAATAAAAACTTTAATGAATTTAGATAAAGAAAAGAATAGGAGAAAGCATGGTGCATTAATTGAGCATGGAGGCTTTGACTATGGGGGCATTCTCTCTCTCTTCCCTCTCTTCAGCACACAGCAGCAGCAGCAGCAGCACATTCATCATCATCTTCTTCTTCTTCTCTTCTTGCATTCCAAGCCTCAAATCCCTATACAAAAGTCCCTCTTTTCTCCATTAAACCCTTGCAAAACACCTCCTTAGTTGATTTTTTTGGCAAGTCTTTGCCTTTGAAGGCAAGTGCGGCAAGTTTAGACCCCCCCTAACACCAAATTGAGGTATTAAGCTCACCTTAATCAGTTTATTGCTAAACTTGTAGTTTAATTAGCTTAAAGTAGTGTTTTAGTGAGTTTTAGTGCTATTGATGTGGTTTAAGTGATGATTAGGTTAAGTTAGAGTTGTTAGGGTTTGATTAGCTTAATTAAGTGCTATTAGTGTCGTTTAACACAAACCTTTGTTTCAGTTTACACTAAAATACCATATTGTATTAATTTTAGTGCTTAGTTAAGATTTATTGTCATTTTGGGATCTGCTGAAACTCCCGATGCTTCAGGGAAAAGTTGAGTTTACTGGAGCATGTATACTAGAGTTAGACCACACACACGAAACACGAGACCCTAATTTTCTTCCTAGGCCGCACAAATATTCATTCTGGCCGCAAATTGCGGCCAGATGGGGGAGTTGGGTGTTGGGGTTTGGGCTGGGGGAGTCTGCTACTGTTGGATATAGTGCCATCAAAGTCAATTATTGGATCGCAGGCACGTGATTGCAATAATTGAGGGAGAACCTATACCGGTAGAACAATCTTACTCAATATGATAGTATGCTATCTGGTTTATCTTTATCATCATGTACAGCTTTAGGTGACATTACAGGTCACTATTACACATTGATAGAGCCCTTAGGATTCTTGCTTGACTACCAGCAGTATGATGGCGATCATATACATGAGAGTTGGGTAGTCTATAAGCACATCCTTAAAGTGGTCCCTAGTCGTGGGAGTTTCGAGACTGGGCATCGATACTCCATTAGTAGACTAGTGTATACAGTCGAGACCCCGACGAGGGGCGGTGGCTGGTCTCACAAGCCATTGGTGTCAGTTGGATCACCTAAGATGTATACAGGTGCTCATTGGGTTATGAGTGCACCGGACAGGACTCGCCGGGAACTTTTATCGACGAGGGGCGGTGACTTTTATCGAACACATTTTGATTATTATTGTTCGTTATTGATACCCATATTCTCGTATACTCGTAGTTGCCATTATAGTTATTCTTGCCTTATACCTATGTAGACCAACCTTTCCGTAGGTGGTTCTTACTTATATATATATTTCAAATTTCTTCGTCCACGTACTGCTAATAAATCTTTTGTGTCAGTGTGCAATCTAATAGCTTCCGCTTATGTTTGTATAACCTATCGTTTATTTTAAATTTCGAGGACGAAATTTTTGTAAGGGTGGTATGATATAATACCCAACTCTTTTATACCAAAATCCGCATTTTGTTGCTTTATGATTTTATTTATTTTATTTATAATTTTAATTATTTTATATATAATTTTATTCCTTCTAAATCCCATTATTCTTTTTAAAACCCAAAACCTTAATATCCCTTTGGCCCACTTCTTTTCGTTTCCATTTATTTATTTATTCTTAGCCCAGCAGCCCAACCGAGCCGGCCCGCCCTCTTTTGTTCCATCATTTTCCTTTAAATTCCATTCTGGCCCGGCCCGTGCCCAGAGCTCAGCTTCATTTTCCTTGGCACATTTCTCCCCTCAGCCCAAAAATTTTACTTGGGGAATTGTTTTAAACCCCAAGCCCAAAATCCTTGGCCGCTCCTGTACATCTCCCCAACGGCTCTCTCCCCATTTCACGCGCGAGATCCACTTCCTCCGCCGCGCTCCTCGCCTCCGCCGATGCTCGCGCTCGCGCGCGTTACTCCCCACGACGCGTTACCCCTTTCTCTTCCCCCTCACTTCCATCACACCCTCCTCCTCGCTCGCCCTCTCCCTCGGTCTTCTTTCCTCCTCCCTGCACCCGTTATCGACCAACCCCTTCACTCGCCCAGCCGCCGACGGCGACGTCGACGACTGCAGACACCCCGCCTTTTCTCGCCTCGCCTCCATTCTCTCCATCTCATCTCCTCGCCTCCATCCACCAAACTCCGACCACGACCACCCTTGGTCGCCTCCGTCACCATTCCCCACCATCACCCTGCACCCGAGCTCGGCCACCCCTGCGCCGACGACCGGTGAACTCCTCGTCTCGTCGTCGACATCCATCATCATCATCATCGTCACCCTCATCCCTCTCGTCTCTCTCTCCTTCCCTCTCGCAAACCTTCTGCTTCTTTTCTCTCTCCCTCTGCTTTCTTTCTATCTCTCTGTTTTCTCACCCTCTCTCTGTGTTCTCTCTCACTTCCCTCTCCCTCTCTGTTCTAATTCTCTTCTCTCTCTCTTTGATCCCTCACTCTCTATCTCTCTGTTTTCTCTCTCTTACTCACTCAAATATCTCAATCTCTCTCTCTGTCTCTAACTCTGTCTCTCTCTCAGCTCTCTCTCTCTCTCTTCTCTCTCTCTCTCTCCCTCTCTCTGCTCTCCCACTCTCTATGCATCTCTATCTCCCGCATATCAAGTCATGGACGTCTTATAGCACTGAAGAGAAAGGAAAGGCACGGAGAGTAACGGGATTGATTACGATCGTCTGATTCCAAAAGCCGAACTTATGCAGCGCCTGTGACATGATCGCGCTATTGATACTACCGTGCATCGCCAAAACGTCTCCAGGCAAGTTCTCTACTTGCTTCATGCTATTCTATTTCTGTTACAAACCCAAATCATATAAATTGCTATGTTATTATTCCTGAAAACGTACACTATTTACCTGTTCGACGTGTGTTCCCAATGAGAATCCTTTCCTAATTTGACGGAACTAAATGGTATCGTTGGGCCCGTATGGCTGTGAACCTAGTGTGTGAAATTCGTTGGAAAATATGACCGTTAACGACTAAAAATACTACCCCCAAGTTTGCCTGTAAAACTGGATATTTCTGTACCTGAAAACCGTAAAAATCACCATAAATTATATATATACTAGAATTATACGTTCGAGGGCTCAAATCGAAGCCGACTCGACGAACTATAACCCTATACTAGTTTCCAGATATTCCTATACTCAAAATTTGTTAATATTTGGATCGGAGTGCGACTCTGGACTGCAGTCCAGAGTTACTCTGGACTGCAGTCCAGAGCGACTCCAATTGTTGCTTGCTGTTCCGTAATGAACACCACCCTGTTTTCTAAATTCGTAGGTTGCGGAACTCCACTTTTTATTGTAGGTGAACCTGTTAGCTAGATAATACAAGTGGTTTCATCCTGTTTCGTTATCGTTTGTTATTTAATCTGTAATTTAATAGATCGGGACGCATAACAGTCCCAACAGAATCAGAACAGTCATATTGGTATTGAATAGTGTATATCTCCTGACGTACAGACGCGATTGAAGATCCGTCTGTTGCGTTGAAAATCTTACTGAAAACCCTAGAATTCATCCAACTGTAGCGTCACTAAAATCTGATCCCAATTAGGATTAAAATACATTGCAAAACGGATTTCTGATTCTGAAACCAGATTTCCAGCCGTGAACGCTTAAAATGAAATGGCTATAATTAATGATCCTGGAACCCGATTGGCATGAAACGAAATTCGATGGATAGATAACTGAACATACTAATGATTACCTGTTCACTGTTTCACTAAATTGTAACCGGATGATTTGTGATAATTTGTGCAAGTTGTAGAATGTTGATTCATGACATCCTAAACATGCTTTATATATTGTTTACGCATCATATCTTACACCCGTCATTGCATTGATAACCTAGTGATAACGTGCATTTACCCAGTGTTAGATTTTAGTGATAATTGTGACAAGTACGTCAGTGTTCGTGTATCAGTGAATAAGTGAAAGTGATACGTACTTGTACACTATCAATGAACTTTATCATTATATTGCATTGTCGACGTCTGTGGGACATGTGTACGTGTGACTATAAGTGGTATGGGACACTTATGGAAGCTCTTGCATAAGTGTCACAGATAAGGCACCAGACACTGCCATTTATCTTAGGTATTAGTCGGGACGTGCTTGATGGAGGTCCTGCCTCCAGTTCTCGCGCAGACTTGTCACGGATCGATTAGTATTTAGGGTTATGGTTAGCGTTTGATGTAGACCACGGGGTGTGGGGTAGTCTAAGTGTGAGTTCAACAGAATCTCGGGAGTCCCATGCCGGCTTATATATTTAGGGAGATATATGGAGATTTACAGGGTATGTGATTATCACCGTGATATACATGTTGGGCCCGTGGTCCCTTGCCCTTGGGTTCTACCCTTGGATGGAGGACACTCGCGAGTGGTTGACTCTCACACTTGGACTGACGATAGGCTTAGTGACCTGTACAGTGAGACTTAGAGACTGATAGGGATACTGGCATTGATATACCTTACTTACTGTGTTGACATACGTGGCATGTCGTTCTACTGCTTTTATTGTTCCGGTGCATTGATTACTGCACATTCATATTCATGTTGTCATTGATTTACTGTTATACATAACTATTGCCACTGTTAGAATTGTCACATGATTTTATATATATTATATTGCCATTGTGTCGCTCTGACGACCTGAGTATGCATGCTCAGTGTGAGGAGAAGATTTAGCCTGGACCAGGACTAGACGTATATCACAGACACCTCGATTTGATATCCAGAGTTATATCTATATTTGTTCCCCCTCAGGTCAGTTCTTTACATTGTTTCTTTCAGTTGCTACATCTCTCGCTACCTGCGCATTATTTACTGTTTACCATGAAAAACTAGAAGCCGAAGTGTGACTACGGCAGGACATTTCCTTGACCGTAGGAGCATGGCTGGCCTTGTCTACCCGTCGTATTCCGTATTTTGGGAAGCGGGACGTGACATGGTTTAGTTGGTATCAGAGCCAGGTTTTGCTTCGATTGGGATTGCAGTTTCCGTGTAGAGATTGACAGTCTAAGACATCCCTCAGTCTAGATTGTAAACTTGATATCCTTGATTCATATTCACATCGTGTGTTCAGCTATCCATTCGCTAGAGTTTCGGGCGACTTGGTAAGGTTACGTGGTTTGCAATTGCACTACCGTACTCTGTTTAAGTGACTTAAAGTCATACAGTTGATTTTCCATTTGTAATGAATTTCATCACATCTAATGTTCTTGAATCTTTGTCCAATCCATATTATATATTGATTCTTATAGCCTGTGCCCTATATCATCTTCAAAATTGTTGTTTTAGGATCATGTCTTCCAACGACTCTTCGTCTATATCCGCTCCCCAGAATCAGACTATTGAGATTCTGAGTGTACTGCAAGGTCTAAAGGAAGGCCAGGAGCCAACAAACGACTTGTTCACTGAAGGATTGAGAAGGCAGGTGAATCAGGCACCAACGGGAGTCTCAAATCATAAAGGGATCCCTGTTAGACGAGGAAAAGAGAAGAAGATGAAACGCCAATTTGTTTCCCCGCGACAGAAGCAGCAGAAGACCCTATGTTGTGGGTATTGTAAGAGGCCAGGACATCTTCAGAGGGATTGTCGCCGCGCCCAAGGGAAATGTCTGATTTGCGGATCCAGAGAACACCTCATTAACGGTTGCCCAAAAAGGAAAGAACTATAAGGAGGAGACTTGTCCACATTTCCCACTTCTGCCACGTGAAGATTACTGCATAGTTCGCACTTCGAGGATAAAGCAGACCCAACACAGGATCCAGTTTGCGTGATGAGGATGCAGCGGTCTAGTGATCAATGAAGAATTTTCATGTTTTCTACTTTCAGTAATAATGTTGTCATCCTCTTATGAATATTTCTTTCCGTTTGAGATCTTGTATCCGTTGAATTTTTAGTTGAGTGCAATAAAAACTTTGAATTGCCATATATGTATCATTCTCTTACTTTCTCCTTATTTATACTATTCACCATCACAGTATCGTTATCCTGATATTTTTTCAATTCCTGCCACCGCATATCTTTCTATACTTCATACACTTAACTATTTTTTCTTGATGTGTTCCGTTGTCTAATCATGACACTTTTTTTTCAGGCCATGGCCCACCCTGAAGCAGCGCCGCATCTAGATGAGGATGCACAGTCATGCGTTTCCTTAGACCACACACTGATGAGTTCTGACGATGAGATCAACGGCCCCCAGGGCAATTTCGGAAACAACGATTCAGAGGACGAAGGAGGAGCCGCCCCAGAGTTTGACCTTATAGGTGATTCCGACGAAGAGGAAGAAGACCCTGAAGAAAATCCGATAGAAGAAGATCCCGAGGAAGAACCGATAGAAGAAATTCCAGTGGAGGAAGACCCCATGGAAGAGAACCCAGAAGGAGAGGATCACATGGAATCGGACCTCGATGAAGAAGCTCTATCCGAGGAAGAAGTACCAGAAGATCAAGACCCTGCGGTGGAAGGACTCCCAATGGCGATGCCCGTGAGGCGATATGGAAATGGACGCCCCTACCTGAGTGCGCGAGCCTACCGCAACCTACTGAATCTCCACAACCGCGACTGACGGAATTTCTTTTGATGTTATCTTTCTGGCCAAATAAAATGTGTATAGTTTAGGGCCACTTTTCGTCTTTGGGAATTCCTTGTTTCAAATTTTCTTGAATGAAATAAATCTTCTGAATTCGTAAACCTTTTGATTATTGGTTCGCTTGATGCTTGTTTATTGCCCATATCCAATTATTTTCTGCTGAGATCCCTGACTGTCCACCCCTACTCATTGTATAGTTTTCACCCTCGTTTCGATTAGAAAGTACCGCACCCTGATCCTTGGAATGAGCCACCATTCATCCTTCGTCTGTACCCCGTTTGAGATCCTTCTGGGAGGAGGACCTTTCTTATGAATTACCGAGTTCATTAACTTTTCAAATTCTTGATTCATAGGATTTACCGATCGTTATTCTCCCCCATACTTTACCTTGTAGTCCTTTTGTTCTTCACCCTTACATCCTGTGCTGACCCGATCCCAATTTCTTTGACCTTCAGCCTAAAGCCGCCATACTCCAACCTGTGAATGATCCACACTGCCTTGTAATCCTTACCCTTGCTAGCCCTGTACATTTTATGTGTTTTCTATTACCCTATATATATATTTAAGGACTTTATCATTCGAAAATTTGGTTTCAGTATTTTGTATTTATCGAAGAGTGCGTGTTATTAACTAATTAGTTTTATGTATTGTGAGCACACTACTATTACCCTCAGTTTTCAGTAGCGCAACTTTACACCGCGCATACTTTTGGTCCATGTTTCTTAAATTCACTATACAAGTTTTCTAAATCATTTTAAACCTATTTTATCGATACGTTACCCTAAAATGTTATAACCTACCGACTAATCTTTCACCACTTTATTGTCAGTACTTTATTTTCGGGTTTTGTGCCTATGATTACGATGATAGGTGGCTGAGCCTTATACTTATTTTGTTCTGCTTGCTTTTGATAGACTTAGATGTGCACATATGTGAGTTTCCACTTTTATCGAACACATTTTGATTATTATTGTTCGTTATTGATACCCATATTCTCGTATACTCGTAGTTGCCATTATAGTTATTCTTGCCTTATACCTATGTAGACCTACCTTTCCGTAGGTGGTTCTTACTTATATATATATTTCAAATTTCTTCGTCCACGTACTGCTAATAAATCTTTTGTGTCAGTGTGCAATCTAATAGCTTCCGCTAATTTTGTATAACCTATCGTTTATTTTAAATTTCAAGGACGAAATTTTTATAAGGGTGGTATGATGTAATACCCAATTCTTTTATACCAAAATCCGCATTTTGTTTCTTTATGATTTTATTTATTTTATTTATAATTTTAATTATTTTATATATAATTTTATTCCTTCTAAATCCCATTATTCTTTTTAAAACCCAAAACCTTAATATCCCTTTGGCCCACTTCTTTTCGTTTCCATTTATTTATTTATTCTTAGCCCAGCAGCCCAACCGAGCCTGCCCGCCCTCTTTTCTTCCATCATTTTCCTTTAAATTCCATTCTGGCCCGGCCAGCGCTCAGAGCTCAGCTTCATTTTCCTTGGCCCATTTCTCCCCTCAGCCCAAAAATTTTACTTGGGGAATTGTTTTAAACCCCAAGACCAAAATCCATGGCCGCTCTTGTACATCTCCCCAACGGCTCTCTCCCCATTTCACGCGCGAGATGCACTTCCTCCGCCGCGCTCCTCGCCTCCGCCGACGCTCGCGCTCGCGCGCGTTACTCCCCACGACGCGCGACCCCTTTCTCTTCCCCCTCACTTCCATCACACCCTCCTCCTCGCTCGCCCTCTCCCTCGTTCTTCTTTCCTCCTTCCTGCACCCGTCATCAACCAACCCCTTCACTCGCCCCGCCGCCGACGGCTGCAGATACCCCGCCTTTTCTCGCCTCGCCTCCATTCTCTCCATCTCATCTCCTCGCCTCCATCCACCAAACACCGACCACGACCACCCTTGGTCACCTCCGTCACCATTCCCCACCATCACCCTGCACCCGAGCTCGGCCACCCCTGCGCCGACGACCGGTGAACTCCTCATCTCGTCGTCGACATCCATCATCATCATCATCGTCGCCCTCATCCCTCTCGTCTCTCTCTCCTTCCCTCTCGCAAACCCTCTGCTTCTTTTCTCTCTCCCTCTGCTTTCTTTCTATCTCTCTGTTTTCCCACCCTCTCTCTGTGTTCTCTCTCACTTCCCTCTCCCTCTCTGTTCTCATTCTCTTCTCTCTCTCTGTGATCTCTCTCTCTTTGATCCCTCACTCTCTATCTCTCTGTTTTCTCTCTCTCACTCACTCAAATCTCTCAATCTCTCTCTCTGTCTCTAACTCTGTCTCTCTCTCTCTCTGCTCCCTCTCTCTCTCCCTCTCTCTCTGCTCTCCCTCTCTCTATGCATCTCTATCTCTCGCATATCAAGTCATGGACGGCTTAGAGCACTGAAGAGAAAGGAAAGGCACTGAGAGTAACGGGATTGATTACGATCGTCTGATTCCAAAAGCCGAACTTGTGTTGCGCCTGTGACGCGATCGCGCTATTGATACTACCGTAGATCGCCAAAACATCTCCAGACAAGTTCTCTACTTGCTTCATGCTATTCTATTTCTGTTACAAACCCAAATCATATAAATTGCTATGTTACTATTCCTGAAAACGTACACTATTTACCTGTTCGACGAGTGTTCCCAATGAGAATCCTTTCCTAATTTGACGGAACTAAATGTTATCGTTGGGCCCGTATGGCTGTGAACCTAGTGTGTGAAATTCGTTGGAAAATATGACCGTTAACGACTAAAACGACTACCCCCAAGTTTGCCTGTAAAACTGGATATTTCTGTACCTGAAAACCGTAAAAATCACCATAAATTATATACATACTAGAATGATACGTTCGAGGGCTCAAATCGAAGCCGACTCGACGAAATATAACCCTATACTAGTTTCCAGATATTCCTGTACTCAAACTGTGTTAATATTTGGATCGGAGTGCGACTCTGGACTGCAGTCCAGAGCGACTCCAATTGTTGCTTGCTGTTCCGTAATGAACACCACCCTGTTTTCTAAACTCGTAGGTTGCGGAACTCCACTGTTTATTATAGGTGAACCTGTTAGCTAGATAATACAAGTGGTTTCATCATGTTCTGTTATCGTTTGTTATTTAATCTGTAATTTAATAGATCGGGACGCATAACAGTCCCAAAGAATCAGAACTGTCATATTGGTATTGAATAGTGTATATCTCCTGACGTACAGACGCGATTGAAGATCCGTCTATTGCGTTGAAAACCTTACTGAAAACTCTAGAATTCATCCAACTGTAGCATCACTAAAATCTGATCCCAATTGGGATTAAAATGCTTTTCGAAACGGATTTCTGATTCTGAAACCAGATTTCCAGCCGTGAACGCTTAAAATGAAATGGCTATAATTAATGATCCTGGAACCCGATTGGCATGAAATGAAATTCGATGGATAGATAACTGAACATACTAATGATTACCTGTTCACTGTTTCACTAAATTGTAACCGTATGATTTATGATAATTTGTGCAAGTGGTAGAATGTTGATTCATGACATCCTAAACATGCTTTATATATTGTTTACGCATCATATCTTACACCCGTCATTGCATGGATAACCTAGTGATAACGTGCATTTATCCAGTGTTAGATTTTAGTGATGATTGTGACAAGTACGTCAGTGTTCGTGTATCAGTGAATAAGTGAAAGTGATACGTACTTGTACACTATCAATGAACCTTATCATTATATTGCATTATCGACGTCTGTGGGACATGTGTACGTGTGACTATAAGTGGTATGGGACACTTATGGAAGCTCTTGCACAAGTGTCACAGATAAGGCACCAGACACTGCCATTTATCTTAGGTATTAGTCGGGACGTGCTTGATGGAGGTCCTGCCTTCAGTTCTCGCGCAGACTTGTCACGGATCGATTAGTATTTAGGGTTATGGTTAGCGTTTGATGTAGACCACGGGGTGTGGGGTAGTCTAAGTATGAGTTCAACAGAATCTCGGGAGTCCCATGCCGGCTTATATATTTAGGGAGATATATGGAGATTTACAGGGTATGTGATTATCACCGTGATATACATGTTGGGCCCGTGGTCCCTTGCCCTTGGGTTCTACCCTTGGGTGGAGGACACTCGCGAGTGGTTAACTCTCACACTTGAACTGACGATAAGCTTAGTGACCTGTACAGTAAGACTTAGAGACTGATAGAGATACTGGTATTGATATACCTTACTTACTGTGTTGACATACGTGGCATGTCGTTCTACTGCTTTTATTGTTCCGCTGCATTGATTACTGCACATTCATATTCATGTTGTCATTGATTTACTGTTATGGATATCTATTGCCACTGTTAGAATTGTCACATGATTTTATATATATTATATTGCCATTGTGTCGCTCTGACGACCTGAGTATGCATGCTCAATGTGAGGAGAAGATTTAGCCTGGACCAGGACTAGACGTATATCACAGACACCTCGATTTGATATCCAGAGTTATATCTATATTTGTTCCCCCTCAGGTCAGTTCTTTACATTGTTTCTTTCAGTTACTGCATCTCTCGTTACCTGCGCATTATTTACTGTTTACCATGAAAAACTAAAAGCCGAAGTGTGACTACGGCAGGACATTTCCTTGACCGTAGGAGCATGGCTGGCCTTGTCTACCCCTCGTATTCCGTATTTTGGGAAGCGGGGCGTGACACCCCGCGGTGGGGTGCACGGGTAGCCGGGTTCTAAAGGGAAATGGGCCCGCATGTCATGGCTTTGAGACGGAGGGGGCTTCACTCTAGAATTGGCGGGCTATTCGCCGCACTTGTAGGGGGTACAGGTTGACCCAAAGAGGGGTGCTCAAGTTACCGGATTCCGTGAAGTGCTGGGTGGTCCATTCACTTTGTTGTAGGGGGCTGCCTCGCTTCAGGTTTTGGCGGGTAACTTGCCGCACCCGTAGGGGTCTAGGATTTCATTGTACAGGCTATCCACACGACCAGGGGAACGTCGGGTTTCTGTTAGTGTATATGCCCTAGAGGCCATTACTGTATCATACTAGCTTGTATATTACTTAATGGAAGCTTGGGATATTCACAGTTGTATATACAATCTTGCTCGAAATGGTAGTATGCTACTTGGTTTGTCTCTGCTTTAATATGTGCATGTGTTTCTTTTAGCATATTGCTGGTATACATATTAGTAGAGCCCTTAGGATCTTTGCTTGATTACCAGCGTTGTGATGGCGCTCGCACTCGTGGGAGCTGGGTAATCTATAAGCACATCCTTATACAGGTCCCTGGTCGTTGGACTATCGAGACAGGGCATCGATACTCCGGAGTAGACTAGCGTATGCGCTTCTCATCCCAGTGTGGGAGACGGTCTGTCCCACAGCCGTTAGTACGTCGTACTTGGGATAGTATGCGGGTGCTCGTTAGGTTACGAGTACACTGGACAGGACTCGTCGGGAACTGTTGGTTGGTAATATACCTATCGTCAGTTATCAGTTCCCAGGTGACATGAGTACAGCTTAGTCCGCTGACTTGACACTGTCACTTCGCCTCGAGTGTGTTCCCACTGCACTTTGATTACTACCCTACCACGGCTCAAAGGAGCTGTGCAAACAGGTAGTTTTTGGGTGCAGTCCCGAAGCACTTGGAGGCAGTGACGGTTAGACAGGATTCGTCTCTCCCGGTATTGGGGGTTGACATCGCGCTGTGTCTAGGAGAGCCATTACACGAGTAGTCCCTGGCCAGGGCAAGCGACATATACTGGTAGGTTTCCAGTGTTATCTCAGGGTGTTCTGGGCTACACTCCGACACGACTTGTACCGCTATTAGGGGACTGACGTTCACCGCCCCCCTAGGCCCGCCATGCGATGTATCAGACGAACAGACCGGACTGTACGGAGACTGTCACATACAGGCTCAGTAGGAGTGTAGATGGGGTTCACCTCGTCAGTCTTCTTATCGACATCTACCTGGGGACCGTTACGTACAGCTAGTGCCGCTTGCGGTCTGTGGTTAAACCTACTGCCAGCGTAGTGTCGAGTCTTTAGAGTCCCACACAGAGAGCTATTCGCCTTTAGGCAAAACGAGTAGAGGTCGCATGGTTTTGCGACAGGGTTCGTTCGCATCCGCGCACTTGTGCACGTTTGCTGTCCGGACAGTTTATACTAGCGGGCTTTGGTTTAAGCCGGATCCTAGTATATGATTTGAGATTGGTTTTTCTCATTGTGTTCGTGTTCCTCGGATCACGAATGCGGGTGCGTATGCACAGTTGCTTGAGATTGGGGGAGAGGACCTTGTTTAGGGTTAATGGCTTTTGTCATTTTATTAACCCTATTGTTTTTGTGTGGATTATTGTTAATTGATAATTAGCTTAATTATTGTGCATGGTTGTTGTTGACAATTTGACTTCATTGACTTGTTGACCTTGTTGACAACTTGACCATAATCATTTCATTTGGAAGATGCTCTTTGATCTTTGCAAAAATTGAAATGATAATGGTCAAGTCATGATATATCATGACAATTTTCAAGCTAATTATCTAATTAAAATTATCCTCACATATTAGTGAGAATGGCTCTTTTATTTTTCATTCTCTCATTCTATTTCTCTCTCTTGCTCATCCTCTCCCTCAAGCTCTCTCCCTCTCATGTGTTGAGAAACAAAAAGCTTGAGAAAAACCCTCTCTTGATCTTCTCTTCTCACTTCTAGGGTTCAAGTCTTAGCATTTCTTGCACTCTAGTTACTCCTAGCTTGGAGTTGAAGCTAAAGGTGGTGGCTTTCAAGTGGATCTTTCTTTGACGGGAGAAGACAAGCAAGGTGAACTTTTTCTACCATACCTAGGAGCAAGGAGAGAAGGACTAAAGACCAAAGGTATAACCTTTCTTCACTTAGCTACTTTGTAGTTAGGGTTAGCTAGTTTATGTTTAGTAAAGATCCTCATAAGCTTAGTCCATGTTGCCTAAGTCATTAAAAATCCGATTTTTATTATGTTTTCCGCCTCCCCGTAAGCACCGGGGTGGGCAACACGGACTTACAGTGGTATCAGAGCCTAACTAAACCTAAACTAGTTAAGTAGTTAAGTGTAACGAAGTTCGGAACCGGAAAAATCACAAAACCAAACTTTTACAAAATCCAAGTTTCTGTTAAAATTATTTCTGCTCAAAATGAAAAACTGTATACATGTAAAATCGTCTCAGGGTTTTGTGAATACACCCAAGAAAAACGATACCCTAATTCCCTCAAGTCGCCGCCCTTCCGCCGCATGAAGTAGGTATATGCGGCGGAACCGCCGCGGATTGTCGTGATCGGCGCATCATTTTTCGTGCAGAGTGTGTTTTTGTTGGTTTTGGGATTTTTAGGATATATTATATGTACCCAGATTTTCCAGAAAAGAAATTTCCTTTTGGGGTCCTATAATTCCGTATTTTTCCGAACTTCACTGCACTTTAACTATATCGGTTATATCTGTAATGCTTGCATGTATTGAACGTCGGCTAATCGCTATAAGACGATTAGTCGGGGTTATACATGATCTGTGATTGTTATTGGTTTGTGGATATGAATGGATTGGATCGTCGCGGGTGAATAGCCGGGTTGGATGTGAGATGAGCGTTTTTTTTTTCTTTCATTCATTTGTAACATGTAAATTGATGTAATAATATTCTTTGTATGGCCGCACAACCGGGTCGGGGTTGTAGCCGTCATTGTATAATTCTTTTTACTGTTTTTGCTCCTAGGATAGACCCATGGAGGGGGTGCACAAACTACCGGGTATCTCGAAGTGCCGAGTGGCCTACTCACGGTGGTGAGGGAGGTTGCTTCGCTTCGGGTGCTTGGCGGGTAGTTTGCCGCACCCGTAGGGGTCTTGGGTGGGGTATTGGCTATTCACCGCGACCGTGTAATCCGCTTTGCGTTGCAGGCTCGAACGCATTGCGGATTCCTAGTATATCCAATGTATTCATCTGTGATCTGTAATGTCTATCATTGCTATATATTTATATATAATAACTATTTAGGCGTTGCTTATGTTTTACAGCCGCGCTAGCCCAGCCCCCGCTCTGTCGTTAGTTAAGTAACCTAACGGGTGATGACGGGGCCCCGTGGCGAATGCGAATGGCATAAGCGTACGTCATATTTTGGTTGTTTTCTGCAATGGTAGGATTAAATGATGGGACGCATTAAAAGAACTAATGCAAGAAATAAACCAAGTAAAAGTCGATTGGAACACTTTGAAAACCACTCGGTTCTTTTCAAAACTAAAACTTTTAAACGCGGAGCTTGAACCACTCCTTTTAAAAGCTATCTCGTTCCATCGATTATATCAAGTTCACTACGTTCACGGTTTCGCCAAAACCATCCGTAGCCCTCCGTCATTCCACATGAATGGTCAAAAGTATTCAAGCTATGTATTTTGGCCAAAGTCAAGGCATAGTGATTGGTAGCGTTTGGGTATTCATGTGCAGCATAGATAGATGCGTTGATTTGGGACAGTCGTGCTGCCATTTTGGCCAAAGTCAAGGGTAGGTACGGGTGGGTCCAAATTAACCAGGAGAATGACGGGTAGAACTTGACATGTGACTTATGATATTTTGGCCAAAGTCAAGGTCGTAAGAGCATGGGGCAAAAATCCACATCGGGAGTTTCATAAGTACTGAAACTTGCTAGCGTTGCATACCATTTGGAGTGTGATGATTCTGGTAGGATTCCTTCGGTTTTATCACGCGATGATATTTGGATCCCGATCCTACTGTGAGTATATGCTACTCCTCGGGAAAACTCTCACTTAACGATCAATGCTATAAACCTAGTAGGTGCCTAGAAAGGTGTTAGCGGGGCTACGCCCACAGGGAAAAGAGGTTACTTAATTAAGGAACTTCGCGAAAGCGTTGGAAAACCTCCCTCGAAGTACCGACACTGGCCTGGCTGAACGGTTAAGCAAGTATTGTACGGTGAGAATGATCCCGGCTAATCCTTTTCTTTATGGTTTGAGAAGGGATTCGAGAAACAGTGGGAGCCATCCAGTTTAGACAAACTAAAAACCACTCTAAACTTGCAAGAGCATCATGCTAAAGTGTTTCTTTTCTCTCTCCTAATTGCAGCGACCATTCAAGATGACCGGACTTAAGTTACTATTAGATAAAAACATATTGACAGGGCCAAACTACAAAGATTGGCTCAGGAATGTCAAGATGGCTATCACTTATGACAAGCTGGGGTATATACTTACCACCAAAGCTCCCCCCGTCCCAGGTCCCACCTCCAGCGTCGCGGATGTAGAAATCCGTAAGACATGGGAGATAGATTGCGCGAGGGCCAAATGCCTCGTACTAGCCTCGATGGACAACGACCATCAGAGGAGGCACGAGAATATGGACCTAGAGTCCATATTTCTCCATACAAAAGAACTGTATGGAGAGCAGTCTCGTATCGCAAGATACGAAGTGTCGAAGAAGCTTTTTTCGGCAAGGTTGGCCGTCGGATCATCGGTAGCGGACCACGTGCTTAAGATGATCGGCTACATAGAGGAGCTCGCGGACCTTGGGACCACGTTGGAGAATGAACTCTATACTGATCTGATTCTCCAGTCCCTTCCTTCCACTTACGCCCAGTTCATTCTTAACTTCAACATGCAAGGAAAGGAGGTTGAACTTGCCGAGCTTCTGAACATGTTGAGGACTGCTGAGGGCACCCTACAGAAGGGTAGGGAGACATCCACTTTGTTTGTAGGAGGATCTTCCTCTTCTAGGTCCAGGGCGAAAGCCAAGGGCAAGAAGAAGAAAGCCCCCGCCAAACCAAGAGGCGGTGTCGGTAAAGTGGATACGAAGGGAAAGGGTAAAGCAACAAAGGTAGCGGGGAAGCTGGTGGGGAAGGAAGAATGCTTCTATTGTCACAAAAGTGGTCACTGGGAACAAGATTGCAAGGCTTGGAAAGCCAGAACACAGGATTTGAAGCGAGTTGCAGCTTCAGCTTCAGGTGTGTATGTTATTGAAAATTGTCTATCAATAAACTCTACATCCTGGGTATTGGATACCGGATCAGGATCTCATATCTGTAATTCTTTGCAGGCGTTGAGAAAGCGTAGAGTTTTGAAGACAGGTGACATGACCCTCAGAGTTGCGAACGGTGCTAGCATGGATGCTGAGGCCGTGGGGGACTATCACCTGGGATTATCAGATGGACAATTTTTGGTTTTGCGTAGTTGTTATTATGTACCAAATGCAACCTGTAATATCATTTCTGTATCTTTATTATCTAAAGAAGGTTATGAATTTGCATTTGTAAGTAATGTAGTGAACATTCACCTTAATCAAGTGTTGATTGGGTCAGGTACATTGAACAACGGTATTTACGTTTTAAACCAACCACAGGTTTTCAATATTCAGAATACACACAAAAGAAAGTCTCCAGAAATTAATAAAACTTTCTTATGGCATTGTAGACTGGGTCACATCAACGAGAGAAGATTGACTAAGTTACATACTGAAGGATATTTAGATTCGTTCGAATATCAATCGTATGCAACTTGTCAATCCTGTCTCAAAGGAAAGATGACAAAGGCTCCGTTTTCTGGACACGGAGAAAGAGCGAGCGAGCTCTTGGGACTCGTACACAGCGACGTGTGCGGTCCAATGTCTACACATGCGCGAAGCGGTTTTTCTTACTTCATAACTTTTACGGATGATTTTTCAAGGTACGGTTATGTCTTCTTAATGAAACATAAATCCGAGGCTTTTGAAAAATTCCAGGAATATAAGAGTGAAGTAGAAAAACAGACCGGCAAAAGTATCAAGATCCTAAGATCGGATCGAGGAGGAGAATACTTAAGTGCCGAATTCCTGAATTACTTAAAAGAGAATGGAATTCTCTCTCAGCTTACTCCTCCATACACTCCGCAACATAACGGTGTATCGGAGAGACGGAACCGAACCCTATTGGATATGGTACGGTCCATGATGAGTAACGCTGAGTTGCCGCGATCGTTCTGGGGGTATGCGCTAGAAACTGCAGCATATCTTTTGAACCGTGTTCCCACTAAGACTGTGCCTACCACACCATATGAGTTATGGAGTGGGAAGAAACCCTATCTTAATCACATTAAGACATGGGGATGTCCAGCTTTTGTAAAAAAGCAGCATACGGACAAGCTCGAGGCACGCTCAGTACAGTGCAAGTTTGTGGGATATCCAAAGAACTCCAAGGGATATTACTTCTATTGCGAAGAGGAACAAAAAGTCCTTGTTTCTCGCCATGCCCACTTTCTAGAACATCAGTTCATAGAAAAAGAATTAAGTGGGAGCGCAATAGAACTGGAAGAAATTCCAGAACCGCAAGCTATTACTGAAAGCTTAGTAGAACCAGAGGGTTCGAAAGAACAAGACATTCCCATGCCACTCCGCAGGAGTAGTAGGTAGTCTCATCCGCCCGAGAGGTACTACGGTTTTCTCAATGACGGGGATAGAGAAGACTGCATCCTAGATTGTGATGAGCCTACTAGCTTCCAGCAAGCCATTCAGAGCGTCGACTCGGTAAAATGGCTGGATGCAATGCGGACCGAGATGGAGTCCATGTACACCAACAAAGTATGGACGTTGGACATTGCTCCAGACGGGGTAAAACCCGTAGGATGCAAGTGGATCTTCAAAAGGAAGATTGGTGTAGATGGACAGGTTGAGACCTATAAAGCTAGACTGGTAGCAAAGGGTTTTCGTCAGCGACCTGGTTTGGACTATGACGAAACCTTTTCTCCAGTAGCTATGCTGAAATCCATTCGGATCCTTCTTGCCATCGCTGCTTTCCACGATTATGAGATTTGGCAGATGGACGTAAAGACAGCTTTTCTAAATGGTCATTTAGAGGAGTGTGTCTATATGGACCAGCCAGAGGGTTTCATTCAGGGTGGGAGCAGCGGAAAGGTGTGCAAGTTGCTCAAGTCCATTTATGGACTCAAGCAGGCATCGCGGAGTTGGAACATCTGTTTTGATAAGACGGTCAAAGAATTTGGCTTTATCAAAAATCCAGATGAACCATGCATCTATTGTAGATTTGTAGCGAGAACTGTAGTATTCCTAGTTTTATACGTGGATGACATTCTCTTAATAGGAAATGACATTCCTATGCTACAATCTGTCAAGGGGTTCTTGTCACACAGGTTCTCCATGAAAGACCTGGGTGATGCCTCATACATTCTGGGTATCCGGATCTACCGTGACAGATCCAAGAGGATATTAGGACTCTCGCAGTCCAGGTACATCGACACCATACTGAAGAGATTCAGTATGGAAGATTCCAAGCGCGGTAATCTACCGGCTTGTCATGGGATCACCCTCTCCAAAGAGATGTCTCCCAAGACTGATTTGGAGAGGGATCGCATGTCTATTATACCCTACGCTTCTGCGGTAGGCTCTATAATGTATGCGATGTTGTGTACCAGACCGGATGTGGCTTATGCACTGAGTGTGGTAAGCAGGTATCAGTCAAACCCTGGGGAGAAACATTGGATAGCAGTAAAGAACATTCTCAAGTACCTGAGAAGGACTAAGGAGATGTTCTTAGTGTATGGCGGAAAAGACCTGCAGATTGAGGCCTTTGCTGACTCCAGCTTCCAGAGTGACAAGGATGATTCCAAGTCCATGTCGGGTTTTGTCTTTACCCTCAATGGAGGGGCGGTGTGTTGGAAGAGCTCCAAACAGGAAACCGTTGCTGACTCGACTATGGAAGCGGAATACATCGCTGCATCTGATGCCGCAAAAGAAGCTGTCTGGATGAGGAAGTTCTTGAAAGAACTTCAGGTGGTTCCGTCCATTGTTGACCCAATACCTCTGTATTGCGACAACAACGGGGCTATAGCTTTAGCGAAGGAACCCAGGTCCCATCAGAAATCCAGACACATCTTAAGGCGGTATCACCTGATCAGGGAGATCGTGGATCGCCAGGAGATCGAGGTCCGGAGAGTTGCATCAGAGGATAACACAGCAGATCCATTCACCAAGGCCTTGCCCCAGACTCAGTTCGAGCGGCTGATCGAGATGATAGGTCTTCGATACGCCAGTACATGACCTTAGTGCAAGTGGGAGATTGTTAGTGTATATGCCCTAGAGGCCATTACTGTATCATACTAGCTTGTATATTACTTAATGGAAGCTTGGGATATTCACAGTTGTATATACAATCTTGCTCGAAATGGTAGTATGCTACTTGGTTTGTCTCTGCTTTAATATGTGCATGTGTTTCTTTTAGCATATTGCTGGTATACATATTAGTAGAGCCCTTAGGATCTTTGCTTGATTACCAGCATTGTGATGGCGCTCGCACTCGTGGGAGCTGGGTAATCTATAAGCACATCCATATACAGGTCCCTGGTCGTTGGACTATCGAGACAGGGCATCGATACTCCGGAGTAGACTAGCGTATGCGCTTCTCATCCCAGTGTGGGAGACGGTCTGTCCCACAGCCGTTAGTACGTCGTACTTGGGATAGTATGCGGGTGCTCGTTAGGTTACGAGTACACTGGACAGGACTCGTCGGGAACTGTTGGTTGGTAATATACCTATCGTCAGTTATCAGTTCCCAGGTGACATGAGTACAGCTTAGTCCGCTGACTTGACACTGTCACTTCGCCTCGAGTGTGTTCCCACTGCACTTTGATTACTACCCTACCACGGCTCAAAGGAGCTGTGCAAACAGGTAGTTTTTGGGTGCAGTCCCGAAGCACTTGGAGGCAGTGACGGTTAGACAGGATTCGTCTCTCCCGGTATTGGGGGTTGACATCGCGCTGTGTCTAGGAGAGCCATTACACGAGTAGTCCCTGGCCAGGGCAAGCCAGATATACTGGTAGGTTTCCAGTGTTATCTCAGGGTGTTCTGGGCTACACTCCGACACGACTTGTACCGCTATTAGGGGACTGACGTTCACCGCCCCCCTAGGCCCGCCATGCGATGTATCAGACGAACAGACCGGACTGTACGGAGACTGTCACATACAGGCTCAGTAGGAGTGTAGATGGGGTTCACCTCGTCAGTCTTCTTATCGACATCTACCTGGGGACCGTTACGTACAGCTAGTGCCGCTTGCGGTCTGTGGTTAAACCCACTGCCAGCGTAGTGTCGAGTCTTTAGAGTCCCACACAGAGAGCTATTCGCCTTTAGGCAAAACGAGTAGAGGTCGCATGGTTTTGCGACAGGGTTCGTTCGCATCCGCGCACTTGTGCACGTTTGCTGTCCGGACAGTTTATACTAGCGGGCTTTGGTTTAAGCCGGATCCTAGTATATGATTTGAGATTGGTTTTTCTCATTGTGTTCGTGTTCCTCGGATCACGAATGCGGGTGCGTATGCACAGTTGCTTGAGATTGGGGGAGAGGACCTTGTTTAGGGTTAATGGCTTTTGTCATTTTATTAACCCTATTGTTTTTGTGTGGATTATTGTTAATTGATAATTAGCTTAATTATTGTGCATGGTTGTTGTTGACAATTTGACTTCATTGACTTGTTGACCTTGTTGACAACTTGACCATAATCATTTCATTTGGAAGATGCTCTTTGATCTTTGCAAAAATTGAAATGATAATGGTCAAGTCATGATATATCATGACAATTTTCAAGCTAATTATCTAATTAAAATTATCCTCACATATTAGTGAGAATGGCTCTTTTATTTTTCATTCTCTCATTCTATTTCTCTCTCTTGCTCATCCTCTCCCTCAAGCTCTCTCCCTCTCATGTGTTGAGAAACAAAAAGCTTGAGAAAAACCCTCTCTTGATCTTCTCTTCTCACTTCTAGGGTTCAAGTCTTAGCATTTCTTGCACTCTAGTTACTCCTAGCTTGGAGTTGAAGCTAAAGGTGGTGGCTTTCAAGTGGATCTTTCTTTGACGGGAGAAGACAAGCAAGGTGAACTTTTTCTACCATACCTAGGAGCAAGGAGAGAAGGACTAAAGACCAAAGGTATAACCTTTCTTCACTTAGCTACTTTGTAGTTAGGGTTAGCTAGTTTATGTTTAGTAAAGATCCTCATAAGCTTAGTCCATGTTGCCTAAGTCATTAAAAATCCGATTTTTATTATGTTTTCCGCCTCCCCGTAAGCACCGGGGTGGGCAACACGGACTTACAGTTTCAGTAGTGGCTCTATGAAACCCGGGGATCCCAGATTATCTGTATTGTTCTGTGATGCTTATAACATTTCTATGATGTTGCATTTTATCACGCCTCGAGCGATTATTATATATTGATATATATATACTAGTAGATGTTGTATATGTTTTACACCCGCACTAGTCCAGTCCCCGCTCTGTCGTTAGTTAAGTAACCTAACGGGTGATGACGGAACCCAGTGGCAAATGCGGATGGCATATACATACATCATATTTTCGTTCTTTTGTTGGGTGATTAATTGATGGGACTGCATTGATTCGGATCAATGCAAGCTAAACAAACATATTCTGATGTTGTTGGAACATTTTTCAAAAAAAAAAGCTATTATTGCAAGGACGTTCTCTTTTCCTTTGCACAGTGGGATTCGGTTATGAATATCCAGCACCTTAGTCGACGAGGCAAGGGCCGAGCCCTTCACCGGGAGTTACCCCTTAGGCAGAAGTTTGTGTCGGGGTAATAACTTCACTATAGTCGATTGCTTTTTGCTTTGCATCGAGGTATTCAGTTGGAATATCCTGCACCTCATTCTACGGGGAAAGAGCCGATATCCCTTCACCGGGAGTGACCTCTTTAGCAAAGGTTTTCGCCACTATATTTTTATAAAAAGCTATCCGGTTCCTTCAACGATATCAAGTTCATTACGTTAAAGGTTTTTTGCCAAAAACCATTCGTAGCCCTCCGTCATTTCAGACGGGTAGCACTTAGTATTCATGCTATGTTTGTTGGCCTTCGTCGTGGTATAGTGTATAGTAGCTATTTGTTACTTTTCTGCTGCATAGATAGATGCGTTGGTTTGGGACAGTCGTACTACTATTTTGGCCTTCGTCAAGGGTATGTACGGGTGGGTTCAAATTAACCGGGATAATGACGGGTAGAACTTGACATGTGACTTATGATATGTTGGCCTTCGTCAAGGTCATAAGAGTATGGGGTAAAAATCACATCGGGAGTTTCTAAAGAAACTGAAACTTTCCAGATATGCGCATACCTTCTGGAGTGTGATAACGTGAGTAGATTCCATCACGTTATCATGCGATGATAGTTGGATCCCGTTTCCCACTGATGAGTTGTTTTACACCTCGGGTGATCCCGACTAATTTTTCTTTCAGCTTTGGAGGAGAATTTGAGGTTACAGTAGGAGGTTTCCTGATTAGATAAATTGATAACCATTCTGATCTAGGTTAGAGTGCATGCAGAGTGTTTCTTTTCTCTCTCTCTTTGACAGCGACCATGACCCGACCCTTAACTATGACTCAGTGACCAAGTTAACCGAACTTTCTTAAAACACTGGCTTTTGGATTTTCTGAGTTGCATACCTCATTGCCACTCCTACTTTTACCCTTTTCTCCAGAACACCCTGTATTACTACGAACATCCACTTCCATTGGATAAAACCATCGTATGGTTATATACGAACTCGAAGGAATTTGTACCAGATTCGAGGATGGTTTCCGGTTCTGGAGAAAATGAATAGGACTATTCAGTTGTCTTTTCCTTTTACCTTCTCTCAGGTTGCGAGTGCTCCTTGGATTAGGACGGTACACCTATTACGCTAATTGGATAGTCTTCATCCTAACCATAGGCAGGTGTCGAAAGGTAGGGCATGAAGAAAACCATTTAGCCTAAAAGTTGTATAGAAGGTATTAAGTAAAGACAAATAAAGGGATTAGTAAGAGGGCAAAGTAAATTGCGACTGCTATTCACGACCAAAACAAGTATTTCTTCGCCAATCCTACATCACCTTTGTATTTCTCCAGAACACTCCGTATCACTACGAAGATCCACAGTTTATTGGATACTCCATCGTATGGTTATATACAAACTCGAAGGGACTTGTCCCAGTTCGCGGATGGATTCTGGTTCAGGAGAAATAGGAATAAGGTTTATTCAGTTGTCCTTTATCTTTACCTTCTTTCGCGTTGCGAGTGCTCCTAGGATTAGGGGAGTACACCCATTATGCTTATTGGATAGTCGTCTTCCAAACCATAGGCTGGTGCCAAACGGTAGGGAAGGAAGAAAACCATTTGGCCTAAAGGTGGTGTACAGAAGGTAATGATTAAAGTCATATAAAGGGATTTGGAGAGATGGCAAAGAAATATACGGTTATAGTTGTGAATCTAATAATGGAAGAGGCATTACTAGGAATACCCGGATACCCCTTCGAAACATTTATAAGTTTCAGTTTCACTGTGTATTGTTAAAAGAAAACTGATTTCCCAATTAGCCCTTGCTCCAGGGTATGTATTTACCAGGTTTGATTCTCACATCTGTATGGTTTTACAGATGATGAGTGGGAGTAAGTTATTAGGAATTGGGTGATCATCCTCATTTTAAGTGCACGGCGGCGCCCCGGCCGTCAATCCGACGCCGGAATGCGGAAAAGAAATACTTTTCAAACTAGAAAACCGGCACCACCGTGCACAAAAAATCCCGGATCGGGCATTAACCTAACTCTAGCAAACTAGAAAAGAAGTAGAGAAGCTATACCAAGCGATCCGTGTCCTTCGGTCTTCTCCTCTACTCCGATCTCCTCGCGGAATCTCCGGTCGTCGCCTCCTCGTCGAAACGGGCACCACATCGCCGGGTTCTTTTACGGGCTCCCACCTCTGGACCGAGGAAACTCGGGCACGAAATTGGAGAGCCGACGTGCACAAGGAATGCTATAGGCAAATGTAGAGAGGTATGTCTCATGGGGGTTGAAGTTGCCATTCATGGAGGTGAAGAAAGAATGAACTTTGGAGGGAAATGGTGCTCTCATTTTTCTAGCAAGGAATAATGAAATGAGATCAAGAAATCACCCTTCAAAAATGAAACCCCTCTCACTCTCTAAATGTGGCCGGCCCCCTCTAAGAAATGGGGAGAGAAAAAACTAAAGCATGAAGGGGGGTGAGAGTAGGAAAAGTAGAATGGTGACCATAACCAAAAATGATGATAACAATATCATATCAACTTCTAATCCTTTCTAATCTCATTTAATGCAAGTGAGTGGATGGAAAAAGAATCTCATCATGAAGCCACAAATGAAAATAACACCCTCCACAAAGATAACTTGCATAACTGCAAATAACCCCCTCCATCAGAAAAGTCCGGCCGGGAAGGAACAAAGGAAAACTGGCCGGAACGGAATGCAAACTGGAAACTTCAGAAAACTGATCCCGTAATAAATTACAGGAAAACCCCGCGACTGTATATACATACCCGCATTTGTATTCCCACTGAATACAAAAGCAAAGAGACAAAATCTACACTGTACAATACTAGGATCCGGCTTAAACCAAAGCCCGCTAGTAAAATCCGTTCGATCATGATCCGTGCAATACCGCACGTATCTGATCGAACCCTGCCATATCTCCATATGGCCTCTACAGCGCTTCGCCCGAAACATGAGAAACTGGTCTATGGGGGACTCTAAAGACTCGTCAATACATTGGCTGCGGATTTAACCACTAGCACGTCAGAGGTATTAGCCAATACGTGACGGGCTACCAGGTATTGACCAAAAGGGACGTCGATGAGCGAACTCATCCTGACACCCTACTGAGCCTGTCAATGACAATATCCATACAGTCCGGTCCATTCGTCTATGAGCATCGCATGGCGGGCCTAGGGGGTTGGTAAAAGTTAGACCCCCAAAAGTGGTACAAGTCGTGTCGGAGAGTTACCCAGAACTCCCTGAGATACTACTGGAATGCCTACCAGAAAATCTCCTTCCTTGGACAAGGACTTTCATGTACTGGCTCTCCTAGACACAGCGCGACCTCACCCCCAATACCGGGAGAGACGAACCCTTGTAGATCCGCTCACTGCCTCCATGTGGCTTGGGACTGTACCCAACTAAAACCTGTTTGCACGTCTCCTTTGAGCGTGGTAGGGTAGTAATCAAAGCACAGTGGGAACTCACACGAGACAAATGACGATCTCAGGTCGATGAACTCACCTGTACACATGTCACCAGGGAACTGCAATCTGACGTCTGGTATAATCCCAACTAGCAGGTTCCCGGCGAGTCCTGTCCGGTGTACTCATAACCCAATGAGCACCTGTATACATCTTAGGTGAACCAACTGACACCAGTGGCTTGTGAGACTGGCCACCGCCCCTCGTCGGGGTCTCGACTGTATACATTAGTCTACTCTGGAAAATCGATGCTCTGTCTCGAAACTCCCACGACTAGGGACCTTTTAAGGATGTGCTTATAGACCCCAGCTCCCACGTATATGATCGCCCTCATACTGCTGGTAGTCAAGCAAGAATCCTACGGGCTCTATCGACGTACAATAGTGACATGTAAGGTCACCTAAAGCAGTACACGATGATAAAGATAAACCAGATAGCGTACTATCATCTTGAGTAAGACTGTGATATCGGGATAGGTCCTCTATCAATCATTGCAATCACGTGCCTGTGATCCAATAATTGACTCTGAGGGCACTAACTCCAACAATCTCCCACTTGCACTCAAGGCTATTGCGATGTCGCATACTCACCGCCCGTGTGATACCGAACACCCAACTCCTCTACTAGTCAGTCTCACAAAGCTCGTTTGCGAAACTATTGCGTTCGAGGAATAGCCTCAGTGAGTGGATCCGCTGTGATGTTTCTTTCTATGTCTCTCTATATCTCAAGTTCACGGAGAAAGCCATCTCCCGAAATGAGCAATACCTGTCTTAGAATGTGTCTGGATGTCTGATGGGACCTAGTTCATAAATGAACTCCAAATCCATACTTCTTAGACTGTATCGTCAACTGAACTTAATCAGTATCCTGCGCCATCCTTCCCTCAGTATCCTCCTGGACCACCTGTCCGATATACTGCCCCTCGTCAGAGGGAAAACTATAACTCTGACGGCCACCCTGTCGTCCAGGTCACATTGGAAGCCTGGAATGATAACTGTCTCCTAAATGAGGCTGTCGTTATCATATCCCTAGAACATCCACTTATGTTCTAAAACTGCTTCCGATTGTTTCCCCAGGATTGGATCAATATCAACTTATTGCATCTACATCAAGAATAACATCTGGTGTGACACTTGACATCTTATGATTGACTCATTTGCCTAAGGAAGTGATTTGCCAATCATGCACATCCCTCTCTACTTTAGTCTATAAGACACCTTTAGAGAGGGTGACTCCATCACCTGCAGATACTCTACCGTGCCAGGAGTCGTCCATTCTAAATACTCATAGAATGCTGTCTAAGTACCCAGATTGGGAAACTACCCAAATCAAGATCTAATACCATAGATCCAGTAACCAGAATGTCTGATATAATATCCAAGTCCTATGTGGAGAAACCACTGTGTGACGACCAAAGAATAACCGATCGTAGTATAGGAATTTCACTTCCTACTCTGTGTATGTCATCCAAATATGTGGCGTCCTGAAAAGTCGTTTTGGAGTTTTCCTGAAAATCGGTGAAAATTCGGTATTTTTCCGTAAACCGTCTTTCTTGTTATTTTGCAGTTTAGGACTAATTATACCTAAAATGGATAGGTAATTGCTTGTTTTTAGTAGCTAATGAGTTACTTATTAATTTTTGCTCATTTAAAATTTTTTCCCTATTTTTCAATTTTTTAATATTATTTTAAACCGGTAAGAAAATACATTAAATTAGCGATAAATACAAATTTAATTGGGCTAAATTTAGGCTCTAAATTAATGTTAATTAAAATCTAGTTGTAACATAAATTTTTAGTATTTTATTTTGATTTTTAACTAATTTTTATTATGGAAAACGAAATTTATTGAATTTAAGCTTAAACTTGCAATTTTTGACTTGTAGGGGGTCTTTTTGCATAAAATTTCTTTTGTAAAACCCCTCCCTCTCTTCCCTCAGCCCTAGGCCGGCCCATTTCCAGCAACCCAAGAAAAAAAAATGTTTGCCTCTTTGACTTCATTTTTGTGTAGAAAAGAGGTGTTTTTTTAAGGATTTTGGATTTTTTTATTAGGTATGGTCTTTTGGTGGGTTGGTAGGAGTTGACCAAGACTTTTCCACACACCCCACACCCTCCCCTCTCCCTCTTCTGGTCGAAATCTGCAGCCCCTCCCCTCTTCATCATTTTTCTTTTCATCTTGTTCAAAAATTCATCAAGTTGCTCCAAATTTCCAAATTTAAACGTCACAAAATAACCCCATTCTTCATCCCCTTTCTCTTTAGCCTCTCTTGCTTGGAATCATGGTGCTATGAGGCCATCATTGAGGCAAATTCTTCTTGCTAGATCTATAAAATTTGAGGTATAATTTCTACTCTTTTAAGTTGATATGGTTAGAATTCTTTAATCTAGTTGTTTAGTGTTAATTTTAGTGTTAATCCTAATCTAGTTTTTTTTTTAGTTAATGGTTGAAAATTAAATTAGGGTTTCTTGAAACCATTATTTAGTTAATTAAATTTATGTTGCTATCTAGTGTTTTGCTAACCTTAATCTAAGTGGTTAACTTGCTTATTAGGCTAAAATCTAGTGTTAAATTATGGTTTTTCATGTATAGTTTGGTTTAAGTTTGCTAATTATGAAAATCAAGAAAGGTTTTGTTTATGGAAATTAGTTTTTTAAGCTTAGTTAATGATTTAAAATTAGTGTAATGGCTAGCTAGTGGGTTAGTTTGGATTGTTGTGTTGGATTGTGTTAATTTTGTCGCTAATTGTCGATGTTTGCACCAAATTTGCAAACTTCTAGCTTACTAGGTTTTTATTATATTATTGTGGCGAATTAATTGCGATACCTAGATTATATTGTTGGCATATCCTATGACTTTTAGGATGTGTGAGTGCGGATTTTTGAGTCGTCGGGTTTTAGTTTTGCCGGGCGACCAAATCGACGATTTTTAGTTAGTTTTGCGATTTTCGCGTGTGTTCCGCGCACTTTGTGCACGTTGTACCTAGCTTGTGGACTATGGTATTTTCGTTAGGGAATTGCGTCGTTCTTGATATGTAACCTTATGTTTGGTCTTGATGTAAATTCCAGGTTCGGTTGCGGAGACGTCAGACGCGGCACGAAAGGGGAAAGCGGTGATTGGACGTGACTAGCTAGGGATTCCGCTGAGTAGATGTAACATCTACGGGGGACTATCGTTGGATGGCGCAAGTCGCCCGATAGTTTTAGTAACTTAAAAGATTCTTAGTGATGTTAGTAATTAGGGGTGTAATACTATATGATTATTTGCTGCATCCATGCCTTATATTGACATACATATGCGAACCCATTTTATAGGACACATGCACCATTGCCAGGGTTTTTATATGCAGCACGAGCACTACTCATGCTTACACACACGCCCTGGTAATTGCCATGCCACCACACTAGATAACCTTTAAATTGAAACCTTTTACTATAATTGATACTTAAACTCGCGCTATTGCTTTAATTCCTTAAAATGAAATCGTAGGATTGCTATTCATGTGCATGTGCTTCATCATAATATTTGTTCATGCCTAATCTATTAATCACACATCGCAACTTGATCATTGATACCATATGCATTCATTATCATTGACATATGCACTTATGAGGATTTCTTGAGATTTTATGATATTTCTGGATTTCGGGGGAAAGCCGCAAAATTTCTAAACTTATTATGTTTTTAAAATATGTAATTGCGGTTTTCTAGTGATGTAAAGTGTCGTCCACCATGAGTTTGCTGTGGTTTTCGAGATCCGTGTCGAGGAGTGGAGAAACCGTCACGGGTACATGGTGGGCCCGGTATGGTACCCCGGGGCAAGATGAATATGGTCTTGACGTTGAGCCTGGCAGGGGACAGATTACCTACCGGTGACTGTTCGGCACGGCGGATATCCAGAGGATACCGACCGTGGCCGTGAGATGATGAGATTTTGATATTGAGCTGGGTCAGCCGGATGGCTGAGGCCAGAGATACTATAACATGGATATATGAGATTTGTGATAGTTTTGAGGTGTCGTTGCTGGAGACAGGTTCTGGTTGATTCTATTGGTATTGTGCTGGTATTTCAAAAGAGATTCTTAAAGGGAAAAACATGATTTCTTATACTTACACATTCAGATCACGAGTTGATTTGCATTGCATTCATAACTGCTAGTATATTCATATTGTATACATACTTGCCATTATGTCCTGCCTTACCTGTATTAAGATGCTAGGATGCTTGTGTGCATGTAATCGATAGCCTGTGTAGATGTTATTTATTACTAACGAGTTGGCAACTCACCCCCGTTGTGCCACAGCCTTTTTCAGGTCCGCTCCGTCAGTACAGTAGCGGCGGACGCACTTGCTTATTTTGCTCTTTTGCCTGGACTCGAGGTTTTGCTCTTAGGTGGGTTATATTCTTATTTTTATACCACCTTGTATATTCTTTGTATCTAGTGCACTCCATCTACTGTATCTACCAGTATTGTTGTATATTGACCTAGAGATGAGACTGTGAGATTTGTGGACTTTTTATGCTGTATTTTGGGGTCGAGCTCACTTGAGCCGATATGATGTTTTTATTATGCTTCATTATGATCATTTCGCATGTTGTTGCTTTATATTGCGTGGGATTTGTGACCGCCTTGTGGCGAAGAGCTAGCTCCCGATTGGGGATGCCTTATTTGTTGGATTCATATATATTCTTGTTGTACCCATTTTGGGGGCCAGTATTTACAAAGGAGACTCTGCCGAAATTTTCGGAAAAATTGGTATTGTTTTTAAAAAGGGTTTTATATGACTTATTTGATAAACTCGCTTTCAATTGATTGGTTTTTCTTCACTCTTCTGCTTATTTGGTTTTGGTTCTGGGCCTTAGCTTACTTATTTTACGGACGCCTTGAGACGCTTCGTAAACTTATGTGCCAGTCACGTCCGTACCCTGCGGGTCGTGACAAAATACCAGGACATCACACCCTACTACCTTCTTAACAGATCCATCCCCTATTCTGATGAAGTCAAACCTATGACTGTCTCATCAGAAATAGATGATCTATCTCCGCTATATCTGTTTTAGTCTATAAATAGACATAAGCCACCTGTCCACCAATGCTTCCGCTGCTCCCACTGACAACGACAACCCTCTGGCTGAGTCATATACACGTACGCTTCTAAAGCCAGTTTAGAACGACGCTATACTCATCCTCGTGCCGGGTCTTACAGTCTGGAACAACAGCAATGGCAAGTCTGGGTAAACAAGAACCTCCCTGCCACCGTCCCTGAGCATACCGGGGTACCTCTCGGGTGCCTGAGGTTACCCACCATATCTGCGGAGTGGCTAATGAAATGTCAAACCAGATTGAATCTTTAGGTTCTTTATCAAATCTTCAGTATTCGTTTGCGGTTCTGGAATTACTTCCAGTTCTACCATACTCCCACTACTGTTTTCTGAAAAAATCCATTTTTATTAAAACTGTGGCGAGTCAAGAACAATATCACTATTGATCTTCCAGATGGTAGAAAATCAACCCTCGTCATAGCGCGGGTCAACCCACAAACAGCCATTACAGAAACGTGCATTGAGTTATCCAGAGTCTGGTTTTAAGCATAAGCCGGAAAACTCCCCGTACCTTAACAATGTCAAGATATGAACTGTTCTATATCCAATACAGAAACAGAGGCACTGATTTAATTGAACCAGATTCAAATCATGCAGCTGTCACCAGTGCATGTCAACTAAATGGAAGGAGGCCGATCAACATTACTCAACTTAGGAATGCTTCCAATTATGAGTAATCCGAAAGAGAAGCCAGTTCTCTTAATCATTACTATTAACTGAATACCACATACAAGTATCTACATCTTCGATCACCTTGAAGAATCCTGATACTTGCAATACCTGGTTCTCTACTTTATTCATATACCTATAACTTCTCAAAATTTGGACCCTGTGTTTCTACGAAACACATGTTTAAGAACTAGAGTAGTCAAAAGTAAACAGAATATAGTACGAGTACCAACCCCTCTGTCCTAATGGACACTGGACAATATACAATACTTTGTATAAGTCCCCTGAGTCTAATAACCCATTCACTGTGTGTCGTAGGTTGAAAACTGTACTATGGTTATGAAGAATTACACCGCTGTTTAATGCTCCTTACCTAACCATCCACTGATATAGGTAAATGTCATAGAAATAATTTCAAAAAGTTTTATCTCACTCTATGAAAATAGACGTATAGATATATCAATTTGAAATTGGCGCATAACAACGGATATTCAAAACCAAATATTTGCCGACCGGCAAACAACCCAGGCGAATTCCTCAAATATCACCAATTACAACGAATTCCGATATAATGAGGATGATCACCTGTTTCCCAATAACTTACTCCCACTCATCATCTGTAAAACCATACAGATGTGAGAATCATACCTGGTAAATACATACCCTGGAGCAAGTGTCTAATTTGGAAATCAGTTTTCTTTTAACAGTACACAGTAAAACTGAAACATTGAAATATTTCGATGGGGTATCTGGGTATTCCTAGTAATGCCTCTTCCATTATCCAGATTCACAACTGTAACCGTATATTTCTTTGCCACATCTCCACATCCCTTCATATGTCTTTAGTCATTACCTTCTGTATACCCTCTTAGGCCAAATGGTTTTCTTCCTTCCCTACCGTTCGGCACCAGCCTATGGTTTGGAAGAAGACTATCCAATAAGCATAACTGGTGTACTGTCCTAATCCTAGGAGCACTCGCAATGCGAGAAAAGATGAAGATAAAAGACAACCGAATAAACCTTATTCCTATTTCTCCTGAACCAGAATCCATCCCCGAACTGGAACAAGTTCCTTTCGAGTTCGTATATAACCATAGGATGGAGTATCCAATAAACTGTGGATCTTCGTAGTGATACGGAGTGTCCTGGAGAAATACGAAAGTGAAGTGGGAGTGGTAACAAAATACTTGGTTTGGTCGTGAATATCAGTCGCAACTTACTTTGCCCTCCTTCTAATCCCTTTCTTTGTCTTAACTTAATACCTTCTGTACACCGTTTAGGCTAATTGGTTTTCTTCATTCCCTACCGGTCGGCACCTGCCTATGGTTTGGAAGAAGACTATCCAATTTGCGTAATAGGTGTACTGTCCTAATCCAAGGAGCACTTGCAACCTGAGAGAAGGTAAAAGGAAAAGACAACTGAATAGTCCTATCCGTTTTCTCCAGAACCAGAAACCATCCTCGAATAAATTCCTTCAAGTTCGTATATAACCATACGATGGTTTTTGTCCAATGGAAGTGGACGTTCGTAGTAATACGGGGTGTCCTGGAGAAAAGGGTAAAAGTAGGAGTGGCAATGAGGTCTGCAACTCTGACAATCCAAAAGCCGGTCTTATAAGAAGGTTCGGTTAACTTGGTCACTGAGTCATAGTCTAGGGTCGGGTCAATGGTCGCTGCCAAAGAGAGAGAGAAAAGAAACACTCAGCGTGCACTCTAACCAAGATCAGAATGGTTATCACTTTATCTAATCAGGAAACCTCCCACTGTAACGTCAAATTCTTCCCCAAACCTGAAAGAAGAATTAGTCGGGATCACCCGAGGAGTAAACCAACTCATCAGTGGGAATCGGGATCCAACTATCATTGCATGATAACGTGACGGAATCCGCTCACGTTATCACACTCCAGAAGTTATGCGCATATCTGGCAAGTTTCAGTTTCTTTAGAAACTCCCGATTTGATTTTTGCCCCATGCTTTTATGACCTTGGCGTGAGGTCAAAATGTCATAAGTCACATGTCAAGTTCTACCCATCATTATCCAGGTTAATTTGAACCCACCCGTACATACCCTTGACGTAGGCCAAAATAGTAGTACAACTGTCCCAAACCAACGCATCTATCTATGCTGCAGATAAATATCCGGCAGCTACCAATCACTATGCCTTGGCGTGAGGTCAAAATACATAGCTTGAATAATACCGAATATTTAACTGAAATGATGGAGGGCTACGAATGGTTTCTGGCGAAAACCTTTAACGTAATGAACTTGATATCGTTGAAGGAACTGATAGCTTTATAAAAATATAGTGACGAAAACGTTTGCTAAAGAGGTCACTCCCGGTGAAGGGATCTCGGCTCTTTCCCCATAGGATGAGGTGCAGGATATTCCAACTGAATACCATGATGCAAAGAAAAAGTAATCGGCTATAGTGAAGTTATTGCCCTGACGCAAACTTCTGTCCAAGGGGTCACTCCCGGTGAAGAGATCTCGGCCCTTGCCTCGTCGACTGAGGAGCTGGATATTCATAACCGAATACCACTGTGCAAAACAAAAGAGAACGCCCTTGCAATAACAGCTTTTTGAAAAATGTTCCAACAACATCAGAATAGGTTTGTTTATCTTGCATTGATCCGAATCAACGCAGTCCCATCAATTGATCACACCACAAAGAACGAAAATAATGATGTACGTATATGCCATCCGCATTCGCCACTGGGTCCCGTCATCACCCGTTAGGTCACTTAACTAACGACAGAGCGGGGACTGGACTAGCGCGGATGCAAAACATATACAACATCTACTAGTATATATATCAATATATAATATTCGCTCATGGCGTGATAAAATGCAACATCACAGAAATGTAACCAGCATCACAGAACAATACAGATATCTGGGATCCCCAGGTTTCATAGAGCCGCTGCTGAAACCCGACGTTCCCCTGGTCGTGTGGATAGCCTGTGCAATGAAAAACCTAGACCCCTACGGGCGCGGCAAGTTACCCACCAAAACCTGAAGCGAGGCAGCCCCCTTCAGCAACGTGAATGGACCACCCAGCACTTCACAGAATCCGGTAACTTGGGCACCCCTCCTGGGTCAACCTATACCCCCTACGAGTGCGGCGAATAGCCCGCCAATTCTAGAGTGAAGCCCCCTCCGTCTCAATGCCATGAGATGCGGGCCCGTTGCCCTATAGAACCCGGCTATCCGTACACCCCTCCGCGGGGTAATCCTAGTACAGAAAGTAAAATATACATACAGCGGGTACATCAACCTCGACCCGGTCGTGCCCTAAAAGAATAATACAAACAGGCAGTGACGGCAGTCCACATGTCGGACGCTCGCCCCGCAATATCAAATGTACATATAAAACGAAACTGTACTAACATTTCATCCAGGCTATCCCCCACGACCAATCCGCAACATCACAGCACAACACAGAACATCAACGTGAATGTCACGTTCGCAAATCCGTCTAAAAGGGCTATAGCAGTTAGACAGGATTTACCGATCAAATGACATTCACGGTCACAGATATAATGTAAATACTGTGAACTAACATGTTTAAAATTTTCGATCGATCAAATTTACCGAAGTGGGCCCCAAGCACTTATGTAGCACTCAAAGAAAATCTGGTCCCAAAAAAGGATATTCCAAAAACCCCATTTCCAAGTCCAAAGAGTTCTGTGCAAAAATGGTACAGTGAGGACACTGTACTGCGGCGGAACCGCGGCCAGAAGGGGGGTTTGGCCGCGGTTCCGCGGTCGTCCTACAGTATCATGCCACCATTTTTTCACAGAATTCTTAAAACTTCCTGCATGTTTCTCTGCAACAACCTGAAAAAATTTTCAAGCCAAAAATAATTCGACCGAAAATTGATGCTATAGAAAATACGGTTTTTGGAAATTTGTTCGATCGAAGTTGTAAACACATTAGAGCAAGCTAGACTAGGTTAACGGCGTGGCTCTGATACCAGTGTAAGTGCACGGCGGCGCCCCGGCCGTCAATCCGACGCCGAAATGCGGAATCGAAATACTTTTCATACTAGAAAACCGGCACCACCGCGCACAAAAAATCCTGGATCGGGCCATTAACCTAACTCTAGCAAACTAGAAAAGAAGTAGAGAAGCTATACCAAGCGATCCGTGTCCTTCGATCTTCGCCTCCACTCCGATCTCCTCGCGGAATCTCCGGTCGTCGCCTCCTCGTCGAAACGGGCACCACATCACCGGGTTCTTTTACGGGCTCCCACCTCTGGACCGAGGCAACTCGGGCACGATGTTGGGGAGCCGACGTGCCCAAGGAATGCTGTAGGAAAATGTAGAGAGGTATGTCTCATGGGGGTTGAAGTTGCCATTGATGGAGGTGAAGAAAGAATGAACTTTGGAGGGAAATGGTGCTCTCATTTTTCTAACAAGGAATAATGAAATGAGATCAAGAAACCACCCTTCAAAAATTAAACCCCTCTCACTCTCGAAATATGGACGGCCCCCTCTAAGAAATGGGGAGAGAAAAAACTAAAGCATGAAGGGAGGTGAGAGTAGGAAAAGTAGATTGGTGACCATAACCAAAAATGATGATAACAATATCATATCAACTTCTAATCCTTTCTAATCTCATTTAATGCAAGTGAGTGGATGGAAAAAGAATCTCATCATGAAGCCACAAATGCAAATAACACCCTCTACAAAGATAACTTGCACAACTGCAAATAACCCCCTCCATCGGAAAAGTCCTGCCGGGAAGGAACAAAGGAAAACTAGCCGGAACGGAATGCAAACTGGTAACTTCAGAAAACTGATCCCGTAATAAATTACAGGAAAACCCCGTGACTGTATATACATACCCGTATTTGTATTCCCACTGAATCCAAATTCAAAGAGACAAAATCTTTACTGTATAATACTAGGATCCGGCTTAAACCAAAGCCCGCTAGTAAAATCCGTCCGATCATGATCCGTGCAATACCGCACGTATCTGATCGAACCCTGCCATATCTCCATACGGCCTCTACAGTGTTTCACCCGAAACTTGAGAAACTGGTCTGTGGGGGACTCTAAAGACTCGTCAATACATTGGTTGCGGATTTAACCACTAGCACGTCAGAGGTATTAGCCAATACGTCACGGGCTACTAGGTATTGAGCAAAAGGGACGTCGATGAGCGAACTCATCCTGACACCCTACTGAGCCTGTCAATGACAATATTCGTACAGTCCAGTCCGTTCGTCTATGAGCATCGCATGGCGGGCCTAGAGGGTTGGTAAAAGTCAGACCCCCAAAAGCGGTACAAGTCGTGTCGGAGAGTAACCCAGAACACCGTGAGGTACTACTGGAATGCCTACCAGTAAATCTCCTGTCTTGGCCAAGGACTTTCATGTACTGGCTCTCCTAGACACAGCGCGACCTCACCCCCATTACCGGGAGAGACGAACCCCTGCAGATCCGCTCACTGCCTCCATGTGGCTCGGGAGTGTACCCAACTAAAACCTGTTTACACGTCTCCTTTGAGCGTGGTAGGGTAGTAATCAAAGCACAGTGGGAACTCATACGAGAAAAATGACGATCTCAGGTCGATGAACTAACCTGTACACATGTCACCAGGGAACTGCTATTTGACGTCTAGTATAATCCCAACTAGCAGGTTCCCGGCGAGTCCTGTCCGGTGTACTCTTAACCCAATGAGCATCTGTATACATCTTAGGTGAACCAACTAACACCAGTGTCTTATGAGACCGGCCACCGCCCCTCGTCGGGGTCTCGACTGTATACACTAGTCTACTCTGGAGAATCGATGTCCTGTCTCGAAACTCCCACGACTAGGGACCTTTTAAGGATGTGCTTATAGACCCCAGCTACCACGTATATGATCGCCCTCATACTGCTGGTAGTCAAGCAAGAATTCTAGGGGCTCTATCAACGTGCAATAATGACATGTAAGGTCACCTAAAGCAGTACACGATGATAAAGATAAACCAGATAGCGTACTATCATCTTGTGTAAGACTGTCCTATCGGGATAGGTCCTCTATCAATCATTGCAATCACGTGCCTGTGATCCAATAATTGACTCTGAGGGCACTAACTCTAACACTCATTATATCGGGATTCGTTGTAATTGGTGATATTTGAGGAAATCGCCCGGGTTGTTTGCCGGACGGCAAATATTTGGTTTTGAATATCCGTTGTTATGCACCAATTTCAAATTGATATATCTGTATGTTTATTTTTATAAAGTGAGATATAACTTTTTGAAATTATGTCCATGACATTTACCTATATCAGTGGATGGTTAGGTAAGGAGCATTAAACAACGGTGTAATTCTTCTTAACCATAAGTAGAGTTTTCAGCCTACGACACACGGGGAATGAGTTATTAGACTCAGGGGACTTATACAGAGTATTGTATGCTGTCCAGTGTCTATTAGGACAGAGGGGTTGGTACTCGTACTATATTCTGTTTACTTATGACTTCTCTAGTTCTTAGACATGTGTTTCGTAGAAATACATGATCCAAGTTTTGAGAAGTTATAGGTATAAGAATAAAGTAGAGAACCAGGCGTTGCAAGTATCAAGATTCTTCAAGGTGATCGAAGATGTAGATACTTGTGTATGGTATTCAGTTAATAGTAATTATTAAGAGAAGTTGCTTCTCTTTCAGGTTACTCATAATTGGAAGCACTCCTAAGTTGAGTAATGCTGATCGGCCTCTCTCCATTTAGTTGACATGCACTGGAGACAGCTGCATGATTTGAATCTGGTTCCAATTAAATCAGTGCCTATGTTTCTATATTGGATATATAATAGTTCATATCTTAACAATGTTAAGGTACGGAGAGTTGTCCGGCTTATGCTTAAAACCAGACTTTGGATAACTCAAGGTACGTTTCTGTAATGGCTGTTTGTGGGTTGACCCGGGCTATGACGAGGGTTGACTTTCTACCATCAGGAAGATCAATAGTGATATTGTTCTTGACTCTCCACAGTTTTAGTAAAATGGATTCTTTTTCAGAAAACAGTAGTGGGAGTATGGTAGAACTGGAAGTGATTCCAGAACCAAAAACGATTACTGAAAATTTAATAGGACCTGAAGATTCAATCTGGTTTGACATTCCATTATCCACTCCGCAGTTATGATGGGTAACCTCAGGCACCCGAGAGGTACTCCAGTAGCCTCAAAGACGGTGACAGGGAGGTTCTTGTTTACCCAGACTTGCCATTGCTGTTGTTCCAGACTGTGAAACCCGGCAGGAGGATGAGTATAGCGTAGTTCTAAAGTAGCTTTAGAAGTGTACATGTATATGACTCTGCCAGAGGGTCGTCGAAGTAAGTGGGAGCAGCGGAAGCGTAGTGGACAAGTAGCTTATTTCTATTTATGGACTAAAATGGATATAGCGGAGATAGATCATCTATTTCTGATGTGACAGTCATAAGTATGACTTCATCAGAATAGAGGATGGATCTGTTAAGAAGGTAGTAGGGTGTGATGTCCTGGTATTTGGATGACATACACATAGTAGGAAGTGACATTCCTATACTACGATCGGTTATACTTTGGTTGTCACACAGTGGTTTCTCCACATAGGATATAGATATAATATCAGACATTCTGTTTACTAGATCTATGGTTTTAGATCTAGATTTGGATTGTTTCCCAATCTGGGTACTTAGACAGCATTCTACGGCTGTTTTAGAATGGACGACTCCTGGCACAGTCGTGTACCTGCAATTGATAGAGTCACCCTCTCTAAAGGTTTCTTACAGAATAAATGGAAGAGGGATGTGCATGATTGGCAGATCACTTGCTTAGGAAATTGAGTCAATCATGAGATGTCAAGTACCACACCAGACGTTGTTTTTGCACTAGATGCAATAAGCTGATATTAATCCTATCCTGGAGAAACGTTCGGAAACAGTTTTAGAATATAAGTGGATGTTCTAGGGATATGATAACAACCGCCTCATTTAGGAGACGGTTATCATTCCAGGCTTCCAAGGTGACCTGAATGACAGAGTGACTATCAGAGTTGTAAATTTCCCTCTGACGAGGGGCAGTGTTTTGGACAGGTGATCCAAGCGGATACTGAGGGAGGCATGGCGCAGGATACTGATTAAGTTCAGTTGACGATACAGTCTAAGAAGTTTGGATTTAGAGTTCATTTATGATCTAGGTCCCATCAGATATCCAGACATATTCTAAAACAGGTATTGCTCATTTCGGGAGATGGCTTTCTCCGCGAACTTGAGATAAAGAGAGAAATAGAAAGAAACATTAGGGCGGATCCACTCACTGAGGCTATTCCTCGAATGCAAAAGTTTCGCAAACGGGCTTTGTGAAACTGATTAGTAGAGGAGTTGGGTGTTCGGTATCACACGGGCTGTGAGTATGCGATATCGCAATAATTATCCTTGAGTGCAAGTGGGAGATTGTTGGATATAGTTCCCTCAAAGTCAATTATTGGATCGCAGGCACGTGATTGCAATGATTGAGGGAGGACCTATACCGGTAGGACAATCTTACTCAAGATGATAGTATGCTATCTGGTTTATCTTTATCCTCTTGTACAGCTTTAGGTGACATTACAGGTCACTATTACACATTGATAGAGCCCTTAGGATTCTTGCTTGACTACCAGCAGTATGATGGCGATCATATACGTGAGAGTTGGATAGTCTATAAGCACATCCTTAAAATGGTCCCTAGTCATGGGAGTTTCGAGACTGGGCATCGATACTCCATTAGTAGACTTGTGTATACAGTCGAGACCCTGACGAGGGGTGGTGGCTGGTCTCACAAGCCATTAGTGTCAGTTGGATCACCTAAAATGTATACAGGTTCTAATTGGGTTATGAGTACACCGGACAGGACTCGAGGGGAACATGCTAGTTGGTATTATACCTGACGTCAGATAGCAGTTCCTTGGTGACATGTTACAGGTTAGTTCATCGACCTGAGATCGTCATTTGTCCCATATGAGTTCCTACTGTGCTTTGATTACTACGTTACCACGGCTCAAAGGAGTCGTGCAAACAGGTTTTAGTTGGGTACAGTCCCGAGCCACATGGAGGCAGTGAGCGGATCGGCAGGGGTTTCGTCTCTCCCGGTATTGGGGTGAGATTGCGCTGTGTCTAGGAGAGCCATTACACGAAGTCCTTGGCCAAGGCAGGAGATTTACTGGTAGGTATTCCAGTAGTATCTCAGGGTGTTCTGGGCTACACTCCGACACGATGTTAGTTATATGTATGCCCTAGAGGCCATTACTGTACATAGGATGTATATTGTAGTGGATGCTGGGACATATATAGGGAGGACTTTCTTGCTCGACATGATAGTATGCTATCTGGTTACTCTTTACCTTAACGTGTACATTGATTGTCTCTCTGTTACATGTTGGTAAAGCCCTTAGGATGTGTACTTGACTACCTGGACTATGATGCGGATCATACTAGTGGGGACATGGTAGTCCATAAGTACATCCTTCAAGGTCCCTAGTCGTGGGTATATCGAGACAGGGCATCGATATACCACAGTAGACTAGCGTATACTTTCTCGACCCATACAGATGGGCGATGGATGATCCCATATCCATTGGTTTTTGACATCAGAGATCATATACGGGTGCTCAGTGGAGACTGGGTACACTGGACGGACTCGCCGAGAACTCCCGGATGGTATTATACCTTACGTCAGATGGCAGTTCTCTGGTGACACTGGTACAGAGTAGTCTGTTGACCCGAGATCGTCATAGAGTCTTGTGTGGTTCCCACTGTGCTTTGATTTCCACCTTACCACGTCCAAGAGGGCGTGCAAAACGGTGGTTTTTGGGTACAGTCCCGAATCATATGGAGGCAATGAGCGATAGGAGGGGATTCGTCTCTCCCGGTATAGGGAGTTGATGTTGCGCTGTGTTCGATTGGATATAACAGGAAATCCCTGGCCAGGGTTGCTGAGATTTACTGGTAAGTGTTACCAGTAGTTTCTCGAATTGTTATAGACCTCATATCGACATGACTTATCGAGCTATTGGGGTCTGACGTTTACCACCCCTAGGCGAGATATGAGACATATCAGACGATCAGACCGGACTGTACGGTAGTGTTACTGGTTGGATTCACAGGAGTGTGAGCGGGCTTGCTCGTCGATCTTCTGATCGCTCAATACCCGGGTGGTCGTTACGTTTAGCAGACCGCTTACGGCTTGTGGGTGTTTGATATGATCATCACCTGCTGCCGGCGTATTGACGAGTCTTTAGAGTCCTACACAGAGGTTTCCTGGCTCAAGCGAAATGAAATAGGAGCGCATATGAGATATGTGCGGGACCGAGAATAATGCGTGTATGTGATACCGTATTCCATTCTCGCGATAAATGTATCGATTGGTTGTATGTGATATAACCTAGTTATCGATTCAAGCATTGATTCGATAAACCAATACATAGGATACTAGTCGGTTATATGCGATATGACCGGATCGTTAAATCAAGTGTTGATTTAATGATTTAATGTATAATTATATATATTTGATATATTACTTTGCATGAACTAGTATTGGTTCACTTTAAATGGATTTTCTCACTTGGATGTACAAGTTGTATATGTGATATACTTTTTGTGCAAATGATTGTATCATGTTTGATGATGCATGTTTGCTAGGGTTTTTGTGTAAAGATCAAACCATGGTTACATGTTAATGGTTAGGGTTTTGTTTTATTCATTTATTTGTTTGTTTATTCTTTTTGGAAAATAAATGGCATGAAAAGAAAATGGTGGCTTGATTTATATTATAGTTGAAGCTTCATGAAGCTTTGACCTAAGTGACCATTTTTGTCTCATGCTTAACCCTAACCATTCCCACTAACCCTAGTTTAGTCTCTACACTTGACCATGGTTGGTAGATGATAAGTATTATTATTATTTTCATTTTACTTAATACTTATCATATTATCTTCTTCTTCTTCTTCATCTTCTACTTGAAGAAACCTTGACTTCATCAATGGTGATTGATGAAAAAGAGTGAGAAATCCAATTCTAAAGTGAACCCACTTCCTATTTCTTCATCCTCTACCTCTTGCCAAGTAGTAGAGTGTGTTTTCTTCAAAAGTTTCATGACTTGGTGAAGTTGGAGCTTGATCTAGCGATGCCTCGACGTAGATCATCTTCGGCACGAAGTCGACGACCTTGCCCGCCCATTTCTCCGATGAAGCCGACGCTAGAGCCCGGGTTTCCATTTTGACAGCGAGGAGACTTCATTGCGGAGCTATGGAGGTGGAAGACCGGATCTACAAAGGTTGTATTTCCGTTCTCTTAGTAAAGTAGTTTACTAGTTACATCTTTCGCCTAGACATCTAGTTAACGATCCGTAGTCTAGGGTTTCTCGGCACCGTAAAATTTGAAATTGGCATGGTTGATGCCATGTGAGACCTCATTAGCGTGCCTAGGAACCCTACAGTGGTATCAGAGCCTAGCTAGAGCCTTAGGCGAAGTCTAGACGGAGTTTGAAATCCGAACGAACCGAAACCCTAACCCAAAAATTGCTCTCTGGAAATTATCTGAATTTTTGGATTTTTGTGAATTAAAAATTGCTAAAAAATTCAGCAGGGAATATGATGAATTACTGTGAAGCACGTGCAATTGATTCGACATATGAGCCGCGGAACCGCGGCTCCACCCTGGCTTGCGCGGCGATTCCGCGGCCATAATACTGAATCAATGCACGTGGTTTGCACAGTAATTAGTTTCTGTATGTGCTGGATTTTCTGGGAATTTTTAATATTTATTCAAGAGTTGAATATTCTGGGTTGTTTTGGGAATCAAAGATTCGATCGGATTATCAGATTTTGTCTATGTGGCTTTCCGGATAATTTTAGAATATGTTAAAAAGTTCGACCGGATATAAATACCCAATTTTTCCCCTGTCAGGAAATTTCCAAGTGTTGGATTTTTCCGTAGTTTAACAACGTTCTAAGTAGTGCAAGTAACGCGATGGACCCTCTAGAAGACAACAAACCTTAACTCGATTATGTGACCATCTTGAACTGCCCTTTGAACCTTCGGGTTTGGGGCAGTACGGCATGCCACATGTGAGGCGTTGGCTTAACCCTTCTACGGCTGGACCGTTGGTACTGAGGCACGAACTGAATGTTGTTAGACTTGTTTTATGTGATGAGCTGTATCGGGAAAACTTGGGTGTTCGATTGTTCGATCGGAAAGTTTTGCAGGGTTCCTAGGCACTCTAATGTAGTCTCACAAGGCATCGATCATGCCAAATTAAAATTTTAACGGTGCCGAGAAACCCGACTACGGATCGTCGGCTAGAAGTTTAGGCGAAAAAGCTAACTAGTTAACAATTAACTAATGGGAAACGGAAATACAACCTTTGTAGATCCGGTGCTCCACCTCCATAGCTCCGCAACGAAGTCATCTCCGCTGTCCAAAAGGAATCCGGGCTCTAAAGTCGGCTTCGTCGGAGAAAAAGCGAGCTAGGTCGTCGATGTCCATGCCGAAGATGATCTATGTCGAGGCATCGCTAAATCAAGCTCCGACTTCACCAAGTCAAGAAACTTGTGAAGGAAACACACTCTACTACTTGGCAAGAGGTAGAGGATGAAGAAATAGGAAGTGGGTTAACTTTAGAATTGGATTTCTCACTCAAAAACATCAATCACCATTGATGAGGTAAGTTTTTCTTCACTTGAAGCAAAGAAGAAGAAGAATAATAATATGATAAGATTAGTTATAATTGGAAAAGAAAATGAATACTTATCATATTAGAACCATGGTCAAGTGTAGAGAATTAACTAAGGTTAGATTAATGGTTAGGGTTAAAGATGAAGACAAGAATGGTTACAAAGTCAAAGCTTCATGAAGCTTCAACTAAACTCCAAAATTAGCAACCATTCTTTTCTTATCTATTCAAAATAAATAAATAAATAAGTAAGAATAGAAAACCCTAATCATTAGTTTAACCATGGCTTAATCCATTACACTTAACTATAGTTAAACATGTATCATCAAACATGATACAATCAAGTGCACAAAAGTATATCACATATACAATGTGTACAATCCGAGTGAGAAAATCCATTTAAAGTGAACCAATACTAGTTAATGCAAAGTAATATATCAAATATATAATTATGCATTAAATCATTAAATCAACACTTGATTTAACGATCCGGTCATATCGCATATAACCGACTAGTATTCTATGTATCGGCTTATCGAACCAACCCTTGATTCGATAACTAGGTTATATCGCATACAACCTTTCGATACATTCATCGCGAGAATGGAATACGGTATCACATACACGCATTATTCTCGGTCCCGCACATATCTCATATGCGCTCCTATTTCGTTTCGCTTGAGCCAGAAAACCTCTGTGTAGGACTCTAAAGACTCGTCAATACGCCGGCAGCAGGTGATGATCATATCAAGCACCCACAAGCCGCAAGCGGTCTGCTAAACGTAACGGCCACCCGGGTATTGAGCAATCTGAAGATCGACGAGCAAGCCCGCTCACACTCCAGTGAATCCGACCAGTAACACTACCGTACAGTCCGGTCTGATCGTCTGATATGTCGCATATCTCGCCTAGGGGTGGTAAACGTCAGACCCCAATAGCTCGATAAGTCGTGTCGATATGAGGTCTATAACTGTTCGAGAAACTACTGGTAACACTTACCAGTAAATCTCAGCAACCCTGGCCAGGGATTTCCTGTTATAGCCAATCGAACACAGCGCAACATCAACCCCCTATACCGGGAGAGACGAATCCCCTCCTATCGCTCATTGCCTCCACGTGACTCGGGACTGTACCCAAAAACCACCGTTTTGCACGCCCTCTTGGACGTGGTAAGATGGAAATCAAAGCACAGTGGGAACCACACAAGACTCTATGACGATCTCGGGTCAACAGACTACTCTGTACCAGTGTCACTAGAGAACTGCCATCTGACGTGAGGTATAATACCATCTGGGAGTTCTCGGCGAGTCCGTCCAGTGTACCGAGTCTCTACTGAGCACCCGTATATCATCTCTGATGTCAAACACCAATAGATATGGGATCATCCATCGCCCATCTGTATGGGTCGAGAAGGTATACGCTAGTCTACTCTGGTATATCGATGCCCCGTCTCGATACACCCACGACTAGGGACTTTGAAGGATGTACTTATGGACTACCATGTCCCCACTAGTATGATCCGTATCATAGTCCAGGTAGTCAAGTACAGATCCTAAGGGCTTTACCAACATGTAACAGAGAGACAATCAGTATACACGTTAAGGTAAAGTTCAACCAGATAGCATACTATCATGTCGAGCAAGAAAGTCCTCCCTATATACGTCCCAGCATCCACTACAATATACATCCTATGTACAGCAATAGCCTCTAGGGCATACATATAACTAACAATCTCCCACTTGCACTAGGGCCATCTGATAGCAGTGGTTGTAGTATCTCATACTCAACCATCCCATAAAAGTCTCTCTCTGGGAACAGGCCTTCGTGAGTGGATCCGCCGTGTTGTCCTCTGAGTCTACTCTCCTAACCTCGATCACCCTGGAGATCAACTATCTCCATGATCAGGTGATACTGCCTTAGAATATGTCTGGATCACTGATGGGACCTGCGTTCCTTGGCATAAGCCACAACTCCATTGTCACACAATGGGAGGAACTAAGTTCATCTCATGAACAAATATACATCCAGACCGCCTCTTTGGTAGCATCGTAAGTAGCGATATATCCAGCCTTTATCGTCTAGTATGTCACGGTATCTAGCTTGGAACTCTTCCAACATACCGTCCCTTTACTGAGGGTAAAGACAATGCCTGTGACTGACACTCAGTCGTCTTTATCACCCTGGAACCCTTCCAGTGATTCTCCCCAGGATCGGTTGATACTGTCTCACTACAACTAGTGAGAATCCTAACATCCATTTAGATCTATCTCATAGATCCAAAAACCCAGGATTTAGGAGGTATCACTTTGATCCTACACGGAGAATCTTTGTGATAAACGGAGATTGATTGAGCGTAGCATAAGAAACTCCTTTCTTATCAAGAGTATGTCATCCACGTACTCTACGAGGATCACCACCATACTCCCTACTACCTTTTTGTTTATACAAGGTTCATCTACCATTTTAATGATGTCGAACTCTTTGACTAATTCATCAAAACAGATGTTCCAACTCCGCGATGCCTGCTTTATCCTATAAAGCATCTTGCACACGTTTCCGCTGCTCCCACTGTCTACGAAGCCCTCTGGCTGTGTACTTATAGACGCACTCTTTAAAACATCATTTAGAAAAGCAGTCATGACACCCAACCACCAGATATCGTAGTCATGGTATGTAGCCGTGGTAAGTAGGATCTGGATGGACTTAAGCTTAGATCCTTAGAAAAAGTTTCATCATGATCCACACCTGGTCAATGATGCAAACCTTTAACAAGTCTAGCTTTGAAAGTCTCAACTTCTCCATGTACACCAAATAATCTTCTCAAGATATACTTTCTCCTGATGGGGATTTAACCCTCCAGATATAGCAACCAAAGTCCATACTTTGTTGGTGTATAAGGATTCCATCTCAGATCGCTAAGCATCCAGCCATTCTTACAGAGTCTTACTCCTGATGGCCAGCTCGAAGCTAGTTGGGTCATCATCTCATGATGCAATCCTCGCTCCCACTGTTATAGAGAAACATAAGTATCTCTCAGGTGGGTGAGGAACCCTACTAGATCGGCGGAGAGGCTGAGGTTCGTTGGAATCTACTGAATCCTTTGGTTCTATCAAATCATCAGCTGCAGTTTGTATAGCTGGAACCTTTCCAGTTCTACATTACAGATCTTGCCTCGAGCTTGTCCGAATTTTGCTTTTAGACATAAGCCGGACAACCCCAAATCTTAACTAGCTTAAGATATGGGCTCTTCCCATACCATATCTCATATGGAGCGGTAGGCAACTGATTTGATTTGAACCCTATTCAATAGGTATGCAGCTTCTCAAGTGCATAACACCCAAAAGGAAATAGGTAGCTCAGTATTACTCATCATAGAGCACACCATATCAAATAGGGTGTATCTGCTCCGCCCCGATATACCATCGTGCTATGGTGTATACGGAGGAGTAATGCTGAGAGAGAATCTCATTCTCCTTTAGAATGGTCCAGGAATTCCGTGCACAAGTATTCTCCTCCTTGATCACATCAAAGGACATAATACTTTTACCCGTATTCTGGTTCTCTACTTCTAACTTATATTCTGTGAATATCTCAAAAGGTTCGGACTTGTGTTTCAACAGGAACATATGTCTGAATCTAAAGAGATCATCAGAGAACGTAATGAAGTATAAAGAACCAGTCTTGGCATGTGCAGACAGGGGACCTACATACATCAACATGTATCATCCCAAGAGTTTACCAACTCTTTCTCTGTTTCCAGTAAACGGAGCTATGGTCATCTTATCTTTGTGACATGACTGGCGAGTTTCACAAGATGTAAATTCAAGCTGATTTAAATATGCATCTAAATGTAACTCAGCCAGTCGGGTCGCATTGATATGACCTAGTCTACAATACCTCAAGAAGGATTCGTTCATTTCTGAACTCTTCCTCTTGTGTGTGTTCTGTATACTAAAGAACTGTAGTTTGATTTAGAACGTCAATGCTTTTAGATAACGTGCCTGAACCGATCAACTTTTGATATAGGAAATGTTCAAAACATTATCCAACTATACAAAATTTTATCATTTCTTTACTGATAAAGAGATAGATATGATTTTGTATATCAGGTTCGGTATCTAATAACATTTGTTCAGAATTAATGTATTCATAATACAGGGTGACAGTGACCAACAGACTTGGCTGCAACACATGCCCCGTTTTCTGCCTCATGAAACTTATCACCCGTTCTCAGTTTTCTACCTTTCTGTAGCCCTATGTAACAGATTACATATCTGGGATCCTGATCTGGTATCACATACCCAGGACGTAAAGAATACTGAGAAACAATTCTTGTAATGAACACACCCGAAGATGATGCATCAACATGCACTCTCTTCGTTTGGGCGGCACGGGAAATCTGGTATTCCCCAATTTCCTGCTCTGTCTTATAACAATTATAAGTTGGAGCGGGACCAACGTTCCCCAGCTCAGTATAACAAGCGGGTTCGGTCAATATTCCGTTTTATTATCTTGATTAAGGCGTGACATGGTCGCTACCAGGAGAGAGAGAGAAGAAAACACTCAGCGTGCGCTCTTGCAAGAATAGATTGGTTATTATTTTATCTAATCAGGATGGCTCCCACTGCTTTTTATCAAATCTTCCTTCAAACCCTAAAAGGAAAGACTAGCCGGGATTAATTACACACTACAAGTTCGCCAATCTTTCAGCCAGGCCAGTGTCGGTACTTTGAGGGAGGTCCCCCGTGCTTTAGCACGAACCTGATTAATGTAAACCTCGTTTTCCCAGAGGCGTAACCCCGTTAACACCTTTCTAGACACCTACTCGATCGGCTAATTATAATGTATAAAACTCTCCCAGGAGTAACACTTACTCGCAGCGGGTATCGGGATCCAACTATCTCATAAAAGGTATGCAATCTCATTGCAAATTTCAACACTTGAAATTCCCGATAATATTTTTCCCCTAGCAGCTATATGACCTTAACATAGTCAATAAATCATAAGTGCTAGTCAAGTTCAACCCGTCATTTCCCGATTGAATTAAACCCACCCGCACGACCCTTAACATAGTCAACAAAGTCGCACGACTACCCTAATCCAATCGCATCATATGCTTATGCAGATAAGCACTAATTAGCTACCGCACACTACGCCTTAACATAGTCAACAAACGTAGCACGAATACTAACTAGTACTTATCTGAAATGACGGAGGGCTACGACAGGTTTTTCTGAAAACCTATTGCGTAATGAACTTGATATCGTTGTAGAATCAAATGATTTTAAAAATGGAATGCTTTTGAGGCTTTTCTAATTTTGCTAAAGGAGTCACTCCCGATGAAGGGATCGTCGGTCCTTTCCTCGTCGAATGAGGTGCGGGATATATCATATATATCACTGTGCAAAGCAAAAACTCTTAAAAGCAATCAAAAGTCAAACCGAGTGTGTAGCATCTGCCAGTTATTGCTAAAGGAGTCACTCCCGGTGAAGGGATCTCGGTCCTTTCCTTATCGAATAAGGTGCAGGATATATCACATATACCGCTGTGCAAAGCAAGAACTGTAGCTACCTGTTTTATTTTGAAATTCGATTCTACAACATCTTAGGTTTCTTTTATTTCATTAATCACATTAATGAAGTCCCATCATTTAAGTACCTAAACATCACAGATAAATACGACGTACACTTATGCCATCCGCATTCGCCTCGATGTCCCCTCGTGCACCGTTAGGTTAGGTAACTAACGACAGAGCAGGGCAGGGCTAGCGCGGGTGTAAAACATAAGTAACGTCTATATAATATATCATATATACTGTATACTGTATCTATCAAAGAACATCACATGATCACATCACAGATATCGCAGCAGAAGAAACATATGAAATATTGGATATACTAGGACGTCCGTGTTTTCAATACGAGCCAGTATAAAACACGGATTCCACGGTCATGATGAATAGCCAAACCCACACCCCTAGACCCCTACGAGAGCGGCAAGAAACCCTACCAATTCTAGAGTTAGGAGACCCGGACTCGACTCCTCGAGTTGGTCTCCTACTGGACTCCAGAACCCGGTTACTTGTGCCCTCCTCCTTGGGTCTATCCTAGTGCGGAAAAGTAAATAATATACAAACGGTGACAACTTCCGCAACCTGGAAGCGCCCCAATAAAAGAATATTACATACAAGTTTTTACATGAATGAAAAAGAAAAACACTCATCTCACATAAAAACCCCCGGCTATTCAAACACGACGATCCAATATAACATATCCAGCAACACATAACATCACATGTCATCAACGTAAGTAAATATGTGCATCCCAATTGTCGTTGACATATAGCAACGAAACCGGCGATATCACATATTACACTTACGGTCACAGAAAAGAAAGTGTAAAACTACAACAGTTGGAATCCGCAACCACCTCAGACATCGCATGCCTGATCAAATGAATTACTTAGACATCGCATGCCTAACAATTATAAACGCCGCATTTTAGTCTCATTATCGAAAACACTTTTCAATATCGAGTCGGGCAATTCAACAAGATTCCCGATATCCTGATCGAATGCTCGTCGCAAACTTCAGTAGGCGGCCGCACCCCCGATACCGTCGACGAAGTGCACCAAGGCGGAACACCGCTACCGCGAGCACCCGGACGGATGCTTTCGGCGACGGGGTTCTCCAACAGTCACTTGGTCGGGGCTATGGAGCGAGGCTGTCTATTAAGTTTACCCGGCGAGTATCCGCGTACGCTACGTGATTGCGACGGACTTTTGATCACATCAAAATTCCGTGGTAACCGATCAAGTGAGACTAAAATGCTATGTTTATAACATTCATTCAGTTATCTCATAACTATTATGAATTCCAATTATTGTATCCCATTCCAGATAAACAGAAAATGTTAAACTTTTCGATCGAACAATCGAACACCCAAGTTTTCCCGATACAGATCAACATATGAAACAAGTCTAACAACATTCCGTTCGTGCCTCAGTACCAACGGTCCAGCCGTAGAAGGGTCAAGCCAACGCCTCACATGTGGCACGCCGTACTGCCCCAAACCCGAAAGTTCAAAGGGCAGTTCAAGACGGTCACATAATCGAGTTAAGCTTTGTTGTCTTCTAGAGGGTCCATCGAGTTACTTGCACTACTTAGAACGTCGTTAAACTAAGGAAAAATCCAACACTTGGAAATTTCCCGACAGGGGAAAAATTGGGTATTTATATCCGGTCGAACTTTTTAACATATTCTAAAATTTATCTGGAAAGCCACATAGACAAAATTTGATAATCCGATCGAACATTCGAATCCCCAAAATAACCCAGAAAATTCAACTCTTGAATAAATATTAAAAATTCCCAGAAAATCCAACTCCAGAAAATAGGAATTACTGTGCAAACAAAAGTCAAAGAATCAACAGTAACGCCGCGGAACCGCCGCGCCACGTGGGATTAGGCCGCGGTTCCACGCCGTCATGACGGAGTTACGGCTCCGTTTTGCACAGTATTTCATAATAAGCTCTGCTTGATTTTCTGGATATTTTTAATACTGAAAAATCCCTGTTTTTGAAAATTGGACAGAGAGCATGGGTGTGTTAGGATTTCGGGTTCGTTCGGAGTTCAAAATCCGTCTAGACTTCGCCTAAGGCTCTAGCTAGGCTCTGATACCACTGCAGGGTTCCTAGGCACTCTAATGTAGTCTCACAAGGCATCGATCATGCCAAATTAAAATTTTAACGGTGCCGAGAAACCCGACTACGGATCGTCGGCTAGAAGTTTAGGCGAAAAAGCTAACTAGTTAACAATTAACTAATGGGAAACGGAAATACAACCTTTGTAGATCCGGTGCTCCACCTCCATAGCTCCGCAACGAAGTCATCTCCGCTGTCCAAAAGGAATCCGGGCTCTAAAGTCGGCTTCGTCGGAGAAAAAGCGAGCTAGGTCGTCGATGTCCATGCCGAAGATGATCTACGTCGAGGCATCGCTAAATCAAGCTCCGACTTCACCAAGTCAAGAAACTTGTGAAGGAAACACACTCTACTACTTGGCAAGAGGTAGAGGATGAAGAAATAGGAAGTGGGTTAACTTTAGAATTGGATTTCTCACTCAAAAACATCAATCACCATTGATGAGGTAAGCTTTTCTTCACTTGAAGCAAGGAGGAAGAAGAAGAATAATATGATAAGATTAGTTATAATTGGAAAAGAAAATGAATACTTATCATATTAGAACCATGGTCAAGTGTAGAGAATTAACTAAGGTTAGATTAATGGTTAGGGTTAAAGATGAAGACAAGAATGGTTACAAAGTCAAAGCTTCATGAAGCTTCAACTAAACTCCAAAATTAGCAACCATTCTTTTCTTATCTATTCAAAATAAATAAATAAATAAGTAAGAATAGAAAACCCTAATCATTAGTTTAACAATGGCTTAATCCATTACACTTAACTATAGTTAAACATGTATCATCAAACATGATACAATCAAGTGCACAAAAGTATATCACATATACAATGTGTACAATCCGAGTGAGAAAATCCATTTAAAGTGAACCAATACTAGTTAATGCAAAGTAATATATCAAATATATAATTATGCATTAAATCATTAAATCAACACTTGATTTAATGATCCGGTCATATCGCATATAACCGACTAGTATTCTATGTATCGGCTTATCGAACCAACCCTTGATTCGATAACTAGGTTATATCGCATACAACCTTTCGATACATTCATCGCGAGAATGGAATACGGTATCACATACACGGATTATTCTCGGTCCCGCACATATCTCATATGCGCTCCTATTTCGTTTCGCTTGAGCCAGGAAACCTCTGTGTAGGACTCTAAAGACTCGTCAATACGCCGGCAGCAGGTGATAATCATATCAAGCACCCACAAGCCGCAAGCGGTCTGCTAAACGTAACGGCCACCCGGGTATTGAGCGATCTGAAGATCGACGAGCAAGCCCGCTCACACTCCAGTGAATCCGACCAGTAACACTACCGTACAGTCCGGTCTGATCGTCTGATATGTCGCATATCTCGCCTAGGGGTGGTAAACGTCAGACCCCAATAGCTCGATAAGTCGTGTTGATATGAGGTCTATAACTGTTCAAGAAACTACTGGTAACACTTACCAGTAAATCTCAGCAACCCTGGCCAGGGATTTCCTGTTATAGCCAATCGAACACAGCGCAACATCAACCCCCTATACCGGGAGAGACGAATCCCATCCTATCGCTCATTGCCTCCATGTGACTCGGGACTGTACCCAAAAACCACCGTTTTGCACGCCCTCTTAGACGTGGTAAGATGGAAATCAAAGAACAGTGGTAACCGCACAAGACTCTATGACGATCTCGGGTCAACAGACTACTCTGTACCAGTGTCACCAGAGAACTGCCATCTGACGTGAGGTATAATACCATCTGGGAGTTCTCGGCGAGTCCGTCCAGTGTACCCAGTCTCTACTGAGCACCCGTATATCATCTCTGATGTCAAACACCAATGGATATGGGATCATCCATCGCCCATCTGTATGGGTCGAGAAGGTATACGCTAGTCTACTCTGGTATATCGATGCCCCGTCTCGATACACCCACGACTAGGGACTTTGAAGGATGTACTTATGGACTACCATGTCCCCACTAGTATGATCCGCATCATAGTCCAGGTAGTCAAGTACAGATCCTAAGGGCTTTACCAACATGTAACGGAGAGACAATCAGTATACACGTTAAGGTAAAGTTCAACCAGATAGCATACTATCATGTCGAGCAAGAAAGTCCTCCCTATATACGTCCCAGCATCCACTACAATATACATCCTATGTACAGTAATGGCCTCTAGGGCATACATATAACTAACAAGTTTAACATTTTCTATTTATCCGGTATGTGATACAACAATTGGAATTCACAAGTAGTTATGAGATAACTGAATGAATGTTATAAACATAGCACTTTAGTCTCACTTGATCGGTTGCTACGGAATTTTGATGCGATCAAAAGTCCGTCGCAATTACGTAGTGTACGCGGATACTCGCCGGGTAAACTTAATAGACAGCCTCACTCCATAGCCCCGACCAAGTGACTGTAGGAGAACCCCGTCACCGAAAGCAACCGTTCGGGTGCTCGCGGCAGCGGTGTTCCGCCTTGGTGCACTTCGTCGACGGCGTCGGGGGTGCGGCCGCCTACTAAAGTTTGCGATGAGCATTCGATCAGGATGTCAGGAATCTTGTTGAATTGCCCGACTTGATATTGAAAAGTGTTTTCGATAATGAGACTAAAATGCGGGGTTTATAATTATTAGGCATGCGATGTCTAAGGTATTCATTTGATTAGGCATGCGATGTCTATGCAGGTTGTGGATTCCAACTGTTGTAGTTTTACACTTTCTTTTCTGTGACCGTAAGTGTAATATGTGATATCGCCGATTTCGTTGCTATATGTCAACGACAATTGGGATGCGCATATTTACTTACGTTGATGACATGTGATGTTATGTGTTGCTGGATATGTTATATTGGATCGTCGTGTTTGAATAGCCGGGGTTTTTTATGTGAGATAAGTGTTTTCATTTTCATTCATGTAAAAACTTGTATGTAATATTCTTTTATTGGGGCACTTCCTGTTAGTTATATGTATGCCCTAGAGGCCATTACTGTACATTGGATGTATATTGTAGTGGATGCTGGGACATATATAGGGAGGACTTTCTTGCTTGACATGATAGTATGCTATCTGGTTGAACTTTACCTTAACGTGTATACTGATTGTCTCTCTGTTACATGTTGGTAAAGCCATTAGGATGTGTGCTTGACTACCTGGACTATGATGCGGATCATACTAGTGGGGACATGGTAGTCCATAAGTACATCCTTCAAAGTCCCTAGTCGAGGGTGTATCGAGACGGGGCATCGATATACCAGAGTAGACTAGCGTGTACCTTCTCGACCCATACAGATGGGCGATGGATGATCCCATATCCATCGGTGTTTGACATCAGAGATGATATACGGGTGCTCAGAAGAGACTGGGTACACTGGACGGACTCGCCGAGAACTCCCAGATGGTATTATACCTCACGTCAGATGGCAGTTCTCTGGTGACACTGGTACAGAGTAGTCTGTTGACCCGAGATCGTCATAGAGTCTTGTGTGGTTCCCACTGTGCTTTGATTTCCATCTTACCACGTCCAAGAGGGCGTGCAAAACGGTGGTTTTTGGGTACAGTCCCGAGTCACATGGAGGCAATGAGCGATAGGAGGGGATTCGTCTCTCCCGGTATAGGGGGTTGATGTTGCGCTGTGTTCGATTGGCTATAACAGGAAATCCCTGGCCAGGGTTGCTGAGATATACTGGTAAGTGTTACCAGTAGTTTCTCGAATTGTTATAGACCTCATATCGACACGACTTATCGAGCTATTGGGGTCTGACGTTTACCACCCCTAGGCGAGATATGTGACATATCAGACGATCAGACCGGACTGTACGGTAGTGTTACTGGTTGGATTCACTGGAGTGTGAGCGGGCTTGCTCGTCGATCTTCAGATCGCTCAATACACGGGTGGCCGTTACGTTTAGCAGACCGCTTGCGGCTTGTGGGTGCTTGATATGATCATCACCTACTGCCGGCGTATTGACGAGTCTTTAGAGTCCTACACAGAGGTTTCCTGGCTCAAGCGAAACGAAATAGGAGCGCATATGAGATATGTGCGGGACCGAGAATAATGCGTGTATGTGATACCGTATTCTATTCTCGCGATGAATGTATCGAATGGTTGTATGCGATATAACCTAGTTATCGAATCAAGTATTGATTCGATAAGCCGATACATTGAATACTAGTCGGTTGTGTGCGACATGACCGGATCATTGAATCAAGTGTTGATTTAATGATTTAATGCACAATTATATATTTGATATATTACTTTGCACTGACTAGTATTGGTTCACTTTAAACGGATTTTCTCACTTGGTTTGTGCGCATTATATATGTCATATGATTTTGTGCACTTTCTTGTATCATGTTTGATGATACATGCTTTTTGGTTAAGTGTAAAGTATTAAACCTTGGTTAATGAAATGGTTAGGGTTTATTATTTGTTATTCATTTATCTTATTTAGTTATCCATTTAATTTTGATAAATGAATAAAAGAAAATGAGAAAAGAATGGTGGCTAATTTTGTTTCATGTTGAAGCTTCTTGAAGCTTTGATCAAGTCAACCATTCTTATCTCATCCTTAACCCTAACCATTCCCACTAACCCTAGTTTAATCTCTACACTTTACCATGGTTACCTTTATGATAAGAATGATTATTCTTTTCTTTTCTAATTAATCTTATCATAATATTCTTCTTCTTCTTCATTTCTTCAAGTGAAGAAAGCTTGCCTCCATCAATGGCAAGTGATGAAAAAGAGTGAGAAATCCAAATCTAAAGTTTACCCACTTCCTATTTCTTCATCCTCTACCTCTTGCCAAGTAGTAGAGTGTGTTTCCTTCACAAGTTTTCATGGCTTGGTGAAGGTGGAGCTTGATCTAGCGATGCTTCGACGTTGATCATCTTCGGCACGTCGTCGATGACCTGGCCCGCTTCTTCTCCGATGAAGCCGACGCAAGAGCCCGGATTTCGATTTGGACAGCGAGGATACTTCGTTGCGGAGCTATGGAGGTGGAGAACCGGATCTACAAAGGTTGTATTTCCGTTTTCTCATTAGTTAAGTGTTAACTAGTTTACTTTTCGCCTAGATTTCTAGCCGACGATCCGTAGTCGGGTTTCTCGGCACCTAGATTTTTTGAAATTAGCATGGTTGATGCCTTATGAGACCTCATTAGGGTGCCTAGGAACTCTACAGTGGTATCAGAGCCTAGCTAGAGCCTTAGGCGAAGTCTAGACGGAGTTTGAAGTCCGAACGAACCCGAAACCCGATCACAAACTTGCTCTCTGTACATTTTTTAAAAACTGGGTTTTTTCAAAATTAAAAATATGCAGAAAACTCAGCAGGGAATTATAAGAATTACGGTGCAATTTTTTTTCCATGAACAGTACAAACCGCGGCGGAAGCGCGGCAGAAGCCTGGCTTCTCCGGCGGTTCCGCCGCACTTTGATGACGTCATCCTCAATTGATTGCACAGTAACTTCTATTATATTATGCTGGAGTTTCTGGGTATTTTTAAAATTTATTCAAGAGTTGAATTTTCTGGAGTTGTTTTGGGGATTCGGTGTTTCGATCGGAGTATCAAATTTTGTCTATGTGGCTTTCCGGATAAATTTTAGAATATGTTAAAAAGTTCGACCGGATATAAATACCCAATTTTTCCCCTGTCGGGAAATTTCCAAATGTTGGATTTTTCCGTAGTTTAACGACGTTCTAAGTAGTGCAAGTAACGCGATGGTACCTCTAGAAGACAACAAACCTTAACTAGATTATGTGACCGTCTTGAACTGCCCTTTGAACCTTCGGGTTTGGGGCAGTACGGCGTGCCACATGTGAGGCGTTGTCTTGACCCTTCTACGGCTGGACCGTTGGTACTGAGGCACGAACTGAATGTTGTTAGACTTATTTCATGTGTTGACCTGTATCGGGAAAACTTGGGTGTTCGATTGTTCGATCGGAAAGTTTAACATTTTCTGTTTATCTGGAATGTGATACAATAATTGGAATTCACAAATTGTTATGAGATAACGGAATGAATATTATAAACGTAGCAGTTTAGTCTCACTTGATCGGTTGCCACGGAATTTTGATGTGATCAAAAGTCCGTCGCAATCACGTAGCGTACGCGGATACTCGCCGGGTAAACTTAATAGACAGCCTCACTCCATAGCCCCGACCAAGTGACTGTAGGAGAACCCCGTCGCCGAAAGCATCCGTCCGGGTGCTCGCGGTAGCGGTGTTCCGCCTTGGTGCACTTGGTCGACGGCGTCGGGGGTGCAGCCGCCCACTAAAGTTTGCGACGAGCATTCGATCAGGATGTCGGGAATCTTGTTGAATTGGCCGACTTGATATTGAAAAGTGTTTTCGATTTTGAGACTAAAATGCGGGGTTTATAATTGTTAGGCATGCGATGTCTAAGAAATTCATTTGATTAGGCATGCGATGTCTATGCAGGTTGCGGATTCCAACTGTTGTAGTTTTATACTTTCTTTTCTGTGACCGTAAGTGTAATATGTGATATCGCCGGTTTCGTTGCTATATGTCGACGACAATTGGGATGCGCATATTTACTTACGTTGATGACATGTGATGTTATGTGTTGCTGGATATGTTATATTGGATCGTCGTGTTTGAATAGCCTGGGGTTTTTATGTGAGATGAGTGTTTTTCATTTTCATTCATGTAAAAACTTGTATGTAATATTCTTTTATTGGGGCACTTCCAGGTTGCGGAAGTTGTCACCGTTTGTATATTATTTACTTTTCCGCACTAGGATAGACCCAAGGAGGAGAGCACAAGTAACCGGGTTCTGGATTCCAGTGGGAGACCAACTCGAGGAGTCGAGTCCGGGTCTCCTAACTCTAGAATTGGTAGGGTTACTTGCCGCTCTCGTAGGGGTCTTGTCACGCCCCGCTTCCCAGAGTACGCAAGATTGGGCACGTGACATAGCCAACCATACTACCTGTGGGTAGGAAGTATCCATCCACAGTCACATTACGGTTGTAAGGATATCAAGAACAAGATAAAAACTAATCTAATACATGTCCAAATCCATAATAACAAGAATCAATAAACAATAAGTGCGGAAGCTAATGATCGAATATAATGAATAAACAGTACGTCCCATAATGCGGGCTCACATCTGGAAATGAAATGAAAATAAATAAATAAACTAAACCCTAAGGAACTCACAGTTCAGCCTGCTGGCTGAAGTACTCCTGCTCGGTCGTCGACAGTGGTACGGAATCTGGGCCATGCAAAACCCAGACGTCAGCGCGTCATGACATCAAGTATATAAAATAAACATGGTAATAAGCAATGCAAGTATGAACATGAAATAAGCAGTACTCAGAAATAACAGAGCAGGGTAATGTGCAATGGTGACTAAACTGTCCTATCAGGTTTCTACTCTATAGTCTTTGAAATCAATTGATGAATCGTCGATGTAACTCAATAGTATCCCGTGCGTGCCCGGGACCACGGTCAAAACCCTCGGGGCTGAATCCGAGACGTGCCGCAAAGCAGTAAAAGGTAGTAGGATGGACGAGTGATGTCAGCATCAACACTCCGGAGCTGGCCAAGCCCGTAAGACTGATCAGATCAATGTATCGAACTGTTGAGTTACAAGTCGGTTTCACCTTTGATTTCCCCATACCCCCAAGCTATGTATGTCAGGTCAGGTATTCAGTAGTCAAGGACTAATGCCAACACAAAATCCGGTAAGAGTAGGTCTGTCTGGATAGACAGCAGGGATGGTCGGGTTTGTCGGTATTAGGCATGAGATCATGAAACAAGTAATGTCATGGTACAACAGGATGAGTCGGTATGTATGTATATGTCATGTGTAGCAGGGTCAGGCCAATATGTAGTGCAATCGGTTATGTGCTCACAACAGGTGTACAATCAAATAATGAACAGCAGCAGGAAACAGTAAATAACCATATTATTCCATGCAAACACAATGATGTTTTGTATTCTCTTATTAACAGGTTCAAGCACCTTTAGGGTGCAATAGCCACAAGGTGAAGCAATATCCACAATCATGAAGTAATGAAGCTTCAGAAATTTACACTAGATATAATAATTGTCTCGTGAATGATTTAACAGTTAAAGCAGATATGATCCAGTCGTTTTATTTAGTTGAAATATGGATTGATGTTGGGTTGATTAATTACGAGAACTATTATAACGATTAAAGGTAACCGCAACTGTCAATTCTAACTTATAACATTTTATCAATTACCATTATTAAGTTGTCTTATAGTATGAATTCAATTGCGTGGCAAGACTAGATCTCGCACGCTAGCATGTTAGAGCAAGTATTCAGATACTTGCCTCGACGGTTCTGCAATCTGGAATACGGATGCGATGTCGGCAGAAAACACGATATGATTGCACGGGCCACGGATCGAGCCCCAACAGAGAACAACGGGATCACGCGGACCAGGGTACCTCGCTGGAGCGTCGGGTTCACGAGACGGCACGGTCGGGTTCCGGCAAAAGTCACGGCAATGAAGTTAGCAACACGATAAACATTCAAGATCAGCGGGGAAAGGGATCTAGCTCAAAGGAACGATGAGGAAGGCTTACCGGGAGACACCAGGGGGTAACCCCGGCGGGCTCGACGGCGCTGGAACGCCGGCGAGGCAGCGACGGCGAACAACGATGGCTGGAAATCCTGAGTTCGCTGGAAAGAGGGTGCTGCAGTGAGTCGAAGGGTGCTGGCCTGCTCTGGTGGTCGAGGGGGAGACGGGGGTGGCTCTGGTGACGACGGCGAGGATCGCCGGCGCGTTCTCCGGCGAACAGCGGAGGCTAGGTGATGGGGTTATGGGCTCGGGTTGGTGGTCCGGCGAGGGGAGGAAGGAAACGACGACGAGGTCGGGACGAGGGTGGTGAGAGGGAGTCGCGGGAGTCGTCGGCGACGAGAGGCGGCGTCGACGTCGGGCTCTGCAGTGGTTGGAGGCGTCGTCGGGGTTGGGTGCAGGTGCGGGAATCGGCGGAGGAAGGAGGTAAGTGGGTGCGGTGAGGTCGACGAGGTGGTGACGGCGACGGCGAGGTCGTGAGGAGGTCGGCGGTGAGGTCGCGAGGCTAGGGTTAGGGTTTTCGTTGGGTTCTCGTGATGGAGCAGAAAGGTGGGGGAGGCGGCTGCATGCGTTTTTAAATAGAGGAAGAGAGAGAGAGGGATTGGAGAGAGATTGAGGGAAGAGAGAGAGAGAGATAGGGAAAAAGGGAAGGGGGCCCACGCGGTTACACTCCCCTCTGTGATTGGCTGATCACGAGATAGGGAAAGATTTGAAGGGATTGAAATTAAAATTTGAAGGAGTTGGATAGGTAAAGCAGGTAAAGAAAATATATTTCGTATATAATTAGTTTAAGGTATTAAATTAAAGTGGGCATTTTTGGCGCGAAATGAAACATTTCCAAATCGTGCCCGGTTTGCGCCCAAATGTTCCAAATTCAAATTATAGGATTTTAAGCGGGTTCCAAATTTTGAAAAGAGGTGTTTAATGATTAAAATGCATGCCCCCAAGTCGGACACTTGCACGCGCGCGTAGTCGTCCAAACTTGCCCGTTTAGCCGAACGGGACGGAATCTCGACACGCGGACGCTACCACGCGACTAGTGGCGACGAGTAGGCCAACATGGACACTTTTAATTTCATTTTAGGGGTTAAAATTTGTTATGTGCCAAAATGACTTAACCGGTTAAAATTTAGCAATAAACCACAGAAAAACAGAATACTTGGAAAGAGCAGTATATAACCCTCAACTAGTAATATAGATAGTATTATTGGGCTCGGGTGTTACATCATACCCAACTACAAAAAGAATTTCGTCCTCGAAATTCCAAGAATACAAGATAGCTAACTACTGGAAAAGGTGAGGGAATTTCTGCCGGATCTCGTCTTCTCGCTCCCAAGTGGATTCTCCATGCGATCGATTACCCCAAGAAACTAGCACAAGAGGGATAACCTCGTTCTTAAGAACCTTTTCTCTCCGATCCTTGATTTCAACTGGTCGCTCTTCAAAAGTCAGGTCCTCCCGTACGGTCAACTCCGAATGATCCAAGACATGAGTCTCATCACGAACATACCTCCGTAGTTGAGACACATGAAACACATCGTGAACTCCTGCTAATGACTGTGGTAACGCCAACCGGTACGATACCTCTCCAACACGCTCCAAAATCTCGAAGGGTCCAACGAATCGAGGACTAAGCTTTCCCCGACTGCCAAAGCGAATCACCCCTCTAGTCGGTGATATCTTCAGGAATACCAAATCACCCACGGCGAACTCTAGAGGTCTTCTTGACGTGTCGGCCCAACTTTTCTGTCTGTCTTGAGCTGCCTTCATATGCTTCCTGATGGTATTCACCTTCTCGACTGTCTGTACCACCAAATCTGGTCCTAGTAACCTTCGTTCACCAACATCATCCCAACAAACCGGCGAACGGCACTTACGACCATACAACGCTTCAAACGGAGCCATCTGAATTGTCGCTTGGAAGCTATTGTTGTACGAAAACTCCACCAGGTGTAGATGATCCTCCCAAGAACCTTTGAAGTCCAACATGCAAGCCCTCAGCATATCTTCAAGGGTCTGGATCGTTCTTTCCGATTGTCCATCAGTCGGCACTCCATGCAATCTGACAATCTCCTGCATGTATCGCTCTGCTAAAGTCTCTGTCGATTGACCAACCCGAAAAGGAATAAAGTGAGCTGCCTTGGTCAACCGATCGACAATCACCCATACTGCATTGTTGCCCTTTGGACTCCGCGGTAAAGCTATCATGAAATCCATGTTAGATGTTCCCACTTCCACTGAGGAATCGGAAGTGGTTGCAACAAACCAGCAACCCTTTGGTGTTCAGCCTTGACTTGCTGACACACCAAGCACTTAGCCACGAAGCGAGCAATTTCCCGTTTCATACCTTCCCACCAGAAGTGCTGTCGAATATCTCGGTACATTTTTGTCCCTCCTGGATGTACAGAGTAAGCTGAACTGTGTGCCTCCCTCATAATCTCTTCACGCACATCTCCTTTTGGCACACACACACGGCTACCATATCTCAACGAACCGTCTTCATGGATCAGTAAATCGGTTCGTAGTCCGGCTCCAACCTGCTCTCGAAACTTTTGCCGTCTAGGATCCTGCGATTGTGCCGCTTTAATCTTCTCAACTAAGGACGACTGTACTTGCAACTGCATCAACTGTCCTGTAGCATGTGGTAGCACAACCTCTAAGTCAAATCTCTGAAAATCCGCAATGATCTCCCTTTGTGCGGTCAAAACCTGAATTGCTGGTAACCGACTCAGCGCATCTGGCACGACGTTAACTTTTCCCGGATGGTACTTAAGATCAAGGTCGTAGTCGGCCATCAGCTCCAACCATCTGCGTTGCCTCATGTTCAACTCCTTCTGAGTGAACACATATTTCAAACTCTTGTGATCCGTAAAGACTTCAACTCTCTTGCCCAAAAGGTAGTGTCTCCAAATCTTCAGGGCGAAGATCACGGCTGCAAGCTCTAAGTCATGAGTCGGATAGTTCTTCTCGTGAGTCTTCAGTTGTCTCGATGCGTAAGCGACGACTTTCCCATTCTGCATCAAAACACATCCCAATCCCTTTCCGGATGCGTCGCTATGAATCACCAGTCCTCCTGAATCATCCGGTACGGTTAGGATAGGGGCGGTTATCAACTTCTGCTTCAACGTCTCGAAAGCCAATGCACATCCATCCGTCCAAGCAAACGGTACCTCCTTACGCGTAAGCTTGGTTAACGGCTCAGCTAAGCGAGCAAAGTTCTCCACAAATCTTCTGTAGTATCTGGCGAGTTCCAAGAAACTTCTTATCTCCGCAACATTCTTTGGAACAGGCCAATCTCGAACTGCTGCAATCTTCTCGGGATCAACGGCGATTCCATCGCCCGACACAACATGCCCCAGAAACTTCACTTCTTCCAGCCAGAATTCACACTTACTCATCTTCGCAAATAACTTCTCTTGTCTCAGCGTTTGCAGTGCGATCCTTAAGTGCTCAGCATGCTCCTCCGGACTCCTTGAGTACACCAGAATATCGTCAATGAATACCACAATAAACTGGTCCAAGAACGGTGAAAAGATCCTGTTCATCAAATCCATGAATGTTGCCGGCGCATTAGTCACTCCGAAGGGCGTTACTAGATACTCGAAATGTCCATATCGAGTTCGAAACGCCGTCTTGCAAATGTCTTCTGCTTTCACTCGGACCTGATGATATCCTGATCGCAAATCCAATTTCGAGAATACCCTCGCGCCACTAAGCTGCTCAAAAAGCTCTCCAATGCGAGGGATCGGGTACTTGTTCTTAATAGTCACCCGGTTCAATTCTCGATAATCAATGCACATCCTTCTCGTGCCATCCTTCTTCTTTACTAAAAGTACTGGAGCTCCCCAAGGTGAGTTGCTGCTTCGAATCCATCCTTTCCCGAGTAATTCACCAACTTGTTTCTTAACTTCTTCCAATTCCACCGGTGCCATCGGATAATAAGATTTTGATACTGGCGCTGCACCAGGAATAAGGTCAATCGCAACTCCACATCTCGCTTCGGCGGTAAGCCCGAAATTTCTTCAAACACATCCATAAAGTCGCGGACAACTGCCGGCTCTTCATTACTATCCACAACCATAGCCGCAAGAACATTGTTCGTCGACCTAGCCCTAAACTCGACTGGCCCGACAGAACTGCTTCCTCCAATGAAAGTAAACTCAGGGTGTCCGGGAATCTGGAAAATTACTTTCCTTGCCCTACAATCAATGTGTGCGCGGAAAGTGCCAAGAAAATCCATTCCCAAGACTACTTCATAACTTCCCGTATCAATTACCAAGAAATTCTGCAAAAGGCTCCCGTCCGCAAACAACAACTGTAAAATCTCTACCTTCCTTACTAGCTATGATTTTCCCATTCCCAGTGTGTATGTCCCAGAAACTAGACAGGGTCGTGCAGGTGATCGAGTGTGTAGTTATAAATTTGGATGACATAAACAGTGGGATGCTCCGAAATAAATAATGCCAATTCGGGAAAACCATGAACGTGTAAATTACCTGAAACCACTTCTCCCGATGCCTTAGCTTCCTCGACTGTCAACGTGAACGCTCGAGCCTGATTAGATCCTTGATTCGACTGTCTCTGCCCTTGGAACGGTCTCTGCGGAGGCTTCTGAACATCATCTTTCGTGCGAGGCTTCGACGGACAAGCATCAACGGTGTGATCTGCCGCTCCACATCTAAAACAGAGTCCCAGCCTCATACGACACTTCTTTCGCACATGTCCGGGTTTATGGCAGTAGCTACAGATCACGCTCCCCTTCTGATCACCCACACTTGTTTTCTTCATTGGTGCTACGCTGCGCCTGTTCACCGGAATACTTCTACGTACAGACATTTGGTTCAGTGCAAATGCTGGTTCCAGCTCGATTTGTTCCTTTAGTCTCTCCAGCAATCCCCTTATCACTCTACGCCTGGCGGCTAAGACCGCGCGCCCTGGGTCCATCTTCAAATTCTGACCGGCCATATTCCTGGAAATCAAAGTACCCAACATTAGCATGATGATAGATTTCGAGTAAAGATCAAGGCTAGAACTCCAAGATACTTAAATAGAGTGCTGCATTGTAGCTATGCCGCGGTATCATAGCCGCAATTACTTAACTCCATCCAAGTCGCCTAAGTCCTAGAGATAACAAGAAGTTAGGTTTTCGAGTTGACAATGCAAAGTAAGTTTGCATGTCGACATGATCCGGAAGAATGATTCAAGGATGGTAAAACGGTCAAAGTGGCAGGACATGTTTCCTAATCACGGGTATTCTGATTCGTGTATCGGGTGCAATACCCAACTACAAAGAATCAACCCAATTAACCTATGGCTCTGATACCAAAAGAACCATGTCACGCCCCGCTTCCCAGAGTACGCAAGATTGGGCACGTGACATAGCCAACCATGCTACCTGTGGGTAGGAAGTATCCATCCACAGTCACATTACGGTTGTAAGGATATCAAGAACAAGATAAAAACTAATCTAATACATGTCCAAATCCATAATAACAAGAATCAATAAACAATAAGTGCGGAAGCTAATGATCCAATATAATGAATAAACAGTACGTCCCATAATGCGGGCTCACATCTGGAAATGAAATGAAAATAAATAAATAAACTAAACCCTAAGGAACTCACAGTTCAGCCTGCTGGCTGAAGTACTCCTGCTCGGTCGTCGACAGTGGTACGGAATCTGGGCCATGCAAAACCCAGACGTCAGCGCGTCATGACATCAAGTATATAAAATAAACATGGTAATAAGCAATGCAAGTATGAACATGAAATAAGCAGTACTCAGAAATAACAGAGCAGGGTAATGTGCAATGGTGACTAAACTGTCCTATCAGGTTTCTACTCTATAGTCTTTGAAATCAATTGATGAATCGTCGATGTAACTCAATAGTATCCCGTGCGTGCCCGGGACCACGGTCAAAACCCTCGGGGCTGAATCCGAGACGTGCCGCTAAGCAGTAAAAGGTAGTAGGATGGACGAGTGATGTCAGCATCAACACTCCGGAGCTGGCCAAGCCCGTAAGACTGATCAGATCAATGTATCGAACTGTTGAGTTACAAGTCGGTTTCACCTTTGATTTCCCCATACCCCCAAGCTATGTATGTCAGGTCAGGTATTCAGTAGTCAAGGACTAATGCCAACACAAAATCCGGTAAGAGTAGGTCTGTCTGGATAGACAGCAGGGATGGTCGGGTTTGTCGGCATTAGGCATGAGATCATGAAACAAGTAATGTCATGGTACAACAGGATGAGTCGGTATGTATGTATATGTCATGTGTAGCAGGGTCAGGCCAATATGTAGTGCAATCGGTTATGTGCTCACAACAGGTGTACAATCAAATAATGAACAGCAGCAGGAAACAGTAAATAACCATATTATTCCATGCAAACACAATGATGTTTTGTATTCTCTTATTAACAGGTTCAAGCACCTTTAGGGTGCAATAGCCACAAGGTGAAGCAATATCCACAATCATGAAGTAATGAAGCTACAGAAATTTACACTAGATATAATAATTGTCTCGTGAATGATTTAACAGTTAAAGCAGATATGATCCAGTCATTTTATTTAGTTGAAATATGGATTGATGTTGGGTTGATTAATTACGAGAACTATTATAACGATTAAAGGTAACCGCAACTGTCAATTCTAACTTATAACATTTTATCAATTACCATTATTAAGTTGTCTTATAGTATGAATTCAATTGCGTGGCAAGACTAGATCTCGCACGCTAGCATGTTAGAGCAAGTATTCAGATACTTGCCTCGACGGTTCTGCAATCTGGAATACGGATGCGATGTCGGCAGAAAACACGATATGATAGCACGGGCCACGGATCGAGCCCCAACAGAAAACAACGGGATCATGCGGACCAGGGTACCTCGCTGGAGCGTCGGGTTCACGAGACGGCACGGTCGGGTTCCGGCAAAAGTCACGGCAACGAAGTTAGCAACACGATAAACATTCAAGATCAGCGGGGAAAGGGATCTAGCTCAAAGGAACGATGAGGAAGGCTTACCGGGAGACACCAGGGGGTAACCCCGGCGGGCTCGACGGCGCTGGAACGCCGGCGAGGCAGCGACGGCGAACAACGATGGCTGGAAATCCTGAGTTCGCTGGAAAGAGGGTGCTGCAGTGAGTCGAAGGGTGCTGGCCTGCTCTGGTGGTCGAGGGGGAGACGGGGGTGGCTCTGGTGACGACGGCGAGGATCGCCGGCGCGTTCTCCGGCGAACAGCGGAGGCTAGGTGATGGGGTTATGGGCTCGGGTTGGTGGTCCGGGGAGGGGAGGAAGGAAACGACGACGAGGTCGGGACGAGGATGGTGAGAGGGAGTCGCGGGAGTCGTCGGCGACGAGAGGCGGCGTCGACGTCGGGCTCTGCAGTGGTTGGAGGCGTCGTCGGGGTTGGGTGCAGGTGCGGGAATCGGCGGAGGAAGGAGGTAAGTGGGTGCGGTGAGGTCGACGAGGTGGTGACGGCGACGGCGAGGTCGTGAGGAGGTCGGCGGTGAGGTCGCGAGGCTAGGGTTAGGGTTTTCGTTGGGTTCTCGTGATAGAGCAGAAAGGTGGGGGAGGCGGCTGCATGCGTTTTTAAATAGAGGAAGAGAGAGAGAGGGATTGGAGAGAGATTGAGGGAAGAGAGAGAGAGAGATAGGGAAAAAGTGAAGGGGGCCCACGCGGTTACACTCCCCTCTGTGATTGGCTGATCACGAGATAGGGAAAGATTTGAAGGGATTGAAATTAAAATTTGAAGGAGTTGGATAGGTAAAGCAGGTAAAGAAAATATATTTCGTATATAATTAGTTTAAGGTATTAAATTAAAGTGGGCCTTTTTGGCGCGAAATGAAACATTTCCAAATCGTGCCCGGTTTGCGCCCAAATGTTCCAAATTCAAATTATAGGATTTTAAGCGGGTTCCAAATTTTGAAAAGAGGTGTTTAATGATTAAAATGCATGCCCCCAAGTCGGACACTTGCACGCGCGCGTAGTCGTCCAAACTTGCCCATTTAGCCGAACGGGACGGAATCTCGACACGCGGACGCTACCACGCGACTAGTGGCAACGAGTAGGCCAACATGGACACTTTTAATTTCATTTTAGGGGTTAAAATTTGTTATGTGCCAAAATGACTTAACCGGTTAAAATTTAGCAATAAATCCCAGAAAAACAGAATACTTGGAAAGAGCAGTATATAACCCTCAACTAGTAATATAGATAGTATTATTGGGCTCGGGTGTTACATCATACCCAACTACAAAAAGAATTTCGTCCTCGAAATTCCAAGAATACAAGATAGCTAACTACTGGAAAAGGTGAGGGAATTTCTGCCGGATCTCGTCTTCTCGCTCCCAAGTGGATTCTCCATGCGATCGATTACCCCAAGAAACTAGCACAAGAGGGATAACCTCGTTCTTAAGAACCTTTTCTCTCCGATCCTTGATTTCAACTGGTCGCTCTTCAAAAGTCAGGTACTCCCGTACGGTCAACTCCGAATGATCCAAGACATGAGTCTCATCACGAACATACCTCCGTAGTTGAGACACATGAAACACATCGTGAACTCCTGCTAATGACTGTGGTAACGCCAACCGGTACGATACCTCTCCAACACGCTCCAAAATCTCGAAGGGTCCAACGAATCGAGGACTAAGCTTTCCCCGACTGCCAAAGCGAATCACCCCTCTAGTCGGTGATATCTTCAGGAATACCAAATCACCCACGGCGAACTCTAGAGGTCTTCTTGACGTGTCGGCCCAACTTTTCTGTCTGTCTTGAGCTGCCTTCATATGCTTCCTGATGGTATTCACCTTCTCGACTGTCTGTACCACCAAATCTGGTCCTAGTAACCTTCGTTCACCAACATCATCCCAACAAACCGGCGAACGGCACTTACGACCATACAACGCTTCAAACGGAGCCATCTGAATTGTCGCTTGGAAGCTATTGTTGTACGAAAACTCCACCAGGTGTAGATGATCCTCCCAAGAACCTTTGAAGTCCAACATGCAAGCCCTCAGCATATCTTCAAGGGTCTGGATCGTTCTTTCCGATTGTCCATCAGTCGGCACTCCATGCAATCTGACAATCTCCTGCATGTATCGCTCTGCTAAAGTCTCTGTCGATTGACCAACCCGAAAAGGAATAAAGTGAGCTGCCTTGGTCAACCGATCGACAATCACCCATACTGCATTGTTGCCCTTTGGACTCAGCGGTAAAGCTGTCATGAAATCCATGGTTAGATGTTCCCACTTCCACTGAGGAATCGGAAGTGGTTGCAACAAACCAGCAACCCTTTGGTGTTCAGCCTTGACTTGCTGACACACCAAGCACTTAGCCACGAAGCGAGCAATTTCCCGTTTCATACCTTCCCACCAGAAGTGCTGTCGAATATCTCGGTACATTTTTGTCCCTCCTGGATGTACAGAGTAAGCTGAACTGTGTGCCTCCCTCATAAGCTCTTCACGCACATCTCCTTTTGGCACACACACACGGCTACCATATCTCAACGAACCGTCTTCATGGATCAGTAAATCGGTTCGTAGTCCGGCTCCAACCTGCTCTCGAAACTTTTGCCGTCTAGGATCCTGCGATTGTGCCGCTTTAATCTTCTCAACTAAGGACGACTGTACTTGCAACTGCATCAACTGTCCTGTAGCATGTGGTAGCACAACCTCTAAGTCAAATCTCTGAAAATCCGCAATGATCTCCCTTTGTGCGGTCAAAACCTGAATTGCTGGTAACCGACTCAGCGCATCTGGCACGACGTTAACTTTTCCCGGATGGTACTTAAGATCAAGGTCGTAGTCGGCCATCAGCTCCAACCATCTGCGTTGCCTCATGTTCAACTCCTTCTGAGTGAACACATATTTCAAACTCTTGTGATCCGTAAAGACTTCAACTCTCTCGCCCAAAAGGTAGTGTCTCCAAATCTTCAGGGCGAAGATCACGGCTGCAAGCTCTAAGTCATGAGTCGGATAGTTCTTCTCGTGAGTCTTCAGTTGTCTCGATGCGTAAGCGGCGACTTTCCCATTCTGCATCAAAACACATCCCAATCCCTTTCCGGATGCGTCACTATGAATCACCAGTCCTCCTGAATCATCCGGTACGGTTAGGATAGGGGCGGTTATCAACTTCTGCTTCAACGTCTCGAAAGCCAATGCACATCCATCCGTCCAAGCAAACGGTACCTCCTTACGCGTAAGCTTGGTTAACGGCTCAGCTAAGCGAGCGAAGTTCTCCACAAATCTTCTGTAGTATCTGGCGAGTTCCAAGAAACTTCTTATCTCCGCAACATTCTTTGGAACAGGCCAATCTCGAACTGCTGCAATCTTCTCGGGATCAACGGCGATTCCATCGCCCGACACAACATGCCCCAGAAACTTCACTTCTTCCAGCCATAATTCACACTTACTCATCTTCGCAAATAACTTCTCTTGTCTCAGCGTTTGCAGTGCGATCCTTAAGTGCTCAGCATGCTCCTCCGGACTCCTTGAGTACACCAGAATATCGTCAATGAATACCACAATAAACTGGTCCAAGAACGGTGAAAAGATCCTGTTCATCAAATCCATGAATGTTGCCGGCGCATTAGTCACTCCGAAGGGCGTCACTAGATACTCGAAATGTCCATATCGGTCGCTCACAGACGGATATTGTCACTGACAGGCTCAGTAGGGAGTCAGGCTGAGTTCGCTCACAGACGTCCCTTTTGGTCAATACCTGGTAGCCCGTTATGTATTGGCTTATACCTCTAACGTGCTAGTGGTTAAATCCACAACCAAGGTGTTGATGAGTCTTTAGAGTCCCCCACATTTCAGTTACTCAGCTTTCGGGCGAAATGTTGTAGAGGCTGTATGGAGATATGGCAAGGTCCGGTCAGATACGTGCGGTATTGCACGGATCAGGATCGGACAGCTTGTACTATAGGCCGTATGGTTATATGGCAGGGTTTGATCAGATACGTGCGGTATTGCACGGATCAGGATCGAACGGATATTACTGGCCGGCTTTGGTTTAAGCCGGATCCTAGTATAGTACAGTGTAGACTTTGTCTCATTGCATTTGTATTTCGGTCGAAATACAGATGCGGGTGTGTATTCACAGTATCGGGGTTTTCCGGTAATTTATTACGGGACCAGTTTTCTGGAGTTGCCAGTTTGCTTTTCGTTTCGGCCGATTTCCTTTGTATCGTTCATTGGCCGAAGGATGGTGGAGGAGGGCTTATTTGCATTGTTGCAAATAAGCAATTGTGGAGGGGGTCTTTGCATTTTATCATGTCATGATTATAGCACCATCCTTTGACTTGATTTCTTCATGATGGCATGACTTTTTGAGTCATCATGGTTCATGATGGTTGGACTTTGTGAGGTGATGATGGTGGTGTTGAGTGTTGTGTTTACCTTGTGATCATTCCCTTTTGCATGATAGACTTTCCTCTCTCTCTCTCTCTTGTTTTTGATATGAGAATGACTCTCTCATTTTTGGCAACCATCTTATTCTTCCCCTCCCCTCTCTAGCATGGCCGGCCACTTCATAAGTGGGCTGTCCAAAATCTTGGGTGGGTTATTTTTGGTTCATATCATGCTCCAAAATACCCCAAACTCCTTCACATTTGTTCTTGCTTCATTCCTCCACCAAATGGCGATTCCACAACCCCAAAGTGAGACTTGAGGACTACATATTCTACAGCGAATCTTGGGCACGTCGAGTAGCCGGCTTCGTGCCCGAGTTGCCTCGGCATTGAGGTGGGAGCCCGTAAAAGAAGTAGGCGATGTGGTGCACTTCCGGCGACGCGGAGGAGACGGGACATTCCGCAGGAGATCGGGACGATGATGAGAAGACCGAAGGACTTGGATCGTCGGTATATCTCTATTCCCTTTCTTGTAGATAGCTAGGACTAATTAATGGTTCGATCCGGGTATTAGTGCGCGGCGGTTTGCCAGTTCAAGAAAAATTAAAGTTTATCACCGCTTCCGCATTTGGCCGTCGGATTGACGGCCGGGGCGCCGCCGTGCACTTACAGTGGTATCAGAGCCTCGCCATTAACTTAGTCTAGCTTTGTTTGATGTGTTTTTGAGTTCCGATCGACCAAAATTCCAAAATTCCAATTTTAGCTCACATCAGTTTTCTGTTAAGATTTTTTGGTGTCCAAAAATTTTTCAGGTTGTATAAAACTGATGTACAAGATATTATAAGACCTCTGTAAAAATTCGACACTTTCAGTCGACGACTTGAGCGCGGAACCGCGGCCAAATACCCCCTTGGGCCGCGCTTCCGCCGCACTCTAGTGTCCTCACTGTGTCCAATTTTTCCAGTGGGCTTGTGGGCTGATTTTGTGGGTTTTGGAATATTAAATTTGGGTCCAGAATCTCTGTGAGTGCTACAGTATTGCTTTGGGGCCCACTTGTTAATTTTTGATCAATCGGAAAATTTTAAACACATTTTTCACAGTATTTACATTATATCTGCGACCGTGATTGTCACTTGATCGGTAAATCCGGTCTAACTGCTATAGCCCGGTTAGACGGATTTGCGAACGTGACTTTCACGTTGATGTTCTGTTTTTGCTGTGATGTTGCGGATCGGTCGTGGGGGATAGCCTGGATGCAATGCTAGTACAGTTGTGGTTGTATTATGTACATTTGATATTGCGGGGCAAGCGTCCGACATGTGGACTGCCGTCACTGCCTGTTTGTATTATTATTGTGGAGCACGACCTGGTTGCGGTCGATGTACCCGTTGTATGTATATTTTACTTTCTGTACTAGGATTGCCCCGCGGAGGGGTGCACGGATAGCCGGGTTCTAGAGGGCAACAAGCCCGCATCTCATGGCATTGAGACGGAGGGGGCTTCACTCTAGGATTGGCGGGCTATTCGCCGCACTCGTAGGGGGTACAGGTTGACCCAGGAGGGGTGCCCAAGTTGCCGGATTCCGTGAAGTGCCGGGTGGTCCATTCACGTCGCTGAAGGGGGCTGCCTCGCTTCAGGTTTTGGCGGGTAACTTGCCGTGCCCGTAGGGGTCTAGGATTTCATTGCACAGGCTATCCACACGACCAGGGGAACGTCGGGTTTCAGCGGCTCTGTGAAACCCGGGGATCCCAGATATCTGTATTGTTTCTGTGATGCTGTACATATCTGTGATGTTGCATTTTATTCACGCCTTGAGCGAAATACTATATATTGGTATATATATTAGTAGATGTTGTATATGTTTTGCATCCGCGCTAGTCCAGTCCCCGCTCTGTCGTTAGTAAGCTAACCTAACGGGTAATGACGGGACCCAGTAGCGAATGCGGATGGCATATACGTACGTCATATTATTTTCGTTCTTTGTGGTGTGATTAATTGATGGGACTGCGTTGATTCGGATCAATGGAAGTTAAAAATAAACCTAATCTGATGTTGTTGGAACATTTTTTCAAAAAACTGTTATTGCAAGGACGTTCACTTTTGTTTTGCATCGTGGTATTCAGTTGGAATATCCTGCTCCTCAGTCGACGAGGCAAGGGCCGAGATCCCTTCACCGGGAGTGACCCCTTGGACAAAAGTTTGCGTCAGGGCATTAACTTCACTATAGCCGATTACTTTTGCTTTGCATCGCGGTATTCAGTTGGAATATCCTGCACCTCATTCTACGGGGAAAGAGCCGAGATCCCTTCACCGGGAGTGACCTCTTTAGCGAAGGTTTTCGTCACTATATTTTCGAAAAGCTATCAGTTCCTTCAACGATATCAAGTTCACTACGTTAAAGGTTTTCGCCAGAAACCATTCGTAGCCCTCCGTCGTTTCAGACGGGTAGCACGTAGTATTCATGCTATGTTTGTTGGCCTTCGTTAAGGCATAGTGTATGGTAGCTGCTTGTTGCCTTTCTGCAGCATAGATAGATGCGTTGGTTTGGGACAGTCGTATAGCCTTGTTGGCCTTCGTCAAGGGCTTGTGCGGGTGGGTTCAAATCAACCTGGAGAATGACGGGTAGAACTTGACATGTGACTTATGATTTGTTGGCCTTCGTCAAGATCATAAGAGCATGGGGCAGAAATCACATCGGGAGTTTCAAAAGAACTGAAACTTGCCAGATATGCGCATACCTTCTGGAGTGTGATACCGTGAGCGGATTCCGTCACGTTGTCATGCGATGATAGTTGGATCCCGATTCCCACTGATGAGTTGGTATACTCCTCGGCTGATCCCGACTAATTCTTCTTTCAGGTTTGGAGGAGAATTTGAGGTACAGTGGGAGGTTTCCAGATTAGATAAATTGGTAACCATTCTGATCTAGGTTAGAGTGCACGCTGAGTGTTTCTTTTCTCTCTCTCTGGCAGCGACCATTGACCCAACCCTAAGACTATGACTCAGTGACCAAGTTGACCGAACCTTCTTAACACCGACTTTTGGATTGTCAGAGTTGCAAACCTCATTGCCACACCTACTTTTACCCTTTTCTCCAGGACACCCCGTATTACTACGAACGTCCACTTCCATTGGACAAAACCATCGTATGGTTAGATACAAACTCGAAGGAATTTATTCGAGGATGGTTTCAGGTTCTGGAGAAAACGGATAGGATTATTCAGTTGTCTTTTCCTTTTACCTTCTCTCAAGTTGTGAGTACTCCTTGGTTTAGGAGATAGTACACCTATTACGCAAATTGGATAGTCTTCTTCCAAACCTTAGGCTGGAGCCGACCGGTAGGGAATGAAGAAAACCAATTAGCCTAACGATGGTGTACAGAAGGTATTAGGTTAAGACAAAGCAAGGGATTAGTAAGAGGGCAAAGTAAATTGCAACAGATATTCACGACCAAACCAAGTATTCCTTCGCCAATCCTAAAATCACCTTTGTATTTCTCCAGGACACTCCGTATCACTACGAAGATCCACGGTTTATTGGATACTCCATCGTATGGTTATATACGAACTCGAAAGGAACTTGTTCCAGTTCGGGGATGGATTCTGGTCCAGGAGAAATAGGAATAAGGTTTATTCGGTTGTCTTTTATCTTCACTCTCTCTCATTGCGAGTGTTCCTAGGATTGAGACAGTACACCCATTATGCTTATTGGATAGTCTTCTTCCAAACCATAGGCTGGTGCCGAACGGTAGGGAAGGAAGAAAACCATTTGGCCTAAAGGGGTGTGCAGAAGGTAAAGACTAAAGACATATGAAGGGATTTGGAGAGGTGGCAAAGAATTATACGGTTACAGTCGTGAATCTGGAAGAGGCATTACTAGGAATACCAGGATACCCCATCGAAACATTTCGATGTTTCAGTCTCACTGTGTACTGTTAAAGAAAACTGATTTCCCGATTAGACACTTGCTCCAGGGTATGTATTTACCAGGTATGACTCTCACATCTGTATGGTTTTACAGATGATGAGTGGGAGTAAGTTATTGGGAATTGGGTGATCATCCTCATTATATCGGGATTCGTTGTAATCGGTGATATTTGAGGAAATCACCTGGGCTGTTTGCTGGTCGGCAAATTTTTGGTTTTGAATATCCGCAGTTATGCACCAATTTCAAATTGATATATCTGTACGTCTATTTTCATAGAGTGAGATATACCTTTTTGAAATTATGTCTGTGACATTTACCTACATCAGTGGATGGTTAGGTAAGGAGCATTAAACAGCGGTGTAATTCTTCTTAACCATAAGTACAGTTTTCAACCTACGACACACAGTGAATGAGTTTTCAGACTCAAGGGACTTATACAGATTATTGTATATTGTCCAGGGTCCATCAGGACAGAGGGGATGGTCCTCATACTATATTCGGTTTACTTATGACTTCTCTAATTTTTAGACAGGTGTTTTAAGGAAACACAGGGTCTGAATGTTGAGAAGTTATAGGTATTTGAATAGAGTAGAGAACCAGGTGTAGCAAGTATCGGGATTCTTCAAAGTGATCGAAGATGTAGATACTTGTGTATGGTATTAAGTTGATAGTAATGATAATGAGATCTTGCTTCTCTTTCAGGTTACTCATAATTGGAAGCATTCCTAAGTTGAGTAACGCTGATCAGGCCTCCTTCCATTTAGTTGACATGCACTGGAGACAGTTGCATGATTTGGATCTGGTTCAGTTAAATCAGTGCCTCTGGTCCTCTATGGGATATAGAACAGTTCGTATCTTAACGATGTTAAGGTACGGGGAGTTGTCCGGCTTATGATTAAAACCAGACTCTGGATAACTCAAGGCACGTTTCTGTAATGGCTGTTTGTGGGTTGACCCAGGCTATGACGAGGGTTGATTTTCTACCATCTGGATGAACAATAGCAATATTGTTCTAGACTCGCCACAGTTTTATTAAAAATGATTTTTTTTCAGAAAAAACAGTAGTGGGAGTATGGTAGAACTGGAAGTGATTCCAGAACCACAGATGATTACTGAAGATTTTATAGGAACCTAAAGATTTAATCTGGATTGACATTCCATTGGCCACTCCGCAGATAAGGTGGGTAACTTCAGGCACCTGAGAGGTACTACGGTAGCCTCAAAGACGGTGACAGGGAAGTTCTTGTTTACCCACAATTACCGTTGCTGTTGTTCCAGGCTGCGAGACCCGGCAGGAGGATGAGTATAGCGTCGCTCTGAACTGGCTTCAGAAGTGTACATGTATATGACTCTGCCAGAGGGTTGTCATAGTCAGTGGGAGCAACAGAAGCATTGGTGGACAGGTAGCTTATGTCTATTTATAGACTAAAGCAGATGTAGCGGAGATAGATCATCTATTTCTGACATGACAGTCATGGGTTTGACTTCATCAGAATAGGGGATGGATCTGTTGAGAAGATAGTAGGGTGTGATATTCTGGTATTTAGATGACATACACTACACAGAGTAGGAAAAGAAACTCCTATACTGCAATCAGTTATACTTTGGTCGTCACACAGTGGTTTCTCCATAAAGAGACTTGGACATTATATCAGACATTCTGGTTACTAGATCTATGGCTTTAGATCTAGGTTTGGGTAGTTTCCCAATATGGGTACTTAGACAGCATTCTAAGGGTATTTAGAATGGACGACTCCTGGCACGGTAGTGTACCTGCAGGTAATGGAGTCACCCTCTCTAAAGGTGTCTTACAGACTAAAGGGGAGAGGGATGTGCATGATTGGCAGATCACTTGCTCAGGCAATTGAGTCAATCATGAGATGTCAAGTACCACACCAGATATTGTTCTTGCACTAGATGCAATAAGTTGATATTGATCCAATCCTGGAAAAACAGTCGGAAGCAGTTTTAGAACATAAGTGGATGTTCTAGGGATATGATAACGACAGCCTCATTCGGGAAACAGTTATCATTCCAGGCTTCCAAGGTGACATGGACGACAAGGAGGTTGTCAGAGTTATAGTTTTCCTTCTGATGAGGGGCAGTATTTTGGACAGGTGATCTAAGGCAATACTGAGGGAGGCATGGCGAAGGATACTGATTAAGTTCAGTTGACGATACAGTCTAAGAAGTTTGGATTTGGAGTTCATTTATGAGCTATGTCCCATCAGACATCCAGACACATTCTAAGACAGGTATTGCTCATTTCGGGAGATGAGTTTCTCCGCGAACTTGAGATATAGAGAGACATAGAGAGAAACATCCAAGCGGATCCACTCACTAAGGCTATTCCTCGAACGCAATAGTTTCGCAAACGAGCTTTGTGGAACTGATTAGTAGAGGAGTTGGGTGTTCGGTATCACACGGGCTGTGAGTATGCGACATCGCAATAATTAGCCTTGAGTGCAAGTGGGAGATTGTTGGAGATAGTGCCCTCAGAGTCAATTATTAGGTCACAGGTACGTGATTGCAATGATTGATGGAGGACCTATCCCGGTAGGACAGTCTTACTCGAGATGATAGTATGCTATCTGGTTTACCTTTATCATCGTGTACTGCTTCAGGTGACCTGACAAGTTGCTATTACACGTTGATAGAGCCCCTAGGATTCTTGCTTGACCACCAGCAGTATGAGGGCGATCATATAAGTGGGAGCTGGGGGTCTATAAGCATATCCTTAAAAGGTCCCTAGTCGTGAGAGTTTCGAGACAGGGCATCGATTCTCCAGAGTATACTAGTATATACAGTCGAGACCCCGACGAGGGGCGGTGGCCGGTCTTACAAGCCACTGGTGTCAGTTGGATCACCTAAGATGTATACAGGTGCTCATTGGGTTATGAGTACACCGGACAGGACTCGCCGGGAACATGCCAGTTGGTCATATACCAGACGTCAGATGGCAGTTCCCTGGTGACATGTGTACAGGTTAGTTCATCGACCTGGGGATCGTCATTTGTCTTGTGTGAGTTCCCACTGTACTTTGATTACTACCCTACCACGGCACAAAGGAGTCGTGCAAACAGGTTTTAGTTGGGTACAGTCCCGAGCCACATGGAGGCAGTGAGCGTATCTTCAGGGGTTCGTCTCTCCCGGTATTGGGGGTGAGGTCGTGCTGTGTCTAGGAGAGCCATTACACGAAGCCCTCGGCCGAGGCAAGGAGATTTACTGGTAGGTATTCCAGTAGTATCTCAGGGTGTTCTGGGCTACACTCCGACACGACTTGTACCGCTTTTGGGGGTCTGACTTTTACCAACCCCCTAGGCCCGCCATGCGATGCTCATAGACGAAGGGACCGGACTGTACGGATATTGTCACTGACAGGCTCAGTAGGGAGTCAGGCTGAGTTCGCTCATAGACGTCCCTTTTGGTCAATACCTGGTAGCCCGTTATGTATTGGCTTATACCTCTAACGTGCTAGTGGTTAAATCCACAACCAAGGTGTTGATGAGTCTTTAGAGTCCCCCACATTTCAGTTACTCAGCTTTCGGGCGAAAGGTTGTAGAGGCCGTATGGAGATATGGCAAGGTCCGGTCAGATACGTGCGGTATTGCACGGATCAGGATCGGACAGCTTGTACTATAGGCCGTATGGTTATATGGCAGGGTTTGATCAGATACGTGCGGTATTGCACGGATCAGGATCGAACGGATATTACTGGCCGGCTTTGGTTTAAGCCGGATCCTAGTATAGTACAGTGTAGACTTTGCCTCATTGCATTTGTATTTCGGTCGAAATACAGATGCGGGTGTGTATGCACAGTATCGGGGTTTTCCGGTAATTTATTACGGGACCAGTTTTCTGGAGTTGCCAGTTTGCTTTTCGTTTCGGCCGATTTCCTTTGTATCGTTCATTGGCCGAAGGATGGTGGAGGAGGGCTTATTTGCATTGTTGCAAATAAGCAATTGTGGAGGGGGTCTTTGCATTTTATCATGTCATGATTATAGCACCATCCTTTGACTTGATTTCTTCATGATGGCATGACTTTTTGAGTCATCATGGTTCATGATGGTTGGACTTTGTGAGGTGATGATGGTGGTGTTGAGTGTTGTGTTTACCTTGTGATCATTCCCTTTTGCATGATAGACTTTCCTCTCTCTCTCTCTTGTTTTTGATATGAGAATGACTCTCTCATTTTTGGCAACCATCTCATTCTTCCCCTCCCCTCTCTAGCATGGCCGGCCACTTCACAAGTGGGCTGTCCAAAATCTTGGGTGGGTTATTTTTGGTTCATATCATGCTCCAAAATACCCCAAACTCCTTCACATTTGTTCTTGCTTCATTCCTCCACCAAATGGCGATTCCACAACCCCAAAGTGAGACTTGAGGACTACATATTCTACAACGAATCTTGGGCACGTCGAGTAGCCGGCTTCGTGCCCGAGTTGCCTCGGCATTGAGGTGGGAGCCCGTAAAAGAAGTAGGCGATGTGGTGCACTTCCGGCGACGCGGAGGAGACGGGACATTCCGCAGGAGATCGGGACGATGATGAGAAGACCGAAGGACTTGGATCGTCGGTATATCTCTATTCCCTTTCTTGTAGATAGCTAGGACTAATTAATGGTTCGATCCGGGTATTAGTGCGCGGCGGTTTGCCAGTTCAAGAAAAATTAAAGTTTATCACCGCTTCCGCATTTGGCCGTCGGATTGACGGCCGGGGCACCGCCGTGCACTTACATATTCTAAAGGAGAATGAGATTCTCTCTCAGCATTACTCCTCTGTATACACCATAGCACGATGGTATATCGGGGCGGAGCAGATACACCCTATTTGATATGGTGTGCTCTGTGATGAGTACTACTGAGTTACCTATTTCTTTTTGGGAGTTATGCACTTGAGAAGATGCATACCTATTGAATAGGGTTCAAATCAAATCAGTTGCCTACCGCTTCATATATGATATGGAAAGGGAAGAGCCCATATCTTAAGTTAGTTAAGATTTGGGGTTGCCCGGCCTATGTCTAAAAGCAAAATCCGGACAAGCTCGAGGCAAGATCTGTTATGTACAACTGGAAAGGTTCCAGCTATGCAAACTACAGAAGATGATTTGATCGAACCAAAGGATTCAGTAGATTCCAACGAAACTCAGCCTCTCCGCCGATCTAGTAGGGTTCCTCACCCACCTGAGAGATACTTCTGTTTCTCTATGACAGTGGGAGCGAGGATTGCATCATGAGATGATGACCCAACTAGTTTCGAGCTGGCCATCAGGAGTAAGACTCTGTAAGAATGGCTGGATGCTTAGCGATCTGAGATGGAATCCATGTACACCAACAAAGTATGGACTTTGGTTGCTATGTCTGAAGGGTTAAATCCCCATCAGGAGCAAGTATATCTTGAGAAGATTACTTGGTGTAGATGGAAAGGTTGAGACTTTCAAAGCTAGACTTGTTAAAGGCTTTCGTCATCGACAAGGCGTTGATAATGATGAAACCTTTTCCAGTATCTATGCTTAAGTCCATCCAGATCCTACTTGCCACGGCTGCATACCATGACTACGATATCTGGTGGTTGGGTGTCTTGACTGCTTTTCTAAATGATGTTTTAGAAGAATGCGTCTATAAGTACACAGCCAGAGGGCTTCGTAGACAGTGGGAGCAGCGGAAACGTGTGTAAGATGTTTTATAGGATAAAGCAGGCATCGCGGAGTTAGAACATCTGTTTTGATGGATAAGTCAAAGAAGTTGACATCATCAAAATGGTAGATGAACCTTGTATAAACAAGAAGGTAGTAGGGAGTATGGTGACGATCCTCGTAGAGTACGTGGATGACATACTCTTGATAGGGAAGGAGTTTCCTATGCTACGCTCGGTCAATCTCCGCTTATCACCATAATTCTCCATATAGGATCAAAGTGATACCTCCTAAATCCTGGATTTTGGATCTATGAGATAGATCTAAATGGATGTTAGGATACTCACTAGCTGTAGTGAGATGGTATCAATCGACCCTGGGGAGAATTAATGGAATGGTTCCAGGGTGATAAAGACGACTGAATGTCAGTCACAGGCATTGTCTTTACCCTCAGTAAAGGGACGGTATGTTGGAAGAGTTCCAAGCTAGATACCATGACATACTAGACGATAAAGGCAGGATACATCGCTACTTAAGATGCTACCAAAGAGGCTGTTTGGCTGTATATTGGTTCATGAGATGAACTATGTTCCTTCCATTGTGTGACAATGGGGTTGTGGCTTATGCCAAGGAACGCCGGTCCCATCAGTGATCCAGACATATTCTAAGGCAGTATCACTTGATCATGGAGATGGTTGATCTCCAGGGAGATCGAGGTTAGGAGAGTAGACTCAGAGGACAACACAGCGGATCCACTCACAAAGGCCTGTTCCCAAAGAAAGACTTTTATGGGATGGTTGAGTATGAGATACTACAACCACTGCTACAGATGGCCCTAGTGCAAGTGGGAGATTGTTAGTTATATTTATGCCCTAGAGGCCATTACTGTACATTGGATGTATATTGTAGTGGATGCTGGGACATATATAGGGAGGACTTTCTTGCTCGACATGATAGTATGCTATCTGGTTGAACTTTACCTTAACGTGTATACTGATTGTCTCTCTGTTACATGTTGGTAAAGCCCTTAGGATGTGTGCTTGACTACCTGGACTATGATGCGGATCATACTAGTGGGGACATGGTAGTCCATAAGTACATCCTTCAAAGTCCCTAGTCGAGGGTGTATCGAGACGGGGCATCGATATACCAGAGTAGACTAGCGTGTACCTTCTCGACCCATACAGATGGGCGATGGATGATCCCATATCCATCGGTGTTTGACATCAGAGATGATATACGGGTGCTCTGTAGAGACTGGGTACACTGGACGGACTCGCCGAGAACTCCCAGATGGTATTATACCTCACGTCAGATGGCAATTCTCTGGTGACACTGGTACAGAGTAGTCTGTTGACCCGAGATCGTCATAGAGTCTTGTGTGGTTCCCACTGTGCTTTGATTTCCATCTTACCACGTCCAAGAGGGCGTGCAAAACGGTGGTTTTTGGGTACAGTCCCGAGTCATATGGAGGCAATGAGCGATAGGAGGGGATTCGTCTCTCCCGGTATAGGGGGTTGATGTTGCGCTGTGTTCGATTGGCTATAACAGGAAATCCCTGGCCAAGGTTGCTGAGATATACTGGTAAGTGTTACCAGTATTTTCTCGAATTGTTATAGACCTCATATCGACACGACTTATCAAGCTATTGGGGTCTGACGTTTACCACCCATAGGCGAGATATGCGACATATCAGACGATCAGACCGGACTGTACGGTAGTGTTACTGGTTGGATTCACTGGAGTGTGAGCGGGCTTGCTCGTCGATCTTCAGATCGCTCAATACCCGGGTGGCCGTTACGTTTAGCAGACCGCTTGCGGCTTGTGGTTGCTTGATATGATCATCACCTACTGCCGGCGTATTGACGAGTCTTTAGAGTCCTACACAGAGGTTTCCTGGCTCAAGCGAAACGAAATAGGAGCGCATATGAGATATGTGCGGGACCGAGAATAATGCGTGTATGTGATACCGTATTCTATTCTCGCGATGAATGTATCGAATGGTTGTATGCGATATAACCTAGTTATCGAATCAAGTATTGATTCGATAAGCCGATACATTGAATACTAGTCGGTTGTGTGCGACATGACCGGATCATTGAATCAAGTGTTGATTTAATGATTTAATGCATAATTATATATTTGATATATTACTTTGCACTGACTAGTATTGGTTCACTTTAAACGGATTTTCTCACTTGGTTTGTGCGCATTATATATGTGATATGATTTTGTGCACTTGCTTGTATCATGTTTGATGATACATGCTTTTTGGTTAAGTGTAAAGTATTAAACCTTGGTTAATGAAATGGTTAGGGTTTATTATTTGTTATTCATTTATCTTATTTAGTTATCCATTTAATTTTGATAAATGAATAAAAGAAAATGAGAAAAGAATGGTGGCTAATTTTGTTTCATGTTGAAGCTTCTTGAAGCTTTGATCAAGTCAACCATTCTTATCTCATCCTTAACCCTAACCATTCCCACTAACCCTAGTTTAATCTCTACACTTTACCATGGTTACCTTTATGATAAGAATGATTATTCTTTTCTTTTCTAATTAATCTTATCATAATATTCTTCTTCTTCTTCATTTCTTCAAGTGAAGAAAGCTTGCCTCCATCAATGGCAAGTGATGAAAAAGAGTGAGAAATCCAAATCTAAAGTTTACCCACTTCCTATTTCTTCATCCTCTACCTCTTTCCAAGTAGTAGAGTGTGTTTCCTTCACAAGTTTTCATGGCTTGGTGAAGGTGGAGCTTGATCTAGCGATGCTTCGACGTAGATCATCTTCGGCACGTCGTCGATGACCTAGCCCGCTTCTTCTCCGATGAAGCCGACGCAAGAGCCCGGATTTTGATTTGGACAGTGAGGATACTTCGTTGCGGAGCTATGGAGGTGGAGAACCGGATCTACAAAGGTTGTATTTCCGTTTTCTCATTAGTTAAGTGTTAACTAGTTTACTTTTCGCCTAGATTTCTAGCCGACGATCCGTAGTCGGGTTTCTCGGCACCTAGATTTTTTGAAATTGGCATGGTTGATGCCTTGTGAGACCTCATTAGGGTGCCTAGGAACCCTACACTTCCAGGTTGCGGAAGATGTCACCTGTTGTATATTATTTACTTTTCCGCACTAGGATAGACCCAAGGAGGGGAGCACAAGTAACCGGGTTCTGGGGTCCAGTGGGAGACCAACTCGAGGAGTCGAGTCCGGGTCTCCTAACTCCAGAATTGGTAGGGTTGCTTGCCGCTCTCGTAGGGGTCTAGGGGTGTGGGTTTGGCTATTCATCGCGACCGTGGAATCCGTGTTTTATACTGGCTCGTATTGAAAACACGGACGTCCTAGTATATCCAATATTTCATATGATTCTTCTGCTGCCATATCTGTGATGTGATCATGTGATGTTCTGTGATAGATACTGTATATAGTATATATGATATATTATATAGACGTTACTTATGTTTTACACCCGCGCTAGCCCTGCCCCGCTCTGCCATTAGTTACCTAACCTAACGGTGCACGAGGGGACATCGAGGCGAATGCGGATGGCATGAGTGTACGTCGTATTTATCTGTGATGTTTAGGTTACTTAAATGATGGGACTTCATTAATGTGATTAATGAAAATAAAAGAAACCTAAGATGTTGTAGAATCGAATTTCAAAAAAAATAAAACAGGTAGCTACAGTTCTTGCTTTGCACAGCGGTATATGTGATATATCCTGCACCTTATTCGATAAGGAAAGGACCGAGATCCCTTCACCGGGAGTGACTCCTTTAGCAATAACTGGCAGATGCTACACACTCGGTTTGTCTTCTGATTGCTTTTTAAGAGTTTCTGCTTTGCACAGTGATATATATGATATATCCCGCACCTCCTTCGACGAGGAAAGGACCGACGATCCCTTCACCGGGAGTGACTCCTTTAGCAAAACTAGAAAAGCCTCAAAAGCACTCCATTTTAAAATCATTTGATTCTACAACGATATCAAGTTCATTACGCAATAAGTTTTCAGAAAAACCTGTCGTAGCCCTCCGTCATTTCAGATAAGTACTAGTTAGTATTCGTGCTGCGGTTGTTTGGCCTCCGTCAAGGCGTAGTGTACGGTAGCTAACTAGTGCTTATCTGCTTGCATATGATGCGATTGGATTAGGGTATTCGTACGGCGTTGTTTGGCCTCCGTCAAGGGTCGTACGGGTGGGATTAATTCAATCAGGAAATGACGGGTTGAACTTGACTAGCGGACTATGGGTAGTTTGGCCTCCGTCAAGGTCATAGGACGCTAGGGGCAAAACATTATCGGGAATTTCAAGTGTTGAAATTTGCAATGAGATTGCATACCTTCTATGAGATAGTTGGATCCCGATACCCGCTGCGAGTAAGAGTTACTCCTGGGAGAGTTTTATACATTACAATTAGCCGATCAAGTAGGTGTCTAGAAAGGTGTTAACGAGGTTATGCCTCTGGGAAAACGAGGTTTACATTAATTAGGTTCGTGCGAAAGCACGGGGGACCTCCCTCAAAGTACCGACACTGGCCTGGCTGAAAGATTGGCGAACTTGTAGTGTGTAATTAATCCCGGCTAGTCTTTCCTTTTAGGGTTTGAAGGAAGATTTGATGAAAAGCAGTGGGAGCCATCCTGATTAGATAAAATAATAACCAATCTATTCTTGAAAGAGCGCACGCTGAGTGTTTTCTTCTCTCTCTCTCCAGGTAGCGACCATATCACGCCTTAATCAAGATAATAAAATGGATATATTGACCGAACCCGCTTGTTATACTGAGCTAGGGAACGTTGGTCCCGCTCCAACTTATAATTGTTATAAGATAGAGCAGGAAATTGGGGAATACCAGATTTCCCGTGCCGCCCAAACGAAGAAAGTGCATGCTGATGCATCATCTTCGGGTGTGTTCGTTACAATGAACTGTTTCTCAAATGTCCTCTACGTCCTGGGTATTTGATACCGGATCAGGATCCCAGATATGTAATCTGTTACATAGGGCTACAGATAGATAGAGAACTGAGAATGGGTGATAAGTTTCATGAGGCAGAAAACGGGGCAAGTGTTGCAGCCAAGTCTGTTGGTCACTGTCACCTTGTATTACCAATACATTGATTCTGAACGAATGTTATTAGATACCGAACCTGATATACAAAATCATATCTATCTCTTTATCAGTAAAGAAATGATAAAATTTTGTATTGTTGGATAATGTTTTGAACACTTCCTATATCAAAAGTTGATCGGTTCAGGCACGTTATCTAAAAGCATTACTGTTCTAAATCAAACTACAGTTCTTAGTATACGGAACACACACAAGAGGAAGAGTTCAGAAATGAACGAATCCTACTTAAGGCATTGTAGACTAGGTCATATCAATGCGACCCGACTAGCTGAAGTTACATGAAGATGCATATTTAAATCAGTTTGAATTTACATCTTGTGAAACTTGCCAGTCATGTCACAGAGATAAGATGACCATAGCTCCGTTTACTGGAAACAGAGAAATAGTTAGTGAACTCTTGGGATGATACATGTTGATGTATGTAGGTCCCCTGTCTACATTTGCCAAGACCGGTTCTTTATACTTTATTAAATTCTCTAATGATCTCTTTTGATTCAGACATGTGTTCCTGTTGAAACACAGGTCAGAACCTTTTGAGATATTCACAGAATATAAGTTAGAAGTAGAGAACCAATACGGGTATAAGTATTATGTCCTTTGATGAGATCAAAGAGGAGAATACTTGAGCACGGAAATCCTGGATTAGTCTAAAGGAGAATGAGATTCTCTCTCAGCATTACTCCTCCGTATACACCATAGCACGATGGTATATCGGGGCGGAGCAATAACACCCTATGTGATATGGTGCGCTCTATGATGAGTAATACTGAGTTACCTATTTCCTTTTGGGAGTTATGCACTTGAGAAGCTGCATACCTATTGAATAGGGTTCAAATCAAATCAGTTGCCTACCACTTCATATTTGATATGATAGGGGAAGAGCCCATCTCTTAAGTTAGTTAAGATTTGGGGTTGTCCAGCCTATGTCTGAAAAGCAAAATCCGGACAAGCTCGAGGCAAGGTCAGTTATGTAGAACTGGAAATGTTCCAGCTATACAAACTGCAGCTAATGATTTGAAAGAACCAAAGGATTCAATAGTTACCAACGAACCTCAGCCTCTCCGCCGATCTAGTAGGTTTCCTCACCCACCTGAGAGATACTTCGGTTCCTCTATAACAGTGGGAGCGAGGATTGCATCATAAGATGATGACCCAACTAGTTTCGAGCTGGCCATCAGGAGTGGGACTCTGTAAGAATGGCTGGATGCTTAGTGATCTGAGATGGAATCCTTATACACCAACAAAGTATGGACTTTGGTTGCTGTATCTGAAGGGTTAAATCCCCATCAGGAGCAAGTATATCTTGAGAAGATTACTTGGTGTACATGGAAAAGTTGAGACTTTCAAAGCTAGACTTGTTAAAGGTTTGCATCATCAACCAGGCGTGGATAATGATGCAACCTTTTCAAGTGGCTATGCTTAAGTCCATCCAGATCCTACTTGCCACGGCTACATACCATGTCTACGATATCTGGCGGTTGGGTGCCATGACTGCTTTTCTAAATGATGTTTTAGAAGAGAGCGTCTATAAGTACACAGCCAGAGGGCTTCGTAGACAGTGGGAGCAGCGGAAACGTGTATAAGATACTTTATAGGATAAAGCAGGTATCGCGGGGTTGGAACATCTGTTTTGATGTGGTAGTCAAAGAGTTTGACTTCATGAAAATGGTAGATGAACCTTGTATAAACAAAAAGGTAGTAGGGAGTATGGTGACGATTCTCGTAGAGTACGTGGATGACATACTCTTGATAGGGAAGGAGTTTCCTATGCTACGCTCGGTCGATCTCCGCATATCACATAGATTCTCCATATAGGATCAAAATGATACCTTCTAAATCCTGGGTTTTGGATCTATGAGATAGATCTAATTGGATGTTAGGATTCTCACTAGTAGTAGTGAGATGGTATCAATAGATCCAGGGAAGAATCACTGGAAGTGTACCAGGGTGATAAAGACGACTGTGTGTCAGTCACAGGCATTGTCTTTACCCTCAGTAAAGGGACGGTATGTTGGAAGAGTTCCAAGCTAGATACCGTGACATACTAGACGATAAAGGAAGGATACATCAATACTAAAGATGCTACCAAAGAGGCTGTTTGGGTGTATATTGGTTCATGAGATGAACTAGGTTCCTACCATTCTGTGACAATAGAGTTATGGCTTGTGCCAAGGAACGCAGGTCCCATCAGGGATCCAGACATATTCTGAGGCAGCATCACCTGATCATGGAGATGGTTGATCTCCAGGTTGATCGAGGTTATGAGAGTAGACTCAGAGGACAACACGGCGGATCCACTCACGAAGGCCTTTTCCCAGAGAGAGACTTTTATGGGATGGTTGAGTATGAGATACTACAACCACTGCTACAGATGGCCCTAGTGCAAGTGGGAGATTGTTAGTTATATGTATGCCCTAGAGGCCATTACTGTACATAGGAAGTATATTGTAGTGGATGCTCGGACATATATAGGGAGGACTTTCTTTCTCGACATGATAGTATGCTATCTGGTTACTCTTTACCTTAACGTGTACATTGATTGTCTCTCTGTTACATGTTGGTAAAGCCCTTAGGATGTGTACTTGACTACCTGGACTATGATGCAGATCAAACTAGTGGGGACATGGTAGTCCATAAGTACATCCTTCAAGGTCCCTAGTCGTGGGTATATCGAGACAGGGCATCGATATACCAGAGTAGACTAGCGTATACCTTCTCGACCCATACAGATGGGCGATGGATGATCCCATATCCATTGGTGTTTGACATCAGAGATCGTATACGGGTGCTCAGTGGAGACTGGGTACACTGGACGGACTCGCCGAGAACTCCCGGATGGTATTATACCTTACGTCAGATGGCAGTTCTCTGGTGACACTGGTACAGAGTAGTCTGTTGACCCGAGATCGTCATAGAGTCTTGTGTGGTTCCCACTGTGCTTTGATTTCCACCTTATCATGTCCAAGAGGGCATACAAAACGGTGGTTTTTGGGTACAGTCCCGAATCACATGGAGGCAATGAGCGATAGGAGGGGATTCGTCTCTCCCGGTATAGGGAGTTGATGTTGCGCTGTGTTCGATTGGCTATAACAGGAAATCCCTGGCCAGGGTTGCTGAGATTTACTGGTAAGTGTTACCAGTAGTTTCTCGAATTGTTATAGACCTCATATCGACACGACTTATCGAGCTATTGGGGTCTGACGTTTACCACCCCTAGGCGAGATATGCGACATATCAGACGATCAGACCGGACTGTACGGTAGTGTTACTGGTTGGATTCACAGGAGTGTGAGCGGGCTTGCTCGTCGATCTTCTGATCGTTCAATACCCGGGTGGCCGTTACGTTTAGCAGACCGCTTGCGGCTTGTGGGTGTTTGATATGATCATCACCTGCTGCCGGCGTATTGACGAGTCTTTAGAGTCCTACACAGAGGTTTCCTGGCTCAAGCGAAACGAAATAGGAGCGCATATGAGATATGTGCGGGACCGAGAATAATGCGTGTATGTGATACCGTATTACATTCTCGCGATAAATGTATCGATTGGTTGTATGCGATATAACCTAGTTATCGATTCAAGCATTGATTCGATAAACCGATACATAGGATACTAGTCGGTTATATGCGATATGACCGAATCGTTAAATCTAGTGTTGATTTAATGATTTAATGTATAATTATATATATTTGATATATTACTTTGCATTAACTAGTATTGGTTCACTTTAAATGGATTTTCTCACTTGGATGTACAAGTTGTTTATGTGATATACTTTTTGTGCAAATGATTGTATCATGTTTGATGATGCATGTTTGCTAGGGTTTTTGTGTGAAGATCAAACCATGGTTACATGTTAATGGTTAGGGTTTTGTTTTATTCATTTATTTATTTGTTTATTCTTTTTGGAAAATAAATGGCATGAAAAGAAAATGGTGGCTTGATTTGTATTCTAGTTGAAGCTTCATGAAGCTTTGACCTAAGTGACCATTTTTGTCTCATGCTTAACCCTAACCATTCCCACTAACCCTAGTTTAGTCTCTACACTTGACCATGGTTGGTAGATGATAAGTATTATTATTATTTTCATTTTACTTAATACTTATCATATTATCTTCTTCTTCTTCTTCATCTTCTACTTGAAGAAACCTTGACTTCATCAATGGTGATTGATGAAAAAGAGTGAGAAATCCAATTCTAAAGTGAACCCACTTCCTATTTCTTCATCCTCTACCTCTTGCCAAGTAGTAGAGTGTGTTTTCTTCACAAGTTTCATGACTTGGTGAAGTTGGAGCTTGATCTAGCGATGCCTCGACGTAGATCATCTTCGGCACGAAGCCGACGACCTTGCCCGCCCATTTCTCCGATGAAGCCGATGCTAGAGCCCGGGTTTCCATTTGGATAGCGAGGAGACTTCATTGCGGAGCTATGGAGGTGGAGGACCGGATCTACAAAGGTTGTATTTCCGTTCTCTTAGTAAAGTAGTTTACTAGTTGCATCTTTCGCCTAGACATCTAGTTAACGATCCGTAGTCTAGGGTTTCTCGGCACCGTAAAATTTGAAATTGGCATGGTTGATGTCATGTGAGACCTCATTAGCGTGCCTAGGAACCCTACACACGACTTGTACCGCTTTTGGGGGTCTGACTTTTACCAACCCCCTAGACCCAACATGCGATGCTCATAGACGAACGGACCGGACTGTACGGATATTGTCACTGACAGGCTCAGTAGGGTGTCAGGTTGAGTTCGCTCATCGACCTCCCTTTTGGTCAATACCTGGTAGCCCGTTACGTATGGCTGGTACCACTGACGTGCTAGTGGTTAAATCCACAGCCAAAGTATTGACGAGTCTTTAGAGTCCCCCACAGACAGTTTCTCAAGTTTCGGGCGAAACGTTGCAGAGGCCGTATGGTATTATGGCAGGGTTCGATCATATACGTACAGTAGTACACGGATCATAATCGGACGGATCATACTAGTGGGCTTTGGTTTAAGCCGGATCCTAGTATTAGATTTGTTGGATTACTTTAGTCTCATCGCATTCGCATTCAGTCGGAATGCGAATGCAGGTATGTATATACGGGTGAGGGGTATCCTTGTGATCCATTACGAGTTTTTTACTTTCGATGTTTCCATATCTTTTTATTGTTGTAAACATTTGGATTAATGTTTACATGTGAAAATTGTGAGTGGAAATGATCATGAGGTGCAATTAATGTGACATGGACATGTTTAGTGACTCATGGTCTCTTTATTTGTGCTAATGTCACATTAGGAGTTGTTTATTGTATTGATATGATGCTTGGAGAGAGAGTGGACAGCAATATAGGCTTGGGTTTGCTCTTGGATTTCTTATGCTAGCTCTCATTTTATCATCTCAACACAATAACACAAAAGGCTCCTCTTCTTCTTCTTCCTCTAGCTCACCATTTCCACTAATGGCATCATCTTCTACCTCCTTCCATACACTCTCATGCGTTGAGAATCAATGGATGCTTGAGACAAAGTGATCGCACACATTCTCTACTTCACCTTGGACACGTCGGCTAGCGAACTTCGTGCCCGAGTTGCTACGAATGAAGTGGGAGCCCGTAAAAATACTCAATGATGTGGTGCCCTTTCCAACGAGGAGAACGGAGATCAAACGAGATCGAAGATGCCGCGGGAAGCTAGAGACGATGGCTAAAGACCGAAGGACACGGATCGATCGGTATAGCCTTTCTAACCCTTCTCTAGTTTGCTAGTTATAGGTTAATGGTTCGATCCGGGTTTAAAGTATACGATAGTGTCGGTTTCAAGTTTATGAAAAGTTTTCGTTTCCGCATTTTGGCCTCGGATCGACGGCCGGGGCGCTACCGTAGAATTACAGCTGCATATCTAAGGTGTTTGGCGTATGCAACTTTTCCTATTTCAACTTGTGTCAAAATCTGGAACCTTATTCTTTGTTTTAATGCTTTCTAATATTACGCGACTCGTACGCTATGTGTGTGGGTTTGGTGGTTGCTGTGTGTCGCAGCGTGTCGGGGTAGTTTCAAACGCGTATATACACGTTTTGGCGTATCGGAGGCACACGCGTTTAGCTTGCGACGAGAGTTTCTCGTTTGGTTTTTATATCGCGTTTTTGCAGGATTTTAGCTTATGTGTATTTCTTTGTGTAAATTCTAGTGTCGTAGGCGGGGACTTCGGACGCCACGAAGAAGGGGAAGCATGTGGTCGGATACGCGTAGATCGAGATCACGATGAGTAGATTTAACATCTACGGGGAAATCGCCCGTATGGCGTTATGCGTCAGGGCTTGATTGTCACGACACAAAATTTTGGACCGTAACTGGCACTTAAACTACGTAACGTCTACAGGCGTACACAACTTAAGTAAGCCGAAACCCAGAAATCTATACCACCTAAAACTGGATAAAAGGAGAAAAACATAGTTTAGAACATTCGGAAATTCTCAAGTAAAATAATCTTTAAGTTTAGTTTCCGTTCTTGAAAATTTCGGCAGCACCTCCTTTGTAAAATCTAGCCCCGAAAATGGGTACAAAATAGAGAAAATATAAAGCATCCCAAATGGGAGCAAAATCACGCCCAACGGCGGAGACAATCACCACAACATGTATACGACGCCGAAGCTAAGAAATATCAAAGAAAAGACTGCATAAAGAAGTAAACCTTTCAACAAAACCGGCTTCCACGAGCACGGCACCAAAAGTCACCAAAATAATAATACAACACCGAATCCTCACAACTCGTCTCTAAGTCAAATAAAAGAAGTGGTAGATGGAGAATACTAGATCAAATCAAAAAGATATACAATGTACAAACAGATAACCGCAAACCCGCCTAAAAGCAAAGGCCTCACAACCAAACGTAGCGGTATCCGCAAAAGTAGAGATGATAAGACGCTCTGCTGCGACTACTCAGAGGGTAAGTCCTGCAAAACACTGTGGCACAACGGGGGTGAATTGCCAACTCGTGAATAGTAAATAACATCATACTGTAATTGCAAGTATGCACGAACTGTTGGATATAGTGCCCTCAGAGTCAATTATTGGATCACAGGAACGTGATTGCAATGATTGAGGGAGGACCTATGCCGGTAGAACAGTCTTACTCAAGATGATAGTATGCTATCTGATTTATCTTTATCATCGTGTACAGTTTTAGGTGACCTTACAGGTCGCTATTACACATTGATAGAGCCCTTAGGATTCTTGCTTGACCGCCAACACTATGATGGCGATCATATACGTGGGAGCTGGGGTCTATAAGCACATCCTTAAAAGGTCCCTAGTCATGGGAGTTTCGAGACTGGGCATCGATACTCCATTAGTAGACTAGTGTATACAGTCGAGACCCCGACGAGGGGCGGTGGCCGGTCTCACAAGCCATTGGTGTCAGTTGGTTCACCTAAGATGTATACAGGTGCTCATTGGGTTATGAGTACACCGGACATGACTCGACGGGAACATGCTAGATAGCAGTTCCCTGGTGACATGTGTACAGGTTATTTCATCGACCTGAGATCGTCATTTGTCTCGTGTAAGTTCCCACTGTACTTTGATTACTACCCTACCACGGCTCAAAGGAGTCGTGCAAACAGGTTTTAGTTGGGTACAGTCCCGAGCCACATGGAGGCAGTGAGCGGATAGGCAGAGGTTTCGTCTCTCCCGGTATTGGGGGTGATATCGCGCTGTGTTTAGGAGAGCCATTACACAAAGCTCTCGGCCGAGGAAGGAGATTTACTAGTAGGTATTCCAGTAGTATCTCAGGGTGTTCTGGGCTACACTCCGACACGACTTGTACCGCTTTTGGGGGTCTGACTTTTACCAAACCCCTAGGCCCGCTATGCGATGCTTATAGACGAACGGACCGGACTGTACGGATATTGTCACTGACAGGCTCAGTAGGGTGTCAGGATGAGTTCGCTCATCGACCTCCCTTTTGGTCAATACTTGGTAGCCCGTTACGTACGGCTAATACCTCTGACGTGCTAGTGGTTAAATCCACAGCCAAAGTATTGACGAGTCTTTAGAGTCCCCCACAGACAGTTTTCTCAAGTTTCGGGCGAAACGTTGTAGAGGCCGTATGATATATGGCAGGGTTCGATCTTATACGTGCGGTATTGCACGGATCATGATCGGACGGATCATACTAGTGGGCTTTGGTTTAAGACGGATCCTAGTATTAGATTTGTTGGATTAGTTTAGTCTCATCACATTCGCATTCAGTCGGAATGCGGATGCAGGTATGTATATACAGGTGAGGGGTATCCTTGTGATCTTTCACGAATTACTTTAGATGTTGCCGGATTTTCTTGTTGGACCAAACATTTGGATTAATGTTTGGATAGTGGATAATAGAATTAGTGAGCTAGAAATCATCATTAGATGCATTAATGTGACATAGACATATATTATGAGTCATGGTCTCTTTTTTAGCAAATGTGTCACATTAACGGATTGATTTAAGTCATGAAATGAGAAGGGGAGAGAGGGGGGCTGCCATGAATAGGTAGTGAGCTCTCATATTATTCTACTCTCTCACTCTCATTTTGATGACAACATCACAAAAGAAAAATAAAAGAAAAGCTCTCTTCTTCTTCTTCTTCCTCTAGCTCTTTATTTCCATTAATGGTAACACCTTCAACCTCCATCCAAGCAATGGATGCAAGAGGCAAAGTGATCACAAACATTCTCTACAACACCTTGGACACGTCGACTAGCATACTTCATGCCCGAGTTGCTTCGGATGAAGCAGGAGCCCGTAAAAAGATTTCTCGATGTGGTGCCCTTTCCGACGAGGAGATGAAGACCGGAGATGCCGCGGGGAGCTTGGGATGGTGGCCAAAGACCGAAGGACACGGATCGATCGGTATAGCTCTCTATCCCTCTCTCTTGTAGCTAGTTGTAGGTTAATGGTCCGATCCGGGTTTTAAGCATACGATAGCGCCGGTTTCTAGTTTGATAATGTTTTTGTTTTCCGCATTTTGGTCTCGGATAGACGGCCGGGGCACTACCATAGTCTTACATGGTATTAGAGCCACGCCATTAACATAGTCTAGCTTGCTCTAATGTGTTTACAAGTTCGATCGAACGAATGTTCCAGAAACAGCGTTTTCATTTCATCAGTTTCTGTCGATTTTTTTCTGTGCTCTAAAAATTATTTGGTGTATTTCAGAAAATCAGGCAGGGTTTTCTAGGGTCACTGTAGAAATTTGGTAGTCTAATTCCTCAGGACCGCCACGGAACTGCGGCCAAAACCCTGTTTTGACCGCAGTTCCGCCGCCATTATAGCTCTTCATTGGACCAAATTTCTACAGTGGCTCTCTGACATGGAAATAAGGTTTCTGGTATATTCTTTTTGAGCCCAGATTTATTTTGAGTGCTACAGTCATGCTTGGGGCCCACTTCGGAAAATTTTGTTGATAAAAAATCTTAAACATGTTAGTTCACAGTATTTACATTATATCTGCTACCGTGAATGTCATTTGATCGGTAAATCCTGTCTAAATGCTATAGCCCTTTTAGACGGATTTGCGAACGTGACATTCACGTTGATGTTCTGTGTTGTGCTCTGATGTTGCGGATTTGTCGTGGTGGATAGCTTGGATGCAATGTTAGTACAGTTTGGCTGTTTATGTACATTTGATATTGCTGGGCGAGCGTCCAACATGCGGACTGCCGTCACTGCCTGTTTGTATATTATTCTTTTGGGGCACGACCGGGCTGAGGTCGATGTACCCGTTGTATATATTATTTTACTTTCTGTACTAGGATTACCCCGCGAAGGGGTGCACGGAGGGCAACGGTCCCGCATCTCATGGCGTTGAGACGGAGGGGGCTTCACTCTAGAATTGGCGGGCTGTTCGCCGTACTCGTAGGGGGTACAAGTTGACCCAAGGAGGGGTGCTCAAGTTACCGGATTCCATGAAGTGCTGGGTGGTCCATTCACGTTGCTGAAGGGGGCTGCCTTGCTTCAGGTTTTGGCGGGTAACTTGCCGCGCCCGTAGGGGCCTAGGATTTCATTGCACAGGCTATCCACACGACCAGGGGAACGTCTGGTTTCAGTAGCGGCTCTATGAAACCCGGGGATCCCAGATATCTGTATCGTTCTGTGATGCTTTTTACATTTCTGTGATGTTGCATTTTATCACGCCTTTAGCGAATATTATATATTGATATATATACTAGTAGATGTTGTATATGTTTTGCATCCGCGCTAGTCCAGTCCCCGCTCTGTCGTTAGTTAAGTAACCTAACGGGTGATGACGGGACCCAGTGGCAAATGCGGATGGCATATACGTACATCGTATTTTCATTCTTTTGTGGTGTGATTAATTGATGGGACTACGTTGATTCGGATCAATGCAAGCTAAACAAACCTATTCTGATGTTGTTGGAACATTTTTTCAAAAAAAGCTGTTATTGCAAGGACGTTCTCTTTTGTTTTGCACAGTGGTATTCGGTTATGAATATCCAGCACCTCAGTCGACGAGGCAAGGGCCGAGATCCCTTCACCGGGAGTGACCCCTTGGACAGAAGTTTGCGTTAGGGCAATAACTTCACTATAGCCGATTACTTTTTTCTTTGCATCGTGGTATTCATTTGGAATATCCTGCACCTCATTCTACGGGGAAAGAGACGAGATCCCTTCACCGGGAGTGACCTCTTTAGCAAAGGTTTTCGCCGCTATATTTTTATAAAAAGTTATCCGGTTTCTTCAACGATATCAAGTTCATCACGTTAAAGGTTTTTCGCCAAAAACTATTCGTAGCCCTCCGTCATTTCAGATTAGAATTGCTTAGTATTCGCGCTATGTTTGTCATTGCTATTCGCCGAGGTGTAGTGTGCGGTAGCTCTGTAATGCTTTCTGTCGCATGGATATGTGGATTGGTTAGGACAGTCGTACGACTTTGTTGATTATTCGTCAAGGGTCCTGCGGGTGGGTTTAACGCAATCAAGATAATGACGGGTTGAACTTGACTAGGACCTTTTGATTTGTTGATTATTCATCAAGGTCACTTGGGTCCTAGGGGTAAAAATCACATCGGGGGTTTCTAAAGAAACTGAAACTTGCCAGGCATGCGCATACCTTCTGGAGTGTGGTGATGTGAGTGGATTCCGTCACGTTATCATGCGATGATAGTTGGATCCCGATTCCCACTGATAAGTTGGTTTACTCCTCGAGTGATCCCGACTAATTCTTCTTTCAGGTTTGGAGGAGAATTTAAGGATACAGTGGGAAGTTTCCTGATTGGATAAAGTGATAATCATTCTGATCTAGGTTAGAGTGCATGCTGAGTGTTTCTTTTCTCTCTCTCTTTGGTAGCGACCATGACCCGACCCTTGACTATGACTCAGTGACCAAGTTAACCATACCTTCTTAAAACACTGGCATTTGGATTGTCAGAGTTGCAAACCTCATTGCCACTCCTACTTTTACCCTTTTCTCCAGGACATCCCGTATTACTACGAACGTCCACTTCCATTGGATAAAACCATCGTATGGTTATATACGAACTCGAAGGAACTTGTTCCAGATTCGAGGATGTTTTCCGGTTCTGGAGAAAATGAATAGGACTATTCAGTTGTCTTTTCATTTTACCTTCTCTCAGGTTGTGAGTGCTCCTTGGATTAGGACGGTACACCTATTATACAAATTGGATAGTCTTCTTCCAAACCATAGGCAGGTGCCGAATGGTAGAGAATGAAGAAAGCCAATTAGCCCAACGATGGTGTACAGAAGGTATTAAATAAAGACATATAAAGGGATTAGTAAGAGGGCAAAGTAAATTGCGACTGCTATTCATGACCAAACCAAGTATTTCATCGCCACTCCTACTTCACCTTTGTATTTCTCCGGAACACTCCGTATCACTACGAAGATCCACAGTTTATTTGGATACTCTATCGTATGGTTATATACGAACTCGAAGGGACTTGTTCCAGTTCGGAGATGGATTCTGGTTCAGGAGAAATAGGAATAAGATTTATTCTGTTGTCTTTAATCTTCACCTTCTCTCAGTTTGCGAGTGCTCCTAGGATTAGGACAATACACCCATTATGCTTATTGGATAGTCTTCTTCCAAATCATAGGCTGGTGCCGAACGGTAGGAAAGGAAGAAAACCATTTAGCTTAAGAGGGTGTACAGAAGGTAATGACTAAAGACATATAAAGGGATTTGGAGAGATGGCAAAGAAATATATGGTTACAGTTGTGAATCTGATAATGGAAGAGGCATTACTAGGAATAACCGGATACCCCTTCGAAACATTTACATGTTTCAGTTTCACTGTGTATTGTTAAAAGAAAACTGATTTCCCAATGAGTCCTTACTCCAGGATATGTATTTAACAGGTTTGATTCTCACATCTGTATGGTTTTACAGATGATGAGTGGGAGTAAGTTATTGGGAATTGGGTGATTATCCTTATTATATCGGGATTCGTTGTAATTGGTGATAATTGAGGAAATCGCCTGGGTTGTTTGCCGGACGGTAAATATTTGGTTTTGAATATCCATTGTAATGCATCAATTTCTAATTGATATATCTGTACGTTTATTTCCATAAAGTGAGATATAACTTTTTGAAATTATGTCTATGACATTTACCTATATCAGTGGATGGTTATGTAAGGAGCATTAAACAGCGGTGTAATTCTTCTTAACCTTAAGTACAGTTTTCAACCTACGACACACAGGGAATGCGTTATTAGACTCAAGGGATTTATACAGAGTATTGTATATTGTCCAGTGTCCATTAGGACAGAAGGGTCGGTCCTCGTACTATATTCGGTTTACTTGTGACTTCTCTAGTTCTTAGATATGTGTTTCGTACAAATGCAAGGTCCAAGCTTTGAGAAGTTATAGGTATATGAATAAAGTAGAGAACCAAGTATTGCAAGTATCAGGATTGTTCAAGGTGATCGAAGATGTAGATACTTGTGTATGGTATTCAGTTAATAGTAATGATTCAGAGAACTAGCTTCTCTTTCAGGTTACTAATATCTGGATGTATTCCTAAGTTGAGTAACGTTGATCGGCCTCCTTCCATTTAGTTTACATGCACTGGAAACAGTTGCATGATTTGAATCTGGTTCCAATTAAATCAGTGCCTCTGTTTCTATATTGGATATAGAATAGTTCATATCTTAACAATATTAAGGTACAGGGAGTTCTCCAGCTATGCTTAAAACCAGACTTTGGATAACTCAAGGCACGTTTCTGTAATGGCTGTTTGTGGGTTGACCCGGGCTATGACGAGGGTTGACTTTCTACCATCTGGAAGATCAATAGTGATATTGTTCTTGACTCACCACAGTTTTAATAAAATAGATTTTTTTCAGAAAACAGTAGTAGGAGTATGGTAGAACTGGAAGTGATTCCAGAACCACAAACGATTACTGAAAATTTGATAAGAACCTAAAGATTCAATTTGATTTGACATTCCATTGGCCACTCCGCAGATATGGTGGGTAACCTCAGGCACCCGAGAGGTACTCCGGACGGTGACAGGGAGGTTCTTGTTTACCCAGAATTGCCATTGCTGTTGTTCCAGACTGTGTGACCTGGCAGGAGGATGAGTATAGCGTCGTTCTAAACTAGCTTTAGAACTATACGTTTATATGACTCTGCTAGAGGGTTGTCGTAGTCAGTGGGAGCAGCGGAAGCATAGTGGACAAATGGCTTATGTCTATTTATATACTAAAGCAGATATAGCGGAGATAGATCATCTATTTCTGATATGACAGTCATAGGTTTTGTTGGAGTTAGTGCCCTCAGAGTCAATTATTGGATCACAGGCACGTGATTGCAATGATTGAGGGAGGACCTATCCCGGTAGGACAGTCTTACTCGAGATGATAGTATGCTATCTGGTTTATCTTTATCATCGTGTACTGCTTTAGGTGACCTGACATGTCGCTATTACACGTTGATAGAGCCCCTAGGATTCTTGCTTGACTGCCAGCAGTATGATGGCGATCATATACGTGGGAGCTGGTGGTCTATAAGCACATCCTTAAAAGGTCCCTAGTCGTAGGAGTTTCGAGACAGGGCATCGATACTCCGTTAGTAGACTAGTGTATACAGTCGAGACCCCGACGAGGGGCGGTGGCCGGTCTCGCAAGCCACTGGTGTCAGTTGGTTCACCTAAGATGTATACAGGTGCTCATTGGGTTATGAGTACACCGGACAGGACTCGCCGGGAACCTGCTAGTTGGTCTTATACCAGATGTCAGATAGCAGTTCCCTGGTGACATGTGTACAGGTTAGTTCATCGACCTGAGATCGTCATTTGTCTCGTGTGAGTTCCCACTGTGCTTTGATTACTACCCTACCACGGCTCAAAGGAGTCGTGCAAACAGGTTTTAGTTGGGTACAGTCCCGAGCCACATGGAGGCAGTGAGCGGATCTGCAGGGGTTCGTCTCTCCCGGTATTGGGGGTGAGGTCGCGCTGTGTCTAGGAGAGCCATTACGCAAAGCCCTCGGCCGAGGCAGGAGATTTACTGGTAGGTATTCCAGTAGTATCTCAGGGCGTTCTGGGCTACGCTCCGACACGACTTGTACCGCTTTTGGGGGTCTGACTTTCACCAACCCCCTAGGCCCGCCATGCGATACTCATAGACGAACGGACCGGACTTTACGGATATTGTCACTGACAGGCTCAGTTGGGTGTCGGGGTGAGCTTCCTCATCGACGTCCCATTTGGTCAATACCTGGTGGCCCGTCATGTATTGGCTTATACCTCTGACGTGCTAGTGGTTAAATCCACAGCCAAGGTATTGACGAGTCTTTAGAGTCCACCACAGTTACAGTTACTCAAGTTTCGGGCGAAACGCTGTAGAGGCCGTATGGAGATATGGCAGGGTTCGATCAGATACGTGCGGTATTGCACGGATCGTGATCGGACAGTTTTTACTAGCCGGCTTTGGCTTAAGCCGGATTCTAGTATTTGATAGTGTAGTTTTGTCTCTTTGCACTTGTGTTCAGTGGGAATACAAATGCGGGCATGTATTTGCAGTAGCGGGGTTTTCCTGTAATTTATTATGGGATCGGTTTTCTGGGGTTGCCAGTTTGCATTCAGTTCCGTCCGGTTTTCCTTCATTCCTTCTCGGTCGGACTTTCCAGGTGGAGGGTGTTAATTGCAAGTTCGCAATTAACATTTAGTGGAGGGTTTTCTTGCAAGTTTGCATTATGATGAGACTTGTTTCATCATGAGATGCCTTTCTAGTCTATTCTTGGCTTTTCATTTGATGGTTTGTGAAAGGAAATGGTTGTGACCATTTTCTTTATGTTATTGTTTTTCCATTCTTTTATTCTATACAAATTGTGGTGCTTTTGTTTTTCTCTCTCCAATCTATTCTTGAGTGAGAGGGGCCGGCCACATAGGAGAGGGAGAGGGATAATTATTTGGTGTGGCATTTTCCATCTCATTCCATGGTTGTAAAATTAGCTTCAAAGCTCAATTCCTTCTCTCCTTCTCTTCTCCATTTCTCCACATCAAGGCAACCTCATAACCCCAAGAGACAAGTTCACTACACTATTCTATAGCAAGCCTTGGACGCGTCGGCTAGCCAACTTCGCGCCCGAGTTGCCTCGGTCTAGAGGCGGGAGCCCGTAAAAGATTCCGGCTACGTGGTGCCCTTTCCGACGAGCGAGGAGGTGACAGAGATTCCGCGGGAGATCGGAGTGGAGACGAACACCGAAGGACACGGATCGCTTGGTATATCTTCTCACCCCATCTCTAGATAGCTAGCTAGGTTAATGGTTTCGATCCGGGTTTTAATTGTCCGCGGTAGCGCCGTTTTGCAAAGTTCACAAAAAATTTTTATTCCGCATTTTGGCCTCGAGTACGAGGCCGGGGCGCTGCCGTGGCGCAACATGGTATCAGAGCCACGCCATTAACCTTACCTAGCTTCGTTTGATGTGTTTGCATTTCCGATCGACCAAAATTTCCAAAAACCGTATTTTTTGTTCACATCAGTTTCTGTTGAAATATTTTGGTCTCGAAAATTTTTTCAGGTTGTAAAATATTGATGTACTGGAATATCTAAGAGCTCTGTAAAAATTCGATGAAGTGACTCCACAGTTGGAGCGCGGAACCGCCGCGAAAACCCCCTTTGTGCGGCCCTTCCGCCGCGCACTATTCACATCACTTCACCATTTTTTTACAGAGGCCTTCTGTGCTTAAAATATGGGCTTTGGAATATTAAAGTTGGGCCAATTGTTTCTGTGAGTGCTACAGTTTTCTTTGGGGCCCACTTGTTAATTGTTTGATTGATCGGAAAATTTTAAACACATTATTTCACAGTATTTACATTATTTTCTGCGACCGTGAATGTCACTCGATCGGTAAATCCGATCTAACTGCTATAGCCCGGTTAGACGGATTTGCGAACGTGACTTTCACGTTGATGTTTTATGTTTATGCTGTGATGTTGCGGATCGGTCGTGGGGGATAGCCTGGATGCAATGCTAGTGCAGTTTTGTTGTATTATGTACATTTGCTATTGCGGGGCGAGCGTCCGACATGTGGACTGCCGTCACTGCCTGTTTGTATTATTCTTTTGGGGCACGACCTGGTTGCGGTCGATGTACCCGGTGTATGTATATTTTACTTTCTGTACTAGGATTACCCCGCGGAGGGGTGCACGGATAGCCGGGTTCTGGAGGGCAGCAAGCCCGCATCTCATGGCATTGGGACGGAGGGGGCTTCACTCTGGGATTGGCGGGCTATTCGCCGCACTCGTAGGGGGTACAGGTTGACCCAGGAGGGGTGCCCAAGTTACCGGATTCCGTGAAGTGCTGGGTGGTCCATTCACGGTGCTGAAGGGGGCTGCCTCGCTTCAGGTTTTGGCGGGTGACTTGCCGCGCCCGTAGGGGTCTAGGATTTCATTGCACAGGCTATCCACACGACCAGGGGAACGTCGGGTTTCAGCAGCGGCTCTGTGAAACCCGGGGTTTCCAGATATCTGTATTGTTCTGTGATGCTGTACATTTCTGTGTTGCTGCTTTTTATCACGCCTTGAGCGAAATACTATATATTGGTATATATATTAGTAGATGTTGTATATGTTTTACATCCGCGCTAGTCCAGTCCCCGCTCTGCCGTTAGTTAGCTAACCTAACGGGTGATGACGGGACCCAGTGGCGAATGCGGATGGCATATACGTACGTCAGTATATTTTCGTTCTTTGTGGTGTGATCATTTGATGGGACTGCATTGATTCGGATCAATGCAAGATAAACAAACCTAATCTGATGTTGTTGGAACACTTTTTCAAAAAAAAAAAAAAAAAAAAGGCTGTTATTGCAAGGACGTTCACTTTTGTTTTGCATCGTGGTATTCATTTGGAATATCCTGCTCCTCAGTCGACGAGGCAAGGGCCGAGATCCCTTCACCGGGAGTGACCCCTTGGACAAAAGTTTGCGTCAGGGCATTAACTTCATTATAGCCGATTACTTTTGCTTTGCATCGTGGTATTCAGTTGGAATATCCTGCACCTCATTCTACGGGGAAAGAGCCGAGATCCCTTCACCGGGAGTGACCTCTTTAGTAAAGGTTTTCGTCACTATATTTTATAAAAGGCTATGCAGTTCCTTCAACGATATCAAGTTCATTACGTTAAAAGTTTTTCGCCAAAAACTAGACGTAGCCCTCCGTCATTTCTTACAAATATTACTTAGTATTCGTGCTGCGTTTGTTGACTGTGTCAAGGCGTAGTGTGCGGTAGCTAAGTAGTGTTTGTTTGCAGCATATAAATAGGGATTGGTTAGGACAGTCGTGCGGCCTTGTTGACTGTGTCAAGGGCTCGTACGGGTGGGTTTAATGCAATCCAGGATAATGACGGGTTGAACTTGACTAGGACTCTTTGATTTGTTGACTGTGTCAAGGTCACTTGAGTCCTAGGGGTAAAAATCACATCGGGAGTTTCAAAAGAACTGAAACTTGCCAGGCATGCGCATACCTTCTGGAGTGTGGTGACGTGAGTGGATTCCGTCACGTTATCATGCGGTGATAGTTGGATCCCGATTCCCACTGATGAGTTGGTTTACTCCTCGGGTGATCCCGACTAATTCTTCTTTCAGGTTTGGAGGAGAATTTGAGGTACAGTGGGAGGTTTCCAGATTAGACAAAGTGATAACCATTCTGATCTAGGCTAGAGTGCACGCTGAGTGTTTCTTTTCTCTCTCTCTGGCAGCGACCATTGACCCGACCCTGGACTATGACTCAGTGACCAAGTTGACCGAACCTTCTTAACACTGGCTTTTGGATTGTCAAAGTTGCAGACCTCATTGCCACTCCTACCTTTACCCTTTTCTCCAGGACACCCCGTATTACTACGAACGTCCACTTCCATTGGACAAAACCATCGTATGGTTAGATACGAACTCGAAGGACTTCGAGGATGGTTTCTGGTTCTGGAGAAAACGGATAGGATTATTCAGTTGTCTTTTCTTTTCACCTTCTCTCATTACGAGTACTCCTTGGTTTAGGAGATAGTACGCCTATTACGCAAATTGGATAGTCTTCTTCCAAACCTTAGGCTGGAGCCGAGCGGTCGGGAATGAAGAAAACCAATTAGCATAACGATGGTGTGCAGAAGGTATTAAGATTAAGACAAAGCAAGGGATTAGTAAGAGGGCAAAGTAAATTGCAACTGATATTCACGACCAAACCAAGTATTTCTTCGCCAATCCTAAATCACCTTTGTATTTCTCCAGGACACTCCGTATCACTACGAAGATCCCATTTTATTGGATAATCCATCGTATGGTTATATACGAACTCGAAAGGAACTAGTTCTAGTTCGGGGATGGATTCTGGTTCAGGAGAAATAGGAATAAAGTACATTCAGGTGTCTTTTATCTTCACCTTCTCTCGCGTTGCGAGTGCTCCTAGGATTAGGACAGTACACCCTTTATGCTTTTTGGATAGCCTTCTTCCAAACCATAGGCTGGTGCCGAACGGTAGGGAAGGAAGAAAACCATTTGGCTTAAAGGGGTGTACAGAAGGTAATGACTAAAGACATATAAAGGGATTTGGAGAGGTGGCAAAGAATTATACGGTTACAGTTGTGAATCTGGACAATGGAAGAGGCATTACTAGGAATACCAGGATACCCCATCGAAACATTTCAATGTTTCAGTTTCACTGTGTAATGTTAAAAGAAAACTGATTTCCCGATTAGACACTTACTCCAGGGTATGTATTTACCAGGTATGATTCTCACATCTGTATGGTTTTACAGATGATGAGTGGGAGTAAGTTATTGGGAATTGGGTGATCATCCTCATTATATCGGGATTCGTTGAAATCGGTGATATTTGAGGAGATCACCTGGGCTGTTTGCCGGTCGGCAAATATTTGGTTTTGAATATCCGCTGTTATGCACCAATTTCAAATTGATATATCTGTACGTCTATTTTCATAGAGTGAGATATACCTTTTGATATTATGTCGATGACATTTACCTATATCAGTGGATGGTTAGGTAAGGAGCATTAAACAGCGGTGTAATTCTTCTTAACCATAAGTACAGTTTTCAACCTACGACACACAGTGAAAGAGTTGTTAGACTCAGCGGACTTATACAGAGTATTGTATGTTGTCCAGTGTCCATTAGGACAGAGGGGTTGGTCCTCGTACTATATTCTGTTTACTTTTAACTTCTCTAGTTCTTAGACATATGTTTCGTGCAAACACAGGGTCTAAGTTTTGAGGAGTTATAGGTATTTGAATAGAGTAGAGAACCAGGTATAGCAAGTATCGGGATTCTTCAAAGTGATCGAAGATGTAGATACTTGTGTATGGTATTCAGTTGATAGTAATGATAAAGAGAAATTGCTTCTCTTTCAGGTTACTCATAATTGGAAGCATTCCTAAGTTGAGTAACGCTGATCGGCCTCCTTCCATTTAGTTGACATGCACTGGAGACAGCTGCATGATTTGAATCTGGTTCAATTGAATCAGTGCCTCTGTTTCTATATTTGATATAGAACAGTTCATATCTTAACGATGTTAAGGTACGGGGAGTTGTCCGGCTTATGCTTAAAACCAGACACTGGACAACTCAAGGCACGTTTCTGTAATGGCTGTTTGTGGGTTGACCCAGGCTATGACGAGGGTTGACTTTCTACCATCTGGCAGATCAATAGAAATATTGTTCTAGACTCGCCACAGTTTTATTAAAAATGGATTTTTTCAAAAACAGCAGTGGGAGTATGGTAGAACTGGAGGTGATTCCAGAACCGCAAACGATTACTGAAGATTTAATAAGGAACCTAAAGATTCAATCTGATTTGACATTCCATTGGCCACTCCGCAGATAAGGTGGGTAACTTCAGGCACCCGAGAGGTACTCCGGTAGCCTCAAGGACGGTGACAGGGAAGTTCTTGTTTACCCACACTTGCCATTGTTGTTGTTCCAGGCTGCGAGACCCGGCAGGAGGATGAGTATAGCGTCGTTCTAAACTAGCTTTAGAAGTGCACGTCTATATGACTCTGGCAGAAGGTTGTCGTAGTCAGTGGGAGCAGCGGAAGCATTGGTGGACATCAGGCTTATGTCTATTTATAGACTAAAGCAGACATAGCGGAGATAGATCATCTATTTCTGACATGACAGTCATAGGTTTGACGTCATCAGAATAGGGGGTGGATCTGTTGAGAAGGTAGTAGGAAGTGATATTCCTATACTACGATCGGTTATACTTTGGTCGTCACTCAGTGTTTTTTTCCACATGGGACTTGGATGTTATATCTGACATACTGGTTACTAGATCTATGGTTTTAGATCTAGATTTGGGTGGTTTCCCAATCAGGGCACCTTGACAGCATTCTATGAGTATTTAGAATGGACGACTCCTGGCATGGTAGTGTACCTGCAGGTAATGGAGTCACCCTCTCTAAAGGTGTCTTATAGACTAAAGTAGAGAGGGATGTGCATGATTGACAGATCACTTGCTTAGGCAATTGAGTCAGTCATGAGATGTCAAGTACCACACCAGATGTTGTTCTTGCAGTAGGTGCAATAAGTTGATATTAATCCAATCCTGGAAAAACAGTCGGAAGCAGTTTTAGAACATAAGTGAATGGTTCTAGGGATATGATAACGGCTGCCTCTTTTAGGAGACGGTTATCACTCCAGGCTTCCAAGGTGACATGGACGACAAGGAGGTTGTCAGAGTTATAGTTCTCCCTCTGACGAGGGGCAGTATTTTGGACAGGTGGTCCAAGGCAATACTGAGGGAGGCATGGCGCAGGATACTGATTAAGTTCAGTTGTTGATACAGTCTAAGAAGTTTGGATTTGGAGTTCATTTATGAGCTAGGTCCCATCAGACATCCAGACATTCTAAGACAGGTATTGCTCGTTTCGGGAGATGGCTTTCTCCGCGAACATGAGATATAGAGAGACATAGAAAGAAACATCACTGCGGATCCACTCACTGAGGCTATTCCTCGAACGCAATAGTTTCGCAAACAGGTTTTGTGAGACTGACTAGTAGAGGAGTTGGGTGTTCGGTATCACACGGGCTGTGAGTATGCGACATCGCAATAATTAGCCTTGAGTGCAAGTGGGAGATTGTTGGAGTTAGTGCCCTCAGAGTCAATTATTGGATCACAGGCACGTGATTGCAATGATTGAGGGAGGACCTATCCCGGTAGGACAGTGTTACTCGAGATGATAGTATGCTATCTGGTTTATCTTTATCATCGTGTACTGCTTTAGGTGACCTGACATGTCGCTATTACACGTTGATAGAGCCCCTAGGATTCTTGCTTGACTGCCAGCAGTATGATGGTGATCATATACGTGGGAGCTGGTGGTCTATAAGCACATCCTTAAAAGGTCCCTAGTCGTAGGAGTTTCGAGACAGGGCATCGATACTCCGTTAGTAGACTAGTGTATACAGTCGAGACCCCGACGAGGGGCGGTGGCCGGTCTCGCAAGCCACTGGTGTCAGTTGGTTCACCTAAGATGTATACAGGTGCTCATTGGGTTATGAGTACACCGGACAGGACTCGCCGGGAACCTGCTAGTTGGTCTTATACCAGATGTCAGATAGCAGTTCCCTGGTGACATGTGTACAGGTTAGTTCATCGACCTGAGATCGTCATTTGTCTCGTGTGAGTTCCCACTGTGCTTTGATTACTACCCTACCACGGCTCAAAGGAGTCGTGCAAACAGGTTTTAGTTGGGTACAGTCCCGAGCCACATGGAGGCAGTGAGCGGATCTGCAGGGGTTCGTCTCTCCCGGTATTGGGGGTGAGGTCGCGCTGTGTCTAGGAGAGCCATTACGCAAAGCCCTCGGCCGAGGCAGGAGATTTACTGGTAGGTATTCCAGTAGTATCTCAGGGCGTTCTGGGCTACGCTCCGACACGACTTGTACCGCTTTTGGGGGTCTGACTTTCACCAACCCCCTAGGCCCGCCATGCGATACTCATAGACGAACGGACCGGACTGTACGGATATTGTCACTGACAGGCTCAGTTGGGTGTCGGGGTGAGCTTCCTCATCGACGTCCCATTTGGTCAATACCTGGTGGCCCGTCATGTATTGGCTTATACCTCTGACGTGCTAGTGGTTAAATCCACAGCCAAGGTATTGACGAGTCTTTAGAGTCCACCACAGTTACAGTTACTCAAGTTTCGGGCGAAACGCTGTAGAGGCCGTATGGAGATATGGCAGGGTTCGATCAGATACGTGCGGTATTGCACGGATCGTGATCGGACAGTTTTTACTAGCCGGCTTTGGCTTAAGCCGGATTCTAGTATTTGATAGTGTAGTTTTGTCTCTTTGCACTTGTGTTCAGTGGGAATACAAATGCGGGCATGTATTTGCAGTAGCGGGGTTTTCCTGTAATTTATTATGGGATCGGTTTTCTGGGGTTGCCAGTTTGCATTCCGTTCCGTCCGGTTTTCCTTCATTCCTTCTCGGTCGGACTTTCCAGGTGGAGGGTGTTAATTGCAAGTTCGCAATTAACATTTAGTGGAGGGTTTTCTTGCAAGTTTGCATTATGATGAGACTTGTTTCATCATGAGATGCCTTTCTAGTCTATTCTTGGCTTTTCATTTGATGGTTTGTGAAAGGAAATGGTTGTGACCATTTTCTTTATGTTATTGTTTTTCCATTCTTTTATTCTATACAAATTGTGGTGCTTTTGTTTTTCTCTCTCCAATCTATTCTTGAGTGAGAGGGGCCGGCCACATAGGAGAGGGAGAGGGATAATTATTTGGTGTGGCATTTTCCATCTCATTCCATGGTTGTAAAATTAGCTTCAAAGCTCAATTCCTTCTCTCCTTCTCTTCTCCATTTCTCCACATCAAGGCAACCTCATAACCCCAAGAGACAAGTTCACTACACTATTCTATAGCAAGCCTTGGACGCGTCGGCTAGCCAACTTCGCGCCCGAGTTGCCTCGGTCTAGAGGCGGGAGCCCGTAAAAGATTCCGGCTACGTGGTGACCTTTCCGACGAGCGAGGAGGTGACAGAGATTCCGCGGGAGATCGGAGTGGAGACGAACACCGAAGGACACGGATCGCTTGGTATATCTTCTCACCCCATCTCTAGATAGCTAGCTAGGTTAATGGTTTCGATCCGGGTTTTAATTGTCCGCGGTAGCGCCGTTTTGCAAAGTTCGCAAAAAAATTTTATTCCGCATTTTGGCCTCGAGTACGAGGCCGGGGCGCTGCCGTGGCGCAACAGGTTTGACTTCATCAGAATAGGGGATGGATCTGTTAAGAATGTAGTTGGATGTGATGTCCTGGTATTTGGATAACATACACAGAGTAGGAAGTGAAGTTCCGATACTACGATCGGTTATACTTTGGTTGTCACACAGTGGTTTCTCCACATAGGACTTGGATATTAAATCTAACATTCTGGTTACTAGATCTATAGTTTTTAGATCTAGATTTGGGTTGTTTCCTAATCTGGGTACTTAGACAGCATTCTAAAGGTGTTTTAGAATGGACGACTCCTGGCACGGTAGTGTACCAGTAGGTAATGGAGTCACCCTCTCTAAAGGTGTTTTAAGACTAAAGGGGAGAGAGATATGCATGATCGGCAGATCACTTGCTTAGACAATTGAGTTGATCATGAAATGTCAAGTACCACACCAGATGCTGTTTTTGCAGTAGATGCAATAAGTTGATATTGATCCAATCCTGGAGAAACATTCGGAAGCAGTTTTAGAACATAAGTGGATGTTCCAGGGATATGATAACAACAGCCTCTTTTAGGAGACACTTATCATTCCAGGCTTCCAAGGTGACCTAGATGATAGAGTGACTGTCAGAGTTATAGTTTTCCCTCTGATGAGGGGCAGTGTTTTGGACAGGTGGTCCAAGGGGATATTGAGGGAGGCATGGCGCAGGATACTAATTGGTTTCAGTTGACGATACAGTCAAAGATGTTTGGATTTGGAGTTCGTTTATGAACTAGGTCCCATCAGATATCCAGACATATTCTAAGACAGGTATTGCTCATTTCGGGAGATGGCTTTCTCCGTGAACTTGAAATAAAGAGAGATATAGAAAGAAACATCAGGGCGGATCCACTCACTGAGGCTATTCCTCGAATGCAATAGTTTCGCAAATGGGCTTTGTGAGACTGATTAGTAGAGGAGTTGGGTGTTCGGTATCACACGGGCTGTGAGTATGCGACATCGCAATAATTAGCCTTGAGTGCAAGTGGGAGATTGTTGGATATAGTGCCCTCAGAGTCAATTATTGGATCACAGGCACGTGATTGTAATGATTGAGGGAGGACCTATGCCGGTAGAACAGTCTTACTCAAGATGATAGTATGCTATTTAGTTTATCTTTATCATCGTGTACAGGTTTAGGTGACCTTGCAGGTCGCTATTACACATTGATAGAGCCCTTAGGATTCTTGCTTGACGGCCAGCGGTATGATGGCGATCATATATGTGGGAGCTGGGGTCTATAAGCACATCCTTAAAAGGTCCCTAGTCATGGGAGTTTCGAGACTGGGCGTCGATACTCCATTAGTAGACTAGTGTATACAGTCGAGACCCCGACGAGGGGCGGTGGCCAGTCTCACAAGCCATTGGTGTCAGTTGGTTCACCTAAGATGTATACAGGTGCTCATTGGGTTATGAGTACACCGGACAGGACTCGCCGGGAACATGCTAGTTGGGATTATACCAAACGTCAGATAGCAGTTCCCTGGTGACATGTGTATAGGTTAGTTCATCGACATGAGATTGTCATTTGTCTCGTATGAGTTTCCACTGTACTTTGATTACTACCTTACCACGGCTCAAAGGAGTCGTGCAAACAGGTTTTAGTTGGGTACAGTCCCGAGCCACATGGAGGCAGTGAGCGGATCGGCAGGGGTTTCGTCTCTCCCGGTATTGGGGGTGAGATCGCGCTTTGTCTAGGAGAGCCATTACACAAAGCCCTCGGCCGAGGCAGGAGATTTACTGGTAGCTATTCCAGTAGTATCTCAGGGTGTTCTGGGCTACACTCCGACACGACTTTTACCGCTTTTGGGGGTCTGACTATTACCAACCCCGTAGGCCTGCCATGCGATGCTCATAGACGAACGGACCGGACTGTACAGATATTGTCACTGACAGGCTCAGTAGGGTGTCAGGATGAGTTCGCTCCTCGACCTCACTTTTGGTCAATACATGGTAGCCCGTTACGTACGGCTAATACCTCTGACGTGCTAATAGTTAAATCCACAGCCAAAATATTGACGAGTCTTTAGAGTCCCCCACAGACAGTTTCTCAAGTTTCGGGCGAAACGTTGCAGAATGATATATGGCAGGGTTCGATCTTATACGTGCGGTATTGCACGGATCATGATCGGACGGATCATACTAGTGGGCTTTGGTTTAAGCAGGATCCTAGTATTAGATTTGTTGGATTACTTTAGTCTCATCGCATTCGCATTCAGTCGGAATGCGGATGCAAGTATGTATATACAGGTGAGGGGTATCCTTATGATCCGTCACGAGTTTACTTTAGATGTTGCCGGATTTTCTTGTTGGACCAAACATTTGGATTAATGTTTGGATAGTGGATAATAGAATTAGTAAGCTAGAAATCATCATTAGATGCATTAATGTGACATAGACATATACTATGAGTCATGGTCTCTTTTTTAGCAAATGTGTCACATTAATGAATTGATTTGAGTCATGAAATGAGAAGGAGAGAGAAAGGGGCTGCCTTGAATAGGTAGTGAGCTCTCATATTATACTCTCTCACTCTCATTTTGATGACAACATCACAAAAGAAAAAGAAAAGAAAAGCTCTCTTCTTCTTCTTCTTCCTCTAGCTCTTTATTTCCATTAATGGCAACACCTTCAACCTCCATCCAAGCAATGGATGCAAGAGGCAAAGTAATCACAAACATTCTCTACAACACCTTGGACATGTCGACTAGCACACTTCGTGCCCGAGTTGCTTCGGATGAAGCGGGAGCCCGTAAAAAGACTTCTCGATGTGGTGCCCTTTCCGACTAGGAGATGAAGACCGAAGATGCCGCGGGGAGCTTGGGATGGTGGCCAAAGACCGAAGGACACGGATCGATCGGTATAGCTCTCTATCCCTCTCTCTTGTAGCTAGTTGTAGGTTAATGGTCCGATCCGGGTTTTAAGCATACGATAGCGCCGGTTTCTAGTTTGAAAAAGTTTTTGTTTTCCGCATTTTGGTCTCGGATAGACGGCCGGGGCGCTACCGTAGTCTTACACGAACAGCGATAAATCTAGTACATGTAATCTGATAGCATAAGTATGGCAGTATGGATATGCAAAAATCATGTAAAGGTACATCTGCAGGGTACTACAACTACATGATGCAATGCATATCAGAATAATCTTGAGTGTGTGGGATGATATAATATAACCTCATGCAAAATCATCAGCATAGGAAAACACCAGTGTCCCTCACTGAAACATCAAATCCTAAATCCTCAGGCACCGCATCCTCAGATCGGCCCTCACATCCTGTAAATCTCATGGAACCAATGTGTCAAACATCGACACCCGAAACATCATGAAAACATATACCTGTATGTATCTATATATATATATATATATATATATATGAGGATATCAACCACGTATGTCCACCGACGATACGTACAAATCGTGGAAAACCTGAGTGTCAAACACGGACACTAGAAACATCATGAAACCCGTGTCTAGCATCAACACGTAAATCCTCAAAACTCAGGCGCTGTCACCATGACTGGCCCTAACGATATGTCATACATCACTCCGGTCGGTATCCCCATGATAACCGCCGAGTCCAAATACAATCACCGGTAGGTACTTGCCCACCTTCCAGGCTCATCATCTGTACCACGAACATCTTGCCGAGAGGAACCGTACCGGGCCCTACCATGTACCCGCATACGACCCACTCACTCCTCGTATCGGGTATATATCACAAATCTCAGAACCGAGAAATCTCATGGTGGACGCATCAAAATATCATATCAAGAGAAACCGGGTTTTCAAACAATACATAGTTTCTTAAAAATACCCCCACGGTTCTCAAATCCATAAATCACATGAAATCTATATCTCAATGCGTAAAATCCATATAAAACTGAAATACGCAACATAAAACATCAATATGAGCATATAAAAGGAAAACCGCTCTTTAAAATGAATCCAGCTTTAAAATATATCCAGCGGTTCCCAAAATCCTCCGAAAACAAGTGCAGCATCATATGAAGTGTACATGTAATTGTAGCAAAGTTTTAAGTATCTACATGTAAGCAAATATGTATGATGTATTTCATAAGCACAATAGTCATTGTCTCAATATTATATGTTAAAACAATACCAATTAAGGTATATACAACTATAGCAAAAATATCTGGGTGTATAGGTCAGTATGTATACATGATGTACAAGTAGCTATAGCAAGATATATGTGAAATGGAATAAGAGTCACTATCTCAACTATCCCTACCCAATACAATATCGCGTATGTAGGTGGTTTGTGCGTGTCATGGCAATTACCGACGGTGTGGGTGTAGCATACAAATCAGTGCTCGTGCAACATGAACCGTCAGTAATGTGTTATATCCAACAGGTACAAGTCAAGGTACAATAGATATACTATGCAATGACGTTCATATGAAATCAACTAATATGCAATAACATGCAGCTAACATATCATATCAGCCCCAACGCATAACGCCATACGGGCGATTTCCCCGTAGATGTTAAATCTACTCACCGATGGTCTCGAGCTATGAAAATCCGACCACCTGCTTCCCCTTGTTCGCAGCGCCCGAAGTCCCCGCTTGCGAACCTAAAATTTCACAAACACATCGCATAAGCTAAATATCCTACATCGACGAAAAGACATCGAAACGCAAGAATAACGCCCTGAAAAATACACTGCGCACTTAGCGCATCTATCGCGCACGACATCGGCCAAAAACCCTAACTAGGGTCGCTAAACTAAATAACACCAAGTCTAGACCCCGATCGCGCATCATAACACAAACAATTACGAGGAATAAAATAGATATAACCTCGCAATGACTAAACGAACCCACGTCGGAAAAACCCCGAAACCTAGTTAGCAACTTATCGCAATATTTCGCACTAGTTTCAAGCTAACGCATATCTAGCGATTACAAACACCTTATAATAGCTTAATTAAGCTATCTACACCAATCCTATATTTTTAACACTTGCTAATTAAGTTTTAGCAAAAACCTAGTAAGCAAAATTGCATAATTAAACAAAATATTCATTAACAAAAATTATCATTTTCTACTAGGTTAATCTTTTTCTAATCAAAAATTAACACTTTAATTAACATTAAACACTTAATCAAGCTTTACCCTAACTTGAATTTCATAAAAATTATGAATAAAGAATTTATCATGATTTAAAAGCTATATTAAACACATAATTAGCTAACTTAAATAGCTAGATTAAGATTTAAACAATTAATTAAGGATTAAGGTAAGAAATTATACCTTAACAAGAACAAAAAATATTAACTTGATTCATCATCTTAGCCTAAAAAAAACCATGCTTTGTTGAAGATCCAAGAAGGATTAGTGAAGGAAATGATGGTTTTATTTTTATTTAGGATTTTGTGGATTTATTTTTTTGAATTTTTGAAGCATTTTTGTGAGTAAAATGAGAAGAAAAGAGCTTTGAAAAAAGAAAGGGTGGAATTTTGGGGAGGCTCGGCCAAGGAGAGATGGGGGGTGTTTGTGTAATTAAAATGATGAATATTCTAGCAAAATACAATTAATGCTTCAATAAATGCTAATTGCCACCTTTCATTCATTTTCTTTTCCTTTTAATTCAAAACCTTTTGCACTCTAAAAATATCTAGATATTTAAAAAAGAAGCTTCCAAAATTTTCTAGTGATAAGATTTAATTTATTCTCAAGAAAAGAAATTTCCCGATTTACATGCACAATTTACCGTTTAAAATAATATTTTATTTGGGAAAAATTCTATCTGAACCAAAACCTCCCATATACCCCCAAAGTTCGCGCACTAGCTTTATTTTAGCTAAACTAGGTGCCGGCAACTTTATACGGACGTTTGAACAAAATCGGGTTAAAACGGAAAATACCGACTATTTTGCCCAAAAACAGAAAAATTCACATAACGATTTTTAAAACGTTACAATCTCCCCCTTATAGAAATTCGGTCCCCGAATTATAATTTAACTACGCGTACCTTCAAAGAGATGAGGGAATTTCTTCAGCATCTCGCTATCGGCCTCCCAAGTGATCTCCTCACTAGTCGGGCTACGCCAAAGAACCTTCACAGATGGCAAGACCTTTGACCGAAGTTTCTTCACCTGCCGATCCAATATAACTACCAGCTGCTCGGTGAACGAAAGATCGTGCTCAAGCTGAACGGTCTCATGCTGAATCATGTGAGAAGGATCATGAAGGTATCTACGAAGCATCGGCACATGGAAAACGGGGTGAACATCCGGAAAGCTAGGCGGGAGCACCAAACGATAAGCAACAGAACCCACTCGCTCAAGGATCTCGAAGGGACCAACAAATCTGGGACTGAGCTTCCCCCTCTTCCCAATTCGCATAATGCCCTTCATCGGAGAAACCCTCAGGAATACATGATCCCTAAGTGCGAACTCAAGTCTGCAACGACGACGGTCGGCATAAGACTTCTGCCTGCACTGGGATGCTCTCATCCTGTCCTGAATCAGCTGGATCTTCTCTTTAGTCTCCTGAAGTAGCTGGGGTCCCAAAACTCTACTCTCGCTGAGTTCGGTCCAACAGACTGGCGATCGGCACTTCCTACCATACAAAGCCTCAAAAGGTGCCATCTGAATAGTCTCCTGAAAGCTGTTGTTGTAGGAGAACTCAATCAACGGCAAGTGACGATCCCAACTGCCACCAAAATCAAACACACATGCATGGAGCATATCTTCCAGAGTCTGTATAGTCCGCTCCGACTGGCCATCGGTCTGTGGATGAAAAGCGGTACTAAAACTCAACCGGGTACCCAAACCTTCATGAAGCTTCTGCCAAAGACGACTAGTAAACTGGGTGCCTCTGTCGGATACTATGCATGTGGGAACACCGAGCAAATGCACAATCTCATCTATGTACAACTGAGCATACTGAGCGTAACGGAAAGTGGTCTTCACTGGAAGGAAGTGAGCCGCTTTCATCAACCAGTCAACAATAACCCAAATGGAGTCATGCCCTCGACTGGTCCTGGGTAGACCCACAATAAAGTCCATGGAAATCTGCTCCCATTTCCACTCTGGAATGGGTAAAGGATGCAACTCTCCAGCCGGTCTCTGATACGCAGCCTTGACTTGCTGACAAGTCAGGCACCTCAAAACGAAGTCCGATATATCACACTTCATCCCTTCCCACAAGTAAAAGTCCCTCAAGTCACGGTACATCTTGGTGGAACCTGGATGAACGCTAAAGGCCGACTGATGTGCCTGCTATAGGATCTCGTGTCTCAACCTATCAGCATCTGGTACACACAAGTGAGTCCCGCATCGTAGCATACCCTGGTCATCAATCATGAACTCCGAAACTCTTCCCTGCCGAACAAGCTCAAGAATCTCAGACAAACGGGCATCACTGGACTGCGCCTCACAGATATGCTCAAATAGTAGTGGACGGGCACGGACATGAGCAACCTGTTCCCCAGCGGAAGTGAACTCGAACTGCACTCTTCTATCACACAAGAGCTGCCAATCTGTAGAAGACTAACGCTGAATTGCGCTCAATTGGGACAAGCTACCCCCGGGCCTATGACTCAAAGCATCAGCTACCACATTCGCCTTGCCCGGGTGATAAAAGATCTCACAATCATAATCCTTCACTAGCTCCATCCAACGGCGCTGTCTCAGATTCAGATCTCACTGCTGGAAGATTTACTTCAAACTCTTGTGATCCTTGAAGATCTGACACGACTCGCCGTACAAGTAGTGTCTCCAAATCTTCAACGCAAAGACCACCGCGGCCATCTCAAGATCGTGAGTGGGGTAATTCTGCTCGTGCTTCTTCAGCTCCCTAGAAGCATAAGCAATCACTCTATCATGCTGCATCAGTACACAACCAAGCCCCACTCGTGAAGCATCACAGTAAACAACATAGCCGCCCGATCCAGAAGGCAAAGATAAAACTGGTGCTGCCGTCAATTGAGTCTTCAACTGCTGAAAACTCTGCTCACATGCATCAGTCCAAAGAAAAGGAACTCTCTTCCGAGTCAGTCCAGTCAGTGGTGTGGCGATACTCGAGAAATCCTGCACAAAACGGCGATAATAACCAGCTAAGCCCAAAAAGCTGCGGACCTCAGTCACCGATACAGGTCTGGGCCAAAGCTGTACAGCCTCGATCTTCCTCGGGTTTACCAGAATACCATCACCAGTCACCACATGACCCAGGAAGTCCACATTATCAAGCCAAAACGCGCACTTTGAGAATTTAGCATACAGTTGGTGCTCTCTCAATATCTGCAAAGCAATTCTCAAGTGCTGCTCATGCTCCTCACGACTCCTAGAGTAGACCAGTATGTTATCAATAAACACAATAATAAACTGGTCGAGGAACAGCCTAAAAATCTGGTTCATCAGATCCATGAACGCTGCTGGCGCATTGGTGAGTCCGAACGATATCACCAAAAACTCATAATGCCCATAGCGCGTACGAAAAGCAGTCTTCGGAATGTCATCATTCCGAACCCGCAACTGATGATAACCCGAACGCAAATTAATCTTAGAAAAATGTTTCGCACCCTTGAGCTGATCAAATAAATCGTCAATGCGAGGTAAAGGATACCTATTCCGCACCGTAACTCGGTTCAATTGACGATAATCCACACACAACCTCAAACTGTTGTCCTTCTTCTTGACGAACATAATAGGAGCTCCCCACGGCGAAACACTCGGACGCAAAAGTCCCATATCAAGCAACTCTTGCAATTGACCTTTAAGCTCTCTAAACTCTGCCGGAGCCATCCGATAAGGCGGTATAGAAATAAGCTCCGTGCCTGGAATCAAATCAATGCAGAACTGAATATCGCGCTCTGGCGGCATCCCAGGTAACTCATCTGGAAAAACGTCGGGAAACTCCCGCACGGTTGGAACCTGGTCCAACGACCCCACAGTGGCTCCAGTATCATGGATGAAAGCCAAGAATCCCCGACAACCTCTCATCAAAAGCCGACTAGCGTAAAGGACCGAAATCAAACTGTGAGGGGCAGTACCACGGTCCTCCTGCACAACAAACAATGACTCGCCGGGAAAACAAAACCTAACTGTCTTCTCGCGGCAGTCCATGAACGTGTAGCAAGTAGCTAACCAGTCCATGCCCAGCAGAACGTCGAAATCCAACATCTTTAGAAGGATCAAGTCAACGGACAGATCCCTGTCACCAATACGGACAACACAAGACCGAAACACCTGTCGCGCAACAAACGACTCGCCCACAGGAGTAGTCACGACAAGCGGCTGATCCAGCAAACACGACTCTCGGCCTAATCTCGGCACGAAGTGCATAGAAACATACAAATGCGTAGATCCTGGATCGAAAAGAACATGCGCATCAAAAGAACATACAGACAGGATACCTGAAACCACGGCATTGGACGCCTGCGCGTCCTGATGCGTCAAGGAAAACACCCGAGCCTGTCCTCTACCGGCAACTGGCTGTACCCTGTCTCGGCCACCTCGTCCTCTCGGTACAAAACTACCATGACCAGGACCTCTCTGAACAGGAGTCTGACGCGGCGCAACAAAAGGCATAAGAGGAAACGCTCTCTGAGGCGGAGAAGGTGGTAAGGTAACCTGGGGTACGGCTGGCCCTCTCTGACGTATCACGGTACAATCCCTCACGAGGTGCTATAAACTGCCACATCCAAAACACCCACGTGTCGACGGCTGACCCTCTTGGGAAAAAGTGCTGAATAACTGGCCACGTCCCACGTTTCTGCTACTCCCAGTGTCTGATCGAACTCTGTCTCGAGATCTAAACCTCTGCCTCCAGGCTGCTGTACCCATACGAGCCCTCTTCGGTTCCAGAATAACCGATGACTCAGATAGACGCTCCTCCACGAAAAAGGCTGCATCCACCGCTGCCGCATACGTCTCGCAATGCAGAATGCTGATGGCTAGGAACAACTGGGTAAGTATGCCTCGAACAAACCTCTTCACCCTCATCCCCTCAGTCGCCACCAAGTACGAAGCATACACAGATAGCTCGGTAAACAGTACATCATACTCAGACACCGTCATCCCCGGAGTCTGGCGTAACGACTCAAACTGGCGCGCTCGAGCATCCCTGACGCTCGGTGGAAGAAAACGGGCAAGAAACGCCATCACAAACTTAGCCCAGGTCATAGGACCAAGACCCGCGGCCCTGCCTCTCTCTAAGGACTCACACCACTTCTGGGCCGGACCCTCCAGACGGAAACTCGCGAACTCCACCCATCTCTCGTCAGAGCATCGGAGCGAACGACAAATCCTGGACATCCGGTCGATAAACGACTGCGGATCCTCAGTAGCATCTGTGCCAGTGAACACCGGAGGCCTCAGCCTCATGAACTCTGTCAGCGACACGGTAATAACCTCCGGAGCTATAACTGCGACTGCCAGAACAGTAGGTACCGTCATGGTCCCCGCTACGGGTGGAACAACTGCCTGCCCCTGTGCTCTAATGGCCTCAACTAAAGTCCCCATCATATGGCGTAGGTCCTGCATACCAGCCCCAAACATAGCAATGTGCTCCAGTACAACAGGCGTACCGCCCTGGTCAATCCTCGCCTCAGACGAGTCGACTCCGACCTCGGCCGTCGCGGCCGCTCTCTGTGCCCTCGTAGTCTTCGGTGGCATATAGGCTGGAAATTGAAACAAGATTCGATAAGGATACAGAAATCGAATCACTAGGATGTATAAAATCATGGAAAGAATTTCAATAAGTCCTAAGGTCACTTAGGCGGAGTATCGTGTCGTAAGTATGCCGCGAAACATACACACGCTACGTCACTCTGCTTAAACTACCTACTCCATCATACCAAGGTCATCCTACACTCCGAAAGGTAAAACCTATCGCTCTGATACCAACTTTGTCACGACCCGAAATTTTGGACAGTGACCGGCACTTAAATTACGTAACGTCTACAGGCGTACGCAACTTAAGTAAGCCGAAACCCAGAAATCTAAACCACCCAAAACTGGATCAAAGGAGAAAAACATAGTTTAAAATATTCGGAAATTCTCAAGTAAAATAATCTTTAAGTTTAGTTTTCGTTCTTGAAAATTTCGGCAGCACCTCCTTTGTAAAAACTAGCCCCGAAAACGGGTACAACATAGATAAAATATAAAGCATCCCAAATGGGAGCAAAATCACGCCCAACGGCGGAGATAATCACCACAACATGTATACGACGCCGAAGCGAAGAAATATCAAAGAAAAGACCGCATAAAGAAGTAAACCTTTCAACAAAACCGGCTTCTACGAGCACCGCACCAAAAGTCACAAAAATAATAATACAACACCGAATCCTCACAACTCGTCTCTAAGTCAAATAAAAGAAGTGGTAGATGGAGAATACTAGATCAAATCAAAAAGATATACAATGTACAAACAGATAACCGCAAACCCACCTAAAAGCAAAGGCCTCACAGCCAAACGTAGCGGTATCCGCAAAAGTAGAGATGATAAGACGCCCTGCCGTGACTACTCAGAGGGTAAGTCCTGCAAAACACTGTGGCACAATGGGGGTGAGTTGCCAACTCGTGAATAGTAAATAACATTATACTGTAATCGCAAGTATGCACGAATATCGATAAATCTAGCACATGTAATCTGATAGCATAAATATGGCAGTATGGATATGCAAAAATCATGTAATGGTACATCAGCAGGGTACTACAACTACATGAAGCAATGCATATCAGAATAATCCTGAGTGTGTGGGATGATATAATAAAACCTCATGCAAAATCATCAACATAGGAAAACACCAGTGTCCCTCACTGAAACATCAAATCCCAAATCCTCAGGCACCGCATCCTCAGATCGGCCCTCACATCCTGTAAATCTCATGGAACCTGAGTGTCAAACATCGACACCCGAAACATCATGAAAACATATACCTGTATGTATCTATCTATCTATCTATATATATATATATATATATATGTATATATATATATAAGGATGAGGATATCAACCACGTATGTCCACCGACGATATGTACAAATCATGGAAAACCAGAGTGTCAAACACCGACACTCGAAACATCATGAAACCCGTGTCTAGCATCGACACGTAAATCCTCATAACTCAGGCGTTGTCACCATGACTGGCCCTGACGATATGTCATACATCACTCCGTTCAGTATCCCCATGGTAACCACCGAGTCCAAATACAATCACCGGTAATTACTTGCCCACCTTCCAGGCTCATCGTCTGTACTACGAACATCTTGCCGAGGGGAACCGTACCGGGCCCCACCATGTACCCGCACACGGCTCACTTGTTGGATATATGTATGCCCTAGAGGCCATTATATGATAGTGGATATATTTATACATGTATATATATATTCAGTGTACATTCTTGCTCGACATGATAGTATGCTATCTGGTTCTTCTTTATCTGACATGTTGATTTGATCATGCTTTTATTCATTCACACATGTTGATAAAGCCCTGAGGATATAGGCTTGACTACTGTGATTATGATAGAGATCATACTAGTGGGACATCTGTAGTTTATAAGCATATCCTGGAATGTCCCTAGTCGAAGGTGTATCGAGACGGGGCATCGATATACCAGAGTAGACTAGCGTATATGATACTAGACCCATATGATAGGCAATGGATATTCCCACATTCATCGATGTTTGACATCGAGATCGTATACGGGTGCTCAGTGGTGACTGGGTACACTGGACGGACTCACCGAGAACTCCTATATGGAACTATATCTATCGTCAGATAGCAGTTCTCAGGCAACACTGGTGCAGGTTAGTCTGTAGACCCGAGATCGTCATATAGTCTTGTGTGTTCTCCCACTGTACTTTGATTACCACCCTACCACGGCTTTACTGAGTCGTGCAAAAAGGTGGCCGTTGAGTACAGTCCCGAGACACACGAAGGCGATGAGCGATAGGAGGGGTTTCGTCTTTCCCGGTATTGGGTGTTGATGCTGTGCTGTGCTTGATTGGCTATATCAGTAAGTCCCTGGCCAGGGCTGTTGAGATTTACTGATAAGTGTTATCAGTAGTTTCTCGATCTGTTATAGACCATTCATCGACACGATTTATTGAGTTATTGTTGTCGACGTTACCATCCCTAGACTCGATATGCTGCATATCTGACGAAGAGACCGGACTGTACAGTAGTGTTGCCGGTTGGCTCGATGGGAGTTATGACGGGTTCGCTTGTTTTCTTCTGATCGCTCAATACCCGGATGGCCGTTACGTTTAGCTGACCGCTTGCGGCTTGGGGGTGCTTGATATGATCATCACCTACTGCCGGCGTATTGACGAGTCTTAGAGTCCCACAATTGAGTTGCCTAGTCCAGGCGAAACGATGTGGTGCGCATATGTGATATGCGCGTGGACCCGGTTAAAATGCCCGTATGAGATACCGTATATTAATCGGGCGGTTTGCTTTTGGTCGGGTCGTATGCGATATGACCGGTTTCCTAAATCAAGTGTTGATTTATCATTGACCATTAGTTTCTCACTTTAAACCCTTTTCTTATCTTTTTATTGTATGCATGCATGTATGCATGTATTCTCATTCATGCACATAGGATGTGCATGCACACATACATGCATACATGATTCTATCATGGTTGTTGATATAGTGGATGGTGGCAATATAAGACTCACACCATTTATAAAATATATGGATATTATTTTTGGAAAAAGAAAAATGGAAATGAAAATTGTTATCATGGTTTAATATTATATTCTTTCACTAACCCTTTGGTTTAACCATGATTTAATTTCAATGGCCATTTTTGATCCAAACTAAAATATCTAGATATTTTATAATCATGGTTAAGAATGACAGAGTGAAAATATATATATTTTCATTTCTCATTTTTTCACAAGCGTATCATTATCTTAAGCTCTTTACATGCCATCCTCTTCTTCCTCCTTTCTCTCTTGCTCTCTAGTTTTCTCAAGTGAGCAAAAGAGTCACCAAGTTAGGGTTTTGAAGTGAGAAAACAAACCACATCACCATTCTATACTAGTCTTGCCCATTAGTGTAGAGTGTTAGCTTCCATTTCTTCTCTTGATCTAGTGGAACTTCAAGTTTGGACAAAGAGGACTCCGGGTGGATCGTCGTGGACCTAGAGGATCTCAAGCGAACCTTTTTCCAACCCTCAAGTAGCCAAAGAGGCTAGCGTACGGAGCTACAAAGGTTGTACTCTCAAAACCCTTACTTTTACTACTTGTGTTCATGTTAAAGTTAAGTTGCCCTAAATTTTCTAGCAGGATCCTTAAGATAGTTTCTTTAACACCATAAAAATTTAAATATGGTATGTGTGTTGCCTCCAAACCCTTGTAGTGGTGCTGTAGGAAACCCTTCATGGTATTAGAGCCAAGCTAGAACCTTAGGCGACGTTTAGGCGAAGTTAAAACTCCGATCGAACCATGAAATACGGATTTTGACCCTTCTCTGGACTTTTTTTAAAACTGTGTTATTTTCTGAATTAAAAATACTTAAAAAATTCGGTAGGGAAATCTAAGCAAAACTGTAAAAGACGAAGCCATAATCCGTACATACCGCCGCAGAACCGCGGCCATACCTTGCTTAGGCCGCGGATCCGCGGCCGTACAGGAGTATTATAGCCTCGTTTTTGTACAGTAATGTTCTTAACTGCTTGTACATATTTTTAGGTATTTTTAATCAGACTCAAATGTTGAGTGTTCTGGGGATTGTTTTGGATTCGTTGATTCGATCGGAAAATTTAATTTCGTGCTGTTTTCGGGTAATTTAGAAAGTATTAAAAAGTTCGAACGGATATCATTAACTCACTTTTTCCCGGCACGGAAAACTTTCAAGTGTTGAATTTTTCCCGAGCTTTAATCTTTCGGAAAAACGTGCAAGTAACGTGGTGGACCCTCTATAAGAACACAAACCTTAACTCGATTATGTGACCGTCTGAACTGCCTCTAAACCTTAGGGTTTGGGGCAGTACGGCGTGCCACATATGAGGCGTTAGCTTGACCCTTCTACGGCTGGACCACTGCTACTGTGACACATTCTGGGATTTTTGAACTCCGCTCAAGTGTTGAGCTATTTAGGAAATCTTGGGTATTTGATTATTCGATCGGAAAGTTTAATACTGTCTATTTATCTGGAATGTGATACAATATGTGGAATTCATATAGTTAGACATGAAATGCGAAGTATGTGATATTTCGGATTTACGATGTCTAAACTGATTGTGGATTCCAAATGTTGTAGTTTTACACTTTCTTTTCTGTGACCGTAAGTGTAGTATGTCGCATATCGCCGGTTTCGTCGCTATACATCAACGACAATTGGGGTACGCATACTTACTTACGTTGATGATATATGATATTATGTGTTGCTGAGATATGATGTGCAGGATTGTCGCAATTGAATAGCCGGGGTTTTTTATGTGAGATGAGAGTTTTCTTTTCATTCATGTAAAATTCAAATGTAATGTAATATTATTTTATTTGGGGCACTTCCGGGTTGAGGTTGATGTCACCAGTGTTGTATATTATTTACTTTTCCGCATTAGGATAGACCCAAGGAGGGGAGCATAAGTGACCGGGTTCTGGGGTTCAGTGGGAGGCCATCTCGAGGAGTCGAGACCGGGTCTCCTAAACTCCAGAATTGGTAGGGTCGCTTGCCGCTCTCGTAGGGGTTTAGGGGTGTGGGCTTGGCTATTCATCGCGACTGTGGAATCTGTATTTTCTATTGATTGGCCGAATACTAAATACGGACGTCCTAGTATATCCTATATTATCATATATGTATTTCTGCTGCCTGTATTCTGTGATGTGATATCTGAGACGAATGATATATTATATATAAGATATATAGTAGACGTTGCTTATATTTTGTAGGGCTCCTAGGCACACTAATGAGGTCTCACAAGGCATCAACTATGCCAAATTCAAATTTTTCCGGTGCCGAGAAACCCTAATGCGATCGTTAACTAGAGTTTAGGCGAAACTACAAGCTACTAAACTACTTTAGTACTAAGTGAATGGAAATACAACCCTGTAGATCCGGTCTTCCACTTCCTTAGCTCCGTGATGATGTCCCTCCGCTGCGATCATCGGATCCTGGACTCTAGCGATGGTTTCGTCGAAGAAATGATCGGGCTAGGTCGTCGACTTCGATGCCGAAGATGATCAACGTCGAGGCAACTCAAGATCAAGCTCCAACTTCACCAACTCATGAAACTTGTGAAGAAAACACCCTATACTACATGGCAAGTGGTAAAGGATGAAGAAATAGGAAGTGGGTTCACTTTGGATTTGGATTTCCCACTCTTTTTCTCATGTCACCATTAAAGGTAGCAAGGTTTCTTCTTCTTGAAGAAGAAGAAGAAGAAAAATATGATAAGAATTATTATTTAAAAGAAAATCCAAGTCATTCTTATCATAATGCAACCATGGTTGAGTGTAGAGAATAAACGATGGTTAGGTGAATGGTTAGGTTAAGCAAAAGAAACAAAAATGGTCAAAGCTTCTTGAAGCTTCAAGGAAAAAACAAAAGAAGCAACCATTTCTTTTCTTGCTAAAATGAATACAAAAATAAAATAAATAATCAAGAAATGATAACAAAACCCTAACCATTCACTTAAACATGGTTTAAAGTAAACATACACCCAAGTTTGCATGTATCATCAAACATGATACAACCTAGTGCACAAAACTATATCATATATACAATGTGCACATCAAGTGAGAAAATCCATCTTTAAGTGAACAAATACTAGTTAATGTAAAGTAATATATTTAATATATAATTATACATTAAATCATTAAATCAACACTTGATTTAACGATCCGGTCATATCGCATATGACCGACTAATATCCAATGTATCGACTTATCGAATCAATCCTTGATTCGATAACTAGGTTATATCGCATACAACCAATCGATACATTCATCGTGAGAATAGAATACGGTATCACATACACGCATTATTCTCGGTCCTGCACATATCTCATATGCGCTCCTATTTCGTTACGCTTGAGCCAGGAAACCTCTGTGTAGGACTCTAAAGACTCGTCAATACGCCGGCAGCAGGTGATGATCATATCAAACACCACAAGCCGCAAGCGTTCTGCTAAATGTAACGGCCACCCGGGTATTGAGCGATCAGAAGATCGACGAGCAAGCCCGCTCACACTCCTGTGAATCCAACCAGTAACACTTACCGTATAGTCCGGTCTCGTCGTCTGATATGTCGCATATCTTGCCTTGGGGTGGTAAACGTCAGACCCCAATAGCTTGATAAGTCGTGTCGATATAAGGTCTATAACAATTCGAGAAACTACTGGTAACACTTACCAGTAAATCTCAGCAACCCTGGCCAGGGATTTCCGGTTATAGCCAATCGAACACAGCGCAACATCAACTCCCTATACCGGGAGAGACGAATCCCCTCCTATCGCTCATTGCTTCCATATGATTCGGGACTGTACCCAAAAACCACCATTTTGCACGCCCTCTTGGACGTGGTAAGGTGGAAATCAAAGCACAGTGGGAATCACACAAGACTCTATGACGATCTCGGGTCAACAGACTACTCTGTACCAGTGTCACCAGAGAACTGCCATCTGACGTAAGGTATAATACCATCTGGGAGTTCTCGGCGAGTCCGTCCAGTGTACCCAGTCTCCACTGAGCACCCGTATATTATCTCTGATGTCAAACACCAATGGATATGGGATCATCTATCGCCCATCTGTATGGGTCGAGAATGTATACACTATTCTACTCTGGTATATCGATGCCCCGTCTCGATACACCCACGACTAGGGACCTTAAAGGATGTACCTATGGACTACCATGTCCCCACTAGTCTGATCTGCATCATAGTCCAGGTAGTCAAGTACACATCCTAAGGGCTTTACCAACATGTAACAGAGAGACAATCAGCGTACACGTTAAGGTAAAGAGCAACCAGATATCACACTATCATGTCGAGCAAGAAAGTCCTCCCTATATATGTCCAAGCATCCACTACAATATACATCCTATGTATAGCAATGGCCTCTAAGGCATACATATAACTAACAATCTCCCACTTGCACTAGGGCCATCTGATAGCAGTGGTTGTAGTATCTCATACTCAACCATCCCATAAAAGTCTCTCTCTTGGAAAAGGCCTTTGTGAGTGGATCCGCTGTATTGTCCTCTGAGTCTACTCTCCTGACCTCGATCCCTTGGAGATCAACCATCTCCACGATCAGGTGACACTGCCTTAGAATATGTCTGGATCACTGATGGGATGGGCTTTCCTTGGCATAAGCCACAACTCCATTGTCTCACAATGGTAGGAATGAAGTTCATCTCATGAACCAATATACACCCAGACTTCCTCTTTGGTAGTATCTTTGGTAGCGATGTATCCAGCCTTTATCGTCTAGTATGCCATGGTATCTAGCTTGGAACTCTTCCAACATACCGTCCCTTTACTGAGGGTAAAGACAATGCATGTGACTGACTTTCAGTCGTCCTTATAACCCTGGAACCCGTCCAGTGATTCTCCCCAGGATCGATTGATACCATCTCACTATCCTAACATCCAATTAGATCTATCTCATAGATCCAAAATCCAGGATTTAGTAGGTATCACTTTGATCCTATATAGAGAATCTTTGTGATAAGCGGAGATTGACCGAGCGTAGCATAGGATACTCCCTTCTTATCAAGAGTATGTCATCCACGTGCTCTACGAGGATCACCACCATACTCCCTACTACCTTTTTGTATATACAAGGTTCATCTACCATTTTGATGAAGTCAAACTCTTTGACTACCACATCAAAACAGACGTTCCAACTCCGCGATGCCTGCATTATCATATAAAACATCTTGCACACATTTCCGCTGCTCCCACTGTCTACGAAGCCCTCTGGCTATGTACTTATAGACGCTCTCTTTCAAAAACATCATTTAGAAAAGCTGTCAAGGCACCCAACCACCAGATATCGTAGTCATGGTATGTAGCCGTGGCAAGTAGGTTCTGGATGGACTTAAGCATAGGCCCCAGAAAAGGTTTCATTATTAGCCACAACTGGTCTACGATGCAAACCTTTAACAAGTCTAGCTTTGAAAGTCTCAACCTTTCCATGTACACCAAGTAATCTTCTCAAGATATACTTGCTCCTGATGGGGATTTAACCCTTTAAATAAAGCAACCAAAGTCCATACTTTGTTGGTGTATAAGGATTCCATCTCAGATTACTAAGCATCCAGCCATTCTTATAGAGTCTTACTCCTGATGGCCAGCTCGAAACTAGTTGGGCCATCATCTCATGATGCAATCCTCGCTCCCACTTTCATAGAGAAACCGAAGTATCTCTCAGGTGGGTGAGGAACCCTACTAGATCGGCGGGGAGGCTGAGGTTCGTTAGCAACTATTGAATCGTTTGGTTTTATCAAATCATCTGCTGTAGTTTGTATAGCTGGAACCTTTCCAGTTCTACATTACAGACCTTGCCTCGTGCTTGTCCGGATTTTGCTTTTAGACATAGGCCGGTCAACCCCAAATCTTAACTAGCTTAAGACATGGGCTCTTCCCATACCATATCTCATATGGAGTGGTAGGCTGTGATCTGATTCGAACCTAATTTCTATAGGTATGCAACTTCTCAAGTGCATAACCCCCAAAAAGGAAACAGGTAACTCAGTAGTACTCATCATAGAGCGCACCATATCGAATAGGGTGCAATTGCTCCGCCCCGATATACCATCGTGCTATGGTGTATACGGAGGAGTAATGCTGAGAGAGAATCTCATTCTCCTTTAGAATAGTCCAGGAATTCTATGCACAAGTATTCTCCTCCTTGATCTCATCAAAGGACATAATACTTATACCCGTATTGGTTCTCTACTTCTAACTTATATTCTGTGAATATCTCAAAAGGTTCGGACTTGTGTTTCAACAGGAACATATGACTGACTCTTGAGAGATCATCAGAGAATGTAATGAAGTACAAAGAACCGGTCCTGGCATGTGTAGACGGGGAACCTTACATACATCAACATGTATCAATCCCAAGAGTTTACTAACTCTTTCTCTGTTTTCAATAAACATAGCTATAGTCATCTTATCTCTGTGACATGACCAGCAAGTTTCATAAGATGTAAATTCAAACTGATTTAAATATGCATCTATATTTAACTTCAGCTAGTCGGGTCGCATTGATATTACCAAGTCTACAATACCTTAAAAAGGATTCGTTCATTTCTGAACTCTTCCTCTTGTGTGTGTTCCGTATACTAAGAACTGTAGTTTGATTTAGAACATCAATGCTTTTAGATAACGTGCCTGAACCGATCAACTTTTGATATAGGAAATGTTCAAAACATTATCCAACAATACAAAATTTTATCATTTCTTTACTAATAAAGAGACTGATATGATTTTGTATATCAGGTTCGGTATCTAATAACATTCGTTCAGAATCAATGTATTTGGAATACAGGGTGACAGTGACCAACAGACTTGGCTGCAACACTTGCACCGTTTTCTGTCTCATGAAACTTATCACCCGTTCTCAGTTCTCTACCTTTCTGTAGCCCTATGTATCAGATTACATATCTGGGATCCTGATCCGGTATCTAATATCCAGGACATAGAGGATACAGAGAAACAGTTCTTTGTAATGAACACACCCGAAGATGATGCATCAACATGCACTTTCTTCGTTTTGGCGGCACGGGAAATCTGGTATTCCCCTATTTCCTGCTCTGTCTTATAACAATTATAAGTTGGAGCGGGACCAACGTTCCCCAGCTCAGTATAACAAGCGGGTTCGGTTAATACATCCGTATTATTATCTTGATTAAGGCGTGATATGGTCACTACCTGGAGAGAGAGAGAAGAAAATACTCAGCGTATGCTCTTGCAAGATCAGATTGGTTATTATTTTATCTAATCAGGATGGCTCCCACTATTTTAATCAAATCTTCCTTCAAACCCTAAAAGGAAAGACTAGCCGGGATTAATTACACACTACAAGTTCGCCAATCTTTCAGCCAGGCCAGTGTCGGTACTTTGAGGGAGGTCCCCCGTGCTTTCGCACGAACCTAATTAATGTAAACCTCGTTTTCACAGAGGCGTAACCCCGTTGACACCTTTCTAGACACCTACTTGATCGGCTAATTGTAATGTGTAAAACTCTCCCAGGAGTAACTCTTACTCGCAGCGGGTATCGGGATCCAACTATCTCATAGATGGCATGCAATCTCACTGCAAATTTCAACACTTGAAATTCCCGATAATATTTTGCCCTTAGCGTCCTATGACCTTGACGCAGGCCAACAAATCATAGTCCACCAGTCAAGTTCAACCCGTCATTTCTTGATTGAATTAAACCCACCAGCACGACCCTTGACTCAGGCCAACAAAGTCGCACGACTACCCTAATCCAATCTGCATCATATGCATAAACAGATAAATGCTGGTTAGCTACCGCACACTACGCCTTGACGCAGGCCAACAAACGTAGCACGAATACTAAGTAGGACTTATTTGAAATGACGGAGGGCTACGACAGGTTTTTCTGAAAACCTATTGCGTAATGAACTTGATATCATTGTAGAATCAAATGATTTTAAAATGGAGTGTTTTTTAGGCTTTTCTAGTTTTGCTAAAGGGGTCACTCCCGGTGAAGGGATCGTCGGCCCTTTCCTCGCCGAATGGGATGCGGGATATATCATATATATCACTGTGCAAAGCAGAAACTATAGAAGCAATCAAAAGACAAACCGAGTGTGTAGCATCTGCCAGTTATTGCTAAAGGGGTCACTCCCGGTGAAGGGATCTCGGCCCTTTCCTCATTGAATAAGGTGTAGGATATATCATATATACCGCTGTGCAAAGCAAGAACTGTAGCTACCTGTTTTAATTTTGAAATTCAAATCCACAACATCATTAGGTTTCTTTTATTTCATTAATCATATTAATGAAGTCCCATCATTTAAGTTACCTAAACATCACAGATAAATACGACGTACACTTATGCCATCCGCATTCGCCTCGATGTCCCCCTCGTGCACCGTTAGGTTAGGTAACTAACGGCAAAGCGGGGCAGGGCTAGCGCGGGTGTAAAACATAAGTAACGTCTATATAATATATCATATATACTATATACAGTATCTATCAGAACATATCAAATTATCACATCACAGATATCGCAGCAGAAGAATCATATGAAACATTGGATATATTAGGACGTCCGTGTTTTCAATACGAGCCAGTATAAAACACGGATTCCACGGTCGCGATGAATAGCCAAACCCACACCCCTAGACCCCTACGAGAGCGGCAAGCAACCCTACCAATTCCAGGGTTAAGAGACCCGGACTCGACTCCTCGAGATGGTCTCCCACTGGACCCTAGAACCCGGTTACTTGTGCTCCCCTCCTTGGATCTATCCTAGTGCAGAAAAGTAAATAATATACAAAAGGTGATATCTTCCGCAACCTGGAAGTGCCCCAATAAAAGAATATTACATACAAGTTTTTACATGAATGAAAATGAAAAACACTCATCTCACATAAACCCCCCCGGCTATTCAAACACGACGATCCAATATAACATATCCAGCAACACATAACATCACATGTCATCAACGTAAGTAAATATGCGCATCCCAATTGTCGTTGACATATAGCAACGAAACCGGCGATATCACATATTACAATTACGGTCACAGAAAAGAAAGTGTAAAACTACAACAGTTGGAATCTGCAAACTCTTTAGACATCGCATGCCTAATCAAATGAATTCCTTAGAAATCACATGCCTAACAATTATAAACCCCGCATTTTAGTCTCATTTATCGAAAAATCTCTTCAATATCTAGTCGGCCAATTCAACAAAATTCCCGGCATCCTGACCGAATGCTCGTCGCAAACTTTAGTAGACGACCGCACCCCCGATACCGTCGACGAAGTGCACTAAGGCGGAACACCGCTGCCGCGAGCACCCGAACGGATGCTTTCGGCGACGGAGTTCTCCTACAGTCACTTGGTCGGGGCTATAGGGCGTAGCTATCTATTAAGTTTACCGGGGAGTATCCGCGTACGCTACGCGATTGCGACGGACTTTTGATCGCATCAAAATTCCGTGGCAACCGATCAAGTGAGACTAAACTGGTATGTTTATAACATTCATTCAGTTATCTCATAACTATGTGTAGATTCCAAATATTGTATCACATTCCAGATAAATAGAAAATGTTAAACTTTTCGATCGAACAATCAAACACCCAACTTTTCCCGAAACAACTCAACACATGAAATAAGTTTAAAAACATTCACTTCATGCCTCAGTACCAATGGTCCAGCCGTAGAAGGGTCAAGCCAACGCCTCACATGTGGCATGCCGTACTGCCCCAAACCCTAAGGTTCAAAGGGCAGTTCAAGACGGTCACATAATCGAGTTAAGGTTTGTTGTCTTCTGGAGGGTCCATCGCGTTATTTGCACTACTTCGAACGTTCTTAAACTACGGAAAGATCCAACACTTGGAAATTTCCCGATATGGAAAAAGTGGGTATTTATATCCGGTCGAGCTTTTTAACATTTTCTAAAATTACACGGAAAAACAAAACAAAGTTAAAATATCCGATCGAATCATTAAATCCCCAAAACAACCCAGAAAACTCAACTGTTGAGTATCAATTAAAAATTCCCATAAAATACAGCATTTACAGATGGGCATTACTGTGAAAAGCAAGTGACAAGATTCACTTATACGGCCGTGGAACCGCCGCGAATGCCAGGGTGGGGCCGCGGTTCCGCGGCAGTTTAGTTGACTTGGGGACACGTGCCTCACAGTAACCCCTAGAAATCCCTGCTGAATTTTTTGGATATTTTTAATTCACAAAAATCCAAAATTCCAGAAAATGTCCAGAGAGTGGTTTGAGTTAGGGTTTCTAGGTTCGATCGGCATTCTAACTTCGTCAACAGTTCGCCTAAGGCTCTAGCTAGGCTCTGATACCACTGTAGGGTTCCTAGGCACACTAATGAGGTCTCACAAGGCATCAACCATGCCAAATTCAAATTTTTCCGGTGCCGAGAAACCCTAATGCGATCGTTAACTAGAGTTTAGGCGAAACTACAAGCTACTAAACTGCTTTGTACTAAGTGAATGGAAATACAACCCTGTAGATCCGGTCCTCCACTTCCTTAGCTCCGTGATGATGTCCCTCCGCTGCTATCATCGGATCCCGGACTCTAGCGATGGTTTCGTCGAAGAAATGATCGGGCTAGGTCGTCGACTTCGATGCCGAAGATGATCTACGTCGAGACAACTCAAGATCAAGCTCCAACTTCACCAAGTCATGAAACTTGTGAAGAAAACACCCTATATTACATGGCAAGTGGTAGAGGATGAAGAAATAGGAAGTGGGTTCACTTTGGATTTGGATTTCTCACTCTTTTTCTCATGTCACCATTAAAGGTAGCAAGGTTTCTTCTTCTTGAAGAAGAAGAAGAAGAAGAAGAAGAAGAAAGAATATGATAAGAATTATTATTTAAAAGAAAATCCAAGTCATTCTTATCATAATGCAACCATGATTGAGTGTAGAGAATAAACTATGGTTAGGTGAATGGTTAGGTTAAGCAAAAGAAACAAAAATGGTCAAAGCTTCTTGAAGCTTCAAGGAAAAAACAAAAGAAGCAACCATTTCTTTTCTTGCTAAAATGAATACATAAATAAAATAAATAATCAAGAAATGATAACAAAACCCTAACCATTCACTTAAACATGGTTTAAAGTAAACATACACCCAAGTTTGCATGTATCATCAAACATGATACAACCTAGTGCACAAAACTATATCATATATACAATGTGCACATCAAGTGAGAAAATCCATCTTTAAGTGAACAAATAATAGTTAATGTAAAGTAATATATCTAATATATAATTATACATTAAATCATTAAATCAACACTTGATTTAATGATCCGGTCATATCGCATATGACCGACTAATATCCAATGTATTGACTTATCGAATCTGTAGGGTTCCTAGGCACGCTAGTGAGGTCTCCCAAGCCATCAACCATGGCAATTTTAAAAATTATGGTGCCTACAAACCCTAAACTACGGATCGATAACTAGATGTCTAGGCGAAAAGGAACTAGTTAACACTTAACTAATGAGAAAGCGGAAATACAACCTTTGTAGATCCGGTGCTCCACCTCCATAGCTCCGCAACGAAGTCCTCTCCGCTGTCCAAGTCAAATCCGGGCTCTAGGATCGGCTTCGTCGGAGAATGGGCAAGCTAGGTCGTCGATGTCCATGCCGAAGATGATCTACGTCGAGGCATCTCTAGATCAAGCTCACAACTTCACCAAGTCAAGAAATTTGTGAAGTAAACACACTCTACTACTTGGCAAAAGGTAGAGGATGAAGAAATAGGAAGTGGGTTAACTTTAGAATTAGATTTCTCACTCAAAAACATCAATCACCATTGATGGAGGTGAAGCTTTTCTTCTTGAAGTCAAGGAAGAAGAAGAAGAAAGCTTATCCAAAGTTATGATAAGTTAATTCTAAAAAGAAAAGAATAATACATTCTTATCATCTTAGAACCATGGTTTAGTGTAGAGAATTAATCATGGTTGAGTGGTATGGTTAGGGTTAAGGATGAGATAAGAATAGTGGACTAAGTCAAAGCTTCATGAAGCTTTAACAAAACAACAAAAGAAGCCACCATCCTTTTCTCTTTCTTTTATTCATTTATCAAAAATAAATGGATAACAAAATAAGATAAATGAATAACTAAATTATAAACCCTAACCATTTCATTAACCAAGGTTTAATACTTTACACTTAACCAAAAAGCATGCATCATCAAACATGATACAAGCAAGTGCACAAAATCATATCGCATATGTAATGCGCACAAACCAAGTGAGAAAATCCGTCTAAAGTGAACCGATACTAGTTAATGCAAAGTAATATATCAAATATATAATTATACATTAAATCATTAAATCAACACTTGATTCAATGATCCGGTCATGCACACATAACCGACTGGTATCATTAGTAACATCTTATCGAATCAACACTTGATCCGATAACCCGGCTATATCGCATATAACCGATCAATGTCACATCGCGAGAATCGAATACAGTATCACATACTCGTATTATTCTCGGTCCCGCACATATCTCATATGCGCTCCTATTTCGTTTCGCTTGAGCCAGGAAACCTCTATGTAGGACTCTAAAGACTCGTCAATACGCCGGCAGCAGGCGATGATCATATCAAACACCCACAAGCCGCAAGCGGTCTGCTAAACGTAACGGCCACCCGGGTATTGAGCGATCTGAAGATCGACGAGCAAGCCCGCTCACACTCCAGTGAATCCGACCAGTAACACTACCGTACAGTCCGGTCTGATCGTCTGATATGTCGCATATCCCGCCTAGGGGTGGTAAACGTCAGACCCCAATAGCTCGATAAGTCGTGTCGATATGAGGTCTATAACTGTTCGAGAAACTACTGGTAACACTTACCAGTAAATCTCAGCAACCCTGGCCAGGGATTTCCTGTTATAGCCAATCGAACACAGCGCAACATCAACCCCCATATACCGGGAGAGACGAATCCCTTCCTATCGCTCATTGCCTCCATGTGACTCGGGACTGTACCCAAAAACCACCGTTTTGCACGCCCTCTTGGACGTGGTAAGATGGAAATCAAAGCACAGTGGGAACCACACAAGACTCTATGACGATCTCGGGTCAACAGACTACTCTGTACCAGTGTCACCAGAGAACTGCCATCTGACGTGAGGTATAATACCATCTGGGATTTCTCGGCGAGTCCGTACAGTGTACCCAGTCTTTACTGAGCACCCGTATATCATCTCTGATGTCAAACACCAATGGATATGGGATCATCCATCGCCCATCTGTATGGGTCGAGAAGGTACACGCTAGTCTACTCTGGTATATCGATGCCCCGTCTCGATACACCCACGACTAGGGACTTTGAAGGATGCACTTATGGACTACCATGTCCCCACTAGTATGATCCGCATCATAGTCCAGGTAGTCAAGTACCGATCCTAAGGGCTTTACCAACATGTAACAGAGAGACAATCAGTATACACGTTAAGGTAAAGATCAACCAGATAGCATACTATCATGTCGAGCAAGAAAGTCCTCCCTATATATGTCCCAGCATCCACTACAATATACATCCTATGTACAGTAATGGCCTCTAGGGCATACATATAACTAACAATCTCCCACTTGCACTAGGGCCATCTGTAGCAGTGGTTGCAGTATCTCATACTCAACCATCCCATTAAAAGTCTCTCTCTGAGAACAGGCCTTTGTGAGTGGATCCGCTGTGTTGTCCTCTGAGTCTACTCTCCAAACCTCGATCACCCTGGAGATCAACCATCTCCATGATCAAGTGATACTGCTTTAGAATATGTCTGGATCACTGATGGGACCGGCGTTCCTTGGCATAAGCCACAACTCCATTGTCACACAATGGGAGGAACATAGTTCATCTCATGAACCAATATACACCCAAACAGCCTCTTTGGTAGCATCTTAAGTAGCGATGTATCCAGCCTTTATCGTCTAGTATGTCTCGGTATCTAGCTTGGAACTCTTCCAACATACCGTCCCTTTACTGAGGGTAAAGACAAAGCCTGTGACTGAATTTCAGTCGTCCTTATCACCCTGGAACCCTTCCAGTGATTCTCCCCAGGATCGATTGATACCATCTCACTACAGCTAGTGAGTATCCTAACATCCATTTAGATCTATCTCATAGATCCAAAATCCAGGATTTAGGAGGTATCACTTTAATCCTATATGGAGAATTATGGTGATAAGCGGAGATTGATCGAGCGTAGCATAGGAAACTCCTTCCCTATCAAGAGTATGTCATCCACGTACTCTACGAGGATCGTCACCATACTTCCTACTACCTTTTTGTATATACGAGGTTCATCTACCATTTTGATGATGTCAAACTTCTTTGACTAATTCATCAAAACAGATGTTCCAACTCCGCGATGCCTGCTTTATCATATAAAACATCTTGCACACGTTTCCGCTGCTCCCACTGTCTACGAGGCCCTCTGGCTGTGTACTTATAGACGCTCTCTTCTAAATCATCATTTAGAAAAGCAGTCAAGACACACAACCACCAGATATCGTAGTCATGGTATGTAGCCGTGGCAAGTAGGATCTGGATGGACTTAAGCATAGCTACTTGAAAAGGTTTCATCATTATCCACGCCTGGTCGATGACGAAAAGCTTTAACAAGTCTAGCTTTGAAAGTCTCAACTTTTCCATCTACACCAAGTAATCTTCTCAAGATATACTTGCTCCTGATGGGAATTTAACCCTTCAGATATAGCAACTAAAGTCCATACTTTGTCGGTGTATAAGGATTCCATCTCAGATCGATAAGCATCCAGCCATTCTTACAGAGCCTTACTCCTGATGGCCAGCTCGAAACTAGTTGGGTCATCATCTCATGATGCATTCCTCGCTCCCACTGTCATAGAGAAACCGAAGTATCTCTCAGGTGGGTGAGAAACCCTACTAGATCGGCGGAGAGGCTGAGGTTCGTTGGAATCTACTGAATCCTTTGGTTCTTTCAAATCATCAGCTGCAGTTTGTATAGCTGGAACTCTTCCAGTTCTACATTACAGACCTTGCCTCGAGCTTGTCCGGATTTTGCTTTCAGACATAGGCCGGACAACCCCAAATCTTAACTGACTTAAGACATGGGCTCTTCCCATACCATATCATATATGAAGTGGTAGGCAACTGATTTGATTCGAACCCTATTCAATAGGTATGCAGCTTCTCAAGCGCATAACTCCCAAAAGGAAAAAGGTAACTCAGCAGTACTCATCATAGAGCACACCATATCAAATAGGGTGTATCTGCTCCGCCCCGATATACCATCGTGCCATGGTGTATACAGAGGAGTAATGCTGAGAGAGAATCTCATTCTCCTTTAGTATAATCCAGGATTTCCGTGCACAAGTATTCTCCTCCTTGATCTCATCAAAGGACATAATACTTATACCTGTTATTGGTTCTCTACTTCTAACTTATATTCTGTGAATATCTCAAAAGGTTCGGACTTGTGTTTCAACAGGAACATAGGTCTGAATCTTGAGAGATCATCAGAGAACGTAATGAAGTATAAAGAACCGGTCATGGCATGTGTAGACAGGAGACCTTACATACATCATCATGTATCAGTCCCAAGAGTTCACTAACTCTTTCTCTGTTTCCAATAAACAGAGCTATGGTCATCTTATCTTTGTGACATGACTGGCGAGTTTCACAAGATGTAAATTCAAACTGATTTAAATATGCATCTATATGTAACTCTAGCTAGTCGGGTCACATTGATCTGACCTAGTCTACAATACCTCAAGAAGGATTCGTTCATTTCTGAACTCTTCCTCTTGTGTGTGTTCCGTATACTAAGAACTGTAGTTTGATTTAGAACATTAATGCTTTTAGATAACGTGCCTGAACCGATCAACTTTTGATATAGGAAATGTTCAAAACATTATCCAACAATACAAAATTTTATCATTTCTTTACTAATAAAGAGACTGATATGATTTTGTATATCAGGTTCGGTATCTAATAACATTCGTTCAGAATCAATGTATTGGTAATACAGGGTGACAGTGACCAACAGACTTGGCTGCAACACTTGCCCCGTTTTCTGCCTCATGAAACTTATCAACCGTTCTCAGTTCTCTACCTTTATGTAGCCCTATGTAACAGATTACATATCTGGGATCCTGATCTGGTATCACATACCCAGGACGCAAAGGATACTGAGAAACAGTTCTGTATAATGAACACACCCGAAGATGATGCATCAGCATGCACTCTCTTCGTTTGGGCGGCACGGGAAATCTGGTATTCCCCAATTTTCTGCTCTGTCTTATAACAATTATAAGTTGGAGCGGGACCAACGTTCCCCAGCTCAGTATAACAAGCGGGTTCGGTCAATAATCCGTATTATTATCTTGATTAAGGCGTGATATGGTCGCTACCTGGAGAGAGAGAGAAGAAAACACTCAGCGTGCGCTCTGTCAAGAATAGATTGGTTATTATTTTATCTAATCAGGATGGCTCCCACTGCTTTTTATCAAATCTTCCTTCAAACCCTAAAAGGAAAGACTAGCCGGGATTAATTACACACTACAAGTTCGCCAATCTTTCAGCCAGGCCAGTGTCGGTACTTTGAGGGAGGTCCCCCGTGCTTTCGCACGAACCTAATTAGTGTAAACCTCGTTTTCCCAGAGGCGTAACCCCGTTAACACCTTTCTAGACACCTACTTGATCGGCTAATTGTAATGTATAAAACTCTCCCAGGAGTAACACTTACTCGCAGCGGGTATCGGGATCCAACTATCTCATAGAAGGTATGCAATCTCATTGCAAATTTCAACACTTGAAATTCCCGATAATATTTTGCCCCTAGCAGCTATATGACCTTAACATAGTCAACAAATCATAAGTGCTAGTCAAGTTCAACCCGTCATTTCCCGATTGAATTAAACCCACCCGCACGACCCTTAACATAGTCAACAAAGTCGCACGACTACCCTAATCCAATCGCATCATATGCTAATACAGATAACCAATAGTTAGCTACCGTACACTACGCCTTAACATAGTCAACAAACGTAGCACGAATACTAACTAGTACTTATCTGAAATGACGGAGGGCTACGACAGATTTTTCTGAAAACCTATTGCGTAATGAACTTGATATCGTTGTAGAATCAAATGAATTTTGCAATGGAGTGTTTTTGAGGCTTTTCTAGTTTTGCTAAAGGAGTCACTCCCGGTAAAGGGATCGTCGGTCCTTTCCTCGTCGAATGAGGTGCGGGATATATCATATATATCACTGTGCAAAGCAAAAACACTTAAAAGCTATAAAAAACCAAACCGAATGTGTAGCATCTGCCAGTTATTGCTAAAGGAGTCACTCCCGGTGAAGGGATCTCGGTCCTTTCCTCATCGAATAAGGTGCAGGATATATCGCATATACCGCTGTGCAAAGCAAGAACTGTAGCTACCTGTTTTATTTTGAAATTCGATTCTACAACATCTTAGGTTTCTTTTATTTCATTAATCACATTAATGAAGTCCCATCATATAAGTATCTAATCATCACAGATAGATATGACGTACACTCATGCCATCCGCATTCGCCTCGATGTCCCCTCGTGCACCGTTAGGTTAGGTAACTAACGACAGAGCAGGGCAGGGCTAGCGCGGGTGTAAAACATAAGTAACGCCTATATAATATATCATATATACTATATACTGTATCTATCACAGAACATCACATGATCACATCACAGATATCGCAGCAGAAGAATTATATGAAATATTGGATATACTAAGACGTCCGTGTTTTCAATACGAGCCAGTATAAAACACGGATTCCACGGTCGTGATGAATAGCCAAACCCACACCCCTAGACCCCTACGAGAGCGGCAAGCAACCCTGCCAATTCTAGAGTTAGGAGACCCGGACTCGACTCCTCGAGTTGGTCTCCCACTGGACTCCAGAACCCGGTTACTTGTGCTCCCCTCCTTGGGTCTATCCTAGTGCGGAAAAGTAAATAATATACAAACGGTGACTACTTCCGCAACCTAGAAGCGCCCCAATAAAAGAATATTACATACAAGTTTTTACATGAATGAAAATGAAAAACACTCATCTCACATAAAAAACCCCGGCTATTCAAACACGACGATCCAATATAACATATCCAGCAACACATAACATCTCATGTCATCAACGTAAGTAAATATGCGCATCCCAATTGTCGTTGACATATAGCAACGAAACCGGCGATATCACATATTACACTTACGGTCACAGAAAAGAAAGTGTAAAACTACAACAGTTGGAATCCGCAACCACCTCAGACATCACATGCCTGACCAAATGAATTACTTAGACATCGCATGCCTAACAATTATAAACCCCGCATTTTAGTCTCAAAATCGAAAACTCTTTTCAATATCAAGTCGTGCAATTCAACAAGATTCCCGACATCCTGATCGAATGCTCGTCGCAAACTTCAGTAGACGGCTGCACCCCCGATACCGTCGACGAAGTGCACCAAGGCGGAACACCGCTACCGCGAGCACCCGGACGGATGCTTTCGGCGACGGGGTTCTCCTACAGTCACTTGGTCGGGGCTATGGAGTGAAGCTGTCTATTAAGTTTACCCGGCGAGTATCCGCGTACGCTACGTGATTGCGACGGACTTTTGATCACATCAAAATTCCGTGGCAACCGATCAAGTGAGACTAAACTGCTATGTTTATAACATTCATTTAGTTATCACATAACTACTTGTGAATTCCAATTATTGTATCCCATTCCAGATAAACAGAAAATGTTAAACTTTCCGATCGAACAATCGAACACCCAAGTTTTCCCGATACAGCTCAACATATGAAATAAGTCTAACAACATTCCGTTCGTACCTCAGTACCAACGGTCCAGCCGTAGAAGGCTCAAGCCAACGCCTCACATGTGGCACGCCGTACTGCCCCAAACCCGAAGGTTCAAAGGGCAGTTCAAGACGGTCACATAATCGAGTTAAGGTTTGTGTCTTCTAGAGGGACCATCGCGTTACTTGCACTACTTAGAACGTCGTTAAACAACGGAAAAATCCAACACTTGGAAATTTCCCGACAGGGGAAAAATTGGGTATTTATATCCGGTCGAACTTTTTAGCATATTCTAAGATTTATCCGGAAAGCCACACAGAGAAAATTTGATATTCCGATCGAAACTCCGAAACCCCAAAACCACCTCTGAGAATTCAACTCTTGAAAAATTATTAAAAATTCCCATAAAAAGAAGCACTGGAAATAAAGAATTACTGTGCAAATAAAATAAAATAATTCGGCCGTACCGCCGCGGAACCACCGCACGAGCCTTGCTCGTGCCGCGGAACCGCGGCAGTTTGAAGGAGATAGGGGCACGAATTTCACAGTTTTTCTTATATTCACCTGCTTATTATTCTGAATATTTTTAATGTTGAAAAAACCACTGTTTTCAAAAAAGGACAGAGAGCAATTTTCCGGGTTAAGTTTTGGTTCGATCGGACTTCAAATTCCGTCTGGACTTCGCCTAAGGCTCTAGCTAGGCTCTGATACCACTGTAGGGTTCCTAGGCATGCTAGTGAGGTCTCCCAAGCCATCAACCATGGCAATTTCAAAAATTATGGTGCCTACAAACCCTAAACTACGGATCGATAACTAGATGTCTAGGCGAAAAGGAACTAGTTAACACTTAACTAATGAGAAAGCGGAAATACAACCTTTGTAGATCCGGTGCTCCACCTCCATAGCTCCGCAACGAAGTCCTCTCCGCTGTCCAAGTCAAATCCGGGCTCTAGGATCGGCTTCGTCGGAGAATGGGCAAGCTAGGTCGTCGATGTCCATGCCGAAGATGATCTACGTCGAGGCATCTCTAGATCAAGCTCACAACTTCACCAAGTCAAGAAACTTGTGAACTAAACACACTCTACTACTTGGCAAGAGGTAGAGGATGAAGAAATAGGAAGTGGGTTAACTTTAGAATTGGATTTCTCACTCAAAAACATCAATCACCATTGATGGAGGTGAAGCTTTTCTTCTTGAAGTCAAGGAAGAAGAAGAAGAAAGCTTATCCAAAGTTATGATAAGTTAATTCTAAAAAGAAAAGAATATACATTCTTATCATCTTAGAACCATGGTTTAGTGTAGAGAATTAATCATGGTTGAGTGGTATGGTTAGGGTTAAGGATGAGATAAGAATAGTGGACTAAGTCAAAGCTTCATGAAGCTTTAACAAAACAACAAAAGAAGCCACCATCCTTTTCTCTTTCTTTTATTCATTTATCAAAAATAAATGGATAACAAAATAAGATAAATGAATAACTAAATTATAAACCCTAACCATTTCATTAACCAAGGTTTAATACTTTACACTTAACCAAAAAGCATGCATCATCAAACATGATACAAGCAAGTGCACAAAATCATATCGCATATGTAATGCGCACAAACCAAGTGAGAAAATCCGTCTAAAGTGAACCGATACTAGTTAATGCAAAGTAATATATCAAATATATAATTATACATTAAATCATTAAATCAACACTTGATTCAATGATCCGGTCATGCGCACATAACCGACTGGTATCATTAGTAACATCTTATCGAATCAACACTTGATCCGATAACCCGGCTATATCGCATATAACCGATCAATGTCACATCGCGAGAATCGAATACAGTATCACATACTCGTATTATTCTCGGTCCCGCACATATCTCATATGCGCTCCTATTTCGTTTCGCTTGAGCCAGGAAACCTCTATGTAGGACTCTAAAGACTCGTCAATACGCCGGCAGCAGGCGATGATCATATCAAACACCCACAAGCCGCAAGCGGTCTGCTAAACGTAACGGCCACCCGGGTATTGAGCGATCTGAAGATCGACGAGCAAGCCCGCTCACACTCCAGTGAATCGGACCAGTAACACTACCGTACAGTCCGGTCTGATCGTCTGATATGTCGCATATCCCGCCTAGGGGTGGTAAACGTCAGACCCCAATAGCTCGATAAGTCGTGTCGATATGAGATCTATAACTGTTCGAGAAACTACTGGTAACACTTACCAGTAAATCTCAGCAACCCTGGCCAGGGATTTCCTGTTATAGCCAATCGAACACAGCGCAACATCAACCCCCATATACCGGGAGAGACGAATCCCCTCCTATCGCTCATTGCCTCCATGTGACTCGGGACTGTACCCAAAAACCACCGTTTTGCATGCCCTCTTGGACGTGGTAAGATGGAAATCAAAGCACAGTGGGAACCACACAAGACTCTATGACGATCTCGGGTCAACAGACTACTCTGTACCAGTGTCACCAGAGAACTGCCATCTGACGTGAGGTATAATACCATCTGGGAGTTCTCGGCGAGTCCGTCCAGTGTACCCAGTCTTTACTGAGCACCCGTATATCATCTCTGATGTCAAACACCAATGGATATGGGATCATCCATCGCCCATCTGTATGGGTCGAGAAGGTACACGCTAGTCTACTCTGGTATATCGATGCCCCGTCTCGTTACACCCACGACTAGGGACTTTGAAGGATGCACTTATGGACTACCATGTCCCCACTAGTATGATCCGCATCATAGTCCAGGTAGTCAAGTACAGATCCTAAGGGCTTTACCAACATGTAACAGAGAGACAATCAGTATACACGTTAAGGTAAAGATCAACCAGATAGCATACTATCATGTCGAGCAAGAAAGTCCTCCCTATATATGTCCCAGCATCCACTACAATATACATCCTATGTACAGTAATGGCCTCTAGGGCATACATATAACTAACAGAATCAATCCTTTGATTCGATAACTAGGTTTTATCGCATACAACCAATCGATACATTCATCGCGAGAATAGAATACGGTATCACATACATGCATTATTCTCGGTCCCGCACATATCTCATATGCGCTTCTATTTCGTTTTCTTGAGCCAGGAAACCTCTGTGCAGGACTCTAAAGACTCGTCAATACGCCGGCAGCAGGTGATGATCATATCAAACACCCAAAAGCCGCAAGCGGTCTGCTAAACGTAACGGCCACCCGGGTATTGAGCGATCAGAAGATCGACGAGCAAGCCCGCTCACACTCCTGTGAATCCAACCAGTAACACTTACTGTACAGTCCGGTCTCGTCGTCTGATATGTCGCATATCTTGCCTAGGGGTGGTAAACGTCAGACCCCAATAGCTCAATAAGTTGTGTCGATATAAGGTCTATAACAGTTCGAGAAACTACTGGTAACACTTACCAATAAATCTCAGCAACCCTGGCCAGGGATTTCCGGTTATAGCCAATCGAACACAGCGCAACATCAACTCCCTATACCGGGAGAGATGAATCCCCTCCTATCGCTCATTGCCTCCATGTGATTCGGGACTGTACCCAAAAACCACCGTTTTGCACGCCCTCTTGGACGTGGTAAGGTAGAAATCAAAGCACAGTGGAAATCACACAAGACTTTATGATGATCTCGGGTCAACAGACTACTCTTTACCAGTGTCACCAGAGAACTGCCATCTGACGTAAGGTATAATACCATCTGGGAGTTCTCGGCGAGTCCGTCCAGTGTACCCAGTCTCCACTGAGCACCCGTATATCATCTCTGATGTCAAACACCAATGGATATGGGATCATCCATCGCCCATCTGTATGGGTCGAGAAGGTATACGCTAGTCTACTCTGGTATATCGATGCCCCGTCTCGATACACCCACGACTAGGGACCTTAAAGGATGTACTTATGGACTACCATGTCCCCACTAGTATGATCCGCATCATAGTCCAGGTAGTCAAGTACACATCCTAAGGGCTTTACCAACATGTAACAGAGAGATAATCAGCGTACACGTTAAGGTAAAGAGCAACCAGATAGCACACTATCATGTCGAGCAAGAAAGTCCTCCCTATATATGTCCAAGCATCCACTACAATATACATCCTATGTATAGCAATGGCCTCTAGGGCATACATATAACTAACATATTTTACACCCGCGCTAGTCCTGTCCCGGTATGCCGTTAGTTAAGTAACCTAACGGTGCATAACGGAACATTGCGGCGACTGCGGATAGCATAAGCGTACGTTGTATTTTCGTTTCTTTTCTGTGATTGGCTTAAGGACTTAAATGATGGGGCTATATTAATATGATTAATGTAAAGAAAATAAACCTAAAAGATGTTGTAGAATCGGATTTGAAAACCACTCGGCTCTTTATGAAAAAGCTACATTTCAAAACTGCGGAGTTCAAGCCACTCCTTTTTGAAAACCATTTGATTCTACGACGATATCAAGTTCAAAGCGTTAAAGATTTTCTTAAAAATCATCTGCAACCCTCCGTCATTTTATGAAGTAGAGTACTTAGTATTCGTGCGGCGTTTGTTGACTATAGTTAAGGCGTAGTGTACGGTAGCTAAGTGATGTCTTCCTACACTGCATATGATGCAGATTAATTAGGACATTCATGCGACTTTGTTGACCATAGTTAAGGGTCATGTGAGTGGGTCTAATTAATCAAGAAATGACGGGTAGAACTTGACTAGTACTTATGATTTGTTGACCATAGTTAAGGTCATAGGTATTAGGGGTAAAAACCACATCGGGAATTTCAATAGTTGAAATTTGCAATGAGATTGCATACCTTCCATATGATGGTTGGATCCCGATCCCACTGTGGGCAATAGTTGCTCCCAGGAGAGTTTTGCAGTTTACAATTAGCTAACTCATTAGGTGTCTAGAAAGGTGTTAACGGGGCTACGCCTCTGGGAAAACGAGGTTTACTTTAATTAGGTCCGTGCGAAAGCACGGGGAACCTCCCTCAAGTACCGACACTGGCCCGGCTGAACGGTTAGCGAAGTTGTAGACTGTAATTAATCCTGGCTAGTTTTCTTTTTAAGGTTTGAAAGAAAAACTTGATTAAAGCAGTGGGAGACATCGATTAGACAAGATAATAACCAATCTGATCTTTGCAAGAGTTTTCACTGAGTGTATTCTTTTCTCTCTCTTAATGGCAGATACCCATGATAGGACTCAAGCTTCTACTGGATAAAAATAAACTGAATGGGACAAATTATAAAGACTGGCTGAGGAATCTGAACATTGCCTTGACTTATGATAAAGTATCATATGTCCTCACGGCTCCAGCCCCGCCCGTCCCAGGTCCAAAATCCTCAGTTGCGGATATTGAAGTCCGCAAGACATGGGACGCTGACTGTGCCACGGCCAAATGCCTCGCGCTTGCATCGATGGATAACACACATCAAAAGCAGCACGAGAATATGGACGTTCACGCCATATTCCTCCATACAAAGGAGTTGTATGGAGAGCAATCCCGCATATTACGATACGAAGCATCAAGGAAATTGTTTCAGATGCGAATGGCCCCTGGCACACCAGTAGGAGATCATGTTCTGAAGATGATAGCTCTCATAGAAGAGCTTGAGGACCTTGGATGGACGATGGACAATGAACAATATACGGATATTATTCTGCAGTCCCTCCCCTCCACCTTTGCTCAATTTATAATTAACTTCAACATGCACAATATGGAGAAGGAACTACCTGAACTCCTTAATATGTTAAGGAGTGCAGAGAGCACACTGAAATCAGTGAAAACTCCCGTTTTGAGTGTTGGGCAATCTTCCTCTTCTCGCCCAAAGGCTAAGGCTAAGGGAAAGATGAAGAAGAAGCCCACCAAGCCTAGGGGTGGAGTTAAAAAGGTTAAGGGGAAGGTCAAGTCCAAAGCTGGAGAATCGGAAAAAGGGGAATGTTATCACTGCCACAAAACAGGACATTGGAAGCGCAACTGCACGGAGTACTTAAATCTCAAGAAGAAGCATGGGGACACTTCCGCTTCAGGTGTGTTTGTGACAGAAAACTGTTTTTCAATAAACTCTGCTTCCTGAGTATTAGATACCGGTTCAGGTTCTCACATTTGCAATTCTATGCAGGGGCTGAGAAATAGCAAGGTTTTGAAGACAGGTGACCATACTCTCCGCGTTGGAAATGGTTCCAATGTACATACAGCCGCAGTGGGAGAGTATCACTTGGGGTTGCCATCTGGGTGTATATTGGTTTTGTAACGACCCTAAATTTTCTATACATTCGTATTATCTTTCTTTAATAAAATATTGTATTTATTTGTTTTGGTATTTTCCGTATATATATTCTCAATCTATTTTCCTATCATATTATTTTCCAAAACCCAAATCAAATCCACTAATTTTTATTAAACCCAAACCTAAGACCAAAACTTCTTTCTCAATTTTCTCAAATCGTAAGCCCAAATTCTTTCACTTTTTCTTTTATTCCTACTGTCCAAAAGCCCACTTCATTCTTTTCCTTTTCAATTTTCTAAATGTACGGACCATTCCTATTCTCCTTTACTTCAGAATAAATGAACCCCACAGTCCCTTCAACTCCCAATCCTATATTAAAACCCATATTAAAATCTATTTCCTGGCCTTTTCTTTCCTTCTTCTCATTTTTACAGCCAACTCCTTCTCATTCTTTTCATTTCTTTTTCTTTTTTGCATCGCCTCTTCTCCTTCTTCTGTTGCAAAATGTAACCTTCTCGCTTCCTTCACCTCTTCCCATTCCTCCTTGCAAAACCGATCCCCACTCTCTCCCTTTTTAAAATCTCCTTCTCTTTCTTCTCCGTCCTTCTACAACCCAACACCAAGCATCACCACCATCACCCGCATCTCTCTCCGTTATCTTCCTCCTCCAAGGCCGAGCCTCTCCCTTCACCCTCTTCCTTTTCTTTTGTCCGAGCACCATCTCTTGGCCGGCCTAACCTCGGCCGAGCAACCCCATCACTGTCATCATGAACAACAACGCCACAACAACACCATCAACCTTCATTGTCCTTTTCAACGCAACCACGAGCCGTGAGTTGAGGTCCCATGGCTATGCCCGAGACCGCGTGATCGACACGATTATATACATGCCTCCGGATCTTCGTTCTGTCCAAGTTTCAGTTTTGCGCCAGAAGTGTTCGGTGAAATGCCCCCAATGAAGTTTCACTGTTTCCTTGCGTCTCAATTCGCAAGTAAGTCCCTGTCTCGGTCCTATCTCTCATCGTCTGCTTCCTCGATTCGTCCTACAAATTAATGATAAATATAATTAGAATAGTCTATCAAATTAATTCTTCTTCTCAATTGATGTGTTGGCAGTACATTCTTGTAATATTATTCATATGTTACTAAAAAGTCGAGATTATATAAATTAATTTGTGTCCTGCCTGTCAAAAGAAAATGCATTTATATGTTTGTTATCGAGTTAGCATATTTTCAAATTACATATTATTATAAATCTTAAATCCTAAAGATGTTAGTTTACTTGCATCATAACAAACCGTCTCTAAAGTTTCCAGTTAGCTTCTCAAGGATACGCACATTTGCCGCTATGTATACAACTTTTTATGGTCAGATCCACACATTGATCATAGGTCATCATGACATCCCTGGTCTATTACTCATCTCATTTAGTTGTTATTAGGTTGCCCTCTCTCAAGGATTTATACAAATAAATTTTTAATGAAAATAATCCATATGAGGAAATGCTAGAAGAATTAGTGTAAGAAGCCAAGTAAATGGGACAGACTTTAGTTGTCTGTACCAAAAGACCATTTGGAGTTCATGGGATGTTTTGAAAGCAAATTTTAATTTACTTATTACTGAATATGCTTGTTGCATCACTTCCATGTATGGGCCTTGGTTCTACAAACTTGTAAGTCCTTCTCTCTTTCCGTTCTCACTTTCCCCGTTTTTTTTTCTTCTCTTCTTATCATGTTGCCATGCACCTTTACACCTCTTCTCATCATGTTGTCATGCACCGCTGACCCATTAAATAGTAAGTCCCCTATTTATGTTCCTTTTCACTCATCCGATAACATTGGTCCTCGTCGTTCAATTCCAGTATTAAATATTTGTAATGAAACTCAATTATATTCCAGGCGGTCATTGCACTTTTACTATAGGCATTCGTAGAACATTTTACGTTGATTATTTTGGGAACATGGAAACATTTTTTTTTTGCTTTTTTTTGTTTTGTTTTAGTTGTTGATACTGTTGCCTGAGTTCTTCATCTGCCTACTGCCATCCAATTCCTCCTCCAATGAACTTTTGGAACCTTGATCATCACCCATACCGGCCAAAAGATAATGGTCTAAAAATCAAATTTGTAGTTTGATGTTCCTATTCACTTCGTTGATCCCATATCGTTGCAATCATTCGAGTCTTCGCCTAAATTGTGAAAAGTTTAGGGACAATATTAGAATTTGAGATAGCACATTTCCATCTATTTGATTATTCCTGAATTTCAATTCCACTCATGGTGCATACTTATAAATATGTGTATCCCTACAAACTATCATTAGGAATTATATTAATAGTACATATTGTGCTAAATGTTTTTAAACATCTACCACCAACATGAAAGGAAAATCTGTAGTTTCATATATAAATCAAATAATGTATAGCACAAGTTAATATGAAACCGTATGTCTGAGTATAATACATAGTATATAAGTCAGTAGCATAACTTATAATTCATGTGAGTTAAAGCACCCATTATAACCATTCTATTACACTTTTACATGTATTGTAATGCATGAGTAAGTCCCCAATTTCTACCTCTCTTTTCTATTCTAAAATACGGATTTACAAAACCCAACAAGTTTTATAAATTACCCTAAGAACCCTAGCAATTATAAGACTTCGATTCATATTTCTGATTGTCTGACTCGGGTTTGAGTCTGATTAATCTAACTTGAATATGATTCAATTCAATCTACAATCTACAAGATTCCAATTCAATAAGAACACATGAATACATGAATACAATTATCAATTTATACAACCTGACCGAACCGAACCATGGATATATATTCTTTTTATATGATTCTCAGTATTCCATTTACATGACTCTACGGTTACAACCATTTCCTGATATCATGGTTTCGGTCAGTCAGTCAATCAATGACACAACCAATACAATTTACAAGATAATAATACAATCAAGACATCGCGGGGTTTAAGGGGTAGATTGGTATGGAAGGTGTTAAAGGTGGCACGAGGTGGTCAGACTTAACACACCTAACATGAATCCAGTTGCTGTTGTACCGTGGTATAAACGGTACCTTGTACTATACATGCCCCTAGTCTCTGGCATATAGAGACTCCTCTCGTATACACTGGCATTCTTCTGTACCAAGCTACAAACAACAGCGTTAATACAACATTACAATAATACAACACAACATTAAAAACTACTCTCTCTCTCCTACTCTTTGTCTATTTCTCCCCTATCTTTGGGACTTACCGAGCGACCTGTTCGCTAACGACATTCTATTTCTTTCTTCTTTAAATGTCGTCAGGTGTTTTGGACCCGGCAGAGGTTGAGCCATCACAAGAAGACTTGGAGCAGTTTACTGAAGGCCCTGCACTGTAGTTTCATTGTACACTTTTCCTTTCTGTACTTTTCATTTCCTGTTATGCCACTGTTTAGGCATCTTATTATTTCAGTTGTATTTCCTTTCATGTATTGTACAAAGAATGTTAATAAATAAAAGTTGCTGTTCTTTTTATTCTTGTTTCTTATGCATTTATTTTATATTGCTTAGATACGCTTAGCGTATGTACTTCTGAGTATATACGTAGCGGACCTTGTCGCGTCCCCTTCGCCTTACACTAGGAAGCGGGGCGTGACAGGTTTTGAACCCATGTTATTTTGTACCTAGTATGCTTTGTAATATTGTGACGTTTTGAAAATCGTTTCGATGAAATTTCGAAAAAACGGTAAAATAAGAGGGTTTCTGTAAAAACTCAAAATGCAAATATCTTTATTATAAAATTAAATATACATATTCTAGCTATGTAATTGCTAGTATTTGGTGTTTATTGAGCCACTGGTGAAATTTCAAATTTTCTGAAAATTTTTCCGAAATTAATTATTTTAATATTATTTTAAGCCGTCACTAATACATTTAATTAGGGAAAATTACAAATTGGAATGAGTTGAAACAAATTTTGTGCATCATAAAACATTGAATAAAATTTTATCATGTGGTTTTTGAAATGAAATGGTTAGCCAAAACGGTTTAGAAAAATATCGAAGAAAAAGGCTTTTTTTGGTGAAATTAGTGTTAATGGGAATTGGGGTAATACATTTATCTTTTTCCCTAACCCACACACCCACACCTCACCCTCTCTTCCCCTCCCCATGTGGCCGGCCCCACCATGACAGCCCTCCCCCCCTCTCTCTCTCCAATCACCAAGAAAAGAAAAGAAAAGAAAGGAAAATGATAGGAAAAGGGTGGACTTTGACTAGATATTACTTTCTCCACCTCACTCTCTCTCCTCCCTCACCCAAACCCCGTCCATTTCTCGCTTAAACCTGAACCCCCCACAGCAGTAGCCCTCCACCAAAATCCCACACCATTTTGCCTCAAAAATCCATTAAAATGCTTCAAAAATCCATACAAATTCAAAGCAAACTCAAAATTCAAGCTATACCCATTTTTCCTTGGCTACCATAGCATGGATCTAGGAATTTAGATTTCAATTTGGGTGGCTAAGTGTGCTTGTGGGAGCTTCAAATTATTTGGGTATAAATTCTAACCTTTTTCCTTAATGTGTTGTTAATTGCTTAGGTTAGCTTAATTAATTGTTTAATTAGGTTTTTAATTAGTTCTAGGTGCATGATTTAAAATTCAAGAGAGGGGTTTGATTTCAAATTGGTATTTTGTGTTGTGAGATTTAGTTTATGTGATATAATTGACATATTAATGTTATGCTAAATCCAATTTAAATTGCTAGTTTGCATATTTGTTGATTTAAAAGTGATAATTATATAATTGGTAAACTAGGTTTTTTAAATAATTATATTCTTATGAGATAAAATTCAAATTTAGGTTTCATGTCATTATAAATATTATATTGATTGGTTTAATGCTTTAGTTCATGAAAATCCAAGCTAGATTGTAGTTTGTTCATTTTTGCTATAAAATTTTTAAAATTGGTTAATATTGCAAACTAGGTTTTTGAAATCGAATTAAATTGTGGGTTTAAAATTTACGTAATGGTTTCTATGGCATAATTAAGATATTAAGTTATCATCTTGGTCACTAGAATTGTTAAAACATCATGTTTTGTACAAAAACGGCGAATTGTGCTTGCTAGATTTTCGGAAAAATGACTTTTTAAGTGAAATTGGGGTTTTTGTGAGTTTTAACCTATTTTATATTAAAATTAGTGTTCGTGAATGTGCAAATGAGTGTATTTGGGTTTTTCTCGATGGTCTAGCGTTTGTACACCGACGTCGAGGGTTTTTGGGTTGATTTGTGAAAGCAACCATAGGTTTTGACTTATGTGGGATTCGTGTGTCGTTTTGGTCATGAGTCGGATTTTAATGCGATACGATGCGTTGTGATATGTAGGTACCCCCATGTGGACTTCGAGACGACAATCAAGCGTATGGCGACGTCGGCACCGGCGAGCGAGGACCAGGTGAGTAGATTTATATCTACGGGGAGAAGTCGGGTGGATAGCGTATAGCACCCCCGCAGTCCGTAGTGTAGCTCATATATATATGTTTATATAGGTGTCTTATGATACGAGAATATTCGTTCATGTTATGTTTATGTGTTCATGGAGTACCTTTGGGTTAGTTGCGAAACCCTAGAGTAGTTGTTATACCCCCATACGCACACACAGACTTGCATACTTTACTTTCTTGTGCGTAGATTGGGATGTGTATATATGTATATATGCGTGGGTATGGGACTATGCATATGTACATTCATATACGCATGCATGGATAGTGAGGATAGTACTTGGGATATATGATGAGTCGATGAGATTTGATTTGAGGCCGTGAGATCGGTGATATAGCAGGGTTCGTATTTGAGATACGACATGACGTTGTAGCGGGTCCTTGACGTAGTGTTTCACACACGTGCATGCATACTTAGGAGGTATCAGTATTGTACAAGACGTAGATCAGTACCCCGATCATGATATTTGATAAAGAGGATACCAGGTGAATAGTATGATGAATGTGATATTGACCCGTACCCAGATTTGGGGATGCTGTACGATGGATTTACGTACGAGCTAAATTTTGATGATTGATCCGTACTCTTGACTTGGGATGTCTGATTATAGATATGGTATCGGATATGATATTATTGAGGCGGGATCACCGACTAATATATATACAGATATGTATATGTATCGACTCGGATGTTAGGCGGTTTTCTTACCTGTAGTCCAGCTTGTTAGCTTAGCCCTTTAGTTTAGTTTAGTTGTTAGATTAGATTCGATTCTTACCTATTTCAAAAACTAACGAATCGTGGGTATTTTAAAAGACAGCCCAAGGGATCCTCCGGATATTTCAAAAGATGTATCTTTTCATAAAAACACCGTAGCCCCTATTTTCAAAACCCCATGATTCGTGTTATTTCAAAAGGCACCATTTGTAAGACTTATATTAGATTAATGGAGATTAGTTATAGTTGCGTCTAGTATTCAGCTCCCGCTCATTATTGTGGTTCGCTTCGCATCGTATGCTTATATTATGTTTCATACTCCATTATTGATATCATGCTGTTAGGACACCAGCACCATTACCGATGATGCGTATGTACCACTTACACTTACTTGCCTGCTCACACACATCTTCATCGGTAATTGCCATGTCACGTACACCTTAGAAAATATTATTGCTTAACTTAGCTTGATAGCTAGTAGTTTGACATAATATTAGTGTACTTGCCTTATATGTTAGTTTAGACATTGTAGTTATTACCTGCTACTTCATGCATACTGTTATTCATTGTTATGCCGCATTCATGGATTCTCATGCATATATTCACTATTTTACGTCTTATTGAGGTTTTGAATTCGGATTTCCATGAGATTTTCTGGATTTGGAGGAAAACCGCAAAAACATAAATAAACCTTTTCTCTCTTTTAAAATAAAAAGTACGGTTTTCCCATGATGTATGAGTCGTCCACCATGAGTTTGTTGATGGATTTCGAGACCCGATTCGAGGAGTGGAGGAACCGTTTCGTGTACATGGTAGGCCCGGTGCGGTACCCCGATGCAAGAGGATCGTGTTGTTGACGTTGAGCCTGGCAGGGGAGCACTACCGACCGGTGATTTTTCCCGACGCGTCGGATATATGGAGGATACCGTCGTGGTCTTGAGATGGATGGTAGGGGCCGGTCTGGATTGACGGCGCCCTAAATATTGTGATTGAGATTTTGAAATATTGAGGTACAAAGATATCGAGATATTTGGACACTTGTTTTGTGTCGATGCTGGGCACTGTTTTATGCTGATTTCATTTATGGTACCTCACTTTTGAAATACAGAAATCTCACTGATTTATGAAAGCAGTTTTCTTCAGTACATGCATTCTGTTTCATGCATTCATACATTGCTACCTGAGGCACTGACACGGGCACATTGAATTACACTTGGGTTAGATATTTGCCCTAACCATTGTTATGGGTTGCTGGTTATATATTTGAGGATATATTATGATCATTGACCTAGGATTGCGTTATTTATGCGATTTCTTTTCGTAGATATTTTTCTATTCACGAGTTGGCAACTCACCCCCGTTGTGCCCCAGTTTCTTGCAGGTTTACCGTACAGGTTTCATTACGGCTTTGCGGGCATAGTTTCCTTAGGGTGATTTGCTAGTAGGTGGGTTTACTTGTATCGTACCCCCATTATATATCTTGTATATCATTATTCTGTTGTATCTAGAAGTTCCATCAACCAAACATGTATTTATTTTGAGATAGAGACCAGTGATGTTATTCCTTCGACCTTAGAGTCGCGCGTTATATTTCTGTGGTTTTCTTGTGGTTTTGAGTTTCCTTTTGAATTTTGATTCTCGCCGTTGGCGTTGTATATTATATTGCTTGTGTGGTTGTGACCGTCGATTGACGAAGAGCTAACTCCCGCTTGGGGATGCCTTTTATTGATTTCGTATACTATTCATGTTGTATCCCATTTGGGGCCAGTATTTACAAAGGAGACTGCCGAAATTTTCAGGAAATTTTTGATGTTTTTAGAAACCCGCATAATTCGGCTTATGCTATTGAAACTACTTGTTTTAAATTGGTTTTCCTTCACTCTACTACTTTTCTTGGTTTGGATTTCTGGGGTTTCGGTTTACTTAGATTACGTACGCCTCGAGACGTTCGTAGTTTAAGTGCCGGTCTTGTTCCGTACTTTCGGGACGTGACAAATATAATATACGTTTTTTTGTTAGACAATGAAGGATATAATTTTGTATTGCAGAACAATGTTATGAACATTCACCTGAATCAAATGTTGGTTGGGTATGGTACGCTTAATAACAAGATATACGTCCTAAATCAACACTCAGTTTTCAGCATACAACACACTAATAAAAGAAAACTTTCAGAAATAAATGAAGCTTTTCTTTTGCTCTGTAGACTTGGTCATATTAACGAAACAAGACTAAATAAGTTACACAAAGATGGATATTTAAACCCTTTTGAATATAAATCTTATGCGACTTGCCAGTCTTGTATCAAGGGTAAAATGACCAAAACTCCGTTTACCGGACACGGAGAAAGAGCTACTGAGCACCTAGGCCTCATACATAGTGATGTATATGGGCCAATGTCTACACAGGCTAGAGGCGGTTTTTCATACTTCATTACTTTCACTGACAATTTCTCAAGATTCGGTCATGTATTTTTATTAAAGCACAAATCCGAAGCTTTCGAGAAATTCACTGAATATAAACTCGAAGTAGAAAAACAAACCGGCTTGAGTATCAAAATGCTTCGATCAGATCGAGGTGGAGAGTATCTCAGTACAGAATTTGCAAACTTCCTAAAGGAGAATGGGATTCTCTCTCAGCTCACTCCTCCTTACACACCACAGCACAACGGTGTGTCAGAACGAAGGAATCGGACCTATTAGATATGGTCCGTTCCATGATGAGTGATGCTGAGTTACCCGTCTTATTTTGGGGGCATGCCTTGGAGACTGCGGCATTTCTACTGAACATGGTCCCAAACAAAACTGTGTCTACCACACCATATGAGATATGGCATGGGAAGAGACCATCTCTTAAGAGAATTAAGATTTAGGGTTGTCCGGCCTATGTTAAAAAGCAGAATCCGGACAAACTCGAGACATGGTCGGTCATGTGTAATTTTATGGGGTATCCAAAGAATTCTTATGGATATCTATTCTACCTCAAGGAGGAACAAAAGGTGTTTGTTTCTCAGTATGCCACATTCTTGGAAAAAGAGTTTTCACAGATAAAGCTGATGGCAATGTGGTAGATCTAGAAGAGGTTCTAGAGACACAAACTACAAATGACGACTTGGTTGAACCGGCTGTTGCAATAGAAACTGAGGAACCTCGGCCACTCCGTAGGTCTGGTAGGACTTCTTGCCCACTGGAGAGGTACTACGGTTTCCTCATTGATGGTGACAGAGAAGACTGCATCATGGAGGATGATGATCCTACCAGCTTTCAGTAAGCTATCACGAGTGGAGACTCTGTGAAGTGGCTGGATGCCATGAGATCCGAAATGGAGTCCATGTACACCAACAAAGTATGGACTTTGGGCGTTGTACCCCCTGGGGTAAAACCTGTGGGATGCAAATGGATCTTTAAAAGAAAGATTGGTATAGATGGGCAGGTGGAGACTTATAAGGCAAGACTTGTGGCGAAGGGTTTTCGTCAAAGACCAGGTGTGGACTATGATGAGACTTTTTCTCCCGTAGCCATGCTTAAATCCATTCGGATCCTGCTAGCTATTGCTGCTCACTACGACTATGAAATCTGGCAAATGGACATTAAAACGACATTTCTAAATGGAGATTTAGAAGAATGCGTTTATATGGATCAGCCAGAGGGCTTCATTGACAGTGGGGGCAGCGGGAAAGCATGTAGATTGGTTAAATCCATATATGGGTTAAAGCAGGCATCATGGAGTTGGAACATCTGTTTCGATGATGTTATCAAAGAGTTTGATTTCATAAAAAATCCAGATGAACCTTGTGTTTATAAGAAGGCTGTAGGGAGAGCTGTCACATTCCTCGTATTGTACGTCGATGACATTCTTCTGATAGGAAATGATATTCCTATGCTACAGTCGGTCAAATCTTTCTTATCACTAAGGTTCTCCATGAAGGACCTGGGTGATGCCACATACATTATGGGCATTAGGATTTATAGGGATAAATCCAAAAGGTTATTGGGATTGTCCCAAACCAGGTACATCAACACCATCCTAAAAAGGTTTAGTATGGAAGACTCCAAGCGGGGTGCCTTGCCCACTTGCCATGGGGTCACTCTCTCTAAGGACTCTTGCCCAAAGACCGATGAAGAGAGAGCTCGCATGAGCATTATATCCTATGCTTCGGCAGTAGGATCTATAATATATGCGATGATATGTACACGCCCAGATGTAGCTTATGCATTTAGTGTTGTAAGCAGGTATCAATCCAACCTAGGGAAGAATCACTGGATAGCTGTGAAGAACATTCTTAAGTACTTGCGAAGGACTAAAGAATTGTTCTTGGTGTATGGTTATGGAGATCTCCAAATGGAGGCCTTTACCGATTCGAGCTTCCAGAGCGATAAGGACGATAGCAAATCTATCTCCGGGTTTGTATTTACCCTCAATGGAGGGGCGGTAAGTTGGAAGAGTTCCAAACAGGATACCGTTGCAGACTCTACGATGGAGGCTGAGTACATTGCTGCGAATGATGCCGCCAAGGAAGCCGTCTGGATGAAGAAGTTCGTCTCGGAGCTAGGAGTAGTTCCAACCATTATTGATCCAATACCATTGTATTGTGATAATAATGGGGCTATGGCGTTAGCCAAGGTCCCATCAGCGGTCTAGACACATCTTGATGCATTTTCATTTGATCCGGGAGATTGTAGTTGCCGCGAGATCGAGATTAGGAGAGTAGACACAAAGAATAACACCGCGGATCCACTCACTAAGGCCCTCCCTTAGCCGCGGCATGAGCGACTTTTTGAGATGTTGGGTATGAGATACGCCAATAACTGGCCTTAGTGCAAGTGGGAGATTGTTGGATATATGTATGCCCTAGAGGCTATTATATGATAGTGGATGTATTTAAACATGTATATATATATATTCAGTGTACATTCTTGCTCGACATGATAGTATGCTATCTGGTTCTTCTTTATCTGACATGTTGATTTGATCATGCTTTTATTCATTCACACATGTTGATAAAGCCCTGAGGATATAGGCTTGACTACTGTGATTATGATAGAGATCATACTAGGAGGACATCTGTAGTTTATAAGCATATCCTGGAATGTCCCTAGTCGAAGGTGTATCGAGACGGGGCATCGATATACCAGAGTAGACTAGCGTATATGATACTAGACCCATATGATGGGCGATGGATGTTCCCACATTCATCGATGTTTGACATCGAGATCGTATACGGGTGCTCAGTGGTGACTGGGTACACTGGACGGACTCACCGAGAACTCCTATATGGAATTATATCTATCGTCGGATAGCAGTTCTCAGGTAAGACTGGTGCAGGTTAGTCTGTAGACCCGAGATCGTCATAGAGTCTTGTGTGTTCTCCCACTGTACTTTGATTACCACCCTACCACGGCTCTACTGAGTCGTGCAAACAGGTGGCCGTTGGGTACAGTCCCGAGACACACGAAGGCGATGAGTGATAGGAGGGGTTTCGTCTCTCCCGGTATTGGGAGTTGATGCTGTGCTGTGCTTGACTGGCTTTATCAGTAAGTCTCTGGCCAGGGCTGTTGAGATTTACTGATAAGTGTTATCAGTAGTTTCTCGATCTGTTATAGACCATTCATCAGCACGACTTATTGAGTTATTGGGGTCGACGTTACCATCCCTAGACTCGATATACAGCATATCTGACGAAGAGACCGGACTGTATGGTAGTGTTGCCGGTTGGCTCGACGGGAGTTGTGACAGGTTCGCTTGTTTTCTTCTGATAGCTCAATACCCGGGTGGCCATTACGTTTAGCTGACCGCTTGCGGCTTGGGGGTGCTTGATATGATCATCACCCACTGCCGGCGTATTGACGAGTCTTAGAGTCCCACAATGGAGTTGCCTAGTCCAGGAGAAACGATGTGGTGCGCATATGTGATATGCGCGTGGACCCGGTTAAAATACGCGTATGAGATACCGTATATTAATCGGGCGGTTTGCTTTTGGTCGGGTTGTATGCGATATGACCGGTTTGCTAAATCAAGTGTTGATTTATCATTGACCATTAGTTTCTCACTTTAAACCCTTTTCTTGTCTCATTCATGCACATAGGATGTGCATGCACACATACATGCATACATGATTCTATCATGGTTGTTGATATAGTGGATGGTGGCAATATAAGACTCACACCATTTATAAAATATATGGATATTATTTTTGGAAAAAGAAAAATGGAAATGGAAATTGTTATCATGGTTTAATATTATATTCTTTCACTAACCCTTTGGTTTAACCATGATTTAATTTCTATGGCCATTTTTGATCCAAACTAAAATATCTAGATATTTTATAATCATGGTTAAGAATGAGAGAGTGAATATATATATATATATATATATATTCATTTCTCATTTTTTCATAAGATTATCATTATCTTAAGCTCTTTACAAGCCATCATCTTCTTCCTCCTTTATCTCTTGCTCTCTAGTTTTCTCAAGTGAGCAAAAGAGTCACCAAGTTAGGGTTTTGAAGTGAGAAAACAAACCACATCACCATTCTACACTAGTCTTGCCCATTAGTGTAGAGTGTTAGCTTCCATTTCTTCTCTTGATCTAGTAGAACTTCAAGCTTGGACAAAAAGGACTCCGGGTGGATCGTCGTGGACCTAGAGGATCTCAAGCGAACCTTCTTCCAACCCTCAAGTAGCCAAGGAGTCTAGCGTAGGGAGCTACAAAGGTTGTACTCTCAAAACCCTAGCTTTTACTACTTGTGTTCATGTTAAAGTTATGTTGCCCTAAATTTTCTAGCAGGATCCTTAAGATAGTTTCTTTAGCACCATAAAAATTTAAATATGGCTTGTGTGTTGCCTCCAAACCCTTGTAGTGGTGCTGTAGGAAACCCTTCACCACTCACTCCTCGCATCGGGTATATATCACAAATCTCAGAACCGAGAAATCTCATGGTGGACGCATCAAAATATCATATCAAAAGAAACCGGGTTTTCAAACAATACATAGTTGCTTGAAAATACCCCCACGGTTCTCAAATCCATAAATCACATGAAATCCATATCTCAATGCGTAAGATCCATATAAAACTGATATACGCAACATAAAATATCAATATGAGCATATAAAGGGAAAACCGCTCTTTAAAATGAATCCAGCTTTAAAATATATCCAGTGGTTCCCAAAATCCTCCGAAAACAAGTGCAGCATCATATGAAGTGTACATGTAAATGTAGCAAGGTTTAAGTATCTAGATGTAAGCAAATATGTATGATGTATTTCATAAGCATAATAGTCAACGTTTCAATATTACATGTCAAAACAATACCACTTAAGGTATATACAACTATAGCAAAAATATGTCGGAGTACAGGTCAGTATGTATGCCTGATGTACAAGTAGCTATAGCAAGATATACGTGAAATAGAATAAGAGTCACTATCTCAACTATCCGTGCCCAATGCAATATCACGTATGTAGGTGGTTTGTGCGTGTCATGGAAATTACCGACGGTGTGGGTGTAGCATACAAATCAGTGCGATGTTGCGATCGCGATATCGTTAATTCGCGATATTTGCTTTGAAATCGGTATGCTAACGCTTACTAGATTTTTATGAATTTTAGGAGGTGATCTAATTGCGTTACATTGGCGATATAATTAGCATCTCATACGACTTTTAGTGTGCGCGAATGCGGGGTTTTGTCTAGTCGGGTTTTAGTTTTGACGATTGCCCCGAAACGGCGATTTTAGTTAAGGTTTTAGCGATCTTCGTGTGTTTTCCGCGCACCGAGTGCACGTTGTGACTAATTCATGAGCGTCGATCTTTTTATATTGTGAGTTGAGTCATTTCAGGAATCCGTAATCTTATATTGTGTGTTATGCAATTCTAGGATCGGTTGCGGTAACATCGGACGCGGCGCGCAAAGGCAAGGCGGTGGTCGGATCGGACTAGCGAGGCTTTCAGGTGAGTAGATATATTCATCTATAGGGGAATCGTATGGATGGCGCGAGGCGCCGCCTAGTTAGGATTGCTTTATTTCTTGCAAGATTTGCATTGTTAGTTAGCTAACCCCCCCTATTCACATTGCATACCCTTATAGCTAATCGTCTGCTAGATTGCATGGATATTCATATACACATGTGCGATATCACTTCGTAGGACACGAACACCATTACCATTGGCTCCTGTTGTATGCGCACTATTCATGTGACACACATGCCTTTGGTAATTGCCATGCCACGAGCACCATAGAACCTGTTTAGCTTAGTGTCACCACTTGCATCATACATGATATATGAAATCGCATAGCATGTATATACCTCGCATCATCATCATACTTACATAGATTTCTAACCACAAATCACATCGCATACCTTGATATCATAGACATTTATCCTATACAACATGTTGGGTATTATGATTTTCTTGAGGATTTCAGTATTGCTGTGATTTCTGGATTTTGGGGAAAACCGCAAGAATTTAACAAAAGCTTATATTTATCATTTTTAAAACAAAGTTGCGGTTTTCTCGTGATGTATGTGTCGTCCACCATGAGTTTTCATGTTTTCTGTTGGATTTCGAGACCCGATTCGAGGAGTAGATGAACCGTCTCGGGTACATGGTGGGTCCGGTATGGTACCCCAGGGCAAGAAGATCAAGTTGTAGACGATGAGCCTGGCAGGGAAAGACTACCTACCGGTGATATCTGGCGCGGCGGATATCCGGAGGATACCGACCGTTGTCGTGAGATTTGATGATATGGGCCGATCCGGACTGACGGAGCCCGATGTATTGAGACATTGATACAGTGAGACATTGAGACAGATGTGTTTTCATATTTGGTGTCGATGCTTGACATGAGTTTCAGATGATTTCTTGATGGTATTTAGCTATTGTACAGATTTTATTTTTCTAAAGTTAAGAATGCAGAACTCATAGCATTTAAAACACTTAAATATTTAGTATTGACATTGCATACATGTGCATGCATACTAGAGGTATTACATCACATCTGGACATATATGCTGTGACGCATTTGCGTGCATTCTTACGATAGCCTTACTAGATGTTATATTCTACTCACGAGCTGGAAACTCACCCCCGTTTTGCCACTGTGTCTTGCAGGTCGGACTCATCAGCCTAGTAGCGGCGGCTTATCTTATTAGTGACTTCTTTTGCTCAGACTCGCGACATTGCTCGTAGGTGGGTTGCGAGAGCACTTTTATCTCTTTTTAACTATTTTTGTATTTAGTATTCTCCATCTACCACTTCTTATTTGTATATTTGACCTAGTGATGAGACTGAGAGATTTGTATATATGTGGTTTCTTTTGGGTCGAGCTCACTTGAGCCGACGTTGTATTTTCTTATTTTTTTTGCATTTCTTTATGCTCTTTTTTAAAGATTTCATATATATATTGCGTGTGGTTGTGATCCGCCTTGGGCGAAGAGCTAGCTCCCGCTTGGGGATGCCATTTTGTGATTACAGGTTATATATCTTGTTGTACCCATTTTGGGGGATAGAATTTACAAAGGAGACTCTGTCGAAATTTTCGGAAATTTTTGATGTTTTTTTAAAAAGGGCTTCAATGCAACTTAATTGATTTCAAAATCGTTTTCATGAAAGATTTCCTCCACTCTTGTGATTTTGGTTTAGATTTTCTGGGCTTTGGCTGACTTAGGTTACGTTACGCCTTTAGACGTCTCGTAATCTAAGTGCCAGTCACGTTTTGTACTTTCGGGTCGTGACTCATTTAGCTTACCTCATCATCGATGATTAGACATGATTCTGTTCCTTTGTGTGCATACATATTGTACACTCAATCTTTCATATATACCCACTTGTATATCCACATTGCCGCACGTGCATAGTACACACTCATACTTGTGTATGTATATCTTGTGCATTCATGCATACTTATTTCACCTACATAAATGATGCTGGCTTGATTACTAGAGAAATGGGGACCGCATGAACTATTTTCAAAACTGGATCCATTTAAAAGAGCGATTTTCCCTTGTTTTACTTGTAGCACAATTTTATGCGGCATACGACTTATGGCATGGATTCACGTATTGAGTTTTGGATTTCATGTGATTTCTAGATTTGAGAACCGTGGTATTATTTTAAGAAAGTACGCACTGTTTTGAAAACCCGGTTTCTCTTGATATGATATTTCAGTGCGTCCACCATGCGTTTTCTCGGTTCTGAAACCTGTGACATGTGAAACCCGATTCGAGGAGCTGGATGAGGCCGATTGCGGGTACATGGTGGACCCAGTATGGTATCCCGGGGCGAGAACGGATTGTTGTGCTATAGACGATGAGCCTGGCAGAGGGAATACTACCTACCGGTGATTGGTTGAACCTGGCGGTTATCCGGAGGATACCGACCAAAGTCGAGAGATGGATATGGGCCGACCCGTACTGCCGGAGCCCGAGGGCCGATTCCGCAGACGGAGCCCGTGGGACGATCCGGACTGATGGAGCCCGATATATTAGAATTTGCGTGTCGATACTGGACATGAGTATTTCATGATGTTTTCGGGTGCCGATATTGGGCACCTCGCTTCTATGAGATTTACAGGATTGAGGGCCGGATAGAGTGACGGCGCCTGAGTTATCGGGATTTTGGGGTGTTTTGGTAGACACCGGGGTTTTCCACGATGACGATTCGTGTAGATGATATTTTATCCCATACTCAGCATCCATTGTTATGCATTGCATCATGTAGTCATAGTACCTGATAGAGTACTTTGCATAATTACCGCATACCCAGTTCATCATATAGATGTTATTAGAATACACATGTTAGAGTATCGCAGTACGTGCATACTCGCGATTACCTTTATATGTTATTTACTATTCACGAGTTGGCAACTCATTCCCGTTGTGCCATAGTGTTTGCAGGTCGACCCTAAGGGTAGTTGCGGCAGGGCTATCTCATTGTATCTTTTTGGCTACGGATACCATTGCAGTTGGCGAGTGACCGTTGCCTTTAGGTGGGTTTTGCGGTATCCGTTTATTTCCATTGTACTCTCTGTTGTATCTAATACTCTCCATCTACCATTTCATGTATTTATTAGAGACCAGTTGTGAGGACGATGTATGTTATTTTGTACTATGGATGTCGAGCTCATGTGAGCCGGCTTTATTTATGCAGTTTTATCTTTTGTGCTGTTTTTCACTTATATTGTTCATTCTTCGCTACGGCGTCATATACTATTATTGTGGTGGTTGTTTCTGCCGTTAGGCGTGATTGCTCCCATTTAGGGATGCTTTATTCTTATTGTATGCCATTTTATTTATATCATGTCTTGTACCCGATTTCGGGGCTAGTTTTTACAAAGGAGGTGCTGCCAAAATTTTTAAGAAAATAACTCAAACTTTAAAGATTTTCACTCGAGTATTCTAAATGTTTTAAACCAATATTTTCAACACTCACTACTCTTAATGGTTTTGATTTCTGGGTTTCGGCTTACTTACTCGCGTTACGCCTGTAGACGTTACGTGGTTAAGTGCCGGTCACGGGGCAAACTTTGGGTTGGTTGATATGCACTGGAGATAGCTGCATGATTTTGAATCTGGTTCCAATTAAATTAGTGCTTTTGTTTCTATATTAGAAATATATTGAATCAATTTATATCTTAGCGATGTCTGTAAGTCTACAGTAGCGCTCCGACCGTCAATCCGAGGCCAAACGTGGAACAAAAACTTTTATAAAACTGGCGCTAACGTAGACTTTTACCCGGATCGTACCATTAACACAAAACTAGCTAACTACAAGAAGTTATAATGGCTATACCGATCGATCCGTGTCCTTCGGTCTTTAGCCACCATCCTTAGATCCTCGCGGCATCTCCGATCTCGCTCGATCTCTGGTCTCCTCATTGAAGTGGCACCACGTCTAGAAAACCTTTTACGGGCTCCCGCTTCAAACCGAAGCAACTCGGACATGAAGTTTGCTAGCCGACAAGTCCAAGGTGAAGTAATGAATGTATGTGATAATTTTGTCTCTATATATCCATTGATTCTCAACACATGAGATTGTATGGATGGAGGTTGAAAAAGAAGTCATTGATGAGGAACTTGTGAGCTCAAGAGAAGAAGAAATGAAATGGCTTATGTTGTTGTGAGATCTTTTGAGAGAGAGATATATATCAATAATACAAAGCCCTAAGCCATCACATGGCTTCCCCTCTCTCTCCAAAATATCCACACTAACCATAATTAGCCACAAAATCAATCCATGTCACATTTAATGTTCACCCAAACCAAGACCATGAATCACCATTTGCATTTGGCATGAAAAGATGCATGTGGACAAAAAATGCACTCACATTTTCCTCTATCAAACATTTAAACAAAAAAATGTTTAATCCAACAAAAAGATATGGCATCTACTAAAGTAAACTCGTGGTTGATCACAAGGATACCCCCACCTGTATATACATACCTGCATCCCTATTCCGAATGAATACGAATGCAATGAGACGAAAGCAATCCAACAAATCTAATCAGTTAGTGGTTAGGTAAGGTGCATTCAACAGCGGTGTAGTTCTTCTTAACCAAAGTACGGTTTTTCTGTAAGTGTACGGTAGCGCCCCGGCCGTTAATCCAAGGCTAAACGCGGAAACGAAAACTTTTTATGAAACCGGCGCTATCGTAGGCTTTCACCTGGATCGTACCATTAACACTAAACTAGCTAACTACAAAGATGATAGAAAGGCTATACCAATCAATCCGTGTCCTTCGGTCTTTAGCCACCATCCCTAACTCCTCGCGGCATCTCCGATCTCGCTCGATCTCCGGTCTCCTCGTCAAAAAGAGCACCACATCAAGAAGTCTTTTTACGGGCTGCCGCTTAAAACAGAAGTAACTCGGACATGAAGTTTGCTAGCCGACATGTCCAAGGTGAAGTAGAGAATGTGTGTGATAATTTTGTCTCAAGTATTCATTGATTCTCAACTCATGAGATTGTATGGATGGAGGTTGAAGATGAAGCCATGGATGAAACATGTGAGCTAGAGAAGGAAGAAGAAGAAGAGCTATACTTATTATTATGTTGGAATGAAAAATGAGAGCACTTCTACTAAATCTCAAGACTAACCCCACTACTTGTGGCTGTCGATTCTCTCTCCACACATCATTTCAACACAATAATCAATCACAAATTTTGACATAGCACAAAAAATAAGACCATGAGTCATCACCCATGCATATGCCACATTAATTGCTCTTCATGATGATTTCCACTCACAATTTCCGCCACAAATGTAACATTTCAAAAAAATAAAATATTATTTTTGGGAATTTTTATAATTCAATATTATTTTAAATGAATATTTTATAATTTCGGTATAATTAAATACCGATAAATTGGGGAAAATTTTGAAAATTATAGAAATTACTAAAAGAGGGTGTTTTATGTGAATTATGCAAATTTTAAGTTTTTATGATTAATTTGACACTAATTTAGTGCTAATCGCGATTAAAAATCGCTAATCGCGCTTTAAGCGTGTTTTGTGCACATGTCTTTTTTTCCACACTTGTTACATTTCCTACATGTTTTGGGTGCATGGCTTGTTATTTTGGGGTTACAATTGTGGAGAGAAGGAAATTAGAGGAGAACAGAAAAGAAAAGGAAAAGGATATAATAATAGGTATGGGTGAGAGAGAGAAAGGTAAGGGTTTACCTTTGACCTAGTCCCATTCCCACACCATCATCTCACTCATTTCCTCTCCCGTCCTCAAGTTGCTGATGCTGCTGCTTTCCCTCTCCATCTCCTCCATCTTCAACCCCCAAATCTCCATGAAAATCACCTCAAAACCTTACACCCATTTCATAAAAAAGGTGCACAAGCCCCCTAGCTACCCAATGGACCAAGAAAGTTTTCGTTTTGGCGCTGTAGAGGATTCATGAGTGTCAATCGAGGTAATCTCTTCACACATAGGGTAGTTTTTCATTCACTTTAAACCATTTATGTGTTTAGTTGAGAGTTGGTGTGATTTGGTGAGCTTTGGAAAAACATAGAGAAGTTTAGGGTTTAAATTGAGTAGTGTGGTGAACTTGAGTGTGTTGGGTGGCCTTAAACCCCCCTACAATATTTTAAACCCTGACCAAACACATATACATAACCTGAAACCCAAAAATACGAAATTATGGAACTTCCATGTCGTTTTGTGACGACTTAGAGTGTGCAGGGAAATCTGGAATGGACTAGGATTTTTACTGGAAAAATAAACAAGTCCAGAGACCAATTCGAGACCCTAGGAACCCACTTGTAGCAAGACGAACCACAGAGGAACACCCAGGGCCGGCCTAGCCAGATTTTTCCTTTAAGAGGCTCGGCTATTTGGTGAGGGTAGGTGTCCAGATTGCTTCAGTAGGTCATATGTACCGTATATATCACCCTAGTGTTGTTTTGGAACCTTGTTTTCACCCTGATCAAAATCTGGGACTAAAAACTTGGGTTGCTGCTTTGAATTAAGTATGGTTTTCAGTATTTCGATTTGGTGATTTTAGTATTTGTTCTGTATCTCGATCATGTGACGTTTGTACGTCTATCTCGAGTGATATCGGGTTGATTTACGAGGGCTAACCATAGGTTCTAACCTATAGGCTTTTAAGCGTATCGTTTTGGTTTTCGTGTGTCGTTTTGGTTTTGATTTGGTTTTAATGCGATGCGATACGTGTGACATGTAGGTACCCCCATGGTGATCCGAGACGATGAAGGAGATGGTGGCGACATCGACATCGGCAAGCAAGATCAAGTTGAGTAGATTATATCTACGGGGGAAGTCGGGTGAATGGCGTATAGCACCCCCGCAGTTCGATGTCTAGTATACTATATATACTATATATATATGATAGCTTATTGTGTGTCGTGGATATTTGAGATGAGATTAGGAGTACTATGGTTAGATTAGGGCGTACAAGTAAAATAGTATAGTTTCCTAGTTGCGAACCCTAGAATAGGTTTACACCCCCCCCCCACACACACATGCTTGCTTGTTATACATATACCGTGATGATGAGAATAGTGTATGATATTTGGAGATGAGTCGATGAGATTGGGCATAGTGCCATGATATCGGTGATATGGTGTGATTCGTATTTGGGATACGACATGAGATTTTAGCGGGCCTTTGGACGTGTGTTTACACACGCATTTATATAGATGGTATCAGTTGTACTAGACTTAGATCAGTACCCCAGATCATGAGATATGATGATAAGGATACCAGATAATTGATGAGATGAATGTGATATTGACCCGTACCCAGCTTTTGGGATGCCGTGTGACGATTTACAGTACGAGCTTTATATTGATGATAGATCCACGCTCATGACTCGAGGATGTCATATGATATTGTATCGTACGCGGTACCTTTGAGGCGGGATAACCGACTATTATACTTTTATATATATATATATATATATATCGACTCAGATTTAGGTAGTTTCCATACCCCTCCTGATTGACTTGCTAGTTAGAGCTGTAGTTTTGCTAGTAGATGTTAGACTAGGCCGATGTTATACCTATTTCAAAACTAACGAATCGGGAGTATTTCAAAGATAGGCATAGGGATACTACGGATATTTTCAAAAGACGCATCTTTTCTTAAAAACACCGTAGCCCTTATTTTCCTAAAAACCCCGACTCGTCTTCTTTCAAATGGCAAAACATTATGACATAGATACATTGATGTAGATACTGCACTGTTGTGTTATTATTCATTTGCCGCATATTCTTACTGTTTGCATCTCATTGCATGTTAAATATGTTTATTGTTATATCAAATCCATGCTGTTAGGACACCAGCACCATTATCGATGATGCATATGTTACACGTACACCTGCTTGCCGGCTCACACACTTCATCATCGATAATTGCCATGCCACTACACTGTAGTACTGTTGCATTCAGGATATGAACCTTGCATGGCATACTCGTGTACTTACATATTGTATACTTATACTTGTGCACATACTTACTGTACACTCATACTCGTGCACCTACCTGTTGTACACTCATACTTGTACACATACATATTTGCACATACATAGATGATTTCTCGCTTGATTAGAGATTTGGGAACCGCAAGATACTCTTTAAAACTGATTCATTTTAAAAGAGCGGTTTCCCTCAATATGTGCATATTACTATTCCATATTGCATGATATACTGATATGCTTACATTTCTTTTACATGTCGCATACATCATGCTTTTGATTTTACGCATTAAGATATGTTGTTTCAATGATATTTCTAGATTTGGGAACCGTGGATATTTCAAAAGAGAGTATGTAATTGTTTTAAAAAACCCGGTTACCCTTGATATGATATTTCAGTACGCCCACCATGTGTTTTCTCGGTGCTGAGAGCGACATGTGAAACCCGATTCGAGGAGGCGGATGAGGCCGATTGCGGGTACATGGTGGACCCGGTATGGTACCTCGGGGTGAGAACGGATCGCTGTATAGTAGACGGTGAGCCTGGCAGAAGGACTACTACCTACCGGTGTTATTAATTGGGCTCGGCGGATATCCGGAGGATACCGACCGGAGTCGAGAGATGATAGGGGCCGATCCAGACTGACGGAACCCGATATATGAGGATTTACGTGCCGATGATAGGCACAGGTTTCATGATGTTTTCGAGTGTCGATACTTGACACTCAGGTTCCATGATTTTGATATGTCGCGAGCGACACCTCTTGATTTACATCCTCATACTTCCATGCATATGTTTATGATGTTTACATGCATAATGCTTATTGTCATTAGGTGACACGTGGACGATTTCTACATACATATATTGACATTGATGACATTGATCACATAGTTGGATGATATCCACATACCTATAGACTTCATGACATAGTCGACATTGATCATACCTCATATTTATGATATGTTATTACCTGAAGCACTGACACGAGCACTTGTCACTACACTCATGTATAGATGTTACATTGCCACCTTATCATGCTTCAGTCTTATTCATTTGAGGTTTATATATATATATATATATATATATATATATATATATATATATATATATTTGATCGTATTGACCTAGGATTGTGTCATACATACGATTTCTGCTCTGTGATATTTTCTATTCACGAGTTGGCAACTCACCCCTGTTGTGCCACAGTTCTTGTAGGTTTTGCCGTACAGGTTCCATTGCGGCTTTTCTGGCATACTGCTTCCCTTACGGGTGACTTGCTTTTGTAGGTGGATTCTTTTGCATCAGAACCACCATTGTATATATATTATTCAGTTGTATCTAGAAATTCCATCAACCAAACTTGTATATTGTTTCAGACTTAGAAAACCAGTTATGTATTATTTCGACCTTAGAGTCGCGCATTGTAGTATTATGGTTTTCATGCTGATTTTGAGTTTTCCTTTGAGTTTTGATCCTCGCCCTTCGGCGTTGTATATTATATTGTTTGCGTCGTTGTGACCGTCGATTGACGAAGAGCTAGCTCCCACTTGGGGATGCTTTTTATCATTCCATATATATTATTCTTATTGTACCCCGTTCGGGGCCAGTATTTACAAAGGAAACTCTGCCGAAATTTTTAGAAAAGACTTTAGACTTTAAAAATGCATATTCAGCTTACTTATTTAAAAACCTTGATTTTAAAACATGTTTTCCTTACTTCTTAAAAATTATTTTTCTTATTTACTCCTTAAAATGGTTTTAGATTTCTGGGCTTTGTCTTACTTGAATTAGATGGGGTCCTATAGGCTTCATATGATTCAAGTGCCAGTCACGGGCTATTTCGGGACGTGACAAAGTTGGTATCAGAGCGCTAGGTTAAACTTGGTTCGAGTCTAAGTTTGACTATGCGGATCCTAGAGTGTTTATATATATACGGAACATAGGCTTGACCTTACGGAACTTAGACTTAGTCTAGCGGGTATTATACCCGAACTTTCGTCGCGTAGGTTGAACCTTGGTTGATGGAGTAGGTGACTTCAGTAGAGTGATGTACCGTGTGTATGTTCCGCGGCATACTTACGACACGCCACTCTGCTTAAGCAGCCTCAGGATGTACATTTCCTTGCACAATATTATATTCATTCCTATGATCTATCCTCATCGATACTGGTTATGGTTTTGCTGCCACGATTACATGGGCAGAGAAAGCTACGGCTAGAGTTGCGTCAGCATGAGCTCGTCACGAACGAGGACTGACCAGAGCATGATTCCAGGGACATACGATTGCATGGAGAGGCGTCGTTATTGTGTTTTCGTGCCATGAGCGTTTGACATATCGCTTTTACGAGATTTCCTGGATGTGCTGATCGGCACCAGAGGATCAGGCTACTGCTAGAGGCCAGCCAGAATGTGATGACCATTGATATACCGCTTATTCATGATGATTGAGGCGCTGTTCAGCGTACAGACAAATGAGCCGGTTGTTGCTGCAAATGGCGAGATATCGCCCAGATGATTGGAGCTACTGCAGCATGAGTATATACTTAGGGATATGATGGAAGGTCGCTAGTCACCTAAGGATGGACGACTAGGACAAGTGGTTCGTTCGCTTACCCCGATGCGAGGTCATCAGATAGATTGATTCCAGCTAGATACGACTTCACGCAGATTTGTTGAGAGTCGATAGAGACGATCGAATGTCAGGAAACCATATTCCAACTTTAAAGTATTCGGAAAGACGTGCAAGCAATTCTATGGACCCTGTAGAAGAATGAAACCCTAACTCGACATAATGACCGTGTGAAAGCCTTTGAACCTTAGGGTTTGCGGCAGTTCCATGGCGCCATTAGTGAGGCTTGGGTTTGCCGTTCTACGGCTGGACCACTGATGCTGTGGTATGTACTCGATACTATTAAACTGTGCCAAAGATGTTGATCTCTTGAGGGATTATGAGGTTTTGACATATCGATCGGATGGTTCGACATCATTCGGATATCATGTGATGGGATACATTGCTTGGGAGACTCCAGATACGAGCATAGCCGTTGGAGCGCAGTCCATGCAGCCACAAGAAGACGAGTCTGAATCAGTCGACATTGGAGCCGAGTGAAGTAAAGAGTTCGCACGAGAATTCGACGAGGTGACGTTCCACTCCGCTGACATCAAAGATGCGATACGCATGCAGAGGCGTTGTATATGGATATACTTTCCAGAAGGAGTGGCGATGAGTATGCAGCCGTTCCGGAATAAGAAACAGATATAGAAAAGATGATAACTTCCGGGCAATTCGGCAGAAACGAGATTAGAGAGAGACCTCGACAGGACCTTTCTGGAATACGATACGAGAAGACATAAACCCAGGAGCGGTCATATTGCGCATACCCAGCAGGCCAGAGTTCGGCATCGTCGACGAGATTGTTGACCAGGTTCAGATAGAGGACCTCAACCAGATGCGTTGTGAATTGATCAAGAATAGACGAGTATGGAGTATATCTCCGCAGGTTGGGATGAGTTCCGGAGGACGTGTTCGGCTAGATATCTTCCACAAAGTGATGAAGATACCGAGTTCGTGATTTCGAGTCCGTGTGAGAGACTTTGGATGGACCGTAGCTGAAGACATTTGCAGTGCGCAGATAGAGACGTGACGTCGGAGTAGACGATGATATAGACAAGCGGGACAAGAGGTTCGTGCGAGATGCTGACAAGCTGTTGTTACTCCCCGTTAAGATTAAAGGTCGGATATGCCTACAGAGGCGTTGATGCGACCAGTTTCCAAGGAATTGCTGTGCTGAGGACGCAGATGTCCATAGAGCGAGAAGAGATTATGCAAGAGTACCATCCTCCGTACAGTTCGGCATAGGCAAGATCGGAAGAGACCTTAAGCAGGATTCCTTCCAGGACACAGCTGCGATAAGATTTGCACCCGGGATTAGATGTGTGATGTGCACTCAAAGGACCAGAAGTCGGCGCTAGTGATGTGCTGCTTTACGAGTGGCCATGAGGATTGACCGAGAGATGACCAGAGAAGTGCCAGAACGGAATCGTCCCCGTTAGCACACCTGACAGGGCCGATGAGCCGATGGATCGCGAGATTGTTAATCCGCAGAGGAGATAAAGACCCAGAGACAGAGGATGCCAGACCGTGAGTAAGAGGCAAGTAAATGTCTTGCACTGCTAGCAATGGATGCACCGACAACTTCTCGACTTGAAGGAGGATATATCGACGGCGGTATTTATGATTTGTGATTTTGTGATTCGATTATCATGTATCCGTCACCTTGGATTTCGGTATTTTGGGCGATCTATTCGCATGATTTGGTCTTGATGGCTGAGTTCCATGATTTCTGTTTTCGTGCACCAGGGTTGCACCTACTGGGTATTCATATTTGTGCACAGGATGCAGCAGTTTTATACTTCGTGCGTTTATCGCACCAGATTTATATTTTGTGCACTACGGTTGCACCTGACTTCGATTTGATGTCATTCGATATGTTGATTTTGATGTCATGCCAATGTTATGCATGTGATTTGACTTATGCCTTCGGCATCGTTTACATGCACTTTTAGTGTTTTGATTTGAATTGTGCACGCTGATGCACATGGTTGTGAGCTTATACCCCGCGGTATACCTGATTTGGATTGAGCTGTATTGTATACCGTTGATTTCGATTCTGATGTTGATGTTGATTTCTTGCACTCCGTGCATTTGATTTGGATTTTTCGCGCGTGTTGAGCGCATGTTTTGAGATACGATTTTGGTGCACACCAGATGTGCTAAATCGAGATTTTTCGTGCATGTCAGATGCACCTGATGTTGCTGTCAGGCACGCCCGTTGCCCTTGGCAGATGTTTCGTGCACACCCATTGCACCTAGATGTTGTTTTTGGTGCACATGTATGGCACATATGTAGATTTTGATTTCCGTGCGCACCAGACGCACAGGGTATTTTATATACATTTTGGGATTTATTCCTTATGGACCAGTACGTTTTTATGATATTTGCTATTGGTTTTCGTACCGAGCAGGACTAGTCAGAGGACAGTACCTGGATATATTTTGCCTGTATTGATAGTTATCGAAGGGATTTCCAAAAAGAGAGCTATAGTCTCAGTATTTACCTACGTGTCTGAGATGACACGAAACGTTTAAAGCAAGGAAACCCTTCTAAATTGTTTTCAAAACGGCGGAACGCAGATATTAAACAAAGGATATATACGTATATGGTTATTTTCTTATAATAGACGTCCGCCAATGTGCAGTGTTATGTGCATCGCACAGCGACTTAAAGAGATTTGGCATGTATTTACTTCAGCTATTTACATGTACAGATTGGATGTTTACATGTATAGTTCTGATTTATATCATATTGGTTTTAATTTGGATTTGACATTTGTGTCTGTACCATGACTCCGATGATTGCGGGATGCTTGACGGAGTTTTGATTTTGAGTTATCTGCTCATTACTCATGCGCATACATTGCGCTATGATGCGTTTTATGTATTGATGATTTCGGAGCCCCGACGACTTGGTCTTTTACTGAAATGTTTTAATATTTGAGGGGTTTAAATTTAAATTCGGGGACCGAATTCCTTTAAGGGGGGAAGATTGTTACATTTCAAAAAAATAAAATATTATTTTTGGGAATTTTTATAATTTAATATTATTAAAAATGAATATTTTAATATTTCGGTATAATTAAATACCGATAAATTGAGGGAAATTTTTGAAAATTATAGAAATTACTAAAAAAGGGTGTTTTATGTGAATTATGCAAATTTTAAGTTTTTATGATTAATTTGACACTAATTTAGTGCTAATCGCGATTAAAAATCGCTAATCGCGATTTAAGCGTGTTTTGTGCACATGTCTTTTTTTCCACACTTGTTACATTTCCTACATGTTTTGGGTGCATGGCTTGTTATTTTGGGGTTACTATTGTGGAGAGAAGGAAATTAGAGGAGAAAAGAAAAGAAAAGAAAAGAAAAGGAAAAGGATATAATAATAGGTATGGGTGAGAGAGAGAAAGGTAAGGGTTTACCTTTGACCTAGTCCCATTCCCACAACATCATCTCACTCATTTGCTCTCCCCTCCTCAAGTTGCTACTGCTGCTGCTTCCCCTCTCCTTCTCCTCCATCTTCAACCCCAAAATCTCCATGAAAATCACCTCAAAACCTCACACCCATTTCACAAAAAAGGTGCATAAGCCCCCTAGCTACCCAATGGACCAAGAAAGTTTTCGTTTTGGCGCTGTAGAGGATTCATGAGTGTCAATCGATGTAATCCCTTAACACTTAGGGTAGTTTTTCATTGACTTTAAACCATTTATGTGTTTAGTTGTGATTTGGTGTGATTTGGTGAGCTTTGGAAAAACCTAGAGAAGGTTAGGGTTTAAATTGAGTAGTGTGGTGAACTTGAGTGTGTTGGGTGACCATAAACCCCCCCTACAATGTTTTAAACCCAGACCAAACACATATACATAACCTGAAACCCAAAAATACGGAATTACGGAACTTCCATGTCGGTTTGTGACGACTTAGAGTGTGCAGGGAAATGTGGAATGGACTGGGATTTTTACTGGAAAAATAAACAAGTCCAGAGACCAATTTGAGACCCTAGGAACCACCTTGTAGCAAGACGAACCACAGAGGAACACACAGGGCCGGCCTAGCCAGATTTTTCCTTTAAGAGGCTCGGCTACTTGGTGAGGGTAGGTGTCCAGGTTGCTTCAGTAGGTCATATGTACCGTATATATCACCCTAGTGTTGTTTTGGAACCTTGTTTTCACCCGGATCAAAATCTGGGACTAAAAACTTGGGTTGCTGCTTTGAATTAAGTATGGTTTTCAGTATTTCGATTTGGTGATTTTAGTATTTGTTCTTTATCTCGATCATGTGGCGTTTGTACGTCTATCTCGAGTGATATCGGGTTGATTTACGAGGGTTAACCATAGGTTCTAACCTACAGGCTTTTAAGCGTATCGTTTTGGTTTCGATTTGGTTTTAATGCGATGCGATACGTGTGACATGTAGGTACCCCTATGGTGATCCGAGACGATGAAGGAAATGGTGGCGACATCGACATCGGCAAGCAAGATCAAGGTGAGTAGATTATATCTACGGGGGAAGTCGGGTGGATGGCGTATAGCACCCCCATAGTTCGATGTCTAGTATACTATATATACTATATATATATGATAGCTTATTGTGTGTCGTGGATATTTGAGATGAGATTAGGTGTACTATGGTTAGATTAGGGCATAGAAGTAAACCAGTATAGTTTCCTAGTTGCGAACCCTAGAATAGGTTTACACCCCCCCCCCACACACATGCTTGCTTGTTATACCTATACCGTGATGATGAGAATAGTGTATGATATTTGGAGATGAGTCGATGAGATTGGGCATAATGCCATGATATCGGTGATATGGTGTGATTCGTATTTGGGATACGACATGAGATTATAGCGGGCCTTTGGACGTGTGTTTACACACGCATTTATATAGATGGTATCAGTTGTACTAAACTTAGATCAGTACCCCAGATCATGAGATGTGATGATAAGGATACCAGATAATTGATGAGATGAATGTGATATTGACCCGTACTCAGCTTTTGGGATGTCGTACGATGATTTACCGTACGAGCTTTATATTGATGATAGATCCACACTCATGACTCGAGAATGTCATATGATATTGTATCGTACGCGGTACCTTTGAGGCGGGATCACCGACTATTATACTTATATATATATATATATATATATATATTTATATATATATATATATTTATATATATATATATATATTTATATATCGACTCAGATTTAGGTGGTTTCCATACCCCTCCTGATTGACTTGCTAGTTAGAGCTGTAGTTTTGCTAGTAGATGTTAGGCTAGGGCGATGTTATACCTATTTCAAAACTAACGAATCGGGAGTATTTCAAAGATAGGCACAGGGATACTACGGATATTTTCAAAAGACGCATCTTTTCTTAAAAACACCGTAGCCTTTATTTTCCTAAAAACCCTGACTCGTCTTCTTTCAAATGGCAAAATATTATGACATAGATACATTGATGTAGATACTGCACTGTTGTGTTATTATTCATTTGCCGCATATTCTTACTGTTTGCATCTCATTGCATGTTAAATATGTTTATTGTTATATCAAATCCATGCTGTTAGGACACCAGCACCATTATCGATGATGCATATGTTCCACGTATACCTGCTTGCCCGCTCACACACTTCATCATCGATAATTTCCATGCCACTACACTGTAGTACTGTTGCATTCAGGATATGACCCTTGCATGGCATACTCGTGTACTTACATATTGTATACTTATACTCGTGCACATACTTACTGTACATTCATACTCGTGCACCTACCTGTTGTACACTCATACTTGTACACATACATATTTGCACATACATAGATGATTTCTAGCTTGATTAGAGATTTGGGAACCGCAAGATACTCTTTAAAACTGATTCATTTTAAAAGAGCGGTTTCTCTCAATATGTGCATATTACTATTCCATATTGCATGATATACTAATATGCTTACATTTCTTTTACATATTGCAAACATCATGCTTTTGATTTTACGCATTGAGATATGTAGTTTCCATGATATTTCTAGATTTGGGAACCATGGATATTTCAAAAGAGTGTATGTAATTGTTTTTAAAAACCCGGTTACCCTTAATATGCTATTTCAGTATGCCCACCATGTGTTTTCTTGGTGCTGAGAGCGACATGTGAAACCCGATTCGAGGAGGCGGATGAGACCGATTGCGGGTATATGGTGAACCCGGTATGGTACCAAGGGGAGAGAACGGATCGCTGTGTAGTAGACGGTGAGCCTGGAGAGGGACTACTACATACGGGTGTTATTAATTGGGCTCGGCGGATATCCGGAGGATACCGACCAGAGTCGAGAGATGATAGGGGCCGATCCAGACTGACGGAGCCCGATATATGAGGATTTACGTGCCGATGATAGGCACAGGTTTCATGATGTTTTCGAGTGTCGATGCTTGACACTCAGGTTCCATGATTTTGATATGTCGCGAGCGACACCTCTTGATTTACATCCTCATACTTCCATGCATATGTTTATGATGTTTACATGCATGATGCTTATTGTCATTAGGTGACACGGGGACAATTTCCACATACATATATTGACAATTATGACATTGATCACATAGTTGGATGATATCCACATACTTATAGACTTCATGACATAGTCGACATTGATCATACCTCATATTTATGATATGTTATTACCTGAGGCATTGGCACGAGCACTTGGCACTACACTCATGTATAGATGTTACATTGCCACCTTATCATGTTTCAGACTTATTCATTTGAGGTTTATATATATATATATATATATATATATATATATATATATTTGATCGTATTGACCTAGTATTGTGTCATACATACGATTTCTGCTCTGTGATGTTTTCTATTCATGAGTTGGCAACTCACCCCCGTTGTGCCATAGTTCTTGCAGCTTTTGCCGTACAGGTTCCATTGCGGCTTTTCTGGCACACTGCTTCCCTTACGGGTGACTTACTTTGGTAGGTGGATTCTTTTGTATCAGAACCACGATTGTATATATATTATTCAGTTGTATCTAGAAATTCCATCAACCAAACTTGTATATTGTTTCAGACTTAGAAAACCAGTTATGTATTATTTATTCGACCTTAGAGTCGCGCTTTGTAGTATTATGGTTTTCATGCTGATTTTGAGTTTCCTTTGAGTTTTGATCCTCGCCCTTCGGCGTTGTATATTATATTGCTTGCGTGGTTATGACCGTCGATTGACGAAGAGCTAGCTCCCACTTGGGGATGCTTTTTATCATTGCATATATATTATTCTTGTTGTACCCCGTTCGGGGCCAGTATTTACAAAGGAAACTCTGCCGAAATTTTTAGAAAAGACTTTAGACTTTAAAAATGCATATTCGGCTTACTTATTTAAAAACCTTGTTTTTAAGACATGTTTTCCTTACTTCTTAAAGACTAGTTTTCTTATTTACTCCTTAAAATGGTTTTAGATTTCTGGACTTTGGCTTACTTGAATTAGATGGGGTCCTATAGGCTTCATATGATTCAAGTGCCAGTCGCAGGCTATTTCGGGACGTGACAACAAAACATTTAAACCAAAATGTTTAATCCAAAAAGAGAATGGCAACATCTAAAGTAAACTCGTGATGGATCACAAGGATACCCCTCACCTGTATATACATACCTGCATCCGCATTCCGACTAAATGCGAATACAATGAGACTAAAGTAATCCAACAAATCTAATACTAGGATCGAGCTTAAACCAAAGCCCACTAGTATGATCCGTCCGATCATGATCCGTGCACAAGTGCACATATATGATCGAACCCTGCAATAAAACCATACAGCCTCTACAACGTTTCGCCCGAACTTGGAAAACTTTCTATGGTGGACTCTAATGACTCGTCAATACACTGGCGGTGGGTTTAACCACAAGCACATCAGTGGAACTAGCTGTACGTAATGGCTACCCATGTATTGACTAAAAAGGAAGCTGGTGACGGAACTCATCCTGAAACCCTACCGAGCCTGTCAATGACAATATCCGTACAGTCTGGTCCGTTTGTCTGTGAGTATCGCATATCGGGCCTAGGGCCTGGTAAACGTCAGACCCCAAAAGCGGTATAAGTCGTGTCGGAGTGTTGCCCAGAACACCCTGAGAAACTACTGGAATACCTACCAGTAAATCTCACTTTCCTTGGCCAAGGACTTCGTGTAATGGCTCTCCAGACACAGCGCGATCTCACCCCCAATACCGGGAGAGACGAATCCCCTACCGATCCGCTCACTGCCTCCATTTGGCTTGGGACTGTACCCAACTAAAACCTATTTGCACGTCTCTTTTGAGCCGTGGTAGGGTAGTAATCAAAGCACGGTGGGAACTCATACGAGAAAAATGACGATCTCAAGTCAATAGACTAACCTGTACACATGTCACCAGGGAACTGCTATCTGACGCTAGGTATAATACCAACTAGCATGTTCCCGGCGAGTCCGTCCGGTGTACTCATAACCCAATGAGCACCTGTATACATCTTAGGTGAATCAACTGACACCAATGGATTGTGAGACCGGCCACCGCCCCTCGTCGGGGTCTCGACTGTATACACTAGTCTACTAATGGAGTATCGATGCCCAGTCTTGAAACTCCCACGACTAGGGACACTTTAAGGATGTGCTTATAGACTACCCAACTCTCACGTATATGATCGCCATCATACTGCTGGTAGTCAAGCAAGAATCCTAAGGGCACTATCAACGTGTAATAGTGATCTGTAATGTCACCTAAAGCATGTACACGATGATAAAGACAAACCAGATAGCGTACTATCATCTCGAGTTAGACTGTCCTACCGGTATAGGTCTTCCCTCAATCATTGCAATCACGTGCCTGCGATCCAATAATTGACTTTGAGGGCACTATATCCAACAATCTCCCACTTGCACTTAAGGCTAATTATTGCAGTGTCGCATACTCACAGCCCCTGTGATACCGAACACCCAACTTCCCTACTGATCAGTCTCACAAAGCCTGTTTGTGAAACTATTGTGTTCGAGAAATAGCCTCAGTGAGTGGATCCACTCTGATGTTTTTTCTATGTCTCTCTTTATCTCAAGTTCGCGGAGAAAGCCATCTCCCGAAATGAGCAATACCTGTCTTAGAATATGTCTTGATATCTGATGGGACCCTGTTCACAAATGAACTCCAAATCCAGAAAACTTCTTAGACTGTATCATCAACTGAATTTAATCAGTATCCTGCGCCATGCCTCCCTCAATATCCGCCTGGACCACCTGTCCAAACTCCCCTCGTCAAAAGGAAAATTATAACTCTGACAGTCACTCTGTCATCCAGGTCACCTTGGAAGCCTGGATTGATAACTGTCTCCTGAAGGAGGCTGTCGTTATCTAATCCTTAGAACATCCACTCATGTTCTAAAACTTCTTTCGAACGTTTCTCAAGGATTAGATTAATATAAACTTATTGCATCTAGTGCAAAAACAACATCTGGTGTGGTACTTGACATCTCACGATTGACTCAATTGCCTAAGCAAGTAATATGCCAATCATACACATCCATCTCCCCTTTAGTATGTAAGACACCTTCAGAGAGGGTGACTCCATCACCTGTAGGTATACTACCGTGCCAGAAGTCGCCCATTCTAAAATACCTTTAGAATACCGTCTAAGTACCCAGATTGGGATATTATCATACAGTGGTTTCTCCACATAGGATATGGATATAATATCAGTCATTCTAGTTACTAGATCCAAAACCATAGATCTAGTAACCAGAATGTCTGATATAATATCTATATCCTATGTGGAGAAACCACTGTGTGACAACCACAGTATAACCGATCGTAGTGCAGGAATTTTACTTCCTACTCTGTGTATGTCATTCAAATACCAAAACATCACATCCTAATACCTTCTTAACAGATCCATCTCCTATTCTGATGAGGTCAAAACCTATGACTGTCACATCAGAAATAGATGATCTATCTCTGCTATATCTGCTTTAGTCTATATATAGACATAAGCTACTTGTCCATTATGCTTCTGCTGCTCCCACTGACTACGACAACCCTCAGGCAGAGTCATATACACGTGCACTTCAAAACCTAGTTTAGAACGATGCTATACTCATCCTCCTGCCAGGTCTCATAGTCTGAACAACAGCAATGGAAAGTCTGGGTAAATAAGAAACTCCCTGTCACCGTCCTTGAGGCTACCGGAGTACCTCTCGGGTGCCTGAGGTTACCCACTATATCTGCGGAGTGGCTAATGGAATGTCAATCCTGATTGAATCTTAAGATCCTATTAAATTTTCAGTAATCGTTTGCGGTTCTGGAATCACTTCCAGTTCTACCATACTCCCACTACTGTTTTCTGAAAAAATCCATTTTACTAAAACTGTGGCGAGTCAAGAACAATATCACTATTGATCTTCCAAATGGTAAAAAGTTAACCCTTGTCATAGCCCGGGTTAACCCACAAACTGCCATTACTGAAACGTGCCTTGAGTTATCCAGAGTCTGGTTTGAAGCATAAGCCAGACAACTCCATATACCTTAGCAGCGTTAAGATATGAGCCATTCTATATACAATATAGAAACAGAGGCACTGATTTAATTGGAAACAGATTCAAATCATATAGCTGTCTCCAGTGCATGTCAACTGAATGGAGAATGGCCGATCAGCATTACCCAACTTAGGAGTGTATCCAGATATGAGTAACCCGAAAGAGAAACAGGTTCTCAAAAACATTACTATCAACTGAATACCAATCACAAGTATCTACATCTTCGATCACCTTGAAGAATCCCGATACTCGTGACACCTAGTTCTCTACTTTATTCTTGTACCTATAACTTCTCAAAACTTGGACTTTGTATTTCTACGAAACACTTGTCTAAAACTTGAGAAGGCACAAGTAAACAGAATATAGTACGAGGACCAACCCCTCTGTCCTAATGGACACTGGACAATATACAATGCTTTGTATAAGTCTCCTAAGTTGAATAACTCAACCCTGTGCGTCGTAGGTTGAAAACTGTACTATGGTTATGAAGAATTACACCGCTGTCAAATGCTCCTTACTGTAACGCCTTGAAAAGTCGTTTTGGTGTTCCTGAAGATCGGTGAAAATTCGGTATTTTTCCGAAAACCGTCTTTCTCGTTATTTTGCAGTTTAAGACTAATTATACCTAAAATGGATAGGTAATTGCTTGTTTTTAGTAGCTAATGAGTTACTTATGAAATTTTGGTCATTTAAAAAAATTTCCCTATTTTTCAATTTTTTAATATTATTTTAAGCCGGTAAGAAAATACATTAAATTAGCGATAAATACAAATTTTTCTGGGCTAATTTTAATCTTTAAAATTTTGTTAATTAAAATCTAGTTGTAACATAAATTTTTAGTATTTTATTTTGATTTTTAACTAATTTTTATTATAGGAAACGAATTTATTGAATTTTAAGCTAAAACTTGCAATTTTTGACTTGTAGGGGGTCTTTTTGCATAAATTTTTTTTTGTAAAACCCCATTCACCCTTCCCTCACCCCTAGGCCGGCCCCACCTCAACAGCAAGCCCACAAAAAAATTTCCCCATCTCATTTGAACAAAATGATATGATAAGGGCTTTAAAGGGGTAAATTTGGAATTATGTGTGCTTTAATTTGAGTGAGTTGACTTAGGCTTTTCCCCACAACACCCACACCATCCCCACTACTTCATTTCAGCTGAGAATCCTGCATCCTACAGCAGCCCCCCCTCACTCTTGTTGTCTATCTCTTTTCTTCATCAAATTTCATCAAATTCCACCTCAAAATCCTTAGAAATCCACAATTTTCTTCACAATTTCAAAGCAAAACCTTATTCCCTCTCTTCTCTAACCTAATTAGTTCAAATCTTGGAGAAATATGGCATCTTTGGAGGCATATTGTTCTTGCTAGATCTCTAGTTGAGGTATAATTTCAATCTTTGGTTAATTGGTAGTTGTTATATGCTAAATTAGAACATTGATGTGTTAATTTTTGTTGTTGATTTCTAATCTAGGTTTTAAAGTGAATGCCTTGAATTTTAATTAGGGTTTAGAAAATCATTAGTAGGTTAATTAAGCTATTTTGTTATCTAGCTATTTTGTTAGCTTAATATAAGTGGTTAACTTGCTAATTGGGCTAAAATCTAGTGTTAATTTAGCGTTAGTTTCTAATCTAGTTTTTAAAGGTTTATGGTTAGAGTTAAACTAGGGTTTTTAGAAACCATTATTTAGTTAATTAAATCTAATTAGCTATCTAGTTGTTTACTTAACCAATTTATATGGTTACTTTGCTTAAGTGGCTTCATATTAGGCTAACCTATGTTAAAGTTGTGTGAAATTTTCATTAAAGTTGCTAATTATCAAAATCAAGAAAAGGTTTGTGAATGGAATGCAGGTTTTGATGCATGGTAAAGGGGTTAACTTAATTGTAGTGGCTTTCTAATGATTTAATTTGGATATTTGTGTGATAATGTGTGCACTTTGTCGCAAATTGTCGATATTTGCACCAAATTTGCAAACTTCTAGCTTACCAGGTTTTTATTATATTATTGTGGCGATTTAGTTGCGATATCTAGATTATATTGTTGGCTTATCCTATGACATTTAGGATGCGTGAGTGCGGATTTTTGAGTAGTCGGGTTTTAGTTTTGCCGGACGACCAAATCGGCGGGTTTTTTTTCCAGTTTTTGCGATTTTTGCGTGTGTTCCGCGCACTTTGTGCACGTTGTACCTAGCTTGTGAACGTTAGTAGTTTTGTTTGGGTTTTGCATCATTCTTGATATATAACCTTATGTTTGGTCTTGATGTAAATTCCAGGTTCGGTCGCGGAGACGTCAGACGCGGCACGAAAGGGGAAAGCGGTGATTGGACGTGACTAGCTAGGGATTCCGGTGAGTAGATGTAACATCTACGGGGGACTATCGTTGGATGGCGCAAGTCGCCCGATAGTTTTAGTAACTTAAAAGATTCTTAGTGATGTTAGTAATTAGGGGTGTAATACTTATATGATTATTTGCTGCATCCATGCCTTATATTGACATACATATGCGAACCCATTTTATAGGACACCTGCATCATTGCCAGGGTTTTTATATGCAGCATGAGCACTATTCATGCTTACACACACACCCTGGTAATTGCCATGCCACCACACTAGATAACCTTTAAATTGAAACCTTTTACTATAATTGATACTTAAACTCGCGCTATTGCTTTAATTCCTTAAAATGAAATCGTAGGATTGCTATTCATGTGCATGTTCTTCATCATATTATTTGTTCATGCCTAATCTATTAATCACACATCGCAACTCGATTATTGATACCATATGCATTCATTATCATTGACATATGCACTTATGAGGATTTCTTGAGATTTTATGATATTTCTGGATTTCGGGGGAAAGCCGTAAAATTTCTAAATTTATTATATATATTTTTTAAAATATGTAAATTGCGGTTTCCTAGTGATGTAAGTGTCGTCCACCATGAGTTTGCTGTGGTTTTCGAGATCCGTGTCGAGGAGTGGAGGAACCGTCACGGGTACATGGTGGGCCCGGTAAGGTACCCCGGGGCAAGATGAATGTGGTGTGACGTTGAGCCTGGCAGGGGACGGATTACCTACCGGTGACTGTTTGGGACGGCGGATATCCAGAGGATACCGACCGTGGCCGCTAGATGATGAGATATTGATATTTGAGATGGGTCAGCCGGACGGCTGAGGCCAGAGATACATTGATATGAGATTTGAGACAGTTTTGAGGTGTCGATGATGGACACAGGTTCTTGTTGATTCTATTGGTATTGTGCTGGTATTTCGAAAGACATTCTTAAAGGGAAAAACATGATTTATTATACTTACACATTCAGATCACGAGTTGATTCGCATTGCATTCATACCTGCTAGTATATCCATATTGCATACATACTTGCCATTATGTCCTGCCTTACCTGTATTTAGATGCTAGGATGCTTGTGTGCATGCATTCGATAGCCTGTGTAGATGTTATTTATTACTCACGAGTTGGCAACTCACCCCCGTTGTGCCATAGCCTTTTGCAGGTCCGCTCCGTCAGTACAGTAGCGGCGGGTGCGCTTGCTTTTTTTGCCTCTTTTGCCTGGACTCGAGGTTTTGCTCATAGGTGGGTTATGTTATTATTTTTGTACCACCTTGTATATTCTTTGTATCTAGTGTACTCCATCTACTGTATCTACCAGTATTATTGTATATTGACCTAGAGATGAGACTGTGAGGTTTGTGGACTTTTATGCTGTATTTTGGGGTCGAGCTCACTTGAGCCGACATGATGTTTTTCTTATGCTTCATTATGATTATTTCGCATGTTGTTGCTTTATATTGCGTGGGATTTGTGACCGCCTTGTGGCGAAGAGCTAGTTTCTCATATATATTCTTGTTGTACCCATTTTGGGGGCCAGTATTTACAAAGGAGACTCTGCCGAAATTTTCGGAAAAATTGGTATTGTTTTTAAAAAGGGTTTTATATGACTTATTTGAGAAACTAGCTTTCAATTGATTGGGTTTTCTTCACTCTTCTGCTTATTTGGTTTTGGTTCTGGGCCTTGGCTTACTTATTTTACGGACGCCTTGAGACGCTTCGTAAACTTAAGTGCCAGTCACGTCCGTACCCTGCGGGTCGTGACAAAGTTGGTATCAGAGCGATAGGTTTTACCTTTTTGAGTGTAGGATGACCCTTGGTAGATGGAGTAAGTGACTTAAGCAGGGTAACGTAGCGTGCGTATGTCCGCGGCATACTTGCGATACGGTACTCCGCCTAAGTGACTTTAGGAAATACTTGCTTGAAAATTCCTTCTTCAATTCCGTGTATCCTATGATCCTTGCACTGTTCTTACTATCCGTTTTCCTGTAACAGCCACTATGCCGCCGAAGGCTACCAGAGCACAGAGGGCTGTCGCCCGAGACGAGATTCGAGCTGGCTCGTCCGAGACGAGGACTGAGCAGGGTGGTATACCTACGCCTCAGGGACAGACTGATCCGCATTCCCCAGGTCGCATGGATAGGCTTGAGTCCGGTATGAAGGAGCTGCGACAGATGATGGGAGGCATGCAGGAGTTACGACAGATGGTGGAATCGTTAGTAGAGGTCAATCGAGCACAGAGATCGGATATTACTCCCCCTGCGGTCGTTTCGAGACCGAGTCGGATTCGCACTGATATGTTAGCACCTAGGAGGGTTCGCAGAGGCCGTGGCGGATTCTTTAGGGGCCAGTTATATCGCCTTCACCCATACGATCAGCAGCCATGGTTAGGATGTTTTTGGTGTGGTAGCCTGCATCATCGTAACAGAGACTGTCCGGCGAGACGACAGGGAGCGGCGATAGTTCCACATGTGATCCTACCACCATCACCACCCCCTCCTCAGAGAGCCCTACTTCCTACCACCGACGATGCTCCATGCCAGTTAGGTGCATCCAGAGGCCGTGGACGCGGCGGTCCGATTCAGAGAGGACGAGGAGGCAGAGGCCGAGGTCGAGGTCAGTCCGCTATCGGTGGAGGTCAGGCCCGAGTATTTGCTTTGACACCGTAGGATGCGCAGGCATCCAATACCGTTGTGACAGGTACCTTATCCGTATGTTCTTTCGACGCACGGGTATTATTTGACCCAGGTTCCACACATTCGTACGTCTCTACACATTTTGCACCGATGTTGGGCCGTGAGTCGTCGTCGTTAGATCAGCCGCTTGTTGTTATTACCCCGGTAGGCGAGTCGTTTGTCGCTCGTTTTGTTTTTCGATTGTGTTCCGTTTGTATCGGGGAGAGGGAGTCATTGGTTGATTTGATTCTCCTCGATATGTTGGACTTTGATGTGCTTCTGGGCATGGATTGGCTAGCCACTTGTTATGCTTCGGTGGACTGCCGTGAGAAGGCAGTCAGATTTAGCTTTCCGGGAGAGCCAGTCCTTGTTATTCAGGGAGACCGCAGCGTCACCCTTCCCAGCTTGATTTCGTCTCTTCGCGCTGGTCAGCTCTTGCGGAAGGGATGTCAGGGATTCTTAGCGTATATTTGTGATACTCGAGCTGCAGAGGTTCCGTTGGACCGGGTCCCGGTTGTTTGTGAGTTCCCTGATGTTTTCCCTGATGAGCTACCTGGGCTACCACCTGAGCGTGACGTTGAGTTCTGCATCGATTTGATTCCCGGCTCGGGGCCTATTTCTATACCGCCTTATCGGATGGCCCCGGCGGAACATCGAGAGCTGAAGGATCAGTTGCAGGATTTGTTAGATAAGGGGCTTATTCGACCTAGTGTTTCTCCGTGGGGTGCTCCGGTCCTGTTTGTCAAGAAGAAGGACGGAAGTTGCGCTTATGTATCGACTACCGCCAGCTGAACAAAGTTACCGTTCGGAACAGGTATCCGTTGCCACGCATTGATGATTTGTTCGACCAGCTACAGGGCGCGGGTTATTTTTCGAGGATCGACTTACGATCAGGGTACCATCAGCTGCGAGTTCGACAGGAGGATATACCGAGGACAGCTTTCCGCACGCGCTACGGCCACTACGAGTTTTTGGTGATGTCGTTCGGACTCACCAACGACCCAGCAGCATTCATGGATTTGATGAACCGTACATTCAGGCCGTATCTTGACTTGTTCATCATCGTGTTTATTGACGATATCTTGGCATACTCCCGGAGCAGAGAGGAGCACGAGCAGCACTTGCGGTTTACGTTACAGACTCTGAGGGAGCACCAGCTGTTCGCAAAAGTTCTCCAAGTGTGCATTCTGGCTGGACAGCGTCGGATTCTTGGGTCACGTGGTTACGAGAGACGGCATATGTGTGGACCCGAAGAAGATTGAGGCTATTCAGCAGTGGCCCCGACCTACATCGGTTACTGAGATCCGTAGTTTTCTAGTCCTGGCGGGCTACTACAGGCGTTTTGTTCAGGACTTCTCCCGTATAGCTGCACCGTTGACCGGTTTGACCTGGAAGGGAGTTCTTTTCGTCTGGACGGAGGAGTGCGAGTGCAGTTTTCAGCAGCTACGGACTCGTTTGACTACGGCGCCGGTATTATCTTTGCCTTCGGGATCAGGCGGATTTGTGGTCTACTGTGATGCTTCGCGAGTGGGATTAGGATGCGTATTGATGCAGCATGGCCGGGTGATCGCATATGCTTCTCGGCAGCTGAAGAAGCATGAACAGAACTACCCCACTCATGATTTGGAGATAGCTGCAGTGGTCTTTGAACTGAAGATTTGGCGACATTACCTATACGGCGAGTCGTGTCAGATATTCACCGATCACAAGAGCTTAAAGTACATATTTCAGCAGCGAGACCTGAACCTCAGACAGCGTCGTTGGATGGAGTTGGTGAAAGACTACGACTGCGAGATCTTATATCACCCCGGCAAGGCGAATGTAGTGGCAGATGCGTTGAGTAGGAGGCCCGGGGGTAGTCTATCCTTTTTGCGCGCAGTGCAGAGGTAGTCGTCAGCAGATTGGCAGATGTTATGCGACAGCCGAGTTGAGTTCGAGTTCACTCAGACAGGGGGACAGCTCGCGCATGTTCGTGCACGCCCACAGTTGCTTGACCGTATATATGAGGCACAGCACAGTGATGACCGTTGCTCAGAGATCATGGCACAGATGGGACAGGGCAGATTTTCTGAGTTCATGATTGACGATCAGGGGATTTTACGCTATGGATCTAGACTGTGCGTACCAGATGCTGATGGATTGCGGCGCGACATTCTTGAGGTGGCACACCGATCAGTGTATAGTGTCCACCCCGGTTCCACCAAGATGTACCATGATATGAGAGAGACCTACTGGTGGGACGGGATGAAGAGGGACATTGCGGAGTTTGTATCGAGATGCCTGACTTGTCAGCAAGTCAAGGCCGAACACCAGAGGCCCGCAGGAGAGCTACAGCCGTTACCCATTCCAGAGTGGAAATGGGAGCAGATTTCGACGGACTTCGTTGTGGGTCTACCCAGGACCAGTCGAGGGTACGACTCCATCTGGGTGATCGTAGATCGATTGACGAAAGCGGCTCACTTCCTGCCAGTGAAGACCACTTTCAGCTTCGCTCAGTATGCCCAGCTTTACATCGACGAGACCGTGCGGTTGCATGGCGTACCGACTTGTATCGTGTCAGATCGAGGCACCCAGTTCACCAGCCGACTTTGGCAGAGACTTCAGGAGGCTTTGGGCACTCGTTTGAGCTTCAGCACAGCGTTTCATCCGCAGACCGACGGACAGTCAGAGCGGACCATTCAGACTCTCGAGGACATGCTCAGAGCGTGTGTTTTAGACTTCGGCGGTAGCTGGGATCGTCATTTACCTCTAGTGGAGTTCTCCTACAACAACAGCTTCCAGGATACTATTCAGATGGCACCTTTCGAGGCATTGTATGGGAGGAGATGCAGATCGCCTGTCTGTTGGACAGAGCTCAGCGAGAGCAGTATTTTGGGGCCGCAGCTTGTTGAGGAGACGACAGCGAAGATACAGTTGATTCGAGACCGGATGAGGGCAGCTCAGAGCAGACAGAAATCCTATGCAGACAGGCGCCGTCGCAGATTAGAGTTCGCAGTTGGCGACCATGTTTTTCTGAAAGTCTCTCCGATGAAGGGCGTGATGCGTTTTGGGCAAAAGGGGAAGCTTAGCCCTAGATTCGTAGGTCCCTTCGAGATCCTCGAGCGTGTCGGCGCAGTTGCATATCGTTTGGCCCTTCCACCCAGCTTTCCCGATGTTCACCCCGTCTTCCATGTTTCGATGCTCCGCAAGTACCTTCACGACCCTTCGCATGCGATTCAGCACCCGACAGTCCAGCTGGAGCGCGACCTTTCCTTTGCAGAGCATCCGGTGGCCATCCTGGATCGGCAGGTGAAGAAATTGAGATCGAAAGTTATACCGACCGTCAAGGTCCTTTGGCGTAGCCCGAGCAGCGAGGAGGTTACCTGGGAGACCGAGGGCGAGATGAGGAAGAAATATCCCCATCTCTTTGAAGGTACGCGTAGTTATTTTTAAATTCGTGGACCGAATTTCTTTAAGGGGGAAGATTGTAACGCCTTGAAAAGTCGTTTTGGTGTTCCTGAAGATCGGTGAAAATTCGGTATTTTTCCGAAAACCGTCTTTCTCGTTATTTTGCAGTTTAAGACTAATTATACCTAAAATGGATAGGTAATTGCTTGTTTTTAGTAGCTAATGAGTTACTTATGAAATTTTGGTCATTTAAAAAATTTTCCCTATTTTTCAATTTTTTAATATTATTTTAAGCCGGTAAGAAAATACATTAAATTAGCGATAAATACAAATTTTTCTGGGCTAATTTTAATCTTTAAAATTTTGTTAATTAAAATCTAGGTGTAACATAAATTTTTAGTATTTTATTTTGATTTTTAACTAATTTTTATTATAGGAAACGAATTTATTGAATTTTAAGCTAAAACTTGCAATTTTTGACTTGTAGGGGGTCTTTTTGCATAAATTTTTTTTTGTAAAACCCCATTCACCCTTCCCTCACCCCTAGGCCGGCCCCACCTCAATAGCAAGCCAACAAAAAAATTTCCCCATCTCATTTGAACAAAATGATATGATAAGGGCTTTAAAGGGGTAAATTTGGAATTATGTGTGCTTTGATTTGAGTGAGTTGACTTAGGCTTTTCCCCACAACACCCACACCATCCCCACTACTTCATTTCAGCCGAGAATCCTGCATCCTACAGCAGCCCCCCCTCACTCTTCTTGTCTATCTCTTTTCTTCATCAAATTTCATCAAATTCCACCTCAAAATCCTTAGAAATCCACAATTTTCTTCACAATTTCAAAGCAAAACCTTATTCCCTCTCTTCTCTAACCTAATTAGTTCAAATCTTGGAGAAATATGGCATCTTTGGAGTCATAATGTTCTTGCTAGATCTCTAGTTGAGGTATAATTTCAATCTTTGGTTAATTGGTAGTTGTTATATGCTAAATTAGAACCTTGATGTGTTAATTTTTGTTGTTGATTTCTAATCTAGGTTTTAAAGTGATTGGCTTGAATTTTAATTAGGGTTTAGAAAATCATTAGTAGGTTAATTAAGCTATTTTGTTATCTAGTTATTTTGTTAGCTTAATATAAGTGGTTAACTTTCTAATTGGGCTAAAATCTAGTGTTAATTTAGTGTTAGTTTCTAATCTAGTTTTTAAAGGTTTATGGTTAGAGTTAAACTAGGGTTTTTAGAAACCATTATTTAGTTAATTAAAGCTAATTAGCTATCTAGTTGTTTACTTAACCAATTTATATGGTTACTTTGCTTAAGTGGCTTCATATTAGGCTAACCTATGTTAAAGTTGTGTGAAATTTTCATTAAGGTTGCTAATTATCAAAATCAAGAAAAGGTTTGTGTATGGAATGAGGGTTTTGATGCATGGTAAAGGGGTTAACTTAATTGTAGTGGCTTTCTAATGATTTAATTTGGATATTTGTGTGATAATGTGTGCACTTTGTCGCAAATTGTCGATGTTTGCACCAAATTTGCAAACTTCTAGCTTACTAGGTTTTTATTATATTATTGTGGCGATTTAGTTGCGATATCTAGATTATATTGTTGGCTTATCCTATGACATTTAGGATGCGTGAGTGCGGATTTTTGAGTAGTCGGGTTTTAGTTTTGCCGGACGACCAAATCGGCGGTTTTTTTTGCAGTTTTTGCGATTTTCGCGTGTGTTCTGCGCACTTTGTGCACGTTGTACCTAGCTTGTGAACGTTAGTAGTTTCGTTTGGGTTTTGCATCGTTCTTGATATATAACCTTATGTTTGGTCTTGATGTAAATTCCAGGTTCGGTCGCGGAGACGTCAGACGCGGCACGAAAGGGGAAAGCGGTGATTGGACGTGACTAGCTAGGGATTCCGGTGAGTAGATGTAACATCTACGGGGGACTATCGTTGGATGGCGCAAGTCGCCCGATAGTTTTAGTAACTTAAAAGATTCTTAGTGATGTTAGTAATTAGGGGTGTAATACTTATATGATTATTTGCTGCATCCATGTCTTATATTGACATACATATGCGAACCCATTTTATAGGACACCTGCATCATTGCCAGGGTTTTTATATGCAGCACGAGCACTATTCATGCTTACACACACACCCTGGTAATTGCCATGCCACCACACTAGATAACCTTTAAATTGAAACCTTTTACTATAATTGATACTTAAACTCGCGCTATTGCTTTAATTCCTTAAAATGAAATCGTAGGATTGCTATTCATGTGCATGTGCTTCATCATATTATTTGTTCATGCCTAATCTATTAATCACACATCGCAACTCGATTATTGATACCATATGCATTCATTATCATTGACATATGCACTTATGAGGATTTCTTGAGATTTTATGATATTTCTGGATTTCGGGGGAAAGCCGCAAAATTTCTAAACTTATTATATATTTTTTTTAAAATATGTAAATTGCGGTTTCCTAGTGATGTAAGTGTCGTCCACCATGAGTTTGCTGTGGTTTTTGAGATCCGTGTCGAGGAGTAGAGGAACCGTCACGGGTACATGGTGGGCCCGGTAAGGTACCCCGGGGCAAGAGGAATGTGGTGTTGACGTTGAGCCTGGCAGGGGACGGATTACCTACCGGTGACTGTTTGGGACGGCGGATATCCAGAGGATACCGACCGTGGCCGCTAGATGATGAGATATTGATATTTGAGATGGGTCAGCCGGACGGCTGAGGCCAGAGATACATTGATATGAGATTTGAGACAGTTTTGAGGTGTCGATGCTGGACACAGGTTCTTGTTGATTCTATTGGTATTGTGCTGGTATTTCGAAAGACATTCTTAAAGGGAAAAACATGATTTCTTATACTTACACATTCAGATCACGAGTTGATTCGCATTGCATTCATACCTGCTAGTATATCCATATTGCATACATACTTGCCATTATGTCCTGCCTTACCTGTATTTAGATGCTAGGATGCTTATGTGCATGCATTCGATAGCCTGTGTAGATGTTATTTATTACTCACGAGTTGGCAACTCACCCCCGTTGTGCCATAGCCTTTTGCAGGTCCGCTCCGTCAGTACAGTAGCGGCGGGTGCGCTTGCTTCTTTTGCCTCTTTTGCCTGGACTCGAGGTTTTGCTCATAGGTGGGTTATGTTATTATTTTTGTACCACCTTGTATATTCTTTGTATCTAGTGTACTCCATCTACTGTATCTACCAGTATTATTGTATATTGACCTAGAGATGAGACTGTGAGGTTTGTGGACTTTTATGCTGTATTTTGGGGTCGAGCTCACTTGAGCCGACATGATGTTTTTCTTATGCTTCATTATGATTATTTCGCATGTTGTTGCTTTATATTGCGTGGGATTTGTGACCGCCTTGTGGCGAAGAGCTAGCTCCCGCTTGGGGATGCCTTATTTGTTGGATTCATATATATTCTTGTTGTACCCATTTTGGGGGCCAGTATTTACAAAGGAGACTCTGCCGAAATTTTCGGAAAAATTGGTATTGTTTTTAAAAAGGGTTTTATATGACTTATTTGAGAAACTCGCTTTCAATTGATTGGGTTTTCTTCACTCTTCTGCTTATTTGGTTTTGGTTCTGGGCCTTGGCTTACTTATTTTACGGACGCCTTGAGACGCTTCGTAAACTTAAGTGCCAGTCACGTCCGTACCCTGCGGGTCGTGACACTTACCTAACCATCAACTGATATAGGTAAATGCGATGGACATAATTTTAAAAAGTTATATCTCACTTTGTAAAATAAACGTACGGATATATCAGTTTGAAATTGATGCATAACAATAGATATTCAAAACCAAATATTTGTCGTCCGGCAAAAACCCAGGCGATTTTCTCAAATATCACCAATTACAACGAATCCTGATATAATGAGGACAATCACTTAATTCCCAATAACTTACTCCCACTCATCATCTGTAAAACCATATAGATGTGAGAATCATATCTGATAAATACATACCCTGGAGTAAAGATCTAATTGGGAAATCAGTTTTCTATTAACAACGCATAGTGAAACTGAAACATGAATATGTTTCGAAGGGGTATTCAGGTATTCCTAGTAATGCCTCTTCCATTATCAGATTCACGACTATAACCGTATATTTCTTTGTCATCTCTCCAAATCCCTTTATATATCTTTAGTCATTACCTTATGTACTCCACACTTAGGCTAAATGGTTTTCTTCCTTCCCTACCGTTCGGCACCAGCCTATGGTTTGGAAGAAGACTATCCAATAAGCGTAATAGGTGTACTGTCCTAATCCTAGGAGCACTCACAAGCTGAGAGAAGGTAAAGATAAAAGACAACTGAATAAACCTTATACCAATTTCTCCTGAACCAGAATCCATCCTCGAACTGGAATAAGTTCCTTCGAGTTCGTATATAACCATACGATGGATTTATCCAATAGAAGTGGATGTTATAGTAATACGGGGTGTTTTGGAGAAACACAAAAGGTGAAGTGGGAGTGGTGATGAAATATGTGGTTTGGTCATGAATGATAGCAGTCGCAATTTACTTTGCCCTATTTCTAATCCCTTTATTTGTCTATACTTATTACCTTCTATACACCACACTTAGGCTAATTCGTTTTCTTCATTCCCTACCTTTCGGCACCTGCCTATGGTTTGGAAGATGATTATACAATAAGCGTAATAGTTGTACCCTCTCCTAATCCTAGGAGCCCTCACAACCTGAGAGAAGGTAAAAGGAAAAGACAACTGAATAGTCCTATTCAATCTCTCCAGAACCAGAATCCATCCTCGAATCTAGAACAAGTTCCTTCGAGTTCGTATGTAACTATACGATGGATTTATCCAATGGAAGTGGATGTTCGTAGTGATACGGGGTGTTCTAGAGAAAATCAAAAGGTAAAAGCAGTAGTGGCAATGTTGTATCCAACTCAGACAACCCAAAAGCCAGTGTTTTAAGAAAGTTCGGTTAACTTGGTCACTGAGTCATAGTCTAAGGTCGGGACACGGTCACTGCCAAAGAGAGAGAGAGAAAAGAAACACTTTGCGTGCACTCTAACCTAGATCAAAAAGGTTGTCAATTTATCTAATCAGGATGTCTCCCACTGTAACCTCAAATTCTCCTCCAAACCTGAAAGAAGAATTAGTCGGGATCACCCGAGGAGTAAACCAACTCATCAATGGGAATCGGGATCTAACTATCATCTCATGATAACGTGATGGAATCCACTCACGTTATCACACTCCAGAAGTTATGCGCATGCCTGGCAAGTTTCAGTTTCTTTAGAAACTCCCGATTTGATTTTTAACCCATGCTCTTATGACCTTGACGAAGGCCAATATCATTAGTCACATGTCAAGTTCTACCCGTCATTATCCAGGTTAATTTGAACCCACATGTTCATACTCTTGACGAAGGCCAAAATGGTAGTACGACTGTCCCAATCCAACGCATCTATCTATGCAACAGAAAAGTAACAAATAGCTACCATACACCATGCCTTGACGAAGGCCAACATACATAGCATGAATACTAAATGCAACCCGTCTGAAATGACGGAGGGCTACGAATGGTTTTTGGCGAAAAACCTTTAACGTAATGAACTTGATATCGTTGAAGGAACCGGATAGATTTTTACAAATGTATAGTGGCGAAAACCTTTGCTAAAGAGGTCACTCCCGGTGACGGGATCTCGGCTCTTTCCCCGTAAAATGAGGTGCAGGATATTCCAAACTGAATACCGCAATACAAAGCAAAAAGTAATCGACTATAGTGAAGTTATTACCCTGGCGCAAACTTCTGTCCAAGGGGTCACTCCCGATGAAGGGATCTCGGCTCTTTCCTCGTCGAATGAGGTGCTGGATATTCATAACCGAATACCGCTGTGCAAAACAAAAGAGAACGTCCTTGTAAAAACAGCTTTTTGAAAATTGTTCCAACAACATCAAACAGGTTTGTTTTCCTTGCATTGATCCGAATCAACGCAGTCCCATCAATTAATCACACTAATTAAGAACGAAAGTACGATGTATATATATGCCATCCGCATTCGCCACTGGGTCCCATCATCACCCGTTAGGTTACTTAACTAATGACAGAGTGGGGAATGGACTAGCGCGGGTGTAAAACATATACAACATCTACTAGTATATATATCAATATATAATAATCGCTCCAGGCATGATAAATGCAACATCACAGAAAAGTAATAAGCATCACAGAACAATACAGATAATCTGGGAGCCCCAGGTTTCATTGAGCCACAACTGAAACCCGACGTTCTGCTGATCGTGTGGATAGCTTGTGCAATGAAAACCTAGACCCCAACGGGCGCGGCAAGTTACCCACCAAAACCTGAAGTGAGGCAGCCCCCTTCAGCAAAGTGAATGGACCACCCAGCACTTCACGGAATCTGGTAATTTGAGCACCATTCCTTGGGTCAACCTATAACCCCTACGAGTGCGACGAATAGCCCGCCAATATTAGAGTGAAGCCCCTTCCGTCTCAAAGCCATGAGATGTGGGCCTGTTTCCCTCTAGAACCCAGCTATCCGTGCACTCCACCGTGGGGTAATCCTAGTATAGAAAAGAAAAATATGTACAACGGTGACATCGATCTCAACCCGGTCGTGCCCCAAAAGAATAATATACAAACAGGCAGTGACGGCAGTCCACATTTCGGACGCTCGCCCCGTAATATCAAATGTACAAATAAAACTAAACTGTACTAATATTGCACACAAGCTATCCACCACGATAAATCCGCAACATCATAGCACAACATAGAACGCAACGTGAATATCACGTTCGCAAACCCGTCTAAAAGAGCTATAGCAATTAGACAAGATTTACCGCTCGAATGACATTCACGGTCGCAGATAGTAATGTAAGTACTGTGAACTAACGTATTTAAAATTTTGATCGACAAAACTTCCCAAAATGTCCCCAAGTGCAAAACCCAGCACTCAAACAAATCTGGTCAAAAACTAAAAAAATTCCAGAAACCATAATTCCATAATTAAGATCCCCAGAAGAAAGATTGCGCACAGTTGCCCCAAAACGGTGGCGGAACCGCGGCCAAAACGTGGGTTATGCCGAGGCCAAAACGCGAATTTTCTTCTGTAGTCTTAAAATGTGGGTTGCACAACCCACGTTTTGCACAACCCACGTTTTGTCAGAAAATTATTTTCATAACCCAATTTTCTTCTGTAGTCTTAAAAGAAGCCTGCACGATTTTCTGACACTGAAAATAATTTTTCGACCACTTTAAATTTTGACAGAAACTTTAAGAATGGAATTGTGGTTTTGGAAATTTCGTTCGATCAATATTTTAAACATGTTAGAACAAGCTAGTATGGGTTAATGGCGTGGCTCTGATACCATGTAAGTCTACGGTAGCGCCCCGGCCGTCAATCTGAGGCCAAACGCGAAACAAAAACTTTTATAAAACTGGCACTAACACAGACTTTTACCCGGATCGTACCATTAACACAATACTAGCTAACTACAAGAAGTTAGAATGGCTATACCAATCTGTAACGCTTCGAAAATCGTTTAGGCAGTTTTTCGATGATCGGCAAAATAATCAGTCTTTTCCGTGAAAAGTCAAAATAAGTATTTTTCAATATAGGTCTAATTATACAAAATTTAGATAAGATATTGCTAGAATTTGGTCACTAAATTGTCACTTAAAAATTTCTAGTTAATTAAAAAAAATTCCTTAATTAATTATTTTTAATATTATTTTAAGCTTTTAAAAATACATTAAATTAGTGATAAATACAAATTTAATTGGGTAAATTACATAATTAGGAACCATTATAAACTAAAATTTAGTATAACAAAAATTTTATCAAAACATTTCAAGTCTAGTTGTTTTATGCTTTAAAATGGTTTGAAAATGAATGAAAATGGGGGTTTTATGTAAAATTTGATATGATATTCATTAAATGACCTTAGAAGATAGTTTTTGTGTAGAATTTTCTACACAATTCTCACACACACACCTTCCCAACCCCAGGCCGAGCCCAACCTGCTGCAAACCCTATTTTCCCCTCTCTTTCTTGCTTCAAAATTGCTTCAAAAATCAACAAAAATCCACAAAAATACACACTTTTCTTCACTAATTCAAACCAAATTCCTATTCTACCTCTTCTCAAACCCTAATTTGTTCAATACATGGAGAAAGGAGGTGTCTTGGAGGCTAGTGCAAGCTAGGGTTCACAACTTGTAAGGTACAATTCTAATCTAGTTGTTTAATTGTAGTTTAAATATGCTAGATTAGAAAGTTTAAGTATGAAATTTGGTTATAAATTCTTGTTTAGGAAATTTCAAGAAAAGGGTTGATGTTGTAATTAGGGTTTGAAATAGGATAATTGGGTTAAGGTTTGTGCTGTGGCCATCTAGTAGCTTGAATTGGATGGTTGTGCGATATTGCGATCGCTAAGCCGTTAATTCACGAGGTTTGCTTCAAAATTTGTCCGTGAAAGCTTACTAGGTTTTTCTTTAAATTAGGAAGTGACATAATTGCGATATTGTGATGATATTATTGGTATCTCCTATGACTTGTACTGTGTGCGAATGCGGAGTTTGGTTTAGTCGGGTTTTAGTTTTGACGGTTGCCCCGAAACGACGATTTTAGTTAAGCTTTTAGTGATTTTCGTGTGTTTTCTGCGCACCGAGTGCACGTTGTGCCTAATTTGTGGACGTTGATCTTTTCATATTGTGACTTGCGTCGTTCCATGATGTTTAATCTTATGTCGTGTGTTATGCAATTTTAGGATCGGTTGCGGAAATATCGGACGCGGCGCGCAAAAGCAAAGCGGTGGTTGGATCAGATTAGCGAGGCGTCCAGGTGAGTAGATGTATACATCTATAGGTGAATCGTCTGGATGGCGTGAGGCGCCCCATAGTAAGGATCACTTTATTACTTGCAACTATATGCTTAGTTAGTTAGTTAACCATATCATTCAGTGCATACCTTTATAGCTATTCGTCTGCTAGCATTGCATGGTTATCCATATACACATGTGTGATATCACCTCGTAGGACACGTACACCATTACCATTGGCTCATGTTGCACATGCACTATTCATGTGACACACACGTCTTTGGTAATTGCTATGCCACGAACACTGTAGAACCTGGTTAGTTCAGTATTAACACCTGCATCATACATGATACATTGAATTGCATAGCATGTATATACCTTATAACATCATCATGCTGTATAGATTCCTAGTCACAAATCAATTGCATACCTTTGATATCATAAGCATTTATCATATACAACATGTTGGTTAGTATGATTTTCTTGAGGATTTCAGTATTGAGGCAATTTCTGGATTTTGGGGAAAACCGCAAGAATTTAACAAAAGCTTATTATTATCATTTTTAAAATAAAGTTGCGGTTTTCTCATGATGTATGTGTCGTCCACCATGAGTTTTCATGTTTTCTGTGGGATTTCGAGACCCGATTCGAGGAGTGGATGAACTGTCTCGGGTACATGGTGGGCCCGGTATGGTACCCCGGGGCAAGAAGATCGAGTTGTAGACGATGAGCCTGGCAGGGAAAGACTACCTACCAGTGATATCTGGCGCGGCGGATATCCGGAGAATACCGACCGTTGCCGTGAGGTTTGATGATATGGGCCGATCCGGACTGACGGAGCCCACTGTATTGAGACATTGATATAGTGAGACATTGAGGCAGATATATTTCCATATTTGGTGTCGATGGTTGACACGGTTTTCAGATGATTTCATTGATGGTACTTTAGCTATTGCACAGATATTCTTTTTCTAAGTTAAGAATGCAGAGATTATAGTATTTTAAAACACTTAATGATTTCGTATTGATGTTGCATACATGTGCATACATACTAGTGGAATTACATCACGTCTAGACATACGTGTTGTGACGCATTTGCGTGCATTCTTACGATAGCCTTACTAGATGTTATATTCTACTCACGAGTTGGCAACTCACCCCTGTTGTGCCACAGTGTCTTGCAGGTCGGACCCGTCAGCCTTGTAGCGGCGGGCATATCTTATTGTTGGCTTCTTTTGCTCAGACTCGTGACATTGCTCGTAGGTGGGTTGCGATGACACTTTTATCTCTTTTTGTATTATCATTGTATCTAGTATTCTCCATCTGCCATTTCTTATTTGTGTATGCGACCTAGTGATGAGAATGAGAGATTTGTGTATATTTGGTTTCTCTGGGGTCGAGCTCACTTGAGCCGACGTTGTGCTTTTCTTATTTTCGCATTTCTTTATGCTTATTTGCTTGATATTGCGTGTGGTTGTGGTCCGCCTTGGGCGAAGAGCTAGCTCCCGCTTGGGGATGCCATTTTGTTATTACAAGTTTATATATCTTGTTGTACCCAGTTTGGGGGCTAGTATTTACAAAGGAGACTGCCGAAATTTTCGGAAAATTTTGATGTTTTAAAAAAAAGGGATTAATGCAACTTATTTGGTTTAAAGCATTTTCATAAAAGGTTTTCCTCCACTCTTATTGCTTATGGTTTAGATTTTCTGGGCTTTGGCTGACTTAGGTTACGTTACGCCTTTAGACGTCTCGTAATCTAAGTGCCAGTGACATTCCGTACCTTCGGGTCATGACACGATCGATCCGTGTTCTTCGGTCTTTAGCCACCATCCTTAGCTCCTTGCGGCATCTCCGATCTCACTCGATCTCTAGTCTCCTCATCGAAGTGGCACCACGTCTAGAAAAACTTTTATGGGCTCCCGCTTCAAACTGAAGCAACTCGGACATGAAGATTGCTAGCCGACATGTCCAAGGTGAAGTAAAGAATGTGTGTGATAATTTTGTCTCTATACATCCATTGATTCTCAACACATGAGATTGTATGGATGGAGGTTGAAGAAGAAGCCATTGTTGAGGAACTTGTGAGCTCAAGAGTAGAAGAAGTGAAATGGCTTATGTTGTTGTGAGATCTTTCGAGAGAGAGAGATATATATCAATAATACAAAGCCCCAAGCCATCACATGGCTGCCCCTCTCTCTCCAAAATATCCCCACTAACCATAATTAGCCACAAAATCAATCCATGTCACATTTAATGTTCACCCAAACCAAGACCATGAGTCACCATTTGCATGTGGCATGAAAAGATGCATGTTGACAAAACTTGCACTCACATTTTCCTCTATCATACATTTAAACAAAAAAATGTTTAATCCAACAAAAAAATATGGCATCTACTAAACTAAACTCATGACGGATCACAAGGATACCCTCCACCTGTATATACATACCTGCATCCGTATTCTGACTGAATACGAATGCAATGAGACGAAAGCAGTCCAACAAATCTAATACTAGGATCCGGCTTAAACCAAAGCCCACTAGTATGATCCGTCCGATTGTCACGACCTAAAATTGGGCACATGACCGGTACTTAAACTACGTAACGTCAACAGGCGTAACGCAATTAAGACAAAAACTCAGCAATCTAAACCATTACAAGAAAGAAAGATAGATCACTTTTAAAATCTCGATGCAAAAATTTAGACTTAAGTTTGTTTTTCATAAAAATTTCGGCAGCACCTCCTTTGTAAAACTAGCCCCGAAACGGGTATAAATATAAGATAAAAGTAAAGCATCCCCAAACGGGAGCAAATCTCGCCTAACGGCGGAACAACCACCACAACAGATATACGATGCCGTAATGAAGAAAAGATAACCACATATATAAAAGGCCGGCTCACATGAGCACGACAACCCGAGTCAAAAGAATATACATTATCGATCCTCACAACTCGTCTCTAAGTCAATACATGAAGGTGGTAGATGGAGAGAACTAGATACAAGAGATATACAATGTACATCATCGAATAGCCGCAACCCACCTAAAGCAAACGGCCTCACAGCCAACCGTAGCAGTATCCACAAAAGTAGAGATAACAAGGCACCCTGCCGCGACCACTTTGATGATCAGACCTGAAAAACCCTGCGGCACAACGGGGGTGAGTTGCCAACTCGTGAATAGTAAACAACATCTTACAGTAATCGCAAGTATGAACTAACAACGATAATCTATCACATGTAATCTGATAGCATAAGTATGACAATATGTATATGCAACAGTCATAAAAGGTACTCTATCAAGTACTACTAATACATGAAGCAATGCATATAGAATAAATGCGGAGTACGTGGTAAAACATGTTAATCCTCACGGAATCCTCATCGTGGCGGATCGGTGTCCATCAAGACAAACTAAATCCCCAAATTCCATCAAATCAGCTACATATCGGCCCTCATATCGGGCACTTCGGCCCCTCACATCGGGCACATCGGCCCCTCATATCGCAATGAATAAGAATACATGCACAGATCATTATGATGATATATATTATAGGTATACATATATAACAGCGTCCCATACCACTGATATATATATACATGTATATATATAACAGTGTCCCATACCACTGATATATATACACGAGAGTAACATCCAGAAATATCATATGAAATTCATATATCAATGCGAAATCCATGAAATGAAATATATGCAACATGAAACGGTAATATGAGCATGTAAAGGAAATCCGCTATTTAACTACAACAAGTTATTGAATATATCATGTGGTTCCAAATTCTCTGAAACCAAACGCAAAATCATATAAAGGTGAACATGTAGCTATAGCCAGGTATGCGTAACCATGTCGGTATAGCAAAATATGTGTATCTATCTATCTGAAATGATGTAATACCCTCCATGTATATATGTAGCTATATCATGCTAGGTAAGTGTATATACATGTCAATAATGGTACGATACCCTCCAAGTATATCTATAGCTAGCATGTAGTCATGGCAAGGCATATGTGTAAGCATGTAGGTATACAGGTATGCTATATGTCATATGCACAATGGAATATGAATCGATGTCTTAATGTCTCTAACCATACCATATCACGTATGTATAGGTGTTGTGTGTGTCATGGCAATTATTAACGATGTGAGTGTTATACAATCAATGCTCGTGCAACATGATCCATCAATAATAGTGCAGTGTCCAAGGGTACAAGTCCAAGCGCAACAAGTAATATTAAGCAATGAAGTTTATACGCAAACTCTATATGTGCAATATAAACATGCGGCTAATATCATATCATATCTAGTCCTGACGCATAACGCCATGCGGGCGATTCCCCTGTAGATGTTAAATCTACTCACCGACAATCGCGGGCTAGGTAAACCCAATCACCTGCTTCCCTTTCTTCGCAGCGTCCGAAGTCCCCGCCTGCGATCCTATTAACACAAAACATAACCAGTGCAAATCTCAGAAAGGGATCAATATCACGTACACAAGACGTTTGACCAACGCACCAACTCCAATCTGACCCACAAGTGTTCTTCTAACGGCTAATGTGCGTAACGACACACCAACACCATCCCAAGTATAGAAGCACACCAGATCACGAACCGTGTCGGATAACGTAACACGCTGTTACGACCCAAAAGTATGGAACGTGACCGGCACTTAAATTACGAAACGTCTAGAGGCGCAACGTAATCTAAGTAAGCCGAAGCCCAGAAATCTAAATCATTTAAAAGAAGAAGTGAAGAAAACATGTTTAAAAGCAACATCAAATTTTCTCAAAAATTTCGGCAGAGTCTCCTTTGTGAAAACTGGCCCCAAACGGGTACAAACAAGAATATAAACATAAGCAATAATAAAAGGCATCCCCAAGAGGGAGCTAGCTCTTCGCCAATTGGCGGACACAACCACGCAAGCAAAATAATATGCAACGCCAAAGGGCGAGGAAACAAAACTCAGAAGAAAACCAAAATCTACTAGAAAACCATAATAACACAAGCGCGACTCTAAGGTCGAAAAATAAACAACTGGTCTTCTAAATCTATCAACTAATACAAGTATGGTTGGTGGAGCTTACTAGATAAAACTAAAATAAATAAAGGTACAATGGCGGTCACGATACAAGTGAACCAACCTACCAATCAATCACCCTGAATGAAGTGGTGTGCCAGAAAGCTGCCAAGGAACCTGCGCATCTAAACATGTAAGAAAAATTTGGCACAACGGGGGTGAGTTGCCAACTCATGAGTAGAAGATATCTGCGAGTAGAAATCACATGCACGACGATGTCTTAGGTCATAATAATATACATAAATAACACTAGTCATCTAGTAGTGACAGGGTAATAATATATGCATAAGTACAATACTCGGTGCATCGTGTCAGTGTCAATAAACAGTAACGAGTCACATATCTGATGTATGAATGCATTATGAATGAGAAAATCAACCACGAAATCTGCATAATCTGATATAAGAAAAACATCAATGAATCTTGTATAATAAAACTGAAACATCTATAAGTGCACGGCAGCGCCCCGGCCGTCTGTCCGAGGACAAAATGCGGAAACAAAATTTTTCTTTAAACTAGAAACCGGCGCTACCGCGGACTGTAAAACCCGGATCGGGCCATTAACCTAATGCTAGCAAACTAGAAAATGGGTTGAAAGATATACCGAGCGATCCGTGTCCTTCAGTCTTCGGCCTCCATCCCGTTCTCCTCGCGGAATCTCCGGTCTTCATCTCCTCGTCGGAAAGGGCACCACACTGCCGGGTCTTTTTACGGGCTTTCACCTCTGGACCGAGGCAACTCGAATACGAAGTTGGCAAGCCGACGTGTCCAAGATTGCCGTAGAATAGTGTAGAACTCTATGTCTCATGGGGTTGTTTTTGAGTTGCCATTTGGATGTAGGAAGGAGATATACTTTGGAGATCAACCAAGGGGATTTTTGTGCAAGCAAATGAGAATAATTTCCCACACCAAAAAAATGGACAGCCCCTCCATCAAGAATGGCCGGCCATGCTAAGAGAGTGAGAGAGGGAGTGAGCAATAATCCAAGAGAGAGAAAAAGGGTGATGATGATAAATAATCATTACCCCAAAGTCTCATCATAATCCCATCATATAAAGTAAACAATGATGAACAAAGAAGTCAAAGGATGGTGCACAATCATGAAGCAACCATGTGCCACTAAAAAGTCTTCTCCATTACTAATTGCACATTTGCAAATAACCCGCTACACACCAATTTTCAGCCAAAGAAAGATAGAAAGGAAAATGGCCGAAACGAAATACAAACTGGCAACTTAAAAAAGTGATCCGGTAATAAATTATAGGAAAACCCCGCGACTGTATATATATACCCGCATTTGTATTTCGACCGAATACAAATACAATGAAACAAACTCTACACTGTACAATACTAGGATCCGGCTTAAACCAAAGCCCGCTGGTATTATCCGTCCGATCGTGATCCGTGCAATACCGCACGTACATGATCGAACCCTGCCATATATCCATACGGCCTCTAAAACGTTTCGCCCGAAACTTGAGAAACTGTCTGTGGGGGACTCTAAAGACTCGTCAATACTTTGGCTGTGGATTTAACCTCTAGCACGTCAGAGGTATTAGCCATACGTAACGGGCTACCAGGTATTGACCAAAAGGGACGTCGATGAGCGAACTCATCCTGACACCCTACTGAGCCTGTCAGTGACAATATCCGTACAGTCCGGTCCGTTCGTCTATGAGCATCGCATGGCGGGCCTAGGGGGTTGGTAAAAGTCAGACCCCCAAAAGCGGTACAAGTCGTGTCGGAGTGTAGCCCAGAACACCCTGAGATACTACTGGAATATCTACCAGTAAATCTCCTGCCTTGGCCAAGGACTTCGTGTAATGGCTCTCCTAGACACAGTGCGACCTCACCCTCAATACCGGGAGAGACGAACCCCTGCAGATCCGCTCACTGCCTCCATGTGGCTCGGGACTGTACCCAACTAAAACCCGTTTGCACGACTCCTTTGAGCCGTGGTAGGTTAGTAATCAAAGTACAGTAGGAACTCATACGAGACAAATGACGATCTTAGGTCGATGAACTAACCTGTACACATGTCACCAGGGAACTGCCATCTGACGTCAGGTATAAAACCAACTAGCATGTTCCCGGCGAGTCTTGTCCGGTGTACTCATAACCAAATGAGCACCTGTATACATCTTAGGTGAACCAACTGACACCAGTGGCTTGTGAGACCGGCCACCTCCCCTCGTCGGGGTCTCGACTGTATACTAGTCTACTCTGGAGTATCGATGCCCTGTCTCGAAACTCCCACAACTAGGGACCACTTTAAGGATGTGCTTATAGACCCCAGCTCCCACGTATATGATCGCCATCATACTGCTGGCCATCAAGCAAGAATCCTAAGGGCTCTATCAACGTGCAATAGTGACCTGTAAGGTCACCTAAAGCAGTACACGATGATAAAGATAAACCATGGTAGCATACTATTCTCTATCAACGTATAATAGCGAACTACAATGTCGCCTAAAACATGTACACGATGATAAAGACAAATCATATAGTATACACACCTCTCGAGTAAGACTGTCCTACCGGTATAGGTCCTCCCTCAATCATTGTAATCACGTTCCTGTGATCCAATATTGACTCTGAGGGCACTATATCCAACAATCTCCCACTTGCACTCAAGGCTAATTATTGCGATGTCACATACTCACAGCCCGTGTGATATCGAACACCCAACTCCTTTACTAATCAGTCTCACAAAGCCCATTTGCGAAAATATTACGTTCGAGGAATAGCCTCAGCTAGTGGATCCACCCTGATGTTTCTTTCTATGTCTCTCTTTATCTCATGTTCACGGAGAAAACAATCTCCCGAAATGACCAATACCTGTCTTAGAATATGTATGGATGTCTGATGGGACCTAGTTCATAAATGAACTCTAAATCCAAACTTCTTAGAATGTATCGTCAACTGAACTTAATCAGTATCCTACGTAATGCCTCCCTCAGTGTCCGCTTAGATCACCTGTCCAAAACACTGCCCCTCGTCAGAGGGAAAACTACAACTCTGACAGTCACTCTGTCATTCAGGTCACCTTGGAAGCCTGGAATGATAACTGTCTCCTAAAAGAGGCTGTTGTTATCATATCCCAAGAACATCCACTTATGTTCTAAAACTGCTTTCGAATGTTTCTCCAGGATTGGATCAATATCTTATTGCATCTACTGCAAAAACAACATCTGGTGTTGTACTTGACATCTCATGATTGACTCAATTGCCTAGGCAAGTGATCTGCCAATCATGCACACCCCTCTCCCATTTAGTCTGTAAGACACCTTTAGAGAGGGTGACTCCATCTCCTGCAGGTACACCACCGTGCCAGGAGTCATCCATTCTAAATACCTTTAGAATGTTGTCTAAGTACCCTGATTGGGACACTTCCCAAGTCTAGATCTAAAACCATAGATCTAGTAACCAGAATGTCTGATATAATATCCAATTCCTATATGGAGAAACTACTGTTTGACAACCAAAGTATAACCGACCGTAGTATAGGAATTTCACTTCCTATTCTGTCTATGTCATCCAAATACCAGGACATCACACCCTACTACCTTCTTAACTTATCCATCCCCTATTCTGATGAAGTCAAACCTTTGACTGTCATATCAGAAATAGATGATCTATCTCCGCTATATCTGCTTTAGTCTATAAATAGACATATGCTACCTGTCCACTATACTTCAGCTGCTCCCACTGACTACGACAACCCTCTGGCAGAGTCATATACACGTACACTTCTAAAGCCAATTTAGAACGACGCTATACTCATCCTCCTGCTGGGTCTCATAGTCTGGAACAACAGCAATGGCAAGTCTGGGTAAACAAGAACCTCCCTGCCACCGTCCTTGAGGCTACCGGAGTACCTCTCGGGTGCCTGAGGTTACCCACCTTATCTGCGGAGTGGCCAATGGAATGTCAAACCAGATTGAATCTTTAGGTTCTTATCAAGTTTTCAGTAATCGTTTGCGGTTCTGAAATCACTTCCAGTTCTACCATACTCCCACTACTGTTTTCTGAAAAAATCCATTTTCGTTAAAACTATGGCGAGTCTAGAACAATATCACTATTGATCTTCCAGATGGTAGAAAGTCAACCCACGTCATAGCCTGGGTCAACCCACAAACAGACATTACGGAAACGTGCCTTGAGTTATCTAGAGTCTGGTTTTAAGCATAAGCTGGATAACTCCCCGTACCTTAACATCGTTAAGATATGAACTGTTCTATTTCCAATATAGAAACAGAGGCACTGATTTAATTGAACCAGATTCAAATCATGCAGCTGTCTCCAGTGCATGTCAACTGAATGGAGAGAGGTCGATCAGTATTACTCAACTTAGGAGTGATTCCAATTATGAGTTACCTGAAAGAGAAGCAAGTTCTCTTAAAACCATTACTATCAACTGAATACCATACACAAGTATCTACATCTTCGATCACCTTGAAGAATCCTGATACTTGCAACACCTGGTTCTCTACTTTATTCATACACTTATAACTTCTCAAAACTTAGACCTTGCATTTTTACGAAACACTTGTCTAAGAACTAGAGAAGTCATAAGTAAACAGAATATAGTACGAGTACCAACCCATCTGTCCTAATGGACACTGGACAACATACAATACTCTGTATAAGTCCCTTGAGTCTAATAACTCAAACCCTGTGCATCGAAGGTTGAAAATTGTACTTATGGTTAAGAAGAATTACACCGTTGTTTAATACTCCTTACCTAACCATCCACTGATATAGGTAAATGTCATGGACATAATTTCGAAAAGGTATATCTCACTCTATAAAAATAGACGTACAGATATATCAATTTGAAATTGATGCACAACAGCGGATATTCAAAACCAAATATTTGCCGTCCGGCAAACAACCCAGGCGATTTCCTCAAATATCACCAATTATAACGAATTCCGATATAATGAGGATGATCACCTAATTCCCAATAACTTACTCCCACTCATCATCTATAAAACCATACAGATGTGAGAAACAAACCTGGTAAATACATACCCTGGAGCAAGGGCTAATTGGGAAATCAGTTTTCTTTTAACAGTACACAGTGAAACTGAAACATGTAAATGTTTCGAAGGGGTATCCAAGTATTCCTAGTAATGCCTCTTCCATTATCAGATTCATAATTGTAACCGTATATTTCTTTGCCATCTCTCCAAATCCCTTTATATGTCTTTGAGTCAGTACCTTCTGCACACCCTTTTAGGCCAAATGGTTTTCTTCCTTCCCTACCGTTCGGCACCAGCCTATGGTTTGGAAGAAGACTATCCAATAAGCATAATGGGTATACTCTTCTAATCCTAGGAGCACTCGCAATGCGAGAGAAGGTAAAGATAAAAGACACCTGAATAAATCTTATTCCTATTTCTCCTGAACCAGAATCCATCCCCGAACTGGAACAAGTTCCTTTCGAGTTCGTATATAACCATACGATGGAGTATCCAAATAACTGTGGATCTTCGTAGTGATACGGAGTGTTCTGGAGAAACACAAAGGTGATATAAGATTGGCGAAGAAATACTTGGTTTGGGTCGTGAATAGCAGTCGCAATTTACTTTGCCCTCCTTCTAATCCCTTTATTTGTCTTTACTTAATACCTTCTGTACACCGCACTTAGGCTAATCGGCTTTCTTCATTCCCTACCGTTCGGCACCAGCCTAAGGTTTGGAATAATACTATCCAATAAGCGTAACGGGTGTACTGTCCCCTAATCTAAGGAGCACTCACAACCTGAGAGAAGGTAAAAGGAAAAGACAACTAAATAGTTCTATTCGTTTTCTCCAGAACCAGAAACCATCCTCGAATCTGGAACAAGTTCCTTCGAGTTCGTATATAACCATACGATGATTTTATCCAATGGAAGTGGACGTTCATAGTAATACGAGGTGTTCTGGAGAAAAGGGTAAAAGAAGGAGTAGCAATGAGGTATGCAACTCTGACAATCCAAAAGCCAGTGTTTAAGAAGGTTCGGTTAATCTTGGTCATTGAGTCATAGTCAAGGGTCGGGTCATGGTCGCTGCCAAAGAGAGAGAGAAAAGAAACACTCTGCGTGCACTCTAACCTAGATCTGAATGGTTATCAATTTATCTAATCAGTAAACCTCCCACTGTAACCTCAAATTCTCCTCCAAACCTGAAAGAAGAATTAGTCGGGATCACTCGAGGAGTAAACCAACTCATCAGTGGGAATCGGGATCGAACTATCATCGCATGATAACATGATAGAATCCACTCACGTTATCACACTCCAGAAGGTATGCGCATATCTGGCAAGTTTCAGTTTCTTTAGAAACTCCCTATGTGATTTTTTACCCCATGCTCTTATGACCTTGACTAAGGACAACAAATCATAAGTCACATGTCAAGTTCTACCCGTCATTGTCCAGGTTAATTTGAACCCACCCGTACAAGCCCTTGACTAGGGCCAACAAGGCTGTACGACTGTCCCAAACCAACGCATCTATCTATGCTGCAGAAAAGTAACAAATAGCTACCATACACTATGCCTTGACTAAGGCCAACAAACATAGCATGAATACTAAGTGCTACCCGTCTGAAATGACGGAGGGCTATGAATGGTTTTTGGCAAAAAACCTTTAACATAATGAACATGATATCGTTGAAGGAACCGGATAGCTTTTTTTATAAAAATATAGTGGCGAAAACCTTTGCTAAAGAGGTCACTCCCGGTGAAGGGATCTCGGCTCTTTTCCTGTAGAATGAGGTGCAGGATATTCCAACTGAATACCACGTTGCAAAGCAAAAGTAATCGGCTATAGTGAAGTTATCGCCCTGACGCAAACTTCTGTCCAAGGGGTCACTCCCGGTGATGGGATCTCGGCCCTTGCCTCGTCGACTGAGGTGCTGGATATTCATAACCGAATACCACTGTGCAAAACAAAAGAGAACGTCCTTGCAATAACAGCTTTTTGAAAAATGTTCCAACAACATCAGAATAGGTTTGTTTAGCTTGCATTGATCCGAATGAATGCAGTCCCATCAATTGAACACACCAATAAAGAACGAAAATACGATGTACGTATATGCCACCCGCATTCGCCATTGGGTCCCGTCATCACTCGTTAGGTTACTTAACTAACGACAGAGCGGGGACTGGACTAGCGCGGGTGCAAAACATATACAACATCTACTAGTATATATATCAATATATAATAATCGCTCAAGGCGTGATAAAATGCAACATCACAGAAATGTAATAAGCATCACAGAACAATACAGATATCTGGGATCCCGGGGTTTCATAGAGCCGCTACTGAAACCCGACGTTCCCCTGGTTGTGTGGATAGCCTGTGCAATGAAATCCTAGACCCTTACGGGCGCGGCAAGTTACCCGCCAAAACCTGAAGCGAGGCATCCCCCTTCAACAACGTGAATGGACCACCCAGCACTTTATGGAATCCGGTAACTTGAGCACCCCTCCTTGGGTCAACCTGTACCCCTTACGAGTGCGGCGAATAGTCCGCCAATTCTAGAGTGAAGCCCCCTCCGTCTCAACGCCATGAGATGCGGGCCCGTTGCCCTATAGAACCCGGCTATCCGTGCACCCCACCGCGGGGTAATCCTAGTACAGAAAGTAAAATATACATACAGCGGGTACATCGATCTCAGCCCGGTCGTGCCCCAAAAGAATAATATACAAACAGGCAGTAACGGCAGTCCACATTTCGGATGCTCGCCCCGCAATATCAAATGTACATAAATAACCAAACTGTACTACCATTGCAACCAGGCTATCCACTACGACAAATCGGCAACATCACAGCACAACACAGAACATCAACGTGAATGTCACGTTCGCAAATCCGTCTAAAAGGGCTATAGCAGTTAGACAGGATTTACTGATCAAATGACATTCACGGTCGCAGATATAATGTAAATACTGTGAACTAACATGTTTAAAATTTTCGATCGACTAAATTTCCCGAAGTAGGCCCCAAGCACTACTGTAGCACTCAAAATAAATCTGGGCCCAAAACGTATATACCAGAAACCCTATTTCCATGTCAGAAACCCACTGTAGAAATTTGGTGCAGTTTGGCCACAGTACGGTGGCGGATCCGCGTCTAAAACGTGATTTTGGCCGCTGATCAGCTGCGCTACAGTAATTTCAGCAGACCAAATTTTCACAGAATTCTTATAAAACCCTGCACGTATTTTTGCAATTTACCAAATAATTTTTTGAGCACAGAAAAAATTCGACAGAAACCTGGACTTGAAAATGGGGTTTTTGGAAAATCCGTTCGATCGAACTTGTAAACATGTTAGAGCAAGCTAGATTAGGTTAATGGCATGGCTCTAATACCAATGTAAGTGCACGGCAGCGCCCCGGCCGTCTGTCCGAGGCCAAAATGCGGAAACAAAACTTTTCTTTAAACTAGAAACCGGAGCTACCGCGGATTGTAAAACCCGGATCGGGCCATTAACCTAATGCTAGTAAACTAGAAAATGGGTTGAAAGCTATACCGAGCGATCCGTGTCCTTCGGTCTTCGGCCCCCATCCCGTTCTCCTCGCGGAATCTCCGGTCTTCATCTCCTCGTCGAAAAGGGCACCACACTGCCGGGTCTTTTTACGGGCTCCCACCTCTGGACCGAGGCAACTCGGACACGAAGTTGGCAAGCCGACGTGTCCAAGATTGTTGTAGAATAGTGTAGAACTCTATGTCTCATGGGGTTGTTTTTAAGTTGCCATTTGGATGGAGGAGGAGATATACTTTGGAGATCAACCAAGGGGATTTTTGTGTAAGCAAATGAGAGTAATTTCCCACACTAAAAAAATGGACAGCCCCTCCATCAAGAATGGCCGGCCATGCTAAGAGAGTGAGAGAGGGAGTGAGCTATAATGGAAGAGAGAGAAAAAGGGTGATGATGATAAATAATCATTACCCCAAAGTCGCATCATAATCCCATCATATAAAGTAAACAATGATGAACAAAGAAGTCAAAGGATGGTGCACAATCATGAAGCAACCATGTGCCACTAAAAAGTCTTCTCCATTACTAATTGCACATTTGCAAATAACCCGCTACACACCAATTTTCAGCCAAAGAAAGATAGAAAGGAAAATGGCCGAAACGAAATACAAACTGGCAACTTCAAAAAGTGATTCGGTAATAAATTACAGGAAAACCTCGCGACTGTATATACATATCCGCATTTGTATTTCGACCGAATACAAATGCAATGAGACAAACTCTACACTGTACAATACTAGGATCCGGCTTAAACCAAAGCCCGCTAGTATTATCCATCCGATCGTGATCCGTGCAATACCGCACATACATGATCGAACCCTGCCATATATCCATACGGCCTCTACAGCGTTTCGCCCGAAACTTGAGAAACTGTCTGTGGGGGACTCTAAAGACTCGTCAATATTTTGGCTGTGGATTTAACCACTAGCACGTCAGAGGTATTAGCCATACGTAACGGGCTACCAGGTATTGACCAAAAGGGACGTCGATGAGCGAACTCATCCTGACACCCTACTGAGCCTGTCAGTGAAAATATCCGTACAGTCCGGTCCGTTCACCTATGAGCATCGCATGGCGGGCCTAGGGGGTTGGTAAAAGTCAGACCCCCAAAAGCGGTACAAGTCGTGTCGGAGTGTAGCCCAGAATACCCTGAGATACTACTGGAATATATACCAGTAAATCTCCTGCCTTGGCTAAGGACTTCGTGTAATGGCTCTCCTAGACACAGTGCGACCTCACCCCCAATACCGGGAGAGGCGAACACCTGCAGATCCGCTCACTGCCTCCATGTGGCTCGGGACTGTACCCAACTAAAACCCGTTTGCACGACTCCTTTGAGCCATGGTAGGTTAGTAATCAAAGTACAGTGGGAACTCACATGAGACAAATGACGATCTCAGGTCGATGAACTAACCTGTACACATGTCACCAGGGAACTGCCATCTGACGTCAGTTATAAAACCAATTAACATGTTCCCGGCGAGTCCTGTCCGGTGTACTCATAACCCAATGAGCACCTGTAAACATCTTAGGTGAACCAACTGACACCAGTGGCTTGTGAGACCGGCCACCGCCCCTCGCCGGGGTCTCGACTGTATACACTAGTCTACTCTGGAGTATCGATGCCCTGTCTCGAAACTCCCACGACTAGGGACCACTTTAAGGATGTGCTTATAGACTCCGGCTCCCACGTATATGATCGCCATCATACTGCTGGCCATCAAGCAAGAATCCTAAGGGCTCTATCAACGTGCAATAGTGACCTGTAAGGTCACCTAAAGCAGTACACGATGATAAAGATAAACCATGATAGCATACTATTCTCTATCAACGTGTAATAGCGAACTACAATGTAGCCTAAAACATGTACACGATGATAAAGACAAACCATATAGTATACAAACCTCTCGAGTAAGAATGTCCTACCGGTATAGGTCCTCCCTCAATCATTGCAATCACGTACCTGTGATCCAATAATTGACTCTGAGGGCACTATATCCAACAACATCATTAGTGAAAACGACAGAAAGTCCGTGTCAAGCATCGACACAATATCTTAATATCTCATGTATCAATATCTCAATATCTCAATGTCTCAATATCTCGGGCTCCGTCAGTCCGTATCGGCCTATATCATCAAATCACACGACAACGGTCGGTATCCTCCGGATATCCTCCGTGCCAGACATCACCGGTAGGTAGTCCGTGCCCCTGCCAGGCTCATCGACTACAACTCGAGCTTCTTGCCCCGGGGTACCTTACCTTTGCCCACCATGTACCCGAAATGGTTCATCCTACTCCTCGAATCGAGTCTCGAAATCCAACAGCAATCATGAAAACTCATGGTGCACGACCCATACATCACGAGAAAACTGCAACTTGCATTTTAAAAAGAGAGAGAGAGAAGTTTATATATATTCTTGCGGTTTTCCCCCAAATCAAGAAATCTCATGGAAATCCGAAATCCAAGAATCAAGAGTAATTAAACAGTGAATATCGGCATAAAGCCCCAGAATAGTACATGAATGAATACATGAATGCATGAAGTATCTATGTAAAGAATGCGGTCTCTACGTTAACATATGAGAGCAATCACACAATTATTATGCGGTAACTAGCATTTAGCTGATTATATCAATAAGATAATTTGTTCTAAAGTGTACGTGACAGGGCAATTACCGATGATGATGTGTGTGAGCCGGCAAATAAGTGTACGTGGAACATGCGCATCATCGGTAATGGTGCTGGTGTCCTAAAAGCTAGAGTTTCATATTGGCTAAACAAACATATGTATGAACATGCCATGCGATGAATACAACGGTGGATGTGTATTAAACGCACATTTAAAATATATATATCTAATTACGAGTCATACCGTTTGTTGTTTGAAAAAGCACGAATCATGGTTTTTAGAAAAATAGGGCTACGGGGTTTTATAGAAAAGATATGTCCTTTGAAAAATCCGTAGTATCTCTCAGGCTGTCTTTAAAAATACGCACGATTCGTTAGTTTTGAAAATAAGTATGACTAAGCCTAAACTAATATCTATCTAACCAACTAAAGGACTAAACTAAGGGAACTAGTCGAAAGATAAGAGGGTTCCACCTAAAGTCCAAGTCAATATCTCTAGTAGTCGGCGATCCAGCCTCCATAGTCTCACGTATAAAGTACGACTTCCTCAAGTCAAGAGTGCGGATCAATCATCACTATACCTCGTACGGTAGAATCCATCGTACGGCATCCCAAAATCGGGGTACGGGTCAACTATCATATATATGCCATCAATCATATGGTATCATCATCAAACAATATCATGATCTGGTTACTGATCTAAAATCTCGTACAATCCGATGTCATCAACGCATATTTTCATATAGAAGTATACATCGCCCAAGCGATCCATTATAAATATCATAACATATCTAATATCATATCTCGATCATATGTCAACTATCATACATATATCATCATTCACATGGTATCATCATCCAACGATCCGCTATAATATCATAATATATCTCATATCATAACTCGGTCACATATTAAGTATCTCACGGCATCATGTCCGATCATATGGACTCATTCCCAAGTATCATATAACATCCTCATATCACGTGTATATTTTGTAGACCTAGGAAACAAGTGTGCGTGTGTGAGTGCCAACCTATACTCTAAGGTCTCGCGACTAAGGACTAGAATAGAAGTACTATCATCTAACTTACACAATTCTGATTCATGGTCTCCTAAAACCTTTCTTGCTCAGTATTTGTATCTTGCAATAGCATATCTATATATCACTATATCAAGATCACGTCATATCCTACGAAGTTGCGGGGGTGTTATATGCCATCCACCCGACTTCCCCATAGATATACATCTACTCACCTAGTTCTCACTTGCCGAAGTCGATGCTGTCATCCTCTTCTTCATCATCCGAAGTTCACGTGAGAGGTACTTATATGCAAATATATATATATATATATATATATATATATATATCGTAAACCAAAATCGCGGACAAAACTAAAATGGCACACGAACGCGCATAGGTTAAAACCTATGACCCGCTCATACAAAAGAACCAAGTAACCCTCGACATCGGCGTACAAACGCCGATTGATCAAGAAAAATCCAAACGTATCAATCGTGGTTTCACAAATCACTAATTATAATATGAAATATATCGTAACTCATCAAAACCTCAAAATAAATCAAATTGATTTATTTCCGAAAACCTAGAAAGACTCAACTAACCATTTTAATTCGAAACTTGATGTTTTAACAAAACTAGTGGCCATAATATTTACTAAATATCATAACTAAGTCATACAAACCATTACTATAATTTAATCTCATCAATTTTTATTAAACCCAAAATTCTAGTTTGCAAAATTATCCAATTTTAACAATTTCAAAGTAGCAATGCACAAAACAACAACTAAACTAGGTTTTGCATGATCTGAGGTATTAGATTACAAATTATAATGTTAATAATGTCATGAAAACCCTAATTATATTTTAATCTCAATTATTTAATCAATTTCTAAAAACCTAGTTTGCAAAATAGCATAATTATCGCAATTTTAAAGTAAAAATTAGCAAACTAGTAACTAAATTAGGTTTTGCATTCCATTTACATATTAATCTACTCATTAGAACCATAATCTAATGATAGAAACCCTCACTAGAATTTTATCTAACCTGTATATATATTTTATAAAAACCTAGTTTGCAAAAATATATGATTTGGACAATTTAAAAGTATCAATTTGCAAACTAGCAACTAGTTTAGATTTTTCATTTCCTTAAGATGATAATCTACACTTTATAACCATGATTACATGATAAGAACCCTAATTTGCATTCAAAACCCTTTTCTTGAAATTTTTAATTTAGCAATTAGAATCATAATCAAACACCGAAATTCATTAAGTTGAGGTAATTAACCTACAATTAACACTAGGGTTAGAATTATACCTCAATAAACATGAGACCAAACATGCAACCTAACCTCCAAAATGCTAACTTTCCTCCAAGATCCAAGCTTGAATGGCCAAGGAATAATGGGTAAAGATTTATTTAGGAATTTGTGGAATTTTGTATGGATTTTTTGATGAATTTTTGAAGACTTTTTGATGCAAAGTGAAGTGGAGAAATGAGGGGGCTGACAAGGTGATTTTGTCCACACATAGGAAGGAAAAGAGAGAGAGAGAAAAGAGTGTAGAAATGTGTAGAAGCTTCATTAATTTATCATCTCACTTTAGTCTTTTCATTAATTTCTTTATTTTATTTATTTTCTTTTCAAAATAAAACCTAGAAAAATCTAGAACCATGGAGAGATTTTGAGAAAGAATTTTGCATGTTACACACTTGTTTTAAATTGTCATGGTTCATTAAAATGTAATCAACCCACTCTCATTTGTAATTAGCACTAATTAAATGTTTAATTAAAAGCTTATATTAATATTTGAAATTAATTAATTACAGAAAATATTTTAGTAAACTAGAAATTTACAAGTGACCAATTAAATACCAAATACTAGAAACTACATACCCTAAATAGGTATATTTAAGTTTATAATGAAAAATAATTATAGTTGAGTTTTACGGAAAACACGGTTTATTTTACCGATTATCAGAAAATTCACCTAAACGATTTTATTTATTTAATTTTTTTTAAAACGTTACAATCTTTCCCCCTTAAAGAAATTCGGTCCCCAAATTTAAAATTAAAACTCCCCCAAATACTAAAACATTTAGCGAAACACTCAAATCGTCGGGGCTCCGAAATCATCAATACATAAAACACACCTTAGCGCAATGCATGCGTATGAAAAACAGGTACATAACTCAAAAATCAAAACTCCGTCAAGAATAACGCAATCAAAGGAGTTATGGTGAAAATACAATATCAAAGTCCAATACTAAATCAACATGATATACTCAAAACTATAACATGTACATATAGTACGCATCGTAGTTAAATCGTCCAAACATCTTAATAGAGAAGCGTGCAAAAACCCTTTTCCAAATAGCTGTGTGATACGCATATCACAACACAAGTAGTGGACGTTCATTTTGAGGAAAAGTAGCTATACATATATATTTTTTATTTAACATACACGTCCCACGTTTTTGAAAATAATTTAGAAGGGTTTCCTTTGTAAAATATTTCGTGTCATCTCAGACACATAAGAAAATATTGAGACTATAGCTCCTTTTTGGAAATCCCTTCGGTAACTATCAATACATGCAAAAACACCTTGGTACTGTTCTCAGAACAGTCCTTCTCAGTTACTAAACCAAATAGTAATTATCATAAAAACGTACTGCTCAAAATGAAATCAATCTCAAATACAGTATACAAGGTATCACGTGCGTCCGGTGCATACGAAAATCGAAACCAAATAAAGAAGCCACGAATATGCACAGAATCAAAACTGAGTGCCATGGGTGTGCACAAAAACATCTTGTCAAGTGCTACGGACGTGCACGACAACAATATCAGGTATATCTAATCTGCACAAAATCCCGATTTAGTGCATCTGGTGTGCACATAATCGCACATAATGGCATCAAGTGCGCCAAGTGTGCGCAACAATCTCAATCAAGTACACATAGTGCAAGAAAGCATAAATCAAATATCAAAAATCAAAATCAGTGGTATACGACATACACCGAATCAAAATCAAGTATACCGCGATAGATAAACTTACAACTACATGTATCAGTGTGCACAAGACCAAATCGAAGTACGAAAAGTGCATGAAAACTATACCGAAAGCATAAGTTCAAAATCATGTGCAACCCATATATACGAAATCAAATCAGTATCTCAAAATGTATAAAATCAAATCAAGTGCACGGGGTATGCAAGAAACGAACATCAATACGACTGACACATGGAACTAGAATCGAGTGCAAATGAATGTGCACATAAGAAACGCCAATCATAAAACGAAATCCTCAAAATACCAAAATCCAAAGAACGGAAATGTGAAATTCAAATCACCAAATCGCAAATCGTAATACTGACGTCGATGTGCTCCTTCTAGAATGTCGAAGGGCATCGGTACATCCAAAGCTAGCAGAGCAAGGTATCTCCTTGCATCCCGTTCATGGTCTGGCGCCTTGTGTTCTTTGGCTCTCGTCTCTTCATAGCTGTATGAACGGCGCTACAACAACTATACTCATATCTAGAGTCTCCCAAGTGATGTATCCCATCACATAATATCCGGACTACGTTAAACTTTTCGATCGATTTATCAAAGTCCCAAAATTCGTCGAGAGCTCAACATTCCAGTACAGTTTAAAAATATCCAGTACATGCCACAGCACCTGCGGACCAGCCGTAGAAGGGCAAACCCAAGCCTCATTAATGGCACCATGGAACTATTGCAAACCCTAAGGTTTAAGGGCGTTCTCATGGTCATTATGTCGAGTTAGGGTTTCATTCTTCTAAAGGGTCCATAGAATTACCTGCATGTTCTTCCGAATACCTTAAACTTGGAAAAATGGGTTTCTGACATTCATTCGAACCTTTTAACTTCGTCTAGCTGACATGTGAAAACCCTTCGTCCGCACGCTAAACAGTACCTCGATCCTCAAGAATAGACGATACATTAACGGTCGTCACATTCTAACCGGTCTCTAACAGTGGCCCAATCACTCGATGCAAATATCAAACGCTCGCGTCCACAAGAAAACATAGTCAATGACATATCTAAACGCTCATGATAACCGCAACTCTAGCCGCAGCTCTCTCTGCCCGTGCGATCGTGGTAGCAGAAACCACCATCCGGTATCGACGAAGGTAGATCAAAGGAACGAATAGAAATGTGGTGCAAAGAAATGTACATCCTAAGCCTCCTTAAGCGGAGTAGCGTATTGTAAGTATGCCGTGGAACGTACCCACGGTACGTCACTCTACTTTAGTCACCTACTCCATCAACCAAGGGTCATCCTACACGTAGAAGGTAAAACCTAACGCTCTGATACCAACTTTGTCACAACCCGAAAGTACAGAACATGACCGGCACTTAAATTACGAAACGTCTAGAGGTGCAACGTAATCTAAGAAAGCCGAAGCCCAGAAATCTAAACCATTTAAAAGAAGAAGTGAAGAAAACATGTTTAAAAGCAACATCAAATTTTCTCAAAATTTCGGCAGAGTCTCCTTTGTAAAAGCTGGCCCTAAACGGGTACAAACAAGAATATAAACATAAGCAATAATAAAAGGCATCCCCAAGCTGGAGCTAGCTCTTGCCAATTGGCGGACACAACAACGCAAGCAAAATAATATACAACGCCAAAGGGCGAGGAAACAAAACTCAGAAGAAAACCAAAATCCACCAGAAAACCATAATAACACAAGCGCCACTCTAAGGTCGAAGAATAAACAACTGGTCTCCTAAATCTATCAAGTAATACAAGTCTGGTTGATGGAGCTTACTAGATAAAACTAAAATAAATAATGGTACAACGGCGGTCATGATACAAGTGAACCAACCTACCAATCAATCACCTTGAATGAAGTGGTGTGCCAGAAAGCTGCCAAGGAAACCTGTGCATCTAAACCAGTAAGAAAAATTTGGCACAACAGGGGTGAGTTGCCAACTCATGAGTAGAAGACATCTGCGAGTAGAAATCGCATGGACAATGATCTCCTAGGTCATAATAATATACATAAATAACACTAGTCATCTAGTAGTGACAGGGTAATAATCTATGGATAAGTGCAATACTCAGTGCATCGTGTCAGTGTCACTAAACAATAACGAGTCACATATCTGATGTATGAATGCATCATGAATGAGAAAATCAACCACGAAATCTGCATAATCTGATATAAGAAAAACATCAATGAATCTTGTATAATAAAACTGAAACATCATCAGTGAAAACGACAGAAAATACGTGTCAAGCATTGACACAATATCTCAATATCTCATGTCTCAATATCTCAATATCTCATGCTCCGTCAGTCCGGATCGTCCCATATCATCAAATCTCACGACAACGGTCGGTATCCTTCGGATATCCGCCGCGCCAGATACCACCGGTAGGTAGTCCGTCCCCCTGTCAGGCTCATCGACTACAACTCGAGCTTCTTGCCCCGGGGTAGCTTACCGGGCCTACTATGTACCCAAAATGGTTAATCCTACTCCTCGAATCGGGTCTCGAAATCCAACAGCAATCATGAAAACTCATGGTGGACGACCCATACATCACGAGAAAACTGCAACTTGCATTTTAAAAAGAGAGAGCGAGAGAACTTTATATATATTCTTGCGGTTTTCCCCCAAATCAAGAAATCTCGTGGAAATCCGAAATCCAAGAATTAAGAGTAAGTAAACAGTGAATATCGGCATAAAGCCCCAGAATAGTACATGAATGAATACATGAATGCATGAAGTATCTATGTAAAGAATGCAATCTCTACGTTAACACATGAAAGCAATCACACAATTATTATGCCGTAACTAGCATTTAGCTGATTATATCAATAAGATAATATGTTCTAAAGTGTACGTGACAGGGCAATTACTGATGATGATGTGCGTGAGCTGGCAAATAAGTGTACATGGAACATGCGCATCATCGGTAATGGTGTTGGTGTCCTAACAGGCAAAATTTCATATTGGCTAAAAAAACATATGTATGAACATGCAATGCGATGAATATAACATGAATATAACGGTGGATGTGTATTAAACGCACATTTAAAATATACATATCTAATTACGAGTCATACCGTTTGTTGTTTGAAAAAGCACGAATCATGGATTTTAGAAAAATAGGGCTTCGAAGTTTTTCAGAAAAGATATGTCCTTTGAAAAATCCATAGTATCCCTCAGGCTGTCTTTAAAAATACACACGATTCGTTAGTTTTGCAAATAATTACAACTCGAGCCTAAACTAATATCTATCTAACCAACTAAAGGACTAAACTAAGGGAACTAGTCGAAAGGTAAGAGGGATCCACCTAAAGTCCGAGTCAATATCTCTAGTAGTCGACGATCCAGCCTCCATAGCGTCACATACAAAGTACGACTTCCTCAAGTCAAGAGTGCGGATCAATCATCACATCTATACCTCGTACGGTAGAATCCATCGTACAGCATCCCAAAATCGGGGTACGGGTCAACTATGATATATATACCATCAATCATATGGTATCATCATCAAACAATATCATGACCTGGTTACTGATCTAAAGTCTCGTACAATCCGATGTCATCAACACATATTATCATATAGAAGTATACATCGCCCAAGCGATCCATTATAAATATCATAACATATCCCATATCATATCTCGATCATATGTCAACTATAATACATATATCATTATTCACATGGTATCATCGTCCAACGATCCACTATAATATCATAATATATTTGTAACATTTCAAAAAAAATAAAATATTATTTTTGGGGAATTTTTATAATTTAATAATAAAATATTGAATATTTTAATAAGGCGGTATAATTAAATACCGATAAAATTTGGAAAATTATAGAAATTACTAAAACAGCATGTTTTATGTGAATTATGCAAATTTTAAGTTTTTATGATTAATTATATGCTAATTTATGGCTAATCGCGATTAAAAATCGATAATCGGATTTTAAGAATTTTTTGTGCAAAACATACACCATATAATCAAACAATATCATGACCTGGTTACTGATCTAAAGTCTCGTACAATCCGATGTTATCAACACATATTATCATATAGAAGTATACATCGCCCAAGCGATCCATTATAAATATCATAACATATCTCATATCATATCTCGATCATATGTCAAATATAATACATATATCATCATTCACATGGTATCATCGTCCAACGATCCACTATAATATCATAACATATCTGTAACATTTCAAAAAAAATAAAATATTATTTTTGGGGAATTTTTATAATTTAATAATAAAATATTGAATATTTTAATAAGGCGGTATAATTAAATACCGATAAAATTTGGAAAATTATAGAAATTACTAAAAGAGGGTGTTTATGTGAATTATGCAAATTTTAAGTTTTTATGATTAATTATATGCTAATTTAGTGCTAATCGCGATTAAAAATCGCTAATCGGATTTTAAGCATATTTTGTGCAAAACATGCACCATATCATTTTACACTTGTTACATTTATTTCCATGGCTTGACTTCATGTTCTTTTTACCATGGTTGTTGTTTTTAAGTTAAGAGAGGGAAAATAGAAAAGAAAAGAATAAAGAAATTGGTATGGGTGAGAGAGAGAAAGGTGGGGGTTTATGTTGACTTGGTCTTGAGCCATCCCCTATCATTATTGCACTCATTTTCCTCTCCCCTCTCCTCTTCTTTCTGTTGATGCTGCTGCCCCTCCTCTCCTTCTCCACAAAATCCCCCAAAACTCCATGCTAATCAACTCAAAACCCAAGTCCCTTTTCACTAAAAAGATGCGCAAGCTCAAGGGAAGCACATTGGACCAAGAAAAATCAAATTTTGAGGACTTTGGGCAACTCAAGAAAATTCTTGAGTTGCCAAATGAGCTATTTTCTGAACCTTTAGCTTGGTATTTCTATTACTTTTACCCCTATGTTAGATTAGAACCGATATCGTGTGGTTTGAGTGACATTTGAAAACTCTAGTTAGGGTTTAGGGAAATTTTGGGTAGTGATGTGCAATTGAGCTCGGTTGAGGCCATAAAAACCCTCTAGTGCTAGAATTAAGACCTACCCCAGAGACTAGAACCCCGGGATACGGATTTAGAAAAGCCGATAACGGAAAATTGTGGATTCTGTGAGGGTTAATTGAAATCTGCTATCACTCGGAGACTCTGAAAATTATTTTGCAAACACAGAGAGATGTGCAGCCCCCAGGAAGCTAACCCCAAAACCCTAGCCCCTATCTCCCAATTTAGGCCGCAAATTTAATCCCTCTGGCCGCAAATTGCGGCCAGACCTGGTCCATTTGGCCTCGTGTTGGTTCTGTGGTTCCCTAATCTATAAAATAGACCCTTGGCATATACAAATTGACCAATTTGACCTAGGGTGAAATCTGGGACCACTTTCCTGAGTTGCTGTTTTGATTCGGAGTTCCGTTTCTCGTATTTTAAATTCTGGATTTGCGTATTTGTGTTTTACCTCGATCGCTTGACCTTTGCACGACGACATCGAGGGTTGTTTGATGATTTTGAAAGCGTAGTCCATAGGTTCCAACCTATAGGCCTTATCGTGTTGTTTTGGTTTTCCCGATGTGATTTTAATGTACAATTGTGAATGTGTTATCTTGTAGGTACCTTCATGAGGTATTCATATGACGAAGAAGATGAAGGAGACATCGACACCGACACGCAGGATGCAAGGTGAGTAGATTATATCTACTAGGGAAGTCGGGTCGATGGCGTATAGTACCCCCGCAGTTCGATACTTAGTATACTAGATATATACTATATTTATATATATGATAGCGTTATGTGTGACATGGATATTCTAGATGTGTTTAGGTGTACTATGGATAGATTAGGGTTTAGAAGTAAACTAGTATAGTTTCCTAGTTGCGAACCCTAGAATAGGTCTACACCCACATACACACACATGCTTGGTTATTATACTTATACCTGGATGATGAGGATAGTGTATGATATTTGGGGATGAGTCGATGAGATTGGGCATAGTGCCATGAGATCGGTGATATAATGTGATTCGTATTTAGGATACGACATGAGATTTTAGTGGGCCTTTGGACGTGTGTTTCACACACGCATTTATATTTATATAGATGGTATCAATTTGTAATAGACTTAGATCAGTACCCCGGATCATGAGATATGATGATAAGGATACCAGATAATTGATGAGATGAATGTGATATTGACCCGTACCTAGCTTTTGGAATGCCGTACGATAATTTACCATACGAGCTTTATATTGATGATAGATCCACACTCATAACTCGAGGATGTCATATGATACTGTATCGTACGCGGTACCTTTGAGGCGGGATCACCCACTGTTATATATATATATATATATATATATATATATATATATATATATATCGACTCAGATTTAGGTGGTTTCCATACCCCTCATGATTGACTTTTTAGTTAGAGTTGTAGTTTTGCTAGTAGATGTTAGGCTAGGCCGATGTCATACCTATTTCAAAAACTAACGAATCGGGAGTATTTTAAAGACAGGCAAAGGGATTCTACGGATATTTTCAAATGACGCATCTTTTCTTAACACCGTAGCCCTTATTTTCCTAAAAACCCTGATTTGTCTTCTTTTAAATGGAAAAACAGTATGGCATAGATACCTTTATGTAGATTCTACACTGTTGTGTTTATTACTCATTTGCCGCATATTCTTACTGTTTGCATCGCATTGCATGTTAAATATGTTTATTGTTATATCAAAACCATGTTGTTAGGACACCAGCACCATTATCGATGATGCATATGTTCCACGTACACCTGCTTGCCGGCTCACACACATCATCATCGATAATTGCCATGTCACTACACTGTAGGACTATTGCATCAGGATATGACCCCTTGCATGGCATACTTGTGTACTTACATACTGTACACTCATACTTGTGTACTTACATACTGTACACTCATACTTGTATACTTACATACTGTACACTCATACTTGTGCACATACCTATTGTACACTCTTACTTGTGTACTTACATACTGTACACTCATACTTGTGCACATACCTGTTGTACACTCATACTTGTGTCCTTACATACTGTATACTCATACTTGTGCACATACCTGTTGTACACTCATACTTGTGTACTTACATACTGTACACTCATACTTGTGCACATACCTGTTGTACACACATACTTCTATACATACGTAATTGCATATACGTAGATGATTCTGGCTTGATTTGGATATTTGGGAACCGAAAGATACTCTTTAAAACTGATTCATTTAACAGAGCGGTTTCCCTCAATATGTGCATATTACTATTCCATATTGCATGATATACTGATATGCTTACATTTCTTTTACATGTCGCATACATCATACTTTATGATTATACGCATTGAGATATATTGTTTCCATGATATTTCTGGATTTGGGAATTGTGGGTGTTTCAAAAGAGAGTATATAATGTTTTTAAAAACCCGGTTACCCTTGATATGATATTTCAGTACGTTAACCATGTGTTTTCTCGGTTCTAAGAGCGACATGTGAAACCCGATTCGAGGAGAGGTAGGCACCGTTTGCGGGTACATAGTGGAGCCGGTGAGGTACCCCGGGGCAAGAAGACTCGTATATGTTAGACAGTGAGCCTGGCAGGAGAGTTCTACCTACCGGTGATTGTTTTTGAGCTCGGCGGATATCTGGGGGATACCGACCGGAGTTGAGAGATGAGATGGGCCGATCCGGACAGACGGAGCCCTATGTATATGAGGACTTACGTGCCGATGCTAGGCACAGGTTTCATGATGTTTTCGAGTGTCGATGCTTGACACTCAGGTTCTATGATTTGATATGTCGCGAGTGACACATGTTGATTTACATCCACATACTTCCATGCATATGCTTTATGATATTTACATGCATGATGCTTATTATCATTGGGTGACACGTGGACTATTTCCATATACATATGGTTGACATTGATGATATTGATCACATAGTTGGATGATATCTACATATATATAGTTGACATTGATGACATTCATCACATAGTTGGATGATATCCACTTATTCATAGACTTCATGATATAGTCGACATTGATCATACCTCATATTTATGATATGTTATTTCCTGAGGTAATGGCACGAGCACTTGGCACAACACTCATGTATAAATGTTACATTGCCACCTTATCATGCTTCAGACTTATTCATTTGAGGTTTATATATATATCTGATCGTATTGACCTAGGATGAGTCATACTTACGATTTCTGCTCTGTGATGTTTTCTATTCACGATTGGCAACTCACCCCCGTTGTGCCACTGTTCTTGCAGGTTTTGCCGTACAGGTTCCATTGCGGTTTTTGGCACACTGCTTCCCTTACGGGTGATTTGCTTTGGTAGGTGGGTTCTTTTGCATCAGAACCACCATTGTACATGTATTTTTCAGTTGTATCTAGTAATTTCATCAACCAAACTTGTATATTGTTTCAGACATAGAAAACCAGCTGTGTATTATTTCGACCTTAGAGTCGCGCATTGTAATATTATGATTTTCATGCTGATTTTGAGTTTCCTTTTTGAGTTTTGATCCTCGCCCTTCGGCGTTGTATATTATACTTCTTGCGTGATTGTGACCGTCGATTGACGAAGAGCTAGCTCCCGCTTTGGGATGCCTTTTATCATTGTATATATATTATTCATGTTGTACCCCGTTTGGGGCCAGTATTTACAAAGGAAACTCTGCCGAAATTTTTAGAAAAGACTAGAGATTTTAAAAATGCATATTCGGCTTACTTATTTAAAAACCTTGTTTTTAAAACGTGTTTTCTTACTTCTTAAAAACTAGTTTTCTTTATTTACTCCTTAAAATGGTTTTAGATTTCTGGGCTTTTGGCTTACTTGGATTAGATGGGGTCCTATAGGCTTCATATGATTCAAGGGCCAGTCACGTGCTATTTCGGGTCGTGACAAAGTTGGTATCAGAGCGCTAGGTTAACCTTGGTTCGAGTCTAAGTTTGACTATGTAGAGCCTAGAGCGTTTATATATATATGGAACTTAGGCTTGACCTTACGGAACATAGACTTAGTCGAGGGGGGTATTATACCCGAACTTTCGTCGCGTAGGATGACCCTTGGTTGATGGAGTAGGTGGCTTGAGTAGAGTGACGTACCGTACGTATGTTCCACGGCATACTTACGATACGCTACTCCGCTTAAGAAACCTTAGGATGTACATTTCCTTGCACAATATTATATTCATTCCTATGATCTATCCTCATCGGTATTGGTTATGATTTTGCTGCCACGATTACATGGGCAGAGAAATCTACGACTAGAGTTGCGTCAGCACGAGCTCGTCACGAACGAAGACTGACCAAGGCGTGATTCCAAAGACGTACGATTGCATAGAGGCTTCGTTTTATTGTGTTTTCGCGCCATGAGAGTTTGACAGATCGCTTTTACGAGATTTCTCGGATGTGCAGATCAGCACCAGAGGATCAGGCTACTGCTAGAGGCCAGCCAGGATGTGATGACCATTAATATATCGTTTATTCATGATGATTGCGGTGCTGTTCAGCATACAGACGAATGATCCAGTTGCTGCTGCAAATGACGAGATATCGCCCAGATGTTGGAGCTACTGCAGCATGAGTATATGCTCAGAGATATGATGGAAGGTCGCTAGTCACCCGTGGATGAACGACTAGGACATGTGGTTCGTTCGTTTACCCCGATGCGAGGTCATCAGATATATTGATTCCAGCTAGAGACGACTTCATGCAGATTCGTTGAGAGTCGATAGAGACGATCGAATGTCAGGAGCCATTTCCAAGTTTAAAGTATTCCGAAGATAATGCAAGTAATGTTATGGACCCTCTAGAAGAATGAAACCCTAACTCGACGTAATGACCATGGAACGCCTTCGAACCTTAGGGTTTGCGACAGTTTAGCGGTGCCATTTGTGAGGCTTGGGTTTGCCCTTCTACGGTTGGTCCACAGGTGCTGTGGTATGTACTGGAATACTATTAAACTGTAGTCAAGATGTTGATCTCTTGGGGGATTATGAGGTTCTGACGAATCGATCGGATGGTTCGACATCATTCGGATATCATTTGATGGGACACATTGCTTGGGAGACTCCAGATACGAGTATAGCCATTGGAGCGCAGTCTATGCAGCCACAAGAAGACGAGTCCGTATCAGTCGACATTGGAGTAGAGTGGAGTAAAGAGTTCGCACGAGATTTCGACGAGATGACGTTTCACTCCGCTGACATCAGAGATGCGATATGCATGCAGAGGCATTGTATATGGATATATCTTCCAGAAGGAGTCGTGATAAGTATGCAGCCGTTCTAGAACAAGAAACAGATATAGTAAAGATGATAACTTTGGGGCAGTTCGGCAGAAACGAGATTTGAGGGAGAGCTCAACAGGACCTTTCTGGAATACTATACGAGAGACTTGGACCCAGGAGTGGTCATATTGCGCACACCAAGCTGACCAGAGTTCGTCATCATCTACGAGATAGTTGACCAGGTTTGGATGAAGGACCTCAACCAGGTGCTTTGTGAGTTGATCAAGGATGGACGAGAATGGAGTATATCTCTGCAGGTTGGGACGAGTTCCTGAGGACGTGTTCGGCTAGATATCTTCCACAGAGTGACGAAAATACCGAGTTCATGATTTTGAGTCTGTGTGAGAGACTTCGGATTGACCGTAGCCGAGAACATTTGCAGTGCGCAGATAGAGACATGACGTCGAAGTAGACGATGATACAGACAAGCGGGACAAGAGGTTCGTGCGAAATGCTGATGAGCTATTGTTACTCCCTGTTAAGATTAAAGGTCGGATATGTCTATAGAGGCGTTGGGATGCGACCAGCTTCCAAGGAATTGATGTGCTAAGGACGCAGATGTCCATAGAGCGAGAAGAGATTATGCAAGAGTACCAGTCTCCGTACAGTTCGGCATAGGAGAGATCGGAAGAGACCTTGAGCAGGATTCCTTCCAGGACACAGCTGCTTTACGAGTGGTCGTGAGGATTGACCGAGAGATGACCAAAGAAGTGCCAGAACGGAATCGTCCCCGTTAGCACACCTGACAGGGCCGATGAGCTGATGGATTGCAAGATTAGTAATCCACAGGGAAGATAAGGGGCCAGAGAAAGAGGACGCCAAACTGTGAGCAGGAGGCAAGTAGATATCTTGCGCTGTTAGTATTGGATGTACCGACGCCTTCTCGACTTCAAAGGAGGAAATATCGACGACGGTAATTATGATTTGTGATTTAGTGATTTGATTATCACGTATCTGTCACCTTGGATTTTGGTGTTTTTGGGCGATCTATTCGCATGATTTAGCCTCGATGACTGAGTTTCATGATTTTTGTTTACGTGCACCATTGTTGCACCTACTGGGTATTCATATTGTGCACAGTTATTGCACCTGATGTTGTTTTGTGCCTTGGATGCACATGCTTATGACTTCATGGATTTCATACGGTTCAGTTGATTTTGTGCATATGTTACGCACACGATTTGATTTTTGCACTCGGTATAGCTTATATGTGCTTGTAGTGCATTGATATGTGTTTTGTGCACGCGGTTGCATACGTTTATGATTTTTACACCTTGGTACACTCGGTGTTGCTATTTATGCATTTGAGTTATTGTTTGGGTTTTGTGCACAGGATGCACTGTATTTGTATTTCTTGCACAGGATGCACCAGTTTGATGTTTTGTGCGTTTATCGCACCAGATTTATATTTCGTGCTTTTGTTGCACCAGATTTATATTTTTTGCACCTCAGTTGCACCTGACTTCGATTTGATGTCATTCGACATATTGATTTTGACTTCATGTCTATGTTCTGCATGTGATTTGACTTATGCTTTCGGCATAGTTTTCATACACTTTTAGTGTTTTGATTTGATTTATGCACGCTGATGCACATGGTTGTGAGATTATATACCGCGGTATACCTGAATTGGATTGAGCCGTATTGTATACCGTCGATTTTGATTTTGATATTGATGTTGACTTCGTGCACTCTATGCACTTCTTTTGGATTCTTGCGCATGATCGACGCTTGATATTGGATTTCATGATTTCGTGCATGTTGGATGCACATGATTTAGATTTTATTCGTGCATGATGGATGCACCCGATTTGGTTTTTCGTGCGTGTTGAGAGCATGTTTTGAGATGCGATTTTGGCGCACACCAGATGCACTAAATCGGGATTCTTCATGCATGTCAGATGCACCTGATTTTGCTGTCAGGCACACACGTTGCCTATGACAGATGTTTCGTGCACACCCATTGCACCTAAATGTTGTTTCTATGCACATGTATGGCACATATATGGATTTTGATTTCCGTGCGCACCAGATGCACAGGGTATTCTTATATACATTTTTGGATTGATTCCTTATGGAGCAGTACGTTTTTATGATATTTGCTATATGTTTTCGTACTGAGCAGGACTAGTCAGAGGATAGTACCTGGATATATTTTGCATGCATTGATAGTTATCGAAGGGATTTCCAAAAAGCGAGCTATAGTCTCAGTATATACCTACATGTCTGATATGACACGAAACGTTTAAAACAAGGAAACCCTTCTAAATTGTTTTCTAAACGGTGAAACGTACATATTAAACAAAAGATATATACATATATGGTTATTTTCGTACAATAGACGTCCGCCACTGTGCCGCGATACGCGCATAGCACAGTAACATGAAAAGGTTTGGCATGCATTTTCTTCAGTTATTTACATGCATAGATTGATGTCTACATGTATAATTTTGATGTATATCATATTGGTTTTGTTTTGGATTTGACATTCGTGTCTTTACCATGACTCCGATGATTGCGGGACGCTTGACGGAGCTTTGTTTTTGAGTTATCTATTCATCGTTCATGCGCATGCATTGCGCTATGATGCGTCTTATGTATTGATGATTTCGGAACCCCGACGACTTGGACTTTTACTGAAATGTTTTAGTATTTGAGGGGTTTAAATTTAAACTTGGGGACCGAATTTCTTTAAGAGGGAAGATTGTAACATTTCAAAAAAAAAATATTATTTTTGGGGAATTTTTATAATTTAATAATAAAATATTGAATATTTTAATAAGGCGGTATAATTAAATACCGATAAAATTTGGAAAATTATAGAAATTACTAAAAGAGGGCGTTTTATGCGAATTATGCAAATTTTAAGTTTTTATGATTAATTATATGCTAATTTAGTGCTAATCGCGATTAAAAATCGCTAATCGGATTTTAAGCATATTTTGCGCAAAACATGCACCATATCATTTTACACTTGTTACATTTATTTCCATGGCTTGACTTCATGTTCTTTTTACCATGGTTGTTGTTTTTAAGTTAAGAGAGGGAAAATAGAAAAGAAAAGAATAAAGAAATAGGTATGGGTGAGAGAGAGAAAGGTGAGGGTTTATGTTGACTTAGTCTTGTGCCATCCCCTATCATTATTGCACTCATTTTCCTCTCCCCTCTCCTCTTCTTTCTGCTGCTGCTGCTGCCCCTCCTCTCCTTCTGCACAAAATTCCCCAAAACTCCATGCTAATCACCTCAAAACCCAAGTCCCTTTTCATTAAAAAGATGCACAAGCTCAAGGGAAGCACATTGGACCAAGAAAAATCAAATTTTGAAGACTTTGGGCAACTCAAGAAAATCTTGAGTTCCCAAATGAGGTATTTTCTGAACCTTTAGCTTGGTATTTCCATTACTTTTACCCCCATGTTAGATTAGAACCGATATCGTGTGGTTTAGGTGAACTTTGAAAACTCTAGTTAGGCTTTAGGGAAATTTTGGGTAGTGATGTGCAATTGAGCTCAGTAGAGGCCACACAAACACCCTAGTGCTAGAATTCAGACCTAACCTAGAGACCAGAACCCCGGGATACGGATTTAGAAAAGCCGATATCGGAAAATTGTGGATTCTGTGATGGTTAATTGAAATCTGCTATCACTCGGAGACTCTGAAAATTATTTTGCAAACACAGAGAGATGTGCAGGCCCCCAGGAAGCTAACCCCAAAACCCTAGCCCCTATCTCCCAATTCAGGCCGCAAATTTAATCCCTCTGGCCGCAAATTGCGGCCAGACCTTGTCCATTTGGCCTCGTGTTGGTTCTGTGGTGCCCTAATCTGTAAAATAGACCATTGGCATATACAAAATTGACCAATTTGACCTAGGGTGAAATCTGGGACCACTTTCCTGAGTTGCTGTTTTGATTCGGAGTTCTGTTTCTCGTATTTTAAATTCTGGATTTGCGTATTTGTGTTTTACCTCGATCGCTTGACTTTTGCACAACGACATCAAGGGTTGTTTGATGGTTTTGAAAGCGTAGTCCATAGGTTCCAACCTATAGGCCTTAGCGTGTCGTTTTGCTTTTCCCGATGTGATTTTAATGTACAATTACGAATGTGTTATCTTGTAGGTACCTACATGAGGGCTTCATATGACGAAGAAGATGAAGGCGACATCGACACCGACACGCAGGATGCAAGATGAGTAGATTATATCTACGGGGGAAGTCGGGTGGATGGCATATAGCACCCATGCAGTGTAAGTCCATGATGCACACCCCACAGGTCGCGGGGAGACGGAATACTCTAAAAACGGTTTTCTTACCTCAAAAGAAACTAGTTTTTGCTTAGCATCATGAACTTTTTCCCACTTTAGGATCTTGATTAAACCTTAACTAACAAAACTAAACTAAGAGAGAGAGTTAACTACTATGTAAAGGAGTTATACCCTCGTTCCTAGTCCTTCGGGTCTTCAAGTTGCTCCTTGCTCCTTGGTTCAAGCTCCTTGTTCTTGATCTCCTTTCTTTGGCTTCTTCTAGGTCTTGGAAGAGTTCAGTTGCCGTTCTCCTTTGCGTCAAAGATGGATCCACCCGAGGGGCCTACGATCAAGCTCCAACCTCCATGAGATACCTTAGTGATCTTACTTGCTAGGAGAGATTACTAAGGGGATTTAGAGAGAATGTATTATAGACTAGTTGATCTCATAGCTCATTGTTTTACAACACATGCAAGTGTATGAGCTTGAGGAAGAAGGAGAGAAGAAAACCTAGGAGAGAGAAAGCTTTTGTGAGAATGAATGAAAAATGAGAAGAGAGAATGGTTAAGTCTTGAGCCAATAATTCAACCATGGCATTATAAAATCATATAATCTACAACCATGCTTGAATAGTGGCTCCAAATGAAATAAACAAATACATAACCATTCTTCAACCCATGCCTCCTAATTTCCACCTCATTAATTTTTTAATGAAAAAGAATAAAACAATAATGAGGTGTCTCCTTCTAGAAGGTCAATCTTATGAATTTACAAGAATGCCCTTTTTCCGTATATTCATACCCGTATCCGTATTCCAAAAAATACGGATACACTGAGATCAGTATAATCCAATACTACAATACTAGTATCCGGCTTAAACCAAAGCCTACCAGTATTATCCGTCCGATCGTCATTCGAGTAGCCAGTACACGAATGCGATCGAAACCCTGCCGTAAGACCATACGACATCTACATCGTCTCGCCTGATCCAGGGAAACCCTCTGTGTGGGACTCTAAAGACTCAACAGTACGCTGGCAGTGGGTTTAACCACAAGTCCGTCAGTGGCACTAGCTGTACGTAACGGCAACCCAGGTACATGTCGAAAAGGAGGCCGACGAGCAAACTCGTCCGTAACCCCTACTGAGCCTGTCCGTTACAATATCCGCGCAGTCCGGTCTGGTCGTCTGAGAGTATCGCATGTATGGTCTAGGGAGGTAGTGAACGTCAGACCCCTAACAACCGTACAAGTCGTGCCGGTATGGCTCAAGACCATCTAAGAATTTACTGGTCAGTTCACCAGTAATTCTCAATCAGCCCTGGCCAGGGACTTATGGTAATGACCAACCGATCACAGTGCGATATCAACTCCCTATACCGGGAGAGACGAATCCCTAACAGTCGCTCACTGCCTCCATGTGGCTCGGGACTGTACCCAACTAAAACCTGTTTGCACGACTCCTTTGAGCCGTGGTAGGGTAGTAATCAAAGTACAGTGGGAACTCACACGAGACAAATGACGATCTCAAGTCGACAGACTATCTGCACACATGTCACCTGAGAACTGGTATCTGACGTTAGGTATAATACCATCCAGTCAGTTCTCGGCGAGTCCTGTCCGGTGTACTCACACTCAGTGAGCATCTGTATCCAATCTTAGGTGCACATCACCAATGGCTGCGGGACCAATTCATCACCCCTCGTCAGGGTCTAGATATGTTGTAGCGCCTTGAAAAGTCGTTTTGGTGTTTTCCCGAAAATCGGTGAAAATTTGGTATTTTTCCGTAAATCGTCATTATTGTTATTTTGCAGTTTAGGCCTAATTATACCTAATTTGAATAGTTAATTGCTAGTTTTTAGTAGCTAATGAGTTACTTATAAATTTCTGGTCATTTAAAAAAAATTCCCTATTTTTCAATTGTTAATATTATTTTAAGCTGTTAAAAATACATTAAATTAGCGATAAATACAAATTTCATTAGGCTAATTTTAATCTTTAGAATCATGTTAACTAAAATCTAGTTAGTAATATAATTTTTTAGTATTTTATTTCAAGTTCTTATTAGTTATAATCGAAGGAAACTAAAATTTTAAATTTTTGAACTAAAACTTGCAATTTTGAGCTTATGGGGGGTCTTTTTCCATAGAATTTATTTTTTGCACTCTCCACAACCTCACCCCTCATATTTGTCAGCCCCATCCCATGGAAGCAGCCCATAAATTTTCCCCACTCCAATATGTGTTCTTTGACTCTTTTAAAGTGTTTTAAAATGGGGTTTTAGTATATTAAATTGGGTATGGGCATTAGGTACCCGTTTGAGTTTCAGCACTGCATTTCATCCGCAGACCGACGGCCAGTCAGAGTGGACTATCAAGACTCTCGAGGACATGCTCCGAGCGTGCGTCTTGGACTTTGGTGGTAGCTGGGATCATCATTTACCCTTAGTAGAGTTCTCCTACAACAACAGCTTCCAGGATACTATTCAGATGGCACCTTTCAAGGCATTGTATGGGAGGAGATGCAGATCGCCCGTCTGTTGGACAGAGCTCAGCGAGAACAGTATTTTAGGGCCGAAGATTGTTGAGGAGACGACCGCGAAGATACAGTTGATTCGAGATCGGATGAGAGCGGCTCAGAGCAGGCAGAAATCGTATGCGGACAGACGCCGTCGCAGACTAGAGTTCGCAGTTGGCGATCATGTTTGAGTGAGGTCCCCCGTGCTTTCGCACGAACCTAATTAATGTAAACCTCGTTTTCCCAGAGGCGTAACCTCGTTAACACCTTTCTAGACACTTACTTGATCGGCTAATTGTAATGTATAAAACTCTCCTAGGAGTAACAATTACTCGCAGTGGGTATCGGGATCCAACTATCTCATAGAAGGTATGCAATCTCATTGCAAATTTCAACACTTGAAATTCCCGATAATTTTGCCCCTAGCGTCCTATGACCTTGACGGAGGTCAACAAACCATAGGCTACTAGTCAAGTTCAACCCGTCATTTCTTGATCGAATTAAACCCACCCGCACGACCCTTGACGGAGGTCAACAAGGCCGCACGACTACCCTAATCCAATCTGCATCATATGCATAAGCAGATAAATACTAGTTAGCTACCGCACACTACGCCTTGACGGAGGTCAACAAACGTAGCACGAATACTAAGTAGGACTTATCTGAAATGACGGAGGGCTACGACAGGTTTTTCTGAAAACCTATTGCGTAATGAACTTGATATCGTTGCAGAATCAAATGATTTTAAAATGGAGTGCTTTTGAGGCTTTTCTAGTTTTGCTAAAGGGGTCACTCCCGGTGAAGGGATCGTCGGCCCTTTCATCGTTGAATGAGGTGCGGGATATATCATATATATCACTGTGCAAAGCAGAAACTATAGAATCTATCAAAAGACAAACCGAGTGTGTAGCATCAGCCAGTTATTGCTAAATGGGTCAGTCCCGGTGAAGGGATCGTCGGCCCTTTCCTCATCGAATAAGGTGCAGGATATATCATATATACCGTTGTGCAAAGCAAGAATTGTAGCTACCTGTTTTATTTTTGAAATTCAATTCTACAACATCTTAGGTTTCTTTTATTTCATTAATCTCATTAATGAAGTCCCATCATTTAAATACCTAAACATCACAGATAAATACGACGTACACTTATGCCATCCGCATTCGCCTCGATGTCCCCTCGTGTACCGTTAGGTTAGGTAACTAACGGCAGAGCGGGGCAGGGCTAGCGCGGGTGTAAAACATAAATAACGTCTATATAATATATCATATATACTATATACAGTATCCATCACAGAACATCACATGATCACATCACAGATATCGCAGCAGAAGAATCATATGAAACAATGGATATACTAGGACGTCCGTGTTTTCAATACGAGCCAGTATAAAACACGGATTCCACCGTCGTGATGAATAGCCAAACCCACACCCCTAGACCCCTACGAGAGCGACAAGCAACCCTACTAATTCTAGAGTTAGGAGACCTGGACTCGACTCCTCGAGTTGGTCTCTTACTGGACTCTAGAACCCGGTTACTTGTGCTCCCCTCCTTGGGTCTATCCTAGTGCGGAAAAGTAAATAATATACAAAAGGTGACATCTTCCGCAACCTGGAAGTGCCCCAATAAAAGATTATTACATACAAGTTTTTTACATCTGTATTAGGGTTTCTCGGCACCGGAAAATTTTGAAATTGGCATGATTGATGCCTTGTGAGACCTCCTTAGTGTGCCAAGGAACCCTATAGTGGTATCAGAAAATAGGCGAAACGATAAGCTAGTAAACAACTTTACACTAAAGTGAATGGAAATACAACCTTTGTAGATCCGGTCCTCCACCTCCATAGCTCCGTGATGAAGTCCCTCCGCTGTACCTATCGGATCTTGGACTCTCGCGGTGGTTTCATCGAAGAAATGATCGGGCTAGGTCGTCGACTTCGATGCCGAAGATGATCTACGTCGAGGCAACACAAGATCAAGCTCCAACTTCATCAAGTCATGAAACTTGTGAAGAAAACACCCTATACTACTTGGCAAGTGGTAGAGGATGAAGAAATAGGAAGTGGGTTCACTTTAGAATTGGATTTCTCACTCTTTTTCTCAAGTTGCCATTAACGGAGGCAAGGTTTTCTTCTTGTTGATGAAGAAGAAGAAGAAGAAAAAGAATATGATAAGTCTATTAAAAATAGGAAATAAAATCATACTTATCATATACACAACCATGGTCAAGTGTAGAGAATTAACTAAGGTTAGGTGAATGGTTAGGTTTAGGAAAAGAACAAGAATGGTCAAAACTTCTTGAAACATCTAAGAAAAGAACAAAAGAAGCAACCATATCATTTTCTTTTCCTAAAATAAAGAATAAATAAATAAACTAAATAATCAAGAGAAGATGATAAAACCATAACCATTCACTTAACCAAGGTTTAAGTCTTACACAAACCCAAGTTAGCAAGTATCATCAAACATGATACAAACAAGTGCACAAAAGTATATCACATATACAACTTGTGTACTTCAAGTGAGAAAATCCATTTAAAGTGAACCAATACTAGTTAATTCAAAGTAATATATCAAATATATAATTATGCATTAAATCATTAAATCAACACTTGATTTAACGATCCGGTCATATCGCATGTGACCGACTAATATCCAATGTATCGGCTTATCGAATCAATCCTCGATTCGATAACTAGGTTATATCGCATACAACCAATCGATACATTCATCGCGAGAATAGAATACGGTATCACATACACGCATTATTCTCGGTCCCACACATATCTCATATGCGCTCCTATTTCGTTTCGCTTGAGCCAGGAAACCTCTGTGTAGGACTCTAAAGACTCGTCAATACGCCGGCAGCAGGTGATGATCATATCAAACACCCACAAGCCGCAAGCGGTCTGCTAAACGTAACGGCCACCCGGGTATTGAGCGATCAGAAGATCGACGAGCAAGCCCGCTCACACTCCTGTGAATCCAACCAGTAACACTTACCGTACAGTCCGGTCTGTTCGTCTGATATGTCGCATATCTCGCCTAGGGGTGGTAAACATCAGACCCCAATAGCTCGATAAGTCGTGTCGATATGAGGTCTATAACAGTTCGAGAAACTACTGGTAACACTTACCAGTAAATCTCAGCAACCCTGGCAAGGGATTTCCGGTTATAGCCAATCGAACACAGCGCAACAACAACTCCCTATACCGGGAGAGACGAATCCCCTCCTATCGCTCATTTCCTCCATGTGATTCGGGACTGTACCCAAAAACCACCGTTTTGCACGCCCTCTTGGACATGGTGAGGTGGAAATCAAAGCATATTGGGAATCACACAAGACTCTATGACGATCTCGGGTCAACAGACTACTCTGTACCAGTGTCACCAGAGAACTGCCATCTGACGTAAGGTATAATACCATTTGGGAGTTCTCGGCGAGTCCGTCCAGTGTACCCAGTCTCCACTGAGCACCCGTATATAATCTCTGATGTCAAACACCAATGGATATGGGATCATCCATCGCCCATCTGTATGGGTCGAGAAGGTATACGCTAGTCTACACTGGTATATCGATACCCTGTCTTGATACACCCACGACTAGGGACCTTGAAGGATGTACTTATGGACTACCATGTGTAGGGTTCCTAGGCACACTAATGAAGTCTCACAAGCGATCGAACATGGCAAATTCAAATTTTATAAGTGCCTACAAACCCTAATACGGATCGTTAACTAGATATATAGGCTATGCGAGCAAGTAGACGGAAATATAGCTAAAGGGAAGGGGTTACAACCTTTGTAGATCCGGTCCTCCACCTCCTGGGCTCCGCGATGAAGCCCCCTCGCTGTCCAAATCGGATTCCGGACTCAAGCATCGGCTTCATCGGAGAAAAAGCGTGCTAGGTCATCGACGACGATGCCGAAGATGATCTACGTCGAGGCATCGCTAGATCAAGCTCCAACTTCACCAAGTCAAGAAAACTTGTGAAGGAAACATCCTATACTACTTGGCAAGAGGTAGAGGATGAAGAAATAGGAAGTGGGTAGACTTTAGATTTGGATTTCTCACACTTTTTCATCAATCACCATTGATGTAGCAAGCTTCTTTTCATGGAAGAAGAAGATGAAGAAGAAGAAGAAGATATGATAAGTTATTTCTAAAAAAGAAAAATGATATGATAAGTATCATATTGTAACCATGGTTATGTGTAGAGAGTTAACTCAAGTTAGTTGAATGGTTGGGTTTAGGAGATGAAGACAAAATGGTTGCTTAGTTAAAGTTTCAAGAATCTTCAACTACAAACAAATCAAGCCACCATTTCATTTTCTTTTCTTTTGCCAATAATAATTAAGTAAATCAATAAAAAGAATAAGTAAATAAAAGAAACCCTAACCATTCATATAACCATGGTCAATTCTTTACACAAACCCAAGCTTGCATGTATCATCAAACATGATACAATCTTATGCACAAAAGTATATCTCATATACAACTTGTGCAATCCAAGTGAGAAAATCCATTTAAAGTGAACCAATACCAGTTAATGCAAAGTAATATATCAAATATATAATTATACATTAAATCATTAAATCAACACTTGATTCAATGATCCGGTCATGTCGCATATAACCGGCTAGTATCCAATGTATCGGCTTATCGAATCAATCCTTGATTCGACAACTAGGTTATATCGCATATAACCAATCGATACATTCATCGCGAGAATATAATATGGTATCACATACACGCATTATTCTCGGTCCCGCACATATCTCATATGCGCTCCTATTTCGTTTCGCTTGAGCCAGGAAACCTCAGTGTAGGACTCTAAAGACTCGTCAATACGCCGGCAGCGGATGATGATTATATCAAACATCCACAAGCCGCAAGCGGTCTGCTAAACGTAACGGCCACCCGGGTATTGAGCGATCAAAAGATCGACGAGCAAGGCCGCTCACACTCCTGTGAATCCAACCAGTAACACTTACCGTACAGTCCGGTCTGTTCGTCTGATATGTCGTATATCTCGCCTAGGGGTGGTAAACGTCAGACCCCAGTAGCTCGATAAGTCATGCCGACTTGAGGTCCATAACATTCGTGAAACTACTGATAAGTCTTACCAGTATATCACTGCAACCCTGGCCAGGGATTTCCTGTTATGGCCAGTCGTGCATTGCGCAACATCAACCCCAATACCGGGAGAGACGAATCCCCTCCTATCACTCATCGCCTCCATGTGAATCGGGACTGTACCCAAAAACCACCTGTTTGCACGACTCAGTAGAGCCGTGGTAGGGTGGAAATCAAAGCATAGTGGGAGACACACAAGACTCTATGACGATCTCGGGTCAACAGACTAAGCTGTACCAGTGTCACCAGAGAACTGCCATCTGACGTGAGGTATAATACCATCTGGGAGTTCTCGACGAGTCCGTTCAGTGTACCCAGTCTCCACTGAGCACCCGTATACCATCTCTGATGTCAAACACTAATGGATATGGGATCATCCATCGCCCATCATATGGGTCGAGAAGATATACGCTAGTCTACTCTGGAATATCGATGCCCCGTCTCGATATTCCAACGACTAGGAACATTGAAGGATGTACTCATGGACTACCCAGGCCCCACTAGTATGATCTGCATCATAGTCCTGGAAGTCGAGTACACATCCTAAGGGCTTTATCAACATGTAATCAGAGAGACAGAAAGTATACATGTTAAGACAAAGAGCAACCAGATAGCGTACTATCATGTCGAGCAAGAAAGTCCTACCTATATATGTCCCAGCATCCACTACAATATACATCCAATGTACAGTAATGGCCTCTAGGGCATACATATAACTAACAATCTCCCACTTGCACTAGGGCCATCTGTAGCAGTAGTTGCAGTATCTAATACTCAACCATCCCCTAAAATTCTCTCTTTGGGAAAAGGCCTTCGTGAGTGGATCCGCCGTGTTGTCCTCTGAGTCTACTCTCCTTGCCTCGATCACCCTGGAGATCAACTATCTCCATGATCAGGTGATGCTGCCTCAGAATATGTCTGGGTCACTGATGGGACCAGGGTTCCAGGGGCAAAGCCATAGTTCCATTGTCACACAATGGTAGGAACCTAGTTCATCCTATGAACCAATATACACCCAAACTGCCTCTTTGGTAGTATATTTAATAGCGATGTTACCAGCCTTTATCGTCTAGTTTGTCACGGTATCTAGCTTGGAAATCTTCCAACATACCGTCCCTTTACTGAGGGTAAAGACAATGCCTGTGACTGACATTCAGTCGTCTTTATCACCCTGGAACCCTTCCAGTGTTTTTCCCCAGGATCGATTGATACCCTCTCACTACATCTAGTGAGAATCCTAGCATCCAATTACATCTATCTCATAGATGAAAACTCAGGATTTAGGAGGTATCACTTTGATCCTATTAGAGAATCCTTGTGATAAGCGGAGATTGACCGATCGAAGCATAGGAAACTCCTTTCCTATCAAGAGTATGTTGTCCACGTACAATACGAGGATCGTCATCATACTCCCTACTACCTTTTTGTTTATACAAGGTTCATCTACCATTTTGATGATGTCAACTTCTTTGACTAATCCATCAAAACAGATGTTCCAACTCCGCGATGCCTTCTTTATCCTATAAAGCATCTTGCACACGTTTCCGCTGCTCCCACTGTCTACGAGGCCCTCTGGCTGTGTACTGTTCATATCAGATTTTTGCATTTTCATACCGCCCAATTTTTATCACATTGCATATCCGTAGATACTCTTGAGCCGTGTTTGCTAGTCAATTGCAGGATACAGGTTCTCGGTTCTAAAACGGTGAAATTCATGGAAAACACGACAATATCCGGGTTCCTGCCAACCACAGATAAAACACGGTCTCCGCTCTTCATCCGTATGTTGCCAGATACCAGTTTAGGAAGACAAAATGTCAAATCAATGTCATTCTCATGCACAAGGCTCAATGGTAGCACAAAATCCAAGAGATCTACGCGGAGCTCGAGGCAATCATGACAAAATCTTGACAAAAAGTCCACCTTTCCCTCAACAGAAATTCTGGAAAAATCGTGGAGCCAAATTGAGAAAATATATGTACCAGAATAATGTACACATCAGACCAGGCCAGCACCAAAAGTTGGAGGGCCCAACTCTTCCAAAGGGCCGCGGATCCGCGGCCAAAGGGGGGTCTAGGCCGCGGATCCGCGGCCATTCTGGCGCCAAAGATGCAGGGCTTTTGGGGGTAGAATTGTATTTTCGTGTGTGTTCTGGTGGTTGCCCTAGGTTTTCATTCTCCAGCCTATAAATAGCCCAGAACTTTGTGAAGAAAAGGGTCCATTCTTGTATTTTCATTTTGCCTAGTTTTAGTGTGTTTCTTCTTCCTCTTCTCACCTCTTCTCCATTAAACTTGTAGTGAGATTTTGAGTGAAGAGTGATGAATAAAGAAGAACCATTTATTATCATGCTTGTCTCTTTATTTTGTTAAATGTTGTAATTTTAATTCGTTAAGTAGTTGTTGTTATTTCCTTGTTGTTTCTTTCTTCTCTCTTTTTCTTTATCATTCATACGACAATGATACTTACGCTCGATCCTCGCCAAGGTGAGGTCGCAAATAGTTAGTCGTGTTCTTCTAATCTCCCTCTTTCTATCTTCCTCTTTTGTTTTGTTTTGTTTTTCCTTATCATGAAGTGTGAGTAGTTTTATACTTGTTAGGGTAGGATAAGGGAAGTTTGAGAGAAGGAAATCTCTCTCACTCTTTCCTTGCCCGACAACTTAAATCGACTCCCGTTAATTGAACCACAATCCGCTCCTTACGGCACCCTATCCTACATGATAGCGGTGATTCCGTAGTGAGACCGGTTGTGGTTGAATTAACCGGAGGTTATGGATAAGAGCCAAGAACGGACGGACAAGCACCAAAAGGAAGACTTATGCGTTGGAAAGCCTAGCTTATACTCGCAAAGTCCTTCCTAGTCGTGCTAATCCCCGTTGTTGCCGATTACCGTAACACCGATATTAAGAGGGGCAACGAAAGATGTGGAGACTCCTAACTCAAACTAACATAATCCTAACCCTAACAAGCTCTCTTTAAATATCAACTTAACACTTAGATAACCACAACAAAATCTGAAAACAGGACTTAACTCGTTAAAACACTTTGAAAAAGACTCCCATCTCCCTGCGGACGACCCGTACTCAACCGGCTAGCTACAAACGAAACCGTCTTGATTGCGGTATTTAAACTAGAACTTGAACACGCACGTATCCTAACAATCAAATGGCGCCGTTGCCGGGGAGACGGTAGTTTATTTCCTTGTGTAATTTCGGGTTAATTTGTAAGTATTAAAAAAAAAACGAAAAAAAAATATACTTTGTAAAAAATCATCTTGTTATTTTTGATTAGCTTTTGTGCAAGTGTGCAGGAAAATACAAGGTTCGAGTTCAGTGGCCAAGACGTTGAAAATACGGAGTTCAAGTACAGTGCCAAAGACGTGGGAAGATAGACCCACATTTCGCGGCTACACCGCTACGGAAAAAAAACGAAGCATACGGCCTACTGTCAAAATCTGGAACAGATACAGTGAGCACATCAGAATTCCACACATCCAGACAAGCAGAGGAGACCCAGAACAGCACCTACAAAAATTTTCAAGGCCCAATACCTCCACATAGCCGCGGATCCGCGGCTATTGCATGCGTTTGGCCGCGGAAACGCGGCCATCTGTTGGCTTCAGGCCCTCAGTTTCTCTCTGTAAGTCCCTCTGCCTCTCCCCTCTCCTCTGAACTCCACTGAATTGTGTTTTCTGCAGCCTTCTTTGCGCAAATTCTTCTCCCCCTTCCAATAAACTGTTCTTGTGCAGGATTCTTTGCGCCGCAAATAAAAAAAAATTGTTTGCAGTTGATTTGTTACTGTTTTGCATTCTTTAATACGGACTTAAGGGGCTTGAAACCAATCCAGATTAGGTGGGGATTTCATCACCCTTCCCAGGACCCCAAAAATCACTAAAGCATATGCATTGTCCATTGTAAATTAAAAAATACTAGACTTCAGCCCTAAGGACTTCGCGCTCATTAGGAGAAGATAAACCATGTTTAGAACCTCGCTTAACCGTATATTGTTTACGGGGTGTCTAGGAAAGTGTTAAAGGCGCAACCGCCGAAAGAGAAAGGGTTATTTAATTAAGGAACTTCGCGAAAGCGTTGGACAACCCCCCCTTATCTCTGCACTTACCTGGCCTCGTGATCAGTGTATTTTTAAGCCTGTTTCTCGACACTGTTTAACTTCGACAATCAAGTTCAGGAGCAGGTCTAGTAGACCTAGGTTACCCTAGATCTAGGTGTGATTGTGCATATCTTGTTTGTGATTGCTTAAGCCGTATTTCCGTACATATTTCTGTAAATCTCTTTCTAAAAACAAAAAAAAAGAAAGAAAAAAAATCAAAAACTTTTATAAAAACTTGCCCTTTTGTCGCCAAATCCATTTTCACCCACCACCCATCGCCTTTCTCCATTGACGTTTTCTTACCCTCACCTTCTCCGCTTTGACTATACTAAACTTGTTTAGTGTATGTCCGCTTGGACTCGGGACACTAGCGCCCGTGTAGTCCGCGTTACGTTAGTCGCGACCGACTACGCGATCGACTCCGAAGTCGATACTCCGTCCACTCCTCTTTCACCCCTTCCTTTGCCGGCCAACTCCGACGTTGACCGGAATTCTGTTCATACATCTTCACCTTCACCTTCACCTTCACCTTCACCAACCTCTTCTTCCGCGATGTCAGGATTTAATCTGAACATCTCTTTGACCACCGCTGGATTGGCTCCACCTCCTACGGAGACCAATCTTCCATCACCTCCGCCTGTTGTAGCGCCGCAGCGAATCGCGCTCCAGGATCGTTTCTACCCCACCCGTTCTGCACTTCCCACCTGCCTTTCTCTTCCTCCGGCCAATGGGGACAACTTTGAAATTAAGCCCCATTTCATCAACATGCTTCCACGTTTTCATGGGCTTGAATCTGAAGATGCCTATATCTTCATCAACAAATTTCAAAATGTCTGTGCCATGATGAAAACCACCCAGCTGTCGGACGATGCTATACGTCTACGGGTCATTCCGTTCACTTTATGCGACCTCGCTGAAAAATGGCTGTATAGCACCGCTTCCCACTCAATCACCAGCTGGGACGAGTTTGTTAAAGCGTTTCTGAAAAAATTCTATCCTAATCATAAGACCGCAAGAATTCGAAATGAAATCAACCAATTCTCCCAGCTTCCTTCTGAACCCTTCTGGAAGTGCTTTGACCGGTACAAAGACCTTCTTGTTCAGTGTCCTCACCACGGTATAGAGAAATGGCAACTCTGCCAAACCTTATATGAGGGACTGAACCCAGCAACGAAGCAGTTGCTGGAAACCATCTGTCAGGGCCACTTCCTATCAAAATCTGACGAGGAAGCTTGGCAGTTCTTTAACGATCTTGCGGAGCAAACGCTACAGTGGGAGAGCACCAGACCGACTTCTTCTTCTTCTACCTCCACTTCTACCGGTCAGTCTAGGGTAGGAATCCACCAACTCGATGTCTCTATTGCGATGAAAGCTGAAATGGATGCAATAACAAGGAAGCTTGAAGCGATAGAGAGCAAATTCTCTGCTCCTGCTCCTGCCCCTGCCCCTGTTCTCCCCCTTCGTACCATCTGCGCTTGTTGTTCCGATCCTTCCCACTTGACCGAAGAGTGTCCTTACAATCCACCCTCGCAAGGACAGGATCAGGTTAATGCTGTCTTCCAGCAAAGACCGAGGAATGATCCATACTCTTCCACCTACAATCCCGGTTGGAGGAACCACCCCAATTTCGCCTGGAATCAGAATCCGAATCAATTCCAGGGCAACAATTTCCAAAGGGCCCCTCCGCCGCAACAACAAGCGCAGCAACAAACTCAACACCAATATCAGCAGCCCTTCCAACCCCAACCTTTCCAAAATCAGACGAACAATTTTGCACCCAACAATTCTTTTCCACCAAACAACTTTGTTCCGTCAAACAACGATAAGGTTTCCTCGCTCGAGCGAAGTCTGGAAGCGTTCGTTAAACAATCAACTCAATCTACCGCCAACATCCAGTCTTCGATTCAATCCTTAGTGCAACACACTGCCGCACACGGGCAAAGCATCAAGACCATCGAGGCCCAGATTGCACAGCTGAACGCGGCCTTGAGCGAGCGAGAGAAGGGGAAGCTCCCGTCCCAGCCACTTCCAAATCCCGGTCACCCACATAATGCACATGTTGCTCTTGAACAACAAAACCATAATGTGAGTGCCGTGACTACACTGAGATCGGGAAGGATGCTGCAAAACAACATTGGCAAGCGAATCAACGATGACACCCTGGCCGCTTCTCCTTCTTCTTCTTCTTCTTCTTCTTCTTCTTCGTCTTCTGAGCCTATTCTCCATTCTTCAACAGGCTCTCCTTCCTCTTCTTCTGCTCTGAACGGACCCACTTCTCACTCCACGAAAACACCTATTCTGGGATCCGTTCCAACTCCAAAATCTCCTCCTCCAGCATTAGACTCAACCAATTTTCAAAATGTTCCATTTCCAAACCGGTTGAGGTCTAACAAACAAAATCCACAAATGGAGAAGATTTTGGAGTTATTCAAGCAAGTTAACATTAACATTCCTCTTTTAGATGCTGTCCAACAAGTCCCCTCTTACGCGAAAATCTTAAAGGACTTGTGCACGAAAAAGAGGAAGTCTCAGGTACCCAAGAAAGTTTTCTTGGCTAGTGCTGTGAGTGATGCCCTTACCCAATCTTTACCATAAAAATGGAAGGACCCTGGCTGTCCTACGATTTCAATTACTATTGGGGATAAGAACATCAACCGCGCACTATTAGATCTTGGTGCCAGTGTTAACTTGCTTCCGTATTCAGTATACGAGCAATTAGGCGTCGGAGAGCTGAAACCCACACACTGCACTCTCCAGATGGCCGACCGATCGATTACCCATCCTAGGGGTGAGCTAGAGGATGTGTTAATAAGAGTCGGGGACTTCATATTCCCCGTCGACTTCATTGTCTTAGATACACAGCCTGTAGCTAACCCCCGGAATCAAATTCCGGTGATACTCGGTCGCCCATTTCTCGCAACCTCAAATGCTGTGATCAATTGTCGCAATGGTTCAATGAACCTCTCTTTTGGAAATATGACGATTGAACTCAACATTTTTAGGTTAGGGAATCAGCCCGCCGAACCTAATGCTCATATACTGGATGTCTGCTCGATCCAGGAGATCACCCCAGAAGAGTGTGAATTCGAGGAGTTTCTGTTTGAACACGATAATCTTGACGCCACTAGTGCGTTTCTCTTCGAACCTGCTGCTGCTTCTGCGCCCGACAACGAATACGAGTGTTTCACGTTCTTGAACGATCTTAGCCGCGCACAACCCGAGTTTGAATCTTTCGACTTTCCGGATGAGTTACCTGAACCATCCAACTCGGTTGCCTACACTCGCTTTGAACCTTTGCTGGAGTCCTTTGAGTTCGAGACCTTTGCACCAGTCTTGCCTTCCATCATTTCACCTCCAACGCTCGAACTCAAGCCTTTGCCGTCTCACCTTAAGTACGCCTACTTAGGTGAGAACGAGACCCTTCTTGTCATCATCTCGGCTTCTCTAGCTCCCGAGCAAGAGAAAGCCCTTCTCGCGGTCTTGCACAGCAACAGGCAAGCTTTTGGCTGGTCCATGGAGGACATTAAGGGGATTAGTCCCCTGATCGTTGAGCATCACATTCATCTGATGGATGATGCCAAACCAGCCCGGGATCCACAAAGACGTCTTAATCCAGTCATGAAGGAGGCTGTGAAGAAGGAGATCGTTAAATGTCTAGATAGTGGTATCATTTACCCTATCTCTGATAGCCAGTGGGTTACCCCCATTCACGTTGTCCCCAAGAAGTCGGGCATCACGGTCATAACCAACGAGGCGAACGAGTTAATCCCTACTCGCACCCAAACTTGGTGGCGAGTTTGCATTGATTACAGAAAACTCAACGCCGCAACGCGGAAAGACCACTTTCCGCTACCCTTCATTGACCAGATGCTTGAACGATTGGCCGGACACGAGTACTACTGCTTTCTTGATGGCTACTCCGACTATAATCAAATTCCCATCGCCGAAAAAGACCAGGACAAGACCACTTTCACTTGTCCTTTAGCACGTTTGCATATCGACGCATGCCCTTTGGGTTATGCAATGCGCCCGCTACCTTCCAGCGGTGTATGATGGGAATTTTCTCAGACATGGTGGAAAAATTTCTGGAGATTTTCATGGATGACTTTTCCATCTTCGGCGATTCCTTCAACGAGTGTTTGCTGCATCTTGACGCTGTCCTTACCCGATGTAAGGACAAGAATCTCACTTTGAACTGGGAGAAATGCCACTTCATGGTGCGCGAAGGTATTGTCTTAGGACATATCATCTCCCAAAATGGCATAGAGGTTGACAAAGCAAAGATTGAGGTCATTTCCAATCTGCCTCCTCCCCGATGCGTCAGAGATATCCGAGCCTTCCTTGGCCATGCCGGTTTCTATAGACGGTTTATCAAGGACTTTAGCAAGATTGCTAGGCCCTTGACTCTTTTGCTGGCCAAGGACACGCCATTCGACTTCAACTCGAGCTGTGTGACTGCATTCGAGTCACTGAAACGCTCACTCACTTCTGCTCCCGTTCTTTCTTCACCTGACTGGACGCACCCATTCGAGATTATGTGCGATGCATCCGACTTTGCCATTGGTGCTGTCCTTGGACAGCACATCAACAAGATGCCGCACGTAATCTATTACGCGAGCCGAACCCTGAACGATGCCTAACTCAATTATACAACGACTGAGAAGGAATTCTTGGCTGTTGTATTTGCTTTAGAAAAGTTCAGGCCCTACCTCATCGGCTCTCCAGTCATTGTCTACACGGACCATTCAGCTCTGCGCCATCTTTTTGCGAAGAAAGATGCAAAATCTCGGTTAATACGTTGGATCCTCTTGCTTCAAGAGTTTGACCTTGTCATTAAGGACAAACGAGGATGTGAAAACGTAGTTGCCGACCATCTCTCACGACTTCCTTCTTCGCCTTCGCTTCCAATTCCGATCAATGACGTTTTCCCGGATGAACAGCTCTTGACAGTATCGTGCGAACCCTGGTTCGCAGATATTGTGAACTATTTGGCCACGGGATTACTACCGACTGAATGGTCGAGTCAGGACAGACTTCGCTTCTTATCCCAAGTAAAACACTTTTACTGGGACGAACCCTACTTGTTCAAGTACTGTCCCGACCAGATTATTCGTCGGTGTGTCCCTGATGAGGAATTCAAGAGTGTGCTGTCATTTTGCCACGACCAAGCGTGTGGCGGGCATTTTAGGCCCAGAAAGACATCTGAGAAGATCTTGCAATGTGGTTTCTACTGGCCATAACTTTTCAAAGACGCTCACGACTATTGCAAGACTTGCTCCCGGTGCCAACACATGGGCCGGATATCCCGGAGGAACGAGATGCCGCTCCAACCAATCTTGGTTGTGGAGATTTTCGATGTTTGGGGGATAGATTTCATGGGGCCGTTTCCCAGCTCTTTTGGGAACTTGTACATCCTTCTAGCTGTTGATTACGTCTCTAAATGGGTCGAGGCTGTGCCCAGCCGGACTAACGACAACAAGGTTGTCGTTAGGTTCCTTAAAGAAAACATTTTCTCCCGGTTTGGGCACCCCCGAGCGATCATTAGCGACAATGGAAGTCATTTCTGCAATAGGACTTTCGAGGCCTTGATGCGGAAATACTCCATTAATCATAAGCTCTCTACGCCCTACCACCCCCAAACCTGCGGGCAGGCCGAAGTTTCAAATCGACAAATCAAGCAGATACTGGAGAAGACGGTTTCCAAGAACCGTAAGGATTGGTCTCTGAAACTCACTGATGCCCTTTGGGCATTTAGAACCGCTTATAAGACCGACCTTGGCATGTCTCCCTATCGGCTTGTGTACGGAAAAGCCTGCCACCTTCCTGTCGAAATCGAGCATCGCGCATTTTGGGCGATAAAGGAGCTGAATCTGTCTCTTGATGATGCGGGCAGCCATCGGAAGCTGCAGTTGAACGAACTGAACGAGCTTAGGGATGAGGCTTACGATAATGCGGTTGTCGTTAAGAATCGAACGAAGGTGTTTCGCGATAAACACCTTTTTCGCAAAACCTTCGTACCTGGTCAACAGGTACTGCTTTACGACACCCGACTTCACTTCCATCCAGGAAAGCTCAGATCTCGCTGGAAAGGGCCGTATTTTGTGCGGAATGTGTATCCGCAGGGCGCTGTGGATTTGGAGAATCCAAAGGACGGTTCACTTTTCAAAGTAAATGGACACCGATGCAAACCGTTCCTTAGCGCCGAACCAACAGAGGAGCTCCTGTTCTTACAGGAGCCGGTTTACCCTGCATGATCTTCCTCTGCCTACCTCCAAACTTCGGTTATCCAGCCAAGAACAGTGGACACTGTTCCAAATAAGTTTGGGGGTATGTACAAACCATTTTGTATATATTTGTGTATATCCTTTTCTTTTCTTTAAAAAAACAAAAACAAAAACAAATAAAAATTTGTGTATCGCTAACCGACAATTTCCTTCAAATAATCTCTTCATGCAACGACAGTGAGGACACTGTCCAGTTTAAGTTTGGGGGTACGCTCGGTACGCATTTCTTACCTTCGCATTCATATGTATATTTTGCATCTGCATATTAATATCCATAAAATCCATAAAAATTTGAAAATTTTCTTTAAAAAATATAAAAACTTTTTTGTCAAGTTGGCTTGTGGAAGAACTCTGATTCAACATTCGACGGTTTTTGTTTAAAAATAGGAATAACTAAATCTTATGTTTGGATTTTGAAAACCTGAAAGATAACTCTCCTTTGAAGTTAACTATAGCTGATATACGTCTTTACATCACACTACACGTCGTAAGATTTTGGGAATTAGATGACAAGTCTTTCATGTTTAAACTTTTAAACAGATAAATGATTTTCTGAGGATCAAATAGGTTTGTTCTGAAATAAGTAATGTCAAGAATAGTTTATGAAGTAAAGTGAATATGAAGGAATGTTATTGATACCGTAATTGGAGCTAAGTCTGAAAAATAACCCATCTGAAACTTGATTGGAATGATTACACACCAAACCCACTAGACACGTCTTTTATCCAAAAAAAAATAATTGAACTGCCGGTTATATCTCCGTTCGTATTAAATCATCTGATTTTCACGCCAAACTGTCTTTTGTTTTTGGACCTAGGTAACTTGAGTAATTAAGTCCGCTGGGGTGTTTCTACACCTAATGCCCTAAAACCAACTGGTTTGGGTGCATTGGCCCAAAGCTCGCTAAGAAGCCTAGAAAGTCCAGTTTTAAAACAAAGTCAAGCAAGTGTTCTCTCCGAGTTAAAATTCCTAACGGTTCTTTGTGTGAGAATAATCTTGATAAAAGACAGGCTTTTATAAAAATTTTAACGGAGATATGAAGGTTTTATTCTATGATAAAGACTATTGCACGTTCACAGAGGTGTGTATGAAATGAAAACAAGAAAAAGGTGGAGTGAAAAATACGACTTAGTTTCCTGTTATGGAAGATAGAAATTCTGAAGTTGAAACCTTACTGGAAGACGAAACTTGAAAAATGCTTAACTCTTTATAAAACTTATGTGATCCTTTTAAAATTGTTATCTGGGCTTTATTGTGCGACATGATGACTTTATTCGACCTTTCGGGAACTTAACGACACTATACGCACTGCACGTAAAGACATATAAAATCTGTAGTTAAATAAGAAGCGATGTGTGAAAAATAAAGGTTCGATGGTCTAGACTTAGGATTATAGAATTGTTAATTTCTAAAACAAAACTTTAGGGTTTGAAGCTTAGTTATTTTACAAAACCAACTTGACCGGATTTTGTGGGTAGTATCCGCTGAAAACCCTCAGGAGACAACACTCCTCCTACTAGGGACACCTAGAGGTTTAACGGCTTGTTGCACATGCTCAGTGCAATCGCGTTCCCTGCGAAAGTGAGGTTAGGAAAATTTTTTGTGAATAAATGGGCTTTGCTCGGGACGAGCAAATGATAAGTTTGGGGGTATTTGTTCATATCAGATTTTTGCATTTTCATACCGCCCAATTTTTATCACATTGCATATCCGTAGATACTCTTGAGCCGTGTTTGCTAGTCAATTGCAGGATACAGGTTCTCGGTTCTAAAACGGTGAAATTCATGGAAAACACGACAATATCCGGGTTCCTGCCAACCACAGATAAAACACGGTCTCCGCTCTTCATCCGTATGTTGCCAGATACCAGTTTAGGAAGACAAAATGTCAAATCAATGTCATTCTCATGCACAAGGCTTAATGGTAGCACAAAATCCAAGAGATCTACGCGGAGCTCGAGGCAATCATGACAAAATCTTGACAAAAAGTCCACCTTTCCCTCAACAGAAATTCTGGAAAAATCGTGGAGCCAAATTGAGAAAATATATGTACCAGAATAATGTACACATCAGACCAGGCCAGCACCAAAAGTTGGAGGGCCCAACTCTTCCAAAGGGCCGCGGATCCGCGGCCAAAGGGGGGTCTAGGCCGCGGATCCACGGCCATTCTGGCACCAAAGATGCAGGGCTTTTGGGGGTAGAATTGTATTTTCGTGTGTGTTCTGGTGGTTGCCCTAGGTTTTCATTCTCCAGCCAATAAATAGCCCAGAACTTTGTGAAGAAAAGGGTCCATTCTTGTATTTTCATTTTGCCTAGTTTTAGTGTGTTTCTTCTTCCTCTTCTCACCTCTTCTCCATTAAACTTGTAGTGAGCTTTTGAGTGAAGAGTGATGAATAAAGAAGAACCATTTATTATCATGCTTGTCTCTTTATTTTGTTAAATGTTGTAATTTTAATTCGTTAAGTAGTTGTTGTTATTTCCTTGTTGTTTCTTTCTTCTCTCTTTTTCTTTATCATTCATACGACAATGATACTTACGCTCGATCCTCGCCAAGGTGAGGTCGCAAATAGTTAGTCGTATTCTTCTAATCTCCCTCTTTCTATCTTCCTCTTTTGTTTTGTTTTGTTTTTCCTTATCATGAAGTGTTTGTAGTTTTATACTTGTTAGGGTAGGATAAGGGAAGTTTGAGAGAAGGAAATCTCTCTCACTCTTTCCTTGCCCGACAACTTAAATCGACTCCCGTTAATTGAACCACAATCCGCTCCTTACGGCACCCTATCCTACATGATAGCGGTGATTCCGTAGTGAGACCGGTTGTGGTTGAATTAACCGGAGGTTATGGATAAGAGCCAAGAACGGACGGACAAGCACCAAAAGGAAGACTTATGCGTTGGAAAGCCTAGCTTATACTCGCAAAGTCCTTCCTAGTCGTGCTAATCCCCGTTGTTGCCGATTACCGTAACACCGATATTAAGAGGGGCAACGAAAGATGTGGAGACTCCTAACTCAAACTAACCTAATCCTAACCCTAACAAGCTCTCTTTAAATATCAACTTAACAATTAGATAACCACAACAAAATCTGAAAACAGGACTTAACTCGTTAAAACACTTTGAAAAAGACTCCCATCTCCCTGCGGACGACCCGTACTCAACTGGCTAGCTACAAGCGAAACCGTCTTGATTGCGGTATTTAAACTAGAACTTGAACACGCACGTATCCTAACAATCATGTACTTATAGACGCACTCTTCTAAAACATCATTTAGAAAAGCAGTCATGACACCCAACCACCAGATATCGTAGTCATGGTATGTAGCCGTGACAAGTAGGATCTGGATGGACTTAAGCATAGGTACTGGAAAAGGTTTCATCATTATCCACGCCTGGTTGATGATGAAAACCTTTAACAAGTCTTGCTTTGAAAGTCTCAACTTTTCCATCTACACCAAGTAATCTTCTCAAGATATACTTGCTCCTGATGGGGATTTAACCCTTCAGATATAGCAACCAAAGTCCATGCTTGGTTGGTGTATAAGGATTCCATCTCAGATCGCTAAGCATCCAGCCATTCTTACAGAGTCCCTACTCTCGATGGCCTGCTCGAAACTAGTTGGGTCATCATCTCATGATGCATTCCTCGCTCCCACTGTCATCGAGAAACCGAGGTATCTCTCAGGCAGATGAGGAACCCTACCAGATCGGCGGAGAGGCTGAGGTTCGTCGGAAACTATTGAATCCTTTGGTTCTGTCAAATCATTAGCAGTTTTGTACAGCTGGAACCTTTCCAGTTCTACAGAACTGATCTTGCCTCGATCTTGTCCGGATTTTGCTTTTGACATAGGCCGGACAATCCCAAATCTTAACTTACTTAAGATATGGGCTCTTCCCTTTCCATATCACATATGAAGTGGTAGGCAGTGATTTGATTCGAACCTAATTCAATAGGTATGCAGCTTCTCAAGCGCATAACATCCAAAAGGAAATAGGTAACTCAGTAATACTCATCATAGAGCACACGATATCTAATATTGTGTGATTGCTCCGTCCCGATACACCGTTGTGCTGTGGTGTATTCAGAGGAGTAATACTGAGAGAGAATCTCATTTTCTTTTAGAATGGTCCAGGAATGCCATGCACAAGTATTCTCCTCCCTGATCTTATCATAGGACATAATACTTATACCCGTATTTTGGTTCTCTACTTCCTACTTATATTCTGTGAATACCTCAAAAGGTTTGGACTTATATTTCAACAGGAATATATGACTGAATCTTGAGAGATTATCAGAGAATATAATGAAGTATAAAGAACCTGTCCTGGCATGTGTAGACAGGAGACCTTACATACATCATTATGTATCAGTCCCAAGAGTTCATTAACTCTTTCTCTGCTTCCAGTAAACAGAGCTGGTGTTATTATATCTTTGTGACATGACTGGCAAGTTTCACAAGATGTAAATTCAAACTGATTTAAATATGCATCTAAATGTAACTTCAGCTAGTCGGGTCGCATTGATATGACCTAGTCTACAATACCTCAAGAAGAATTTGTTCATTTCTGAACTCTTCCTCTTGTGTGTGTTTAGTATACAAGGAACTGTAGTTTGATTTAGAACGTCAATACTTTTAGATAACGTGCCTGAACCGATCAACTTTTGATATAGGAAATGTTCAAATCATTATCCAACAATACAAAATTATATCATTCTTTACTAATAAAGAGACTGATATGATTTTGTATATCAGGTTCGGTATCTAATAGCATTTGTTCAGAATCAATGTATTGGTAATACAGGGTGACAGTGACCAACAGACTTGGCTGCAACACTTGCCCCGTTTTTTGTCTCATGAAACTTATCACCCGTTCTTAGCTTTTCTACCATTTTGTAGCCCTATGTAACAGATTACATATCTAGGATCCAGATCCGGTATCATATACCCAGGATGCGGAGGATACTGAGAAAACAGTTCTGTATAATGAACACACCCGAAGGAGATGCATCATATGCACTTTCTTCGTTTGGGCGGCATAGGAATTCTGGTATTCCTCTAATTCCTGCTCTGTCTTATAACAATTATAAGTTAGAGCGGGACCAACGTTCCCCAGCTCAGTATAACAAGCGGGTTCGATCAATATCCGTATTATTATCTTGATTAAGGCGTGATATGATCGCTACCTGGAGAGAGAGAGAAGAAAACACTCTGCGTGCGCTCTTGCAAGATCAGACTGGTTATATATTTTATCTAATCAGGATGGCTCCCACTGTTTTTATCAAATCTTCCTTCAAACCCTAAAAGGAAAGACTAGCCGGGATTAATTACACTCTACAAGTTCGCCAATCTTTCAGCCAGGCCAGTGTCGGTACTTTGAGGGAGGTTCCCCGTGCTTTCGCACGGACCTAATTACAGTAAACCTCGTTTTCCCAGAGGCGTAACCCCGTTGACACCTTTCTAGACACCTACTTGATCGGCTAATTGTAAAGTGCAAAACTCTCCCAGGAGTAACAATTACTCGCAGTGGGTATCGGGATCCAACTATCATATAGAAGGTATGCAATCTCATTGCAAGTTTCAACACTTGAAACTCCCGATAATGGTTTTTACCCCTAGCACTTATGACCTTAACTAAGGTCAACAAATCATAAGTACTAGTCAAGTTCTACCCGTCATTTCGTGATTAATCAAACCCACCCACATGACCCTTAACTAAGGTCAACAAAGTCATGTGACTGTCCTAACTAATCGCATCATATGCGATGTAGGAAGACATCACTTAGCTACCGTACACTGTGCCTTGACTATAGTCAACAAACACAGCACGAATACTAAGTACTCTACTTCCTAAAATGACGGAGGGTTGCGAATGGTTTTTATGAAAACCTTTAACGCTTTGAACTTGATCTCGTTGCGGAATCAAATGGTTTTTAAATGGAATGTTTTTGAGGCTTTTCTAGTTTTGCTAAAGGGGTCACTCCCGGTGAAGGGATCGTCGGCCCTTTCCTCGTCGAATGAGGTGCGGGATATATCATATATATCACTGTGCAAAGCAGAAACTATAGAAGCGATCAAAAGACAAACCGAGTGTGTAGCATCTTCCAGTTATTTGCTAAAGGAGTCACTCCCGGTGAAGGGATCTCGGTCCTTTCCCCATCGAATAAGGTGCAGGATGTTCTACAATGAACACCGCGATGCAAAGCAAGAACTGTAGCTACCTGTTTTATTTAGAAATTCAATTCCACAACATCAATTAGGTTTATTTTCTTTCATTAATCACATTAATGAATATCCCATCATTTAAATCCACCTAAACATCACAGATAAATATAACGCACGCTTATGCCATCCGCATTCACCTCGATGTCCCGTCTGCACCGTTAGGTTAGGTAACTAACGCCAGAGCGAGGCAGGGCTAGCGCGGGTGTAAAACATAAGCAACGTCTATATAATATATCATATATACTATATACAATATCTGTCACAGAACATCACATGATCACAGATAAATCACAACAGAAGATACATATGAAATATTGGATATACTAGGACGTCCGTGTTTTCAATACGAGCCGGTATAAAATACGGATTCCACGGTCGTGATGAATAGCCAATCCCACACCCCTAGACCCCTACGAGAGCGGCAAGCAACCCTACCAATTCTAGGGTTAGGAGACCCGAACTCGACTCCACGAGTTGGTCTCCCACTAGACCCCAGAACCCGGTTACTTGTGCTCCCCTCCTTGGGTCTATCCTAGTGCAGAAAAGTAAATAATATACAAATGGTGACAACATCCGCAACCTGGAAGTGCCCCAATAAAAGAATATTACATACAAGTTTTTACATGAATGAAAAGGAAAAACACTCATCTCACATAAAAACCCCCGGCTATTCAAACACGACGATCCAATATAACATATCCAGCAACACATAACATCACATGTCATCAACGTAAGTAAATATGCGCATCCCAATTGTCGTTGACATATAGCAACGAAACCGGCGATATCACATATTACACTTACGGTCACAGAAAAGAAAGTGTAAAACTACAACAATTGGAATCCGCAACCTCTTTAGACATCACATGCCTAATCAAATGTAATACTTAGATATCGCATGCCTAACAATTATAAACCCCGCATTTTAGTCTCATTATCGAAAACACTTTTCAATACCAAGTCTGGTAATTCAATAAGATTCCCGACATTCTATCGAATGCTCGTCGCAAACTTCAGTAGGCGGCCGCACCCCCGATGCCGTCGACGAAGTGCACCAAGGCGGAACACCGCTACCGCGAGCACCCGAACGGATGCTTTCGGCGACGGGGTTCTCCTACAGTCACTTGGTCGGGGCTATGGAGTGAGGCTGTCTATTAAGTTTACCCGGCGAGTATCCGCGTACGCTACGTGATTGCGACGGACTTTTGATCACATCAAAATTCCGTGGCAACCGATCAAGTGAGACTAAAGTGCTATGTTTATAACATTCATTCAGTTATCACATAACTTTTGTGAATTCCAATTGTTGTATCACATTCCGGATAAACAGAAAATGTTAAACTTTCCGATTGAACATTCGAACACCCAAGTTTTCCCGAAACAGCTCAACACATGAAATAAGTCTAACAACATTCAGTTCGTGCCTCAGTACCAACGGTCCAGCCGTAGAAGGGTCAAGCCAACGCCTCACATGTGGCACGCCGTACTGCCCCAAACCCGAAGGTTCAAAAGGCAGTTCAAGACGGTCACATAATCGAGTTAAGGTTTGTTGTCTTCTAGAGGGACCATCGCGTTACTTGCACTACTTAGAACGTCGTTAAACTACGGAAAAATCCAACAATTGGAAATTTCCCGGCAGGGAAAAAAGTGGGTATTTATATCCGGTCGAACTTTTTAACATATTCTAAAAATTACCCGGAAAAACACACAGACAAAATTAGACAATCCGATCGATACACCGAGTCCCCAATACAACCCAGAAAATTCAACTCTTAAAAAATTATTAAAAATTCCCAGGAAAACCAGAACTGAAAACTAAGAATTAAGGTGCAAAATTCGATGCACAACAAGACAAAATGACCGCGGAACCGCCGCATGAGCATGCTCATGCCGCGGATCCGCAACGCTCTTAAGGAATTAGGCCCTCGAATTTTACAGTAACCCTTAGATCTTCCTGCTGATTTTTCTGAATATTTTTAATCTGGAAAAAACCACGATTCTGAAAATTGTCCAGAGAGCACGTTTAGGGTTAGGGTTTCGGTCCGATCGGATTTCTAACTCCGTCTACGCATCGCCTAAGTCTCTAACTAGGCTATGATACCACTGTAGGGTTCCTAGGCACACTAATGAAGTCTCACAAGCGATCGAACATGGCCAATTCAAATTTTATAAGTGCCTACAAACACTAATACGGATCGTTAACTAGATATATAGGCTATGCGAGCAAGTAGACGGAAATATAGCTAAAGGGAAGGGGCTACAACCTTTGTAGATCCGGTCCTCCACCTCCTAGGCTCCGTGATGAAGTCCCCTCGCTGTCCAAATCAGATTCCGGACTCAAGCATCGGCTTCATCGGAGAAAAAGCGGGCTAGGTCATCGACGACGATGCCGAAGATGATCTACGTCGAGGCATCGCTAGATCAAGCTCCAACTTCACCAAGTCAAGAAAACTTATGAAGGAAACATCCTATACTACTTGGCAAAAGGTAGAGGATGAAGAAATAGGAAGTGGGTAGACTTTAGATTTGGATTTCTCACACTTTTTCATCAATCACCATTGATGTAGCAAGCTTCTTTTCATGGAAGAAGAAGATGAAGAAGAAGAAGAAGATATGATAAGTTATTTCTAAAAAAGAAAAATGATATGATAAGTATCATATTGTAACCATGGTTATGTGTAGAGAGTTAACTCAAGTTAGTTGAATGGTTGGGTTTAGGAGATGAAGACAAAATGGTTGCTTAGTCAAAGTTTCAAGAATCTTCAACTACAAACAAATCAAGCCACCATTTCATTTTCTTTTCTTTTGCCAATAATAAATAAATAAATCAATAAAAAGAATAAGTAAATAAAAGAAACCCTAACCATTCATATAACCATGGTCAATTCTTTACACAAACCCAAGCTTGCATGTATCATCAAACATGATACAATCTTGTGCACAAAAGTATATCTCATATACAACTTGTGCAATCCAAGTGAGAAAATCCATTTAAAGTGAACCAATACCAGTTAATGCAAAGTAATATATCAAATATATAATTATACATTAAATCATTAAATCAACACTTGATTCAATGATCCGGTCATGTCGCATATAACCGGCTAGTATCCAATGTATCGGCTTATCGAATCAATCCTTGATTCGACAACTAGGTTATATCGCATATAACCAATCGATACATTCATCGCGAGAATATAATATGGTATCACATACACGCATTATTCTCGGTCCCGCACATATCTCATATGCGCTTCTATTTCGTTTCGCTTGAGCCAGGAAACCTCTGTGTAGGACTCTAAAGACTCGTCAATACGCCGGCAGCGGATGATGATCATATCAAACATCCACAAGCCGCAAGCGGTCTGCTAAACGTAATGGCCACCCGGGTATTGAGCGATCAGAAGATCGACGAGCAAGCCCGCTCACACTCCTGTGAATCCAACCAGTAACACTTACCATACAGTCCGGTCTGTTCGTCTGATATGTCGCATATCTCGCCTAGGGGTGGTAAACGTCAGACCCCAGTAGCTCGATAAGTCATGCCGACTTGAGGTCCATAACATTCGTGAAACTACTGATAACTCTTACCAGTATATCACTGCAACCCTGGCCAGGGATTTCCTGTTATGGCCAGTCGTGCATTGCGCAACATCAACCCCAATACCGGGAGAGACGAATCCCCTCCTATCGCTCATCGCCTCCATGTGAATCGGGACTGTACCCAAAAACCACCTGTTTGCACGACTCAGTAGAACCGTGGTAGGGTGGAAATCAAAGCACAGTGGGAGACACACAAGACTCTATGACGATCTCGGGTCAATAGACTAAGCTGTACCAGTGTCACCAGAGAACTGCCATCTGACGTGAGGTATAATACCATCTGGGAGTTCTCGGCGAGTCCGTTCAGTGTACCCAGTCTCCACTGAGCACCCGTATACCATCTCTGATGTCAAACACCAATGGATATGGGATCATCTATCGCCCATCATATGGGTCGAGAAGATATACGCTAGTCTACTCTGGAATATCGATGCCCCGTCTCGATATTCCCACGACTAGGAACATTGAAGGATGTACTCATGGACTACCCAGGCCCCACTAGTATGATCTGCATCATAGTCCTGGAAGTCGAGTACACATCCTAAGGGCTTTATCAACATGTAATCAGAGAGACAGAAAGTATACATGTTAAGACAAAGAGCAACCAGATAGCGTACTATCATGTCGAGCAAGAAAGTCCTACCTATATATGTCCCAGCATCCACTACAATATACATCCAATGTACAGTAATGGCCTCTAGGGCATACATATAACTAACACCATGTCCCCACTAGTATGATCCGCATCATAGTCCAGGTAGTCAAGTACACATCCTAAGGGCTTTACCAACATGTAACATAGAGACAATCAGTGTACACGTTAAGGTAAAGAGCAACCAGATAGCATACTATCATGTCGAGCAAGAAAGTCCTCCCTATATATGTCCAAGCTTCCACTACAATATACATCCTATATATAGTAATGGCCTCTAGGGCATACATATAACTAACAGAGGTCACCTGGGAGACCGAGGACGAGATGAGGAAGAAGTATTACCATCTCTTTGAAGGTACGCGTATCTAAATTTTTAAATTCGGGGACCGAATTTCTTTAAGGGGGAAGATTGGCGTCTTGAAAAGTCGTTTTGGTGTTTTCCCGAAAATCGGTGAAAATTTGGTATTTTTCCGTAAATTGTCATTATTGTTATTTTTCAGTTTAGGCCTAATTATACCTAATTTGGATAGTTAATTGCTAGTTTTTAGTAGCTAATGGGTTACTTATAAATTTATGGTCATTTAAAAAAAATCCCTATTTTTCAATTGTTAATATTATTTTAAGCTGTTAAAAATACATTAAATTAGCGATAAATACAAATTTCATTGGGCTAATTTTAATCTTTAGAATCATGTTAACTAAAATCTAGTTAGTAATATAATTTTTTAGTATTTTATTTCAAGTTCTTATTAGTTATAATCAAAGGAAACTAAAATTTTAAATTTTTGAACTAAAACTTGCAATTTTGAGCTTATGGGGGGTCTTTTTGCATAGAATTTATTTTGTGTACTCTCTCACAACCTCACCCCTCATATTGGCCGGCCCCATCCCATGGCAGCGGCCCATAAATTTTCCCCACTCCAATATGTGTTCTTTGACTCTTTTAAAGTGTTTTAAAATGGGGTTTTAGTATATTAAATTGGGTATGGGCATTGGGTGATTGGTATGGGCTTTGACCTTTGACTTTTTTCCACCATTCCCTCACAACTCCCCACCTCCCTCCTGCTGGCTGACCATGACCTTCTACTGTCCCCAATTTCCCTTCTCTTTTTTTTTGTCAAAACTCATCTCAAATTCCTTCAAAATCCACAATTTATTCAAAAATTCAAACCAAATCCTTATGCTATCCTTTCTCCTTAGCCATTCTAGCTTGAATCTTAGTGCTATGAAGCCATCATTGGAGGCACAAACTTCTTGCTAGATCTCTAGATCTTGAGGTATAATTTCTACCCATTTAAATTCTTATGGTTAGATTTCTTTAATTGAGTTGTATTAGTGTTAATATTAGAGCTATTTTCATTCTAGGTTGTTAAAGTTCATGGCTTGAGTTTAAACTAGGGTTTAGAAAACCATTATTAGGTTAATTAATTTATTTTGCTTTCTAGTGTTTTATACAAACCAAATCTAAGAGTTTAACTTGCTTATTGGGCTTCAAAATTAGTGTTAATTTAGGGTTTCATGTATAATTTGGGTTGGATTTTGTTAGTTATGAAAAATCAAGAAAGGTTTTGTTATGGAAAAAAGGGGATTTGAAGCATTACATGTGGGTTATGTGAGGGTTGTAGATTGCTTGTTGTGTGGTTGGTTGTTCAAGCTTGATAGTAGTCTTTTGTCGCAAAGCGACGGTGTTTGCACCGATTTTGGAATGCAAATGCTTACTAGTTTCTTTATAAAATTATGTGATGAATTATTTGTGATATCTTGATGATTGTATTGGTATCTCCTACGAATTTTAGGGTGTGTGAATGCGGATTTTTGGTTTTATCGGGTTTTAGCTTTGCCGGGCGCCCCAAAACGACGATTATAGCTAGTTTTTGTGATTTTCGCGTGTGTTCCGCGCACCTTGTGCACGTTGTGCCTAACTCGTGAACGTTGATATTTTCATTTGGGATTGTGTCGTTTCATGATATGTAACCTTATGTTTTGTATTGGTGCAAATTCCAGGTTCGGTCGCGGAGACTTCGGACGCGGCACGAAAAGGGAAAGCGGTGATTGGACATAGCTAGCTGGGGATTCCGGTGAATAGACGTAACATCTACGGGGGACTATCGTTTGGATAGCGCAAGTCGCCCGATAGTTTAAGTTGTTAAAGATTTCTAGTGATATTAGTAACTATATCCATGCTTTATTTGACATACATATGCGAACCCATTCTATAGGACACCTGCACCATTGCCAGGGTTTTTATATGCAGCACGAGCACTATTCATGCGTTACACACACGCCCTGGTAATTGCCATGCCACGACACTAGATAACTCATAATCTAGAATATTGTCACCATATTTGATACTTAAAGCTGTACTATTGCAATAAATCCTTAAAATAATATTGTAGAATTGCTATTCATGTGCATGTATATCATTATATCATTTGTTCATGCCTAGTCTATTAATCATACATTGTAACTTGAACATTGAGACCATATGCATTCATTATCATTGACGTATGCATTCATGATGATTTCTTGAGATTTATGATATTTCTGGATTTCGGGAGAAAGCCGCAAAATTTCTAAAACTTATTACCCGTTTTAAAATATGCAAAATTGCGGTTTTCTAGTGATGTAAGTGTCGTCCACCATGAGCTTGCTGTGGTTTTCGAGACCCGTTTCGAGAAGTTGGATGAACCGTCTCGGGTACATGGTGGGCCCGGTAAGGTACCTCGGGGCGAGAAGATCGTGTTGCTGACGTTAAGCCTGGCAGGGGATAGACTACCTACCGGTGACTTTTTGGCACGGCGGATATCCAGAGGATACCGACCGTGGCCGCGAGATGATGAGATATTGACATTTGAGATGGGTCAGCCGGACGGCTGAGGCCAGAGATACTATGATATGGATACATGAGATTGAGACAGTTTTAAGGTGTCGATACTGGACACGGATTCTTGTTGATTCTATTGATATTATGCTGATATTTAAAAAGAGTTTCCAAAAATTAAAGAATGATTCTTATATGTACATATTCAGATCACAAGTTGATTCATGTCGCATACATACCTGCTAGTACATTCATGTTGCATACATACCTGCTAGTACATTCATGTTGCATACATACCTGCTAGTATATCCTGCCATACCTGTATTGTAGATGCTAGGATGCTTGTGTGCATGCTTGCGATAGCCTCTATAGATGTTATTTATTACTCACGAGTTGACAACTCACCCCCGTTGTGCCACAGACTTTTTTGCAGGTCTGATCCGTCAGTACTGTTGCGGCGGACGCACTTCCTCCTTTTGCGTGGATTGAGGATTTTTGCTCGTAGGTGGGTTGTATTATTATTTTATGCCACCTTGTATATTCTTGGTATCTAAAGTACTCCATCTACTGTATCAGCTGTACCTGTTATTTATATTGTTGTATATTGACCTAGAGACGAGACTGTGTGATTTGTGGACTTTTCATGCTGTATTTTGGGGTCGAGCTCACTTGAGTCGATATGATATTTTACTTGTGCTTTCTATGTTTATTATGCACATTGCTGATATACATTGCATGGGATTTGTGACCTCCTTGTGGCGAAGAGCTAGCTCCCGCCAGGGGATGCCTTATTTTTTTTTGTTTTCATATATATTCTTGTTGTACCCATTTTGGGGGCCAGTATTTACAAAGGAGACTCTGCCGAAATTTTCGGAAAAATTGGACATTGCTTTTAAAAAGGCTTGATATGACTTATTTGATAAATTCGTTTTCAATTGATTGGTTTTTCCTTCACTCTTCTGCTTATTTGGTTTTGATTTCTGGGCTTTGGCTTACTTATTTTACAGACGCCTTGAGACGTTTTGTAACTTAAGTGCCAGTCACGTTCCGTACCCTGCGGGTCGTGACATATGTATACATTAGTCTACTCTGTAGCATCGATGCCCAGTCTCGATACTCCTGTGACTGGGGACATTTAAGGATGTGCCTATTGACTATCCAGCTCCCACAAGTATGACTGCCATCACAACGCCGGTAGTCAGGCAAACACCCTATGGGCTTTATCAAAATATATATAAATACAAAGTAAAATATATCACACGTTAAGATAAAGACAAACCAAATAGAGTACTATCATATCAAGCAAGATTTTCATGTACATACATATCCCTAGCATCCTATACAATGAAGGCCTCTAGAGCATATATATATCCAACAATCTCCCACTTGCACTAAGGCCTATAATTAGCGCAATGAGTACCCACTGTCTGCACTAGATCCAGTTGCTAGCGTACCGCATGCCCAACATCTCAAACAGCCTCTCGAACTTGACTTGAGGGATGGCCTTGGTGAATGGATCTGCCGTGCTGTCTTTTGTGTCCACTCTCCGCACCTCGATCTCCTGACGATCCACGATCTCCCTGATCAGGTGATACCGCCTCAAGATATGCCTGGATTTCTGATGGGACCTTGGTTCCTTCGCTAATGCTATAGCCCCATTGTTATCACAATACAAAGGTATTGGATTGGCAATGGACGGAACCACCTGAAGTTCAGAGATAAACTTCTTCATCCAGACAGCTTCTTTCGCGGCATCGTTTGTAACAACTCTAATTTTCGTATACATAAATTTGATTCAAATTTGAGGTATACTTGGAGTATTTAATGTTGCTGTTATCACTTTAAGTATTTATTTTCCCACAATAATTATAAGAAGGAGCTTGTAGCTCATTGGTAATACCTTGCGTTGCTGAACCAAGCCACCAGAGTTCAAATCCCATGCCCCACATTATTTTTAGATTATTTTTCTTTTAAAATTCTTGGAAGCCCAACAGTCCACAGGCCATAACTCCCAAAAGTTGAACTGAACCCTAAAAAATGAATATACTAGGAGCTACGTCAGAGAAACCCACACCCGACGATCACCGGACTAGGCCGGGATCGGCCGAGTCGGCCGGCGCCGGACTCGGCTGGACGGCCGAGTCCCCAAAACGAAAGTTGCGTCTTTTCGTCTTCTAAACTCCCCTGTTTACTCCAATTTAATGGATCGGTTCCCGAATTTTAAATACACCCTAATTACTACAAATTTTAATGTTTTTTCTTTAATTTTTACAATTTTTTTAAATTAAAAACCTTTCACCTACCCTACCCTAGCCTACCCTATAAATAGACCCCCTACCCCCTACTCTCTCATCTCAAAACACTAGGTTTACTCTCTCAAAATTTCTACAAGAAGGGTGTACTTTGAAATCAAGTTCACGGCGAAGCGCTGACAAAATTCCGGCGACGTTTTTTGAAACAACCAGCGACGAAACAACGCCTCGGCCACTCATCTAGTTCCCCTATACTCTTTAGTATAGATCGAAACCCGTAAATCCCATTCTTTCCCTCTTTCTATTTCTCAAAAATACGAAATTACGAAACCCGACGGAAATCGGAACAAACCGATTTCCGATTCGGTTTTCTATAAAATCTCACTTGTCACCAATTCCATAATACTTAAACTTATTCATGTTGACTATTAATCACATAACAACTAATTTGGACAAAGTTTCTCACATGAAATGATAGCTTTTGCAATATCGTATTCTTTTTCACATTAATACCATAATGTTTATTTTTCTTCTTCTAATCAATTCAATCATTCCTAAACATCTCTATCTTGACCATTAAACTTGTAAAAGTCAATTTGAATAAGTTTTCACAAATGAAATGATAACCTTTTCAATTTACCGTATTTTTACACTTTAATACCATCATGTTTCAATTTCACATTTAACCCTTAAATTGCTATACATTTAAAGTAGAGCACGAGGTAACGACCTACCTCCACACACACGCAAATATAACCCTAAAATGATATCATCAAAACTTAGAATACGATAAAACGAAATTTTCATTAAAATACCATAATCTTCATAAAACCATTCTTAAAGGTTTTAGATTTGTTACACTTTTAAGTAAATATTTCTTACTAGGAAAATACGATAAGTTGTGGAAATCGATCGTTTATCTAAACCTGACTTTGTGGTGTCTAGGTAAGTGTGTCTAAGGCAAGTGGTTACTTAATTAGGGCCACTACTTGTAGTGGAGAGCCTCCCACTTACCTGGCACTTACCTGGCCGCAATTGGCGGTGAAGAGGCGATTTGAGGGTTCTAACGACTTGTCGTTTAGACCTTTTAGAAATAGGCTAGTTGGCTTAGGAAACCCTAGAATCTAAAATATGGAAAATTACACTTTTCAAGTAAATACCTTTTACTTTATAAAAACCGTTTTCTAAAGGATTAGTATTTTACAATATTTGCAAAGCGCCGCTACAACCCATCTTTGGGGAACCCGTTCGGGATCGTGTGGTCTATCGCGCACCCTCGGGCTAGTAGTGCGAAATTCAGACCTCCGCAAGGAGCATTCGGTCTCGAAAGGTTTAAAATACGACATCTTAAGAAAAATGAGATTTTTGAAATATAAAATATTTATTAAAATTATTTTTTGTATAAACATATGTATATTTATCTTTTAAATACCTGTTTTATTATAATATAAATTTTCCACCTTTTTCTAAAATCACAAAAGAATAAAGGTTACACTAAAATACCATGAACTTCAAATAATCAATATTACAGATAAATACCATTATTTATGAAACTAGGATATTTTCATTTGAAATGTCACAACATAAAATCCATAACTCTAAAGACGAAAAAATAAATACTTGAGGTGTATTTTGAAAAGTATATAAAAGTATTTTTACATAAAACCCCCTCAGGTTTATAAATTACCCTAAGGACCCTAGCAGTTATAAGACTTCGTTTCACATTTCTGATTGTCTGACTCGGATTTGAGTCTGATTAACCTGACTTGAATATGATTCAAGTCAATCCATAATCTACAAGTTTCCAATTCAATATGAACACATGAATCCAAGAATACAATTATCAGTTTATACAATTTGGGCTGAACCGAACCATGGATATATTCCTTTTACATGATTCCCAGTATTCCATTTACATGACTCTACGGTTATAACCGTTTCCTGATATCATGGTTTCGGTCAGTCAGTCAATCAATCATACAACCAACATAATTTACAAGATAACAATACAAACCAGACATCGCGGGGTTTAAGGGGTAGATTGGTACGGAAGGTGTTAAAGGTGGCACGAGATGGTCAGATTTAACACACCTAGTATGAATCCAGTTGCTGTTGTACTGTGGCATAAACGGTACCTTATACTATACGTGCCCTTAGTCTCTGGCATATAGAGACTCCCCTCATATACACTGGCATCCTTCTGTACCAAGCTACAAACAACAACGTTGACATAACATTACAACAATAGTTTACACTTTAAAATGTATCTTCTTATTCTGTCTTTTTCTACTTCCCTCTTACCTTTGGGACTTACCGAGCGACCTGTTCGCTGACGACATTCTGTTTCTCTCTTCTTTGAATGTCGTCAGGTGATTTGGACCCGGCAGAGGTTGAGCCATCGCAAGAAGACTTGGAGCAGTTTACTGAAGACCCTGCATTGTAGTTTCATTGTACACTTTTTCTTTCTGTACTTTTCATTTCCTGTTATGCCACTGTTTAGGCATCTTTTATTTCAGTTGTATTCCTTTCATGTATTGTACAAAGAATGTTAATAAATAAAAGTTGCTGTTCTTTTTATTTTGTCTCTTGTGTATTTATTTTATATTGCTTAGATACGCTTAGCGTATGTGCTTCTGAGTATATACATAGCGGACCCAGTCGCGTCCCCTTCGCCGTACACTGGGAAGCGGGGCGTGACATCGTTAGCAGCTATATACTTAGCCTCCATAGTTGAGTCTGCGACAGTATCCTGTTTGGAACTCCTCCAACATACCACCCCTCCATTGAGGGTAAACACAAAACCCGAAACGGATTTAGAGTCATCTTTGTCACTTTGGAAGCTGGAGTCGGTAAAGGCCTCGACCTGTAGGCCCCCATTACCGTAAACCAAGAACATCTCCTTAGTCCTTCTCAGGTACTTGAGAATGTTCTTTACCGCTATCCAATGCTTCTCATCTGGGTCAGACTGATACCTGCTTACCACACTAAGTGCGTAAGCTACATCTGGTCTGGTATATAACATCGCATACATTATGGATCCTACTGTCGAAGCGTAGGGCATAAGGCCCATGCGAGCCCTCTCTTCATCAGTCTTTGGAGACATCTCTTTAGAGAGGGTGATCCCGTGACAAGCGGGTAAATTACCGCGCTTGGAATCTTCCATACTAAATCTCTTTAGTATAGTGTCAATATACCCGGACTGTGAAAGTCCCAACATTCTTTTGGATCTATCACGATAGATCTTAATACCCAGACTGTATGATGCATCTCCCAAGTCTTTCATGGAGAATTTCTGTGACAAGAAGAGCTTTACTGATTGTAGCATAGGGACATCATTCCCTGTCAGTAGTATGTTGTCGACGTACAAAACGAGGAAGACTACTGCTCCTTCTACAATCTTCCTATAAATGCATGATTCATCTACATTTTTGATAAAGTCAAATTCTTTTACTGTCTCATCAAAGCAGATGTTCCAACTCCGCGATGCTTGCTTTAATCTATAAATGGATTTAAGCAACTTGCACATTTTTCCGCTGCTCCCACTGTCTAAGAAACCTTCTGGTTGATCCATATAAACACTCTCTTCTAAATGTCCATTTAGAAAAGCTGTTTTTACGTCCATCTACTAGATTTCATAGTCATGGAAGGCAGCAATGGCAAGCATGATCCAAATGGATTTAAGCATAGCTACTGGTGAAAAGGTTTCATCATAGTCCAATCCTGGTCTTTGACGAAAACCTTTTGCAACGAGTCTAGCTTTATAGGTTTCCACTTGTCCAAATGCACCAATCTTCTTTTTGAAGATCCATTTGCATCCAACTGGTTTCACCCCAGGAGGAGCAACTTCTAAAGTCCATACTTTATTGGTGTACATGGATTCCATTTCGGATCTCATAGCATCCAGCCACTTCACCGAGTCTTTACTCGTGATAGCCTGCTGAAAATTAATAGGCTCATCATCATCGATGATGCAATCCTCTCGATCCCCATCTACAAGAAACCCATAGTATTTTTGAGGAGGACGAGAAAGCATACTAGATCTGCGGAGTGGCGTTGGTTCGTCGGGCTCCATTGAAACCTGAGGTTCTACTAAATTATCGGCAGTAGTTTGAGGTTCTGGAAATTCTTCCAGCTCTACCGCGCTCCCACTAATTTCTTTTGCAAGAAATTCGCTCTCTAAGAAGACAATATGGCGAGCGACAAACACCTTTTGTTCTTCAGTGTGGTAGACAATATATCCCCTTGAATGCTTGGGGTATCCCACAAACTTGCACAAAACCGATCGTGCCTCGAGCTTGTCCGGATTATGCTTTTTAACATATGCCGGACACCCCCATATCTTGATAAACTTGAGACATGGTCTCTTCCCGCTCCACATTTCATATGGAGTGGTAGGAACAGACTTAGTCGGAACTCTATTCAATAGGTATGCTGCTGATTCTATCGCAAAACCCCAAAAGGAAAGTAGCAACTCAGCACTACTCATCATTGAACGCACCATGTCCAGTAGCGTGCGATTCCTCCTATCTGATACACCATTATGCTGAGGTGTATAAGGTGGAGTAAGCTGAGAGAGAATTCCATTCTCTTTTAAGCATTCAAGGAAACTAGTACTTAAGTATTCTCCACCTCGATCAGATCGAAGTGTCTTGATGCTTTTACTAATCTGTTTCTCCACTTCATTTTTATACTCCTTAAACTTCTCAAAGGCCTCGGATTTATGCTTCATTAAGAACACATATCCGTACCTAGAGAAGTCATCAGTAAAAGTGATGAAGTAGGAGTGACCGCTTCAAATATGTGTAGACATTGGACCACATACATCACTGTGTACAAGTCCCAAGAGTTCCGTGGCTCTTTCTCCGTGTCCGGTGAACAGAGATTTGGTCATTTTTCCTTTGATACATGATTGACAAGTTGCATATGATGAATATTCAAACGGATCTAAATATCCATCTTTATGTAACTTAGTCAACCTTGTTTCGTTTATATGACCAAGTCTACAATGCCATAGGAAGGCTTGGTTTGAATCTGGAGCCTTTCTTTTAAGCGTGTTTTGAATATTGAAAACTTGAGGTTAATTAAGTATGTATATGCCGTTTTCCAGTGTGCCAAACCCAATCATTTCTTGATTTAGGAGAATGTTCATGACATTTCTTTCAAGCGCAAAATTATATCCTTCGTTAGATAACAAAGATACTGATATAATATTACACAGCATACTGGGAATACAAAAACAGCTGTATAACACCAAAATGTGCCCACTAGTCAACCCCAGGTGATATTCCCCCATTGCAACAACATCTACGTGCATTCCATTGCCCATCCGGAGAGTCATATCACCTGTCTTCAGTGCTCTACGGTTTCTCAGAGCCTGCAAAGAATTACAGATGTGAGAACCAGAACCGGTATCAAGTACCCATGATGTAGAGTTTATTGAAAGACAATTTTCGATTACAAACACACCTGAAGCAGAAGCAACAGCTTGCTTCGTGTCCTTGGCTTTGAAAGCCATGCAATCCTTCTTCCAGTGCCCTTGCTTGTGATAATAATAGCATTCGTTCTTATCCGCCTTCACCCTTCCTGCCTTGTTCGTTCCCTGCACCTTCTTGACCCCGCCTTTCGGTTTGGTGGCTTTCATCTTCTTCTTCCCTTTAACTTTCGCTTTAGATTTAGAAGAGGATGATTTGCCAACATACAGAACGGGGGTCTTCTCCTTTTTCAAGGAGGTCTCTTCTACCCTCAACATGCTGAGGAGCTTTGGAAGATCAGCTTCCATTTTGTGCATATTGAAGTTCGGCACGAACTGAGAGAAGGTATGAGGAAGGGACTACAAAATCAAGTCGATGTATAACTCATTCTCTAGCATGCATCCCAGGTTTGCGAGTTCCTCAATGAGGCTGATCATTTTCAGGACGTGCTCTCCTACAGGTGATCCTGGAGCTAACCTCATCTGGAACAGTTTCCTTGAGGTCTCGTACCTCGCGATACTGGAGTGATCTCTATACATATCCTTTCAATGGAGAAAGATGGACATAATATCCATGTTTTCGTGCTGTTTCTGGAGTTCATTGTTCATGGACGCCAGCACGATACACTTAGCTCTCTCACAGTCTAAATCCCAGGTTTTGCGAACTTCCTTGTCCGCAACTGAGGAATCTAGTCCTGGGATAGGGAGAGGAACAGCGGTGGTAACATATGCAACTTTGTCATAAGTCAGTGCAATGTTGACGTTCCTTAGCCAATATTTATAGTTTGGCCCGGTCAGTGTATTTTTTTCAAGTAATAGTTTTAGTCCTGTCATGGTAGCTGCCAGAGAGAGAGAAAAGAAACACTCAGCATATGCTCTTGCATGTTTAGATTGGTTTATTAGTTTATCTAAAAAGGATGGCTTCCACTGTTTCCTCAAATCCTTCTTCAAACCCTAAAAGATGAATTTGTCAGGATTTAATCACACGTCACAATACTTGCTTAACCTTTCAGCCAGGCCAGTGTTGGTACTTTGAGGGAGGTTTTCCAACGCTTTCGCGAAGTTCCTTAATTAAATAACCTCTTTTCTCTGGAGGCGTAGCCCCACTAACACCTTTCTAGAACCTACTTGGTTTATAGCATTGGTTGTTAAGTGAGAAAATTTCCCGAGAGTAATCCTACTCATCAGTGGGATCGGGATCCAACTATCATTGCATGATGCCCTAGATGGAAGCCACTCTAGTCATCACACTCCAGAAGGTATGCTAAATCTGCAAGTTTCCTTTATGTTTGAAACTCCCGATGTGATTTTTACCCCAACCTCTTATGACCTTGACGTAGGCCAACAAATCATAAGATGCAAGTCAAGTTCTACCCGTCGTTGTCCTGATTAATTTAGATCCATCCGTACTCGCCCTTGACGTAGGCCAACAAGGCTGTACGACTGTCCTAAACTAATGGATCTATCTATGCAACAAATAAGCAACACATTGCTACCATACACTATGCATTGACGTAAGCCAACAAATATAGCATGAATACGATGTGCTATTTATTTGAAACGATGGAGGGTTACGGCTGGTTTTTGGCAAAAACCGTTAATGTAGTGAACTTAATATGATCAAAGGAACCAAGATAGCTTTTTAAAAGGAGTGGTTTAAGCTCCACATTTAAAATTTGCCTTTTGAAGAAAACCGAGTGGTTTTGAAATTGTTCCAATGATATAGTTTAGGTTTATTTTCTTTGCATTATTGAATTAATGTTGTCCCATCATTTAATCCTACCATTGCAGAAAACAACGAAAATACAACGTACGCTTATGCCATCCGCATTCGCCACTGGGCCCCGTCATCACCCGTTAGGTTACTTAACCAACGACAGAGCGGGGGCTGGACTAGCGCGTGTATAAAACATAAGCAATGCCTAATAAATATCATATATAGATATATCCATTCGTCGCACGCAATAATAAGCATTCCAGATCACAGATGAACATATTGGATATACTAGGAATACCGCACTTCGTTTAAGCCCATAACGAAGGACGGGTTCCACGGTCGTGATGAATAGCCAAAACCCCACCGTAGACCTCTACGGGTGCGGCAAACTACCCGCCAAGTATCAGAAGTGAAGCAGTCTCCCTCAACAACGTGAGTAGGCCACTAAGCACTTCAAAATACCCGGTAGTTTATGCACCCCTCCTTGGGTCTATCCTAGGAGCAAAAACAGTAAAAGAAATAATACAACGGTGGCTACAACCTCATCCCAGATGTGTCCCGCAAAAATAATATTACATCAATTTCACAAATTACATTGAATGGAAGAAAAGAAACCACTCGTCTCAAATCACCCGGCTATTCATCATCGACAATCCAATAACATTCATATACACAAACCAACCATTACAGATATGTGCAACCCCCACTAATCGTCGTACAGCGATTAGCGGACGTTTCAAAACACATAAAGCATTACAGAAGAACCGATTAGCTAAAGCAATTAGAATTTTGATCGATTAAGCAATTTTGAATCTACCATCAGTTCCACAGAATACAGAAAATATCTGGGCAGAATAAAAATATCCCAAAATTCACAAAACCATAAAATAAGAAAAACAGAGGAAATTTTAGACCGAGTCGGAGCCAACTCGGCCACGGATCCGCTGCAGAATGCTGAGTTCTGCCGCGGTTCCGCAGTGAGTTGACTGACTCAAGAGCCCAAATTTCTTCAGTTTTCATAAAAAAACCTGCCTGTATTTTTAAGCCTTCTGAAAAATTTTTAGGACCAGATTTCAAAATCGACAGAAACATTGATTTTCGGGTGCGTTTTGGGGATTTTTCCGGCGATCGAATTTCTAACACATTGCTAACAAGTTAGATAAGGTTTAATATGGCTCTGATACCAGTGTAAGTCCATGATGCACACCCCGCGGGTCGCGGGGAAGCGGAATACTTTAAAAACGGTTTTCTCACCTCAAAAGAAACTAGTTTTTGCTTAGCATCATGAACTTTTTCCCACTTTAGGATCTTGATTAAACCTTAACTAACAAAACTAAACTAAGAGAGAGAGTTAACTACTATGTAAAGGAGTTATACCCTCGTTCCTAGTCCTTCGGGTCTTCAAGTTGCTCCTTGATCCTTGGTTCAAGCTCCTTGTTCTTGATCTCCTTTCTTTGGCTTCTTCTAGGTCTTGGAAGAGTTCGGTTGCCGGTCTCCTTTGCGTCAAAGATGGATTCACCCGAGGGGCCTACGATCAAGCTCCAACCTCAATGAGATACCTTAGTGATCTTACTTGCTAGGAGAGATTACTAAGGGGATGTAGAGAGGATGTATTATGGACTAGTTGATCTCATAGCTCATTGTTTTGCAACACATGCAAGTGTATGAGCTTGAGGAAGAAGGAGAGAAGAAAACCTAGGAGAGAGAAAGCTTTTGTGAGAATGAATGAAAAATGAGAAGAGAGAATGGTTAAGTCTTGAGCCAATAATTCAACCATGGCATTATAAAATCATATAATCTACAACCATGCTTGAATAGTGGCTCCAAATGAAACAAACAAATACATAACCATTCTTCAACCCATGCTTCCTAATTTCCACCTCACTAATTCTTTAATGAAAAAGAATAAAACAATAATGAGTTGTCTCCTTCTAGAAGGTCAATCTTGTGAATTTACAAGAATGCCCTTTTTCCGTATTTTCATACCCGTATCCATATTCCGAAATATACGGATACACTGAGATCAGTATAATCCAATACTACAATACTAGTATCCGGCTTAAACCAAAGCCTACCAGTATTATCCGTCCGATCGTCATTCGAGTAGCCAGTACACGAATGCGATCGAAACCCTGCCGTATCACCATACGAAATCTATATCGTCTCGCCTGATCCAGGAAAACCCTCTGTGTGGGACTCTAAACTCTCGACAGTACGCTGGCAGTGGGTTTAACGACAAGTCCATCAGTGGCACTAGCTGTACGTAACGGCAACCCAGGTACGTGTCGAAAAGGAGGCCGACGAGCGAACTCGTCCGTAACCCCTACTGAGCCTGTCCGTGATAATATCCGCACAGTCCGGTCTGTTCGTCTGAGAGTATCACATGTATGGTCTAGGGAGGTGGTGAACGTCAGACCCCTAACAACCGTACAAGTCGTGCCGGTATGGCTCAAGACCATCCGAGAATCTACTGGTCAGTCCACCAGTAATTCTCATCAGCCCTGGCCAGGGACTTACGGTAATGACCAACCGTTCACAGTGCGATATCGACTCCCTATACCGGGAGAGACGAATACCTAACAGTCGCTCACTGCCTCCATGTGGCTCGGGACTGTACCCAACTAAAACCTGTTTGCACGACTCCTTTGAGCCGTAGTAAGGTAGTAATCAAAGTACAGTGGGAACTCACACGAGACAAATGGCGACCTCAAGTCGACAGACTATCTGCACACATGTCACCTGAGAACTGCTATCTGACGTTAGGTATAATACCATCCAGTGAGTTCTCGGCAAGTCCTGTCCGGTGTACTCACACTCAGTGAGCATCTGTATACAATCTCAGGTGCACATCACCAATGGCTGAGGGACCAATCCATCGCCCTTCGTCAGGGTCTAGATATGTATACACTAGTCTGCTCTGGAGCATCGATACCCAGTCTCGATACTCCTGCGACTAGGCACATTTAAGGATGTGCCTATTGACTATCCAGCTCCCACAAGTATGACTGCCATCACAACACCGGTAGTCAGGCAAACACCCTATGGGCTTTATCAACATGTATATAAATAAAAAGTAAAATATATCACACGTTAAGATAATGACAAACCAAATAGCGTACTATCATATCAAGCAAGATTGTCATGTATATACATATCCCTAGCATCCTATACAATGAAGGCCTCTAGGGCATATATATATCCAACACGCAGTTCGATACTTAGTATACGAGATATATACTATATTTATATATATGAGAGCGTTATGCGTGATATGGATATTCTAGATGTGTTTAGATGTACTATGGATAGATTAGGGTTTAGAAGTAAATTAGTATAGTTTCCTAGTTGCGAACCCTAGAATAGGTCTACACCCATACACACACACATGCTTGGTTGTTATACTTATACCTCGATGATGAGAATAGTGTATGATATTTGGAGATGAGTCGATGAGATTGGACATAATGCCATGAGATCGGTGATATAATGTGATTCGTATTTGGGATACGACATGAGATTTTAGCGGGCCTTTAGACGTGTGTTTCACACACGCATTTATATTTATATAGATGGTATCGATTTGTACTAGACCTAGATCAGTACCCCGGATCATGAGATATGATGATAAGGATACCGGATAATTGATGAGATGGATGTGATATTGACCCGCACCCAGCTTTTGGGATGCCGTACGATGATTTACCGTACGAGCTTTATATTGATGATAGATCCGCACTCATGACTCGAGGATGTCATATGATATTGTATCATGTGCGGTACCTTTGAGGCGGGATCACCGACTATTATATTTATATATATATATATATATCGACTCAGATTTAGGTGGTTTCCATACCCCTCCTGATTGACTTGTTAGTTAGAGCTGTAGTTTTGCTAGTAGATGTTTGGCTAGGCCGATATCATACCTATTTCAAAAACTAACGAATCGGGAGTATTTTAAAGACAGGCAAAGGGATTCTATGGATAATTTCAAAAGACGCATCTTTTCTTAAAAACACCGTAGCCCTTATTTTCCTAAAAACCCCGATTTGTCTTCTTTTAAATGGAAAAACAGTATGACATAGATACATTGATGTAGATTCTACACTGTTGTGTTTATTACTCATTTGACGCATATTCTTACTGTTTGCATCGCATTGCATGGTAAATATGTTTATTGTTATATCAAAACCATGCTGTTAGGACACCAGCACCATTATCGATGATGCATATGTTCTACGTACACCTGCTTGCCGGCTCACACACTTCATCATCGATAATAGCCATGTCACTACACTGTAGGACTGTTGCATCAGGATATGACCCCTTGCATGGCATACTTGTGCACATACCTACTGTACACTCACACTTGTGTACTTACATACTGTACACTCATACTTGTGCACTTACATACTGTACACTCATACTTGTATTCTTACATACTGTACACTCATACTTGTGTACTTACATACTGTACACTCATACTTGTGCACATACCTAGTGTACACTCATACTTGTGTACTTACATACTATACACTTATACTTGTGCACATACATGTTGTACACTCATACTTGTATACTTACATACTGTACACTCATACTTATGCACATACCTGTTGTACACTTATACTTGTGTACTTACATACTGTACACTCATACTTGTGCACATACCTGTTGTACACTCATACTTGTATACATACGTAATTACACATACATAGATGATTCTGGCTTGATTTGGAGATTTGGGAACCACAAGATACTCTTTAAAACTGATTCATTTAAAAGAGCGGTTTCCCTCAATATGTGCATATTACTATTCCATGTTGCGTGATATACTGATATGCTTACATTTCTTTTACATGTCGCATACATCATGCTTTATGGTTATACGCATTGAGATATGTTGTTTCCATGATATTTCTGGATTTCGGAACCGTGGGTGTTTCAAAAGAGAGTATGTAATGTTTGTAAAAAACCCGGTTACCCTTGATATGATATTTCAGTGCGTCCACCATGTGTTTTCTCGGTTCTGAGAGCGACATGTGAAACCCGATTCGAGGAGAGGTAGGCACCGTTTGCGGGTACATGGTGGACCCGGTGGGGTACCCCGGGGCAAGAAGACTCATATATGTTAGACGGTGAGCCTGGAAGGGGAGTACTACCTACCGGTGATTGTTTTTGAGCTCGGCGGATATCTGGGGGATATCGACCGTAGTTGAGAGATGAGACGGGCCGATCCAGAATGACAGAGCCCTATGTATATGAGGACTTACGTACCGATGCTAGGCATAGGTTTCATGATGTTTTTGAGTGTCGATGCTTGACACTCAGGTTCCATGATTTGATACGTCGCGAGCGACACATGTTGATTTACATCCTCATACTTCCATGCATATGCTTTATGATATTTACAAGCATGATGCTTATTGTCATTGGGTGACACGTGGACTATTTCCACATACATATGGTTGACATTGATGATATTGATCACATAGTTGGATGATAACCACATACATATAGTTGACATTGATGAAATTGATCACATAGTTGGATGATATCCACATATTCATAGACTTCATGATATAGTCGACATTGATCATACCTCATATTTATGATATGTTATTACCTAAGGCAATGGCATGAGTACTTGGCACTACACTCATGTATAGATGTTATATTGCCACCTTATCATGCTTCAGACTTATTCATTTGAGGTTTATATATATATATCTGATCGTATTGACCTAGGATGAGTCATACATACGATTTCTGCTCTGTGATATTTTCTATTCACGAGTTGGCAACTCACCCCCGTTGTGCCACAGTTCTTGCAGGTTTTGCCGTACAGGTTCCATTGCGGTTTCTGGCATACTGCTTCCCTTACGGGTGATTTGCTTTGGTAGGTGGGTTCTTTTGCATCAGAACCACCATTGTACATGTATTATTCAGTTGTATCTAGTAATTCCATCAACCAAACTTGTATATTGTTTCAGACATAGAAAAACAGCTGTGTATTATTTCGACCTTAAAGTCGCGCGTTGTAGTATTATGGTTTTCATGCTGATTTTGAGTTTCCATTTTGAGTTTTGATCCTCGCCCTTCGGCGTTGTATATTATACTGCTTGCGTGGTTGTGACCGTCAATTGACGAAGAAATAGCTCCCGCTTGGGGATGCCTTTTATCATTGTATATATATTATTCATGTTGTACCCCGTTTGGGGCCAGTATTTACAAAGGAAATTCTGCCGAAATTTTCAGAAAAGACTAGAGATTTTTAAAACGCATATTCGGCTTACTTATTTAAAAACCTTATTTTTAAAATGTGTTTTCTTACTTCTTAAAAGCTAGTTTTCTTTATTTACTCCTTAAAATGGTTTTAGATTTCTGGGCTTTTGGCTTACTTGTATTAGATGGGGTCCTATAGGCTTCATATGATTCAAGGGCCAGTGACGTGCTATTTCAAGTCGTGACAATATCTCATATAATAACTCGGTCACATATTAAATATCTCACGGTATTATGCCCGATCATATCGACTCATTCCCAAGTATCATATAACATCCTCATATCACGTGTATATGTTGTAGACCTAGAAAACTGTAACATTTCAAAATAATAAAATATTATTTTTGGGGAATTTTTATAATTTAATAATAAAATATTGAATATTTTAAATACGGCGGTATAATTAAATACCGATAAATTGGGAAAAATTTTGAAAAAATTTTGGAAAATTCTAAAAGAGGGTGTTTTATGAAATTATAGCATTTTAAAAGTTTTTATGATTAATTATATGCTAATTTAGTGCTAATCGCGATTAAAAATCGCTAATCGCGCTTTAAACATGTTTTGTGCAAACATCAACCATATCTTTTTTTTTTCCACTTGTTGTGTTTTCCTACATGTTTTGGGTGTATGGCTTGTTATTTTGGGGTTACTATTGAGGAGAGAAGGAAATTAGAAAAGAAAAGGAAAAGATTAAAATATGAAGCATGGGTTAGAGAGAGAAAGAGTGGGTGAGGGTCAACCCTTGTCATGATGCCATTCCTTCATCATTTCCATTCACTCATTCCCTCTCCCCTCCTCTTGTTGTTGCTGCTGCTACATACACCCCCTCCTCCTCCATCTTCAATCACCCAAAACTCCATGAAAATCAACTCAAAACCCAACTCCCATTTCACAAAAAGGATGCACAAGCTCACTAGCGACCCCATGGACCAAGAAAGAGAAGATTTTGAAGACTTTGAGCAACTCAAGAATTTTCTTGTATTGCCAAAGGAGGTAATTTCTGCACCATTAGTGTAGTGTTTTAATTCCCTATGCATCCATACTTGTTTCATGTCGATATCGAGTGGTTTTGAGGACTTAGGAAAACTCTAGTTAGGGTTAATGGGAAGTGAGAGTGGTGAGGGGTAATTAAGCTCAGTAGAGGCCACACAAACCCCCTAGTGCTAGAATTCAGGCCAAAAACAGAGACTAGAAACCCGGAATATGGATTTAGAAAAGCCGATATCGGGAAATTGTGGAATCTGTGAGGGTTAGATAGAATCTGCTATCACCCCGAGACTCTGAAATTTATTTTGCAAACACAGAGAGATGTGCAGGCACCCTGGAAGCTAACCCCAAAACCCCAGACCCTATCTCCCATTGCAGGCCGCCAATTAATTCCTTCTGGCCGCAATTTGCGGCCAGAGCAGGTTAGAAATGGTTAGTTTTTGTTATAGGGCCTTATCTCCAGTAAAATAGACCCTTGGTATATGCAAAATTGACCAATTTGACCTAGGGTAGAATCTATGACCCTTTTCTATAGTTGTTGTTTTGATTCGTGTTTTTGTATTGCGTATTTTAAATTCTTGATTTGTATAATTGCGTTTTACCTCGATTACTTGGCGTTTGTACGACGATATCGAGGATTGTTTGATGGTTTAGAAAGCGTACCTATAGGTTCTAACCTATAAGCTTTTAAGTGTATCGTTTTGGTTTTCGCGTGTCATTTTGGTTTTGATTTGGTTTTAATGCGATGCGATACGTTTGACATATAGGTACCCCCACGATGATTCGAGACGATGAAGAAGATGAAGGCAACATCGACACCGACACGCAGGATTCAAGGTGAGTAGATTATATCTACGGGGGAAGTCGGGTGGATGGCGTATAGCACCCCCGCAGTTCGATGTTCAGTATAGCATATATATACTATATATGATATCTTATTGTGTGTCGTGGATATTTGAGATGAGAATAGGTGTATTATGGTTGGATTAGGGCGTAGAGGTAAACTAGTATAGTTCCTAGTTGCGAACCCTAGAATAGATTTACACTCACACGCACACACATACTTACTGTAAGTCTACGGTAGCGCCCCGGCCGTCTGTCCGAGGCCAAAATGCGGAAACGAAAACTTTTCTTAAACTAGAAACCGGCGCTATCGCAGACTTTAAACCCGGATCGAACCATTAACCTACAACTAGCAACTAGAGAAAGGGTGGAAAGCTATACCGATCGATCCGTGTCATTCGGTCTTTGGCCACTATCCCAAGCTCCTCGCGGCATCTCCGGTCTCGATCTCCTCGTCAAAAAGTACCCCTCATCTTCGAGTCTTTTTACGGCCTCCCGCTTCATCCGAAGCAACTCGGGCACGAAATTCGCTAGCCAACGTGTCCAAGGTGAAGTAGAGAATGTGTGTCATCACTTTGTCTCTTGCATCCATTGCATGGATCGAGGTTGAAGATGAAGCCATCAATGGAGGTTGTGAGCTAGAGAAAGAAGAATAAGAAGAGGCTTTTTCTTTCTCATGTGTGATGAAATGGAAAAATGAGAGCAAGAAGCAAATAATACAAGAGCTAACCATATACATGGCTGCCCTTTCTCTCTTTTTCTTTCATTTCACCATATAAATCAATCACACAAAGTGACACATGCACAAAGAAAGAGACCATGAGTCACCACTTGTGCATGTGTCACAATAAATGCTCCTCATCATGATTTCTAGCTCATAATTTCCATTTGTAAATATTAACCCAAATGTTTACAACAATAAAAAGATACGGCAACATCTAAAGTAAACTCGTGATGGATCACAAGGATACCCCTCACCTGTACATACCTGCATCTGCATTCCAACTGAATGCGAATGCGATGAGACTAAAGTAATCCAACAAATCTAATACTAGGATCCGGCTTAAACCAAATCCTACTAGTATGATCCGCCCGATCATGATTCGTGCACTACTGCACGTATATGATCGGACCCTACCATATTCTTGTTATTCGCATTGCATTGCATATGCAAATGGTTATTGTTATATTAAAATCATGCTGTTAGGACACCAGCACCATTATCGATGATGTATATGTTCCACGTACACCTGCTTGCCGGCTCAAACACTTCATCGTCGATAATTGCCATGTCACTACACTGTAGTACTGTCGCATTTAGGATTTGACCCTTGCATGGCATACTCGTATACTTACATATTGTACACTTATACTTGTGTACACATCTATTGTACATTCATACTCGTGTATTTACATATTGTACACTCATACTTATGCACACATCTATTGTACATTCATACTCGTGTACTTACATATTGTACACTCATACTTGTGCACACATCTATTGTACATTCATACTCGTGTACTTACATATTGTACATTTATACTTGTGCACACATCTATTGTACATTCATACTCGTGTACTTGCATATTGTACACTCATACTTGTGCACACATCTATTGTACATTCATACTCGTGTACTTACATATTGTACACTTATACTTGTGCACACATCTATTCTACATTCATACTCATGTACTTACATATTGTACACTTATACTTGTGCACACATCTATTGTACATTCATACTCGTGTACTTACATATGGTACACTCATATTTGTACACATACATATTTGCACATACATAGACGATTCTGGTTTGACTTGGAGATCTGGGAACCGCAAGATACTCTCTAAAACTGATTCATTTTAAAGAAGCGGTCTTCCCTAAATATGTGCATATTACTATTTCATGTTGCATGATACACTGATATGCTTACATTTCTTTTATATGTCGCATACATCATGCTTTCTGATTATACGCATTGAGATATGTTGTTTCCATGATATTTCTGGATTTGGGAACCGTGGGTATTTTAAAAGAAAGTATATATTGTTTGAAAAACCCGGTTACCCTTGATATGATATTTCAGTGCGTCCACCATGTGTTTTCTCGGTTCTGAAAGTGGCATGTGAAACCTGATTTGAGGAGCGGTAGGCACCGTCTGAGGGTACATGGTGGACCCGGTGAGGTACCCCAGGACAAGAAGACTCGTATATGTGAGCCTGGTAGGGAAGTACTACCTACCGGTGATTGTGTTAAACTCGGCGGATATCTGGGGATACCGACCGGAGTAGAGAGATGAGACGGGCCGATCCGGACTGACGGAGCCCTATGTATATGAGGATTTACGTGCCGATGCTAGGCACAGGTTACATGATGTTTTCGAGTGTCGATGCTTGACACTCAGGTTCCATGATTTTGATATGTCGCGATCGACACATGTTGATTTACATCCTCATACTTCCATACATATGTTTATGATATTTACATGCATGATGCTTATTGTCATTGGGTGACACATGGACGATTTCCACATACATATATTGACATTGATGATATTGATTACATAGTTGGATGATATCCATATATTCATAGACTTCATGATATAGTCGACATTAATCATACCTCATATTTATGATATGTTATTACCTGAGGCACTGGCACTAGCACTTGGCACTACACTCATGTATAGATGTTACATTGCCACCTTATCATGCTTCAGACTTATTCATTTGAGGTTTATATATATATATATCTGATCATATTGACCTAGGATTGTGTCATACATACGATTTCTGGTCTGTGATGTTTTCTATTCACGAGTTGGCAACTCACCCCCGTTGTGCCACAGTTTCTTGCAGGTTTGCAGTACAGGTTTCATTACGGCTTTTCTGGCACACTGCTTTCCTTACGGGTGACTTACTTTGGTAGGTGGATTCTTTTGCATCAGAACCACCATTGTACATGTATTATTCAGTTGTATCTAGAAATTCCATCAACCAAACTTGTATATTGTTTCAAACTTAGAAAACCAGTTTTGTATTAATTCGACCTTAAAGTCGCGCGTTGTAGTATTATGGTTTTCAAGCTGATTTGAGTTTTCCTTTGAGTTTTGATCCTCGCCCTTGGCATTGTATATTATATTGCTTTTGTGGTTATGACCGTCGATTGACGAAGAGCTAGCTCCCACTTGGGGTTGACTTTTTATTGTGCATATATATATTATTCATGTTGTACCCCGTTCGGGGCCAGTATTTACAAAGGAAACTCTGCCGAAATTTTCAGAAAAGATATTGAGACTTTTAAATTGCCTATTCGGCTTACTTATTTAAAAACCTTGTTTTTAAGACATGTTTTCTTCACTTCTTAAAACTAGTTTTCTTTTATTTATCACTTAAAAATGGTTTTAGATTTCTGGGTTTTTGGCTTACTTGAGTTAGATGAGGTCCTATAGGCTTCATATGATTCAAGTCCCAGTCACGTTGTCACGACCCGAAGGTACAGAACGTGACCGGCACTTAAATTACGAAGCGTCTAGAGGAGCAACGTAATCTAAGTAAGCCGAAACCCAGAAATCTAAACCATATAATAGAAGAAGTAAAGGAAAACATGTAGAAAAACAAGTTTAAAAGCAACATCCAATTTTCTCAAAAATTTCCGCAGAGTCTCCTTTGTAAAAACTGGCCCCAAACGGGTACAAACAAGAATAATATATATACAGCAATAAAAAGGCATCCCCAAGCGGGAGCTAACTCTACGCCAACAGGCGGAAACAACCACACCAAGCACAATAATATACAACGCCAAAGGGCGAGGCTCAAAACTCAAAAGAAAACAAATCCACCAGATACCATAATAATACAAGCGTGACTCTAAGGTCGAAATAAATAACTGGTCCTTTAAACTTATCAAGTAATACAAGTTTGGTTGATGGAGCTTACTAGATACCAATGAAATAAATAAAGTACAACGGTGGTCCTGATACAAATGAACCAACCTACCGTGCAAATCACCCTGAATGAAAAGATGTGCCAACAAGCTGCCAAGGAAACCTGTATATCGAACCTGTAATAAAATTTGGCACAACGGGGGTGAGTTGCCAACTCGTGAGTAGAAGACATCTGCGAAAAGAAATCGAATGCACGACGCTGTCCTAGGTCATAATAATATACTAATATATAACTAGTCATCTAGTAGTGCAGGGTAATAAACTACACGTAAGTGCAAATGCTCCGTGCTCGTGTCAGTGCCTCAAATAGTAATATGTCGTGTGAATGAGTATGCATGCACCATGAATGTAAAACAATCAACCCTGAAATCTGGATATATCTGTATAAAAAGTCTTTAACTTTCACCATAGTAAAATTTGTATAGAAGTCTGAAACATCATCGATGAAATCCATGGAAATCCGTGTCAAGCATCGACACAAAACATGTAAATCTCAAGTCTCAATACCTCATAGTCTCAATATCTCGGGCTCCGTCAGTCCGGATCGGCCCATATTATCAAATCTCACGACAACGGTCGGTATCCTCCAGATATCTGCCGCGCCAGACATCACCGGTAGGTAGTCTTCCCCTGCCAGGCTCATCGTCTACAACTCGATCTTCTTGCCCCGGGGTACCATACCGGGCCCACTATGTACCCGAGACGGTTCATCCACTCTTCGAATCAGGTCTCGAAATCCAACAGAAAACATGAAATCTCATGGTGGACGACACATACATCACGAGAAAGCTGCAACTTATATTTTAAAAAGAGAGGGAAAAAGAGAGAGAAGTTTATATATATATTCTTGCGGTTTTCCCCAAAATCCAGAAATCTCATAGAAATCCAAAATCCCAAAATCATGAGTAAGTAAATGGTAAGTGTCGGCATAAGTCCCATAATACTGCATGATAACATGAAATTGTGAATGCATGAAATGTCTAAGTAATAAATGCAATGTCTAGACTAACACCTGAGAGTAATCACAATACTATATTGATCTAGCCTTTAGCTGATTCTATCATAAAAGATAATATGTTCTAAAGTGTACGTGACATAGCAATTACCGATGATGTGTGTGTGAGCCGGCAAATAAGTGTGCGTGGGACATGCGCATCATCGGTAATGGTGCTGGTGTCCTAACAGGAAGAGTTTCATACTGACTAAAGAAACATATGTATGAACATGCAACTTGATGATTTCAATCTGAATGTAAAGGTAAAATGTGTACTAATCACTCATTTGGAATATACATATCTAACTACAACTATATGACTCGAGCCTCAACTAGTATCTATCTAACCCCCTAAGGATCTAAACTAAAGGAAGTAGTCGATAGGAAATAAGAATCCACCTAAGGTCTGAGTCCATATCTATAATAGTCGGCGATCCAGCCTCAATAGCGTCACGTACATAGTACGGCTTCCTCGAATCAAGAGCGCGGATCAATCATCACATCTATGCCTCGTACGGTAAAATCCATCGTACGGCATCCCAATATCGGGGTACGGGTCAAGTATCACCTATGTACATCATCATTCGTATAATATCATCATCAAATAATGTCATGATCAAAATTACTATACTGTAATCGCATACATCCCAGTATCATCAATCATATATCATTGTCTGCGAATATATACGTCGTCAATTGTTCCACAGAAATATCATATCATATATATCATATCGTAATCAAGTCACAAATATATCATAAACAAGTCACATATATATCATATCGTAATCAAGTCACGGGTTATTGTCCGGGTTCTATTCTAGAGTCTCATATATCTCAATGTCATCATCACCTATTATCGTTTATGTATACATATCCATTCTCTCATTTTCCAACGATCCGCTAAGATCATAATATGACTGTATAGCCAAGAGATCACGGCATCAAGCCCAGTTATATCGTCTCATCCCCATGTATCATATAACATCCTTATATCATATATACATGTTGTGTATATAATCACCTACACACATTCCTACTTATATATACACATACACATATACACCAAGCCAAGTTTCTGTGTGTGCGTATGTGTGTCTACCTGAAACCTACGAATTTCCTCCAAGACATTCCTCCTCTGGTAAAGTCTATCTAAATCAGTCTAGTCCAACCTAAGGTCTTTAATAGGGTCTTACTCGCCAAGAATCTAAGGTCACGTCCGACTTCCTAATCACAATAAGCAATATCCTTATAAGCAATAGCCTCAATAGCGTCACCCGACTTCCCCCGTAGATATACATGTACTCACCTGGTCCTTGTCTGCCGAAGATGATGTCTCCCTCCTCTTCTTCCTCGTCCGAAGTCCACGCGAGGGGTACCTATACGCAAACATATATAATATCGTAAACTGAATCACAGACAAAACCAAAACGACGCACAAAACGCGCATAGGTTAAAACCTATGACCCGCTCATGCAAAAGAACCAAATATCGCTCGATATCGGCGTACAAACGCCGATTGATCGAGATAAAACACCAACAAACAACTCGTAGTTTTAAAACTCATTACTTATAATATAAAATACGATTTAATTCATCGAAACCCTAAAATCGATCAAATCGTCCAATTCCGCAAAACCTTGAAAATGTCAATTTACCGTTTTACTTCAAAACTTGATGTTTAAAAGAAAATAATGGTCATAATATTCATTAAATAACATAACTAGATTATAGAAACCATTACCATATTTTTCTCACACCATTTTGTCTTAATTTAAAATTTCTAGTTTGTAAATTAGCCTCAATTAACACTTGTTAAGCAAAAATTCACAATTCCACTACTAAACTTGATTTTGCATATATTAAAGTGTTAAACCACTTCATGAAACCTTAAGAATGAGCTAAAGCCCAATTAGATTTTTAATACTACATTTTAAATTAATTTCTAAAACCTAGTTTACCGAAATAGCATATTTATCACATTATATTAACTAACAATTTGAAACTAATAATTAGATTAGGTCTTTCATTCATTTAACATGTTAATATTCTCATTAAAACCATAATATAATGATAAAAACCTTAATTAGAATTTTAACACACCAATATATATAATTTATAAAAATCTAATTAGCAAAATTGCTTAATTTAACAATTTTGAATGCACAAATTATAATACATCAACCATGCTAGATTTTTCCCTTCTAAAAATGTTAAGCTACTTATTATAACCCCACTTAATTAATTAAAACCCTAACTTGATTTTAGAAACCCTATCTTGAATTTTAAACTTGCAAATAGAATTAATTAAGAAAATCTAAATATGCTAAATAAAAGCATTTAACAACAATTAATCATAAGAATAAAAATTATACCTTCAAAGCATGAGATCAAAACATGAAAATATGCTTCCAAAATAATGGTTTCCAACTCCAAATTCCATGCTAAATAGGTTAAAGGAAAATGGTAGAGGTTAAATGTTAATTTTTGAGGTTTGATTTTGGAATTTTTGATGAATTTTGATGATTTTTAATGCAAAAATGATGGGGGGAAAATTTTGGGGCTGCCCATGGAGGTGAGGCCAGCCATGAGGTGAGGAAAAGAGAGGAAGAAGGAATGAAGAATAGTGTAGAACATTCTCCAAAGAAATACACCTTTTATGTCTTTTCATAATTTCTTTATTTTATTAATTTTCTTAATTCAATTCATCATAGAAAACTCTAGAATTTTAAAGACAATTCAAGAAGAGATTAGCATGATAAAAACCTAATTCTAATATGTCATGGTTCACTTTTGAAAAATAAACCCATTGCAAATTGTAATTTACACTAATTTAATGTATATTTAAAAGCTTATGTTAATATTTAAAATAATTAATTTAGGAAAAATATTGCATTAAACTAAAAATTTATAAGTGACTAAATAAACACCATTTACTAGTAATTACATGATTAAAATATGTATTTTTAAATTTATAATGAAAAATAATTATGCTTAAATTTTACGAAAAATACGTTTTATTTTACCGAAAATCAGAAAATTCACTTAAAGGGTTTTATTTATCTAATTTTTTAAAATTATTTTTAAAACGTTACACACGTGCTACTTCAGGTCGTGACAAAGTTGGTATCAAAGCGCTAGGTTAACCTTGGTTCGAGTCTAAGTTTGACAATGCGGAGCCTAGAGCGTTTATATATATATGGAGGCTTGACCTTACGGAAGTTAGACTTAGTCGAGGAGGTATTATACCCGAACTTTCGTCGCATAGGATGACCCTTGGTTGATGGAGTAAGTAGCTTGAGTAGAGAGACATACCGTACGTATGTTCCGCGGCATACTTACGATACGCTACTGTAACGTTTTGAAAATCGTTTCGTTGAAATTTCGGAAAAATCGGTAAAATAAGGGGGTTTTCTGTAAAAAGTCAAAATACAAATATCTTTATTATAAAATTAAATATACATATTCTATCTATGTAATTGCTAGTATTTGGTGTTTATTGAGCCACTGGTAAAATTTCTAATTTTCTGAAAATTTTACCTAAATTAATTATTTTAATATTATTTTAAGTCGTCACTAATACATTTAATTAGGGAAAATTATAAATTGGAATGGATTGAAACAAATTTTGTGCATCATAACACATTAAACAAAATTTTAACATGTTGTTTTTGAAATGAAATGAAGCTTCCAAACGGTTTTAGAAAATATCGAAGAAAAAAGGTTTAATTAGTGAAATTAGTGTTAATGGAATTGGGGGTATAATATTTATCTTCTTGTTTTCCCCACTTGCACTCACACACACCCTCATTTTTCCTCATGGCCAAGCCCTCTTGACAGCCCAACATCTTGGGCCCCTCATCTCACTAAAGCAAAGAAAAGAAAATAAAAGAATTGAGAGAAATGGTAAAAGGAGTATTGGCTTTGACTTTAGTGGACTTGGACTTTCCTCACTTGACTTTTCCCCACCTCACACACCCCCCACACTCCCCACCTGCACCTGGCTGAGCCCCCTCCCTTCAGCCCCTTCATTTCTTCCTCTCTTCCCTCATCAAAAATCCACCATTTTTGCCTCAAAATCCTTACAAAAAAATCCCAAAAATCCAAATCAAGCTCCTACCCATTTTTCCTTATCCCCTATAGCGTGGATCTTAGTGAAAAGTTTTCAAATTGGAGGTCAAGATTTTCATGCTAGATCTCAAATCTTGTGAGGTATAAATCTTGACCTTTTGTTAAAATTGTTGTTTGAATACTTTAAATCAAGCATAATTAGTTAATAATTTGGGTTTAATTGAATGTTTAGAAAAATATAGTAAGGGTTTGTGATGTTAATTAGGGTTTTTATCATATCATTAGGGATGCAATGTTTAGTTTAACATCTTAATGTATGTAAAACCTAGTTTGGTTGATTAATTTGCACTTGTTATATGTAGTTTGTCCAAATCACATATATTTGTAAACTAGGTTTTGGTAATTAATTCAAAATTGAGAATTTAAAATATGGTTAGGGTTTTTATCACCTCATTAGCAACATAATGTGTAGTTTAACACTTTAGGGCTATGCAAAACCTAGCTAGTTGATGAATTGTGATTTTTACTTTAAAAAGTGTTAAAATCGATATTTATTGTAAACTAGAATTTCGGGTTAATGAAAGATAGTGAGATTAAAAATCTAATTAGGGTTTGTATGACTTATTTATAATGTTTAGTGGATATTGTGGCCGCTAGATTTGTTTAAATATTAAGTTTTGTGCTAAAACGGTTAATTTTGCTTGCTAGTTTTTCGGAAAAATAGCTTTTAAAGTGAGTTTGAGGTTTTTGTGAATTCCAACCTATTTCTTATTATAATTAGTGATTTTGAATATGTAAATGCGTGTGTTTGGTTTTCTCTCGATGGGTTGATGTTTATACATCAACATTGAGGGTTGGTTTGGCTATTCTTGCATGCGTAGGCGATAAGTTTTGACCTATGCGTGATACGCGTGCCGATTTGGTTTTCATATACCATTTCGATTTCGGATTTGGTTTTTATGCGTTACGATATGCGGTGACATGTAGGTACCCCAGGTGGACTTCGAGACGATAAGCAAGCGCATGGCAAAGTTGGCACCGGCAAGCGAGGACCAGGTGAGTAGATTTATATCTACGGGGACAAGTCGGGTGGATGGCGTATAGCATCCCCGCAGCTCGTGGTGATGTATACGAATACGTATACACACATATCTGGATTATATATATTGCTTGAGATTATTGATGATAAATATGGATATTTGGTGTGTTTGGATTGATTTAGTGTTGCGAAACCCTAGGGTAGTGGTTGCACCACACATACACACACACACTCATACTTGCATACATTCTTCTTTCCTATGTGCGTATATGGGATTGTATAGTTATATGTCCACATGGGTATGGGACTATGTGTTCACATACGGATTTGAGGATGATACTTGGGATTGAGATGAGTCGATGAGATTTGAGTTGAGGCCGTGAGATCGGTGATATGGTAAAATTCGTATTTGAGATACGTCATGATGTTATAGCGGATCATTGGACGATGATACCATGTGAATAGTGATATAAATAAAATGGTCGACATGTGATCGTGATATGAAATATGATATGCAAGGATGTTGATAATAGGCCGTATTGGGCGATGTATACTCCTTCATGATGATATGTGCTGATGATATCGGTTTGTACGAGACTGTCGATCAGTAGTCAGATCATGATTATATTGATGATATTAGTATTGTACTAGGCATAGATCAGTACCCGGATTATGATCTTTGATAAAGAGGATACCAGATGAATAATATGATGAATGTGATATCGACCCGTACCCAGATTTGGGATGCCGTAGGACGGATTTACGTACGGGCTATATATTGATGTTTGATCCGCACTTTTGACTTGGGAATATCTGATTATAGATATGGTATCGGATGTGATATTATTGAGGCGTGATCACCAACTCTTATATATATATGTATCGACTCAGATGTTAGGCGGCTTCCTTACCTTCAGTTAGCCTGTTAGCTCAGCCCTATAGTTTAGTGTAGTTGTTAGACTAGATTTATATTAAATGCAGTTTAGTTATCATTGTGTTTAGTATTCAGCTTCCGCACATTATTGCTGTTGCTCCGCATCGCATACTTATTGTAATTCATATTTCATTATTGATATCATTCTGTTAGGACACCAGCACCATTACCGATGATGCGTATGTACCACGTACACTTGCCAGCTCACACACATCTTCATTGATAATTGCCATGTCACGTACACTTAGAAAATACTATTGCTAGACTTAGCTTGTTAGTTAGTAGTTTGACATGATATTAGTGTACTTGCCTTATATGCCAGTTTAGACATTGTAGTTATTACTTGTCACTTCATGCATACTAATATTCATTGTTATGCCGCATTCATGGATTCTCATGCCTATATTCACTAGTTTATATGCTATTGAGGTTTTGGATTCGGATTTCCATGATATTTCTGGATTTGGGAACCGCGGGTATTTCAAAAGAGAATATGTAATTGTTTTAAAAACCCGGTTACCCTTGATATGATATTTCAGTGCGTCCACAATGTGTTTTCTCGGTGCTGAGAGCGACATGTGAGACCCGAGTTCGAGGAGTGGAGGAACCGTTTCGATTACATGGTGGACCCGGTAAGATACCCCGGGGCAAGAAGCGCGTGGTGATGACGATGTGAGCCTGTCCTACCGGTGATTTTACCCGACGCGTCGGATATCCGAAGGATACCGTCGTGGTCTTGAGATGGATGTTAGGGGCCGGTCTGGACTGACGGCGCCCTAGACATTGAGATTTCGAGATATTGAGATACTGAGATTTGATGATACAGGCCAGTCCGGATAGCCGGAGCCTGAAGTTTTGAGACATTGAGATTTATGTTTTGTGTCAATGCTAGACACTGTTTATGCTGATTTCATTTATGATACCTCATTTTAAAAATACAAAGGAAATCTCACTAAATTATGAAAGCAGTTTCTTTAGTACATGTATTCTGTTTTCATGCATTCATACATCATCCATCTGATATATTGCTACCTGAGGCATTGACACGGGCACATGGGATTACACTTGGGTTAGACATTTACCCTAGCCATTGTTATAGGCTGCTGGTTATATATTTGAGGATATATTATGATCGTTGAGGATTGCGTTGTTCATGCAATTTTTGTTCGTAGATGTTTTTCTACTCACGAGTTGGCAACTCACCCCGTTGTGCCACAGTTTCTTGCAGGTTTTGCCATACAAGTTTCATTACGGCGTGCTGGCACTATTTTCATTCCGGGTGATTTGCTAGTAGGTGGGTTTATTTGTATCGTACCCATCATTATACCTTGTATATTATTATTCTGTTGTATCTAGAAGTTCCATCAACCAAACATGTATTTATTTCAGAGATAGAGACCAGTGATGTTTATTCTTTCGACCTTAGAGTCGCGCGTTGTATTTCTATGGATTTCTTGCTATTTTGTGTTTTCTTTTGAGTTTTGATCCTCACCCTTGGCGTTGTATATTATATTGCTTGTGTGGTTGTGACCGTCGATTGACGAAGAGCTAGCTCCCGTTTGGGGATGCCTTTTTTATTGATTTCGTATACTATTCATGTTGTATCCTATTTAGGAGACAGTATTTACAAAGGAGACTCTGCCGAAATTTTCAGAAAATACTTGATGTTTTTAAAACGCATAATTCGGCTTATGCTATTGAAACTACTTGTTTTATATTGGTTTTTCCTTCACTCTACTACTTTTCTTGGTTTGGATTTCTGGGTTTTCGACTTACTTAGATTTCGTACGCCTCGAGTCGTTTCGTAGTTTAAGTGTCAGTCATGTTCCGTACTTTCGGGACGTGATAAAGTTGGTATCAGAGCGTTAGATTTTACCTTCGGGGCGTAGGATGACCCTTGGTTGATGGAATAGGTGACTAAAGTAAAGTGACGTACCGTGGGTATGTTCCGCGGCATACTTACGATACGCTACTCCACTTAAGAAACCTTAGGATGCACATTTCTTTGTTCAGTATTATATTCATTCCTGATTTAGCCTCATCGGTATCAGTTATGGTCTTGCTGCCACGATTACGGGCAGGGAGAGCTACGACTAGAGTTGCGGTCAGCACGAGTTCGTCACAAAACGAGGACTGAGCAGGGTGTAATTCCGGCGACACACGATTGCAGAGATGTGTCTTTTTATTGTGTTTTGTGCCACGAGCGTTGGATGGATCGCTGTATGAAGTTACTCGGATGTGCTGATCGGCACCAGAGGATTGAGCCAATGATAGAGGCCAGCCAGATTTTGATGACCGTTGGCTTATTGCTTATTCATGATGATTGAGGCCCTGTTCAGCGTGCAGACGAGTGAGCCAGTTATTGCTGCGAACGACGAAATATCGCCCCAGATGTTGGAGCTATTGCAATACGAGTTGTACTAAGAGATGATAGAAGGTCGCTAGTCACCCGAGGATGAATGACTAGGACATGTGGCTCGTTCGCCTACCCGATGCGAGGTCATCAGATAGATTGATTCCAGCTAGAGACGACTTCACGCGGAGATGTTGAGAGTCGACAGAGATGATCGAATGTCAGAAACCTATTATTCCAAGTTTAAAGTATTCAGAAAGACATGCAGGCAATTCTATGGACCCTCTAGAAGAATGAAACCCTAACTCGACATAATGACCGTGTGAAAGCCTTTGAACCTTAGGGTTTCCGGCAGTTCCGTGGTGCCATTAGTGAGGCTTGGGTTTGCCCTTCTATGGCTGGACCACCGATGCTGTGGTATGTACTCGATACTATTAAACTGCACCCAAGATGTTGAGCTCTTAGGGGATTATGAGGTTTTGACAAATCGATCGGATGGTTCGACTTCTTTCGTATGCTAGGTGGTGAGATGCATTTCTTGGGAGACTCCAGATACGAGGATAGCCGTTGGAGCTCAGTCCATGCTGCCATGACGAGACGAGTCCGAAGCAGTCGACATTAGAGAAAAGTGGAGTAAGATGTTCGTACCAGATTTGGATGAGATGATGTTCCACTCCGCCGACATCAGAGATGCGATACGCATGCCGAGGCATTGTACTTGGATATACCTTCCAGCAGGTGTCGCGATGAGTATGCCGTCGTTCCGGAACAAGAAACAGATATAGTAAGGGACGATGACTTCCAGACAGTTCGGCAGAGACGAGATTTGGGAGAGACCTCGACAGGACCTTTCTGGGATAAATTACGAGAAGGCTTGGACCCAGGAGTGGTCATGTTATGCACACCAGCAGGCCAGAGTTCAGGATCGTCGACGAGACATGCTATGAGTGACCACGACAGTTGGCCAGAGGTTCGTGGAGGATGTGCTCGAGCGGGACTATTCCGCCATACTTGATTTCGGTATTGGGAGATCTATTCGCATGATTGATTTGATGATTGGGTTTCATGACATTTGCTTTCATGCACCATGCTTGCACCTATTGAGTATTTACGATTTTGCACAGTTGTTGCACTTGTTATCTCTTTCGTGACTTAGTTTCTCATGTTTTTGATTTTAGGGGTTTCATACAGTTGAGTTGATTTTGGTGCATATGTACGCACACGATTTGGTTTTTGCACTCGGTATGGTTCACATATGCTTGCAGTGCAGTGATACGTATTTTGTGCACTTAGATGCACTGGACTTCGATTTCGATTGTGATGCTCGATATTGGTTGTTAGTTATATGTATTCCCTAGAGGACATTGCTATACATAGGATGTATATTGTAGTGGATGCTTGGACATATATAGGGAGGACTTTCTTGCTCGACATGATAGTATGCTATCTGGTTGCTCTTTACCTTAACGTGTACGATGATTGTCTCTCTGTTACATGTTGGTAAAGCCCTTAGGATGTGTACTTGACTACCTAGACTATGATGCGGATCATACTAGTGGGGACATGGTGGTCCATAAGTACATCCTTCAAGGTCCCTAGTCGTGGGTGTATCGAGACGGGGCATCGATATACCAGAGTAGACTAGCGTATACCTTCTCGACCCATACAGATGGGCGATGGATGATCCCATATCCATTGGTGTTTGACATCAGAGATGATATACGGGTGCTCAGTGGAGACTGGGTATACTGGACGGACTAGCCGAGAACTCCCAGATGGTATCATATCTTACGTCAGATGGCAGTTCTCTGGTGACACTGGTACAGGTTAGTCTGTAGACCCGAGATCGTCATAGAGTCTTGTGTGGTTCCCACTGTGCTTTGATTTCCATCTTACCATGTCCAAGAGGTCGTGCAAAACGGTGGTTTTTGGGTACAGTCCCGAATCATATGGAGGCAATGAGCGATAGGAGGGGATTCGTCTCTCCCGGTATAGGGAGTTGATGTTGCGCTGTGTTCGATTGGCTATAACCGGAAATCCCTGGCCAGGGTTGCTGAGATTTACTGGTAAGTGTTACCAGTAGTTTCTCAAACTGTTATAGACCTCATATCGACATGACTTATCGAGCTACTGGGGTCTGACGTTTACCACCCCTAGGCAAGATATGCGACATATCAGACGAACAGACCGGACTGTACGGTAAGTGTTACTGGTTGGATTCACAGGAGTGTTAGCGGGCTTGCTCGTCGATCTTCTGATCGTTCAATACCCGGGTGGCCGTTACGTTTAGCAGACCGCTTGCGGCTTGTGGGTGTTTGATATGATCATCACCTGCTGCCGGCGTATTGACGAGTCTTTTGAGTCCTACACAGAGGTTTCCTGGCTCAAGTGAAACGAAATGGGAGCGCATATGAGATATGTGCGGGACCGAGAATAATACGTGTATGTGATACCGTATTCTATTCTCGCGATGAATGTATCGATTGGTTGTATGCGATATAAACTAGTTATCAAATCAAGGATTGATTCGATAAGTCGATACATTGGATATTAGTCGGTCATATGCGATATGACCGGATCGTTAAATCAAGTGTTGATTTAATGATTTAATGTATAATTATATATTTGATATATTACTTTACATTAACTAATATTGGTTCACTTAAGATGTTTTTCTCACTTGTTTGTGCACATTGTATATGTGATATATTTTTTGTGCACAAGATTGTATCATGTTTGATGATACATGCAAACTTGGGTGTATGTTTGATTTAAACCTTGGTTAAGTAAATGGTTAGGGTTTTAATTTATTTATTCATTTATTTATTTATTTATTTCGGATAAAATAAAATGGTGGCATTCTTTGTTTTTTCTTGAAGCTTCATGAAGCTTTGAAATGCTTTGACCATTTTGTTTCTTTCCTTAACCCTAACCATTTCCCTTAATCCTAGTTTATTCTCGACATGTGTTAGCCTCACCCATGGTTGCATTATGATAACCATCACTTCATTTTTCCTTTTGGAATTAATTCATTATTCTTTTTCTTCTTCTTCTTCCTCTTGAGAAAGAAAAGAAAAGCTTGCTTCAAAAATGTCAAGTGATGATTCCAAGTGAGAAATCAAAATCCAAAGTGAACCCACTTCCTATTTCTTCATCCTCTACCACTTGCCAAGTAGTATAGGGTGTTTTCTTCACAAGTTTCATGGCTTGGTGAAGTTGGAGCTTGATCTTGTGTTGCCTCGACGTAGATCATCTTCGGCATCGAAGTCGACGACCTAGCCCGATCATTTCTCCGATGAAATCAACACTAGAGTCCGAGATCCGATGATCGCAGCGAGGGGACATCGTCACGGAGATAAGGAAGTGGTGGACCGGATCTACAAAGGTTGTAGTCTCTTTCACTTTGCAGTAATGTTGTTTACTACTTGCATGTTTCGCCTATTCTCTAGTTAACGATCGCATTAGGGTTTCTCGGCACCGGAAATTTTTGAAATTGGCATGGTTGATGCCTTGTGAGACCTCATTAGTGTGCCTAGGAACCCTACATTGGTTTTGTGCACTTTGTGCACCTGATTGGATTTTGCGCATGTTCGACGCTAGATATTGGATTTCATGGTTTCGTGCATGATGGATGCACCTGATTTGGATTTTCGCGCATGTTGGGCGCATATTATGAGGTACGATTTTGGTGCACACCAGATGCACTAAATCGAGATTCTTCGTGCATGTCATATGCACCTGATTTTGCTGTCAGGCACACACGTTGCCTATGACGGATGTTGGGTGCACACCCGTTGCACCTAGATGTTGTTTCTGTGCACATGTATGGCACATTTATGGATTTCGATTTCCGTGCGCCCCAGACGCAGATGGCATTCATATATATATTTGGGATTGATTTATGTTGGAGCAGTATATTTTATGATGTTTGCTATTTGGTTTAGTACTGAGCAGGACTAGTCACAGGACAGTACCTGAGTATATTTTTGCATGCATTGATAGTTATCGAAGAGATTTCCAAAGAAGAGCTATAGACTTAGTATTTACCTACGTGTCCGAGATGACACGAAACATTTTATAAAGGAAACCCTTCTGAAATTGCTTTCAAAATGGCGGGACGTGCATATTAAACAAAGGATATATATATATATATATATAGTTATTTTCTTAACAATAGACGCCCGCCACTGTGCAGTGTTGCGACATCGCATGGCGATTTGAAAAAGGTTTGGCATGCATTGCTTCTAGATGTTTTAATGATGTATATCATGTTGGTTTTCGTATTGGATCTAGACATTGATGTCTTCCCCATGACTCCGATGATTGCGGGATGCTTGATGGAGTTTTGATTTTGAGTTATATGCTCATTTTTCATGCCCATGCGCTGCGCTACGATTTGTTTTATGTATTTATGATTTCGTAGCCCCGACGACTTGATGGTTTTGATCAGATGTTTTAGTATTTGGGGGGGGGAGTTTTAATTTAAATTCGGGGACCGAATTTCTTTAAGGGGGGAAGATTGTAACGTTTTGAAAATCGTTTCGGTGAAATTTCGGAAAAATCGGTAAAATAAGGGTGTTTTCTGTAAAAAGTCAAAATACAAATACCATTATTATAAAATTAAATATACATATTCTAGCTATGTAATTTCTAGTATTTGGTATTTATTGATCCACTGGTAAAATTTCTAATTTTCTGAAAATTTTTCCGAAATTAATTATTTTAATATTATTTTAAGCCGTCACTAATACATTTAATTAGGGAAAATTACAAATTGGAATGGGTTGAAACAAATTTTGTGCATCATAACACATTAAACAAAATTTTAACAAGTTGTTTTTGAAATTAAATGAAGCTGCCAAACAGTTTTAGAAAATATCGAAGAAAAAGGCTTAATTAGTGAAATTAGTGTTAATGGAATTGGGGGTATAATATTTATCTTCTTGTTTTCCCCACTTGCACTCACACACACCCCCATTTTTCCTCATGGCCGAGCCTTCTTGACAGCCCAACATCTTGGGCCCCTCATCTCACTAAAGCAAAGAAAAGAAAACAAAAGAATTGAGAGAAATGGTAAAAGGAGTATGGGCTTTGACTTTGGTGGACTTGGACTTTCCTCACTTGACTTTTCCCCACTTCACACACCCCCCACACTCCCTACCTGCACCTGGCCGAGCCCCCTCCCTTCAGCCCCTTCATTTCTTCCTCTCTTCCCTCATCAATAATCCACATTTTTGCCTCAAAATCCCTACAAAAAAATCCCAAAAATCCAAATCAAGCTCCTACCCATTTTTCTTTAGCCCCTATAGCATGGATCTTGATGAAAAGTTTTCAAATTGGAGGTCAAGATTTTCATGCTTGATCTCAAATCTTGTGAGGTATAAATCTTGACCTTTTGTTAAAATTGTTGTTTGAATACTTTAAATCAAGCATAATTAGTTAATAATTTGGGTTTAATTGAATGTTTGGAAAAATATAGTAAGGGTTTGTGATGATAATTAGGGTTTTTATCATATCATTAGTGATGCAATGTTTAGTTTAACATCTTAATGTATGTAAAACCTAGTTTGGTTGATTAATTTGCACATATTATATGTAGTTTGTCCAAATCACATATATTTGTAAACTAGGTTTTGGTAATTAATTCAAAATTGAGAATTTAAAATATGGTTAGGGTTTTTATTACCTCATTAGCAACATAATGTGTAGTTTAACACTTTAGGGCTATGCAAAACCTAGCTAGTTGATGAATTGTGAGTTTTGCTTTAAAAAGTGTTAAAATCGACATTTATTGTAAACTAGAATTTCGGGTTAATGAAAGATAGTGAGATTAAAAATCAAATTAGGGTTTGTATGACTTATTTATAATGTATAGTGGATATTGTGGCCGCTAGATTTATTTAAATATCACGTTTTGTACTAAAACGGTTAATTTTGCTTGCTAGTTTTTCCGAAAAAGAGCTTTTAAAGTGAGTTTGAGGTTTTTGTGAATTGCAACTTATTTCTTATTATAATTAGTGATTGTGAATGTGTAAATGGGTGTGTTTGGGTTTCTCTCGATGGGTTGATGTAAGTACATTGACATCGAGGGTTGGTTTGGCTATTCTTGCAAGCGTAGGCGATAGGTTTTGACCTATTCGTGATACGCGTGTCGATTTGGTTTTCATATACCGTTTCGATTTCGGATTTGGTTTTTATGCGTTACGATACGTGGTGACATGTAGGTACCCAAGGTGGACTTCGAGACGACAAGTAAGCGCATGGCGACGTTGGCACCGGCAAGCGAGGACCAGGTGAGTTGATTTATATCTACGGGGACAAGTCGGGTAGATGGCGTATAGCACCCCCGCAGTTCGTGGTGATGTATACGAATACGTATACACACATATATTGATTATATATATTGCTTGATATTATTGATGATAAATATGGATATTTTGTGTGTTTGGATTGATTTAGTGTTGCGAAACCCTAGGGTAGTGGTTGCACCACACACACACACCCATACTTGCATACATTCTTCTTTCCTATGTGCGTATATGGGATTGTATAGTTATGTGTCCACATGGGTATGGGACTATGTATTCACATACGGATTTGAGGATGATACTTGGGATTGAGATGAGTCGATGAGATTTGAGTTGAGGCCGTGAGATCGGTGATATGGAAAAATTCGTATTTGAGATACGTTATGATGTTATAGCGGATCTTTGGACGATGATACCATGTGAATAGTGATATAAATAAAATGGTCGACATATGATCGTGATGTAGGGTTCCTAGGCACACTATAGAGGTCACACAAGGCATCAATGATGCCAATTTAAAATTTTATGGGTGCCGAGAAACCCTAATACGGATCGTCGGCTAGAATTCTAGGCGAAAAGATAATCTAGTTAACTACTTAACTAAAAGTTAGATGCTACAACCTTTGTAGATCCGGTTCTCCACTTCCTTAGCTCCACGTGGGTGTCCTCTCGCTGTCCATCATGAATCCCGAACTCAATCGTCGGCTTCATCGGAGAAACGGGCGAGCTAGGTCATCGGCTTCGTGTCAAAGACGATCTACGTCGAGGCATCATAAGTTCAAGCTCCGACTTCACAAAGTTGTGAAACTTGTGAAGAAAACACCCAAAACAACTTGGCAAGAGATAGAGGGTGAAGAAATAGGAGGTGGGTTCACTTTAGAATTGGATTTCTCTCACTAAAACTCAAGTTGCCATTGATGGCATCAAGGTTTCTATCTTGAAGAAGAAGGAGAAGATGAAGCTAGTTTTATGATAAGTCTTTTAAAATGAAAAGAAAATTCATACTTATCATAATCTAACTAGGGTTAAGTGTAGAAACTAAACCATGGTCATTTGGAGAGTTAGGGTTAAGCATGAGGACAAGAATGGTTGCAAAAGTCAAGGCTTCATGAAGCTTCAACTAATGACAAAGAAAGCCACCATTCTCATCTTTATCTTTTCCAAATAAATAAATAAACAAATAAATAAATAAATGAATATGCAAAACCCTAATTATCAAATTAACCATGGATTAATTCTATACACTTAACTAAATGATCAAGTATCATCAAACATGATACAAAAATGTGCACAAAAGCATATCACATATACAATGTGCATCAAGTGAGAAAAATCCGTTTAAAGTGCACCAATACTAGTTAACGTAAAGTAATATATCAAATATATAATTATACATTAAATCATTAAATCAACACTTGATTCAATGATCCGGTCATGTCGCACATGACCGACTAGTATTCAATGTATCGGCTTATCGAATCGATCTTCGATTCGATAACTAGGTTATATCACATACAACCAATCGAAACATTAATCGCGAGAATCACATACACGCATTATTCTCGCTCCCGCACATATCTCATATGCGCTCCTATTTCGTTTCGCTTGAGTCAGGAAACCTCTGTGTAGGACTCTAAAGACTCGTCAATACGCCGGTAGCAGATGATGATCATATCAAGCACCCACAAGCCGCAAGCGGTCTGCTAAACGTAACGGCCACCCGGGTATTGAGCGATCAGAAGATCGACGAGCTAGCCCGCTCACACTCCTGTGAATCCAACCAGTAACACTTACCGTACAGTCCGGTCTGTTCGTCTGATATATCGCATATCAAGTCTAGGGGTGGTATACGTCAGACCCCAATAACCGATAAGTCGTGCCGATGTGAGGCTCATAACGGGTCGAGAAACTACTGGTAACACTTACTAGCAAATCTCTGATCAGCCCTGGCCAGGGACTTCCCTGTTACGGCCAATCGAGCACAGCGCAACATCAACCCCCAATACCGGGAGAGACGAAACCCCTCCTATCGCTCATTGCCTCCATGTGACTCGGGACTGTACCCAAAGACCACCGTTTTGCACGCCCTCATTGACGTGGTAAGGTGGAGATCAAAGCACAGTGGGAATCACACAAGACTCTATGACGATCTCGGGTCTACAGACTAACCTGCACAAGTGTCACCTGAGAACTGCCATCTGACGTGAGGTATAATACCATCTGGGAGTTCTCGGCGAGTCCGTCCAGTGTACCCAGTCTCCACTGAGCACCCGTATATCATCTCTGATGTCAAACACCAATGGATATGGGATCATCCATCGCCCATCTCATGGGTCGAGAAGCTTATACGCTAGTCTACACTGGTATATCGATGCCCCGTCTCGATACACCCACGACTAGGGACCATGAAGGATGTACTTATGGACTACCATGTCCCCACTAGTATGATCTGCATCATAGTCCAGGTAGTCAAGTACACATCCTAAGGGCTTTATCAACATGTAACTATAAGACAGTTTAAAGAGACAAGTGTACATGTTAAGATAAAGAGTAACCAGATAGCATACTATCATATCGAGCAAGAAAGTCATCTCTATATATGTCCAAGCATCCAATATAATATACATCATTTGTACAATACTGGCCTCTAGGGCATACATACAACTAACAATCTCCCACTTGCACTAGGGCCAGCTGCTGTAGTATCGCATACCGAGCATCCCGAAGAGTCTCTCAAACTGTATCTGGGGAATGGCTTTCGTGAGTGGATCCGCCGTGTTGTCCTTCGTGTCAACTCTCCTGACCTCGATCTCCCGGCGATCAACTATCTCCCGGATTTGGTGATACCGCCTCAGAATATGCCTGGACCGCTGATGGGACGTGGGTTCCTTGGCCAAAGCCACCGCTCCATTGTTATCACAATACAAAGGTATTGGATGCTCAATGGATGGAACCACTCCAAGTTCAGTAATGAACTTCTTGATCCAGACAGCCTCTTTGGCAGCATCGTTGGCAGCGATGTATTCAGCCTCCATCGTCGAGTCTGCCACGGTTTCCTGCTTGGAACTCTTCCAGCTAACCGCCCCTCCGTAAAGGGTAAAGACAAAGCCCGACTGCGACTTAGAGTCGTCCTTATCACTCTGGAAGCTCGAATCGGTAAAGGACTCTACTTGGAGTTCTCCGTTACCATACACCAAGAACATATCTCTAGTCCTTCGTAAGTACTTGAGAATGTTCTTCACAGCTGTCCAGTGACTCTCTCCAGGATCTGCTTGATACTGACTCACTACACTTAGTGAGTATGCAACATCGGGTCCGGTACATAGCATCGCATACATGATAGAACCTACTGCCGAAGCATAGGGTATCCCTTGCATGCGAGCTCTTTCTAAATCAGTCTTGGGAGACATCTCTTTGGAGAGAGTGAGTCCAGAGATCGTGGGCAAGTTCCCACGCTTGGATTCTTCCATACTAAACCTCTTTAGTATGGTGTCAATGTACCTGGATTGGGACAATCCCAATATCCGTTTGGATCTATCTCTATAGATCCTAATTCCCAATATGCAGGAGGCATCACCAAGATCTTTCATTGAGAATCTTTGTGATAAGAAGAGCTTGATCGATTGCAGCATAGGAATATCATTTCCTATCAAGAGTATGTCGTCCACGTATAATACGAGGAAGACAACCTTACTCTCTGCCACCTTCTTGTAGATACGAGGTTCATCTGGATTTTTGACGAAATCAAACTCTTTGATAACGACGTCAAAGCAGATGTTCCAACTCCGCGATGCTTGCTTTAATCCATAAATAGATTTAAGCAGCTTGCACACCTTCCCGCTGCTCCCACTGTCTACGAAGCCCTCTGGCTGAGTCATGTACACGCACTCTTCTAAATCACCATTTAGAAAGGCGGTCTTAACATCCATTTGCCAGATTTCGTAGTCATGATATGCAGCGATGGCAAGCATGATCCGGATGGATTTAAGCATAGCCACTGGAGAAAAGGTCTCGTCATAGTCCACACCTGGTCTTTAACGAAAACCCTTTGCTACAAGTCTAGCTTTGAAAGTCTCCACTTTCCCATCTACACCAAGTTTTTTCTTGAAGATCCACTTGCTCCCATTGGGTTTTACCCCTTCAGGAGCAACTTCCAAAGTCCATACTTTGTTGCTGTACATAGATTCCATCTCGGACCGCATAGCATCCAGCCATTTCACTGAGTCCCCACTCGTGATGGCCTGCTCGAAGCTAGTTGGGTCATCATCCTCCATGATGCAATCCTCACTGCCACCAACAATGAGAAAACCATAGTATCTCTCAGGTGGACGAGAAACCCTACTAGATCGGCGGAGAGGCTGGGGTACGTCGGGCACCACTGAATCCTCTGGTTCTACTAAATCGTTAGTTGCAGTTTGTGGTGCTGGAACCTCTTCCAGCTCTACCTCTTTACCATTAATTTCTTTTGCAAGAAATTCCCTTTCCAAAAAGGTGGCATGTTGAGCAACAAACACTCTTTGTTCCTCAGCTTGGTAGAAAAAATATCCTTGAGAATTCTTAGGATATCCCACAAACTTGCAAAGGACTGATCGTGCCTCGAGTTTGTCCGGATTTTGTTTTTTGACATAGGCCGGACAACCTCATATCTTAATTCGTTTAAAATATGGTCTCTTCCCACTCCATATCTCATATGGTGTGGTAGGTACAGATTTAGACGGAACCAGATTCAATAGGTATATGGCTGTCTCAAGCGCATACCCCCAAAAGGAAATAGGTAACTCAGCATTACTCATCATTGAACGCACCATATCTAATAGGGTGGGATTCCTTCGTTCCGATACACCGTTGTGCTGTGGTGTATAAGGAGGAGTAAGCTGAGAGAGAATCCCATTCTCTTTTAGATAATCCAGGAATTCACTGCTTAAGTATTCACCTCCTCGATCAGATCGAAGAACCTTAATACTTTTGCCCGTTTGGTTCTCTACCTCGTGCTTATATTCTTTGAATTTCTCAAAAGCTTCAGACTTGTGTTTCAACAGGAACACATGCCCGTATCTAGAGAGATCGTCAGTGAATGTAATGAAGTAGGAAGAACTATTTCTGGCGTGTGTAGATATTGGACCGCATACATCACTATGCACCAGTCCCAAGAGTTCAGTAACTCTTTCTCCGTGTCCCGTAAACGGAGTTTTGGTCATTTTTCCTTTGAGACATGAATGGCAAGTGTCATAAGATGATAATTCGAATGAATTCAAATATCCATTCTTATGCAACTTAGCTAGTCGTGTCTCATTGATATGGCCAAGTCTACAGTGCCACAAGAAGGATTCGTTCATTTCTGAGCTTTTCCTTTTGTGTGTGTTTTGTATATTGAAGACTGTATTTTGATTGAGAATGAATATGCCATTATGTAGCGAGCCTGATGCAATCAACCTTTGATCCAGGAATATGTTCATAACATTATCCTTTACTACAAAATTATATCCTTCTTTACTTAATAAAGAAACTGATATAATGTTGCACATCATGTTCGGTATATAATAGCACTCATTCAGGACTAGTGTATTACCATTTGGTAATACCAGGTGATATATGCCAACTGCTTTGGCTGCAACATTTGCCCCATTCCCTACTTGAACGGAATGATCACCTTTTCCCAGTTCTCTACCTTTTCGTAGCCCATGTAACTGCTTACATATGTGGGATCCTGATCCGGTATCTAATACCCAGGACGTAGGGTGAACTGAGAAACAGTTCTCAATGACAAACACACCTGAAGATGATGCATCAACATGTATGTTCTCCTTTTGGGCGGTGTGAGAATCCAGATATTCTCCTGTTTCCTGTTCATTCTTATAACACTTATAAGATAGAACGGGTTCAACGTTCCCCTGCACAGTATAACATGCGGGTTCGGTCAATACATCCATATTATTATCTTGATTAAGGCATGAAATGGTCGCTACCTGGAGAGAGAGAGAAGAAAACACTTTAGCGTATGCTCGTGCAAGATCAGATTGGTTATTATCTTATCTAATCAGGATGGCTCCCACTGCTTTTTATCAAATCTTCCTTCAAACCTTAAAAGGAAAGACTAGCCGGGATTAATTACACACTAAAAGTTCGCCAATCTTTCAGCCAGGCCAGTGTCGGTACTTTGAGGGAGGTCCCCCGTGCTTTCGCACGAACCTAATTAATGTAAACCTCGTTTTCCTAGAGGCGTAACCTCGTTAACACCTTTCTAGTCACCTACTTGATCGGTTAATTGTAATGTGTAAAACTCTCCCAGGAGTAACTCTTACTCGCAGTGGGTATCGGGATCCAACTATCTCATAGAAGGTATGCAATCTCATTGCAAATTTCAACACTTGAAATTCCCGATAATGCTTTTGCCCCTAGCGATCTATGACCTTGACTAAGTCAACAAACCATAAATCGCAAGTCAAGTTCAACCCGTACATTTCCCGATTGAATTAAACCCACCCGTACGACCCTTGACTGAGTCAACAAGGCCGTGCGAATGCTCTAATCCAATCACATCTCATGTTGTTACAGATAAACATAATTTAGCTACCATACACTATGCCTTGACTAAGTCAACAAACATAGCACGAATACTAAATAATATCTATCTGAAATGACGGAGGGCTACGCGGGTTCTTTCAGAAAAAACCATGAGCGTAATGAACTTGATATCGTTGTAGAATCGAATGAAGTTTTGAAATGGAGTGATTTTGAGGCTTTTCTAGTTTTGCTAAAGGGGTCACTCCCGGTGAAGGGATCGTCGGCCCTTTGCTCGTCGAATGAGGTGCGGGATATATCATATATATCACTGTGCAAAGCAAAAACTCTTAAAAGCAATCAAAGCCAAACCGAGTGTGTAGCATCTGCCAGTTATTGCTAAAGGAGTCACTCCCGGTGAAGGGATCTCGGTCCTTTCCTCATCGAATAAGGTGCAAGGTATATCATATATACCGCTATGCAAAGCAAGAAGTGTAGCTACCTGTTTTTATTTTGAAATTCGATTCTACAACATCTTAGGTTTCTTTTCTTTCATTAATCACATTAATGAAGTCGCATCATTTAAATACCTAAACATCACAGATAAATACGACGTACACTTATGCCATCCGCATTCGCCTCGATGTCCCCTCGTGCACCGTTAGGTTAGGTAACTAACGACAGAGCAGGGCAGGGCTAGTGCGGGTGCAAAACATAAGTAACGTATATATAATATATCATATATACTATATACTGTATCTATCACAGAACATCACATGATCACATCACAGATATCGCAGCAGAAAAACATATGAAACATTGGATATACTAGGACGTCCATGTTTTCAATACGAGCCAGTATAAAACACGGATTCCACGGTCGTGATGAATAGCCAATCCCACACCCCTAGACCCCTACGAGAGCGGCAAGCAACCCTGCCAATTCTAGGGTTAGGAGACCCGGACTCGACTCCTCGAGTTTGTCTCCCACTGGACCCCAGAACCCGGTTACTTGTGCTCCCCTCCTTGGGTCTATCCTAATGCGGAAAAGTAAATAATATACAAAAGGTGACAACTTCCGCAACCTGGAAGTGCCCCAAATAAAAAGAATATTACATACAAGTTTTTACATGAATGAAAATGAAAAACACTCATCTCACATAAAAACCCCCGGCTATTCAAACACGACGATCCAATATAACATATCCAGCAACACATAACATCACATGTCATCAACGTAAGTAAATATGTCCATCCCAATTGTCGTTGACATATAGCAACGAAACCGGCGATATCACATATTACACTTATGGTCACAGAAAAGAAAGTGTAAAACTACAACAGTTGGAATCCGCAACCTCTTTAGACATCACATGCCTAATCAAATGAAATACTTAGACATCACATGCCTAACAGATATAAATCCCGCATTTTAGTCTCATTATCGAAAACTCTTTTCAATATCATGTGGGACTAAATTGCTAGATTTATAACATTCATTCAGTTATCTCATAACTGTTTGTGAATTCCAATTATTGTATCCAATTCCGGATAAATAGAATATATCAAACTTTCCGATCGAACATTCGAACACCCAAGTTTTCCCGACACCGATCAACACATGAAATAAGTTCAAAGACATTCACTTCATGCCTCAGTACCAACGGTCCAGCCGTAGAAGGGTCAAGCCAACGCCTCACATGTGGCACGCCGTACTTCCCCAAACCCGAAGGTTCAAAGGGCAGTTCAAGACGGTCACATAATCGAGTTAAGGTTTGTTGTCTTCTAGAGGGACCATCGCGTTACTTGCACTACTCAGAACGTCTTTAAACCACAGAAAAATCCAACACTTGGAATTTTTCCGGCAGGGGAAAACTTGGGTATTTATATCCGGTCGGACTTTTTTAACATATTCAAAAATTATCCGGAAAAACACTTAGACAAGGTTCGATAATCCGATCGAAACATCGTTTCCCAATTTAACCCCAGAACACTCAACTTAAGAGCCAATTTAAAAATTCCCAGAAAACTCAGAATAATTAATCAGGAATTACTGTGCAAACACTTAGGGCTGACGTCACCAAAGAGCCGCGAAACCGCCGCATAAGCTAGGCTTCTGCCGCGGTTCCGCCGCACAAAGTACTGTTCATGGGAAACATTTTGCACCGTAATTCTTAGATTTCATTGCTGAATTTTTTAAGCATTTTTAATTGACAAAAAACCACAAATTTGGAAAAAGTCCAGAGAGCATTATCGGGTTAGGGTTTCGGGTTCGTTCGGACTTCAAACTCCGTCTAGACTTCGCCTAAGGCTCTAGCTAGGCTCTGATACCACTGTAGGGTTCCTAGGCACACTATAGAGGTCACACAAGGCATCAATCATGCCAATTTAAAATTTTATGGGTGCCGAGAAACCCTAATACGGATCGTCGGCTAGAATTCTAGGCGAAAAGATAATCTAGTTAACTACTTAACTAAAAGTTAGATGCTACAACCTTTGTAGATCCGGTTCTCCACTTCCTTAGCTCCACGTGGGTGTCCTCTCGCTGTCCATCATGAATCCCGAACTCAATCGTCGGCTTCATCGGAGAAACGGGCGAGCTAGGTCGTCGGCTTCGTGTCAAAGACGATCTATGTCGAGGCATCACAAGTTCAAGCTCCGACTTCACAAAGTTGTGAAACTTATGAAGAAAACACCCAAAACAACTTGGAAAGAGGTAGAGGGTGAAGAAATAGGAGGTGGGTTCACTTTAGAATTGGATTTCTCTCACTAAAACTCAAGTTGCCATTGATGGCATCAAGGTTTCTATCTTGAAGAAGAAGGGGAAAATGAAGCTAGTTTTATGATAAGTCTTTTAAAATGAAAAGAAAATTCATACTTATCATAATCTAACTAGGGTTAAGTGTAGAGACTAAACCATGGTCATTTGGAGAGTTAGGGTTAAGCATGAGGACAAGAATGGTTGCAAAAGTCAAGGCTTCATGAAGCTTCAACTAATGACAAAGAAAGCCACCATTCTCATCTTTATCTTTTCCAAATAAATAAATAAACAAATAAATAAATAAATGAATATGCAAAACCCTAATTATCAAATTAACCATGGATTAATTCTATACACTTAACTAAATGATCAAGTATCATCAAACATGATACAAAAATGTGCACAAAAGCATATCACATATACAATGTGCATCAAGTGAGAAAAATCCGTTTAAAGTGAACCAATACTAGTTAATGTAAAGTAATATATCAAATATATAATTATACATTAAATCATTAAATCAACACTTGATTCAATGATCCGGTCATGTTGCACATGACCGACTAGTATTCAATGTATCGGCTTATCGAATCGATCTTCGATTCGATAACTAGGTTATATCACATACAACCAATCGAAACATTAATCGCGAGAATCAAATACGGTATCACATACACGCATTATTCTCGCTCCCGCACATATCTCATATGCGCTCCTATTTCGTTTCGCTTGAGCCAAGAAACCTCTGTGTAGGACTCTAAAGACTCGTCAATACGCCGGTAGCAGATGATGATCATATCAAGCACCCACAAGCCGCAAGCGGTCTGATAAACGTAACGGCCACCCGGGTATTGAGCGATTAGAAGATCGACGAGCTAGCCCGCTCACACTCCTGTGAATCCAACCAGTAACACTTACCGTACAGTCCGGTCTGTTCGTCTGATATGTCGCATATCAAGTCTAGGGGTGGTATACGTCAGACCCCAATAACCGATAAGTCGTGCCGATGTGAGGCTCATAACGGGTCGAGAAACTACTGGTAACACTTACCAGCAAATCTCTGATCAGCCCTGGCCAGGGACTTCCCTGTTACGGCCAATCGAGCACAGCGCAACATCAACCCTCAATACCGGGAGAGACGAAACCCCTCCTATCGCTCATTGCCTCCATGTGACTCGGGACTGTACCCAAAGACCACCGTTTTGCATGCCCTCATGGACATGGTAAGGTGGAGATCAAAGCACAGTGGGAATCACACAAGACTCTATGACGATCTCGGGTCTACAGACTAACCTGCACAAGTGTCACCTGATAACTGCCATCTGACGTGAGGTATAATACTATCTGGGAGTTCTCGGCGAGTCCGTCCAGTGTACCCAGTCTCCACTGTGCACCCGTATATCATCTCTGATGTCAAACACCAATGGATATGGGATCATCCATCGCCCATCTCATGGGTCGAGATGCTTATACGCTAGTCTACACTGGTATATCGATGCCCCGTCTCGATACACCCACGACTAGGGACCATGAAGGATGTACTTATGGACTACCATGTCCCCACTAGTATGATCTGCATCATAGTCCAGGTAGTCAAGTACACATCCTAAGGGCTTTATCAACATGTAACTATAAGACAGTTTAAAGAGACAAGTGTACATGTTAAGATAAAGAGTAACCAGATAGCATACTATCATATCGAGCAAGAAAGTCATCTCTATATATGTCCAAGCATCCAATATAATATACATCATTTGTACAATACTGGCCTCTAGGGCATACATACAACTAACACGTGATATGAGATATGATATGCTAGGATGTTGATAATAGGCCGTATTGGGCGATGTATACTCCTTCATGATGATATGTGCTGATGATATCGGTTTGTACGAGACTGTCGATCAGTAGTCAGATCATGATTATATTGATGATATTAGTATTGTACTAGGCGTAGATCAGTATCCGGATTATGATCTTTGATAAAAAGGATACCAGATGAATAATATGATGAATGTGATATCGACCCGTACCCAGATTTGGGATGCCGTACGACGGATTTACGTACGGGCTATATATTGATATTTGATTCGCACTCTTAACTTGGGAATATCTGATTATAGATATGGTATCGGATGTGATATTATTGAGGCGTGATCACCGACTTTTATATATATATATATGTGTGTGTGTGTGTGTGTATGTATGTATGTATGTATTGACTCAGATGTTAGGCGGCTTCCTTACCTTCAGTTAGCCTGTTAGCTCAGCCCTATAGTTTAGTGTAGTTGTTAGACTAGATTTATATTAAATGCAGATTAGTTATCATTGTGTTTAGTATTTAGCTTCCGCACATTATTGTTGTTGCTCCGCATCGCATACTTATTGTAATTCATATTTCATTATTGATATCATGCTGTTAGGACACCAGCACCATTACCGATGATACGTATGTACCACGTACACTTACTTGCCGGCTCACACACATCTTCATCGGTAATTGCCATGTCACGTACACTTAGAAAATACTACTGCTAGACTTAGCTTGTTAGTTAGTAGTTTGACATGATATTAGTGTATTTACCTTATATGCCAGTTTAGACATTTTAGTTATTACTTGTCACTTCATGCATACTAATATTCATTGTTATGCCGCATTCATGGATTCTCATGCCTATATTCACTAGTTTATATGCTATTGAGGTTTTGGATTCGGATTTCCATGATATTTTTGGATTTGGGAACCGCGGGTATTTCAAAAGAGAATATGTAATTGTTTTAAAAACCCGGTTACCCTTGATATGATATTTCAGTGCATCCACCATGTGTTTTCTCGGTGCTGAGAGCGACATGTGAGACCCGAGTTCGAGGAGTGGAGGAACCGTTTCGGGTACATGGTGGACCCGGTAAGGTACCCCGGGGCAAGAAGCGCGTGGTGATGACGATGCGAGCCTGGCAGGGGAAGATTACCTACCGGTGATTTTACCCGACGCGTCGAATATCCGGAGGATACCGTCGTGGTCTTGAGATGGATGGTAGGGGCCGGTCTGGACTGACGGCGCTCTAGAAATTGAAATTTCGAGATATTGAGGTACTGAGATTTGATGATACAGGCCAGTCCGGATAGCCGGAGCCTGTGGTTTTGAGACATTGAGATTTATGTTTTGTGTCGATGCTAGACACTGTTTATGCTGATTTCATTTATGATGCCTCATTTTAAAAATACAAAGGAAATCTCACTAAATTATGAAAGCAGTTTCTTTAGTACATGTATTCCGTTTTCATGCATTCATACATCATCCATATGATATATTGCTACCTGAGGCACTGACACGGGCACATGGGATTACACTTGGGTTAGACATTTACCCTAGCCATTGTTATAGGCTGCTGGTTATATATTTGAGGATATATTATGATCGTTGACCTAGGATTGCATTGTTCATGCGATATCTGTTCGTAGATGTTTTTCTACTCACGAGTTGGCAACTCACCCCCGTTGTGCCACAGTTTCTTGCAGGTTTTGGTTCGTACAGATTTCATTACGGCGTGCTGGCACTATTTTCATTCTGGGTGATTTGCTAGTAGCTGGGTTTATTTGTATCGTACCCATCATTATTCCTTGTATATTATTATTCTGTTGTATCTAGAAGTTCCATCAACCAAACATGTATTTATTTCAGAGATAGAATGTTTATTCTTTCGACCTTAGAGTCGCGCGTTGTATTTCTATGGATTTCCTGCTGTTTTGAGTTTTCTTTTGAGTTTTGATCCTTGCCCTTGGCGTTGTATATTATATTGCTTGTGTGGTTGTGACCGTCGATTGACGAAGAGCTAGCTCCCGCTTGGGGATGCCTTTTTTATTGATTTCGTATACTATTCATGTTGTATCCCGTTTGGGGGCAGTATTTACAAAGGAGACTCTGCCGAAATTTTCAGAAAATACTTGATGTTTTTAAAATGCATAATTCGGCTTATGCTATTGAAACTACTTGTTTTAAGTTGGTTTTTCCTTCACTCTACTACTTTTCTTGGTTTGGATTTCTGGGTTTTCGGCTTACTTAGATTACGTACCCCTCGAGACGTTTCGTAGTTTAAGTGCCGGTCTTGTTCCGTACTTTCGGGACGTAACAAAGTTGGTATCAGAGCGTTAGGTTTTACCTTCGGAGCGTAGGATGACCCTTTGTTGATGGAATAGGTGACTAAAGTAGAGTGACGTTCTGTGGGTATGTTCCGCGGCATACTTACGATACGCTACTCCACTTAAGAAGCCTTAGGATGTACATTTCTTTGTTCAGAATTATATTCATTCCTGATTTAGCCTCATCGGTGTCAGTTATGGTTTTGCTGCCATGATTACGGGCAGGGAGAGCTACGGCTAGAGTTGCGGTCAACACGAGCTCGTTACGAACGAGGACTGACCAGGGCGTGATTCCGGCGACACACGATTGCCGAGATGTGTCTTTTTATTGTGTTTTCGCGCCACAAGCGTTTGATGGATCGCTGTATGAGATAACTCGGACGTGCAGATCCGTACCAGAGGATTGAGTCAATGATAGAGGCCAGCAAGATTTTGATGACCGTTGATGTATGGCTTATTCATAATGATTGAGGCGCTGTTCAGTGTGCAGACGAGGGAGCCAGTTGTTGCTGCGAACGACGAGATATCGCCCCAGATGTTGGAGCTATTGCAGTACGAGTTGTACTAAGGGATGATAGAAGGTCGCCAGTCACCAAGGATAAATGACTAAGACATGTGGGTCGTTCGTTACCCCGATGCGAGGTCATCAGATAGATTGATTCCAGCTAGAGATGACTTCACGCGGAGACGTTGAGAGTCGACAGAGACGATCGAATGTCAGAAACCTATTATTCCAAGTTTAAAGTATTCGGAAAGACAGGCATGAAATTCTATGGACCCTCTAGAAGAATGAAACCCTAACTCGACTTAATGACCGTGTGAAAGCCTTTGAACCTTAGGGTTTGCGGCAGTTCCACGGTGCCATTAGTGAGGCTTAGGTTTGCCCTTTTACGGCTGGACCACCGATGCTGTGGTATGTACTCGATACTATTAAATTGTGCCCAAGATGTTGAGCTCTTGGGGGATTATGAGGTTTTGATGAATCGATCGAATGGTTCGACTTCATTTGGATGCCAGGTGGTGAGATGCATTTCTTGGGAGACTCCAGATATGAGGATAGCTGTTGGAGCTCAGTCCATGCAGCCACGTCGAGACGAGTCCGAAGCAGTCGACATTGGAGAAAAGTGGAGTAAAGAGGTTCATACGAGATCTTGATGAGACGACGTTCCACTCCGCCGAAATCAGAGATGCGATACGCATGCCGAAGCATTGTACTAGGATGTACCTTCCAGAAGGTGTTGCGATGGGTATGCAGCCGTTCCGGAACAAGAAACAAATATAGTAAAGGACGATGACTTTCGGACAGTCTGGCAGAGACGAGATTTAGGATAGACCTCGACGGGACTTTTCTAGAATAAATTACGAGAAGACTCGGACCCAGGAGTTGTCATGTTACGCACACCAGCAGGCCAGGGTTCAGGATCGTCGACGAGACATGCTATAAGTGACCACGACAGTTGGCCAGAGATTCTTGGAGGATGTGCTTGAGCGAGGCTATTCCGCCATACTTGATTTTGGTATTTTAGGCGATCTATTCGCATGATTGATTTTGAGGATTGAGTTTCATGATATTTGTTTTCATGCACCATGGTTGCACCTACTGAGTATTTACGATTTTTGCACAGTTGTTGCACTTGATATCGTTTTCGTGCCTTGGTTTCACATGTTTATGATTTTATGGGTTTCATACAGTGAGATGATTTTGCGCATATGTACACACACGATTTGGTTTTTGCACTCGGTATAGTTCACATATGCTGGCAGTGCAGTGATACGCATTTTGTGCACTACAGTTGCACTGGACTTCGATTTCGATGGTGATGTTCGATATTTGTTTTGTGCACCTTGTGCACCTGATTGGATTTTGCGCATGTTCGGCGCTTGATATTGGATTTCATGATTTTGTGCATGATGGATGCTCCTGATTTGGGTTTTCGCGTATGTTGGGCGCATGTTATGAGATACGATTTTGGTGCACACCAGATGCACTAAATCGAGATTTTTCGTGCATGTCAGATGCACCTGTTTTGCTGTCAGGCACACCTGTTGCCCTTGACAGATGTTTCGTGCACACCCGATGCACTTAGATGTTGTTTCTGTGCATAGGTATGGCACATTCATGGATTTCGATTTCTGTGCGCACCAGACGCACATGGCTTTCATATATATATTTGGGACTGATTTATGTTGGAGCAGTATATTTTATGATGTTTGCTATTGGTTTAGTATTGAGCAGGACTAGTCCCAGGACAGTACCTGAGTATATTTTTGCATGCATTGATAGTTATCGAAAGGATTTCCAAAGAAGAGCTATAGTCTCGGTATTTACCTACGTGTCCGAGATGACACGAAACATTTATAAAGGAAACCCTTCTGAAATTGCTTTCAAAACGGCGGGACGTGCATATTAAACAAAGGATATATATATATATATATATATATATATGTAGTAGTTAATTTCTTACAATAGACGTCCGCCACTGTGCAGTGCTGCGAGCATCGTACAGCGATTTGAAGAAGATTGATGTATATCATATCGATTTTCATTTTGGATTTAGACATTGTGTCTTCACTATGACTCCGATGATTGCGGGATGCTGGATGAAGTTTTGATTTTGAGTTATATGTTCATTTTTCATGCGCATGCGCTGCGCTACGATTTGTTTTATGTATTTATGATTTCGGAGCCCCGACGACTTGATGGTTTTGCTTAGATGTTTTAGTATTTGGGGGAGTTTTAATTTAAATTCGGGGACCGAATTTCTTTAAGGGGGGAAGATTGTAACGTTTTGAAAATCGTTTTGGTGAAATTTCGGAAAATCGGTAAAATAAGGGGGTTTTCTGTAAAAAGTCAAAATACAAATATGTTTATTATAAAATTAAATATACATATTCTATGTATGTAATTGCTAGTATTTGGTGTTATTGAGCCACTCGTAAAATTTCTAATTTTCTGAAATTTTTTCCTAAATTAATTATTTTAATATTATTTTAAGCTGTTAAAAATACATTAAATTGGCGATAAATACAAATTTGAATAGGCTAATTACACCCTATAGAACCATGACAACTAAAATGTAGTTAGTAATATAAATTTTTAGCAATTTATTTCAAGTTCTAATTGGTTATAATTAAGGGAAAACTAAAAATTAAATAATTTAACTAAAACTTGCAATTTGGTAACTTGAGGGGTTCTTTTTGCATGAAATTTTCTTTGCAACCTCACACATTCCTCACCCCTCAACCATGGCTGGCCCCACCATCTCTAACATCAGCCCACTTCCTCCCCCTCTCTTGTTGTCTTCATCCATGTGAAGAAATGTGTTAAAATAAAGGTTTTTTTTTATATATTTATGTAGGTGGGGGTATTATGGTAATTGGGAGGGGTTTTGACTTGGAAATTTTAATGCCACTCTCCCTCACTCTCCCCCATCCTTACCTGGCCGAAACCATTGCTGCAGCAGCCCCCTCTTTTCCCCTATTTTCCCCATCTCTTTTGCTTCAAAAATTCATCAAATACCCATCAAAAAAATCCCAAAATCCAAATCAAGCTCTTACCCATTTTAGTTTAGCCTAACATGTATGGATTGGGGTGAAAAGAGAGCATTTTGGATGGCTAGAATTCAAGGGAGATCTACAAAATTGGGAGGTATAATTTTGACCCTTTAGTGAATTTGTTGTTAATTGCTTGAAATTAGATAATTAGATGCTTAATTAGGGTTTTACTTGAAAACTTGGAAATTCTATAGAGGGGTTTGAATTCGAATTGGTGTTTTGTGTTGTGAGATTATGATTGTGTGATGTATTTAACATGTTAATGCTATGCAAAGTTAATCTAGTTGCTATTTTCCAAATTGTAACATTTAAAATGTACAAAATAAGTTTTGTTGCAAACTAAGTTTTGGAATTTAATTGCATGTGTGAGATTAAAAAATATAATTAGGGTATTCATGATATTATTGACATTTTAAATTGTATTTTAATATTTTAGATCATGCAAGTCCAAGCTAAATTGTTGGTTATGCATTTTTGCTAAAATGGTTGAAATTTGGGTAAAATTGCAAACTAGCTTTTTTGAACGTATATAGTTTGGTGAAATTAAATTGTGGAAATGGTTTGTATGGCTTATTTAAGTTGTTTGATAAGTATTATGGCCATTAGAATTGTTAAAACATCAAACGTTGTATTAAAACGGTAAATTTTGCTTGCTAGGTTTTCGGAAAAATAGCTTTTAAAGTGAATTTGGAGTTTTTTTGTGAATTCTAACCTATTGCATTTTATAATTAGTGTTTGTGAGTACGCAAATGGGTGCGTTTGGGATTTTTCTCGATAGTTTGGTGTTTGTACGCCGAGGTCGAGGGTTTTGGGTTGATTTGTAAAAGCAACCATAGGCTTTGACCTATGTGGGATTCGTGTGTCGTTTTGGTCATGAGTCGGATTTTAATGCGATACGGTGCGTTATGATATGTAGGTACCCCATGTGGACTTCGAGACGACAAGCAAGCGCGTGGCGACATCGGCACCGGCGAGCGAGGACCTGGTGAGTAGATTTATATCTACAGGAAGAAGTCGGGTGGATGGCGTATAGCACCCCGCAGTTCGTTATGATGTATACGAATACGTATACACACATACATTTATTATATGTTGTTTGAGATTATTGATGATAAAGATAGATTCTAGGTGTGATTGGATTAGTTTAGTGCTATGAAACCTTAGAGTAGTGGTTGCACCACACATACACCCCCCCCATACTTGCATACATTCTTCTTTCATTTGTGCTTATATGGGATTATGTTTATGTGTTCACATATGTATGGGACTATGTGTTCATATACTAGATTTGAGAATAGTACTTGGGAATTGAGTTGGGTCGATGAGATTTGATTTGAGGCCATGAGATCGGTGATTTGGCAGGGTTCGTATTTGAGATACGACATGACGTTGTAGCGGGTCCTTTGACGTAGTGTTTCACACACGTGCATGCATACTTAGGCGGTATCAGTATTGTACTAGACGTAGATCAGTACCCCGATCAGGATATTTGATGAAGGGGATACCGATGAATAGTATGATGAATGTGATATTGACCCGTACCCAGATTTGGGATGCCGTACGACGGATTTACGTACGAGCTATATATTGATGTTTGATCCGCACTCTTGACTTGGGAATATCTGATCATAGATATAGTATCGGATGTGATATTATCGAGGCGGGATCACCGACTAATATATATATATATATATATATATATATATATATATATATGTATATATATATATATGTATCGACTCAGATGTTAGGCAGTTTCCTTACCTTCAGTTAGCTTGTTAGTTCAGCCGTATAGTTTAGTGTAGTTGTTAGACTAGGTTAGATTCCTACCTATTTCAAATCTAATGGATCGTGGGTATTTTAAAAGACAGGTCAAGGGATTCTACGAATATTTCAAAAGACGTATCTTTTCTTAAAAACACCGTAGCCTTATATTCAAAACCCCACAATTCATGTTATTTCAAATGGCACCACTGTGGAACTCATATTTTATTAAATGCAGATTAGTTATCATTGTGTTTAGTATTCAGCTCCTGCACATTATTGCTGTTGCTCCACATCGCATACTTATTGTAATTCATATTTCATTATTGATATCATGCTGTTAGGACACCAGCACCATTACCGATGATGCGTATGTACCACGTACACTTACTTGCCGGCTTACACACATCTTCATCGGTAATTACCATGTCACGTACACTTAGAAAATACTTTTGCTTGACTTAGCTTGTTAGTTAGTAGTTTGACATGATATTAGTGTACTTGCCTTATATGCCAGTTTATACATTGTAGTTATTACTTGTCACTTCATGCATACTGTTATTCATTGTTATGCCGCATTCATGGATTCTCTTGCCTATATTCACTAGTTTATGTGCTATTGAGGTTTTGGATTCGGAATTGCATGATATTTCTGGATTTGGGAACCGCGGGTATTTCAAAAGAGAATATGTAATTGTTTTAAAAACCCGGTTACCCTTGATATGATATTTCAGTGCGTCCACCACTCCGCTTAAGAAACCTTAGGATGTACATTTCCTTGCACAGTATTATATTCATTCCTATGACCTATCCTCATCGATATTGGTTATGGTTTTGCTGCCACGATTACATGGGCAGAGAGAGAGCTACAACTAGAGTTGCGTCAGCATGAGCTCGTCACGGACGAGGACTGACCAGGGCGTGATTCCAGAGACGTACGATTGCATAGAGAGGCATCGTTTTAGTGTGTTTTCGCGCCATGAACGTTTGACAGATCGCTTTTACGAGATTTCTCGGACGTGCAGATCGGCACCAGAGGATCAGGATAATGCTAGAGGCCAGCCAGAATGTGATGACCATTGATATATCGCTTACTCAGGATGATTGAGGCGTTGTTTAGTGTATAGACGAATGAGCCAGTTGCTGCTGCAAATGACGAGATATCGCCCAGATGTTGGAGCTGCTGAAGCATGAGTATATACTCAGAGATATGATGGAAGGTCGCTAGTCACCCGAGGGTGAATGACTAGGACATGTGGTTCGTTCGCTTACCCCGATGCGAGGTCATCAGATAGATTGATTTCAGCTAGAGACTACTTCACGCAGATTCGTTGAGAGTTGATAGAGATGATCGAATGTCAGGAACCCATTTCTAAGTTTAAAGTATTCGGAAGACAATACAATTTAATGCTATGGACCTTCTAGAAGAATGAAACCCTAACTCGACGTAATGACCATGGAACGCCTTCGAACCTCAGGGTTTACGGCAGTTTAGCGGTGCCATTTATGAGGCTTGGGTTTGCCCTTCTACGGTTGGTCCACAGGTGCTGTGGTATGTACCAGAATACTATTAAACTGTACTCAAGATGTTGATCTCTTGGAGGATTATGAGGTTCTGACGAATTGATCGGATGGTTCGACATCATTCGGATATCATGTGATAGGACATATTGCTTGGGAGACTCCAGATACGAGTATAGCCGTTGGAGAACAGTCCATGAAGCCACGAGAAGACGAGTCCGAATTAGTCGTCATTGGAGCAGAGTGAAGTAAAGAGTTCGCACGAGATTTCGACAAGATGACGTTCCACTCCGCTGACATCAGAGATGCGATACGCATGCATAGGCGTTGTATATGGATATACCTTCCAGAAGGAGTCGCGATGAGTATGTAGCCATTCCGGAACAAGAAACAGATATAGTGAGAGACGGTAACTTCCGGGCAATTCGGCAGAAACGAGAATTGAGAGAGACCTCGACAAGACCTTTCTGGAATACTATACGAGAATACTTAGACCCAGGAGAGGTCATATTGCGCACACCCAGCAGGCCAGAGTTCGGCATCGTCGACGAGATAGTTGACCAGGTTCAGATAAAGGACCTCAACCAGATGCGTTGTAAGTTGAGCAAGAAAGGACGAGTATGGAGTATATCTCCACATATTGGGACGAGTTCCTGAGGACGTGTTCGGCTAGATATCTTCCACAGAGTGATGAAGATACCAAGTTCGTGATCGAGTCCGTGTGAGAGACTTCGGATTGACCGTAGCCGAGAACATTTGCAGTGCGCAGATAGAGACATGACGTCGAAGTGAACGATGATACAGACAAGTGGGACAAGAAGTTCGTGCGAGATGCTGACGAGCTGTTGTTACTCCCCGTTAAGATTGAAGGTCGGGTATGTCTACAAAGGCGTTGGGACGCGACCAGCTTCCGAGAAAATGTTGTGCTGAGGACGCAGATGTCCATAGAGCAAGAAAAGATTATGCAAGAGTACCATCCTCCGTACAGTTCGGCATAGGAGAGATCATAAGAGACCTTGAGCGGATTCCTTCCAGGACACTGCTGCGATAAGATTTGCACCCAGGATCAGATGTGTGATGTGTATTCAGAGGACCAGAGGTCGGCGCCAGTGACGTGCTGCTTTACGAGTGGTCGTGAGGATTGATCGAGAGATGACCAGAGAAGTGCCGGAACGGAATCGTCCCCGTTAGCACACCTAACAGGGCCGATGAGCCGATGGATTACGAGATTGGCAATCCATAGAGAAGATAAGGTCCCAGAGACAGAGGATGCCAGACCGTGAGCAAGAGGCAAGTGGATATCTTGCGCTGCTAGCATTGGATGCACCGACACCTTCTCGACCTTGAAGGAGGATGTACCGACGACGGTACTTATGATTTATGATTTTGTAATTCAATTATCACGTATCCGTCACCTTGGATTTCGGTATTTTGGGCGATTTACTCGCATTGTTTAGTCTTGATGGCTGAGTTCCATGATACTTGTTTTCGTACACCAAGGTTGCACCTACTGGGCATTTATATCTTGCGCATAGTTGTTACACTTGAGATGTGCTTTATACACCGTTGTGTTGATTATGTTTTGTGCACAGTTATTGCACCTGATATCGTTTTCGTGCCTTGGCTGCACATGCTTATGACTTCATGGATTTCATACAGTTGAGTTAATTTTGTGCATATGATACTCACACGATTTGATTTTTGCACTCGGTATAGCTTATATGTGCTTGTAGTGCATTGATATGTGTTTTGTGCACGCAGTTACACATGTTTATGATTTTTACACCTTGGTACACTCGATGTTGCTATTTATGCATTTGAGTTATTGTTTGGGTTTTGTGCACAGGATGCACCGTATTTGTATTTCTTGCACAGGATGCACCAGTTTTATACTTCGTGCATTTGTTGCACCAGTTTTATGTTTCGTGCGTTTATCGCATCAGATTTATATTTCGTGCCTTTGTTGCACCGGATTTATATTTTGTGCACTATGGTTGCACCTGACTTCGATTGATGTCATTCGATATGTTGATTTCGATTTCATGCCTATGTTATGCATGCGATTTGACTTATGCCTTCGGCATCGTTTACATGCACTTTTAGTGTTTTGATTTGATTTGTGCACGCTGATGCACATGGATGTGAGCTTATATACCGCGGTATACCTGATTTTGATTGAGCCGTATTGTATACCGTCGATTTCGATTCTGATATTGATGTTGATTTCTTGCACTCCGTGCATTTGATTGGACTTTGCGCATGTTCGACACTTGATATTGGATTTCATGATTTCGTGCATGTTGAATGCGCATGATTTAGATTTTATTCGTGCATGATGGATGCACCTGATTTGGATTTTCGCGCGTGTTGAGTGCCTGTTTTGAGATATGATTTTGGTGCACACCCGATGCACCAATTCGGGATTCTTCGTGCATGTCAGATGCACCTGATTTTGCTGTCAGGCACACACGTTGCCTATGACAGATGTTTCGTGCACACCCATTGCACCTAGATGTTGTTTCTGTGCACATCTATGGCACATATATGGATTTTGATATCCGTGCGCACCAGACGCAAAGGGTATTCTTATATACATTCTGGGATTGATTCCTTATGGAGCAGTACGTTTTTATGATATTTTCTATATGTTTTCATAATGAGCAGGACTAGTCGGATGAAAATACCTGGATATACTTTGCATGCATTGATAGTTATCGAAGGGATTTCCAAAAAGTGAGCTATAGTCTCAGTATTTGCCTACGTGTCTGATATGACACGACGCGTTTAAAACTAGGAAACCCTTCTAAATTGTTTTCAAAAACGGCGGAACGTACATATTAAACAAAGATATATACACATATGGTTATTTTCTAACAATAGACGTCTGCCACTGTGCAGTGTTATGCGCATCGCACAGCAACTTAAAAGGGTTTGGCATGCCTTTCCTTCAGCTATTTACATGTATAGATTTGATGTCTACATGTATAATTCTGATATATATCATATTGGTTTTGTTTCGGATTTGACATTTGTGTCTTTACCTTAACTCCAATGATTGCGGAAAGCTTGACGGAGTTTTTCCTTTGAGTTATCTGCTCATTACTCATGCGCATGCATTGCGCTATGATGCGTTTTATGTATTGATGATTTCGGAGCCCCGACGACTTAGTCTTTTACAGAAATGTTTTAGTATTTGAGGGGTTTGAATTTAAATTCGGGGACCGAATTTTTTTAAGGGGGGAAGATTGTAACATTTCAAAATAATAAAATATTATTTTTGGGGAATTTTTATAATTTAATAATAAAATATTGAATATTTTAAATAAGGCGGTATAATTAAATACTGATAAATTGGGAAAATTTTTGGAAAATTATGGAAAATTCTAAAAGAGGGTGTTTTATGGAATTATGGCATTTTAAAGTTTTTTATGATTAATTATATGCTAATTTAGTACTAATCGCGATCAAAAATCGCTATTCGCGCTTTAAACATGTTTTGTGCAAACATGCACCATATATATATATATTTTACACTTGTTGTATTTTCCTACATGTTTTGGGTGCATGGCTTGTTATTTTGGGGTTACTATTGAGGAGAGAAGGAAATTATAAAAGAAAAGGAAAAGATTAAAATATGAAGCATGGGTTAGAGAGAGAAAGAGTGGGTGAGGGTCAACCCTTGTCATGATGCCATTCCTTCATCATTTCCCTTCACTCATTCCCTCTCCCATCCTCTTGTTGCTGCTGCTGCTGCACACCCCCCCTCCTCCTCCAACTTCAATCCCCCAAAACTCCATGAAAATCAACTCAAAACCCAACTCCTATTTCACAAAAAGGATCCACAAGCTCACTAGCTACCCCATGGACCAAGAAAGAGAAGATTTTGAGGACTTTGAGCAACTCAAGAATTTTCTTGAGTTGCCAAAGGAGGTAATTTCTGCACCATTAGTGTACTGTTTTAATTCCTTATGCATCCATACTTGTTTCATGTCGATATCGAGTGGTTTTGAGGACTTAGGAAAACTCTAATTAGGGTTAATGTGAAGTGAGAGTGGTGAGGGGTAATTAAGCTCAGTAGAGGCCACACAAACCCTCTAGTGCTAGAATTCAGGCCAAAAACAGAGACTAGAAACCCGGAATACAGATTTAGAAAAGCCGATATTGGGAAATTGTGGAATCTGTGAGGGTTAGATGGAATCTGCTATCACCCCGAGACTCTGAAATTTATTTTGCAAACACAGAGAGATGTGCAGGCACCCTGGAAGCTAACCCCAAAACCCCATACCCTATCTCCCATTGCAGGCCGCCAATTAATTCCTTCTGGCCGCAATTTGCGGCCAGAGCAGGTTAGAAATGGTTCGTTTTTGTTATAGGGCCTTATCTCCAATAAAATAGACCCTTGGTATATGCAAAATTGACCAATTTGACCTAGGGTAGAATCTGGGACCCTTTTCTATAGTTACTGTTTTGATTCGTGTTTTCGTATTGCGTATTTTAAATTCTGTATTTGTATAATTGCGTTTTACCTCGATTACTTGGCATTTGTACGACGATATCGAGGATTGTTTGATGGTTTTGAAAGCGTACCTATAGGTTCTAACCTATAACCTTTTAAGCGTATCGTTTTGGTTTTCGCGTGTCGTTTTGGTTTTGATTTGGTTTTAATGCGATGCGATACATGTGACATGTAGGTACCCCCACGATGATTCGAGACGATGAAGAAGATGAAGGCAACATCGACACCGACACGCAGGATTCAAGGTGAGTAGATTATATCTACGGGGGAAGTCGGGTGGATGGCGAATAGCACCCCCGCAGTTCGATGTTCAGTATAGCATATATATACTATATATGATAGCTTATTGTGTGTCATGGATATTTGAGATGAGATTAGGTGTATTATGGTTGGATTAGGGCGTAGAGCTAAACTAGTATAGTTCCTAATTGCGAACCCTAGAATAGGTTTACACCCACACGCACACACATGCTTACTTGATATACATATACCTAGATGATGAGGATAGTGGATGATATTTGGAGATGAGTCGATGATATTGGGCATGGTGCCATGAGATCGGTGATATATTGTGATTCGTATTTGGGATACGACATGAGATTGTAGTGGGCCTTTAGGCGTGTGTTTCACACACGCATTTATATTTATATAGATGGTATCGATTTGTACTAGACTTAGATCAGTACCCCAGATCATGTGATATGATGATAATGATACCTGATAATTGATGAGATGAATGTGATATTGACCCGCACCCAGCTATTGGGGATGCCGTACGATGATTTACCGTACGAGCTTTATTTGATTATAGATCCGCACTCATGACTCGAGGATGTCATGTGATATTGTATCATACGCGGTACCTCTGAGGCGGGATCACCGACTATTATAATTTATATATATATATATATATCGACTCGGATTTAGGTGGTTTTCATACCCCTCCTGATTGACTTGTTAGTTAGAGCTGTAGTTTTGCTAGTAAATATTAGGCTAGGCCGATGTCATACCTATTTCAAAATCCAACGAATCAGGAGTATTTTAAAGACAGGCAAGGGATTCTACGGATATTCTCAAAAGACGCATCTTTTCTTAAAAACACCATAGTCCATATTTTACTAAAAACCCCGATTCGTCTTATTTCAAAAGGAAAACTGTATGACATTTTTATATTGATGCAGATGCGTCACTATTGCGTTTATTAGCCGATTTCTGTATATTCTTGTTATTCGCATGGCATTGCATATGCAAATGGTTATTGTTATATTAAAATCATGTTGTTAGGACACCAGCACCATTATCGATGATGCATATGTTCCACGTACACCCGCTTGCTGGATCACACACTTCATCATCGAAAATTGCCATGTCACTACACTGTAGTACTGTCGCATTCAGGATATGACCCTTGCATGGCATACTCGTGTACTTACATATTGTACACTTATACTTGTCCACACATCTATTGTACATTCATACTCGTGTACTTACATATTGTACACTCATACTTGTGCACACATCTATTGTACATTCATACTCATGTACTTACATATTGTACACTCACACTTGTGCACACATCTATTGTACATTCATACTCGTGTACTTACATATTGTACACTCATACTTGTGCATACATCTATAGTACATTCATACTCGTGTACTTACGTATTGTACACTCATACTTGTGCATACATCTATTGTACATTCATACTCGTGTACTTACATATTGTACACTCATACTTGTGCACACATCTATAGTACATTCATACTCGTGTACTTACGTATTGTACACTCATACTTGTGCACACATCTATTGTACATTCATACTCGTGTACTTACATATGGTACACTCATACTTATACACATACATATTTACACATATATAGATGATTCTGGTTTGACATGGAGATCTGGGAACCACAAGATACTTTCTAAAACTGATTCATTTTAAAGAAGCGGTCTTCCTTAAATATGTGCATATTACTATTTCATGTTGCATGATACACCGATATGCTTACATTTCTTTTATATGTCGTATACATCATGCTTTCTGATTATACGCATTGAGATATATTGTTTCCTTGATATTTCTGGATTTGGGAACCGTGGGTATTTTAAAAGAAAGTATATATTGTTTGAAAAACCCGGTTATCCTTGATATGATATTTCAGTGCGTCCACCATGTGTTTTCTCGGTTCTGAGAGTGGCTTGTGAAACCCGATTCGAGGAGCGGTAGGCACCATCTGCGGGTACATCATGGACCCAGTGAGCTACCCTAGGGCAAGAAGACTCGTATATAGTAGACGCTGAGCTTGGCAGGGGAGTACTACCTACCGGTGATTGTATTGAGCTCGGCGGATATCTGGGGGATACCGACCGGAGTTGAGAGATGAGACGGGCCGATCCGGACTGACGGAGCCCTATGTATATGAGGACTTACGTGCCGATGCTAGGTACAGGTTTCATGATGTTTTCGAGTGTCGATGCTTGACACTCAGGTTCTATGATTTGATATGCCGCGAGCGACATATGTTGATTTACATCCTCATACTTCCATGCATATGATTTATGATATTTACATGCATGATGCTTATTGTCATTGGGTGACACGTGGACAATTTCCACATACATATGGTTGACATTGATGATATTGATCACATAGTTGGTGTTAGTGTATATGCCCTAGGGGCCATTATTGTATCATACTAGCTTGTATATTATTTAATGGAAGCTTGGGATATTCACAGTTATATAACAGTCTTGCTAAAAATGGTAGTATGCTACTGGGTTTGTTTTTACTTTAATATGTGCATATGTTTCTTGTAACGTATCGTTTATACATATTAGTAGAGCCCATAGGATCTTTGCTTGATTACCAGCGTTGTGATGGCAGTCACACTAGTAGGGGCTGGGTAGTCTATAAGCAACATCCTATACAGGTCCCTGGTCGTTCGATTATCGAGACAGGGCATCGATACTCCGGAGTAGACTAGTGTGTACGCTTCTCATCCCAGTTGGGGAGATGGTCTGTCCCACAGCCATCAGTACGTCGTACTGGAGATAGTATACAGGTGCTCGTTGGGTTACGGGTACACTGAACAGGACTCGCAGGAGAACTGACTGGATGGTATTATACATAACGTCAAATAGCAGTTCTCAGGTGACATGTGTGCAAATAGTCTGTTGACTTAAGGTCATCATTTGTCTCGTGTGAGTTCCTACTGTGCTTTGATTACTACCCTACCACGGCTCTAAGGAGTCGTGCAAACAGGTTTTAGTTGGGCACAGTCCTAAGCCATATAGAGGCAGTGAGCGACTGTTAGGGATTCGTCTCTCCTGGTATAGGGAGTTGATATCGTACTGTGATCGGTTGGTCATTACCATAAATCCCTAGGCAGGGCAGATTGAGAATTACTGGTGGAATGATCAGTAGATTCTCGCATGGTTTTGAGCCATACCGGCACGACTTGTACGGTTATTAGGGGTCTGACGCTTACCACCTCCCTAGACCATACATGCGATACTCTTAGACGAACAGACCGGACTGCGCAGATATTGTCACGAACAGGCTCAGTAGGAGTTCGGATGGATTTCCTCATCGGCCTTCTTATTGACATCTACCTAGGGACCGTTACGTACAGCTAGTGCCGCTTGCGGTCTGTGGTTAAACCCACTGCCAGCGTAGTGTCGAGTCTTTAGAGTCCCACACAGAGAGTTTCCCTGCTCCAGGAGAAACGATATAGAGGTCGTATGGTTTTACGACAAGGGTTCGGACGCATACGTGTTTAAACGCACGTGCGACGTTCGGACAGTTTTTACTAGCCGGCTTTGGTTTAAGCCAGATTCTAGTATCAGGTTATTGGATTTATACAGTCTAAAGTTTTTCCGTGTTTTCACGGATAGGAGGGGCATTCTCATAATTTTACGCGAAGCTTCTAGAAGCATGGTGATTTGGGGGTTAAGGTGGCATAAGCATTTATTGCTTTAATGACTCATTTGTGTGATTCATCCATGGAGTTAATGATGCATTTATTAGCTAATGACTCATGAGATGAATCACACAAGGTGAATGAATCAACCATGATGATTAATCATTTGAATTATTCATTTGATAAATTATTATGGTTGATATATTCAAATGAGTTCATTTTTCAATATCATTCTTATGCTCACCTTCTCTCTCCTCAAGCTCTCTCTTCAAACCCTAATCCTACCCCTCATGTGTTGAGATCAAGGATTAGATAGACTAATTAATCCATATCCATACTCTATATCACCTAGGTCACTTTGATTAGCAACTAAAGAAACCTAGTTATCTCAAGTTAGAGATCAAGCTTGGAGTAGGAGCTCTCGAGTGGATCGTCTTTAACTCGAGGAGGCCGTTGATGTGCCGACGTTCCAAGGAGCCTACGAGGAGTGGAGGACAGCGATGAAGACCCGAAGGACAAGTAATGTGAGGTATAACTTCGAATCCGAGTAGTTAAACCTCTCATAGTATGTTAGTAACGGTTTAGATACGATTCATGCGCTCAAGTCCGTGTTACGAAGCTTTGATAATTGTTTTTCATATATTCTGCCTCCCCGCAAGTTAGTGGGGTGCGTGACATGGACTTATAGTGGTATCAGAGCCAACTAAACCATTGCTAGCTTGTTAGCAACTAATTAGAACTTCGATCGTCGGAAAAACACGAAAACGAAACCCCGGAACCCCTATCAGTTTCTGTTAATTTTAAACGTGTCGAAAAAAATATTTGATATGCCTTAAAATTCACAGCAGGGAAATATAAGAATTCTGGGAAAATACGATGTCCTAACTCGGCAAGACGGCCGCGGATCCGCGGCTAGATGGTGCTTTTGGCCGCGGATCCGCGGCGGAGTCAACCCCGAGTTGAAGCGGATTTGCTCTGTAATTCATATTTTTTGGTGTTTTGTTTTCCAGTATATTCTGTTTTTGCCCAGGTTACTTCTGTGCTGCTTTGCTTTTGGGGTAGACACGGAAAAAGGTAGTTGATCGATGTTCTAAATTAATTGCTAATCGGGTTTTTATCTGTAATGTTTAATGTGTTCGTAAACCTCCCCTAACTGCTAGTATGTCGGTTGGCAGGGGGTTGCACATCTCTGTAATATTTACTATTTGTGTATATGAACTTGATTGGATCGTTGTGATGATTAGCCGGGGTTTGAGATGAGTTTAATATTCATTCATTCGATGTGATTGTAATATGTTGTAATATTATTTTGCGGGGCGCATCCAGGTTGTGGTTGTAGCCACCGTTGTATTATTTCATTTTTACTATTTTTGCTCCTAGGAAAGACCCAAGGTGGGGTGCACAAACTACCGGGTACTTTGAAGTGTTTAGTGGCCTACTTACGTTGTTGAGGGAGACCGCTTCGCTTCGGGTACTTGGCGGGTAGTTTGCCATACCCGTAGGGGTCTACGGTGGGGTAATGGCTATTCATCATAACTGTGTAATCCGTCTTTTATTGCAGGCTCAAAGCAAACGCGGATTTCTAGTATATCCAATAAAGTTCATCTGTGATCTGGAATGCCTATTATTGTGTCTGACGAATGTACAATATCTATATATGATAGCTATTAGACATCACTTATGTTTTACACCCGCGCTAGCCCAGCCCCCGCTCTGTCGTTAGTTAAGTAACTTAACGGGTGATGACGGGACCCCGTGGCGAATGCGAATGGCATAAGAGGACGTGGTATTTTCGTTGTTTTCTGCAATGATAGGATAAATGATGGAACGCATTATTATAATGCAAAGAAAATAAACCAAAGTTCAATTGTTGGAACAAATTTAAAAACCACTCGGTTATTTTAAAAAGATCAGAATTTTTAATTGCGGAGCTTTAACCACTCCTTTTAAAAAGTATCAGGTTCCTTCGATTATATCAAGTTCACTACATTCACGGTTTTTCCAAAACCATTCGTAGTCTCCGTCATTTCGTATGAATATTCAATAGTATTCAAGCTATGTTTGTTGACCTTCGTCAAGGCATAGTGATTGGTAGCTGTTGGGTGTTCATATGTAGCATAGATAGATGCATTGGTTTGGGACAGTCGTGTTACCTTGTTGACCTTCGTCAAGGGTATATACGGGTGGGTTCAAATTAACCTGGACAATGACGGGTATAACTTGACATGTGACTTATGATTTGTTGACCTTCGTCAAGGTCATAAGAGCATGGGGCAAAAATCCACATCGGGAGTTTCTAAAGAAACTGAAACTTGCTAATGTTGCATACCATTTGGAGTTTGATGAATGTTGGTAGGATTCCTTCAACATTATCATACGATGATATTTGGATCCCGATCCTACTGTGAGTACATGCTACTTATTAGGAGATTCGTCACTTAACGATCAATGCTATAAACCAAGTAGGTACCTAGAAATGTGTCAGCGGGGTTACACCCCCAGAGAAAGAGGTTTTTTAATTAAGGAAATTTGCGAAAGCATTGGAAAACCTCCCTCGAAGTATCAACACTGGCCTGGCTGAACGGTTAAGCAAGTATTGTACGGTGAGAATAGTCCTGGCTAATTCTTCTTTTATGGTTTGAGAAAGGATTCGAGAAACAGCGGGAGCTATCCAGTTTAGATAAATTAAAAACCATTCTAAACTTGCAAGAGCATCATGCTAAAGTGTTTTCTTCTCTTTCTCTAATTGCAGCGACCTTGTGACCATGACTAGGTTACATCTAGATAACAATTTGACTGAATCTGACTTATATGATTGGCAAAGGTCTGTCCAGATGTCCATTGCCTATGACAAGCTGGACCACCCTATTACTACTCAAGATCCCGCCGTCCCAGGTTCAGTTTCTACCGTCGCGGATACGGATATCCGTCAGACAAGGGAAAAGGATAAAACGAAAGCCAAGTGCCTCGTGTTGGCTTCAGTTGATGGTGTATACCAGAAGCAGCACGAGAAGATGGACTCAGTTTCCATCTTTCTCCATAACAAAGATTTATATGGAGAGCAATATCATATCGCAAGATATGAGACCTCGAACGAATTAATTCAAGCGAGGTTGGCTGTCGAGTCATCTGTAGGGGACAACGTCCTTACAATGACTAGCTATATTGATGAGCTCACGGACCTGAAAACCACGTTGGAGAACGGGTCAGATACTGACTTGATTCTACAGTTTCTGCCTTCTACCCTGAAGGAAACCAGGGAATTAGAAGGAAAAGGAAGGGCAAAAGTTTTGGGACTGGATGTAGTAAAAGAGGGACGTTCCTATTGTTGCGGAAATGAACATTGGCAGAAGGATTGCAGAGCTACCAAAGCCAGTAGCCAGGATTCGAAGCATGTTGTGGTTTCGGCTTCGGGTGTGTTTGTGATAGAGAACTGTATGTCTGTTAACCCTACTTCCTGGGTATTGGATACCGGGTCAGGATCTCACATCTGTAATTTGTTACAAGCTCTGAGAAACCGTATGGTTATCGGGATAGATGATATGACCCTCACGGTTGCTAACGGAATGAGCATGAACGCTGAATCCGTAGGGGAATATCATCTTGGACTGACAACTGGGCAGATATTGATTCTGAGGTACGACTTGTAATATCACATATGTATCCTTACTTTCTAAGGAAGGATATGATTTTACTTTTGTAAGCGATGTGGTCCACATCCACCTGAATCAAGTTCTGATTGGGTCAGGTACATTAGAAAATGGAATATACGTATTAAATCAAGCTCAGATTTTCAGTGTCCAGAACACACTTAAAAGAAAGTCTCCGGAAACAAATCAAGCTTTCTTATGGCATTGTAGACTGGGTCACATCAATGAAAGAAGCTTGACTAAGTTACATGCAGAAGGATATTTGGATCCATTCGAATATCAATCATATGCAACTTGTCAATCCTGTCTCAAAGGAAAGATGACAAAGACTCCGTTCACTGGACACGGAGAAAGAGCAAGCGAGCTCTTGGGACTCATACACAGTGACGTATGTGGTCCGATGTCTACAAATGCGCGAAGTGGTTATTCATACTTCATTACTTTCACTGATGATTTCTCTAGGTATGGACATGTCTTCCTGATGAAACATAAATCCGAGGCCTTTGAGAAATTTCAGGAATACAAGAATGAGGTTGAAAAACTAACAGGCAAGAGTATAAAGACACTGAGATCTGATCAAGGTGGTGAATACTTAAGTGCCGAGTTCCTGGGTTACTTAAAAAAGAATGGAATTTTGTCTCAGCTTACTCCTCCATACACACCACAACACAACGGTGTATCAGAAAGACCGAATCGAACCCTATTGGATATGGTTCGTTCCATGATGAGTAAGACTGAGTTACCGCGATCTTTCTGGGGTTATGCACTAGAAATAGCTGCATATCTCTTGAACAAGGCTCCAACCAAGACTGTGCCTACCACCCCATATCAGATGTGGAGTGGGAAGAAACCCTGTCTTAAGTATCTTAAGACATGGGGATGTCCAGCTTTTGTGAAGAAGCAGCATGTGGACAAGCTCGAGGAACGCTCAGTACTGTGTAAGTTTGTGGGATATCCAAAGAACTCCAAAGGATATTATTTCTATTACGCAGAGGAACAAAAGGTTTTTGTTTCTCGTAATGCCCATTTTCTAGAACAGCAGTTTTTAGAAAAGGAAATAAGTAGGAGCGAAATAGAACCGGAAGAAACTCCAGAACCACAAACTACTACTGAAAGTTTGGTAGAACCAGTAGTTCAAGAAGAACAGGACATTCCCGCACCCTTCCGCAGGAGTAGTAGGCCGTCTTATCCGCCTGAGAGATACTACGGTTTTCTTATAGATGGGGATAGAGAGGATTGCATCATTGATGATGATGAACTTACTAGCTTCCAGCAGGCCATCCAGAGAGGCAACTCGGTACGATGGCTAGATGCAATGCGGACGGAAATGAAGTCCATGCACACCAACAAAGTATGGACTTTGGACTTTGCTCCAGATGGGGTAAAACCCATAGGATGCAAATGGATCTTCAAGAAAAAGATTGGTGTAGATGGACAGGTGGAAACCTATAAGGCTAGACTTGTTGCAAAGGGTTTTCGTCAAAGACCTGGTTTGGACTATGACGAAACTTTTTCTCCAGTGGCTATGCTCAAATCCATTCGGTTCCTTCTTGCTATTGCTGCCTTCCATGATTATGAAATCTGGCAGATGGACGTAAAGACGGCTTTTCTGAATGGTAATTTAGAAGAGTGCGTCTATATGGATCAGCCAGAAGGTTTCAATCAGAGTGGGAGCAGCGGTAAAGTATGCAAGTTGCTTAAGTCTATTTATGGACTAAAGCAAGCATCGCGGAGTTGGAACATCTATTTTAATGAAACAGTCAAAAAATATGACTTTATCAAAAATCCAAATGAACCATGTATATGTAGTAAAGTTGTAGCCAGAAGTGTCGTATTCCTCGTCTTGTACGTGGATGACATTCTATTAATGGGAAATGACATTCCTATGCTACAATCTGTCAAAAGATTCTTGTCACACAGGTTCTCCATGAAAGACCTGGGTGATGCCTCTTACATTCTGGGGATCCGGATCTATCGTGATAGATCCAAGAGGATGTTGGGACTTTTGCAGTCCAGGTATATCAACACTATACTGAAAGGATTCTAAGCGCGGTAATCTACCGGCTTGTCACGGAATCACCCTCTCCAAAGAGATGTCTCCCAAGACTGATTTGGAAAGGGAACGCATGTCTATTATACCTACGCTTCTGCGGTAGGCTCTATAATGTATGCGATGTTGTGCACCAGACCAGATGTAGCTTACGCACTAAGCGTGGTAAGCCGGTATCAGTCAGACCCAGGGGAGAATCACTGGATAGCAGTAAAGAACATTCTCAAGTACCTATGAAGGACGAAGGAGATGTTCTTGGTTTACGGCGGAAAAGACCTCAAGTTAGAGGCCTTTGCTGATTCCGGCTTCCAGAGTGATAAAGACGATTCCAAGTCCATGTCGGTTATGACTTTACCCTCAATGGAGGGGCGGTGTGCTGGAAGACTTCCAAGCAGGACACCGTTGCTGACTCAACGATGGAAGCGGAGTATATTGCTTCTTGCGATGCCATAAAAGAAGCAGTCTGGATGAAGAAGTTCCTAACAGAACTTCAGGTGGTTCCTACCATAGTTGATCCAATACCTTTGTATTGCGACAACAACGGAGCTATAGCTTTAGCGAAGGAACCAAGGTCCCAACAGAAGTCCAGACACATCTTAAGGCGGTATCACATGATCAGGGAGATCATTGATCGTCGGGAGATCGAGGTTCGGAGAGTTGCTACTGAAGAGAACATTGCTGATCTATTCCCGAAGGCCCTACCTCAGATTCAGTTCGAGAGGCTACTCGAGATCATCGGTCTTCGATACGCCAGTACATGGCCCTAGTGCAAATGGGAGATTGTTAGTGTATATGCCCTAGGGACCATTACTGTATCATACTAGTTTGTATATTACTTAATGGAAGCTTGGGATATTCACATGTATATAACAGTCTTGCTAAACATGGTAGTATGCTACTTGGTTTTTCTATCTTGATATGTGAGTATACGTATTGATAGAGCTCTTAGGATCTTGCTTGACTACCAGCGTTATGATGGCAGTCACACTAGTGGGGGCTGGGTAGTCTAAAAGCACATCCTTTTTTTCAGGTCCCTAGTCGTTGGATTATCAAGACAGGGCATCGATACTCCGGAGTAGACTAGTGTGTACGCTTCTCATCCCAGTTGGGGAGATGGTCTGTCCCACAGCCGTCAGTACGTCGTACTGGAGATAGTATACAAGTGCTCGTTGGGTTACGAGTACACCGGAAAGGACTCACAAGGAACTGTTGGTTGGGTTTTATACCAGTCGTCAGTTAACAGTTCCCAGGTGACATGAGTACAGCATAGTCCACAGACTTGACACTGCTACTTCGTCTCGAGTGTGTCCCACTGTTCTTAGATTGCTACCCTACCACGGCTTAAAGGAGTCATGCAAACAGGTAGCAGTTGAGTGCAGTCCCGAGCACTTGGAGGCAGTGGCGGTTAGAAAGGATTCGTCCCTCCCGGTATTGGGAGTTGATATCGCGCTGTGTCAGAGAGCCATTTTGCAAAGTCCCTTGCCAGGGCAAGCGAGATTTGCTGGTAGGTTCCAGTAGTTTCTCAGGATGTAATAGGCTTCACTCCGACATGACTTATACCGCTATTAGGGGACTGACGCTTGCCACCCCCTAGGCCCGATATGCGATAGTTTTAGACGAACAGACCGGACTGTACGGAGATTGTCACATCAGGCTCAGTAGGAGTTCGGATGGGTTTCCTCATCGGCCATCTTATCGACATCTACCTGGGGACCGTTACATACAGCTAGTGCCGCTTGTGGTCTGTGGTTAAACCCACTGCCAGCGTAGTAGTCGAGTCATTAGAGTCCTACACAGAGAGTTTCCTTGCTCCAGGCGAAACGATATAGAGGTCGTATGGTTTTATGACAAGGGTTCGGACGCATACGTGTGTTTACGCACGTACGACTTTCTGACAGTTTTTACTAGTCGGCTTTGGTTTAAGCCAGATTCTAGTATCGGGATATTGGATTTATACAGTCTAAAGTTTTTCCGTGTTTTCACGGATAGGAAGGGCGTTCTCGTAATTTCACGAGAAGCTTCTAGAAGATGGTGACTTGGGGGTTTAGGTGGCATATGCATTAAATGAGATTAGTGACTCATTTGTGTGATTCATCCATGTCATTAATGCATCATAAATGCTTAATGACTCATGGAGATGAATCACCCATTTGTATTTATGAAGCATGGTTGTTAAATCCTATTTTCTATTTATTTGATAAAGATTAATGCTTCATATATATCATGATAGATCACAATCTCATTCTCATTCTCATGCTCACCTTCTCTCTCCTAAAGCTCTCTCTCTTCAAACCCTAATCCTCCCCTCTCATGTGTTGAGATCAAGGATTAGAATAGACTAATCACTCCATAATCCAACTCTATATCACCTGGGTTACTTAGATTAGCACTTTAAGAAACCTAGTTACCTCTAGTTTGAGGTGAAGCTTGAAGTAAAGCTCTCGGGTGGATCGTCCACTACTTGGAGAAGGCCGAGGAGGAGGTGGAGAACGAAAAGATGAAGGACACGGTTCATTAGGTATAATCACTTCACATAATAGTTTAGAACTCCTATGTTTATTGTTAGTTATCGTTTAGCACCGATTCTTGCGGTTAGTCGATGTTATTGCATAGAACAAGATCGTTTTTTAAATTTCCGCCTCCCCGCAAGTCGTGGGGTTTAGTACATCGACTTACACAGTGTTGGTCCAATACCTCTGTATTGCGACAACAATGGCGCTATAGCTTTAGCGAAGGAACCCAGGTCCCATCAGAAGTCCAGACACATCTTAAGGCGGTATTGTTAGTTATATGTATGCCCTAGAGGCCATTACTATACATAGGATGTATATTGTAGTGGATGCTTGGACATATATAGGTAGGACTTTCTTGCTCTTCATGATAGTATGCTATCTGGTTGCTCTTTACCTTAACGTGTACACTGATTGTCTGTCTGTTACATGTTGGTAAAGCCTTTAGGATGTGTACTTGACTACCTGGACTATGATGCGGATCATACTAGTGGGGACATGGTAGTCTATAAGTACATCCTTTAAGGTCCCTAGTCGTGGGTGTATCGAGACGGGGCATCGATATACCAGAGTAGACTAGCGTATACCTTCTCGACCCATACAGATGGGCGATGGATGATCCCATATCCATTGGTGTTTGACATCAGAGATGATATACGGGTGCTCAGTGGAGACTGGGTACACTGGACGGACTCGCCGAGAACTCCCAGATGGTATTATACCTTACGTCAGATGGCAGTTCTCTGGTGACACCTGTACAGGTTAGTCTGTAGACCCGAGATCGTCATAGAATCTTGTGTGATTCCCACTGTGCTTTGATTTCCACCTTACCACGTCCAAGAGGGCGTGCAAAACGGTGGTTTTCGGGTACAGTCCCGAATCACATGGAGGCAATGAGCGATAGGAGGGAATTCGACTCTCCCGGTATAGGGAGTTGATGTTGCGCTGTGTTCGATTGGCTATAACCGGAAATCCCTGGCCAGGGTTGCTGAGATTTACTGGTAAGTGTTACCAGTAGTTTCTCGAACTGTTATAGACCTCATATCGACACGACTTATCGAGCTACTAGGGTCTGACGTTTACCACCCCTAGGCGAGATATGCGACATATCAGACGACAAGACCGGACTGTACGGTAAGTGTTACTGGTTGGATTCACAGGAGTGTGAGCGGGCTTGCTCGTTGATCTTCTGATCGCTCAATACCCGGGTGGCCGTTACGTTTAGCAGACCGCTTGCGGCTTGTGGGTGTTTGATATGATCATCACCTGCTGCCGGCGTATTGACGAGTCTTTAGAGTCCTACACAGAGGTTTCCAGGCTCAAGCGAAACGAAATAGGAGCGCATATGAGATATGTGCGGGACCGAGAATAATACCAGTATGTGATACTGTATTCTATTCTCGCAATCTGTATCATTGGACGGTTATATGAAATATAGCCGGGTTACCGAATCAAGTGTTGATTTGATACATTGATACACTTGATATTAGTCGGTTATATGCAATATGACCGGATCATTAAATCAAGTGTTGATTTAATGATTTAATGTATAATTATATATTTGATATATTACTTTACATTAACTAGTATTTGTTCACTTAAGATTATTTTCTCACTTGAATGTGCACATTGTATATATGATATAGTTTTGTGCACTAGTTTGTATCATGTTTGATGATACATGCAAACTTGGGTGTGTGTATGCTTTGAACCATGTTTAGGTAAATGGTTAGGGTTTTAATTTATTTGTTTATTTATTTATTCCTTTTAGCAAAAACAAAATGGGTGGCTTTCTTTGTTTTACACTAGAAGCTTCATGATACTTTTGACAAAGTCTTAGCCATTTTGTTTTTATCCTTAACATAACCATTTAACTAAACCCTAGTTTATTCTCTACACTTGTTACACTCACCCATGGTTGCTAAATGATAAGAATCACTTGGATTTTCTATTATCAAATAATTCCTTTTCTTTCTTCTTCTTCATCTTCTTCATGAGTTGAAGAAACCTTACTAGAAAATTTCAAGTGATGATTCCAAGTGAGAAAGCCAAATCCAAAGTGAACCCACTTCCTATTTCTTCATCCTCTACCACTTGCCATGTTGTATTGGGTGTTTTCTTCACAAGTTTCATGACCTAGTGAAGATGGAGCTTGAGTTAGAGTTGTCTCGACGTAGATCATTTTCGGCATCGAAGTCAACGACCTAGCCCGCTCATTTCCCCGACGAAACCATCGCTAGAGTCCAGGATCCCGGTGATCGCAGCGAAGGGACGTCATCATAGAGCTAAAGAAGTGGTGGACCGGATCTACAAAGGTTGTATTTCCATTCACTTAGTAGTTAAGTTGTTAACTTGTTTCTTTTTCGTCTAATCTCTAGTTAACGATCTAGTTTAGGGTTTCTCGGCACCGGAAAATTTTAATTTGGCATGGTTGATGCCTTGTGGAGCCACATGAGTGTGCCTAGGAACCCTACAGTGGTATCAGAGCCTAGCTAGAGCCTTAGGCGAAGTGTAGACGAAGTTAGAAACCCGATCGAACCCCGAAACCCTAGATTTCACCCTTCTCTGTACATTTTTGAAAACAATGGATTTTTCTATATTAAAAATATGCAGAAAAATCAGCAGGGAATTATATGGACCCATGTGCAAAACGAGACCCTAAGTCACTTGAACGGCCGCGGAACTGCGGCAATGACATGCCATTAGCGGCGGTTCCGCGGGTAAACTATTGAGTTAAGGTTTCTAGTTTGTACAGTTTCCTCCGTATGTGTTTCCTGATGTTTCTGGGTACTTTTAATATATACTCAACAGTTGCGTTTTCTGGGTTATTTTGGGGACTCGGTGATTCGATCGGATTGTTTAACTTTGTCTATGTGTTTTTCCGAGTATTTTAGAACTTGTTGAATAGTTCGACCGGATATAAATACCCAATTTTTCCCCTGCCGGGAAATTTCCAACTGTTGGATTTTTCCGTAGTTTGAGAAAGTTCTGAGTAGTGCAAGTAACGCGATGGACCCTCTAGAAGACAACAAACCTTAACTCGATTATGTGACCGTCTTGAACTGCCCTTTGAACCTTAGGGTTTGGGGCAGTACGGCGTGCCACATGTGAGGCGTTGGCTTGACCCTTCTACGGCTGGACCTTTGGTACTGAGGCATGAAGTGAATGTTTTTAAACTTATTTCATGTGTTGAGCTGTTTCGGGAAAACTTGGGTGTTTGATTGTTCGATCGGAAAGTTTAACATATTCTATTTATCTGGAATGTGATACAATATTTGGAATTCACAAGTAGTTATGAGATAACTAATATGAATGTTATAAACATAGCAGTTTAGTCTCACTTGATCGGTTGCCACGAAATTTTGATGCGATCAAAAGTCCGTCGCAATCGCGTAGCGTACGCGGATACTCGCCGGTAAACTTAATAGATAGCTACGCCCCATAGCCCCGACCAAGTGACTGTAGGAGAACTCCGTCGCCGAAAGCATCCGTTCGGGTGCTCGCGGCAGCGGTGTTCCGCCTTAGTGCACTTCGTCGACGGTATCGGGGGTGCGGCCGTCTACTAAAGTTTGCGACGAGCATTCGGTCAGGATGCCGGGAATCTTGTTGAATTGCCCGACTAGATATTGAAAAGAGTTTTCGATAAATGAGCCAAAAATGCGGGGTTTATAATTGTTAGGCATGTGATGTTTAAGGAATTCATTTGATTAGGCATGCGATGTCTAAAGTGTTTGCGGATTCCAACTGTTGTAGTTTTACACTTTCTTTTCTGCGACCGTAAGTGTAATATGTGATATTGCCGGTTTCGTTGCTATATGTCAACGACAATTGGGATACGCATGTTTACTTACGTTGATGACATGTGATGTTATGTGTTGCTGGATATGTTATATTGGATCGTCGTGTTTGAATAGCCGGGTTTTTTTTATGTAAGATGAGTGTTTTTTTCATTTTCATTCATGTAAAAACTTATATGTAATATTCTTTTATTGGGGCACTTCCAGGTTGCGGAAGATATCACCTTTTATATATTATTTACTTTTCCGCACTAGGATAGACCCAAGGAGGAGGGCATAAGTAACCGGGTTCTGGAGTCCAGTGGGAGACCAACTCGAGGAGTCGAGTCCGGGTCTCCTAACTCTAGAATTGGTAGGGTTGCTTGCCGCTCTCGTAGGGGTCTAGGGGTGTGGGTTTGGCTATTCATCACTACCGTGGAATCCGTGTTTTATACAGGCTCGTATTCAAAACACGGACGTCCTAGTATATCCATTATTTCATATATGATTCTTCTGCTGCGATATCTGTGATGTGATCAGTTGATATGCTGTGATGGATACTGTATATAGTATATATGATATATTATATAGACGTTACTTATGTTTTACACCCACGCTAGCCCTGCCCCGCTCTGCCGTTAGTCTCCTAACCTAACGGTGCACGAGGGGACATCGAGGCGAACACGGATGGCATAAGTGTACATCGTATTTATCTGTGATGTTTAGGTGACTTAAATGATGGGACTTCATTAATATGATTAATGAAAGAAAAAGAAACCTAAAGATGTTGTGGAATCGAATTTTCGAAAACAGGTAGCTACAGTTCTTGCTTTGCATCTCGGTGTTCCTTGTAGAAAATCCTGCACCTTATTCGATGAGGAAAGGGTCGAGATCCCTTCACCGGGAGTGACCCCTTTAGCAATAACTGGCAGATGCTACACACTCGGTTTGTCTTTTGATTGCTTCTATAGTTTCTGCTTTGCACAGCGGTATATATGATATATCCTGTACCTTATTCGATGAGGAAAGGGCCGACGATCCCTTCACCGGGAGTGACCCCTTTAGAAAAACTAGAAAAGCCTCAAAAGCACTCCATTTTAAAATCATTTGATTCTACAACGATATCAAGTTCATTACGCAATAGGTTTTCAGAAAAACCTGTCGTAGCCCTCTGTCATTTCAGATAAGTCCTACTTAGTATTCGTGCTATGTTTGTTGACCTCCGTCAAGGCGTAGTGTGCGGTAGCTAACTAGTATTTATCTGCTTATGCATATGAAGCAGATTGGATTAGGGTAGTCATGTGACCTTGTTGACCTCCGTTAAGGGTCGTGCGGGTGGGTTTGATTCAATCAAGAAATGACGGGTTGAACTTGACTAGTAGCCTATGGTTTGTTGACCTCCGTCAAGGTCATAGGGTGCTAGGGGCAAAATTATCGGGAATTTCAAGTGTTGAAATTTGCAATGAGATTGCATACCTTCTATGAGATAGTTGGATCCCGATACCCACTGCGAGTAATTGTTACTCCTGGGAGAGTTTTACACTTTAAAATTAGCTGATCTAGTTACGCCTCTTGGAAAACGAGGTTTACTGTAATTAGGTCCGTGCGAAAGCACGGGGAACCTCCCTCAAAGTACCGACACTGGCCTGGATGAAAGATTGGCGAACTTGTAGCGTGTAATTAATCCCGGCTAGACTTTTCTTTTAGGGTTTGAAGGAAGATTTGATAAAAACAGTGGGAGCCATCCTGATTAGATAAAATAATAACCAATCTGATCTTGCAAGAGCGCACGCAGAGTGTTTTCTTCTCTCTCTCTCTCCTGGTAGCGACCATGTCACACCTTAATCAAGATAATAATACGGATGTATTGACCGAACCCGCTTGCTATACTGAGCTGGGGAACGTTGGTCCGGCTCCAACTTATAATTGTTATAAGACAGAGCAGGAAATAGAGGAATACCTGAATTCCTATGCCGCCCAAACGAAGAAAGTGCATATGATGCATCTCCTTCGGGTGTGTTCATTACAAAGAACTGTTTCTCAGTATCCTTTACGTCCTGGGTATGTGATACCGGATCAGGATCCCGCATATGTAATCTGTTACATGGGCTACAGATAGGTGGAGAGCTGAGGACGGGTGATAAGTTTCATGAGGCAGAAAACGGTGCAAGTGTTACAGCCAAGTCTGTTGGTCACTGTCACCCTGTATTACTAGAATAAATTGATTCTGAACGAATGTTATTAGATACCGAACCTGATATACAACATCATATCAGTCTCTTTATTAGTAAAGAAAGGATATAATTTTGTATTGTTGGATAATGTTTTGAACATTTTCTATATCAAAAGTTGATCGGTTTAGGCACGTTATCTAAAAGCATTGACGTTCTAAATCAAAGTACAGTTCTTAGTATACAGAACACACACAAGAGGAAGAGTTCAGAAATGAACGAATCCTTCTTAAGGCATTGTAGACTAGGTCATATCAATGTGACCCGACTAGCTTAAGTTACATTTTAGATGCATATTTAAATCAGTTTGAATTTACATATTGTGAAACTTGCCAGTCATGTCACAAAGATAAGATGATCATAGCTCTGTTGATTGGAAAGAGAGAAAGAGTCAGTAAACTTTTGGGATTGATACATGCTGATGTATAAAGGTCCCCTGTCTACACATGCCAAGACCGGTTCTTTGTACTTCATTACATTCTCTGATGATCTCTCAAGATTCAGACATATGTTCCTGTTGAAACATAAGTCCGAAGCTTTTGAGATATTCATATGAATATAAGTTAGAAGTAGAGAACCAAAAACCGGGTAGAAGTATTATGTCCTATGATGAGATCAAGGAGGAGAATACTTGTGCATAGAATTCCTGGACTATCCTAAAGGAGAATGAGATTCTCTCTCAGCATTACTCCTCCGTATACATCATAGCACGATGGTATATCTGGGTGGAGCAATAGCACCCTATGTCATATGGTGTGCTCTATGATGAGTACTACTGAGTTTCCTATTTCCTTTTGGGAGTTATGCACTTATGAAGTTGCATATCTATTGAATAGGGTTCAAATCAAATCTGTTGCCTACCACTTCATATGTGATATGGAAAGGGAAGAGTCCATATCTTAAGTTTGTTAAGATTTGGGGTTGTCCAGCCTATATCTAAAAAGCAAAATCCGGACAAGCTCGAGGCAAGATCTGTTATGTAGAACTGGAAATGTTCCAGCTATACAAACTGCAGCTGATGATTTGAAAGAACCAAAGGATTTAATAGTTACCAATGAACCTCAGCCTCTTCGCCGATCTAGTAGTGTTCCTCACCCACCTGAGAGATACTTATGTTTCTCTATGACAGTGGGAGCGAGGATTGCATCATGAGATGTTGACCCAACTAGTTTCGAGCTGGCCATCAGGAGTAAGACTCTATAAGAATGGCTGGATGCTTAGTGATCTGAGATGGAATCCTTATACACCAATAAAGTATGGACTTTGGTTGCTTTATCTGAAGGGTTAAATCCCCATCAGGAGTAAGTATATCTTGAGAAGATTACTTGGTGTACATGGAAAGGTTGAGACTTTCAAAGCTAGACTTGTTAAAGGTTTGCATCATAGACCAGATGTGGCTAATAATGAAACCTTTTCTGGGGCCTATGCTTAAGTCCATCCAGATCCTACTTGCCACGGCTACATACTATGACTACGATATCTGGTGGTTGGGTGACATGACAGCTTTTCTAAATGATGTTTTAGAAGAGGGCGTCTATAAGTACACAGCCAGAGGGCTTCGTAGACAGTGGGAGCAGCGGAAACGTGCACAAGTTGCTTTATAGGATAAAGCAGGCATTGCGGAGTTGGAACGTCTGTTTTTATGTAGTAGTCAAAGAGTTTGACTTCATCAAAATGGTAGATGAACCTTGTATATACAAAAAGGTAGTAGGGAGTATGGTGGTGATCCTCGTAGAGTACGTGGATGACATACTCTTGATAGAGAAGGAGTTTCCTATGCTACACTCAGTCAATTTCCGCTTATCACAAAGATTATCCATATAGGATCAAAGTGATACCTTCTAAATCCTGAGTTTTGATCTATGAGATAGATCTAATTAGATGTTAGGATACTCACTAGTTGTAGTGAGATGGTATCAATTGATCCTGGGGAGAATCACTGGAAGTGTTCCAGGGTGATATGGACGACTGAATGTTAGTCACAGGCATTGTCTTTACCCTTGGTAAAGGGACGGTATGTTGGAAGAGTTCCAAGCTAGATACCGTAGCTTACTAGACGATAAAGGCTGGATACATCGCTACTTAAGATGCTACCAAAGAGGCTGTCTCGGTGTATATTAGTTCATGAGATGAACTCCGTTCCTCCCATTGTGTGACAATGGAGTTGTGGCTTATGCCAAGGAACGCCCGTCCCGTCAGTGATCCAGACATATTCTAAGGCAGTATCACCTGATCATGGAGATAGATGATCTCCAGGGTGATCGAGGTAAGGAGAGTAGACTCAGAGGACAACACGGCGGATCCACTCACAAAGGCTTTTTCCCAGAGAGAGACTTTTATGGGATGGTTAAGTATGAGATACTACAACCACTGCTATCAGATGGCCCTAGTGCAAGTGGGAGATTGTTAGTTATATGTATGCCCTAGAGGCCATTACTATACATAGGATGTATATTGTAGTGGATGCTTGGACATATATAGGGAGGACTTTCTTGCTCGACATGATAGTATGCTATCTGGTTGCTCTTTACCTTAACGTGTACACTGATTGTCTCTCTGTTACATGTTGGTAAAGCCCTTAGGATGTGTACTTGACTACCTAGACTATGATGCGGATCATACTAGTAGGACATGGTAGTCTATAAGTACATCCTTCAAGGTCCCTAGTCGTGGGTGTATCGAGACGGGGCATCGATATACCAGAGTAGACTAGCGTATACCTTCTCGACCCATACAGATGGGCGATGGATGATCTCATATCCATTGGTGTTTGACATCAGAGATGATATACGGGTGCTCAGTGGAGACTGGGTACACTGGACGGACTCGTCGAGAACTCCCAGATGGTATTATACTTTACGTCAGATGGCAGTTCTCTGGTGACACTTGTACAAGTTAGTCTGTAGACCCGAGATCGTCATAGAGTCTTGTGTGATTCCCACTGTCCTTTGATTTCCACCTTACCACGTCCAAGAGGGCGTGCAAAACGGTGGTTTTTGGGTACAGTCCCGAATCACATGGAGGCAATGAGCGATAGGAGGGGATTCGTCTCTCCCGGTATAGGGAGTTGATGTTGCGCTGTGTTCGATTGGCTATAACCAGAAATCCCTGGCCAGGGTTGTTGAGATTTACTGGTAAGTGTTACCAGTAGTTTCTCGAACTGTTATAGACCTCATATCGACACGACTTATCGAGATACTGGGGTCGGACGTTTACCACCCCTAGGCGAGATATGCGACATATCAGACGACGAGACCGGACTATACGGTAAGTGTTACTGGTTGGATTCACAGGAGTGTGAGCGGGCTTGCTCGTTGATCTTCTGATCGCTCAATACCCGGGTGGCCGTTACGTTTAGCAGACCGCTTGCGGCTTGTGGGTGTTTGATATGATCATCACCTGCTGCCGGCGTATTGACGAGTCTTTAGAGTCCTACACAGAGGTTTCCTGGCTCAAGCGAAACGAAATAGGAGCGCATATGAGATATGTGCGGGACCGAGAATAATACCAGTATGTGATACTGTATTCTATTCTCGCGATCTGTATCATTGGACGGTTATATGAAATATAGCCGGGTTACCGAATCAGGTGTTGATTCGATATATTGATACACTTGATATTAGTCGGTTATATGCAATATGACCGGATCATTAAATCGAGTGTTGATTTAATGATTTAATGTATAATTATATATTTGATATATTACTTTACATTAACTAGTATTTGTTCACTTAAGATTATTTTCTCACTTGAATGTGCACATTGTATATATGATATAGTTTTGTGCACTAGTTTGTATCATGTTTGATGATACATGCAAACTTAGGTGTGTGTATGCTTTGAACCATGTTTAGGTAAATGGTTAGGGTTTTAATTAATTTGTTTATTTATTTATTCCTTTTGGCTAAAACAAAATGGGTGGCTTTCTTTGTTTTACACTAGAAGCTTCATGATACTTTTGACAAAGTCTTAGCCATTTTGTTTTTATCCTTAACCTAACCATTTAACTAAACCCTAGTTTATTCTCTACACTTGTTACACTCACCCATGGTTGCTAAATGATAAGAATCACTTGGATTTTCTATTATCAAATAATTCCTTTTCTTTCTTCTTCTTCATCTTCTTCATGAGTTGAAGAAAGCTTACTAGAAAATTTCAAGTGATGATTCCAAGTGAGAAATCCAAATCCAAAGTGAACGCACTTCCTATTTCTTCATCCTCTACCACTTTCCATGTTGTATTGGGTGTTTTCTTCACAAGTTTCATGACCTAGTGAAGATGGAGCTTGAGTTAGAGTTGCCTCGACGTAGATCATCTTCGGCATCGATGTCAACGACCTAGCCCGCTCATATCCCCGATGAAACCATCGCTAGAGTCCGGGATCCCGGTGATCGCAGCGGAGGGACGTCATCACGGAGCTAAAGAAGTGGTAGACCGGATCTACAAAGGTTGTATTTCCATTCACTTAGTAGTTAAGTTGTTAACTTGTTTCTTTTTCGCCTAATCTCTAGTTAACGATCTAGTTTAGTGTTTCTCGGCACCGGAAAATTTTAATTTGGCATGGTTGATGCCTTATGGAGCCACATGAGTGTGCATAGGAACCCTACAGGTATCACCTAATCAGGGAGATTGTACATCGCCAGGAGATCGAGGTGAAGAGAGTAGAGACGGAGAATAACATTGCTGATCCATTCACAAAGGCCATTCCTCAGACACAGTTCGAGAGGCTATTCGAGATGATAGGTTTGCGATATGCCAGCTCATGGCCCTATTGCAAGTGGGAGATTGTTAGTGTATATGCCCTAGGGGCCATTATTGTATCATACTAGCTTGTATATTACTTAATGGAAGCTTGGGATATTCACAGTTATATAACAGTCTTGCTAAAAATGGTAGTATGCTACTTGGTTTGTTTCTACTTTAATATGTGCATATGTTTCTTGTAACGTATCGTTTATACATATTAGTAGAGCCCATAGGATCTTTGCTTGATTACCAGCGTTGTGATGGCAGTCACACTAGTGAGGGCTGGGTAGTCTATAAGCAACATCCTATATAGGTCCCTGGTCGTTGGATTATCGAAACAGGGCATCGATACTCCGTAGTAGACTAGTGTGTACGCTTCTCATCCCAGTTGGGGAGATGGTCTGTCCCACAGCCATCAGTACGTCGTACTGGAGATAGTATACAGGTGCTCGTTGGATTACGGGTACACCGGACAGGACTCGCAGGAGAACTGACTGGATGGTATTATACATAACGTCAGATAGCAGTTCTCAGGTGACATGTGTGCAGATAGTCTATTGACTTAAGCTCGTCATTTGTCTCGTGTGAATTCCCACTGTGCTTTGATTACTACCTTATCACGGCTCAAAGGAGTCGTGCAAACAGGTTTTAGTTGGGCACAGTCCCGAGCCACATGGAGACAGTGAACGACTGTTAGGGATTCGTCTCTCCCGGTATAGGGAGTTGATATCGTACTGTGATCGGTTGGTCATTACCATAAGTCCCTGGCCAGGGCTGATTGAGAATTACTGGTGGACTGATCAGTAGATTCTCGCATGGTTTTGAGCCATACCGGCACGACTTGTACGGTTATTAGGGGTCTGACGCTTACCACCTCCCTAGACCATACATATGATACTCTTAGACGAACAGACCGGACTGCGCGGATAGTGTCATGGACAGGCTCAGTAGGTGTTCGGATGGGTTTTCTCATCGGCCTTCTTATCGACATCTACCTAGGGACCGTTACGTACAGCTAGTGCCGCTTGCGGTCTGTGGTTAAACCCACTGCCAGCATAGTGTCGAGTCTTTAGAGTCCCACACAGAGAGTTTCCCTGCTCCAGGCGAAACGATATAGAGGTCGTATGGTTTTACGACAAGGGTTCGGACGCATACGTGTTTAAACGCACGTGCGACATTCGGACAGTTTTTACTAGCCGGCTTTGGTTTAAGCCAGATTCTAGTATCGGGTTATTGGATTTATACAGTCTAAAGTTTTTCCGTGTTTTCACGGATAGGAGGGGCGTTCTCATAATTTTACGCGAAGCTTCTAGAAGCATGGTGACTTGGGGGTTAAGGTGGCATAAGCATTTATTGCTTTAATGACTCATTTGTGTGATTCATCCATGGAGTTAATGATGCATTTATTAGCTAATGACTCATGAGATGAATCACACAAGGTGAATGAATCAACCATGATGATTAATCATTTGAATTATTCATTTGATAAATTATTATGGTTGATATATTCAAATGAGTTCATTTTTCAATATCATTCTTATGCTCACCTTCTCTCTCCTCAAGCTCTCTTTTCAAACCCTAATCCTACCCCTCATGTGTTGAGATCAAGGATTAGATAGACTAATTAATCCATATCCATACTATCTATCACCTAGGTCACTTTGATTAGCAACTAAAGAAACCTAGTTATCTCAAGTTAGAGATCAAGCTTGAAGTAGGAGCTCTCGGGTGGATCGTCTTTGACTCGAGGAGGCCGTTGAAGTGCCGACGTTCCAAGGAGCCTACGAGGAGTGGAGAACAGCGATGAAGACCCGAAGGACAAGTAACGTGAGGTATGATTTCGAATCCGAGTAGTTAAACCTCTCGTAGTATGTTAGTAACGGTTTAGATACGATTCATCAGCTCAAGTCCGTGTTACGAAGTTTTGATAATTGTTTTTCATATATTCTGCCTCCCCGCAAGTTAGTGGGGTGCGTGACATGAACTTACAGTTGGATGATATCCACATACATATAGTTGACATTGATGACATTGATCACATAGTTGGATGATATCCACATATTCATAGACTTCATAATATAGTCGACATTGATCATACCTCATATTTATGATATGTTATTACCTAAGGCAATGACACGAGCTGTAACAACCCTAATTTTTATATACACTTTTCTGTACAAACTTTTAAATTTTTTTTTAAAATCTATAAAGAAGTATTTTAATCTGAGCACAAGATATATATAATTAATTATTTTGTTTTTAAATAATTTCATTTTTTAGTGTACATAAAATTGTTTTAAAATTAAAGTGTACTTGGAATATTTAATTCTGCTGATATCATTTTAAGTATCTATTTTTTTACAATAATTACAAGAAGAAGCTTGTAGCTCATTAGTAACACCTTGCACTGCTGAACCAAGTCACCAGAGTTCGAATCCCATGCCCCACATATTTTTATATCTTTTTGTTTTAAAATTTTTTTGGGAAGTCAACGGTCAAACAACCATAACACACAAAATTAATGCGGTATATAAAAAATAAAGTTCACCATAAATCCCCCCATGTGAAACCCTACCGAATGAGCCCCGACTCGGCCCCAACTCGGCCAAGTCGGCCGACGGCTTGGCCGAATCGGCCGGCGCCGCCGGCCGGACTCGGCCGGTAGGCCGAGTCGTCAACACGGAAAAATTCCGTGTTGACTTGGTCAACCCCCCTGTATACTTTATTTTCCCAGAACTGTTATCATTTTCTCATTAAACCTCTTTTACTCCCAAAATTAATGAAATTTTAATGAATTTTTACATTTTTTAATATTTTTTTAATCCAAACCCTAACCCTAGCCTAGTCCTATATAAACACCCCTACCCTCTACCATTTCACCCTACAACTCTAATTCCACTCTCTCAAATTCTCAAGAGAACTCGGTACGAAGAAAAAGAGCAAGAAGCGAAGCGCTGCCGAAACCGACGACGAATTCCGGCGATCGTAATAGAACCTTCACGACGTTTTCGACGCACCGACAACCACCACTTCCTTAGCCTCCTTAGATTGTCCAAACTTGTAAGTCCCATCTCTTCTATCTCTCTTTTCTTTTAATAAAAAAATATGACTTTTTGGAACCCGACTGAAAGCGGAACAAACCGATTTTCGATTCGGTTTTTCTATAAATTTGCACTTGTCACTTAATCCATAATACCCAAACCTATCCATGATGACTATTAATCACCTAGAAACTAATTTAAATAAAGTTTCTCACATGAAATGATAGCTTTCTTATAAAATCGTATTCTTTTCAGTAAAATACCATAAAGTTTACTTTTCTTGTTCTAATTAATTCCCTCACTCCTAAACATGTTTATCTTGATCACCAAACTTGTAGAAATCAATTTGAATGAGTTTTCACACTTGAAATGATAACGTTTTTAATACCGTATTCTTGCGCTTTAATACCTTCAAGTTTAATATATCATGTTTAACCTCTAAACTTCATTAAAACTTAAAATAAGTCACGAGGTAATGACCTACCTCTACACACACACAAATATAACCCTAATTGATAAACGTCAAAACATAGAATACGAAAATACAGGACTTTTCACTAAAATACCATAATCTTTTTAACCGTTTCTTGAAAGTTTTAAGTTGTATGCAAGTCTAAATAAAATCTTTTAAAAGGAAAATACGATATGTCATGGGCATCGATCGTTTATCTAAACTGACTTTGTGGTGTATAGGTTAAGCAAGTGAGCTTGGGTAACTTTAAAAGGCTCGTCTCACGATTCGTGAGCGGATCCCTCCCTCCTCAGTTGTACTTACCTGGCCACAATTGGCGGTGAAGAGGCGATTTGAGGCTTCTAATGACTTGTCGTTTAAACCTTAGAAATAGGCTAGTTGGCTTAGGAAACCCTATAAACTAAAATACGGAAAACTATACTCTTTTACAAATAAATACCTTATATTTATAAAACCGTTTTCCTAAATGAATAGTATTTACAAAACCTAAGCAAAGTGCCACTATAACCCACTTTTGGGGAACCTGTTAGGGATAGTACGGTTCATCGTGCACCCGCAGGCTAGTAGTGCGAGATTCAGACCTCCGCGAGGAGCATTCGGTCTCGAAAGGTTTAAAATACGACATTTGAGAAAAATGAGATTTTGGAGATTAAAATATTTATTTAAAATTATTCTTGTGTTAATATATATATAATTATCATTTAAACACCTATTTTATCATGAGATAAAGTTTCCACTTTTCTAAAATTACAAGATTAAAAGTTACATTAAAATACTATGAATTTCAAATAAATAAATTAATACTTTTATTAGGATATATTCACTAGAATAACACAAATAAAATTCACACTCATTATAACTATAAAGACGAATATTAAATACTTGAGGTGTATCTTGAAAACTATACAAAAGTACTTTTTACATAAAACCCCTCAAGTTTTATAAATTACAATAAGGCCCCTAACAATTATTGAACTTCAAATTAACTTTCTTTTAGTCTGACTCGGGTTAGAGTCTGACTATTTCTGACTTGAATATGATTCAAGTCAATCTATATTCTTTATATTCCAACTCAACATGAATCCCAGAATCCAGTTAACATTTTATATAACTTGACTGAACCGAACCATGGATATTTCTTTTACATGTTTCCCAGTATTCCATTTACATGACTCTACGGTTATAACCGTTTCCTGATATCATGGTTTCGGTCAGTCGGTCAGTCAATCATGCAATCAATATAATTTTACAAGATAACAATACAAACAAGATATCGCGGGGTTTAAGGGGTAGATTGGTACGGATGGTGTTAAAGGTGGCACGAGATGGTAAGATTAAGACACATAACCTGAATCCAATTGCCGTTGTTCCAAGTTGTATAACGGAGCCTTGTACTTCCATTTGCCCTGGTCTCTAGCATACTGAGACCCCTCTCGTATATACTGGCATCCTTCTGTACCAAGCTACAACAACAGCGTTAACACCATACTACTATAATATGACAATACAATATAACATTAAAAGCTACTCTCTCTTTCTCTCTTACTCTCTGTCTAATTCTTCCTTATCTTTGGGACTTACCGAGCGACCTGTTCGCTAACGATATTTTGTTTCTCTCTTCTTTGAATGTCGTCATGTGCGTTGGACCAAGCTGAGATCGAGCCCACCGGTGAAGACTTGGAGCAGTTCCACGGAGACCCTGAGCTGTAGATATTGTACCTTGTTCTTTCCTGTATTTTCATTTCCTGTTATGCCACTGCTTAAGCATCGCTTTTCATTTCAGTTGTATTTTCTTTTCATGCATTGTACAAAAGAATGTTATTAATAAAGTTGCTGTTATTCTATATCATTCGTCTCTTGTGATTTACCTTATATTGCTTAGCTACGCTTAGCGTATGTACTTCTGAGTACATACGTAGCAGGCCTCGTCGCGTCCACTTCGCCGTACACTGGGAAGCGGGGCGTGACACGAGCACTTGGCACTACACTCATGTATAGATGTTACATTGCCACCTTATCATGCTTCAGATTGATTCATTTGAGATTTATATATATATCTGATCGTATTGACCTAGGATGAGTCATAAATACGATTTCTGCTCTGTGATGTTTTCTATTCACGAGTTGGCAACTCACCCCCGTTGTGTCACAGTTCTTGCAGGTTTTGCCGTACAGGTTCAATTGCAGTTTCTGGCACACAGCTTCCCTTACGGGTGATTTCCTTTGGTAGGTGGGTTCTTTTACATCAGAACCACCATTGTACATGTATTATTCAGTTGTATCTAGTAATTCCATCAACCAAACTTGTATATTGTTTCAGACTTAGAAAACCAGCTCTGTATTATTTCGACCTTAGAGTCACGCGTTGTAGTATAATGGTTTTCATGCTGATTTTGAGTTTCCATTTTGAGTTTTGATCCTCGCCCTTCGGCGTTGTATATTATACAGCTTGCGTGGTTGTGACCGTCGATTGACGAAGAGCTAGCTCCCGCTTGGGGATACCTTTTATCATTGTATATATATTATTCATGTTGTATCCCGTTTGGGGCCACTATTTACAAAGGAAACTCTGCCGAAATTTTCAGAAAAGACTAGAGATTTTAAAAACGTATATTCGGCTTACTTATTTAAAAACCTTGTTTTTAAAACGTGTTTTCTTACTTCTTAAAAACTAGTTTTCTTTATTTACTCCTTAAAATAGTTTTAGATTTCTGGGCTTTTGGCTTACTTAGATTAGATGGAGTCCTATTGGCTTCATGTGATTCAAGGGCCAGTCACGTGCTATTTCGAGTCGTGACAATATCTCATATTATAACTCGGTCACATATTAAATATGTCACGGCATTATGGCCGATCATATCGACTCATTCCCAAGTATCATATAACATCCTCAAATCACGTGTATATGTTATAGACCTAGAAAACTGTAACATTTCAAAATAATAAAATATTATTTTTGGGGAATTTTTATAATTTAATAATAAAATATTGAATATTTTAAATAAGGCGGTATAATTAAACACCGATAAATTGGGAAAAATTATGGAAAATTATGGAAAATTCTAAAAGAGGGTGTTTTATGGAATTATGGCATTAAAAAAAATTATGATTAATTATATGCTAATTTGGTGCTAATCGCGATTAAAAATCGCTAATCGCGCTTTAAACATGTTTTGTGCAAACATGCACCATATCATTTTTTTTACACTTGTTGTATCTTCCTACATGTTTTGGGTGCATGGCTTGTTATTTTGGGGTTACTATTGAGGAAAGAAGGAAATTAGAAAAGAAAAAGAAAAGATTAAAATATGAAGCATGGGTTGGAGAGAGAAAGAGTGGTTGAGGGTCAACCCTTGTCATGATGCCATTCCTTCATCATTTCCCTTCACTCATTCCCTCTCCCCTTCTCTTGTTGTTGCTGCTGCTGCACACACACCCTCCTCCTCCATCTTCAATGCCCCAAAACTCCATGAAAATCAACTCAAAACCCAACTCCCATTTCACAATAAGGATGCACAATCTCACTAGCTACCCCATGGACCAAGAAAGAGAAGATTTTGAAGACTTTGAGCAACTCAAGAATTTTCTTGAGTTGCCAAAGGAGGTAATTTCTGCACCATTAGTGTAGTGTTTTAATTCCTTATGCATCCATACTTGTTTCATGTCAATATTGAGTGGTTTTGAGGACTTAGGAAAACTCTAGTTAGGGTTAATGGGAAGTGAGAGTGGTGAGGGGTAATTAAACTCAGTAGAGGCCACACAAACCCCCTAGTGCTCGAATTCAGGCCAAAAACAGAGACTAGAAACCCATAATACGGATTTAGAAAAGCCGATATCGGGGAATTGTGGAATCTGTGAGGGTTAGATGGAATCTGCTATCACCCCGAGACTCTGAAATTTATTTTGCAAACACAGAGAGATGTGCAGGCACCCTGGAAGCTAACCCTAAAACCACATACCCTATCTCCCATTGCAGGCCGCCAATTAATTCCTTCTGGCCGCAATTTGCGGCCAGAGCAGGTTAGAAATGGTTCGTTTTTGTTATAGGGCCTTATCTCCAATAAAATAGACCCTTGGTATATGCAAAATTGACCAATTTGACCTAGGGTAGAATCTGGGACCCTTTTCTATAGTTGCTATTTTGACTCGTGTTTTCGTATTACGTATTTTAAATTCTGTATTTGTATAATTACGTTTTACCTCAATTACTTGGCGTTTGTACGACGATATCGAGGATTGTTTGATGGTTTTGAAAGCGTACCTATAGGTTCTAACCTATAAGCTTTTAAGCGTATCGTTTTGGTTTTCGTGTGTCGTTTTGGTTTTGGTTTTGTTTTAATGCGACACGATACGTGTGACATGTAGGTACCCACACAATGATTCGAGACAATGAAGAAGATGAAGGCGACATCGATACCGACACGCAGGATTCTAGGTGAGTAGATTATATCTACCGGGGAAGTTGGGTGGATGGCGTATAGCACCCCCGCAGTTCGATGTTCAGTATAGCATATATATACTATATATGATAGCTTATTGTGTGTCGTGGATATTTGAGATGAGATTAGGTGTATTATGGTTGGATTAGGGCGTAGAGCTAAACTAGTATAGTTCATAGTTGCGAACCCTAGAATAGGTTTACACCCACACGCACATACATGCTTACTTGATATACATATACCTAGATGATGAGGATAGTGGATGATATTTAGAGATGAGTCGATGATATTGGGCATGGTGCCATAAGATCGGTGATATATTGTGATTCGTATTTGGGATACGATATGAGATTGTAGCGGGCCATTGGGCGTGTGTTTCACACTCGCATTTATATTTATATAGATGGTATCGATTTGTACTAGACTTAGATCGGTACCCCAGATCATGTGATATGATGATAATGATACCTAATAATTGATTAGATGAATGTGATATTGACCCGCACCCAGCTATTGGGGATGCCATACGATGATTTACCGTACGAGTATTTGATGATAGATCTGTACTCATGACTCGAGGATGTCATGTGATATTGTATCGTACGCGGTACCTCTGAGGCGGGATCACCGACTATTATAGTTTATATATATATATATATATATATATATATATATATATATATATATATATATATCGACTCAGATTTAGGTGGTTTCCATACCCCTCCTGATTGACTTGTTAGTTAGAGTTATAGTTTTGCTAGTATATGTTAGGCTAGGCCGATGTCATACCTATTTCAAAAACCAACGAATCAGGAGTATTTTAAAGACAGGCAAGGGATTCTACGGATATTCTCAAAAGACGCATCTTTTCTTAAAAACACTGTAGTCCTTATTTTACTAAAAACCCCGATTCGTCTTATTTCAAAAGGCAAACTGTATGACATTTTTATATTGATGCAGATGCGTCACTATTGCGTTTATTAGTCGATTTCTGCATATTCTTGTTATTCGCATCGCATTGCATATGCAAATGGTTATTGTTATATTAAAATCATGCTGTTAGGACACCAGCACCATTATCGATGATGCATATGTTCCACGTACACCAGCTTGCCGGCTCACACACTTCATCATCGATAATTGCCATGTCACTACACTGTAGTACTGTCGCATTCAGGATATGACCCTTACATGGCATACTCGTGTACTTACATATTGTATACTTATACTTGTGCACACATCCATTGTACATTCATACTCGTGTACTTACATATTGTACACTCATACTTGTGCACACATCTATTGTACATTCATACTCGTGTACTTACATATTGTACACTCATACTTGTGCACACATCTATTGTACATTCATACTCGTGTATGTACATATTGTACACTCATACTTGTGCACACATCTATTGTACATTCATACTCGTGTACTTACATATTGTACACTTATACTTGTGCACACATCTATTGTACATTCATACTCATGTACTTACATATTGTACACTTATACTTGTGCACACATCTATTGTACATTTATACTCGTGTACTTACATATGGTACACTCATACTTGTACACATACATAGACGGTTCTGGTTTGACTTGGAGATCTGGGAACCGCAAGATACTTTCTAAAACTGATTCATTTTAAAGAAGAGGTCTTCCCTAAATATGTGCATATTACTATTTCATGTTGCATGATACACTGATATGCATACATTTCTTTTATATAGCGCATACATCATGCTTTCTGATTATACGCATTGAGATATGTTGTTTCCATGATATTTCTGGATTTGGGAACCGTGGGTATTTTAAAAGAAAGTATATATTGTTTGAAAAACCCGGTTACCCTTGATATGATATTTCAGTGCGTCCACCATGTGTTTTTCTCGATTCTGAGAGTGACATGTGAAACCCGATTCGAGGAGCGATAGGCACCGTCTGTGGGTACATGGTGGACCCAGTGAGGTACCCCGGGGCAAGAAGACCCGTATATGTTAGACGGTGAGCCTGGCAAGGGAGTACTACCTACCGGTGATTGTGTTGAGCTCGGCGGATATTGGGGGATACCGACCGGAGTTAAGAGATGAGACTGGCCGATCAGGACTGACGGAGCCCTATGTATATGAGGATTTACGTGCCGATACTAGGCACAGGTTTCATGATGTTTTCGAGTGTCGATTCTTGACACTCAGGTTCCATGATTTTGATATGTCGCGAGCGACACATATTGATTTACATCCTCATACTTCCATGCATATGTTTATGATATTTACATACATGATGCTTATTGTCATTGGGTGACACATTGACGATTTCCACATACATATATTGACATTGATGATATTGATCACATAGTTGGATGATATCCATATATTCATAGACTTCATGATATAGTCGACATTAATCATACCTCATATTTATGATATGTTATTACCGGAGGCACTGGCACTAGCACTTGGCACTACACTCATGTATTGATGTTACATTGCCACCTTATCATGCTTCAGACTTATTCATTTGAGGTTTATATATATATCTGATCGTATTGACCTAGGATTGTGTCATACATACGATTTCTGCTCTGTGATGTTTTCTATTCACAAGTTGGAAACTCACCCCCGTTGTGCCACAGTTCCTTGCAGGTTTGCCGTACAGGTTTCATTGTGGCTTTTCTGGCACACTGCTTTCCTTACGGGTGACTTGCTTTGGTAGGTGGATTCTTTTGCATCAGAACCACCATTGTACATGTATTATTCAGTTGTATCTAGAAATTCCATCAACCAAACTTGTATATCGTTTCAGACTTAGAAAACCAGTTGTCTATTAATTCGACCTTAGAGTCGCGCGTTGTAGTATTATGGTTTTCAAGCTGATTTGAGTTTTCCTTTGAGTTTTGATCCTCGCCCTTGGCGTTGTATATTATATTGCTTGCGTGATTGTGACCGTCGATTGACGAAGAGCTAGCTCCCGCTTGGGGATGCCTTTTTATTGTGCATATATATATTATTCATGTTGTACCCCGTTCGAGGCCAGTATTTACAAAGGAAACTCTGCCGAAATTTTCATAAAAGACATTGAGACTTTTAAATTGCCTATTCGGCTTACTTATTTAAAAACCTTGTTTTTAAAACATGTTTTCTTCACTTCTTAAAACTAGTTTTCCTTTATTTATCACTTAAAAATGGTTTTAGATTTCTGGGCTTTTGGCTTACTTGAGTTAGATGAGGTCCTATAGGCTTCATATGATTCAAGTACCAGTCACGTGCTATTTTGGGTCGTGACAAAAACAAGTGTGCGTGTGTGAGTGTCAACCTATACTTTAAGGTCTCGCGAATAAGGACTAGAATAGAAGCACTGTCATCCAACTTACACAATTTCCGATTCATGGTCTCCTAAAATCTTTCTTACTCAGTATTCATATCTCGCAATAGCATATCTATGTTAGTTATATGTATGCCCTAGAGTCCATTGCTATACATAGGATGTATATTGTAGTGGATGCTTGGACATATATAGGGAGGACTTTCTTGCTCGACATGATAGTATGCTATCTGGTTGCTCTTTACCTTAACGTGTACGCTGATTGTCTCTCTGTTACATGTTGGTAAAGCCCTTAGGAAGTGTACTTAACTACCTGGACTATGATGCGGATCATACTAGTGGGGACATGGTAGTCCATAAGTACATCCTTCAAAGTCCCTAGTCGTGGGTATATCGAGACGGGGCATCGATATACCAGAGTAGACTAGCGTGTACCTTCTCGACCCATACAGATGGGCGATGGATGATCCCGTATCCATTGGTGTTTGACATCAGAGATGCTATACGGGTGCTCAGTGAAGACTGGGTACACTTGACGGACTCGCTGAAAACTCCCAGATGGTATTATACCTTACGTCAGATGGCAGTTCTCTGGTAACACTGGTACAGAGTAGTCTGTTGACCCGAGATAGTCATAGAGTCTTGTGTGGTTCTTACTGTGCTTTGATTTCCACCTTACCACGTCCAAGAGGGCGTGCAAAACGGTGGTTTTTGGGTACAGTCTCGAATCACATGGAGGCAATAAGCGATAGGAGGGGATTCATCTCTCCCGGTATAGGGAGTTGATGTTGCGCTGTGTTCGATTGGCTATAACCGGAAATCCCTGGCCAGGGTTGCTGAGATTTACTGGTAAGTGTTACCTGTAGTTTCTCGAACTGTTATAGACCTCATATCGACACGACTTATCAAGCTATTGGGGTCTGATGTTTACCACCCCTAGGCGAGATATGCGACATATCAGATGACGAGACCGGACTGTACGGTAAGTGTTACTGGTTGGATTCACAGGAGTATGAGCGGGCTTGCTCGTCGATCTTCTGATCGCTCAATACCCGGGTGGCCGTTACGTTTAGCAGACCGCTTGCGGCTTGTGGGTGTTTGATATGATCATCACCTGCTGCCGGCGTATTGATGAGTCTTTAGAGTCTTACACAGAGGTTTCCTGGCTTAAGCGAACGAAATAGGAGCGCATATGAGATATGTGCGGGACCGAGAATAATACCAGTATGTGATATTGGATTCTATTCTCGCGATTTGTATCATCGGCAGGTTATATGTGATATAGCCGGGTTACCGAATCAAGTGTTGATTCGATACATTGATACACTTGATATTAGTCGGTTATATGCAATATGACCGGATCATTAAATCAAGTGTTGATTTAATGATTTGATGTATAATTATATATTTGATATATTACTTTACATTAACTAGTATTTGTTCACTTAAGATGGATTTTCTCACTTGATGTGCACAAGTAGTTTATGTGATATATTTTTGTGCACTAGATTGTATCATGTTTGATGATACATGCAAGCTTGGGTGTATGTTTACTTTAAACCATGGTTAAGTGAATGGTTAGGGTTTTGAATTATTCACTTATTCATTTTATTTATTTATTTGTTTATTTTGGGCAAGAAACAAAATGGTGGCATCTTTTGTTTTGACCTTGAAGCTTCATGAAGCTTTGACAACTTTGTTTCTTTCCTAAACCTAACCATTCACCTAACCCTAGTTTATTCTTTACACTTGTTAAACTAACCCAAGGTTGCATTATGATAAAAATGACATTATTTTCATTTTATTGAATTATTCTTATCATATTCTTTTTCTTCTTCTTCTTTTTCTTCAATAAGAAGAAAGCTTGCTACCATTAATGGCAACATGAGAAAAAGAGTGAGAAATCCAATTCTAAAGTGAACCCACTTCCTATTTCTTCATCCTCTACCACTTGCCAAGTAGTATAGGGTGTTTTCTTCACAAGTTTCATGACTTAGTGAAGTTGGAGCTTGATCTTGAGTTGCCTCGACGTAGATCATCTTCGTCATCGAAGTCGACGACCTAGCCCGATCATTTCTCCGACGAAACCATCGCCAGAGTCCGGATTCCGATAGGTTCAGCGGAGGGACATCAACGCGGAGCTATGGAGGTGGAGGACCGGATCTACAAAGGTTGTATTTCCGTTCACTTATCAGTTAAGTTGTTAACTGGCTTGTTGTTTCGCCTAAACTCTAGTTAACTATCCATATTAGGGTTTGTAGGCACATGAAAAATTTGAATTTGGCATGGTTGATGCCTTGTGAGACCTCATTAGTGTGCCTAGGAACCATACAGTGGTATCAGAGCCTAGCTAGAGCCTTAGGCGATGCGTAGACGGAGTTAGAAACCCGATCGAACCCGAAACCCTAATCCATGACCCCTCTCTGTACATTTTTTCAAAACTGGGTTTTTTCCATATTAAAAATGCTTAAAAAATTCAGCAGGAAGTTCTAAGAATTACGGTGCAAAAACGATCAAAAGATACGCCTAAAATGCGGCGGAACCGCGGCAGAAGCTTGGCTTCTGCGGCGGTTCCGCGGCAATATGATGAGATCAGCCTTCAATTTTTGCACAGTAATTTGTTTCTTCTGGTGCTGAGTTTTCTGGGAATTTTTAATTTGCACTCAAAAGTTGAGTTTTCTGGGGTGTATTGGGGACTCGGTGTTTCGATCGGAAAGTTTAACTCCGTCTATGTGTTTTCCGGATAATTTTTGAATATATTAAAAAGTTCGACCGGATATAAATACCCACTTTTTCCCCTGCCCGGAAATTTCCAAGTGTATGATTTTTCCGTAGTTTAATGACGTTCTAAGTAGTGCAAGTAACGCGATGGTCCCTCTAGAAGACAACAAACCTTAACTCGATTATGTGACCGTCTTGAACTGCCCTTTGAACCTTAGGGTTTGGGGCAGTACGGCGTGCCACATATGAGGCATTGGCTTGACCCTTCTACGGCTGGACCGTTGGTACTGAGGCATGAAGTGAATGTTTTTAAACTTGTTTCATGTGTTGAGCTATTTCGGGAAAACTTGGGTGTTCGATTGTTCGATCGGAAAGTTTGACATTTTCTATTTATCCAGAATGTGATACAATATTTGGAATCCACAAAGAGTTATGAGATAACTAATTTGAATGTTATAAACATAGCACTTTAGTCTCACTTGATTGGTTGCCATGGAATTTTGATGTGATCAAAAGTCCGTCGCAATCACGTAGCGTACGCGGATACTCGCCGGGTAAACTTAATAGACAGACATGCCCCATAGCCTCGACCAAGTGACTGTAGGAGAACTCCGTCGCCAAAAGAATCCGTTCGGGTGCTCGCGGCAGCGGTGTTCCGCCTTAGTGCACTTCGTCGACGATATCGGGGGTGCGGCCGTCTACTAAAGTTTGCGACGAGCATTCGGTCAGGATGTCGGGAATCTTGTTGAATTGCCCGACTTGATATTGAAAAAAGTTTTCGATAATGAGACTAAAATGCGGGGTTTATAATTGTTAGGCATGCGATGTCTAAGGAATTCATTTGATTAGGCATGCGATGTCTAAAGTGTTTGCGGATACCAACTGTTGTAGTTTTACACTTACTTTTCTGCGACCGTAAGTGTAATATGTGATATCGTCGGTTTTGTTGCTATATGTCAACGACAATTGGGATGGGCATATTTACTTACGTTGATGACATGTGATGTTATGTATTGCTGGATATGTTATATTGGATCGTCGTGTTTGAATAGTCGGGTTTTTTTTATGTGAGATGAGTGTTTTTCTTTTTCATTCATGTAAAAACTTGTATGTAATATTCTTTTATTGGGGCACTTCCTGTAGGGTTCCTAGGCACTCTAGTTAGGTTTCATAAGTGACCAAACATGCACAAATAAAATTTTACGGGTGCCTACAAACCCGACTACGGATCGTTTACTAGATATTTAGGCGAAACATAAACTAGTTAACAATTTAACTAAGGGAACGGACATACAACCTTTGTAGATCCGGTCCACCACCTCCACGGCTCCGCAACGAAGTCCCCTCGGCTGTCCAAAATGAATCCGGAACTCAAGTATCGGTATCATCGAAGAATGGGCGAGCTTGATTGTCGGTTCAATGCCGAAGATGATCTACGTCGAGATATCGCAAGAACAAGCTCCAACTTCATCAAGCTTGGAAAACTTGTGAAGGAAACACCCTATACTACTTGGCAATAGATAGAGGATGAAGAAATAGGAAGTGGGTAAACTTTTGTTTTGGATTTCTCACACTTTTTCAACACTTGCCATTGGAGTAGCAAGCTACATCCATGGAAGAAGAAGATGAAGAAGAAGAAGATGATATGATAACTTAAACTAAAATAGAAAATAAAATACAATACTTATCATATCATTGACCATGGTTTAGTGTAGAGACTTAACTTAGGTTAGATAGTGGTTAGGGTTAGATAAAAGACAAGAATGGTGGACTAAGGTCAAAGCTTCAAGAAGCTTTCAAATAAAAACAAATCTAGCAACCATTCTTATCTCTTTATCTTTCCTTTTTCCAAAATAAATAAAAGGAATAAATAAATGATTAAGTAAATGAAAAAGAAACCCTAATCACCAATTAACCATGGTTTAACACTTTACACAAAACCAAGCAAGAATGTATCATCAAACATGATACAATCATGTGCACAAAACTATATCGAATATACAATGTGCACATTCGCGTGAGAAAATCCATTTAAAGTGAACCGATACTAGTTAATGCAAAGTAATATATCAAATATATAATTATGTATTAAATCATTAAATCAACACTTGATTTAACGATCCGGTCATATCGCATATAACCGGCTAGTATCCAATGTGTCGGCTTATCGAATCAATCCTTGATTCGATAACTAGGTTATATCGCATATAACCATTCGATACATTGATCGCGAGAATCAAATACGGTATCACATACACGCATTATTCTCGGTCCCGTACATATCTCATATGCACTCCTATTTCGTTTCGCTTGAACCAGGAAACCTCTGTGTAGGACTCTAAAGACTCGTCAATACGCCGGTAGCAGATGATGATCATATCATGCACCCACAAGCCGCAAGCGGTCTGCCAAACGTAACGGCCACCCGGGTATTGAGCGATCAGAAGATCGACGAGCAAGCCCGCTCACACTCCTGCGAATCCGACCAGTAACACTACCGTATAGTCCGGTCTGTTCGTCTGATATGTCGCATATCTCGCCTAGGGGTGGTAAACGTCAGACCCCAATAGCTCGATAAGTCATGCCGACGTAGGGTCCATAACATTCGTGAAACTACTGATAACACTTACCAGTATATCACTGCAACCCTGGCCAGGGATTTCCTGTTATGGCCAGTCGAGCATAGCACAACATCAACCCCCAATACCGGGAGAGACGAATCCCCTCCTATCGCTCATTGCCTCCATGTGAATCGGGACTGTACCCAAAAACCACCTGTTTGCACAACTCAGTAGAGCCGTGGTAGGGTGGAAATCAAAGCACAGTGGGAGACACACAAGACTCTATGACGATCTCGGGTCAACAGACTAAGCTGTACCAGTGTCACCAGAGAACTGCCATCTGACGTGAGGTATAATACCATCTGGGAGTTCTCGGCGAGTCCGTTCAGTGTACCCAGTCTCCACTGAGCACCCGCATACCATCTTCGATGTCAAACACCAATGGATATGGGATCATCCATCGCCCATCGCATGGGTCGAGAAGATATGCGCTAGTCTACTCTGGAATATCGATGCCCCGTCTCAATATTCCCTCGACTAGGAACACTTCAAGGATGTACTCATGGACTACCCAGGCCCCACTAGTATGATCTACATCATAGTCCTGGAAGTCGAGCACACATCCTAAGGGCTTTATCAACATGTAATCAGAGAGACAGAAAGTATACATGTTAAGATAAAGTGAAACCAGATAGCGTACTATCATGTCGAGCAAGAAAGTCCTTCCTATATATGTCCCAGCATCCACTACAATATACATCCAATGTACAGTAATGGCCTCTAGGGCATACATATAACTAACACTTCCAGGTTGCGGAAGATGTCACCTTTTGTATATTATTTACTTTTCCGTACTAGGATAGACCCAAGGAGGAGAGCACAAGTAACCGGGTTCTGGAGTCCAGTAGGAGACCAACTCGAGGAGTCGAGTCCGGGTCTCCTAACTCTAGAATTGGTAGGGTTGCTTGCCGCTCTCGTAGGGGTCTAGGGGTGTGGGTTTGGCTATTCATCGCGACCGTGGAATCCGTGTTTTATACTGGCTCGTATTGAAAACACGGACGTCCTAGTATATCCAATGTTTCATATGATTCTTCTGCCGCGATATCTGTGATGTGATCATTTGATGTTCTGTGATAAATACATTATATAGTATATATGATATATTATATAGACGTTACTTATGTTTTACACCCGCGCTAGCCCTGCCCCGCTCTGCCGTTAGTCACCTAACCTAACGGTGCACGAGGGGACACCGAGGCGAACACGGATGGCATAAGTGTACGTCGTATTTATCTGTGATGTTTAGGTGACTTAAATGTTGGGACTTCATTAATGTGATTAATGAAAATAAAAGAAACCTAAAGATGTTGTGGAATCTTTCAAAAATAAAACAGGTAGATACAGTTCTTGCTTTGCACAGCGGTATATATGATATATCCTGCACCTTATTCGATGAGGAAAGGGTCGACAATCCCTTCACCGGGAGTAACCCTTTTAGCAATAACTAGCAGATGTTACACACTCGGTTTGTCTTTTGATTGCTTTTACGAGTTTTTGCTTTGCACAGTGATATATATGATATATCCCGCACCTTATTCGATGAGGAAAGGGCCGACGATCCCTTCACCGGGAGTGACCCCTTTAGCAAAACTAGAAAAGCCTCGAAAACACTCCATTTCAAAATCATTTGATTCTACAACGATATCAAGTTCATTACGCAATAGGTTTTCAGAAAAACCTGTCGTAGCCCTCCGTCATTTCAGATAAGTACTAGTTAGTATTCGTGCTACGTTTGTTGACTATGTTAAGGCGTAGTGTGCGGTAGCTAATTAGTGCTTATCTGCATAAGCATATGATGTGATTGGATTAGGGTAGTCGTGCGACTTTGTTGACTATGTTAAGGGTCGTACGGGTGGGTTTAATTCAATCGGGAAATGACGGGTTGAACTTGACTATCACTTATGATTTGTTGACTATGTTAAGGTCATATAGCTGCTAGGGGAAAAATATTATCGGGAATTTCAAGTGTTGAAATTTGCAATGAGATTGCATACCTTCTATGAGATAGTTGGATCCCGATACCCACTGCGAGTAAGAGTTACTCCTGGGAGAGTTTTACACATTACAATTAGCCGATCAAGTAGGTGTCTAGAAAGGTGTCAACGGGGTTACGCCTATGGGAAAACGAGGTTTACATTAATTAGGTTCGTGCGAAAGCAAGGGGGACCTCCCTCAAAGTACCGACACTGGCCTGGCTGAAAGATTGGTGAACTTATAGTGTATAATTAATCCCGGCTAGTCTTTCCTTTTAGGGTTTGAAGGAAGATTTGATAAAAACAGTGGGAGCCATCCTGATTAGATAAAATAATAACCAATCTAATCTTGCAAGAGCATACGCAGAGTGTTTTCATCTCTCTCTCTCTCCAGGTAGCGACCATGTCACGCCTTAATCAAGATAATAATGCGGAATATTGACCGAACCCGCTTGTTATACTGAGCTGGGGAACATTGGTCCCGCTCCAACTTATAATTGTTATAAGACAGAGCAGGAAATTAGGGATTACCAGAATTCCCGTGCCGCCCAAACGAAGAAAGTGCATGCTGATGCATCTCCTTCGGGTGTGTTCATTACAAAGAATTGTTTCTCTGTATCCTCTACGTCCTGGGTATTTGATACCGGATCAGGATCCCAGATATGTAATCTGATACATAGGGCTACAGAAAGGTAGAGAACTAAGAACGGGTGATGAGTTTCATAAGACAGAAAACGGTGCAAGTGTTGCAGCCAAGTCTGTTGGTCACTGTCACCCTGTATTCCAAATACATTGATTCTGAACGAATGTTATTAGATACCGAACCTGATATACAAATTAGTCTCTTTATTAGTAAAGAAATGATAAAATTATATATTGTTGGATAATGTTTTGAACATTTCCTATATCAAAAGTTGATCGGTTCAGGCACGTTATCTAAAAGCATTGATGTTCTAAATCAAACTACAGTTCTTAGTATTCGGAACACACACAAGAGGAAGAGTTCAGAAATGAACGAATCCTTCTTAAGGTATTGTAGAATTGGTCATATCAATGCGACCCGACTAGCTGAAGTTACATATAGATGTATATTTAAATCAGTTTGAATTTACATCTTGTGAAACTTGCCAGTCATGTCACAAAGATACGATGACCACAGCTCTGTTTGTTGGAAACAGAGAAAGAGTTAGTGAACTCTTGGGATGATACATGTTGATGTGTGAAAGTCCCCTGTCTATACATACCAAGACCGGTTCTTTCTGCTTCATTACATTCTCTGATAATCTCTCAAGATTCAGACATATGTTCCTGTTGAAACACAAGTCCGAACCTTTTGAGATATTCACAGAATATAAGTTAGAAGTAGAGAACCAAAATACGGGTATAAATATTATGTCCTTCGATGTGATCAGGGAGGAGAATACTTGAGCACGGAAATCCTGGGGTATTCTAAAGGAGAATGAGATTCTCTCTCAGCATTACTCCTCCGTATACACCATAGCACGATGGTATATCGGGGCGGAGCATTTACACCCTATATGATAAGGTGTGCTCTATGATGAGTACTACTGAGTTACCTATTTCCTTTTGGGAGTTATGCACTTATGAAGTTGCATACCTATTGAATAGGGTTCCAATCAAATCAGTGCCTACCGCTTCATATGTGATATGGAAAGGGAAGAGCCCAAATCTTAAGTTGGTTAAGATTTGGGGTTGTCCGGGCTATGTCCAAAAGCATAATCCGGAAAAGCTCGAGGCAAGGTGTAATGCCCCATGTATTATCCGATATACCCCTATATACCAGATAAGCATGGGGACCCACTGTAAAACAATGGGGAATCTTCGAAATACATTCCGAAAGAGGACAAATCTGTACTATAAATGGAATGATATCACTCTTCAATACAGAGGCGCCTTTTAAGTGAACTGGCACTACAGGAGTTTGAGAACTCCGTAGTTAAGCGTGCTCGGGCCAGGGAAGTCCTGGGATAGGTGACCTCCTGGGAAGTGGCCCCTGGTCGGGTCCAGTTCGTCCGAAGGACAAAACCATGCAGTTTCGGCCAGAGCGGACAATACTCTCTGTATTTGGGGGTAGGACGTGACAGAATGGTATCAGAGCTGGTTCCTTAATAGTAGGTCTGTGGTTCGAGGACGAACCATTGTTCTAAGTGGGGGAGAATGTAATACCCCATGTATTATCCGGTATACCCATATATACCAGATAAGCATGGGGACCCACTGTAAAACAATGTGGAATCTTCGGAATACATTCCGAAAGAGGACAGATCTGTACTATAAATGGAATGATATCACTCTTCAATACAGAGGCGCCTTTTAAGTGAACTGGCACTACAGGAGTTTGAGAACTCCGTAGTTAAGCGTGCTCGGGCCAGGGAAGTCCTGGGATGGGTGACCTCCTGGGAAGTGACCCCTGGTCGGGTCCAGTTCGTCCGAAGGACAAAACCGTGCAGTTTCGGCCAGAGCGGACAATACTCTCTGTATTTTGGGGTGGGGCGTGACACAAGGTCTGTTATGTAGAACTGGAAAGGTTCCAGATATACAAACTGCAGCTGATGATTTGGAAGAACCAAAGATTCAATAGTTACCAACGAACCTCAGCCTCTCCGCCGATCTAGTAGGGTTTCTCACCCACCTGAGAGATACTTCTGTTTCTCTATGACAGTGGGAGCGAGGATTGCATCATGAGATGATGACCCAACTAGTTTCAAGCAGGCCATCGAGAGTAGTGACTCTGTAAGAATGGCTGGATGCTTAGCGATCTGAGATGGAATCCATGTACACCAACAAAGTATGGACTTTGGTTGCTATATCCGAAAGGTTAAATCCCCATCAGGAGCAAGTATATCTTGAGAAGATTACTTGGTGTAGATGGAAAAGTTGAGACTTTCAAAGCTAGACTTGTTAAAGGTTTTCGTCATCAACCAGGCGTGGATAATGATGAAACCTTTTCTGGGGCCTATGCTTAAGTCCATCCAGATCCTACTTACCACGGCTACATACCATGACTACGATATCTGGTGGTTGGGTGTCATGACAGCTTTTCTAAATGATGTTTTAGAAGAGGGCGTCTATAAGTACACCGCCAGAGGGCTTCGTAAAAAGTGGGAGCAGCGGAAACGTGTACAAGATGCTTTATATGATAAAGCAGGCATCGCAGAGTTGGAACATCTGTTTTGATGGAGTAGTCAAATAGTTTGACTTCATCAAAATGGTAGATTAAGCTTGTATATACAAAAAGGTAGTAGGGAGCATGGTGGTGATCCTCGTAGAGTACGTGGATGACATACTCTTGATAAGAAAGGAGTTTCTTATGCTACGCTCGGTCAATCTCCGCTTATCACAATGATTCTCCATATAGTATCAAAGTAATACCTACTAAATCCTGGATTTTGGATCTATGAGATAGATCTAATTGGATGTTAGGATACTCACTAGTTGTAGTGAGATGGTATCAATCGATCCTGGAGAGAATCACTGGAAGGGTTCCAGGGTGATAAGGACGACTGAAAGTCAGTCACAGGCATTGTCTTTACCCTCAGTAAAGGGACGGTATGTTGGAAGAGTTCCAAGCTAGATACCGTGACATACTAGAAGATTAAAGGCAGGATACATCGCTACTTAAGATGCTACCAAAGAGGCTGTTTGGGTGTATATTAGTTCATGAGATGAACTTCGTTCCTTCCATTGTGTGACAATGGAGTTGTGGCTTATGCCAAGGAACGTCTGTCCCATCAGTGATCCAGACATATTCTAAGGCAGTATCACCTGATCATGGAGATGGTTGATCTCCAAGAGATCGAGGTCAGGAGAGTAGACTTAGAGGACAACACGGCGGATCCACTCACAAAGGCCTTTTCCCAGAGAGAGACTTTTAAGAGATGGTTGAGTATGAGATACTACAACCACTGCTATCAGATGGCCCTAGTGCAAGTGGGAGATTGTTAGTTATATGTATGCCCTAGAGGCCATTGCTATACATAGGATGTATATTGTAGTGGATGCTTGAACATATATAGGGAGGAATTTCTTGCTCGACATGATAGTATGCTATCTGGTTGCTCTTTACCTTAACGTGTATACTGATTGTTTCTCTGTTACATGTTGGTAAAGCCCATAGGATGTGTACTTGACTACCTGGACTATGATGCGGATCATACTAGTGGGGACATGGTAGTCCATAAGTACATCCTTCAAAGTCCCTTGTCGTGGGTATATCGAGACGGGGCATCGATATACCAGAGTAGACTAGCGTGTACCTTCTCGACCCATACAGATGGGCGATGGATGATCCCATATCCATTGGTGTTTGACATCAGAGATGATATACGGGTGCTCAGTGGAGACTGGGTACACTGGACGGACTCGCCGAGAACTCCCAGATGGTATTATACCTTACGTCAGATGGCAGTTCTCTGGTGACACTGGTACAGAGTAGTCTGTTGACCCGAGATCGTCATACAGTCTTGTGTGGTTCCCACTGAGCTTTGATTTCTACCTTACCACGTCCAAGAGGACATGCAAAACGGTGGTTTTTGGGTACAGTCCCGAATCACATGGAGGCAATGAGCGATAGGAGGGGATTTGTCTCTCCGGGTATAGGGAGTTGATGTTGCGCTGTGTTCGATTGGCTATAACCGGAAATCCCTGGCCAGGGTTGCTGAAATTTACTGGTAAGTATTACCTGTAGTTTCTCGAACTGTTATAGACCTCATATCGACACGACATATCGAGCTATTAGGGTCTGACGTTTACCACCCCTACGCGAGATATGCGACATATCAGACAACGAGACCGGACTATAAGGTAAGTGTTACTGGTTGGATTCATAGGAGTATGAGCGGGCTTGCTCGTCGATCTTCTGATCGCTCAATACCCGGGTGGCCGTTACGTTTAGCAGACCGCTTGCGGCTTGTGGGTGTTTGATATGATCATCACCTGCTGCCGACGTATTGACGAGTCTTTAGAGTCCTACACAGAGGTTTCCTGGCTTAAGCGAAACAAAATAGGAGCGCATATGAGATATGTGCGGGACCGAGAATAATACCAGTATGTGATACTGGATTCTATTCTCGCGATTTGTATCATCGGCAGGTTATATGTGATATAGCCGGGTTACCGAATCAAGTGTTGATTCGATATATTGATACACTTGATATTAGTCGGTTATATGCGATATGACCGGATCATTAAATCAAGTGTTGATTTAATGATTTGATGTATAATTATATATTTGATATATTACTTTATATTAACTAGTGTTTGTTCACTTAAGATGGATTTTCTCACTTGATGTGCACAAGTAGTATATGTGATATATTTTTGTGCACTAGATTGTATCATGTTTGATGATACATGCAAGTTTGGGTGTCTGTTTACTTTAAACCATGGTTAAGTGAATGGTTAGGGTTTTGAATTATTCACTTATTCATTTTATTTATTTATTTGTTTATTTTGGGCAAGAAACAAAATGGTGGCATCTTTTGTTTTGACCTTGAAGCCTCATGAAGCTTTGACCATTTTGTTTCTTTCCTAAACCTAACCATTCACCTAACCCTAGTTTATTCTCTACACTTGTTAAACCAACCCAAGGTTGCATTATGATAATAATGACATTATTTTCATTTTATTGAATTATTCTTATCATATTCTTTTTCTTCTTCTTCTTCTTCTTCAACAAGAAGAAAGCTTGCTACCATTAATGGCAACATGAGAAAAAGAGTGAGAAATCCAATTCTAAAGTGAACCCACTTCCTATTTCTTCATCCTCTACCACTTGCCAAGTAGTATGGGGTGTTTTCTTCACAAGTTTCATGACTTGGTGAAGTTGGAGCTTGATTTTGAGTTGTTTCGACATAGATCATCTTCGGCATCAAAGTCGACGACCTAGCCCGATCATTTCTCCGACGAAACCATCGCCAGAGTCCGGATTCCGATAGGTACAGCGGAGGCACGTCAACGCGGAGCTATGGAGGTGGAGGACCGGATCTACAAAGGTTGTATTTCCGTTCACTTATCAGTTAAGTTGTTAACTAGCATGTAGTTTCGCCTAAACTCTAGTTAACGATCCGTATTAGGGTTTGTAGGCACATGAAAAATTTGAATTTGGCATGGTTGATACCTTGTGAGACCTCATTAGTGTGCCTAAGAACCCTACAATCTATATATCACTATATCAAGACCACGTCATACCCTACGAAGTTGCGATGGTGCTATACGCCATCCACCCGACTTCCCCCATAGATATACATCTGCTCACCTGGTCCTCGCTTGCCGAAGTCGATGCCGCCATCCTCTTCTTCATCGTCCGAAAACCACATGAGAGGTACCAATATGCAAACATATATATATATCGTAAACCAAAATCATGGACAAAACCAAAACGGCACACGAACGCGCATAGGTTAAAACCTATGACCCGCTCATATAAAAAAAAACTAAATAACCCTCGACATCGGCGTACAAACGCCGATTAATCGAGAAAAACCCAAACGTATCAATCGTGGTTTCACAAATCACTAATTATAATTTGAAATATATTGTAACTCATCAAAACCTCAAAATAAATCAAATCGATTTATTTCCGAAAACCTAGAAAGACTCAAATAACCGTTTTAATTTGAAACTTGATGTTTTAACAAAACTAGTGGCCATAATATTCACTAAATATCATAACTAAGTCATTAAAAACATTGCTATAATTTAATCTCATCAATTTTCATTAAACCCAAAATTCTAGTTTACAAAATTATCTAATTTTAACAATTTCAAAGTAACAATGCACAAAACAATAACTAAACTAGGTTTTGCATGATCTAAGGTATTAGATTACAAATTATAATGTTAATAATGTCATGAAAACCCTAATTAGATTTTAATCTCAATTATTTAATCAATTTCTAAAAACTTAATTTGCAAAATAGAATAATTATCACAATTTTAAAGTAAAAATTAGCAAACTAGTGACTGGATTAGGTTTTTGTCACGACCCGAAAGGTACAGAGCATGACTGGCACTTAAATTACGAAGCGTCTCAAGGCGTACGAAACCTAAGTATGCCAAAATCCAGAAATCAAAACCAAATAGAGCAGTAGAGTGAAGGAAAACCAAATATATAAAGCAAATTTCAATAAATAAGTAGCATCATGCTTTTAAAAGCAACATCCATTTTTCCGAAAAATTCGGCAGAGTCTCCTTTGAAAAAACTGACCCCAAACGGGTACAAAACAGGAATATAAACATACAACATGAAATAAGGTATCCCCAAGCGGGAGCTAGCTCTTTGCCCAAATGCGGATTCACAATCCCACATAATAAATATCAACTGTGCAGAAAAGAAATAAAAGCACAATGAATAAAGCAACATGTCAGCTCAAGTGAGCTCGACCCAGAGAAATAACATATAATACACAAATCTCACTGTCTCGTCTCTAGGTTACAAATAACAGTACAACTGGTATATATAAGGTAGCTACAGTAGATGGAGTACACTGGAGGTGCCCCCGTCGCTACTGTACTGACGGGTCAGACCTGCAAAACACTATAGCACAACGGGGGTGAGTTGCCAACTCGTGAGTAAAAATAACATCTAATAAGGCTATCGTAAGCATGTACACAATGATGTCACAACCTACATATGCTAATATGACGCGATATGATAAAATGCATGCAGCATGAATGCAATAAAAATGCGAGATCTGAATATATCAATGAAATCAACAGAAAACCGTGTCAAGCATCGACGTCTCAAATGAATATCTCAGTGCCCCAAAGTATCGGTACCTCAAAACCTCGGGCTCTGGCAATCTGGACTAGCCCAACTCAAATATCAATATCTCACGACCACGGTCTGTATCCTATGGATATCCGTCGCGCCAACAATCACTAGTAGGCAGGCTGCCCCAGACAGGCTCATCAACTAAACTCGAACTTCTTACCCTGGGGTACCTTACCGGGCCCACCATGTACCCGAGACGGTTCATACTACTCCTCGAAACGGGTCTCGAAAACTAGCAGAAAACCCATGGTGGACGACACATATATCATATCATGAGAAAACCGCAGACTTACAATTTTTAAAATGGTAATATGTTTTCAAATCCTTGTGGTTCCTCCAAATCCATAAATATCATAAATACGGAAAATCCTTGAGCGAATTATGATACATGAATGTCTATGATTTAATAATATGAAATGTAGGTGTGGAAACTAGAAAGCTATGCGTGAACAATGATACAATAAGATGTGTGCATGTACCTAGCAATCCTACATATCCATAATAAAGAATTTAATATATCAATTGCAGGTTATTAAGCATAATGGCGCAAGTGGTGAGATTTGGATTTAACTAGTTAAGTGTTTGTGGCATAGCAGTTACCAAGGCGTGTGTGTTTCCATGAATAGTGCCCGTGCAGCATAAGCCAATGGTAATAGTGCGAGTGTCCAATGAGTTACTAACACAGTATACATTTATATGACGAATGATGCAATGCAACGGAATAATGAAGTAGGAACTACGCATATAGTTACAGTTCTAAACTACATTCTAACTATCGGGCGTCAAGCGCCATCCAAACAATTTCCTCCATAGATGTGTACATCTAGTCACCGAAATGTCTCAGCTAGCCAGGTCCAACCACCGCCTTTCCTTTCCGTGCCACGTCCAATGTCTCCGCGACCGATCCTGGAATTTACACAAAATAACACACGTAAGGTTAAAATCCTGCAAAAGCACGATATCAAGATTACACGGGAACGAACGTCGCAAACTAACGCGTGTGCAAACGTGATGCCAAAACGTGTGTGTAAGCACCAGGAACCACCATGACACGCCGCGATACACAGCAAACACCAGACCCAAACTCTAAACGTACGTGTTGTGCAAGTTTAAAAGTAATGAAAATAAGGTTTTTGGTTCCAGATTTCGACTCGAGTTGAATTAAGAAAAGTTGCATATAACAAACACCTTAGATATGTTGCAGACTCCCCCAGCCCAAACCCTAACACCTAACTCACCCCTCTGGCCGTAATTTGCGTCCAGAACGAATTTTTCTGCGGCCTGGGATGGGAAGTGGGGTCTCGTGCTTTGTGTGTGTGTTCCTAGCTCAGTAACTAAGTCCCAGTATCTACAACTTTTTCCTGAAGCACTCGCTTCAAAAGCAGATCGCAAAACCACCCAAAATCTTAACTAAAACGTTTAATTTACACTAATTTAAAACAATATGGTATTTTAGTGTAATCTGAAGCAATTACCTAGGTTAAACGACACTAATAGCACTTAATTAAGCTAATCAAGCCTAACAACCCTAACTTAACCTAATCTTCATTTAAACCACCTAATTAGCACTAAAACCCACATAAACACTAAATTAAGCTAAATTAAATATAAGTTTAGCAAAGGGGGTGATTAAAGTGGGCTTAATACCTCACAAAAGGTCATGTGGTGGCACAACTTGCTAGCTTTGCCCCTAGAGCTCAGATTTGGCTCAAAAACCAACAAAGGAATAATCTTAGAGTGATAAATGTGAGTTGGTGTGATGGTAGATGGTTTTGTAATGAATATTTGGGCAAGGAAATGATGAGAGAAGAAGAAGAGATGAAGGGGGCTGAGCTGCTGCTGCTGCTGGAGGAAAATGGGGAGAGAGTGTGTGAGAGAGAGAGTGCCCCATGTCAAAGCTCACCATGCTTAATAAATAACCCCCATGCTTCTCTTTTCTCATTCTTTAATCTATTTTCTATTTTCTTTATTGTTTATTTGTTAAGGGTTTTATTTTAAAAAGAAGAATGAAATGCAATTTTGAATGAAGAGGAAAAATGAAGAATGTGTTACAATGTGCTAAGTGTGCATGCAAGTTACACTAAGCTGCTTGGAAAAATATAATTAAGGAAATTTTTAATTAAGTGAACATTAAGCTAATTACTAATCAATAAAACACATTTATATATAAAAACACATATTTTCAAAATTAAAATTTTTATTTATTCCAGTTTATGTGGAAAACAATTGTTAACGGGATTTTATGAAAAACGTGCATTATACCTAATTAACGCGAAATTAACCTAAAGAATTTCAAGTTATGTGATATATAATATTGTAACAAGTTATGATTACTAATGCAACATGATTAGTGGAGATTAAACATGATTAGGGTTTGATTTGGGTTAGCTTTTTCATGAAGGTTCTAGAAGCTTTTGTTTTGTTTTAAGCTAAGATATTATGTGTTGATATTTGTGGAGATATTTCATAACCCAATCCAAACCCTTTACCCTAGTTAAATCTCTACAATGGTTAGCCCTTTCATTATTAACCATGGGTTGCATTTGTAATTGATATAACATTTTTCATTATTCATCACAAAAGACTTCATCTTCTTCTTCCTCCATGAAAAGCTTTCTAGCTTTTGATTTTGTGATGAATGAGTGTGAGATTTTGAAAATAAAAGAGAGCATAATTCCTACTTCATCATCCTCATCTAATCTAGCCAATTAGATTAGGGTGTTCACTTCATTAATACTTGATTAGAGAAGTGAGATCTTGAGTTAAAGAAACTTCAAGGTAGATCATCTTCGAAAAGGAAGACTTCAAGCAAGTATGGATCGTTCAGCTTGTGGAGCCTCTCTTGAGTCCGGAAGATCATGGATCGCGACGAAGGGACTACTACTCGAAGCTTATGAAGCGAAGGAGCAGACTACAAAGGTTGTAATCCCTCTCTCTTAGATGTAAAGATGTTTACTTGCATGTTTAACCCTAATTATCTAGCAAACATCCTTGCTTTAGGTTGTTCGGCACTTCTAAAATTTAAATCGGGCATGGTTGATGCCTTATAGACCCTTGTGACAGTGCTTAGTAACCCTACAGGAAGCTGTTGTTGTAGGAGAACTCTACTAAGGGCAAATGGTGATCCCAGCTACCTCCGAAATCTAAAACGCACGCTTGGAGCATATCCTCGAAAGTTTGAATAGTCCGCTCTGACTGGCCGTCGGTCTGCGGATGAAATGTTGTGCTAAAACTCAAGCGGGTGCCCAAAACCTCCTGAAGCCTCTGCCATAGTCGGCTGGTAAACTGGGTGCCTCTGTCGGACACGATACACATCGGGACGCTATCCAACTGTACGATCTCGTCGATGTAAATCTGGGCATACTGAGCAAATCCAAAAGTGGTCTTCACTGGCAGGAAGTGAGCCGCTTTCGTCAATCGATCCACGATCACCCAAATGGAGTCATACCTTCGACTGGTCCTAGGTAGACCCACAATGAAGTCCATAGAAATCTGCTCCTATTTCCACTCCGGAATGGGCAAAGGATGCAACTCTCCCGCTGTCCTCTGGTGCTCGACCTTGACTTGCTAACAAGTCAGGCATCTCGACACGAAGTCTATGACGTCCCTCTTCATTCCGTCCCACCAATAAACATCTCTCAGATCGTGGTACATCTTGGTGGAACCTGGATGAACACTGTACACCGACCGGTGTGCTTCTTCAAGAATCTTATGCCTCAGTCCCTCGGCATCTGGTACGCACAGTCTAGTCCCAAATCGTAGTATCCCCTGATCATCGATCACGAACTCGGAAAATATGCCCTGTCCCATCTGTGCCATGATCTCTGAACAACGGTCATCTCTATACTGTGCCTCATGTATATAGTCAAGCAACTGTGGACGTGCACAAATATGCACAAGTTGTCCCCCGATCGGAGTGAACTCGAACTGCACTCGGATGTCGCATAAAATCTGCCAACCTGCCGCCGACTGCCTCTGCACTATGCTCAAACAAGAAAGACTGCCCCCGGGCCTCCTACTCAAAGCATCTGTCACACATTTGCCTTGCCCGGGTGATAAAGGATATCGCAATCATAGTCCTTCACTAACTCCATCTAACGACGCTGTCTAAGATTCAGGTCTCCCTGATGAAATATGTACTTTAAGATCTTGTGATCCGTGAATACCTGGCATGACTCGCCGTATAGGTAATGTCGCCAGATCTTGAGTGCAAAGACCACTGCAGCCATTTCCAAATCGTGAGTGGGGAAGTTCTGCTCATGCTTCTTCAGCTGCCGAGAAGCATACTCGATAACCCTGCCGTGCTGCATCAATACACGGCCTAGCCCTACTCTAGAAGCGTCACAAAAAAACACAAATCCTGTTAGTGTTTATGCCCTAGAAGGCCATTACTGTATCATACTAGCTTGTATATTACTTAATGGAAGCTTGGGATATTCACATGTATATAACAGTCTTGCTAAACATGGTAGTATGCTACTTGGTTTTTCTATCTTAATATGTTTGTGTACGTATTGATAGAGCTCTTAGGATCTTGCTTGTCTACCAGCGTTGTGATGGCAGTCACACTAGTGGGGGCTGGGTAGTCTACAAGCACATCCTTATTCAGGTCCCTGGTCGTTGGATTATCGAGACAGAGCATCGATACTCCGGAGTAGACTGGTGTGTACGCTTCTCATCCCAGTTGGGGAGATGGTCTGTCCCACAGCCGTCAGTACGTCGTACTGGAGATAGTATACAGGTGCTTGTTAGGTTACGGGTACACCGGACAGGACTCACGGGGAACTGTTGGTTGGTTTGATACCAGTCGTCAGTGAGCAGTTCCCAGGTGACATGAGTACAGCGTAGTCCGCAGACTTGACACTGCTACTTCGCCTCGAGTGTGTCCCACTGTTCTTAGATTGCTACCCTACCACGGCTCAAAGGAGTCGTGCAAACAGGTAGCAGTTGGGTGCAGTCCCGAGCACTTGGAGGCAGTGGCGGTTAGACAGGATTCGTCCCTCCCGGTATTGGGAGTAGATATCGTGCTGTGTCAGAGAGCCATTACGCAAAGTCCCTGGCCAGGGCAAGCGAGATTTGCTGGTAGGTTCCAGTAGTTTCTCAGGGTGTAATGGGCTTCACTCCGACACGACTTATACCGCTATTAGGGGACTGACGCTTGCCGCCCTCCTAGGCTCGATATGCGATAGAATTGGACGAACAGACCGGACTGTATGGAGATTGTCACATCAGACTCAGTAGGAGTTCGGATGGGTTTCCTCATCGGCCTTCTTATCGACAACTACCTGGGGACCGTTACGTACAGCTAGTGCCGCTTGCGGTCTGTGGTTAAACCCACTGCCAGCGTAGTAGTCGAGTCTCTAGAGTCCCACACAGAGAGTTTCCTACTCCAGGCAAAACGATATAGAGGTCGCATGGTTTTGCGACAAAGGGTTCGGACGCATACGTGCGTTTACGCACGTACGACTTTCGGACAGTTTTTACCAGTCGGCTTTGGTTTAAGCCAGTTACTGGTATCCGGTTATTGGATTTTTACAGTCTAAAGTTTTTCCGTATTTTTGCGGATTGGAGGGGCGTTCTCGTAATTGTACGAGAAGCTTCTAGAAGATGTGACTAAGGAGGTTAAGGTGACATAAGCTTTGGATAAGATTAGTGAGTCATGAGGGTGATTCATCATGGTCATTAATGCACCATAAATGCTTAATGACTCATGTTAGTGAATCACCTCTTTTCATTTATGAAGCATGCTTATTCATTTCTTTTATTCATTATTCTAAAATAAGAATGCTTCATAATATATTATGATACACTCTCTCTCATCTCATTATCTCATCTCACATTCTCTCTCCTCAAGCTCTCATCTTCAAGAGACTAATCCTTAATCCTCATGTGTTGAGATCAAAGGTTTAGTTAGACTTAAACATCCATTACCTTCACTCTATATCATCCTCTCTTCTTTGATTAGCAATCAAAGTAGATTAGTTACCTCAAGTTAGAGGTTTAGTTTGGAGTTTTGCTCTCGGGTGGATCGTCTACTACCTAGAGAAGGCCGAGGAGAACGAGGAGATCGTAAAGACGAAGGACTAGTATTCACTCGGTATAATCCCTAAACACATAGATAAGAAACTCTTTGTGTACGGTTATTTATAGTTTAGCTTCGATTTAAGTGGTTAGTCGATGTTCGTTCTTTAAACTTGATCGTTTTTGAAAATTCCGCCTCCCCACAAGAACTGGGGTGTACTACATCGACTTACAGTGGTATCAGAGCCTCGCTAAACACTAAATAACTTGATTGCAAATTTGTACGAATTTCGAACGGAAAAACGAAGCCGGAAAACCCTAAAAGTTACAAGTTTCTGTCGAATTTAAAATGATGTCCTAAAATTGTTCAGGTGATCTCAGAAAGCTTGTAAAGGGTCCAGAAGAACACCCAAGAAATTAGAGCCCATGAATCGGCTAAAGCGCCGCGGAAGGGCGGCGGATCGCACCGATCCGCCGCGCTTCCGCGGCCGAGTTGCCGAGTCATGGACTCGTATTTCTTGTGTGGGTCCTCTCTGGTATTTGGGGTTCTCTGGAAGATTTAATATTTGCTCAGGTTACTGTTTAACAGAGCAGATTTTGGAGCAATATTGATGTTGTTTAATCGATCGAAATTGTACAGTATTTGCATGTTGGATTATATCTGTGATTGTTTAATGTGTTCGTAAACCTCCCCTAACTGCTAGTATGTCGGTTGGCAGGGGGTTGCACATTTCTGTAATGGTTATATCTGTTTGTGCATATAAACTGTATTGGACTGTTGTGGTGTATAGCCGGGGTTTAGCAATGGGTTATTGTTTAATTCATTTGTTGTAAATGTAATTTGTTGTAATATTATTTTGCGGGGCACATCCAGGTTGCGGTTGTAGCCACCGTTGTATTATTTCATTTTACTGTTTTTGCTCCTAGGACTGACCCAAGGTGGGGTACACAAACTGCCGGGCGGGTAGTTTGCCGTACCCGTAGGGGTCGAGGGTGGGGTATCGGCTATTCATCACAACTGTGTAATCTGTCTTTTCTTGCAGGCTCAAAAGAAATACAGATTGCTTGCAAATCCAATATTGTTTATCTGTGTTCTGGAATGAATATCATTGCGTCAGACGAATGTAAAATATCTATATTTATGATAGCTATTTAGACGTCATTTATGTTTTACACCCGCGCTAGCCCAGCCCCCGCTCTGTCGTTAGTTAAGTAACCTAACGGGTGATGACGGGACCCAGTGGCGAATGCGGATGGCATAAGAGGACGTTGTATTTTCGTTGTTTTCTGCAATGATAGGTTAATGATGGGACGCATTATCTGTAATGCAAAGAAAATAAACCAAGTTTAAATCGTTGGAACAATTTAAAAGAAACCACTCGGTTATTTTTAAAACAGATATTTTTAAAATGCGGAGATTTAACCACTCCTTTTAAAAGCTATCAGGTTCCTTCGGTTATATCAAGTTCACTACGTTCACGGTTTCGCCAAAACCAGTCGTAGCCCTCCGTCATTTCTTATGGATAGTCAGTAGTATTCAAGCTATGCTTGTTGGCATACGTCAAGGCATAGTGTTTGGTAGCTGCTGGGGTATTCATTTGTTGCATAGATAGATGTGTTGGTTTGGGACAGTCGCATTACCTTGTTGGCATACGTCAAGGGTATATACGGGTGGGTTCAAATTAACAAGATAATGATGGGCAGAACTTGACATGTGACTTATGATTTGTTGGCATACGTCAAGGTCATAAGAGCATGGGGCAAAAACTTATATCGGGAATTTCTAAAGAAACTGAAATTTGCAAAGAGATGCATACCATTTGGAGTTTGATGAATGTTGGTAGGATTCCTTCAACATTATCATACGATGATATTTGGATCCCGATCCTACTGTGAGTATATGCTACTTATCAGGATATTCGTCACTTAACGATCAATGCTATAAACCTAGTAGGTGTCCAGAAAGGTGTCAGCGGGGTTACGCCCCCAGAGAAAAGAGGTTATTTAATTAAGGAACTTCGCGAAAGCGTTGGAAAACCTCCCTCGAAGTATCGACACTGGCCTAGCTGAACGGTTAAGCAAGTATTGTACGGTGAGAATAGTCCTGGCTAATTCTTCTTTTATGGTTTGAGGAAGGATTCGAGAAACAGTGGGAGCCATCCAGTTTAGATAAACTAAAAACCACTCTAAACTTGCAAGAGCATCATGCTAAAGTGTTTTCTTCTCTCTCTCCTAATTGCAGCGATCCTGAAAATGACTGGACTTAAGTTACTTTTAGAAAAGAATATACTGACGGGGCCAAACTATAAAAATTGGCTGCGGAATGTCAAAATGGCCTTGACCTATGACAAACTGGGGTACGTCCTCACCGCTACGGCACCTGCTGTCCTTGGTCCCAAATCCAGCAATGCGGATAAGGAAATCCGCAAAACCTGGGATTTAGATTGCGCGAGAGCCAAGTGCATCGTGCTTGCCTCTATGAACAATGAACATCAGAGGAGGCACGAGGATATGTCTCTAGATGGCATATTTCTCCATACAAAGGAACTTTATGGAGAGCAATCTCGTATAGCAAGATACGAGACCTCGAAGAAATTGTTTCGAGCGAGGTTGGCTGTCGGGTCATCGGTAGGTGAACATGTCCTACAGATGATCGGCTATATTGAGGAGCTCGCAGACCTTGGGACGACTTTGGATAATGAGCTCTATACAGACCTTATTCTCCAGTCCCTTCCTCCCACCTACGCCCAGTTTATCCTCAACTTCAATCTTCAAGGAAAAGAAGTTGAACTTGCGGAACTCCTGAACATGTTAAGGAGTGCAGAGGGCACCTTACAGAAGGTAAGGGAAACACCCGCTATGTTTGTTGGCGGTGCATCTTCTTCCGGGTCCAAGGCTAGGGCCAAAGGAAGGAAGAAGAAGGCCGCACCCAAACCTAGAGGAGGTGTTAGTAAGGTGGGAAAGAAGGGAAAGAAAAAGTTTGCAGCACCGGTAGTTGGCCTGGATGAGTGCTTCCATTGTCACAGGAAAGGGCACTGGAAGAAGGATTGCAAGGCGTGGAACGCCAAGAACCAGGAACCGAAGCAAGCTGTGGCTTCGACTTCAGGTGTGTTTGTAATTGAGAATTGTCTGTCGATCAACTCTACTTCCTGGGTATTGGATACCGGATCAGGATCTCATATTTGCAATTCATTGCAGGCACTGAGAAACCGTAGAGTGCTGAAGGAAGGTGATATGATCCTCAGGGTTGCTAACGGAGCTAGCGTGGGAGCTGCGTCCGTCGGGGATTATCACCTAGGATTGACGAGTGGACATATTTTGGTTTTGCATAACTGTTATTTTGTACCAAGCTTAACGTGTAATATCATATCAGTTTCCTTGTTATCAAATAAAGGTTATGATTTCACGTTTGTAAGAGATGTTGTTAACATCCACCTTAATCATGGTTTGATTGGGTCCGGTACTCTAAATAACGGCATATATGTTCTAAACCAACTCCAAATTTTCAATGTCCAGAACACACTAAAAAGAAAGTCTCCAGATTTAAATAAAGCTTTCTTATGGCATTGTAGACTGGGTCACATCAATGAGAGAAGGTTGACTAAGTTGCATAGAGAAGGATATTTGGACACGTTCGAATATCAATCTTATGACACTTGTCAATCCTGTCTCAAAGGAAAGATGACAAAGACTCCATTTACTGGACAAGGAGTAAGAGCGAGCGAGCTCTTAGGACTCATATACAGTGATGTATGCGGTCCAATGTCTACACATGCAAGAGGTGTTTATTCCTACTTCATTACTTTTACAGACGATTTCTCTAGGTTTGGACATGTCTTCTTGATGAAGCATAAATCCGAGGCCTTTGAGAAATTCAAGGAGTACAAGAGTGAAGCGGAAAACCAAACAGGCAAAAGTATTAAGACACTGAGATCTGATCGAGGTGGAGAATACTTAAGTGCCGAGTTCCTAGGTTACCTAAAAGAGAAAGGAATTCTCTCTCAGCTTACTCCTCCATACACTCCACAGCATAATGGTGTATCGGAGAGATGGAATCGAACCCTATTGGATATGGTACGATCCATGATGAGTAATGCTGAGTTACCGCGATCTTTCTGGGGGTATGCGCTAGAATCAGCGATACATCTTTTGAACAGAGTTCCAACCAAAACTGTGCCTACCACACCATATCAGATGTGGAGTGGGAAGAAACCCTATCTTCAGTACCTGAAGACATGGGGATGTCCAGCTTTTGTAAAAAAGCAGCATCCGGACAAGCTCGAGGCACGCTCAGTAGAGTGTAAGTTTGTGGGATATCCGAAGAACTCTACAGGATATTGTTTCTATTACGCAGAGGAACAAAAGGTTTTTGTTTCTCGTCATGCCCGCTTCTTAGAAACTGAATTTTTGGAAAATCAGAAGAGTGGGAGCGTAGTAGAACTGGAAGAAATTCCAGAACCACAAACTGCTACTGAAAGTTTGGTAGAACCAGAGGTTCAAGAAGAACAGAACATTCCCGCACCCCTCCGCAGGAGTAGTAGGCCGTCTCATCCGCCTGAGAGATACTACGGTTTTCTCATAGATGGGGATAGAGAGGATTGCATCATAGATGATGATGAACCTACTGACTTCCGGCAGGCCATCCAGAGCGGCGACTCGGTACGATGGCTAGATGCAATGCGGACCGAAATGGAGTCCATGTACACCAACAAAGTATGGACTTTGGACTTTGCTCCAGATGGGGTAAAACCCATAGGATGCAAATGGATCTTCAAGAAAAAGATTGGTGTAGATGGACAGGTGGAAACCTATAAGGCTAGACTTGTTGCAAAGGGTTTTCGTCAAAGACCTGGTTTGGACTATGACGAAACTTTTTCTCCAGTGGCTATGCTCAAATCCATTCGGGTCCTTCTTGCTATTGCTGCCTTCCATGATTATGAAATCTGGCAGATGGACGTAAAAACGGCTTTTCTGAATGGAAATTTAGAAGAGAGCGTCTATATGGATCAGCCAGAGGGTTTCAATCAGAGTGGGAGCAGCGGGAAAGTATGCAAGCTGCTTAAGTCTATTTATGGACTAAAGCAGGCATCGCGGAGTTGGAACATCTGTTTTGATGAGACAGTCAAAGAATATGACTTTATCAAAAATCCAGATGAACCGTGCATATATAGTAAAGTTGTGGCCAGAAGTGTCGTATTCCTCGTCTTGTACGTGGATGACATTCTATTGATAGGAAATGACGTTCCTATGCTACAATCTGTCAAAGGATTCTTGTCACACAGATTCTCCATGAAAGACCTGGGTGATGCCTCTTACATTCTGGGGATCCGGATCTATCGTGATAGATCCAAGAGGATGTTGGGACTTTCGCAGTCCAGGTATATCGACACTGTACTGAAAAGATTCAGTATGGAAGATTCTAAGCGCGGTAATCTACCGGCTTGTCACGGAATCACCCTCTCTAAAGAGATGTCTCCCAAGACTGATTTGGAAAGGGAACGCATGTCTATTTTACCCTACGCTTCTGCGGTAGGCTCTATAATGTATGCGATGTTGTGTACCAGACCAGATGTAGCTTACGCACTGAGCGTGGTAAGCCGGTATCAGTCAGACCCAGGGGAGAAACACTGGATAGCAGTAAAGAACATTCTCAAGTACCTGAGGAGGACTAAGGAGTTGTTCTTGGTTTACGGCGGAAAAGACCTCAGGTTGGAGGCCTTTGCTGATTCCGGCTTCCAGAGTGATAAGGACGATTCCAAGTCCATGTCGGGTTATGTCTTTACCCTCAATGGAGGGGCGGTGTGCTGGAAGAGCTCCAAGCAGGACACCGTTGCTGACTCGACGATGGAAGCGGAGTATATTGCTGCTTGCGATGCCGCAAAAGAAGCAGTCTGGATGAAGAAGTTCCTAACAGAACTTCAAGTGGTTCCTACCATAGTTGATCCAATACCTCTGTATTGCGACAACAACGGAGCTATAGGTTTAGCAAAGGAACCAAGGTCCCATCAGAAGTCCAGACACATCTTGAGGCGGTATCACCTGATCAGGGAGATCATAGATCGTCAGGAGATCGAGGTTCGGAGAGTTGCTTCAGAAGAGAACATTGCTGATCCATTCACGAAGGCCCTTCCTCAGATTCAGTTCGAGAGGCTGCTCGAGATCATTGGTCTACGATATGCCAGTACATGGCCCTAGTGCAAGTGGGAGATTGTTAGTGTTTATGCCCTAGAAGGCCATTACTGTATCATACTAGCTTGTATATTACTTAATGGAAGCTTGGGATATTCACATGTATATAACAGTCTTGCTAAACATGGTAGTATGCTACTTGGTTTTTCTATCTTAATATGTTTGTGTACGTATTGATAGAGCTCTTAGGATCTTGCTTGTCTACCAGCGTTGTGATGGCAGTCACACTAGTGGGGGCTGGGTAGTCTACAAGCACATCCTTATTCAGGTCCCTGGTCGTTGGATTATCGAGACAGAGCATCGATACTCCGGAGTAGACTGGTGTGTATGCTTCTCATCCCAGTTGGGGAGATGGTCTGTCCCACAGCCGTCAGTACGTCGTACTGGAGATAGTATACAGGTGCTCGTTAGGTTACGGGTACACCGGACAGGACTCATGGGGAACTGTTGGTTGGTTTGATACCAGTCGTCAGTGAGCAGTTCCCAGGTGACATGAGTACAGCGTAGTCCGCAGACTTGACACTGCTACTTCGCCTCGAGTGTGTCCCACTGTTCTTAGATTGCTACCCTACCACGGCTCAAAGGAGTCGTGCAAACAGGTAGCAGTTGGGTGCAGTCCCGAGCACTTGGAGGCAGTGGCGGTTAGACAGGATTCGTCCCTCCCGGTATTGGGAGTAGATATCGTGCTGTGTCAGAGAGCCATTACGCAAAGTCCCTGGCCAGGGCAAGCGAGATTTGCTGGTAGGTTCCAGTAGTTTCTCAGGGTGAAATGGGCTTCACTCCGACACGACTTATACCGCTATTAGGGGACTGACGCTTGCCGCCCCCCTAGGCCCGATATGCGATAGTCTTGGACGAACAGACCGGACTGTATGGAGATTGTCACATCAGACTCAGTAGGAGTTCGGATGGGTTTCCTCATCGGCCTTCTTATCGACAACTACCTGGGGACCGTTACGTACAGCTAGTGCCGCTTGCGGTCTGTGGTTAAACCCACTGCCAGCGTAGTAGTCGAGTCTCTAGAGTCCCACACAGAGAGTTTCCTACTCCAGGCAAAACGATATAGAGGTCGCATGGTTTTGCGACAAAGGGTTCGGACGCATACGTGCGTTTACGCACGTACGACTTTCGGACAGTTTTTACCAGTCGGCTTTGGTTTAAGCCAGTTACTGGTATCCGGTTATTGGATTTTTACAGTCTAAAGTTTTTCCGTATTTTTGCGGATTGGAGGGGCGTTCTCGTAATTGTACGAGAAGCTTCTAGAAGATGTGACTAAGGAGGTTAAGGTGACATAAGCTTTGGATAAGATTAGTGAGTCATGAGGGTGATTCATCATGGTCATTAATGCACCATAAATGCTTAATGACTCATGTTAGTGAATCACCTCTTTTCATTTATGAAGCATGCTTATTCATTTCTTTTATTCATTATTCTAAAATAAGAATGCTTCATAATATATTATGATACACTCTCTCTCATCTCATTATCTCATCTCACATTCTCTCTCCTCAAGCTCTCATCTTCAAGAGACTAATCCTTAATCCTCATGTGTTGAGATCAAAGGTTTAGTTAGACTTAAACATCCATTACCTTCACTCTATATCATCCTCTCTTCTTTGATTAGCAATCAAAGTAGATTAGTTACCTCAAGTTAGAGGTTTATTTTGGAGTTTTGCTCTCGGGTGGATCGTCTACTACCTAGAGAAGGCCGAGGAGAACGAGGAGATCGTAAAGACGAAGGACTAGTATTCACTCGGTATAATCCCTAAACACATAGATAAGAAACTCTTTGTGTACGGTTATTTATAGTTTAGCTTCGATTTAAGCGGTTAGTCGATGTTCGTTCTTTAAACTTGATCGTTTTTGAAAATTCCGCCTCCCCACAAGAACTGGGGTGTACTACATCGACTTACAAATCCGCCCGATCCCGAAGGCAATGATAATACCGGCGCCGTAGTCAAACGAGACTGCAACTGCTGAAAGCTACTCACACGCCTCTGTCCAAACAAAAGGAACTCCCTTCCGGGTCAACCCGGTCAACGGTGCACCAATACAGGAAAAGTCCTGTACAAATCGTCGGAAGTAGCCGGCCAGTCCTAAGAAGCTACGGATCTCAGAAACTGACGCTGGTCTGGGCCAATGCTGAACGGCCTCGATCTTCTTTTGGTCCACGCGTATACCGTCGCTCGTAACCACATGACCCAAGAAATCAACGCTGTCAAGCCAGAATGCGCACTTGGAGAATTTCGTGAATAGCTGGTGCTCTCTCAGAGTCTGCAATGTGATCCGCAAGTGCTGCTAGTGCTCCGCTCGACTCTGAGAATAAACTAAAATGTCGTCAATAAATACGATGATGAACTAATCAAGATACGGCCTAAAAATGCGGTTCATCAAGTCCATAAACGCTGCTGGTGCGTTTGTTAGTCTGAACGACATCACCAAAAACTCATAGTGTCCGTAACGCGTGCGGAAAGCCATCCTCGGAATATCATCCTGCCGAACTCATAACTGATGGTAGCCTGATCGCAAATCATTCTTCGAGAAGTGTCCCGCACCCTGAAGCTGGTCGAAAAAATCATCGATACGAGGTAATGGATATCTGTTCCGGACAGAAACTCGGTTCAGCTGATAGTAATCGATACATAAGCGCAAACTGCCGTCCTTCTTCTTGACGAACAAGACAGGAGCACCCCAATGAGATACACTAGGTCGAATAAGCCTTTTGTCTAACAAATCCTGCAACTGACCCTTCAACTCTCTAAGCTCCGCTGGGGCCATCCGGTAAGGCGGTATGGAAATAGGCCCCGTGCCAAGAATCAAGTCAATGCAGAACACAATATCGCGCTCAGGCGGTAGCCCAGGCTACTCGTCAGGGAAAACATCAGGGAACTCGCTAACAATTAGGACCTGGTCCAACGGGACCTCTTTAGCTATAGCATCACAAACATATGCTAGGAATCCCTGACATCCCTTCCTCAAGAGCTGTCCAGCGCGAAGAGACGAAATCAAGCTGGGAAGGGTGACACTACGGTCTTCCTGAATAACAAGAACTGGCTCTCCCGGAAAACTAAAACTGACTGCCTTCTCACGGCAGTCCACGGATGCATAACATGTGTCTAGCCAGTCCATGCCCAGAAGAACGTCAAAATCCAACATATCGAGGAGAATCAGATCAACCAAAGAATCCCTCTCCCCGATACGAACAGAACAAAATCGATATACAATTCGAGCAACAAAAGACTCGCCTACTGGAGTAACAACAATAAGCGGGTGATCTAACGACGACGACTCTTTGCCCAACCTCGATACGAAGTGTGTAGATACATACGAATGTGTGGAACCTGGGTCGAATAACACCCGTGCGTCGAAAGAACATACTGGCAAGGTACCTATCATAACGACATTGGATGCTTGAGCATCCTGCTGAGTCAAAGCGAACACTTGGGCCTGTCCCCCACTAATAGCTGGCTATCCTCTACCTCGGCCTCTCTGAACAGGACCGCCGCGCCCACGGCCTCTGGGGGCGTCTAACAGGCATGGAGCATCACCGGCGGTAGGAAGTAGAGCTCTCTGAGGAGGTGGTGAAGGTGGCAAGGTCACGTGTGGAACTGTCGCCACTCCCTGTCGTCTCACCATACAGTCTCTGATACGATAGTACGGATCCCGCACCTAAAACATCCTGGCGACGCCTGCTGGTCCTGCGGATAAGAACAAAATAACTGACCCCGTCTAACTCCTCTGCCGCCACCATCTCCCGGAAAGAACCTATCACGACCTCTTCCTACCATGCCTCTGCCAAACTGTACTGGAGCTGATATATCTGTACGAATCCTCTTCGGCCGTGAAACGACCAAAGTCCCTGAAATGCGCTCCTTAAACCGTAAGGCCGTGTCCATAGCAGCTGCATAAGTATCAAAGTGCTATGCGCCGATGGAAAGATATAACTTGGTGTCAAGTCCCTGCATAAACCTCTTTACCTTCTTTTCTTCAGTGTCCACTAAGTACGGAGCATATCGGGACAACTGAGTAAACTGGATATCATACTCAGACACTATCATCCCTGGATTCTTGTGCAATGCTTCAAAACTACGAGCTCGAGCATCACGAACGCTCTCAGGAATGAAATGGGCTAGAAATACTGCTGTAAACTCATCTCAGGTCATAGGAGGTAGACCTGCAGCTCGACCTCTCTCGACTGACTCGCACCACATCTGAGGAAGGCCCTCCAGACGAAAAATCGCAAGCTCTACCCATCTATCGTCAGAACATCTGAGCGAACGGAAAATCCTAGCGAATCTGTCGAGGAATATCTGCGGATCCTCCGCTGCATCTGTGCCGGTGAAGACTGGAGGTCCCAGCCTCATGAACTCCTATAGTGATACGGGAATAGCTACGGTAGTAATAGAAGCAACTGTCTGGGCAGCAGGTACAATCGGGTTCAGTGCAGGGGTAGGTACGTCCTCAGAACTCTGTGCACGAATGGCCTCGACTATGGATCCCATCATCTGATGTAGCTTCTGCATACCTCCCATCATCTGACGTAGCTCCTGCATACCAGACTCTAGCCTGTCCATGCGGCCTGGGGAAGGTGGATCAATCTGTCCCTGAGGGGTAGGCACACCATCCTGATCGGTCCTTGTCTCGGACGAACCCGCTCGAATCTCATCTCTGGCGACAGCCCTCTGCACCCTCATAGCCTTCGGCGGCATAATGGCTGGTACAGGAAATAGGATAATAAGAATAGTGTAACATAATCATGGGATATAAAGAGTCGAAAAAGGATTTGCAAACAATTATATCCTAAGGTCACTTAGGCGGAGTACCGTATCGTAAGTATGCCGCGGAACATACACGCGCTACGTCACTCTGCTTAAGTCACCTACTCCATCTACCAAGGGTCATCCTACACTCAGAAAGGTAAACCTAACACTCTGATACCAACTTTGTTACGACCCAAAAGGTACGGAGCATGACTGGCACTTAAATTAAGAAACGTCTCAAAGCGTACGTAACCTAAGTAAGCAAAAACCCAGAAATCAAAACCAAATAGAGCAGTAGAGTGAAAGAAAACCAAAATATATAAAGAAAATTTCAATAAATAAGTCGCATCAAGCTTTTAAAAGCAACATCCATTTTTTCGAAAAATTCGGCAGAGTCTCCTTTGTAAAAACTGACCCCAAACGGGTACAAAACAGGAATATGAACATACAACATGAAATAAGGCATCCCCAAGCGGGAGCTAGCTCTTCGCCCAAATGCGGATTCACAATCCCACGCAATAAATATCAACTGTGCAGAAAAGAAATAAAAGCACAATCAATAAAGCAACATGTCGGCTTAAGTGAGCTCGACCCAGAGAAATAACATATAATACACAAATCTCACTGTCTCGTCTCTACGTCACAAATAACAATACAACTGGTATATATAAGGTAACTACAGTAGATGGAGTATACTAGATACAATAATGATACAAGTGGCAACAAAATAAACCCCGCAACCCACCTACGAATAAGCTACGAGTCTAAGCAAAATGATCCAAAAGAGGAGGTGCGCCCGCCGCTACTGTGCTGACGGGTCTGACATGCAAAACACTATGGCACAATGGGGGTGAGTTGCCAACTCGTGAGTAAAAATAACATTTAATAAGGCTATCGTAAGCATGTACACAATGATGTCACAACCTACATATTCTAATATGATGCGATATGATAAAATGCATGCAACATGAATGCAATAAAAATGCGAGATCTGAATATATCAATGAAATCAACAGAAAACCGTGTCAAGCATCGACGTCTTAAATGAATATCTCAGTGCCCCAAAGTAGCGGTACCTCAAAACCTCGGGCTCCGGCAATCCGGACTGGCCCAACTCAAATATCAATATCTCATGACCACGGTCAGTACCCTATGGATATCCGCCGCGCCAACAATCACCGGTGGGCAGTCTGCCCTGCCAGGCCCATCGACTACACTCAAACTTCTTGACTCGGGATACCTTACCGGGCCCACCATATACCCGAGACGGTTCATACTACTCCTCAAAACGGGTCTCGAAAACTAGCAGAAAACCCATGGTGGACGACACATATATCATATCTTGAGAAAACCGCAAACTTACAATTTTTAAAATGGTAATATGTTTTCGAATCCTTGCGGTTCCTCCAAATCCATAAATATCATAAATACGGAAAATCCTTGAGCGAATCATGATACATGAATGTCTATGATTTAATAATATGAAATGCAAGTGCGGAAACTAGAAAGCTATGCGTGAACAATGATACAATAAGATATGTGCATGTACCTAGAAATCCTACATATCCATAATAAAGAATTTAATATATCAATTGCAGGTTATTAAGCATAATGGCGCAAGTGGTGAGATTTGGATTTAACTAGTTAAGTGTTTATGGCATAGCAGTTACCAAGGCATGTGTGTTTCCATGAATAGTGCCCGTGCAGCATAAGCCAATGGTAATAGTGCGAGTGTCCAATGAGTTACTAACACAGTATACATTTATATGACGAATGATGCAATGCAACGGAATAATGAAGTAGGAACTACGCATATAGTTATAGTTCTAAACTACATTCTAACTATCGGTCGTCAAGCGCCATCCAACTGATTTCCCCCATAGATGTATACATCTACTCACCGGAATGTCTCAGCTAGTCAGGTCCAACCACCGTCTTTCCTTTCCACGCCGCGTCCGATGTCTCCATGACCAATCCTGGAATTTACACAATACAACACACGTAAGGTTAAAATCCTGCAAAAGGACGATATCAAATTACACAAGAACTAACGTTGCAAACTAACGCGCGTGCAAACATGACGCCAAAACGTGTGTGCAAGCGCGTGGAACCACCCTGACATGCCGCGATACACAGCAAACACCAGACCTAAACTCTAAACGTATGTGTCGCACAAGTTTAAAAGTAATGAAAATAAGGTTTTTGGTTCCAGATTTCGACTCGAGTTGAATTAGGAAAAGTTGCATATACCAAACACCTTAGATATGTAGCAGACTCCCCCAGCCAAAACCCCAACACCAAACTCACCTCTCTGGCCGCAATTTGCGGCCAGAACGATTTTTTTGCGGCCTGGGATGGGAAGTGGGGTCTCGTGCTTTGTGTGTGTGTTCCTAGCTCAGTAACTAAGTCCCAGTATCTGCAACTTTTTCCTGAAGCACTCGCTTCAAAAGCAGATCACAAAACTACCCAAAATCTTAACTAAAACATTTAATTTACGCTAATCTAAAACAATATGGTATTTTAGTGTAATCTAAAGCAATTACCTGGGTTAAACGACACTAATAGCACTTAATTAAGCTAATCAAGCCCTAACAACCCTAACTTAACCTAATCTTCATTTAAGCCACCTAATTAGCACTAAAACCCACATAAACACTAAATTAAGCTAAAATAACTACAAGTTTAGCAAAAGGGGTGATTAAAGTGGGCTTAATACCTCACAAAAGGTCAAGTGGTGGCACAACTTGTTGGCCTTACCCGTAGAGCTCAGATTTGGCTCAAAAACCAACAAAGGAATGATCTTGGAGTGATAAATGTGAGTTGGTGTGATGGTAGATGGGTTTTTAATGAAGATTTGGGCAAGGAAATGATGAGAGAAGATGAAGATATGAAGGGGGGCTGAGCTGCTGGTGCTGCTGGAGGAAAATGAGGAGAGAGAGTGTAAGAGAGAGAGTGCCCCAAGTCAAAGCTCACCATGCTTAATAAATACCCCCATGCCTCTCTTTTCTCATTCTTTAATATATTTTCTATTTTCTTTATTGTTTATTTGCTAAGGGTTTTATTTTAAAAAGAAGAATTAGATGCAATTTTGAATGAAGAAGAAAAATGAAGAATGTGTTACAATGTGTTAAGTGTGCATGCAAGTTACACTAAGTTGCTTGGAAAAATATAATTAAGGAAATTTTTAAGTGAACACTAAGCTAATTACTAATCAATAAAACTCATTTATATATAAAAACACATATTTTCAAAATTAAAATTTTATTTATTCCAGTTTGTGTGGAAAATAATTGTTAACGGGATTTTATGAAAAACACGCATTATAGCTAATTAACGCGAAATTAACCTAAAGAATTTCAAAGCGTTACAGTTTTGCATTCCATTATCATGTTAATCTACTCATTAGAACCATAATCTAATGAGAGAAACCCTCACTAGAATTTTATCTAACCTATATATATTTTATAAAAACCTAGTTTGCAAAAATTTATGATTGGACAATTTAAAAGTATCAATTTGCAAACTAGCAACTAATTTAGATTTTTCATTTTCTTAAGATGATAATCTACAATTTATAACCATGCCTAATTTGCATTCAAAACCCCTTTCTTGAAATTTTTAATTTAGCAATTAGAACCATAATCAAACACCGAAATTCGTTAAGTTGAGGTAATTAACCTACAATTAACACTAGGGTTAGGATTATACCTCAATAAACATGAGACAAAACATGCAACCTAGCCTCCAAAATGCTAACTTTGCTCCAAGATCCAAGCTTGAATGGTCAAGGAATAATGGGTAAATATTTATTTAGGAATTTATGGAATTTTGTATGGATTTTTGGATGCATTTTTGAAGACTTTTTGATGCAAAGTGAAGTGGAGAAATGAGGGGGCTGCCAAGGTGATTTCGGCCACATATAGGAAGGAAAAGAGAGAGAGAGAGAAAAGAGTGTAGAAATGTGTAGAAGCTTCATTAATTTATCATCTCACTTTAGTCTTTTCATTAATTTCTTTATTTTATTTATTTTCTTTTCAAAATAAAACCTAGAAAAATCTTGAACCATAGAGAGATTTTGAGAAAGAATTTTGCATGTTACACACTTGTTTTAAATTGACATGGTTCATTAAAATGTAATTAACCCACTCTCATTTGTAATTAGCACTAATTAAATGTTTAATTAAAATCTTATATTAATATTTGAAATTAATTAATGACGGAAAATATTTTAGTAAATTAGAAATTTACAAGTGACCAATTAAATACTAAATACTAGAAATTACATAGCCTAAATAAGTATATTTAAGTCTATAATGAAAAATAATTGTAGTTGAGTTTTACGGAAAACACGGTTTATTTTACTGATTATCAGAAAATTCACCTAAACGATTTTATTTATTTAATTTTTTTTTAAACGTTACACACGCGTACACAAAACACTAGAATATAGTAAAGTGGTCCCAGATTTTGATACACAAATAATTGGTAAAAGTTGCAAGTACCACGAAACCAAAAATAACCACAGAGACCCTACGCCCAAACCCCAACACCCCAGCCCCCACTCTGGCCGCAATTTGCGGCCAGAACTAATTAATTTGCGGCCTCAAAAATTAGGGGTGGTCTAAGGTTTTTATGGTGGGTTCTATACCTCAACACTATGTCACTGTGATGGGAACTTTTCCAGAAAACACCTGGTTCTACAGCAGATCACAGAGACTCAAAGTTGACACTAAAAATACGATATTTGCACGAAACGATACCTTAAGTGTTTAAAACATCAACTAACAATCTATACAACATTATAACTCCTAAATATCAGTTTAGAGATCATTACCTAGCCACTCTTGCTCAAAAATCCTAGCTTTCCATGCTCCGAGGCAACCAAGTGGCTAAATCAAGACATTTGAAGTGTTTAAATGGGATTTTGTGAAGTTTTTGCAAAGATTTGTGAAGAGAGAGTGAGGGTTCAGTTAGGGTTGCGGGAAAATGAGAAATGAATGGGAGTGAGAGAAATTGAGAGAGTGAGAGAGTTAAAGGGTGAGAGGGTGAGTGTAGGGTCAATAATTTCCTTATGCTCACTCTCTCCCTCACCTCAATTAATGCCACCATTAATGCACCATGACTCACTAGCCACCTCTCTCAAATCCAAACTAGATATTTCCTCACCCAAAAGATCTAGAAAAAGGTTAAGGCAAAAGTTAATTGGCAATGGTTTAGCTTAAGGTGTTATGCTTGCTAAACAAGATTAACACTAATATATACCCTCACATTAACATGTACGTGTGTGTGCAACCCATATCAAATAATAATAAACTATAATTAATTGATATAAAATATGAGGAACCCAATTTGGTAAACTTTTCCTTAGAAACTCGCATTATCTCTTAATTAACACTAATCGCATTCTTAAGGTGTTACAATCTCCCCACCCCCACCTCCCCTTAAAGAAAATCCGTCCCCGAATTAAAATTTCATACAAGCATACCTTCAAAGAGATGAGGGAATTTCTTCTGCATCTCGCTCTCGGCCTCCCAAGTGATCTCCTCACTAGTTAAGCTACGCCAAAGAACCTTCACAGATTGCAAGACCTTTGACCGAAGTTTCTTCACCTACCGATCCAACATAACTACCAGCTGCTCGGTGAACGAAAGATCATGTAGGGTTCCTAGGCACTCTTGTGTGGGTTCATAAGGCATCAAACATGCCTGAATAAAATTTTAGACGTTCTGAACAACCCAAAGCCGGGATCTTTGCTAGATTATTAGGGTTTAACATGCAAGATAACATCTTTAAACCTAAGTGTGAGAGATTACAACCTTTGTAGTCCGCTCCTTCGCTTCACAAGCTCCGAGTAGAAGTCCCTTCGCCGCGATCCATGATCTCCCGGACTCAAGAGAGGCTCCACGACTCGAACGATCCATGAAAGCTTGTCGTATTCCTTTTCTCCGATGATCTACGTCGAAGTTGCAATAGCTCAAGCTCTCTCACTCTAATGAGGTGAACACCCTAATCTAATGGGCTAGATTAGATGAGGATGATGGAGTAGGGTTTATGCTTTCTTTTTATATCATTTTCTCACAAGAATTCATTACAAGTGAGCTCTCTCTCAAACTCAAGAGAGAAGAAGATGAAGAATAATGAGAATAATCCATTTGTGATGAATAGTAGATAAGAATATATGATTGATATGGAACCATGGTCAAGGACGATAGGCTTAACCTTTGTAGAGAATAAACTAGAGCTAGGGTTTGGTTAGGTTAAGAGTGAGTCAAGGATAAGAATCAACCATAATATCTTAACCAAGACAAAAAGGAAACCCTTGTAGAATAATCAAGAAAGAGCTAACCCTAATCAAACCCTAATCTCTTTTTATCATCCTTAAACATGTTTCATAATAAATCATATCATGTCACAATAATATATATCACATATATATTATATATTTGCAACAATAGAAAATAATACAATTAATATATATCGCATATATATCAATGTATTAATCCGGTGAGAAAATGAAAAAATAAAGTGAGCCAATATTAGATAATGTAATACAATATATCATATATATCATTATACATTAAATCATCGAATCAACACTTGATCCGACGATCCGGCTATATCAAATATAACTGACTAATATATCATGTACCGATTCATCGAATCAACACTTGATCCGATGTCCCGGTTCATATCTAAATATCACGAGAATATAGTATGGTATCACATATCGCATTATCCTCGGTCCTGCACATATCACATATGTGCCTCTACTCCGTTTTGCCTGAGCCAAGAAACCTCTGTGTAGGACTCTAAAGAATCGTCAATACGCCGGTAGCAGGTGATGATCATATCAAACACCCACAAGCTGCAAGCGGTCAGCTAAACGTAACAGCCACCCAGGTATTGAGCGATCAGAAGATCAACAATCTAGCCTGTCCGTTCTCCTGTGAATCCAATCAGTAACACTCCCGTACAGTCCGGTCTATTCGTCTGATATGTCGCATATCAAGTCTAGGGGTGGTATACGTCAAACCCCAGTAACCGATAAGTCGTGAAGATGTGAGGCTCATAACAGTTCGAGAAACTACTGGTAACACTTATCAATATATCTTTTTATCAGCCCTGGCCAGGGACTTCCAGTTATAGCCAATCGAACACAGCACAACATCAACTCCCTATACCGGGAGAGACGAATCCCCTCCTATCGCTCATTGCCTCCATGTGATTCGGGACTGTACCCAAAAGCCACCGTTTTGCATGCCTTCTTGGATGTGGTAAGGTGGAAATCAAAGCACAGTAGGAATCACACAAGACACTATGACGATCTCGAGTCTACAGACTACCCTGTACCAGTGTCACCGGAGAACTGCCATCTGACGTGTGGTATATCACCATCTGGGAGTTCTCGGCGAGTCTATCCAGTGTACCCAGTCTCCACTGAGCACCCGTACACCATCCTTAATGTCAAACACCGATGGATATGGGATCATCCATCGCCCATCATATGGGTCAAGATGCGATACGCTAGTCTACTCTGGTGTATCGATGCCCCGTCTCGATATACCCTCGACTAGGAACATTTATAGGATGTACTCATCGACTACCGTAGCCCCACTAGTATGATCTCATCATAATTCCAGTAGTCGAGTACAGATCCTAAGGGCTTTATCAACATGTGAGAGAAAGACAGTAAACCAATACGAGTCAACATGTTAAGATAAAGTGAAACCAAATAGCATACTATCATGACGAGCAAGAAAGTCCTCTCTGTATATATCCAAGCATCCATCATAATATACATCATATGTACAACAATGGCCTCTAGGGCATATACATATCTAACAATCTCCCACTTGCACTAAGGCCAGCTGCTGTAGTATCTCATACCTAGCATCCCGAATAATCTCTCAAAGTGTATCTGGGGTATGGCCTTCGTGAGTGGATCCGCAGTGTTATCCTTCGTATCTACTCTCCTGACCTCGATCTCCTGGCGATCAACTATCTCCCTGATCAGGTGATACCGCCTCAGAATATGTCTGGACTTCTGATGGGACCTGGGTTCCTTGGCCAAAGCCACAGCTCCATTGTTATCGCAATACAGAGGTATTGGATGCTCAATGGATGGAACCACACCAAGTTCAGTGATGAACTTCTTCATCCAGACAGCCTCTTTGGCAGCATCGTTGGCAGCGATGTATTCAGCCTCCATCGTCGAGTCTGCAACGGTATCCTGTTTGGAACTCTTCCAATATACCGCCCCTCCATTGAGGGTAAAGATAAATCCCGAGTGCGACTTAGAGTCATCCTTATCACCTTGGAAGCTGGAATCGGTAAAGGACTCCACCCGGAGATCACCGTTACCATACACCAAGAACATGTCTCTAGTCCTTCGCAAGTACTTGAGAATGTTCTTCACAGCTGTCCAGTGACTCTCTCCAGGATCTGCTTGATACCGACTCACTACACTTAGGGAGTATGCTACATCGGGTCTGGTACATAGCATCGCATACATGATAGAGCCTACTGCCAAAGCATAGGGTATCCCTTGCATGCGAGCTCTCTCCAAATCAGTCTTGGGAGACATCTCTTTGGAAAGAGTGAGTCCATAGATCATGGGTTGGTTCCCACGCTTGGATTCTTCCATACTAAACCTCTTTAGTATGGTGTCAATGTACCTGGATTGGGACAATCCCTGTATCCTTTTGGATCTATCTCTATAGATCCTAATCCCCAATATGCAGGAGGCATCACCTAGATCTTTCATTGAGAATCTTTGTGATAAGAAGAGTTTGACTGATTGCAGCATAGGAATATCATTCCCTATCAAGAGTATGTCATCCACGTACAATACGAGGAAGACAACCTTACTCTCTGCTACCTTTTTATAGATACAAGGTTCATCTATATTTTGGATGAAGTCAAACACTTTGACTACAACATCAAAACAGATGTTCCAACTCCGCGATACTTGCTTTAACCCATAAATGGATTTAAGCAGTTTGCACACCTTTCCGCTGCTCCCACTATCTACGAAGCCCTCTGGCTGAGTCATGTACACGCACTCTTCTAAATCACCATTTAGAAAGGCGGTCTTAACATCCATTTGCCAGATTTAGTAGTCATGGTATGCAGCAATGGCAAGTAAGATCCGGATGGACTTAAGCGTAGCAACTGGAGAAAAGGTTTCGTCATAATCCACACCTGGTCGTTGACGAAATCCCTCTGCTACAAGTCTAGCTTTGAAAGTCTCAACTTTTCCATCTACACCAAATTTCTTTTTAAAAATCCACTTGCTCCCAATGGGTTTTACCCCTTCAGGAGCATTTTCCAAAATCCATACTTTATTGGTGTACATGGATTCCATCTCAGATCGCATTGCATCCAGCCATTTCACAGAGTCACCACTCCTGATGGCCTGCTCGAAACTAGTCGGGTCATCATCTTCCATGATGCAATCCTCGCTTTTACCATCAATGAGAAAACCGCAGTATCTCTCAGGTGGACGAGAAACCCTACTAGATCGGCGGAGAGGCTGGGGTTCGTCGGATACTACTGAATCTTCTGGTTCCATCAAATCATCAGTTGTAGTTTGTGGTGCTGGAACCTCTTCCAGCTCTACCTCTTTGCCACTAATTTCTTTTGCAAGAAATTCCTTTTCCAAAAAGGTGGCATGTTGAGCAACAAACACTTTTTGTTCCTCAGCATGGTAGAAAAAATATCCTTGAGAATTCTTTGGATATCCCATAAATTTGCAAAGAACTGATCGTGCCTCGAGTTTGTCCGGATCTTTCCTTTTGACATAGACCGGACAACCCCATATTTTAACTCGTTTAAAATATGGTCTCTTCCCATTCCATATCTCATATGGTGTGGTAGATACAGATTTAGACGGAACTAGATTCAATATGTATATGGCTGTCTCAAGCGCAAACCCCAGAAGGAAATAGGTAACTCAGCTTCGCTCATCATAGAACGCACCATATCTAATAGGGTCCGATTCTTTCGTTCCGAAACACCGTTGTGCTGTGGAGTATAAGGAGGAGTAAGTTGAGAGAGAATCCCATTCTCTTTTAGATAATCCAGAAAATCATTGCTCAAGTATTCTCCTCCTCGATCAGATCGAAGGATCTTAATACTTTTGCCCGTTTGGTTCTCTACTTCGTGCTTATATTCTCTGAATTTCTCAAAAGCTTCAGACTTGTGTTTCAACAGGAACACATGCCCGTATCTAAAAAGATCGTCAGTGAATGTAATGAAGTAGGAAGAACCGTTCCTGGCGTGTGTAGACATGGGACCGCATACATCACTATGTACCAGTCCTAAGAGTTCCGTAACTCTTTCTCCGTGTCCACTAAACGGAGCTTTGGTCATTTTTCCTTTGAGACATGAATGGCAAGTATCATAAGATGAAAATTCGAATGAATTCAAATATCCATTTTTATGTAACTTAGCTAGCCGTGTCTTATTGATATGGCCAAGTCTACAATGCCACAAGAAGGATTCGTTCATTTCTGAACTTTTCCTCTTGTGTGTGTTTTGTATATTGAGGACTGTATTTTGATTTAGAATGAATATGTCATTATGTAACGAGCCTGATGCAATCAACTTTTGATCTAGGAATATGTTCATACAATTATCCTTTACTACAAAATTATATCCTTCTTTACTTAATAAAGAAACTGATATAATGTTGCACATCATGTTCGGTATATAATAGCACTCATTTAGAATCAGTGTATTACGACTTGGTAATACTAGGTGATATTCGCCAACTGCTTTGGCTGCAATACTTGCACCGTTCCCTACTTGAACGGAATGATCACCTTTTCCCAGTTCTCTACCTTTACGTAGCCCATGTAACAATTTACATATTTGGAATCCTGATCCGGTATCTAATACCCAGGACGTAGGGTGAACTGAGAAACAGTTCTCAATAACTAACAAACCTGAAGTAGATGCATCAACATGCATGTTCTTTTGGGCGGCTTGAGAATCCAGATATTCTCCTATTCCTTGTTCAGTCTTATAACTCTTATAAGAAAGAACGGGTCCAACGTTCTCCTGCTCAGTATAATAAGCGGGTTCAGTCAATACATCCATATTATTATCTTGATTATGGCCTGACATGGTCGCTACCTGGAGAGAGAGAGAAGAAAACACTTTAGCGTATGCTCTTGCAAGATTAGATTGGTTATTATCTTATCTAATCAGGATGTCTCCCACTGTTTTTATCAAATCTACCTTCAAACCCTAAAAGGTAAGATTAGCCGGGATTAATTACACGCTACAATTTCGTCAATCTTTCAGCCAGATCAGTGTCGGTACTTGAGGGAGGTTCCCCGTGCTTTCGCACGGACCTAATTAAAGTAAACCTCGTTTTCCCAGAGGCGTTACCCCCTTTAACACTTTTCTAGACACCTACTTGATCGGCTAATTGTCCTGTGTAAAACTCTCCTAGGAGTAACTCTTACTCGCAGTGGGTATCGGGATCCAACTATCTCATAGGAGGTATGCAATCTCATTGCAAATTTCAACACTTGAAATTCCCGATAATATTTTGCCCCTAGCGATCTATGACCTTGACTAAGTCAACAAACCATAAATCGCAAGTCAAGTTCAACCCGTACATTTCCCGATTGAATTAAACCCACCCGTACGACTCTTGACTGAGTCAACAAGGCCGTGCGAATACCCTAATCCAATCACATCTCATGTTTTAGCAGATAAGAACTACTTAGCTACCGTACACTACGCCTTGACTAAGTCAACAAACATAGCACGAATACTAAATAATATCTATCTGAAATGACGGAGGGCTACGCAGGTTTTTCAGAAAACCATGAGCGTAATGAACTTGATATCATCGTAGAATCATGTGAAATTTTGAAATGGAGTGTTTTTTAGGCTTTCATTAGTTTTTCTAAAGAGGTCACTCCCGGTGAAGGGATCTCGGCTCTTTCCTCATCGAATAAGGTGCAGGACATATCATATATATCACTGTGCAAAGCAAAACTCTAAAAGCAATCAAAAGACAAACCGAGTTTTGTAGCATCTGCCAGTTTCGCTAAAGAGGTCACTCCCGGTGAAGGGATCTCGGCTCTTTCCTCATCGAATAAGGTGCAGGGTATATCATATATACCTCTATGCAAAGCAAAACTGTAGCTACCCTTTTTATAAAGTTTTGATTCCACAACATCTTTTAGGTTTCTTTTCTTTTTATTAATCTCATTAATAAAAAATCACATCAGCTTATGCTTCCTAAGCATCACAGAAGAAACGAAAGCAGTAATATTTATATATCAGCATATATATATATATATATAGTATAAGCATTCGTCTCAGGCAGTAATATGATCTCATCACAGAACATTGCAGCAGAAGAACATATATGAAATATTGGATATACTAGGATATCCGTGTTTTCAATACGAGCCGGTATAAAACACGGATTCCACGGTCGTGATGAATAGCCAAACCCACATCCCAAGACCCCTACGAAAGCGGCAACTAACACTGCTAATTCTAGGGTTAGGAGACCCGGTCTCGACTCCTCGAGATGGCCTCCTACTGGACCCTAGAACCCGGTTACTTATGCTCCCCTCTTTGGGTCTACCTAATGCGGAAAAGTAAATAATATACAATGGTGACATCAACCTCATCCCGGAAGTGCCCCAATAAAAGAATATTACATACAATTGAATTTTACATGAATGAAAATAAAAAACCCTTATCTCACATAAAACCCCCGGCTATTCAGAACACGACGATCCAATATAACATATCACAGCAACACATAATATCACATATCATCAACGTAAGTAAGTATGCATACACCGATTATCGTTGTCGTATAGCAACGAAAACCGGCAATACAACTACATACTACACTTACGGTCACAGAAAAGAAATTATAAAACTACAATATTTGGAATCCACAATCACTTTGGACATCGTAAATTCGAAATATCACATACTTCGCATTTCATGCCTAACTCTATGAATTCCACATATTGTATCACATTCCAGATAAATAGACAGTATTAAAATTTTCGAACAGATAATCAAATACCTAAAATTTCCTAAATAGCTCAACACTTGAGCGGAGTTCAAATAATCCCAGAATATGTCACAGTACTAGTGATCCAGCCATAGAAGGGTCAAGCCAACGCCTCACATGTGGTACGCCGTACTGCCCCAAACCCGAAGGTTCAAAAGGCAGTTCAAGATGGTCACATAATCGAGTTAAGGTTTGTTATCTTCTAGAGGGTCCACCGTGTTACTTACACATTTTTCCGAAAGATTCAAACCCGAAAAAAAATTCAACACTTGAAAGTTTGCCGTGCCGGGAAAAAGTGAGTTAATGATATCCGTTCGAACATTTTAACAGTTTCTAAATATCTGGAAATTCTAACGAATTTAAATATTCCGATCGAATCTACAATTACAAAATAAACCCCAGAATACTCAACACTTGAGTCAAAATAAAAATACCAGAAATTGTACAAACATTAAAAAAAATTACTGTGAAATAAAAATTGTCACATCAAACAGTACTGCCGCGGAACCGCGGCCCAAGCAGGGTACGGCCGCGATTCCGCGGTCGTTTGTACGGATCAATTCGTATTTCACTGTTATTCTTATTTTTGTCTGCTGTATTTTTCAGGTATTTTTAATTCAGAAAAAATCGCATTTTTGAAAAATATCCAGAGAGGGGTTCATTTTTGTCGGTTCGGGTTCGATCGGAGTTTTAACTTCGTAAACACGTCGCCTAATGCTCTAGCTAGGCTCTGATACTATTGTAGGGTTCCTAGGCACTCTTATGAGGGTTCATAAGGCATCAAACATGCCCGAATAAAATTTTAGACGTGCCGAACAACCCAAAGCCGGAATCTTTGCTAGATTATTAGGGTTTAACATGCAAGATAACATCTTTAAACCTAAGTGTGAGGGATTACAACCTTTATAGTCCGCTCCTTCGCTTCTCAAGCTCCGAGTAGAAGTCCCTTCGCCGCGATCCACGATCTCCCGGACTCAAGAGAGGCTCCACGACTCGAACGATCCATGAAAGCTTATCGTATTCCTTTTCTCCGATGATCTACGTCGAAGTTGCAATAACTCAAGCTCTCTCACTCTAATGAGGTGAACACCCTAATCTAATGGGCTAGATTAGATGAGGATGATTAAGTAGTGTTTATGCTTTCTTTTTATATCATTTTCTCACAAGAATTCATCACAAAAGAAATCACAAGTGAGCTCTCTCTCAAACTCAAGAGAGAAGAAGATGAAGAATAATGAGAATAATCCATTTATGATGAATAGTAGATAAGAATATATGATTGATATGGAACCATGGTCAAGGATGATAGGCTTAACCTTTGTAGAGAATAAACTAGAGCTAGGGTTTGGTTAGGTTAAGAGTGAGTCAAGGATAAGTATCAACCATAATATCTTAACCAAGACAAAAAGGAAGCCCTTCTAGAATAATCAAGAAAGAGCTAACCCTAATCAAACCCTAATCTCTTTTTATCATCCTTAAACATGTTTCATAATAAATCATATCATGTCACAATAATATATATCCACATATATATTATATATTTGCAACAATAGAAAATAATACAATTAACATATATCGCATATATATCAATGTATTAATCCGGTGAGAAAATGAAATAATAAAGCGAGCCAATATTAGATAATGTAATACAATATATCATATATATCATTATACATTAAATCATCGAATCGACACTTGATCCGACGATCCGGCTATATCGAATATAACCGACTAATATATCATGTACCGATTCATCGAATCAACACTTGATCCGATGTCCCGGTTCATATCTAAATATCACGAGAATATAGTACGGTATCACATATCGCATTATCCTCGGTCCTGCACATATCACATATGTGCCTCTACTCCGTTTTGCCTGAGCCAAGAAACCTCTGTGTAGGACTCTAAAGAATCGTCAATACGCCGGTAGCAGGTGATGATCATATCAAACACCCACAAGCTGCAGGCGGTCAGCTAAATGTAACAGCCACCCAGGTATTGAGCGATCAGAAGATCAACAAGCTAGCCTGTCCGTTCTCCTGTGAATCCAATCAGTAACACTCCCGTACAGTCCGGTCTGTTCGTCTGATATGTCGCATATCAAGTCTAGGGATGGTATACGTCAGACCCCAGTAACCGATAAGTCGTGTCGATGTGAGGCTCATAACAGGTCGAGAAACTACTGGTAACACTTACCAATATATCTTTATATCAGCCCTGGCCAGGGACTTCCAGTTATAGCCAATCGAACACACCACAACATCAACTCCCTATACAGGGAGAGACGAATCCCCTCCTATCGCTCATTGCCTCCATGTGATTCGGGACTGTACCCAAAAGCCACCGTTTTGCACGCCCTCTTGGATGTGGTAAGGTGGAAATCAAAGCACAGTGGGAATTACACAAGACACTATGACGATCTCGAGTCTACAGACTACCCTGTACCAGTGTCACCGGAGAACTGCCATCTGACGTGTGGTATATCACCATCTGGGAGTTCTCGGCGAGTCCGTGCAGTGTACCCAGTCTCCACTGAGCACCCGTACACCATCCTTGATGTCAAACACCGATGGATATAGGATCATCCATCGCCTATCATATGGGTCAAGATGCGTATACGCTAGTCTACTCTGGTGTATCGATGCCCCGTCTCGATATACCCTCGACTAGGAACATTTATAGGATGTGCTCATCGACTACCGTGGCCCCACTAGTATGATCTCATCATAATCCCAGTAGTCGAGTACAGATCCTAAGGGCTTTATCAACATGTGAGAGAAAGACAGTAAACCAATACGAGTCAACATGTTAAGATAAAGTGAAACCAAATAGCATATTATAATGACGAGCAAGAAAGTCCTCTCTGTATATATCCAAGCATCCATCATAATATACATCATATGTACAACAATGGCCTCTAGGGCATATACATAACTAACAGATCACGCTCAAGCTGAATGGTCTCGTGCTGAATCATGTGAGAAGGATCATGAAGGTATCTACGAATCATCGACACATGGAACATGGGGTGAACATCCGAAAAACTGGACGGGAGCGCCAAACGATAAGCAACAGAACCCACTCGCTCAAGGATCTCCAAGGGACCTACAAATCTGGGACTGAGCTTCCCCTTCCTCCCAAATCTCATAACGCCTTTCATTGGAGAAATCCACAGGAATACATGATCCTCCACTGCAAACTCAATTCTGCGACGACGGTCGGCATATGACTTTTGTCTGCTCTAGGCTGCTCTCATCCTGCCCTGAATTAGCTGGATCATCTCCGTAGTCTCCTGAACTAGCCAGGGTCCTAAAACCCTACACTCATAGAGTTCGGTCTAATAGACCGGCGATCGACACTTCCTACCATACAAGGCCTCAAAAGGTGCCATCTGAATAGTCTCCTGAAAGCTGTTGTTGTAGGAGAACTCAATCAACGGCAAATGACGATCACAACTGCCATCGAAATCAAGCACGCATGCCCAAAGCATATCCTCTAGAGTTTGTATAGTCCGCTCTGACTGACCATCGTTCTGCGGATGCAAAACGGTGCTAAAACTCAACCGGGTACCCAAAGCTTCCTGAAGCTTCTCCCAAAGACAGCTAGTAAACTGGGTGCCCCTGTCGGATACAATGCATGTTGGAATGCCGTGCAAATGCACAATCTCATCCATATACAACTGAGCATACTGAGCATAACCGAAAGTGGTCTTCACTGGAAGGAAGTGAGCATCTTTCGTCAACCGGTCAACAATCACCCAAATGGAGTCATACCCCCGACTGGTCCTGGGTAGACCTACAACAAAGTCCATGGAAATCTGCTCCCTTTTCCACTCAGGAACGGATAAAGGCTGCAACTCTCCAGCCGGTCTCTGATGCTCAGCCTTGACTTGCTGACAAGTCAGGCACCTCGAAATGAAGTCCAAAACATCGCGCTTCATCCCTTCCCACCAGTAAAAGTCTCTCAAGTCACGGTACATCTTGGTGGAACTTAGATGAACGCTAAAGGCTGACTGATGTGCCTGCTCTAGGATCTCGCGTCTCAACCCATCAATATTAGGTACACACAAGCGAGTCCCGCAACGTAGCACACCCTGGTCATCAATCATGAACTCCGAAACTGTACCATGTCGAACAAGCTCAAGAATCTCAACCAAACGGTCATCACTGAGCAACGCCTCACAGATACGATCCAAAAGAAACGGACGGGTGCGGACATGAGCAAGTTGTCCCCCATTGGAAGTGAACTCAAACTGTACTCTTCCATCGCACAAGGTCTGCAATCCGCAGAAGACTGCCTTTGAACTGCGCTCAATTAGGACAAGCTACCCTCGGGCCTACAACTCAAAACGTCAGCGACCACATTCTCCTTGCCCGGGTGATAAAGGATCTCGCAATCATAATCCTTCATAAGCTCCATCCACCGGCGCTGTCTCAGATTCAGATCCCGCTGCTGCAAGATGTTCTTCAAGCTCTTGTGGTCCGTGAAAATCTGACAGACTCCCAATACAAGTAGTGTCTCCAAATCTTCAACGCAAAGACCACCGCAGCCATCTCAAGATCGTGAGTGGGGTAATTCTGCTCATGCTTCTTCAGCTGCATAGAAGCATAAGCAATCACTCTATCATGCTGCATCAGCACACACCCGAGCCCCACTCAAGACGCATCACAGTAAACTACAAAACAACATGATCCAGAAGGCAAAGATAGGACGGGTGCAGTCGTCAACCGAGTCTTCAACTGCTGAAAACTCTGATCGCACGCATCAGTCTAAAGAAAAGGAACCCCCTTCCGGGTCAGTCCGGTCAGCGGTGCAGTGATACTCGAAAAATCCTGCATGAAACGGCGGTAATAACCAGCTAAGCCCAAAAAGCTGCGGACCTCTGTCACGGATACAGGTCTGGGCCAAAGCTGCACAGCCTTGATCTTCCTCGGGTTCACAAGAATACCGTCTCCCGTCACCACATGACCCAGGAAGTCAACTCGATCAAGCCAAAATGCGCACTTTGAGAATTTAGCATACAGCTGGTGCTCTCTCAATATCTGCAAAGTAATCCTCAAGTTCTGCTCGTGCTCCTTGTTCAGTTGATAAAACTGCACATTTGTATTACATTTTTCCTACCATTTTCATATTAAAAAAGGACTTTATTATAATATATTATACATATGAGGGTTTATGTATAAAAACATTATTTTCCATGTGTTAATATATTTTAATGATCATTTGGTAGGAAAATGTATGCAAATAAATCTATTGACCAAATCCTAGTAGGACTAAGTCTACTAAATATTATTTGAGATTATTGTGCAGAATTTTCCAAGTTGTTATGCAGAATTTATCAAACAAATCAATTTGTTGAAGAAATCTTGCCAAATTAAGAAGCAAAACTTGGAGACCAAGTCTGGAAGCAACCGAGAAAAGATTTTCAGATTCTGAAGATGCCTAGGATTGCCAAATGTCACCAGATGAAAGCACAAGAAAAAGCATCAAATGATCCCCACCATTTGCCGCGGATCCGCCGCACTTCCAGGGAGTTAGGGGCAGAGGATTTTTGGGGTGAATCTATGCAATATTTTACAAACTTCTCAACAATAAGATTCTGGGTTTGCACTATAAAAAGGCACCGAGTGCCTCTTGGAAAATCTATCAAGCCGAAGAGATCACGAAGCTCCCGACGCTCACGCATCCAGGCTGATCATCGACTGTTCGACTACCTCCTTAGGAAAGATCGAGAAGCAAATCAAGTTTTGTAATCATTTTCTATGGATTAAAAGTGTAGTTTGAAGAAGTCGATTAATAAAGGTAGTTATTTTTATTTAATTGTCTTTGCACTTTACATTATGTTTTCCCTCGATTTCTTTTCATCTTCTTCTCCCAACATGCGCGAGTAATTCTCCGCTTGTTAGGGTTCGTAGGATTAGGGTAGGCTAATGGACGATGAAAATAATTAAACCCTTTTTAATTCCTATAAAGTTTAGGAACTTTATCAAAAGAATCATTAACATCCTAATCGGGCGCGCTAGCAATTCTTTGCTAGTTCCGACCGCGATTAGAGATTAGATTAATAATTGTTTTGGTAAAGGCTAGATATGAACGGAGTTCCGTGTCGAGATAAGGGTTAAGAGTGGGATTCATATTCCCGCCGGAAACCCTAATCTACACGCATCACCGTCGTTCTAGTTCTAAATCTATTAATGGATAAAAAGGGTAACTTTTAATTAATCGTCCATAACTACTAAATCCTAACGAACCCTACAAGCCCTATTATTATATTATTTAAATCTCTAAAATAATCTAGATCTATATTTTACATTCTTGTTTAAAGTAGATCTAGAAACTTTTCACAAAATTCTTTATTCCTCCTCTCTTTCTCAACACATCTAAAGTAAAAATAAAAGGTTCCACGTTTCCCAGAGGACGACCCGTACTCATCTCGGTCTAGCTACTTGCGACACCGTTCTGATTGCGGTTAACTACAAACAAACACTACTTTTCCCTACCAATCAAATGGCGCCGTTGCCGGGGATACGTGCGTAATTTTTTTAATTTTTACTATTTGTGTTGAATTGTTAGACGAGCCATATCATTATTAAAACAAAACTGCAAATTGCATATTTAACGATTTGTGCGTGGATTTTTGCAAGGAGATCTGGAGTCACAGAATTGAGGAAAACAGGAAACAGAGACATTTTTAGAGATCCAGAGGAGCAAAGGAGATCACAGAAAAATTTTCAGCAAGCAATCCATCCACCTCGCAGCGGAACCGCGGCACAAAGGTGCTTCATGCGGCGGAAACGCGGCTGCTTGGAGGGATTAGAGCTACAGAACTCTCTGGTAAGATTCTAAACTCCTTCTCTCTCTCCTCAAATCCAATAAAATCTATTTTCTGCAGGATTCTTTGCAAAATTGCGCCGCTCAAAAATCTTTTTGCGAAAGTTTTGTGATTGGTTTTGTTTTGCATATTTAATACGGATTTTAAGGGGCAAAGACCAAATGAAGATTAGATGGGGATTTCATCACCCTTCCTAAGCCCCACAAATCACAAACCGAGCATATAGATCAACCCTTCATTAATTTAAAAAATATCTAGACCAGACTCTAAGGACTGTCGCGCTCAATAAGGACAAAGGAAGGTCGTGGGTAATCTATCGTTTATCTGCATTACTTTTGTAGTGCCTAGGCAAGTGTGTCAAAGGCTAGTGGTTATTAATTAGGCCCACTGTTGTGGTGGTTCCTTCCCACTTACCTGGCACTTACCTCGCTACAAGGGTAGTACGGAGGCGGTAGAGGATTTATCCTGCGGCTTGTCCTTTGGAAGTCTAGGAGCGGTCTAGAGACTGGACCTAGGTGACCTTAGTTCTATGGTTGCTTGTGCATCTTAGGGAGATTTGTCTTGAGTCCCACATTTTTCAAAACAAGCCAATTTTAAATCACACACACGCTGCCACTTGCACTAAACCCGCTTAGTGCATGCTCGGCTGGACACGGGATCCTAGTGCCCGTCTTGTCCGCGTTCCTTCTATCGACACCGAAGTCGGTACTTCTTCATCTTCTTTTCCCCCACCACACACCACATCGATCATGATGGACGACACTCCATCTAATTATAACACCACGCTGGCACCGCCTGCAGGTGCGCAGAATCCACCGCGCATCTCTCTCCAAGAGAGATGCTATCCTATTCGTGGTCCTCTTCCTACTTGTCTATCTCTTCCACCACCTAACGGGGTTAATTTCGAAATTAAACCCCACTACATCAATCTGCTGCCCAAATTTCACGGGCTTGAGTCGGAAGACGCGTACGTTTTCATCACCAAATTCGAAAACGTATGCGCAATGATGGGTACTTCACAATTGACTTTAGATGCTATGCGCTTACGTCTTCTCCCATTCACACTGTGCGACTTGGCAGAAAAATGGCTTTACAATACTGCCGCACACTCCATCACTAATTGGGATGAATTCGTCGTAGCATTTCTTAAGAAATTTTACCCAAATCATAAGACTGCACATGTTAGGAGCGAGATTAACCAGTTCACCCAGCTTCCCAATGAACCATTTTGGAAGTGCTTTGAACGTTTCAAAGATCTGCTTGTCCAATGCCCCCATCACGGAATACAAAGATGGGATTTATGTCGGATTATATATGAGGGCATTGATCCAGCGACAAAGCAGATGCTTGAAACAATGTGTCAATGCAATTTCATGTCTAAAGATGATGGTGAAGCTTGGAAATATCTGGAAGATCTCGCAGAAAGCACTTTGCAGTGGGAAAGCGTAAGACCACTTTCAACTAAGGGAGGTATTCACCAGCTCGACGTTTCCATCGCAGTGAAAGCCGAAATGGCAGCGATACAAAAGAAACTCGACGCTATTGAAAACAAGTTCTCATCTTTCTCCCTAAATCAGGTCACGCTTCCTAAGACCGTCTATGGTTGCTGTTCGGATCCTTCACACTTAACGGAAGAATGTCCTATGAATGCATCGTTTCAAGCTAATGCTGCTTTTCAGCAGCGACCTAGAAACGACCCTTATTCTTCCACGTACAATCAAGAATGGAGGAATCATCCTAACTTTGCTTGGAATAAAAACCAACAAAGCAATTATCAAAGACCTCCTCCACAGCAACCACAACCACAGAATCAGCCCCCCTTTCAGTCACAGAATTTCCAAAATCCGGCCAACATTTCTACACCACAAGTGGACGGTATTGACAACTCACTTGCACAAACTTTGGATATGTTCATGAAACAATCCATGCAAAATTCGGCTGAGATGAGGTCTTCTATTGATGCCCTAACGAAAAACTCCGCCTCCCATGGTGAGAGTATTAAATCAATAGAAAACCAAATCGCACAGTTAAACGCCGCAATGAGTGCAAGAGAGAAAGGGAAACTCCCATCTCAACCCCTACCGAATCCTGGCCATTCACAAAGTCATAATGTGAATGCCGTCACTAAGTTGAGATCGGGGAGAGTGCTGAACAACCAAGTGGGTGAGCAAGTTGATGATAGTGACACATTTGATACCCCTTCTTCTTCTTCTTCCCCTAACTCGTCTAGTCTTCCACCTTCATCCAAGCCTATTCTCCGTTTTCCCCAAGGCTCAAACATTTCGCCAAATCTATCTAAGTCGATGCCCACTCCAATTTTGGGATCGAATCCGTCGCCACAGTCTTCTCCACAAACGTTGGACCAAAAACTTATTGATCGAGCTCCATTTCCAAACCGATTAAGGGCCAACCGACCTAACCCGCAAATGGAGAAGATTGTGGAAATGTTTAAGCAAGTTAGCGTGAATATTCCTCTCCTAGATGCCATTCAACAAGTCCCATCTTATGCAAGAATCCTTAAAGACTTGTGCACTAGGAAGAGAAAAACTCAAGTGCCTAAAAAGGTTTTCATGACGAGTAATGTTAGCACAGCTTTTACCCAACAAATACCAAAGAAACGTAAGGACCCCGGCTGTCCTACAATCTCTATTTCAATTGGGGGTAAAAATATAAATCGTGCTTTACTCGATCTAGGCGCTAGCGTCAACTTGCTTCCTTATTCAGTAAACGAGCAGTTAGGAATTGGAGAGTTAAAACCCGCCCATTGTACTCTCCAAATGGCAGACCGATATATCACCAAACCTCGGGGCGAACTAGAGGATGTGTTAATTAAAGTCGGGGAATTCATATTTCCCGTGGATTTTATTGTTTTAGATACACAACCTGTGGCAAACCCACGCAATCAAATCCCGGTGATACTTGGTCGACCCTTCCTAGCAACTTCTAACGCTGTAATTAATTGTCGTAACGGTTCTATGAACTTATCCTTCGGGAAAATGACAATTGAGCTTAATATTTACAAGCTAGGAAGTCAGCCATCAGAACCTTCTGCTCAATTGCTGGATGTTTGTTCCATCCACGAGATAGCTTCCGAAAGCTGTGTGGATGAGGAGCTTTGCTTTGATGTTCTCGACAACATTAATGAGACATCGTTTGATCTTGCACCACTTTACAGTGAGGATATGTTCAATGAGTCCGACCTTGAGATTGAACCCGTTGACTCGTTGCAAAAGTCAGCAGCACTTTCCGAGTCAATATCTTATGCAAGTTTTGAACCTCTTCGGGAGTCCGAATATCATTCGCTTACCCCACCTTCTATTGTCTCTCCGCCAATTCTTGATCTCAAACCGCTACCTTCTCATCTTAAATATGCATATTTAGGAGAGAATGAGACTTTGCCAGTGATTATTTCCGCTTCTCTAGCCATAGAGCAAGAGAATGCACTTTTGGCAGTATTGAGATCGAATCGGGAAGCATTTGGTTGGACTATGGCTGACATCAAAGGGATTAGTCCCTTAATTGTTGAACATTACATACATCTGATGGATGAAGCCAAACCAACCCGAGACCCACAAAGACGGTTAAATCCCGTTATGAAGGAGGCGGTAAAGAAAGAAATCGTCAAGTGCCTTGATAGTGGAATAATTTACCCCATATCTGATAGCCAATGGGTAAGTCCAATTCATGTAGTCCCTAAAAAGTCTGGCATCACGGTCATCACTAACGAGGCTAATGAGTTAATCCAAACACGCACCCAAACTGGGTGGCGCGTATGTATCGATTACAGGAAACTCAATGCCGCGACGAGGAAAGATCACTTCCCTCTACCTTTCATTGACCAGATGTTAGAACGATTAGCGGGACACGAATACTACTGTTTCTTGGACGGATACTCTGGTTATAACCAGGTCCCCATCGCCGAAAAGGATCAAGATAAAACCACTTTTACTTGTCCTTTCGGAACTTTTGCTTATAGACGCATGCCCTTTGGGTTATGCAACGCTCCCGCTACATTTCAGCGGTGCATGATGGGGATATTTTCAGATATGGTGGAAGATTTTCTGGAAATTTTTATGGACGATTTCTCCATTTTTGGGGACTCCTTTGAGGACTGCCTTCGTAATCTTGACGCTGTTCTTACCCGCTGTAAGAATAAGAATTTGACTTTAAATTGGGAAAAATGCCATTTTATGGTCCAAGAAGGTATTGTACTTGGACATATAATTTCACATAAAGGCATTGAGGTTGACAGAGCTAAAATAGATGTCATTCAAAACCTCCCTCGTCCCAATTGCGTCAAAGATATACGATCCTTCCTTGGTCATGCAGGATTTTATAGGAGATTTATTAAGGACTTTAGCAAAATTGCTAGACCCTTAACCCTTCTATTGGCCAAGGACACTACTTTTCACTTCGATTCGGATTGTGAGGCTGCTTTTGAATCGCTTAAAGAATCACTCACTACAGCCCCCGTTTTATCATCTCCGGATTGGAACCACCCGTTCGAGCTTATGTGTGATCCATCAGATTTTGCTATTGGTGCGGTCTTAGGACAGCACATTGATAAGATGCCACATGTAATTTACTATGCAAGTAGGACCTTGAATGATGCACAAATAAATTACACAACTACCGAGAAAGAACTCTTGGCAGTTGTATTTGCATTAGAGAAATTCAGGCCCTACTTGATTGGCTCGCCTATTGTGGTTTACACAGATCACTCCGCCCTACGACATCTTTTATCGAAGAAGGATGCGAAGGCCAGGCTAATACGTTGGATCCTATTGTTACAAGAATTTGATCTTGTCATCAAAGACAAGAGTGGATGTGAAAACGTTGTAGCCGACCATCTTTCACGCATCACTTTTTCGCCAACTGTGACTGTGCCGATAAATGACTCATTTCCCGACGAACAGCTCTTGAATGTATCCTACGAACCTTGGTTTGTGGATATCGTGAACTATCTTGTGACGGGACTTATACCTAGCGATTGGTCGAAACAAGACAAACTTCGATTTTTATCCCAAGTAAAATATTCTTACTGGGATGAACCATATCTATTCAAGTATTGTTCCGATCAAATCATTCGCAGGTGTGTCCCTAACGATGAATTCAAGAGCGTGTTATCATTTTGTCATGATCAGGCATGCGGCGGTCATTTTGGACCTCGAAAAACGGCGGAGAAAGTTTTGCAATGTGGCTTTTATTGGCCAACATTATTTAAAGATGCATTTGAGCATTGCAAAACTTGTCCGCGATGTCAGCATTTGGGTCGGATTTCACGAAGGAACGAGATGCCTCTCCAACCTATATTGGTTATGGAAATATTTGATGTTTGGGGTATTGATTTTATGGGCCCTTTTCCCAACTCCTTTGGGAATCTATATATCTTGTAAGCGGTTGATTATGTCTCGAAGTGGGTGGAAGCTATACCGTGTCGCACTAATGACAACAAAGTTGTCATTAAGTTCCTTAAAAAAAACATCTTCTCGCGATTCGGACACCCTCGCGCTATCATTAGCGACAACGGGACACATTTCTGCAATAGGTCTTTTGAGGCCTTAATGCGGAAATATTCAATCACCCATAAGCTTTATATGCCCTATCACCCCCAAACAAGCGGGCAGGCTGAGATCTCAAATAGGCAGATCAAACAGATATTGGAGAAGACGGTTTCCAAAAACCGTAAGGATTGGTCAACCAAATTGACGGATGCTCTTTGGGCATTCCGCACCGCTTATAAGACCGATCTTGGTATGTCTCCATACCGCCTTGTGTTTGGGAAGGCATGCCACCTCCCTGTCGAGATTGAACATAAGGCAATGTGGGCTATTAAAGAGCTTAATTTTGATCTTGATCATGCAGGCAGCTATCGGAAGCTGCAATTGAATGAGCTAAGCGAACTCCGCGATGAAGCTTACGATAATGCGGCGATAGTAAAGAATAGGACTAAGGTATTCCACGATAAAAATCTTTCTAGAAAAACCTTCACATCGGGGCAACAAGTCTTTCTTTACGATTCCCGTCTCCATCTTCATCCGGGTAAGCTTAAATCTCGTTGGAAAGGACCTTCTGTGGTGCGGTATGTACACCCGCACAGGGCGGTTGAAGTCGAAAATTTGAAAAACAGTTCGATTTTTAAAGTGAATGGGCATAGATTAAAACCGTATTTTTCTGTTGACCCCGCGGAGGAGCTCCTATTTTTACAGGAGCCGCTTTATCAAAACTAAAATTCCTCCGCCTCACCTCCATGTTTTGATAACTTTTTCACATTTTAAGAATGGAGGTGAGTAAAAAAAATGATTTGATTGAATATCTGTGCGTGTCAAAGAATAAGTTTGGGGGAATTTTTCATTTCACTATTATTTTACCCCTTGTATCTCTCCCTTAGTATACAGGTCCATGTTCTCAAAAGGCTACATCAGTGAGGACACTGCTGAAAACAGGTTTGGGGGGGAGGTTTGTATTCACTGAATTATCTTTGACACCAGGCATTAAAGTTTTTTTATAACAAATGAATAGAAAGTGAAACATTACATCCAAAAGATAGGAATAGTTTAAGAAAACCAAGAAAATTAGAAGTTTTCTTATACAAACTAGTAATAAGTAGTTATGAGCTGTTGTCCCAAGGGTTAGTAAGATGAAGGAAGTCACTAATCTGAGGATAAAAATAAGTCTGAAAAATAGTTTCTATTCTGGAAGCCAAACATTTGAATATTGATACCCTACTATATGCACTTACACACATCTTGAAACTCGGGATAGTAGAGGATACCTTGAAATGCTCTTGTCTAAAAGCCTAAGTATGAAGGAAATAAATAAAAAAAATAAAGAAAATATAAAAATGATGAAAAGAAAAAAAAAATGAACACTGGTTTTGTTATCGCCAAGGCAGCAATAAAAAAATATAGCGAGGGTGCCTCTTCACCTAGTGCCCTAAGGCCAACTGGTCTGGGAGTCACTGCTAAGCCTTAGGTGGTGCAAGACGAGGAAAATATTATCACCTAATTAGCAAGCACATGAGTAATCGGTTGGTTAGTACCTCAAGAAGTATTAACGGTCGCATGAAAATGTGTGAGCAAATCTTTAATATTCATTAAATTAAAAAGTACTAAGGTAGATGGACAAGAGTATGATAGCTTGAATTGAATTCTCCGAGTGTAGGGATGTCCATTTCACACACGTGGGGTTATATGATCAATGTTTGGAAGAAAGGTAGGAATGAAGAATAAAGACGATGTTTTATTGAGGGATGATGTGACTTCTAACATTTTTTCATGACTATTAAGATAGGGCTCATGACAACTGAAAAGGTAGCATAGTTGGAAACTCTTCTTTTCAAAGTATTTCTTTTATGGTTCTTGTCTTTATATGTAAATTTCACCATCTTTCTTTTGTTATAGGATTTTGTGGGTGTAATCCGCTGAAAACCCTCAGGAGACAACACTCCTCCTACTAGGGACACCTAGAGGTTTAACGGCTTGTTGCACGTGCTCAGTGCAATCGTGTCTGCCTACGAAAGTGTGCTTAGTTTTCTCCTTTCTTTTTCTCCTCTTAAATAAACTAGTTTGCTCGGGACGATCAAAGATAAGTTTGGGGGTATTTGTTCAGTTGATAAAACTACACATTTGTATTACATTTTTCCTACCATTTTCATATTAAAAAAGGACTTTATTATAATATATTATACATATGAGGGTTTATGTGTAAAAACATTATTTTCCATGTGTTAATATATTTTAATGATCATTTGGTAGGAAAATGTATGCAAATAAATCTATTGACCAAATCCTAGTAGGACTAAGTCTACTAAATATTATTTGAGATTATTGTGCAGAATTTTCCAAGTTGTTATGCAGAATTTATCAAACAAATCAATTTGTTGAAGAAATCTTGCCAAATTAAGAAGCAAAACTTGGAGACCAAGTCTGGAAGCAACCGAGAAAAGATTTTCAGAATCTGAAGATGCCTAGGATTGCCAAATGTCACCAGATGAAAGCACAAGAAAAAGCATCAAATGATCCCCACCATTTGCCGCGGATCCGCCGCACTTCCAGGGAGTTAGGGGCAGAGGATTTTTGGGGTGAATCTATGCAATATTTTACCAACTTCTCAACAATAAGATTCTAGGTTTGCACTATAAAAAGGCACCGAGAGCCTCTTGGAAAATCTATCAAGCCGAAGAGATCACGAAGCTCCCGACGCTCACGCATCCAGGCTGATCATCGACTGTTCGACTACCTCCTTAGGAAAGATCGAGAAGCAAATCAAGTTTTGTAATCATTTTCTATGGATTAAAAGTGTAGTTTGAAGAAGTCGATTAATAAAGGTAGTTATTTTTATTTAATTGTCTTTGCACTTTACATTATGTTTTCCCTCGATTTCTTTTCATCTTCTTCTCCCAACATGCGCGAGTAATTCTCCGCTTGTTAGGGTTCGTAGGATTAGGGTAGGATAATGGACGATGAAAATAATTAAACCCTTTTTAAGTCCTATAAAGTTTAGGAACTTTATCAAAAGAATCATTAACATCATAATCGGGCGCGCTAGCAATTCTTTGCTAGTTCCGACCGCGATTAGAGATTAGATTAATAATTGTTTTGGTAAAGGCTAGATATGAACGGAGTTCCGTGTCGAGATAAGGGTTAAGAGTGGGATTCCTTTTCCCGCCGAAAACCCTAATCTACACGCATCACCGTCGTTCTAGTTCTAAATCTATTAATGGATAAAAAGGGTAACTTTTAATTAATCGTCCATAACTACTAAATCCTAACGAACCCTACAAGCCCTATTATTATATTATTTAAATCTCTAAAATAATCTAGATCTATATTTTACATTCTTGTTTAAAGTAGATCTAGAAACTTTTCACAAAATTCTTTATTCCTCCTCTCTTTCTCAACACATCTAAAGTAAAAATAAAAGGTTCCACGTTTCCCAGAGGACGACCCGTACTCATCTCGGTCTAGCTACTTGCGACACCGTTCTGATTGCGGTTAACTACAAACAAACACTACTTTTCCCTACCAATCACTCCTCTCGACTCCTAGAGTAGACCAGAATGTCATCAATAAACACAATAATGAACTGGTCGAGGAACGGCCTGAAAATCCGGTTCATCAGATCCATGAACGTTGCTGGGGCATTGGTGAGTCCGAACGACATCACCAGAAACTCGTAATGCCCGTAGCGTGTACGAAAAGCAGTCTTCGGAATGTCATCATTCCGAACCCGCAACTGATGATAACCCGAACGCAAATCAATATTAGAAAAATATTTCGCACCCTGGAGCTGATCGAACAAATCGTCAATGCAAGGTAAAGGATACATGTTCCACACCGTAACTCGGTTCAATTGACGATAATCAATACACAACCTCAAGCTGCCGTCCTTCTTCTTGACGAACAGCACAGGAGCTCCCCACGGAGAAACACTCGGACGCACAAGTCCCTTATCAAGCAATTCTTGCAATTGATCTTTGAGCTCTCGAAGCTCCGCCGGAGCCATCCGGTAAGGCGGTATAGAAATAGGCCCCGTGCCAGGAATCAGATCAATGCAAAACTCAATATCGCGCTGGTGGCAAACTAAGTAACTCATCGGGAAAAACGTCGGGAAACTCTCGCACGATAGGAACCAGGTCCCTACTGTGGCCCCAGTATCACAAATGGAAGCCAAGAATCCCTGATATCCCCTCCTCAAAAGTAGACTAGTGCAAAGGGCAAAAATCAAACTGTGAGGGGCGGCGCCACGGTCCCCCTGCACAACCCGAACAGACTCGCCCGGAAAACTGAAACTGACCGTCTTCTCATGGCAGTCCACCGACGCATAACAAGCTGCCAACCAGTCCATGCCAAGGAGAACGTCGAAGTCCAACATATCTAGAAGAATCAAATCGACGGACGACTCTCTATCTCCAATTTGAACGGCATACGACCGAAACACATAACGCGCGACAAAAGAATCGCCAACAGGTGTAATCACAACAGGCGGCTGATCTAGCAAACACGACTCTCGGCCCAAACTCGGCATGAAGCGCGTAGAAACATACGAATGTGTAGATCCCAGATCAAAAAAAACATGAGCCTCAAAAGAACATACAGAAAGAGTACCTGAAACCACTGTATTGGACGCCTGTGCGTCCTGAGGAGTCAAGGTAAACACCCGAGCCTATCCTCTACCGGCGACTGGCTGACCTCTGCCTCTACCACCCTATCCTCTACCGGCGACTGGCTGACCTCTCTGCACAAAAGTATGATGCGGAGCAACAACAGGAAAAAGGGCTAAAGCCCTCTGCGGTGGAGAAGGTGGTAAGGTAACCTGCGGTACAGCTGCCTCGCGCTCATGTGGCCCGGTACAATCTCGAACCCGATGACCTAAACTTCCGCACTGGTAACATCCAAATGAAAACTGCTGACTCCCCTGAGAATAAGAGCTAAAAAGCTGTCCTCGTCCCGGACCTCCACTACCCCCAGTATCTGAACGGAAACAGTCACGACGTCTAAACGCCTGCCTCCCTACTGAATCACCAGTACGAACCCTCTTTGGTTCCGGAGCAACCGACGGCTCAGAAAGACGCTCCTCAACCAACAGAGATGCGTCCACCACTGCTGCATAGGTGTCACAATGCTGAACGCCGATAGCGAGGAATAAGTGGGTAAGCAGGCCTCGAACAAATCTATTGACCTGGATCTCCTCCGTAGCTACCAAATACGGAGCATACACAGACAACTCGGTAAACAACATATCATACACGGCCACCGTCATACCTTAAGTCTGGCGTAACGACTCGAATCATCACGCTCGAGCATCCCTGACGCTCAGCGGAAGAAAACGCGCAAGAAACACCGTCATGAACTCAACCCAAGTCATATGAGCAAAACCTGCGGTTCTGCCCTTCTCTAAGGACTCGCACCACTTCTGGGTCAGACCCTCCAAACGAAAGCTCGCGAACTCCACCCATCTCGCGTCGGAGCATCTAAGCGAACGACATATCCTGGCTATCCGGTTGATAAACAACTGTGGATCCTCTGCTGCATCGGTGCCAGTGAAAACTGGAGGCCTCAGCCTCATGAACTCCGATAACGATATGGTGATCACCTCCATTGCTGCAGGTACAACCGCCTGAACAGTAGGCACCGACACGGTCCCCGTAATGGGTGGAATAACCGCCTGCCACTAAGCTCGAATGGCCTCAACTAACGACCCCATCATCTGGCGCAAATCCTGCATACCAGACCTTAGTATAGCCATATGGTCTGTCGAAGGTGGAACAATCTGCTCCTGCACAACGGGTGTACCGCCCTGGTCAGTCCTCATCTCAGAAGAGTCAACTCTGACCTCGGCCCTCCTGGTAGTCTTCGGCAGCATAAAGGCTGGAAACGGAAATAGGATTCGATAAGAACACCGAAATCGGATCAAAAGGATATGTAAACAAGTAAGGAATTTCAAGCAATAGGTCCTATGGCCACTTAGGCAGAGCACCGTGTCGTAAGTATGTCGCGGAACATACGCACGCTATGTTACCCTGCTTAAGCTACCTACTCCATCATACCAAAATCATGCTACACTCCGAAAGGTAAAACCTAGGGCTCTGATACCAACTTTGTCACGACCCAAAATTGGGCACATGACCGGCACTTAAACTACGTAACGTCAATAGGCGTAACAAAATTAAGTAAGCCGAAAACCCAGCAATATAAACCATTACAAGAAAGAAAGATAGATCACTTTTAAAATCTCGATGCAAAACTTTAGACTTAAGTTTGTTTTTCATTAAAATTTCGGCAGCACCTCCTTTGTAAAACTAGCCCCGAAACGGGTACAAACATAAGATAAAAGTAAAGCATCCCCAAACGGGAGCAAATCTCGCCCAACGGCGGAACAACCACCATAACAGATATACGACACCGTAGCGAAGAAAAAATAACCACATATATAAAAGACAGGCTTACATGAGCACGACAACCCGAGTCAAAAGAATATACATCATCGATCCTCACAACTCGTCTCTATGTCAATACATGAAGGTGGTAGATGGAGAGTACTAGATACAAGAGATATACAATATACATCATCGAATAATCGCAACCCACCTAAAGCAAACGGCCTCACAGCCAACCGTAGCGGCATCCGCAAAAGTAAAGATAACAAGGCACCATGCGGCGACTACTCTGATGATCAGACCTGAAAAACCCTGCGGCACAACGGGGGTGAGTTGCCAACTCGTGAATAGTAAATAAGATCATACAGTAATCGCAAGTATAAACTAACAGCGATAATCTATCACATGTAATCTGATAGAATAAGTATGACAATATGTATATACAACGGTCATGAAAAGTACTATATCAGGTACTACTAATATATGAAGCAATGCATATAGAATAAATGTGCAGTACGGGGTAAAACATGTCATCCTCACGGAATCCTCATCGTGGAGGACCAGTGTCCATCAAGAAAAACTAAATCCCCAAATTCCCTCAAATCGGCCCCATATCAGCCCTCATATCGGGCACATCGGCCCCTCATATCGGGCACATCGGCTCATCATATCGCAATGAATAAGAATACATGCATAGATCATTATGATGATATATATTATAGGTAAACATATATAACAACATCTCATACCACTGATATATATAAATGCATATATATAACAGCGTCCCATACCACTGATATATATACACGAGAGTAACATCCAGAAACATTATATGAAATCCATATATCAATGCGAAATCTATGAAATGAAATATATGCAACATGAAACAGTAATATGAGCATGTAAAGGAAATCCGCTATTTTACTGCAACGAGTTATTGAATATATCATGCGGTTCCAAATTATCCAAAACCAAACGCAACATCATATACATGTGAACATGTAGCTATAGCCAGGTATGCGTAACCATGTCGGTATAGAAAAATATGTGTATCTACCTATCAGAAATGATGTAATACCCTCCAGGTATATGTATAGCTATATCAAGCTAGGTATGTGTATATACATGTCAATAATGGTACGATACCCTCCAGGTATATGTGTAGCTAGCATGTAGTCATGGCAAGGCATATGTGTAAGCATGTAGGTATACAGGTATGCTATATGTCATATGCATAATGGAATATGAATCAATGTCTCAATGTCCCTAACCATGCCTTATCAAGTATGTATAGGTATTGTGCGTGTCATGGCAATTATTGACGGTGTGAGTGGCATACAATCAGTGCTCGTGCAACATGAGCCGTCAATAATAGTGCAGTGTCCAAGGGTACAAGTCCAAGCGCAAAAAGTAATATTAAGCAATGAAGTTTATACGCAAACTCTATATGTGCAATATAAACATGCGGCTAATATCATATCATATCTAGCCTTGATACATAACGCCATGCAGGTGATTCCTCTTTAGATGTTAAATCTACTCACCGACAATCGCGGGCTAGGTAAACCAAATCATCTGCTTCCCTTTCTTCGCAGCGTCCGAAGTCCTCGCCTGCGATCCTATTAACACAACATAACCAGTGCAAATCTCAGAAAGCGATTAATATCACGTACACAAGACGTTCGACCAACGCACCAACTCCAATTTGATACACAAGTGTTCGTCTAACGGCTAACGTGCGTAACGACACACCAATACCAGCCCAAGTATAGCAGCACACCAGATTACGAACCATGTCAGATAACGTAACACGCGTACACAAAACACTAGAATATAGCAAAGTGGTCCCAGATTTTGATACACAAATAATTGGTAAAAGTTGCAAGTACCACAAGACCACAAACAACCACAGAGACCCTACGCCCAAACCCCAACACCCCAGCCCCCACTCTGGCTGCAATTTGCGGCCAAAACTAATTAATCTGCGGCCTCAAAAATTAGGGGTGGTCTCAGGTTTTTATGATGGGTTCTATACCTCAACACTATGTCACTATGATGGGAACTTTTCCAGAAAACACCTGGTTCTACAGCAGATCACAGAAACTCAAACTTGACACTAAAAATACGAGATTTGCATGAAACACCTTAAGTGTTTAAAACAACAACCAATAAGCTATACAACATTATAACTCCTAAATATCAGTTTAGAGATCATTACCTAGCCACTCTTGCTAAAAAATCCTAGCTTTCCAAGCTCCGAGGCAAACAAGTGGCTAAATCAAGACATTTGAAGTGTTTAAACAGGATTTTGTGAAGTTTTTGCAAAGATTTGTGAAGAGAGAATGAGGGTTCAGTTGGGGTTTGGGGAAAATGAGAAATGAATGATAGTGAAAGAAATTAAGAGAGTGAGAGAGTTAAAGGGTGAGAAGGTGAGTGTAGGGTCAATAATTTTCTTATGCTCACTCTCTCTCTCACCTCAATTAATGCCACCATTAATGCACCATGACTCACTAGCCACCTCTCTCAAATCCAAACTAGATATTTCCTCACCTAAAAGATCTAGAAAAAGGTTAAGGCAAAGGTTAATTGGAAATGGTTTAGCTTAAAGTGTTATGATTGCTAAACAAGGTTAACATTAATATATACCCTCACATTAATATGTACGTGTGTGTGCAAGTCATATCAAATAATAATAAACTATTAATTGATTGATATAAAATGTGAGGAACCCGATTTGGTAAACTTTTCCTTAGAAACCCGCATTATTGCTTAATTAACACTAATCGCACTCCAAGGTGTTACACCAATCATGATCCGTGCACAAGTGCACATATATGTTCAAACCCTGCCATAAAACCATACGGCCTTTACTATTGGTTATAGTTCCCTCAAGGCAATTATCGTAGTCACAGGCAGGTGATTGTGATGATTGAGGAAGGGCTTATACCGATAAAACAGTCTTACTCGAGATGATATTATACTATCTGGTTTGTCTTTATCATCATGATAAAGCCCATAGGATTCTTGCTTGACTGCCAGCAGCATGATAGCGATCATATATGTGGGAGCTCGGGTCTATAAGCACATCCTTAAAGTGTCTCTAGTCGTGGGAATTTCGAGACAGGGTATCGATACTCCAGAGTAAACTAGTGTATACAGTCGAGACCCCGACGAGGGGCGGTGGCTGGTCTCACAATCCATTGGTGTTAGTTGGATCACCTATAGTTGGATCACCTAAGATGTATACTGGTGCTCATTGGGTTATGAGTACACTAGACAGGACTCGCTGGGAACATGCTAGTTGGTATTATACATATCGTCAGATAGCAGTTCCCTGGTGACATGTGTACAGGTTAGTCTATCGACCTTGGATCGTCATTTGTCTCGTGTGAGTTCCCACTGTGCTTTGATTACTACCCTACCACGGCTCAAAGGAGTCGTGCAAACAGGTTTTAGTTGGGTACAGTCCCGAGCCACATGGAGGCAGTGAGCGGAGCGTCAGGGATTCGTCTCTCCCGGTATTGGGGGTGAGATCGCTTTGTGTTTAGGAGTGCCATTACACGAAATCGTTGGCTAGGGTAATCGAGATTTACTGGTAGGTATTCCAGTAGTATCTCAAGGTGTTCTGGGCTTCACTCCGACACGACTTATACAGCTATTGGGGGTCTGACGTTTACCAGCCCCCTAGGCCCTATATGCGATACTCATAGACGAACGGACCGGACTGTTACGGATATTATCACTATCAGGCTCAGTAGGGTTTCTGGATGAGTTCGCTCGTCAGCTTCCCTTCCAATCAATACATAGGCAGCCGTTACGTACAGCTAGTACCTCTGACGTGCTAGTGGTTATACCCAGTGCCAGTATGTTGATGAGTCATTAGAGTCCCCCACAGACAGTTTTCCAAGTTTGGGCGAAACGTTGTAGAGGATGTATGGTCTTATGGCAGGGTTTGGAAAATGCACGTGCGTTTACGCACGTGTCATATTTCGGGCAGATAATACTGGTGGACTTTGGTTTAAGCCGGATCCGAGTATTATACTGTGTAGATATAATATCTTTGTCTCAGTTGCATTTGTATTCGGTCATAATACAAATGCGGGTATGTTTATACTGTTACGGGGTTATCCTGAAATTCGTTTCAGGATCGCTTTTGAAAGTTGCCAGTTTCCAGTTTTCTATCACCCGTATTAAACATTCGGTTTAATGCGGATTTATCTTTTCTTCATGAGGGTGAGTCATGAGGGTGAGTCATGAGAGTGCTTCTAGAAGATGGTGAGGTGTTAAGTGAGGTGGCTTAGTTCATTTAATGTTATGCAAGGTGTATTAGTGAGTCACCTTTAGCATTAATGTTTCTTGTAAAGCTTTAAGATATTTCTCCTTGATCTTTTACCTTATGATTACCACCCCATGCTCCTACACTCACCTCCCTCCTCTTCATATAGTGGCCGACCCCTCTTGGTGAAAGAGGATTTAATTCATTTTGGAAAAAGTATATGAAATTTGCTTCATGGAAATTTCATAAGTTGATTTCTCATTTCACCCGATCCAAAAAGGCAACTTCATTAACCGTTCATCCATACCTTTGGATGTAACGAGACAAAGTGTTCTACTCATTCTCTACATCAATCTTGGTCATCTCTTTTAGCAAATTTGATGATCGAGTTGCCTCTGTTCAGAGGCGGGAGCCCGTTTAAAGATCCATTGACGTGGTGCCACCTAGACGAGAAAACTGGAGATCGAGGAGATCGGAGCAGCCGCAACAAAGCGTAGGATGATGGTTGAAGACCGAAGGACTCGAATCGTTCGGTATAACATTTCTACCCATTTTGTAGTTTGTTAGTTTAGCAATAATGGCAGATTCGGGATAAAGTATGCGATAGCGCCAGTTATAAAAGTTTTTGTTCCGCATTTGGCGTCTGAAAGACAGCCGGGGCGCTACCATAGACTTACAATGGTATCAGAGCCTCGCCATTAAGCTTTACTAACTTGTGCTAACGCGTTTAAAATATCGATCGAATGGAATTTCGCGAAACTAAAATTTTCTGTTCAAAGTTTCTGTCGATTTTAAATCAGGTCTAAAAATTATTTTGAGCACTTCAGAAAATAGTGCAGGCTTTTTGAAGCAAACTGTACAAATTTGGTCACGTGATCCTACAGTGTTGCCGCGGATCCGCGGTCAAAACTAGGGTTTGACCGCGCATCCGCGGCCGTTTTGTGGGAACAGTGATCCAAATTTATACAGGGGCTTCTACACAGTGAATTGTGGTTTCTGGAAAATTTATTTTGGGCCCATATTTTATTACTGTACACCAGATGTACGTGGGGCCCACTTCGAGAAATTTTATCGATCGAAATTTTAAACTTGTTGGTATGCAGTACTTACATTATTTCTCTGACCGTGAATGTCATTTTAAATTGCGTCTAATTGCTATACTCCTTTCAGACGGATTTACGAACATGATATTCGCGTTGATGTTCTGTGTTGTGTTGTGATGTTGCAGATTTGTCGTGGTGGATAGCAGTGTGCAATGATAGCGCTGTTTGGATTTATTTATACATTTGATATTGCGGGGCGAGCGTCCAACATGTGGACTGGCGTCACTTCCTGTTTGTATAATATATTCTTTTGGGGCACGACCGGGCTGAGGTCGATGTACCCGCTGTATATATTTATTTTATTTCTGTACTAGGTTTATCCCACGACGGAGTGCACGGATAGCCGGGTTCTGGAGGGCAACGGGTCCGTATCTCATGGCTTTGAGAGGCAGAGGGGCCTCACTCTAGAATTGGCAGACTATTCGCCGCACTCGTAGGGGGTACAAGATGACCCAAGGAGGGGTGCTCAAGTTACCGGATTTCGTGAAGTGCCGGGTAGTCCATTCACTATGTTGTAGGGGGCTGCTTCGCTTCAGGTTTTGGCGGGTAACTTGCCGCACCCGTAGGGGTCTAGGTTTCATTGCACAGGCTATCCACACGATCAGGGGAATGTCGGGTTTCAGTAGCGGCTCTGTGAAACACGGGGATCCCAGATTATCTGTATTGTTCTGTGATTCTTATTACTTTTCTCTAATGTTGCATATTATCATGCCTGGAGAGATTACTGTATATTAGTATATATACTATTAGATGTTGTATATGTTTTACACCCGTGCTAGTCCAGTCCCCGCTCTGTTTTTAGTTAAGTAACCTAACGGGTGATGACGGGACCAAGTGGCGAATGCGGATGGCATATACATACATTATATTTTCGTTCTTTTCTGGTGTGATTAATTGATGGGACTGCATTGATTCTTATCAATGCAAGGATAAAACAAACCTATATTTGATGTTGTTGGAACCAAATTTAAAAAGGGTGTTATTACAAAGATGTTTCCTTTTGTTTTGCATAGCGGTATTCGGTTATGAATATCCAGCACCTCATTCGACGAGGCAAGGGCCGATATCCCTTCACCGGGAGTGACCCCTTGGGCAGAAGTTTGCGTCAGGGTAATAACTTCACTATAGTCGATTACAAGTTGATTTGCATCGCGGTATTCAGTTAGAATATCCTGCACCTCATTCGACGAGAAAAGAGCCGAGATCCCTTCACCGGGAGTAACCTCTTTAGCAAAAGTTTTCGCCACTATATTTTTATAAAAAGCTATCAGGTTCCTTCAACGAGATCAAGTTCATTACGTTAAAGGTTTTTCGCCAAAATCCAGCCGTAGCCCTCAGTCATTTCTTATGGATGGTCAGTAGTATTCAAGCCATGTTTGTTGGCCTACGTCAAGGCATAGTGTTTGGTAGCTGCTGGGGTATTCATTTATTGCATAGATAGATGCGTTGGTTTGGGACAAACGTATAGCCTTGTTAGCCTACGTCAAGGGCTTGTACGGGTGCTTCAAATTAACCTGGATAATGACGGGTAGAACTTGACATGTGGCTTATGATTTGTTGGCCTACGTCAAGGTCATAAGAGCATGGGATAAAAATTACATCGGGAGTTTCAAACATACAGGAAACTTGCCAATCATGCGCATACCTTCTGGAGTGTGATAACGTGAGTGGATACCGTCACGTTATCATGCGATGAGAGTTGGATCCCGATTCCCATTGATGAGTTAGTTTACTCTTCGGGTGATCCCGACTAATTCTTCTTTCAGGTTTGGAGGAGAATTTGAGATAACAGTGAGAGGTTTCCTTATTAGATAAAGTGATAACCATTCTGATCTAGGTTAGAGTGCACGCAGAGTGTTTCTTTTCTCTCTCTCTCTTTGGCAGCGACCTTTGACCGACCCTAGACTATGACTCAGTGACCAAGTTGACCGAACCTTCTTAAAATACTGGATTTTGGATTGTCCGAGTTGCATAAGTCATTGCCGCTCCTTCTTTTACCCTTTGCATTTCTCAGAACACCCTGTACTACTACGGATATCCACTTCCATTGGATAGATCCATCGTATGGTTATATACGAACTCGAAGGGATTTCTTCGAGGATGGATCAAGGTTCAGGAGAAATAGAATTGGTTTATTCAGTTGTCTTTTATTATCACCTTCTCTCAGATTGCGAGGGCTCCTTGGTTTAGGAGAGTACACTTATTATGCTTATTGGATAGTCTTATTCCAAACCATAGGCAGGTGCCGAAAGGTAGGGAATGAAGAAAACCAATTAGCCTAAGTAGGATGTACAGAAGGTAATAACTAAAGACAAAATAAAGGGATTAGAAAGAGGGAAAAGTAAATTGCGACTGCTATCATTCACGACCAAACCACGTACTTCATCGCCACTCCTATTTCACCTTTGCCTTTTTTCCCAGTTTGGGAGAAATAGAATAAGGTATTATTCAGTTGTCTTTTATCATCACCTTCTCTCAAGATGCGAGTACTCCTAGGATTAGGAGAGTACACTTATTATGCTTACTGGATAGTCTTCTTCCGAACCATAGGCTGGTGCCGAACGGTAGGGAAGGAAGAAAACCATTTAAGCCTAACGAAGGTGTACAGAAGGTAATGAATAAAGACAAATAAAGGGATTTGGAGAGATGGAAAAGAAATATACGGTTACAGTCATGAATTGGATTATGGAAGAGGCATTACTAAGAATACCAGGATACCCCTTCGAAACATTTTTATGTTTCAGTTACACTGTGCATTGTTAATTGTAAACTGATTTCCCAATTAAACCCTTGCTCCAGGGTATGTATTTACCAGGTATGTTTCTCACATCTGTATGGTTTTACAGATGATGAGTAGCAGTAAGCTATTGGGAATTAGGTGACCATCCTCATTATATCGGAATTCTTTGTAATTGGTGATATTTTAGGAAATCGCCTGGGTACATTTTTCAACCTACGACGCACAGGTTTTGAGTTATTCAACTCAGCGTACTTATACAGAGTATTGTATGTTGTCCACTGTCCATCAGGACAAAAGGGTTGGTCCCCGTACTCTGTTCTGTTTACTTGTGACTTCTCTAGATTTTAGACAAGTATTTCGTAAAAATATAAGGTCTAAGTTTTGAGAAGTTGTGGGTATAGGAATAAAGTAGAGAACCAGGTGTCGCAAGTATCGGAATTCTTCAAAGAAATTGAAGATGTAGATTCTTGTTATTGGTATTCAGTTAATGGTTTTGAGAAACTTGTTTCTCTTTCAGATTACTCATAATTGGATGGATTCCTAAGTTGAGTAATACTGATTAGCCTTTCTCCATTGAGTTGATATGCACTGGAGACAGTTGCATGATTTGAATCTGGTTCCAATTAAATAAGTGCCAAATTTTCTATATTAGATATAGAATGGTTCATATCTTAAACATGTTAAGGTACGATGAGTTGTCCAGCTTATGCTTAAAACCAGACTCTGGATAACTCAAGGCACGTTTATGTAATGGCAGTTTGTGGGTTGACCCTGGCATTGACGAGGGTTGACTTTCTACCATCTGGAAGATCAATAGTGATATTATTTTAGACTCGCCATAGTTTTAGTAAAATGGATTTTTTCAGAAAACAGTAGTGGGAGTATGGTAGAACTGGAAGTGATTCCAGAACCGCAAATGATTACAGAAAATTTAATAGGACCTATATATTCAATCAGATTTGACATTCCAATAGCCACTCCGCAGATATGGAGGTTAACCTCAGACACCCGAGAGGTACTCCGGTAGCCTCAAGGACGGTGACAGGGAGGTTCTTGTTTACCCAGACTTGACACTACTGTTGTTCCAGGCTATGAGACCCGGCAAGAGGATAAGTATAGAGTCATTCTAAACTAGCTTGAGAAGTATACGTATATATTATTCTGCTAGAGGGTTGTCGTAGTCAGTGGGAGTAGCGGAAGAATAGTGGGCAAGTAGCTAATGTCTATTTATAGGCTTGAGCATATATAGCGGAGATAGATCATCTATTTTTTGATGTGACAGTCATGGGTTTGACTTCATCAGAATAGGGGATGGATCTGTTGAGAAGGTAGTAGGGTGTGATGTCCTGGTATTTTGATGACATACACAGAGTAGGAAGTAAAATTCCTATACTATTATCGGTTATACTGTGGTTGTCACAAAGTTGTTTCTCCACAAAGGATATGGATATAATATCTGACATTCTGGTTACTAGATCTATAGTCTTAGATCTAGATTTGGGTAGTTTCCCAATGTGGATACTTTGACAGTATTCTAATGGTATTTTAGAATAGATGACCCCTGGCATGGTGGTGCACCTACAGGTGATGGAGTCACTCTCTCTAAAGGTGTCTTACAGACTAAAGGGGAGAGGGATGTGCATGATTGGCAGATCACTTGCTTAGGCAATTGAGTCAATCGTAAGATGTCAAGTACCACACCAGATGTTGTTTTTGCACTAGATACGATAAGTTTATATTAATCCAATCCTGAAGAAACATAAGGAAGCAGTTTTAGAACATAAGTGTTTGTTCTACGGATTTGATGACGGCAGCCTCCTTCGGGAGACGGTTACCATTGCAGGCTTCAAAGGTGACATGGATCACAGAGTGAGTGTCAGAGTTATAGTTTTCCCTCTAATGAGAGACAGTATTATGGACAGGTGGTCCAAGAGGATACTGTGGGAGGCATGGTGCTGGATACTGATAAGTTTCAGTTATCCATACAATCTAAGAAGTTTGGATTTGGAGTTCATTTATGAACTAGGTCCCATCAGATATCCAGACATATTCTAAGACAGGTATTACTCTATTCGGGAGATGGCTTTCTTCGCGAACTTGAGATTAAGAGAGACATAGAAAGAAACATCAGGGCGGATCCACTCACAGAGGCTATTTCTCGAACACAATAGTTTTACAAACGGGTTTTGTGAAACTGATTAGTAGAGGAGTTGGATGTTCGGTATCACACAGGCCGTGAGTATGCGACATCACAATAATTGGCCTTAAGTGCAAGTGGGAGATTGTTGGTTATAGTGCCCTCAAGGCAATTATCGTAGTCATAGGCAGATGATTGTGATGATTGAGGAAGGGCCTATGCCGATAAAACAGTCTTACTCGAGATGATAGTATGCTATCCGGTTTGTCTTTATCATCATGATAAAGCCCATAGGATTCTTGCTTGACTGCCAGCAGTATGATGGCGATCATATATGTGGGAGCTGGGGGTCTAAAAGCACATCCTTAAAGTGTCCCTAGTCATGGGAGTTTCGAGACAGGGCATCAATACTCCAGAGTAGACTAGTGTATACAGTCGAGACCCCGACGAGGGGCGGTGGCCGGTCTCACAAGCCATTGGTGTTAGTTGGATCACCTATAGTTGGATCACCTAAGATGTATACAGGTGCTCTTTAGGTTATGAGTACACCGGACAGGACTCGCCGGGAACATGCTAGTTAGTATTATACATATCGTCAGATAGCAGTTCCCTGGTGACATGTGTACAGGTTAGTCTGTCGACCTGGAATCGTCATTTGTCTCATGTGAGTTCCCACTGTGCTTTGATTACTACCCTACCACGGCTCAAAGGAGTCGTGCAAACAGGTTTTAGTTGGGTACAGTCCCGAGCCACATGGAGGCAGTGAGCGGATCGTCAGGGATTCGTCTCTCCCGGTATTGGGGGTGAGATCGCACTATGTTTAGGAGAGCCATTAAACGAAATCCCTGGCCAGGGTAAACGAGATTTACTTGTACGTATTCCAGTAGTATCTCAGGGTATTCTGGGCTTCACTCTGACAAGACTTATACAGCTATTGGGGGTCTGACGTTTACCAGCCCTCTAGGCCCTATATGCGATACTCATAGACGAACGGACCGGATTGTTACGGATATTGTCACTGTCAGGCTCAGTAGGGTTTCTGGATGAGTTCGCTCGTCAGCTTCCCTTCCAGTCAATACATAGGCAACCGTTACGTACAGCTAGTACCTCTGACGTGCTAGTGGTTATACCCAGTGCCGGTGTGTTGATGAGTCATTAGAGTCCCCCAAAGACAGTTTCCCAAGTTCGGGCGAAACGTTGTAGAGGCCGTATGGTCTTATGGCAGGGTTCGGAAAATGCACGTGCATTTACGCACGTATCATATTTCGGGCAGATAATACTGGTGGGCTTTGGTTTAAGCCAGATCTGAGTATTATACTGTGTAGATATAATATCTTTGTCTCAGTTGCATTTGTATTCGGTCGTAATACAAATGCGGGTAAGTTTATACTGTTACGGGGTTATCCTGAAATTCATTTCGGGATCGCTTTTGAAAGTTGCCAGTTTCCAGTTTTCTATCACCCGTATTAAATGTTGGACATAGTGCCCTCAAAGTCAATTATTGGATCGCAGGTACGTGATTGCAATGATTGAGGAGGAACTATACCGGTAGGACAGTATTACTCGAGATGATAGTATGCTATTTGGTTTACCTTTATCAGTCGTGTATAGGTTCAGGTGACTGATCACGATTACATGTTGATAGAGCCCTTAGGATCTTGCTTGACTACCAACAGTATGAGGGCGATCATATAAGTGAGAGTTGGGTGGTCTATAAGCATATCCTTAAAAGTGGTCCCTAGTCGCGGGAGTTTCGAGACAGGGCATCGATACTCCGGAGTAGACTAGTGTATACAGTCGAGACCCCGACGAGGGGCGGTGGCCGGTCTCACAAGCCACTGGTGTCAGTTGAATCACCTAAAATGTATACAGGTGCTCATTGGGTTATGAGTACACTGGACAGGACTCGCCGGGAACCTGCTAGTTGGTATTATACATATCGTCAGATAGCAGTTTCCTGGTGACATGTGTACAGGTTAGTTCATCGACCTGAGGTCGTCATTTGTCTCGTGTGATTTCCCACTGTGCTTTGATTTCTACCCTACCATGGCTCAAAGGAGTCGTGCAAACAGGTAGTTTTTGGGTACAGTCTCGAGCCACATGGAGGCACGTGAGCGGATCGGCAGGGGATTCGTCTCTCCCGGTATTGGGGGTGGAGATCGTGCTGTGTCTAGGAAAGCCATTACACCAAGTCCTTGGCCAAGGCAGGTGAGATTTACTGGTAGGTACTCCAGTAGTATCTCAGGATGTTCAGGGCTTGTCTCCAACACGACTTATACAGCTATTGGGGGTCTGACGTTACTAGCCCCCTAGGCTGGATATGCGATACTCATAGACGAACGGACCGGACTGTATATGCATTGTCACTGTCAGGCACAGTAGGGCTTCTGTATGAGTTCGCTCATCGGCCTCCCTTGAGGTCAGTCCATGGGCAGCCGTTACGCACAGCTTGTGCCGCTGACGGCTTGTGGTTAAACCCACTGCCAGGGTACTGACGAGTCATTAGAGTCCCCTACAAATTGTTTCCCATGTTCGGGCGAAACGTTGTAGAGACCGTATGGTTTTATGGCAGGGTTCGGAAAATGCACGTGCGTTTACGCACGTGTTATTTTTCGGGCAGATAATACTGGTGGGCTTTGGTTTAAGCCGGATCCATGTATTATACAGAGTAGATATAATATCTTTGTCTCAGTTGCATTTGTATTCGGTCGTAATACAAATGCGGGTATGTTTATACTGTTACGGGGTTATCCTGAAATTCGTTTCGGGATCACTTTTGGAAGTTGCCAGTTTCCAGTTTCCAGTTTTCTATCGCCCGTCTTTATCATTCGGTTAAAGACGGATTTATCTTTTCTTGAGATGAGTGTGGATGCTTCTAGAAGGTTCTAGATGTGGTGAGGTGTTTTGTGACTTATGGTTGCATTTAATGGTCATTTAATGCTTTAGATGACTAGGTTAAGTGATTCATCCTTTACTTTAAATGGTGTTCATACTAAGTGTTCTTTGACTCATGCTTTTTATTTTGTGCTTATCATCACCACTTGGTTCCTACACTCACCCCCCTCCTATATTTGGCCGGCCACCTTCTTGAGAGGGGAGATCATGGTTGTTGAAAAAAAGATAGAGTTTTGGATGTATGGAAATTAACATATTCATATCTCATTTTCATATCGATCCAAAAGGCAACTTCATTAACCGTTCGTCCATAGCTTTGGACGTAACGAGACAAAATGTTCTACTCATTCTCTACATCAATCTTGGTCATCTCTTCTAGCAAACTTGATGACCGAGTTGCCTCGAGTCAGAGGCGGGAGCCTGTTTAAAGATCCGATGACGTAGTGCCACCTGGACGAGGAGATCGGAGATCGACGAGATCGGAGCAGCCGCAACGGAGCGTAGGATGACGGTTAAAGAACGAAGGACTCGGATCGTTCGGTATAACCATTCTACCCTCTTTACAGTTTGTTAGTTTAGCGTTAATGGCAGATCCGGGTTATAGTATGCGATGGCGCCAGTTATAAAAGTTTTTGTTCCGCATTTGGCGTCAGTTTGACGGCAGGGGAGCTACCGTAGACTTACATTAAACATTCGGTTTAATGAGGATTTATCTTTTCTTCATGAGGGTGAGTCATGAGAGTGCTTCTAGAAGATGGTGAGGTGTTAAATGAGGTGGCTTAGTTCATTTAATGTTATGCAAGGTGTATTAGTGAGTCGCCTTTAGCATTAATGTTTCTTATAAAGCTTTAAGAAATTTCTCCTTGATCTTTTACCTTATGATTACCACCCCATGCTCCTACACTCACCTCCCTTCTCTTCATATAGTGGCCGGCCCCTCTTGGTGAAAGAGGATTTAATTCATTTTGGAAAAAGTATATGAAATTTGCTTCATGGAAATTTCATAAGTTGATTTCTCATTTCACCCGATCCAAAAAGGCAACTTCATTAACCGTTCATCCATAGCTTTGGATGTAACGAGACAAAGTGTTCTACTCAATCTCTACATCAATCTTGGTCATCTCTTTTAGCAAATTTGTTGATCGAGTTGCCTCGGTTCAGAGGCGGGAGCCCGTTTAAAGATCTGTTGACGTGGTGCCACCTGGACGAGAAGACCGGAGATCGAGCAGATCGGAGCAGCCGCAACAAAGCATGGAATGATGGTTGAAGACCGAAGGACTCGGATCGTTCGGTATAACATTTCTACCCACTTTGTAGTTTGTTAGTTTAGCAATAATGGCAGATCCGGGATAAAGTATGCGATAGCGCCAGTTATAAAAGTTTTTGTTCCGCATTTGGCGTCTGAAAGACGGCCAGGGCGCTACCGTAGACTTACATTTACAACGTTTCACCCGAACTTGGGAAACTTTCTGTGGGGGACTCTAAAGACTCGTCAATACGCTGGCAGTGGGTTTAACCACAAGCACGTCAGTGGCACTAGCTGTACGTAACGGCTACCCATGTATTGACCAAAAGGAAAGCTGATGAGTGAACTCATCCTGAAACCCTACTGAGCCTGTCAGTGACAATATCCGTACAGTCCAGTCCATTCGTCTATGAGTATCGTTTATCGGGCCTAAGGGCCTGGTAAACGTCAGACCCCCAAAAGCGGTATAAGTCATGTCGGAGTGTAGCCCATAACACCTTGAGAAACTACTGGAATACCTACCAGTAAATCTCACTTGCCTTGGCCAAGGACTTCGTGTAATGGCTCTCCAGACACACCGCGATCTCACCCCCAATACCGGGAGAGACAGATCCCCTGCCGATCCGCTTACTGCCTCCATGTGGCTCGGGACTGTACCCAACTAAAACCTGTTTGAACAACTCCTTTAAGCCGTGGTAGGGTAGTAATCAAAGAACAGTGGGAACTCACACGAGGCAAATGACGATCTCAGGTCGATAGACTAACCTGTACACATGTCACCAGGGAACTACTATCTGACGCTGGGTATAATACCAACTATCATGTTCCCGGCGAGTCCGTCTAGCGTACTCATAACCCAATGAGCACCTGTATACATCTTAGGTGAACCAACTCTCACCAATGGCTTGTGAGACCAGCCACCATCCCTCGTCGGGGTCTCGACTATATACACAAGTCTACTAATAGAGTATCGATGCCTAGTCTCGAAACTCCCACAACTAGGGACACTTTAAGGATGTGCTTATAGACAACCCAACTCTCACGTATATGATCGCCATCATACTGCTGGTAGTCAAGCAAGAATCCTAAGGGCTCTATCAACGTGTAATAGTGATCTGTAATGTCACCTAAAGCATGTACACGATGATAAAGACAAACCAGATAGCATATTATCATCTCGAGTAAGACTGTCCTACCGGTATAGGTCCTCCCTCAATCATTGCAATCACGTGCCTGCGATCCAATAATTGACTTTGAGGGCACTATATCCAACAATGTTAAGGTATAGGGATTTGTCCGGCTGATGCTTAAAACCAGAATGCGGATAAACTCAAGGCACGTTTCAGTAATGGTTGTTTGTGGGTTATTCCGGGCTTTGACGAGGGTTAACTTTCTACCATTGGGAAGATCAATATTTATATTGTTCTTGACTCGCCACAGTTTTAGTAAAATGGATTTTTTTCAAAAAAATAGAAGTAGGAGTATGGTAGAACTGGAAGTGATTCCAGAACCACAAACGATCACTGAAGATTTAATAGAACCTAAGAATTTGATTAGTTTCGACATTCCATTAGCCACTCCGCAGATTTGGTGGGTAACCTCAGGCACCCGAGAGGTACTTCGGTCTTCTGAGAGATGGTGACAGGGAGGTTCTTGTTTACCCAGACTTGCCATTGCTGCTGTTCTTGACTATAAGACCCGGCAAGAGGATGAGTATAGCGTCGTTCTAAACTAGCTTTGGAAGTGCACGTGTATATGACTCTGCCAGAGAGTTGTTGTAGTCAGTGGGAGCAGCGGAAGCATAGTAGGCAGGTAGCTTATGTCTATTTATAGACTAAAGCAGGTATAGCGGAAATAGAACATCTATTTTTGATGTGACAGTCATAGGCTTTGACTTCATTAGAATAGGAGATGGATCTGCTAAAAAGGTAGTAGAGAGTGATGTCCAGGTATTTAGGATGACATGCACTTGATAGGAAGAGATATTCCTATATTACGATCAGTTATACTATGGTTGTCACAAAGTTGTTTCTCCACATAGGATATGGATTTAATATCAGGGTTTCTGGTTACTAGATCTATGGTTTTAGATCTAGATTTGGGAAGTATCCTAATCTGGGTACTTTGACATTATTCTAAAGGTATTTTAGAATGGACGACTCCTGGCATAGTGGTGTACCTGCAGGTGATGGAGTCACCCTCTCTAAAGGTGTCTTACAGACTAAAGGGGAGAGGGATCTGCATGATTAGCATATCACTTGCTTAGACAATTGAATTAATCATGAAATGTCAAGTACCACACCAGATGTTGTTTTTGCACTAGGTGCAATAAGTAGATATATTAATCCAATCCTGGAGAAACGTTGGGAAGCAGTTTATGAACATAAGTGAATGTTCTTGGGATATGGTAAAGGAAACCTCCTTCAGGAGACGGTTATCATTTCAGGCTTCCAAGGTGACCTGGATGACAGAGTGACTGTCAGAGTTATATTTTTTCCCTCTTCTGAGGGACAGTATGTTGGACAGGTGGTCCAAGCGGAGACTAAGGAAAGGCATGACGCAGGATGCTGATTAAATTCAGTGGATGATACAGTCTAATAAGTTTGCTGGATTTGGAGTTCATTTGTGAACTGGGTCCCATCAGATATCCAGACAAATTCTAAGACAGGTATTGCTCATTTCGGAAGATAGCTTTCTCCGCAAAGTTGAGATATAGAGAGATACAGAAAGAAACATTGGAGCAGATTCACTCACTGAAGCTATTTCTCGAACGCAATAGTTTCGCAAACGGGCTTTGCGAAACTGATTAGTAGAGAAGTTGGGTGTTCGGTATCACACGAGCTGTGAGTATGCGACATCACAATAATTGGCCTTTAAGTGCAAGTGGGAGATTGTTGGCTATAGTGCCCTCAAGGCAATTATCGTAATCGCAGGCAGATGATTATGATGATTGAGATATGACCTATACCGGTAAAATAGTCTTACTCGAGATGATAGTATGCTATCTGGTTTGTCTTTATCATCACTATTACATGTTGATAGAGCCCATAGGATTCTTGCTTGACTACCAGCATTATGATGGCGATCATATACGTGGGAGCTGGGGGTCTATAAGCACATCCTTAAATGTCCCTAGTCGTAGGAGTATCGAGACTGGGCATCGATACTCCAGTGTAGACTAGTGTATACTGATCGAGACCCCGACGAGGGGCGGTGGCCAGGTCTCACAAGCCATTAGTGTTAGTTTGTTCACCTAAGATAGTATACAGGTGCTCATTGGGTTATGAGTACACTGGACGGACTCGCCGGGAACCTGCTAGTTGGTATTATACCTATTATCAGATAGCAGTTCCCAGGTGACATGTGTATAGGTTAGTCTGTCGACCTAAGATCATCATTTGTCTCGTGTGTGTTCCCACTGTGCTTTGATTACTACCCTACCACGGCTCGAAGGAGTTGTGCAAACACGTTTTAGTTGGGTACAGTCCCGAGCCACATGGAGGCAGTGATCGGATCGTCGGGGATTCGTCTCTCCCGATATTGGGGGTTGATGTCGCGTTGTGCACGGGTGTCCATCACCAGAAATCCATGGCCATAGTGGACGAGAATTACCGATCCAGAATCGATAGTTTCTCAGGTGGTGATGGGATTCATGCCGACACTAAATATCGTGTTGTTAGGGGTCTGACTTTATCCACCCCCTAGACTCGATATGCGATACTCTTAGACGAAAAGACCGGACTGTACGAATATTGTCACTGTTAGGCTCAGTAGGAGTTCAGGATGAGTATGCTCGCCGACCTCTCTTTCGCTCAATACCTGGGTAGCCGTTACATACAGCTAGTGCCACTGACATACTTGTGGTTAAACCCACTACTAGCGTATTGACGAGTCTTTAGTGTCCCACACAGAGGGTTTTCACGGTTCAGGCGATATGGTGTAGATGACGTATGTTGGTACATACAGGTGTCCAATTAAATATATGCACATGCTGCACAGACTTTAATCGGATGGTTGATAATACCAACTGTTTAAGATTAAGCCGGATTATTAAATCAGGTTTTGATTTAATAATTTATATATGTATATATATATATTCTAGTATTATTGTTCACTATACATTTTCTCTCTTGGCTATTCGTATTTTTGTATGAATACACGTATATGTATTTCGATACGTGTACCGGATTGCATTCCGTATTTATACGGAATGGCTTCTAGAAGATGGCCACCTCATTATTAGATTTTCTTTTTAGAAAATTAAATAAGGAAATGAGGTGGAGGGGTGAGGTGGCATGAGCATGGGTCTTGGACATGTAGAGAGGCATGGGTCTTATTTTTTTATTTGAAAAAGGAAAAGATATTTTTTATGTGTGGATAATTAAGATGAGAAAGAGCGAGGGCAGCCACCATTCTATTATTGGCCTTGCTCATTTTCTTGAGTTGCTTCTTCACTTGTTTCATTCCATTCTTCACTTAGCCATTCTTGAGTTGCATGCCATTGTTTCCTCGCCTCCTTCATCTTCTATGGTTGCTCCCTTGAGCAATTGTGATGAGAGAAAAATATAGTGACACATTCATACACCTCCACTCTCCATTGCTAGCAACCTTGGAGCTTCGATTGCCTCGTTTCGCAAGGCTAAAGCTTGCGCTGTTTCCCTCAGGTGGATCATCATAGATGGAGGAAGACCGGCAACCAAACTCGATCAAGGAACCACTAAGAGCATTGGGATGATATTTGAAGACCGAAGGACACGGATCTACTCGGTATAACCATCTAACTTCTTATATATAGCTTGCTAGTTTAGCGTTTAAGGTAGATCCGGGTATCGGGTAATGGTAGCGCCAGTTTAGTTAATTTTTGTTCCGCATTTGGCCACGGTTTGATGGCCGAGGCGCTGCCATAACCCAACAAAACCTATGGTTCTACCATACTTTCAGTAATAGTTTATGGTTCTAGAATTTCTTCCAGTTCTATTGTGCTCCCACTATTTCTTTTTACAAAAAAATGATTTTCTAAAAAGTGGGCATGACGAGGAACAAAAACCTTTTGTTCCTCTGCGTAATATAAAAGATACCCCCTGGAGTTCTTTGGGTATCCCACAAACCTATACAGTACTGAGTGTGCCTCGAACTTGTCCGCATACTGTTTTTCAACAAAAGCTAGACATCCCTATATCTTCATATATACTGAAGATATGGTTTCTTCCCACTCCACATCTGATATGGTGTGGTAGGCACAGTCTTAGTAGTAACCTAATTCAAAAGATATGCAGCTGATTCTAGTGCATAACTTTAGAAGGATCGCAGCAACTCAGCGTTTACTCATCATAGAACGAACAATATCCAATAGGGTTTTGTTTCGCCTTTCCTATACACCGTTGTGTTGTGGTGTGTATGGAAGAGTAAGCTGAAAGAGAATTTTATTCTCTTTTAGGTAATCTAGGAACTCGGCAATTTAAGTATTCACCACGTCGATCAGATCTCAGTGTCTTGATACTTTTGCCTGTTTGTTTTTCCATCTCATTCTTATTTTCCCAAAAAATTTCAAAGGGTTCGGATTTATGCTTCATTAAAAAGACATGTCCTTACCTAGAGAAACCATCCGTAAAAGTAATGAAATAGGAATAACCACTTCGTGCATCTGTAGATATTAGACTATACACGTCGCTGTGTATAAGTCCTAAGAGCTCGCTCGCTCTTACTCCGTGTCCAGTGAACGGAGTCTTTGTCATCTTTCCTATAAGACAAGATTGACAAGTTGCATAAGACTGATATTCGAACGGACCCAAATCCCTCTCTATGTAACTTCATCAACCGTGTTTCATTGATGTGACCCAGTCTACAATGCCTTAAGAGAGCCTTATTTAATTCCGGAGACTTTCTTTTAAGTGTGTTCTAGACGTTTGAAAACCTGAGCTTGAATCAATATAAACTGTCCTCTAGTGTACCTGACCCGATCTAACTTTGACTTAGATGGATGTGAACCACATCGCTTACAAACTAGACTTGGTACACACAAACAGTTATGTGGAATTAATATCTGCCCACTTGTCAATTCTAGGTGATATACCCTACGGATACAGCATCCACGCTCATTTCGTTAGTAACCCTGAGAGTCATATCACCTGCCTGATAACTCTACGGTTTCTCAAAACCTGTAATGATTTACTATTATGAGATCCTGATCCAGTATCTTGTACCAAGGAAGTAGAGTTAATTGATAAACTGTTTTTAATCACAAACACACCCGAACACAAAGCTACAACATGCTTTGGATTCTGGATTCTGGCTTTTCAAGCCCTACATCCCTTCTGTCAATGCCCTTTCCCGTAAAAATATGAACTTCCCTCCTTCCTTACTGTTAACCCCAAAACTTTTGCCCTTCCCTTTTCTTCTATCTTATCGACACCGCCTATCGACTTTGTGGAGAAGATCTTCTTCTCACCCTTGTCTTCCGGTTTAGATCCAGAAGAGAAAGACCCCAATAAGCAGAGCGGGTGTCTTCCTGGTTTCCTTCAGGGTTCCCTCAACTGGAAGTATAACTTGCTTCCCCTGGGCGAAAGTAGAAGGTAGGGACTATAGAATCAAGTTAGTACATGACTCGTTCTCCAACGTAGTCTCCAGGTCCGTGAGCTTTTTAATATAGCTAATCATTGTAGGGATGTGGTCCCCTGCAGATGACCCGACAGCCAATCTCGCTTGAAGCAATTCCTTCGAGGTCTCATATCTTGCGATATGAGATTTCTCTCCCGATAAAACTTTGTTATGGAGAAAGATGGAAACTAAGTCCATCTTCTCGTGCTGCCTCTGGTATACACCATCAACTGAGGCCAACATGAGGCACTTGGCATTCGCACTATCCTTTTCCCTTGTCTTACGAATATCCTTATCCGCGACAGTGGAAACTGGACCTGGGACAGTGGGGGCTTGAGTAGTAATGAGGTGGTCCAGCTTGTCATAGGTAATGGACATCTGGACAAATCTTTGCCAGTCACAATAGTATAACTCAATCATTTTATTATCTATCTGTAACCTAATCTGGTTACCTGGTTGCTGCAATTAGGAGAGAAAGAAGAATACACTCAGCATGATACTCTTGCAAGTTTAGATTGGTTTTAATTTATCTAAACAGGAAGGCTCCCACTATTTCTCGAATCCTTCTTCAAACCATAAAAGAAGAATTAGTCAGGATTAGTCTTACCGTATAATACTTGCTTAACCGTTCAGCTAGGATAGTGTCGGTACTTTAAGGGAGGTTTTACGATGCTTTCGCGAAGTTCCTTAATTAAATAGCCTCTTTTCCCTGGAGGCGTAGCCCCGTTAATACTGTTTTAGATTGGTTTATAGCATTGATCGTTAAGTGAAGAATCTCCCGAGGAGTAGCGGATACTCACAGTAGGATCGGGATCCAAATATCATTGTGTGATAATCCTGAAGGAATCCTACCAACATTATCACACTCCAAATGGTATGCAGCACTAGCAACTTTCAGTTTCTTTAGAACTCCCGATGTGGATTTTTGCCCCATGCTCTTATGACCTTGACGAAGGCCAACATATCATAAGTCACATGTCAAGTTCTACCCGTCATTATCCAGGTTAATTTGAACCCACTCGTACATATCCTTGACGAAGGCCAAAATAATAGTACGACTGACCCAAAACAATGCATTATCTATGCTACCGATGAATATCCAGCAGCTACCAAACACTATGCCTTGGCGAAGGTCAAAATACATAGTTTGAATACTACTGAATATTCAACTGAAATGACGGAGGGCTACGAATGGTTTTGCCGAAACCGTGAACGTAGTGAACTTGATATAATCAAAGGAACCTGATAGCTTTTAAAAGGAATGGCTTAAGCTCCGCATTTAAAAGCCTCCTGTTTGAAAATAACTGAGTGGTTTTTAAAATTTGTTCTAATGATTCAGCTTTGGATTGTTTGCTTTGCATTAATGTAATGCAGTCCCATCATTTACACCTATCATCATAGAAAAAGATGAAAATACTACATCCACTTATGCCATCCGCATTCACCACTGGGCCCTGTCATTACCCGTTAGGTTACTTAACTAACGACAGAGCGGGGGCTGGACTAGCACGGATGCAAAACATAAGCAACGCTTACTAGATATCATATATAGATATATACATTCGTTTGACGCAATAATAGGCATTCCAGATTACAAATGAACATATTAGATATACTAGGAATTTCACATTTCGTTTAAGCCTGTGACGAAAGACAGATTCCACAGTCGTGATGAATAGCCAAACCCCACCCCAGACCCCTACGGGTGCGGCAAACTACCCGCCAAATACCCGAAGTGAAGCAACCTCCCTCAGTAAAGTGAGTAGGCCACTCGGCACTTCAAAGTACCCGGTAGTTTGTGCACCCCACCTTGGGTCTATCCTAGGAGCAGAAACAGTAAAAGAAAATAATACAACGGTGGCTACAACCTCAACCCGGATGTGCCCCGCAAAAGAATATTACATCATTTTACAATTTACATCGAATGAAAAATAAAGAAAATTCTCATCTCACATCCCCGGCTATTCATCCACGACGATCCAACAAGTTCATATACACAAACCAACATCACAGATCACAGATATGTGCAACCCCCCCTAATCGACGTATAGCGATTAGCAAACGTTCAGCACATATAACAACACAGATAAAACCCGATTAACAAATAACTTAGAATTTCGATCGTAAATTATTTTCCGTGTCTACCCCAAATGCAAACCAGCACTCAAAATATCTTGGGTAGAAACCAAATATCCAAGAATACAGAACACCTAAAATAAGACAAGCTGTGGAAAAACGAGACAACTCAGAGTCGACTCGGCCGCGGAACGGCGGTGAATCGCACCGATTCGCCGCGGTTCCGTGGTGGTCTAGCCGAGTTATGAACTCGTTTTTCTGCAGTGTTCTTAGAATTCCCTGTAGTGAATTTTCATGCATCTGAAATAATTTTTAGAGCAGTTTTAAAATTCGACAGAAACTTTAGGGATTTGGAGTTTTGTTTTCGTGTTTTCCGACGATCGAAGTTCTGATAAGTTGCTAACAATCTAGTAAGGGTTTAGTAGGGTCTGATACCAATATAAGTCCATGTCATACACCCCATGGGCTCGCGGGAAGGCGGAATATGTGAAAAACGATCTTTCAAAGCATCGCAACACGGACTTGAGCTCACAGATCGTGTCTAAACCCTAACTAGCAAACTAGGGTATGCTGTAAACAACAAAGATAGAACTTATACCTCACGATACAAGTCCTTCGGGTCTTCATCGCTGTCCTCCACTCGTCGTCGACTCTAAGGATCATAACGGATCGTAGCAACCTCGATGGCCTCCTCGAGTCAAAGAAGATCCACCCGAGAGTCTATAGTCCGAGCTCCTACCTTAAATCCGAGGTAACTACGGCTTCTAGTTGGCTAAACTAGAAATCCTAGAGGGTGTAGAGTGTGAAGATGGAGCGCTTTGTCTCTTGGAACCCTAAGATTCTCAACACATGAGAGGATTAGGGTTTAGAGGAAGAAGAAGGTCACTTGAGGAAGATGAAGGTGTGAAAGCAACTAAAGAAAAAGACTTCGCTCAACTTGAGAAAAAAAATAATCAAGCATGATAGATAATTATTGAGGAGAAAAAATATCTCCATCAAGCATGCTAGAAAAATATCACATGGTGAGTCATGCTTGATCTTTTGTCAAGCTTCCACCTTATTTCCTCCACCTCATTAAGTTTAATTAAATAAAGAAAAGAAACCCTAATGAGGTTTGATCTTCTAGAAGCTTTCCCGCAAATTACGAGAACGCCCCTCATCCGTATATACAAACCTGTATCCGTATTCCGAAGAACACGAATACAAAGAGATGAAAATAATCCATCAATATAATACTAGGATCAAGCTTAAACCAAAGCCCACTAGTATTATCCGCCCGATTATCATATGTGCACAAGTGCACGCACGTGATCGAAGCCCTGCCGTAAAACCATACGACCTCTACACCTTTTGCTCGGTGCAGAGAAACTCTCTATGTGGGACTCTAAAGACTCGACACTACGCTGGCAGTAGGTTAACCACAAGCCGTAAGCGATACTAGCTATACGTAACGGCTACCTAGGTAGATGTCGATAAGAAGGACGATGAGCTAACTCATCCGAACTCCTACTGAGCCTGAATGTGACAATCTCTGTACAGTCCGGTCTGTTCTTCTAAGAGTATCACATATCGGTCCTATGGAGCGGTAATCATCAGACCCCTAATAGCGTAATAAGTCGTATTGGAGTATAGCCCAAAACACCCTGATAAACTTGTAACAACCCTAATTTTCCTATACAAATTTTTTCAAATATTTTTTCTTTCAAAATCCATAAAGAGGTATTTTAGCCTGAGCACAAGATATAAGTAATTATTTTGCTTTTTAATTATAAGTTAAAAGAATGTAACAACTCCATTTTTAGTGTACAAAAATTTGCTTTAAAATTAATGTATTCTTGGAGTATTTACTTTTGCTGTTATCACTTTAAATATTTAATTCACTCTTTAATTACAAGAAGGAGCTTGTGGCTCATTGGTAATACCTTGCACTGCTGAACCAAGCCACCAGAGTTCAAATCATATAACCCACATTATTTTTAATATTGATTTTTTTAAACTTTTAGAATACCAAGGGTTTACATGTGCATATCTCACAAAAACCCCACTACACCCAAAAATGTAATATTGCCAGAGGTTAGATGAACCGTCGGGGGGGATCCCGACCGCCTGACTCGGCCGGGAATCAGCTAACTCGGCCTCGACTCGGCCAACTCAGTCCTCCGACCGAGTCACGGCCGAGTCACCCCCGATTCAGCCGATTCCGGCGACGGCCCCAACATGAAAATTGTGTCTTTTCACATTCCCTATGTACCTGCAAAATTTTAGCCTCAGACCATTTCCAGAGATCTTTTAAAACCCTAATTACTCCACTTTTAATACATTTTATAACATTTTTCATTTTAACCTTTTACCTACCCTAACCCTAGCCTAACCCTATAAATACCACCCCTACCATCTACCCTCTCACCCCAAACTCTGAGCCAACTCTCTAAAATTCTCAAGAACTCTTGTGTGCAATCGAATTGAGCAAAAGGCGAAGCTACGGCGAATTTTCCGGAGAACTTCCGACGAACACCCTAGGAGCTCCCGGCGACGAAATGACGCATGGAGACTCCTCCCAATCCATCTCCCTCTCCTTGTTGTCCTAAACCCGTAAGTCCCATTTTCTATCTCTCTTTTCTATTCAAAAAAATACGGATTTACAAAACCCGACGGAATCGGAATAAATCCGATTTCCGATTCGGTTTCTTCATAAAACTCCATTTCTCGTTAATACAATTATGCTTAAACCCCCTCATGTTGACTATTAAATACTAATCAACCAAATTGATCAAGTTTCATTTCATAAAATGATGGCTATTTCAATTTATCGTATTTTTCTATTAAATACCACATTGTTTCAATTCTACATTTAACTCCATTAAACTTGCTATACCTTTAAGTAGATCATGAGGTAACGACCTACCTCCTCATATACTCATATGCAACATAACACGATACTCTCGAGAACTTAGAATACGGGAAAACAAACATTTTCATTTAAATACCCTTTACTTAATAAAACCATTTCTAAAAGATTTAGTATTGATACATCTTTACAAATAAATACCACTTATTATGAAAATAGGATAAGGTTGTGGGCATTCAGTCGTTTATCTAAACCTGACTTTGTGGTGGCTAGGTTAGACAAGTGAGAAAGGTAACTTTAAAAGGCCCGTCTCACAGTGATTTGTGAGCGGATCCGTCCTTTCTTCACTTGTACTTACCTGGCCACAATTGACAGTGAAGAAGCGATTTGAGGTATCTCATAACTTGTCGTTTTGGACCAGTTAGGAGCAGTCTAGTTGACTTAGGAGACCCTAGAACATAGAATATGGGAAAACGACACTTTTCATTTAAATACCATAATTAATAAAACTGTTTTCCTTAATGATTAGTATTTATACAAATCTTTGCGAAGCGCTGCTACAACCCATTTGGGGAACCCGTTCGGGATGGTGCGGATTATCGCACATCCTCGGGCTTAGTAGTGCGAGATTCAGACCTCCGCAAGGAGCATTCGGTCTCGAAAGATTTAAAATACGACATCTTAAGAAAACGAGATTTCTAGAATATTATATATATACTAAAATTATTTTCATATAAATGTATGTATATGTAACATAAAAATATCTATTTTGAATTATTACAAATATTCCACTTTTTTTTAAAATGTCACAAGAATCATTTTTCCACTAAAATACCATGAATTCCATACAAATCAATATTACAAATAAATACCTTTATTTATGAAAATAGGATATTTTCACTAAAAAAATATTACAATATAAAATCTACATTCATTACAACTCTAAAGATGATTAATAAATACTTGGGGTATATTTTGAAAAGTATATAAAAGTATTTTTACATAAAAACCCCTCAAGTTCTATAAATTACCCTAAAGACCCTAGTAGATATAAGTTTAAGCGGGACCAATCTCTTGAGCCTCAGGGAGCCGAAGAAGTGGGTGCTTGCCTATCTAAGCTAGACAAATTAACAACGGTGTTATCAATACGGTAATCGTCTTTGAAAAAGACACAAATCTTGCCGCCCATGTGCAGCGGTTACCGATAATATCAAAACAATCAGGACTTCAATTTACTTTTTCTAATTGTCTGACTCAGTTTGAGCCTCGGTATAATCTGACTTGAATATGATTCAAGTACAATCTACAGTCTATAATCTACAATCTATAATCTTCAATATTACAATTCAACATGAATCCATGAATCTAATTATCAATCTATATAACTTGACTGAACCAAACCATGGATATACATTCCATTTACATGATTCTCCAGTTACATACATGATTCTACAGTTACATCCGTTTACTGATATCATGGTTTCGGTTAGCCATCCAATTATACAATCAATACAATTTACAATATAATACAAGACAAACAAGACACTACGGGGTTTAAGGGGTAGATTGTTACGGAAGGTGTTAAAAGTGGCACGAGACTGTAAGACTTAATACACCTAACATGAATCCAGTTACTATTGTACCGTGGCATAAACGGCTCCTTGTACTATACGTGCCTCTAGTCTCTGGCATACAGAGACTCCTCTCGTATACACTGGCATTCTTCTGTACCAAGTTACAAACAGCAGCGTTAATACAACATTAGAACAATATAATACAACTTTAAAAGATACCTTCTTATTCTATCTATTCTACTTTCCTCTTATCTGTGGGACTTACCGAGCGACCTGTTCGCTGACGACATTCTCTTTCTTTCTTCTTTGAATGTCGTCAGGTAATTTGGATACGTCAGAGATCGAGCCTACTGCTGAATACTTGGATCAGTTTGCTGAAGACCTAGCGCTTTAGTTTCATTGTACACATTTCCTTTCAGTACTTTACATTCCTTTTATGCCATTGTTTAGGCATCACTTTTATTCAGTTGTATTTACTTTTCATGTATTGTACAAAAGAATGTTAATAAATAAAGTTGTTCAGTTTGTATATCTTGTCTCTTATGCTTACTTTTATATTGCTTAAATACGGTTAGCGTATTTACTTCACAGTAAATACGTAGCGGCCTCGTCATGTCCCCTTCGCCGTACACCGGGAAGCGGGGCGTAACAGGTTTTGTTGGTGGCCCATGCAGGTCATAGTTGTATGGAACACTGCCATGCAATTCTGTTCTGCGTGAACAAGCTAAGTAATATAACACAAGAACCAACAACTAAAACATTCTTTACAATTCATATTCCTTAAATCTTACAATTTCATATTCCTTGAATCATATACTTTGAATCTGTCCTAACCCAAAATTCCCTCATCTTTTTTCGCATTCTTTCATTCCTTCACACATTTTTCACATTTTTAAAAACCCTTGCACCATCTTGCTATACACTATCTATACTCCAGTCACCAAACTTTTCTTGAATTTGTTACACTTTCCTTTTACAAATTTCGGGGACGAAATCTTTATAAGGAGGGTAGAATGTAACAGCCCTAATTTTTCTATACAAATTTTTTCAAATATTTTTTTTTCAAAATCCATAAAGAGGTATTTTAGCCTGAGCACAAGATATAAGTAATTATTTTGCTTTTTAATTACAAGTTAAAAGAATGTAACAACTCCATTTTTAGTGTACAAAAATTTGCTTTAAAATTAATGTATACTTGGAGTATTTACTTTTTCTGTTATCACTTTAAGTATTTAATTCACTCTTTAATTACAAGAAGGAGCTTGTGGCTCAATAGTAATACCTTGCACTGCTGAACCAAGCCACCAGAGTTCAAATCCCATACCCCACATTATTTTTAATATTGATTTTTTTTAAAACCTTTAGAATACCAAGGGTTTACACGTGCATATCTCACAAAAACCCCCACTACACCCAAAAATGTAACATTGCCAGAGGTTAGATGAACCGTCGGGGGGGATCCCGGCCGTCGGACTCGGCCGGGAATCGGCAAACTCTGCCTCGACTCGGCCAACTCAGTCCTCCGACCGAGTCACGGCCGAGTCACCCCCGATTTGGCCGATTCCGGCGACGGCCCTAAAATGAAAATTGTGTCTTTTCACATTCCTTATGCACCTGCAAAATTTTAGCCTCAGACCATTTCCAGAGCTCTTTTAAAACCCTAATTACTCCACTTTTAATACATTTTAATACATTTTATCACATTTTTCATTTTAACCTTTCGCCTACCCTAACCCTAGCCTAACCCTATAAATACCACCCCTACTATCTACCCTCTCACCCCAAACTCTGAGCCAACTCTCTTAAATTCTCAAGAACTCTTGTGTGCAATCAAATTGAGCGAAAGGCGAAGCTAGGTCGAATTTTCCGGTGAACTTCCAACGACCATCCTAGGAGCTCCCGGCGAAGAAACGACGCACCGGCGACTCCTCCCGATCCATCTCCCTCTCCTTGTTGTCCTAAACCCGTAGGTCCCATCTTCTATCTCTTTTTTCTATTCAAAAAAATACGGATTTACAAAACCCGACGGAATTGGAACAAATCCGATTTCCGATTCGGTTTCTTCATAAAACTCCACTTCTCGTTAATACAATTATTCTTAAACTCTCTCATATTGACTATTAAACACTAATCAACCAAATTGATCAAGTTTCATTTCATAAAATGATGGTTATTTCAATTTATCGTATTTTTCACTTAAATACCACATTGTTTCAATTCTACATTTAACTCCATTAAACTTGTATACCTTTAAATAGATTACGAGGTAACGACCTACGTCCTCACACACTCATATGCAATATAACATGATACTCTCGAGAAGTTAGAATACGGGAAAACAAATATTTTCATTTAAATACCCTTTACTTAATAAAACCATTTCTAAAAGATTTAGTATTGATACATCTTTACAAACAAATACCACTTATTATGAAAATAGGATAAGGTTGAGAGAATTCAGTCGTTTATCTAAACCTGATTTTGTGGTGCCTAGGCTAGACAAGTGAGAAAGGTAACTTTAAAAGGCTTGTCTCATGGTGAATCGTGAGCGGATCCCTCCTTTCTTCACTTGTACTTACCTGGCCACAATTGGCGGTGAAGAGGCGATTTGAGGTATCTCACAACTTGTCGCTTTGGACCGGTTAGGAGCAGTCTAGTTGACTTAGGAGACCCTTGAACATAGAATACGGGAAAACGACACTTTTCATTTAAATACCATAATTAATAAAACTATTTTCCTTAATGATTAGTAATTATACAAATCTTTGCAAAGCGCCGCTACAACCCATTTGGGGAACCAGTTCGGGATGGTGCGGATTATCGCACATCCTCGGCTTAGTAGTGCGAGATTCAGACCTCCGCAAGGAGCATTCGGTCTCGAAAGATTTAAAATACGACATCTTAAGAAAACGAAATTTCTAGAATATTATATATATACTAAAATTATTTTCATATAAATGTATGTATATGTAACATAAAAATATCTATTTTGAATTATTACAAATATTCCACTTTTTCTAAAAATGTCACAAAAATCATTTTTCACTAAAATACCATGAATTCCATACAAATCAATATTACAAATAACTACCTTTATTTATGAAAATAGGATATTTTCACTAAAAATATATCACAATATAAAATCTACATTCATTACAACTCTAAAGACGATTAATAAATACTTGGGGTATATTTTGAAAAGTATATAAAAGTATTTTTACATAAAACCCCCTCAAGTTCTATAAATTACCCTAAGGACCCTAGTAGATATAGGTTTAAGCGGGACCAATCTCTTGAGCCTCAGGGAGCCGGAGAAGTGGGTGCTTGCCTATCTAAGCTAGACAAATTAACAACGGTGTTATCAATACGGTAATCTTTTTTGAAAAAGACACAAATCCTGCCGCCCATGTGCAGCGGTTACCGATAACATCAAAACAATCAGGACTTCAATTTACTTTTTCTAATTGTCTGACTCAGTTTGAGCCTCAGTATAATCTGACTTGAATATGATTCAAGTACAATCTACAGTCTACAATCTACAATCTTCAATATTACAATTCAATATGAATCCATGAATCCAATTATCAATTTATACAACTTGACTGAACCGAACCATTGATATACATTCCATTTACATGATCTCCAGTTTACATCCATTTACATGATTCTACGGTTTCATCCGTCACAGATATCATGGTTTCGGTCATTCATCCAATTATACAATCTATACAGTTACAATACAAGACAAACAATACAATCAAAACACTACGGGGTTTAAGGGGTAGACTGGTACGGAAGGTGTTAAAAGTGGCACGAGACTGCAAGATTTAAGACACCTAACATGAATCCAATTGCCGTTGTTCCGGGCCTTCTAACGGAGCCTTGTATTTACATTTGCCTCTAGTCTTTGGCATATAGAGACTCCTCTCGTATACAATGGTATCCTTCTGTACCAGGCTACAAACAACAGCGTTAACACAACATTATAACAATATAATACAACTTTAAAAGCTATCTTCTTATTCTGTCTATTCTATTTCTCCCTTCTCTTTGGGACTTACCGAGCGATCTGTTCGCTGACAACATTCTCTTTCTTTCTTCTTTGAATGTCGTCAGATGATTTAGACCCGTCAGAGATCAAGCCCACTGCTGAAGAATTGGACCAGTTCAGTGAAGACCCTGAGCTCTAGTCATTGTACACTTTCCATTCAGTACTTTTATTTCTGTTATGCCATTGTTTAGGCATTGTTTTTTATTCAGTTGTATTCACTTTTCATGCATTGTACAAAAGAATGTTAATAAATAAAGTTGCTGTTCAGTTTGTATATCTTGTCTTTTGTGCTTACTTTTATATTGCTTAGATACGCTTAGCGTATTTACTTCACAGTAAATACGTAACGGCCTCGTCATGTCCCCTTCGCCGTACACCAGGAAGCGGGGCGTGATAAAACTACTGGAGTACCAACCAATAAATCTCGCTTGCCTTGGCCAAGGACTTTGTGTAATGGCCTTCCAAACACAGTGCGATATCAACCTCCAATACCGGGAGAGACGAATCCTATCTAACCGCTACTTTCTCCAAGTGCTTGGGGACTGCACCCAACTACTACCTATTTGCACGACTCCTTTGAGCCATGGTAGGGTAGTAATCAAAGTACAGTAGGAACACAGTCGAGGTGAAGTAGCAGTGTCAAGTCGACGGACTAAGCTGTACTCATGTCACCTGGGAACTGCTACCCGACAATAGGTATAATACCCGCCAACAGTTCCCGACAAGTCTTGTCCAATGTACTCATAACCTAATGAGCACCTTCATACTATCTCCAGTACGACATACTGATGGCTGTGGGACAGACCATCTTCCCTGCTGGGATGAGAAGCATATACACTAGTCTACTGTGGAGTATCGATGTCCCGTCTCGATAATCCTACGACTAGGGACCTGTATAGGATGTGCTTATAGACTACCCAGCCCCCACTAGTGTGACTGCCATCACAACGCTGGTAATCAAGCAAAGATCCTAAGGGTTCTACCAATATGTATAATCAATATGCAAAGAAAACACAAGCACATATTGAGGTAGAAACAAACCAGGTAGCATACTACCATTTCGAGCAAGACTGTTACTATATCCGTGTATATCCCAAACTTCCATTAAGTAATATACAATCCAGTATGATACAATAATGGTCTTTAGGGCATATATCACTAACAACTTGCTGTACGTAACGAGTACCCAGGTATTGAGCGAAAGGGAGGCTGACGAGCAAACTCATCCTGAAACCCCTACTGAGCCTAACAGTGACAATATCCGTATAGTCCGGTCCATTCGTCTATGAATATCGCATATCGAGTCTAGGGGGTGGATAAAGTCAGACCCCTAATAACTTGACATTCAGTGTCGGTATGAAGCCCATCACCACCTGAGAAACTACTAATCCGAATCAGTAATTCTCGACTACCTTGGCCAAGGATTTCTGGTGATGGCCACCCATGCACACCGCGATATCAACCCCCAATACCGGGAGAGACGAATCCCCTGACGATCCGCTCACTGCCTCCATGTAGCTCAGGACTGTACCCAACTAAAACCTGTTTGCACGACTCCTTTGAACCGTGGTAGGGTAGTAATCAAAGCACAGTGGGAACTCACACGAGACAAATGACAATCTCAGGTCGATAGACTAACCTGTACACATGTCACCAGGGAACTGCTATCTGACAATAGATATAATACCAACTAGCATGTTCCCGGCTTGTCCGTCCGGTGTACTCATAACCCAATGAGCACCTGTATACATCTTAGGTGAACCAACGACACTAATGGCTTGTGAGACCGGCCACCGCCCCTCGTCTGGGTCTCGATCCGTATACACTAGTCTACTCTAGAGTATCGATGCCCAGTTTCGAAACTCTCATGACTAGTGACATTTAAGGATGTGCCTATAGACTACCCAGCTCCCACGTATATGATCGACATCATAATGCTAGCAGTCAAGCAAGAATCCTATGGGCTCTATCAACATGTAATAGTGATCTGTAATGTCACCTGAAGCATGAACATGATGATAAAGACAAACCAGATAGCATACTATCATCTCTAGTAAGACTGTTCTAACAGTATACGTCCTCCCTCAATCATTGCAATCACGTGTCTGCGACCCAATAATTGACTTGAGGGCACTATAACCAACAATCTCCCACTTACACTTAAGGCTAATTATTGCGGTGTCACATACTCACAGCCCGTGTGATACCAAACACCCAAATTCTCCACTAATCAGTTTCACAAAGCTCGTTTATAAAACTATTGCGTTCGAGAAATAGCCTCAGTAAGTGGATCCGCTCCAATGTTTCTTTCTATGTCTCTCTTTATCTTAAGTTCGCGGAGAAAACCATCACCCGAAATGAGCAATACCTGTCTTAGAATATGTCTGGATATCTGATGGGAAGCAGTTCACAAATGAACTACAAATCCAGCAAACTTCTTAGACTGTATCGTCCACTAAATTTAATCAGTATCCTACACCATGCCTCCCTCAGTATCCGTTTGGACAACCTGTCCAAACTACTGCCCCTCAAAAGAGCGAAAACTAAAACTCTGACAGTCACTGTGTCATCAAGGTCACCTTGGAAGCCTGGAATGACAGTCGTCTCCCGAAAGAGGCTGCTGTTACCATATCCCATGAACATCCTCTTATGTTCATAAATTGCTTCACGACGTTTCTCCAGGATTGGATCAATATAAACTTATTGCAGCTAGTGCAAAAACAACATCTGGTGTGGTACTTGACATCTCATGATTGACTCAATTGCATAAGCAAGTGATATGCCAATCATGCACATCCCTCTCCCCTTTAGTCTGTAAGACACCTTTAGAGAGGGTGACTCCATCACCTGCAGGTACACCACCATGCCAGGAGTCGTCCATTCTAAAACACCTTTAGAATAGTGTCAAAGTACCCAGATTGGGAAACTACCCAAGTCTAGATCTAAAACCATTGATCTAGTTACCAGAATTCCAGATATATTATCCATATCCAATGTGGAGAAACCACTGTGTGACAACCACAGTATAACCGATCGTAGTATAGGAATTTCACTTCCTATAAAGTATATGTCATCCAAATAACATCACACCCTACTACCTTCTCAACAGATCCATCTCCTATTCTGATGAAGTCAAAGCCTATGACTGTCACATCAAAAATAGATGATCTAACTTTGCTATACCTGCTTTAGTCTATAAATAGACACAAGCTACTTGTCCACTATGCTTCCGCTACTCCCACTGACTATAACAACCCTCTGGCAGAGTCGTACACACATGCACTTTTAAAGATAGTTTAGAACGACGCTATACTCATCCTGCTGTTGCGTCTTATAGTCTAGAACAGCAGTAATGGCAAGTCTGGGTAAATAAGAACCTTCCTGTCACCGTTTCTAAGAAGACCGAAGTACCTCTCGGGTGCCTGAGGTTACCCACCATAACTGCGGAGTGACTAATGGAATGTCAAACCTGATTGAACCTTTAGATTCTATTAAATTTTCAGTAATCATTTGTGGTTCTGGAATCACTTCCAGTTCTACCATACTCCCACTACTATTTTTTTAAAAAGTCCATTTTACTAAAACTGTGGTGAGTCAAGAACAATATCACTATTAATCTTCCAGATGATAGAAAGTTACCCCTCGTCATAGCCCGGGATAACCCACAAACTGCCATTACTGAAATGTGTCTTGAGTATGTCCAGAGTATGGTTTTAAGCATAAGCCGGACAACTCCATATACCTTAACGTCGTTAATATATGAACCATTCTATATGCAATAAAGAAACAGAGGCACAAATTTAATTGGAACCGGATTCAAATCATGCAGCTGTCTCCAGTGCATGTCAACTAAATGGAGAGAGGTCGATCAGCATTACTCAACTAGGAGTGCATCCAGATATGAGTAACCTGAAAATGAAGCAAATTCTCAAAACCATTACTATAAACGGAATACAAACACAAGTATCTACATCTTCGATCACCTTGAAGAATCCCGATACTTGCAACATATGGTTCTCTAGTTTATTCTTGTACCTATAACTTCTCAAAACTTGGACCTTGTATTTCCATGAAATACTTGTCTAAAACTGGAGAAGTCACAAGTAAATAGAACATAGCACGAGCACGAACCCCTCTGTCCTAATGGACACTGGACAATATACAATACTTTGTATAAGTCCCCTAATTTCAATAACTCAAACCCTGTGCGTCGTAGGTTGAAACCTGTACTATGGTTAAGAAGAATTACACCGTTGTTGAATGCTCCTTACCTAACCATCAACTGATATAGGTAAATGTCATAGACATAATTTCAAAAAGCTATATCTCATTTTATAAAATAAAAGTACAGATATATCAGTTTGAAACTGGTGCATAACTACGAATATTCAAAACCAAATATTTGCCGTTCGGCAAAAACCCAGATGATTTCCTCAAAAATCACCAATTACAACGAGTTCCAATATAATGAGGATATAATCACCTAGTTCTCAATATCTTACTCCCACTCAGCATCTGTAATACCATACAGATGTGAGAATCAAACCTGGTAAATACATACCCTTGAGTAAGAATCTAATTGGGAAATCAGTTTTCAATTAACAACTCACAGTGAAACTGAAACATGAAAATGTTTTGAAGGGGTATCTGGGTATTCCTAGTAATGCCTCTTTCACTATCCAAGTTCATGACTGTAACCGTATATTTCATTGTCATCTCTCTAATCCCTTTATTTGTTTTTACTTATTACCTTCTGTATACTGTACTTAGGCTAAATGGTTTTCTTCCTTCCCTTCCTTTTGGCACCAGCCTAAGATTTGGAAAAACACTATCCAATAAGTGTAATAGGTGTACCCTCCTAATCCTAGGAGCCCTCACAACCTGAGAGAAGGTAAAGGAAAAAGATAATTGAATAATCCTTATTATATTTCTCCTGAACCAGAATCCATTCTCGAACTGGAACAAGTTCCTTCGAGTTCATATGTAACTATACGATGGATTATCCAATAAATGTGGATCTTTGTAGTGATACGGGGTGTTCTGGAGAAATACAAAGGTGAAGTAGGAGTGGCGATGATATACGCGGTTTGGTCATGAATGATAGCAGTCGCAATTTACTTTGCCTTCTTTCTAAACCCTTTATTTGTCTTTACTTATCATCTTTTGTACACCTCACTTAGGCTAATTATTTTTCTTCTTTCCCCACCTTTCGGCACCTGTCTATAGTTTGAAAGAAGACTATCCAATAAGCGGAATAGTTGTACCCTCTCCTAATCCTAGGAGCCCTCACAAGCTGAGAGAAGGTAAAAGGAATAGACAACTGAATAGTCCTATTCAATTTCTCCAGAATCGGAAACCATTCTCGAATCTGAAATAAGTTTCTTCGAGTTCATATGTAACTATACAATGGTCATATCCAATAAATGTAGATCTTCGCAGTGCTACGAAATGTTCCGGAGAAAAGCAAAGGGTAAAAGTAGGAGTGGCAATAAAGTATGCAACTCAGATAATCCAAAAGTTAGTGTGTTTAAAGAAAGTTCGGTTAACTTGGTTTATGAGTTCTAGTCTAGGGTCGGGCCATGGTCGCTGCCAAAAAGAGAGAGAAAAGAAATACTCAGCGTGCATTCTAACCTAGATCAGAATGGTTAATCACTTTATCTAATCCAGATGTCTCCCACTGTATCCTCAAATTCTCCTCCAAACCCAAAGGAGAATTAGTCGGGATCATCTAAAATCACCCGAGGAGTAAACCAACTCATCAGTGGGAATCAGGATCCAACTATCATCGCATGATAACTAGATGGAATCTACTCAAGTTATCATACTCCAGAAGTTATGCGCATGCCCGGGAAGTTTCAGTTTCTTTAGAAACTCCCGATGTGATTTTTACCCCATGCTCTTATGACCTTGACGAAGGCCAACAAATCATAAGTCACATGTCAAGTTCTATCCGTCATTGTCCAGGTTAATTTGAACCCACCCATACATATCCTTGACGAAGGCCAACAAAGTAGTACGACTGTCCCAAACCAACGCATCTATCTATGCAACAGAAAAGTAACAAGCAGCTACCATACACTATGCCTTGACGAAGGCCAACAAACATAGCATGAATAGTAAGTTCTACCCGTCTAAAATGACGGAAGGTTACGAATGGTTTTTGGCGAAAAACCTTTAACGTAATGAACTTGATATCGTTGAAGGAACCGGATAGCTTTTTAAAAATATATAGTGGCGAAAACCTTTGCTAAAGAGGTCATTCCCGGTGAAGAGATCTCGGCTCTTTCCTCATGGAATGAGGTGCAGGGTATTTGTTGGGTTTACCTAGCACCTCACAAGGGTTTGTAATGCATCAAACATGCTACAATTTAAATTTTAAGGGTGCTAGGCAAACAAATTTAGGATCAAACTAGAAATTTAAAGTAACATATGAGGTAGTATCACATACTACAAGTAACATAACACTAAGTAAAGAGAATACAACCTTTGTAGTTCTCTTTGCTTGACTCCTTGCCTACTTGAGAGTTGGAACGGGCTTGCTTGTGATCTTCCGAGTCCACGATGATCCACCCGGAGTCCTCTTTGTCCAAGCTCCAAGCTCCACTTTAAAGATGAAGATGAAGCTAACACTCTGAACTAATTGGCTAGACTAATGTAGAATGATGATGTGGTTTGTTTTCTCACTTCAAAACCCTAACTTTATCACTATCTCACTCACTAAATAAGTCAAGAAAATAAGAGAGAGGAGGAAGAAGATGATGGCAACTCAAGAGCTCAAGTTATGATAATGATAATGAATAAAAATGAGAATAGAAATTATATATAATTTCCACTCTCGTCCTAATCCATGGGTTAATAAATATCTAGATATTTACTTTGGAGAAAGGAGAGCCATAGAAAATTAACTCATGGTTAATTCAAGATTAAGTGAAGGATGAAGGATAAATATCAACCATGAATTAATTCTAATTTCCTTTTACTCAAAAATAAATATAAAGATAAATACTTCCATGTGAGTCTTGCATTGCCACCACTAGTCTATCAGCAACTATGATACACACAAGTGTATGCATGTATGTGTGCATGCACATCAACATGTGCATCAATATAAACATATGCATACATGCATGCATACAATAAAGAAAAGGATTTAACAAAGTGAGCTATTTAGTCAATGTTAAATCAACCCTTGATTTAACAAACCGGTCATATTACATACGACCCGGCCAATGGTAAAACGCCCGATTAATATACGGTATTACATACTCGCATTTAATCGGGTCCCCGCGCATATCACATATGCACACCACATCGTTTCTCCTGGGCTAGGAAACTCCTTTGTGGGACTCTAAAACTTGTCAATATGCCGGCAGTGGGTAATGATCATATCAAGCACCCCCAAACCGCAAGAGGTCAGCTAAACGTAATGGCCACCCGGGTATTGAGCGATCAGAAGAAAACAAGCGAACCTGTCAAAACTCCCGTCGAGCCAACTGGTAACACTACCATACAGTCCGGTCTCTTCGTCAGATATGTTGCATATCCAGTCTAGGGATGGCATCGTCGACCCCAATAACTCAATAAGTCGTGTCGATATATGGCCTATAATCAGAACGAGAAACTACTGATAACACTTATCAGTAAATCTCAACAGCCCTGGCCAGGGACGTACTGATATAGCCAATCGGGCACAGCGCAACATCAACCCCCAATACCAGGAGAGACGAAACCCCTCCTATCGCTCATTGCCTCCACATGTCTCGGGACTGTACCCAAAAGCCACCTGTTTGCATGACTCAGCAGAGCCATGGTAGGGTGGTAATCAAAGCACAGTGGGAGAACACTTGAGACTCTATGACGATCTCGGGTCTACAGACTAACCTGTACCAGTGTCATCTGAGAACTGCTATCCGACGATAGATATAATACCATATAGGAGTTCTCGACGAGTCCGTCCAGTGTACCCAGTCTCCACTGAGCACCCGCATACGATCTTGATGTCAAACATCAATGGATATGGGAACATCCATCGCCCGTCTGATGGGTCTAGTATCGTATACACTAGTCTACTCTGGAATATCAATGCCCCGTCTCGATACACCCACGACTAGGGACATTTCAGGATATGCTTATAAACTACAAATGTCCCACTAGTATGATCTCCATCATAATCACAGTAATCAAGCAAATATCCTCAGGGCTTTATCAACATGTACAAATGAATAAAAGCATGATCAAGTGAACATGTCAGATAAAGAGTAACCAGATAGCATACTATCATGTCGAGCAAGAAAGTCCCCTGTATATATATATATATACACACACACACACATCCACTATCATATAATGGCCCCTAGGGCATACATATATCCAACAATCTCCCACTTGACTAAGGCCAGTTATTGGCGTATCTCATACCCAACATCTCAAAAAGTCGCTCATGCTGCGGCTGAGGGAGGGCCTTGGTGAGTGGATCCGCAGTGTTATTCTTTGTATCTACTCTCTGAATCAAGATCTCGCAGTGATCAACTATCTCCCGGATCAAATGAAATCGCCTCAAGATGTGTCTGGACCGCTGATGGGATCTGGGCTCCTTGGCTAACGCCATAGCCCCATTATTATCAGAATACAATGGTATTGGATCAATAATGGTTGGAACTACTCCTAGCTCCGAGACGAACTTCCTCATCCAGATGGCTTCCTTGGCGGCATCATTTGCAGCAATGTACTCAGCTTCCATCGTAGAGTCTGCAACGGTATCCTGTTTGGAACTCTTCCAACTCACCGCCCCTCCATTGAGGGTGAATACAAACCCAGAGATAGATTGATGTCGTGCTTATCACTCTGGAAGCTCGAATCGGTAAAGGCCTCCATTTGGAGATCTCCATTACCATACACCAAGAACAACTCTTTAGTCCTTCGCAACTACTTAAGAATGTTCTTCATAGCAGTCCAGTGCTTCTCCCCTAGGTTTGACTGATACCTGCTTACTACACTCGATGCATAAGCTACATCAGGACGTGTACACAACATCGCATACATTATAGATCCTACGGCAGAAGCATAGGGAATAATGCTCATGCGAGCTCTCTCTTCATCGGACTTTAGGCAAAAGTCCTTGGAGAGAGTGACTCCATGGCAAGCGGGTAAGGCACCCCGCTTGGAGTCTTCCATACTAAACCTTTTTAGGATGGTGTTGATGTACCTAATTTGTGACAATCCCAATAACCTTTTGGATCTATCCCTATAGATCCGAATGCCTAATATATACGTGGCATCACCCAGGTCCTTCATGGAGAACCTTTGTGATAAGAATGATTTGACCGACTGCAGCATAGGAATGTCATTTCCTATCAGAAGAATGCCATCCACGTACAATACGAGGAATGTGACAGCTCTTCTTACAGCCTTCTTATAAACACAAGGTTCATCTGGATTTTTGATGAAATCAAACTCTTTGATAACATCATCAAAACAGATGTTCCAACTCCGTGATGTCTGCTTTAATCCAAAAATGGATTTAAGCAATCTACATGCTTTCCCGCTGCTCCCACTGTCAACGAAGCCCTCTGGCTGATCCATATAAACGCATTCTTCTAAATCACCATTTAGGAATGCAGTTTTAATGTCCATCTGCCAGATTTCATAGTCGTAGTGAGCAGCAATAGCAAGTAGGATCCGAATAGATTTAAGCATGGTTACGGGAGAAAAAGTTTCGTCATAGTCCTGACCTGGTCTTTGATGAAATCCTTTCGCTACAAGTCTTGCCTTATAGGTCTCCACCTGCCCATCTACACCAATCTTTGTTTTAAAGATCTATTTGCACCCCACGGGTTTTACCCCAGGGGGTACAATGTCCAAAGTCCATACTTTGTTGGTGTACATAGACTCCATTTCAGATCTCATGGTATCCAGCCACTTCACAGAGTCTCCACTCGTGATAGCTTGCTGAAAACTGGTAGGATCATCATCCTTCATGATGCAATCTTCTCTATCACCATCAATGAGAAAACCGTAGTATCTCTCCGGTGGGCGAGAAGTCCTACCAGATCTACAGAGTGGCCGAGGTTCATTAGTTTCTGTTGCAACAGCCGGTTCAATCAAGTCGTCATTTATAACTTGTGTCTCTAGAACCTCTTCTAGATCTACCACATTGCCATCTGTATTATTTGTAAAAAAATTCTTTTTCTAAAAATATGGCATACTGAGAAACAAACACTTTTTGTTCCTCCTTCTGGTAGAACAGATATCCATAGGAATTCTTTGGATACCCCACAAAATTACACATGACTGACCGTGTCTCGAGTTTGTCCGGATTTTGCTTTTTGACATAGGCCGACCCTAAATCTTAATTTGTTTAAGAGATGGTCTCTTCCCATGCCATATCTCATATGGCGTGGTAGACACGGTTTTGATTGGAACCCTATTCAATAGAAACGCTGCAGTCTCCAATGCATGCCCCTAAAATGAGATAGGTAACTCAGCATCACTCATCATAGAACGAACCATATCTAATAGGGTTTGATTTCGCCGCTCTGACACACCGTTGTGCTGTGGTGTGTAAGGAGGAGTGAGTTGAGAGAGAATCCCATTCTCTTTTAGAAAGTCTGCAAATTCTGTACTAAGATACTCCCCACCTCGATCTGATCGAAGTATCTTGATACTCAATCCGGTTTATTTTTCTACTTCAAGTTTGTACTAAGTGAATTTCTCGAAAGCTTCAGACTTATGTTTTAGTAAAAACACTTGACCGAACCTTGAGAAATTATCAGTAAAAGTTATGAAGTAAGAAAAACCGCCTCTAGCCTGTGTAGACATTGGCCCGCATACATCACTATGTATGAGGGCTAAGAGCTGAGTAGCTCTTTCTCCGTGTCCTATAAACGGAGATTTGGTCATTTTAGCCTTGATACAAGACTGGCAAGTCGCAATTATATTCAAAAGGGTTTAAATATCCATCTTTATATAGCTTGTTTAGTCTTGTTTCGTTAATATGACCAAGTCTACAGTGCCATAGAAAAGCTTCATTTATATCTAAAAAATTTCTTTTAGCAGTGTGTTGTATGCTGAAAACTGTGTGTTGATTTAGGACGTATATCCCGTTATTAAGTGTACTATACCCAACCAACATTTGATTCAGGTTAATGTTGATAACATTATTCTGCAATACAAAATGATATCCTTTATTGTCTAACAAAGAAACGGATATTATATAACAAAGCATACTAGGTACATAATAACATGGGTTCAAAACCAATATACACCCTGACGGTAACCCAAGGTGATACTCTCCCACTGAAACCGCATGTACATTTGAACCATTTCCAACCCGGAGAGTGTGGTCACCTGTCTTCAAAACTTTGCTATTTATCAGCCCCTGCATGGAATTGCAAATGTGAGAACTTGAACCGGTATCTAATACCCAGAAAGTAGAGTTAATAGAAAAATAGTTTTCTGTCACAAACACACCTGAAGCGGAAGCATCACCATGCTTCTTCCTCTTGAGATCTAAGTACTCAGTGCGGTTGTGTATCCAGTTTCCCGATTTGTGGCAGTGATAACATTCCCCTTTCCCTGATTCCCCAGCCGTGGACTTGTCTTTCCCCTTAGCCTTTTTAACTCCACCTCTAGGTTTGGTAGGTTTCTTCTTCATCTTTCCTTTGGCCTTGTCCTTCGGGCAAGAGGAGGAAGATAGCCCAGCAATCAAAGCAGGAGTCTTCACTGACTTGAGCATGCTCTCTGCACTTCTCAACATATTGAGAAGTTCAGGTAGTGACTTCTCCATGTTGTGCATGTTGAAGTTAACTACAAACTGAGCAAAGGATGGGGGGAGAGACTGTAGAATAATATCAATATATTTTTCGTTCTCCATTGTCCATCCGAGTTCCTCAAGCTCTTCTTTAAAAGCTATCATCTTCAGAACATGGTCACCTACTGGTGTGCCAGGAGCCATCCGCATCTGAAACAGTTTTCTAGACGCTTCGTATCGCAGGACACGAGATTGCTTCCCATACAACTCCTTTGCATGGAGAAAGATGGATTGTACATCCATCTGCTCATGCTGCTTTTGACGTGTATTATCCATCGATGCAAGTGCGAGACATTTGGCCGTGGCACAGTCAGCGTCCTATGTCTTACGAACTTCCCTATCCGCAACTGAAGATTTAGGACCTGGGACGGGCGGGGCTGGAGCCGTGAGGACATATGATACCTTATCATAAGTCAAGGCAATGTTAATGTTCCTCAGCCAGTCTTTATAATTGGTCCCATTAAGTTTATTTTTTTCTAGTAGAAGCTTGAGTCCTGTCATTGGTATCTGCCATTAAGAGAAAGAAAAGAATACACTCAGCGAAGCTCTTGTAAAGATCAGATTGGTTATTATCTTATCTGATCGATGTCTCCCACTACTTTTATCAAATTTCCCTTCAAACCTTAAAAGGAAAACTAGCCAGGATTAATTACATTCTACAATTTCGCTAACCGTTCAGCCAGGCCAGTGTCGGTACTTGAAGGAGGTTCCCCGTGCTTTCGTACGGACCTAATTAAAGTAAACCTCAATTTCCCAGAGACGTAGCCTCGTTAACATCTTTCTAGACACCTAATGGGTTAGCTAATTGTAAAGTGCAAAACTCTCCTGGGAGCAACTCTTGCTCACAGTGGGATCGAGATCCAACCATCATATGGAAGGTATGCAATCTCATTGCAAATTTCAACTCTTGAAACTCCCGATATGGTTTATACCCCTAGCACTTATGACCTTAACTATGGTCAACAAATCATAAGCACTAGTCAAGTTCTACCCGTCATTTCATGATTTATTAGACCCACCCACATGACCCTTAACTATGGTCAACAAAGTCATATGAATGTCCTAATTAATCTGCATCATATGCAGTGTAGGAAGATATCACTTAGCTACCGTACACTACGCCTTAACTATAGTCAACAAACGTAGCACGAATACTAAGTACTCTACTTCCTAAAATGACGGAAGGTTGCGGATGGTTTTTAAGAAAAACCTTTAACGCTTTGAACTTGATATCGTTGTAGAATCAAACGGATTTTTCAAAAGAAGTGGCTTAAGCTCCGCAATTTTAAAATGTAGCTTTTTCAAAAAAAGCCGAGTGGTTTTTAAATTCGACTCTACAACATCTTTTTAGGTTTATTTTTCCTTACATTAATCATATTAATGTAGTCTCATCATTTAAGTCCTTAAGCCAAACACAGAAAAGAAACGAATACAACGTACGCTTATGCCATCCGCATTCGCCACAATGTTCCGTTATGCACCGTTAGGTTACTTAACTAACGGCATACCGGGATGGGACTAGCGCGGGTACAAAACATAAGCAACGCCTACTATATATCTCATATATAATATTGCATTCGTCTCAGATATATCAAGCAATCACATCACAGAATATAAACGGCAGAAGCACATACATGAAAATATAGGATATGCTAGGAATTCCGTATTTTATATTTAGCCAAAGATAGAAAATACGGGTTCCACGGTCGTGATGAATAGCCAACCCCACACCCTAGAACCCTACGAGAGCGGCAAGTGACCCTACCAATTCTATAGTTAGGAGACCCGGTCTCGACTCCTCGAGATGGCCTCCCACTGGACTCTAGAACCCGGTCACTTGTGCTCCCCACCTTGGGTCTATCCTAATGCGGAAAAGTAAATAATATACATCGAAGGAAACATCGTCCTCAACCCGGATATGCCCCAATAAAAGAATATTACATACAAATGAATTTTATATGAATGAAAAGAAAACTCTCATCTCACATAAAACCCCCGGCCATTCATCACGACGATCTTATACTTCATTTCACAGCAACATACAACATCTCATGTCAATATATGCTAATAAACTAGGCGATGTTAAACCATTTGATCGATCGATCAATGACCCAAAAATCCATAGAGAAGCTCAAGACCTGAGCAGAATTAAAATTACCCAGAAGCATGCCACAGTACCTATGGACCAACCGTAGAAGGGCCGACCCGAGCCTCAGAAACAGCGCCGCGGAATCGCCGCCAAAACTAAGTTTCTGTCGCCGTTCCGCGGTCGTTTAATCGAGTTAGGGTATCGTTCTTCTAGAGGGTCCATAGAATTACCTGCATGATTTTCTGAATATTTTTAATGTGAAAATTTTCAACTTTTTGAAAAATTTCCAGAGAATGGTTTTTCCCGGCAATCGATGTTCGTTCGAAATGTTTTAACGTCGTCTAGGTTACTCTAATGCTCTAGCATGGCTCTGATACCACTGTTGGGTTTACCTAGCACCTCACAAGGGTTTGTAATGCATCAAAAATGCTACAATTTAAATTTTAAGGGTGCTAGGCAAACAAATTTAGGATTAAACTAGAAATTTAAAGTAACATATGAGGTAGTATCACATACTACAAGTAACATAACACTAAGTAAAGAGAATACAACCTTTGTAGTTCTCTTTGCTTGACTCCTTAGCTACTTGAGAGTTGGAATGGGCTTGCTTGTGATCTTCCGAGTCCACGATGATCCACCCGGAGTCCTCTTTGTCCAAGCTCCAAGCTCCACTTTATCAAAAGATGAAGATGAAGCTAACACTCTAAACTAATTGGCTAGACTAGTGTAGAATGATGATGTGGTTTGTTTTCTCACTTCAAAACCCTAACTTTATCACTATCTCACTCACTAACTAAGTCAAGAGAGCAAGAGAGAGGAGGAAGAAGTTGATGGCAACTCAAGAGCTCAAGTTATGATAATGATAATGAATAAAAATGAGAATAGAAATTATATATAATTTCCACTCTCATCCCAAACCATGGGTTAATAAATATCTAGATATTTACTTTGGAGAAAGGAGAGCCATAGAAAATTAACTCATGCTTAATTCAAGGTTAAGTGAAGGATGAAGGATAAATATCAACCATGAATTAATTCTAATTTCCTTTAACTCAAAAATAAATATAAAGATAAATACTTCCATGTGAGTCTTGCATTGCCACCACTAGTGTATCAACAACCATGATACACATAAGTGTATGCATGTATGTATGCATGCACATCAACATATGCATCAACATAAACATATGCATACATGCATGCATACAATAAAGAAAAGGGTTTAAACAAAGTGAGCTATTTAAACAATGTTAAATCAACACTTGATTTAACAAACCGGTCATATTACATACGACCCGACCAATAGTAAAATGGCCGATTAATATACGGTATCATATACTCGCATTTAATCGGGTCCCTGCGCATATCACATATGCACACCACATCGTTTCACCTGGGGTAGGAAACTCCTTTGTGGGACTCTAAAACTCGTCTATACGCCGGCAGTGGGTGATGATCATATCAAGCACCCCCAAGCCGCAAGAGGTCAGTTAAACGTAACGACCACCCGGGTATTGAGCGATCAGAAAAAAACAAGCGAACCTGTCAAAACTCCCGTCGAGCCAACTGGTAACACTACCGTACAGTCCGTTCTCTTCGTCAGATATGTTGCATATCCATTCTAGGGATGGCATCGTCGACCCCAATAACTCAATAAGTCATGACGATATATAGCCTATAATCAAACCGAGAAACTACTGATAACACTTATCTGTAAATCTCAACAGCCCTGGCCAGAGACTTACTGATATAGCCAATCGAGCACAGCGCAACATCAACCCCCAATACCGGGAGAGACGAAACCCCTCCTATCGCTCATTGCCTCCACATGTCTCGAGACTGTACCCAAAAGCCACCTGTTTGCATGACTCAGCAGAGCAGTAGTAGGGCGGTAATCAAAGCACGGTGGGAGAACACATGAGAGTCTATGATGATCTCGGGTCTGCAGACTAACATGTACCAGTGTCACCTGAGAACTGCTATCCGATGATAGATATAATACCACATAGGAGTTCTCGGCTAGTCCGTCCAGTTTACCCAGTCTCCACTGAGCAACCGCATACGATCTTGATGTCAAACATCAATGGATATGGGAACACCCATCGCCCATCTGATGGGTCTAGTATCGTATACGCTAGTCTACTCTGGAATATCGATGCCCCGTCTCGATACACCCACGACTAGGGACATTTCAGGATATGCTTATAAACTACACATGTCACACTAGTATGATCTCCATCATAATCACAGTAGTCAAGCAAATATCCTCAGGGCTTTATCAACATGTACAAATGAATAAAAGCATGATCAAGTGAACATGACAGATAAAGAGTAACCAGATAGCATACTATCATGTTGAGCAAGAAAGTCCCCTGTATATATATATATATATATATATATATATATATATATATACATCCACTATCATATAATGGCCTCTAGGGCATATATATATCCAACAGTATTCCCACTGAATACCATGATGCAAAGCAAAAAGTAATAGACTATATTGAAGCTATTACCCTGACGCAAATTTTTGCCCAAGAGGTCACTCCCGGTGAAGGGATCTCGGCTCTTGCCTCATCGAATGAGGTGCTGGATATTCATAACCGAATACCGCTGTGCAAAACAAAAGAAAACATCCTTATAATAACAGCTTTCGAAAATTATTCGAACAACATCGAATAGGTTTGTTTTTCTTGTATTGATCAGAATCAATGCAGTCCCATCAATTAATCACACCAGAAAAGAACGAAAATATGATGTATGTATACGCATTCGCCACTGGGCTCCGTCATCACCCGTTAGGTTACTTAACTAACAACACAGCGGGGGCTGGACTAGTGCATGTGGAAAACATATACAACATCTACTAGTATATATTTAACAATATATAATAATCATTTTAGGCATGATATATGCAACATCACAGATAAGCGATAAGCATCATGAAACAATACTAATAATCTGGGAGCCCCGGGTTTCCTTTGAGCCGCAAGTGAAACCCCACGTTTCCCTGGTCGTGTAGATAGCCTGTGCAATGAAAACCTAGACCCCTACGAGCACGGCAAGTTACCCACCAATCCCAGAAGTGAGGCAACCCCAATCAACAACGTGAATGGGCCACCTGGCACTTCACGGAATCCGGTAATTTGAGCACCCCTCCTTGGGTCAACCTGTACCCCCTACGAGTGCAGCGAATAGCCCACCAATTCTAGAGTAAAACCCCCTTCGTCTCACTGCCATGAGATGCGGGCCTGTTTCCTTCTAGAACTCGGCTATTCTTGCACTCCACCGTAGGGAAATCCTAGTACAGAAAAGAAAATAAGTACAAGGGTGACATCGACCTCAACCCAGTCGTGCCCCAAACAAATAATATACAAACAGGCGGTGACGGCAGTCTACATGTCGGACGCTCGCCCCGCGATATCAAATGTACAAATAAATCTAAACTGTAGAAAAATTTCACCCAAGCTATCCACCACGACGATCCAGCCAACACACAGCACAACACAGAACATCAACGTGAATGTCACGTTCGCAAACCCGTCTAAAAGAACTATAGCAATTAGACAAGTCATACCACTCTAATGACATTCATGGTCACGGATAGTAATGTATGTACTGTAAACTACGACATTAGAATTCCGCACGCAATTATCAAACCAAACCAATTTCAAAAACCATGAAAAAACAGTGAGCTAAAGTTCCTAAAACAGACCGTTTAAAGCCAATTCGGAAGTCCGAAGCAAAACGAAACGCGCTTGAACTTTCGAGGGGAGTTAGAGCACGAAATTAACCTCGAGTTAGGGGTCCTAAAGGGCGTACCCTACCCTCAAGGCCACCATGAAGTGGCCAGGAGGTGAGGCAGACCCGAAACTGCCCAAGATGGGGCAATTTCGGGTCCCCACCACCAAGACCACCTTGTGGTGGTCTTGGGGAGTGGGCCTGGCCATTCGGCACCCCTAGGGGTTCCCCGGGATGCCCATGCACCACCCCGCAGCTTCTCGGTTCAAACCGTGAGCTCGAGGGGTGTGCAAACATCTCAAACTTTCAGTTTTTGGAATTGTTTTTGTCGACAGTGTTCGCACGAAAAAAACGGCGGATTTCTAAGGTCGCAATGAGTTAACTAAGGCTTATGGAGTGGCTCTGATACGATATTGGGTTACAGAAGCGCCCCGTCCATCAATCCATGACCAAATGCAAAAAAAAATTATAAAACTTGGCGCTACCACAACCAATTACCCGGATCTACCCATAAGCCCTAGATAACAAAACATGCAAACGAGTTAGAATGGTTATACCGAATAGATCCGTCTCCTTCGGTCTTTGATTGATGAGGATTTTCTGTGTTTAAATTTACCGCAATCAAGACGGTGTCGCTTGGTAGCGAGCCGGTTGAGTACGATTCGGTCCACAGGGAAAAGGTGTTTTTTTCTTTAAGTCCTAACGAGTTAAGTCCTATTTGTGGTAGGTTTTGTTTTAAGATCTAAGAATGAGATTAAATTGATTTAAAGTCTTGCTAGGGTTAGGATTAGGTTAGTTTGAAATATGGATTCTTCTCACTGCTAACAATGCCTTAGTTAAAAAAATATAGGTGTTAGGGTAATAGTCAATAACGGAGATTAGCACGACTAGGAAGAAACGTAGTTTCTTTCTTTTGGTCCTTATCCGTCCGTTCTTAATTCTTAGCCCTAACCTCTAGTTAATTCATCCACAACCGATCTAACTAGGGAATCACCGCTATCTTGTAAGATAAGGTGCCATAGTGAGCGGTGTGTAGTTAATTTAAATAGAGTCCTAATTAATTAAAATTATATGGGCAAGGAAAGGAGTGAGAAAGATTTTCTTCTCTCAAATCTTCCCTATCCTAACCCTAACAAGTGAGGAATCACTCACTCATTAGGAAGTTAACAATAAAATTAATTTTTATAATTTTTATATTAGAAAACTAAATTGCAGATAATAAAAGAACAGATAAAAATTGCAAGAATTAAATTCAGATAATAAAAGAATGCGAGATAAAAATAAAAATACCTTTATTGATGACCTCTTAACAAGTGCATTACAACTGGAATTAAAATTTTAATCTAGAAATTAAAAAGAGACATAAAAACTAAAGAGAGGCATCCTCAAAAGAAGCTCCCTAAAAGAGGCATGTTTTCATTTGGCTTTTGGCTTTCCTATTTATAGATAGAAAAATCCCTATGTTACAATCTGATCCATACACGAATTTACAAGACTACCCTAAGAAAGCCGTGTCAAAGCACCAACACCCACCAACACGTGCAACGACACATGCACTATATGGCTGCGGAACCGCGGCAGAAAGGCATGTTTGGCCGTGGTTCCACGGCCAATTGGTGGGATCTCTGGTTCAACTTCTCAGGGCTGCTTCATGTTGCTTTTAACTCCTGTTTTCTTCACTTGGTTCCTCAGAATCTCTTCTATTTTCTTCCAGATTTCCACAGTGCAGAATGTTGTGGACTTTTACCGTGAGCTTTGCGTTTGAAGTCTTGAATCTTGTGCTGCCCTTGTGCTTTGTGCATTGAACTGTCTACTAATCTTCATTTGTTCCTGAAACTGGTAGGCGGCATCATACGGATTCTTCTATTGTTGGTCGTAGTCTCACATTTGTAGAGTCTTTTCATGAATTTCACTGTAATGATCTGAGAACCTATAACCTGCAACTATTTAGCAGACATGGATCAAAATCACCTATTTATATGTAATATGAATAAGAATGGGTGATATAATAATGCAAAATTCTGATATGAACAAATACCCCCAAACTTATCTTTTGCTCGTCCCGAGCAAAGCCAATTTTATTCTAAAAAAAACCTAACCTTATTTTCGCAGGAAACACGATTACACTGAGCTCGTGCAACAAGCCGTTAAACCTCTAGGTGTCCCTAGTAGGAGGAGTGTTTTCTCCTGAGGGTTTTCAGCGGATACTACCCACAAAATCCGATCAATTTGGCCTGTTGACTTTCATTCTTCAATTCGGTATTCTAGCAAGAAATTCTATTATCTTCAACTTAGAAATTATCAACCCGTATTTTTAACGCTTCCTTCTCATTTAACTTGAGATCGTATATGTTCTGTAAATTTATTAAGCTTTCAGCATCTTTTGAATTTTCCTTCTAAGGTTCCATCTCAACTTAGGAATTTTTATCATCTCTACTGAAGATATAAGGCCTATCTTTCATTCCTATCTCTCATCCAAACCCTAATCATATACCCCTACATGTGTGTAGTTATCACCCCTACATTTGGAAATTCAATTCAAGCTATCATACTCTTGTCCATCGTCCAAAGTACATTTAGTTGGTGAATTTTAGATGAAATTGCTCACTCATTCTTCATGCGACCGTTAATACTTCTTGAGGTACTAACGACCGATTACAAAATGTGTTCGCGCATTTAAGCGTAATTCCTCGTCTTGTAGTACCTAAGGCTTAGCAGTGACTCCCAAACCAGTTGGTCTAAGGCACTAGGTGATAAAGCACCCTTGCTATATTTTTTTTATTTATGCAGCCTTAAGTAATTACAAAACCAGTGTTCATTTTTTATCTCTTTATTCACACTTATACTTTTATTTTCCTTCATACTAAGGATTTTAGACAAGATCATTTCAAGGTATCCTCTACTATCCCAAGTTTTAAGGTACGTGTATGTGCGAGTTGTAGGGTATATATTTTCAGAATTTAGACTTTAGGTTCGGAATTATTTTTCAGACTTACACTTCAAATAAAAATTTCAATACTCTTCCTTTATTTTGACTTATCCCAAGAACTGAACTCAAAATTTACCTATTTCTAAATAAACTACAAGGACATATATTTTCTACAGTTAAATTTTAAGAAAGGTTATTTTTAGGGTTTTTAATTTACTAAGTTTAGGACCTTGTTTTTCCTACTATTCAACCGACTTGTCGAAATTAAGTCAAATATGGCCAAAATTGAAATTTTTCAATTTTTATAATATTTTAAAATTTTTCAATTTTTATTGATTTTATTTTTATTTTTTTTATTTTCATTTTTTTATTTTTTATATTTTTTATAAGGATGCAATGCGGAATTAAATATGCAAAGAAAGAAGAAACAAATATGTACAAAAAATTAAAATATGCAATACAATGATAACTATTTACAAACCACCTCCACCCCCAAACTTATCAAAAACAGTGCCCTCACTGCTCATGGCCTCGCCGTCCCCTCGAACGTGAACAGGAACGTTTCTCTCTAGCCAGCAGGGTGGTCATGCCGTGCTCTATACCTGTCACTCATTGATCCAGGTTGGTCACCATCCCTATCAATCTGTCTATCCCCCTAGTGGCTCTCCTAAGTAAACGTGCTTGTGCTGCAGGAGTAAGCTCTTCCTCGCTCGCGGTCGAGCTGGAGCTGGGTGTCTTGGCGGGTACATCCTCGGTCGGCTCAGTGAGCAACCAAACATCATTTAAGCGTGTGTAGGACGTGGATACGTGTAACATTTCAGAAAAATAAAATTATTTTTGGGAATTTTATAATTAAATAATAAATATAATAAATATTTTAATATGGCGGTATAATTAAATACCGATAAATTAGGAAAATTTTGGAAAATTATAGAAATTACTGAAATGGGGGAGTTTTATGTGATTTAGGCGAATTATGAATTTTTATGATTTTTTATATGCACTTTTAACGCTGATCGCGATTAAATATCACTAATCACGCATTAAGCATGTTTTGTGTACATGACATGCACATGTCACATTTTTCACACTTGTTACATTTTGCTATCATGGCTTTTTTTTCCTTATGTTTATCATGCATGGCTTTTTAAATAGAAAAGAAAACAAAAAAAATATGAAAAGTCAAAAGGGGACACAATGATGACAAGAAGGATGGGCATGAGAAAGAGATAGGGTGAGGGGTCAACCAAGTATGGCTCTCATTTTGTTTTCATTCATCATTCATCCCCTTCATCTTTTCCTCTCCTCCCTCACTCCCATGGCAGCACCTCCTCCCTCCCCTTCTTCAAAACCCCAAAACTTCATCAAAAACTACTCCAAAGTCCCTCCCCACTTCACAAAATTTGTGCACAAGCCCTCAAGCTACACTTTGGACCAAGAAAGTTTGCTTTATGGCGCTGTAGAGGATTCATGTGTCAAATGAGGTAATCCCTTCACAATTAGTGTAGTATTTCATTTTCTTATGCATCTATTCAAGTTTAAAATCGATTTGGCGAAGTTTAGTGGACTTTGGATATCCCTAGAGAGGGTTAGGGTTAATTTGAGTTGTGTTAGTGTAATAAAGCCCTAGTAGTGACCTTGAACCCACCAATTTGTCCAAAACCAAGACCTAACAAAACCTGAAAACCAAAATACGGAAAAACAGTAACTTTTCATGTCGGTTTGTGAACTGTTAGGGTGTGCAGGGGAATCTGGGATGACCCGGGGAAATTCTGAGACAAACAAACAACTCCAGAGGGTAAATTGGACCAATATGAGACCACCCTGACCAGAAGAGAGCATAACTCCCTAGTAAAACTGGCCTGGCCAGAATTTTGTTGTATGTGGCCGGGCCTCCTTATGAATTAGGTGCCTAAGTTGCTTCTGTAAGTTATATACACCCTATATATCACCCCAGAACTGTTTGTGCACCTAGTTTTGACCTGGACAGAAATCTGGGACAACTTTTCTGGGTTGCTGCCTTGTTTTTCATGATGTTTATGGATTTAAGTTTTGATATTTGGAATTGTATTCGATTATTTGACATTTGTACGTCTATACCGATTGATATTTGGTTGAATTGCGAGATGTAGACCATAGGGTTTGACCTATGGGTGATTCGTGCGACATTTTGGTTTTCGTGTGTCGTTTTGGTTTTGAATTGGATTATAATGAGATACGATACGTTATGATGTGTAGGTACCCCACGAGGACTTCGAGACGACAAGCAAGCGGGTGGCGACGTCGGCATCGGCAAGAGAAGATCAGGTGAGTAGATTATATCTACGGGGGAAGTCGGGTGGATGGCGTATAGCACCCCCGCAAAGTCATAAGAAATAATGTGATATGATATAGATATACATTTATATGTTATTGCGAGATTTTGAATACTTAGTAAGAAAAGGTTAGGAAATCATGGGTTAGTGCTAGCGAGAATTGAAGGAAGGATTTAGTTGGGTTCTTAGTCGTGAACCCTAGAGTAAGGTTGTACACATATATATATACACACGGGATTTGGTTTTGGGTGTATACGTCATATGTATATATATATATATATATAGGTTTATGTGGATGTTTTGGTGTTTATATATACATATATACATACACGTATACACGGATGTTGAGGATAGTATATGATATTGGAGGCGAGTCGATATGATCGGGCATGATGCCGTGAGTTGTGATATGTATTTGGGTCATGATATGAGATGCGGCAGGACATTATAGTGGATCGTTGGGTGATGTGATTTTATCCACATGAGGACATATGTAGGATGATATTGGTATCAGTTTGTACTAGACTTTAGATCAGTACCCCCCCAGTTCGTGATATGTGACGATGAGACCATATGGATGTTGTGTTATATGTGATAGTTCATGATATGTGATGATGATACCATAAGGATGTTGTGTTATATGTGATAGTTCATGATATGTGATGATGATACCATAAGGATGTTTTGTTATATGTGATAGTTCTTGATATGTGATAATGATACCATATGGATGTTGTGTTGTATGTGATATTTGACCCGTACCCAGATTTGGGATGCCGTACGATAGATTTACCGTACGAGATATGATTATGATTTTAGATCCACACTCTTGACTCGAGGATGTCATATTATATATTGTATCGTACGTGATACTATGGAGGCGAGATCACCGACTACTAGAAATATATAATCGACTCAGACTTAGGTGGATATCCTTACCCTTTTGACTGGGCTCGAGTCACACTAGTTTTCAAAAGTGGAGGATTGTGAGTATTTTAAATACCAAATTGTATGACTCGTACATTAAGCATGTTTATTCTTCAGTGTTGCTGTTATCATATCGCTTTCTGTATATTCATGATGTTTCATCGCATTTCATGCTTATACATATGTTATCTGTAATTATAATGAAACCCTGCTGTCAGGACACGGGCACCATTACCGATGATGCGTATGCTCTACATACACTTGCTTGCCGGCTCACACACATCTTCATCGGTAATTGCCATGTCACATACACTTTAGAAAATACTATTTCATTGACATGGCTTGCTAGCTGGTAGTTACTACATGTTTTCAGATGCATCCATATATTCATTGGTTATGCAGTATTATGGAGATTTATGCCGGGTTTCATTGTTATTGACATGGTGACTTGATGATTTCGGATCCTTCTTGATATTTCCTGGATTGGAAACCGCATATGAAAGTTTTGTAAACTGACGAATTATTTTAAAGAGAAAAAATGCGGTTTTCCTTGATATGTTGAGTATTGTCCACCATGATGTTTTCTCGGTTCTGAGATGTTTTCGAGACCCGATTCGAGGAGTTGGATGAACCGTCTACGGGTACATGGTGGACTCTGTATGGTACCCCGGGGCAAGAAGCTTGAGTTGTAGACGATGAGCCCGGCAGGGGCAGACTGCCTACCGGTGATTTTACCTGGCACGTCGGATATCCTGAGGATACCGTTCGTGGTCGTGTGATTTATGATACGGGCCGATCCGGACTGACGGAGCCCGATGTATTAAGACTTTGAGATATTGAGATTTGGTAATACAGGCCAGTCTAACCAGAGCCTGAGATATTGAGATTTATGTTTTGTGTCGATGCTTGACACGGATTTTATGTTGATTTCATTGATGATATCTCGATTTATATACATACAGAAATCTCATTAAATAAAGAAAAACAGTTCTTTGATTCATGATGTACTTTGTTCTCATTATATGCATCTGCACATCATTTTAGTGATATATTGCTACCTGACATTTGTACATCATATTAGTGACATGTTGTTACCTGAGGCACTGACACGAGTTCTTAGTATTACACTATATGGATAGATGTTTACTCTTACCATTATTTTATGCTTCAGGCCTTATTATTATTATTTGAGGATATTACTTGATATGACTTAGGATAGTGTCATACATGCGATTTCTACTCGTAGATGTTTTCTACTCACGAGTTGGCAACTCACCCCCGTTGTGCCACAGTTTCTTGCAAGTTTGCCGCACAGGTTTCGTTGCGGTTTTGTTGGCTCACTGTCCCTTCCGGGTGATTACTTTGGTAGGTGGGTCTTTTGCATCAGGACCACCATTGTTTATTTGTTATTTCAGTTGTATCTAGTAAAACTCCATCAACCAGACTTGTATATTTGATAGAGATAGATGATCAGTGTATATTCTTTTGACCTTAGAGTCGCGCGTTGTATTATTATGGTTTTCTTGATGATTTTGAGTTTCCTTTTGAGCTTTGATCCTCGCCCTTGGCCTTGTATATTATATTGCATTGTGTGGTTTTGTCCGTCGATTGACGAAGAGCTAGCTTCCACTTGGGGATGCCTTTATGCATTATATATGTTTTATCAGGTTTTGTACCCGTTTGGGGTCAGTATTTACAAAGGAAACTCTGCCAAAATTTTCAAAAAAAACTTGACATTTTAAAATTGCATACTTCGGCTTATGTCGTTAAACTTCTTGCTTTAAAATTAGTTTTTCCTTCAATCTACTGCTTTACTCGGTTTGGATTTCTGGGTTTTGGCTTACTTAGATTACGTACGCCTCGAGACGTTTCGTAGTCTAAGTGCCGGTCATGTTCCATACTTTTTCGGGTCGTGACAAAGTTGGTATCAGAGCGTTAGGTTTTACCTCCTGAGTGTAAGATGGCCCTTGGTTGATGGAGTAGGTGACTCAAGTAGAGTGACGTACCGTGTGTATGTTCCGCGGCATACTTACGATACGATACTCCGCTTAAGAACCCTTAGGATGTACATTTCCTTGCACAGTATTATATTCATTCCTGTTATCTATCCTCATCAGTACCAGTTATGGTTTTGTTACTACGGTTGTACGGGCACAGAGGGCTACGGCTAGAGTTGCGGTCAGAACGAGCTCGTCACGGACGAGGACTGACCAGGGCGTGATTCCAGGGACATACGATTGCATATACGTATCGTTTATTTGCGTTTTTGCGCCATTAGCGTTGATAGATCGCTGTTACGACATTTCTCGGACGTGCAGATCAGCACCAGAGGATTGGGCCACTGATAAAGGCCAGCCAGGATGTGATGACGGTTAAAGCACCAATTATACTTGATGATTGAGGCACTATTCAGCGTGCGGATGAATGAGCCAATTGTTGTTGCGAATGAGGAGATATCACCCCAGATGTTTGGAGCTAATGCCGTACGAGTTTTACTTTAGAGATATGACAGAAGATCGTTAGTCACCCAAGGAAGAATGACTAGGATATGTGATTCATTGCCTACCCCGATACGAGGTCATCAGATTGATTGATTCCAGCTAGAGACGACTTCACGCTGATACGTTGAGAGTCGATATAGATGATCGAATGTCAGGAACCCATTTTCCAAGTTTAAAGTATTCGGAAAACAATGCAAGTAATTTTACGGACCCTCAACCCTAACTCGACATAATGACCATGGAACGCCGGTGAACCTTAGGGTTTGCGGCAGTTCAGCGGTGCCATTAGTGAGGCTTGGGTTTTCCCTTGTACGGTTGATCCATAGATGTTGTGGCATATATTCGATACTATTAAACTGTACCCAAGATGTTGAGCTCTTGGGGGATTATGGAACCTTGACGAATCGATCGAAAAGTTCGACATTATTCGGATATCATGTGATGGGATACATTGCTTGGAAGACTCCAGATACGAGTATAGCCGTTGGAGCGCAGTCCATGCAGCCACGAGGAGACGAGTCCGAATCAGTCGACATTATAGAAAAGTGGAGTAAGAGGTTCGTATGAGATCGTGACGAAAGGACGTTCCACTCCGCTGACATCAGAGATGCGATACGCAAGCAGAGGCGTTGACTATGGGTATATCTTCCAGGAGGAGTCGCGATGAGTATGCAGCCATTCCAGAACAAGAAACAGATTTAGTAAAGGCTGATAACCTCTGGACAGTTCGGCAGAGACGATATTTGGGAGAGACCTCGATGGGACCTTTCTGGAATAATTTACGACAAGACTGGGACCCAGGAGCGGTCCTATTACGCACACCCAGCATGCCAGAGTTCGGCATCGTCGACGAGACATGTTATGAGTAACCACGACAGTTGGCCAGAGACTCTTAAAGGATGTGCTTGAGCGGGACTATTCCGCAATACTTGATTTTGGTATTTTGGGCGATCTATTCGCATGATTGAGTTTTGATGACTGAGTTTCATGATATTTGTTTTCGTACACCATGGCTGCACCTACTGAGTATTTACGTTTTGTAAATAGTTATTTCACATGAGATATGCTTTATACACCGTTGTGTTGATTTATGATTTGTGCAAGTCTATTGCACTTGATTCAGTTTTGTGCCTTAGCTGCACATGTTTATGATTTCATGGATTGCATACAGCTAATTTGATTTTTGTGCAGGTGGTATGCACTCGATTTGGTTTTTGCACTCGGTATAGCTTACATGTGCTTGCAGTGCATGGATACGTGTTTTGTACACGCAGTTGCACGCGTTTATGATTTTATACACCTTGGCACACTTGGTGTTGTTTTTTTTACGCATTTGAGTTATTGATGCATTTCCGTGCACTTGTTGCACCCGACTTGTATTTTTGTGCAGTTGTTGCACTAGGTTTTTACGCTGTGCATTGTTGCACTATATTATATTTCGTGCACTGGGGCACTGTATTTGGTATTTCGTGCACTGGATGCACTGTATTCGGCATTTCGTGCACTGGATGCACTGTATTTGATATTCGTGCACTGGATGCACTGTATTTGGTATTTCGTGCACTGGGTGCACTGTATTCGGCATTTCGTGCACTGGATGCACTGTATTTGATATTTCGTGCATTAAATGCACCGGAGTTATTATTTTGTGCACTTGAGGCACCATAATTGTATTTTTGTGCAATTGTTGCACTGTATTGTATTTCGTGCACTGGATGCACCGGATTCATATTTCGAGCATTTGTTGCACCAGCTAGGTATTTGTGCATTGGTTGCACCAGAATTTTACTCCGTACCGCGGTTGCACCCGATTTATGTTTTTGAGCATTTGTGTTACCAGATTTGTGTTTTGTGCACGTCTGCACTTGATGTTCATTTTCATGCATGTTACTGCACTAGATACTTTTCACAGACTGACACAGTTAGGTTGGATTTTTGCGCATACTAGGCGCTTGATACGTGATTTTGTGCGCATCGGACTCACTTGAGTGAGATTTTACCTGTGCATGTTGAATGCACTTGGATTAGATTTTTATTCGTATATGTGGGATGCACTTGATTTCGATTTTTGTTCGTGCATGTTGGATGCACTCGATTTAGATTTTATTCATGTATGTTCGATGCCCTTGATTTAGCCTTCATTCGTGCGTGACGGATGTACTTGATTTGGATTTTCGCCCATGTTGAGCGCATGATATGAGATATGGTTTTGTGCACACCGGATGCACTCGATTGGGATTTCCATTCGTGCATGTTAGTGGCACTGGATTGAGATTTTGTGCACCACAGTTGCACTCGACTTCGATTGATGACATTCGAGATGTTGATTTTGATTCCATGCCTGATATTTTGAGCGATTTATTTGCATGATTGAGATTTTGTGCACCACAGTAGCACTTGACTTTGATTAAATATCATTCGAGATGTTGATTTTGATTTCATGCCTATGGTATGCATGTGATTTGACTTATGCTTTCGGCATAGTTTTCATACACTTTTAGTATTTTGATTCGATTTTGTGCACGCTGATGCACATAGTTGTGAGATTATATACCACGGTATCCCTGATTTGGTTTTGGATTGAGATGTGTTGTATACCGTCGATTTCGATTGCGAGATTCGATATTGTTTTCGTGCACTGGATTTGGATTCTTGCGCATATTTGGGCGCTTGATACGATTTTGATGCACACCAGATGCACTCAATCGAGATTCTTCGAACATATCAGATGCACCTGATATTATTGTCAGGCACACCCATTGCCGTTGACAGGTATTTCGTGCACACCCGTTTCACTTAGATATTGTTTCTTTGCACATGTATGGAACATTCATGAATTTTGATTCCGTGCGCACTAGACGCACGTAGCGTTCATATGCACATTTCGGGATTGATTCTTATGGAGCAGTACGTTTTATGATATTTACTATTTGTTTTCGTACTGAGCAGGACTAGTCAGAGGACAGTACCTGAATATGTTTTGCATGCATTGATAGCCATCGAAGAGATTTCCAAAAAAAAGGGAGCTATGGTCTCAGTATTTACCTACGTGTATGAGATAACACGAAACATTTTATAGAGGAAACCCTTCTAAATCATTTCAAAATGGCGGGACGTACACATTAAACAAAGGATAAGTATATATATAGTTGTTTTCTTACAATAGACGTCCGCCACTATGCCGCAATACGCGCATCGCACAGCGACAGGAAAGGTTTGGCATGCATTTCCTTCTGATGTTTACGTGTATGGTTTTAATGTATATCATGATTGGTTTCGTTTTGGCTTTAACATTGATGTCTTCGCTGTGACTCCGATGATTGCGGATTGCTTGACGGAGTTTTGATTTAGAGTTATCTGTTCATTGTTCATGCGCATGCATTGCGCTATGATGCGTTCTATGTATTGATGATTTCGGAGCCCCGACAACTTGAACTTTCTACTGAAATGTTTTAATATTTGAGGGGTTTAAATTTAAATTCGGGGACCGAATTTCTTTAAGAGGGAAGATTGTAACATTTCAGAAAAATAAAATATTATTTTTGGGAATTTTATAATTAAATAATAAATATAATGAATATTTTAATATGGCGGTATAATTAAATACCGATAAATTGGGAAAATTTTGGAAAATTATAGAAATTACTGAAATGAGCGTGTTTTATGTGATTTTGGTGAATTATGAATTTTTATGATTTTTTATATGCACTTTTAACGCTAATCACGATTAAATATCGCTAATCGCGCATTAAGCATGTTTTATGTACATGATATGCACATGTCACATTTTTCACACTTGTTATATTTTTCTATCATAGCTTTTTTTTCCTTATGTTTATCATGCATGGCTTTTTAAATAGAAAAGAAAACAAAAAAATATGAAAAGTCAAAAAGGGACACAATGATGACAAGAAGGATGAGAATGAGAGAGAGGGGGTGAGGGGTCAACCAAGCATGGCTCTCATTTTGTTTTCATTCATCATTCATCCTCTTCATCTTTTCCTCTCCCACCTCACTCCCATGGCAGCACCTCCTCCCTCCCCCTCTTCAAAACCCCAAAACTTCATCAAAAACTACTCCAAAGTCCCTCCCCACTTCACAAAATTTGTGCACAAGCCCTCAAGCTACACTTTAAACCAAGAAAGTTTGCTTTTTTGCGCTGTAGAGAATTCATGAGTATCAAATGAGGTAATCCCTTCACAATTAGTGTAGTATTTCATTTTCTTATATTCAAGTTTAAAATCGATTTGGTGAAGTTTAGTGGATTTTGGATATCCCTAGAGAGGGTTAGGGTTAATTTGAGTTGTGTAAGTATAATAAGGCCCTAGTAATGACCTTGAACCCCCCCCCAATTTTTCCAAAACCCAGACCTAACAAAACCTGAAAACCAAAATACGGAAAAACAATAACTTTTCATGTCGGTTTATGAACTGTTAGGGTGTGCAGGGGAATCTGCGATGACCCAGGGAAATTCTGAGACAAACAAACAACTCTAAAGGCTAAATTGGACCAATATGAGACCACCCTGACCAGACGAGACCCTAACTCCCTAGCAAATCCGGCCTGGCCGAAATTTTGTTGTATGTGGCCGGCCCCCCTGATTAGGTGCCCAAGTTTCTTCTGTAGGTTATATACACCCTATACATCACCCCAGAACTGTTTGTGCACCTAGTTTTGACCTGAACAGAAATCTGGGACCACTTTTCTGGGTTGCTGCCTTGTTTTTCATGATGTTTATGGATTTAAGTTTTGATATTTGGTATTGTATTCGATTATTTGACATTTTTACGTCTATATCGATTGATATTTGGTTGAATTGCGAGATGTAGACCATAGGTTTTGACCTATGGGTAATTCGTGAGACATTTTGGTTTTCGTGTGTCGTTTTGGTTTTGAATTGGATTATAATATGATACGTTATGTTATGATGTGTAGGTACCCCATGACTTCGAGACGACAAACAACCGGGTGGCGACGTCGGCATCGGCAAGCGAAGATCTGATGAGTAGATTATATCTACGGGGGAAGTCGGGTGGATGACGTATAGCACCCCCGCAAAGTCGTAAGAAATAATGTGTTATGATATAGATATACATTTATATGTTATTGCGAGATTTTGAACACTTAGTAAGAAAAGGTTAGGAGATCATGGGTTAGTGCTAGCGAGAATTGAAGGAAAGATTTAGTTGGGTTCTTAGTCGTGAATCCTAGAGTAAGGTTGTACATATACATATATACACACGGGATTTGGTTTTGGGTGTATACGTCATATGTATATATATAGGTTTATGTGGATGTTTTGGTGTTTATATATACATATATACATATATACATACACGTATACATGGATGTTGAGGATAGTATATGATATTGGAGGTGAGTCGATATGATCGGGCATGATGCCGTGAGTTGTGATATGTATTAGGGTCATGATATGAGATGCGGCAGGACATTATAGTGGATTGTTGGGTGATGTGATTTTATCCACACGAGGACATATGTAGGATGATATTGGTATCAGTTTGTACTAGACTTTAGATCAGAACCCCTCAGTTCATGTTATGTGACGATGAGACTATATGGATGTTGTATTATATGTGTTAGTTCATGATATGTGATGATGATACCATAAGGATGTTGTGTTATATATGATAGTTCATGAAATTTGATGATGATACCATAAGCATGTTGTGTTATATGTGATAGTTCATGATATGTGATGATGATACCATATAGATGTTGTGTTGTATGTGATATTTGACCCGTACCCAGATTTGGGATGCCGTACGATAGATTTACCGTACGAGATATGATTATGATGTTAGATCCACACTCTTGACTCGAGAATATCATATTATATATTGTATCGTACGTGATACTATAGTGGCGAGATCACCGACTACTAGAAATATATAGATCGACTCAGACTTAGGTGGATTTCCTTACCCTTTTGACTGGGCTCGAGTCACACTAGTTTTCAAAAGTGGAGGATTGTGAGTATTTTAAATACCAAATTGTATGACTCGTACATTGGGTAGGTTTATTCTTCAGTGTTCGCTTTCTGTATATTCATGATGTTTCATCGCATTGCATGCTTATACATATGTTATCTGTAATTATTATGAAACCCTGCTGTCAGGACACCGGCACCATTACCGATGATGCGTATGCTCCACATACACTTGCTTGCCGGCTCACACACATCTTCATCGGTAATTTCCATGTCACGTACACTTTAGAAAATACTATTTCATTGGCATAGCTTGCTAGCTGGTAGTTGCTACATGTTTTCAGATGCATCCATATATTCATTGGTTATGCAGTATTATGGAGATTTATGCCGGTTTTTATTGTTATTGACATGGTGACTTGATGATTTCAGATCCTTCTTGATATTTCCTGGATTGGAAACCGCATATGAAAGTTTTGTAAACTGACGAATTATTTTAAAGAGAAAAAATGCGGTTTTCCTTGATATGTTGAGTATTGTCCACCATGATGTTTTCTCGGTTCTAAGATGTTTTCGAGACCCGATTTGAGGAGTTGGATGAACCATCTGCGAGTACATGGTGGACCCGGTATGGTACCCCTGGGCAAGAAGCTCGAGTTGTAGACGATGAGCCCGGCAGGGGCAGACTGCCTACCGGTGATTTTACCTGGCACGTCGGATATCCGGAGGATACCGTTCGTGGTTGTGTGATTTATCATACGGGTCGATCCGGACTGACGGAGCCCGAGGTATTAAGACTTTGAGATATTGAGATTTGAGACATTGAGATATTGAGATTTGGTGATACAGGCCAGTCCGGATAGCCGGAGCCTGAGATATTGAGATATTGAGATTTATGTTTTGTGTCGATACTTGACACGGATTTTATGTTGATTTCATTGATGATATCTCGATTTATATACATACAGAAATCTCATTAAATAAAGAAAAACAGTTCTTTGATTCATGATGTACTTTGTTCTCATTATATGCATCTGCACATCATTTTAGTGATATATTGCTACCTGACATTTGTATATCATATTAGTGACATGTTGTTACCTGAGGCACTGACACGAGTTCTTGGTATTACACTATATGGATAGATGTTTACTCTTACCATTATTTTATACTTCAGGCTTATTATTATTATTTGAGGATATTACTTGATATGACCTAGGTTAGCGTCATACATGCGATTTCTACTCGTAGATATTTTCTACTCACGAGTTGGTAACTCACCCCCGTTGTGCCACAGTTTCTTGCAGGTTTGCCGCACAAGTTTCATTGCGGTTTTGCTGGCACACTGTCTCTTCCGGATAGTTGCTTTGGTAGGTGGGTTCTTTTGCATCAGGACCACCATTGTATATTTGTTATTTCAGTTGTATCTAGTAAAACTCCATCAACCAGACTTGTATATTTGATAGAGATAGATAATCAGCGTATATTCTTTCGACCTTAGAGTCGCGCGTTGTATTATTATGGTTTTCTTGATAATTTTGAGTTTCCTTTTGAGCTTTGATCCTCGCCCTTGGCGTTGTATATTATATTGCATTGTGTGGTTTTGTCCGTCGATTGACGAAGAGCTAGCTCCCGCTTGGGGATGCCTTTATGCATTATATATGTTTTATCAGGTTTTGTACCCGTTTGGGGTCAGTATTTACAAAGGAAACTCTGCCGAAATTTTCAGAAAAGACTTGACATTTTAAAATTGCATACTTCGTCTTATGTCGTTAAACTTCTTGCTTTAAAATTGGTTTTTCCTTCACTCTACTTCTTTACTCGGTTTGGATTTCTGAGTTTTGGCTTACGTACGCCTCGAGACGTTTCGTAGTCTAAGTGCCGGTCATGTTCCGTACTTTTTCAGGTCGTGACAATACGCCCTCAAGAAGAGGTCTAATGGGGATAGCTCCATGCATATAAAACTCAAATTCATCCCCAGGGAGGAAATGGCGACACGGTTGTGTCACCAACATAGGACATGGATAATTGGCAGCCTTCTTGCCCGCACCAGTGGAGTGAAGTAATACCGTGCACATATCATAGCTGGGGTTTCTAGTCATCAAAGTGTGCACGATATAAAGGGATGGTGTGAAAAATGTAGTATTGTGCAAACTACCAAAAATATTATTTTGTGCCCAACGGCACACAGTTAATACATTCGCAAATTGGGTTCTAGCATGGATGCCCTTGCGTGACTCCCTCGAACAGTCATTACCCATCAAGGGTAGGTAGTCTTAGAAACGGAAGGGTTGGTCATGAATAGGTAGTCTAGGTATTATGGTGACTTCATGGATGAAGTCCCTATGTATTATTATTTCCCTATCCCCCCAAATCAACCTAATATAACCATGTTCTGAGAGGCAACCATCCTCCATGCACTCGTAAAAACGGTTTACAAGATCCGGAAGCGCGAAGGAATTTGGATGGTCGAAAAGTAAAAAGTTCCACCCACACCTTCGGATCTCGTCACCGAAATAGCTACCATAAACCGTGTATGCAAACATTTGTGAAAAGTCTCTTTCAAATTGGAACGGGGTGCCATCACAGAGAGCTAAATACAAATATATGAAATTGACAAAGAGGGAAAAGAAGTGCAAACCTCCTCTGAAATTTTTAGAGGGTGACGACGACAGGAGGCGGCGGTTGCGCAGTCGAAAAGGGGGTATGGCGGCGGAAACGCGGCTCCCTGTAACGATCCCCCTGATCTTTCAGTTGCGGCGGCTAGGGTTTTGAGAGAATTGAGATTAGGGTTACGTAAAATCAGAAGAGGGGTCGGGTTGTATTTATAGTGGGTGTTTTGGTTATTTTTAAAAAGAGGAATTTATTTGTAAATAAATTTTTTATTTATTATTTTTTTTTATTCTGAAATTTTATAAAAATACCCCAAAATTTTTTTTTATTATTTTCGTTTTTTTAATTTGTTTTTATATAATTACAAGTGTGACATACCCCAAACTTATTTGAAACAGTGTTTCTACTGTTTATGGCTGGATAACCGAAATTTGGGAGTAGATGGAGGAAGATCGGTCAATGTAAATCGGCTCCTGCAACAGCAGGAGCTCCTCCGAAGGGTCCGCGGTGAGGAATGGTTTAAGCCTATGTCCGTTCACTTTAAATAGTGAACCGTCCTCAGGATTTTCTAAATCGACCGCACCGTGCGGATATATGATGTGTACCAAAAATGGCCCTTTCCATCGAGATCTGAGCTTGCCGGGATGGAAATGTAACTGGGTGTCGTAAAGTAAAACCTGTTGACCAGGTTTGAATGTTTTGCGCATAAGGTGTTTATCGTGAAACACCTTCGTTCGGTTTTTGACGACTACCGCGTTCTCGTAAGCTTCATCCCGAAGCTCGTTTAATTCATTCAATTGCATCTTTCTATGGCTGCTCGCATCTTCTAGAGATAGATTCAACTCTTTTATTGCCCAAAATGCTCAATGTTCAATTTCAACTGGAAGGTGGCAAGCCTTTCCATAAACAAGCCTATACGGAGACATGCCAAGATCGGTCTTATAGGCAGTTCGAAATGCCCAAAGGGCATCAGTAAGTTTTGAAGACCAATCCTTACGGTTTTTGGAAACCGTTTTCTCCAATATCTGTTTAATTTGCCGATTTGAAATCTCAGTTTGCCCACACGTTTGGGGATGATAGGGCGTTGATAGCTTGTGATTAATGGAATATTTCCGCATTAAGGACTCGAAAGTCCTATTACAGAAATGAGTTCCATTGTCGCTGATGATTGCGCGGGGGTGCCCAAACCGAGAGAAAATGTTTTCTTTGAGGAATCTAACAATAACCTTATTGTCATTAGTTCGGCTGGGCACAGCTGTAGCGTTTTGAAAATCGTTTCGGTGAAATTTCGGAAAATCGGTAAAATAAGGGGGTTTTCTGTAAAAAGTCAAAATGCAAATATCTTATTATAATAATTAAATATACATATTCTAGCTATGTAATTGCTATTATTTGGTGTTTATTGAGCAACTGGTGAAATTTTAAATTTTCTGAAAATTTTTCCGAAATTAATTATTTTAATATTATTTTAAGCCGTCACTAATATATTTAATTAGGGAAAATTACAAATTGGAATGAGTTGAAAAAAATTTTGTGCATCATAAAACTTTAAATAAAATTTTATCATGTGGTTTTTGAAATGAAATCGTTTGCCAAAACGGTTTAGAAAATATCGAAGAAAAAGGCTTTTTTTCGGTGAAATTAGTGTTAATGGGAATTGGGGTATAGCATTTATCTTTTTCCTAACCCACACACCCACACCTCACTCTCTCCCCATGTGGCCGGCCCCACCATGAGCCCTCCCCCTCTGCCTCTCTCCAATCACTTCTTTTTTTTCAAAAGAAAAGAAAAGAAAAAGGTAGAAAATGACAAGAATAGAGTGGACTTTGACTAAATTCAACTTTCCCCACCTCACTCTCTCTCCTCCCTCACCCATTCCCCCCCCCCATGCTGGCCGAACCTATACATTTTCAGCAGCCCCTCCCCTCTCATTCCTCATCTCATCTCTTCTCCAAAAAAATTCATAAAAAATTTCATGAAAAATCAACTAAAACTCAAAACCGAAATCCAACTCCTGCCCATTATTTATTTGCCTATCTAGCATGGATTTTGGGAGCAAGAGAGAAATTTGGGAGGCTTAGATCCTTGCTAGATCTCTAATTGTGAGGTATAAATCTTAACCCATGTCTTAATTGTTGGTTAATTACTCCAATTTAACTAAATTTGGTGTTTAATTTGTGTACATATTGCAAACTTGAATTGTGGGGTTAATGGTTATATGTGAGATTAAAATCAAAATAGGGTTTTATCACATCATTAAGGTTGCCATGAGTAGATTGACATGTTAATTCTTGCTAAAACCTAATCTAGTTACTAATTTCAAAATTTGTTAGTTGGAAATTGTGATAAATGTGCTTTTTGCTAACTAGGTTTTTTTTGAAATTGTTTTATATTGGGATTAAAATCTAAATTAAGGTTTCATGTCATTATTAATATTATAATGAGTGGTTTAATGATTTTGGATCATGCAAAACCAAGCTTAATTGATGAATTGTGAATTTTGCTTTAAAAGGTGTTAAAAATTGATATTTTTGCAAACTAGGATTTTGGAAATTATGCAAATTTATGAGATTAAATTATGGAAATGGTTTTTATGACTTATTTAAGACGTTTAATAAGTATTATGGCCATTAGATTTGTTTAAACATCGAGTTTTGTACAAAAACGGGTAACTTGTGCTTGCTAGATTTTCGGAAAAAATGGCTTTTAAAGTGAATTTGGGGTTTTTGTGAATTTTAAGCTATTTTATATTATAATTAGTGCTTGTGATTGTACAAATGAGTGTGTTTAGGTTTTTCTCGATGGTTTGGCGTTTGTACGCCGACGTCGAGGGTTTTTGGGTTGATTTGTGAAAGCAACCATAGGTTTTGACCTATGTGGGACGTTTTGGTCATGAGTCGGATTTTAATGCGATATGGTGCGTTATGATGTGTAGGTACCCCATGTGGACTTCGAGACGACAAGCAAGCGCGTGGCAACGTCGGCACCGGCGAGCGAGGACCAGGTGAGTAGATTTATATCTACGGGGAGAAGTCGGGTGGATGGCGTATAGCACCCCCGCAGTTCGTGGTGATGTATACGAATACGTATACACAAATTATTGATTATATTTTGTTTGAGTTTATTGATGATAAATATGGATGGTTTATTATCGCGAAACCCTAGAGTAGTGGTCGCACCATACGTGCACACACACACCCATACTTGCATACATTCTTCTTCCATTTGTGTTTACGGGAATATATATAGTTATGTGTTCACATGGGTATGGGACTATGTGTTCACATACGGATTTGAGGATGATACTTGGGATTGAGATGAGTCGATGAGATTTGTGTTGAGGTTGTGATATCGGTGATATGGCAGGATTCGTACTTGAGGTACGTCCTGGTGTCATAGCGGATCTTTGGATGACAATGCCATGTGAATAGTGATATTAGTAGTGTACTAGACGTAGGTCAGTACCACAGATGATGATCTTGATAAAGAGGATACCAGATGAAAAGTGTGATGAGTATGATATTGACCCGCACCCAGATTTGGGGATGCCGTACGACGGATTTACGTACAAGCTATATCTTGATGATTGATCCGCACTCTTGACTTGGGATGTCTGATTATAGATATGGTATCGGATATGATATTATTGAGGCGGGATCACCGACTAATATATATACAGATATATATATGGATCGACTCAGATGTTAGGCGGTTTCCTTACCTGTAGTCCAGCTTGTTAGCTTAGCCCTTTAGTTTAGTTTAGTTGTTAGATTAGATTCGATTCTTATCTATTTCAAAAACTAACGAATCGTGGGTATTTTAAAAGACAGCCCAAGGAATCCTACGGATATTTCAAACGACGTATCTTTTCATAAAAATACCGTAGCCCCTATTTTCAAAACCCCATGATTCGTGTTATTTCAAAAGGCACCATTTGTAGGACTTATATTAGATTAATGCAGATTAGTTATAGTTGCGTCTAGTATTCAGCTCCCGCTCATTATTGTGGTTCGCTTTGCATCGCATGCTTATATTATGTTTCATACTCCATTATTGATATCATGCTGTTAGGACACCAGCACCATTACCGATGATGCGTATGTACCACGTACACTTACTTGCCGGCTCACACACATCTTCATCGGTAATTTCCATGTCACGTACACCTTAGAAAATATTATTGCTTGACATAGCCTGCTAGCTAGTAGTTTAGACATGATATTAGTGTACTTGCCTTATATGTTAGTCTAGACATTGTAGTTATTACCTGCTACTTCATGCATACTGTTATTTATTGTTATGCCGCATTCATGGATTCTCATGCATATATTCACTTTTTACGTGCTATTGAGGTTTTGGATTCGGATTTCCATGAGATTTTCTGGATTTGGGGAAAACCGCAAAACATATACAAACTTCTTCTTTCTCTTTTTAAATGAAAAGCGCGGTTTTTCCCATGATGTATGAGTCGTCCACCATGAGTTTGGTAATGGATTTCGAGACCCGATTCGAGGAGTTGGATGAACCGTTTCGGGTACATGGTGGACCCGGTAAGGTACCCCGGGGCAAGAAGCTCGTGGTGATGACGATGAACCTGGCAGGGGGAGACTACCTACCGGTGATTTTACCAGACGCGTCGGATATCCGGAGGATACCGTCGTGGTCTTGAGATGGATGGTAGGGGCCGGTCTGGACTGACGGCGCCCTAGATATTGAGATTGAGACATTGAGATTTCGAGATATTGAGGTACTGAGATTTGATGATACAGGCCAGTCCGGATAACCGGGGCCTGAGGTTTTAAGACATTGAGATTTATGTTTTGTGTCGATGCTAGACACTATTGATGCTGATTTCATTTATGATACCTCATTTTAAAAATACAAAGGAAATCTCACTAATTTATGAAAACAGTTTCTTCATTTACATGTATTCTGTTTTCATGCATTCATACCTCATTCATATGATATATTGCTACCTGAGGCACTGACACGGCCACATGAGATTACACTCGGGTTAGATATTACCCTAGCCATTGTTATAGGGTGCATGTTATTCATATATTTGAGGATATATTATGATAATTGACCTAGGTTGCGTTATTTATGCGATTTCTGTGCGTAGATGTTTTTCTATTCATGAGTTGGCAACTCACCCCCGTTGTGCCCCAGTTTCTTGCAGGTTTGCCGTACAGGTTTCTTTACGGCTTGCGGGCATAGTTTCCTTCGGGTGATTTGCTAGTAGGTGGGTTTACTTGTATCGTACCCCCATTATATATCTTGTATATTATTATTCTGTTGTATCTAGAAGTTCCATCAACCAAACTTGTATTTATCTCAGATAGAGGCCAGTGATGTTTATTCTTTCGACCTTAGAGTCGCGCGTTGTATTTCTTTGGATTTCTTGCTGTTTTGAGTTTCCTTTTGAGTTTTGATCCTCGCCCTTGGCGTTGTATATTATATTGCTTGTGTGGTTGTGACCGTCGATTGACGAAGAGCTAGCTCCCGCTTGGGGATGTCTTTTTATTGATTTCGTATACTATTCATGTTGTATCCCGTTTGGGAGCTAGTATTTACAAAGGAGACTCTGCCGAAATTTTCAGGAAATACTTGATGTTTTTAAAACCGCATAACTCGGCTTATGCTATTAAAACTACTTGATTTTAAATTAGTTTTCCTTCACTCTACTACTTTCCTTGGTTTGGATTTCTGGGTTTTCGGCTTACTTAGATTACGTACGCCTCGAGACGTTTCGTAGTTTAAGTGCCGGTCATATTCCGTACTTTCGGGACGTGACAAAGTTGGTATCAGAGCGTTAGGTTTTACCTCCGGAGTGTAGGATGACCCTTGGTTGATGGAATAGATGACTAAAGTAGAGTGACGTACCGTGGGTATGTTCCGCGGCATACTTACGACACGCCACTCCGCTTAAGGAGCCTTAGGATGTACATTTCTTTGCTCAGTATTATATTCATTCCGATCTAGCCTCATCAGTACCAGTTATGGTTTTGCTGCCACGATTACAGGCAGGGAGAGCTACAGCTAGAGTTGTGGTCAGTACGAGCTCGTCGCGAACAAGGACTGACCAGGGCGAAATTCCGGCGATACACGATTGCGGAGATGTGTCTTTTTACTGTGTTTCCGCGCCACGAGCGTTTGGCGGATCACCTTTATGAGGTTGCTCGGATGTGCTGATCGACACTAGAGGATTGAGCCACTGACAGAGGCCAGCCAGATTTTGATGACCCTTGGTGTATTGCTTACTCATGATGATTGAGGCACTATTCAGCGTGCGGACGAGTGAGCCAGTTGTTGCTGCGGACGACGAGATATCGCCCAGGTGTTGGAGCTATTGCGGTACGAGTTGTACTATGAGATGATAAAAGGTCGCTAGTCACCGAGGATGAATGACCAGGACATGTGATTCGTTCGCCTATCCCGATGTGAGGTCATCAGATAGATTGATTCCAGCTAGAGACGACTTCACGCGGAGACGTTGGGAGTCGACAGAGACGATCGAATGTCAGAAACCTATTATTCCAAGTTTAAAGTAGTCGGAAAGACATGCAGGCAATTCTATGGTCCCTCTAGAAGAATGAAACCCTAACTCGACTTAATGACCGTGTGAAAGCCTTTGAACCTTCGGGTTTGCGGCAGTTCTACGGCGCCATTAGTGAGGCTTGGGTTTGCCCTTCTACGGCAGGACCACCGATACTGTGGTATGTACTCGATATTATTAAACTGTGCCCAAGATGTTGAGCTCTTGGGGGATTATGAGGTTTTGACGACTCGATCGGATGGCTCGACTTAATTCGGATGCTAGGTGGTGAGATGCATTTCTTGGGAGACTCCCGATACGAGGATAGCCGTTGGAGCTCAGTCCATGCAGCCACGACGAGACGAGTCCGAAGCGGTCGACATTAGAGAAAGGTGAAGTAAGAGGTTAGTACCAGATCTAGATGGAACGACGTTCCACTCCGCCGACATCAGAGATGCGATACGTATGCCGAGGCATTGTACTTGGATATACCTTCCAGAAGGAGTCGCGTTGAGTATGCAGCCGTTCCAGAACGAGAACAGATCTAGTAAGGGACGATGACTTCCGGACAGTTCGGCAGAGACGAGATTTGGGAGAGATCTCGATAGGACCTTTCTGGAATAAATTACGAGAAGACTTAGACCCAGTAGTGGTCATGTTATGCACACCGGCAGGCCAGAGTTCAGGATCGTCGACGAGACATGCTATAGGTGACCACGGCAGTTGGCCAGAGATTCTTGGAGGATGTGCTTGAGCGGGACTATTCCGCCATACGTGATTTTGCGTATTTTGGGCGGTCTATTCGCATGATTGATTTTGATGATTGGGTTTCATGATATTTGTTTTCATGGACCATAGTTGCACCTACTGAGTATTTACGATTTTTGCACAGTTGTTGCACTTGATATCATTTTCGTGCCTTGGTTTTGCATGTTTATGATTTTATGGGTTTCATACAGTTGAATTGATTTTGTGCGTATGTACGCATACGAATTGGTTTTTGCACTCAGTATAGTTCACATAGGCTTGCAGTGCAGTGATACGCATTTTATGCACTTAGATGCACTGGACTTCGATTTCGATTGTGATACTCGATGTTTGTTTTATGCACTGCACCTGATTTGATTTTACGCATGTTCGGCGCTTGATATTGGATTTCATGATTTCGTGCATGATGGATGCCCCTGGTTTTGGGTTTTCGCGCATGTTGAGCTCAAGTTTTGAGATACGATTTTAGTGCACACCAGATGCACTAAATCGAGATTCTTCGTGCATGTCAGATGCACCTGTTGTTAGTTGTATGTATACCCTAGAGGCCAGTATTGTACAGATGATATATATTATATTGGATGCTTGGACATATATATAGAGATGACTTTCTTGCTCGATATGATAGTATGCTATCCGGTTACTCTTTATCTTAACATGTACACTTGTCTCTTTAAACTGTCTTATAGTTACATGTTGATAAAGCTCTTAGGATGTGTACTTGACTACCTGGACTATGATGCAGATCATACTAGTGGGGACATGGTAGTCCATAAGTACATCCTTCAAGGTCCCTAGTCGTGGGTGTATCGAGACAGGGCATCGATATACCAGTGTAGACTAGCGTATACGCTTCTCGACCCATGAGATGGGCGATGGATGATCCCATATCCATTGGTGTTTGAAATCAGAGATGGTATACGGGTGCTCAGTGGAGACTGGGTACACTGGACGGACTCACCGAGAACTCCCAGATGGTATTATACCTCACGTCAGATGGCAGTTCTCAGGTGACACTTGTGCAGGTTAGTCTGTAGACCCGAGATCGTCATAGAGTCTTGTGTGATTCCCACTGTGTTTTGATCTCCACCTTACCACGTCCATGAGGGCGTGCAAAACGGTGGTCTTTGGGTACAGTCCCGAGTCACATGGAGGCAATGAGCAATAGGAGGGGTTTCGTCTCTCCCGGTATTAGGGGTTGATGTTGCGCTGTGCTCGATTGGCCGTAACAGGGAAGTCCCTGGCCAGGGCTGATCAGAGATTTGCTGGTAAATGTTACCAGTAGTTTCTCGACCCGTTATGAGCCTCATATCGGCACGACTTATCGGTTATTGGGGTCTGACGTTTACCACCCCTAGACTTGATATGCGACATATCAGACGAACAGACCGGACTGTACGGTAAGTGTTACTGGTTGGATTCACAGGAGTGTGAGTGGGCTAGCTCGTCGATCTTCTGATCGTTCAATACCCGGATGGCCGTTATGTTTAGCAGACCGCTTGCGGCTTGTGGGTGATTGATATGATCATCATCTGCTGCCGGCGTATTGACGAGTCTTTAGAGTCCTACACAGAGGTTTCCAGGCTCAAGCGAAACGAAATAGGAGCGCATATGAGATATGTGCAGGACCGAGAATAATGCGTGTATGTGATACCGTATTTCATTCTCGCGATGGATGTATCGATTGGTTATATTCGATATGACCTAGTTATCGAATCATTGATTCGATAAATCGATACATAGGATACTAGTCGGTTATGTGCGACATGACCGGATCATTGAATCAAATGTTGATTTAATGATTTAATGTATAATTATATATTTGATATATTACTTTGCATTAGCTAGTATTAGTTCACTTTAAATGGATTTTCTCACTTAATGTGCAAGTTGTATATGTGATATACTTTTGTGCACATGTTTGTATCATGTTTGATGATGCTTGCTCATTTGGTTAAGTATAGAATTAAACCATGGTTAAGTTAATGATTAGGGTTTTGCTTTTTCATTTATTTATTTATTTATTTGTTTATTTATTTATTTGGAAAAGATAAAGATGAGAATGGTGGCTTTCTTTGTTTCTTATTGAAGCTTCATGAAGCTTTGACTTAGTCACCATTCTTGTCTCATGCTTAACCCTAACCATTTGAACTAACCCTAGTTTATTCTCTACACTTAACTATGGTTAAGATTATGATAAGTATTCATTTTCTTTTTGATTTTAGAATACTTATCATATTCTTTCTTCTTCATCATCATCTTCTTCTTCAAGAAAAGCTTAAGTCCATCAATGGCAACTTGAGCAAAAGTGAGAGAAATCCAATTCTAAAGTGAACCCACCTCCTATTTCTTCACCCTCTACCTCTTGCCAAGTAGTATAGGGTGTTTTCTTCACAAGTTTCACAACTTGGTGAAGTTGGAGCTTGAACTTGTGATGCCTCGACGTAGATCATCTTCGGCATGAAGCCGACGACCTAGTCCGCCCATTTCTCCGATGAAGCCGACGATTGAGTTCGGGATTCGAGATGGACAGCGAGAGGACGCCTACGTGGAGCTAAGGAAGTGGAGAACCGGACCTACAAAGGTTGTAGCCTCTCTCCTTTAGTTAAGATGTTAACTAGTTTCGTTTTTCGCCTAAATTTCTAGTCAACGATCTAGTCTAGGGTTTCTCGGCACCGTAAAATTTGAAATTGGCATGGTTGATGCCTTGTGAGACCTCTTGAGAGTGCCTAGGAACCCTACAGTGGTATCAGAGCCTAGCTAGAGCCTTAGGCGAAGTCTAGACGATGTTTGGAACCCGATCGAACCGAAACCCTAAAACCCAAAATGCTCTCTGGAAATTTTCTGAAAATTTGGATTTTTGTCAATTAAAAATATGCAGAAAAATAAGCAGGGTCTTATTTGAATTACTGTGAAATACGAGGACCTAAATCGACTTTTCCACCGCGGAACCGCGGCACTAGCTAGTCATGTGCGGCGGTTCCGCGGCCGTACTGTCCCCTTGTCTGATGATTTCTGCACAGTAACTCATATAATTTAATGCTATATTTTCTGGGTATTTTTATTGTGACTCTACAGATGAGTATTCTGGGGTTGTATTGGGAATCTAAGATTCGATCGGATTTTCAAATTTTGTCTGTGTGGTTTTCCGGATAATTTTCGAATATGTTAAAAAGTTCGACCGGATATAAATACCCAACTTTTCCCCTGCCGGAAAATTTCCAAGTGTTGGATTTTTCTGTGGTTTAAAGACGTTCTGAGTAGTGCAAGTAACGCGATGGTCCCTCTAGAAGACAACAAACCTTAACTCGATTATGTGACCATCTTGAACTGCCCTTTGAACCTTCGGGTTTGGGGCAGTACGGCGTGCCACATGTGAGGCGTTGGCTTGACCCTTCTATGGCTGGACCGTTGGTACTGAGGCATGAAGTGAATATTTTTGAACCTATTTCATGTGTTGAACGGTTTCGTGAAAACTTGGGTGTTCGAATGTTCGATCGGAAAGTTTAATATTTTCTATTTATCCGGTATGGGATACAATAATTGGAATTCACAAACAGCTATGAGATAACTGAATGAATGTTATAAATCTAGCGGTTTAGTTTCATTTGATATTGAAAAGAGTTTTCGATAATGAGACTAAAATGCGGGGTTTATAACTGTTAGGCATGTGATATCTAAGTATTTCATTTGATTAGGCATGCGATATCTAAAAAGGTTGCGGATTCCAACTATTGTAGTTTTACACTTTCTTTTCTGTGACCGTAAGTGTAATATGTAATATCGCCGGTTTCGTTGCTATATGTCAACGACAATTGGGATGCGCATATTTACTTACGCTGATGACATGTGATGTTATGTGTTGCTGGATATGTTATATTGGATTGTCGTGTTTGAATAGCCGGGGGGTTTTTATGTGAGATGAGTGTTTTTCATTTTTCATTCATGTAAAAACTTGTATGTAATATTCTTTTATTTAGGGCACTTCCAGGTAGCGGAAGCTGTCACCCTTTGTATATTATTTACTTTTCTGCACTAGGATAGACCCAAGGAGGGGAGCACAAGTAACCGGGTTCTAGGGTCCAGTGGGAGACCATCTTGAGGAGTCGAGTCCGGGTCTCCTAACCCTAGGATTGGTAGGGTTGCTTGCCGCTCTCGTAGGGGTCTAGGGGTGTGGGATTGGCTATTCATCACGACTGTGGAATCCGTGTTTTACACTGGCTCGTATTGAAAACACGGACGTCCTAGTATATCCAATGTTTCATATGTTTCTTCTGCTGCGATATCTGTGATGTGATCATGTGATGTTCTGTGATAGATACTTTATATAGTATATATGATATATTATATAGACGTTACTTATGTTTTGCACCTGCACTAGCCCTGCTCTGCTCTGCCGTTAGTTACCTAACCTAACGGTGCACGAGGGGACATCGAGGCGAATGCGGATGGCATAAGTATACGTCGTATTTATCTGTGATGTTTAGGTATTTAAATGATGGGACTTCATTAATGTGATTAATGAAAGAAAAGAATCCTAAGATGTTGTAGAATCAAATTTTAAACAAAACAGGTAGCTACAGTTCTTGCTTTGCATAGCGGTATATATGATATATCCTGCACCTTATTCGATGAGGAAAGGACCGAGATCCCTTCACCGGGAGTGACTCCTTTAGCAATAACTGGCAGATGCTACACACTCGGTTTGCTTTTGACTGCTTTTCGATTTTTGCTTTGCACAGCGATATATATGATATATCCCGCACCTCATTCGACGAGGAAAGGGCCGACGATCCCTTCACCGGGAGTGACCCCTTTAGCAAAACTAGAAAAGCCTCAAAAGCACTCCATTTTAAAATCATTTGATTCTACAACGATATCAAGTTCATTACGCAATAGGTTTTCAGAAAAACCTGTCGTAAGCCCTCCGTCATTTCAGATAAGTCCTATTTAGTATTCGTGCTACGTTTGTTGACCTCCGTCAAGGCGTAGTGTGCGGTAGCTAACTAGTATTTATCTGCTTATGCATATGATGCAGATTGGATTAGGGTAGTCGTGCGGCCTTGTTGACCTCCGTCAAGGGTCGTGCGGGTGGGTTTAATTCGATCAAGAAATGACGGGTTGAACTTGACTAGTAGCCTATGGTTTGTTGACCTCCGTCAAGGTCATAAGGTGCTAGGGGCTAAATATTATCGGGAATTTCAAGTGTTGAAATTTGCAATGAGATTGCATACCTTCTATGAGATAGTTGGATCTCGATACCCACTGCGAGTAAGAGTTACTCCTGGGAGAGTTTTACACATTGCAATTAGCTGATCAAGTAGGTGTCTAGAAAGGTGTCAACGGGGTTACGCCTCTGGGAAAACGAGGTTTACATTAATTAGGTTCGTGCGAAAGCACGGGGGACCTCCCTCAAAGTACCGACACTGGCCTGGCTGAAAGATTGGCGAACTTGTAGTGTGTAATTAATCCCGGCTAGTCTTTCTTTTTATGGTTTGAAGGAAGATTTGATAAAAACCAGTGGGAGCCATCCTGATTAGATAAGATAATAACCAATCTGATCTTGCAAGAGCATACGCTAAAGTGTTTTCTTCTCTCTCTCTCTAGGTAGCGACCATTTCATGCCCTAATAAAGATAATAATATGGATGTATTGACCGAACCCTCATGTTATACTGTGCTGGGGAACGTTGGTTCCGTTCTTTCCTATAAGAGTTATAGGACTGAGCAGGATATAGGGGAATACCAGGATTCCCATGCCGCCCAAATGAAGAAAGTACATGATGATGCATTTTCTTCGGGTGTGTTCGTTACAGAGAACTGTTTCTCCATATGCTCTACGTCCTGGGTATTAGATACCGGGTCAGGATCCCATATATGTAATCAGTTACATGGGCTTAGGAAAGGTAGAGAACTTGGAGAAGGTGATAAAGACATTAGAGTTGGAAATGGTGCAATTGTTGCAGCTAAGACTGTCGGGGAATATCACCTTGTATTACCAACTGGTAATACATTGGTTCTGAACGAATGCTATTACATGCCGAACCTGATATGCAACATTATATCGGTTTCTTTATTGAGTAAAGAGGGATATAATTTTGTATTACAGGACAATGTTATGAACATTTTCCATAACCAAAAGTTGGTTGGATCAGGCACGTTGTGCAATGGAATTTATGTTCTAAATCAATCAACAGTTCTGAGCATAACAAACACACACAAGAGGAAGAGTTCTGAACTGAATGAATCCTTCTTGTGGCATTGTAGACTGGGTCACATCAATATGACACGACTGGCTAAGTTGCATAAGGATGGATATTTGAATTCGTTCGAATTTTCATCTTATGACACTTGCCAGTCATGTCTCAAAGGCAAGATGACCAAAACTCCGTTTACGGGACACGGAGAAAGAGTTACCGAACTCTTGGGACTGATACATAGTGATGTATGCGGTCCCATCTCTACACATGCCAGGGATGGTTCTCCGTACTTCATTACATTCACTGACGATCTCTCTAGATTCGGATATGTGTTCCTGATGAAACACAAATCAGAAGCTTTTGAGAAATTTAGAGAATATAAACAAGAAGTCGAGAACCAAACCGAAAAAAGTATTAAAATCATACGATCTGATCGAGAAGGTGAATACTTGAGCATTGAATTCCTGGACTTCCTAAAAGAGAATGGGATTCTCTCTCAGCTAACTCCTCCATATACACCACAGCACAACGGTGTATCAGAATGGAGGAACCGCACCCTATTAGATATGGTGCGCTCTATGATGAGTATAGCTGAGTTACCTGTTTCCTTCTGGGGATATGCACTGGAAACAGCAGCATACCTGCTGAATAGGGTTCCCACCAAATCTGTGCCTACCACACCATATGAGATATGGGAAGGGAAGAGACCATATCTTAATTTTATTAAGATATGGGGTTGCCCGGCCTATGTCAAAAGACAAAAACCGGACAAACTCGAGACAAGGTCTGTTTTGTGTAAATTTATTGGATATCCCAAACATTCGCGAGGGTATATCTTCTACCACAGTGAGGAACAAAGAGTATTTGTTGCTCAACATGCTACCTTTTTAGAAAAGGAATTTCTTGCAAAAGAGATTAGTGGCTCTGAGGTAGAACTGGAAGAGGTTCCAGCTGAACAAAACACAACAGAAGATTTAGTGGAACCAGAGGATTCAGTAGCTCCCAATGAACCTCAGCCACTCCGCCGATCTAGTAGGGTTCCTCCCCAACCTGAGAGATACTACGGTTTTCTCATGGATGGTGGGAGCGAGGATTGCATCATGGAGGATGATGACCCAACTAGCTTCGAGCAGGCCATCACGAGTAGGGACTCAGTGAAATGGCTGGATGCAATGCGGTCAGAGATGGAATCCATGTACACCAACAAAGTATGGACTTTGGATGTTGATCCTGAAGGGGTAAAACCCATTGGGAGCAAATGGATCTTCAAGAAGAAACTTGGTGTAGATGGGAAAGTGGAGACTTTCAAAGCTAGACTTGTTGCAAAGGGTTTTCGTCAAAGACCAGGTGTGGACTATGACGAAACCTTTTCTCCAGTGGCTATGCTCAAATCCATCCGGATCATGCTTGCCATCGCTGCATATCATGACTACGAAATCTGGCAAATGGATGTTAAGACCGCCTTTCTAAATGGTGATTTAGAAGTGTGCGTGTACATGACTCAGCCAGAGGGCTTCGTAGACAGTGGGAACAGCGGGAAGGTGTGCAAGCTGCTTAAATCCATTTATGGATTAAAGCAAGCATCGCGGAGTTGGAACATCTGCTTTGACGTCGTTATCAAAGAGTTTGATTTCGTCAAAAATCCAGATGAACCTTGTATCTACAAGAAGGTAGCAGAGAGTAAGGTTGTCTTCCTCGTATTGTACGTGGACGACATACTCTTGATAGGAAATGATATTCCTATGCTGCAATCGGTCAAGCTCTTCTTATCACAAAGATTCTCAATGAAAGATCTTGGTGATGCCTCCTGCATATTGGGAATATGGATCTATAGAGATAGATCCAAACGGATATTGGGATTGTCCCAATCCAGGTACATTGACACCATACTAAAGAGGTTTAGTATGGAAGAATCCAAGCGTGGGAACTTGCCCACGATCTCTGGAGTCACTCTCTCCAAAGAGATGTCCCCCAAGACTGATTTGGAGAGAGCTCGCATGCAAGGGATACCCTATGCTTCGGTTGTAGGCTCTATCATGTACGCGATGCTATGTACCAGACCCGATGTAGCATACTCACTAAGTGTAGTGAGCAGGTATCAAGCTGACCCTGGAGAGAGTCACTGGACAGCTGTGAAGAGCATTCTCAAGTACTTACGAAGGACTAAAGAGATGCTCTTGGTGTACGGTAACGGAGAACTCCAAGTGGAGTCCTTTACCGATTCGAGCTTCCAGAGTGATAAGGACGACTCTAAGTCGCAGTCGGGATTTGTCTTTACCCTTTACGGAGGGGCGGTTAGCTGGAAGAGTTCCAAGCAGGAAACCGTGGCAGACTCGACGATGGAGGCTGAATACATCGCTGCCAACGATGCTGCTAAAGAGGCTGTCTGGATCAAGAAGTTCATTATTGAACTTGGTGTGGTTCTATCCATTGAGCATCCAATACCTTTGTATTGCGATAACAATAGAGCGGTGGCTTTGGCCAAGGAACCTAGGTCCCATCAGCGATCCAGGCACATTCTGAGGCGGTATCACCTGATCCGGGAGATAGTTGATCGCCGGGAGATCGAGGTCAGGAGGGTTGACACGAAGAACAACACGGCGGATCCACTCACGAAGGCCATTCCCCAGATACAGTTTGAGAGACTCTTCGGGATGCTCGGTATGCGATACTACAGCAGCTGGCCCTAGTGCAAGTGGGAGATTGTTAGTTGTATGTATGCCCTAGAGGCCAGTATTCCACACACATTTCCTCGAAAACTGGCCGTATCCTAACGCTCTGTATGCATATCAGGTCTCTAATCTCGACGGGGGGTAGCAACAGCTCGTCAGCATTGCGCATGAACTTCTAGCTCCACTCGCCATTATCATCGTCCGCTTCGACGTCAAGTCATGCTATCTATGTACTGCAACGGTTCTCGGCCACGGTCAATCCGAACACACGGACTCAAAATCGCATACTCAGTGTCTTCATTGCTCTGTAGAAGATATCTGGCCGAACTCGTCCTTGGGAACTCGTCCCAACCATCGGAGGAATACTCTATACTCGTCCGCTCTCGATCAACTCGCAACGCCTCTGGGTAAGGTCTTCTATCCGAAGCTGGTCAGCTTACTGATCTCTTATCACATGATATCCGGACGACGTCAAACTTTTCGATCGAGTCATCGAGGTCCCAAAATTTCCCGAAGGCTCAACACCTGAGCACAGTCTAAAAATATCTGGTACATACCACAGCACCTCTGGACCAGCCGTAGAAGGGCAAACCCAAGCCTCACTGATGGCACCGCTAAACTTCCACAAACCCTAAGGTTCAAAGCGGTTCCATGGTCATCATGTCGAGTTAGGGTTTCATTCTTCTAGAGGGTCCACAGAATTACCTGCATGTTCCTCCGAACACTTTAAACTTGGGAAAAATGGGTTTCTGACACTCGTTCGAACTTTTTAACTTCGCCTAGGCGACATGCAAATACCCTTCGTCTGCACGCTAAACAATGCCTCAATCCTCCAGGAAAGGCGATACATCGGCGGTCATCTCTGGATCGGTCTGCTCTAGATTTGAGTAAGACTCTCCACACTAGAAATCTTCAACTCAACTGGACCTGCTCCGGCGCATAAATCAGACGAATCACCTTCATCTCTCAAATCGGGGTAGACTAGCTATCATCTGTCTCATATCTGTCTGGAAGCTCTGGCGATCTCAGCTCGTAAGCTCCGGAAGCGACATCCTATCAATCTCAGCAACAGCTGGGTCATCTGTCTGCACGGTAGGCGACATCATAATCTCTGAGGTATGCTGTACATCAACAGTCCTCTCGCAACTGGCAGCTCTAACAATGGCCCGATCATCCGGTGTAAAACCAAGCACTCGCCTCCACAAGAGGTCACAATCATCAATACTAACTCGAGACGTTCCCATGTCACCAGAAAACACCATGGTCGGCCCTCGTACCAGACAAGCTCGCCCTGACCGTAACACTAGCAGCAGCTCAAACTGCGCTCAAACTATGGTGACAGGAACCTCAATCGAGTATCGAATAAAGCAGATCAACGGCATGAGAGGAAACGACAGATCCAGAATGGATACATGATCATAAGAAGGAACAGCATCAATGAAAGTATGATCATGGAAACAAATAGAATCAAGGATCTCAAATGGATGTATAATCATGGATACGAACAGAATCACTCGTCTCAAAAATATGTACATCCTAAGGTTTCTTAAGTGGAGTATCGTATCGTAAATATGCCGCGGAATATACATACGGTACGTTACTCTACTCAAGCTACCTACTCCATCAATCAGGGTCAGCCTATGAAACAAAAGTTCGGGTCTAATACCCCCATGTTCAAGTCTAAGTTCCGTAAGGTCAAGCCTAGGTTCCGAAATACATACCCGCCCTAGACTCCGCATAGTCAAACATAGACTCGAATAAAGGTTAAACATAGCGTTCTGATACCAACTTTGTCACGACTCGAAATATTAGCTCGTGACCAGCACTTGAATCATCCATGTCTAAAGGCGTAACGGAATTCAAGTAAGATGAAACCCAGAAATCTAAACCTTTTAAGTAAAATAAAGGAGGTGAGGTTTTGAAATAGGGTATAATGAAATCAAGTTTTCTTGATGCATAGAAAAAGAACATGAATGATGCAAGTGAAATTTACTAGTTTGAAAACATGTTTGTCTCTTTGAAAATTTTAACACCACCTCCTTTGTATATTTTGATCCAAAACCATAAATACATAATAATGATAAAGGCATCCCCAAGCGGGAGCTAGCTCTTCGCCAAACGGCAGATCACAACCACACAATACAGCATAAATAGATATACGACGCCCAACGGCGAAGTTCGCCACAAAAGATAAAGAAATGAGCAAGATATAATCCCCAAAGTGAATATAAAACCCATCACTCAAATCTCGCAACTACGAGTCTTACTAAGTCTCATCACTTATACCATTTGCAACTTTTGATTGATTGATGGAGTTAATTAGATACAATATGAAATATAATACAAGAGTGGGTACGATACAAATGTCCCACCTACCAATGCAAAACACCCAAATGAAGCTATGTGCCAGCAATGCCGCTACTAATCCAAGCGGTCAACCTGCAAGAACTGTGGCACAACGGGGGTGAGTTTCCAACTCATGAATAGAAAAATATCTACAGGTAGAAATCGAATAAACAACGACTCCTAGGTCAACTGTATCATAAAGGTAATACTATGATATCTAGGGTGACCGGGTCATATATGTGCCAACAAGGTAGTCAATACCTATATGCATGTGGATAACATCCAACAGTAATAATCAATGCATGCAGATATGTGATCTCGTCCACCCATAAATCAATGTCTATAAGAATGTGTATAATCTCCAATAGTAGAATCAATGTATGTATGTATGTATGTGGATCTAGTCCACGCGTCAACCACTGACGCAACAATATCATGCATGTAAATATCATAAAAGAGTGCATGAAAGTATGAGGATATATATATCAACGGTGTCCCTCCCGACACATCAAATCATGGAACCTGAGTGCCTAGCAACGACACTCGAAAACATCATGAAAACCGTGCCCAGCATCGGCATGTAAATCCTCATATATATCGGGCTCCGTCAGTCTGGCTCGGCCCACGGGCTCCGTCTGCGGAATCGGCCCTCGGCCCCAGCAGTACGGGTCGGCCCATATCCATCTCGCTACTCCGATCGGTATCCTCTGGATAACCGCCAAGTCTAAATACTATCACCGGTAGGTAGTGCTCCCCCGCCGGGCTCACCGTCTAACATATACGAGTCTTCTTGCCCTAGGGTACCTCACCGGGTCCGCCATGTACCCGCAGATGGTGCCTACCGCTCCTCGAATCGGTTTTCACATGCCACTCTCAGAACCGAGAAAACGCATGGTGGACGCACTGAAATATCATATCAAGAGAAACCGGGTTTTTGAAACAACACAAAATCTCTTTTAAAATGTCCACGGTTCTCAAATCCAGAAATCTCATGAAAACAGCATATCTCAATGCATACAATAATAGAGCATGATGCATGCGATATATAATAGAAATGTAAGCATATCGTGTCATGCATCGCGGAATAGTGATATGACATATTAAGGGGAAAACCGCTCTTTTAAAATGATTCCGGTTTTTAAAATATAACATGCGGTTCCCAATTTCCCAGTAAAACCAGTTATCTATGTAGGTACAATATGTATATGCGCAAGTATAGATGTACCAATGTATGTGTGCACAAATATGGATATACAATGTGTATGTGCACAAGTATGGGTGTATCAAGGTATATGTACACCAAAATGGATATATAAATGTGTATATCCGCAAGTATGGATGTATCAATGTATATGTCATGATGCAGCAAACCTACTGTATAGTGACATAGCAATTATCGATAATGAAGTGTGTGAGCCGGCAAATCTATGTACGTGTAACATACGCATCATCGATAATGGTGCAAGTGTATTGGCACATGTATAAGCAATGCAATGGAATAATGAATGCAGCATAAGGTAAATCATATGCAAATGCTGACGGGTATACGTATCTAATATGACCGAGTTTGGGAATCTATCAATTGGCATCCAGCCTAACAACATCGCGTACGGCATGATCCATCGTACGGCAACCTCTAGTCAAGGGTAAGGATCAATCATCAAGTCAAACTCATCACGCATGGAAAATCATCGTACGGCGGCATTAAGTTAATAGGGATCCTATCATCCTATAAGACAAATGAGGGTACGGCCTAATATCACATACGGCCTATCATTCATGATTCACAACATTCTATATATATATATATATATACACACACACCTATGTCCTAGTTCACATCCGCAATAACCTCATATCAGGGGACCGGCAGGGTATAAATCATCTCGATCGACTCGCGTCCGTATATCAACATAACATCATATCATCATATCATCACATCATCTTATATTCCTTCATCGCATTTATATCACACATCAAATCGAATCTACATAAACATTCTATCTCTAATAAGTAAAGTATCTAATCTAACAAACACACCCGAACCATACAATCAGGTTCTTAAAGAAGCAAATCGTAGTTTTGAAAATAGGGGTTACGGTGTTTTTAAGAAAATATATCATTTGAAAATCCGTAACATCCCTCAAGGTATATTTATTTAAAAGATACATACGATTCTTCAGTTTAGAAAAAGGTATGGTTCGGATGACGCATCTACATCGACTACCTAGTCCTACAGTACTCTAAGCGGTAATATCGCTAGACGTCATCCTATGACAGGAGTAACATATCACTTCTAACTATCCTCTAGTTTCTAATATGTTTTCATAGCTATCTCATTCTAACCCTAGTTTCCTAATCTAGGTTTCCTAACCATATTCTATAAATCGGTTTTCCATCAAAAGTTTGCGGGGGTGCTATACGCCATCCACCCGACTTCCCCGGTAGATATAGATCTACTCACCGTAGTCTTCGCTTGCCGAAATCGTTGACGCCATGCCCCGTCGCCTCGGAATCCACGTGAAGGTACCTACAATAACAACACACATCTCAACGCTATTAAAATCAAGTTCTGAAATCCAAAACGGCACCCGCATTGCTCATAGGTTAGAACCTATAGCTTACGCGTACAAAATCGACCAAACAGCCCTAGTCGTTGATGTACAAACATTCAACAACCAAATACAAATACAAATATCAAAAATTAGCATTTCAAAATATGGAAAACATAGCCAATATCACACCAAAATACTTCCAGATTTTGACTCAGGTGAAATTTGGATGAACAAACAAGTATAGGGTGTTGTATATAAGGTATTTGAGCTGCTAGAACGACCTGGAACCTAAATGCCACCAAGTGGCCGGCCACTTGGCCTAAAATTCTGGCCTCCTCGGCCTCATGCCCTCTATTTGTGTCCGTGTGGTCGGGGTGGTCTCCTAGTACCCTAATTTGGTCCCTGGTATTGTTTGGTTTCCTCAAATGTTCCCCGGGTTGCTCCAGATTTTCCTGCACACCCTATATCCTCACAAAATCGACATGGATCAATTCTAAAGTTTGTATTTTGGTTTCCCATACTCATTCCTAAGTCTTACACAGCTACTCAATCGTCACCAAACCACAATTTCACTCAAACCCTCACTAGGATTCCTAAGTATCACCAATCCACCACTAAACGAACTCTAAACTTAAAAAAAAGCTAGGAAAACTTGAAACTAAACTAATGAAAGAAATTATACCTCATGGATGTCACTTAAGCAAACCCTAGAAGTCTCCAAGTTGCCAAGATCCCACTTTTCTTGGTTCATCGCGATGTAGGTGAGGAGGTGATCATTTTTTTGTGAAAGGGTATAGGGTTTCGATGGAGTTTTGGAGGTGGATTAGGGTTTGAAGGTGGAGGGAGATGAGGGTGAGGAAGATGAAGAAGGAGTTGCAAAAAAAATGGTGGGGAAAAAGTATGAGGCAGCCCCCTCCCCCCTCTCTCAATTATTCTCACCCACTCACTTTCCAAGTCATCATTATGTCCCCTTTCTCTCTCCAACTCATCATGACACCTTTTTCTTTTCTTTTTCTTCTTTTCTCACCACAATAAAACCATAACACAAATAAAATGAAACAACATGTAACATGTCATGGTGCACTAGCCATGGAAAACTGTAGAAACACGGATTTGGCTTAATCGCGATTAGCCGTGCACTAATCAGGTTTTTATCAAAACTGCATATAATAAATTTTAAAAATGCCAAATCCTTTAAATATATTTTTAAATGAATAAATCATTTTAAATTTTCATTTATTTCACAATTATTGGTATATATTTATACCCTTTTTCGAAAACCCCAATTTCGCAAATCGGGCAGTTTTCGGGAAAAATATTATTTTAATATTAAATTCTCAAAAATAATATTTTATATTTTCTAAAATGTTACATTAGATATGTTAATAACTAATCTAATCTTGCAAGAGCATACGGTGAGTGTTTTCTTCTATCTCTCTCCGGGTAGCGACCATGTCACGCCTTAATCAAGATAATAATACGGATGTATTGACCGAACCCGCTTATTATACTGCGCTAGGGAACGTTGGTCCCGCTACAATTTATAATTGTTATAAGACAGAGCAAGAAATAGGGGATTTCCAGAATTCCTGTGCCGACCAAACGAAGAAAGTACATGCTGATGCATCTTCTTCGGGTGTGTTCATTACCGAGAACTGTTTCTCAGTATCCTTTACGTTCTGGGTATGAGATACCGGATCAGGATCCCGCTAATGTAATTTGTTACATGGGCTACAGAGAGATAGAGAACTGAGAATGGGTGATAAGTTTCAAGAGTTGGAAATGATGCAAGTGTTACAGCCAAGTCAGTTGGCAGTTATCACCCTGTATTACCAGAATACATTGATTCTGAACGAATGGTATTAGATACCGAACCTGATATACAACATCATATCAGTCTCTTTATTAGTAAAGAAGGATATAATTTTGTATTGTTGGATAATGTTTTGAACATTCCCTATATCAAGAGTTGATCGGTTCAGGCACGTTATCTAAAAGTATAGACGTTCTAAATCAAACCACAGTTCTTAACGTACGGAACACACACAAGAGGAAGAGTTCAGAAATGAACGAATCCTTCTTGAGGCATTGTAGACTAGGTCATATCAATGCGACCTGACTAGCTGAAGTTACATAAAGATGCATATTTAAATTAGTTTGGATTTACATCTTGTAAAACTTGCCAGTCATGTCACAAAGATAAGATGACCACAGCTCCGTTTATTGGAAACAGAGAAAGAGTTAGTGTACTCTTGAGATTGATACATAATGATGTATGATAGTCCCATGTCTACATATGCCAGGACAGCTTCTTTGTACTTCATTACATTGACTGATGATCTCTCAAGATTCAGACATATGTTCTTGTTGAAACACAAGTCCGAAACTTTTGAGATAATCACATAATATAAGTTAGAAGTAGAGAACCAAAAACGGGTATAAGTATTATGTCCTTTGATGTAATCAAGAAGGAGAATACTTAAGCACGGAATTCCTGGACTATTCCTGTCCTTTGATGAGTACTACTGAGTTGCTTATTTTCTTTGGGGTTATGCACTTGAGAAGTTGCATACCTATTGAATAGGGTTCCAACCAAATCAGATGTCTACCACTCCATATGTGATATGGTATGGGAAGAGCCCATCTCTTAAGCAAGTTAAGATTTGGGGTTGTCCGGCCTATGTCAAAAGCAAAATTTGGACAAGCTCGAGGCAAGATCAGATCTGTGGAAGTTTGTTGGATATCCCAAGCATTCGCAAGGGAATATCTTCTACCAAACTGAAGAACAAAAGATGTTTTGTTTTCTCAGCATGCCGCCTTTGGGAAAGAGAATTTCTTGTGAAGAAATTAGTGGTCATGAGGTAGAACTGGAAGTAGTTCCAGCTAAAACAAACTGCAGCTGATAATTTGGTAGAACCGGAGGATTCAATAGTTTCCAACGAACCTCAGCCTCTCCGCCGATCTGGTAGGGTTCTTCATCCACCTGAGAGATACTTTGGTTTCACTATGACAGTGGGAGCGAGGATTACATCATGAGATGATAACCCAACTAGTTTCGAGCAGTCCATCAGGAGTGGGACTCTGTGAGAATGGCTGGATGCTTAGCGGTCTGAGATGGAATCCTTAAACACCAATAAAGTATGGACTTTGGTTGCTTTATCTGATGGGTTAAATCCCCATCAGGAGCAAGTATATCTTGAGAAGATTACTTGGTGTACATAGAAAAGTTGAGACTTTCAAAGCTATGCTTAAGTCCATCCAGATCCTACTTGCCACTGCTACATACCATGACTACGATATCTGGTGGTTGGGTGTCATGACTGCTTTTCTAGATGATGATTTGGAAGAGAGTGTCTATAAGTACACATCCAGAAGGTTTCGTAGACGGTGGGAGCAGCGGAAACGTCTGCAAGATGTTTTATGTGATAAATCAGGCATCGCGGAGTTGGAACGTCTGTTTTGATGTGGTAGTCAAAGAGTTTGACTTCATCAAAATGGTATATGAACCTAGTATATACAAAAAGGTAGTAGGGAGTATGGTGGTGATCCTCATATAGTACGTGGATGACATACTCATGATAGGGAAGGAGTTTCCTATGCTACGCTCGGTCAATCTCCTCTTATCACAAAGATTCTCCATATAGGATCAAGGTGATACCTCCTAAACCCTGAGTTAAGGATCTATGAGATAAATCTAATTGGATGTTATGATTCTCATTAGTTGTAATGAGATGGTATCAATCGATCCTGGGAAGAATCACTGGAAAGGTTCCAGGGTGATAAGGACGACTGAATGTCAGTCGCACGCATTGTCTTTACTCTTAGTGGAGGGACGGTATGTTGGAAGAGTTCCAAGCTAGATACCGTGACTTACTAGACGATTAAAAGCAAGATACATCGTTACCAAGGATGCTACCAAAGAGGCAGTCTGGATATATATGAGTTCATGAGATGAATTTCGTTCCTACCATTGTGTGACAATGGAGTTGTGGCTTAGGCCTAGGAACCGCCGTCCCATCAGAGATCCAGACATAATCTTAGGCAGTATCACCTGATCATGGAGATGGTTGATCTCCAGGGAGATCGAGGTTAGGAGAGTAGACACAGAGGACAACAGCGCGGATCCACTCACAAAGGCCAATTTCCCAGAAGAGACTTTTATGGGATGATTGAGTATGAGATACTTCAACCACAGCTGATTGTTGGGTATGCGATACCACAACAGATGGCCCTAGTGCAAGTGGGAGATTATTAGTGATATGTATACCCTAGAGGCCATTACTGTACATATGATTTATTTTGTAGTGGATGCTTGGACATACTTTCTTAACATGATAGTATGCTATCTGGTTGCCCCTTATCTTAACATGTACTCTGATTGTCTCTATGTCACATGTTGATAAAGCCCTTAAGATGAGTACTTGACTACCAGGACTATGATGCAGATCATACTAGTGGGGACAGTGTAGTCGCCAAGTACATCCTTCAAATGTTCCTAGTCATGGGAGTACCGAGACAGGGCATCGATACTCCAGATTAGACTAGTGTATGCACTTCTTGACCCATATGATGGGCGATGGATGATCCCATGTCCATTGGTGTTTGACATCAGAGAAGGTATACGGGTGCTCAGTGGAGACTGGGTACACTGGACGGACTCGCCGAGAACTCCCAGATGGTATTATACCTCACGTCAGATGGCAGTTCTCTGGTGACACTGGTACAGGTTAGTCTGTAGACCCGAGATCATCATAGAGTCTTGTGTGATTCCCACTGTGCTTTGATTTCCATCATACTACGTCCAAGAAGGCATGCAAAACGGTGGCTTTTGGGTACAGTCCCCAATCACATGGAGGCAATGAGCGATAGGAGGGGTTTCGTCTCTCCCGGTATAGGGAGTTGATGTTGCGCTGTGTTCGATTGGCTATAACTGGAAATCCCTGGCCAGGGTTGCTGAGATTTACTGGTAAGTGTTATCAGTAGTTTCTCGAACTGTTATGGACCTCATATCGACACGACTTATCAAGCTACAAGGGTCTGACGTTTACCACCCCTAAGCGAGATATGCGACATATCAGACGAAGAGACCGGACTGTATGGGAGTGTTACTGATTGGATTCATAGGAGAATGTACAGGCTTGCTTGTTGACCTTCTGATCGCTCAATACCTGGGTGGCTGTTACGTTTAGTTGACCGCTTGCAGCTTGTGGGTGTTTGATATGATCATCACCTACTGCCGGCGTATTGACGATTCTTTAGAGTCCTACACTGAGGTTTCCTGGCTCAAGCAAAACGGAGTAGGAGCACATATGTGATATGTGCGGGACCGGGAATAATATGTGTATGCGATACCGTATTAGATTCTCGCGATATGAGATATCGGCCGGGTATATGTGATATAGCCGGGTCATCGGATCAAGTGTTGATTCGATGAACTGATACAGATTATATTAGTCGGTTATATGCGATATAGCCGGATTATCGGATCAAGTGTTGATTCGATAATTTAATGTATAATTATATATGTGATATATTAAGTTACATTAACTAATATAAGCTCACTTAAAGATTCTTTTTCTCACTTGGATAATACATTGATATATATGTGATATATGTTATTTGTATTATTTTATTTTGTTACAAAAATATATTATATATGTGATATATAATATTGTAACAAGTTAGGGTTACAAATGCAACATGATTTGTCGAGTTTAAATAAGTTAGGGTTTGATTTGGGTTAGCTTTTTCATGAAACTTCTAGAAGCTTTATTTTGTTTTAAGCTTAGATATTTTGTATAGATATTTTCTAACCCAACCCAAGCCCTTTACTCTAGTTAATTCTCTACAAGGGTTAAGCCTTCATTCTTAACCCATGGTTGATTTGTAACCACAACAATGATTTCATTATTCATCACAAAAGGTTTTGCTTCATCTTCTTCTTTCTTTCTTCATGAAGAAAACCTACACTAGCTTTTTCTTTTGTGATGTTTATAAGTGAGAAACTGAAAACAAAAGAGAGCTAAATTCCTACTTCATCATCGTCATCTATTCTAGCCACTTAGATTAGGGTGTTTGCTTTGCTAATACTTGATTAGTGAAGCAAGAGCTTGGGTTTGAGATTCTTCAAGATAGATCATCTTAGTAATTGAAGATTGGAAGCAAGTTTGCATCTTTCTCTTCATGGAGCCTCTCTAGAGTCCGGGTACATGATGATCGCGGCGAAGGGACCTCAACACGGAGCTTATGAAGTGAAGGAACGGACTACAAAGGTTGTAATCCCTAACTCTTAGATGTAAAGTTGTTTACATGCTTTGTTATTCCTAATACTCTAGTTAAGATCTTGGTTAGGGTTTGTTTAGCACCCCAAAAATTTTAAAGCAGCATGATTGATACTTGCCAAAACCTATACAAGGTGCTAAGCTAACCCTACACCTAGTCCAACCGGACATATACTAAACGAGTTGTAGTGTAGTCAAAACGTAGAATGTGAGGGTAAGAAAATGTTAATGGGGAAATGTGAATGAAGGGTGGTTGCAATGGAATTCTAGCGACAAATGGCAAGTTTTTGTAAAAATATGTTTTGTGTTTTTTTTTGTTTTTTTTCATAAAGAGGTTTGCAAAAGATTTTGTACGGAACTACGACATATTTTCAAGCAATCACAATTTAAACATGCACAATCAAGCCTAGAGGTAGGGTCTCCTAAGTCAACTAGACTGCTCCTAACTGGTCCAAAGCGACAAGTTGTGAGATATCCCTCAAATCGCCTCTTCACCGCCAATTGTGGCCAGATAAGCACAAGTGAAGAAAGGAGGGTTCCGCTCACGAATCACCGTGAGACGGGCCTTTTAAAGTTACCTTTCTCACTTGTCTAGCCTAGGCACCACAAAGTCAGGTTTAGATAAACGACTGAATGCCTACAACCTTCCTCTGTCCTACTGAGCGCGACAGTCCTTAATTGGCTGAGTCTAGATATTTTTTAATTAGCTCAAGGTTGATGCATATGCTTTTTGTAATTTCTGGGGTCTTGGGAAGGGTAATGAAATCCCCACCCAATCTGAGTTGGTGTTATAGCCCCTTAGATTCCGTTTTAAATATGCAAAGCAATTAACACACAAAATCTAAAACACTTGCCAAAAATATTTTCTTTTTATTTGCGGCGCAAAGAATCCTGCACAAAAATGATTTATTGGCAAGGGAGAAGAAATTTTGCGCAAAGAACCCTGCAGGAAAATTTTTTTAGTGGAGTGCAGAGGGTAGGAGGAGAAAAAGTATACTCACAGAGAGTTTTAAAATAGGTGACGTCACCTGTTTGACCGCGGTTCCGCGGTCAAACCCCTACTTTAGCCGCGGTTCCGCGGTGGTTCAGTTGGATCAGACCGTCAAAACTTTTCTGTGTGCTGTTATGGTTCTCCTCTGTTTGTTCAGATCCTCTGTTTCTTGATTTGTTCACTGGGCTTGCTCCAGATCTGAATCAGTCCATCTTCTTTTCCTGCACAATTCACACAAAACCAATCAAAAATAACAAGATGATTTTTTTATGTGTTTTTTTTATTTTTTTATTTTTTCAATTTTTATATTTTTTATTTAATTAACCCGAAATTACAAAAAGAAATAAACTACCGTTTCCCCAGCAGCGGCGCCATTTGATTGATGAGGATTTTCTGTGTTTAAATTTACCGCAATCAAGACGGTGTCGCTTGGTAGCTAGCCGGTTGAGTACGAGTTGGTCCATAGGGAAAAGGTGTTCTTTTCTTTAAGTTCTAACGAGTTAAGTCCTATTTGTGGTAGGTTTTGTTTTAAGATCTAAGAATGAGATTAAATTGATTTAAAGTCTTGCTAGGGTTAAGATTAGGTTAGTTTGAAATATGGATTCTTCTCACTGCTAACAATGCCCTAGTTAAATAAATATAGGTGTTAGGGTAATAGTCAATAAAGGGGATTAGCACAACTAGGAAGAAACGTAGTTTCTTCCTTTTAGTCCTTGTCTGTCCATTCTTAATTCTTAGCCTTAATCTCTGGTTAATTCAAGCACAACCGGTCTAACTAGAGAATCACCGCTATCTTGTAAGATAGGGTGCCGTAGTGAGCGGTGTTTGGTTAATTTAAATAGAGTCCGAATTAATTAAAATTATATGGGCAAGGAAAGGAGTGAGAGAGATTTCCTTCTCTCAAACCTTCCCTATCCTAACCCTAATAAGTGAGGAATTACTCACTCATTATGAAGTTAATAATAAAATTCATTTTTATAATTTTTATATTAGAAAACTAAATTGCAGATAATAAAAGAACAGATAAAAATTGCAAGAATTAAATTCAAATAATAAAAGAATGCGAGATAAAAATAAAAATACCTTTATTGATGACCTCTTAACAAGTGCATTACAACTGGAATTAAAATTTTAATCTAGAAATTAAAAAGAGGCATAAAAACTATAGAGAGGCATCCTCAAAAGAGGCTCCCTAAAAGAGGCATGTTTTCATTTGGCTTTTGGCTTTCCTATTTATAGATAGAAAAAACCCTAGATTACAATCTGATCCATACACGAATTTACAAGACTACCCTAAGAAAACCGGGTCAAAGCACCGACACCCACCGACACGTGCACTATATGGCCGCGAAACCGCAGCAGAAAGGCATGTTTGGCCGCGGTTCTGCGGCCAATTGGTGGGATCTCTGGTTCAACTTCTCAGGCTGCTTCATGTTGCTTTTAACTCCTGTTTTCTTCACTTGGTTCCTCAGAATCTCTTCTATTTTCTTCCAAATTTCCACGGTGAAGAATATTTTGGACTTTTACCGTGAGCTTTGCGTTTGAAGTCTTGAATCTTGTGCTGCCCTTGTGCTTTGTGCATTGACCTGTCTACTGATCTTCATTTGTTCCTGGAACTGGTAGGCGGCATCATACGGATTCTTCTATTGTTGGTCGTAGTCTCACATTTGTAGCGTCTTTTTCATGAATTTCACTGTAATGATCTGAGAACCTGTAACCTGCAACTATTTAGCAGATATGGATCAAAAACACCTATTTATATGTAATATGAATAAGAATGGGTGATATAATAATGCAAAATTCTGATATGAACAGTCTTCAACTATCATCCCAAGATCTTAGGGGCTTCCTTGATCAACCTTGATGTTCGGTCTCCCTCCATCGAAGATGATCCACCCGAGAGTCTATGCAACGAGCTCCAACTTTATATCTGAGGCAACTAGGGCACCTAAATCGCCACTCTAGATACCGTAGATGAAGTAGAGAGTGATGAATGATTAATTTGTTGACACCCAAGGATTCTCAACTTATGAGAGGGTTTAGATGGAGCTAGAGGAAGAAGAGGATGCCATAAGAATGAGGTGTTGAGAGCAACTCAAGAGAGAGAAAAAGAAATGAATAATAGCTTGAATTTTGTTGGTTGTGTGAGTGTGATAAGAAATAATAGAGCCATCACATAAATGTTCATGTCTCCAAAATATCTTAGTCAACTAAAAATATCTCAAGTCAACATAATCTCACAACAAACAAAAACCCTAAGCATGCTAGAATTGTAACTATGGGTCATTAATTAGCCATGCCACAAAAATGAAATAAACACCTCATCCTACACCTCAATAACCTTTTAATCCAAAAAGGTCTAAACCATGATGAGGTGTAATCTTCTAAAAGTAATCCTGTAATAAATTACAAGAATGTATATACATACCCGCATCCGTATTCTGAAGAATACGAATACTAAGAGACGAAAATAATCTAACAAATATAGTCCTAGGATCCGGCTTAACCGAAAGCCCACTAGTATTATCCGTCCGAACATCATCCATGCACAAATACACGTATGTGATCGAACCCTGCCGTAAAACCATACAGTCTCTACATCGTTTCGCCCGAAGTAGGGAAACCCTCTGTGTGTGACTCTAAAGACTCGTCAATACACTGGCAGTGGGTTTAACCACAAGTACGTCAGCGGCACTAGTTGTACGTAACGGCTACCCAGGTATTGAGCGAAAGGAAGGCCGACAAGCAAACTTATCCTGAAACCCCTACTGAGCCTGACAGCATAACGTTTCTGAAATCGTTATGCGAATTTTTCCGTTTTAAGGTAAAATAGTCGGTATTTTCCGTTTTAACCCGATTGTGATCAAACTTCTGTATAGACTTGTTTGCAACTAGTTTTACTAGAATGAAGCTAGTTTGTGGGTTTTGTAGGTCATTTGGAAGTTTTGGTTCACTTTGAAAATTTTCCCTAATTAAAATATTATTTTAAGTTTTTAATTATGCACTTAATTAGTGGTAATTACAATTTTGGTTTGGGTTATTACTTCTAATGTGAATCTATGCTAATCTAATCACTAGATTAATCTTAATCCATCTATGCCAAAATATCTTGATATTTGTGATTAAAAAATGAAATTTTAAAGAAAGGAAATAGGTGGCATAAGATATTTAGTGCATTTATGAGCATTTATTGTTATTTTTCACTAGAAATTTCCTTTCATTTCACAAAACCCCCTCATTTTCTTGCCTTGGCCGAAACCCTGGCCCTTGCTGCCCTTCTCTCTCCTTGCCTCATTTTCGCTCCAAAAGCTTCAAAAAAATTCATCAAAAATCAAGAATTTATCCCACAAACTCCAAATTAAATTCATACCCAATATTCCTTAAGCCTAAACTAGCTTTGATCTTCATGAAAGACTTCATTTTGGATGACAAAGTTTGGGTTTTGTTGCTAAAAATTGTGACATAGTTTGTGAGGTATAAATCCTAACCCTAATCCTTTATTGTTGCTTAAATCCTTATAGCTTGCTTATTTAAGTGTTTATTATAGCTTTAATTTCATGGTTAGAAAATTCATGATAATTATTATGAAAATCAAATTAGGGTTTTGATTTGTCAAAATGGTTAAGCAAGATGTGTAGACTTGGAAAAGTTAAGCAAATTGTGAGAATGTTATTTATTATTTTTCCTAAATGTCTAATTAAGCTTAATTACAAACTAAGTTTTTACTAATGCATATTTGGGTGGGATTAAAATTGTGGAAATAGTTTGGGTAACTTAATTAAGCTACTTGGCGATGTTTGTGATCGCTAGAATTTGTGTTAACTTTTAGACTTGAGCTAAAATGTTATAAAATGCTTACTAGGTTTTTGGTAAAAGTTAGACGTGGGTTTTAATGGACATGGTGATGATGTATATATTTTTATCTACGATAATTATATGTGTTGTGAATGAGTATTGGTACGATTGGATTTTTGGCGTGGCAGTTTTCATGTATAGCGACCCTAGTTATGGTTTTGGCTATGTTTTCTGGTATTAGGATTTCTTGGTTTTGCGACTGGATATTGTATTTGGTCGTTGGACATTTGTACGTCAACGACGAGGGTTGTTTGGTTGTTTTGCATACGTAGGCTATAGGTTCTAACCTATGAGCGCACCGCGTACCGTTCTTGGATTTCGAAATTTGATGTTAATAGTTTTGGGAATTCCTATTGATTGTAGGTACCTTCGCGTGGATTCCGTGATGACGAAGCGCATCGACTAAGGCTAAGCGAGGAGTTTAGCAGGTGAGTAGATTTATATATATGAGGGAAGTCGGGTGGATGGCGTATAACACCCCCGCTGCCATTGATATGGAATATCGTTTGATTATATTATCCTGATAAATGATATGCGACGGACATGATTGTAGGATTTACAAATGATAATATGATAGAAGTTGATACTAATGGACATAATTGACATATGAGAATATGGTATGATAAGTGAATCATGATGGCTACAAATTGAAAGAGAACAAGTATGCCGTTTATATAATGTGATGCGAGATATTAATGTGATGAACGAGTATACGATGTGATATGATGACTTAGTGTGATATGTCGTTATATGGATTTCGAGTCGATATGAGATCTTTGATACCTTTGTAGGTCCTGATACGAGATTGACATGGATGTGACCTGAGAGATAGGTATATATATATAGATAATGTTTTGCATATTGAGTAATATGCTGTACAAGACTTAGATCTGTACCCCCGATGTTGTATAGGTTGATAGAATCCCTATTCGTTTAATGCCGCCATACATGGATTACCGTACGCGATGAGTTTTACATGTTGATTTATCCATACCCTTGTTTAGAGGATACCGTACAATGGATTGTACCATACGTGATGTTATGAGGCTAGATGCCGATTGATAGACTCACCGACTCGGTCATGTTAGATACGTATACCTTATCGAATTTAGTTCACAATGTGCATTATGCTGCATAAATATTATTCTCATTGCATTTCATATACCTATGTTAGTACACCTACACCATTATCGATGATGCGTATGTTACACTTACACAGATTTGTCGGCTCACACACTTCATCATCGATAATTGCTATGTCACTACACAGTAGAACTGCTACATCATGCTATGATATACTTGATATGCTCACATCATTATGCTATGTTGCATGATATACTTGCTACAGCTACATGTACCTTATGCATACATACTGACATGTACACCCATATATCTTGCTATAGCTGTATATACCCCTAAGTGGTGTTGTATAGTCATTTGATATTGAGACGTTGATTATTGTGCTATTTTGCTTATGAGATACAGCATACATACCTGCTTACATGTAGATACACTTATCTTGCTATAGTTACATGTACAACTCATATGATGCTGCACTTGATTTCGGAGGATTTGGGAACCGCATGATATATTTTAAAACTGGATTCATTTAAAAGAGCGGTTTTCCCTTAATATGCTCATATTGCTGTTTTATGTTGCATATATCAGTTTTCATGGATTTACGTATTTAGATATGGATTTCATGTGATTTATGGATTTGAGAACCGTGGGGGTGTTTCAAAAAACTATTTATTGTTTAAAAACCCGGTTTCTCTTGATAGATATTTCAGTGCATCTACCATGAGATTTCTCGGTTCTGAGATTTATGATATATACCCGATGCGAGGAGTGTAGTGGGCCATGTGCGGGTACATGGTGGAGCCCGATATGGTTCCCCTCGGCAAGAAGTTCGCAGATGATAGGCGATGTGCCTAGAAGACTGGGCAAGTACCTACCGGTGATAGTATTTGGACTCAGCGGTTATCATGGGGATACTGACCGGAGTGATGTACAGACATGACATCAGGGCCAGTCGTGGGGACGGTGCCTGAGGCATGAGGATTTACGTGTCGATGCTAGACACGGCTTTCATGATGTTTCGAGTGTCGAGGTTAGACACTCAGGTTTCCATGATTTTGTTGTGTCATTGATGGACACACATTCTTTGATATCCTCATATTTACCTGCATATGTTTTTATGATATTTACATACAGGAGTTGTTGTGTCAGTGGTTGACATGTGGACGAGATCCACTGCATACATGCATTGATTTTATTGTTGGACGAGATCCACCTACATACATGCATTGATTATATTGTTGGATATTATCCACTTCCTGATAGGCATTTATTATGTGTTGGCACTTATGAAGATACGGTCACCCTAAATATCATAGTATTACCTTTATGATATAGTTAACCTAGGAATCATTGTTTATTTCGATTTCTACCTGGTGAAGTTTTTCTATTCACGAGTTGGCAACTCACCCCCGTTGTGCCACAGTTCTTGTCACGACCCGCAGGGTACGGAACGTGACAGGCACTTAAGTTTACGAAACGTCTAAAGACGTCCGTAAAATAAGTAAGCCAAAGCCCAGAAAACAAAACCAATTAAGCAAAAGAGTGAAGAAAACCCAATCAATTGAAAGCGAGTTTATCAAATAAGTCATGTAAAACCCTTTTTAAAAACAATACCATTTTTTCCGAAAATTTCGGCAGAGTCTCCTTTGTAAATACTGGCCCCCAAAATGGGTACAACAAAATATATATGAATCCAACAAAATAGGGCATCCCCAAGCGGGAGCTAGCTCTTCGCCACAAGGCGGTCACAAATCCCACGCAATATAAAACGACAGCATGCAAAATAATCATAATGAAGCATAAGAAAAACAGCATGTCGACTCATGTGAGCTCGACCCCAAAATACAGCATAAAAGTCCACAACCTCACAGTCTCATCTCTAAGTCAAAATACAACAATACTGGTAGATACAGTAGATGGAGTGCACTAGATACAAAGAATATACAAGGTGGTACAAAAATAGTAACATAACCCACCTAAGAGCAAAACCTCGAGTCCAGGCAAAGGAGGCAAAAGAACAAGTGCGCCCGCCGCTACTGTACTGACGGAGCGGACCTGCAAAAGACTGTGGCACAACGGGGGTGAGTTGCCAACTCGTGAGTAGTAAATAACACCTACAAAGGCTATCGTATGCATGCACACAAGCATCCTAGCATCTAAAATACAGGTATGAATGGGTGCACTAGCAGGTGTGTATACAACATCAGTGTACGAATATGTATGCAACATGAATATCTGAGGTCTCAATAGGTATATATAAGAAACATTTATCTCCTTTTGTTTTTGAAACTCTTTTAGAATGCCAGCATAATACTCAAAGAATCGACGAGAACCGGTGTCCAGCAACGACACCCAAAAGCTGTCTCAAACCTCATAAATGTATCTCTGGCCTCAGCCGTCCGGCTGACCCATCTCAAATATCAATATCTCATCATCTAGCGGCCACGGTCAGTATCCTCTGGATATCCGCCGTCCCAAACAGTCACCGGTAGGTAATCCGTCCCCTGCCAGGCTCAACGTCAACACCACATTCCTCTTGCCCCGGGGTACCTTACCGGGCCCACCATGTACCCGTGACGGTTCCTCCACTCCTCGACACGGATTTCCAAAACCACAGCAAACTCATGGTGGACGACACTTACATCACTGGAAAACCGCAATTTACATATTTTAAAAAATATAGTAAGTTTAGAAATTTTGCGGCTTTCCCCCGAAATCCAGAAATATCATAAAATCTCAAGAAATCCTCATAAATGCATATGTCAATGATAATGAATGCATATGGTATCAATAATCAAGTTGCGATGTGTGATTAATAGATTAGGCATGAACAATTAATATGATGAAGTACATGCACATGAATAGCAATCCTACGGTTTCATTTTTTGGAATTAAAGGCAATAGCACAAGTTTAAGTATCAATTAGTAAAAGGTTTCAATTTAAAGGTTATCTAGTGTGGTGGCATGGCAATTACCAGGGTGTGTGTGTAAGCATGAATAGTGCTCGTGCTGCATATAAAAACCCTGGAAATGGTGCAGGTGTCCTATAAAATGGTTTCGTATAGGTATGTCAATATAATGCATGGATGCAGCAAATAATCAAATAAGTATTTCACCCCTAATTACTAACATCACTAAGGATCTTGTAAGTTACTAAAACTATCGGGCGGCTTGCGCCATCCAACGATAGTCCCCCGTAGATGTTACATCTACTCACCGGAATCCCTGGCTAGCTGTGTCCAATCACCGCTTTCCCCTTTCGCGCCGCGTCTGACGTCTCCGCGACCGAACCTGGAATTTACATCAATACCAAACATAAGGTTACTTATCAAGAACGACGCAAAACCCAACGAAACTACTAAAGTTCACTAGCTAGGTACAACGTGCGCAGGGTGCGCGGAACATACGCGAAAATCGCAAAAACTGCCAAAAAACGCCGATTTGGTCGCCCGGCAAAACTAAAACCCGACTACTCAAAACTCCGCGCTCACGCATCCTAAACTTCATAGGAGATGCTAAAAACATCCCCAAGGTATCACAAATAATTCACCAAATAATTTTAATAAAAACCTAGTAAGCACAAACTAGCAATTTTGGTGCAAAAATCGAAACTTAGCGATACGGTTATCACAATCCAACACAATATCCAACCACACAACAAGCAATCTACAAACACTATAATTACAACACATTAGCAAAGATTCAAAACCTATTTTCCATAAACAACCATTACTTGAATTATATAACCTAGCAATTCTTAATCCAAACTATATATGAAAACCTTAAATTAACACTAATTTATAACTCAATTAGCAAGTTAACCTTCTAGATTAGGTTAGCAAAACAACTAGATAAAAAATTAGATTTAATCAACTAGATAATGGTTTCTAAACCCTAATTCAACTCATTAATCATGCTTCACAACCCATTTTCCATACATAAACCCTCTCTTGAAATTCCTAAAACAACAATTTACAACCAAAATCAAACTTTTAAAATTAACTAAATTAGCATAATTTGAAGACCACATAAACAAGGTAACTTCTGATTTGTTTGTGTAGGAACTAGCAAGCAAAATAAATTTAATTAACCACATAATGGTGTGCTAACAAACCCTAGTTTAAAACAAACTACTCTTTTAGAAACTAGATTAGAAATTAACTAAACTTTTAACACTAAAACCATATAATTAAAGGAATTTAGCCAAAAGAAATTAACTTGATGGAAATTATACCTCAATTTGAGATCTAGCAAGAATAAATTTGCTCCAAATGATGGCCTCAAGCATCAAGATCCAAGCTAGGGAGGTGAAGGAAAAGAAAGATGAAGGATGGGTTTAATTTGTAAGCTTGAAATTGCAATTTTTGTTGAATTAAACATGAAGAATTTTGAATAAATGAAAAGAAAAGAGATGAAGAGGAGGGAGTGCAGGTTTCGGCCAGATTAGAGGAAGGGGGAGGGGTGTGGGTGTGTGGGAAAGGTCAAGAGTTAACTCCCCAAAAGTCAATGCACCATACTTCAACAACTATATTTAAAATAAATTCCTAAACAAAACAATTCCCCACATGAAAGAAAATCAATGGTGAGGCCAGAAATTTCTGGACTTGATCAAGGTGGGGCTGTCCTAGGGCTGAGGGAAGAGAGAGAGGGGTTTTACAAAAGAAGTTTTATGCAAAAAGACCCCCTACAAGTCAAAAATTGCAAGTTTTAGCTTAAAATTCAATAATTTCGCTTTCTATACTAAAAATTAGTTAAAAATCAAAATAAAATACTAAAAATTTATGTTACCACTAGATTTTAATTATCATAATTTTAAATATTAAAATTAGCCCGGAAAAATTTGTATTTATCGCTACTTTAATGTATTTTCTTACCGGCTTAAAATAATATTAAAAAATTGAAAAATAGGGAAAAAATTTTAAACGACCAGAATTTCATAAGTAACTCATTAGCTACTAAAAACAAGCGATTACCTATCCATTTTAGGTATAATTAGCCCTAAAATGCAAAATAACGAGAAAGACGGTTTTCGGAAAAATACCGAATTTTCACCGATTTTCAGGAAAACCCCAAAACGACTTTTCAAGAAGCTACAGTCTTCCCCCCTTAAAGAAATTCGGTCCCCGAATTTAAAAATATAGCTACGCGTACCTTCGAAGAGATGGGGATATTTCTTCCTCATCTCGCCCTCGGTCTCCCAGGTAACCTCCTCGTTGCTCGGGCTACGCCAAAGGACCTTGACGGTTGGTATAATCTTCGATCTCAACTTCTTCACCTGCCGATCCAGGATGGCCACCGGCTGCTCTGCAAAAGAAAGGTCGCGCTCTAGCTGGACTATCGGGTGCTGAATCGCATGCGAAGGGTCGTGAAGGTACTTGCGGAGCATCGAAACATGGAAGACGGGGTGAACATCGGGAAAGCTGGGTGGAAGAGCCAAACGATATGTAACTGCGCCGACATGCTCAAGGATCTCGAAAGGACCTACGAATCTAGGGCTAAGCTTCCCCTTTTGCCCAAAACGCATCACGCCCTTCATCGGAGAGACTTTCAGAAAAACATGGTCGCCAACTGCGAACTCTAATCTGCGACGGCGCCTGTCTGCATAGGATTTCTGTCTGCTCTGAGCTGCCCTCATCCGGTCTCGGATCAACTGTATCTTCGCTGTCGTCTCCTCAACAAGCTGCGGCCCCAAAATACTGCTCTCGCTGAGCTCTGTCCAACGAACGGGCGATCTGCATCTCCTCCCATACAATGCCTCGAAAGGTGCCATCTGAATAGTATCCTGGAAGTTGTTGTTGTAGGAGAACTCCACTAGAGGTAAATGACGATCCCAGCTACCACCAAAGTCTAAAACGCACGCTCTGAGCATGTCCTCGAGAGTCTGAATGGTCCGCTCTGACTGTCCGTCTGTCTGCGGATGAAACGCTGTGCTGAAGCTCAAATGAGTGCCCAAAGCCTCCTGAAGTCTCTGCCAAAGTTGGCTGGTGAACTGAGTGCCTCGATCTGACACGATACAAGTCGGTACACCATGTAGTCGTACGATCTCGTCAATATAGAGCTGAGCATACTGAGCGAAGCTGAAAGTCGTCTTCACTGGCAGGAAGTGAGCCGCTTTCGTCAATCTATCCACGATCACCCAGATGGAGTCGTACCCTCGACTGGTCCTGGGTAGACCCACAACGAAGTCCATCGAAATCTGTTCCCATTTCCACTCTGGAATGGGTAACGGCTGTAGCTCTCCTGCGGGCCTCTGGTGCTCGGCCTTGACTTGCTGACAAGTCAGGCATCTCGAAACGAACTCCGCAATGTCCCTCTTCATCCCGTCCTACCAGTAGGTCTCTCTCATATCATGGTACATCTTGGTGGAACCGGGGTGGACACTATACACTGATCGGTGTGCCTCCTCAAGAATGTCGCGCCACAATCCATCAGCATCTGGTACGCACAGTCTAGATCCATATCGTAAAATCCCCTGATCGTCAACCACGAACTCGGAAAATCTGCCCTGTCCCATCTGTGCCATGATCTCTGAGCAACGGTCGTCACTGCGCTGTGCCTCACATATACGGTCAAGCAACTGTGGGCGTGCACGAACATGCGCGAGCTGTCCCCCTGTCTGAGTGAACTCGAACTCAACTCGGCTGTCGCATAACATCTGCCAATCTGCTGACGACTGCCTCTGCACTGTGCGCAAAAAGGATAGACTACCCCCGGGCCTCCTACTCAACGCATCTGCCACCACATTCGCCTTGCCGGGGTGATATAAGATCTCGCAGTCGTAGTCTTTCACCAACTCCATCCAACGACGCTGTCTGAGGTTCAGGTCTCGCTGCTGAAATATGTACTTTAAGCTCTTGTGATCGGTGAATATCTGACACGACTCGCCGTACAGGTAATGTCGCCAAATCATCAGTGCAAAGACCACTGCAGCCATCTCCAAATCATGAGTGGGGTAGTTCTGTTCATGCTTCTTCAACTGCCGAGAAGCATAAGCGATTACCCGGCCATGCTGCATCAATACGCATCCTAATCCCACTCGCGAAGCATCACAGTAGACAACAAATCCGCCTGATCCCGAAGGCAAAGATAATACCGGCGCCGTAGTCAAACAAGTCCGTAGCTGCTGAAAACTGCGCTCGCACTCCTCTGTCCAGACGAAAGGAACTCCCTTCCGGGTCAAACCGGTCAACGGTGCAGCTATACGGGAGAAGTCCTGAACAAAACTCCTGTAGTAGCCCGCCAGGCCTAGAAAACTACGGATCTCAGTAACCGATGTAGGTCGGGGCCACTGCTGAACAGCCTCAATCTTCTTCGGGTCCACACAAATGCCGTCTCTCGTAACCACGTGACCCAAGAATCCGACGCTGTCCAGCCAGAATGCACACTTGGAGAACTTCGCGAACAGCTGGTGCTCCCTCAGAGTCTGTAACGTAATCCGCAAGTGCTGCTCGTGCTGCTCTCTGCTCCGGGAGTACACCAAGATATCGTCGATAAACACGATGATGAACAAGTCAAGATACGGCCTGAATGTACGGTTCATCAAATCCATGAATGCTGCTGGGGCGTTGGTGAGTCCGAACGACATCACCAAAAACTCGTAGTGGCCGTAGCGCGTGCGGAAAGCTGTCCTCGGTATATCCTCCTGTCGAACTCGCAGCTGATGGTATCCTGATCGCAAGTCGATCCTCGAAAAATACCCCGCACCCTGAAGCTGGTCGAACAAATCATCAATGCGCGGCAACGGATATCTGTTCCGAACGGTAACTTTGTTCAGCTGGCGGTAGTCGATACATAAGCGCAAACTTCCATCCTTCTTCTTGACAAACAGGACCGGAGCACCCCACGGAGAAACACTCGGTCGAATAAGCCCCTTATCTAAAAAATCCTGCAACTGATCCTTCAGCTCTCGAAGCTCTGCCGGGGCCATCCGATAAGGCGGTATAGAAATAGGCCCCGAACCAGGAATCAAATCAATGCAGAACTCAACATCGCGCTCAGGCGGTAGCCCAGGTAGCTCATCAGGGAAAACATCAGGGAACTCACAAACTACCGGGACCAGGTCCAACGGAACCTCTGCAGCTCGAGTATCACAAATAAACGCTAAGAATCCCTGACATCCCTTCCGCAAGAGCTGACCAGCGCGAAGAGACGAAATTAAGCTGGGAAGGGTGACACTGCGGTCTCCCTGAATAACAAGGACTGGCTCTCCCGGAAAGCTAAATCTGACTGCCTTCTCACGGCAGTCCACCGAAGCATAACAAATGGCTAGCCAATCCATGCCCAGAAGCACATCAAAGTCCAACATATCGAGGAGAATCAAATCAACTGATGAATCCCTCTCCCCGATACGAACGGAACACAAACGAAAAACAAAACGAGCGACAAACGACTCGCCTACCGGAGTAACAACAACAAGCGGCTGATCTAACGACGACGACTCACGGCCCAACATCGGTGCAAAGTGTGTAGATACATACGAATGTGTGGAACCTGGGTCGAATAATACCCGTGCGTCGAAAGAACAAACTGGCAAGGTACCTGTCACAACGGCATTGGATGCCTGCGCATCCTGCGGTGTCAAAGCAAAAACTCGGGCCTGTCCTCCACCGATAGCGGGCTGACCTCGACCTCGGCCTCTGCCTCCTCGTCCTCTCTGAACAGGACCGCCGCGTCCACGGCCTCTGGGTGCACCTAACTGGCGTGGAGCATCGCCGGTGGTAGGAAGTAGGGCTATCTGAGGAGGGGGTGGTGATGGTGGCAGGGTCACATGCGGAACTGTCGCTGCTCCCTGTCGTCTCGCCGGACAGTCTCTGACAAGATGGTGCAAACTCCCGCACCCTAAACACCCTGGCGACGGCTGCTGCCCCTGGGGATAAGAACCATATAACTGTCCCCGCCCAAATCCTCTGCCAGGCCTATCTCTCGGAAGGAATCTGGCGCGCTGCCTCTGAGACGGTATCTCGGTGCGAATCCTCTTCGGCCTAGAAACGGCCGAAGTCCGTGATATGCATGCCTCCATCCGCAATGCCGTATCCATAGCAGCTGAATAAGTGTCATAGTGCTGGGCGCCAATGGCAAGATATAGCTGGGCATCAAGTCCCTGTACGAACCTCTTCACCATCTTCTCCTCGGTATCCACCAAATACTGAGCATATCGGGATAACTGTGTAAACTGGATGTCATACTCAGACACCGTCATCCCAGGTGTCTTGACTAAGGCCTCGAAGCTACGAGCTCTGGCGTCACGAACGCTCTCTGGAAGGAAACGGGCTAGAAAGACCGCTGTAAACTCGGACCACGTCATAGGCGGTAGACCTGCAGCTCGACCTCTCAAGACTGACTCCCACCATGTCTGCGCGAGACCCTCTAGTCGGAAACTCGCAAGCTCTACCCATCGATCATCCGAACATCTCAGCGAACGGCAGATCCTGGCTAAACTGTCAAGGAACGTCTGTGGGTCCTCCGCTGCCTCGGTGCCGGTGAATACTGGAGGTCTCAGCCTCATGAAATCCTGTAGTGAAACCGGAATGGCCACGGTGGTAGTAGTAGGAGCAGGTATCATGGTCGTCTGTGATGTAGTAGGTACGTCATCCGGCCTCGGTGTACGACTGGCTGCAACTAGGGATCCTACCATCTGACGTAGCTCCTGCATGCCTCCCATCATCTGTCGCAACTCCTCCATACCAGTCTCGAGCCTATCCATACGGCCTGGGGAAGGTGGATCGGTCTGTCCCTGCGGCGTAGGCATACCACCCTGCTCAGTCCTAGTCTCGGACGAGCCAGCTCGAATCTCGTCTCTGGCGGCAGCCCTCTGTGCCCTCGTAGCCTTCGGCGGCATAGTGGCTGTTACAGGAAAACGGATAGTAAGAACAGTGCAAGAAGGAATTTTCAAGCAAGTATATCCTAAAGTCACTTAGGCGGAGTACCGTATCGTAAGTATGCCGCGGACATACGCACGCTACGTTACCCTGCTTAAGTCACTTACTCCATCTACCAAGGGTCATCCTACACTCAAAAAGGTAAAACCTATCACTCTGATACCAACTTTGTCACGACCCGCAGGGTACGGAACGTGACTGGCACTTAAGTTTACGAAACGTCTAAAGACGTCCGTAAAATAAGTAAGCCAAAGCCCAGAAAACAAAACCAATTAAGCAAAAGAGTGAAGAAAACCCAATCAATTGAAAGCGAGTTTATCAAATAAGTCATGTAAAACCCTTTTTAAAAATAATACCAATTTTTCCGAAAATTTCGGCAGAGTCTCCTTTGTAAATACTGGCCCCCAAAATGGGTACAACAAAATATATATGAATCCAACAAAATAGGGCATCCCCAAGCGGGAGCTAGCTCTTCGCCACAAGGCGGTCACAAATCCCACGCAATATAAAACGACAGCATGCAAAATAATCATAATGAAGCATAAGAAAAACAGCATGTCGACTCAAGTGAGCTCGACCCCAAAATACAGCATAAAAGTCCACAACCTCACAGTCTCATCTCTAAGTCAAAATACAACAATACTGGTAGATACAGTAGATGGAGTGCACTAGATACAAAGAATATACAAGGTGATACAAAAATAGTAACATAACCCACCTAAGAGCAAAACCTCGAGTCCAGGCAAAAGAAGCAAAAGAACAAGTGTGCCCGCCGCTACTGTACTGACGGAGCGGACCTGCAAAAGACTGTGGCACAACGGGGGTGAGTTGCTAACTCGTGAGTAGTAAATAACACCTACAAAGGCTATCGTATGCATGCACACAAGCATCCTAGCATCTAAAATACAGGTATGAATGGGTGCACTAGCAGGTGTGTATACAACATCAGTGTACGAATATGTATGCAACATGAATATCTGAGGTCTCAATAGGTATATATAAGAAACATTTATCTCTTTTTGTTTTTGAAACTCTTTTAGAATGCCAGCATAATACTCAAAGAATCGACGAGAACCGGTGTCCAGCAACGACACCCAAAAGCTGTCTCAAACCTCATAAATGTATCTCTGGCCTCAGCCGTCCGGCTGACCCATCTCAAATATCAATATCTCATCATCTAGCGGCCACGGTCGGTATCCTCTGGATATCCGCCGTCCCAAACAGTCACCGGTAGGTAATCCGTCCCCTGCCAGGCTCAACGTCAACACCACATTCCTTTGCCCCGGGGTACCTTACCGGGCCCACCATGTACCCGTGACGGTTCCTCCACTCCTCGACACGGATTTCCAAAACCACAGCAAACTCATGGTGGACGACACTTACATCACTAGAAAACCGCAATTTACATATTTTAAAAAATATAGTAAGTTTAGAAATTTTGCGGCTTTCCCCCGAAATCCAGAAATATCATAAAATCTCAAGAAATCCTCATAAGTGCATATGTCAATGATAATGAATGCATATGGTATCAATAATCAAGTTGCGATGTGTGATTAATAGATTAGGTATGAACAATTAATATGATGAAGTACATGCACATGAATAGCAATCCTACGGTTTCATTTTTAGGAATTAAAGGCAATAGCACAAGTTTAAGTATCAATTAGTAAAAGGTTTCAATTTAAAGGTTATCTAGTGTGGTGGCATGGCAATTACCAGGGTGTGTGTGTAAGCATGAATAGTGCTCGTGCTGCATATAAAAACCCTGGAAATGGTGCAGGTGTCCTATAAAATGGTTTCGTATAGGTATGTCAATATAATGCATGGATGCAGCAAATAATCAAATAAGTATTTCACCCCTAATTACTAACATCACTAAGGATCTTGTAAGTTACTAAAACTATCGGGCGGCTTGCGCCATCCAACGATAGTCCCCCGTAGATGTTACATCTACTCACCGGAATCCCTGGCTAGCTGTGTCCAATCACCGCTTTTCCCTTTCGCGCCGCGTCTGACGTCTCCGCGACCGAACCTGGAATTTACATCAATACCAAACATAAGGTTACTTATCAAGAACGACGCAAAACCCAACGAAACTACTAAAGTTCACTAGCTAGGTACAACGTGCGCAGGGTGCGCGGAACATACGCGAAAATCGCAAAAACTGCCAAAAAACGCCGATTTGGTCGCCCGGCAAAACTAAAACCCGACTACTCAAAACTCCGCGCTCACGCATCCTAAACTTCATAGGAGATGCTAAAAACATCCCCAAGGTATCACAAATAATTCACCAAATAATTTTAATAAAAACCTAGTAAGCACAAACTAGCAATTTTGGTGCAAAAATCGAAACTTAGCGATACGGTTATCACAATCCAACACAATATCCAACCACACAACAAGCAATCTACAAACACTATAATTACAACACATTAGCAAAGATTCAAAACCTATTTTCCATAAACAACCATTACTTGAATTATATAACCTAGCAATTCTTAATCCAAACTATATATGAAAACCTTAAATTAACACTAATTTATAACTCAATTAGCAAGTTAACCTTCTAGATTAGGTTAGCAAAACAACTAGATAACAAATTAGATTTAATCAACTAGATAATGGTTTCTAAACCCTAATTCAACTCATTAATCATGCTTCACAACCCATTTTCCATACATAAACCCTCTCTTGAAATTCCTAAAACAACAATTTACAACCAAAATCAAACTTTTAAAATTAACTAAATTAGCATAATTTGAAGACCACATAAACAAGGTAACTTCTGATTTGTTTGTGTAGGAACTAGCAAGCAAAATAAATTTAATTAACCACATAATGGTGTGCTAACAAACCCTAGTTTAAAACAAACTACTCTTTTATAAACTAGATTAGAAATTAACTAAACTTTTAACACTAAAACCATATAATTAAAGGAATTTAGCCAAAAGAAATTAACTTGATGGAAATTATACCTCAATTTGAGATCTAGCAAGAATAAATTTGCTCCAAATGATGGCCTCAAGCATCAAGATCCAAGCTAGGGAGGTGAAGGAAAAGAAAGATGAAGGATGGGTTTAATTTGTAAGCTTGAAATTGCAATTTTTGTTGAATTAAACATGAAGAATTTTGAAGAAATGAAAAGAAAAGAGATGAAGAGGAGGGAGTGCAGGTTTCGGCCAGATTAGAGGAAGGGGGAGGGGTGTGGGTGTGTGGGAAAGGTCAAGAGTCAACTCCCCAAAAGTCAATGCACCATACTTCAACAACTATATTTAAAATAAATTCCTAAACAAAACAATTCCCACATGAAAGAAAATCAATGGTGAGGCCAGAAATTTCTGGACTTGATCAAGGTGGGGCTGTCCTAGGGCTGAGGGAAGAGAGAGAGGGGTTTTACAAAAGAAGTTTTATGCAAAAAGACCCCCTACAAGTCAAAAATTGCAAGTTTTAGCTTAAAATTCAATAATTTCGCTTTCTATACTAAAAATTAGTTAAAAATCAAAATAAAATACTAAAAATTTATGTTACCACTAGATTTTAATTATCATAATTTTAAAGATTAAAATTAGCCCGGAAAAATTTGTATTTATCGCTAATTTAATGTATTTTCTTACCGGCTTAAAATAATATTAAAAAATTGAAAAATAGGGAAAAAATTTTAAACGACCAGAATTTCATAAGTAACTCATTAGCTACTAAAAACAAGCAATTACCTATCCATTTTAGGTATAATTAGCCCTAAACTGCAAAATAACGAGAAAGACGGTTTTCGGAAAAATACCGAATTTTCACCGATTTTCAGGAAAACCCCAAAATGACTTTTCAAGACGCTACAGTTCTTGCAGGTAGACTGCATGGATCAGTAGCGGCATCGTTGGCACATACCTATTTTTCGGGTGATTTGCTTTTGGTAGGTGGTACCTATTGGATCGTGCCACTCTTGTATTCTTTATTCATATTGTATCTAGCCACTCCATCAATTCAGAAACTAGCAAATCGTATATGTTGCAGACTTAGAAGACTTGTAGTTTGGAGACTTGAGCGATGGCTTTTATGTTCGCTTTTGGGGTTGATGTCTTGCTTTACTTTCTTGTGTGGATCTTCGCCGTTGGGCGTCGTATACTTGTTTTTATACTTGTGGTGGTTGTTTCCGCCGTTGGGCATGATTTGCTCCCGTTTGGGGATGCTTTATTATATTCTGTGTTGTACCCGTTTTTGGAATTAGTTTTTACAAAGGAGGTGCTGCCCAATTTTTTTCAAAAGACAAAACATGATTTATGGTATCTTTATTTCTTAAAAAGGTTTAGATTTCTGGGTTTCAGCTTACTTGAATTACGTTATTCCTGTAGATGTCGCGTGATTTAAGTGCTAGTCACGAGCTGATATTTTGGGTCGTGACAGACAGTGACAATATTCGTACAGTCTGGTCCGTTCGTCTATGAGTATCGCATATCGAGTCTAGGGGTGGATAAAGTCAGACCCCTAATAACTTGACATTCAGTATCAGTATGAAGCCCATCACCACCTGAGAAACTACTGATCCGAATCAGTAATTCTCCACTACCTTAGCCAAGGATTTCTGGTGATGGCCACCAGTGCACACCACGACATCAACCCCCAATACCGAGATAGACGAATCCCCTGACGATCCGCTCACTGCGTCCATGTGGCTCGGGACTGTACCCAACTAAAACCTTTTTGCACGACTCCTTTGAGCCATGGTAGGGTAGTAATCAAACCACAGTGGGAACTCACATGAGACAAATGACGATCTCAGGTCGATAGACTAACCTGTACACATGTCATCAGGGAACTGCTATCTAACAATAGGTATAATACCACTAGCATGTTCTCGGCGAGTCCGTCCGGTGTACTCATAACCCAATGAGCACCTGTATACATCTTAGGTGAACCAACTGACACCAATGGATTGTAAGACCGGCCACCGCCCCTCATCAGGGTCTCGATCCGTATACACTAGTCTACTTTGGAGTATCAATGCCCAGTCTCAAAACTCCTACGACTAGGGATATTTAAGGATGTGCCTATAGACTACCCAGCTACCACGTATATGTTAGTGTATATGCCCTAGAGGCCATTACTGTATCATACTAGTTTGTATATTACTTAATGGATGCTTGGGATATTCACCTTGTATATACAATCTTGCTCAAAATAGTAGTATGCTACTTGGTTTGTTTCTACTTCAATGTGTACTTGTGTTTATTTCAGTATATCACTTATACGCATTAGTGGAGCCCTTAGGATCTTTGCTTGATTACCAGCGTTGTGATGGCAGTCACACTAGTGGGGGCTGGGTAATCTATAAGCACATCCTTATTCAGGTCCCTGGTCGCAGGACTATCGAGACAGGGCATCGATACTCCGGAGTAGACCAGCGCATGCGCTTCTCATCCCAGTGTGGGAGACGGTCTGTCCCACAGCCGTCAGTACGTCGTACTTGAGATAGTATGCGGGTGCTCGTTAGGTTACGGGTACACTGGACAGGACTCGTCGGGAACTGACTAGTTGGTATTATACCTATCGTCAGTTATCAGTTCCCAGGTGACATGAGTACAGCTTAGTCCGCTGACTTGACACTGTCACTTCGCCTCGGGTGTGTTCCCACTGTACTTTGATCACTACCCTACCATGGCTCAAAGGAGTCGTGCAAACAGGTGGTGGTTGGGTGCAGTCCCGAAGCACTTAGAGGCAGTGACGGTTAGACAGGATTCGTCTCTCCCGGTATTGGGGGTTGACATCGCGCTGTGTCTAGGAGAGCCATTACACGAGTAGTCCCTGGCCAGGGCAAACGAGATATACTGGTAGGTTTCCAGTGTTATCTCAGGGTGTATTGGGCTTCACTCCGGCACGACTTGTACCGCTATTGGGGGACTGACGTTTACCGCCCCCTAGGCCCGCCATGCGATGTATCAGACGAACAGACCGGACTGTATGGAGAATGTCACACTCAGGCTCAGTAGGAGTTCAGATGGGTTTCGCCTCGTCGGTCTTCTTGTCGGCATTACCTGGGGACCGTTACGCACAGCTAGTGCCGCTTGCGGTCTGTGGTTAAACCCACTGCCAGCGTAGTGTCGAGTCTTTAGAGTCCCACACAGAAAGCTTTTCGCCTTTAGGCAAAAGATTAGAGGTCGCATGGTATTGCGACAGGTCGCATGGTTTTGCGACAGGGTTCGGTCACATCCGTGCACTTGTGCACGTACAGTGTCCGGACAGTTTACACTAGCGGGCTTTGGTTTAAGCCAGATCCTAGTGTACCTTATGGGATTGGATTTATCCAGTTTGCATCCGTGTTCCTCGGAACGCGGATGCGGGTGTGTATGCACAGTTGACAGGGAGGCACAGACAGCGGATTCTCATTAGGGTTGTTGACAGTTGACCGTTGACTTTTTGACTTTTTGCTCAACCCTAATGAGAATATGATATGTGATTAACTATTATATTAATTAAGTATTATGGTGATATGGTTGTTGACTTGTTGACTTTTGTTGACTTGTTGACTTTGGTGACTTGTTGACTTTTGTTGACTTGTTGACCGGTTGACTAGGCTTGACTAGTTGACCATCATGATGACCATGGTTATCATTTCATGCCAAAGACTTTTTTCTTGCTTGCTTTTTGAGTAAAATGAGTGCATGATATGATAACCTTATGGTTGCTTCTAACCATTACCAAAAGACTTTTTTGATATGATGAGTTATGATCACTTTGGATTATGAGAGGGTGAAAGGAAAAAGAGAGCCTCATTCTTTCTTGCTCATTCTCTCTCTTGTTCTTGAGCTCTCCTCTTGCTCTCACCCTCAACCTCTTCCTCCCTCTCTTGATCTATGGTTCTCTTGTCTCATGAGTTGAGAATCAAGAACCATAGATAAAATCCCATTCTAAATCATCTCTACTCATTCTAGTTCACTAGGTTTAGCAAACCAAGTGAACTAGTTTCTTCAAAGAACGAAGAAGGAGCTAAAGGTTGGAGCTTTCAAGTGGATCTATCTTCGGCGTACGGAGACAACGAGAAGGAGCCATCGAACCACCATCGGAGCTTGAAGAGAAAGAGTTCAAGTTTAGGTATAACCATCTTCATCCGAGTAGCTAAATATCTTTAGCTTAGTTTGCTAGTTTTAGTTTAGGTAAAGATCCCGACCTAGCTTAGTCCATGTTGCCTCTTGCGTTAAAATTTTGATTTTATACCGTTTCCGCCTCCCCGTAAGAACCGGGGGTCGCAACGTGGACTTACAGTGGTATCAGAGCCTAACTAAACTTAAACTAGCTTGGTAGTGAAGTGTAACGAAGTTCGGAACCGAAAAAAAATCACAAAACCGGATAATCACAAAAACTGAGTTTCTGTTGAAATTTTTTCTGCTCAAAATGAAAAACTTTATACTCCTAAATTCGGCTCAGGGTTTTGTGTGAACACCCAAGAAAAACGATACAGTGATTCGCCTAAAGTGCCGCGCTTCCGCCGCGTGATCCTTCTTAGACGCCGCTGAACCGCCGCGACTTGGTGTCTTCTCTGCATCGTTTTTCGTGCAGTGTGTTTGTGTGTTGGTTTTGGGATTTTTAAAATATATTATATGTGCCCAGATTTTCCAGAAAAGAAATTTCCTTTTGGGGTCCTATAATTCCGTATTTTTTCCGAACTTCACTGCACTTTGACTATGATGGTTATATCTGTGATGCTTGCATGTATTGAACGTCGGCTAATCGCTATAAGTCGATTAGTCGGGGTTATACATGATCTGTAATGTGCTGGAATGTGTATATGAATGTGTTGGACTGTCGCGGGTGAATAGCCGGGGTGGATGTGAGATGAGCTTTTGTTTTTCTTTCATTCATTGTAAATGTAAATTGATGTAATAATTATTATTTGTTTGACCGCACAACCGGGTCGGGGTTGTAGCCGTCATTGTATAATTCTTTTTACTGTTTTTGCTCCTAGGATAGACCCATGGAGGGGTGCACAAACTACCGAGTACTTGGCGGGTAGTTTGCCGCACCCGTAGGGGTCTTGGGTGGGGTATTTGGCTATTCACCGCGACCGTGTTATCCGCTTTTCGTTTCAGGCTCGAAAGGATTGCGGATTGCTAGTATATCCAATGCATTCATCTGTGATCTGTAATGTCTATCATTGCTTATTATTTAGGCGTTGCTTATGTTTTACAGACGCGCTAGCCCAGCCCCCGCTCTGTCGTTAGTTAAGTAACCTAACGGGTAATGACGGGGACCAGTGGCGAATGCGAATGGCATAAGCGTACGTCATATTTTGGTTGTTTTCTGCAATGGTAGGGTTAAATGATGGGACGCATTAAAAGAACTAATGCAAGAATATCACGCATTAAAAGAACTAATGCAAGATAATAAACCAAGTTAAAGTCGTTGGAACACTTTCGAAAAACCACTCGGTTCTTTTCAAAACAAACTTTTAAAATACGGAGTTTGAGCCACTCCATTTAAAAGCTATCTCGTTCCATCGACCATATCAAGTTCACTACGTTCACGGTTTTGCCAAAACCATCCGTAGCCCTCCGTCGTTTCACATGAATAGTCAATAGTATTCAAGCTGTGTATGTTGGCCAAAGTCAAGGCACAGTGATTGGTAGCTATTGGGTGTTCATGTGTAGCATAGATAGATGCGTTGGTTTGGGACAGTCGTACTGCCATTTTGGCCAAAGTCAAGGGTAGGTACGGATGGATCCAAATTAACCTGGATAATGACGGGTAGAACTTGACATGTGACTTATGATATTTTGGCCAAAGTCAAGGTCATAAGAGCATGGGGCAAAAATCCACATCGGGAGTTTCATAAGTACTGAAACTTGCTAGATTTGCATACCATTTGGAGTGTGATGATTCTGGAAGGATTCCTTCAGTTTCGTCACGCAATGATATTTGGATCCCGATCCTACTGTGAGTATATGCTACTCCTCGGGAAATTTCTCACTTAACGATCAATGCTATAAACCTAGTAGGTGCCTAGAAAGGTGTTAGCGGGGCTACGCCCCCAGGGAAAAGAGGTTCTCTAATTAAGGAACTTCGCGAAAGCGTTGGAAAACCTCCCTCGAAGTACCGACACCGGCCTGGCTGAACGGTTAAGCAAGTATTGTACGGTGGGATTGATCCTGACTAATTCTTCCTTTATGGTTTGAGGAGGGATTCGAGAAACAGTGGGAGCCATCCTGTTTAGACAAACTAAAAACCACTCTAAACTTGCAAGAGCATCATGCTGAGTGTTTCTTCTTCTCTCTCCTAATTGCAGCGACCAATCAACATGACTGGACTTAAGTTACTCCTAGATAAAAACAAACTGACAGGGCCAAACTATAAAGATTGGCTCAGGAATGTCAAGATAGCAATCACTTATGACAAGCTGGGGTATCTTCTTACCACCAAAGCTCCCCCTGTCCCTGGTCCAACTTCCAGTGTCGCGGATAAGGAAATCCGCAAGACTTGGGAGATTGATAGCGCGAAGGCCAAGTGCCTCCTGCTTGCCTCGATGGACAACGAACATCAGAGGAGGCATGAGAATATGGACATGGAGTCCATATTGCTCCATACAAAAGAACTGTATGGAGAGCAATCACGTATCGCAAGATATGAAGCGTCGAAAAAGTTATTTTCGACAAGAATGGCCGTCGGATCATCAGTAGCCGAGCATGTGCTAAAGATGATCGGCTTCATTGAGGAGCTCGCTGACCTAGGGATCACATTGGAGAGTGAGCTATATACGGATATAGTTCTCCAGTCCCTTCCTTCCACTTACGCCCAGTTTATACTGAACTTCAAACTACAAGAAAAAGAGGTTGAACTATCAGAGCTCCTCAACATGCTGAGGAGCGCAGAGGGCACCCTACAGAAAGGTAGGGAAACATCCACTTTGTTTGTAGGAGGATCATCTTCTTCTAGGTCCAAGGCGAAAGCCAAGGGAAAGAAGAAGAAGGCCCCCGCCAAACCAAGGGGCGGTGTTGGTAAAGTGGATACGAAGGGAAAAGGCAAAGCAACAAAGATAGCGGGGAAGCTTGTGGATAAGGAAGAATGCTTCTATTGTCATAAGAAAGGACACTGGAAGAATGATTGCAGGGCCTGGAAGGCCAGAACACAGGAATTGAAGCAGGTTGCAGCTTCAGCTTCAGGTGTGTATGTTATTGAAAACTGTCTTTCAATAAACTCTACTTCCTGGGTATTGGATACCGGATCAGGATCTCATATCTGTAATTCTTTGCAGGCGTTGAGAAACCGTAGTGTTTTGAAAGCAGGTGACATGACCCTCAGAGTTGCAAACGGAGCTAGCATGGATGCTAAAGCCGTGGGGGACTATCACCTGGGAATGTCAGATGGACATGTTTTGGTTTTGCGTAATTGCTTTTTTGTACCCAACGCAACTTGTAATATCATTTCTGTATCTTTAGTTTCTAAAGAAGGTTATGAATTTGCGTTTGTAAGTAATGTTGTAAACATTCACCTTAATCAAGTTTTGATTGGGTCAGGTACATTGAGTAATGGTATATACGTGTTAAACCAACCACAGATTTTCAACGTCCAGAATACACACAAAAGAAAGTCTCCAGAAATAAATCAGACTTTCTTATGGCATTGTAGATTGGGTCACATCAATGAGAGAAGGTTGACTAAGTTACATACAGAAGGATATTTGAATGCGTTCGAATATCAATCGTATGCCACTTGTCAATCTTGTCTCAAAGGAAAGATGACAAAGACTCCGTTTACTGGACAAGGAGTAAGAGCGAGCGAGCTCTTGGGACTCGTACACAGTGACGTGTGCGGTCCAATGTCTACACATGCCCGAAGCGGACATTCTTACTTCATTACTTTTACGGATGACTTCTCAAGGTACGGTTATGTCTTCTTAATGAAACATAAGTCCGAGGCCTTTGGAAAATTCCAGGAGTATAAGAATGAAGTAGAGAAACAGACCGGCAAAAGTATTAAGATTCTAAGATCGGATCGAGGTGGAGAATACTTAAGTGCCGAGTTCCTGGACTATTTAAAAGAGAACGGAATTCTCTCTCAGCTTACTCCTCCATACACCCCGCAACATAACGGTGTATCGGAGAGACGGAACCGCACCCTATTGGATATGGTGCGGTCCATGATGAGTAACGCTGAGTTACCGCGATCATTCTGGGGGTATGCGCTAGAATCAGCCGCATACCTTTTGAACCGAGTTCCCACTAAGACTGTGCCTACCACGCCATTTGAGATGTGGTGTGGGAAGAGACCCCATCTTAATCACATTAAGATATGGGGAAGTCCAGCTTTTGTCAAAAAGCAGCATACGGACAAGCTCGAGGCACGCTCAGTACTGTGCAAGTTTGTGGGATATCCAAAGAATTCCAAGGGATATTTCTTCTACTGTGAAGAGGAACAAAAGGTTCTTGTTTCTCGACATGCCCACTTTCTAGAACACCAGTTCATAGAAAAAGAAATAAGTGGGAGCGCAATAGAACTGGAAGAAATTCCAGAACCACAGACTGTTACTGAAAGCTTGATGGAACCAGAGGGTTCAACAGAACAGGACATTCCTACGCCGCTCCGCAGGAGTAGTAGGCAGTCTCATCCGCCCGAGAGATACTACGGTTTTCTCATAGACGGGGATAGAGAGGATTGCATCATAGATTATGATGAGCCTACTAGCTTCCAGCAGGCCGTTCAGAGCGTTGACTCAGTGAAATGGCTGGATGCAATGCGGACCGAAATGGAGTCCATGTACACCAACAAGGTATGGACGTTGGACATTGCTCCAGACGGGGTAAAACCCGTAGGATGCAAGTGGATCTTCAAAAGGAAGATTGGTGTAGATGGACAGGTTGAGACCTATAAAGCTAGGCTGGTAGCAAAGGGTTTTCGTCAAAGACCTGGCTTGGACTACGACGAAACCTTTTCTCCAGTAGCCATGCTGAAATCCATTCGGATCCTTCTTGCCATTGCTGCCTTCCACGATTATGAGATCTGGCAAATGGACGTAAAGACAGCTTTTCTAAATGGAAATTTAGAGGAGTGTGTCTATATGGACCAGCCAGAGGGTTTCATTCAGAGTGGGAGCAGCGGAAAGGTGTGCAAGTTGCTTAAGTCCATCTATGGACTAAAGCAGGCATCGCGGAGTTGGAACATCTGCTTTGATGAGACGGTCAAAGAATTTGGCTTTATCAAAAATCCAGATGAACCATGCATCTATAGTAGATTTGTAGCGAGAACTGTAGTATTCCTCGTTTTATACGTGGATGACATTCTCTTAATAGGAAATGACATTCCTATGCTACAATCTGTCAAGGGGTTCTTGTCACACAGGTTCTCCATGAAAGACCTGGGTGATGCCTCATACATTCTGGGTATCCGGATCTACCGTGACAGATCCAAGAGGATATTAGGACTTTCACAGTCCAGGTACATCGACACCATACTGAAGAGATTCAGTATGGAAGATTCCAAGCGCGGTAACCTACCGGCTTGTCACGGGATCACCCTCTCTAAAGAGATGTCTCCCAAGACTGATTTGGAGAGGGATCGCATGTCTATTATACCCTACGCTTCTGCGGTAGGCTCTATAATGTATGCGATGTTGTGTACCAGACCGGATGTAGCTTATGCACTGAGTGTGGTAAGCCGGTATCAGTCTAACCCAGGGGAGAAACACTGGATAGCGGTAAAGAACATTCTCAAGTACCTGAGAAGGACTAAGGAGATGTTCTTGGTGTATGGCGGAAAAGACCTCCAGATCGAGGCCTTTGCTGACTCCAGCTTCCAGAGTGACAAGGATGATTCCAAGTCCATGTCGGGTTTTGTCTTTACCCTCAATGGAGGGGCGGTGTGTTGGAAGAGTTCCAAACAGGAAACCGTTGCAGACTCGACGATGGAAGCGGAATACATCGCTGCATCTGATGCCGCAAAAGAAGCTGTCTGGATGAGGAAGTTCTTGAAAGAACTTCAGGTGGTTCCGTCCATTGTTGATCCAATACCTCTGTATTGCGACAACAACGGGGCTATAGCTTTAGCGAAGGAACCCAGGTCCCATCAGAAATCCAGGCACATCTTAAGGCGGTATCACCTGATCAGGGAGATCGTGGATCGCCAGGAGATCGAGGTTCGGAGAGTCGCTTCAGAAGATAACACTGCAGATCCATTCACCAAGGCCTTGCCCCAGACTCAGTTCGAGCGGCTGATCGAGATGATAGGTCTTCGATACGCCAGTACATGGCCTTAGTGCAAGTGGGAGATTGTTAGTGTATATGCCCTAGAGGCCATTACTGTATCATACTAGTTTGTATATTACTTAATGGATGCTTGGGATATTCACCTTGTATATACAATCTTGCTCAAAATAGTAGTATGCTACTTGGTTTGTTTCTACTTCAATGTGTACTTGTGTTTATTTCAGTATATCACTTATACGCATTAGTGGAGCCCTTAGGATCTTTGCTTGATTACCAGCGTTGTGATGGCAGTCACACTAGTGGGGGCTGGGTAATCTATAAGCACATCCTTATTCAGGTCCCTGGTCGCAGGACTATCGAGACAGGGCATCGATACTCCGGAGTAGACCAGCGCATGCGCTTCTCATCCCAGTGTGGGAGACGGTCTGTCCCACAGCCGTCAGTACGTCGTACTTGAGATAGTATGCGGGTGCTCGTTAGGTTACGGGTACACTGGACAGGACTCGTCGGGAACTGACTAGTTGGTATTATACCTATCGTCAGTTATCAGTTCCCAGGTGACATGAGTACAGCTTAGTCCGCTGACTTGACACTGTCACTTCGCCTCGGGTGTGTTCCCACTGTACTTTGATCACTACCCTACCATGGCTCAAAGGAGTCGTGCAAACAGGTGGTGGTTGGGTGCAGTCCCGAAGCACTTGGAGGCAGTGACGGTTAGACAGGATTCGTCTCTCCCGGTATTGGGGGTTGACATCGCGCTGTGTCTAGGAGAGCCATTACACGAGTAGTCCCTGGCCAGGGCAAACGAGATATACTGGTAGGTTTCCAGTGTTATCTCAGGGTGTATTGGGCTTCACTCCGGCACGACTTGTACCGCTATTGGGGGACTGACGTTTACCGCCCCCTAGGCCCGCCATGCGATGTATCAGACGAACAGACCGGACTGTATGGAGAATGTCACACTCAGGCTCAGTAGGAGTTCAGATGGGTTTCGCCTCGTCGGTCTTCTTGTCGGCATTACCTGGGGACCGTTACGCACAGCTAGTGCCGCTTGCGGTCTGTGGTTAAACCCACTGCCAGCGTAGTGTCGAGTCTTTAGAGTCCCACACAGAAAGCTTTTCGCCTTTAGGCAAAAGAGTAGAGGTCGCATGGTATTGCGACAGGTCGCATGGTTTTGCGACAGGGTTCGGTCACATCCGTGCACTTGTGCACGTACAGTGTCCGGACAGTTTACACTAGCGGGCTTTGGTTTAAGCCAGATCCTAGTGTACTTTATGGGATTGGATTTATCCAGTTTGCATCCGTGTTCCTCGGAACGCGGATGCGGGTGTGTATGCACAGTTGACAGGGAGGCACAGACAGCGGATTCTCATTAGGGTTGTTGACAGTTGACCGTTGACTTTTTGACTTTTTGCTCAACCCTAATGAGAATATGATATGTGATTAACTATTATATTAATTAAGTATTATGGTGATATGGTTGTTGACTTGTTGACTTTTGTTGACTTGTTGACTTTGGTGACTTGTTGACTTTTGTTGACTTGTTGACCGGTTGACTAGGCTTGACTAGTTGACCATCATGATGACCATGGTTATCATTTCATGCCAAAGACTTTTTTCTTGCTTGCTTTTTGAGTAAAATGAGTGCATGATATGATAACCTTATGGTTGCTTCTAACCATTACCAAAAGACTTTTTTGATATGATGAGTTATGATCACTTTGGATTATGAGAGGGTGAAAGGAAAAAGAGAGCCTCATTCTTTCTTGCTCATTCTCTCTCTTGTTCTTGAGCTCTCCTCTTGCTCTCACCCTCAACCTCTTCCTCCCTCTCTTGATCTATGGTTCTCTTGTCTCATGAGTTGAGAATCAAGAACCATAGATAAAATCCCATTCTAAATCATCTCTACTCATTCTAGTTCACTAGGTTTAGCAAACCAAGTGAACTAGTTTCTTCAAAGAACGAAGAAGGAGCTAAAGGTTGGAGCTTTCAAGTGGATCTATCTTCGGCGTACGGAGACAACGAGAAGGAGCCATCGAACCACCATCGGAGCTTGAAGAGAAGGAGTTCAAGTTTAGGTATAACCATCTTCATCCGAGTAGCTAAATATCTTTAGCTTAGTTTGCTAGTTTTAGTTTAGGTAAAGATCCCGACCTAGCTTAGTCCATGTTGCCTCTTGCGTTAAAATTTTGATTTTATACCGTTTCCGCCTCCCCGTAAGAACCGGGGGTCGCAACGTGGACTTACAGTATATGATCGCCATCATACTACTGGCAGTCAAGAAAGAATCTTACGGGCTCTATCAACATGTAATAGTGATCTGTAATGTCACCTGAAGCATGTACATGATGATAAAGACAAACCAGATAGCATACTATCATCTCGAGTAAGACTGTTCTACTGGTATACGTCTTCCCTCAATCATTGCAATCACGTGCCTGCGATCCAATAATTGACTTGAGCGCACTATAGCCAACAGGTCAATACGTCCATATTATTATCTTGATTAAGGCATGCCACGGTCGCTACCAGGAAAGAGAGAGAAGAAAACACTCTGCGTATGCTCTTGCAAAATCAGATTAGTTATTATTTTATCTAATCAGGATGGCTCCCACTATTTTTATCAAATCTTCCTTCAAACCCTAAAAGGTAAGACTAGCCGGGATTAATTACACCCTACAAGTTCGCCAATCTTTCAGCCAGGCCAGTGTCGGTACTTTGAGGGAGGTTCCCCATGCTTTCGCACGGACCTAATTAAAATAAACCTCATTTTTCCATAGGCGTAACCCCGTTAACACCTTTCTAGACACCTACTTGATCAGCTAATTGTAATGTGTAAAACTCTCTCAGGAGTAACCCTTACTCACAGTGGGTATCGGGATCCAACTATCTCATAGAAGGTATGCAATTTCATTGCAAATTTCAACACTTGAAATTCCCGATAATAGTTTGCCCCTAGCGTCCTATGACCTTGATGCAGGCCAACATACCATAGTCCACTAGTCAAGTTCAACCCGTATATTTCATGATTGAATTAAACCTACCTGCACGACCCTTGACACAGGCCAACAAAATCGCACGACTACCCTAATCCAATCGCATCACATGCAGCAGATAAGCACTAAATAGCTACCGCACACTACGCCTTGATGCATGCTAACAAAAGTAGCACGGATACTAAGTTGTACTTATCTGAAATAACGGAGGGCTATGACAGGTTTTAAAGAAAACCTTTTGCATAATAAACTTGATGTCGTTGTAGAATCGAGTGATTTTGAAAAAGGAGTGTTTTTTAGGTTTTTGCTAGTTTTGCTAAAGAGGTCACTCCTGGTGAAGGGATCTCGGCACTTTCCTCATCGAATGAGGTGCTGGATATTCATGAATACCACTATGCAAAGCAAGAACTACAGAAGCAATCAAAAGACAAAACCGAGTGGGTTGTAGCATCTACTATCCTTTTGCTAAAGAGGTCACTCCCGGTGAAGGGATCTCGGCTCTTTCCTCATCGAATGAGGTGCTGGATATTCTACAAGGAATACCGCTATGCAAAGTAAGAACTAGAGCTGCCAGTTTTTAAAACAGGATTCTACAACATCTTTAGACTTCTTTCTTTTTCATTATCTTATTAATGAAGTCCCATCAATTATGCTTCCTAAGCATCACAGACAAAGAAACGAAAGTAGAACGTACGCTTATACCATCTGCATTTGCCACAGTGTCCTGTTATGCACCGTTAAGTTACTTAACTAACGACATAGCGGGGTAGGACTAGCGCGGGTGCAAAACATAAGAAATGTTTATCATATATCATATATATAATAACAACATTCGTCTCATCATATAAAGTGATCGCATCACAGCATATCACAGCAAAAGTCCACATATGAAATATTGGATATACTAGGAATTCCGTGTTTTAAATTAAGCCAGTAAAAAACGCGGATTCCACGGTCGTGATGAATAGCCAAACCCACATCATTAGACCCCTACGAGAGTGGCAAGCAACCCTACCAATTCTAGAGTTTGGAGACCCGGTCTCGACTCCTCGAGATGGTCTCCCACTGGACTCTAGAACCCGGTTACTTATGCTCCCCGCCTTGGGTCTATCCTAATGCGGAAAAGTAAATAATATATATCAATGGTGACATCATCCTCAACCCGGAAGTGCCCCAATAAAATAATATTACATACAAGTTTTTACATGAATGAAAATGGAAAACTCTCACGCAAAAAAAACCCTGGCTATTCTAATACGACGATCCAATATAACATATCACCGCAACATATAACATCATATGTTATCAACAAGTAAATATGCGTAACCCAATTGTTGTTGTTGGATAGTAACGAAACCGGCGATACCCCACATATTACACTTACGGTCGTAGAAAAGAAAGTGAAAAACTACAACAATTGAAATCCGTAACCACCTTAGACATCATAAACCCAATGTATCACATACTTTGGATTTCATGCCTAACCATATGAATTCCTTAGACATCATAAACCCGGAATATCACATATTCCGAATTTCATACCTAACAATTATAAACCCCGCATTTTAATATCGTTATTGAAAACACTTTCCAATAACAAGTCGGGCAATTTAACAAGATTCCCGACAACTTGATCGAATGCTCGTCGGAAACTTTAGTAGACGGCCACACCCCCGATACCGTCAACGAAGTGCACTTAGGCGGAACACTGCGGCCGCAAGCACCCTGACGGATGCTTTTGGCAACGGGGTTCTCCTACAGTCACTTGGTTGGGGCTATGGGCATGGCAATCTAGTAACGTTACCCGGCGAGTATTCGCGTACACTACGTAATTGCGATGGACTTTTGATCCACATAAAAATCCCGTAGCAACCGATCAAATGAGACTAAATTGCTAGATTTATAAAATTCAAATTAGTTTTTACAAAACTAATTATTGTAGATTACAAATATTGTATCACAATCACAGATAGTTAGACGATATTAAACATTTCGATCGAATCAACGAATTCCTAAAATTTCCTAAAGAGCTCAACACTTGAGCGGAGTTAAAAATACCCAAAACAAGCCACAGTACCTACGGACCAACCATAGAAGAGCCAACCCTTGCCTCACCTATGGCACCGCAGAACTACCGCAAACCCTAGGGATTGGCGGCGGTTCTGGAGGTCATAGAATCGAGTTAGGATTTCATTCTTCTAGAGGGTCCATAGAATTACCTGCATGATTTTTCGAATATTTTTTGCAGGGTTAGTAGGCACTCATAAAAGGGTCTATAAGGCATCAACCATGTCCGATTTAAAATTTAGACGTGCCGAACAAGCCTAACCAAGATCTTTAAACTAGAGATTAGGCGAAACAAAACATGTTAAACACTTTAACATCTAAGAGTTTGGGATTACAACCTTTGTAGTCCGTTCCTTCACTTCTAAAGCTCCGTGTTGAGGTCCCTTCGCTGCGATCATCGAGTACCCAGACTCTAGAGAGGCTCCACGAAGATAAAGATGCAAGCTTGCTTCCGATCTTCGATAACTAAGATGATCTACCTTGAAGTTTCTTTAACACAAGCTCTCACTCACTAAATGAAGTGAACACCCTAATCTAAATGGCTAGGATAGATTAGGATGATGAAATATGATTTTATCTCTCATTTGTTTTCTTAATCTCACTCATAATCATAACAAGAGCAAAAGCTAGAAAGATTTTCTCCAAGGAAGAAGAAGAAGAAGAATATGAATGAATAATCTTTTTGTGATGAATAATGAAATGTTAATATGATTACAAATATAACCATGGTCAAGGATGACAAGGCTAACCCATGTAGAGATTTAACCTAGGGTGAAGGGTTTGGGTTGGGTTAGAAATATCTAGCAAAATATCAAGCATAATATCTTTTGCTAGAAACAAAGTAAAACCTTCTAGAAGCATCAAGAAAGAACAAACCCAAATCAAAGCCTAACCTTGTTTAATCTCCACTAAACATGTTGCATTAGTAATCATATCATGTTACAATATTATATATCACATATACAATATTTATTGTAACAAAATAAAATAATACAATTAACATATATCGCATATATATCAATGTATTACTCGAGTGAGAAAAAGAATCTTTTAGTGAGCTTATATCAGTTAATATAATTTAATATATCAAATATATAATTATACATTAAATTATCGAATCAACTATTGATCCGATAATCCGGCTATTTCATAAATAACCGACTAATATATTCTGTATCAGTTCATCGAATCAACACTTGATCCGATGACCCGGCTATATCATATATACCCGGCCGATATCTCATATCGCGAGAATCTAATACGGTATCACATACACGTATTGTTCTCGGTCCCGCACATATCATATATGTGCTCTTACTCCGTTTTGCCTAAGCCAGGAAACCTCTGTGTAGGACTCTAAAGAATCATCAATACGCCGGCAGTAGATGATGATCATATCAAACACCTACAAGCTGCAAACGGTCAGCTAAACGTAACAGCCACCCAGGTATTGAGCGATCAGAAGATCAACAAGCAAGTCTGTACATTCTTCTGCGAATTCAATCAGTAACACTCCCGTACAGTCCGGTCTCTTCGTCTGATATGTCACATATCTCGCCTAGGGGTGGTAAACGTCAGACCCCAGTAGCTTGATAAGTCGTGTCGATATAAGGTCTATAACAGTTCAAGAAACTACCGATAACACTTACCAGTAAATCTCAGCAACCCTTGCCAGGGATTTCCAGTTATATCCAATCGAACACAGCACAACATCAACTCCCTATACAGGGAGAGAAGTGTTGGATATATGTATGCCCTAGAGGCCATTATGTGATAGTGGATGTATCTATACATGTATATATATTCAGTTTGCATTCTTGCTCGACATGATAGTATGCTATCTGGTTCTTCTTTATCTGACATGTTTATTTGATCATGCTTTTATTCATTCATACATGCTGATAAAGCCCTGAGGATATCGGCTTGACTACTCTGATTATGATGGAGATCATACTAGTGGGACATCTGTAGTCTATAAGCATATCCTGGAACGTCCCTAGTCGTAGGTATATCGAGACGGGGCATCGATATACCAGAGTAGACTAGCGTATATGATACTAGACCCATACGATGGGCGATGGATGTTCCCACATTCATCGATGTTTGACATCAAGATCATATACGGGTGCTCAGTGGTGACTGGGTACACTGGACGGACTCACCGAGAACTCCTATATGGAATTATATCTATCGTCGGATAGCAGTTCTCAGGTGACACTGGTACAGGTTAGTCTGTAGACCCGAGATCGTCATGGAGTCTTGTGTGTTCTCCCACTGCACTTTGATTGCCACCCTACCACGGCTCTACTGAGTCGTGCAAACAGGTGGCCGTTGGGTACAGTCCCGAGACACACGAAGACGATGAGCGATAGGAGGGGTTTCGTCTCTCCCGGTATTGGGAGTTGATGCTGTGCTGTGCTCGACTGGTTATAACAGCAAGTCCCTAGCCAGGGCTGCTGAGATTTGCTGATAAGTGTTATCAGTAGTTTCTCGATCTGTTATAGACCATTCACCGACACGACTTATTGAGTTATTGGGGTCGACATGACCATCCCTAGGCTCGATATGCAGCATATCTGACGAAGAGACCGGACTGTACGGTAGTGTTGCCGGATGGCTCGACGGGAGTTGTAGCAGGTTCGCTTGTTGTCTTCTGATCGCTCAATACCCGGGTGGCCGTTACGTTTAGCTGACCGCCTGCGGCTTAAGGGTACTTGATATGATCATTACCCTCTGCCGGCGTATTGACGAGTCTTAGAGTCCCACAGAGGAGTTACCCAGTCCAGGCGAAACGTTGTGGTGCGCATATGCGATATGCGCATGCACCCGATTGAAATGTGCGTATATGATACCGAACATTGATCGGGTGAACTGCTTTTGGTGGGGTCATATGAGATATGACCGGATTGATAAATCAAGTGTTGATTTATCATTTAACCATTAGTTTTCTCACTTAAAACCTTTCTAGGGTTTGATGGATGTATGCATGCATGCATGTGTTTCTTTCTTCTTTTCTAGTTTCATGCACATGTAAATGTGCATACATGTACACATACATACATCAAACCATCATGGTTGATTATATATGGAAATGTTGGCAATATAAGCCTCACACCATAGATTAAACAATGGATAATTATTTAATTTTGGTTTTAAAAAGAAAATGAAAAGGAAAGGATAATTATGCTAGTTTCTACATGCTTCTTCTAACCTAACCATGCTCACCTACCGCTAAACCATGGTTATCCTTTCCTTTATCATTCTAAACCCAAGTTAAATTAATCATCTATCATTTAATCATGGTTGGAGTCAAGAAGGAATAAATATATATAGTGATATTTATTTCTTTTGGAAGTTTAACCTTATGGTTATCATTTTATCTCTTGTTAATATAAGCCACCATCTTCATCTTCCTTCATCCTTTCTTCTCTAGTTTTTTCTAGTGAGTGAAATACAACAAAAGAAAGCTTTTTGAAGTGAGAAACCCAACCACAACATCATTCTACACAAGCTTAGCCGCTTTGTTTAGAGTGTTCTTTTCGGTTTGTCGAAATTGCGAGCTTGGACGGAGTGCTCCGTGGTGGATCGTCGTGGACGCAAGGGAACATCGAGAGGACCTCGACTCAACACCCAAGACACCAAGGAGTCTAGCAAAGGGGAGCTACAAAGGTTGTAGCCTTCAAACCCTAATCTTTTCTAGCTAAAAGTTTAATAACCCTAATTTTCTAGGATCGATCCACTTGCATGTTAGTTTAGCACCTTAAAAATTATAACTTTGGGTCATTTGATGCTTCAAAACACTTCATAGGGTGCTATACTAACCTTACATTGGTATCAGAGCCAGGTTAGAACATTAGGCGACGTTTTTACGAAGTGAAAACCCCGATCGGACAAAAATACCGTATTTTTGGGTGCTCTCTGGAAATTTTCTAAATTTTGACATTTTGCAGAATTAAAAATATGTAAAAATCATAGCAGGAAAATATAAGAATTACGGCAGAAAAATAATCCCATGAACAGTGATTATAGCCGCGGAAACGCGGCCTAAGCCTGCTTAGGCCGCTGTTCCGCGGCCTTATGTTTGAATTAGGGGATACTGTTTCTACAGTAATTCAAGTTTCTGCATGTATATTTTTTTGGGTATTTTTAAACTGAATAAAGTTTTGAAAATTTCTGGAGATGTTTTTGGATTCATCAATTCGATCGGGACTTTCATTTCGTAGTTTTTCCGGGTAAATTAGAAAGTATTGAAGTGTTTGAACGAGTATCATTTACTCACTATTCACGGGGTTTAAATAATTTGGAAATACGTGCAAGTCTTTTTGCGGTGGTCCCTCTAGAAGACAACAAACCTTAACTCGATTATGTGACCGTCTTGAACTGCCCTTTGAACCTTAGGGTTTGGGGCAGTACGGCGTGCCACATGTGAGGCGTTGGCTTGACCCTTCTACGGCTGGACCGCCGCTACTGTGTCACACTCCAAATTTTTTGAACCCTGCTCAAGTGTTGAGCTTTAGTGAATCTTGGGTGCTTGATTGTTCGTTCGAAAACTTTAATACTGTTTGTTTGTCTGGAATGTGATACAATATGTGGAATTCATATGGTTTAGGCATGAAATACGAAATATGTGATATTTCGCTTTTATGATATCTAAAGAGAATCTGGATTCCAAATATTGTAGTTTTACACTTTCTTTTCTGTGACCGTAAGTGTAGTATGTTAGATATCGCCAGTTTCGTTGCTATACATCAACGACAATCGGGGTACGCATACTTACTTACGTTGATGATATGTGATATTATGTATTGCTGAGATATGATGTGCAGGATTGTCGCGATCGAATAGCCGGGGGGTTTTTGTGAGATGAGAGTTTTATATTTTCATTCATGTAAATTCAAATGTAATGTAATATTCTTTTATTTGGGGCACTTCCAGGTTGCGGTTGTGTCACCAGTGTTGTATATTATTTACTTTTCCGCATTAGGATGGACCCAAGGAGGAGAGCACAGGTGACCGGGTTCTGGGGTTCAGTGGGAGGCCATCTCGAGGAGTCGAGACCGGGTCTCCTAAACTCCAGGATTGGTAGGGTCACTTGCCGCTCTCGTAGGGGTCCAGGGTGTGGGCTTGGCTATTCATCGCGACTGTGGAATCCGTATTTTCTATTCTGGCTAAATACTAAATACGGACGTCCTAGTATATCCCATGTTATATCTATATTTCTGCTGCCTGTGTTCTGTGATATCTGAGACGAATGACATATTATATATATGATATATAGTAGACGTTGCTTATGTTTTACACCCGCGCTAGTCCCGTCCCGGTATGCCGTTAGTTAAGTAACCTAACGGTGCATAACGGAACATTGAGGCGAATGCGGATGGCATAAGCGTACGTGTTATTTTCGTTTCTTTTCTGTGATTGGCTTAAGGACTTAAATGATGGGATTACATTAATGTGATTAATGTAAAGAAAATAAACCTAAAAGATGTTGTAGAATCGGATTTAAAAACTACTCGGCTATTTATGAAAAAGCTATATTTCAAAAATGCGGAGCTTAAGCCACTCCTTTTGAAAACCTTTTGATTCTACAACGATATCAAGCTCAAAGCGTTAAAGATTTTCTTAAAAAAATCATCCGCAACCCTCCGTCATTTTAGGAAGTAGAGTACTTAGTATTCGTGCTACGTTTGTTGACCTTAGCCAAGGCGTAGTGTACGGTAGCTAAGTGATGTCTTCTTACAAACGCATATGATGCAGATTAATTAGGACGGGCATATGACTTTGTTGACCTTAGCCAAGGGTCATGTGAACGGGTCTAATTAATCAAGAAATGACGGGTTGAGCTTGACTAGTGCTCGTGATTTGTTGACCTTAGCCAAGGTCACGAGTATTAGGGGTAAAAACCACATCGGGAATTTCAAGTGTTGAAATTTGCAATAAGATTGCATACCTTCCATATGATGGTTGGATCCCGATCCCACTGTGGGCAATAGTTGCTCCTAGGAGAGTTTTACAGTTTACAATTAGCTAACTCATTAGGTGTCTAGAAAGGTGTTAACGGGGCTCCGCCTCTGGGAAAACGAGGTTTACTCTAATTAGGTCCGTGCGAAAGCACGGGGAACCTCCCTCAAAGTACCGACACTGGCCTGGCTGAACGGTTAGCGAAGTTGTAGACTGTAATTAATCCTGGCTAGTTTTTCTTTTTAAGGTTTGAAAGAAAAACTTGATAAAAAGCAGTGGGAAACATCGATTAGACAAGATAATAAACCAATCTAATCTGTGCAAGAGCTTTCGCTGAGTGTATTCTTTTCTCTCTCTTAATGGCAGATACCAATGACTGGACTTAAGCTTCTACTAGATAAAAACAAACTGAATGGGACCAACTATAAAGACTGGCTAAGGAATCTGAAGATCGCCTTGACTTATGATAAAGTATCATATGTCCTCACGGCTTCAGCCCCGCCCGTCCCAGGCCCAAAATCCTCAGTTGCGGACATTGAAGTCCGCAAGACATGGGACGCTGACTGTGCCACGGCAAAATGCCTCGCGCTTGCATCGATGGACAACACACATCAAAAGCAGCACGAGGACATGGACATTCACGGGATACTGCTCCATACAAAGGAGTTGTATGGGGAACAGTCCCGCGTATTACGATACGAAGCATCAAAGAAACTGTTTCACATGCGGATGGCCCCTGGCACACCAGTAGCAGACCATGTTTTGAAGATGATAGCTCTTATAGAAGAGCTTGAGGACCTCGGATGGACAATGGACAATGAACAATATATAGATATTATTCTGCAGTCCCTCCCCTCTACCTTTGCTCAGTTCATAGTGAACTTTAACATGCATGGCATGGAGAAGGAACTCCCTGAACTCCTTAATATGTTAAGGAGTGCAGAGAGCACTATGAAGTCAGCAAAGACTCCCGTTATGACTATTGGACAGTCTTCTTCTTCTCGCCCAAAAGCTAAAGCCAAGGGAAAGAAAAAGAAGAAACCCACTAATCCTAAGGGCGGTGTCAAAAAGGTGAAGGGAAAGGGAAAGTCCACGGCTGGAGACCCAGGGAAAGGCGAGTGTTTTCATTGCCACAAGACAGGACATTGGAAGCGCAACTGCACGGAGTACCTAAGTCTCAAGAAGAAGCATGGTGATGCTTCTGCTTCAGGTGCGTTTGTGACTGAAAACTGTTTTTCTATAAACTCTGCTTCCTGGGTATTGGATACCGGTTCAGGTTCTCACATTTGCAATTCTATGCAGGGGCTGAGAAATAGCAAGGTTTTGAAGACAGGTGACCATACTCTCCGCGTTGGAAATGGTTCCAATGTACATACAGTCGCAGTGGGAGAGTATCACTTGGGGTTGCCGTCTGGATGTATTTTGATTTTGAATCCATGTTATTTTGTACCTGATATGCTATGTAATATAATATCCGTTTCTTTGTTGGACAATGAAGGGTATAATTTTGTATTGCAAAACAATGTTATGAACATTCACCTGAATCAAATGTTGGTTGGGTATGGTACACTTAATAACGGAATATATGTCCTAAATCAACACACAGTTTTCAGTATACAACACACTAATAAAAGAAAACTTTCAGAATTAAATGAAGCTTTTCTTTGGCACTGTAGACTTGGTCATATTAACGAAACAAGACTAAACAAGTTACACAAAGATGGATATTTAAATCCTTTTGAATATAAATCTTATGCGACTTGCCAGTCTTGTATCAAGGGTAAAATGACCAAAACTCCGTTTACCGGACACGGAGAAAGAGCTACTCAGCTCCTGGGCCTCATACATAGTGATGTATGTGGGCCTATGTCTACACAGGCTAGAGGCAGTTTTTCATACTTCATTACATTCACTGATGATTTCTCAAGATTCGGTCATGTATTTTTATTAAAGCACAAGTCCGACGCTTTCGAGAAATTCATTGAATATAAACAAGAAGTAGAAAAACAAACCGTCTTGAGTATTAAGATGCTTCGATCAGATCGAGGTGGAGAGTATCTCAGTACAGAATTTGCAAACTTCCTAAAAGAGAATGGGATTCTCTCTCAGCTCACTCCTCCTTACACACCACAGCACAACGGTGTGTCAGAACGACGGAATAGGACCCTATTAGATATGGTCCGGTCCATGATGAGTGACACTGAGTTACCAGTCTCGTTTTGGGGGCATGCATTGGAGACTGCAGCGTTTCTACTGAACAGGGTTCCAACCAAAGCCGTGTCTACCACGCCATATGAGATATGGCATGGGAAGAGACCATCTCTTAAGAGAATTAAGATTTGGGGTTGCCCGGCCTATGTTAAAAAGCAGAATCCGGACAAACTCGAGACACGGTCAGTCATGTGTAACTTTGTAGGATATCCAAAGAATTCTTATGGATATCTGTTCTACCACAAAGAGGAACAAAAAGTGTTTGTTTCTCAACATGCCACATTCTTGGAAAAAGAGTTTTTCACAGATAAAGATGATGGCAAAGTGGTGGATCTAGAAGAGGTTCTAGAGACACAAACTACAAATGACGATTTGGTTGAACCGACTGTTGCAGCAGAAACTGAAGAACCTCGGCCACTCCGAAGGTCTGGTAGGACTTCTCGCCCACCGGAGAGGTACTACGGTTTCCTCATTGATGGTGACAGAGAAGACTGTATCATGGAAGATGATGATCCTACCAGTTTTCAGCAAGCTATCACGAGTGGTGACTCTGTGAAGTGGCTGGATGCCATGAGATCCGAAATGGAGTCTATGTACACCAACAAAGTATGGACTTTGGACGTTGTACCCCCTGTGGTAAAACCTGTAGGGTGCAAATGGATCTTTAAAAGAAAGATTGGTGTGGATGGGCAGGTAGAGACCTATAAGGCAAGACTTGTGGCGAAAGGTTTTCGTCAAAGACCAGGTCTGGACTATGACGAAACTTTTTCGCCCGTAGCCATGCTTAAATCCATTCGGATCCTACTTGCTATTGCTGCTCACTACGACTATGAAATCTGGCAGATGGACGTTAAAACAGCATTTCTAAATGGAGATTTAGAAGAATGCGTTTATATGGATCAGCCAGAGGGCTTCATTGACAGTGGGAGCAGCGAGAAAGCATGTAGATTGCTTAAATCCATTTATGGGTTAAAGCAGGCATCTCGGAGTTAGAACATCTGTTTCGATGATGTTATCAAAGAGTTTGATTTCATCAAAAATCCAGATGAACCTTGTGTTTATAGGAAGGCTGTAGGAAGAGCTGTCACATTCCTCGTATTGTACGTTGATGACATTCTTCTGATAGGAAATGATATTCCTATGCTACAGTCGGTCAAATCATTCTTATCACTAAGGTTCTCCATGAAGGACCTGGGTGATGCCACATACATCCTGAGCATAAGGATCTATAGGGATAGATCCAAAAAGTTATTGGGATTATCCCAAACCAGGTACATTAACACCATCCTAAAGAGGTTTAGTATGGAAGACTCCAAGCGGGGTGCCTTACCCGCTTGCCATGGAGTCACTCTCTCCAAGGATTCTTGTCCAAAGACCGATGAAGAGAGAGCTCGCATGAGCATTATACCTTATGCTTCGGCAGTAGGATCTATAATGTATGCGATGTTATGTACACGCCCAGATGTAGCTTATGCACTTAGTGTTGTAAGCAGGTATCAATCCAACCCAGGGGAGAACCACTGGACAGCTGTGAAGAACATTCTTAAGTACTTACGAAGGACTAAAGAATTGTTCTTGGTGTATGGTAATAAAGATCTCCAAATGGAGGCCTTTACCGATTCGAGCTTCCAGAGCGATAAGGATGACAGCAAATCTATCTCAGGGTTTGTATTTACCCTCAATGGAGGGGCGGTAAGTTGGAAGAGTTCCAAACAAGATACCGTTGCAGACTCTACGATGGAAGCTGAGTACATTGCTGCAAATGATGCCGCCAAGGAAGCCGTCTGGATGAAGAAGTTCGTCTCGGAGCTAGGAGTAGTTCCAACCATTATTGATCCAATACCTTTGTATTGTGACAATAATGGGGCAATGGCGTTAGCCAAGGAGCCCAGATCCCATCAGCGGTCCAGACATATCCTGAGGCGCTTTCATTTGATCCGGGAGATTGTAGATCGCCGCGAGATCGAGATTAAGAGAGTAGACACAAAGAACAACGCCGCGGATCCATTCACCAAGGCTCTCCCTCAGCCGCAGCATGAGCGACTTTTTGAGATGTTGGGTATGAGATACGCCAATAACTGGCCTTAGTGCAAGTGGGGGATTGTTGGATATATGTATGCCCTAGAGGCCATTATGTGATAGTGGATGTATCTATACATGTATATATATTCAGTTTGCATTCTTGCTCGACCTGATAGTATGCTATCTGGTTCTTCTTTATCTGACATGTTTATTTGATCATGCTTTTATTCATTCATACATGCTGATAAAGCCCTGAGGATATCGGCTTGACTACTCTGATTATGATGGAGATCATACTAGTGGGACATCTGTAGTCTATAAGCATATCCTGGAACGTCCCTAGTCGTAGGTATATCGAGACGGGGCATCGATATACCAGAGTAGACTAGCGTATATGATACTAGACCCATACGATGGGCGATGGATGTTCCCACATTCATCGATGTTTGACATCAAGATCATATACGGGTGCTCAGTGGTGACTGGGTACACTGGACGGACTCACCGAGAACTCCTATATGGAATTATATCTATCGTCGGATAGCAGTTCTCAGGTGACACTGGTACAGGTTAGTCTGTAGACCCGAGATCGTCATGGAGTCTTGTGTGTTCTCCCACTGCACTTTGATTGCCACCCTACCACGGCTCTACTGAGTCGTGCAAACAGGTGGCCGTTGGGTACAGTCCCGAGACACACGAAGACGATGAGCGATAGGAGGGGTTTCGTCTCTCCCGGTATTGGGAGTTGATGCTGTGCTGTGCTCGACTGGTTATAACAGCAAGTCCCTGGCCAGGGCTGCTGAGATTTGCTGATAAGTGTTATCAGTAGTTTCTCGATCTGTTATAGACCATTCACCGACACGACTTATTGAGTTATTGGGGTCGACATGACCATCCCTAGGCTCGATATGCAGCATATCTGACGAAGAGACCGGACTGTACGGTAGTGTTGCCGGATGGCTCGACGGGAGTTGTAGCAGGTTCGCTTGTTGTCTTCTGATCGCTCAATACCCGGGTGGCCGTTACGTTTAGCTGACCGCCTGCGGCTTAAGGGTACTTGATATGATCATTACCCTCTGCCGGCGTATTGACGAGTCTTAGAGTCCCACAGAGGAGTTACCCAGTCCAGGCGAAACGTTGTGGTGCGCATATGCGATATGCGCATGCACCCGATTGAAATGTGCGTATATGATACCGAACATTGATCGGGTGAACTGCTTTTGGTGGGGTCATATGAGATATGACCGGATTGATAAATCAAGTGTTGATTTATCATTTAACCATTAGTTTTCTCACTTAAAACCTTTCTAGGGTTTGATGGATGTATGCATGCATGCATGTGTTTCTTTCTTCTTTTCTAGTTTCATGCACATGTAAATGTGCATACATGTACATATACATACATCAAACCATCATGGTTGATTATATATGGAAATGGTGGCAATATAAGCCTCACACCATAGATTAAACAATGGATAATTATTTAATTTTGGTTTTAAAAAGAAAATGAAAAGGAAAGGATAATTATGCTAGTTTCTACATGCTTCTTCTAACCTAACCATGCTCACCTACCGCTAAACCATGGTTATCCTTTCCTTTATCATTCTAAACCCAAGTTAAATTAATCATCTATCATTTAATCATGGTTGGAGTCAAGAAGGAATAAATATATATTGTGATATTTATTTCTTTTGGAAGTTTAACCTTATGGTTATCATTTTATCTCTTGTTAATATAAGCCACCATCTTCATCTTCCTTCATCCTTTCTTCTCTAGTTTTTTCTAGTGAGTGAAATACAACAAAAGAAAGCTTTTTGAAGTGAGAAACCCAACCACAACATCATTCTACACAAGCTTAGCCGCTTTGTTTAGAGTGTTCTTTTCGGTTTGTCGAAATTGCGAGCTTGGACGGAGTGCTCCGTGGTGGATCATCGTGGACGCAAGGGAACATCGAGAGGACCTCGACTCAACACCCAAGACACCAAGGAGTCTAGCAAAGGGGAGCTACAAAGGTTGTAGCCTTCAAACCCTAATCTTTTCTAGCTAAAAGTTTAATAACCCTAATTTTCTAGGATCGATCCACTTGCATGTTAGTTTAGCACCTTAAAAATTATAACTTGTTGGAGATAGTGCCCTCAGAGTCAATTATTGGATCACAGGCACGTGATTGCAATGATTGAGGGAGGACCTATCCCGGTAGAACAGTCTTACTCGAGATGATAGTATGCTATCTGGTTTATCTTTATCATCGTGTACTGCTTTAGGTGACCTGACATGTCGCTATTACACGTTGATGGAGCCCCTAGGATTCTTACTTGACGACCAGCAGTATGATGGCGATCATATACGTGGGAGCTGGTAGTCTACAAGCACATCTTTAAAAGGTCCCTAGTCGTGGGAGTTTCGAGACTGGGCATCGATTCTCCAGAGTAGACTAGTGTATACAGTCGAGACCCCGACGAGGGGCGGTGGCCGGTCTCACAAGCCACTGGTGTCAGTTGGTTCACCTAAGATGTATACAGGTGCTCATTGGGTTATGAGTACACCGGACAGGACTCGCCGGGAACCTGCTAGTTGGTCTTATACCAGACGTCAGATAGCAGTTCCCTGGTGACATGTGTACAGGTTAGTTCATCGACCTGAGGATCGTCATTTGTCTCGTGTGAGTTCCCACTGTGCTTTGATTACTACCCTACCACGGCTCAAAGGAGTCGTGCAAACAGGTTTTAGTTGGGTACAGTCCCGAGCCACATGGAGGCAGTGAGCGGATCTTCAGGGGTTTGTCTCTCCCGGTATTGGCGGTGAGGTCGCGCTGTGTCTAGGAGAGCCATTACGCAAAGCCCTCGGCCGAGGCAGGAGATGGTATTCCAGTAGTATCTAAGGGCGTTCTGGGCTACACTCCGACACGACTTGTACCGCTTTTGGGGGTCTGACTTTTACCAACCCCCTAGGCCCGACATGCGATACTCATAGACGAACGGACCGGACTGTACGGATATTATCACTGACAGGCTCAGTAGGGTGTCAGGATGAGTTCGCTCATCGACGTCCCTTTTGGTCAATAGCTGGTGGCCCGTCACGTATTGGCTTATACCTCTGACGTGCTAGTGGTTAAATCCACAGCCATAGTATTGACGAGTCTTTAGAGTCCACCACACTTACAGTTACTCAAGCTTTCGGGCGAAACGCTGTAGAGGCCGTATGGAGATATGGCAGGGTCCGATCAGATACGCGCGGTATTGCACGGATCAGGATCGGACAGTTTTGTACTAGTAGCCGTATAGTTATATGGCAGGGTTCGATCTGATACGTGCGGTATTGCACGGATCAGGATCGAACGGATTTTACTAGCCGGCTTTGGTTTAAGCCGATCCTAGTTTAGTACAGTGTAGATTTTGTCTCATTGCATTTGTATCCGGTCGGAATACAGATGCGGGTGTGTATGCACAGTATAGGGGTTTTCCTGTAATTTATTACGGGACCAGTTTTCTGGAGTTGCCAGTTTGCATTCCGTTCCGGCCGGTTTTCCTTTGTTCTTTCCCGGCCGGACTTTTCTGATGGAGGGGGTAATTTGCAGTTTTGCAAATTACATTTGGTGGAGGTTTTATTTGTAAGATGATTTATTATGATAACCTTTTTAGATACCATTCATTTCATGCTTTATTGTGAAAAGATTGGATTTGAGGTTGATGTAAGTTTGATGATGATTATGTCTTCATGTGGTCATCACTTGCTTTACCCTACACTCACCTCCCTTCATGCTTCATATTCCCTCCTCCACCATTCTCATTTTGATGATAAGTTTTTCATGAGAGGAAAAAGAAAGAGAGAAGAAGAAGAAGAGAGCTTCATCTTGAGAGTTTCATTCATGATCTCATTTTCTTGCTAGAAAAATGCAAGCACCATTTTTCTATTCTTGATTCCTCCATCACCATGGCAACAAACCCCATAGAGACATACCCTATACACTACACATTCTACAGCATATCTTGAGCATGTCGAGTTGCCGGCTTCATGCTCGAGTTGCTTCGGTATTGAGGCGGGAGCCCGTAAAAGACGCATGCGATGTGGTGCCCTTTCCGGCGAGGAGGCGACGATATGGAGACAAGACTTTCCGCGGGAGATCGGGACGATGAAGAGAAGACCGGAGGACTCGGATCACTCGGTATACTTCTCACCCTATCTCTTGATTGCTAGCATTAGGTTAATGGTAAACGATCCGGGTTTTCTTTGTCCGCGGTAGCGCCGGTTTCCGAGTAAGGAAAAATTTTGATTCCGCATTTTGGTCTCAAGTACGAGGCCGGGGCGCTGCCGTGGCGCAACATGGTATCAGAGCCACGCCATTAACCTTACCTAGCTTGTTCTAAGGTGTTTTGCTTATCCGATCGACCGAAATTCCAAAAAACCTCATTTTGTACACATCAGTTTTCTGTTGGAAATTTTTGGTCTCAAAAATTTTTTCAGGTTGTAAAAAACGCATGTACTAAACATTCTAAGACTTCTGTAAAATTTCGACCAAGTCAGTCGTTGACCAAAGCGCGGAACCGCGGCCAATAACCCCATTAGGCCGCGGTTCCGCCGCATGTTGGTATCTTCGCTGTGTCAAAATTCTATAGTGGGCTTATAGGCTGTTTTTGGGGCTTTTGGAATATTAAATTTGGGCCCAGGTTTTCTGTGACTGCTACAGTATTGGTTGGGGGCCCACTTGTTAATTGTTTGATCGATCGGATATTTTTAAACACATTATTTCACAGTATTTACATTATATCTGCGACCGTGAATGTCACTTGATCGGTAAATCCCGTCTAACTGCTATAGCCCGGTTAGACGGATTTGCGAACGTGACTTTCACGTTGATGTTCTATGTTTATGCTTTGATGTTGCGGATCGGTCGTGGGGGATAGCCTGGATGCAATGCTAGTACAGTTTTGTTGTATTATGTACATTTGATATTGCGGGGCGAGCGTCCGACATGTGGACTGCCGTCACTGCCTGATTGTATTATTCTTTTGGGGCACGACCTGGTTGCGGTCGATGTACCCGGTGTATGTATATTTTACTTTCTGTACTAAGTTTGCCCCGCGGAGGGGTGCACGGATAGCCGGATTCTAGAGGGCAACGGGCCCGCATCTCATGGCATTGGGACGGAGGGGGCTTCACTCCAGGATTGGCGGGCTATTCGCCGCACTCGTAAGGGGTACAGGTTGACCCAGGAGGGGTGCCCAAGTTACCGGATTCCGTGAAGTGCTGGGTGGTCCATTCACGGTACTGAAGGGGGCTGCCTCGCTTCAGGTTTTGGCGGGTGACTTGCCGCGCCCGTAGGGGTCTAGGATTTCATTGCACAGGCTATCCACACGACCAGGGGAACGTCGGGTTTCAGCAGCGGCTCTGTGAAACCCGGGGCTTCCAGATATCTGTATTGTTCTGTGATGCTGTACATTTCTGTGATGTTGCATTTTATTCACGCCTTGAGCGAAATACTATATATTGGTATATATATTAGTAGATGTTGTATATGTTTTTCATCCGCGCTAGTCCAGTCCCCGCTCTGCCGTTAGTTAGCTAACCTAACGGGTGATGACGGGACCCAGTGGCGAATGCGGATGGTATATACGTACGTCAGTATATTTTCGTTCTTTATGGTGTGATTAATTGATGGGACTGCGTTGATTCGGATCAATGCAAGATAAACAAACCTAATCTGATGTTGTTGGAACATTTTTTTAAAAAAGGCTGTTATTGCAAGGACGTTCACTATTGTTTTGCATCGTGGTATTCATTTGGAATATCCTGCTCCTCAGTCGACGAGGCAAGGGCCGAGATCCCTTCACCGGGAATGACCCCTTGGACAGAAGTTTGCGTCAGGGCATTAACTTCACTATAGCCGATTACTTTTGCTTTGCATCGAGGTATTCAGCTGGAATATCCTGCACCTCATTCTACGGGGAAAGAGCCGAGATCCCTTCACCGGGAGTGACCTCTTTAGTAAAGGCTTTCGTCACTATATTTTCTAAAAAGGTTATCCAGTTCCTTCAACGATATCAAGTTCATTACGTTAAAGGTTTTTCGCCAAAAACCAGTCGTAGCCCTCCGTCATTTCAGATTAGTATTACTTAGTATTCGTGCTGCGTTTGTCGTGCATTGCCGTGGCGTAGTGTTCGGTAGCTATGTAATGCTTTTCTGTCACATGGATAAGTGGATTGGTTAGGACAGTCATACGGTCTTGTTGGCATTGTCAAGGACTCGTACGGGTGGGTTTAACGCAATCAAGATAATGACGGGTAGAACTTGACTAGGACTCTTTGATTTGTTGGCATTGTCAAGGTCACTTGGGTCCTAGGGGTAAAAACAAACATCGGGAGTTTCAAAAGAACTGAAACTTGCCAGACATGCGCATACCTTCTGGAGTGTGGTGACTTGAGTGGATTCCGTCAAGTTATCATGCGATGATAGTTGGATCCCGATTCCCACTGATGAGTTGGTTTACTCCTCGGGTGATCCCGACTAATTCTTCTTTTAGGTTTGGAGGAGAATTTGAGGTACAGTGGGAGGTTTCCAGATTAGACAAAGTGATAACCATTCTGATCTAGGTTAGAGTGCACGCTGAGTGTTTCTTTTCTCTCTCTCTTTGGCAGCGACCATTGACCCGACCCTGGACTATGACTCAGTGACCAAGTTGACCGAACCTTCTTAACACTGGCTTTTGGATTGTCAGAGTTGCAGATCTCATTGCCACTCCTACTTTTACCCTTTTCTCCGGGACACCCCGTATTACTACGAACGTCCACTTCCATTGGACAAAACCATCGTATGGTTAGATACGAACTCGAAGGACTTCGAGGATGGTTTCTGGTTCTGGAGAAAACGAATAGGACTATTCAGTTGTCTTTTCTTTTCACCTTCTCTCAGGTTGCGAGTACTCCTTGGTTTAGGAGTAGTACACCTATTACGCAAATTGGATAGTCTTCTTCCAAACCATAGGCTGGTGCCGACCGGTAAGGAATGAAGAAAACCAGTTAGCCTAAACGGTGTACAGAAGGTATTAAGTTAAGACAAAGCAAGGGATTAGTAAGAGGGCAAAGTAAGTTGCGACTGCTATTCACGACCAAACCAAGTATTTCTTCGCCAATCCTAAATCACCTTTGTATTTCTCCAGGACACTCCGTATCACTATGAAGATCCCATTTTATTGGATAATCCATCGTATGGTTATATACGAACTCGAAAGGAACTTGTTCCAGTTCGGGGATGGATCCTGGTTCAGGAGAAATAGGAATAAAGTACATTCAGGTGTCTTTTATCTTCACCTTCTCTCGCATTGCGAGTGCTCCTAGGATTAGGACAGTACACCCTTTATGCTTTTTGGATAGTCTTCTTCCAAACCATAGGCTGGTGCCGAACGGTAGGGAAGGAAGAAAACCATTTGGCTTAAAGGGGTGTACAGAAGGTAATGACTAAAGACATATAAAGGGATTTGGAGAGGTGGCAAAGAATTATATGGTTATAGTTGTGAATCTGGATAATGGAAGAGGCATTACTACGAATACCAGGATACCCCGACGAAACATTTCAATGTTTCAGTTTCACTGTGTACTGTTAATAGAAAACTGATTTCCCGATTAGACACTTACTCCAGGGTATGTATTTGCCAGGTATGATTCTCACATCCGTATGGTTTTACAGATGATGAGTGGGAGTAAGTTATTGGGAATTGGGTGATCATCCTCATTATATCGGGATTCGTTGTAATCGGTGATATTTGAGGAAGTCACCTGGGTTGTTTGCCGGTCGGCAAATATTTGGTTTTGAATATCCGCGGTTATGCACCAATTTCAAATTGATATATCTGTACGTCTATTTTCATAGAGTGAGATATACCTTTTGATATTATGTCGATGACATTTACCTATATCAGTGGATGGTTAGGTAAGGAGCATTAAACAGCGGTGTAATTCTTCTTAACCATAAGTACAGTTTTCAACCTACGACACACAGTGAAAGAGTTGTTAGACTCAACGGACTTATACAGAGTATTGTATGTTGTCCAGTGTCCATTAGGACAGAGGGGTTGGTCCTCGTACTATATTCGGTTTACTTATGACTTCTCTAGTTTTTAGACATGTGTTTCGTGGAAACACAGGATCTAAGTTTTGAGGAGTTATAGGTATTTGAATAGAGTAGAGAGCCAGGTGTAGCAAGTATCGGGATTCTTCAAAGTGATTGAAGATGTAGATACTTATGTATGGTGTTCAGTTGATAGTAATGATTAAGAGAACTGACTTCTCTTTCAGGTTACTCATAATTGGAAGCATTCCTAAGTTGAGTAACGATGATCGGCCTCCTTCCATTTAGTAGACATGCACTGCAGATAGCTGCATGATTTGAATCTGGTTCAATTGAATCAGTGCCTCTGGTTCTATATTGGATATAGAACAGTTCATATCTTAACGATGTTAAGGTACGGGGAGTTGTCCGGCTTATGCTTAAAACCAGACACTGGACAACTCAAGGCACGTTTCTGTAATGGCTTTTTGTGGGTTGACCCAGGCTATGACGAGGGTTGATTTTCTACCATCTGGATGAACAATAGCAATATTGTTCTAGACTCGCCACAGTTTTAATAAAAATGGATTTTTTCAGAAAACAGTAGTGGAAGTATGGTAGAACTGGAAGTAATTCCAGAACCACAAACGATTACTGAAGATTTGATAAGGAACCTAAAGATTCAATCTGGATTGACATTCCATTGGCCACTCCGCAGATAAGGTGGGTAACTTCAGGCACCCGAGAGGTACTCCGGTAGCCTCAAGGACGGTGACAGGGAAGTTCTTATTTACCCACACTTGCCATTGCTGTTGTTCCAGGCTGCGAGACCCGGCAGGAGGATGAGTATAGCGTCGTTCTAAACTAGCTTTGGAAGTGTACGTCTATATGACTCTGCCAGAGGGTTGTCGTAGTCAGTGGGAGCAGCGGAAGGATTGGTGGACATCAGGCTTATGTCTATTTATAGACTAAAGCAGATGTAGCGGAGATAGATCATCTATTTCTGATGTGACAGTCATAGGTTTGACGTCATCAGAATAGGGGGTGGATCTGTTGAGAAGGTAGTAGGAAGTAATATTCCTATACTACGATCGGTTATACTTTGGTCGTCACACAGTGGTTTCTCCACAAGGGACTTGGATATTATACCAGACATACTGGTTACTAGATCTATGGTTTTAGATCTAGATTTGGGTGGTTTCCCAATCAGGGTACTTTGACAGCATTCTAAGAGTATTTAGAATGGACGACTCCTGGCACGGTAGTGTACCTGCAGGTGATGGAGTCACCCTCTCTAAAGGTGTCTTACGGACTAAAGGGGAGAGGATGTGCATGATTGACAGATCACTTGCTTAGGCAATTGAGTCAATCATGAGATGTCAAGTACCACACCAGATGTTGTTCTTGCACTGGATGCAATAAGTTGATATTGATCCAATCCTGGAGGAACAGTCGGAAGCAGTTTTAGAACATAACTGAATGTTTTAGGGATATGATAACGGCTGCCTCCTTTAGGAGACGGTTATCACTCCAGGCTTCCAAGGTGACATGGACGACAAGGAGGTTGTCAGAGTTATAGTTCTCCCTCTGACGAGGGGCAGTATTTTGGACAGGTGGTCCAAGGCAATACTGAGGGAGGCATGGCGCGGGATACTGATTAGTTTCAGTTGATGATACAGTCTAAGAAGTTTGGATTTGGAGTTCATTTATGAGCTAGGTCCCATCAGACATCCAGACATTCTAAGACAGGTATTGCTCATTTCGGGAGATGGCTTTCTCCGCGAACTTGAGATATAGAGAGACATAGAAAGAAACATCATAGCGGATCCACTCACTGAGGCTATTCCTCGAACGCAATAGTTTCGCAAACGAGCTTTGTGAGACTGACTAGTAGAGGAGTTGGGTGTTCGGTATCACACGGGATGTGAGTATGCGACATCGCAATAATTAGCCTTGAGTGCAAGTGGGAGATTGTTGGAGATAGTGCCCTCAGAGTCAATTATTGGATCACAGGCACGTGATTGCAATGATTGAGGGAGGACCTATCCCGGTAGGACAGTCTTACTCGAGATGATAGTATGCTATCTGGTTTATCTTTATCATCGTGTACTGCTTTAGGTGACCTGACATGTCGCTATTACACGTTGATAGAGCCTCTAGGATTCTTACTTGACGACCAGCAGTATGATGGCGATCATATACGTGGGAGCTGGTAGTCTACAAGCACATCCTTAAAAGGTCCCAAGTCGTGGGAGTTTCGAGACAGGGCATCGATTCTCCAGAGTAGACTAGTGTATACAGTCGAGACCCCGACGAGGGGCGGTGGCCGGTCTCACAAGCCACTGGTGTCAGTTGGTTCACCTAAGATGTATACAGGTGCTCATTGGGTTATGAGTACACCGGACAGGACTCGCCGGGAACCTGCTAGTTGGTCTTATACCTGACGTCAGATAGCAGTTCCCTGGTGACATGTGTACAGGTTAGTTCATCGACCTGAGGATCGTCATTTGTCTCGTGTGAGTTCCCACTGTGCTTTGATTACTACCCTACCACGGCTCAAAGGAGTCGTGCAAACAGGTTTTAGTTGGGTACAGTCCCGAGCCACATGGAGGCAGTGAGCGGATCTTCAGGGGTTTGTCTCTCCCGGTATTGGCGGTGAGGTCGCGCTGTGTCTAGGAGAGCCATTACGCAAAGCCCTCGGCCGAGGCAGGAGATGGTATTCCAGTAGTATCTAAGGGCGTTCTGGGCTACACTCCGACACGACTTGTACCGCTTTTGGGGGTCTGACTTTTACCAACCCCCTAGGCCCGACATGCGATACTCATAGACGAACGGACCGGACTGTACGGATATTATCACTGACAGGCTCAGTAGGGTGTCAGGATGAGTTCGCTCATCGACGTCCCTTTTGGTCAATAGCTGGTGGCCCGTCACGTATTGGCTTATACCTCTGACGTGCTAGTGGTTAAATCCACAGCCATAGTATTGACGAGTCTTTAGAGTCCACCACACTTACAGTTACTCAAGCTTTCGGGCGAAACGCTGTAGAGGCCGTATGGAGATATGGCAGGGTCCGATCAGATACGCGCGGTATTGCACGGATCAGGATCGGACAGTTTTGTACTAGTAGCCGTATAGTTATATGGCAGGGTTCGATCTGATACGTGCGGTATTGCACGGATCAGGATCGAACGGATTTTACTAGCCGGCTTTGGTTTAAGCCGATCCTAGTTTAGTACAGTGTAGATTTTGTCTCATTGCATTTGTATCCGGTCGGAATACAGATGCGGGTGTGTATGCACAGTATAGGGGTTTTCCTGTAATTTATTACGGGACCAGTTTTCTGGAGTTGCCAGTTTGCATTCCGTTCCGGCCGGTTTTCCTTTGTTCTTTCCCGGCCGGACTTTTCTGATGGAGGGGGTAATTTGCAGTTTTGCAAATTACATTTGGTGGAGGTTTTATTTGTAAGATGATTTATTATGATAACCTTTTTAGATACCATTCATTTCATGCTTTATTGTGAAAAGATTGGATTTGAGGTTGATGTAAGTTTGATGATGATTATGTCTTCATGTGGTCACCACTTGCTTTACCCTACACTCACCTCCCTTCATGCTTCATATTCCCTCCTCCACCATTCTCATTTTGATGATAAGTTTTTCATGAGAGGAAAAAGAAAGAGAGAAGAAGAAGAAGAGAGCTTCATCTTGAGAGTTTCATTCATGATCTCATTTTCTTGCTAGAAAAATGCAAGCACCATTTTTCTATTCTTGATTCCTCCATCACCATGGCAACAAACCCCATAGAGACATACCCTCTACACTACACATTCTACAGCATATCTTGAGCATGTCGAGTTGTCGGCTTCATGCTCGAGTTGCCTCGGTATTGAGGCGGGAGCCCGTAAAAGACGCAGGCGATGTGGTGCCCTTTCCGGCGAGGAGGCGACGATATGGAGACAAGACTTTCCGCGGGAGATCGGGACGATGAAGAGAAGACCGGAGGACTCGGATCACTCGGTATACTTCTCACCCTATCTCTTGATTGCTAGCATTAGGTTAATGGTAAACGATCCGGGTTTTCTTTGTCCGCGGTAGCGCCGGTTTCCGAGTAAGGAAAAATTTTGATTCCGCATTTTGGCCTCAAGTACGAGGCCGGGGCGCTGCCGTGGCGCAACATAACTTTGGGTCATTTGATGCTTCAAAACACTTCATAGGGTGCTATACTAACCTTACAAGAAGAATCCCCTCCTATCACTCATTGCCTCCATGTGATTCGGGACTGTACCCAAAAGCCACCTTTTTGCACGCCCTCTTGGATGTGGTATGATGGAAATCAAAGCACGGTGGGAATCACACAAGACTCTATGACGATCTCGGGTCTATAGACTAACCTGTACCAGTGTCACCAGAGAACTGCCATCTGACGTAAGGTATAATCACAGTAGTCAAGCCAATATCCTCAGGGCTTTATCAACATGTGTGAATGAATAAAAGCATGATCAAATCAACATGTCAGATAAAGAAGAACCAGATAGCATACTATCATGTCGAGCAAGAATGTACACTGAATATATATATATATACATGTACAGATACATCCATTATCACATAATGGCCTCTAGGGCATACATATATCCAACACAGACTTGGCTGCTACACTTGCACCATTTCTATCTCATGAAATTTATCACCCGTTCTCAGTTCTTTACCTATCTGTAGCCCATGTAACAAATTACATATGCGGGATCCTGATCCGGTATCAAATACCCAGGACGTAAAGGATATTTTGAGAAACAGTTCTGTGTAATGAACACACCCGAAGATGATGCATCAACATGCACTTTCTTCATTTGGGCGGCACGGGAATTCTGGTAATTCCTATTTCTTGCTCTGTCTTATAACAATTATAAGTTGGAGCAGGACCAACGTTCCTTAGCACAGTATAACAAGCGGGTTCGGTCAAATACATCCGTATTATTATCTTGATTAAGGCGTGACATAGTCGTAACCAGGAGAGAGAGAAGAAAACACTCAGCGTGCGCTTTTTACAAGATTAGATTGGTTATCAATTTATCTAATCAGGATGGCTCCCACTGTTTTAGTCAAATCTTCCTTCAAACCCTAAAAGGAAAGACTAGCCGGGATTAATTACACCCTACAAGTTCGCCAATCTTTCAGCCAGGCCAGTGCCGGTACTTTGAGGGAGGTTCCCCGTGCTTTCGCACGGACTTAATTAAAATAAACCTCATTTTCCCAGGGGCGTAACCCCGTTAACACCTTTCTAGACACCTACTTGATCGGCTAATTGTAATGTGTAAAACTCTCCCAGGAGTAACTCTTACTCGCAGCGGGTATCGGGATCCAACTATCTCATAGAAGGTATGCAATCTCACTGCAAATTTCAACACTTGAAATTCCCAATAATATTTTACCCTTAGCGTCCTATGACCTTGACGAATGCCAAACCACCCATAGTGCGCTAGTCAAGTTCTACCCGTACATTTCCTGATTGAATTAAACCCACCCGCACGACCCTTGACGAATGCCAAACAACGTCGTACAAATACCCTAATCCAATCGCATCGTATGCTAGCAGATAAGCACTAGTTAGCTACCGTACACTACGCCTTGATGAATGCCAAACTACCGCGGCATGAATACTAAGTAGTACTTATCTGAAATGACGGAGGGCTACGACAGGTTTTTAAGAAAACCCTTTGCGTAATGAACTTGATATCGTTGTAGAATCGAGTGATTTTAAATGGAATGTGTTTGAGGCATTTTCTAGTTTTGCTAAAGAGGTCACTCCCGGTGAAGGGATCGTCGGCTCTTTCCTCATCGAATAAGGTGCAGGATATTTCACAAATACCACTATGCAAAGCAAAAACTACAGAAACAATCAAAAGACAAACCGAGTTTGTAGCATCTTCTAGTTTCGCAAAAGAGGTCACTCCCGGTGAAGGGATCTCGGCTCTTTCCTTATCGAATAAGGTGCTGAATGTTCTACAAGGAACACCGCTATGCAAAGCAAGAACTAGAGCTACCAGTTTTTAAACAAGTTTCTACAACATCTTTAGCTTTCTTTTAATTTCATTAATCTCATTAATGAAGTCCCATTTTATTATGCTTCACAAGCATCTCATTTGAAACGAAATCTGCAATATAACATATATCTCATATATATAATATAAACATTCGTCTCAGGCAGTAATATGATCTCATCACAGAACATTGCAGCAAAAGTGTAAGTGCACGGCGGCGCCCCGGCCCTCAATCCGAGGCCAGAATGCGGAAGCGATGATTTACTTTAACTTTTTGAACCGGCACCACCGCGCACTAAAATCCCGGATCGGGTCATTAATCTAGTCCTAGCTAACTAAAGAACGGGTAGAGAGATATACCGAGCGATCCGTGTCCTCCGGTCTTCTCGTCGTCGTCCCGATCTCCCCACGGAATGTCCGGTCTCCACCTCCTCACCGGAAGGGCACCACGTCGCCGGCTTCTTTTACGGGCTCCCATCTCTGGACCGAGGCAACTCGGGCACGAAGTTGGCAAGCCGACGTGCCCAAGGATTGCTGTAGGTTAACTGTAGATTGCTATGTGTCTCATGGGGTGTATGGAAGTTGCCCTTTTGTGGAGGAAATGAGATATGAACTTTGGTGGTGGCTCAATGAATTTTTAGCAAGCAAAGGAGATAAAAACCCCACCATACAAATTGGGACAGCCCTCTCCTCTTTAGTGGCTGGCCATATGCTTGAATGAATGAGAATTGGGAGTGAGAGAAAAGTCAAGCGGGGAGGAAGCTATCATCCAAGAGAGAGAAAGTGTTATGATGATAAAACAATGATCACAAAACAAGAACCTCACTCCAAAACTTAATCATATCCAACAAAGGTTAAGCCATCATGAAAACTATCATGAAGAAAAAAGTCAAGTGATCATGACACAACAAAATGCAAAGACCACCCTCCACAAATGCTTATTTGCACAAATGCAAATAAGCCCTCCTCCACCAATCTTCGGCCAATGAAAGATACAAAGGAAAATGGCTGAAACGGAAAACAAACTGGAAACTCCAAAAACTAATCCCGTAATAAATTACAGGAAAACCCCGCTACTGTAAATACATACCCGCATTTGTATTCCGACCGAAATACAAATGCAATGAGACAAAATCTACACTGTACAATACTAGGATCCGGCTTAAACCAAAGCCCGCTAGTATTATCCGTCCGATCATGATCCGTGCAATACCGCACGTATCTGATCGAACCCTGCCATATCTCCATACGGCCTTTACAGCGTTTCGCCCAAAACTTAAGAAACTGGTCTGTAGGGGACTCTAAAGACTCGTCAATACTTTGGTTGTGGATTTAACCACTAGCACGTCAGAGATATTAGCCTATACGTAACGGGCTACCAGGTATTGACCAAAAGGGACGTCTGTGAGCGAACTCATCCTGACACCCTACTGAGCCTGTCAGTGACAATATCCGTACAGTCCGGTCCGTTCGTCTATGAGCATCGCATGGCGGGCCTAGGGGGTTGGTAAAAGTCAGACCCCCAAAAGCGGTACAAGTCGTGTCGGAGTGTAGCCCAGAACACCCTGAGATACTACTGGAATACCTACCAGTAAATCTCCTTTCTTGGCCAAGGACATCGTGTAATGGCTCTCGTAGACACAGCGCGACCTCACCCCCAATACCGGGAGAGACGAACCCCTGTAGATCCGCTCACTGCCTCCATGTGGCTCGAGACTGTACCCAACTAAAACCTGTTTGCACGTCTCCTTTGAGCGTGGTAGGATAGTAATCAAAGTACAGTTGGAACTCATACGAGACAAATGACGATCCTCAGGTCGATGAACTAACTTGTACACATGTCACCAGGGAACCGCGATCTGACGTCAGGTATAAGACCAACTAGTATGTTCCCGGCGAGTCCTGTCTGGTGTACTCATAACCCAATGAGCACCTGTATACATCTTAGGTGAACCAACTGACACCAGTGGCTTGTGAGACCGGCCACCTCCCCCGCCCCTCGTCGGGGTCTCGACTGTATACACTAGTCTACTCTGGAGTATCGATGCCCTGTCTCGAAACTCCCACGACTAGGGACCTTTTAAGGATGTGCTTATAGACTACCAGCTCCCACGTATATGATCGCCCTCATACTGCTGGCAGTTAAGCAAGAATCTTAGGGGCTCTATCAACGTGTAATAGCGACCTGTCAGGTCACCTAAAGCAGTACACGATGATAAAGATAAATCAGATAGCATACTATCATCTTGAGTAAGACTGTCCTACTGGGATAGGTCCTCCCTCAATCATTGCAATCACGTGCTTGTGATCCAATAATTGACTCTGAGGGCACTATCTCCAACAATCTCCCACTTGCACTCAAGACTAATTATTGCGATGTCACATACTCACACCCCGTGTGATACCGAACACCCAACACCTCTACTAGTCAGTCTCACAAATCCCGTTTGCAAAACTATTGCGTTCGAGGAATAGCCTCAGCGAGTGGATCCGTTTTGATGTTTCTTTCTATATCTCTCTATATCTCAAGTTCGCGGAGAAAGCCATCTCCCGAAATGAGCAATACTTGTCTTAGAATATGTCTGGATGTCTGATGGGACCTAGCTCATAAATGAACTCCAAATCCAAACTTCTTAGACTGTATCGTCAACTGAACTTAATCAGTATTCTGCGCCATGCCTCCCTCAGTATTTCCTTAGACCACCTGTCCAAAATACTGCCCCTCGTCAGAAGAAAAACTATAACTCTGACAACCTCCCTGTCGTCCAAGTCACCTTGGAAGCCTGGAATGATAACTGTCTCCCGAATGAGGCTGTCGTTATCATATCCCTAGAACATCCACTTATGTTCTAAAACTGCTTCCGACTGTTTCTCCAGGATTGGATCAATGTCAACTTATTGCATCTAGTGCAAAAACAACATCTGGTGTGGTACTTGACATCTCATGATTGACTCAATTGCCTAAGCAAGTGATCTGCCATTCATGCACATCTCTCTCCCCTTTAGTCTGTAAGACACCTTTAGAGAGGGTGACTCCATCACCTGCAAGTACACTACCGTGCCAGGAGTCGTCCATTCTAAATACTCTTAGAATGCTGTCTAAGTACCCTTAATTGGGAAACCACCCAAATCTAGATCTAAAACCATAGATCTAGTAACCAGTATGTCTTATATAATGTCCAAGTCCCATGTGGAGAAACCACTGTGTGACGACCAAAGTATAACCGATCGTAGTATAGGAATATCACTTCCTACTCGGTGTATGTCATCCAAATACCAGGACATCACACCCTACTACCTTCTTAACAGATCCATCCCCTATTCTGATGAAGTCAAACCTATGACTGTCATGTCAGAAATAGATGATCTATCTCCGCTACATCTGCTTTAGTCTATAAATAGACATAAGCCACTTGTCCACCAATGCTTCCGCTGCTCCCACTGACCACGACAACCCTCTGACAGAGTCATATAGACGTACACTTCTAAAGCTAGTTTAGAACGACGCTATACTCATCCTCCTGCCGGGTCTCACGGTCTGGAACAACAGCAATGGCAAGTCTGGGTAAACAAGAACTTCCCTATCACCGTCCTTGAGGCTACCGGAGTACCTCTCGGGTGCCTGAAGTTACCCACCTTATCTGCGGAGTGGCCAATAGAATGTCAAACCAGATTGAATCTTTAGGTTCCTATCAAAATCTTCAGTAATCGTTTGTGGTTCTGGAATCACTTCCAGTTCTACCATACTCCCACTACTGTTTTCTGAAGAAAAAAATCCATTTTTATTAAAACTGTGGCGAGTCTAGAACAATATCACTATTGATCTTACAGATGGTAGAAAGTAAACCCTCGTCATAGCCTGGGTCAACCCACAAACAGCCATTACAGAAACATGCCTTGAGTTATCAGAGTCTGGTTTTAAGCATAGGCCGGACAACTCCCCGTACCTTAACAATGTTAAGATATGAACTGTTTTATATCCAATATAGAAACAGAGGCACTGATTTAATTGAAGCAGATTCAAATCATGCAGCTGCCTCCAGTGCATATTAACTAAATGGAAGGAGGCCGATCAGCGTTACTCAACTTAGGAATGCTTCCAATTATGAGTAACCTGAAAAAGAAGCAAGTTCTCTTAATCATTACTATCAACTGAATACCCTACACAAGTATCTACATGTTCCATCACCTTGAAGAATCCCGATACTTGCAACGCCTGGTTCTCTACTTTATTCATATACCTATAACTTCTCAAAATTCGGACCTTGTGTTTCTGCGAAACACCTGTCTAAAAACTAGAGAAGTCATAAGTAAACCGAATATAGTACGAGGACCAACCCCTCTGTCCTAATGGACACTGGACAACATACAATACTCTGTATAAGTCCCTTGAGTTTAATAACTCATTCCCTGTGTGTCGTGGGTTGAAAACTGTACTTATGGTTAAGAAGAATTACACCGCTGTTTAATGCTCATTACCTAACCATCAACTGATATAGGTAAATGTCATAGTCATAATTTCAAAAAGTTATATCTCACTCTATAAAAATAGACGTACAGATATATCAATTTGAAAATGGTGCATAACAGCGGATATTCAAAACCAAATATTTGTCGTCCGGCAAACAACCCAGGTGACTTCCTCAAATATCACCGATTACAACGAATCCCGATATAATGAGGATGATCACCCAATTCCCAATAACTTACTCCCACTCATCATCGATGTGAGAATCATACCTGGTAAATACATACCCTGGAGCAAGTGTCTGATTAGGAAATCGGTTTTCCTTTAACAGTACACAGTGAAACTGAAACATTGAAATGTTTCAATAGGGTATCCCGGTATTCCTTGTAATGCCTCTTCCATTATCCAGATTCACAACTGTAACCGTATATTTCTTTGCCACCTCTCCAAATCTTTTTATATGTCTTTAGTCATTACCTTCTGCACACCCCTTTAGGCCAAATGGTTTTCTTCCTTCCCTACCGGTCGGCACCAGCCTATGGTTTGGAAGAAGACTATCCAATAAGCATAGTGGGTGTACTGTCCTAATCCTAGGAGCACTCGCAATGCGAGAGAAGGTGAAGATAAAAGACAACAGAATAAACCTTATTCCTATTTCTCCTGAACCAGAATCCATCCCCGAACTGGAACAAGTTCCTTTCGAGTTCGTATATAACCATACGATGGAGTATCCAATAAACTGTGGATCTTCGTAGTGATACGGAGTGTCCTGGAGAAATACAAAGGTGATGTGGGAGTGGTAATGAAATACTTGGTTTGGTCGTGAATATCAGTCGCAATTTACTTTGCCCTCCTTCTAATCCCTTTCTTTGTCTTTACATAATACCTTCTGTACACCATCGTTAGGCTAATTGGTTTTCTTCATTCCCTACCGGTCGGCACCTGCCTATGGTCTGGAAGAAGACTATCCAATTTGCGTAATAGGTGTACTATCTCCTAAACCAAGGAGTACTCGCAACCTGAGAGAAGGTAAAAGGAAAAGACAACTGAATAGTCCTATTCGTTTTCTCCAGAACCGGAAACCATTCTCGAATAAATTCCTTAGAGTTCGTATATAACCATACGATGGTTTTATCCAATGGAAGTGGACGTTCGTAGTAATACGGGGTGTCCTGGAGAAAAGGGTAAAAGTAGGAGTGGCATTGAGATTTGCAACTCTGACAATCCAAAAGCCAATGTTTAAGAAGGTTCGGTTAATTTTGGTCTCTTAGTCATAGTCCAGGGTCAGGTCAATGGTCGCTGCCAAAGAGAGAGAGAAAAGAAACACTCAGCGTGCATTCTAACCTAGATCAGAATGGTTACCAATTTATCTAATCTGGAAACTCCCACTGTACCGTCAAATTCTCCTCCAAACCTGAAAGAAGAATTAGTCGGGATCACCCGAGGAGTAAACCAACTCATCAGTGGGAATCGGGATCCAACTATCATCGCATGTTAACGTGACGGAATCCGCTCACGTCATCACACTCCAGAAGGTATGCGCATATCTGGCAAGTTTCAGTTTCTTTAGAAACTCCCGATGTGATTTTTTCCCCATGCTCTTATGACCTTGACTTCGGCCAACAAATCATAAGTCACATGTCAAGTTCTACCCGTCATTCTCCAGGTTAATTTGAACCCACCCGTACAAGCCCTTGACTTTGGCCAACAAGGCTATACGACTGTCCCAAACCAACGCATCTATCTATGCTGCATATGAATACCCAACAGCTACCAAACACTGTGCCTTGACTTTGGCCAACAAACACAGCTTGAATACTATTGACTACCCATATGAAACGACGGAGGGCTACGAATGGTTTCTGGCGAAAAACCTTTAACGTAATAAACTTGATATCGTTGAAGGAACTGGATAGCTTTTATAAAAATATAGTGACGAAAACCTTTGCTAAAGAGGTCACTCCCGGTGAAGGGATCTCGGCTCTTTCCCCGTAGAATGAGGTGCAGGATATTCCAACTGAATACCACGATGCAAAGCAAAAGTAATCGGCTATAGTGAAGTTATTGCCCTGACGCAAACTTCTGTCCAAGGGGTCACTCCCGGTGAAGGGATCTCGGCCCTTGCCTCATCGACTGAGGAGCAGGATATTCCAACTGAATACCACTGTGCTAAACAAATTGAACGTCCTTGCAATAACAGCTTTTTGAAAAATGTTCCAACAACATCAGATTAGGTTTGTTTAACTTGCATTGATCCGAATCAATGCAGTCCCATCAATTGATCACACCAATAAAGAACGAAAATAATGACGTAGGTATATGCCATCCGCATTCGCAACTGGGTCCCGTCATTATCCGTTAGGTTAGTTAACTAACGACAGAGCGGGGACTGGACTAGCGCGGATGCAAAACATATACAACATCTACTGGTATATATATAATATATAACTTTCACTCAAGGCATGATAAAATGCAACATCACAGAAATGTACATCATCACAGAACAATACAGATATCTGGGATCCCCAGGTTTCACAGAGCCGCTACTGAAACCCGACGTTCCCCTTGTCGTGTGGATAGCCTGTGCAATAAAACCTAGACCCCTACAGGCACGGCAAGTTACCCGCCAAAACCTGAAGCGAGGCAGCCCCCTTCAGCAACGTGAATGCACCACCCAGCACTTCACGGAATCCGGTAACTTAGGCACCCCTCCTGGGTCAACCTGTACCCCCTACGAGTGCAGCGAATAGCCCGCCAATTCTAGAGTGAGGCCCCCTTCATCTCAATGCCATGAGATGCGGGCCCGTTGCCCTCTAGAATCCGGCTATCCGTGCACCCCTCCGCGGGGTAATCCTAGTACAGAAAGTAAAATATACATACAACGGGTACATCGACCTCGACCCGGTCGTGCCCCAAAAGAATAATACAGACAGGCAGTGATGGCAGTCCACATGTCGGACGCTCGCCCCGCAATATCAAATGTACATATAAAACGAAACTGTACTAACATTGCATCCAGGCTATCCCCCACGACCAATCCGCAACATCACAGCAATACACAGAACATCAACGTGAATGTCACGTTCGTAAATCCGTCTAACCGGGCTATAGTAGTTAGACAGGATTTACCGATCAAGTGACATTCACGGTCGCAGATATAATGAAAATACTGTGAACTAATGTGTTTAAAATTTTCGATCGATCAAATTTTACCAAGTGGGCCCCCAAGCACTACTGTAGCACTTAAAGAAATCTGGGCCCAAAAAATAACATTCCAAAAACCCTATTTTACACTCAGGAGCTCTCTGTAAAATTTTGGGGCCATGAACAGTCAAGATTGCGGCGGAACCGCGGCCCAAGCATGGGTTTGGCCGCGGTTCCGTGGTGGAAAAGTGGGATCATGCAACCAAAATTTCACAGAATACTTATAATGCCCTGAATGTACTTCTGCAACACACTAAAAAAAATTTGGAGCCAAAAAAAAATTTCGACAGAAAACTGATGTAACGAAAATACGGTTTTTGGGATATTTGTTCGATCAAAACTTTAAACATACTAGAGCAAGCTAGAAAAGAGTAATGGCCTGGCTCTGATACCAGTGTAAGTGCACGGCGGCGCCCCGGCCCTCAATCCGAGGCCGGAATGCGGAAGCGATGATTTACTTTAACTTTTTGAACCGGCACCACCGCGCACTAAAATCCCGGATCGGGCCATTAATCTAGTCCTAGCTAACTAAAGAACGGGTAGAGAGATATACCGAGCGATCCGTGTCCTCCGGTCTTCTCGTCGTCGTCCCGATCTCCCCACGGAATGTCCGGTCTCCACCTCCTCGCCGGAAGGGCACCACGTCGCCGGCTTCTTTTACGGGCTCCCACCTCTGGAACGAGGCAACTCGGGCACGAAGTTGGCGAGCCGACGTGCCCAAGGATTGCTGTAGGTTAACTGTAGATTGCTATGTGTCTCATGGGGTTTATGGAAGTTGCCCTTTTGTGGAGGAAATGAGATATGAACTTTGGTGGTGGCTCAATGAATTTTTAGCAAGCAAAGGAGATAAAAAAAAAAAAACCACCATACAAATTGGGACAACCCTCTCCTCTTTAGTGGCCGGCCATATGCTTGAATGAATGAGAATTGGGAGTGAGAGAAAAGTCAAGGGGGGAGGAAGCTATCATCCAAGAGAGAGAAAGTGTTATGATGATAAAACAATGATCACAAAACAAGAACCTCACTCCAAAACTTAATCATATCCAACAAAGGTCAAGCCATCATGAAAACTATCATGAAGCAAAAAGTCAAGTGATCATGACACAACAAAATGCAAAGACCACCCTCCACAAATGCTTATTTGCACAAATGCAAATAAGCCCTCCTCCACCAATTTTCGGCCTATGAAAGATACAAAGGAAAATGGCCGAAACGGAAAACAAACTGGCAACTTCAAAAACCGATCCCGTAATAAATTACAGGAAAACCCCGCTACTGTAAATACATACCCGCATTTGTATTCCGACCGAAATACAAATGCAATGAGACAAAATCTACACTGTACAATACTAGGATCCGACTTAAACCAAAGCCCGCTAGTATTATCCATCCGATCATGATCCGTGCAATACCGCACGTATCTGATCGAACCCTGCCATATCTCCATACGGCCTCTACAGCGTTTCGCCCGAAACTTGAGAAACTGGTCTGTGGGGGACTCTAAAGACTCGTCAATACTTTGGTTATGGATTTAACCACTAGCACGTCAGAGGTATTAGCCTATACGTAACGGGCTACCAGGTATTGACCAAAAGGGACGTTTGTGAGCGAACTCATCCTGACACCCTACTGAGCCTGTCAGTGACAATATCCGTACAGTCCGGTCCGTTCATCTATGAGCATCACATGGCGGGCCTAGGGGTTGGTAAAAGTCAGACCCCCAAAAGCGGTACAAGTCGTGTCGGAGTGTAGCCCAGAACACCCTGAGATACTACTGGAATACCTACCAGTAAATCTCCTGCCTTGGCCAAGGACTTCGTGTAATGGCTCTCCTAGACACAACGCGACCTCACCCCTAATACCGGGAGAGACGAACCCCTGCAGATCCGCTCACTGCCTCCATGTGGCTCGGGACTGTACCCAACTAAAACCTGTTTGCACGTCTCCTTTGAGCGTGGTAGGGTAGTAATCAAAGTACAGTGGGAACTCACACGAGACAAATGACGATCCTCAGGTCAATGAACTAACCTGTACACATGTCACCAGGGAAATGCTATCTGACGTCAGATATAAGACCAACTAGCATGTTCCCGGCGAGTCCTGTCCGGTGTACTCATAACCCAATGAGCACCTGTATACATCTTAGGTGAACCAACTGACACCAGTGGCTTGTGAGACCGGCCACCGCCCCTCGTCGGGGTTTCGACTGTATACACTAGTCTACTCTGGAGTATCGATGCCCTGTCTCGAAACTCCCACGACTAGGGACCTTTTAAGGATGTGCTTATAGACTACCAGCTCCCATGTATATGATCGCCCTCATACTGCTGGCAGTCAAGAAAGAATCCTAGGGGCTCTATCAACGTGTAATAGCGACATGTCAGGTCACCTAAAGCAGTACACGATGATAAAGATAAACCAGATAGTATACTATCATCTTGAGTAAGACTGTCCTACTGGGATAGGTCCTCCCTCAATCATTGCAATCACGTGCCTGTGGTCCAATAATTGAGTCTGAGGGCACTATCTCCAACAAGAAGAACATATATGAAATATTGGATATACTAAGAGGTCCGTGTTTTTAATACGAGCCTATATAAAACACGGATTCCACGGTCATGATGAATAGCCAAACCCACATCCCTATACCCCTACGAGAGCGGCAAGCAACACTGCCAATTCTAGGGTTAGGAGACCTGGTCTCGACTCCTCGAGATGGTCTCCCACTGGACCTTAGAACCCGGTTACTTGTGCTCCCCGCCTTGGGTCTACCTAATGCGGAAAAGTAAATAATATACAGTGGTGACATCATCCACCGCCCGGAAGTGCTCCAATAAAAGAATATTACATACAAATGAATTTTACATGAATGAAAAAGAAAAACTCTCATCTCACATAAAACTCCCGGCTATTCAGAACACGACGATCCAATATAACATATCACAGCAACACATAATATCTCATATCATCAACGTAAGCAAGTATGCGTATCCCGATTGTCGTTGATGTATAGCAACGAAGCCGGCGATACACCACATACTACGCTTACGGTCACAGAAAAGAAAGTTTAAAACTACAACAGTTAGAATCCGCAACTTCCTTAGACATCGCATGCCTAACCAAATGAATTCCTTAGACATCTTATGCCTAACAATTATAAACCCCGCATTTTAGTCTCAATATAGAAAACACTTTTCAATATCTAGTCAGGCCATTCAACAAGATTCCCGACATCCTGATCGAATACTCATCGCAAACTTTAGTAGATGGCCGCACCCCCGGATGCCGTCGACGAAGCGCACTAAGGCGGAACACCGCTGCCGTGAGCACCCGAACGGATGCTTTGGCGACGGGGTTCTCCTACAGTCACTTGGTCGGGGCTATGGGGCTTGGCTATCTATTAAGTTTACCCGGCGAGTATCCGCGTACGCTATATGATTGCGACGGACTTTTGATCGCATCAAAATCCCGTGGCAACCGATCATTTGAGACTAAACTGCAAGATTTATAACATTCAAATTAGTTATCTCATAACTACCTGTGGATTCCAAATATTATATCACATTCCAGATAAAAAGACAGTGTTAAACTTTCCGATCGAATAATCAAACACCCAAGATTTCCCAAATAGCTCAACACTTGAGCGGAGTTCAAAAAATATCCATCACATGCCACAGTACCAATGGTCCAGCCGTAGAAGGGTCAAGCCAACGCCTCACATGTGGCAACGCCGTACTGTCCCAAACCCTAAGGTTCAGTTGCGAATCAGACGGTCACATAATCGAGTTAAGCTTTGTGTTCTTCTAGAGGGTCCACCGCGTTACTTGCATGATTTTCCGGAAGTTTCAAACTCGAGAAAAAATCCAACTTTTGAAAAAATTTCCGACAGGGGAAAAAGTGAGTTATTCATATCCGTTCGAACTTTTTAACACGTTCTAAAATTACCCGAAAAAAATTAAACGAAGTTAAACTTTCCGATCGAATCAACGAGTTCCCAATACAACCCAGAAAACTAAACACTTGAGTATAATTAAAAATTCCCAGAAACATGCAGCAGTTCCAAAGGATGTTACTGTATAAAAATGAATCCATAATCTCCAATCTCCAATACTTGCCGCGGAACCGCCGCCAATACCCTGGTTTGGCCGCGGTTCCGCGGCGCTTTAATGGGTTTATGGTATAGTTTTTCACAGGTCACCATAAAATTACCTGCTGAATTTTCTGAGCATTTTTAATATGAAAAATGTCAACTTTTTGAAAAATTTCCAGAAACTAGGTTTTATCGGGTATTCGGAGTTCAATCGGACTTTAAACTTCGCCTAGACTTCGCCTAAAGCTCTAGCTTAGCTCTGATACCACTGCAGGGTTACTACATACTCACACAAGGGTCTATAAGGCATCAACCATGCCCGATTTAAAATTTAGACGTGCCGAACAACCCTAACCAAGATCTTTAAACTAGAGATTAGGCGAAACAAAGCATGTTAAACACTTTAACATCTAAGAGTTTGGGATTACAACCTTTGTAGTCCGGTCCTTCACTTCTAAAGCTCCATGTTGAGGTCCCTTCGCTGCGATCATCGAGTATCCGGACTCTAGAGAGGCTCCACGAAGAGAAAGATGCAAGCTTGCTTCAGATCTTCGATAACTAAGATGATCTACCTTGAAGTTTCTTTAACACAAGCTCTCACTCACTAAATGAAGTGAACACCCTAATCTAAATGGCTAGGATAGATTAGGATGATGAAGTATGATTTTAGCTCTCATTTGTTTTCTTAATCTCACTCATAATCATAACAAGAGCAAATGCTAGAAAGCTTTTCTCCAAGGAAGAAGAAGAAGAATATGAATGAATAATCCTTTTGTGATGAATAATGAAATGTTAATATGATTACAAATATAACCATGGTCAAGGATGACAAGGCTAACCCATGTAGAGATTTAACCTAGGATGAAGGGTTTGGGTTGGGTTAGAAATATCTAGCAAAATATCAAGCATAATATCTTTTGCTAGAAACAAAGTAAAACCTTCTAGAAACATCAAGAAAGAACTAACCCAAATCAAACCCTAACCTTGTTTAATCTCCACTAAACATGTTGCATTAGTAATCATATCATGTTACAATATTATATATCACATATACAATATTTATTGTAACAAAATAAAATAATACAATTAACATATATCGCATATATATCAATGTATTACCCGAGTGAGAAAAAAAATCTTTTAGTGAGCTAATATCAGTTAATGTAATTTAATATATCAAATATATAATTATACATTAAATTATCGAATCAACTCTTGATCCGATAATCCGGCTATTTCACAAATAACCAACTAATATAATCTGTATCAGTTCATCGAATCAACACTTGATCCGATGACCCGGCTATATCACATATACCCGGCTATATCACATATACCCGGCCGATATCTCATATCACGAGAATCTAATACGGTATCACATACACGTATTGTTCTCGGTCCCGCACATTTCATATATGTGCTCCTACTCCATTTTGCCTGAGCCAGGAAACCTTTGTGTAGGACTCTAAAGAATCGTCAATACACTGGCAGTAGGTGATGATCATATCAAACACCCACAAGCTGCAAGCGGTCAGCTAAACGTAACAGCCACCTAGGTATTGAGCGATCAGAAGATCAACAAGCAAGCCTGTACATTCTCCTGCGAATCCAATCAGTAACACTCCCGTACATTCCGGTCTCTTCATCTGATATGTCGCATATCTCGCCTAGGGGTGATAAACGTCAGACCCCCAGTAGCTTGATAAGTCATGTCGATATAAGGTCTATAACAGTTCGAGAAACTACTGATAACACTTACCAGTAAATCTCAGCAACCCTGGCCAGATATTTCCAGTTATAGCCAATCGAACACAGCGCAACATCAACTCCCTATACCGGGAGAGACGAATCCCCTCCTATCGCTCATTGCCTCCATGTGATTCGGGACTGTACCTAAAAGCCACCTTTTTGCACGCCCTCTTGGACGTGGTATGATGGAAATCAAAGCATGGTGGGAATCACACAAGACTCTATGACGATCTCGGGTCTATAGACTAACCTGTACTAGTGTCACCAGAGAACTGCCATCTGACGTGAGGTATAATACCATCTGGGAGTTCTCGGCTAGTCGGTCCAGTGTACCCAGTCTCCACTGAGCACCCGTATACCTTCTCTGATGTCAAACACCAATGGATATGAGATCATCCATCGCCCATCATATGGGTTAAGAAGCGCATATGCTAGTCTACTCTGGAGTATCGATGCCCTTTCTCGGTACTCATACGACTAGGAACAATTGAAGAATGTACTTGACGACTACACTGTCCTCACTAGTATGATCTGCATCATAGTCCTGGTAGTCAAGTACTCATCCTAAGGGCTTTATCAACATGTAACATAGAGACAATCAGAGTACATGTTAAAATAAAGAGCAACCAGATAGCGTACTATCATGTCGAGCAAGAAAGTCCTCCCTATATATGTCCAAGCATCCACTACAATATACATCGTATATATAGTAATGGCCTCTAGGGTATACATATAACTAACATTTTTAAACTTGGAAAAATCCAACTTTTGGAAAATTTCTAGAGATGGGTCAAAAGTGGGCTTTTGATATTCGTTCGAACTTTTTAACGTCGTCTAAATTACCCGAAACGATGTTAGAATTAAGACTACGAAACACTCTAAATTGCCTTTACAGAAAGATAGCATCACATGCAATCTTAGTGAAAACAAGCAACACCTGAAACACCAAACCTCAGAGACTAGAACACCAAAAAATTCAACCCAGAACTAGCCTATAAAACCAGCCAGGCCGGTCATATGCTTCGTGTCGCCTGGTCAAATCTGGCGAAGGGGGTTCAATTTTCTGTGGTGTTCATGTTACATCATATGTAACATTCTGCAACTGCTTAAAAAAATTTTAAAGGACTTAAAAATTTCGACAGAAACTAGGCTTTTAGTTTTGATGTTTCGGAGTTGTTTCGGTTTCGTAATTCTACTAACATTGTATAATTCTCTAGCTTGGCTCTAATACCACTGCTGGGTTCCCTAGCACCGTCACAAAGTTTCGAGAGGCATCGACCATGCCGTTTTCAAAAATTTGGCATGCTAAAGAACTCTAACCTAGAATCGTAACTAGAGAATTAGATGAAACATGCATGTAAACATCTTTACATCTAAGTAAACAAGGAATACAACCTTTATAAACCGGTCCTTCACTTCAAAAGTTCCGTGTAGTAGTCTCTTCACTCCAAGTAGTGATCTCCCGGGCTCTAATAAGGCTCTACAAGGTGAAATGAACAAGCTTGCTTGAAATCTTCGAGGCCGAAGATGATCTACGTTGAGGAGATACTAACTCAAGCTACCTCTTCACTAATTAGGAATTAGTGAAGTAAACAACCTAAACTAAATGGCTCATCTAGTGTAGGTTGATGAAGTAGGAATTTTGCTCACTTTAGAAATATTTTTCTCACTAATTTTCTTCACCTCCGAAAAACCTAGTAAGCTCTTGGAGATGAAGAAGAAAATGAAGTGGAGAATTGAATGAATGAATCCATGAATGAGAATAGCAACCATGTGTGAGATAATATCTCAAACTAACTCATGTAGAGACTTAACCATGGATTAAAGTAATGGTTAGCTTAATAAATATCTAATGTAAAACAAAACTAGTGGACTAAGTCAATGGTTCTACAAGCTTCCACTAAGCTCAAACCATGTGACTAATTTCCAACTAATTAGTGATTTACTTTAAATAAATAAAACCCACATTATCATAAGCATAGTGTGAGTCTCAAGCACCCATGTTGCATGTAGCAACAAGCATGACACAATAATATATATTACATATATATTAAGTGTACACTAGTGAGAAAAAGAAATGCCTAAGTGAGCTAATATTAGTTAATGTAAATTAATATATCAAATATATAATTATACATTAAATTATTAAATCAACACTTGATTTAATAATCCGGCTATATCTCATATAACCGACTAATATCATATGTATCAACTTATTGAATCAACACTTGGTTCAATAACCCGGCTATATCACATATAACCGACTGATATCACATATCGGGAGAATAGAATACGGTATCACATACGCATATTAATCTCGGTCCCGTACATATCATATATGTGCTCCTACTTCATTTCGCCTGAGTCAGGAAAGCTCTGTGTAGGACTCTAAAAACTCGGCAATACGCCGACAGTAGGTGATAATCATATCAGTCACCCACAAGCTGTCAGCGGTACTAGCTGGACGTAATGGCTACCCGGGTATTGAGCAATCAGAAGATAAACAAGCAAGCCTACTCATACTCCTGCGAATCCAATAAATAACACTATCGTACAGTCCGGTCTCTTCATCTGATATGTCGCATATCCAGCCTGGGGGTGGTATACATCAGACCCTAATAACCTGATAAGTCATGGCGATGTGAGGCCCATAATGATTCGAGAAACTATTGCTAATACTTACCAGTAAATCTCAGCAACCCTGGCCAGGGATTTCCTGTTATGGCCAATCGAGCATAGCGCAACATCAACCCCCAATACTGGGAGAGACGTAATCCTCTCCTATCGCTCATTTCCTCCATGTGACTCGGGACTGTACCCAAAAACCACCATTTTGCACGTTCTCTTGAAAGTGGTAAGGTGGAAATCAAAGCACAGTGGGAATCACACAAGACTCTATGACGATCTCGGGTCTACAGACTAACCTGTACCAGTGTCACCAGAGAACTGCTATCTGACGTAATGTATAATACCATCTAGGAGTTCTCGACGAGTCCTATTCAGTGTACCCAGTCTCTACTGAGCACCCGTATACCATCTTTGATGTCAAACACCAATGGATGTGGGATCATCCATCGCCCATCATATGGGTCAAGAAGCGTATACGCTAGTCTACTCTGGAATATCGATGCCCGGTCTCAATACTCCCACGACTAGGAATAATTGAAGGATGTGCTTATAGACTACCCTTGCCCCACTAGTATGATCTGCATCATAATTCTGGTAGTCAAGTACACATCTTAAGGGTTTTATCAACATGTAACAAAGAGACAATAAGTGTACATGTTAAGATAAAGAGCAACCAGATAACATACTATCATGTCAAGAAAGAAAGATCTCCCTATATATGTCCAAGCATCCACTATAATATACATCATATGTACAATAATGGCCTCTAGGACATACATATAACTAACAAGTAGGATCTGGACGGACTTAAGTATAGCCACTGGAAAAAAGGTTTCATCATAATCCACACCTTGTCGTTGACGAAAAACTTTTGCTACAAGTCTAGTTTTGACAGTCTCAACTTTTCCATCTACACCAAGTTCCTTCTTAAAGATCCACTTGCTCCTAATGGGTTTTACCCCTTCACGAGCAACTTCCAAAGTCCATACTTTGTTGGTGTACATGGATTCCGTCTCAGATCGCATTGCATCCAGCCATTTCACAGAGTCCCCACTCGTGATGGCCTGCTCGAAACTAGTTGGGACATCATCTTCCATGATGCAATCCTCGCTCCCACCATCAATGAGAAAACCGTAATATCTCTCAGGTAGATGAGGAACCCTACAAGATCGGTGTCACGCCCCGCTTCCCGGTATACGGCGAAGGGGACGCGACGAGGCCGCTACGTATTTACTCTGAAGTAAATACACTAAGTGTATCTAAGCAATATAAATAAAAATGCATAAGAGACAAAGATAGTAGATATAACTGAACAGCAACTTTATTTATTAACATTCTTTTGTACAATGCATGGATAAGTAAATACAACTGATTAAAAGCAATGCCTAAACAATGGCATAACAGAAAAGGAATGTACTGAAATGAAATATGTACAATAAAGCTAAAGCTCTGGGTCGTAAGCAAGCTGATCCAAGTCCTCGCTGGTAGGCGCGATCTCCTGAGTGTCCAGATCACCTGACAACATTCCAAAAAAGAAAGAGAAGGAATGTCGTCAGCGAACAAATCGCTCGGTAAGTCCCAAAGCTAAGGGAGAAATAGAATAGACAGAATAAGAAGGTAGCTTTTAAAGTTGTATTATATTGTTATACTGTTATATTCATTAACGCTGTTGTTTGTAGCTTGGTACAGAAGGATACCAGTGTATACGAGAGGAGTCTTTATATGCTAGAGACTAGGGAAAATGGAAGTGCAAGGCTCCGTCGATAATACCACGGAACGACGGCATGGATGTAATTACGTCTTAATCTTGCAGTCTCGTGCCACTTTTAACACCTTCCATACCAATCTACCCCTTAAATCCCGCGATGTCTTGGTTGTATTGTTTATATTGTAAATTATATTGCAACTTGTATTGTCTTATAATATAGATTGTATAATTGGATGACTTGCCGAAACCATGATATCAGTAAATGGATGTAACTGAAGAATCATGTAAATGGATGTAAATGGATAATCATGTAAATGAATGTATATCCATGGTTCGGTTCGGTCAAGTTGTATAGATTGATAGATTGAATATATGGATTCATGGATTCATGTTGAATTGTAGTTTGTAGACTGAAGATTGTAGATTGTACTTGAATCATATGAAAGTCAGATTATTAATAAGACTCAGTCTGAGTCAGACAATTAGAAAAGATAATTGAAGTCCTGATTGTTTTGATGTTATCGGTAACCGCTACACATGGGCGGCAGGATTTGTGTCTTTTTCAAAGACGATTACCATATTGATAACACCGTTGTTAATTGTCTATCTTAAATAGGCAAGCACGCACTTCTCTGGCTCTCTAAGGCTCAAGAGATTGGTCCCGCTTAAACCTATATTTACTAGGGTCCTTAGGGTAATTTATACACTTGAGGGGGGTTTATGTAAAAATACTTTTGTATACTTTTCAAAATACACCCCAAGTGTTTAATTATCATCTTTAGAGTTGTAATAATTGTAGCTTTTATATTTGTGACATTTCTAGTGAATAAACCTATTTTCATAATATATGGTATTAAATTGTAATATTGATCTTGTATGGAATTCATGGTATTTTAATGTAAACTGATTCATGTGATTTTTGAAAAGAGTCGGAATATTTAAATTATTACAAAATAGATATTTTAATGTTACTTATATATATATATTTATAAAAATAATTTTTATATATTATATTTCTAGAAATCTCATTTTTCTTAAGATGTCGTATTTTAAATCTCTCGAGACCGAATGCTCCTTGCGGAGGTCTGCTGAAGGGTTACACTAGCGCCCCGGCCAACAGCCGTGGTCAAATACGGAACAAAAAATTTTATAACGAACATAAACTTGGCGCTAGAATAACACTAAACCCGGATCTTTACCATAAACCTAACTAGCAAAAGAAGAGTTCTATCTACTATGATAGAAAGTTATACCTAAGTCTTGAACTCCTTCTCTTCTTGTGTTGCTTCTCTTTATTGTGAGCTCTTTGGAGTGGTGTAGATGGCTCCTCCTCACCGTCTTCTCTTTGCCAAAAAAAGATCCACCCGAAGGCCTCTACCTTGAGCTCCAACCTCTATCTTTAAGTAACTAAGGTGCTTGGTGTGCTAGACTAAGAACCCTAGAGTGAGTAGAGAGTTGTTTTAGTGGTTAGATCTCACAAAACTCTTGATTTTCAACTCATGAAACAAGAGAGCCTTGAGAGAGGAAGAAGAGAGAGCTTGCAAGAGAGAGAATGTATCATGTTGAAAATGAGGAGATAGCTCTCATATGATGAAAAAGAATAATGATAATTTTAATTAGGATAAATTGTCATGGTTGATGTTGATTTGACCATTAACATGTCACAATTAATGCTAAGCATGCTCACAAAAATATCTAAGTCAACATGGGTCAACAAAGTCAAATGGTCAAACCAATTAACCATGATACAATTATCTCTAATTAAAACTCATTGATCAATTTTCTCCATCTTATTATGTTTTTAATCAAGTCAATGGTCAAAACCCTAATGAGGTTTCTCTGCCTCTGTCAACTGTGTATACACACCCGCATCCGTGTTCCGAGGAACACGAATACAATGAGACCGAACCAACCCGAAAACAAATATTAGGATCTGGCATAAACCAAAGCCCACTAGTATCAACTGCTCGAACACCGAACACGCACAAGTACGCATATGTGAACAAACCCTATCGTAAAACCATACGATCTCTACCCGTTTCGCCCAAAGGTGAACAACCCTCTGTGTGGAACTCTAAAGACTCGACACTACGCTGACAGTGGGTTTAACCACAGGCCGCAAGCGGTACTAGCTGTACGTAACGGTCCCCAGGTAGATACTGATAAGAAGACCGATGAGGTGAACCCATCTGAACTCCTACTGAGCCTGAATGTGACAATCTCCGTACAGTCCGGTCTGTTCGTCTAAGAGTATCGCATGTCGGGCCTAGGGGGCGGTAAATGTCAAACCCCTAATAGCGGTACAGGTCATGTTGGAGTGTAGCCCAGAACACCCTGAGAAACTACTGGAAACACTACCAGTAAATCTCGCTTGCCCTGACCAGGGACTTTGTGTAATGGCTCTACTAGACACAGCGCGATATCAACTCCCAATACCGGAAGAGACGAATCCTGTCTAACCGTCACTGCCTCCAAGTGCTTCGGGACTGCACCCAACTACTACCTGTTTGCATGACTCAATAGAGCCGTGGTAGGGTAGTAATCTAAGAACAGTGAGAACATACTCGAGGCGAAGTGACAGTGTCAAGTCAACGGACTAAGCTGTACTCATGTCACCTGGGAACTGTTAACTGACGATAGGTATAATACCAACCAACAGTTCCCGACGAGTCATGTCCAGTGTACTCGTAACCTAACGAGCACCTGCATACTATCTCCAGTATGACGTACTGATGGCTGTGGGACAGACCATCTCCCCTGCTGGGATGAGAAGCGTATGCACCAGTCTACTCTTGAGTATCGATGCCCTGTCTCGATAATCTTATGACTAGGGACCTGTATAAGGATGTGCTTATAGACTACCCAGCCCCTACTAGTGTGATCGCCATCACAACGCCGGTAGTCAAGCAAAAATCCTAAGCGCTCCATCAATATGTATTAGCGATATGTTAAAAGAAACATATACACATATTAAGATAGATACAAACCAAGTAGCATACTACAATATCGAGCAAGACTGTCGTCAATCCATGTATATATCCCAAGCTTCCAAAATGTAATATACAAACTAGTACTATACAATAATGGCCTCTAGGACATACATATCCAACAATCTCCCACTTGCACTAAAGGCCAGTAATTGGTGTACCGCATACCCAACGTCTGCACTAAGGCCAGCTGCTGGCGTACCGCATACCCAATAGCTCAAAAAGTCGCTCGAACTGTATTTGAGGGAGGGCCTTTGTGAATGGATCCGCCGTGTTGTCTTTAGTGTCCACTCTCCGTACCTCGATCTCCTGATGATCAATGATCTCCCTGATCAGGTGATACCACCATAAAATGTGTCTGGATTTCTGATGGGACCGTAGTTCCTTCGCTAAAGCTATAGCCCCATTATTATCGAAATACAAAGGTATTGGGTCAACAATGGACAGAACTGTAAGGCAGGTCTAGCACCCTATGAAGAGTTTTGAAGCATCACATGTCCAAAAGTTTAAATTTTTATGGTGCTAAACGAACATGCAAAGGAATCGATCCTAGAAAATTAGGGTTTCGAAACTTTTAAGCTAATAAAGATTAGGCTTTGAAGGCTACAACCTTTGTAGCTCCCCTTTTGCTTGACTCCTTGATCTCTAGGGTGTTGGAAGAAGGTCCACTTGTAGTCCTCTTTCGTCCACGACAATCCACCCGAAGTTTCCCGTCCAATCTTGTAACTTTGGAAAAGCAAAGAGAACACTCTAATCAAGTTGGCTAGACTTGAGTAGAATGATGTTGTGGCTATGGATCTCACTTCAAAAACCTTTCTTTAATTTGTGTTTAACTCACTAGAAAAAACTAGAGAGGAAAAGATGAAGGAGGATGAAGATGGTGGCTATTTTCAACTAGAGGTAAAGAAAATAACCCCTTAAGTGAAAAGAAATGAACTATAACCTTTTATATTTTATTCCTTCTCACTTTCAACCATCATTAAATGATGGATAGTTAATTTAACTTGGGTTTTAAATGATAAAGAGAAGGATAACCCTAGGTTAGTGGTGGTTGAGCATGGTTAGGTCAAAGGAAGAATGTAGAAGCTAGAATGATTATCCTTTCCTTTTCATTTTCTTTTAAATCCAAAATCAAATAATAATCCATAATTTAATCCATGGTGTGATTCTTATATTGCCACCATTTCCATATGCTAACAACCATGATGGATGGGTGTATGTATGTATACATGTATGCACATCCACATGTGCATGAAACTAGAATGAAAAAAAGAAACACATGCATGCTTACATACATCCATCACATACTAAAAAGGTTTCAAGTGAGAAAACTAATGGTTAAATGATAAATCAACACTTGATTCATCAATCCGGCCATATCACATATGACCCCACCAAAAGCAAGCCGCCCGATCAATGTTCGGTATCATATACGCACATTTCAATCGGGTGCATGCGCATATCGCATACGCGCACCACAACGTTTCGCCTGGACTGGGTAACTCCTTTGTAGGACTCTAAGACTCGTCAATACGCCGGCAGAGGGTGATGATCATATCAGGTACCCTCAAGCCGCAAGCGGTCAGCTAAACGTAACGGCCACCCGGGTATTGAGCGATCAGAAGAAAACAAGCGAACCTGCTACAACTCCCGTCGAGCCAACCGGCAACACTACCGTACAGTCCGGTCTCTTCGTCAGATATGCTGCATATCGAGCCTAGGGATGGTCAAGTCGACCCCAATAACTCAATAAGTCGTGCCGGTGAATGGTCTATAACAGATCGAGAAACTACTGATAACACTAATCAGCAAATCTCAGCAGCCCTGGCCAGGGACTTGCTGTTATAACCAGTCGGGCACAGCACAGCATCAACTTCCAATACCGGGTGAGACGAAACCCCTCCTATCGCTCATTGCCTTCGTGTGTCTCGGGACTGTACCCAACAGCCACCTGTTTGCACGACTCAGTAGAGCCATGGTAGGGTGGCAATCAAAGTACAGTGGGAGAACACACAAGACTCCATGACGATCTCGGGTCTACAGACTAACCTGTACCAGTGTCACCTGAGAACTGCTATCCGACGATAGATATAATTCCATATAGGAGTTCTCGGTGAGTCTGTCCAGTGTACCCAGTCAGCACTGAGCACCCGTATATGATCTTGATGTCAAACATCTATGAATGTGGGAACATCCATCGCCCATCACATGGGTCTAGTATCATATGCGCTAGTCTACTCTGGTATATCGATGCCCCGTCTCGATACACCTCCGACTAGGGACATTTCAGGATATGCTTATAGACTACAAATGTCCCACTAGTATGATCTCTATCATAATCAGAGTAGTCAAGCCGATATCCTCAGGGCTTTATCAGCATGTATGAATGAATAAAAGCATGATCAAATCAACATGTTAGATAAAGAAGAACCAGATAGCATACTATCATGTCGAGCAAGAATGCATACTGAATATATATATACATGTATAGATACATCCACTATCATATAATGGCCTCTAGGGCATACATATATCCAACAATCTCCCACTTGCACTAAGGCCAGTTATTGGCGTATCTCATACCCAACATCTCAAAAAGTCGCTCATGCTGCGGCTAAGGGAGGGCCTTGGTGAATGGATCCGCGGCGTTGTTCTTTGTGTCTACTCTCTTAATCTCGATCTCGCGGCGATCTACAATCTCCCGGATCAAATGAAAGCGCCTCAGGATGTGTCTGGACCGCTGATGGGATCTGGGCTCCTTGGCTAACGCCATCGCCCCATTATTGTCACAATACAAAGGTATTGGATCAATAATGGTTGGAACTACTCCTAGCTCCGAGACGAACTTCTTCATCCAGACGGCTTCCTTGGCGTCATCATTTGCAGCAATGTACTCAGCTTCCATCGTAGAGTCTGCAACGGTATCCTGTTTGGAACTCTTCCAACTTACCGCCCCTCCATTGAGGGTAAATACAAACCCTGAGATAGATTTTCTGTCATCCTTATCGCTCTGGAAGCTCGAATCGGTAAAGGCCTCCATTTGGAGATCTGTATTACCATACACCAAGAACAATTCTTTAGTCTTTCGCAAGTACTTAAGAATGTTCTTCACAGCTGTCCAGTGGTTCTCCCCTGGGTTAGATTGATACCTGCTTACAACATTAAGTGCATAAGCTACATCTGGGCGTGTACATAACATCGCATACATTATAGATCCTACTGCCGAAGCATAAGGTATAATGCTCATGCGAGCTCTCTCTTCATCGGTCTTTGGACAAGAATCCTTGGAGAGAGTGACTCCATGGCAAGCGGGTAAGGCACCCCGCTTGGAGTCTTCCATACTAAACCTTTTTAGGATGGTGTTGATGTACCTGGTTTAGGACAATCCCAATAACTTTTTGGATCTATCCTTATAAATCCTTATGCCCAGGATGTATGTGGCATCACCCAGGTCCTTCATGGAGAACCTCAGTGATAAGAATGATTTGACCGACTGTAGCATAGGAATATCATTTCCTATCAGAAGAATGTCATCCACATACAATACGAGGAATGTGACAGCTCTTCCTACAGCTTTCTTATAAACACAAGGTTCATCTGGATTTTTGATGAAATCAAACTCTTTGATGACATCATCGAAACAGATGTTCCAACTCCGTGATGCCTGCTTTAATCCATATATGGATTTAAGCAATTTACATGCTTTCCCGCTGCTCCCACTGTCAATGAAGCCCTCTGGCTGATCCATATAAACGCATTCTTCTAAATTTCCATTTAGAAACGCGGTTTTAACGTCCATCTGCCAGATTTCATAGTCGTGGTGAGCAGCAATAGCAAGTAGGATCCGAATGGATTTAAGCATGGCTACGGGCGAAAAAATTTCGTCATAGTCCAAACCTGGTCTTTGACGAAAACCTTTCGCCACAAGTCTTGCCTTATAGGTCTCTACCTGCCCATCCACACCAATCTTTCTTTTAAAGATCCATTTGCACCCTACAGGTTTTACCCCAGGGGGTACAACGTCCAAAGTCCATACTTTGTTGGTGTACATAGACTCCATTTCGGATCTCATGGCATCCAGCCACTTCACAGAGTCACCACTCGTGATAGCTTGCTGAAAACTGGTAGGATCATCATCATCCATGATGCAATCTTCTCCGTCACCATCAATGAGGAAACCGTAGTACCTCTCCGGTGGGCGAGAGGTCCTACCAGACCTACGGAGTGGCCGAGGTTCTTCAGTTTCTGTTGCAACAGCCGGTTCAACCAAATCGTCATTTGTAGTTTGTGTCTCCAGAACCTCTTCTAGATCTACCATCTTGCCATCATCTTTATCTGTGAAAAACTCTTTTTCCAAGAATGTGGCATACTGAGAAACAAACACTTTTTGTTCCTCTTTGTGGTAGAACAGATATCCATATGAATTCTTTGGATATCCCACAAAGTTACACATGACTGACCGTGTCTCGAGTTTGTCCGGATTCTGCTTTTTAACATAGGCCGGGCAACCCTAAATCTTAATTCTCTTAAGAGATGGTCTCTTCCCATTCCATATCTCATATGGCGTGGTAGACACGGCTTTGGTTGGAACCCTGTTTAGCAGAAAAGCTGCAGTCTCCAATGCATGCCCCCTAAACGAGACTGGTAACTCAGCGTCACTCATCATGGACCGGACCATATCTAATAGGGTCATATTCCGTCGTTCTGACACACCGTTGTGCTGTGGTGTGTAAGGAGGAGTGAGCTGAGAGAGAATCCCATTCTCTTTTAGGAAGTTTGCAAATTCTGTACTGAGATACTCTCCACCTCGATCTGATCGAAGCATCTTAATACTCAAGCCGGTTTGTTTTTCTACTTCTTGTTTATATTCAATGAATTTCTCGAAAGCGTCGGACTTGTGCTTTAATAAAAATACATGACCGAATCTTGAGAAGTCGTCAGTGAATGTAATGAAGTATGAAAAACCATCTCTAGCCTGTGTAGACATTAGCCCACATACATCACTATGTATGAGGCCAAGGAGCTGAGTAGCTCTTTCTCCGTGTCCGGCAAACGGAGTTTTGGTCATTTTACCCTTGATACAAGACTGGCAAGTTGCATAAGATTTATATTCAAAAGAGTTTAAATATCCATTTTTATGTAACTTGTTTAGTCTTGTTTCGTTAATATGACCAAGTCTACAATGCCAAAGAAAAGCTTCATTTAATTCTGAAAGTTTTCTTTTATTAGTGTGTTGTATACTGAAAACTGTGTGTTGATTTAGGACATATATTCCGTTATTAAGCGTACCATACCCAACCAACATTTGATTTAGGTGAATGTTCATAACATTGTTCTGCAACACAAAATTATATCCTTCATTGTCCAACAAAGAAACGGATATTATATTACATAGCATACTTGGTACAAAATAACATGGATTCAAAATCAAAATACATCCAGATGGCAACCCCAAGTGATACTCTCCCACTGTGACTGTATGTACATTGGAACCATTTCGAACGCGGAGAGTATGGTCACCTGTCTTCAAAACCTTGCTATTTCTCAGCCCCTGCATAGAATTGCAAATGTGAGAACCTGAACCGGTATCCAATACCCAGGAAGCAGAGTTTATAGAAAAATAGTTTTCAATCACAAACGCACCTGAAGCAGAAGCATCACCATGCTTCTTCTTGAGACTTAAGTACTCCGTGCAATTGCGCTTCCAGTGTCCTGTCTTGTGGCAATGGAAACATTCGCCCTTCCCTGAGAGTCCAGCCTTGGACTTTCCCTTTCCCTTCACCTTTTTAACTCCTCCCTTAGGATTAGTGGGTTTCTTCTTTTTCTTTCCCTTGGCCTTGGCTTTCGGGCGAGAAGAGGAAGACTGTCCAATAGTCATAACGGGAGTTTTTGCTAACTTCATAGTGCTCTCTGCACTCCTTAACATATTAAGGAGTTCAGGGAGGTCCTTCTCCATGCCATGCATGTTGAAGTTCACTATGAACTGAGCAAAGGTGGAGGGGAGGGACTGCAGAATAATATCTATATATTGTTCATTGTCCATCGTCCATCCAAGGTCCTCAAGCTCTTCTATAAGAGCTATCATCTTCAGAACATGGTCTCCTACTGGTGTGCCAGGGGCCATTCGCATCTGAAACAATTTCTTTGATGCTTCGTATCGTAATACGCGGGATTGCTCCCCATACAACTCCTTTGTATGGAGCAATATACCGTGAATGTCCATGTCCTCGTGCTGCTTTTGATGTGTGTTATCCATCGATGCAAGCGCGAGGCATGTGGCCGTGGCATAGTCAGCGTCCCATGTCTTGCGGACTTCAATGTCCGCAACTGAGGATTTTGGACCAGGGACGGGCGGGGCTGAAGCCGTGAGGACATATGATACTTTATCATAAGTCAAGGCGATTTTCAGATTCCTCGGCCAGTCTTTATAGTTGGTCCCATTCAGTTTGTTTTTATCTAGTAGAAGCTTAAGTCCAGTCATTGGTATCTGCCATTAAGAGAGAGAAAAGAATACACTCAGCGAAAGCTCTTGCACAGATTAGATTGGTTTATTATCTTGTCTAATCGATGTTTCCCACTGCTTTTTATCAAGTTTTTCTTTCAAACCTTAAAAAGAAAAACTAGCCAGGATTAATTACAGTCTACAACTTCGCTAACCGTTCAGCCAGGCCAGTGTCGGTACTTTGAGAGAGGTTCCCCGTGCTTTCGCACGGACCTAATTAGAGTAAACCTCGTTTTCCCAGAGGCGGAACCCCGTTAACACCTTTCTAGACACCTAATGAGTTAGCTAATTGTAAACTGTAAAACTCTCCTAGGAGCAACTGTTGCCCACAGTGGGATCGGGATCCAACCATCACATGGAAGGTATGCAATCTCATTGCAAATTTCAACACTTGAAATTCCCGATGTAATTTTTACCCCTAGTACTTATGACCTTAACTATGGTCAACAAATCATAAGTACCAGTCAAGTTCTACCCGTCATTTCTTGATCAATTAGACCCACCCATATGACCCTTAACTATGGTCAACAAAGTCGCATGAATGTCCTAATCAATCTGCATCATATGCAGTGTAGGAAGACATCACTTAGCTACCGTACACTACGCCTTAACTAAAGTCAACAAACGTAGCACGAATACTAAGTACTCTACTTCCTAAAATGACGGAGGGTTGCGAATGATTTTTAAGAAAATCTTTAACGCTTTGAACTTGATATCGTTGTAGAATCAAATGGTTTTCAAAAGGAGTGGCTTAATCTCCGCAGTTTTGAAATATAGCTTTTTCATAAATAGCCGAGTGGTTTTCAAATCCGATTCTACAACATCTTTTTAGGTTTATTTTCTTTACATTAATCATATTAATGTAATCCCATCATTTAAGTCCTTAAGCCAATCACAGAAAAGAAACGAAAATAACACGTACGCTTATGCCATCCGCATTCGCCGCAATGTTCCGTTATGCACCGTTAGGTTACTTAACTAACGGCATACCGGGATGGGACTAGCGCGGGTGCAAAACATAAGCAACGTCTACTATATATCATATATATAATATGTCATTCGTCTCAGATATCACAGAACACAGGCAGCAGAAACATAGATATAACGTGGGATATCCTAGGACGTCCGTATTTAGTATTTAGCCAGAATAGAAAATACGGATTCCACAGTCGCGATGAATAGCCAAGCCCACACCCTGGACCCCTACGAGAGCGGCAAGTGACCCTACCAATCCTGGAGTTTAGGAGACCCGGTCTCAACTCCTCGAGATGGCCTCCCACTGAACCCCAGAACCCGGTCACCTGTGCTCCCCTTCTTGGGTCCATCCTAATGCGGAAAAGTAAATAATATACAACACTGGCGACACAACCTCAACCCGGAAGTGCCCCAAATAAAAGAATATTACATTACATTTGAATTTACATGAATGAAAATATAAAATTCTCATCTCACAAAAAACCCCCGGCTATTCGATCGCGACAATCCTGCACATCATATCTAAGCAACACATAATATCTCATATCATCAACGTAAGTAAGTATGCATACCCCAATTGTCGTTGATGTATAGCAACGAAACCGGCGATATCGTACATACTACACTTACGGTCACAGAAAAGAAAGTGTAAAACTGCAATACCTGGAATCCACATTCTCTTTAGACATCTCAAATGCAAAATATCACATATTCCGTATTTCATGTCTAGTAATATGAATTCCACACATTGCATCACATTCCGGATAAACAGACAGTATCGAAGTTTTCGTACGAACGATCAAATACCCAGGATTCACTAAAGCCCAACACTTGAGCAGAGTTCAAACACCTGGAGTGTGACACAGTAGTAGCGGTCCAGCCGTAGAAGGGTCAAGCCAACGCCTCACATGTGGCACGCCGTACTGCCCCAAACCCTAAGGTTCAAAGGGCAGTTCGAGACGGTCACATAATCGAGTTAAGGTTTGTTGTCTTCTAGAGGGACCACCGCAAAAAGACTTGCACGTATCTCCAAAGTATTTAAACCCCGTGAATAATGAGCAAATGATACTCGTTCAAACACTTCAATACTTTCTAATTTACCCGGAAAAACCACGAAGACAAAATTCCGATCGAATCGACGGGTCCAAAAACATCTCCAGAATTTTTCAAAACCAAATACAGATTAAAAATACCCAAAAAATTATACAAGCAGATTCCAGAATTAATATAAAAAAATTATCCACTAATTAATGTGTACGGCCGCGGAACCGCGGCCCAAGAAAGCTTAGGCCGCGTTTCCGCGGCAGAAAGTACTGTTCATTGGATAATTTTTGCATCGTAATTCTTATTTTTACCAGCTGAATTTTTTAGATATTTTTAATTCTGAAAAATGTCAAATTTTAGAAAATTTCCAGAGAGCACCCTAAAAAGCCGTATTTCGGTTCGATCGGAGTTTTAACTTCGTAAAAAGGTCGCCTAATGTTCTACGTCGGCTCTGATACCAATGTAAGGCAGGTCTAGCACCCTATGAAGAGTTTTGAAGCATCACATATCCAAAAGTTTAAATTTTTATGGTGCTAAACGAACATGCAAAGGAATCGATCCTAGAAAATTAGGGTTTCGAAACTTTTAAGCTAATAAAGATTAGGGTTTGAAGGCTACAACCTTTGTAGCTCCCCTTTTGCTTGACTCCTTGATCTCTAGGGTGTTGGAAGAAGGTCCACTTGTAGTCCTCTTTCGTCCACGACGATCCACCCGAAGTTTCCCGTCCAAGCTTGTAACTTTGGAAAAGCAAAGAGAACACTCTAATCAAGTTGGCTAGACTTGAGTAGAATGATATTGTGGCTATGGATCTCACTTCAAAAACCTTTCTTTAATTTGTGTTTAACTCACTAGAAAAAACTAGAGAGGAAAAGATGAAGGAGGATGAAGATGGTGGCTATTTTCAACTAGAGGTAAAGAAAATAACCCCTTAAGTGAAAAGAAATGAAATATAACCTTTTATATTTTATTCCTTCTCACTTTCAACCATGATTAAATGATGGATAGTTAATTTAACTTGGGTTTTAAATGATAAAGAGAAGGATAACCCTAGGTTAGTAGTAGTTGAGCATGGTTAGGTCAAAGGAAGAATGTAGAAGCTAGAATGATTATCCTTTCCTTTTCATTTTCTTTTAAATCCAAAATCAAATAATAATCCATAATTTAATCCATGGTGTGAGTCTTATATTGCCACCATTTCCATATACTAACAACCATGATGGATGGGTGTATGTATGTATACATGTATGCACATCCACATGTGCATGAAACTAGAATGAAAGAAAGAAACAAATGCATGCTTACATACATCCATCACATACTAGAAAGGTTTCAAGTGAGAAAACTAATGGTTAAATGATAAATCAACACTTGATTCATCAATCCGGCCATATCACATATGACCCCACCAAAAGCAAGCCGCCCGATCAATGTTCGGTATCATATACGCACATTTCAATCGGGTGCATGCGCATATCGCATACGCGCACCACAACGTTTCGCCTGGACTGGGTAACTCCTTTGTGGGACTCTAAGACTCGTCAATACGCCGGCAGAGGGTGATGATCATATCAGGTACCCTCAGGCCGCAAGCGGTCAGCTAAACGTAACGGCCACCCGGGTATTGAGCGATCAGAAGAAAACAAGCGAACCTGCTACAACTCCCGTCGAGCCAACCGGCAACACTACCGTACAGTCCGGTCTCTTCGTCAGATATGCTGCATATCGAGCCTAGGGATGGTCACGTCGACCCCAATAACTCAATAAGTCATGCCGGTGAATGGTCTATAACAGATCGAGAAACTACTGATAACACTTATCAGCAAATCTCAGCAGCCCTGGCCAGGGACTTGCTGTTATAACCAGTCGGGCACAGCACAGCATCAACTCCCAATACCGGGTGAGACGAAACCCCTCCTATCGCTCATTGCCTTCGTGTGTCTCGGGACTGTACCCAACGGCCACCTGTTTGCACGACTCAGTAGAGCCGTGGTAGGGTGGCAATCAAAGTACAGTGGGAGAACACACAAGACTCCATGACGATCTCGGGTCTACAGACTAACCTGTACCAGTGTCACCTGAGAACTGCTATCCGACGATAGATATAATTCCATATAGGAGTTCTCGGTGAGTCCATCCAGTGTACCCAGTTAGCACTGAGCACCCGTATATGATCTTGATGTCAAACATCTATGAATGTGGGAACATCCATCGCCCATCACATGGGTCTAGTATCATATGCGGTAGTCTACTCTGGTATATCGATGCCCCGTCTCGATACACCTCCGACTAGGGACATTTCAGGATATGCTTATAGACTACAAATGTCCCACTAGTATGATCTCTATCATAATCAGAGTAGTCAAGCCGATATCCTTAGGGCTTTATCAGCATGTATGAATGAATAAAAGCATGATCAAATCAACATGTCAGATAAAGAAGAACCAGATAGCATACTATCATGTCGAGCAAGAATGCATACTGAATATATATATACATGTATAGATACATCCACTATCATATAATGGCCTCTAGGGCATACATATATCCAACAGGAACCACCTGAAGTTCACTAATGAACTTATTCTTCCAGACCGCTTCTTTTGCGGCATCACTTGCAGCAATGTATTCAGCCTCCATCGTCGAGTCTGCGACGGTATCCTATTTGGAACTCCTCCAACACACCGCCCTTCCGTTGAGGGTAAATACAAAACCCGAGACAGACTTGCTGTCGTCCTTGTCACTCTGGAAGCTTGAATCGGTAAAGGACTCGACCCTGAGGTCTCCATTACCGTAAACCAGGAACATCTCCTTAGTCCTTCTTAGGTACTTGAGAATGTTCTTCACTGCTGTCCAGTGGTTCTCACCTGGGTCTGACTGATACCAGCTCACCACGCTTAGTGTGTAAGCTACATCTGGTCTTGTACATAGTATCGCATACATTATAGATCCTATCGCCGAAGCGTAGGGTATAGTGCTCATGCGAACCCTCTCCTCGTCAGTCTTGGAAGACATCTTCTTGGAGAGGGTTATTCCGTGCAATGCGGGTATATTACCACGCTTGGAATCTTCCATACTAAATCTCTTTAGTACGGTCTCTATATACCTGGACTGCAAAAGTCCCAGTAATCTCTTGGATCTATCTCTGTAGATCTTGATCCCCAGAATGCACGAGGCATCACCCAGGTCTTCATGGAGAACCGTTGTGATAAGAATAGCTTGACCGATTGTAGCATAAGAATGTCATTTCCTATCAAAAGAATGTCGTCCACGTACAAGACTAGGAATACGACAGTTCGTCCTACAATCTTCTTATAAATACAAGGCTCATCCTCGTTCTTGATGAAGTCAAATTCCTTGATTGCTTCATCAAAATAGATGTTTCAGCTCCGCGATGCCTGCTTTAATCCATAAATGGATTTAAGCAATTTGCACACCTTCCCGCTGCTCCCAATGTCTACAAAACCTTCTGGCTGATCCATATAAACGCATTCTTCCAAACTGTCGTTTAGAAAAGCCGTTTTTACGTCCATCTGCCAGATTTCATAGTCATGGAAGGCAGCAATGGCAAGTAGGATCTGGATGGATTTGAGCATAGCCACTGGAGAAAAGGTTTCGTCATAGTCCACACCAGGTGTTTAATGAAAACCTTTTGCAACGAGTCTAGCCTTATAGGTTTCCACCTGCCTATCTACACCAAGTTTTCTTTTGTAGATCTATTTGCATCCAACGGGTTTTACCCCAGGTGGAGCAATATCCAAGGTCCACACTTTATTGGTGTACATGGACTCCATTTCGGATCGCATAGCATCCAGCCATTTATCAGAGTCCCTACTGACAATGGCCTGCCTGAAACTGGTAGGATCATCTTCTTCCAAGATGCAATCCTCTCGATCCCCGTCTATGAGAAAACCGTAGTATCTCTCGGGCGGATGAGAAATCCTACCAGATATGCGGAGTGGCTAAGGTTCGTCTGGGATTACTGAATCTAGTGGTTCCTCCAAATCTTCAGTTACATTTTGTGGTTCATGGATTTCTCCCAGTTCTACCGTACTCCCACTAGTTTCTTTTGCAAGAAATTTCCTTTCTAAAAAGGTTGCATGGCAAGATACAAACACCTTCTGTTCCTCAGTGTGGTATAACAGATATCCTAGTGAATCCTTAGGATATCCCACAAATTTATATAGAACTGAACGTGCCTGAAGCTTGTCCAGTTTCTGTGTTTTCACATAAGCCGGACAACCCCATATCTTAATAAATTTAAGACATGGTTTCTTACTACTCCATATTTCATACGGAGTTTTAGGCACAGATTTGGACGAAACTTGATTCAAAAGGTATGCCGCTGTCTGAAGCGCATGTCCCCAGAATGAAAGAGGCAACTCAGCACTACTCATCATGGAGCGAAGCATATCCAATAGGGTATGATTCCTCCGCTCCGATACACCGTTGTGTTATGGTGTATACTGAGGAGTAAGCTGAGAGAGAATTCCATTCTCTTTTAAGTAATCTAGGAATTCCGTGCTTAAGTACTCCCCTCCTCTATCCGACCAGAGGATCTTGATACTTTTGCCAATCTGGTTCTCTACTTCGTTTCGGAATTCTTTGAATTTCTCAAAAGCTTCGGATTTGTGTTTCATAAGATACACATATCCGAATCTAGAGAGATCGTCAGTGAATGTGATGAAGTACGAGAACCCACCCCTTGCATGTATAGACATTGGACCACACACATCACTGCGTATGAGTCCCAAGAGCTCTGCTGCTCTTTCTTCATGTCCGGTGAACGGAGATTTGGTCATCTTTCCTTTGAGATAAGACTGACAAGTTTCATAAGATGAAAATTCGAATGTATTCAAGAGTTCATCTTTATGTAACTTACTTACTCTTTTCTCTCCGATATGACCAAGTCTACAATGCCACAAGTAGGATTCATTCATATCTGAACTCTTCATCTTGCGTGTGTTTTGTACATTGAGAACTGTATTCTGATTTAGAACATAGATACCATTACACAGTGTACCTTCTGCAACCAGTACCTTATCAAGGTAAATGTTCATGATATTTCTATCAAGAACAAAGTTATATCCATCTTTATCAAGTAAAGAAACCGATATGATGTTGTAAACCATGGAAGGTACATAGTAGCAATTGTTCAAAATCATAGTATTGCCATTTGGCAACACTAGGTGATATTCACCGACGGCTGCAGTATTAACTTGTGCTTCGTTCCCTACCCTGAGGGACATATCACCAGGTCCAATGATCCTACTTTTTCTCAGTCCCTGCAATAAATTACAGATATGAGATCCTGATCCAGTATCTAGTACCCAGGAGGTAGGACTGACCGAAAAGCAGTTCTCAACTACAAGAACACCTGAAGTAGATGCAATAGTATGCTTCTTCTTCACTTGGGTCTCCTTGGAATCCATACAATCCTCTTTCCCTTGCTCACACTTATGACTGTTGTCGTAAGTTAAAGCTGAACCGACGTTCCCCAACCCCGAATAAGAATTCGGATCGGTCAAGCGATACATTTTATTATCTTGATTAAGGCGTGAAATAGTTGCTACCTGGAGAGAGAGAGAAAGAAACACTCAGCGTGCGCTCTTGCAAGATTAGATTGGTTATTAATTTATCTAACCACGATGGCTCCCACTGTTTTCTCAAATTTTTCTTCAAACCCTAAAAGAAGAACTAGTCAGGATTTAATCACACGTCACAATACTTGCTTAACCTTTCAGCCAGGCTAGTGTTGGTACTTCGAGGGAGGTTTTCCAACGCTTTCGTGAAGTTTCTTAATTACATAACCTCTTTTCCCTGGAGGCGTAGCCCCGCTAACACTGTTCTAGACACCTACTTGGTTTATAGCATTGATTGTTAAGTGAAATAATCTCCCGAGAGTAATCCTACTCATCAGTGGGATCGGGATCCAACTATCATTGTGTAATGACCTAGATGGAATCCACTCTAGTCACTACACTCCAGAAGGTATGCTAAATCTGCAAGTTTCCTGTATATTTGAAACTCCCGATGTGGTTTTTGTCCTTAGGACCCAAGTGACCTTGACGTGTAATCAACAAATCAAAAGGTCCTAGTCAAGTTCAACCCGTCGTTATCCAGGATTGCATTAGACCCACCAGCATGATCCTTGACGAATAATCAACAAAATCATGCGACCGTCCTAACCAATCGCATCTATCAGTGCAACAGAGAATTATTACTTAGCTACAGTTCACTGTGCCTTGATGAATAATCAACAAACGCAGCACAAATACTAAGTATTAATTATCTGAAACGACGGAGGGCTACGACTGGGTTTTTGGCGAAAACCCCGTTAACGTAATGAACTTAATTTCGCTGAAGGAACCTGATAGCTTTGTACATATATAGTGGCGAAAACTTTTGCTAAAGAGGTCACTCCCTGTAAAGGGATCTCGGCTCTTTCCTCGTTGAATGAGGTGCAGGATATTCCAAACTGAATACCACGATGCAAAGCAAAAATAATTGACTATAGTGAAGTTATTACCCTGACGCAAACCTCTGTCCAAGGGGTCACTCCCGATGAAGGGATCTCGGCCTTTGCCTCGTCGAATGAGGTGCTGGATATTCATAACCGAATACCTCTGTGCAAAACAAAAGAGAACGTCCTTGCAATAACAGCTTTTTGAAAATTGTTCCAACAACATCTTTTAGGTTTATTTTCTTGCATTAATCAAAATTAATGTGGTCCCATCAATTAACCTATCACACCAGAAAATAAAAAAAATAAAATGTGCGTATATGCCATCCGCATTCGCCACTGGGCCCCGTCATCACCCTTTAGGTTACTTAACTAACGACAGAGCGGGGGCTGGACTAGCGCGGGTGCAAAATATATACAACATCTACTAGTATATATATATATATATATATATAAGTATATACAACATTCATCCCAGGCATGATAATAATCAACATCACAGAATCTCAACCAACAATACAGAATGGTGGACAATCTTGGAGCATCGGGTTTCATTTGAGCCGCAAATAAAACCCGACGTTCCCGGTCGTGTGGATAGCCTATGCAATGAAAACCTGGACCCCTACGGGCGCGACAAGTTACCTGTCAATCCCAGAAGCGAGGCAGCCCCCTTCAACAAAGTGAATGGGCCACCCAGCACTTCACGGAATCTGGTAACTTGGGCGCCCCTCCGTGGGTCATCTTATACCCCCTACGAAAGCGGCGAATAGCTCGCCAATTCTAGAATGAAGCCCCTTCTGTCTCAACACCATAAGATGCGAGCTTGTTGCCTTCTAGAACCCGGCTATTCGTGCACTGTACCATGGGGTAATCCTAGTACAGAAAAAGAAAATAATATGTACAAATGGTGACATCGACCTCAACCCGGTCGTGCCCCAAAATAATATACAACCCGGCAAAGACGGCAGTCCATATGTCGGACGCTCGCCCCGCAATAACAAATGTACAAATGAATATAAACTGTACTACTAACATTGCACCACATGCTATCCATCACGACTATCCAACCACAATCACAGCACAAGCACAAAACATCAACGCGAATGCCACGTTCGCAAAACCCGTCTAAAAGAACATATAGCAATCAGACGAGTTTTACCGATCGAGTGACATTCCCCGTCGCAGAAAAAAGTGAATGTACTGTAAAATACACATTTAAAATTTCGATCGACTAAACTTTTCCAAATAGGCCCAAATGCAAATCCAGCACTCAAATAAACCTGGGCCAAAACTATATATCACAAATATCATATTTTCATGAACTACAAAAAAATTTTGGGGTACTGTAGCCCAAAAAGTGCCGCTGAAGGGCCGCAAAATGCGCTATTTTGCTCACTTTCCGCGGCGGAATTTTGGAGTTAGGCCCGCAAATTTTTTCTGTAGCTATAGTTTCACCTAAATGTAATTCTAAGATACTCAGAAAAATTTTCGGACAATTTCGAAAATCGACAGCAAGCTCATGAACATAGATTCGTGATTCAGAAAAAATTGTCAATCGAGATTTTAACCTTGTGCAAACTAGCTAGTAAGGTTTATGGGTATGCTCTGATACCATGACGGGTTACACTAGCGCCCCGGCCAACAACCGTGGCCAAATGCGGAACAAAATTTTTTATAGCGAACATAAACTTGGCGCTAGAATAACACTAAACCCGGATCTTTACCATAAACCTAACTAGCAAAAGAAGAGTTCTATCTACTATGATAGAAAGTTATACCTAAGTCTTGAACTCCTTCTCTTCTTGTGTTGCTTCTCCTTGTTGTGAGCTCTTTGGAGTGGTGTATATGGCTCCTCCTCACCGTCTTCTCTTTGCCAAAGAAAGATCTACCCGAAGTGCTCTACCTTGAGCTCCAACCTCTATCTTAAAGTAACTAAGGTTCTTGGTGTGCTAGACTAAGAACCCTAGAGTGAGTAGAGAGTAGTTTTAGTGGTTAGATCTCACAAAGCTCTTGATTTTCAACTCATGAAACAAGAGAGCCTTGAGAGAGAAAGAGGAGAGAGCTTGCAAGAGAGAGAATGCATCATGTTGAAAATGAGGAGATAGCTCTCATATGATGAAAAAGAATAATGATAATTTTAATTAGGATAAATTGTCATGGTTGATGTTGATTTGACCATTATCATGTCACAATTAATGCTAAGCATGCTCACAAAAATATCTAAGTCAACATGGGTCAATAAAGTAAAATGGTCAAACCAATTAACCATGATACAATTATCTCTAATTAAAACTCATTAATCAATTTTCTCCATCTCATTATGGTTTTAATCAAGTCAATGGTCAAAACCCTAATGAGGTTCCTCTGCCTCTATCAACTGTGTATACACACCCGCATCCGTGTTCCGAGGAACATGAATACAATGAGACCGAACTAACCTGAAACCAAATACTAGGATCTGGCTTAAACCAAAGCCCACTAGTATCAACTGCTCGAACACCGAACATGCACAAGTACGCATATATGAACGAACCCTGTCGTAAAACCATACGACATCTACTCGTTTCGCCCAAAGGTGAACAACCCTCTGTGTGGGACTCTAAAGACTCGACACTACGCTGACAGTGGGTTTAACCACAGGCCGCAAGTGGTTCTAGCTGTACGTAACGGTCCCCAGGTAGATGCCGATAAGAAGACCTACTGAGCCTGAATGTGACAATCTCCATACAGTCCGGTCTGTTCGTCTAAGAGTATCGCATGTCGGGCCTAGGGGGCGGTAAACGTCAAACCCCTAATACAGGTACAAGTCGTGTCGGAGTGTAGCCCAGAACACCCTGAGAAACTAATGGAAACACTACCAGTAAATCTCGCTTGCCCTGGCCAGGGACTTTGTGTAATGGCTCTCCTAGACACAGCGCGATATTAACTCCCAATACCGGGAGAGACAAATCCTGTCTAACCGTCACTGCCTCCAAGTGCTTCGGGACTGCACCCAACTACTACCAGTTTGCACGACTCAATAGAGCCGTGGTAGGGTAGTAATCTAAGACCAGTGGGAACACACTCGAGGCGAAGTGACAATGTCAAGTCAACGGACTAAGCTGTACTCATGTCACCTGGGAACTGTTAACTGACGATAGGTATAATACCAACCAACAGTTCCCGACGAGTCCTGTCCAGTTGTAAGTCTACGGCAGCGCCCCGGCCGTCTTTCCGAGGCCAAAATGCGGAAACGAAAACTTTTCTTTAACTTTAAACCGGCAGTACCGCATACTATAAACCCGGATCGGACCATTAACCTACTACTAGCTAACAGGAGAAAGGGTAGAAAGCTATACCGAGCTATCCATGTCCTTCGGTCTTCGGCCACCATCATAAGCTCCACGCGGCATCTCCGGTCTTCATCTCCTCGTCGGAAAGGGCACAACATCGAGAAGCCTTTTTACGGGCTCCAACCTCTGAACTGAGGAAACTCGGACACGAAGTTGGCAAGCCAACGTGTCCAAGATTGCTGTAGACTGAGTGTAGAACAGTTTGTCTCAAGGGGTTTGTGAAGTGCCATTTTGGATGAAGGTGAAGGAAAAACTTTGGAGATCAACTAAGGAATTTTTGATGCATCCAAATGAGAATGAATTTTCCACACACATAAAGAATCCTCTCTCTCAAAAAATGTGGCCGGCCATTCTCTAATGGAGAAGGGAAAAATGATGGAATAAAGCAAGTGGGGAAATGTGTGTTAATGAGAAAAATATGTCACCCTCACTTCCTATCTAAATCCCATCTCATTTAATGCAAAGGAAATGATGCAAAAGGAATCAAATGTGCTAGAATTATCATGAAGCCTCATATCACAAATAACACCCTCCACTTTGCTAATTTGCACATTTGCAAATAAGCCCCTCCCATCACAAAAATTCGGCCATGAAGGAACAAAGGAAAACTGGCAGAAACGGAATGTAAACTGGAAACTTCAAAAAGCTGATCCCGTAATAAATTACAGGAAAACCCCGCGACTGTATATACATACCCGCATTTGTATTCCGACCGAATATAAAGGCAACGAGACAAAATCTACACTGTACAATACTAGGATCCGGCTTAAACCAAAGCCCGCTAGTATTATCCGTCCGATCATGATCCGTGCAATACCGCACGTATAAGATCGAACCCTGCCATATATCCATACGGCCTCTACAGCGTTTCGCCCGAAACTTGAGAAACTGTCTGTGGGGGACTCTAAAGACTCGTCAATACTTTGGCTGTGGATTTAACCACTAGCACGTCAGAGGTATTAGCCATACGTAACGGGCTACCAGGTATTGACCAAAAGGGACGTCGATGAGCAAACTCATCCTGACACCCTACTGAGCCTGTCAGTGATAATATCCGTACAGTCCGGTCCGTTCGTCTATGAGCATCGCATGGCGGGCCTAGAGGGTTGGTAAAAGTCAGACCCCCAAAAGCGGTACAAGTCGTGTCGGAGTGTAGCCCAGAACACCCTGAGATACTAATGGAATATCTACCAGTAAATCTCCTGCCTTGGCCAAGGACTTCGTGTAATGGCTCTCCTAGACACAGCGCGAGCTCACCCCCAATACCGGGAGAGACGAACCCCTGCCGATCCGCTCACTGCCTCCATGTGGCTAGGGACTGTACCCAACTAAAACCTGTTTGCACGACTCCTTTGAACCGTGGTAGGGTAGTAATCAAAGCACAGTGGGAACTCACACGAGACAAATGACGATCTCAGGTCGTTGAACTAACCTGTACACATGTCACCTGGGAACTGCTATCTGACGCTGGGTATAATACCAACTAGCAGGTTCCCGGCGAGTCCTGTCCGGTGTACTCATAACCCAATGAGCACCTGTATAAATATTAGGTGAACCAACTGACACCAGTGGCTTATAAGACCGGCCACCTCCCCTCGTCGGGGTCTCGAATGTATACACTTGTGTACTAATGGAGTATCGATGCCCAGTCTCGAAACTCCCACGACTAGGGACCTTTTTAAGGATGTGCTTATAGACCCCAGCTCCCACGTATATGATCTCCATCATACTGTTGGCCGTCAAGCAAGAATCCTAAGGGCTCTATCAACGCGCAATAGTGACCTGTAAGGTCACCTAAAGCAGTACACGATGATAAAGACAAACCAGATAGCATACTATCATCTCGAGTAAGACTGTCCTACTGGTATAGGTCCTTCCTCAATCATTATAATCACGTGCCTGTGATCCAATAATTGACTCTGAGGGTACTATATCCAACAATCTCCCACTTGCACTCAAGGCTAATTATTGCGATGTCGCATACTCACAGCCCGTGTGATACCGAACACCCAACTCCTCTACTAATCAGTTTCACAAAACCCATTTGCGAAACTATTGCGTTCGAGGAATAGCCTCAGTGAGTGGATCTACCCTGATGTTTCTTTCTATATCTCTCTTTATCTCAAGTTCGCGGAGAAAACCATCTCCCGAAATGAGCAATACCCGTCTTAGAATATGTTTGGATGTCTGATGGGACCTAGTTCATAAATGAACTCCAAATCCAAACTTCTTAGACTGTATCGTCAACTGAACTTAATCGGTATCCTGCGTTATGCCTCCCTCAGTGTCCGCTTGGATCACCTGTCCAAAACACTGCCCCTCGTCAGAGGGAAAACTATAACTCTGACAGTCGCTCTACCATCCAGGTCACCTTGGAAGCCTGGAATGATAACTGTCTCCAAAAAGAGGCTGTTGTTATCATATCTCTAGAACATCCACTTATGTTCTAAAACTGCTTCCGAATGTTTCTCCAGGACAGGATTAATATCAACTTATTGCATCTAGTGCAAAAACAACATCTGGTGTGATACATGACATATCATGATTGACTCAATTGCCTAAGCAAGTGATCTGCCAATCATGCACATCCCTCTCCCCTTTAGTCTGTAAGACACCTTTAGAGAGGGTGACTCCACCACCTGCAGGTATACTACCGTGCCAAGAGTCGTCCATTCTAAAACACCATTAGAATGCCTGTCTAAGTACCCAGATTGGGAAACTACCCAATATCTAAATCTAAAACTATAGATCTAGTAACCAGCATGTCTGATATAATATCCAATTCCTATGTGGAGAAACCACTGTGTGACAACCAAAGTATAACTGATCGTAGTATAGAAATTTCACTTCCTACTCTGTGTATGTCATCCAAATACCAGGACATCACACCCTACTACCTTCTTAACAGATCCATCCCCTATTCTGATGTAGTCAAACCTATGACTTTAACATCAAAAATAGATGATCTATCTCCGCTATATCTGCTTTAGTCTATAAATAGACATAAGCCACTTGTCCACTATGCTTCCGCTGCTCCCACTGACTACGACAACCCTCTGGCAGAGTCATATACACGTACTCTTCTAAAGCTAGTTCAGAACGACGCTATACTCATCCTCCTGCCGGGTCTCACAGTCTGGAACAACAGCAATGGCAAGTCTGGGTAAACAAGAACCTCCCTGTCACCGTCTTTGAGCATACCGAAATACCTCTCGGGTGCCTGAGGTTACCTACCATATCTGCGGAGTGGACAATGGAATGTCAATACAGATTGAATCTTTAGGTTCCTATCAAATTTTCAGTAATCGTTTGCGGTTCTGGAATCACTTCCAGTTCTACCATATTCCCACTACTGTTTTCTGAAAAAATCCATTTTTATTAAAACTGTGGCGAGTCTAGAACAATATCACTATTGATCTTCCAGATGGTAGAAAATCAACCCTCGTCATAGCCCGGGTCAACCCACAAACAGCCATTACAGAAACGTGCCTTGAGTTATCCAGAGTCTGGTTTTAAGCATAAGTCGGACAACTCCCCGTACCTTAACATCATTAAGATACGAACTATTCTATATCCAATATAGAAACAGAGGCACTGATTTAATTGGAACCAGATTCAAATCATGCAACTGTCTCCAGTGCATGTCAACTAAATGGAGAGAGGCCGATCAGCATTACTCAACTTAGGAATACATCCAGATATGAGTAACCTGAAAGAGAAGCAAGTTCTCATAATCATTACTATCAACTGAATACCATACACAAGTATCTACATCTTCGATTATCTTGAAGAATCTTGATACTTGCAATACCTAGTTCTCTACTTTATTCATATACCTATAAATTCTCAAAACTTAGACCTTGCATTTCTACGAAATACTTGTCTAAAAACTAGAGAAGTCATAAGTAAACAAAATATAGTACGAATACCAACCCCTCTGTCCTCATGGACACTGGACAATATACAATACTCTGTATAAGTCCCCTGAGTCTAATTACTCATTCCCCGTGTGTCGTAGGTTGAAAACTGTACTTATGGTTAAGAAGAATTACACCGCTGTTTAATACTCCTTACCTAACCATCCACTGATATAGGTAAATGTTATAGACATAATTTCAAAAATTTATATCTCACTTTATAAAAATAAACGTACAGATATATCAATTTGAAATTGGTGCATAACAACGGATATTCAAAACCAAATATTTGCCGTCCGGCAAACATCCCAGGCGATTTCCTCAAATATCACCAATTACAACGAATTCCGATATAATGAGGATGATCACCTAATTCCCAATAACTTACTCCCACTCATCATCTGTAAAACCATACAGATGTGATAATCATACCTGATAAATACATACCCTGGAGCAAGTGTCTAATTGGGAAATCAATTTTCTTTTAACAATACATAGTGAAACTGAAACATGTAAACGTTTCGTAGGGGTATCCGGATATTCCTAGTAATGCCTCTTCCATTATCCAGATTCACAACTGTAACCGTATATTTCTTTGCCATCTCTCCAAATCCCTTCATATGTCTTTAGTCGTTACCTTCTGTACACCCCCTTTAGGCTTAAATGGTTTTCTTCCTTCCCTACCGTTCGGCACCAGCCTATGGTTTGGAAGAAGACTATTCAATAAGCGTAATGGATGTACTGTCCTAATTCTAGGAGCACTCGCAACCCGAGCGAAGGTAAAGATAAAAGACAACTGAATAAACCTTATTCCTATTTCTCCTGAACCAGAATCCATCCCCGAACTGGAACAAGTTCCTTTCGAGTTCGTATATAACCATACGATGGAATATCCAAAATAACTGTGGATCTTCGTAGTGATACGGAGTGTTTTGGAGAAATACAAAGGTGAAGTAGGATTGGCGATGAAATACTTGGTTTTGGTCGTGAATAGCAGTCGCAATTTACTTTGCCCTCTTACTAATCCCTTTATTTGTCTTAACTTATTACCTTCTGTACACCATCGTTAGGCTAATTGGTTTTCCTCATTCCCTACCGTTCGGCACCTGCCTAAGGTTTGGAAGAAGACTATCCAATTAGCGTAATAGGTGTACTGTCCTAATCCAAGGAGCACTCGCAACCTGAGCGAAGGTAAAAGGAAAAGACAACTGAATAATCTTATTCGTTTTTCTCCAGAACCAGAAACCATCCTCGAATCTGGAACAAGTTCCTTCGAGTTTGTATATAACCATACGATGGTTTTATCCAATGGAAGTGGATGTTCGTAGTAATACGGGGTGTCCTGGAGAAAAGGGTAAAAGTAGGAGTGGCAATGAGGTATGCAACTCAGACAATCCAAAAACCAGTCTTATAAGAAGGTTCGGTCAACTTGGTCACTGAGTCATAGTCAAGGGTCGGGCCATGGTCGCTGCCAAAGAGAGAGAGAAAAGAAACACTCTGCATGCACCCTAACCTAGATCAGAATGGTTATCAATTTATCTAATCAGGAAACCTCCCACTGTAACCTCAAATTCTCCTCCAAACCTGAAAGAAGAATTAGTCGGGATCACCCGAGGAGTAAACCAACTCATCAGTGGGAATCGGGATCCAACTATCATCGCATCATAACGTGACGGAATCCACTCACGTTATCACACTCCAGAAGGTATGCGCATGCCTGGCAAGTTTCAGTTTCTTTAGAAACTCCCGATGTGATTTTTACCCAAAGCGGCTTATGACCTTGACTAGGTCAACAAACCATAAACCGCTAGTCAAGTTCAACCCTTCATTATTCTGGATTGCATTAAACCCACCCATACGTTCCCTTGACTAGGTCAACAAGGCCGCACGACTATCCTAACCAATCCCACTTATGCAACAAACAAGTACTACTTAGCTACCGAACACTACGTCTTGACTAGGTCAACAAACGCAGCACGAATACTAAAAATACCCGTAAGAAATGACGGAGGGCTACGGCTGGTTTTTGGAGAAAAACCTTTAATATAATGAACTTGATATCGTTGAAGTAACTGCATAGCTTTTTATAAAAATATAGTGGTGAAAACCTTTGCTAAAGAGGTCACTCCCGGTGAAGGGATCTCGGCTCTTTCCCCGTAGAATGAGGTGCAGGATATTCCAACTGAATACCACGATGCAAAGCAAAAGTAATCGACTATAGTGAAGTTATTGCCCTGACGCAAACTTCTATCCAAGGGGTCACTCCCGGTAAAGGGATCTCGGCCCTTGCCTCGTCGACTGAGGTGCTGGATATTCATAACCGAATACCACTGTGCAAAACAAAAGAGAACGTCCTTGCAATAACAGCTTTTTGAAAAATGTTCCAACAACATCAGAATAGGTTTGTTTAGCCTGCATTGAACCAAATCAATGCGGTCCCATCAATTGATCACACCAATAAAGAACGAAAATAATGATGTACATATATGCCATCCGCATTCGCCACTGGGTCCCGTCATCACCCGTTAGGTTACTTAACTAACGACAGAGCGGGGACTGGACTAGCGCGGATGCAAAACATATACAACATCTACTAGTATATATATCAATATATAATAATCGCTCAAGGCGTGATAAAAGTGCAACATCACAGAAATGTAATAAGCATCACAGAACAATACAGATATCTGGGATCCCCGGGTTTCATAGAGCCGCTACTGAAACCCGACATTCCCCTGGTCGTGTGGATAGCCTGTGCAATGAAATCCTAGACCCCTACGGGCGCGGAAAGTTACCCGCCAAAACCTGAAGCAAGGCAGCCCCTTTCAACAACGTGAATGGACCACCCAACACTTCACGGAATCTAGTAACATGCGCACTCCTCCTTGGGTCAACCTGTACCCCCTACGAGTGCGGCAAATAGCCCGCCAATTCTAGAGTTAAGCCCCCTCCGTCTCAAAGCCATGAGATGCAGGCCCGTTGCCCTCTAGAACCCAGCTATCCGTGTACCCCACCTTGGGGTAATCCTAGTACAGAAAGTAAAATATACATACAACGGGTACATCGACCTCAGCCCGGTTGTGCCCCAAAAAAAATAATATACAAACAGGCAGTAACGACAGTCTACATGTCGGACGCTCGCCCTGCAATATCAAATGTACATAAACAACCAAACTGTACTACCATTGCATCCAGGCTATCCACCACGACAAATCCGCAACATCACAGCACAACACAGAACATCAACATGAATGTCACGTTTGCAAATCCGTCTAAAAGGGCTATAGCAGTTAGACAGGATTTACCGATCAAATGACATTCACGGTCGCAGATATAATGTAAATACTGTGAACTAACATGTTTAAAATTTTCGATCGACAAAATTTCCCGAACTGGGCCCCAAGTACAATACTCAGTACACAAAATAAATCTGGGCCCAAACAGAATATACCATAAACCCCAATTCCAAGTCAGAGACCTACTGAAGAAATTTGGTGCACTGCAGCTACAGTTATGCGGCGGATCCGCGGCCAAAACGTGGTTTTGGCCGCGGATCCGCCGCTCTACAGTAAAATCAGCCCACCAAATTTTCTCAGTTTTCTTAGAAAAGCCTGCACATATTTCTGCAACATACCAAATAATTTTTCGAGCACAAATAAAATTCGACAGAAACTGCATTTGAAATTGTGGTTTTTGGAATTTTTGTTCGATCGAAGTTCTAAACACGTTAGAGCAAGCTAGAAAAGGTTAATGGCGTGGCTCTGATACCATGTAAGTCTACGGCAGCGCCCCGGCCGTCTTTCCGAGGCCAAAATGCGGAAACGAAAACTTTTCTTTAACTTTAAACCGGCGCTACCGCATACTATAAACCCGAATCGGACCATTAACCTACTACTAGCTAACAGGAGAAAGGGTAGAAAGCTATACCGAGCGATCCGTGTACTTCGATCTTCGGCCACCATCCCAAGCTCCACGCGGCATCTCCGGTCTTCATCTCCTCGTCGGAAAGGGCACCACATCGAGAAGTCTTTTTACGGGCTCCCACCTCTGAACCGAGGCAATTCGGACACAAAGTTGGCAAGCCGTGTCCAAGATTGCTGTAGACTGAGTATAGAACGGTTTGTCTCAAGGGGTTTGTGAAGTGCCATTTTGGATGGAGGTGAAGGAAAAACTTTGGAGATCAACTAAGGAATTTTTGATGCATCCAAATGAGAATGAATTTTCCACACACATAAAGAATCCTCTCTCTCTCAAAAAATGTGGCCGGACATTCTCTAATGGAGAAGGGAAAAATGATGGAATAAAGCAAGTGGGGAAATGTGTGATAATGAGAAAAATATGTCACCCTCACTTCCTATCTAAATTATCTCATTAAATGCAAAGGAAATGATGTAAAAGGAATTAAATGTGCTAGAATTATAATGAAGCCTCGTATCACAAATAACACCCTCCACTTTGCTAATTTGCACATTTGCAAATAAGCCCCTCCCATCACAAAAATTCGGCCATGAAGGAACAAAGGAAAACTGGACGAAACGGAATGTAAACTGGCAACTTCAAAAAGCTGATCCCGTAATAAATTACAGAAAAACCCCGCGACTGTATATACATACCCGCATTTGTATTCTGACCGAATACAAATGCAATGAGACAAAATCTACACTGTACAATACTAGGATCCGGCTTAAACCAAAGCCCGCTAGTATTATCCGTCCGATCATGATCCGTGCAATACCGCACGTATAAGATCGAACCCTGCCATATATCCATACGGCCTCTACAGCGTTTCGCCCAAAACTTGAGAAACTGTCTGTGGGGGACTCTAAAGACTCGTCAATACTTTGGCTGTGGATTTAACCACTAGCACGTCAGAGGTATTAGCCATACGTAACGGGCTACCAGGTATTGACCAAAAGGAACGTCGATGAGCGAACTCATCCTGACACCCTACTGAGCCTGTCAGTGACAATATCCGTACAGTCCGGTCCGTTCGTCTATGAGCATCGCATGGCGGGCCTAGAGGGTTGGTAAAAGTCAGACCCCCAAAAGCGGTATAAGTCGTGTCGGAGTGTAGCCCAGAACACCCTGAGATACTACTGGAATACCTACCAGTAAATCTCCTGCCTTGGCCAAGGACTTCGTGTAATGGCTCTCCTAGACACAGCGCGACCTCATTCCTAATACCGGGAAAGACGAACCCCTGCCGATCCGCTCACTGCCTCCATGTGGCTCGGGACTGTACCCAACTAAAACCTGTTTGCACGACTCCTTTGAGCCATGGTAGGGTAGTAATCAAAGCACAGTGGGAACTCAAACGAGATAAATGACGATCTCAGGTCGATGAACTAACATGTACACATGTCACCTGGGAACTGCTATCTGACGCTAGGTATAATACCAACTAGCAGGTTCCCGGCGAGTCCTGTCCGGTGTACTCATAACCCAATGAGCACCTGTATACATATTAGGTGAACCAACTGACACCAGTGGCTTGTGAGACCGGCCACCGCCCCTCGTCGGGGTCTCGTCTGTATACACTAGTCTACTAATGGAGTATCGATGCCCAGTCTCGAAACTCCCACGACTAGGGACCTTTTTAAGGATGTGCTTATAGACCCCAGCTCCCACGTATATGATCGCCATCATACTGCTGGCCGTCAAGCAAGAATCCTAAGGGCTCTATCAACGCGCAATAGTGACCTGTAAGGTCACCTAAAGCAGTATACGATGATAAAGAAAAATCAGATAGCATACTATCATCTCAAGTAAGACTGTCCTACCGGTATAGGTCCTCCCTCAATCATTGCAATCACGTGCATGTGATCCAATAATTGACTCTGAGGGAACTATATCCAACACCAGTGTACTCGTAACCTAACGAGCACCTGGATACTATCTCCAGTACGACATACTGATGGCTGTGGAACAGACCATCTCCCCTGCTGGGATGAGAAGCGTATGCACCAGACTACTCTGGAGTATCGATGCCCTGTCTCGATAATCCTACGACTAGGGACCTGTATAAGGATGTGCTTATAGACTACCCAGCCCCCACTAGTGTGATCGCCATCACAACGCCGGTAGTCAAGCAAAGATTCTAAGGGCTCCATAAATATGTATTAGCGATATGTTAAAAGATACATATACACATATTAAGATAGATACAAACTAAGTAGCATACTACAATATCGAGCAAGACTGTCGTCAATCCATGTATATATCCCAAGTTTCCAAAATGTAATATACAAACTAGTACTATACAATAATGGCTTCTAGGGCATACATATCCAACATCTGCATCTCGCACTACTAAGGCTGAGGATGTACGATAACCCGCACCATCCCGAACGGGTTTCCCAAGTGGGTTGTAGCGGCGCTTTACAAAGATTTGTGTAAAATACTAATCTTTTAGAAAAGGGTTTTATTAATAATGGTATTTATTGAAAAGGTGTCGTTTTCCCGTATTCTATATTCCCGAAAGTATTGTGCTATGTTGCATATGAGTGAGAAGGTAGGTCATTACCTCGTGATCTACTTAAAGGTATAGCAAGTTTGTGATATTTAAATGTCGAAAATGAAACTATATGGTATTTTAATGAAAAAGTACGGTAAAATAGAAATAGCAATTTCTTTTGATATGAAACTTGTTCAATATGATTAGTTAGTGTTTAATAGTCAACATGTAATAGTTTAACAAGATTGTATTAAAGGAAAAGTGAGATTTTAGGAAGAACTGAATCGGAAATCGGATTTGCTCCGATTCCGTCGGGTTTTAGAATTTCGTATTTTCAGAAAGAGTAGAGAAGGGGGAAGGTAGGACTTATGGGTTTATCTCAAAGAGGAGAGGGAGAGGGAGTGGACGTAGTTTCCAGTGCGCCGTTTCGTCGCCGGGAACTCCTAGGGTTGTCGCCGGAAAATTCGACGGAGCTTCGCCTCTTTGTTCACTTCAATTGCACACTAAGGTTTCTAGGAATTTCTTGAGAGTTTGCTCAGAATTTTGGGGTGAGGGGGTAGTGTTTAGGGGTTGTATTTATAGGGTTAGGCTAGGGTTAGGGTAAACGAAAAGTTAAAATGAAAAAATGTGATAAATTGTATTAAAATATAATAAAAATAGAGTAAATAGGGTATTAAACAGTCTCTGTTACTGGTCTAAAGTTTTAAAGTGTGCAGGTGTACAGGGGAGGCCAAAAGACACATCTTCCATGTTGATGACTCGGCGGTCCGGCCGAGTCCAGCCGGCGGCGGCAGGCCGAGTCGTCCGATCCACCGACCGAGTCCGGCCGAGTCAGGTGGTCGGAGCACTCCTCGTCGGTTCATTAGGCCTCTGGTACTGTTACTTTTCAAGGTATAGTGGGGTTTTTGTGAGATATGCACGTGTAAACTCTTGGTATTCTAAAAATCCAAAATAAAACAATATTAAAAAATAATGTGGGGTATAGGATTTGAACTCTGGTGGCTTGGTTCAGCAGTGCAAGGTATTACCAATGAGCCACAAGTTCCTTCTTCCTATTAATTAGCAAAACAAATATTTAACTTATGCTCAAGCAAAAATACACCTTTCTTTAAATTTTGAAAAATTTGCATAGAAAGTTGTACAGGAAATTTTGGGTTGTTACATTCTACCCACCTTAAAAAAATTTCATCCTCGAAATTTGTAAAAGGGAAGTGTAACAGATTCAAGGAAAGTTTGGGGACTGAAGTACTGATAGTGTATGAAAAATAACAAAGTGATGCAAGGGTTTTGAAAATGTGAAAGAGTCTTGCTAGTGTTACCTTGGTCAACTGTCTCGGCTTCTATGGCAGCTAAGGTGTAAGCCTATCGCCGTGGCACGTTCCTCCTAGCTGGAGGCACATTCCTCTGTCTTCGAGGCATGTTCCTCAGTGCCTGATGGAATTGGCGATTTGGCTGTGCAGGAAATCCACGTGGAGGTGATGCTGGGAGTGCAGGACGAGTTGCAGGAGCCTGGATAGTTGGCCGTTGCGGGTAGTTGGTGGGTGTATGAGCTGAGTTGTGTCTATAAGGATAGTTTCCAATTCCGTGATTGGACGCGCCACAAACTAAACATAAGCCTTTTGCGCGCCTACAGTCCTTCCACAAGTGTCCTTCCCTCTTGCAATAAAAGCAAAAACTGGGACTTGGCTGATCTTTGGCTTCTTCCAGTCTTCTGAGTTCAACAGCTGGCCTTAATGAGGCTCATCCTGCCACCTGATTAGCAGGATGCTTCACTCCGGCAGATTGAGGTATGCCCTTCTTCTTTACCACTGCCTCGTATCTTCAGGCAGCCTTCAAAGCCAAATCATGGGTTGGGAAAATCCCCTGTAGCTAATGCAGCTTGGATTTCTGGGCCCAACCCTTGCTGAAATCTTCTAGCTCTGATCTCATCAGTCGGTATGAAATGGGCCGCAAACCTGTTACGGTCTTGTGTTAGCTGTGTAGTATGTGATATAAAATTGAACATTGAGACATATCTTACCGACTGAGCATGGTGAACTTAGCGGCATACTCATCTACCGACTTAGTCCACATCGAACCTTATTGCAGATGTATGAACTGTTATTCCATGTCGAACCTGGCAGTCTCAGGGAAGTACTTAGCGTCGAACATGTCATGGAAAGTCTTCCATTCGATGGGTGGTTCAAGACGGATTTCTTCCGCCTTCCACCAGTTCCGTGCATTGTCCGTGAGCTGTAATTTTGCAACACGAACCCAAGCTATTTCTGTCACTTGTGCTGCTGCCAGATCATCCTCGATACTCTGAGCCCATTCCTCAGCTTCCAGTAGGCTCCCTTTTCCTGAGAACTGTTTGGGATGTAAAGCTCTGAATTGCTTCACCCCAGGTGCTTCAATCTCGGGACAGTTCAAGAGCTGTTGTTGTCCCTCTAGGAGGCTGCTGATCGCCTCAAGCAGAACCGCTTGCTCGTTGATCGGAGCAACTACGGCAGGTGTGAGTGGTAGTGGTGGAGGTGTGTTGTTGAAATTGGTGCTGGTTTTGTTTGGAGAATCCATAACCTTAAATGAAAAATTTAGGTTAGGACAGATTCAAAGTGTATGATTCAAAGAATATGAAATGATAAGATTCAAGGAACATGAATTGTAAAGAATGTTTTAGTTGATGGTTCTTGTGTTATATTGCTTAGATTGTTCACAGCAGAACAGAACTGCATGATAGAGTTTCATACAGCTCTGACCTGCATGGGCCACCAACAAAACCTGTCACGCCCCTCTTCCCGGTATACGGCGAAGGGGACGCGACGAGGCCGCTACGTATTTACTTTGAAGTAAATACGCTAAGCGTATCTAAGCAATATAAATAAAAATGCACAAGAGACAAAGACAGTAGATATAACTGAACATCAACTTTATTTATTACATTCTTTTGTACAATGCATGGAAAAGTAAATACAACTGATTGAAAGCAATGCCTAAACAATGGCATAACAGAAAAGGAAAGTACTGAAATGAAATGTGTACAATAAAGCTAAAACTCTGGGTCTTAAGCAAGCTGATCTAAGTCCTCGCTGGTAGGCTCGATCACCTGAGTGCCCAGATCACCTGACAATATTCCAAAGAAGAAAGAGAAGGAATGTCGTCAGCAAACAAATCGCTTGGTAAGTCCCAAAAATAAGGGAGAAATAGAATAGACAGAATAAGAAGTTAGCTTTTAAAGTTGTATTATATTGTTATACTGTTGTATTCATTAACGCTGTTGTTTGTAATTTGGTACAGAAGGATGCCAGTGATACGAGAGGAGTCTCTATATGCTAGAGACTAGGGCAAATGAAAGTACAAGGCTCCGTCGATAATACCACAGAACGACGGTATGGATGTAATTACGTCTTAATCTTGCAGTCTCGTGCCACTTTTAACACCTTCCGTACCAATCTACCTATTAAACCCCACGATGTCTTGGTTGTATTGTTTGTATTGTAAATTGTATTGCAACTTGTATTGTTTTGTAATATAGATTGTATAATTGGATGACTTCCCGAAACCATGATATCAATAAATGGATGTAACTGAAGAATCATGTAAATGGATGTAACTGGATAATCATGTAAATGAATGTATATCCATGGTTCGGTTCGGTCAAGTTATATAGATTGATAGATTGAATATATGGATTCATGCATTCATGTTGAATTGTAGTTTGTAGATTGTAGATTATACTTGAATCATATTCAAATCAGATTATTAATAAGACTCAGTCTGAGTCAGACAATTAGAAAAGTTAATTGAAGTCCTGATTATTTTGATATTATCGGTAACCGCTGCACATGGGCGGTAGGATTTGTGTCTTTTTCAAAGATGATTACCGTATTGATAACACCGTTGTTAATTGTCTACCTTAAATAGGCAAGTACCTACTTCTCCGGCTCCCTGAGGCTCAAGAGATTGGTCCCACTTAAACCTATATTTACTAGGGTCCTTAGGGTAATTTATAGAACTTGAGGGGGGTTTATGTAAAAATACTTTTGTATACTTTTCAAAATACACCCCAAGTGTTTAATTATCGTCTTTAGAGTTTTAATAATTGTAGCTTTTATATTTGTGACATTTCTAGTGAATAAACCTATTTTCATAATATATGGTATTAAATTGTAATATTGATCTTGTATGGAATTCATGGTATTTTAATGTAAAGTGATTCTTGTGATTTTTGAAAAGAGTTGGAATATTTATATTATTACAAAATAGATATTTTAATGTTACTTATATATATATATATATATAATTTTTATATATTATATTTCTAGAAATCTCATTTTTCTTAAGATGTCGAATTTTAAATCTCTCGAGACCGAATGCTCCTTGCGAAGGTCTGCATCTCGTACTACTAAGCCCGAGGATGTGCGATAACCCGCACCATCCCGAACAGGTTCCCCAAGTGGGTTGTAGCGGCGCTTTGCAAAGATTTGTGTAAAATACTAATCTTTTAGAAAACGGTTTTATTAGTAATAGTATTTATTTGAAAAGGTGTCGTTTTCCCGTATTCTATATTTCCGAAAGTATTGTGCTATGATGCATATAAGTGTTGTGAGGAGGTAGGTCATTATCTCGTGATCTATTTAAAGGTATAGCAAGTTTGTGATGTTTAAATGTCGAAAATGAAACTATATGGTATTTTAATGAAAAAGTACGATAAAATGGAAATAGCAATTTCTTTTGATATGGAACTTGTTCAATATAATTAGTTAGTATTTAATAGTCAACATGTAATGGTTTAACAAGATTGTATTAAAGGAAAAGTGAGATTTTAGGAAGAACCGAATCGGAAATCGGATTTGCTCCGATTCCGTCGGGTTTTAGAATTTCGTATTTTCAGAAAGAGTAGAGAAGAGGGAAGGTTCGACTTATGGGTTTAGCTCAAAGAGGAGAGGGAGAGGGAGTGGATGTAGTTTCCGGTGCGCCGTTTCGTCGCCGGGAACTCCTAGGGTTGTCGCCGGAAAAGTCGCCGGAGCTTCGCCTCTTTGTTCACTTCAATTGCACACTAGGGTTTCTAGAAATTTCTTGAGAGTTTGCTCAGAATTTTGGGGTGAGGGGGTAATGTTTAGGGGTTGTATTTATAGGGTTAGTCTTGGGTTATGGTAAATGAAAAGTTAAAATGAAAAAAATGTGATAAATTGTATTAAAATGTAATAAAAATAGAGTAAATAGGATATTAAATAGTTTCTGTTGCTGGTCTAAAGTTTTAAAGTGTGCAGGTGTACAGGAGAGGCCAAAAGACACATCTTCCATGTTGATGACTCGGCGGTCCGGCCGAGTCCGGCCGGCGGCGGCGGGCCGAGTCGGCCGGTCCGCCGGCCGATTCTCCGGCCGAGTCAGGTGGTCGGAGCACTCCTCGACGGTTCATTAGGCCTCTGGTACTGTTACTTTTCAAGGTGTAGTGGGGGTTTTGTAAGATATGCATGTGTAAACTCTTGGTATTCTAAAAATTCAAAATAAAACAATATTAAAAAATAATGTGGGGTATGGGATTTGAACTCTGGTGGCTTGGTTCAGCAGTGCAAGGTATTACCAATGAGCCATAAACTCCTTCTTGCTATTAATTAGCAAAACAAATATTTAACTTGTGCTCAGGCAAAAGTACCCCTTTCTTTAAATTTTGAAAAATTTGCACAGAAAGTTGTAGATGAAATTTGGGGTTGTTACAATCGGCGGAGAGGCTGAGGTTCGTCGGGGACTATCGAATCCTCTGGTTCTATTAAATCTTCAGTTGTAGTTTGTGTAGCTGAAACTTCTTCCAGTTCTACCTCTTTACCATTAATTTCTTTTTCAAGAAATTCCTTTTCTAAAAAGGTGACATTGCGAGAAACAAACACCTTTTGTTCTCCGCTGTGGTAGAAGATGTACCTATGTCAGTTTTTGGGATATCCTACAAACTTGCACAGAACTGACCTTGCCTCGAGCTTGTCCGGATTTTGCGTTTTAACCTAAGCCGGACAACCTCATATCTTAATATAATTAAGACATGGTCTCTTCCCCTTCCATATCTCATATGGAGTGGTAGGCATAAATTTGGTAGAGACCATATTCAATAGGTGTATGGCTGTCTCGAGTGCATAAACCCAAAAGGAAATAGGCAACTCGGCAGTACTCATCATAGAGCGCACCATATCTAATAGGGTGCGATTTCTCCGCTCCGATACACCGTTGTGCTGTGGTGTATACGAAGGAGTAAGCTAAGAGAGAATCCCATTCTCTTTTAGATAGTCATGGAATTCTGTGCTTAAGTATTCTCCTTCCCGATCAGATCGAAGGATTTTAATACTTTTTCCCGTTTGGTTCTCCACTTCGCACTTATATTCCTTGAATTTTTCAAAAGATTCGGACTTGTGTTTCAACAGGAACACATGTCCGTATCTTGAGAGATCATCGGTGAATGTAATGAAGTACGAGGAACTATTCCTGGTATGTGTAGACATGGGACCGCATACATCACTATGTATCAGTCCCAAGAGTTCAGTAGCTCTTTCTCCGTGTCTGGTAAACGGAGTTTTGGTCATTTTGCTTTTGAGACATGACTGGCAAGTTTCATAAGAAGTAAATTCAAACGGGTTTAAATATCCATCCTTATGTAACTTAGCTAGTCGTGTCGCATTGGTATGACCTAGTTTACAATACCACAAGAAGGATTCGTTCATTTCTGAACTTTTCCTCTTGTATGTGTTCTTTACGTTAAGAACTGTGTTTTGATTCAGAACATATATACCGTTACATAATGTATCAAACCCAATCAACACTTGATTTAGGAAAATGTTCATAACATTATTCTCTACTACAAAGTTATATCCTTCTTTATCTAATAAAGAAACTGATATTAAATTGCATATCATAGAGGGTACATAATAACAGTCGTTCAAGATCAATGTATTACCATTTGGTAATACAAGGTGATATTCACCAACTATTTTGGCTGCAACATTTGTACCATTCCCTACTTTTAGAGAATGATCACCTTTTCCCAGTTCTCTACCTTTCTTTAGCCCATGTAACATATTACATATGTGGGATCCCGATCTGGTATCTAATACCAAGGACATAGAGTGTAGTGAGAAACAGTTCATGGTAACAAACACACCCGAAGAAGATACATCAATATGCTCATTCTTCGTTCGGGTCGCTTGGGAATCCAGATATTTCCCTATTTCCTGCTCGGACTTATAACAATTATAAGATAGAGCGGAACCAACGTTCCCCAGCTTAGTATAACAAGTAGGTTCGGTCAATACATCAATATTATTATCTTGATTAAGGCGTGTCATGGTCGCTACCTGGAGAGAGAGAGAGAGAAGAAGAAAACACTTTAGCGTATGCTCTTGCAATATTAGATTGGTTATTATCTTATCTAATCAGGATGGCTCCCACTGTTTTTATCAAATCTTCCTTCAAATCCTAAAAGGTAAGACTAACTGGGATTAATTACATTCTACAAGTTCGCTAACCGGTCAGTCAGGCTAGTGTCAGTATTTTGAGGGAGGTTCCCCTTACTTTCGTACGGACCTAATTAAAATAAACCTCATTTTCCCAGAGGTATAACCCCGTTGACACCTTTCTAGTCACCTATTGGATTAGCTAATTGTAAAGTGTAAAACTCTCTCAAGAGTAACTCTTACTCACAGTGGGTATCAGGATCCAACTATCTCATAGAAGGTATGCAATCTCATTGCAAATTTCAACACTTGAAATTCCCAAACTCTTTTGCCCCTAACGTCCTATGACCTTGACGAAGGCCAACAAACCATAGGGCGCTAGTAAGTCCACGTTGCCCACCCCGGTAATTGCGGGGAGGCGGAAAACGGAATAAAAATCAAATTTTTATCAACTTAGGCAACATGGACTAGACAAAGAAGGATCTTTGCTAAACAAAAACAAGCTAAAGCTAACTAGAAACTAGCTAAGTGTTAGAAAGGTTATACCTAGGGCTTTATGTCCTTCTCTCCTTGCTCCTTGGAGTAGTGGAAAGAGGTCACCTTTGTCGTCTTCTCACGTCGAAGAAAGATCCACCCGAAAGCCTCAACCTTTGGCTTCAACTCCAAGCTAGAAGTAACTAGGGTGCAAGAAGTGCTAATCCTTAAACCCTAGATGAGAGTAGAGATTATCAAGAAGGAGTTTTTCTCAAGCTCAAGTGTTTCTCAACACATGAGAGGGGAGAGCTTGAGGGAGAGGAAGAACAAGAGAGAGAAAGTGAATGATAGAATGAGAGAAAATATGAAGCATTCTCTCATATATGTGTGAATTATTGTAATTAGATAATTAGCTAGATAATTGTCATGGTTAATCAAGACATGACCATTATCATTTCATTTTTAATGCAAATTGCAAGGATCAAAGAGTATCTTCCAAATGAAATGATGATGGTCAAAGTGTCAACCTAGGTCAACAAGTCAAGGAGGTCAAATGGTCAACAACCATAACCATGCACAATTAATTAAACTAATATCAGTTAACCATAATACACACATAAGCATTAGGATTAATAAAATGACAATGGTCATTAACCCTAATCAAAGTCCTCTCCCTCTGTCTCAAGCAACTGTGCATACGCACCCGTATTCGTGATCCGAGGAACACAAATACAATGAGATAAAACCAATCCCAAATCATATACTAGGATCCGGCTTAAACCAAAGCCCGCTAGTATAAGCCGTCCGGACAGCAAACGTGCACAAGTGCGCGGATGTGAACGAACCCTGTCGCAAAACCATGCGACCTCTACTCATTTTGCCTAAAGGCGAATAGCTCTCTGTGTGGGACTCTAAAGACTCGACACTACGCTGGCAGTGGGTTTAACCACAAACCGCAAGCGGCACTAGCTATACGCAACGGTCCCCAGGTAGATGTCGATAAGAAGACTGACGAGGTGAACCCCATCTGAACTCCTACTGAGCCTGTATGTGACAGTCTCCGTACAGTCCGGTCTGTTCGTCTGATACATCACATGGCGGGCCTAGGGGGGCGGTGAACGTCAGTCCCCTAATAGCGGTACAAGTCGTGTCGGAGTGTAGCCCAGAACACCCTGAGATAACACTGGAAACATACCAGTATATCCCGCTTGCCCTGGCCAGGGACTACTCGTGTAATGGCTCTCCTAGACACAGCGCGATGTCAACCCCCAATACCGGGAGAGACGAATCCTGTCTAACCGTCACTGCCTCCAAGTGCTTCGGGACTGTACCCAAAAACTACCTGTTTGCACGACTCCTTTGAGCCGTGGTAGGGTAGTAATCAAAGTGCAGTGGGAACACACTCGAGGCGAAGTGACAGTGTCAAGTCAGCGGACTAAGCTGTACTCATGTCACCTGGGAACTGATAACTGACGATAGGTATAATACCAACCAACAATTCCCGACGAGTCCTGTCCAGTGTACTCGTAACCTAACGGGCACCCGCATACTATCTCAAGTACGACGTACTGACGGCTGTGGGACAGACCGTCTCCCACGCTGGGATGAAAAGCGCATACGCTAGTCTACTCCGGAGTATCGATGCCCTGTCTCGATAGTCCAACGACCAGGGTCCTGTATAAGGATGTGCTTATGGATTACCCAGCCCCACGAGTGTGAGCGCCATCACAACGCTGGTAATCAAGCAAAGATCCTAAGGGCTCTACTAATATGTATATAAGCGATATGCTAAAAGAAACATATGCACGTATTGAAGTAGAGACAAACCAAGTAGCATACTACCATTTCGAGCAAGATTGTATATACAGCTGTGAATATCCCAAGCTTCCATCAAGTAATATACATACTAGTATGATACAGTAATGGCCTCTAGGGCATATACACTAACAATCTCCCACTTGCACTAAGGCCATGTACTGGCGTATCGAAGATCTATCATCTCGATCAGCCGCTCAAACTGAGTCTGGGGCAAGGCCTTGGTGAATGGATCTGCTGTGTTATCTTCTGAAGCAACCCTCCGAACCTCGATCTCCTGGCGATCCACGATCTCCCTGATCAGGTGATACCGCCTTAAGATGTGTCTGGATTTCTAATGGGACCTGGGTTCCTTCGCTAAAGCTATAGCCCCGTTGTTGTCGCAATACAGAGGTATTGGGTCAACAATAGACGGAACCACCTGAAATTCTTTCAAGAACTTCCTCATCCAGACAGCTTCTTTTGCGGCATCAGATGCAGCGATATATTCCGCTTCCATAGTCGAGTCAGCAACGGTTTCCTGTTTGGAGCTCTTCCAACACACCGCCCCTCCATTGAGGGTGAAGAAAAAACCCGACATGGACTTGGAATCATCCTTGTCACTCTGGAAGCTGGAGTCAGCAAAGGCCTCAATCTGGAGGTCTTTTCCGCCATACACCAAGAACATCTCCTTAGTCCTTCTCAGGTACTTGAGAATGTTCTTTACTGCTATCCAATGTTTCTCCCCAGGGTTTGACTGATACCTGCTTACCACACTCAGTGCATAAGCCACATCCGGTCTGGTACACAACATCGCATACATTATAGAGCCTACCGCAGAAGCGTAGGGTATAATAGACATGCGATCCCTCTCCAAATCAGTCTTGGGAGACATCTCTTTGGAGAGGGTGATCCAGTGACAAGCCGGTAGATTACCGCGCTTGGAATCTTCCATACTGAATCTCTTCAATATGGTGTCGATGTACCTGGACTACGAAAGTCCTAATATCCTCTTGGATCTGTCACGGTAGATCCGGATACCCAGAATGTATGAGGCATCACCCAGGTCTTTCATGGAGAACCTGTGTGACAAGAACCCCTTGACAGATTGTAGCATAGGAATGTCATTTCCTATTAAGAGAATGTCATCCACGTATAAAACGAGTAATACTACAGTTCTCGCTACAAATCTATAATAGATGCATGGTTCATCTGGATTTTTGATAAAGCCAAATTCCTTGACCGTCTCATCAAAACAAATGTTCCAACTCCGCGATGCCTGCTTTAGTCCATAAATGGACTTAAGCAACTTGTACACCTTTCCGCTGCTCCCACTCTGAATGAAACCCTCTGGCTGGTCCATATAGACACGCTCCTCTAAATGTCCATTTAGAAAGGCTGTCTTTACGTCCATCTGCCAAATCTCATAATCGTGGAAGGCAGCAATGGCAAGAAGGATCCGAATAGATTTCAGCATAGCTGCTGGAGAAAAGGTTTCATCATAGTCCAAACCAGGTCGCTGACGAAAACCCTTTGCTACCAGTCTAGCTTTATAGGTCTCAACCTGTCCATCTACACCAATCTTCCTTTTGAAGATCCACTTGCATCCTACGGGTTTTACCCCATCTGGAGCAATGTCCAACGTCCATACTTTTTTGGTGTACATGGACTCCATTTCGGTCCGCATTGCATCCAGTCATTTTACCGAGTCGACGCTCTGAATGGCTTGCTGGAAGCTAGTAGGCTCATCAAAATCTATGATGCAATCTTCTCTATCCCCGTCAATGAGAAAACCGTAGTATCTCTCGGGCGGATGAGACTTCCTACTACTCCTGCGGAGTGGCGTGGGAATGTCCTGATCTTTCGAACCCTCTGGTTCTACTAAGCTTTCAGTAATAGCTTGTGGTTCTGGAATTTCTTCCAGTTCTATTGCGCTCCCACTTATTTCTTTTTCTATGAACTGGTGTTCTAGAAAGTGGGCATGGCGAGAAACAAACACCTTTTGTTCCTCTTCGCAATAGAAGAAATATCCCTTGGAGTTCTTTGGATATCCCACAAACTTGCACTGTACTGAGCGTGTCTCGAGCTTGTCCGCATGCTGCTTTTTTACAAAAGCTGGACATCCCCATGTCTTAATATGATTAAGATAGGGTCTCTTCCCATACCACATCTGATATGGTGTAGTAGGCACAGTCTTAGTTGGAACTCGGTTCAAAAGGTATGCAGCTGATTCTAGCGCATATCCCCAAAACGATCACGGCAACTCAGCGTTACTCATCATGGACCGTACCATATCCAATAGGGTTCGGTTCCGTCTCTCCGATACACCGTTATGTTGCGGAGTGTATGGAGGAGTAAGCTGAGAGAGAATTCCATTCTCGTTTAAGTAACCCAGGAACTCGGCACTCAAGTATTCACCACCTCGATCAGATCTCAGTGCCTTGATACTTTTTCCTGTTTGTTTTTCTACTTCGTTCTTATATTCCTGGAATTTTTCAAAAGCCTCGGATTTATGTTTCATTAAGAAGACATAACCGTACCTTGAAAAGTCATCCGTAAAAGTAATGAGTAAGAATAACCGCTTCGTGCATGTGTAGACATTGGACCGCACACGTCGCTGTATACGAGTCCCAAGAGCTCGCTCGCTCTTACTCCGTGTCCAGTGAACGGAGTCTTTGTCATCTTTCCTTTGAGACAGGATTGACAAGTTGCATACGATTGATATTCGAACGGATCCAAATATCCTTCTGTATGTAACTTAGTCAACCTTCTCTCATTGATGTGACCCAGTCTACAATGCCATAAGAAAGTTTTATTGATTTCTGGAGACTTTCTTTTGTGTGTATTCTGGACATTGAAAATCTGTGGTTGGTTTAACACGTATATACCGTTGTTCAATGTACCTGACCCAATCAAAACTTGATTAAGGTGAATGTTCACTACATTACTTACAAATGCAAATTCATAACCTTCTTTAGATAATAAAGATACAGAAATGATATTACAGGTTGCATTTGGTACATAATAACAACTATGCAAAACCAAAAAGTGTCCATCCGACAATCCCAGGTGATAGTCCCCCACGGCCTCAGCATCCATGCTAGCACCGTTTGCAACTCTGAGGGTCATGTCACCTGCCTTCAAAACTCTACGCTTTCTCAACGCCTGCAAAGAATTACAGATATGAGATCCTGATCCGGTATCCAATACCCAGGATGTAGAGTTTATTGATAGACAGTTTTCAATAACATACACACCTGAAGCTGAAGCCGCAACTCACTTCAAATCCTGTGTTCTGGCCTTCCAAGCCTTGCAATCCTGTTTCCAGTGACCACTTTTGTGACAGTAAAAGCATTCTTCCTTCCCCACCAGCTTTCCCGCTACCTTTGTTGCTTTTCCTTTTCCCTTCGTATCCACTTTACTGACACCGCCTCTTGGTTTGGCGGGGGCTTTCTTCTTCTTGCCCTTGGCTTTCGCCCTGGACCTAGAAGAGGAAGATCCTCCTACAAACAAAGTGGATGTCTCCCTACCTTTCTGTAGGGTGCCCTCTGCACTCCTCAGCATGTTGAGGAGCTCTGAAAGTTCAACTTCCTTTTCCTGTAAGTTGAAGTTCAGGATGAACTGGGCGTAAGTGGAAGGAAGGGACTGGAGAATCAAGTCCGTATAGAGCTCATTCTCCAACGTGGTCCCAAGTTCTGCGAGCTCCTCTATATAGCCAATCATCTTAAGCACGTGTTCCACTACCGATGATCCGACGGCCAACCTTGCCGAAAACAACTTCTTCGACACTTCGTATCTGGCGATACGAGACTGCTCTCCATACAGTTCTTTTGTATGAAGAAATATGGACTCTAGGTCCATATTCTCATGCCTCCTCTGATGTTCGTTGTCCATCGAGGAAAGTACGAGGCATTTGGCCTTCGCGCAATCTATTTCCCATGTCTTACGGATTTCCCTATCCGCGACACTAGTATTGGGACCTGGGACAGAGGGAGCTTTGGTGGTAAGGAGATACCCCAGCTTGTCGTAAGTGATTGCCATCTTGACATTCCTGAGCCAATCTTTGTAGTTTGGCCCTGTCAATATGTTTTTATCTAGTAATAACTTAAGTCCGGTCATGTTGAATGGTCGCTGCAATTAGGAGAGAGAAAAGAAACACTTTAGCATGATGCTCTTGCAATTTTAGAGTGGTTTTTAGTTTGTCTAAACAGGATGGCTCCCACTGTCTCTCGAATCCCTTCTCAAACCGTAAAGAAAGGATTAGTTAGGATCAATCTCACCGTACAATACTTGCTTAACCGTTCAGCCAGGACAGTGTCGATACTTCGAGGGAGGTTTTCCAACGCTTTCGCGAAGTTCCTTAATTAAGTAACCTCTTTTCCCTGTGGGCGTAGCCCCGCTAACACCTTTCTAGACACCTACTAGGTTTATGGCATTGATCGTTAAGTGAGAGTTTTCCCGAGGAGTAGCATATACTCACAGTAGGATCGGGATCCAAATATCATCGCGTGATAAAACCGAAGGAATCCTACCAGAATTATCACACTCCAAATGGTATGCAGCGCTAGCAAGTTTCAGTACTTATGAAACTCCCGATGTGGATTTTTTCCCCATGCTCTTATGACCTTGACTTTGGCCAAAATATCATAAGTCACGTGTCAAGTTCTACCCGTCATTCTCCTGGTTAATTTGGACCCACCCGTACCTACCCTTGACTTTGGCCAAAATGGCAGCACGACTGTCCCAAACCAATGCATCTATCTATGCTGCACATGAATACCCAATAGCTACCAATCACTATGCCTTGACTTTGGCCAAAATACATAGCTTGAATACTTTTTGACCATTCATGTGGAATGACGGAGGGCTACGAATGGTTTTGGCGAAACCGTGAACGTAGTGAACTTGATATAATCGATGGAACGAGATAGCTTTTAAAAGGAGTGGTTCAAGCTCCGCGTTTAAAAGTTTAGTTTTGAAAAGAACCGAGTGGTTTTCAAAGTGTTCCAATCGACTTTTACTTGGTTTATTTTCTTGCATTAGTTCTTTTAATGCGTCCCATCATTTAATCCTACCATTGCAGAAAACAACCAAAATATAACGTACGCTTATGCCATTCGCATTCGCCACGGGGCCCCGTCATCACCCGTTAGGTTACTTAACTAACGACAGAGCGGGGGATGGGCTAGCGCGGCTGTAAAACATAAGCAACGCCTAAATAGTTATCATATATAAATATATAGCAATGATAGACATTACAGATCACAGATGAATACATTGGATATACTAGGAATCCGCAATACGTTTGAGCCTGCAACGAAAAGCGGATTACACGGTCGCGGTGAATAGCCAATACCCCACCCAAGACCCCTACGGGTGCGGCAAACTACCCGCCAAGTACCCGAAGCGAAGCAACCTCCCTCACCACCGTGAGTAGGCCACTCAGCACTTCGAGATACCCGGTAGTTTGTGCGCCCCCTCCATGGGTCTATCCTAGGAGCAAAAACAGTAAAAAGAATTATACAAGGACGGCTACAACCCCGACCCGGTTGTGCGGCCAAACAAATAATAATATTACATCAATTTACATATTACAATGAATGAAAGAAAAAGAAACACTCATCTCACATCCACCCCGGCTATTCACCCGCGACAATCCAACACATTCATATACACATACCATCATCAAACACAGATCACAGATATGTATAACCCCGACTAATCGACATATAGCGATTAGCCGACGTTCAATACATATAAACATCACAGATATAACCCTTATAGTCAAAGTGTAGTGAAGTTCGAAAAAAATACGGATTTATAGGCCCCGAAAAACAAATTTCTATTCTAGAAAATCTGGGCACATATAAACCATCTTAAAAATCCCAAAACCAAGCCAGAAAAACACTGCACCAAACTCGACCTAGAGCCGAGCCAACTCGGCCGCGGTTGCGCGGCAATAGCTTGCTATTGCCGTGGAACCGCGGCACTTTGGTCGAGTCACTGGACCGGGTTTGGTGGCTTTCTTCACAAAACCCTGAGACGATTTTTGGAGTATGATAAATTTTATTTTGAGCAGGAAAAAATTTAACAGAAAGTTGGGTTTTTGAAAACTCGGTTTTTCGATTTTTCCGATTCGAACTTCGATACACTTTACTACCTAGCTAGTTTATGTTTAGTTAGGCTCTGATACCACTGTAAGTCCACGTTTCCCACCCCGGTACTTGCGGGGAGGCGGAAAACGGAATAAAAATCAAATTTTTATCAACTTAGGCAACATGGACTAGACAAAGAAGGATCTTTGCTAAACAAAAACAAGCTAAAGCTAACTAGAAACTAGCTAAGTGTTAGAAAGGTTATACCTAGGGCTTTATGTCCTTCTCTCCTTGCTCCTTGGAGTAGTGGAAAGAGGTCACCTTTGTCGTCTTATCACGTCGAAGAAAGATCCACCCGAAAGCCTCAACCTTTGGCTTCAACTCCAAGCTAGAAGTAACTAGGGTGCAAGAAGTGCTAATCCTTAAACCCTAGATGAGAGTAGAGATTATCAAGAAGGGGTTTTTCTCAAGCTCAAGTGTTTCTCAACACATGAGAGGGGAGAGCTTGAGGGAGAGGAAGAACAAGAGAGAGAAAGTGAATGATAGAATGAGAGAAAATATGAAGCATTCTCTCATATATGTGTGAATTATTGTAATTAGATAATTAGCTAGATAATTGTCATGGTTAATCAAGACATGACCATTATCATTTCATTTTTAATGCAAATTGCAAGGATCAAAGAGTATCTTCCAAATGAAATGATGATGGTCAAAATGTCAACCTAGGTCAATAAGTCAAGGAGGTCAAATGGTCAACAACCATAACCATGCACAATTATTTAAACTAATATCAATTAACCATAATACATACATAAGCATTAGGGTTGATAAAATGACAATGGTCATTAACCCTAATCAAAGTCCTCTCCCTCTGTCTCAAGCAACTGTGCATATGCACCCGTATTCGTGATCCGAGGAACACGAATACAATGAGATAAAACCAATCCCAAATCATATACTAGGATCCGGCTTAAACCAAAGCCCGATAGTATAAGCCGTCGGGACAGCAAACGTGCACAAGTGCGCGGATGTGAACGAACCCTGTCACAAAACCATGCGACCTCTACTCATTTTGCCTAAATGCGAATAGCTCTCTGTGTGGGACTCTAAAGACTCGACACTACGCTGGCAGTGGGTTTAACCACAGACCGCAAGCGGCACTAGCTGTACGTAACGGTCCCCAGGTAGATGTCGATAAGAAGACTGACGAGGTGAACCCCATCTGAACTCCTACTGAGCCTGTATGTGACAGTCTCCGTACAGTCCGGTCTGTTCGTCTGATACATCGCATGGCGGGCCTAGGGGGGCGGTGAACGTCAGTCCCCTAATAGCAGTACAAGTCGTGTCGGAGTGTAGCCCAGAACACCCTGAGATAACACTGGAAACATACCAGTATATCCCGCTTGCCCTGGCCAGGGACTACTCGTGTAATGGCTCTCCTAGACACAGCGCGATGTCAACCCCCAATACCGGGAGAGACGAATCCTGTCTAACCGTCACTGCCTCCAAGTGTTTCGGGACTGCACCCAAAAACTACCTGTTTGCACGACTCCTTTGAGCCGTGGTAGGGTAGTAATCAAAGTGCAGTGGGAACACACTCGAGGCGAAGTGACAGTATCAAGTCAGCGGACTAAGCTGTACTCATGTCACCTGGGAACTGATAACTGACGATAGGTATAATACCAACCAACAGTTCCCGACGAGTCCTGTCCAGTGTACTCGTAACCTAACGAGCACCCGCATACTATCTCAAGTACGACGTACCGACGGCTGTAGGACAGACCGTCTCCCACGCTGGGATGAGAAGCGCATACGCTAGTCTACTCCGGAGTATCGATGCCCTGTCTCGATAGTCCAACGACCAGGGACCTGTATAAGGATGTGCTTATGGATTACCCAGCCCCACGAGTGTGAGCGCCATCACAACGCTGGTAATCAAGCAAAGATCCTAAGGGCTCTACTAATATGTATATAAGCGATATGCTAAAAGAAACACATGCACATATTGAAGTAGAGACAAACCAAGTAGCATACTACCATTTCGAGCAAGATTGTATATACAGCTGTGAATATCCCAAGCTTCCATCAAGTAATATACATACTAGTATGATACAGTAATGGCCTCTAGGGCATATACACTAACAAAGTTCAACTCGTACATTTCGTGATTGAATTAAACCCACCCGCACGACCCTTGACGAAGGCCAACAAAGTCGTATGACTACCCTAATCCAATCGCATCATATGCAGCAAATAAGTACTAATCAGCTACCGCACACTACGCCTTGACGAAGTCCAACAAACGTAGCACGAATACTAAATATTACTTATCTGAAATGACGGAGGACTACGACAGGTTTTTAAGAAAACCTTTTGCGTAATGAACTTGATATCGATGTAGAATCGAGTGATTTTGAAAATGAGCGTTTTTTAGGCTTTTACTAGTTTCGCTAAAAAGGTCACTCCCGCTGAAGGGATCTCGGCTCTTTCCTCATCGAATGAGGTGTTGGATATTCATCAAGGAATACCACTATGCAAAGCAAGAACTAGAGAAGCAATCAAAAAACAAAACCGAGTGAGTTGTAGCATCTACTAGTTTTGCTAAAGAGGTCACTCCCGGTGAAGGGATCTCGGCTTTTTCCTCATCGAATGAGGTGCTGGATATTCATCAAGGAATACCACTATGCAAAGCAAAAACTAGAGCTACCCTTTTTCAAAATTTAATTCTACAACATCTTTAGGTTTCTTTCCTTTTCATTAATCTCATTAATGAAGTCCCATCATTTATGCTTCCTAAGCATCACAGATAAAGAAACGAAAATATAACGTACGCTTATGCCATCCGCATTCTCCACGGAGTCCCGTCATGCACCGTTAGGTTACTTAACTACCGGCAGAGCGGGGCAGGACTAGCGCGAATACAAAACATAAGCTACGTTTATTATATATCATATATATAATATAAAGCATTCATCTCAGGCAGTTATATGATCTCATCACAGAACATTGCAGTAGAAATCAACATATGAAATATTGGATATATTAGGAGGTCCGTGTTTTAAATAAAAGCCAGTAAAAAACACGTGGTGAATAGCCAAACCCACATCCTTAAACCCCTACGAGAGCGGCAAGCAACCCTACCAATTCTAGAGTTAGCAGACCCGGACTCGACTCCTCGAGATGGTTTCCAACTGGACTCTAGAACCCGGTTACTCGTGCTCCCCGCCTTGGGTCTATCCTAATGCGGAAAAGGAAATAATATACATCAATGGTGACATCATCCTCAACCCGGAAGTGTCCCAATAAAAGAATATTATATACAAGTTTTTACATGAATGAAAATGAAAAACTCCCATCTCACGCAAAAACCCCTGGCTATTCAAACACGATGATCCAATATGACATATCACAGCAACACATAATATCACATGTCATTAACGTAAGTAAATATGCGTATCCCAATTGTCGTTGACGTCTAGTAACGAAACCGGCGATACACCACAAATTACACTTACGGTCGCAGAAAAGAAAGTGAAAACTACAATAATTGGAATCTGCAACCACCTTAGAGATCATAAATCCGAAATATCATATACTTCGGATTTCATGCCTAACCGTATAAATTCCTTAAACATCGTAAACCCGGAATATCACATATTCCGAATTTCATGCCTAACAATATAAACCCGGCATTTTAGTCACAAATTGAAAACACTTTTCAATATCTAGTCGGGGAATTCAACAAGATTCCCAACAAATGATCAAACGCTCGTCGGAAACATTAGTGGACAACCACACCCCCGATGTCGTCGACGAAGCGCACTTAGGCGGAACGCCGTGGCCGCGAGCACCCGAGCAGATGCTTTTGGCAACGGGGTTCTCCTACAGTCACTTAGTCGAGGCGATGGGGCGTAGCTATCCATTAGTGTTACCCGGCGAGTGTTCACGTACACTACGTGATTGCGACGGAGTTTTGATCCGAATCAAAACCCCGCGGCAACCGATCAAAAGAGACTAAATTGCAAGATTTACAAAGTACTAATTAGTTTTCACAAAACTAATTATTGTGGATTCCAAATATTGTATCTCAAGTCACAGATATCTAGACGATGTTAAATATTTTGATCGATTCACCAAACTCCCAAAATTCCCAGAGACCTCAACACTTAAGTCTCAGTTAAAAATACCCAGACAGTGCCCTTTGTACATACGGACCAGCACAAGAAGGCACGTCTCTGGCCTCACCAACGGCGCCGCGGAACCGCCGCCAAAACCATGTTTTGGCCATGGTTCTGCGGTCGTTAAGTCGAGTTAGGGGTTCGTTTTTCTTGGGGGTCCATATAATACCCTGTACAATTTTCTGAATATTTATAATTAGAAAAATTCCAAATTCTGAAAAAATTTCCAGAGAGCATGGTTTTTCTGGTTTTCAAAGTTCGCTCGAATACTTTAACTTCGTCTAAACAACTCCTAATGCTCTAGCTTAGCTCTGATACCACTGCTGGGTTCGCTTAGTACCCTCACTAGGTTTTGGCACGCATCAAGCATGCAATTTAAAAAATCTAGAATGCCGAGCGAGCCCGAACCAAGGATCTAACTAAAGAATTATGGTTAACTAAGCAAGTAAACAATTTTACTCTAAGTGAACAAGGAATACAACCTTTGTAGACTGGTCCTTCACTTCTAAAGCTTCGTGCGGTAGTCCTTTTGCTCAAAGTAGTGGTCTCCTGGACTCTCGTTAGGCTCCAACAGGAGAAAGGAACGAGCTTGCTTAAAGATCTTCGAGACCGAAAATGATCTACGTCGAGAAATCTCCAACTCAAGCTACCTCTTCATTAATTAAGAATTAGTGAATGAAACAACCTATACTAAATGGCTGGTTTGGTATAGATTGATGAAGTAGGAATTTTGCTCACTTTAGAATTAATTTTCTCTTTTTCTTTTTCTTCTTCTTTGAAAGCTAGAGAGTAAGGAAGGAGATGGCGAAGAAACTCAAGTGATCAAGTAATGAACCATGGGTGAGAAAATATCTCATATAACTCATGTAGAGACTAAATCATGGTTAAAGATAATGGTTAAGTTAATAAATATCTAGAGTAAAACAAAATTAGTGGACTAAAGTCGAGGTTTCTACATGCTTCCACAAGCATCTTAGCCATGCTAATTTCCACGTAATTTTGATTTTTCCCTTAATATTTAAACACCCAAATTATCTTAAGTTAGGTATGAGTCTCATACACCAAGTCCAATGTATCATCTAGCATGACACAAATTAAATACATTAATATATATCACATATATATTTGTATGTATTTGGAGAAAACATTTTATTAAGTGAGCTAATATTAGTTAATATATATTAATATATCAAATATATAATCATACATTAAATTATTAAATCAACACTTGATTTAATAACCCGGCTGTATCGCATACAATCGACTAATATCATTTATATGTATATCACATATACATATAACATATCATTGAATCAACACTTGATTCAACAATCCGGTTATATCACATATAACCTGTATCGCGAGATTAGAATACGATATCACATACACGTATTAATCTCGGTCCTGCATATATCACATATGTGCCCTACTTCGTTTCGCTTGAGCTAGGAAATCTCTGTGCAGGACTCTAATGACTCATCAATACGCCGGCAGTAGGTAATGATCATATCAATTACCCACAAGCCGTCAGCGGTACTAGCTGGACGTAACGGCTACCCGGGTATTGAGCGATCAGAAAATCAACAAGCAAGTTTTTCCATACTCCTGTGAATCCAACAAGTAACACTACCGTACAGTCCGGTCTCTTCATCTGATATATCGCATATCGAGTATGGGGATGGTAAACGTCAGACCCCAATAACTTGATAAGTCATGCCGATGTGAGGCTCATGACGGGTCGAGAAACTACTGATAACACTTACCAGTAAATCTCAGTATCAGCCTTACCAAGGGACTTCCTGTTATAGCTAATTGAGCACGGCGCAACATCAACCCCCAATACCGGGAGAGACGAAACCCCTCCTATCGCTCATTGCCTCTATGTGACTCGAGACTGTACCTAAAATCCACCTGTTTGCACGCTCTCTTGAGCGTGGTAGGAAGGAAATCAAACCACAGTGGGAATCACACAAGACTCTATGACGATCTCGGGTCTACAGACTAACCTGTACCAGTGTCACCAGAGAACTGCTATCTGACGATATGTATAATACCATGTAGGAGTTCTCGGCGGGTCCTGTTCGGTGTACCCAGTCTCCACTGAGCACCCGTATACAATTTTTGATGTCAAACACCAATGGATCTGGGATCATCTATCGCCCATCAAATGGGTCAAGAAACGTATATGCTAGTTTACTCTGGAATATCGATGCCCCGTCTCGATACACCCATGATTAGCAATAATTAAAGGATGAACTTGTAGACTACCCTGGCCCCACTAGTATGATCTGCATCATAATCATGGTAGTCAAGTATACATCCTAAGGGCTTTATCAACATGTGGGAGAAAAGACAACATCACAGTACTAGTCTACATGTTAAGATAAAGAGCAACCAGATAGTATACTATCATGTCGAGAAAGAAAGTCCTCTCTATATATATCCAAGCATCCATTATAATATACAATCATGTACAATAATGGCCTCTAGGGTATACATACAACTAACTGTTAGTTGTATGTATGCCCTAGAGGCCAGTATTGTACAGATGATGTATATTATATTGGATGCTTGGACATATATAGAGATGACTTTCTTGCTCGATATGATAGTGTGCTATCTGGTTGCTCTTTATCTTAACATGTACACTAGTCTCTTTAAACTGTCTTATAGTTACATGTTGGTAAAGCCCTTAGGATGTGTACTTGACTGCCTAGACTATGATGCAGATCATACTAGTGGGGACATGGTAGTCCATAAGTACATCCTTCAAGGTCCCTAGTCGTGGGTGTATCGAGACGGGGCATCGATATACCAGTGTAGACTAGCGTATACGCTTCTCGACCCATGAGATGGGCGATGGATGATCCCATATCCATTGGTGTTTGACATCAGAGATGGTATACGGGTGCTCAGTGGAGACTGGGTACATTGGACGGACTCGCCGAGAACTCCCAGATGGTATTATACCTCACGTCAGATGGCAGTTCTCAGGTGACACTTGTACAGGTTAGTCTGTAGACCCGAGATCGTCATAGAGTCTTGTGTGATTCCCACTGTGCTTTGATCTCCACCTTACCACGTCCATGAGGGCGTGCAAAACGGTGGTCTTTGGGTACAGTCCCGAGTCACATGGAGGCAATGAGCGATAGGAGGGGTTTCGTCTCTCCCGGTATAGGGGGTTGATGTTGCGCTGTGCTCGATTGGCCGTAACAGGGAAGTCCCTGGCCAGGGCTGATCAGAGATTTGCTGGTAAGTGTTACCAGTAGTTTCTCGACCCGTTATGAGCCTCACATCAGCACGACTTATCGGTTGTTGGGGTCTGACGTTTACCACCCCTAGACTTGATATGCGACATATCAGACGAACAGACCGGACTGTACGGTAAGTGTTACTGGTTGGATTCACAGGAGTGTGAGCGGGCTAGCTCGTCGATCTTCTGATTGCTCAATACCCGGATGGCCGTTACGTTTAGCAGACCACTTGCGGCTTGTGGGTGCTTGATATGATCATCATCTGCTACCGGCGTATTGACGAGTCTTTAGAGTCCTACACAGAGGTTTCCTGGCTCAAGCGAAACGAAATAGGGGCGCATATGAGATATGTGCGGGACCGAGAATGATGCGTGTATGTGATACCGCATTTCATTCTCGTGATGAATGTTTCGATTGGTTGTATGTGATATAACCTAGTTATCGAATCAAAGATTGATTCGATAAGTCGATACATTGGATACTAGTCGGTTATGTGCGACATGACCGGATCATTGAATCAAGTGTTGATTTAATGATTTAATGTATAATTATATATTTGATATATTACTTTGCATTAACTAGTATTGGTTCACTTTAAAGGGATTTTCTCACTTGTAGTGCACATTGTATATGTGATATATTTTTGTGTGCACTTGAATGTATCATGTTTGATGTTGCAAGCTAATTTGTGTTTTGTGTAAAGATTAAACCATGGTTGTGTAATGGTTAGGGTTTTCTTTTTCTTACTCATTTATTTATTTATTGATTTTGGAAAAGATTATGAAGAAAATGGTGGCATTATTTGGATTTAGTTGAAGCTTCATGAAGGTTTGACTTTGTTACCATTTTGTCTTCATACTTAACCCTAACCATTCTAACTAACCATGATCTTTTCTCTACACCTTACCATAGTTAGTATATGATAAGTATTCACATTTATTTTCTATTTACACAATACTTATCATATCTTTTCTTCTTCTTCATCATCTTCATCAAGAAGGAAAGCTTGTCTTCATCAATGGCATCTTGAGCAAAAGTGTGAGAAATCCAATTCTAAAGTGAATCCACCTCCTATTTCTTCACCCTCTACCTCTTGCCAAGTAGTATAGGGTGTTTTCTTCATAAGTTTCACAACTTGGTGAAGTTGGAGCTTGATCTTGTGTAATCTCGACGTAGATCATCTTCGGCATCGTTGCCGACGACTTGTCCGCTCATTTCTCCGATGAAGCCGATGCTAGAGTCCGAGATCCGACTAGGACAGCGAGAGGACATCTACGTGGAGCTAAGGAAGTGGAGAACCGGATCTACAAAGGTTGTAGCTTCTCACTTTTAGTTAAGATGTTAACTAGCTTAACTTTTCGCCTAAAATTCTAGTTGACGATCCGTATTAGGGTTTCCCGGCACCCATAAAATTTGAAATTGGCATGGTTGATGCCTTGTGAGACTTCATTAGCGTGCCTAGGAACCCTACAGTGGTATCAGAGCCTAGCTAGAGCCTTAGGCGAAGTCTAGACGATGTTTGAAACCCGATCGAACCGAAACCCTAAAAACCAAAATGCTCTCTAGAAATTTTCTGAAAATTTAGATTTTTGTCAATTAAAAATATGCAGAAAAATAAGCAGGGTCTTATTTGAATTACTGTGAAATGCGATGGCCTAAATTGATTTTTCCACCGCGGAACCGCGGCACGAGCTAGGAATGTGCGGCGGTTCCGCGGCCGTACTGTCCCCTTGTCTGATGATTTCTGCACAGTAACTCATATAATTTAATGCTATATTTTCTGGGTATTTTTATTGTGACTCTACAGATGAGTATTCTGGGGTTGTATTGGGAATTAAAGATTCGATCGGATTATCAAATTTTGTCTGTGTGGCTCTCCGGATATTTTGGAATATGTTAAAAAGTTCGACCGGATGTAAATACCCAATTTTTCCCCTGCCGGAAAATATCCAAGTGTTGGATTTTTCTGTGGTTTAAGGACGTTCTGAGTAGTGCAAGTAACGCGATGGTCCCTCTAGAAGACAACAAACCTTAACTCGATTATGTGACCGTCTTGAACTGCCCTTTGAACCTTCGGGTTTGGGGCAGTACGGCGTGCCACATGTGAGGCGTTGGCTTGACCCTTCTACGGCTGGACCGTTGGTACTGAGGCATGAAGTGAATGTCTTTGAACCTATTTCATGTGTTGAACGGTTTTGGGAAAACTTAGGTGTTCGAATGTTCGATCGAAAAGTTTAATATATTCTATTTATCCGGAATGGGATACAATAATTGGAATTCACAAACAGTTATGAGATAACTGAATGAATGTTATAAATCTAGCGGTTTAGTCTTACTTGATATTGAAAAGAGTTTTCGATAATGAGACTAAAATGCGGGGTTTATAACTGTTAGGCATGTGATGTCTAAGTATTTCATTTGATTAGGCATGCGATGTCTAAAGAGGTTGCGGATTCCAACTGTTGTAGTTTTACACTTTCTTTTCTGTGACCGTAAGTGTAATATGTGATATTGCCGGTTTCGTTGCTATATGTCAACGACAATTGGGATGCGCATATTTACTTACGTTGATGACATGTGATGTTATGTGTTGCTGGATATGTTATATTGGATAGTCGTGTTTGAATAGCCGGGGTTTTTTATGTGAGATGAGTGTTTTTCATTTTCATTCATGTAAAAACTTGTATGTAATATTCTTTTATTGGGGCACTTCCAAGTTGCGGAAGATGTCACCCTTTGTATATTATTTACTTTTCCGCATTAGGATAGACCCAAGGAGGGGAGCACAAGTAACCGGGTTCTAGGGTCCAGTGGAAGACCATCTCGAGGAGTCGAGTCCAGGTCTCCTAACCCTAGAATTGGTAGGGTTGCTTGCCGCTCTCGTAGGGGTCTAGGGGTGTGGGATTGGCTATTCATCACGACCGTGGAATCCGTGTTTTATACTGGCTCGTATTGAAAACACGGACGTCCTAGTATATCCAATATTTCATATGATATTTTCTGCTGCGATATCTGTGATGTGATCATGTGATGTTCTGTGATAGATACTGTATATAGTATATATGATATATTATATAGGCGTTACTTATGTTTTACACCCGCGCTAACCCTGCCCCGCTCTGCCGTTAGTTACCTAACCTAACGGTGCACGAGGGGACATCAAGGCGAATGCGGATGGCATAAGTGTACGTCGTATTTATCTGTGATGATTAGGTATTTAAATGATGGGATTTCATTAATGTGATTAATGAAAGAAAAGAAACCTAAGATGTTATAGAATCAAATTTTAAACAAAACAGGTAGCTACAGTTCTTGCTTTGTATAGCGGTATATATGATATACCCTGCACCTTATTCGATGAGGAAAGGACCAAGGTCCCTTCACCGGGAGTGACTCCTTTAGCAATAACTGGCAGATGCTACACACTCGGTTTGCTTTTGATTGTTTTTGGAGTTTTGCTTTGCACAGCGATATATATGATATATCCCGCACCTCATTCGACGAGGAAAGGGCCGACGATCCCTTCACCGGGAGTGACCCCTTTAGCAAAACTAGAAAAGCCTCAAAATCACTTCATTTCAAAACTTCATTTGATCCTACAACGATATCAAGTTCATTACGCAATAGGTTTTCAGAAAAACCTGTCATAGCCCTCCTTCATTTCAGATAAGAACTGTTTAGTATTCGTGCTGCGTTTGTTGGCCTTTGTCGAGGCGTAGTGTGCGGTAGCTGAATAGTACTTATCTGCTTGTGCATGTGATGCAGATTGTTTCAGGGTAGTCGTACGACCTTGTTGGCCTTTGTCAAGGGCCGTGCGGGTGGGTTTGATTCAATCAAGAAATGACGGGTTGAACTTGACTAGCAGACTATGATTTGTTGGCCTTTGTCAAGGTCATAGGACGCTAGGGGCAAAATATTATCGGGAATTTCAAGTGTTGAAATTTGCAATGAGATTGCATACTTTCTATGAGATAGTTGGATCCCGATACCCACTGCGAGTAAGAGTTACTCCTGGGAGAGTTTTACACATTACAATTTGCCGATCAAGTAGGTGTCTAGAAAGGTGTCAACGGGGTTACGCCTCTGGGAAAACGAGGTTTACTTTAATTAGGTCCGTGCGAAAGCACGGGGAACCTCCCTCAAAGTACCGACACTGGCCTGGCTGAAAGATTGGCGAAGTTGTAGGGTGTAATTAATCCCGGCTAGTCTTTCCTTTTAAGGTTTGAAGGAAGATTTGATAAAAACAGTGGGAGCCATCCTGATTAGATAAGATAATAACCAATCTGATCTTGCACGAGCATACGCTAAAGTGTTTTCTTCTCTCTCTCTCTAGGTAGCGACCATTTCATGCCCTAATCAAGATAATAATATGGATGTATTGACCGAACCCGCATGTTATACTGTGATGGGGAACGTTGGTTCCGTTCTTTCTTATAAGAGTTATAGGAATGAACAGGATATAGGGGAATACCAGGATTCCCATGCTACCCGATTGAAGAAAGTACATGATGATGCATTTTCTTCGGGTGTGTTCGTTACAGAGAACTGTTTCTCCATTTGCCCTACGTCCTGGGTATTAGATACCGGGTCAGGATCCCATATATGTAATCAGTTACATGGGCTTAGAAAAGGTAGAGAACTTGGAGAAGGTGATAAAGACATTAGAGTTGGAAATGGTGCAATTGTTGCAGCTAAGACTGTCGGGGAATATCACCTTGTATTACCAACTGGTAATACATTGGTTCTGAACGAATGCTATTACATGCCGAACCTGATATGCAACATTATATCGGTTTCTTTATTGAGTAAAGAGGGATATAATTTTGTATTGCAGCATAATGTTATGAACATTTTCCGTAACCAAAAGTTGGTTGGATCAGGCACGTTGTGCAATGGCATTTATGTTCTAAATCAATCAACAGTTCTGAGCATAACAAACACACACAAGAGGAAGAGTTCTGAACTGAACGAATCCTTCTTATGGCATTGTAGACTGGGTCACATCAATGCGACACGACTAGCAAAGTTGCATGAGGATGGATATTTAAATCCGTTTGAATTTTCATCTTATGACACTTGCCAGTAATGTCTCAACGGTAAGATGACCAAAACTCCGTTTACGGGACACGGAGAAAGAGTTACCGAACTCTTGGGACTGATACATAGTGATGTATGTGGTCCCATGTCTACACATGCCAGGGTGGTTCTTCGTACTTCATTACATTCACTGACGATCTCTCTAGATTCGGATATGTGTTCCTGATGAAACACAAATCAGAAGCTTTTGAGAAATTTAGAGAATATAAACAAGAAGTCGAGAACCAAACAGGAAAAAGTATTAAAATCCTTCGATCTGATCGAGGAGGTGAATACTTAAGCAATGAATTCCTGGACTTCCTAAAAGAGAATGGGATTCTCTCTCAGCTGACACCTCCATATACACCACAGCACAACGGTGTATCAGAACGGAGAAACCGCACCCTATTAGATATGGTGCGCTCTATGATGAGCACAGCTGAGTTACCTATTTCCTTCTGGGGATATGCGCTGGAAACAGCAGCACACCTATTGAATCAAGTTCCAACTAAATCTGTACCTACCACACCATATGAGATATGGAGTGGGAAGAGACCATGTCTTAAACGAGTTAAGATATGGGGTTGCCCGGCCTATGTCAAAAGGCAAAATCCGGACAAACTCGAGGCACGGTCAGTTCTATGCAAGTTTGTGGGATATCCCAAACATTCACATGGATATCTTTTCTACCATGCAGAGGAACAAAAAGTGTTTGTTTCTCGACATGCCACCTTTTTGGAAAAGGAATTTCTTGCAAAAGAAATTAGTGGGGATAAGGTAGAACTGGAAGAAATTCCGGCTACACAAACTCAAACTGAAGATTTAGTGGAACCAGAGAATTCGGTAACTCCCGATGAACCTCAGCCACTCCGCCGATCTAGTAGGGTTCCTCGCCAACCTGAGAGATACTACGGTTTTCTCATGGATGGTGGGAGCGAGGATTGCATCATGGAGGATGATGACCCAACTAGCTTCGAGCAGGCCATCACGAGTAGGGACTCAGTGAAATGGCTGGATGCTATGCGGTCCGAGATGGAATCCATGTACACCAACAAAGTATGGACTTTGGATATTGCTCCTGAAGGGGTAAAACCCATTGGAAGCAAGTGGATCTTCAAGAAAAAACTTGGTGTAGATGGGAAAGTGGAGACTTTCAAAGCTAGACTTGTTGCAAAGGGTTTTCGTCAAAGACCAGGTATGGACTATGACGAAACCTTTTCTCCAGTGGCTATGCTTAAATCCATCCGGATCATGCTTGCCATCGCTGCATATCATGATTACGAAATCTGGCAAATGGATGTTAAGACCGCCTTTCTAAATGGTGATTTAGAAGAGTGCATGTACATGACTCAGCCAGAGGGCTTCGTAGACAGTGGGAGCAGCGGGAAGGTATGCAAGCTGCTTAAATCCATTTATGGATTAAAGCAAGCATCGCGGAGTTGGAACATCTGCTTTGACGTCGTTATCAAAGAGTTTGATTTCGTCAAAAACCCAGATGAACCTTGTATTTACAAGAAGGTGGCAGAGAGTAAGGTTGTCTTCCTCGTATTGTACGTGGACGACATACTCTTGATAGGAAATGATATTCCTATGCTGCAATCGGTCAAGCTCTTCTTATCACAAAGATTCTCAATGAAAGATCTTGGTGATGCCTCCTGCATATTGGGAATTAGGATCTATAGAGATAGATCCAAAAGGATATTGGGATTGTCCCAATCCAGGTACATTGACACCATACTAAAAAGGTTTAGTATGGAAGAATCCAAGCGTGGGAACTTGCCCACGGTCTCTGGAGTCACTCTCTCCAAAGAGATGTCTCCCAAGACTGATTTGGAGAGAGCTCGCATGCAAGGGATACCCTATGCTTCGGCTGTAGGCTCTATCATGTACGCGATGCTATGTAGCATACTCACTAAGTGTAGTGAGCAGGTATCAAGCTGATCCTGGAGAGAGTCACTGGACAGCTGTGAAGAGCATTCTTAAGTACTTACGAAGGACTAAAGAGATGCTCTTGGTGTATGGTAACGGAGAACTCCAAGTGGAGTCCTTTACCGATTCGAGCTTCCAGAGTGATAAGGATGACTCTAAGTCGCAGTCGGGATTTGTCTTTACCCTTTACGGAGGGGCGGTTAGCTGGAAGAGTTCCAAGCAGGAAACCGTGGCAGACTCGACGATGGAGGCTGAATACATCGCTGCCAACGATGCTGCTAAAGAGGCTGTCTGGATCAAGAAGTTCATTACTGAACTTGGAGTGGTTCCATCCATTGAGCATCCAATACCTTTGTATTGCGATAACAATGGAGCGGTGGCTTTGGCCAAGGAACCTAGGTCCCATCAGCGATCCAGGCATATTCTGAGGCGGTATCACCTGATCCGGGAGATAGTTGATCGCCAGGAGATCGAGGTCAGGAGGGTTGACACGAAGAACAACACGGCAGATCCACTCACGAAGGCCATTCCCCAGATACAGTTTGAGAGACTCTTCGGGATGCTCGGTATGCGATACTACAGCAGCTGGCCCTAGTGCAAGTGGGAGATTGTTAGTTGTATGTATGCCCTAGAGGCCAGTATTGTACAGATGATGTATATTATATTGGATGCTTGGACATATATAGAGATGACTTTCTTGCTCGATATGATAGTGTGCTATCTGGTTGCTCTTTATCTTAACATGTACACTGGTCTCTTTAAACTGTCTTATAGTTACATGTTGGTAAAGCCCTTAGGATGTGTACTTGACTGCCTGGACTATGATGCAGATCATACTAGTGGGGACATGGTAGTCCATAAGTACATCCTTCAAGGTCCCTAGTCGTGGGTGTATCGAGACGGGGCATCGATATACCAGTGTAGACTAGCGTATACGCTTCTCGACCCATGAGATGGGCGATGGGTGATCTCATATCCATTGGTGTTTGACATCAGAGATGGTATACGGGTGCTCAGTGGAGACTGGGTACACTGGACGGACTCGCCGAGAACTCCCAGATGGTATTATACCTCACGTCAGATGGCAGTTCTCAGGTGACACTTGTACGGGTTAATCTGTAGACCCGAGATCGTCATAGAGTCTTGTGTGATTCCCACTGTGCTTTGATCTCCACCTTACCACGTCCATGAGGGTGTGCAAAACGGTGGTCTTTGGGTACAGTCCCGAGTCACATGGAGGCAATGAGCGATAGGAGGGGTTTCGTCTCTCCCGGTATAGGGGGTTGATGTTGTGCTGTGCTCGATTGGCCGTAACAGGGAAGTCCCTGGCCAGGGCTGATCAGAGATTTGCTGGTAAGTGTTACCAGTAGTTTCTCGACCCGTTATGAGCCTCACATTGGCACGACTTATCGGTTGTTGAGGTCTGACGTTTACCACCCCTAGACTTGATATGCGACATATCAGACGAACAGACCGGACTGTACAGTAAGTGTTACTGGTTGGATTCACAGGAGTGTGAGCGGGCTAGCTCGTCGATCTTCTGATCGCTCAATACCCGGATGGCCGTTACGTTTAGCAGACCGCTTGCGGCTTGTGGGTGCTTGATATGATCATCATCTGCTACCGGCGTATTGACGAGTCTTTAGAGTCCTACACAGAGGTTTCCTGGCTCAAGCGAAACGAAATAGGGGCGCATATGAGATATGTGCGGGACCGAGAATGATGCGTGTATGTGATACCGCATTTCATTCTCGCGATGAATGTTTCGATTGGTTGTATGTGATATAACCTAGTTATCGAATCAAAGATTGATTCGATAAGTCGATACATTGGATACTAGTCGGTTATGTGCGACATGACCGGATCATTGAATCAAGTGTTGATTTAATGATTTAATGTATAATTATATATTTGATATATTACTTTGCATTAACTAGTATTGGTTCACTTTAAAGGGATTTTCTCACTTGTAGTGCACATTGTATATGTGATATATTTTTGTGTGCACTTGAATGTATCATGTTTGATGTTGCAAGCTAACTTGTGTTTTGTGTAAAGATTAAACCATGGTTGTGTAATGGTTAGGGTTTTCTTTTTCTTACTCATTTATTTATTTATTGATTTTGGAAAAGATTATGAAGAAAATGGTGGCATTATTTGGATTTAGTTGAAGCTTCATGAAGGTTTGACTTTGTTACCATTTTGTCTTCATACTTAACCCTAACCATTCTAACTAACTATGATCTTTTCCCTACACCTTACCATAGTTAGTATATGATAAGTATTCACATTTATTTCTATTTACACAATACTTATCATATTTTTTCTTCTTCTTCATCATCTTCATCAAGAAGGAAAGCTTGTCTTCATCAATGGTATCTTGAGCAAAAGTGTGAGAAATCCAATTCTAAAGTGAACCCACCTCCTATTTCTTCACCCTCTACCTCTTGCCAAGTAGTATAGGGTGTTTTCTTCACAAGTTTCACAACTTGGTGAAGTTGGAGCTTGATCTTGTGTAACCTCGACGTAGATCATCTTCGGCATCGTTGCCGACGACTTGTCCGCTCATTTCTCCGATGAAGCCGATGCTAGAGTCCGAGATCCGACTAAGACAGTGAGAGGACGTCTACGTGGAGCTAAGGAAGTGGAGAACCGGATCTACAAAGGTTGTAGCTTCTCACTTTTAGTTAAGATGTTAACTAACTTAACTTTTCGCCTAAAATTCTAGTTGACGATCCGTATTAGGGTTTCCCGGCACCCATAAAATTTGAAATTGGCATGGTTGATGCCTTGTGAGACTTCATTAGCGTGCCTAGGAACCCTACACTGACATATAATACCATCTAGGAGTTCTCGGCAACTTCGTTCAGTGTACTTAGTCTCTAATGAGCACTTGTATACAATCTTTGATGTCAAACACCAATGGATATGGGATCATCCATCGCCCCAATACTGGGTCAAGAAATGTATACACTAGTCTACTATGGAATATCGATACCCTGTCTCGATACTTCCTCGACTAGGAACTGTTAAGGATGTGCTTGTAGACTACACATGCACTACTAGTATGATCTGTATCATAGTCATGGTAATCAAGCTAACATCCTAAGGGCTTTATCAACATGTATCAAAAAGACCGTAAACTCAAACAGGTGAACATGTTATGATAAAGAGCAACCCGACATATCGAGCAAGAAAGTCCTCTATATATATGTCCAAGCATCCACTATAATATACAATAATTGTCTCTAGGGCATACATATTCCTAAAATTTTTACTTATAAGTGTTCTCATTTTCCATATAATTCTCATACACACATCTCCAATGTATAATCATACATGGCACAATATTTATATCAAATATAAATATAATTAAAGAGAAGAAAATAATTAAGTGAGCATGATATTAGTTAATATATAAATATGTCAATATATAAATATACATTTAATTATTAAATCAATACTTTATTTAATAATCCGGCTACATCGTTTCACATGTGCTGGGAAAGCTCTGTGTGGGACTCTAAAGACTCGACAATACTTTGACAGTAGGTTAGGATCATATCCATAGCACACAAGTACGTCAGCGGTACTAGCTGCACTAACGGTCATCCAGATATTGAACGAAAGAAGGTCAATGAGCAAGCTCATCTGAGCCCTGCAAAGCCTATCAGTGACATTACCGTACAGTCCGATCTTTTCGTCTAAGAGTGTCGCATATCATATCTAGGGTTTGGAATCTGTCAGGCCCCAATAACTCGATAAGTCGTGCGACAGAGGACTCATAACCAACCGGAAATACAACTAATAACACTTATCAGTTTATCTCTACTGCGATGACTATCGACTTGTGGTTGTAGTCATGTCCTGCATAGCGCGACATCAACTCCCTATACCGGGAGAGACGAATCCCCTCGATCGCTCACTGCCTCCACGTGCTTCGGGACTATACCCAACAAAAACCTGTTTGCATGACTCCTTTGAGCCGTGGTAGGGTAGAAGTCTAAATATAGTAGGAACACACATGAGACACTATGGAGATCTCAGGTCCAAGGGACTGCTCTATACAATGTCACAAGAGAACTGCTACCTGACATTGATATATTACCAACTAGAAGTTCTCGGTGAGTCCGTCCAATGTAACTCATCCAATGAGCACCTGTATACAATCCTCGATGTCAAACACCAATAGCTGTAGGATCAGCTATCGCCCTCCAACCGGGTTAGGAAACGTATACACTAGTTTAAACTGGAGTACCGATACCCAGTCTCGATACTCCTATAACTAGAGACATTTAAGGATGTGCTTATCGACTACCCAGGCCCTACTAGTATGATCTCCATCACCGTCTTGATAGTCAAGAAAAATTCTAGGGTTTTATCTCTGTAAGTGCACGGCGGCGCCCCGGCCGTCAAACCGACGGCCAAATGCGGAAGCGGTGATAAACTTTAATTTTGCGAACTTAGCAAACCGGCACCACCGCGCACTAAACACCCGGATCGTAACCATTAACTAGTCTAGCTAACAAGAAGAAAGGGAAGAGATATACCGAATGATCCGAGTCCTTCAGTCTTCGTCTCCACTCCGATCTCCCGCGGATGCTTCGTCCGTCATCTCCTCGTTGTCGCCTCTTCGCCGGAAGGGCACCACATCGCCTGCATCTTTTACGGGCTCCCACCTCAATACCGAGGCAACTCGGGCGCGAAGCTGGCGAGTCGACGCGTCCAAGATTTGCTGTAGAAAGTGTAGTGTAGAGCTTATGTCTCATTTGGGGTTTGTTGCCTTTGTAGATGATGGAAGAATCAAGATAAGAAAAATGGTGCTTGCATTTTTCTAGCATGAAAAGAGATGAACAAATTTTCCCTCTTGAAAATGATCCTCTCTTCTTCTTCTCTCAAGTATATAAAAACTTATCATGTTAGAAAATGGTGGAGGAAAGAATATGAAGCATGAAGGGAGGTGATGGTAGGAGCACAAGTGGTGACCACATCCAAAACATCATCATGACAAATTCACATCAACCTCTAATCCTTTCTTATCACCAAAAAGCAAGGAAAAGACTAAGAAAGCATCTCATGATTATGAACCATCATGAAGCCCCACAATTGCAAGAAAACCCCTCTACAAATACCAATTTGCACAATTGCAAATTAGTCCCTCCATCGGAAAAGTCCGGCCGGGAAAGAACAAAGGAAAACCGGCCGGAACGGAATGCAAACTGGCAACTCCAGAAAACTGGTCCCATAATAAATTACAGGAAAACCCCGATACTGTGCATACACACCCGCATCTGTATTCCGTCCGGATACAAATGCAATGAGACAAAACTACACTGTACTATACTAGGATCCGGCTTAAACCAAAGTCGGCTAGTAATATCCGTCCGATCCTGATCCGTACAATACCGCACGTATCTGATCGAACCCTGCCATATAACCATACGGCCACTAGTACAAACCGTCCGATCCTGATCCGTGCAATACCGCACGTATCTGATCGGACCCTGCCATATCTCCATACGGCCTCTACAGCGTTTCGCCCGAAAGCTTGAGTAACTGAAAGTGTGGTGGACTCTAAAGACTCGTCAATACAATGGCTGTGGATTTAACCACTAGCACGTCAGAGGTATAAGCCAATACGTAACGGGCCACCAGCTATTGACCAAAAGGGACGTCGATGAGCGAACTCATTCTGACACCCTACTGAGCCTGTCAGTGACAATATCCGTACAGTCCGGTCCGTTCGTCTATGAGCATCGCATGTCGGGCCTAGGGGGTGGGTAAAAGTCAGACCCCCAAAAGCGGTACAAGTCGTGTCGGAGTGTAGCCCAGAACACCCTGAGATACTACTGGAATACCTACCAGTAAATCTCCTGCCTTGGCCAAGGACTTTGTGTAATGGCTCTCCTAGACACAGCGCGACCTCACCCCCAATACCGGGAGAGACGAACCCCCGAAGATCCGCTCACTGCCTCCATGTGGCTCGGGACTGTACCCAACTAAAACCTGTTTGCACGACTCCTTTGACCCATGGTAGGGTAGTAATCAAAGTACAGTGGGAACTCACACGAGACAAATGACGATCCCCAGGTCGATGAACTAACCTGTACACTGTCACCTGGGAACTGCTATCTGACGTCAGGTATAAGACCAACTAGCATGTTCCCGGCGAGTCCTGTCCGGTGTACTCATAACCCAATGAGCACCTGTATACATCTTAGGTGAACCAACTGACACCAGTGGCTTGTGAGACCGGCCACCGCCCCTCGTCGGGGTCTCGACTGTATACACTAGTCTACTCTGGAGAATCGATACCCTGTCTCGAAACTCCTACGACTAGGGACCTTTTAAGGATATGCTTATAGACTACCAGCTCCCACGTATATGATCGCCCTCATACTGCTGGCCGTCAAGCAAGAATCCTATGGGCTCTATCAACGTGTAATAGTGACATGTAAGGTCACCTGAAGCAGTACACGATGATAAAGGTAAACCAGATAGCAAACTATCATCTCGAGTAAGACTGTCGTCCCGGGATAGGTCCTCCCTCAATCATTGCAATCACGTGCCTGTGATCCAATAATTGACTCTGAGGGCACTATCTCCAACAATCTCCCACTTGCACTCAAGGCTAATTATTGCGATGTCGCATACTCACAGCCCGTGTGATACCGAACACCCAACTCCTCTACTAGTCAGTCGCACAAAGCCTGTTTGCGAAACTATTGCGTTCGGGGAATAGCCTCAGTGAGTGGATCCGCCTAGATGTTTCTTTCTATGTCTCTCTATATCTCAAGTTCGCGGAGAAAGCCATCTCCCGAAATGAGCAATACCTGTCTTAGAGTGTCTGGATGTCTGATGGGACCGAGCTCATAAATGAACTCCAAATCCAAACTTCTTAGACTGTATCGTCAACTGAACTTAATCAGTATCCTGCGCCATGCCACCCTCAGTATTGCCTTGGACCACCTGTCCAAAATACAGCCCCTCGTCAGAAGGAAAACTATAACTCTGACAACCTCCTTGTCGTCCATGTCACCCTGGAAGCCTGGAATGATAACTGTCTCCCAAAGGAGGCAGCCGTTATCATATCCCTAGAACATTCACTTATGTTCTAAAACTGCTTCCGACTATTTCTCCAGGATTGGATCAATGTCAACTTATTGCATCTACTGCAAGAACAACATCTGGTGTGGTACTTGACATCTCATGATTGACTCAATTGCCTAAGCAAGTGATCTGCCAATCATGCACATCTCTCTCTACTTTAGTCTATAAGACACCTTTAGAGAGGGTGACTCCATCACTTGCAGGTACACTACCGTGCCAGGAGTCGTCCATTCTAAATACTCTTAGAATGCTGTCGAGGTACCCTGACTGGGAAACCACCCAAATCTAGATCTAAAACCATAGATCCAGTAACCAGTATGTCTGATATAATGTCCAAGTCCTTTGTGGAGAAACCACTGTGTGACGACCAAAGTATAACCGATCGTAGTATAAGAATATCACTTCCTACTACCTTCTCAACAGATCCATCCCCTATTCTGATGACGTCAAACCTATGACTGTCACATCAGAAACAGATGATCTATCTCCGCTATATCTGCTCTAGTCTATAAATAGACATAAGCCTGATGTCCACCAATCCTTCCGCTGCTCCCACTGACTACGACAACCCTCTGGCAGAGTCATATAGACGTACACTTCTAAAGCTAGTTTAGAAGGACGCTATACTCATCCTCCTGCCGGGTCTCGCAGCCTGGAACAACAACAATGGCAAGTGTGGGTAAATAAGAACTTCCCTGTCACCGTCCTTGAGGCTACCGGAGTACCTCTCGGGTGCCTGAAGTTACCCACCTTATCTGCGGAGTGGCCAATGGAATGTCAAATCAGATTGAATCTTTAGGTTCCTTATCAAATCTTCAGTAATCGTTTGCGGTTCTGGAATCACTTCCAGTTCTACCATACTCCCACTACTGTTTTTGAAAAAATCCATTTTTATTAAAACTGTGGCGAGTCAAGAACAATATCACTATTGATCTTTCTTATGGTAGAAAGTCAACCCTCGTCATAGCCTGGGTCAACCCACAAACAGCCATTACAGAAACGTGCCTTGAGTTATCCAGAGTCTGGTTTTAATCATAAGCCGGACAACTCCCCGTACCTTAACAATGTTAAGATATGAACTGTACTATATCCAATATAGAACCAGAGGCACTGATTTAATTGAACCAGATTCAAATCATGCAGCTGTCTCCAGTGCATGTCAACTAAATGGAGAGAGGCCGATCAGCGTTACTCAACTTAGGAATGCTTCCAATTATGAGTAACCTGAAATAGAAGCAATTTCTCTTTATCAACTGAATACCATACACAAGCATCTATATCTTCGATCACTTTGAAGTATCCCGATACTTGCTACACCTGGTTCTCTACTCTATTCAAATACCTATAACTCCTCTAAACTCAGACCCTGTGTTTCTACGAAATACATGTCTAAGAACTAGAGAAGTTAAAAGTAAACAGAATATAGTATGAGGACCAACCCCTCTGTCCTAATGGACACTGGACAACATACAATACTCTGTATAAGTCCGCTGAGTCTAACAACTCTTTCACTGTGTGTCGTAGGTTGAAAACTGTACTTATGGTTAAGAAGAATTACACCGCTGTTTAATGCTCCCTACCTAACCATCCACTGATATAGGTAAATGTCGTAGACATAATTTCAGAAAGGTATATCTCACTCTATGAAAATAGACGTACAGATATATCAATTTGAAATTGGTGCATAAAAGCGGATATTCAAAACCAAATATTTGCCAATCGGCAAACAGCCCAGGTGATCTCCTCAAATATCACCGATTACAACGAATCCTGATATAATGAGGATGATCACCCTATTCCCAATAACTTACTCCCACTCATCATCTGTAAAACCATACAGATGTGAGAATCAAACCTGGTAAATACATACCCTGGAGCAAGTGTCCAATCGGGAAATCAGTTTTCTTTTAACAGTACACAGTGAAATCTTGAAACATTGAAATATTTCGATGGGGTATCCTGGTATTCCTAGTAATGCCTCTACCATTATCCAGATTCACAACTATAACCGTATAATTCTTTGCCACCTCTCCAAATCCCTTTATATGTCTTTAGTCATTACCTTCTGCACACCCCTTTAGGCCAATTGGTTTTCTTCCTTCCCTACCATTCGGCACTAGCCTATGGTTTGGAAGAAGACTATCCAATAAGCATAATGGGTGTACTGTCCTAACCCTAGGAGCACTCGCAATGCGAGAGAAGGTGAAGATAAAAGACAACCGAATAAACCTTATTCCTATTTCTCCTGGACCAGAATCCATCCCCAAACTGGAACAAGTTCCTTTCGAGTTCGTATATAACCATACGATGGAGTATCCAATAAACTGTGGATCTTCGAAGTGATACGGAGTGTCCTGGAGAAATACAAAGGTGATTTAGGATCGGCGAAGAAATATTTGGTTTGGTCGTGAATATCAGTCGCAATTTACTTTGCCCTCTTACTAATCCCTTGCTTTGTCTTAATCTTAATACCTTCTGCACACCGTTTAGGCTAATTGGTTTTCTTCATTCCCTACCGGTCGGCACCAGCCTAAGGTTTGGAAGAAGACTATCCAATTTGCGTAATAGGTGTACTATCTCCTAAACCAAGGAGTACTCACAACTTGAGAAAAGGTAAAAGGGAAAAGACAACTGAATAATCCTATCCGTTTTCTCCAGAACCGGAAACCATCCTCGAATCCCTTCGAGTTCGTATCTAACCATACGATGGTTTTGTCCAATGGAAGTGGACGTTCGTAGTAATACGGGGTGTCCTGGAGAAAAGGGTAAAAGTAGGAGTGGCAATGAGGTCTGCAACTCTGACAATCAAAAAGCCAGTGTTAAGAAGGTTCGGTCAACTTGGTCACTGAGTCATAGTCTTAGGGTTGGGTCAATGGTCGCTGCCAGAGAGAGAGAGAAAAGAAACACTCAGCGTGCACTCTAACCAAGATCAGAATGGTTACCAATTTATCTAATCTGGAAACCTCCCACTGTACCTCAAATTCTCCTCCAAACCTGAAAGAAGAATTAGTCGGGGTCACCCGAGGAGTAAACCAACTCATCAGTGGGAATCGGGATCCAACTATCATCGCATGATAACGTGACGGAATCCGCTCACGGTATAACACTCCAGAAGGTATGCGCATATCTGGCAAGTTTCAGTTCTTTTGAAGCTCCCGATGTGGATTTTTGCCCCATGCTCTTATGACCTTGACTAAGGCCAACAAATCATAAGTCACATGTCAAGTTCTACCCGTCATTGTCCAGGTTGATTTGAACCCACCCGTACAAGCCCTTGACTAAGGCCAACAAGGCTATACGACTGTCCCAAACCAACGCATCTATCTATGCAGCATATGAATACCCAATAGCTACCAAACACTGTGCCTTGACTAAGGCCAACAAACACAGCTTGAATACTATTGACTACCCATATGAAACGACGGAGGGCTACGAATGGTTTCTGGCGAAAACCTTTAACGTAGTGAACTTGATATCGTTGAAGGAACGGATAGCTTTTTAGAAAATATAGTGACGAAAACCTTTACTAAAGAGGTCACTCCCGGTGAAGGGATCTCGGCTCTTTCCCCGTAGAATGAGGTGCAGGATATTCCAACTGAATACCACGGTGCAAAGCAAAAGTAATCGGCTATAGTGAAGTTAATGCCCTGACGCAAACTTTTGTCCAAGGGATCACTCCCGGTGAAGGGATCTCGGCCCTTGCCTCGTCGACTGAGGAGCAGGATATTCCAAATGAATACCACGATGCAAAACAAAAGTGAACGTCCTTGCAATAACAGCTTTTTGAAAAGTGTTCCAACAACATCAGAATAGGTTTGTTTATCTTGCATTGATCCGAATCAACGCAGTCCCATCAATTGATCACACCACAAAGAACGAAAATATACTGACGTACGTATATGCCATCCGCATTCGCCACTGGGTCCCGTCATCACCCGTTAGGTTAGCTAACTAACGGCAGAGCGGGGACTGGACTAGCGCGGATGAAAAACATATACAACATCTACTAATATATATACCAATATATTATATTCGCTCAAGGCGTGATAAAATGCAACATCACAGAAATGTACAGCATCACAGAACAATACAGATATCTGGGATCCCCGGGTTTCACAGAGCCACTACTGAAACCCGACGTTCCCCTGGTCGTGTGGATAGCCTGTGCAATGAAAACCTAGACCCCTACGGGCGCGGCAAGTCACCCGCCAAAACCTGAAGCGAGGCAGTCCCCTTCAGCGCCGTGAATGGACCACCCAGCACTTCACGGAATCCGGTAACTTGGGCACCCCTCCTGGGTCAACCTGTACCCCCTACGAGTGCGGCGAATAGCCCGCCAATTCTAGAGCGAAGCCCCCTCCGTCCCAATGCCATGAGATGCGGGCTTGTTGCCCTCCAGAACCCGGCTATCCGTGCACCCCTCCGCGGGGCAATCCTAGTACAGAAAGTAAAATATACATACAACGGGTACATCGACCGCAACCAGGTCGTGCCCCAAAAGAATAATACAAACAGGCAGTGACGGCAGTCCACATGTCGGACGCTCACCCTGCAAAATAAAATGTACATAATACAACAAAACTGTACTAGCATTGCATCCAGGCTATCCCTACGACCGATCCGCAACATCACAGCAAATACATAGAACATCAACGTGAAAGTCATGTTCGCAAATCCGTCTAACCGGGCTATAGCAGTTAGACCGGATTTACCGATCGAGTGACATTCACGGTCGCAGATATAATGTAAATACTGTGAAAGATGTGTTTAAAATATCCGATCGATCAAAAATTAACAAGTGGGCCCCCAATCAAAACTGTAGCACTCACAGAAAACCTGGGCCCAATTTTAATATTCCAAAAACCCCTAAAAATAGCCCAGAAGCCCACTGGAAAAAAAATGATGCATTGACGACTCCAATGTGCGGCGGAACCGCGGCCCCAGGGGGGGTTTGGCCGCGGTTCCACGCTCCAATCGTCGACTGAATGTATCGAATTTTTCCAGTAGTCTTATAGTCTCCAGTACATCAATTTTAAACAACCTGAAAAAATTTTTGGAGACCAAAAAATTTCAACAGAAAACTGTCGTAAACTAAAATTGGGTTTTTGGAATTTTGGTCGATCGGAACTGAAAAATACATCAAACGAAGCTAGACGAAGTTAATGGCGAGTCTCTGATACCACTGTAAGTGCACGGCGGTGCCCCGGCCGTCAAACCGACGGCCAAATGCGGAAGCGGTGATAAACTTTAATTTTGCGAACTTAGCAAACCGGCACCACCGCGCACTAAACACCTGGATCGTAACCATTAACTAGTCTAGCTAACAAGAAGAAAGGGAAGAGATATACCGAATGATCCGAGTCCTTCGGTCTTCGTCTCCACTCCGATCTCCCACGGATGCTTCGTCCGTCATCTCCTCGTTGTCGCCTCTTCGCCGGAAGGGCACCACATCGCCTGCATCTTTTACGGGCTCCCACCTCAATACCGAGGCAACTCGGGCGCGAAGCTGGCGAGTCGACGCGTCCAAGATTTGCTGTAGAAAGTGTAGTGTAGAGCTTATGTCTCATTTGGGGTTTGTTGCCTTTGTAGATGATGGAGGAATCAAGATAAGAAAAATGGTGCTTGCATTTTTCTAGCATGAAAAGAGATGAACAAATTTTCCCTCTTGAAAATGATCCTCTCTTCTTCTTCTCTCAAGTATATAAAAACTTATCATGTTAGAAAATGGTGGAGGAAAGAATATGAAGCATGAAGGGAGGTGATGGTAGGAGCACAAGTGGTGACCACATCCAAAACATCATCATGACAAATTCACATCAACCTCTAATCCTTTCTTATCACCAAAAAGCAAGGAAAAGACTAAGAAAGCATCTCATGATTATGAACCATCATGAAGCCCCACAATTGCAAGAAAACCCCTCTATAAATACCAATTTGCACAATTGCAAATTAGTCCCTCCATCGGAAAAGTCCGGCCGGGAAAGAACAAAGGAAAACCGGCCGGAACGGAATGCAAACTGGCAACTCCAGAAAACTGGTCCCGTAATAAATTACAGGAAAACCCCGATACTGTGCATACACACCTGCATCTGTATTCCGTCCGGATACAAATGCAATGAGACAAAACTACACTGTACTATACTAGGATCCGGCTTAAACCAAAGTCGGCTAGTAATATCCGTCCGATCCTGATCCGTACAATACCGCACGTATCTGATCGAACCCTGCCATATAACCATACGGCCACTAGTACAAACCGTCCGATCCTGATCCGTGCAATACCGCACGTATCTGATCGGACCCTGCCATATCTCCATACGGCCTCTACAGCGTTTCGCCCGAAAGCTTGAGTAACTGAAAGTGTGGTGGACTCTAAAGACTCGTCAATACAATGGCTGTGGATTTAACCACTAGCACGTCAGAGGTATAAGCCAATACGTAACGGGCCACCAGCTATTGACCAAAAGGGACGTCGATGAGCGAACTCATCCTGACACCCTACTGAGCCTGTCAGTGACAATATCTGTACAGTCCGGTCCGTTCGTCTATGAGCATCGCATGTCGGGCCTAGGGGGTGGGTAAAAGTCAGACCCCCAAAAGCGGTACAAGTCGTGTCGGAGTGTAGCCCAGAACACCCTGAGATACTACTGGAATACCTACCAGTAAATCTCCTGCCTTGGCCAAGGACTTTGTGTAATGGCTCTCCTAGACACAGCGCGACCTCACCCCCAATACCGGGAGAGACGAACTGTAACACCCGAGCCCAATAATACTATTTCTTTTGTTAGTTGAGTGTTATATACTGCTCATTCCAAATTATCCTGATTGTTTGGTGCTTTTTGCAGAATTTTAACCGGCTAAGTCATTTTGGCACATAACAAATTTTAACTCCTAAAATGAAATTAAAAATATCCATATTGGCCTACTCGTCGCCACTAGTCGCGTGGTAGCGTCCGCGTGTCGAGATTCCGTTCCGTTCGGTGAAACGGGCAAGTTTGGACGACTACATGCGCGTGCAAGTGTCCGACTTGGGGGCATGCATTTTAATTACAAAACACCTCTTTTCAAAATTTGGAAACCGCTTAAAATCTTATAATTTGAATTTGGAACGTTTGGGCGCAACCCGGGCGCGATTTGGAAATGTTTCATTTAGCGCCAAAGATGCCCGTTTGATTAAATATTCTTAAAACTATATTATACACTTAATATTCATTCCTGTTAGATTCTAAACGTTAAAATCTTTTTAACCATCTTTTAAATATTATTCTTAACCTCCCCAGCCAATCACATGGCCTTATCACCCCCGTGGGCCCCTCCATTTTCTCAAATCTCCTTCTCTCTCTATCTCTCTCCTCAGCAAATCCTTCTCTCTCTCTCCAATCTCTCTCTCTCTTCCTCTATAATTACCATGCAGCCGCCTCCCCTCTCCCTCTCGATCATGAGAAAGCCCACGAGAACCCAAACCCTAGCCCCTCGTACTCGCGCCGCCGACCTCCCCGCGACCTCGCCGTCGCCGTCAGCACCTCCTCAACCTAGCCGCACCCTCCTACCTCCTTCCTCCGCCTCTTTCCGCGCCTGCACCCAACCCCGACGCCACCTCCTGCACCGCAGATCTCGCCGTCGACGCCGCCTCCAGTCACCGATGACGCCTGCGACTCCCTCTCTTCCTCCTCGTCCCGACCTCGTCGTCGCTTTCCTCCTCCCCTCGCCGGACCACCACCAGACCCGAGCCGACCCTAGCACCAATCCCGGGTCGCCGGGAACCGCGCCGTCGACCCTCGTCGACGTCACCCGCGCCACCTCCTTTCCCCCTCGATCACCAGAGCCGACCACCACCCTCCTCTACTCGTCGCACCCCCTCTCCAGCGAACCCAGTGGCTGTTCAGGCCTTCGCAGCCGCCGTCGCTGCCTCGCCGGCGTTCCAGCGCCGTCGAGCCCGCCGGGGTTACCCCTGGTGTCTCCCGGTAAGCCTTCCTCATCTTTCCTTTTGTGCAAAATCCCCCCCCCCGCTGATCTTATTACGTATATCATGTTGCTAACTCGTTGCCGATGACTTTTGCCAGAATCCGACCGTGCCGTCTTTTGAACCCGACGCTCCAGCGAAGTACCCTGGTCCGTGTGATCCCGTTGTTCTCTGTTGGGACTCGATCCGTGGCCCATGCACCCGTCTCGTGTTTTCTGCCGACTTTGCATCCGTGCTTTCCGGTTTGCGAAATCGTCGAGGCAAGTATCCGAATACTTGCTTTAACATGCTAGTACACAAGATCAAGCCTTGCTACAAACTTAATCATCATATTATAACCACACAGCTATTAGTAACATCGATATCTTTTTATAACTTAGAATTGATGGTCACAATTATCCGTAACATTAAATCAATATAGTAGTTGCTTGTAATTAACCGGTCTGCTATTAATTCACACTTTAACCAACTAAACCAAGTAGATCGTCCTCACTTCATTTGTTAAATCACCTATGAGACAATTATTATGTTTTAGTTTAAATTCATGTAGCTTCATTACGTATGTTGTTGATATTGTTTCACTTTGTGACTATTGCACCCCAAGGGTGCTTGAACCTATTAATAAGAGAATACAAAGCATCACTGTGTTTACATGGAATAATATTGTTATTTGCCGTTCTTGCTGTTGTTCTTTATTCGTTACTGTACCTGTTATCAGCATACATTTGATTGCACTACATATTAACCGATCTTGATACACCTGACACATGTACTGATACACCGGACATGACACCCTATACATATCGACTCAACCTGTTAAAACGTGACCTGACCTGTTACCTGATTTCATGCCTAATGCCGACGAACCTGACCATTCCTGCTGTCTATCCAGACAGACCTATTTTACCTGATTTTGTGTTGGCATTAGTCCTTGACTACTGAATACCTGACCTGACATACATAGCTTGGGGGTATGGGGAAATCAAAGGTGAAACCGACTTGTAACTCAACAGTTCGATACATGTTCTGATCAGTCTTACGGGCTTGGCCGGCCCCGGAGTGATGATGCTGACATCACTCATCCATCCAGCTACCTATTACTGCTTAGCGGCACGTCTCGGATTCAGCCCCGAGGATCTTGACCGTGGTCCCGGGCACGCACGGGATACTATTGAGTTACATCGACGATTCATCAATTGATTTCAAAGACTATAGAGTAGAAACCTGGTAGGACAGTTTAGTCACCACTGCACATTACCCTGCTCTGTTATTTCTTAGTACTGCTTTATTCATGTTCATACCTGCATTGCTTATTACCATGTTTATATTATATTACTTGGTTGACATGACGCGCTGACGTCTGGGTTTTGCATGGCCCAGATTCTTTACCACTGTCGCCGTCCGTGCAGGAGTACTTCAGCCAGCAGGCTGATTTGAGTTCTATAGTGGTTAGTTCATTTATTGCATTTTATTTCCAAGCGCGATTCCGCATTATGGGACGTACCTTTCTATTATTGTATTGGATCATTTGCTTCCGCATTTATTTATCATTGACTCTTATCATTATGGATTTGGACATGTGTTAGGTAGTTTATTTATATTGTTCTTAATATCTCTACAGCCGTAATGTGACTGTGGATGGATACTTCCTACCCACAGGTAGCATGGTTGGCTATGTCACGTGCCTAATCTTGCGTACTCTGGGAAGCGGGGCGTGACATGGTTCTTTTGGTATCAGAGCCATAGGTTAGTTGGGTTGATTCTTTGTAGTTGGGTATTGTACCCGATACACGAATCAGAATACCGTGTTTAGGAAACATGTCCTGCCACCTTGACCGTTTTACCATTCTTGAATCACATTCTTCCGGATTATATCTTTTACGACGTGCAAACTTACTTTGCATGTCGACTCGGAAACCCGATTTCTTGTTATCCCTAGGACTTGGGCGACTTGGGTGGAGTTAAGTAATTGCGGCTATGATACCGCGGCATAGCTACAATGCGGTACTCTATTTAAGTATCTTGGAGTTCTAGCCTTGATCTACATTCAGAATCTATCATCATGCTAATGTTGGGTGTTTTGAGTTCAGGATTATGACAGGTAAGAAGTTGAAGACGTACCAGAGGCGTGTGAACGAACCCGCCTTGCTTGGAGTGATAAGAGGAATGCCGGAAATCAAAGAAACAAACTGAGCTGATCCAGCAACAGCAGATTCGTTTCAGGAAGATTTGCAGATCGTTCAGCAGTCTGTGAACGAGATTGGAACTAGACCAGTTGACCGAGTAGGGCCCGTGGCAGAGTTCAGACGTGTGGGTCCTACTACTTTCACTGGTTTGGAGCAACCGTGGACGTGCATGCAGCAGAATGGAGGAGACTCAGTAGTCTCGCTGGACCTTTCGCGGCCAACGATGCAGACAGCAGTTGCGGTAAGGAAGCAGTTCTGTCGGGCCAGTCGAGCTTAGGGCTAGGCCGACAAACTTTGTTCTTGCAGCTATGGAAGTTGATAGGAATGAAGAGCCGGCAGTTGTTCGCGACTTTATGGATGTGTTTGAAGATATATCGGGCTTACCGCCGAAGCGAGATGTGGAGTTTGCGATTGACCTTATTCCTGGTGCAGCGCCAGTATCAAAATCTTATTATCCGATGGCACCGGTGGAATTGGAGGAAGTTAAGAAACAAGTTGGTGAATTACTCGAGAAAGGTTGGATTCGAAGCAGCAACTCATCTTGGGGAGCTCCAGTTCTTTTAGTAAAGAAGAAGGATGGCACGAGAAGGATGTGTATTGATTATCGAGAATTGAACCGGGTGACTATTAAGAATAAGTACCCGATCCCTCGCATTGGAGAACTTTTTGAGCAGCTTAGTAGCGCGAGGGTATTCTCGAAACTGGACTTGCGATCAGGATATCATCAGGTCCGAGTGAAAGCAGAAGACATTTGCAAGACGGCGTTTCGAACTCGATATGGACATTTCGAGTATTTGGTGATGCCCTTCGGAGTGACTAATGCGCCGGCAATATTCATGGATTTGATGAACATGATCTTTTCACCATTCTTGGACCAGTTTATTGTGGTATTCATTGACGATATTCTGGTGTACTCGAAGAGTCCGGAGGAGCACGCTGAGCATTTAAGGATCGCACTGCAGACGCTGAGACAAGAGAAGTTATTCGCGAAAGTGAGTAAGTGCGAATTCTGGCTGGAAGAAGTGAAGTTTCTGGGGCATGTTGTGTCGAGCAATGGAATCGCCGTTGATCCCGAGAAGATTACAGCAGTTCGAGATTGGCCTATTCCAAAGAATGTTGCGGAGATAAGAAGTTTCCTTGGTTTGGCCGGATACTACAGGAGATTCGTGGAGAACTTCGCTCGTTTGGCAGAGCCGTTAACCAAGCTTACGCGTAAGGAAGTACCGTTTGTTTGGACGGATGGTTGTGCATTGGCCTTCGAGACGTTGAAACAAAAGTTGATAACCGCCCCTATCCTGACCGTACCAAATAATTCAGGAAGACGGGTGATTCACAGCGACGCATCTGGAAAAGGATTGGGATGTGTTTTGATGCAGAGTGGGAAAGTCGTAGCTTACGCATCGAGACAACTGAAGACTCATGAGAAAATTTATCCGACTCATGACTTGGAGCTTGCAGCCGTGATCTTCGCCCTGAAGATTTGGAGACACTACCTTTTGGGCAAGAGAGTCGAAGTCTTTACAGATCACAAGAGTTTGAAGTATGTGTTCACTCAGAAGGAGTTGAACCTGAGGCAACGCAGATGGATGTAGCTGATGGCCGACTACGACCTTGATCTTAAGTACCATCCGGGAAAAGTTAACATCGTGCCAGATGCGCTAAGTCGGTTACCAACAATTCAGGTATTAACCGCTCAAAGGGAGATCATTGCGGACTTTCAGAGATTTGACTTGGAGGTTGTGCTACCACTTACTACGGGACCGTTGATGCAGTTAAAAGTACAGTCGTCCTTAGTTGAGAAGATTAAAGTGGCACAATCGCAGGATCCTAGGCTGCAAAAGTTTCGAGAGCAGGTTGAAGCCGAACTACGAACCGATTTACTGATCCACGAAGATGGTTCGTTGAGATATGGTAGCTGTGTGTGTGTGCCAAAAGGAGATATGCGTGAAGAGCTTATGAAGGAGGCACACAGTTCAGCTTACTCTGTACATCCAGGAGGGACAAAGAGGTACCGAGATATTCGACAGCATCTCTGGTGGGAAGGTATGAAACGGGAAATTGCTCGCTTCGTGGCTAAGTGCTTAGTGTGTCAGCAAGTCAAGGCTGAACACCAAAGGGTTGCTGGTTTGTTGCAACCACTTCCGATTCCTCAGTGGAAGTGGGAACATATAACCATGGATTTCGTGACGGCTTTACCGCGGAGTCCAAAGGGCAACAATGCCGTATGGGTGATTGTTGATCGTTTGACCAAGGCAGCTCACTTTATTCCTTTTCGGGTTGGTCAATCGACGGAGACTTTGGCAGAGCGATACATGCAGGAGATTGTCAGATTGCATGGAGTGCCGGTAAGCATCGTGTCCGATCGGGACACTCGATTCTTGTCGCACTTTTGGAGGAGTTTACAAGAAAGTTTAGGGACTCGATTGAAGTTCAGCACAGCTTATCATCCTCAGACTGATGGACAATCGGAGAGAACGATCCAGACCCTTGAAGATATGTTGAGGGCTTGCATGTTGGACTTCAAAGGTTCTTGGGAGGATCATCTACACCTGGTGGAGTTTTCGCACAACAATAGCTTCCAAGCGACTATTCAGATGGCTCCGTTTGAAGCGTTGTATGGTCGTAAGTGCCGTTCACCGGTTTGTTGGGATGATGTTGGTGAACGAAGGTTACTAGGACCAGATTTGGTGGTACAGACAGTCGAGAAGGTGAATACAATCAGAAAGCATATGAAGGCAGCTCAAGACAGACAGAAAAGTTGGGCTGACACGTCAAGAAGACCTCTAGAGTTCGCCGTGGGTGATTTGGTATTCCTGAAGATATCACCGACTAGAGGGGTGATTCGCTTTGGAAGTCGGGGAAAGCTTAGTCCTCGATTCGTTTGACCCTTCGAGATATTGGAGCGTGTTGGAGAGGTAGCGTACCATTTGGCGTTACCACAGTCGTTGGCAGGAGTGCACGATGTGTTTCATGTATCTCAACTACGGAGGTATGTCCGAGATGAGACCCACGTCTTGGATCATTCGGAGTTGACCGTACGGGAGGACCAAACTTTTGAGGAGCGACCAGTCGAAATCAAGGATCGAAGAGAAAAGGTTCTTAAGAACAAGGTTATCCCTCTTGTGCTAGTTTCTTGGGGTAATCGATCGCATGGAGGATCCACTTGGGAGCGAGAAGACGAGATCCGGCAGAAATTCCCTCACCTTTTCCAGTAGTTAGCTATCTTGTATTCTTGGAAATTTCGAGGACGAAATTCTTTTGTAGTTGGGTATAATGTAACACCCGAGCCCAATAATACTATTTCTTTTGTTAGTTGAGTGTTATATACTGCTCATTCCAAATTATCCTGATTGTTTGGTGCTTTTTGCAGAATTTTAACCGGCTAAGTCATTTTGGCACATAACAAATTTTAACTCCTAAAATGAAATTAAAAATATCCATATTGGCCTACTCGTCGCCACTAGTCGCGTGGTAGCGTCCGCGTGTCGAGATTCCGTTCCGTTCGGTGAAACGGGCAAGTTTGGACGACTACGTGCGCGTGCAAGTGTCCGACTTGGGGGCATGCATTTTAATTACAAAACACCTCTTTTCAAAATTTGGAAACCGCTTAAAATCCTATAATTTGAATTTGGAACGTTTGGGCGCAACCCGGGCGCGATTTGGAAATGTTTCATTTAGCGCCAAAGATGCCCGTTTGATTAAATATTCTTAAAACTATATTATACACTTAATATTCATTCCTGTTAGATTCTAAACGTTAAAATCTTTTTAACCATCTTTTAAATATTATTCTTAACCTCCCCAGCCAATCACATGGCCTTATCACCCCCGTGGGCCCCTCCATTTTCTCAAATCTCCTTCTCTCTCTATCTCTCTCCTCAGCAAATCCTTCTCTCTCTCTCCAATCTCTCTCTCTCTCTTCCTCTATAATTACCATGCAGCCGCCTCCCCTCTCCCTCTCGATCACGAGAAAGCCCACGAGAACCCAAACCCTAGCCCCTCGTACTCGTGCCGCCGACCTCCCCGCGACCTCGCCGTCGCCGTCAGCACCTCCTCAACCTAGCCGCACCCTCCTACCTCCTTCCTCCGCCTCTTTCCGCACCTGCACCCAACCCCGACGCCACCTCCTGCACCGGAGATCTTGCCGTCGATGCGGCCTCCAGTCACCGACGACGCCTGCGACTCCCTCTCTTCCTCCTCGTCCCGACCTCGTCGTCGCTTTCCTCCTCCCCTCGCCGGACCACCACCAGACCCGAGCCGACCCTAGCACCAATCCCGGGTCGCCGGGAACCGCGCCGTCGACCCTCGTCGACGTCACCCGCACCACCTCCTTTCCCCCTCGATCACCAGAGCCGACCACCACCCTCCTCTACTCGTCGTACCCCCTCTCCAGCGAACCCAGTGGCTGTTCAGGCCTTCGCAGCCGCCGTCGCTGCCTCGCCGGCGTTCCAGCGCCGTCGAGCCCGCCGGGGTTACCCCTGGTGTCTCCCGGTAAGCCTTCCTCATCTTTCCTTTTGTGCAAAATCCCCCCCCCCCGCTGATCTTATTACGTATATCATGTTGCTAACTCGTTGCCGATGACTTTTGCCGGAATCCGACCGTGCCGTCTTTTGAACCCGACGCTCCAGCGAAGTACCCTGGTCCGTGTGATCCCGTTGTTCTCTGTTGGGACTCGATCCGTGGCCCATGCACCCGTCTCGTGTTTTCTGCCGACTTTGCATCCGTGCTTTTCGGTTTGCGAAACCGTCGAGACAAGTATCCGAATACTTGCTTTAACATGCTAGTACACAAGATCAAGCCTTGCTACAAACTTAATCATCATATTATAACCACACAGCTATTAGTAACATCGATATCTTTTTATAACTTAGAATTGATGGTCACAATTATCCGTAACATTAAATCAATATAGTAGTTGCTTGTAATTAACCGGTCTGCTATTAATTCACACTTTAACCAACTAAACCAAGTAGATCGTCCTCACTTCATTTGTTAAATCACCCATGAGACAATTATTATGTTTTAGTTTAAATTCATGTAGCTTCATTACGTATGTTGTTGATATTGTTTCACTTTGTGACTATTGCACCCCAAGGGTGCTTGAACCTATTAATAAGAGAATACAAAGCATCACTGTGTTTACATGGAATAATATTGTTATTTACCGTTCCTGCTGTTGTTCTTTATTCGTTACTGTACCTGTTATCAGCATACATTTGATTGCACTACATATTAACCGATCTTGATACACCTGACACATGTACTGATACACCGGACATGACACCCTATACATATCGACTCAACCTGTTAAAACGTGACCTGACCTGTTACCTGATTTCATGCCTAATGCCGACGAACCTGACCATTCCTGCTGTCTATCCAGACAGACCTATTTTACCTGATTTTGTGTTGGCATTAGTCCTTGACTACTGAATACCTGACCTGACATACATAGCTTGGGGGTATGGGGAAATCAAAGGTGAAACCGACTTGTAACTCAACAGTTCGATACATGTTCTGATCAGTCTTACGGGCTTGGCCGGCCCCGGAGTGATGATGCTGACATCACTCATCCATCCAGCTACCTATTACTGCTTAGCGGCACGTCTCGGATTCAGCCCCGAGGATCTTGACCGTGGTCCCGGGCACGCACGGGATACTTGTCACGCCCCGCTTCCCAGAGTACGCAAGATTGGGCACGTGACATAGCCAACCATGCTACCTGTGGGTAGGAAGTATCCATCCACAGTCACATTACGGCTGTAGAGATATCAAGAACAAGATAAACAAACTATCTAACACATGTCCAAATCCATAATAACCAAAGTCAATGATAAATAAGTGCGGAAGAAAATGATCCAATGCAATAATAGAAAGGTACGTCCCGTAATGCGGGATCACACCTGGAAATAAAATGCAATAAATGAACTAACCACTACAGAACTCACAAATCAGCCTGCTGGCTGAAGTACTCCTGCTCGGTCGTCGACAAAGGTACGGAATCTGGGCCATGCAAAACCCAGACGTCAGCGCGTCATGATATCATGTATATGGTATAAACATGGTAATAAGCAATGCAAGTATGAACATGAATAAAGCAGTAACAAGAAATAACAAGCAGGGTACTGTGCAATGGTGTCCAAACTGTCCTATCAGGTTTCTACTCTATAGTCTTTGAAACCAATTGATGAATCGTCGATGTAACTCAATAGTATCCCGTGTGTGCCCGGGACCACGGTCATGACCCTCGGGGCTGAATCCGAGACGTGCCGCTAAGCAGTAAAAGGTAGCAAGATGGACGAGTAGTGTCAGCATCACCACTCCGGAGCTGGCCAAGCCCGTAAGACTGATCAGAACAAGTATCGAACTGTTGAGTTACAAGTCGGTTTCACCTTTGATTTCCCCATACCCCCAAGCTATGTATGTCAGGTCAGGTATTTAGTTGTCAAGGACTAATGCCAACACAAGATCCGGTAAAAGTAGGTCTGTCTGGATCGACAGCAGGAATGGTCAGGTTTGTCGGCATTAGGCATGAGATCAGGTAACAGGTAAAGCCATGGTACATCAGGTCAACCAGGTAATGTATAAAGGTGTCATGTCATGTCAAGAGTGTACGGTACCATGTCATGTCAAGTAGGAAGTGTAACAGGTCATGTCAGGAAGCACAAGATGTCATGTGGGTGCTCATAATCAAACTAACATAAACATGTGTATAAATAAACAAGCATGAGCACTATCAGAACAATAACTGGAACATGTAATATGATATGCCAATAGATATAATTTCAAGGATATGGATGCACAGTTATCGATTAGGGTTACATTTATAGTTCCAATATTAATTAGGATACAATTTATTAAACATGGAGTGTTAATATCACATTATTATGTAGTGATGTGATCTATGGATGCAATTATATGTATCTTAAATGCGATGGATGCAAACGGGTATCCGAAAAGTTATAAAACTATAAAATGCTAATGTGGGATGTACAACTAAACAATATGTGATATAATAATATTAATATGGATAGCATATTCAAAGCGATTAGTAACTATAAAAGATGTATTGATTAACCATGCACAAGAAGGTTCCGTTCAGAAATTTAGCGTCACCCTAATTTGTAAAATAGCTTAAAAATAACAAATATTCTCCAAAAGAGACGTATCTTATACCAAAACAAAGATAATTCAATAAGGTTTTCAGTTTTATAAGTATAAGCATCTCAGGTTATCCCTACAAAAAGTTATGAATATTCAAAGTTGAAAGTTTGCTGCTGGAATTTCCCTGGACAGCAGTTTAGAGACGTGTTCATTTGCATTTTACGTTAATTAAACAATTTATTTTGCAAGTAAATATTTCATAGAGTTATAGTATTCTGAATTATCTTCGTAACGAACTAAAGAACGTATCCTAATGATTTTTCTATGATTTATAATGAATTTTATAAGATAAGGTGTACAGTAAATTTCAGATTTGTCATATCCGATTTTTCAACGACATTTCATATGTAAACTATAAGATTTTCAAATGTATAACATTATAAAATGAAGATTATAAAAGTATATAGCATGTAGCAAGATTAACTTGCCTCGATGGGTCGCGAATCGGGAAAACGGAACGTTAACCGTCGGCGGGGAAAACTCGCGACGGGCGCACGGTTCACGGAATGAACCCAAACGACGAACAAAGGAACCACACGGGTCAGGGTATCTCACTGGAACGTCGAGAAACATCACCAGCACGACGGAATTCCGGCAACAAAAGAACAGTTAAAAGAAATGAGAAACGAGACATGAAGCAAGAAGAGAAAAATGATAAAGAGAAGTACGAGAGAATATATAAGGGGTAGAGAGAGAGAGAAAGTGGAGAGAGAGAGAAGAAGGAGAGAGAAAGTGGGGACCACGGGGTTAAAGGGGAGGTTGCGATTGGCTGAGAGAATAAATTGAGAAGGATATAAAAGATTGTAAAAATATTATATGGTTAACTTAAAGATTTAAAAGATAGGTAATGAACAGTAAGATATCAGATTAGTTAGAAAAATATATGCGAAGGTTTTAATAATATTAAAATTTAGGATTTTGGCGCCAAATGAAACATTTCCAAATTACGCCCGGGTTGGGTCCAAAAATTCGAAATTCAAATAATAGGATTTTAGGCGGGTTCCAAATTTTAAAATGAAATGTTTTATGATTAAAAAGCATACTCCCAAAACGGACACACGCACGTGCACGTAGCCATCCAAACTCGCTCGTTTCACTGGACGGGACGAGAACACAATGCACGGACGCTACCACGAGACTAAGGGTGTCAAGTAGGCCAAGATGAATATTTTCAATTTTATTTTAGGTGCTAAAATTTGTTATATGTAGAAATGACTTTGCCGGGTAAATTTTACAGTAAGCAACAAACAAGCAAATTAAATGAAATGAGTACCACATTATGCTCAAACAGTAACTGAAAATAGTAGCATTGGGCTCGGGTGTTACATTATACCCAACTACAAAAAGAATTTCGTCCTCGAAATTCCAAGAATACAAAGATAGATAACTACAAGAAAAGGTGAGGAAACTTCTGCCGGATTTCATCTTCTCGTTCCCAAGTGGATTCTCCATGCGATCGATTACCCCAAGAAACTAGCACAAGAGGGGTAACCTTGTTCTTAAGAACCTTTTCTCTTCGATCCTTGATTTCAACTGGTCGCTCTTCAAAAGTTAGGTCCTCCCGTACGGTCAACTCCGAATGATCCAATACGTGGGTTTCATCTCGAACATACCTCCGTAGTTGAGATACACGAACCACATCGTGCACACCTGCCAAGGACTGTGGTAACGCCAAACGGTACGCTACCTCTCCAACACGCTCCAAAATCTCGAAGGGTCCAACGAATCGAGAACCAAGCTTTCCCCGACTCCCAAAGCGAATCACCCCTCTAGTCGGTGATATCTTCAAGAATACCAAATCACCCACGGTGAACTCCAGAGGTCTTCTTGACGTATCTGCCCAACTCTTCTGTCGGTCCTGTGCTGCCTTCATATGATTTCTGATAGGGTTAACCTTCTCAACTGTCTGCACAACCAAATCTGGTCCCAATAATCTTCGTTTACCGACATCGTCCCAACAAACAGGTGAACGGCATTTACGACCATACAAAGCTTCAAATGGAGCCATCTGAATAGTTGCCTGAAAACTGTTGTTGTAAGACAACTCCACCAAAAGTAGATGATCCTCCCAAGACCCCTTGAAGTCCAACCTGCATGTTCTCAACGTATCCTCAAGGGTTTGGATCGTTCTCTCCGACTGACCATCAGTTTGAGGATGATAAGCTGTGCTAAACTTCAATCGAGTCCCCAAACTTTCCTGTAAACTCCTCCAGAAGTGTGATAAGAATCGAGTGTCCCGATCGGACACGATGCTTACCGGCACTCCATGCAATCTTATGATCTCCTGCATGTACCGCTCTGCCAAAGTCTCTATTGATTGACCAACCCGAAAAGGAATAAAGTGAGCTGCCTTGGTCAACCGATCAACAATCACCCTTACTGCATTGTTGCCTTTTGGACTCCGCGGTAAAGCCGTCACGAAATCCATGGTTATGTTCCCACTTCCACTGAGGAATCGGAAATGGTTGCAATAAACCAGCAACCATTTGGTGTTCAGCCTTGACTTGCTGACATACCAAGCACTTAGCCACGAAGCGAGCAATCTCCCGTTTCATGCCTTCCCACCAGAAGTGCTGTCGAATATCTCGGTACATCTTTGTCCCTCCTGGATGTACAGAGTAAGCTGAACTGTGTGCCTCCTTCATAAGCTCTTCACGCACATCTCCTTTTGGCACACACACACGGCTGCCATATCTCAACGAACCGTCTTCATGGATCAGTAAATCGGTTCGTAGTCCGGCTCCAACCTGCTCTCGAAACTTTTGCAGTCTAGGATCCTGCGATTGCGCCACTTTAATCTTCTCAACTAAGGACGACTGTACTTGCAACTGCATCAACTGTCCTGTAGCATGTGGTAGCACAACCCCCAAGTCAAATCTCCGAAAATCCGCAATGATCTCTCTCTGTGCAGTCAATATCTGAATTGCTGGTAACCGACTCAGCGCATCCGGTACGACGTTGACTTTTCCCGGATGGTACTTAAGATCAAGGTCATAGTCGGCCATCAGCTCCAACCATCTGCGTTGCCTCATGTTCAACTCCTTCTGCGTGAACACGTACTTCAAGCTCTTATGATCTGTAAAAACTTCGACTCTTACGCCCAAAAGGTAGTGTCTCCAAATCTTCAAAGCGAAAATCACAGCCGCAAGCTCCAAGTCATGAGTTGGATAATTCTTCTCATGGGTCTTCAGTTGTCTTGATGCGTATGCTACGACCTTCCCATGCTGCATCAAAACACATCCCAATTCTTTCCCAGATGCGTCGCTATGAATCATCAGTCCTCCGGAATTGTCTGGTACGGTCAGGATAGAGGCGGTTATCAACTTCTGCTTCAACGTCTCAAAGCCAACGCACACTTATCCGCCCATACAAAAGGTACCTCCTTGGTCAACGGCTCTGCCAGACGAGCAAAGTTCTCCATAAATCTCCTGTAGTATCCGGCTAATCCAAGGAAACTTCTTATCTCAGCAACATTCTTTGGAATAGGCCAATCTCGAACTGCTGCAATCTTTTCTGGATCGACGGCAATGCCATTGCCAAACACAACATGCCCCAAAAACCTTACTTCCTCCAGCCAAAACTCGCACTTGCTCATCTTCGCATACAATTTCTCTTGTCTCAACGTCTGCAGTGCGATCTTCAAATACTCAGCATGCTCTTCAAAACTCTTCGAGTAAACCAGAATATCGTTAATGAATACCACAATAAACTGGTCCAAGAATGGTGAAAAGATCCGGTTCATCAAATCCATGAATATTGCCAGCGCATTAGTCACTCCGAAGGGCATCACCAAATACTCGAAATGTCCATATCGAGTTCGAAACGCCGTCTCGCAAATGTCTTCTGCTTTCACTCGGACCTGATGATATCCTGATCGCAAATCCAGTTTCGAGAATACCCTCGCGCCACTAAGCTGCTCAAAAAGTTCTCCAATGCGAGGGATCGGGTACTTGTTCTTAATAGTCACCCGATTCAATTCTCGGTAATCAATGCACATCCTTCTCGTGCCATCCTTCTTCTTTACTAAAAGAACTGGGGCTCCCCAAGGCAAGTTGCTGCTTTGAATCCAACCTTTCTCGAGTAATTCACCAACTTGTTTCTTAACTTCTTCCAATTCCACCGGTGCCATCGGATAATAAGACTTTGATACTGGCGCTGCACCAGGAATAAGGTCAATCTCAAACTCCACATCTCGCTTCGGCGGTAAGCCCGATATATCTTCAAATACGTCCATAAAATCGCGAACAACTACCGGCTCTTCATTACTATCAACTTCCATAGCTGCAAGAACACTGTTTGTCGGCCTAGCCCTAAACTCGACTGGCCCGACAGAACTGCTTCCTTACCGCTTCCTTACCGCAACTGCTGTCTACATTGTTGGCCACGAAAGGTCCAGCAAGACTACTGAGTCTCGTCCATTCTGCTGCATGCACGTCCACGGTTGCTCCATTCTGCCCTAGTCCGATGAACTTCTCTTCCATTTCCTCCGCGCAGTCCGCGGAAGGACTTCTCCAGTAAACTCTTAGAGAAATCCGCCCACTGCTTGGCCTGGGGCAAGCGGTTCTCCTCCACAAGCCACCACTCTCGGGCGTAATCCACTAGTTGAATGCGCACTACATCAACTCCTTTGTCCTCTGGAATCTGTGCCGCAATCAGCAAATTCTCCGTGTCACTAGCCACTGCTCGGCTGGCAACGGCTCCTCCAGACCAGTGAAAGTAGACGGACCCAAAAGTCTGAAATCTGCTACAGTCCCTACTCGTTCGACTGGTCTAGTTCCATCGTTGTTTACAGACTGCTGAACGATCTGCAAACCTTCCTGAAACGAATCTGCTATTGCTGGATCAGCTCAGTCTGTCTCTTTGATTTCCAGCATTTCTCTTATCACTCCAAGCATGGCGGCTCCGTTCACACGCCTCTGGTACGTCTTCAACTTCTTACCTGTCATAATCCTGAACTCAAAACACCCAATATTAGCATGATGATAGATTCTGAATATGGATCAAGGCTAGAACTCCAAGATACTTAAATAGAGTACCGTATTGTAGCTATGCCGCGGTATCATAGCCGCAATTACTTAACTCCACCCAAGTCGCCTAAGTCCTAGAGATAACAAGAAATTAGGTTTTCGAGTTGACAATGCAAAGTAAGTTTGCATGTCGACATGATCCGGAAGAATGATTCAAAGATGGTAAAACGGTCAAGGTGGCTGGACATGTTTCCTAATCACGGGTGTTCTGATTCGTGTATTGGGTACAATACCCAACTACAAAAGAATCAACCCAACTAACCTGGCTCTGATACCAAAAGAACCATGTCACGCCCCGCTTCCCAGAGTACGCAAGATTGGGCACGTGACATAGCCAACCATGCTACCTGTGGGTAGGAAGTATCCATCCACAGTCACATTACGGCTGTAGAGATATCAAGAACAAGATAAACAAACTATCTAACACATGTCCAAATCCATAATAACCAAAGTCAATGATAAATAAGTGCGGAAGCAAATGATCCAATGCAATAATAGAAAGGTACGTCCCGTAATGCGGGATCACACCTGGAAATAAAATGCAATAAATGAACTAACCACTACAGAACTCACAAATCAGCCTGCTGGCTGAAGTACTCCTGCTCGGTCGTCGACAAAGGTACGGAATCTGGGCCATGCAAAACCCAGACGTCAGCGCGTCATGATATCATGTATATGGTATAAACATGGTAATAAGCAATGCAAGTATGAACATGAATAAAGCAGTAACAAGAAATAACAAGCAGGGTACTGTGCAATGGTGTCCAAACTGTCCTATCAGGTTTCTACTCTATAGTCTTTGAAACCAATTGATGAATCGTCGATGTAACTCAATAGTATCCCGTGCGTGCCCGGGACCACGGTCATGACCCTCGGGGCTGAATCCGAGACGTGCCGCTAAGCAGTAAAAGGTAGCAAGATGGACGAGTAGTGTCAGCATCACCACTCCGGAGCTGGCCAAGCCCGTAAGACTGATCAGAACAAGTATCGAACTGTTGAGTTACAAGTCGGTTTCACCTTTGATTTCCCCATACCCCCAAGCTATGTATGTCAGGTCAGGTATTTAGTTGTCAAGGACTAATGCCAACACAAGATCCGGTAAAAGTAGGTCTGTCTGGATCGACAGCAGGAATGGTCAGGTTTGTCGGCATTAGGCATGAGATCAGGTAACAGGTAAAGCCATGGTACATCAGGTCAACCAGGTAATGTATAAAGGTGTCATGTCATGTCAAGAGTGTACGGTACCATGTCATGTCAAGTAGGAAGTGTAACAGGTCATGTCAGGAAGCACAAGATGTCATGTGGGTGCTCATAATCAAACTAACATAAACATGTGTATAAATAAACAAGCATGAGCACTATCAGAACAATAACTGGAACATGTAATATGATATGCCAATAGATATAATTTCAAGGATATGGATGCACAGTTATCGATTAGGGTTACATTTATAGTTCCAATATTAATTAGGATACAATTTATTAAACATGGAGTGTTAATATCACATTATTATGTAGTGATGTGATCTATGGATGCAATTATATGTATCTTAAATGCGATGGATGCAAACGGGTATCCGAAAAGTTATAAAACTATAAAATGCTAATGTGGGATGTACAACTAAACAATATGTGATATAATAATATTAATATGGATAGCATATTCAAAGCGATTAGTAACTATAAAAGATGTATTGATTAACCATGCACAAGAAGGTTCCGTTCAGAAATTTAGCGTCACCCTAATTTGTAAAATAGCTTAAAAATAACAAATGTTCTCCAAAAGAGACGTATCTTATACCAAAACAAAGATAATTCAATAAGGTTTTCAGTTTTATAAGTATAAGCATCTCAGGTTATCCCTACAAAAAGTTATGAATATTCAAAGTTGAAAGTTTGCTGCTGGAATTTCCCTGGACAGCAGTTTAGAGACGTGTTCATTTGCATTTTACGTTAATTAAACAATTTATTTTGCAAGTAAATATTTCATAGAGTTATAGTATTCTGAATTATCTTCGTAACGAACTAAAGAACGTATCCTAATGATTTTTCTATGATTTATAATGAATTTTATAAGATAAGGTGTACAGTAAATTTCAGATTTGTCATATCCGATTTTTCAACGACATTTCATATGTAAACTATAAGATTTTCAAATGTATAACATTATAAAATGAAGATTATAAAAGTATATAGCATGTAGCAAGATTAACTTGCCTCGATGGGTCGCGAATCGGGAAAACGAAACGTTAACCGTCGGCGGGGAAAACTCGCGACGGGCGCACGGTTCACGGAATGAACCCAAACGACGAACAAAGGAACCACACGGGTCGGGGTATCTCACTAGAACGTCGAGAAACGTCACCGGCACGACGGAATTCCGGCAACAAAAGAACAGTTAAAAGAAATGAGAAACGAGACATGAAGCAAGAAGAGAAAAATGATAAAGAGAAGTACGAGAGAATATATAAGGGGTAGAGAGAGAGAGAAAGTGGAGAGAGAGAGAAGAAGGAGAGAGAGAAAGTGGGCACCACGGGGTTAAAGGGGAGGTTGCGATTGGCTGAGAGAATAAATTGAGAAGGATATAAAAGATTGTAAAAATATTATATGGTTAACTTAAAGATTTAAAAGATAGGTAATGAACAGTAAGATATCAGATTAGTTAGAAAAATATATGCGAAGGTTTTAATAATATTAAAATTTAGGATTTTGGCGCCAAATGAAACATTTCCAAATTGCGTCCGGGTTGGGTCCAAAAATTCGAAATTCAAATAATAGGATTTTAGGCGGGTTCCAAATTTTAAAATGAAATGTTTTATGATTAAAAAGCATACTCCCAAAACGGACACACGCACGTGCACGTAGCCATCCAAACTCGCTCGTTTCACTGGACGGGACGAGAACACAATGCACGGACGCTACCACGAGACTAAGGGTGTCAAGTAGGCCAAGATGAATATTTTCAATTTTATTTTAGGTGCTAAAATTTGTTATATGTAGAAATGACTTTGCCGGGTAAATTTTACAGTAAGCAACAAACAAGCAAATTAAATGAAATGAGTACCACATTATGTTCAAACAGTAACTGAAAATAGTAGCATTGGGCTCGGGTGTTACAATACTATTGAGTTACATCGACGATTCATCAATTGATTTCAAAGACTATAGAGTAGAAACCTGATAGGACAGTTTAGTCACCACTGCACATTACCCTGCTCTGTTATTTCTTAGTACTGCTTTATTCATGTTCATACCTGCATTGCTTATTACCATGTTTATATTATATTACTTGGTTGACATGACGCGCTGACGTCTGGGTTTTGCATGGCCCAGATTCTTTACCACTATCGCCGACCGTGCATGAGTACTTTAGCCAGCAGGCTGATTTGAGTTCTATAGTGGTTAGTTCATTTATTGCATTTTATTTCCAGGTGCGATTCCGCATTATGGGACGTACCTTTCTATTATTGTATTGGATCATTTGCTTCCGCATTTATTTATCATTGACTCTTATCATTATGGATTTGGACATGTGTTAGGTAGTTTATTTATATTGTTCTTGATATCTCTACAGCCGTAATGTGACTGTGGATGGATACTTCCTACCCACAGGTAGCATGGTTGGCTATGTCACGTGCCTAATCTTGCGTACTCTGGGAAGCGGGGCATGACACGAACCCCCGAAGATCCGCTCACTGCCTCCATGTGGCTCGGGACTGTACCCAACTAAAACCTGTTTGCACGACTCCTTTGAGCCGTGGTAGGGTAGTAATCAAAGTACAGTGGGAACTCACACGAGACAAATGACGATCCCCAGGTCGATGAACTAACCTGTACACATGTCACCTGGGAACTGCTATCTGACGTCAGGTATAAGACCAACTAGCATGTTCCCGGCGAGTCCTGTCCGGTGTACTCATAACCCAATGAGCACCTGTATACATCTTAGGTGAACCAACTGACACCAGTGGCTTGTGAGACCGGCCGCCGCCCCTCGTCGGGGTCTCGACTGTATACACTAGTCTACTCTGGAGAATCGATGCCCTGTCTCGAAACTCCTACGACTAGGGACCTTTTAAGGATATGCTTATAGACTACCAGCTCCCACGTATATGATCGCCCTCATACTGCTGGCCGTCAAGCAAGAATCCTATGGGCTCTATCAACGTGTAATAGTGACATGTAAGGTCACCTGAAGCAGTACACGATGATAAAGGTAAACCAGATAGCAAACTATCATCTCGAGTAAGACTGTCGTCCCGGGATAGGTCCTCCCTCAATCATTGCAATCACGTGCCTGTGATCCAATAATTGACTCTGAGGGCACTATCTCCAACATATCTCATGTCTGAACGATACGTGATAGTGACTAAAACGCATCACATGAAAGATAAAAATAAACTAGATAGCATACTATCATATCGAGTAGGATTGTTCTCTTGTATAGGTCTTCCTTCGATTACCATAATTGCCTTGAGAACACCTATATCCAACAAAGCCTACTTGTTCAGGTTCTTTCATTTCAGCATTGTATTTTCCATTTTCGCACTTGTTGCACTTGTATCAAACTTTGATGTTTTGTGATAAATAGTTGTTGGTGTTATTTTGGTTTAAATTCTTGTACATGTTTATTTATATTCTGCTTTTCTAGGCGCTTAGCGTATCTATAACGAATGTGATTTTTCGGTATAGATACGTCGCGAACCTAGTCATATCTCTGCACCCATAGTTTTGGAAGTGAGGTGTGACACTATTATGTTGTGATGATCAGAATTGTTCATCCTTTTCTTTTCTTTCCTGACCAAAACGAAGGATGTTATCCACGCGTTCATTTAACGAAAGTTTCAACGAAACTAGTAAAGAAAAAGGATAAAAAACCGAAAAGAAAATAGAAAAAGCAAATCTTAGGAACAAATCCCTACAACAATATATAAAACTACCTAATCTCCTCTCTCAAGAACACTCGCCATAAAATATTCTAAAACTCTAATCTCTAATTTCTATGCTTCCGCCATCATCCCATCGATATCTGTGCACTAGACGCCTCCTCCTCCTCGATCCGTGCTTCTAACATCCCTGATCCACCCCTATCTGCGGCCTCTTGATACCGGGGTCTGCAACTCAATCCAAGCTTTCTTTGTACTCTTGCCAACACTGCACCTAATAAAAATAGACAGCCGTCTTAGTCCAGTATAATTGCACCAATAGTTTTATATGCTTTGTTAAAGATTCTTTTGAACCATTCTCTCTAGATTAACCAACATATGGTTTGATCGAACATATCTCATAAACCCAACTTTAGTCTATCTCCTCATATTCCTTCAATGCCTCCAAGATTGCTCATCTTTACATCCCGTGTTCTTAAAAATCGTTAAGAAAAATTATGAAAGTCAAATATTACCCGCTCTTATATCAAAATGTTGCAGTTTACCAATGTTAGAACATTATAAATCCCTAAATCAATTAAAATTAAATGAGAATAAGATAAGTGATACATATCCTACCATGAAATAAGGGGGTAGAAAAACAAGGGGGATCCAGCAAGTTTTTTTCCATACGAGGACCCTAATTTTAGTACTAAGACCCGAAGCCGCAGCAAAATATCGGATCGGCTCTCCTACGCGGCAGCCCGTAACCGATCGCCACGTGTCCAGATAACTCTGTAAAAATAATTATCCAAAACTTAATCCACAATCAAATTTATCCACCGGTAACAATAACTTCCTGCGCTTTCCTTAAATTGAACAAAACAAAAAAAGAACAAAATCTCTCTTTTTCTATTCAATGCAAACCGATCAATCGACCTAGGGTTTCATAATTTATTTATTTATTTTCCGTTTGAAAATGGGAGAGATCTACACCGACTTCGTCGATTTCATGAAGCGGCCGGCGATCGCCGAAACCCTAATCGATGTCCTGCTCTGCTCGGTGCCGATCTGGGTGGCGGTGATGATCGGGCTGGTGATTGGGTGGTCGTGGCGGCCGAGATGGACCGGTCTGATCTTTCTGGGGTTGAGGAGCCGGTTCAGGTTCGTTTGGACCGTGCCGCCTGGGCTCGGAGCTCGAAGGCTTTGGTTCGCGTTCACGGCGCTGTCGGCGTTCTCGGTTTGTCGGAAGATTTGGTCGACTTTTAGGAGGAAAGGGCCGGTGGCGATTGGGGATGAGGCGGATTTGGGGGTGAGAAGGTCCAGCTCGCTTGGTGAGATTTGTTCGAGTTACAGGTGAATTTTTTTTGTTGTTGTTGATGATTTTGTGTTTTTTTATTGTGCTTTTGGTGTTTTGTTGATTTTTTAATTATCTTTTTGGAGGTAGAATGTGGTGATACCTATGAAAGTTTCGATTTTTATTTGGAAATGTAAAACGGAAAATGAAATTTGAAATTTATTTTGAATATTTTGAAACATTTGAATGAAATATTTGGTGAAATCGATATTTCCGATTTGAAAAAGAAAAGAATATTTTGCTGATTTTATTGTCCTAAAATGTTCATTTCTCCTATTACCTAAAATACTGGATAATAAATACTGCATAAGAAATGCTTTGATTTACTTTTTTTTTTAAAAATAATTTAATCTGGTGGATTAAATATTTGTTATGGTGGTTTTCATGGAACTTGTATTTTCTCGGAGGTAGAATGTGTTGATACCTATGGAAAGTCTTGAAATTTGAACTTGAAGTCCTATTAAAGGGAATGTAAGCTTATAATTGTGGATGAAAATTTGAATTTTACTTCAGATTTATTTTTGAAACATATTTAATGAATTTTTGCAACTATGATTTTCTGGTTAGAAATTTTAAATAAGAAATTTTGGTAATTATACTATCAAGAAATGTTCATTTTTGCCCATTATAAACAATACTGAATAATAACTATCAATAAAAATAAATTGTTTTGATCTATTTACAGTTTAAGAGCTGTTGTGCTATGCTTTTATGGGTGCTCTGCCTTTTTTCCCCATCTTCTTTTTAGTTCTAGAATGCATTGCCTATGAAAATCTTGGGGTTAAAGTTTGGTGTCTTTTTAAAGTAAACGCGGGATCAAAATGAATGATGGATTTAAAATTTGTAAAAAATTTCCATTTTGAATGAAATATTGGTGATACTTGCATTTCCAAACCGAAAATTTAGGAAGTTCTACATGTACATTTTTACTTATTACCTAAACTATAAGTAAGCAGATTGAAAAATTATTTTTATTTTGATGCTGAAGGGAAATTTAAGCATAAAAGTGTATAAAAGTGGTTTGATTTGTTTAATTTTGATGCAGCATAGAACATAGGCTAGCTCTAACTAATTGAGCCGATTGAACTTTGCTTTTTTTTTTTTTTAATTATTTATTTTTTTTGGTATGAAACATTCGAGTTCATACCTATCATATGTGTGATGAAGTTAGCTTTACAATAATTTGAAATTCAATGATTACAATTTAAATTAAACTACAGTAAGAAAAGTATAAATTGAAAGTAGCACGTGCAATTAAGATAGTTGAAAATTGAAATGCAATAATTTTTTATGTTACTGTTGACATTTTTCTGGAAACTTGAAAGAATAGCTTGCTTGAGATCCTGGGAGATACTACTGTACTGTAATGAGCTTGTGGGGCTGGATAGGGTTTGTAAGCTTTATATAAGCATTTACTTAACCAGAAATACAATCAGCCGCTTAGGTTAGCAACCCATTACTCTAGCTTCAATAGGTGATAGAAGGTTCGGGGATAGATATCGTCACTGTTATTTATTTTACTCCTTCATGGTATCTGGAGACCATGGTTTAAAAAGTTATATGGGCAAAATTATATTAACTAGTCAGGTTATCTTTTGATGTCAGTATCTACTTAATTATAGAATTTCTCTTACAAGCAGTGATTTCACTTGGACCTGGGTTAACTACCTGAGCTAGGCGGTCCAAGTCGAAAACCTATTTGTGCCTAATGATCAACCTGTTTGTCCCATTCTGTCTACATTGTGTTAATCCATTCATGCCTAATTTGAGCTGTAGCCCTTTTATATTCAAATTGGGGCATTAGGTTGGATTGGTCGCTCATGCATTGGATTTGCACCTATCTGGCCATTGAGCCAGAAAGTTTCTGCACCCTCGTCTCAGACATATCACAGTACCATACAATGGATGGAATGAGTGTCCAACTCCAAGTCATTTCTGAAGAAAAGTTATCATTTCCACTTGTTGCTATATAAAAATATTTATGAGTACCATACATCTGTTTTGTTGCAAAACTTAAGCAGGCTTAAAAATGCTTCACATTAGCTGTGAAGGTGAGAAGGCATGAAAATTACATGATAGTGGCTTAGGTTTACTCAGCTATAAGAGTTTCAAAGATTTAAAATTAAAACTTAAAGTTTAAGAAAGAGTATGAGAAAGAACATGTTAAGAGTTATTGGTGCAATACATAGAGATGCTTGAATTATGTAGCCCAAGGGCATCAGTTCTTGCATGCGTGTGACTGCTTACATGGAGAATAGAACTCCGGTTTACTTTCTGAATGTTTGAATAATGGTTTATTCAGCAGGCTGCTTCTAATATCAAGGTTAAAGGTTTTCCTATTGCTGTGTTTATGAATAGTTATTTAGCTTCCTATATGGACCCCTTGTGGTTCCTACTTGCATCTTGAACTCCCAATTTAACTGAGAAGAATGCTACTGTTATCGGCATAATTTATATTATGTATGGCTGAAAGCTGGATCACTAAGTCTTAAGAATCTCTTGAATGTAAATATAGGTCTAAGAGTATGTCATTTGTTTTATATAAGTTCCTAATTGCATCTGGAACATCCAGTTTTAGTGAGAAGAATGCTGCTTTGTTTTATGGAACCAGGATGAATGACAGAAAGCTATGATGTAGAGATTACCCCTGGGAGAGGTGACTGATTGATGATAGCTCCGGTCTTGAAAACTGGTGTAGTTCCGATAAATATCGGCTCGACCTGTATCTTTCATAAAGAAGAATGGCTTAGCTATCCCACCTAGCCGAGAGAACAGAATTGTTTTTAGATATACATGATCAATTCCTTTTTGAAATCCTGCTGCAGCTCTGTCGACTCTTCTTGCTTGGTAGTCTCAGTAACCTCTTTAAAAGAAATAAAAGAAGGGTTAAGCATATATCAGTTGTTACACACAAGTTCTGTTGCGATCTTATAGATGAAATGCCTAAAGCTTTTCATACCTCAATGAATGTAGAATTTTATCGTTCTTTTAATTGGAGTAAGGAGCTTGATTATTTTCTTTTGTTTCTTAAATAATAAATGCTGTATAACCAACCCAGAGTCAATTTGAAAAATTTCAGCTGATGTTTAAAAAGAAAAGCACAGTTATTTATAACTTAATAGTAGATACTTAATTTAGTTGAGGAGACAATCCTTAACTGAGTTGAAAGAAAGTGAAGGGTTCACGTAGTCAACTCCAATCTTTGGGATAAAAACTTGTCCGGGTTTAGTAGTATAATTGTTCTTGGCACTTGTTCATGCTAACCCTACAGTAGTAAATTGATTTTTTGTCACCCTTGGACGATTAAATGACATATATCAAGTTTACAACCACCTAAATTAATAGGTATAATGTTTTCCAATTTCCGTTTTCTTACCAGCAGACAAGCTATATATCAGATATTCAATTGGTGCAACTGGAGACATGCTCCATTGAATCTCCATGCCAAGCCTTTTTTTTTCGTCTGAGATTAGATCACTTTGCCGTAGTCCTAACACACATCTACAGAATTAGTTTGGTTAAACATGCCCCTTTTCTCTGGGCCTTTATTTTTTCCAACTGATTTTCTTCCCAGCAAAGAATTGTTGGAATTTCTGCAGTGGAATCTTTTCTTGTGTACCTCTTTAGTCGAGACTGTTTTCCTCGTCTGTCCAGCTAAGTGTCTATGTGATCTTCTGCTACCCTTTTTGAATCTACTCAAGGAATAACTATTCCCCATCAAGCTTCGGTTACACTAGAACCACATCTCCCTTTTGCTTAAGATATCACATATTATTAGTTATAAAAATTGGCCACATTTGTACTTTGTCTGAAGCTAATCTAGTATACATGTTTTGTTGAGATTTTGAGATAGAATGGTACAAGAGCTTCCTTTTATATTAGAGTGACTTCAAAGTTCAAATTTTGTTTGTTGAATCTGCCTCACATGACGAGTCCATTGAACTTCACTGAACGTGTTGAACTGGTTAGGATATTTACTTAGTGTAATTCCAGACATCTGAAACTAGAAATTGGAACAAAAGTATTGTAGAATTTCACTGGTTGTGGCGGTTTGTAGTTTCATCTTCCCTTCATATAGCATGCACACATGTTCTATCTGGCATTGCCAAGAGTTTGTGATGTTGCTGACTTGTAGCTGCCCCCTGTGGTATTCCAATATGTGTCGTAACTTAATATTCGATATATCTGTTTCATTAAAATCAGTCTATTTTTTCCCACTTGCTTGACAAATAAAAGTAGCTAAATGACATATTTGGTAACGAGAGTGTGGTTCTTGTTTTATTTTTTCTTTTTCCGTTTTTTGAAAAAGTAGTGGCGAACTACTTTGCTTATTTAATACATTCTCTTTATTTTTATATGTTGGTTCCATAGTAGAAAATAGCGTGCTACATAGCATAAATAACGTGCTTTATAGTATAGCAAGGATTATTTCGCTGCACAGCATCGCACATAGCGCAAATACACCGTAGCTTACACTACTTTTCTAAATAGCTTACGCCACATAACTTAAGCTATTTAAGCTATGGAGCATAGGCTTTTAGCGAGTATGTCAAAAACATCCGGCCTGAATCTCTTAGACCCATAAACAAAAGCTATCATAAACCCAAATCGATCATCTTAGGCATCAACACTGCACTTTCTCCTTTTTCCCCTTCCCTCCCCTAAATCGATCTTCCCAACCAAGACCATCACCGTCCATCCAAGGCCTTGTCACATCGTTGGCCTCTAAAGCCATTGCCAACCTCTTTCAAGGCTATCTAAGACCATTAATGTGTATACGACGGTCTAAATACTTAAGTTATTTGCTTATATTGTTTTGTTTTCTAAATACTTAAGTTGATTGTCGATTTATATATCGTAGATGGGTATATAATGTTCTTACGAACTGTTGAAGATGGATAGAAGTGTGAACTCAAGACTTAAACATTAGGAAAATTGTTTGTATGCGGGTGCTTTGTAGTTCCTTGAAATTTTAAAAATTATTCCTTAATTTGTAGAGTAATTTTACTATTTTTTGACTATATTTATAATTTTAAATTAAAATAATAATAAACTTAGTAGCTTACGCTATATGTTACCCTATATGTGTCTTTTCCTATTTGGTGTCGGAGCACTACGCATTATGCCATCGCTATTTTCTACATTCTTGGATCTTAGATTTTTAATATTGTTCTGTGTATCTGTACCCATTTGAGGGGAAATACTTAAAATTGATGTTTACAATCATGATGATAAATGTTTTGTTGATATGAATGCATTTTCCCCTCCATTTTTCTGTATAATTTACTAAGCTTCAGGTGACTTGTTTCATCATTTTTTTTGTGATAGTGTATTGTGTTTATTTAAGATCATATGACTTGTTTGCATCATTATTTTAGTTATAGTGTATTGTGTTTATTTAAGAACATATATAATAAGTTTTGGTCTGCATTTCACTAGAAAGCACACTGGCTATGCCTGACATCAAGCGTTCTTTGGTGTAAAACTGAAATGTAGTGTCATTTTCAATAGCATACATTAACCGTAGTTCTCCTTCTTTCACGGATCTCTTAAGACAAGAGAGAGATATACCATGAAATTAACATTCATACTTAAATACTACCAGCATCGACAGTGGAAATTTTGAAGGAGAGAAAGATGTTGTCACAGAGAAAGACTTAGAACATCTATTACATCTTCTGGATGGCAAAGTTGGAGAGATTGCTTGGCAACATCAGATGGAACGTACCACGTCAAACATGACCTACCAAGCTTGGCGTCTTGAACCTGAGGTAATACTCTTTCCTGACCATTCGAAATACAACTGTAGTTGACCATAAAATCCCAATAACTTGAAATACAAATCTATTTAAAGAGATTTCTTAGAAACTTTACCTTTTGTTTGATATTACATTTTGTTAGGGTTTTTTGCTTTCCTTCCGAATGCTTCTGCACTTCTTGTTTCTATTACATCATAGACTTTGATTTTTTTTTCTTTTTCCGTTGTTTCTTCAGCCTATATTGTAACTCCTTTTGTTTAGTGTTTCATCCAACTCACCCTGGTTCATTAGAGAAAGGCCGGTTTATTCAAAACCTTTTGGTGCTTACCTTGGCAGGATATTTCCATTCCTTGTATGAAAGCTTAAACATTTCAGATAAATCTTGATTCATTATAGCATTTGTTTTGTGCAAACTATGCTTGCTGTTCATATGAGGTTCCAATTTCTTTCTTGTTTTACAGGCGGGCCCTGTAATCTATCGCAGCAAAACTGTTTTTGAGGATGCAACTCCTGAGTTGGTTAGAGATTTCTTCTGGGATGATGAATTTCGGTGTAAATGGGATAATATGCTTTCATACTATAAAATTTTGGAGGAGTTCCCTCAGAATGGAACTATGGTTGTTCACTGGATTAAAAAGGTCCGTGACAAATATCAAAAAGTTTGTATTGATCTTCCAAAATATCTCTGTGATCCTTAAACCCACCTGGATTTATTTGCTATTTTCAGTTTCCCTTCTTCTGTAGCGATCGGGAATATATCATTGGGCGACGTATATGGGAGTCGGGAAAGACCTATTATTGTGTGACCAAGGTATTAAATGTCATAATTACATCCTTTTAGTATATGTATTCTTCTGAACCTTTTGCAACGTTCCTAGATTTTTTTTATCCAGACTCCTTGGACTTCTAAAAAGAGTTCTATGACTTCACTGTACATGTGCATGAATTTATGCATATATTATGTGGCTACCGTTTCTTGTAAAGTTGAAAAGACAGACTAATAAATGAACCACATAGAAGTTAAGAAACCTTGACAATCTTTAAGAACAAAAGTCAAGAATTAAGTTTAGGGACTTATTATACAGATCCAGTTGTTTCATGTTATTATAAAGTCAAAGTATCTATGTCGAACTTACCCATGTCTAATATTTTTGTTTCTTGTTGTGCATATTTTTGCATAAGCATATGACACCCAACGTCAAGTGTCCGACAGTGTATAACATGGAATCCTTCCAAGAATCTGGCACGTGGTCATTCTATATTTTATTGATGCATTTGTGAAGTTACGCAAACATATGTATGTATATGTATTCATTCACATTCATATGTAAGGAGCAATGTGCTTAACCGGTTTGTTTATATGAGATAAGTTATGATCTTCATTCGACAAAGCCTAGAGTTACCAACATACATGCACCGGAATGTTGATATTATCATCTTTACTATTATAACTAGAACTCATGATGGTATGACAAAAAGTTTCTCAAGTTTTCCTTAAAGAAATGCAAAAAAGGAGGAAAAATCCATGAGAAGATCCCAGAGTAAAAGAATATCATGTCATCCTCTCATACACATATTATTACCTTTATACTCTTCAACAATAACCAATACAAAATATCTTCATTTTGGAAAATAAAGAAACCTAGTTACTATATTCTTGAATTAATGACCATCAAAGAGCATGCAAATATCATGGGCATGACAATTTTTTTCACCCCACACATGCATAGCACGTGCATGTTGCTAGTGATTATATAACTTGAAGTGCCCGGGATGTGCCCTAATTGAAGTTGTCTAACAAATTAAAAGCACTAAAAAGTGTCAGGATAGTACTGGTTTTTGTGCATGTTAATTATTTCTTATACATGCTTAGTATTTATCGATTAGATATAGGATTTCAATGTTCCGGATTCTTTGAAAATATGGATGTACAATTTGATTAATTTTCAATTAATCCAATGCTATTCAGCTAATTTAGGAAGATTTACAGCAATTGCACACAATCAAGTTGCAATATGTGGATTTGTATTGTAAATTCTACTAAGCATATAGATATGCTGTGTATTTTTGTGTATTTACTGTGGTGGAGCATGAATAGAAAAGCCTTCAAAATCATGGTTGAAAGGGGCAAAATTGGTCCAAAATACAATATAAATATCAGAACACATGATTTCTTAGAAATACATTATTATTATAATTATTATTTAAGATTTGTGAATCAGGGATCATGCATAATAGACGACAAAGAAACTAGCTTCTTTACGTTAAATTCCTTGTACTGAAATTTTTTAAGTTTTAGGATCTCAGATCAATGCATGCATATGATTATTAGTTTGCCTCTTATGCATTTTTCCAACCACATCCAAGCTTTGCTAATCATCATGCTCGAGCTACGGAATTACGTATCCTCGAAGAATTTGTTACGCGGATTCGTTCTTGTATAGAAAGACAATCCTACAGAAATTATAGAAGATATGCCCCAGGTTCGGTTGTGAACTTATCAGGAAGCTACTGACTTGTTGCTTCATGTCATACCATCTAAATCAACCGCGTGTCTCAAATTATCAATCAACTGCTGATGTAAGTGGCATGGCTGCTCAGTCTGAGGTATAAAGGGGTGGAGCCTAGGCCATATGTTCTCTTTGTTTTTTTCTGCTGAATTCTTTTACTTGCATCCCCCCGTTTCATTGCATCAGAAATCAATGTTACCATAAATCGTTAAACCATTAGCGGTTTGCGATTTGGAACGGTCGTTCCCAATCGGGGAACACTAGCGATCCGAATCGGAAGAATCATCATTCCGATCTAATCCATTAGGACTTCAGGTTAAATAGGCATAAAGCCGGCTTTGTTAATACTTAAATTAGACAAAATGTATTAATTCTTCTTCAGGAACTTTAATAGATAGCAAGGAAATTAAGTTATATATATAGGGAGAGAGAGAGAGAGAGGGGAAACGGGTTATCAATTAACTAGCTGATATTAAACCGTCAACTAGTTTATTACATAGCCCAATTCGACCGTCAAATTGATGATCCGTTCCGGCCAACTTGTTCCACACATAGAGTGATCTATGTGTGAAATTTTAATTACTTTGACACTATCTATGTTTTCGATCAAGTGTTTCCAATATATGATATTTTTATTGTATTTAACAACCATCCATTTTTTAAATGCTTCATTCAAAACTTGTAATTCATCATATCGATTAAAATTTTATACACATAGATCACTCTGTGTAGAACAAGATGGACAGAGTGGATCGTCGATTTGACAGTCGGATTGGGCTATGTAATAGGCTAGCCGACAGTTTCATATAAGCTAGCTAACTGATAACCCGTTTCCTCATATATATATATATATATATTCTCATATATGAGAGTAATGGATGACAAAGGCCCTAGGAAGGAATTTTCTTTTATGGCGGCAAAATAAGTCTACCCTCTTATATTTTTTTCACCGACCGGCACGCACCATTCTCATCCTTATCGACTAAGATGTATATATACCAAATTTCATATGATTCCAATATGTTTTCGCCGTTGATTTAATGAGTGAAAAATTAACAGTTTACCGACGATAGAACTTTTTACATTGCTAATTTAACGGTGAAAAAGTGGTAAATCACATGAAATTTGGTGTATCCACATTTTAGATGATGATGGATGCCGATCGTCGAAAAAAATGGTGGAGGTGTATTTTCTCGACGCCGCCTAACGAAATTCCCTCCTAGGGCTGCTTTTCTACATTATCCTCATATATATATATATATGAGGATAATGGAGATAAGGTGCCATAGGAGGAAGTTTTCTTATATGGCATCGAAAAATACATCCTCACGATTTTTTTCGACGATCGACATCCATTATCTCTTTCTTTATTATCTAAGATGTGGATACACCAAATTTCATGTGGTTCTATCACTTTTTCACCGTTGATTTAGTGGGTTCAAAATCAACGGTTTACCGATAATAGAACTTTTTACATTGCTAATTCAACGGTGAAAAAATGGTAAAATCACATGAAATTAGGTGTATCCACATCTTTGATGTTGAAGATGGAGATGATGGGTGCCGATCGTCGAATTAAATGTTGGAGGGTGTAGTTTTTTGACGCGACATGACGAAAAAGCCTCCTAAGGCCTCTTTTCTTAATTATTCTCTTTCTCGCTCACACACACACACACATACACATACATATACAAACGATTGAAAAACACTCCATGTTCTATAGCTATGTTTTTCTGCGTTGCATAGGAAGAAAAGTACCCTTACCGAACCACGTTCCATGACAAATAGCATACCGCGTTCCCGTTTTCGTTCTGCATACTGAAACGTTCCTTTTTTCGGGGAACATAGGCAGAAACCTCTATGTGCTGCCTTTGGAGATCAACAATTACCTATCCTCCTTTCGTTTCCTTTCCTCCTTATATATGTAATCCTTTTTTGGAAGAAAAAAGAAAATTAGGAACCTTGTACCTTGCTCCTTGTATATGTAGCACTTACATAGTTAAGGTTGCTCCTGATTTGGCATCAGTGTTGTGGCATTTCTGTATATAGCGAGAAGTTTGTGTGAGAGGGAGAAAGTGATGTGGCATTCACTACGATGAAGTGGTATATACAAAACATAATTTGAAATTTGGGGTACTTCCTAGAATTTGAATTAAAGTAAAAGGATTGCCCTGCCACAGTCTCTGCATGCTAGGATCCAGTTGGACAGGCAGTACCAAAATCCTATCTGGATAAGAAGTTAAGTTTCGCCCAAATGATAAACCTTGAAAAGTTATTTTTTCCATCAGATGTTATTTTCATTGGAAACCCTAATAAGTTTTGAAACCAATGTCAATCACATTTCTTCTGCTGAAAATGACTCACAAGATGATGAATGAGTTGTAATTTGCTCCTTCAGGGTTCATATATTTGATCCAATGAACTGAGCTAAAAGGCTCTAGCATAGTATTTCTTATCATTTCGCTAGGATCTGCATGAATGATTACATCCTAATGAATTCTACTTTTGCCTTCTGCAGGGAGTACCATATCCATCCATTCCAAAGAATGAAAAGCCAAGGCGTGTGGAACTGTATTTCTCGAGTTGGCGCATTAGAGCAGGTACATCATGTTTTTTACTGCAGAAAAAAAATTTCAGTTCTTCAAATCACTCATTTATTTTGAATACTATCAGAAGAAATGAGATTAACCATAATTATTGATGTCCATTGCAATATCGCTAAATCAAGGTTTTCCAAATTGATCTTATGACCTGCCTAATACGCTGATTCGTCTTGCTCTTAGGTCACACTGAAATTACCTCACGTAATTGACTCTTACTCTTCCACTACGTACTTCTCATATATTGATTACCTTGTTTTCAAACAGTGCTACTCATTTATCATGGTTCTGAAATGAATCCTAGCATTTACAATTTCTACTACGAACTGCAACAAAATATAGTGTGATTTCACTGTATTCTTCAAGTCTTTTATGCTTGAAGCTGCTTTCTGCATTCTAGTCGCTCAGCATCGAGCCTTGCTGAGCAGCTGCAGCAAGCCAATGTCTAAAGTATATTTGGATAGAATTTAGTGCATTTTCCATAATCGCGACTTGTCTCTTATACATGTCTTCTCTTGGCCGGCTTGTGTGTTAGAGTTGAATACAATCTCTCACAAATCTATCATTTTCCCCGCTTCTCAAACTTCTTCCAGTCTAGGAGAATGTGGAGAACGCCCACTGTTCATTTAATGTTATAGCAAACCCCTGTCTTGTCAGTCTTTTAGACGAAAGATTCGACAGTAACTAATATTTGGCTGAAAGCTTAGGTCAATCGTTCATGAAGTCTTGCTTCAAAAGCAAAGCCCCTCGACATAGTTTTCCATGTAATTAAGCAAGGTTGGCTGAAAATTTTGCCAAATCTTTCATTAAGTCTTGCTTCAAAGGTGGAGCAAGCTCCCTATCTTGTCATAATTTTTCGAGGCGAGTAATTTGACACTTTGAGTGGATTGACATTAGTTCGATGGTTGGCCAAAAACTATGTCAAATGTTTCAGGCAACCTTGATTCATAGCGAACCTCATTTAAGGCCGTATTTCACAAAAATAATTTAAACTTCAACAATTTTCAAATAAGAGGGGTTGGAGTAGCCTAAGGGGGAGACTCGGGATCGAGCCTGGGGTGACTAATTTATCCCATCTATTATCTAAAAAAACAATTTTCAAATAAGTTATTGAAATATTTTCTTGCGATAAAGAATTACCCTAAACTTAGTAAGCTGCAGATAAATACTGTGAAGTTTTCACGTTTCTCAATATAATACTGTCATTTTGGTGAAATAACAAAAAGGTGTGTAAACGCAAAAAGATTTTGCCAAAACCGGTGTATGTCGTTAAGTTGAAAAGTTCAAAAAGTTATAGTTATTTATTTTCTTTTATGAAGTTCAGGGTATTTATTTATAACAAACAAGTTTACAGGATTTAGCCGTGAAATGTTGAAAACTTAAGGTTCCTTATTCCCCCCCCCCCCCCACCCACAGAATATACCCCTCATAAAGATTATGGTTTCTCTTCTACATAACATCACCATCTAGACTCTCAACTCGTTTTCATCCTTTCAACTGCAGTCGAGTCACGAAAACAAGATGACCAACTATCCGCATGCGAAGTCTCCTTCATCCACTACGAGGACATGGGCATTCCCAAGGATGTCGCCAAGATGGGCGTCCGTCACGGCATGTGGGGGACTGTCAAGAAGCTCCACTCCGGCATGCGGGCCTACCAACTCGCTTGCAAAACAGCCGACGCTCCGTTGTCCCGGTGTGCAATGATGGCCCACATTACCACCAAGGTCTCCATCGATAACGCGGTTCCCTCTGACTCCGATGACTCCGGCTCCGAAGAAGCAGGAACAGAGTTGGGCCTGGCACATGCCGAGCATGCGCAAGGGATTGACTGGAAGTGGGTTGTTATTGGAGGGGTGGCGGTAGCGTGCGGGCTTCAGACTGGGCTTGTTGGTAAAGCTATTCTTTTTGGAGCTGCGAGGCGATTTGCAAGGAGGTGATTTTGTCGAGGGAGATGTGTTTTGATTGTTACTTTGAGCTGCTATTGAGTGAAGGATTAATAAACTGCATATATGATTCTTCTAAGTTCTAACCCGTCGATTTGTCAGTAAGTTGTATTGACTGACTTTTGTAATACTTTTACCTACATGTTATGCTGTTTTGGTATGTGTATATAGTATCGGAAAAAGAGTGACTGTTATATTGAAAAAAATCGCATGGGTGTGCTGCTCCAGTCTTGGCCATACATTCTACGTGCAAAGCATGTAGGATATACCAATACCAAAGGTCTCTGTTTCACACAAATTTCAACTGTTCATTTCTGCTTTGGACCTAGACTGTCGGCCAAAATAGTATCGGTGCTATTTTGGCAAAAATAGCAGCCACTCCAAGTTGAGGGGGATATGGTTGTTTGGTCACCATTTTCTTCTGTGTGTTTTGGTCCTAGTAAAGGGAAATAGTTTTTATTTATTTAAAATGTAAATTAGCAAATGATATTTTTCTGTAGGTTATATGGTTTTTCTACAGAAAAATTAGGGATGTAAATGGATATGTATAGTCAAAGCTGACTTAGTGTCCGTGTCTGTATCCAATTTTTGTCTGATATGGATAGCAACTTTCATTTTCGATAATTATCTGTATCTTTATCTGCCATTAGCCACCAAATACGGATATGGTGACATGTACATCCGTTCCATATCCGATACAAAAATAGCAATTCTTCGCTTTGTTGAGTATTTTTTGAAGGGTTACGCTAGCGTCCCCGTCTACTTCCGTGGCCAAATGCGGAACAAAATTTTTATAACGATACAAAACTTGGCGCTAGAATAAGCCTAAACTGGATCTTACTATAAACCTAACTAGCATGTAAGGGTTCTGTCTACTATGATAAAAAGTATACCTGAAGAAACCAAGTCCTTCAGGTCTTTGATTCTCTCCTTAAACTTCTCGATGGAAGTATGGATCGTGTTTGAATTTCGGCCTCCTCGCGTCAATGATGGTCCACCCGAAAGTGCTAACTAAGAGCTCCTACCTCCTAATTGAGGTAACTAGAATACTTAGCTAGCTAATCTAAGTAGACTAGAATGTGTAGAGAGTGATTATGGAATGCTTTGTCTTACTAACCCTAGGTTTCTTAACTCATGAGATAATTAGGGTTAGTTTTTGAAGAAGAGAGCAAGGAGAAGATGAGTGTGTAGAGTGAGCTTCTAAAAAATTAAGAATTGCTAAGTGATGGAGATAATAATGCATACCACATAATATCTCCACAAATATTTAGATATTTTCACAAAATATCAACCATGGTAGAATAGTAAAACAATGAGTCACAACCTTAGCCATGCTTCATTTAATGAACTTGCACACCTCATTTCTCCACCTCATTAATCCATTAATAAAAATGGTAAATCATAATAATGAGATGTCTTCTTCTAGAAACATCTTGCACAATTATAAGAATGCCCCTTACCGTATATATCTGTATTCCGAAAAATACGAATACCAAGAGACAAAATAATCCAAGAATATAATACTAGGATCTGGTTTAAACCAAAACCCGCTAGTATTATCCGCCCGAACATCATACGTGCACAAGTGTACGTATGTGATCGAACCCTGCCGTAAAACCACACGGCCTCTACAACGTTTCGCCCGAACCAGGAAAACCCTCTATGTGGGACTCTAAAGACTCAACAGCACGCTGGCAGTGGGTTTAACCACAAGTACGTCAGTGGTACTAGCTGTACGTAATGACTATCCAGGTATCTGTCGAAAAGGAAGGCCGACGAGCAAACTCGTTCGAACTCCTACTCAGCCTAACCGTGACAATATCCGTACAATCCGGTCTCTTCGTCAAAAAGTATCGCATACCGGGTCTAGGGGGTGATTAACGTCAAACCCTAATAACCTGACAAGTCGTGCTGATGTGGCTCAGGACCAATCCGGGAAACTATTGATCAAGCTATCAGTAAATCCCTGCTGCCTTGGCCAAGGTCTTATGGTCCTGACCAATCGATCACTGTGCGATATCAACTCCCAATACTGGGAGAGACGAATCCCCAACAATTGCTCACTGCCTCCATGTGGCTCGGGACTGTACCCAACCAAAACCTGTTTGCACAACTCAGTAGAGCCGTGGTAGGGTAGTGATCAAAGCTCAGTTGGAACTCACACGAGACAAATGCCGATCTCAGGTCCGAAGACTAACCTGTACACATATCACCTGAGAACTTCCATCTGACGATAGGTATAGTACCATCTGGAAGTTCTTGGCGAGTCCGTTCAGTGTACTCATGCCCAGTGAGCACCTGTATACGATCTTAGGTGCATCAGACCAATGGATGTGGGACCAACCATCCCCCGACGGGGCTAAAAACGTATACACTAGTCTACTCTGGAGTATCAATGCCCAGTCTCGATACTCACGCGATTAGGGACCATTTAAGGATGTGCTTATGGACTACCCTGCTCCCACAAGTGTGATCGCCATCACAACGCAGGTAGTCAAGCAAGATCCTACGGGTTTTATCAATATATAACCACAATATGTAATAACGAGTATGACATATGCTATGTTAAGATAAAGACAACCCATAATAGTATACTATTGTATCGAGTCTTTATCAATATGTGTAAGCTAGATATAACAACAATAGAAATAAATACACATATCCTGATAAAGACAAGTCAAATAATATACTATAAAACTGAGGAAGATTGTCATGTACATACATATCCCTAGCATCCATATGTATACATATACAATATTGGCCTCTAGGGCATATATATCCAACAACCTCCTACTTGCACTAAAGGCCAGTAATTGGTGTACCGAATACCCAACGTCTGCACTAAGGCCAGCTACTGGCGTACCGTATACCCAACATCTCAAAAAGTCGCTCGAACTGCGCTTGAAGGAGGGCCTTTGTAAATGGATCCGCCGTGTTCTCTTTTATATCCACTCTCCGGACCTCGATCTCCTGGCGATCTACGATCTCCCTGATCAGGTGATACCGCCTTAAGATATGCCTGACCGTGGTTCCTTCGCTAAAGCTATAGCCCCATTGGTATCGCAATACAAAGGTATTGGGTCAACAATGGACGGAACTGCCTGAAATTCATTTATGAACTTCTTCATCCAGACCGCTTCTTTTGCGGCATCGCTTGCAGCAATGTATTCAGCCTCCATCGTGACGGTGTCCTGTTTGGAACTCTTTCAACACACCGCCCCTCCGTTGAGGGTAAACACAAAATCCGAGACAAGCTTGCTGTCATCCTTGTCACTCTGGAAGCTTGAATCGGTAAAGGACTCGACCCTGAGGTCTCTATTACCATAAACCAGAACATCTCCTTAGTCCTTCTCAGGTACTTGAGAATGTTCTTCACTGCTGTCCAGTGGTTCTCACCTGGGTCTGACTGATACCGGCTCACCACGCTTAGCGCGTAACCTACATCTAGTCTTGTACACAACATCGCATACATTATTGTAACACCTTAGAATGTGATTAGTGTTCATTAAGCGATAATACGGATTTTTATTAAAAAGTTTACCAAAATAGTTTTCAAATATTTTATAAAAATTAATTAATATTTTATTTATATTTAATTTGGGCTTGCACACACATGTGCACGTTAACCTATGGTTAATTAGGGGTTAATCATGCTTAAGTAGCCATGGCACCTAACTCATTCCATTAAATTGTAATATGTATTTATTTAAAAGTATTTAGTTTTAAAAAAATAATTAAGGTTTGAATTGGTTGACTTGTGAGAGGAAGAGAGAGAGAGAGAGAGAAAGAGAGAGAGGGGGGGCATGATGGCATAGGACAAGCATGCCATGCATTTAATGAGGAGAGAGAAGAGGGAGGCATGGCTCTCTAAACTCACCCCTCATTTCCCTGACCCTCACTCACACATACACTCTCATACACTCCCTCACTCTTTCATTCACAACTCTCATTTTCTCCTCTTCATTTTTCTTCACCTCATCTCTTCACTCACCCCTCAACTGAAACCTACACAAATCCTCACAAACCCACACAAAATCTTCATAAAACTCACTAAAACCCTTCACAAAGCCAAGATCAAGCCACTGGAGATGACTTGGAGCATGGAAAGCTAGGGTTTTGGAGCAAGTGTGGATAGGTAATGGCTCCTAACTGTTAATTAGGTAGTTATTTGTTGTGTTATTTAGTAGTGGTCGTTTAGAACACTAAAAGTTTAGTTTGTGCAAAATATCGTATTTCTAGTGTCGTTTTTGAGTCTCAGTAACCTGCTGTTATCCCGAGTGTTTACTGTAAAAACTAGCAGTGTAGAAGTGTTGTACTAGTTGCCATGAGTGTACACCAATAACATGAGCCCCATCTGACCGGTTTTGGCCGGCGACGAGAGGAGGAAATTCGGCGAGCTCGGTCTGTTGGGGGACTGGGGAGTTGAGTTTTTGTGGGTAGCTGTCTGCTGTTATTTTAGCTTGTTTGGTACTGCTAGATTTTTTTGGTTGTGACAGTGGGTAAAATCTGGGAGCAGTTTGCTAGTTTTTGGCATTTCGACAACACGCGTTACGAGTGATCCGACGTAGTTCTAGCGTTTCGGGTAGCTGCTGTCGTGGGTTTGTTTTAGTAGTGTCGCCACACACGTTAGCCGCTAAACGAACACTTGAGAGGGTGTTGGAGTCGGTGCGTCGATTTAAGCGTAGTATGTATGTATTATGGGTCGATTTCTAAGTGCACTTGCTATGTTTGTGTGATTTTAGGGGCGAGTGCGGGGACTTCGGACGCTGCGAAGAAAGGGAAGCAGGTGGTTGGATATACTTAGCTCGAGAGCACCGGTGAGTAGATTTAACATCTATGGGGAAATCGCCCGTATGGCGTTATGCGTCAGGGCTTGATAGGATACTATAGCCGCATGTTTATATTCATTATGTTGATTGTGCATGAGCATCATTACATACCATTACATTGTTGTGCCTTGACTTAGTATCAAGTGGACACTGTACCATTACTGACGGTTCATGTTGCACGAGCACTATATTGTATGCTACACCCACACCATCGGTAATTGCCATGACACGCACAACCTATACACATATGCCATATTTTATTGTTATTGATATTGACACATGGATTATTGTTCTATTATGCACATGAGATACATACTTACATGTACACACCCATATTTACTATAGCTATATGTGCATCTTTAGAGAATGTTGGATTTGATTTTGGAGAAATTGGGAACCGCTTGATATATTTAAAAACGGGATTCATTTAAAAGAGCGGTTTTCCCTCGATATGCTCATATTACGGTTTTATGTTGCATATATCATATTTCATGGATTTACGCATTGAGATACAGATTTTATGTGATTTATGGATTTGAGAGCCGTGGTATTATTTCAAGAAAGTATGCATTGTTTTGAAAACCCGATTTCTCTTGATATGATATTTTAGTGCGTCAACCATGCGTTTTCTCGGTTCTGAGATATGTGATAGAAACCCGATTCGAGAAGCAGGAGACACCGTCTGCGGGTATATGGTGTTAGTTATATGTATGCCCTAGAGGCCATTACTGTACATTGGATGTATATTGTAGTGGATGCTGGGACATATATAGGAAGGACTTTCTTGCTCGACATGATAGTACGCTATCTGGTTGCACTTTATTTTAACATGTATACTTTCTGTCTCTCTGATTACATGTTGATAAAGGCCATAGGATGTGTGCTCGACTTCCAGGACTATGATGTAGATCATACTAGTGGGGCCTGGGTAGTCCAAGAGTACATCCTTAAATTGTTCCTAGTCGTGGGAATATCGAGACGGGGCATCGATATTCCAGAGTAGACTAGCGTATATTTTCTCGACCCATGCGATGGGCGATGGATGATCCCATATCCATTGGTGTTTGACATCGAAGATGGTATGCGGGTGCTCAGTGGAGACTGGGTACACTGAACGGACTCGCCGAGAACTCCCAGATGGTATTATACCTCACGTCAGATGGCAGTTCTCTGGTGACACCGGTACAGCTTAGTCTGTTGACCCGAGATCGTCATAGAGTCTTGTGTGTCTCCCACTGTGCTTTGATTTCCACCCTACCACGGCTCTACTGAGTTGTGCAAACAGGTGGTTTTTGGGTACAGTCCCGATTCACATGGAGGCAATGAGCGATAGGAGGGTATTCGTCTCTCCCGGTATTGGGGGTTGATGTTGTGCTATGCTCGACTGGCCATAACAGGAAATCCCTGGCCAGGGTTGCAGTGATATACTAGTAAGAGTTATCAGTAGTTTCACGAATGTTATGGACCCTACGTCGGCATGACTTATCCACCTATTGGGGTCTGACGCTTACCACCCCTAGGCGAGATATGCGACATATCAGACGAACAGACCGGACTATACGGTAGTGTTACTGGTCGGATTCGCAGGAGTGTGAGCGGGCTTGCTCGTCGATCTTCTGATCGCTCAATACCCGGGTGGCCGTTACGTTTAGCAGACCGCTTGCGGCTTGTGGGTGTTTGATATGATCATCATCTGCTGCCGGCATATTGACGAGTCTTTAGAGTCCTACACAGAGGTTTCCTGGCTTAAGCGAAACGAAATAGGAGCGCATATGAGATATGTGCGGGACCGAGAATGATACCAGTATGTGATACTGTATTCGATTCTCGCGATTTGTGACATTGATCGGTTATATGCGATATAGCCGGGTTATCGGATCAAGTGTTGATTCGATAAGTTGTTACTGTTGATATTAGTCGGTTATATGCGATATGACCGGATCGTTAAATCAAGTGTTGATTTAATGATTTAATGCATAATAATATATTTGATATATTACTTTGCATTAACTAGTATCGGTTCACTTTAAAATGGATTTTCTCACTCGGGTGTGCACATTGTATATTCGATATAGTTTTGTGCACTTGCTTGTATCATGTTTGATGATACATGCATTATGGTTAAGTGTTAAGAATTAAACTATAGTTAAGTGGGTGATTAGGGTTTTTGATTTCATTTTATTCATTTAACTTTTTGGAAAAAGAAAAGGCAAAAAGAGGAAAATGGTTGCTTTCTTTTGTTCATTCATGAACCTTCATGAAGACTTTGACCAAATGACCATTTTGTCTCATGCTTAACCCTAACCACTCACTTAAACCTTAGTTAACTCTCTACATCTAACCATGGTTCATTATATGATAAGGATTGGTTTTTCTTTTCTTTTCTAATTAATCTTATCATATTATTCTTCTTCTTCTTCCTTGCTTCAAGTGAAGAAAGCTCTCCTCATCAATGGTGATTGATGTTTTTGAGTGAGAAATCCAATTCTAAAGTTAACCCACTTCCTATTTCTTCATCCTCTACCTCTTGCCAAGTAGTAGAGTGTGTTTCCTTCATAAGTTTTTAGGACTTGGTGAAGGTGGAGCTTGATCTTTCGATGCCTCGACGTAGATCATCTTCGGCATGGACATCGACGACCTAGCTTGCCCATACTCCGACGAAGCCGACACTTGAGCCCGGATTTGATTTGGACAGCGGAGAGGACCTCGTTGCGGAGCTATGGAGGTGGTGGACCGGATCTACAAAGGTTGTATATCCGTTCCCTTAGTTAAAATGTTAACTAGTTTATGTTTTCGCCTAAAAATCTAGTAAACGATCCGTAGTCGGGTCTCTCGGCACCGTTAAAATTTTTATATTGGCATGTTCGATGCCTTGTGAGACTACCTTAGAGTGCCTAGGAACCCTACAGTGGTATCAGAGCCTAGCTAGAGCCTTAGGCGAAGTCCCGACGGAATTTGAAGTCCGAACGAACCCGAAACCCCGAACCAATATTGCTCTCTGTACATTTTTGAAAACAGTGGATTTTTCCAAATTAAAAATTGCTAAAAAATTCAGCAGGAAAAATTAAGAATTACGATGCAAAATTTTTTGGATGAACAGTAAATTCCGCGGCGGAACCGCGGCAGAAGCATGCCTTCTGCGGCGGTTCCGCGGCCCCTTGGTGACGTCAGCCCACTTTGTTTGCACAGTAACTCCTGATAAATTCTGCTGAGTTTTCTGGGAATTTTTAATATTTATTCAAGAGTTGAATTTCCTGGGATTGTTTTGGGGATTCGGTGTTTCGATCGGAGTATCAAATTTCGTCTGTTGTGGCTTTCCGGATAAATTTTAGAATTTGTTAAAAAGTTCGACCGGATATAAATACCCAATTTTTCCCCTGTCGGGAAATTTCCAAGTGTTGGATTTTTCCGTAGTTTAACGACGTTCTAAGTAGTGCAAGTAACGCGATGGTCCCTCTAGAAGACAACAAACCTTAACTCGATTATGTGACCGTCTTGAACTGCCCTTTGAACCTTCGGGTTTGGGGCAGTACGGCGTGCCACATGTGAGGCGTTGGCTTGACCCTTCTACGGCTGGACCGTTGGTACTGAGGTACGAACTGAATGTTGTTAGACTTGTTTCATGTGTTGATCTATATTGGGAAAACTTGGGTGTTCGATTGTTCGATCGGAAAGTTTGACATTTTCTATTTATCCGGAATGGGATACAATAATTGGAATTCACAATTAGTTATGAGATAACTGAATGAATGTTATAAACACAACACTTTAGTCTCACTTGATCGGTTGCCACGGAATTTTGATGTGATCAAAACTCCGTCGCAATCACGTAGCGTACGTGGATACTCGCCGGGTAAACTTAATAGACAGCCTCACTCCATAGCCCCGACCAAGTGACTGTAGGAGAACCCCGTCGCCGAAAGCATCCGTCCGGGTGCTCGCGGCAGCGGTGTTCCGCCTTGGTGCACTTCGTCGACGGTATCGGGGGTGCGGCCGTCTACTGAAGTTTGCGACGAGCATTCGATCAGAATGTCGGGAATCCTGTTGAATTGCCCGACTTGGTATTGAAAAGTGTTTTCGATAATGAGACTAAAATGTGGGGTTTATAATTGTTAGGCATGTGATGTCTAAGGAATTCATTTGATTAGGCATGCGATGTCTATGCAGATTGCGGATTCCAACTGTTGTAGTTTTACACTTTCTTTTCTGTGACCGTAAGTGTAATATGTGATATCGCCGGTTTCGTTGCTATATGTCAACGACAATTGGGATGCGCATGTTTACTTACGTTGATGACATGTGATGTTATGTGTTGCTGGATATGTTATATTGGATCGTCGTGTTTGAATAGCCGGGGTTTTTTATGTGAGATGAGTGTTTTTCATTTTCATTCATGTAAAACCTTGTATGTAATATTCTTTTATTGGGGCACTTCCAGGTTGCGGAAGTCGTCACCCGTTGTATATTATTTACTTTTCTGCACTAGGATAGACCCAAGGAGGGGAGCACAAGTAACCGGGTTCTGGGGTCCAGTGGGAGACCAACTCGAGGAGTCGAGTCCGGGTCTCCTAACCCTAGAATTGGTAGGGTTGCTTGCCGCTCTCGTAGGGGTCTAGGGGTGTGGGATTGGCTATTCATCACGACAGTGGAATCCGTGTTTTATACTGGCTCGTATTAAAAATACGGACGTCCTAGTATATCCAATATTTCATAGGTTTCTTCTGCTGCGATATCTGTGATGTGATCATGTGATGTTCTGTGATAGATACAGTATATAGTATATATGATATATTATATAGACGTTACTTATGTTTTACACCCGCGCTAGCCCTGCCCTGCTCTGCCGTTAGTTACCTAACCTAACGGTGCACGAGGGGACATCGAGGCGAATGCGGATGGCATAAGTGTACATCGTATTTATCTGTGATGTTTAGGTACTTAAATGATGGGACTTCATTAATGTGATTAATGAAATAAAAGAAACCTAAGATGTTGTAGAATCGAATTTCAAAATAAAACAGGTAGCTACAGTTCTTGCTTTGCATAGCGGTATATGAGATATATCCTGCACCTTATTCGATGAGGAAAGGACCGAGATCCCTTCACCGGGAGTGACTCCTTTAGCAATAACTGGCAGATGCTACAACCCTCAGTTTGTCTTTGATCACTTCTATAGTTTCTGCTTTGCACAGTGATATATATGATATATCCCGCACCTCATTCGACGAGGAAAGGGCCGACGATCCCTTCACCGGGAGTGACCCCTTTAGCAAAACTAGAAAAGCCTCGAAAACATTCCATTTAAAAACCATTTGATTCCGCAACGAGATCAAGTTCAAAGCGTTAAAGGTTTTCACAAAAACCAGCCGCAACCCTCCGTCATTTTAGGAAGTAGAGTACTTAGTATTCGTGCTGTGTTTGTTGACCATAGTCAAGGCACAGTGTACGGTAGCTAAGTGATGTCTTCCTACACCGCATATGATGCGATTAGTTAGGACAGTCGCGTGACTTTGTTGACCTTAGTTAAGGGTCATGTGGGTGGGTCTAATTAATCACGAAATGACGGGTAGAACTTGACTAGTACTTATGATTTGTTGACCATAGTTAAGGTCATAGGTGCTAGGGGTAAAAACCTTTATCGGGAGTTTCAAGTGTTGGAATTTGCAATGAGATTGCATACCTTCTATGAGATAGTTGGATCCCGATACCCGCTGCGAGTAAGAGTTACTCCTGGGAGAGTTTTATACATTACAATTAGCCGATCAAGTAGGTGTCTAGAAAGGTGTCAACGAGGTTACGCCTCTGGGAAAACGAGGTTTACATTAATTAGGTTCGTGCGAAAGCACGGGGGACCTCCCTCAAAGTACCGACACTGGCCTGGCTGAAAGATTGGCGAACTTGTAGAGTGTAATTAATCCCGGCTAGTCTTTCCTTTTAAGGTTTGAAGGAAGATTTGATAAAAACAGTGGGAGCCATCCTGATTAGATAAAATATATAACCAATCTGATCTTGCAAGAGCGCACGCAGAGTGTTTTCTTCTCTCTCTCTCCTGGTAGCGACCATATCACGCCTTAATCAAGATAAAAATACGGAATATTGACCGAACCCGCTTGTTATACTGAGCTGGGGAACGTTGGTCCCGCTCCAACTTATAATTGTTATAAGACAGAGCAGGAAATAGGGGAATACCAGAATTCCTATGCCGCCCAAACAAAGAAAGTGCATATGATGCATCTCCTTCGGGTGTGTTCATTACAAAGAACTGTTTCTCAGTATCCTCTGCATCCTGGGTATATGATACCGGATCAGGATCCCAGATATGTAATCTGTTACATAGGGCTACAAAAAGGTAGAAAAACTGAGAACGGGTGATAAGTTTCATGAGACAGAAAACGGGGCAAGTGTTGCAGCCAAGTCTGTCGGTCACTGTCACCCTGTATTACAAATACATTGATTCTGAACAAATGCTATTAGATATCGAACCTGATATACAAAATCATATCAGTCTCTTTATTAGTAAAGAAATGATATAATTTTGTATTGATGGATAATGTTTTGAACATTTCCTATATCAAAAGTTGATCGGTTCAGGCACGTTATCTAAAAGCATTGACGTTCTAAATCAAACTGCAGTTCCTAATATACAGAACACACACAAGAGGAAGAGTTCAGAAATGAACGAATTCTTCTTGAGGCATTGTAGACTAGGTCATATCAATGCGACCCGACTGGCTGAAGTTACATTTTAGATGCATATTTAAATCAGTTTGAATTTACATCTTGTGAAACTTGCCAGTCATGTCACAAAGATATAATGACACTAGCTCTGTTTACTGGAAGCAGAGAAAGAGTTGGTAAACTCTTGGGACTGATACATGACGATGTATGTAAGGTCTCCGGTCTACACATGCCAGGACTGGTTCTTTATACTTCATTATATTCTATGATAATCTCTCAAGATTCAGTCATATATTCCTGTTGAAATATAAGTCCGAACCTTTTAAGGTTTTCACAGAATATAAGTAGGAAGTAGAGAACCAAAATACGGGTATAAGTATTATGTCCTATGATGAGATCAGGGAGGAGAATACTTGTGCATAGCATTCCTGGACTATTCTAAAAGAAAATGAGTTTCTCTCTCAGCATTACTCCTCCGTATAAACCATAGCACGATGGTATATCGGGGCGGAGCAATCACACCCTATATGATAAGGTGTGCTCTATGATGAGTACTACTGAGTTACCTATTTCCTTTTTGGGGGTTATGCACTTGAGAAGCTGCATACCTATTGAATTAGGTTCGAATCAAATCAGTGCCTACCACTCCATATAAGATATGGTGCGGGAAGATCCTATCTCTTAAGTAAGTTAAGATTTGGGGTTGTCCGGCCTATGTTTAAAGCAAAATCCGGACAAGATCGAGGCAGGATCAGTTCTGTAGAACTGGAAAGGTTCCAGCTATACAAAACTGCAGTTGATGATTTGACAGAACCATAAGATTCTATAGTTTCCGACGAACCTCAGCCTCTCCGCCGATCTAGTAGGGTTCCTCACCCACCTGAGAGATACCTCGGTTTCTCGATGACAGTGGGAGCAAGGATTGCATCATGAGATGATGACCCAACCAGTTTCGAGCAGGCCATCGAGAGTAGGGACTCTGTAAGAATGGCTGGATGCTTAGTGATCTGAGATGGAATCCTTATACACCAACAAAGTATGGACTTTGGTTGCTATATCTGAAGGGTTAAATCCCCATCAGGAGCAAGTATATCTTGAGAAGATTACTTGGTGTACATGGAAAAGTTGAGACTTTCAAAGCTAGACTTGTTAAAGGTTTTCGTCATCGACCAGGCGTGGATAATGATGAAACCTTTTTCCAGTAGCTATGCTTAAGTCTATCCAGATCCTACTTGCCACGGCTACATACCATGACTGCGATATCTGGTGGTTGGGTGCCCTGACTGCTTTTCTAAATACTGATTTAGAAGAGAACGTCTATAAGAACACAGCCAGAGGTCTTCGTAAACAGTGGGAGCAGCGGAAACGTGTGCAAGTTGCTTTACATAATGAAGCAGGCATCGCGGAGTTGGAACGTCTGTTTTGATATGATAGTCAAAGTGTTTGACTTCATCAAAATGGTAGACTAACCTTGTATATACAAAAGGGTAGTAGAGAGTAAGGTGGTCATCTTCGTATTGTACGTAGACAACATACTCTTGATAGGAAAAGAGTTTCCTATACTACGATCGGTCAATCTCCTATTATCACTAGGATTCTCCATATAGGATCATAATGATACCTACTAACTCCTGGATTTTGGATCTATGAGATAGATCTAATTGGATGTTAGGACTCTCACTAGTTGTAGTGAGACGGTATCAACCGATCCTGGGGAGAATCACTGGAAGGGTTCCAGGGTGATAAAGACGACTGAGTGTCAGTCACAGGCATTGTCTTTACCCTCAGTAAAGGGACGGTATGTTGGAAGAGTTCCAAGCTAGATACCGTGACATACTAGAAGATAAAGGCTGGATACATCGCTACTTAAGATGCTACCAAAGAGGCTGTTTGGGTGTATAATGGTTCATGAGATGAACTATGTTCCTTCCATTGTGTGACAATGGAGTTGTGGCTTTTGCCAAGGAACGCCGGTCCCATCAGTGATCCAGACATATTCTAAGGCAGTATCACCTGATCATGGAGATGGTTGATCTCCAGGGTGATCGAGGTTAGGAGAGTAGACTCAGAGGAAAACACAGCGGATCCACTCACGAAAGGCCTTTTACCAGAGAGAGACTTTTATGGGATGGTTGAGTATGAGATACTGCAACCACTGCTACAGATGGCCCTAGTGCAAGTGGGAGATTGTTAGTTATATGTATGCCCTAGAGGCCATTACTGTACATTGGATGTATATTGTAGTGGATGCTGGGACATATATAGGAAGGACTTTCTTGCTCGACATGATAGTACGCTATCTGGTTGCACTTTATCTTAACATGTATACTTTTTGTCTCTCTGATTACATGTTGATAAAGCCCATAGGATGTGTGCTCGACTTCCAGGACTATGATGTAGATCATACTAGTGGGGCCTGGGTAGTCCAAGAGTACATCCTTGAATTGTTCCTAGTCGTGGGAATATCGAGACGGGGCATCGATATTCCAGAGTAGACTAGCGTATATCTTCTCGACCCATGCGATGGGCGATGGATGATCCCATATCCATTGGTGTTTGACATCGAAGATGGTATGCGGGTGCTCAGTGGAGACTGGGTACACTGAACGGACTCGCCGAGAACTCCCAGATGGTATTATACCTCACGTCAGATGGCAGTTCTCTGGTGACACCGGTACAGCTTAGTCTGTTGACCCGAGATCGTCATAGAGTCTTGTGTGTCTCCCACTGTGCTTTGATTTCCACCCTACCACGGCTCTACTGAGTTGTGCAAACAGGTGGTTTTTGGGTACAGTCCCGATTCACATGGAGGCAATGAGCGATAGGAGGGGATTCGTCTCTCCCGGTATTGGGGGTTGATGTTGTGCTATGCTCGACTGGCCATAACAGGAAATCCCTGGCCAGGGTTGCAGTGATATACTGGTAAGAGTTATCAGTAGTTTCACGAATGTTATGGACCCTACGTCGGCATGACTTATCGACCTATTGGGGTCTGACGTTTACCACCCCTAGACGAGATATGCGACATATCAGACGAACATACCGGACTATACGGTAGTGTTACTGGTCGGATTCGCAGGAGTGTGAGCGGGCTTGCTCGTCGATCTTCTGATCGCTCAATACCCGGGTGGCCGTTACGTTTAGCAGACCGCTTGCGGCTTGTGGGTGTTTGATATGATCATCATCTGCTGCCGGCGTATTGACGAGTCTTTAGAGTCCTACACAGAGGTTTCCTGGCTCAAGCGAAATGAAATAGGAGCGCATATGAGATATGTGCGGGACCGAGAATGATACCAGTATGTGATACTGTATTCGATTCTCGCGTTTTGTGACATTGATCGGTTATATGCGATATAGCCGGGTTATCGGATCAAGTGTTGATTCGATAAGTTGTTACTGTTGATATTAGTCGGTTATATGCGATATGACCGGATCGTTAAATCAAGTGTTGATTTAATGATTTAATGCATAATAATATATTTGATATATTACTTTGTATTAACTAGTATCGGTTCACTTTAAAATGGATTTTCTCACTCGGGTGAGCACATTGTATATTCGATATAGTTTTGTGCACGTGCTTGTATCATGTTTGATGATACATGCATTATGGTTAAGTGTTAAGAATTAAACTATAGTTAAGTGGGTGATTAGGGTTTTTGATTTCATTTTATTCATTTAACTTTTTGGAAAAAGAAAAGGCAAAAAGAGGAAAATGGTTGCTTTCTTTTGTTCATTCATGAACCTTCATGAAGACTTTGACCAAATGACCATTTTGTCTCATGCTTAACCCTAACCACTCACTTAAACCTTAGTTAACTCTCTACATCTAACCATGGTTCATTATATGATAAGGATTGGTTTTTCTTTTCTTTTCTAATTAATCTTATCATATTATTCTTCTTCTTCTTCCTTGCTTCAAGTGAAGAAAGCTCTCCTCATCAATGGTGATTGATGTTTTTGAGTGAGAAATCCAATTCTAAAGTTAACCCACTTCCTATTTCTTCATCCTCTACCTCTTGCCAAGTAGTAGAGTGTGTTTCCTTCATAAGTTTTTAGGACTTGGTGAAGGTGGAGCTTGATCTTTCGATGCCTCGACGTAGATCATCTTCGGCATGGACATCGACGACCTAGCTTGCCCATACTCCGACGAAGCCGACACTTGAGCCCGGATTTGATTTGGACAGCGGAGAGGACCTCGTTGCGGAGCTATGGAGGTGGTGGACCGGATCTACAAAGGTTGTATATCCGTTCCCTTAGTTAAAATGTTAACTAGTTTATGTTTTCGCCTAAAAATCTAGTAAACGATCCGTAGTCGGGTCTCTCGGCACCGTTAAAATTTTTATATTGGCATGTTCGATGCCTTGTGAGACTACCTTAGAGTGCCTAGGAACCCTACATATGGTGGACCCGGTATGATACCCCGGGGCGAGAAAGGAATTTTGTGGTGTAGACAATGAGCCTGGCAGAGGGACTACTACCTACCGGTGATTGGTTGGACCTGGCGGTTATCCGGAGGATACTGACCGGAGTCGAGAGATGGATATGGGCCGATCCGTGCTGCCGGAGCCCGTGGGCCGATCCGGACAGACGGAGCCCATGGGCCGATCCGGACTGACGGAGCCCGATATATGTGGATTTGCGTGTCGATATTGGACACGAGTATTTCATGATGTTTTCGAGTGCCGATATTCGGCACTCAGGTTCCATGAGATTTACAGATATGTGGGCCGATCCGAGTGACGGCGCCTGAGGTATTTGGATTTGGGGTGTCGTTGATGGACACCGGGTTTTTCCACGATGATGATTCGTGATGATGATATGTTTTATCCCATACTCAGCATTCATTGATATGCATTGCTTCATGTATTTATAGTACCTGATAGAGTACCTTTCATGATTGTTGCATATCCATATTAGTATATTGATACTATCATATTGCATGTGATAGAGTATCGCAGCACGTACATACCTGCACCTGTATGATATTACTTACTATTCACGAGTTGGCAACTCACCCCCATTGTGCCACAGTGTTTTGCAGGTTGACCATCAGAGCAGTCGCAGCAGGGCTATCTTATTGTATATTTTTTTGAAGCGGATACTCTACGGTTGGCTGTGAGCTGTTTTGCTATAGGTGGGTTTTGTGATTATCCGTTTATATTCATTGTATATCTTATTGTATCTAGTATTCTCCATCTACTACTTTATGTATTGACTTAGAGACGAGATGTGAGTACGATATTGTATATTATTTTGTGACTCTGGGTGTCGAGCTCATGTGAGCCGGCTTTTATTATGCAGTTTTATCTTTTATGATGTTTTTCACTTATACTGTCTATTTCTTCGCTATGGCGTCGTATATATGCTTGTGGTGGTTATTTCCGCCTTTGGGCTTGATTTTCTCCCGTTTGGGGATGCTTTATTTATATCATATGTTGTTTTACTTATATCTTATGTTTGTACCCGTTTCGGGGTTAGTTTTTACGAAGGAGGGGGCTGCCAAAATTTTTAAGAAAATAATTTAAACTTTAAAGATTTTTACTTGAGATTTTCAAATGTTTTGAAAAATGTTTTTATCACTTACTACTTTTTATGGTTTAGATTTCTGGGTTTTCGGCTTAAATTGCGTTACGCCTGTAGACGTTACGTGGTTTGAGTGCCGGTCACGTGCCAAATTTTGGGTCGTGATAAACTTGGTATCAGAGTGCAAGTGGGAGATTGTTGGAGATAGTGCCCTCAGAGTCAATTATTGGATCACAGGCACGTGATTGCAATGATTGAGGGAGGACCTATCCCGGTAGGACAGTCTTACTCGAGATGATAGTATGCTATCTGGTTTATCTTTATCATCGTGTACTGCTTTAGGTGACCTGACATGTCGCTATTGCACGTTGATAGAGGCCCTAGGATTCTTGCTTGACGACCAGCAGTATGATGGCGATCATATACGTGGGAGCTGGTAGTCTATAAGCACATCCTTAAAAGGTCCCTAGTCGTAGGAGTTTCGAGACAGGGCATCGATACTCCATTAGTAGACTAGTGTATACAGTCGAGACCCCGACGAGGGGCGGTGGCCGGTCTCACAAGCCACTGGTGTCAGTTGGTTCACCTAAGATGTATACAGGTGCTCATTGGGTTATGAGTACACCGGACAGGACTCGCCGGGAACCTGCTAGTTGGTCTTATACCAGATGTCAGATAGCAGTTCCCAGGTGACATGTGTACAGGTTAGTTCATCGACCTGAGATCGTCATTTGTCTCGTGTGAGTTCCCACTGTGCTTTGATTACTACCCTACCACGGCTCAAAGGAGTCGTGCAAACAGGTTTTAGTTGGGTACAGTCCCGAGCCACATGGAGGCAGTGAGCGGATCTTCAGGGGTTCGTCTCTCCCGGTATTGGGGGTGAGGTCGCGCTGTGTCTAGGAGAGCCATTACGCAAAGCCCTCGGCCGAGGCAGGAGATTTACTGGTAGGTATTCCAGTAGTATCTCAGGGCGTTCTGGGCTACGCTCCGACACGACTTGTACCGCTTTTGGGGGTCTGACTTTTACCAACCCCCTAGGCCCGCCATGCGATACTCATAGACGAACGGACCGGACTGTACGGATATTGTCACTGACAGGCTCCGTTGGGTGTCGGGGTGAGCTTCCTCATCGACGTCCCTTTTGGTCAATAGCTGGTGGCCCGTCACGTATTGGCTTATACCTCTGACGTACCAGTGGTTAAATCCACAGCCATAGTATTGACGAGTCTTTAGAGTCCACCACACTTACAGTTACTCAAGCTTTCGGGCGAAACGCTGTAGAGGCCGTATGGAGATATGGCAGGGTCCGATCAGATACGTGCGGTATTGCACGGATCAGGATCGGACGGTTTGTACTAATCACCGTATAGTTATATGGTAGGGTTCGATCAGATACGTGCGGTATTGCACGGATCAGGATCGAACGGATTTTACTAGCCGGCTTTGGCTTAAGCCGGTCCTAGTCTAGTACAGTGTAGATTTTGTCTCTTTGCATTTGTATCCGGACGGAATACAGATGCGGGTGTGTATGCACAGTATCGGGGTTTTCCTGTAATTTATTACGGGACCAGTTTTCTGGAGTTGCCAGTTTGCATTCCGTTCCGGCCGGTTTTCCTTTGTTCTTTCCCGGCCGGACTTTTCCGATGGAGGGGGTAATTTGCAGTTTTGCAAATTACATTTGTGGAGGGGTTTTCTTGCATATATATTGATTATGACACCTTTCATATCTTGCACCTTGACTTGTGATAAAGTGAGGGTATGGGTTTGATTTGATAAGGGTATGGTTGATGTTTGTTTATGGTTACCTCCACCTTTTCCTACCATCACCTCCCTCTTGCTTTTGTTCTCACCTCCACCACCATTCTCATTTGAAGATGATAAGTTTTTCAAAAGAAAGGAGAGAAGAAGAAAAAGAAAGAGAAGAAGAAAAAGAAAGAGAGAAAGAAAAAGATTGAGAGAGTTCATCTATGTTATGGGAGGAATTCTTCATCTCCTTCTTCTTCTTCTTGTTTCGGAAAAATGAAAGCACCATTTTTCCTAACCCCAATCCTCCATCATGGCAACAAACCCCAATGTGAGACTATGATTCTACACTACACTTCCTACAGCATATCTTGAGCATGTCGAGTTGCCGGCTTCATGCTCGAGTTGCCTCGGTATTGAGGCGGGAGCCCGTAAAAGACGAAGGCGATGTGGTGCCCTTTCCGGCGAGGAGGCGACGATGTGGAGCCAAGACTTTCCGCGGGAGATCGGGATGATGAAGAGAAGACCGGAGGACTCGGATCACTCGGTATACTTTTCTTCCCATCTCTTGATTGCTAGCATTAGGTTAATGGTAAACGATCCGGGTTTTCTTTGTCCGCGGTAGCGCCGGTTTCCGAGTAAGGAAAAATTTTGATTCCGCAATTTGGCCTCGAGTAAGACGGCCGGGGCGCTGCCGTGGCGCAACACTAATAGCGGTATAAGTCGTGTCGGAGGGAAGCCCATTACACCCTGAGAAACTACTGGAACCTACCAGCAAATCTCGCTTGCCCTGGCCAGGGACTTTGCGTAATGGCTATCTGACACAGCGCGATATCAACCCCCAATACCGGGAGAGACGAATCCTGTCTAACCGCCACTGCCTCCAAGTGCTCGGGACTGCACCCAACCGCTACCTATTTGCACGACTCCTTTGAGCCGTGGTAGGGTAGCAATCTAAGAACAGTGGGACACACTCGAGGCGAAGTAGCAATGTCAAGTCTGCGGACTATGCTGTACTCATGTCACCTGGGAACTGTTCACTGACGACTGGTATAAAACCAACCAACAGTTCCCTGTGAGTCCTGTCCGGTGTACCCGTAACCTAACGAGCACCTGCATACTATCTCCAGTACGATGTACTGACGGCTGTGGGACAGACCATCTCCCCAACTGGGATGAGAAGCGTACACACTAGTCTACTCCGGAGTATCGATGCTCTGTCTCGATAATCCAACGACCAGGGACCTGAATAAGGATGTGCTTGTAGACTACCCAGCCCCCACTAGTGTGACTGCCATCACAACGCTGGTAGACAAGCAAGATCCTAAGAGCTCTATCAATACGTATACTCACATATTAAGATAGAAAAACCAAGTAGCATACTACCATGTTTAGCAAGACTGTTATATACATGTGAATATCCCAAGCTTCCATTAAGTAATATACAAACTAGTATGATACAGTAATGGCCTTCTAGGGCATAAACACTAACACAATCTCCCACTTGCACTTAAGGCTAATTATTGCGATGTCGACTACTCACAGCCCGTGTGAAACCGAACATCCAACTCCTCTACTAATTAGTTTCACAAAGCCCGTTTGTAAAATTATTGTGTTCGAGAAATAGCCTCAGTGAGTGGATCCGCCTAGAAGTTTCTTTCTATATCTATCTTAAACTCAAGTTCGCGGAGAAAATCATCTCCCGAATTGAGTAATACCTGTCTTAGAATAAGTCTGGATATCTGATAGGACCTAGTTCATAAATGAACTCTAAATCCAAACTTCTTAGACTGTATCGATCACTGAACCTAATCAGTATCCGGCACCATGCCACCCACAGTATCCTCTTGGACCACCTGTCCAAAATACTGTCCCTCGTCAGAGGGAAAACTATAATTCTGACAACCACTTTGTCAACTATGTCACCTTTGAAGCCTGGAATGATAACTGTCTCCCGAAGGAGGCTGCCGTCATCAAATCCGTAGAACATCCACTTATGTTCTAAAACTGCTTCATTATGTTTCTCCAGGATTGGATTAATACAAACTTATTGCATCTAGTGCAAAAACAACATTTGGTGTGGTACTTGACATCTCACGATTGACTCAATTGCCTAAGCAAGTGATATGCCAATCATGCACAGCCCTCTCCTCTTTAGTCTATACGACACCTTTAGAGAGGGTGACTCCATCACCTGCAGGTACACCATCATGCCAGGAGTCATCTATTCTAAAAATCATTAGAATACTGTCAAAGTACCCACATTGGGAAACTACCCAAATCTAGATCTAAAACCATAGATCTAGAAACCAGAATGTCAAGTATTATATCCATATCCTGTCTGGAGAAACAACTGTGTGACGACCACAGTACAACCGATCGTAGTATAGGAATTTTACTTCCTACTCTGTGTATGTCATCCAGATACCATGACATCACACCCTACTACCTTCTTAACAGATCCATCCCCTATTCTGATGAAGTCAAACCCATGACTGTCACATCAAAATTAGACGATCTATCTCCGCTATAACTGCTCTAGTCTATAAATAGACATAAGCTACTTGCCCACTATACTTCCGCTGCTCCCACTGACTACGACAACCCTCTGGCAGAATAATATACACGTGCACTTCTAAAGCTAGTTTAGAATGACGCTATACTTATCCTCCTGCCTGGTCTCATAATCTGGAACAACAGTAGTGTCAAGTCTGGGTAAACAAGAACCTCCCTGTCACCGTCCTTGAGGCTACCGAAGTACCTCTCGGGTGTCTGAAGTTACCCACCATATCTGCGGAGTGGCTAATGGAATGTCAAACTTGATTGAATATATAGGTCCTATTAAATTTTCTGTAATCGTTCGCGGTTCTGGAATCACTTCCAGTTCTACCATACTCCCACTACTGTTTTCTGAAAAAATCCATTTTACTAAAACTGTGGCGAGTCAAGAACAATATCACTATTGATCTTCCAAATGGTAGAATATCAACCCTCGTCATAGCCAGGGTCAACCCACAAACAGCCATTACAGAAACATGCCCTGAGTTATCCAGTGTCTGGTTTTAAGAATAAGCTGGACAACTCCTCGTACCTTAACATTTTTTAAGGTACGAACTATTCTATATCCAATATAGAAACTTTGGCACTTATTTAATTGGAACCATATTCAATCATGCAGCTGTCTCCAGTGCATATCAACTTAATGGAGAGAGGATAATCAGCATTACTCAACTTAGAAATCCATCAAATTATGAGTAACCTGAAAGAGAAACAAGTTTCTCAAAACCATTACTATCATCTGAATACCAATCACAAGAATCTAAATCTTCGATCTCTTTGAAGAATCCCGATACTTGTGACACCTGGTTCTCTACTTTATTCTTATACCCACAACTTCTCAAAACTTAGACCTTGTATTTCTACGAAACACTTGTCTAAAAACTAGAGAAGTCATAAGTAAACAGAACAAAGTACGAGAACCTACCCCTTTGTCCTGATGGACACTGGACAACATACAATACTCTGTATAAGTCCGCTGAGTTGAATAACTCAAAACCTGTGCTTCGTATGTTGAAAACTGTACCCTGGCGATTTCCTCAAATATCACCAATTACAACGAATTCTGATATAATGAGGATAATTACCTAATTCCCAATAACTTACTCCCACTCATCATCTGTAAAACCATACAGATATGAGAATGAAGCCTGGTAAATACATACCCTTGGAGTAAGTATCTAATCGGGAAAACGGTTTTCGTTTAACAATGCACTGAAACATGATAATGTTTCGTAGGGGTATCCTGGTATTCTTAGTAATGCCTCTTCCATAATCCAATTCATGACTTTAACCGTATATTTCTTTGCCTTCTCTCCAAATCCCTTTATTTGTCTTTAGTCGTTACCTTCTGTACACCTTCGTTAGGCTAAATGGTTTTCTTCCTTCCCTACCGTTCGGCACCAGCCTATGGTTTGGAAGAAGACTATCCAGTAAGCATAATAGGTGTACCCTCCTAAACCAAGGAGTACTCGCATCTTGAGAGAAGGTGATGATAAAAGACAACTGAATAATACCTTATTCCATTGAAGGTGAAATAGGAGTGGCGATGAAGTACGCGGTTTGGTCGTGAATGATAACAGTCGCAATTTACGTTGCCCTCTTTCTAATCCCTTTATTTTGTCTTTACATATTACCTTCTGTACACCCTACTTAGGCTAATTGGTTTTCTTCATTCCCTACCCTTCGGCACCTGCCTATGGTTTGGAAGAAGACTATCCAATAAGCGTAATAGGTGTACTCTCCTAAACCAAGGAGCCCTCGCAACCTGAGAGAAGGTGACAATAAAAGACAACCGAATAAACCAATTCTATTTCTCCTGAACCTTGATCCATCCTCGAAGAAGTCCCTTCGAGTTCGTATATAACCATACGATGGATCTATCCAATGGAAGTGGATGTCCGTAGTAATACGGGGTGTTCTGAGAAATGCAAAGAGTAAAAGAAGGAGCGGCAATGACTTATGCAACTCAGACAATCCAAAAGCCAGTATTTTAAGAAGGTTCGGTCAATTTGGTCACCGAGTCATAGTATAGGGTCGGTCAAAGGTCGCTGCCAAAGAGAGAGAGAAAAGAAACACTCTGCGTGCACTCTAACCTAGATCAGAATGGTTATCACTTTATCTAATCCGGAAACCTCCCACTGTCCTGTCAAATTCTCCTCCAAACCTGAAAGAAGAATCAATCGGGATCGCCCGAAGAGTAAACCAACTCATCAGTGGGAATCGGGATCCAACTCTCATCGCATGATAACGTGATGGAATGCATCCACGTTACTCATACTCCAGAAGGTATGTGCATACTTGGCAAGTTTCAGTTTCTTTAAAAACTCCCGATAAGATTTTTGCCCCATGCTCTTATAACCTTGGCTTTGGTCAAAATGTCATAAGTCACATGCCAAGTTCTACCCGTCACTATCTTGTCAATTTGAACCCACCCGCACATGCCCCTGGCTTTGGCCAAATGGCAGAACGACTGTCCCAAACCAACTCATCTATCTATGCAACAAATGAATACCCAGCAGCTACCAAACACTATGCCTTAACTTTGGCTAAAATGCATAGCTTGAATACTACTGAATACCCAAAAGAAGTGATGGAGGGCTACAGCTGGTTTTTGGCGAAAAACCTTTAACGTAGTGAACTTGATATCGCTGAAGGAACCTGATAGCTTTTTTAAAATATAGTGGCGAAAACCTTTTGCTAAAGAGGTCACTCCCGGTGAAGGGATCTCGGCTCTTTCCTCGTGGAATGAGGTGCAGGATATTCCACTGAATACCGCGATGCAAAGCAACTTGTAATCGACTATAGTGAAGTTATTACCCTGACGCAAACTTCTGCCCAAGGGGTCAGTCCTGGTGAAGGGATATCGGCCCTTGCCCCGTCGAATGAGGTGCAGGGTATTCCACTAATACCGCTATACAAAACAAAAGGAAACGTCTTTGCAATAACACTTTTTAAATTGTTTCAACGACTGCCAAAAAAGGTTTGTTTTCCTTTGCATTGATCAGAATCAACGCAGTCCCATCAATCAATCACACCAGAAAGGAATGAAAATAAAATGTACGTATATGCCATCCGCATTCGTCACTGGGTCCTGTCATTACCCGTTAGGTTACTTAACTAACGACAGAGCGGGGACTGAACTAGCGCGGGTGTAAAACATATACAACATCTAATAGTATATAAAACAATATACAATAATCACTCCAGGCATGATAATATGCAACATTACAGAAAAGTAATAAGCATCACAGAACAATACAGATAATCTGGGATCCCCGAGTTTCATAGAGCCGCTGCTGAAACCCGACGTTCCCCTGTCGTGTGGATAGCCTGTGCAATGAAACCTAGACCCCTACGGGTGCGGCAAGTTACCCGCCAAAACCTGAAGCGAGGCAGCCCCCTACAGCAAAGTGAATGGACCACCCAGCACTTCACGGAATCCGGTAATCTTGGGCACCCCTCCTTGGGTCAACCTGTACCCCCTACGAGTGCGGCGAATAGTCTGCCAATTCTAGAGTGAGGCCCCTCTGCCTTTCAAAGCCATGAGATGCGGACCCGTTGCCCCCCAGAACCCGGCTATCCGTGCACTCCGTCGCGGGGCAAAACCTAGTACAGTAATGAAAAATAGTACAACAGGTACATCGACCGCAACCTGGTCGTGCCCCAAAAGAATATTATACAACAGGCAGTGACGGCAGTCCACATGTTGGACGCTTGCCCCGCAATAGCAAAAGTACAAATAAATCCAAACTGCACTACCATTGCACACTGCTATCCACCTCGACGAATCCGCAACATCACAGCACAACACAGAACATCAACGCGAATGTCACGTTCGCAAACCCGTCTAAAAGAACTATAGCAATCAGACGCGGTTTACCGATCAAATGACATTCCCGGTCGGAGATATAATGTAAGCACTGTGAACTAACATGTTTAAATTTCGATCGACTAAATATCACGAAGTGGGCCCCACGAACATCTGTTGAACAGTAACAAAATCTGGGCCCAAAAGATATATACCAAAACCCCCAAATTCCAGACAAGAACCCACTGTGCAAATTTGGGGCCACGATCACACTGAATGGCCGCGGAAGCGCGGTCGAACCATAGGTTTGACCACGATTCCGCGGTGATATTGTCGAATCACGTGCCTAAATTTGTACGGTGTTCTTAGAAAACCCTGCTGAATTTTCTGTGATATGTAAAATTATTTTTAGAACCTTTTAAAAATCAACAGAAACTCAGAACTTGAATTTTGTAGTTTTTGATATCCAGTTCGATCGATGTTTTAAACGCGTTAGCACAAGTTAGTAAAGCAAAATGGTGAGGCTCTCATACCACTGTAAGTCTACGGTAGCGCCTCGGCCATCTACAGACGCCAAATGCGGAACAAAAACTTTTTAACTGGCGCTATCGTATACTTTAATCCGGATCTGCCATTATTGCTAAACTAACAAACTGTAAAGAGTGTAGAAAGGTTATACCGAACGATCCGAGTCCTTCATTCTTTAACCATCATCCTACGCTCCGTTGCGGCTGCTCCGATCTCATCGATCTCCGATCTGCTCGTCCAGGTGGCACCACGTCAACGATTCTTTAAACGGGCTCCCGCCTCTGACTCGAGGCAACTCGGTCGTCAAGTTTGCTAAAAGAGACGACCAAGATTGATGTAGAGAATGAGTAGATTACTTTGTCTCACTTCGTCCAAAGCCGTGGATGATCGGTTAATGAAGTTGCCACTCGAATCGGGTGATGGAATGAAATGAGCAATGATATTTCATACACCCCAAACCTATCATAATCTTTTCATCAAAATGAATCAAGAGAGAGAGGGGGGAAGGGGCTGGCCATATATAGCAATGGGGGGGTGAGTGTAGGAGGGAAGAGGGTGACCACAAGAGAAAAATATCAAGTGTGAACACAAGAAAATATCTAGTGTGAACACAAAGAATGCAACCAATGAAACATCAACACCATTCAAACCTAGTCACCTCTTCTAGAACCTTCTAGAAGCATGACTCACCCTCATCCAAGAAAAGATAAATCCGTCTTTAACCGAATGTTAAAAGACGGCTGATAGAAAACTGGAAACTGGCAACTTCCAAAAGTGATCTCGAAACGAATTTCAGGATAACCCCGTAACTGTATAAATATACCCGCATTTGTATTACGACCGAATACAAATGCAACTGAGACAAAGATATTATATCTACTCTATATAATACTCGGATCTGGCTTAAACCAAAGCCGACCAGTATCATCTGCCCGAAATCTGACACGTGCGTAAATGCACGTGCATTTTCCGAACCCTGCCATAAAACCATACGGCCTCTACAACGTTTCGCCCGAACTTGGGAAACTGTCTGTGGGGGACTCTAATGACTCGTTAGTACCCTGGCAGTGGGTTTAACCACAAACCATCAGCGGCACTAGCTATGCATAACGGCTGCCCATGGACTGACCTCAAGGGAGGCCGATGAGCGAACTCACCCGGAAACCCTACTGAGCCTAACAGTGACAATGTATATACAGTCCGGTCCATTCGTCTATGAGTATCGCATATCTGCCTAGGGGGCTAGTAACGTCAGACCCCCAATAGCAGTATAAGTCGTGTCGGAGTGTAGCCCAATAACACCTTGAAATACTACTGGAGTACCAACCAGTAAATCTCCTACCACGGCCGTGGGCTTTGTGTAATGGCTCTCCTAGACACAGCACGATCTCGCCCCCAATACCGGGAGAGACGAATCCCCTGCCGATCCGCTCACGTGCCTCCATGTGGCTCGGGACTGTACCCAAAAACTACCTGTTTCCACGACTCCTTTGAGCCGTGGTAGGGTAGAAATCAAAGCACAGTGGGAACTCACACGAGACAAATGACGACCTCAGGTCGATGAACTAACCTGTACACATGTCACCAGGAAACTGCTATCTGACGATATGTATAATACCAACTAGCAGATTCCCGGCGAGTCCTGTCCGGTGTACTCATAACCCAATGAGCACCTGTATACATCTTAGGTGATCCAACTGACACCAGTGGCTTGTGAGACCGGCCACCGCCCCTCGTCGGGGTCTCGACTGTATACACTAGTCTACTCCGGAGTATAGATGCCCTGTCTCGAAACTCCCACGACTAGGGACCACAATTAAGGATATGCATATAAACTACCCAACTCTCACGTATATGATCGCCATCATACTGTTGGTAGTAAAGCAAGATCCTAAGGGCTCTATCAAAGTGTAACATGTAATCAGTCACCTGAACATGTACACGACTGATAAAGGCAAACCAGATAGCATACTATCATCTCGAGTAAGACTGTCCTACCGGTATAGGTCCTCCGCAATCATTGCAATCACGTACATGCGATCTAATAATTGACTATGAGGGCACTATCTCCAACAAGGATGTGTACTTGACTTCCAGGATTATGATGCAGATCATACTAGTGGGGCCTGGGTAGTCCATGAGTTCATCCTTCAATGTTCCTAGTCGTGGGAATATCGAGACGGGGCATCGATATTTCAAAGTAGACTAGCGTATATCTTCTTAACCCATGTGATGGGCGATGGATGATCCCATATCCATTGGTGTTTGACATTAGAGATGGTATATGGGTGCTCAGTGGAGACTGGGTACACTAAACGGACTTGCCGAGAACTCCTAGATGGTATTATTCCTCACGCAGATAGCAGTTCTCCGGTGACACTGGTATAGGTTAGTCTGTCGACCCGAGATGGTTATAGAGTCTTGTGTGTCTCCCACCGTGCTTTGATTTCCACCCTGCCACGGCTCTACTGAGTCGTGCAAACAGGTGGTTTTTGGGTACAGTCCCGAGTCACATGGAGGCAATGAGCGATAGGAGGGGATTCGTCTCTCCCGGTATTAGGGGTTGATGTTGCGCTATACTCGATTGGCCATAACTGAAATCCCTGGCCAGGGTAGATGAGATTTACTGATAAGTGTTATCAGTAGTTTCTCGCCCGTTATAGACCTTACATCGGCATGACTTATCAAGCTATTGGGGTCTGACGTTTACCACCCCTAGGCGAGATATGCGACATATCAGACGAAGAGACCGAACTGTACGGTAGTGCTACTGATTGGATTTGCAGGAGTATGAGCAGGCTTGCTTGTTGATCTTCTGATAGCTCAATACCCGGGTATCTGTTACGTTTAGCACGCCTCTTACGGCTTGTGGGTGTTTGATATGATCATCACCTACTGCCGGCGTATTGACGAGTCTTTAGAGTCCTACACAGAGGTTTCCTGGCTCAGGCGAAACAGAGTAGGAGCACATATGTGATATGTGCGGGACCAAGATTAATACGAGTATGTGATACCATATTCTACTCTCACGATTTGTGTCATCGGTCGGTTATATGCGATATAGCCGGGTTATTGAATCAAGTGTTGATTCGATAAATTGATACACATGATATTAGTCGGTTATATATGATATAGCTGGATTATTGAATCAAGTGTTGATTTAATAATCTAATGTATAATTATATATATATTTGACATATTAATTTACATTAACTAGTATTAGCTCACTTAAGATTTCTTTTCTCACTTGATTGTGCATTAGCATATATATGATATATATTAGTATACATTATTTTATGTCATGCTAGATGCCACATGCAACATGGGTGTATGAGACTCACACCATACTTATAATAATGTGAGGGTTTTATTTATTTAAAGTAAATCAAAATTGGTTGGAAATTGCCACATGGTTGAAGCTTGTAGAAGCTTGTGGAACCATTGACCAAGTCAACTCTTTTTGTTTTTCTTGTAGATATTTATTAACCCAACCATTATTGTAACCCATGGTTTATTCTCTACATGGGTTAGTGTATGACACTAACTCACCCATGGTTGTTATTCTCACCTCATTAGTTTATTCTTGACTAGTTTCATTTTTCATGGTTGCTTTCTTCATCTCTTTCTTCAAGCTTTCTAGCTCCATGAAACATGAAGAAAAATTGTAAGAAAATAAAATCTAAAGTGAGCCCATTTTCTACTTCATCATCCTCTACTACTTGCCATTTAGTTTAGGGTGTTCTCTTCACAAAGTTCATCACCTAGTGAAGAGGTAGCTTGGGTTTGAGTCTTCTCGACGTAGATCGTCTTCGGCCTCGAAGACTTCGAGCAAGGTTGTTCATTTCTCCAAGGGAACCCATGCTAGAGTTCAGGAGATCGACACTCGCAGCAAAGGGACTACTGCATGAAGCTTTAAAAGTGAAGGACCGGTCTACAAAGGTTGTATTTCTCATTCACTTAGTGTAATGTTAGATTACATGTTTCATTTCGTCTATTTACTTTAGCTAGATCCTTGTTAATGGTTCTTTACCACTCTTGATTATTTTAATTTGGCATGGTAGTTGCTGTGAAAACCCAGTAGGGTGCTAAGGAATCCTAAGAGTGGTATCAGAGCCCGGCTAGAGTATTAGACGATATTTATTAGATTACGAAACCGAAACTACTCCGAAACTTGCAACGCAAAATTCCAGTTTCTGTCGAATTTAAAATGGCTTCTAAATTTTTTTAAACAAGTGCATAATGTTGTATGAGATATGACATGAACACATATGAAATTTGAGCCTATTTCCTTGCAAAATGGTCGGCCACTTCCCCACTAAAACCGGCCTGCTCGGCTCTATCAGGGAGTTTTGGCTTAAATTTTTTAGTGTGTTCCAGGGTCTGGGTTTTGGTATTTCAGGCGTTGTTTGTTTTTTCTAAAATTGCATGTGATGTAGCCTTGCTGTAAAAGCAATTCGGAGTGTTTCGTATTTATAGTTTAACATGGTTTCGGGTTTTCACATATTATCTAGCTGAAATTAAAAATTTCAAATGAATGTCAAAAACCCATTTTTCCAAGTTTAAGATATTCGGAAAATCATGCAAGCGATTCTGTGGACCCTCTAGAAGAATGAAACCCTAACTCGACATAATGACCATGGAACAGCTTTCGAACCTTAGGGTTTGGGGCAATTCCGCGGTGCCATTAATGAGGCTTGGGTTTTCCTTTCTACGGCTGGTCCATAGGTGCTGTGGCATAATTCTAGGTATTTATAAACTATGCTCAAGTGTTGATCTCTCGGGGAATTGTGGGACTTTGATTAATCGATCGAAAAGTTTAACTTCGTCCGGATATTTGTGATGGGATACAATACTTGGAATTAACAATATTTGAATTTTATAAATCTAGCAATTTAGTCTCATTTGATTGGTTGCTATGGGATTTTGATGTGATCAAAAGTCCATCACAATCACGTAGCGTACGCGGATACTCGCCGGGTAACTTTACTAGATAGCCACGCCCCATAGCCCCGACCAAGTGACTGTAGGAGAACCCCGTTACCTAAATCATCCGTTCGGGTACTCGCGGCCGCGGTGTTCCGCCTAAGCGCACTTCATCGATGGTATCTGGGGTACGGCCGTCTACTAAAGTTTCCGACAAGCATTCGATCGGGATGTCGGGAATCTTGTTGAATTGCCCGACTTGTTATTGGAAAGTATTTTCAATATCGAGACTAAAATGCGGGGTTTATAATTGTTAGGCATGTGATGTCTAAGGAATTCATATTGTTAGGCAAGAAATCCGGAATATGAGATATTTCAGGTTTGTGATGTCTAAGGTGGTTGCGGATTTCAGTTGTTGTAGTTTTCACTTTCTTTTCTGCGACCGTAAGTGTAATATATGGTGTATCGCCGATTTCGTTGCTATACGTCAATGGCAATTGGGATACGCATATTTATATACGTTGATGACATGTGATGTTATATGTTGCTGTAATATGTTATATTGGATCGTCGTGTTTGAATAGCCGGGGTTTTTTTTATATGAGATGAGAGTTTTTCATTTTCATTCATATATAAACTTGTATGTAATATTCTTTTATTGGGGCACTTCCAGGTTAAGGAAGAAGTCACCATTGATGTATATTATTTACTTTTCCGCATTAGGATAGACCCAAGGAGGGGAGCACAAGTAACCGGGTTCTAGAGTCCAGTGGGAGGCCATCTCGAGGAATCGAGTCCGGGTCTCCTAACTCTAGAATTGGTAGGGTTGCTTGTTGGATATGGTGCCCTCAGAGTCAATTATTGGATCGCAGGCACGTGATTGCAATGATTGAGGAAGGACCTATACCGGTAGGACAGTCTTACTCAAGATTATAGTATGCTATCTGGTTTATCTTTATCATTGTGTACATGCTTTAGGTGACATTACAGGTCACTATTGCACGTTGGTAGAGCCCTTAGTATTCTTGCTTGACGGCGAGCAGTATGATGGCGATCATATACATGGGAGCTGGGGGTCTATAAGCACATCCTTAAAGTGTCCCTAGTCATGGGAGTTTCGAGGCTAGGCATCGATACTCCATTAGTAGACTAGTGTATACAGTCGAGACCCCGACGAGGGGCGGTGGCCGGTCTCACAAGCCATTGGTGTCAGTTGGTTCACCTAAGATGTATACAGGTGCTCATTGGGTTATGAGTACACCGGACAGGACTCGCCGGGAACATGCTAGTGGGTATTATACCTGACGTCAGATAGCAGTTCCCTGGTGACATGTGTACAGGTTAGTTCATCGACCTGAGATCGTCATTTGTCTCGTGTGAGTTCCCACTGTGCTTTGATTACTACCCTACCACGGCTCAAAGGAGTCGTGCAAACAGGTTTTAGTTGGGTACAACCCCGAGCCACATAGAGACAGTGAGCGGATTGGCAGGGGTTTCGTCTCTCCCGGTATTGGGGTGAGATCGCGCTGTGTCTAGGAGAGCCATTACACGAAGTCCTTGGCCAAGACAGGAGATTTACTGGTAGGTATTCTAGTAGTATCTCAGGGTGTTCTGGGCTACACTCCGACACGACTTGTACCGCTTTTGGGGGTCTGACTTTTACCAACCCCCTAGGCCCGACATGCGATACTCATAGACGAACGGACCGGACTGTACGGATATTGTCACTGATAGGCTCAGTAGGGTGTCAGGATGAGTTCGCTCATCGACCTCCCTTTTGGTCAATACCTGGTAGCCCGTTACGTACGGCTAGTACCACTGACGTGCTAGTGGTTAAATCCACAGCCAAAGTATTGACGAGTCTTTAGAGTCCCCCACAGACAGTTTCTCAAGTCTCGGGCGAAACGTTGTAGAGTCTGTATGATATATGGCAGGGTTCGATCATATACGTGCAGTAGTGCACGGATCATGATCGGGCGGATCATACTAGTGGGCTTTGGTTTAAGCCGGATCCTAGTATTAGATTTGTTGGATTACTTTAGTCTCATCGCATTCGCATTCAGTCGGAATGCGGATGCAGGTATGTATATACAGGTGAGGGGTATCCTTGTGATCCGTCACGAGTTTATTTTAGATGTTGCCGTATCTTTTTATTGTTGTAAACATTTGGATTAATGTTTACAAATGGAAATTGTGAGCTTAAGTCATCATGAAGAGCATTTAATGTGGCATGTGCATGTTTAGTGACTCATGGTCTCTTTCTTTGTGCATATGTCACATTATTGATTGATTAGAGTGTTGAAATGATAAGAGGAAAGAGAGAGGGCAGCCATATTAGTGATGTTAGCTCTTGTATTATTTCATCTCACTCTCATTTTATCATACAACACATAAGAAAAAGAAAGCCTCTTCTTCTTCTTCTTCTTCCTCTAGCTCACAACCTCTATTGATGGCATCATCTCCAACCTCCATCCATACACTCTCATGTGTTGAGAATCAATGGATGCTTGAGACAAAGTGATCACACACATTCTCTACATCACCTTGGACACGTCGGCTAGCAAACTTTGTGTTCGAGTTGCTTCGGACGAAGCGGGAGCCCGTAAAAGGATTCGAAGATGTGGTGCCCTTTCCGATGAGGAGACCGGAGATCGGAGATGCCCCGAGGAGCTTGGGTTGGTGGCCAATGACCGAAGGACACGGATCGACCGGTATAACTTTTCTAACCCTTCTCTAATTTCCTAGTTATAGGTTAATGGTTCGATCCGGGATTAAAGTCTGTGATAGCGCCGGTTTCAGGTTTAGAAAAGTTTTCGTTTCCGCATTTTGGCCTCGGATCGATGGCCGGGGCGCTACCGTAGACTTACATGGTATCAGAGCCATGCCATTAACCTTTACTAGCTTGCTCTAAAGTGTTTAAAATATCGATCGAACGAAATTTCCAAAACCGCGATTCCAATTTATGCAGTTTTTGTCGATTTCTTTTTGTCGTCGAAAAATTATTTTGAGTATTGCAGAAAATCAGGCAGGCTTTTTTAAGACATATGTGAAAATTTGGTAGCATGATGCCACAGTTACACAGCGGAACCGCGGCAATAACCCTGTTTTGGCCGCGGTTCCGCCGCCATTTTTGTCCTCTCTGCACCAAATTTTCTACAGTGGTCTTAAACTTGGAATTGGGGTTTCTGGAATATTTTGTTTGGGCCCAGATTTGTTAGAGTACTGGATTTGTGCTTGGGGCCCACTTCGGGAGATTTTGTCGATCGAATATTTTAAATACGTTAGTTTACTGTACTTATATTATATCTGCGACCGTGAATGTCATTTGATCGGTAAATCTTGTCTAATTGCTATAGCTCTTTTAGACGGATTTGCGAACGTGACATTCACGTTGATGTTCTGTGTTGTGCTGTGATGTTGCGGATTTGTCGTGGTGGATAGCCTGGATGCAATGGCAGTACAGTTTGGTTGTATTTGTACATTTGATATTGCGGGGCGAGCATCCGACATGTGGACTTCCGTCACTGCCTGTTTGTATATTATTCTTTTGGGGCACGACCGGGCTGAGGTCGATGTACCCATTGGATATATATTTTACTTTCTGTACTAGGATTACCCCACGGTGGGGTGCACGGATCGCCGGGTTCTAGAAGGCAACGGGCCCGCATCTCATGGCTTTGAGACGAAGGGGGCTTCACTCTAGAATTGGCGGGCTATTCGCCGCACTCGTAGAGGGTACAGGTTGACCCAAGGAGGGGTGCTCAAGTTACCGGATTCCGTGAAGTGCTGGGTGGTCCATTCACTTTGCTGTAGGGGGCTGCCTCGTTTCAAGTTTTGGCGGGTAACTTGCCGCACCCATAGGGGTCTAGGATTTCATTGCACAGGCTATCCACACAACCAGGGGAATGTCGGGTTTCACTTGCGGCTCAAAGGAAACCCGGGGATCCCAGATTATCTGTATTGTTCTGTGATGCTTATTACATTTCTGTGATGTTGCATTTTATCATGCCTGGAGCGATTATTATATATTGATATATATATACTAGTAGATATTGTATATGTTTTACACCCGCGCTAGTCCAGTCCCCTCTCTGTCGTTAGTTAAGTAATCTAACGGGTGATGATGGGACCCAGTGGCGAATGCGGATGGAATATACGTACATCATATTTTCGTTCTTTTGTGGTGTGATTAAATGATGGGACAGCATTGATTCGGATCAATGTAAGCTAAACAAACCTATTCTGATGTTGTTGGAACAATTTTCAAAAAGCTGTTATTACAAGGACGTTCTTTTTTGTTTTGCACAGTGGTATTCAGTTATGAATATCCAGCACCTCAGTCGATGAGGCAAGGGCCGAGATCCCTTCACCGGGAGTGACCCCTTGGAAAGAAGTTTGCGTCAGGGTAATAACTTTATTATAGCCGATTGCCTTTTTGCTTTGCACAGCGGTATTCAGTTGGAATATCCTGCACCTCATTCTACGGGGAAAGAGCCGAGATCATTTCACCAGGAGTGCCCTCTTTAGCAAAGGTTTTCACCACTATATTTTTATAAAAAGCTATCAGGTTCCTTCAATGATATCGAGTTCATTACGTGAAAGGTTTTTCGCCAAAAACCATTCGTAGCCCTCCGTCATTTCAGACGGGTAGTACTTAGTATTCATGCTATGTTTGTTGGCCTTTGTCATGGTATAGTGTATGGTAGCTATTTGTTACTTTTCTGCTGCATATATAGATGCGTTGGTTTGGGACAGTCGTACTGCTTTGTAGGCCAAAGTCAAGGGTAGGTACGGGTGGGTTCAAATTAACCTGGAAAATGACGGGTAGAACTTGACATGTGACTTATAATTTGTTGACCTTCATCAAGGTCATAAGAGCATGGGGTAAAAATCACATCCGGAGTTTCTAAAGAAACTGAAACTTGCCAGATATGCGCATACCTTCTGAAGTATGATAACGTGAGTGGATTCCATCACGTTATCATGCGATGATAGTTGGATCCCGATTCCCACTGATGAGTTGGTTTACTCCTCAGGTGATCCCGACTAATTCTTCTTTCAGGTTTGGAGGAGAATTTGAGGTTACAGTGGGAGGTTTCCTGATTAGATAAATTGATAACCATTCTGATTTAGGTTAAAGTGTACACAGAGTGTTTCTTTTCTCTCTCTCTCTTTGGAAGCGACCATGGCCCGATCCTAGACTATGACTCAGTGACCAAGTTAACCGAAACTTCTTAAAACACTGGCTTTTGGATTGTCAGAGTTGCATACCTCATTGCCACTCATACTTTTACCCTTTTCTCCAGAACACCCCGTATTACTACGAACATCCACTTCCATTGGATAAAACCATTGTATGGTTACTCGAAGGAACTTGTTCCACATTCGAGGATGGTTTCTGGTTCTGGAGAAAATGAATAGGACTATTCAGTTGTCTTTTCCTTTTACCTTCTCTCAGGTTGCGAGTGCTCCTTGGATTAGAACGGTACACCTGTTACGCTAATTGGATATTCTTCATCCAAACCATAGGCAGCTGCCGAACGGTACGGAATGAAGAAAACCATTTAGCCTAAAAGGTGTACAGAAGGTATTAAGTAAAGACAAATAAAGGGATTAGTAAGAGGGTAAAGTAAATTGCGACTGCTGTTCACGACCAAACCAAGTATTTTATCGCCACTCCTGCTTCACCTTTGTATTTCTCCGGAACACCCCGTATCACTACGAAGATCCACAGTTTATTGGATACTCCATCGTATGGTTATATACGAACTCGAAGGGACTTGTTCCAGTTCGGGGATGGATTCTGGTTCAGGAGAAATAAGGAATGAGGTTTATTCAGTTGCCTTTTATCTTTACCTTCTCTCGGGTTGCGAGTGCTCCTAGGATTAGGACAATACACCTATTACGCTTATTGGATAGTTTTCTTCTAAACCATAGGCTGGTGCCTAACGGTAGGGAAGGAAGAAAACCATTTAGTCTAAAGGGGTGTACAGAAGGTAATGACTAAAGACATATAAAGGGATTTGGAGAGATGGCAAAGAAATATACAGTTACATTTGTGAATCTGATAATGGAAGAGGCATTACTAAGAATACCCGGATACCCCTTCGAAACGTTTACATGTTTCAGTTTCACTGTGTATTGTTAAAAGAAAACTGATTTCCCAATTAGCCCTTGCTCCACGGTATGTATTTACCAGGTTTGATTCTCACATCTGTATAGTTTTACAGATGATGAGTGGGAGTAAGTTATTGGGAATTGGGTGATCATCCTCATTATATCAGGATTCGTTGTAATTGGTGATATTTGAGGAACTCGCCTAGTTTGTTTGCCGGACGGCAAATATTTGGTTTTGAATATCCGTTGTTATGCACCAATTTCAAATTGATATATCTGTAGGTTTATTTTTATAAAGTGAGATATAACTTTTTGAAATTATGTTTATGACATTTACCTATATCAGTGGATGGTTAGGTAAGGAGCATTAAACAGCGGTGTAATTCTTCTTAACCATATGTACAGTTTTCAACCTACGACGCACAGGGTTTGAGTTATTCAACTCAGCGGACTTATACAAAGTATATTGTATGTTGTCCTCTGTCCATTTGGACAGAGGGGTTGGTACTCGTACTATATTCTGTTTACTTGTGACTTCTCTAGTTCTTAGACATGTGTTTCATAGAAATGCATGGTCTAAGTTTTGAGAAGTTATAGGTATAAGAGTAAAGTAGAGAACCACGTGTTGCAAGTATCAGGATTCTTCAAGGTAATCGAAGATGTAGATACTTGTGTATGGTATTCAATTGATAGTAATGATTATGAGAACTTGCTTCTCTTTCAGGTTACTCATATCTGGATGTACTCCTAAGTTGAGTAATGCCGATCGACCTCTCTCCATTTAGTTGACATGCACTGGAGACAGCTGCATGATTTGAATCTGGTTCCAATTAAATCAGTGCCTCTGTTTCTATATTAGATATAGAATAGTTCATACCTTAACAATGTTAAGGTACGGGGAGTTGTCCGGCTTATGCTTAAAACCAGACTCTAGATAACTTAAAGCACGTTTTTGTAATGGCTGTTTGTGGGTTGACCCGGGCTATGACGAGGGTTGACTTTCTACCATCTGGAAGATCAATAGTGATATTGTTCTTGACTCGCCACAATTTTAGTAAAATGGATATTTTTTTCAGAAAACAGTAGTGGTAGTATGGTAGAACTGGAAGTGATTCCAGAACCGCAAACGATTACTGAAAATTTAATAGGACCTAAAAATTCAATCTGGTTTGACATTCCATTAGCCACTCCGCAGATATGGTGGGTAACCTCAGGCACACGAGAGGTACTCCGGTAGCCTCAAGGACAGTGACAGGGAGGTTCTTGTTTACCCAGACTTGACACTACTGTTGTTCCAGGCCATGAGACCCGGCAGGAGGATGAGTATAACGTCGTTCTAAACTAGCTCTAGAAGTGTACGTGTATATGACTCTGCCAGAGGGTTGTCGTAGTCAGTGGGAGCAGCGGAAGCATAGTGGACAAGGAGCTTATGTCTATGGACTAAAGCAGATATAGCGGAGAGAGATCATCTATTTCTGATGTGACAGTCATAGATTTGACTTCATCAGAATAGTGGATGGATCTGTTAAGAAGGTTGTAGGGTGTGATGTCTTGGTACATGGATGATATACACAGAGTAGGAAGTGAAATTCCTATACTACGATCGGTTATACTTTGGTTGTCACACAGTGGTTTCTCCACAAAGGACATGGATTTTATATCAGACATTCTGGTTACTAGATCTATGGTTTTAGATCTAGATTTAGCTAGTTTCCCAATCTGGGTACTCAGACAGCATTCTAAAGGTGTTTTAGAATGGACGACTCCTGGCACGGTAGTATACCTGCAGGTGATGGAGTCACCCTCTCTAAAGGTGTCTTACAGACTAAAGGGGAGAGGGATGTGCATGCTTGACATATCACTTGCTTAGGCAATTGAGTCAATCATGAGATGTTAAGTACCACACCAGATGTCGTTTTTGCACTAGCTGCTATAAGTTCAGATATTAATCTAATCTTGGAGAAACGTTCGGAAGCAGCTTTAGAACATAAGTGGATGTTCTATTGATATGATAACAATAGCCACTTTTAGGAGACGGTTATCATTCCATGCTTCCAAGGTGACCGGAATGACAGAGTGGCTGTCAGAGTTGTAGTTTTCCCTCTGACGAGGGGCAGTGGTTTGGACAGGTGATCCAAGCGGACACTGAGGGAGGCATGACACAGGATACTGATTAATTTCAGTTGACGATACAGTCTAAGAAGTTTGGATTTGGAGTTCATTTATGAATTAGGTCCCATCAGATATCCAAAAATATTCTTAGACAGGTATTGCTCATTTCGGGAGATGGCTTTCTCTGCGAACTTGAGATAAAGAGAGACATAGAAAGAAACATTAATGTGGATCCACTCACTGAGGCTATTCCTCGAATGCAATAGTTTCACAGACGGGCTTTGTGAAACTGATTAGTAGAGGAGTTGGGTGTTCGGCATCACACGGGCTGTGAGTATGCGACATCGCAATAATTAGCCTTGAGTGCAAGTGGTAGATTGTTGGATATAATGCCCTCAGAATCAATTATTGGATCGCAGGCACGTGATTGCAATGATTGAGGGAGGACCTATACCGGTAGGACAGTCTTACTCAAGATGATAGTATGCTATCTGGTTTATCTTTATCATCGTGTACATGCTTTAGGTGACATTATAGGTCATTATTGCACGTTGGTAGAGTCCTTAGGATTCTTGCTTAACGGCCAGCAGTATGATGACGATCATATACATGGGAGCTGGGGTCTATAAGCACATCCTTAAAATGTCCCTAGTCGTGGGAGTTTCGAGACTGGGCATCGATACTCCATTTGTAGACTAGTGTATACATTCGAGACCCCGATGAGGGGCGGTGGCCGGTCTCACAAGCCATTGGTGTCAGTTGGTTCACCGAAGATGTATACAGGTGCTCATTGGGTTATGAGTACACCGGACATGACTCGCCGGAAACATGCTAGTGGGTATTATACCTGACGTCAGATAGCAGTTCCCTGATGACATGTGTACAGGTTAGTTCATCGACCTGAGATCGTCATTTGTCTCGTGTGAGTTCCCACTGTGCTTTGATTACTACCTTACCACGGCTCAAAGGAGTCGTGCAAAGAGGTTTTAGTTGGGTACAGTCCCGAGCCACATGGAGGCAGTGAGCGGATTGGCAGGGGTTTCGTATCTCCCAGTATTGGGGGTGAGATCGCGCTGTGTCTAGGAGAGCCATTACACGAAGTCCTTGGCCAAGGCAGGAGATTTACTGGTAGGTATTCTAGTAGTATCTCAGGGTGTTCTGGGCTACACACCGACACGACTTGTACCGCTTTTGGGGATCTGACTTTTACCAACCCCCTAGGCCCGACATGCGATACTCATAGACGAACGGACCGGACTGTACGGATATTCTCACTGACAGGCTCAGTAGGGTGTCAAGATGAGTTCGCTCATCGACCTCCCTTTTGGTCAATACCTGGTAGCCCGTTACGTACGGCTAGTACCACTGACGTGCTAGTGGTTAAATCCACAGCCAAAGTATTGACGAGTCTTTAGAGTCCCCCACAGACAGTTTCTCAAGTCTCGGGCAAAACGTTGTAGAGGCCGTATGATATATGGCTGGGTTCGATCATATACGTGCAGTAGTGCACGGATCATGATCGGGCGGATCATACTAGTAGGTTTTGGTTTAAGCCGGATCCTAGTATTAGATTTGTTGGATTATTTTAGTCTCATCGCATTCGCATTCAGTCGGAATGCGGATGCAGGTATGTATATACAGGTGAGGGGTATCCTTGTGATCCGTCACGAGTTTACTTTAGATGTTGCCGTATCTTTTTATTATTGTAAACATTTGGATTAATGTTTACAAATGGAAATTGTGAGCTTAAGTCATCATGAAGAGCATTTAATGTGGCATGTGCATGTTTAGTGACTCATGGTCTCTTTCTTTGTGCATATGTCACATTATTGATTGATTAGAGTGTTGAAATGATAAGAGGAAAGAGAGAGGGCAGCCATATTAGTGAGGTTAGCTCTTGTATTATTCATCTCACTCTCATTTTATCATACAACACATAAGAAAAAGAAAGCCTCTTCTTCTTCTTCTTCCTCTAGCTCACAGCCTCCATTGATGGCATCATCTCCAACCTCCATCCATACACTCTTATGTATTGAGAATCAATGGATGCTTGAGACAAAGTGATCACACACATTCTCTACATCACCTTGGACACGTCGGCTAGCAAACTTCGTGTCCGAGTTGTTTCGGACGAAGCGGGAGCCCGTAAAAGGATTTGAAGATGTGGTGCCCTTTCCGACGAGGAGACCGGAGATCGGAGATGCCGCGAGGAGCTTGGGTTGGTGGCCAAAGACTGAAGGACACAGATCGACCGGTATAGCTTTTCTAACCCTTCTCTAGTTTGCTAGTTATAGGTTAATGGTTTGATCCGGGATTAAAGTCTGCGATAGCGCCGGTTTCAAGTTTAGAAAAAGTTTTCGTTTCCGCATTTTGGCCTCGGATCGACGGCCGGGGCGCTACCGTAGACTTACATTGCTTGCCACTCTCGTAGGGGTCTTGGGATATGGGATTAGTTATTCATCATGACCGTGGAATCCGTGTTTTATACTGGCTTAAATTAAAACCCGGAAATCCTAGTATATCCAATATTTCATATGTTGTCTTCTGCTGCTGCTGATATTCTGTGATGTGATCACTTTATATTCTGAGATGGAAACATTATATAATATATATGATATATTATAGACGTTGCTTATGTTTTTCACCCGTGCTAGCCCTGCCCCGCCCTGCCATTAGCTACCTAACCTAACGGTACACGACGGGACTTCATGGCGAATGCAGACGGCAAAAGCGTACGTTGTATTTATCTGTGATGTTTAGGTAACTTAAATGATGGGACATTCATTAATGAGATTAATGAAGGAAAATAAACCTAAAGATGTTGTGGAATCGAATTTTCAAAAATAGGTAGCTCTAGTTATTGTTTTGCATAGCGGTATTCCTTGTAGAATATCCTGCACCTCATTCGATGAGGAAAGAGCCGAGATCCCTTCACCGGGAGTGACCTCTTTAGCCATAAAGAGCCGAGTATCCGCGTACGCTACGTGATTATGACGGACTTTGATCGCATCAAAATCCCATGGCAACCAATCATCTGAGACTAAATTGCTAGATTTATAACATTCAAAATTAGTTATCTCATAACTACTTGTGGATTCCAAATATTGTATCACATTCCAGATAAATAGACAATGTTAAACTTTCCGATCGAATAAACAAACACTCAAGATTTCCCAAATAGCTCAACACTTGAGCAGAGTTCAAAAAGTATCCATCACATGCCACAGTACCAGTGGTCCAACCGTAGAAGGGTCAAGCCAACGCCTCACATGTGGCAATGCCGTACTGCCACAAACCCTAAGGTTTAGAGACGGTTCAGACGGTCACATAATCTAGTTAAGGTCTGTTGTCTTCTAGAGGGTCCACCGCGTTACTTGCACGATTTTCCGAAAGTTTCAAACTCGAGAAAAAATCCAACTTTTGAAAATTTTCCGACAGGGGAAAAAGTGAGTTATTGATATCCGTTCGAACTTTTTAACAGGTTCTAAAATTATCCGGAAAAACTTAAACGAAGTTAAATTATCCGATTGAATCAACGAGTCCCCAATACAACCCAGAAAACTCAACACTTGATTATAATTAAAAATTCCCAGAAGAATCAGGAAGTACCTACGGTTATTACTGTGCAAAAAACTAACCCTAACTCCACTGTATGGCCGCGGAGCCGCCGCGCAAGCCATGGTACGGCCGCGGTTCCGCGGCGCTTTAATGAGATTAGTGGCACGTGTTGCACAGTAATTCTTGTATTTCCCTGCTGGTTTTTTAAAGTATTTTTAATGCAAAAAAAATCACATTTTGAAAAAATTTCCAGAAACTAGGGTTTTACGGGTATTCGGAGTTCGATCGGACTTTAAACTTCGCCTAAAACTCTAGCTTGGCTCTGATACCACTGCAGGGTTACTAGGCACAATCACAAGGGTCTATAAGGCATCAACCATGCCCGATTTAAAATTTAGACGTGCCGAACAACCCTAACCAAGATCTTTAAACTAGAGATTAGGCGAAACAAAGCATGTTAAACACATTAACACTAAGAGTTTGGGATTACAACCTTTGTAGTCCGGTCCTTCACTTCTAAAGCTCCGTGTTGAGGTCCCTTCGCTGCGATCATCATGTTTCCGGACTCTAGAGAGGCTCCACGAAGAGAAAGATGCAAGCTTGCTTCCGATCTTCGATAACTAAGATGATCTACCTTGAAGTTTCTTTAACACAAGCTCTCACTCACTAAATGAAGTGAACACCCTAATCTAAATGGCTAGAATAGATTAGGATGATGAAGTAGGATTTATGCTCTCATTTATTTTCTATTTCTCACACTAAATCATCACATAATGAAAACCTAGAAAGCTTTTTCAAAGCTCAAGGAAGAAGAAGAAGAATAGTAATCTTTTTATGATGAATAATGAAATTATTGTGAGGTTAGAAATGCAACCATGGTTCAAGTGAGAAGACTTAACCATTGTAGAGAGTTTACCGTGGTCAAGAGTTTGGGCTGGGTTAAGGAAATATCAACAAAATATCTTTAACAAATATCTTTGCTTAAAACAAAAGCATAGCTTCTAGAAACTTCTAGAAAAGCTTAACCCAAATCAAACCCTAACCATGTTTAATCTCCACTAAACATGTTGCATTAATAACCTTAACATGTTACAATATTATTTATCACATATACAATATTTATTGTAACAAAATAAAATAATACAATTAACATATATCGTATATATATCAATATATTACCCGAGTGAGAAAAAGAATCTTTTAGTGAGCTTATATCAGTTAATGTAATTTAATATATCAAATATATAATTATACATTAAACTATCGAATCAACACTTGATCCGATAATCCGGCTATTTCACAAATAACCGACTAATATTATCTGTATCAGTTCATCGAATCAACACTTGATCCAATGACCCGGCTATATCACATATACCCGGCCGATATCTCATATCACGAGAATCTAATATGGTATCACATACACGTATTATTCTCGGTCCTGCACATATCATATATGTGCTCCTACTCCGTTTTGCCTGAGCTAAGAAACCTCTGTGTAGGACTCTTAAGAATCGTCAATACGCCGGCAGTAGGTGATGATCATATCAAACACCCACAAGCTGCAAGCGGTCAGCTAAACGTAATAGCCACCCAGGTATTGAGCGATCAGAAGATCAACAAGCAAGCCTGTACTTTCTCCCGCGAATCCAGTCAGTAACACTCCCGTACAGTCCGGTCTCTTCGTCTGATATGTCGCATATCTCGCCTAGGGGTGGTAAACGTCAGACCCCAGTAGCTTGATAAGTCGTGTCGATATGAGGTCTATAACAGTTTGAGAAACAACTGATACCACTTACCAGTAAATCTCAGCAACCCTGGCCAGGGAGTTCTAGTTATAGCCAATCGAACACAGCGCAACATCAACTCCCTATACTGGGAGAGACGAATCCCCTCCTATCGCTCATTGCTTCTATGTGATTCGGGACTGTACCCAAAAGCTACCTTTTTGCACGCCCTCTCGGACGTTGTATGATGGAAATCAAAGCACAGTGGGAATCACACAAGACTCTATGACGATCTCGGGTCTATAGACTACTCTGTACCAGTGTCACCAGAGAACTGCCATCTAACGTGGTGTATAATACCATCTGAGAGTTTTCGGCGAGTCCGTCCAGTGTACCGAGTCTCTACTGAGCACCCGTACACCATCCTTGATGTCAAACACCGATGGATATGGGATCATCCATCGCCCATCATATGGGTCAAGATGCGTATACGCTAGTCTACTCTAGTGTATCGATGCCCTGTCTCGATACACCCTCGACTAGGGACAGTTATAGGATGTACTCGTCGACTACCGTGGCCCCACTAGTATGATCTCATCATAGTCCTAGTAGTCGAGTACATATCCTAAGGGCTTTATCAACATGTAACATAGAGACAATCAGAGTACACGTTAAGATAAAGTACAACCATATAGCATACTATCATGTCGAGCAAGAAAGTCCTCCCTATATATGTCCAAGCATCCATTACAATATACATCATATGTACAGTAATGGCCTCTAGGGTATGCATATAACTAACAATCTCCCACTTGCACTAGGGCCATCTGTTGTGGTATCACATACCCAACAATTAGCTGTGGTTGAAGTATTTCATACTCAACCATCCCATAACAGTCTCTACTGGGAAAAAGGCCTTTGTGAGTGGATCCGCGCTGTTGTCCTCTGTGTCTACTCTCCTAACCTCGATCTTCCTGGAGATCAACCATCTCCATGATCAGGTGATACTGCCTAAGAATTATATCTAGATTTCAGATGGGACGGGGGTTCCTAGGCCAAAGCCATAACTCCATTGTCACACAATGGTTGGAACGAAGTTCATCTCATGAACTTATATATATCCAAACCGTCTCTTTGGTAGCATCCTTGGTAACGATGTATCTTGTCTTTGATCGTCTAGTAAGTCACGGTATCTAGCTTGGAACTCTTCCAACATACCGTCCCTCCACTGAGGGTAAAGACAATGCCTACGACTGACATTCAGTCGTCCTTATCACCCTGGAACTTTTCCAGTGATTCTTCCCAGGATCAATTGATACCATCTCACTACAACTAGTGAGAATCCTAACATCCATTTAGATCTATCTCATAGATCCATAACCCAGAATTTAGGAGGTATCACCTTGATCCTATATGGAGAATCTTTGTGATAAGCGGATATTGACCGAGCGTAGCATAGGAAACTCCTTCCCTATCAAGAGTATGTCATCCACGTACTCTACGAGGATCACTACCATACTCCCTACTACCTTTTTGTATATACAAGGTTCATCTACCATTTTGATAAAGTCAAACTCTTTGACTACCACATCAAAACAGATGTTCCAACTCCGCGATACCTAATTTATCACATAAAATATCTTGCACACGTTTCCGCTGCTCCCACTGTCTACGAAGCCCTCTGGCTATGTACTTATAAACGCTCTCTTCCAAATCAACATTTAGAAAAGCAGTTATGACACCCAACCGCCAGATATCGTAGTCATGGTATGTAGCCGTGGCAAGTAGGATCTGGATGGACTTAAGCATAGATTTGAAAGTCTCAACTTTTCCATGTACACCAAGTAATCTTCTCAAGATATACTTGCTCCTGATGGGGATTTAACCCTTCAAATAAAGCAACCAAAGTCCATAGTTTGTTGGTGTATAAGGATTCCATCTCAGATTGCTAAGCATCCAGCCATTCTTACAGAGTCCCACTCTTGATGACCAGCTCGAAACTAGTTGGGTCATCATCTCATGATGCAATCCTCGCTCCCACTGTCATAGAAAAACCGAAGTATCTCTCAGGTGGGTGAGGAACCCTTCTAGATTGGCGGAGAGGCTGAGGTTCGTTAGAATCTATTGAATCCTTTGGTTCTACCAAATTATCAGCTGCAGTTTGTATAGCTGGAACTCTTTCCAGTTCTACCTCATGACCAATAATTTCTTCACAAGAAATTCCCCTTCACAAAGGTGGTATGTTGAGAAACAAAACATCTTTTGTTTCTCAGTCTGGTAGAAGATATTCCCTTGCGTATGCTTGGGATATCCAACAAACTTCTACAGAACAGACTTTGCCTTGAGCTTGTCCGGATTATGCTTTTAGACATAGGCTGGATAACCCCAAATCGTAACATACTTAAGATATGGGCTCTTCCCATTCCATATCACATATGAAGTGGTAGGCAGCTGATTTGATTTGAACCCTATTCAATAGGTATGCAGCTTTTCAAGTGCATAACTCCTAAAAGGAAATAGGAAACTCGGTAGTACTCATCATAGAGCGCACCATATCTAATAGGGTGTGATTGCTCCGCCCCGATACACCGACGTGCTGTGATGTATACGGAGGAGTAATGCTGAGAGAGAATCTCATTCTCCTTTAGAATAGTCCAGGAATCCCGTGCTCAAGTATTCTCCTCCTTGATCACATCAAAGGACACAATACTTATACCCATTTTTGGTTCTTTACTTCTATCTTATATTCATTGAATTTCTCAAAAGTTCCAGACTTGTGTTTCAACAGGAACATATGTCCGAATCTTGAGAGATAATCAGTGAATGTAATGAAGTACAAAGAACCGGTCTTGGCTTGTGTAGACAGGGGACTTTCATACATCAGCATGTATCAATCCCAAGAGTTCACTAACTCTTTCTCTGTTTCCAATAAACGGAGCTGTGGTCATCTTATCTTTGTGACATGACCGGCAAGTTTCACAAGATGTAAATTCAAACTAATTTAAATATGCATCTTTATGTAACTTCAGCTAGTCTGGTCGCATTGATATGACCTAGTCTACAATGCCTCAAGAAAGATCCATTCATTTCTGAACTCTTCCTCTTGTGTGTGTTCTGTACGTTAAAAACTGTAGTTTGATTTAGAACATCTATGCTTTTAGATAACGTGCCTGAACCGATCAACTCTTGATACAGGAAATGTTCAAAACATTATCCAACAATACAAAATTATATCCTTCTTTACTAATAAAGAGACTGATATGATGTTGTATATCAGGTTCGATATCTAATAACATTCGTTCAGAATCAATGTATTTGTTAATACAGGGTGATAACTACCAACAGACTTAGCTGCAACATTTGCACGTTTTCTATCTCATGAAATTTATCACCCGTTCTCAGTTCTCTACCTATCTATAGCCCATGTAACAAATTGCATTTGCGGGATCCTGATCCGGTATCAAATACCCAGGACGTAAAGGATATTGAGAAACAGTTCTGTGTAATGAACACACCCGAAGATGATGCATCAGTATACACTTTCTTCGTTTGGGTGGTACGGGAATTCTGGTAATCCCCTATTTCCTGCTCTGTCTTATAACAATTATAAAATGGAGCGGGACCAACGTTCCCTAGCGCAGTATAACAAGCGGGTTCGGTCAAATACATCCGTATTATTATCTTGATTAAGGCGTGACATAGTCGTAACCAGGAGAGAGAGAGAAAAGAAAACACTCAGCGTGCGCTTTTACAAGATTAGATTGGTTATCAATTTATCTAATTAGGATGGCTCCCACTGTTTTAGTCAAATCTTCCTTCAACCCCTAAAAGGAAAGACCAGCCGGGATTAATTACACCCTACAAGTTTTCCAATCTTTCAGCCAGGCCAGTGCCGGTAGTTTGAGGAAGGTTCCCCGCGCTTTCGTACGGACCTAATTAAAATAAACCTCGTTTTCCCAGGGGCGTAACCCCGTTAACACCTTTCTAGACACCTACTTGATCGGCTAATTGTAATGTGTAAAACTCTCCCAGGAGTAACTCTTACTCGCAGTGGGTATCGGGATCCAACTATCTCATAGAAGGTATGCAATCTCATTGCAAATTTCAACACTTGAAATTCCCAATAATATTTTACCCCTAGCAGTTATATGACCTTAACATGGTCAATAAATCATAAGTGCTAGTCAAGTTCAACCCGTCATTTCCCGATTGAATTAAACCCACCCGCACGACCCTTAACATGGTCAACAAAGTCGCATGACTACCCTAATCTAATCGCATCATATGCTTATACAGATAAGCACTAATCAGCTACCGCACACTACGCCTTAACATGGTCAACAAACGTAGCACGAATACTAACTAGTACTTATCTGAAATGATGGGGGGCTATGACAGGTTTTTAAGAAAACCCTTTGCGTAATGAACTTGATATCGTTGTAGAATCGAGTGATTTTAAAATGGAGTGTTTTTGAGGCTTTTCTAGTTTTGCTAAAGAGCTCACTCCCGGTGAAGGGATCGTCGGCTCTTTCCTCATCGAATAAGGTGCAGGATATTTCACAAATACCACTGTGCAAAGCAAAAACTATAGAAGCAATCAAAAGACAAACCGAGTATGTAGCATCTGCTAGTTTCGCTAAAGAGGTCACTCCCGGTGAAGGGATCTCGGCTCTTTCCTTATCAAATAAGGTGCTGGATATTCTACAAGGAACACCGCTATGCAAAGTAAGAACTAGAGCTACCAGTTTTTAAATAAGTTTCTACAACATCTTTAGGTTTCTTTTAATTTCATTAATCTCATTAATGAAGTCCCATTTTAATTTTGCTTCATAAGCATCACATTTGAAACGAAATCTGCAATATAACATATATCTCATATATATAATATAAACATTCATCTCAGGCAGTAATATGATCTCATCACAGAACATTGCAGCAGAAGAAACATGTATGAAATATTGGATATACTAGGATTTCCGTGTTTTATGTGAGCCTGTATAAAGCGCGGATTCCACGGTCGCGATGAATAGCCAAACCCACATCCCTAGACCCCTACGAGAGTGGCAAGCAACACTGCCCATTCTAGGGTTAGGAGACCCGGTCTCGACTCCTCGAGATGGTCTCCCACTGGACCCTAGAACCCGGTTACTTGTACTCCCCGCCTTGGGTCTACCTAATGCGGAAAAGTAAATAATATACAGCGGTGACATCATCCTCAGCCCGGAAGTGCCCCAATAAAAGAATATTACATACAAATGAATTTTACATGAATGAAAATAAAAACTCTCATCTCACATAAAACCCCCGGGCTATTCAAAACGCGACGATCCAATATAACATATCACAGCAATACATAATATCTCATATCATCAATGTAAGAAAGTATGCATATCCCGATTGTCGTTGATGTATAGCAACGAAGCCGGCGATACACCACATACTACGCTTATGGTCACAGAAAAGAAAGTGTAAAACTACAACAGTTGGAATCCGCAACCTCCTTAGACATCTCATGCCTAACCAAATGAATTCCTTAGACATCGCATGCCTAACAATTATAAACCCCGCATTTTAGTCTCGATCTTGAAAACACTTTTCAATATCAAGTCGGGCAATTCAACAAGATTCCCGACATCCTGATCGAATGCTCGTCGCAAACATTAGTAGACGGCCGCACCCCCGGATGTCGTCGACGAAGTGCACTAAGGCGGAACACCGCTGCCGCGAGCACCCGAACGGATACTTTTGGCGACGGGGTTCTCCTACAGTCACTTGGTCGGGGATATGGGGCATGGCTATCTATTAAGTTTACCCGGCGAATATCCGCGTACGCTACATGATTGCGACGGACTTTTGATTGCATCAAAATCCAGTGGCAACCGATCATCTGAGACTAAACTGCTAGATTTATAACATTCAAAATTAGTTATCTCATAACTACTTGTAGATTCCAAATATTGTATCACATTCCAGATAAACAGACAATGTTAAACTTTCCGATCGAATAAACAAACACTCAAGATTTCCCAAATAGCTCAACACTTGAGCGGAGTTCAAAAAGTATCCATCACATGCCACAGTACCAGTGGTCCAGCCGTAGAAGGGTCAAGCCAACGCCTCACATGTGGCAACGCTGTACTGCCACAAACCCTAAGTTTTAGAGGCAGTTCAGAAGGTCACATAATCGAGTTAAGGTTTTGTAGGGTTCCTAGGCACCCTCAAGAGGTCTCACAAGGCATCAACCATGCCAATTTCAAAAAATCTAGGTGCCGAGAAACCTGACTACGGATCGTTGGCTAGAAATCTAGGCGAAAATGAAATCTAGTTAACAACTTAACAAAAAGGAAACGGAAATACAACCTTTGTAGATCCGGTTCTCCACCTCCATAGCTCCGCAATGAAGTCTCCTCGCTGTCCTCATGCAATCCCGGGCTCTAGCGTCGGCTTCATCGGAGAAGAAGCGGGCTAGGTCATCGACGTCGTGCCGAAGATGATCTACGTCGAGGCATCGCTAGATCAAGCTCCAACTTCACCAAGTCAAGAAAACTTGTGAAGGAAACACACTCTACTACTTGGCAAGAGGTAGAGGATGAAGAAATAGGAAGTGGGTAGACTTTAGAATTGGATTTCTCACTCTTTTTCATCAATCACCATTGATGAAATGAAGCTTTCTTCATGAAAGAAGATGAAGAAGAAGAAGAAAGTGTTATGATAAGTTAATTAATATTGAAAAAGAAAATCAATACTTATCATATAATGAACCATGGTCAAGTGTAGAGATTTAATCATTGTTGAAAGGAATGGTTAGGGTTAAGCATGAGACAAAAATGGTCACTAGGTCAAAGCTTCATGAAGCTTCAATATGAAACAAAATTAGCCACCATTTTCTCTTTATGCCTTTTTATTTATTTCCAAAATGAATAAATAGATAAATAAATGAGAAAAGGAAATACAACCCTAATCATAAGTTTAACCATGGTTTAATTCTATACACTTAACCAAGTAAACATGTATCATCAAACATGATACAATCAAGTGCACGAAAGTATATCACATATACAATGTGTACATCCGAGTGAGAATATCCATTTAAAGTGAACCGATACTAGTTAATGCAAAGTAATATATCAAATATATAATTATACATTAAATCATTAAATCAACACTTGATTTAACGATCCGGTCATATCGCATATAACCGACTAGTATCCTATGTATCGGCTTATCGAATCAATACATGATTCGATAACTAGGTTATATCGCATACAACCATGTCGATACATTCATCGCGAGAATAGAATACGGTATCACATACACGCATTATTCTCGGTCCCGCACATATCTCATATGCGCTCCTATTTCGTTTCGCTTGAGCCAGGAAACCTCTGTGTAGGACTCTAAAGACTCGTCAATACGCCGGCAGCAGATGATGATCATATCAAACACCCACAAGCCGCAAGCGGTCTGCTAAACGTAACGGCCACCCGGGTATTGAGCGATCAGAAGATCGACGAGCAAGCCCGCTCACACTCCAGTGAATCCTGTTAGTTATATGTATGCCCTAGAGGCCATTACTGTACATAGGATGTATATTGTAGTGGATGCTGGGACGTATATAAGGAGGACTTTCTTGCTCGACATGATAGTATGCTATCTGGTTGATCTTTACCTTAACGTGTATGCTGATTGTCTCTCTGTTACATGTTGGTAAAGCCCTTAGGATCTGTACTTGACTACCTGGACTATGATGCGGATCATACTAGTGGGGATATGGTAGTCCATAAGTACATCCTTCAAAGTCCCTAGTCGTGGGTGTATCGAGACGGGGCATCGATATACCAGAGTAGACTAGCGTATACCTTCTCGACCCATACAGATGGGCGATGGATGATCCCATATCCATCGGTGTTTGACATCAGAGATGGTATACGGGTGCTCAGTAGAGACTGGGTACACTGGACGGACTCGCCGAGAACTCCCAGATGGTATTATACCTCACGTCAGATGGCAGTTCTCTGGTGACACTGGTACAGAGTAGTCTGTTGACCCGAGATCGTTATAGAGTCTTGTGTGGTTCCCACTGTGCTTTGATTTCCATCTTACCACGTCCAAGAGGGCGTGCAAAACGGTGGTTTTTGGGTACAGTCCCGAGTCACATGGAGGCAATGAGCGATAGGAGGGGATTCGTCTCTCCCGGTATAGGGGGTTGATGTTGCGCTGTGTTCGATTGGCTATAACAGGAAATCCCTGTCCAGGGTTGCAGAGATTTACTGGTAAGTGTTACCAGTAGTTTCTCGAACAGTTATAGACCTCATATCGACACGACTTATCGAGCTATTGGGGTCTGACGTTTACCACCCCTAGGCGAGATATGCGACATATCAGACGATCAGACCGGACTGTACGGTAGTGTTACTGGTCGGATTCACTGGAGTGTGAGCGGGCTTGCTCGTCGATCTTCAGATCGCTCAATACCCGGGTGGCCGTTACGTTTAGCAGACCGCTTGCGGCTTGTGGGTGTTTGATATGATCATCATCTGCTGCCGGCGTATTGACGAGTCTTTAGAGTCCTACACAGAGGTTTCCTGGCTCAAGCGAAACGAAATAGGAGCGCATATGAGATATGTGCGGGACCGAGAATAATGCGTGTATGTGATACCGTATTCCATTCTCGCGATGAATGTGTCGAATGGTTGTATGCGATATAACCTAGTTATCGAATCAAGGATTGATTTGATAAATCGATACATTGGATATTAGCCGGTTATATGCGATATGACCGGATCGTTAAATCAAGTGTTGATTTAATGATTTAATGTATAATTATATATTTGATATATTACTTTGCATTAACTAATATTGGTTCACTTTAGATGGATTTTCTCACTCGGATGTGCGCATTATATATGTGATATGATTTTGTGCATTTGCTTGTATCATGTTTGATGATACATACTTTTTGGTTTGTGTAAAGATTAAACCATGGTTATTTAAATGGTTAGGGTTTTATTTTTATATCTATTTATTCATTTATTTATTTATTTTCTTTTTTGGAAAAAGGAATGAGAAGAATGGTGGCTTTCTTTGTTTGTTGTTGAAGATTCATGAACCTTTGACTTTGTCCACCATTCTTATCTCATGCTTAACCTAACCATTTGATTTAACCCTAGTTCAATCTCTACACTTTACCATGGTTTAGTCATGATAAGTTTTGATTATTCTTTTCTTTTTCTAATTAACTTATCATAACTATTTTCCTTCTTCTTCTTCATTCTTCAAGTGAAAAAAGCTTGCCCCATCAATGGCAAGTGATGGAAATGAGTGAGAAATTCGATTCTAAAGTCTACCCACTTCCTATTTCTTCATCCTCTACCTCTTGCCAAGTAGTAGAGTGTGTTTACTTCACAAGTTTCATGACTTGGTGAAGTTGTGAGCTTGATCTAGCGATACCTCGACGTAGATCATCTTCGGCATGGACATCGACGACCTAGCTTGCCCATTCTCCGACGAAGCCGACTCTAGAGCCCGGATTTGATTTGGACAGCGGAGACGACCTCGTTGCGGAGCTGTGGAGGTGGAGGACCGGATCTACAAAGGTTGTATTTCCGTTAAACTTTTAGTTAAGTGTTAACTAGTTAGTTTTTCGCCTAGACATCTAGCCGACGATCCGTAGTTTAGGGTTTGTAGGCACCGTAAAATTTGAAATTGGCATGGTTGATGCCTTGTGAGACCTCTCTTCTGTGCCTAGGAACCCTACAGTGGTATCAGAGACTAGCTAGAGCCTTAGGCGAAGCGTAGACGGAATTTGAAGTCCGAACGACCCAAAACCGAAACCCAAAATATGCTCTCTGTACTTTTTTGAAAACAGTGGATTTTTCCAAATTAAAAATTGCTAAAAAATTCAGCAGGTAAAAATAAGAATTACGGTGCAAAAAGTTTCTGGTGAACAGTATTTTTAGCGGCGGATCAGCGGCAGAAGCATGGCTTCTGCGGCTGATCAGCGGCCACTTGGTGACGTCAGCCCACTTTGTTTGCACAGTAACTCCTGATAAATTCTGCTGAGTTTTCTGGGAATTTTTAATATTTATTCAAGAGTTGAATTTCCTGGGATTGTTTTGGGGATTCAGTGTTTCGATCGGGGTATCAAATTTTGTCTATTTGGCTTTCCGGATAAATTTTAGAATATGTTAAAAAGTTCGACCGGATATAAATACCCAATTTTTCCCCTGTCGGGAAATTTCCAAGTGTTGGATTTTTCCGTAGTTTAACGACGTTCTAAGTAGTGCAAGTAACTCGATGGTCCCTCTAGAAGACAACAAACCTTAACTCGATTATGTGACCGTCTTGAACTGCCCTTTGAACCTTCGGGTTTGGGGCAGTACGGCGTGCCACATGTGAGGCGTTGGCTTGACCCTTCTACGGCTGGACCGTTGGTACTGAGGTACGAACTGAATGTTGTTAGACTTATTTCATGTGTTGATCTGTATTGGGAAAACTTGGGTGTTCAATTGTTCGATCGAAAAGTTTAACATTTTCTGTTTATCTGGAATGGGATACAATAATTGGAATTCACAAAAGTTACGAGATAACTGAATGAATGTTATAAACATAGCAATTTAGTCTCACTTGATCGGTTGCCACGGAATTTTGATGTGATCAAAAGTCCGTCGCAATCACGTAGCGTACGCGGATACTCGCCGGGTAAACTTAATAGACAGCCTCACTCCATAGCCCCGACCAAGTGACTGTAGGAGAACCCCGTCGCCGAAAGCATCCGTTCGGGTGCTCGCGGTAGCGGTGTTCCGCCTTGGTGCACTTCGTCGACGGTATTGGGGGTGCGGCCGCCTACTAAAGTTTGCGACGAGTATTCGATCAGGATGTCGGGAATCTTGTTGAATTACCCGACTTGATATTGAAAAGTGTTTTCGATTTTGAGACTAAAATGCGGGGTTTATAATTGTTAGGCATGTGATGTCTAAGTAATTCATTTGGTCAGGCATGCGATGTCTGAGGTGGTTGCGGATTCCAACTGTTGTAGTTTTACACTTTCTTTTCTGTGACCGTAAGTGTAATATGTGATATCGCTGGTTTCGTTGCTATATGTCAACGACAATTGGGATGGACATATTTACTTACGTTGATGACATGTGATGTTATGTGTTGCTGGATATGTTATATTGGATCGTCGTGTTTGAATAGCCGGGGGTTTTTATGTGAGATGAGTGTTTTTCATTTTCATTCATGTAAAAACTTGTATGTAATATTCTTTTATTGGGGCGCTTCCAGGTTGCGGAAGTTGTCACCTCTTGTATATTATTTACTTTTCTGCACTAGGATAGACCCAAGGAGGAGAGCACAAGTAACCGGGTTCTGGAGTCCAGTGGGAGACCAACTCGAGGAGTCGAGTCCGGGTCTCCTAACCCTAGAATTGGTAGGGTTGCTTGCCGCTCTCGTAGGGGTCTAGGGGTGTGGGTTTGGCTATTCATCACGACCGTGGAATCCGTGTTTTATACTGGCTCGTATTGAAAACACGGACGTCCTAGTATATCCAATATTTCATATGTTTCTTCTGCTGCGATATCTGTGATGTGATCATGTGATGTTCTGTGATAGATACAGTATATAGTATATATGATATATTATATAGACGTTACTTATGTTTTACACCCGCGCTAGCCCTGCCCCGCTCTGCCGTTAGTTACCTAACCTAACGGTGCACGAGGGGACATCGAGACGAATGCGGATGGCATAAGTGTACGTCGTATTTATCTGTGATGTTAGGTACTTAAATGATGGGACTTCATTAATATGATTAATGAAATAAAAGAAACCTAAGATGTTGTAGAATCAAATTTCAAAATAAAATAGGTAGCTACAGTTCTTGCTTTGCACAGCGGTATATGTGATATATCCTGCACCTTATTCGATGAGGAAAGGACCGAGATCCCTTCACCGGGAGTGACTCCTTTAGCAATAACTGGTCGATGCTACGCCCTCGGTTTGTCTTTTGATTGCTTTTAACAGTTCTGCTTTGCACAGTGATATATATGATATATCCAGCACCTCATTCGACGAGGAAAGGACCGACGATCCCTTCACCGGGAATGACTCCTTTAGCAAAACTAGAAAAGCTTCAAAAACACTCCATTTCAAAATTCATTCGATCCTACAACGATATCAAGTTCATTACGCAATAGGTTTTCAGAAAAACCTGTCGTAGCCCTCCGTCATTTCAGATAAGTGCTGTTTAGTATTCGTGCTGCGTTTGTTGGCCTCCGTCAAGGCGCAGTGTGCGGTAGCTAACCAGTATTTATCTGCTTATGCATATGATGCAGATTGAGTTAGGGTAGTCGTGCGGCCTTGTTGACCTCCATCAAGGGTCGTGCGGGTGGGTTTAATTCGATCAAGAAATGACGGGTTGAACTTGACTAGTAGCCTATGGTTTGTTGACCTCCGTCAAGGTCATAGGGTGCTAGGGGCAAAATATTATCGGGAATTTCAAGTGTTGAAATTTGCAATGAGATTGCATACCTTCTATGAGATAGTTGGATCCCGATACCCGCTGCGAGTAAGAGTTACTCCTGGGAGAGTTTTATACATTACAATTAGCCGATCAAGTAGGTGTCTAGAAAGGTGTCAACGAGGTTACGCCTCTGAGAAAACGAGGTTTACATTAATTAGGTTCGTGCGAAAGCACGGGGGACCTCCCTCAAAGTACCGACACTGGCCTGGCTGAAAGATTGGCGAACTTGTAGTGTGTAATTAATCCCGGCTAGTCTTTCCTTTTAGGGTTTGAAGGAAGATTTGATAAAAAGAGGTGGGAGCCATCCTGATTAGATAAAATAATAACCAATCTATTCTTGCAAGAGCGCACGCTGAGTGTTTTCTTCTCTCTCTCTCCAGGTAGCGACCATATCACGCCTTAATCAAGATAATAATACGGATTTTTTGACCGAACCCGCTTGTTATACTGAACTGGGGAACGTTGGTCCCGCTCCAACTTATAATTGTTATAAGACAGAGCAGGAAATTGGGGATTACCAGAATTCCCGTGCCGCCCAAACGTGGAGAGTGCATGATGATGCATCATCTTCGGGTGTGTTCTTTATACAGAACTGTTTCTCTATCCTCTACGTCCTGGGTATGTGATACCAGATCAGGATCCCAAATATGTAATCTGTTACATAGGGCTACAGATAGGTAGAGAACTGAGAACTGGTGATAAGTTTCATGAGGCAGAAAACGGGGCAAGAGTTGCAGCCAAGTCTGTCGGTCACTGTCACCCTGTATTACAATACATTGATTCTGAACGAATGTTATTAGATACCGAACCTGATATACAAAATCATATCAGTCTCTTTATTAGTAAAGAAATGATAAAATTTTGTATTGTTGGATAATGTTTTGAACATTTCCTATATCAAAGGTTGATCGGTTCAGGCACGTTATCTAAAAGCGTTGATGTTCTAAATCAAATTACAGTTCTTAGTATACGGAACACACACAAGAGGAAAAGTTCAGAAATGAACGGATTCTTCTTGAGGTATTGTAGACTAGGTCAGATCAATGTGACCCGACTAGCTGAAGTTACATTTAGATGTATATTTAAATCAGTTTGAATTTACATCTTGTGAAACTCGCCAGTCATGTCACAAAGATAAGATGACCATAGCTCCGTTTACTGGAAACAGAGAAAGAGTTAGTAAACTCTTGGGATGATACATGTTGATGTATGTAGGTCCCCTGTCTACACATGCCAGGACTGGTTCTTTATACTTCATTATATTCTCTGATAATCTCTCAAGATTCAGTCATATGTTCCTGTTGAAACATGAGTCCGAACCTTTTGAGATATTCACAGAATATAAGCGAGAAGTAGAGAACCAAAATACGGGTATAAGTATTATGTCCTTTGATGAGATCAAGGAGGAGAATACTTGAGCACGGAATTCCAGGACTATTCTAAAGGAGAATGAGATTCTCTCTCAGCATTACTCCTCCGTATACACCATAGCACGATAGTATATCGGGGCGGAGCAGATACACCCTATTTGATATGGTGTGCTCTATAATGAGTAATACTGAGTTACCTTTTTCCTTTTGGGAGTTATGCACTTACGAAGTTACATACCTATTGAATAGGGTTCCAATCAAATCAGTTGCCTACCGCTTCATATGTGATATGGAAAAGGAAGAGCCCATTTCTTAAGTTAGTTAAGATTTGGGGTTGTCCGGCCTATGTCTGAAAGCAAAATCCGGACAAACTCGAGGCAAGGTCTGTTATGTAGAACTGGAAATGTTCCAGCTATACAAACTACAGCAGATGATTTGAAAGAACCAAAGGATTCATTAGTAACCAACGAACCTCAGCCTCTCCGCCGATCTAGTAGGGTTCCTCACCCACCTGAGAGATACCATGGTTTCTCTATGACAGTGGGAGCGAGGATTGCATCATGAGATGATGACCCAACTAGCTTCGAGCTGGCCATCAGGAGTAAGACTCTATAAGAATGGCTGGATGCTTAGTGATCTGAGATGGAATCCTTATACACCAACAAAGTATGGACTTTGGTTGCAATATCTGAAGGGTTAAATCCCCATCAGGAGCAAGTATATCTTGAGAAGATTACTTGGTGTAGATGGAAAAGTTGAGACTTTCAAAGCTAGACTTGTTAAAGCTTTTCGTCATCGACCAGGCGTGGATGATGATAAAACCTTTTCTAAGTAGCTATGCTTAAGTCCATCCAGATCCTACTTGCCACGGATACATACCATGACTACGATATCTGGTGGTTGGGTGTCATGACAGCTTTTCTAAATGATGTTTTGGAAGAGAGCGTCTATAAGTACACAGCCAGAGGGCCTCGTAGACAGTGGGAGCAGCGGAAACGTGTGCAAGATGCTTTATAGGATAAAGCAGGCATCGCGGAGTTGGAACGTCTGTTTTGATGGATAAGTCAAATAGTTTGATATCATCAAAATGGTAGATGAACCTTGTATAAACAAAAAGGTAGTAGGGAGTATGGTGACGATCCTCGTAGAGTACGTGGATGACATACTCTTGATAGGGAAGGAGTTTCCTATGCTACGCTCGATCAATCTCCGCTTATCACCATAATTCTCCATATAGGATCAAAATGATACATACTAAATCCTAGGTTTTGGATCTATGAGATAGATCTAAATGGATGTTAGAATTCTCACTAGATGTAGTGAGACGGTATCAACCGATCCTGGGGAGAATCACTGGAAGGGTTCCAGGGTGATAAAGACGACTGAATGTCAGTCACAGGCATTGTCTTTACCCTCAGTGGAGGGACGGTATGTTGGAAGAGTTCCAAGCTAGATACCGTGACATACTAGACGATAAAGGCTAGATACATCGCTACTTAAGATGCTACCAAAGAGGGTGTTTGGGTGTATATTGGTTCATGAGATGAACTATGTTCCTCCCATTGTGTGACAATGGAGTTGTGGCTTATGCCAAGGAACGCCGGTCCCATCAGTGATCCAGACATATTCTAAGGCAGTATAACCTGATCATGGAGATAGTTGATCTCCAGGGTGATCGAGGTTTGGAGAGTAGACTCAGAGGACAACACAGCAGATCCACTCACAAAGGCCTGTTCCCAGAGAGAGACTTTTATGGGATGGTTGAGTATGAGATACTACAACCACTGCTATCAGATGGCCCTAGTGCAAGTGGGAGATTGTTAGTTATATGTATGCCCTAGAGGCCATTACTGTACATAGGATGTATATTGTAGTGGATGCTGGGACGTATATAAGGAGGACTTTCTTGCTCGACATGATAGTATGCTATCTGGTTGATCTTTACCTTAACGTGTATGCTGATTGTCTCTCTGTTACATGTTGGTAAAGCCCTTAGGATCTGTACTTGACTACCTGGACTATGATGCGGATCATACTAGTGGGGATATGGTAGTCCATAAGTACATCCTTCAAAGTCCCTAGTCGTGGGTGTATCGAGACAGGGCATCGATATACCAGAGTAGACTAGCGTATACCTTCTCGACCCATACAGATGGGCGATGGATGATCCCATATCCATCGGTGTTTGACATCAGAGATGGTATACGAGTGCTCAGTAGAGACTGGGTATACTGGACGGACTCGCCGAGAACTCCCAGATGGTATTATACCTCACGTCAGATGGCAGTTCTCTGGTGACACTGGTACAGAGTAGTCTGTTGACCCGAGATCGTCATAGAGTCTTGTGTGGTTCCCACTGTGCTTTGATTTCCATCTTACCACGTCCAAGAGGGCGTGCAAAACGGTGGTTTTTGGGTACAGTCCCGAGTCACATGGAGGCAATGAGCGATAGGAGGGGATTCGTCTCTCCCGGTATAGGGGGTTGATGTTGCGCTGTGTTCGATTGGCTATAACAGGAAATCCCTGGCCAGGGTTGCAGAGATTTACTGGTAAGTGTTACCAGTAGTTTCTCGAACAGTTATAGACCTCATATCGACACGACTTATCGAGCTATTGGGGTCTGACGTTTACCACCCCTAGGCGAGATATGCGACATATCAGACGATCAGACCGGACTGTACGGTAGTGTTACTGGTCGGATTCACTGGAGTGTGAGCGGGCTTGCTCGTCGATCTTCAGATCGCTCAATACCCGGGTGGCCGTTACGTTTAGCAGACCGCTTGCGGCTTGTGGGTGTTTGATATGATCATCATCTGCTGCCGGCGTATTGACGAGTCTTTAGAGTCCTACACAGAGGTTTCCTGGCTCAAGCGAAACGAAATAGGAGCGCATATGAGATATGTGCGGGACCGAGAATAATGCGTGTATGTGATACCGTATTCCATTCTCGCGATGAATGTGTCGAATGGTTGTATGCGATATAACCTAGTTATCGAATCAAGGATTGATTCGATAAATCGATACATTGGATATTAGCCGGTTATATGCGATATGACCGGATCGTTAAATCAAGTGTTGATTTAATGATTTAATGTATAGTTATATATTTGATATATTACTTTGCATTAACTAATATTGGTTCACTTTAGATGGATTTTCTCACTCGGATGTGCGCATTATATATGTGATATGATTTTGTGCATTTGCTTGTATCATGTTTGATGATACATACTTTTTGGTTTGTGTAAAGATTAAACCATGGTTATTTAAATGGTTAGGGTTTTGTTTTTATATCTATTTATTCATTTATTTATTTATTTTCTTTTTTGGAAAAAGGAATGAGAAGAATGGTGGCTTTCTTTGTTTGTTGTTGAAGATTCATGAACCTTTGACTTTGTCCACCATTCTTATCTCATGCTTAACCTAACCATTTGATTTAACCCTAGTTCAATCTCTACACTTTACCATGGTTTAGTCATGATAAGTTTTGATTATTCTTTTCTTTTTCTAATTAACTTATCATAACTATTTTCCTTCTTCTTCTTCATTCTTCAAGTGAAGAAAGCTTGCCCCATCAATGGCAAGTGATGGAAATGAGTGAGAAATTCGATTCTAAAGTCTACCCACTTCCTATTTCTTCATCCTCTACCTCTTGCCAAGTAGTAGAGTGTGTTTACTTCACAAGTTTCATGACTTGGTGAAGTTGTGAGCTTGATCTAGCGATGCCTCGACGTAGATCATCTTCGGCATGGACATCGACGACCTAGCTTGCCCATTCTCCGACGAAGCCGACTCTAGAGCCCGGATTTGATTTGGACAGCGGAGACGACCTCGTTGCGGAGCCGTGGAGGTGGAGGACCGGATCTACAAAGGTTGTATTTCCGTTAAACTTTTAGTAAAGTGTTAACTAGTTAGTTTTTCGCCTAGACATCTAGCCGACGATCCGTAGTTTAGGGTTTGTAGGCACCGTAAAATTTGAAATTGGCATGGTTGATGCCTTGTGAGACCTCTCTTCTGTGCCTAGGAACCCTACAAATCCAACCAGTAACACTATCGTACAGTCCGGTCTGATCGTCTGATATGTCGCATATCTCGCCTAGGGGTGGTAAACGTCAGACCCCAATAGCTCGATAAGTCGTGTCGATATGAGGTCTATAACAGTTCGAGAAACTACTGGTAACACTTACCAGTAAATCTCAGCAACCCTGGCCAGGGATTTCCGGTTATAGCCAATCGAACACAGCACAACAACAACTCCCTATACCGGGAGAGACGAATTCCCTCCTATCGCTCATTGTCTCCATGTGATTCGGGACTGTACCTAAAAACCACCGTTTTGCACGCCCTCTTGGACGTGGTAAGATGGAAATCAAAGCACAGTGGGAACCACACAAGACTCTATGACGATCTCGGGTCAACAGACTACTCTGTACCAGTGTCACCAGAGAACTGCCATCTGACGTAAGGTATAATACCATCTGGGAGTTCTCGGCGAGTCCGTCCAGTGTACCCAGTCTCTACTGAGCACCCATATATCATCTCTGATGTCAAACACCAATGGATATGGGATCATCCATCGCCCATCTGTATGGGTCGAGAAGGTATACGCTAGTCTACTCTGGTATATCGATGCCCCGTCTCGATACACCCATGACTAGGGACTTTGAAGGATGTACCTATGGACTACCTTGTCCCCACTAGTATGATCTACATCATAGTCCAGGTAGTCAAGTACACATCCTAAGGGCTTTACCAACATGTAACAGAGAGACAATCAGTGTACACGTTAAGGTAAAGAGCAACCAGATAGCATACTATCATGTCGAGCAAGAAAGTCCTCCCTATATATGTCCAAGCATCCACTACAATATACATCCTATGTATAGTAATGGCCTCTAGGGCATACATATAACTAACAATCTCCCACTTGCACTAGGGCCATCTGATAGCAGTGGTTGTAGTATCTCATACTCAACCATCCCATAAAAATCTCTCTCTGGGAACAGGCCTTTGTGAGTGGATCCGCTGTGTTGTCCTCTGAGTCTACTCTCCTAACCTCGATCCCTTGGAGATCAAGCATCTCCATGATCAGGTGACACTGCCTTAGAATATGTCTGGATCACTGATAGGACCGTCGTTCTTTGGCATAAGCCACAACTCCATTGTCTCACAATGGTAGGAACGTAGTTCATCTCATGAACCAATATTCACCCAAACAGCCTCTTTGGTAGTATCTTTAGTAGCGATGTATCCAGCCTTTATCGTCTAGTATGCCACGGTATCTAGCTTGGAACTCTTCCAACATACCGTCCCTTTACTGAGGGTAAAGACAATGCCTGTGTCACGACCCGAAAGTACGGAACGTGACTGGCACTTAGATTACGAGACGTCTAAAAGCGTAATGTAACCTAAGTCAGCCAAAGCCTAGAAAAATCTAAACCAAAATCAAAAGAGAGTGAAGGAAAACCTTACATGAAAACGATTTGTAAATCAATTAAGTTGCATTGAAACCCTTTTTAAAAACATCAAAAATTCCCGAAAATTTCGGCAGAGTCTCCCCTGTATTTTCTATCCCCCAAAATGGGTACAACAAGATAATAAACCTGTAATCATAAAAATGGCATCCCCAAGCGGGAGCTAGCTCTTCGCCCAAGGCGGATCACAACCACATGCAATATAATAGTAATATCAAGAAAAGAGCATAGAGAAACGCAAAATACCAGAAAACACACGTCGGCTCAAGTGAGCTCGACCCAAAAGAAACCACAAATATACAAATCTCTCAATCTCATCACTAGGTCGCATATACAATATAAAGTGGTAGATGGAGAATACTAGATACAATGATAAAGCAAAAAGAAATAAAGTATACTCGCAACCCACCTACGGGCGATGTCGCGAGTCTGAGCAAAAAAAGCTGATAATAAGATAGCCCGCCGCTACAAGACTGACGGGTCCGACCTGCAAGACACTGTGGCACAACGGGGGTGAGTTGCCAGCTCGTGAGTAAATATAACATCTAATAAGGCAATCGTGAGAATGCACGCAATGCACCACAACATGCATGTCCATATCTGATATAATGTCTCTAGTATGCATGCACAGGTATGCAATGTCATTATTAAGTCTTTAAGTGTTTTAAATGCTAAGGGTATTGAATTCTTAACTTTGAACATGAATATCTGTATAATAGCTAAATACCATCAAGAAATCATCTGAAAACCCGTGTCAAGCATCGACACCAAATAGGAATCATATCTGTCTCAATATCGGGCTCCGTCAGTCCGGATCGGCCCATATCATAAATCTCACGACAACGGTCGGTATCCTCTGGATATCCACCGCGCCAGACATCACCGGTAGGTAGTCTTCCCCTGCCAGGCTCATCGTCTACAACTCGATTTTCTTGCCCCGGGGTACCATACCGGGCCCACCATGTACCCGAGACGGTTCATCCACTCCTCGAATCGGGTCTCGAAATCCAACAGAAAACATGAAAACTCATGGTGGACGACACATACATCACGAGAAAACCGCAACTTTTTTTTGAAAATGATAAATATAAGGTTTTGTTAAATTCTTGCGGTTTTCCCCCAAAAATTCAGAAATCGCAGCAATACTGAAATCCTAAAGAAAATCATAATGTCCACAGATTATATATGATAAATGTCTATGATATCAATGCATACGATGTGAATTTTTTGCTAGAAATCTATATAAATATGATGATGATGCGAGGTATACGTATGCTATGCAATTTCATATATCAAGTATGAATGCAAGTGGCGATATTATGTTAAACAGGTTCTCTAGTGCACGTGGCATGGCAATTACCAAAGGCGTGTGTGTCACATGAATAGTGCGCGTGTAACAGATGCCAATGGTAATGGTGTTCGTGCCCTACGAAGTGTTATCGCATATGTGCATATGAATATCCATGCAATCTAGCATATTATTAACTATAAGGGTATGCAATGTCAATGAAGGGGGTAAGCTAACTAACAACATGAATCTTACAAGAGATAAGGAAATCCTAACTAGGGGGCGCATCGCTCCATCCAGACGATTCCCCCATAGATGAATACATCTACTCACCTGAAATCTCCGCTAATCCGATCCGGCCACCGCCTTGCCTTTTCGCGCCGTGTCCGATGTTTCCCCGATCGATCCTATATTTGCACAATATCAAGCATAAGATTACAAAACCTAACACAATTCAAGTCACAACATACAATTATCCACGCTCTCGAATTAATCATAGCATGCACTCGGTGCGCGGAAAAACGCACGAAAATCGCTAACCTTTAACTAGAATCGTCATTTCGGGAAAATCGACTAAACTACAACCCGACTAGACGAAACCCCGTGTTCGCGCACTCTAATAGTCCTATACGAAGCTAATTATATCGCTAACATAACGCAATTTGGTCGCATTCCACTTTTCGTAAAAATCTAGTAAGCAAATTCAATACCGATTCGATGCAAACATCGAAATTTGTCGATTTAGCAAGCATATCATTACACAATTAACCATTCTAATCAATTATATAACCAAAATCCTAACTTAATTTTTACAACCATATTTCAAACCCTAACTCAACATCAAAACCCATTCTTGAATTTTCAAGACAACCCATTATAATGAAATTAACACTTTAAATATCTAATTTAGCATAAACAAACTACAAATTAGCAACTAGTTTAGGATTTTTACCTCACCAATTGAATCCTAGCATGATCAAGTCACCAAGAAAGCCTCCTTTCATCAAGTTTTTGAACTAATTTGGGTTGAAGAGAGAAAGGATTAGGGTTTGGCTTTGAATTTGAGATGGAAATTTGTGAAATTTTAATGGATTTTGATAGCAAAATGAAGCAAAAATGAAGTGAAAGTGAGGGAATTTCCTGCAGTTTGGCTCGGCCAGAAGCAAGAGGAGGGTGGTGTTGGTTTTGTGTAGATGTTTCTAGGTCAATAAAACCCCTCAAGTCTCAATTAATGCATTTCACATCAAGCTTTTTACAAAAAACCCCATTTTTCATCATTTTTTTCAAAATTTTCCCACCATAAAACTAAAAGTTTGCAAGTCATGATATAATTTTATTAACACCATATTTTAGCTTATAAAGACTCTTAATTATGAAATTTACCTAATTAAATTTGTATTTATCACTAATTTAATGTATTTAAAAAGGCTTAAAAATAATAAAAAAATAATTAATTACGAAATTTTTTTTATTTAACTAGAAAATTATAAGTGACATTTTAGTGACAAAATTATAGTAATATCTTATCTAAATTTTGTATAATTAGGTCTACAATGAAAAATACCTATTTTGACTTTTTACGGAAAAAGCCGAAAAATTAGCCGATTACCGAAAAACTGCCTAAACGATTTTCGAAGGGTTGCAATCTTCCCCCTTAAAGAAATTCGGTCCCCGAATTTAGAATTTAACTACACGTACCTTCAAAAAGATGGGGATATCTCTTCCTCATCTCGACCTCGGTCTCCCAGGTGACCTCCTCGCTGTTCGGGCCACGCCAAAGAACCTTGACAGACGGTATGACCTTCGACCTCAATTTCTTCACCTGCCGATCCAAGATGACCACCGGCTGCTCGGTGAAAGAAAGATCACGCTCTAGCTGGATCGTCTGGTGCTGAATCGCCTGGGAAGGATCATGAAGGTACTTGCGGAGTATCGAGACATGGAATACGGGGTGAACATCGGGGAAGCTGGGCGGAAGAGCTAACCGATAAGCGACTGGACCAACACGCTCTAGGATCTCGAAAGGGCCAACATATCTAGGACTCAGTTTTCCTTTCCGCCCAAATCTCATCACACCCTTCATCGGAGAGACCTTCAGGAAAACATGATCGCCAACAGCGAACTCGAGTCGGCGACGACGCTTGTCAGCATATGATTTCTGCCTGCTCTGTGCCGCTCTCATCCTGTCCCGAATTAGCTGTATCTTCTCGGTCGTCTCCTGTACGATCTGCGGCCCCAAAATACTGTTCTCCCTGAGCTCTGTCCAACATACAGGCGATCGACATCTCCTCCCATATAAAGCCTCGAAAGGTGCCATCTGAATCGTCTCCTGGAAGCTATTATTGTAGGAAAACTCGATCAAAGGCAAATGACGATCCCAGCTACCACCGAAATCTAAAACACAGGCTCTGAGCATGTCCTCAAGAGTCTGAATCGTACGCTCCGACTGACCGTCAGTCTGCGGATGAAAGGCTGTGCTAAAACTCAATCGGGTGCCCAAAACTTCCTGGAGTTTCTGCCACAATCGGCTGGTAAACTGGGTGCCACGGTCGGACACGATGCAAGTCGGAACACCATGCAGTTGCACTATCTCATCAATATAAACCTGGGCGTACTGAGAAAATCCAAAAGTGGTCTTCACTGGCAGAAAGTGAGCCGCTTTCGTCAGTCGATCAACAATCACCCATATAGAGTCATACCCTCGACTCATCCTGGGTAGACCGACAATGAAGTCCATGGAGACCTGCTCCCACTTCCACTCAGGGATGGGCAAAGGCTGTAACTAGCCGGCTGGCCTCTGGTGCTCGGCCTTGACTTGCTGACAAGTCAGGCATCTGGACACAAAGTCTATAACATCCTTCTTCATCCCGTCCCACCAGTAAACCTCTCTCAAATCACGGTACATCTTGGTGGAACCTGGGTGAACACTGTATACTGATCTATGTGCCTCCTCGAGAATATCACGCCTCAGTCCTTCTGAATCTGGCACGCACAGTCGAGTCCCAAATCGAAGTATCCCCTGATCATCAATCACGAACTCAGAAACTCTGCCCTGCCGAATCTGCTCAATAATCTCTAAGATACGGGCATCGCCGGACTGTGCCTCGCGGATACGGTCAAGTAACTGTGGGCGTGCTCTGAAATGGGCCAGCTGTCCCCCTGTAGGAGTAAACTCGAACTGCACTCTGCTGTCACATAACACCTGCCAATCCGCCGACGACTGCATCTGTACTGCGCTCAAACAAGATAAGCTACCTCCGGGCCTCCTACTCAAAGCATCTGCCACCACATTCGCCTTGCCCGGATGGTATAGAATCTCGCAGTCATAATCCTTCACCAGCTCCATCCAACGGCGCTGTCTTAGGTTCAGATCTCGCTGCTGGAAGATATACTTCAAACTCTTGTGGTCAGTGAATATCTGGCACGACTCACCGTATAGGTAATATCTTCAGATCTTAAGTGCAAATACCACTGCAGCCATCTTTAAATCATGGGTGGGGTAGTTCTGTTCGTGTTTCCTCAGCTGTCGAGAAGCATACGCAATAACTCTGTCGTGCTGCATCAATACACATCCCAGCCCCACTCTAGAAGCATCACAATATACCACGAACCCGCCTGATCCTGAAGGCAATGCTAACACTGGTGCAGTAGTCAGACGAGTCTTCAACTGCTGGAAACTATCCTCACGTGCCTGGGTCCAATCAAAAGGAACCCCCTTCCGGGTCAACCCGGTCAAAGGTGCAGCAATGCGGGAGAAATCCTAGACAAAACGTCGATAGTAGCTGGCCAGACCTAGAAAACTGCGAACCTCTGTAACTGATACTGGTCTAGGCCAACGCTGAACTGCCTCGATCTTCTTCGGGTCCACACAAATACCATCTCTCGTCACCACATGACCCAAGAAATCGACACTGTCTAGCCAGAATGCGCACTTGGAGAATTTGGCGAACAGCTGATGCTCCCTCAAAGTCTGCAATGTGATACGTAAGTGCTGCTCATGCTCCTCCCGGCTCCGAGAATAAACCAAGATGTCGTCAATGAACACAATGATGAACTGATCGAGATACGGCCTGAATACGCGGTTCATCAAATCCATAAATGCTGCCGGGGCATTGGTGAGCCCGAACGACATCACCAAGAACTCATAATGACCATATCGAGTACGAAAAGCGGTCTTCGGAATATCCTCCTTCCGAACCCGCAACTGGTGATAACCTGACCGTAAATCAACCTTCGAGAAGAACCCTGCACCCTGGAGCTGATCGAATAAGTCATCAATGCGGGGTAGGGGATACCTGTTCCGCACAGTAACCCGGTTCAGCTGACGATAATCAATGCATAAGCGCATACTTCCATCCTTCTTCTTAACAAACAAGACAGGAGCACCCCAAGGTGACACACTCGGTCGGATAAGCCCTTTGTCCAGCAAGTCCTGTAACTGATCCTTTAGCTCTCTCAGCTCCGCCGGGGCAATCCGATAAGGCGGTATAGAGATAGGCCCCGTGCCGGGGATCAAGTCAATACAGAACTCAATCTCGCGCTCTGGTGGCAGACCAGGCAGCTCGTCAGGAAATACATCAGGAAACTCTCTCACAACAGGGACCTGGTCCAACGGAACCTCTGTGGAGCTAGTATCACAAACATAGGCTAAGAATCCCTGACACCCTTTGCTTAAGAGCTGACCAGCGCGAAGAGAAGAAATCAAGCTGGGAAGGGTAGCGCTACGATCTCCCTGAATAATAAGAACCGGCTCACCAGGAAAACTGAATCTGACTGCTTTTTCACGGCAGTCCACGGATGCATAACAGGTGGCTAGCCAGTCCATACCAAGAAGAACGTCAAAGTCTAGCATATCGAGGAGAATCAAATCAACTGAAGAATCTCTCTCCCCAATACGAACGGAACACGATCGGTACACAAAACGGGCAATAAAAGACTCGCCTACCGGGGTAATAACGACAAGCGGCTGATCTAACGGAGAAGACTCTCGGCCCAACCTCGGTGCAAAGTACGTGGATACATAGGAATGTGTGGAGCCTGGATCAAATAATACCCGTGCATCAAAAGAACATACTGGCAGAGTACCTGTCACGACGGCATTGGATGCCTGTGCATCCTGAGGAACACACGGGCCTGTCCACCACTAATAGCTGGCTGTGCTCTGCCTCTACCTCGGCCTCTGCCTCTGCCTCTGTCGCCTCGTCCTCTCTGAACCGGACCGCCACGCCCACGGCCTCTAGAAGCATCTGGCTGGCGTGAAGCATCATCAGGAGTAGGAAGTAAAGCTCTCTGCGAAGGTGGTGAGGGTGGTAAAGTCACATGCGGGACTGTCGCCGCGCCCGGACGTCCCATGGTACAGTCTCTGACACGGTGATACTGACTCCCGCACCGAAAACATCCTGGAGACGACTGCTGGGTCTGTGGATATGAACCAAATAACTGATCTCGTCTCAATCCTCTGCCTCCACCATCTCCCGGAAATAATCTATCACGGTGTCTGCCCATCTGCCGCTGAGCTGGCGCATCAGTACGGATCCTCTTCGGCCCAGAAACGACCGGAGTCTCAGAAATACGCTCCTCCAAAAGTAAGGCTGCATCCATCGCGGCTGCGTATGTATCAAAGTGCTGGGTGCCGATGGCAAGGAATAGCTGTGTATCAAGCCCTCGTACAAACCTCTTTATTCTCTTCTCTTCTGTGTCGACTAGGTACGGAGCATATCGAGACAACTGGGTAAACTGTATATCATACTCCGACACTGTCATCCCAGGAGTCTTGCGCAAAGACTCAAAACTACGGGCTCGAGCATCTCGGACACTCTCCGGAAGAAAACGGGCAAGAAATGCAGATGTAAACTCATCCCAGGTCATAGAAGGTAGACCTGCAGCTCGGCCTCTCTCTACTGAATCGTACCATGTCTGGGCAAGACCCTCCAGACGAAAACTCGCAAACTCCACCAATCTATCATCAGAACACCTCAATGAACGGCAAATCCGAGCCATCCTATCAAGAAATGCCTGTGGGTCCTCTGTCGCATCTGTACCGGTAAAAGCTGGAGGTCTCAATCTCATGAACTCCTGTAGTGAAACAGGGATAGTCTCCGTAGTAGCAGCAGGAGTGATCATCTGTGCAGCAGGTACGATCGTGGTCTGTGCGGTGGAAGGAACGTCCTCGGATCTCTGTGCCCGGCTGGACTCAACTAAAGATCCCATCATCTGCCGCAACTCTTGCATGCCGGCCTCTAATCTGGCAATACGGTCAGGATAAGGCGGATCAGTAGGACCCTAAGGGGTAGGCGTATCCTCCCGCTCGGTCCTCGCCTCAGACGAGCCCGCTCGAATCTCATCCCAAGCGGCAGCCCGCTGAGCTCTCGTAGTCTTTGGCGGCATCGAAGCTGGAATAAGAAACAGGACTGATAAGGACATTGCAATTGAATCAAGGAATGCAAGGAATCAAGAAAGGAAATACAAGCAATTATGTCCTAAGGTTACTTAGGCGGAGTACCGTATCGTAAGTATGCCGCGGATCATACCCACGGTACGCCACTCTGCTTAAGTCACCTACTCCATCTACCAAGGTCGTCCTACACTCAGAAAGGTAAAACCTACGCTCTGATACCAACTTTGTCACGACCCGAAAGTACGGAACGTGACTGGCACTTAGATTACGAGACGTCTAAAGGCGTAATGTAACCTAAGTCAGCCAAAGCCCAGAAAAATCTAAACCAAAATCAAAAGAGAGTGAAGGAAAACCTTACATGAAAACGATTTGTAAATCAATTAAGTTGCATTGAAACCCTTTTTAAAAACATCAAAAATTCCCGAAAATTTCGGCAGAGTCTCCCCTGTATTTTCTATCCCCCAAAATGGGTACAACAAGATAATAAACCTGTAATCATAAAAATGGCATCCCCAAGCGGGAGCTAGCTCTTCGCCCAAGACGGATCACAACCACATGCAATATAATAGTAATATCAAGAAAAGAGCATAGAGAAACGCAAAATACCAGAAAACACAAGTCGGCTCAAGTGAGCTCGACCCAAAAGAAACCACAAATATACAAATCTCTCAGTCTCATCACTAGGTCGCATATACAATATAAAGTGGTAGATGGAGAATACTAGATACAATGATAAAGAAAAAAGAAATAAAGTATACTCGCAACCCACCTACGGGCGATGTCGCGAGTCTGAGCAAAAGAAGCTGATAATAAGATAGCCCGCCGCTACAAGACTGACGGGTCCGACCTGCAAGACACTGTGGCACAACGGGGGTGAGTTGCCAGCTCGTGAGTAAATATAACATCTAATAAGGCAATCATAAGAATGCACGCAATGCACCACAACATGCATGTCCATATCTGATATAATGTCTCTAGTATGCATGCACAGGTATGCAATGTCATTATTAAGTCTTTAAGTGTTTTAAATGCTAAGGGTATTGAATTCTTAACTTAGAACATGAATATCTGTATAATAGCTAAATACCATTAAGAAATCATCTGAAAACCCGTGTCAAGCATCGACACCAAATAGGAATCATATCTGTCTCAATATCGGGCTCCGTCAGTCCGGATCGGCCCATATCATAAATCTCACGACAATGGTCGGTATCCTCCGGATATCCGCCGCGCCAGACATCACCGGTTGGTAGTCTTCCCCTGCCAGGCTCATCGTCTACAACTCGATCTTCTTGCCCCGGGGTACCATACCGGGCCCACCATGTACCCGAGACGGTTCATCCACTCCTCGAATCGGGTCTCGAAATCCAACAGAAAACATGAAAACTCATGGTGGACGACACATACATCACGAGAAAACCGCAACTTTGTTTTGAAAATGATAAATATAAGGTTTTGTTAAATTCTTGCGGTTTTCCCCCAAAAATCCAGAAATCGCAGCAATACTGAAATCCTCAAGAAAATCATAATGTCCACAGATTATATATGATAAATGTCTATGATATCAATGCATACGATGTGAATTTTTTGCTAGAAATCTATATAAATATGATGATGATGCGAGGTATACGTATGCTATGCAATTTCATATATCAAGTATGAATGCAAGTGGCGATATTATGTTAAACAGGTTCTCTAGTGCACGTGGTATGGCAATTTCCAAAGGCGTGTGTGTCCAATGAATAGTGCACGTGTAACAGATGCCAATGGTAATGGTGTTCGTGCCCTACGAAGTGTTATCGCATATGTGCATATGAATATCCATGCAATCTAGCATATTATTAACTATAAGGGTATGCAATGTCAATGAAGGGGGTAAGCTAACTAACAACATGAATCTTACAAGAGATAAGGAAATCCTAACTAGGGGGCGCATCGCGCCATTCAGACGATTCCCCCATAGATGAATACATCTACTCACCTGAAATCTCCGCTAATCCGATCCGGCCACCGCCTTGCCTTTTCGCGCCGTGTCCGATGTTTCCCCGATCGATCCTATATTTGCACAATATCAAGCATAAGATTACAAAACCTAACACAATGCAAGTCACAACATACAATTATCCACGCTCTCGAATTAATCATAGCATGCACTCGGTGCGGGGAAAAACGCACGAAAATCGCTAACCTTTAACTAGAATCGTCATTTCGGGAAAATCGACTAAACTACAACCCGACTAGACGAAACCCCGCGTTCGCGCACTCTAATAGTCCTATACGAAGCTAATTATATCGCTAACATAACGCAATTTGGTCGTATTCCACTTTTCGTAAAAATCTAGTAAGCAAATTCAATACCGATTCGATGCAAACATCGAAATTTGTCGATTTAGCAAGCATATCATTACACAATTAACCATTCTAATCAATTATATAACCAAAATCCTAACTTAATTTTTACAACCATGTTTCAAACCCTAACTCAACATCAAAACCCATTCTTGAATTTTCAAGACAACCCATTATAATGAAATTAACACTTTAAACATCTAATTTAGCATAAACAAACTACAAATTAGCAACTAGTTTAGGATTTTTACCTCACCAATTGAATCCTAGCATGATCAAGTCACCAAGAAAGCCTCCTTTCATCAAGTTTTTGAACTAATTTGGGTTGAAGAGAGAAAGGATTAGGGTTTGGCTTTGAATTTGAGATGGAAATTTATGAAATTTTAATGGATTTTGATAGCAAAATGAAGCAAAAATGAAGTGAAAGTGAGGGAATTTCCTGCAGTTTGGCTCGGCCAGAAGCAAGAGGAGGGTGGTGTTGGTTTTGTGTAGATGTTTCTAGGTCAATAAAACCCCTCAAGTCTCAATTAATGCATTTCACATCAAGCTTTTTACAAAAAACCCCATTTTTCATCATTTTTTTCAAAATTTTCCCACCATAAAACTAAAAGTTTGCAAGTCATGATATAATTTTGTTAACACCATATTTTAGCTTATAAAGACTCCTAATTATGAAATTTACCTAATTAAATTTGTATTTATCACTAATTTAATGTATTTAAAAAGACTTAAAAATAATAAAAAAATAATTAATTACGATTTTTTTTTTATTTAACTAGAAAATTATAAGTGACATTTTAGTGACAAAATTATAGTAATATCTTATCTAAATTTTGTATAATTAGGTCTACAATGAAAAATACCTATTTTGACTTTTTACGGAAAAAGCCGAAAAATTAGCCGATTACCGAAAAACTGCCTAAACGATTTTCGAAGGGTTACAGCCTATGACTGACATTCAGTCGTCATTATCACCATGGAACCCTTCCAGTGATTCTCCCCAGGATCGGTTGATACCGTCTCACTACAACTAGTGAGGCTCCTAACATCCATTTAGATCTATCTCATAGATCCACAACCTAGGATTCAGTAGGTATCATTTTGATCCTATATGGAGAATTATTGTGATAAGCAGAGATTGACCAAGCGTAGCATAGGAAACTCCTTCCCTATCAAGAGTATGTCATCCATGTACTCTACGAGGATCGTCACCATACTCCCTACTACCTTTTTGTTTATACAAGGTTCATCTACCATTTTGATGATGTCAACTTCTTTGACTAATTCATCAAAACAGATGTTCCAACTCCGCGATGCCTGCTTTATCCTATAAAGCATCTTGCACACGTTTCCGCTGCTCCCACTGTCTACGAGGCCCTCTGGCTGTGTACTTATAGACGCACTCTTCTAAAATATCATTTAGAAAAGCAGTCATGACACCCAACCGCTAGATATCGTAGTCATGGTATGTAGCCGTGGCAAGTAGGATCCGGATGGACTTAAGCATAGCTACTTGAAAAGGTTTCATCATTTTCCACGCCTGGTCGATGACGAAAAGCTTTAACAAGTCTAGTTTTGAAAGTCTCAACTTTTCCATCTACACCAAGTAATCTTCTCAAGATATACTTGCTCCTGATGGGGATTTAACCCTTCAGATATAGCAACCAAAGTCCATACTTTGTTGGTGTATAAGGATTCCATCTCAGATCGATAAACATCCAGCCATTCTTACAGAGTCTTACTCTAGATGGCCAGCTCGAAGCTAGTTGGGTCATCATCTCATGATGCAATCCTCGCTCCCACTGTCATCGAGAAACAGAAGTATCTCTCAGGTGGGTGAGGAAACCCTACTAGATCGGCGGAGAGGCCGAGGTTCGTTGGTAACTATTGAATCCTTTGGTTCTATCAAATCATCTTCTGCATTTTGTATGGCTGGAACATTTCCAGTTCTACATAACAGACCTTGCCTCGAGCTTGTCCGGTATTTTGCTTTTAGACATAGGCCGGACAACCCCAAATCTTAACTAACTTAAGATATGGGCTCTTCCCTTTCCATATCACATCTGAAGTGGTAGGCATTGATTTGATTCGAACCTAATTCAATAGGTATGCATCTTCTCAAGTGCATAACTCCCAATAAGGAAATAGGTAACTCAGTAGTACTCATCATAGAGCACACCATATCAAATAGGGTGTGATTGCTCTGCCCCGATATACCATCGTGCTATGGTGTATACGGAGGAGTAATACTGAGAGAGAATCTCATTCTCCTTTAGAATAGTCCAGGAATTCCGTGCTCAAGTATTCTCCTTCTTGATCTCATCATAGGACATAATACTTATACCCGTATTTTGGTTCTCTACTTCTAACTTATATTCTGTGAATATCTCAAAAGGTTCGGACTTGTGTTTCAACAGGAACATAGGTCTGAAACTCGAAAGAGATCATCAGAGAATGTAATGAAGTACAAAGAACCGATCTTGGCATGTGTAGACAGGGGACCTTTATACATCAACATGCATCATCCCAAGAGTTCACTAGCTCTTTCTCTGTTTCCAGTAAACAGAGCTATGGTCATCTAATCTTTGTGACATGACTGGCAAGTTTCATAAGATGTAAATTCAAACTGATTTAAATATGCATCTAAAATGTAACTTCAGCCAGTCGGGTTGCATTGATATGACCTAGTCTACAATGCCTCAAGAAGAATTCGTTCATTTCTGAACTCATCCTCCTGTGTGTGTTCTGTATACTAAGAACTGTAGTTTGATTTAGAACATTAATGCTTTGAGATAACGTGCCTGAACCGATCAACTTTTGATATAGGAAATGTTCAAAACATTATCCAACAATACAAAATTTTATCATTTCTTTACTATTAAAGAGACTGATATGATTTTGTATATCAGGTTCGGTATCTAATAACATTCGTTCAGAATCAATGTATTCGTAATACAGGGTGACAGTGACCAACAGACTTGGCTGCAACACTTGCCCCGTTTTCTGTCTCATGAAACTTATCACCCGTTCTCAGTTCTCTACCTTTCTGTAGCCCTATGTAACAGATTACATATCTGGGATCCTGATCTGGTATCACATACCCAGGACGTAGAGGATACAGAGAAACAGTTCTTTGTAATGAACACACCCGAAGATGATGCATCATCATGCACTCTCTTCGTTTGGGCGGCACGGGAATTCTGGTAATCCCCAATTTCCTGCTCTGTCTTATAACAATTATAAGTTGGAGCGGGACCAACGTTCCCCAGCTCAGTATAACAAGCGGGTTCGGTCAATAATCCGTATTATTATCTTGATTAAGGCGTGATATGGTCGCTACCTGGAGAGAGAGAGAAGAAAACACTCAGCGTGCACTCTTTCAAGAATAGATTGGTTATTATTTTATCTAATCAGGATGGCTCCCACTGCTTTTTATCAAATCTTCCTTCAAACCCTAAAAGGAAAGACTAGCCGGGATTAATTACACACTACAAGTTCGCCAATCTTTCAGCCAGGCCAGTGTCGGTACTTTGAGGGAGGTCCCCCGTGCTTTCGCACGAACCTAATTAATGTAAACCTCGTTTTCCCAGAGGCGTAACCTCGTTAACACCTTTCTAGACACCTACTTGATCGGCTAATTGTAATGTGTAAAACTCTCCCAGGAGTAACAATTACTCGCAGCGGGTATCGGGATCCAACTATCTCATAGAAGGTATGCAATCTCATTGCAAATTTCAACACTTGAAATTCCCGATAATTTTGACCCTAGCGTCCTATGACCTTGACGGAGGTCAACAAACCATAGGCTACTAGTCAAGTTCAACCCGTCATTTCTTGATCGAATTAAACCCACCCGCAAGACCCTTGACGGAGGTCAACAAGGCCGCACGAATACCCTAATCCAATCTGCATCATATGCATAAGCAGATAAATACTAGTTAGCTACCGCACACTACGCCTTGACGGAGGTCAACAAACGTAGCACGAATACTAAGTAGGACTTATCTGAAATGACGGAGGGCTACGACAGGTTTTTCTGAAAACCTATTGCGTAATGAACTTGATATCGTTGTAGAATCAAATGAGTTTTGAAATGGAGTGTCTTTGAGGCTTTTCTAGTTTTGCTAAAGGAGTCACTCCCGGTGAAGGGATCGTCGGTCCTTTCCTCGTCGAATGAGGTGCAGGATATATCACATATATCACTGTGCAAAGCAAAAACTCTTAAAAGCAATCAAAAGACAAACCGAGGGTTGTAGCATCTGCCAGTTATTGCTAAAGGAGTCACTCCCGGTGAAGGGATCTCGGTCCTTTCCTTATCGAATAAGGTGCAGGATATATCATATATACCGCTGTGCAAAGCAAGAACTGTAGCTACCTTTTTTTTTAATTTTGAAATTCGATTCTACAACATCTTACGTTTCTTTTATTTCATTAATCATATTAATGAAGTCCCATCATTTAAATACCTAAACATCACAGATAAATACGACGTACACTTATGCCATCCGCATTCGCCTCGATGTCCCCTCGTGCACCGTTAGGTTAGGTAACTAACGGCAGAGCGGGGCAGGGCTAGCGCGGGTGTAAAACATAAGTAACGTCTATATAATATATCATATATACTATATACTGTATCTATCACAGAACATCACATGATCACATCACAGATATCGCAGCAGAAGAATCATATGAAATATTGGATATACTAGGACGTCCGTGTTTTCAATACGAGCCAGTATAAAACACGGATTCCACGATCGCGATGAATAGCCAAACCCACACCCCTAGACCCCTACGAGAGCGACAAGCAACCCTACCAATTCTAGAGTTAGGAGACCTGGACTCGACTCCTCGAGTTGGTCTCCCACTGGACTCCAGAACCCGGTTACTTGTGTCCTCCTCCTTGGGTCTATCCTAGTGCCGAAAAGTAAATAATATACAAATGGTGACATCATCCGCAACCTGGAAGTGCCCCAATAAAAGAATATTACATACAAGTTTTTACATGAATGAAAATGAAAAACACTCATCTCACATAAAAACCCCCGGCTATTCAAACACGACGATCCAATATAACATATCCAGCAACACATAACATCACATGTCATCAACGTAAGTAAATATGCGCATCCCAATTGTCGTTGACATATAGCAACGAAACCGGCGATATCACATATTACACTTACGGTCACAGAAAAGAAAGTGTAAAACTACAACAGTTGGAATCCGCAACTTGCATAGACATCGCATGCCTAATCAAATGAATTACTTAGACATCGCATGCCTAACAATTATAAACCCCGCATTTTAGTCTCAAAATCGAAAACACTTTTCAATATCAAGTCGGGTAATTCAACAAGATTCCCGACATCATGATCGAATGCTCGTCGCAAACTTTAGTAGGCGGCCGCACCCCCGATGCCGTCGACGAAGTGCACCAAGGCGGAACACCGCTGCCGCGAGCACCCGAACGGATACTTTCGGCGACGGGGTTCTCCTACAGTCACTTGGTCGGGGCTATGGAGTGAGGCTGTCTATTAAGTTTACCTGGCGAGTATCCGCGTACGCTACGTGATTGCGACGGACTTTTGATCGCATCAAAATTTCGTGGCAACCGATCAAGTGAGACTAAACTGCTATGTTTATAACATTCATTCAGTTATCTCATAACTACTTGTGAATTCCAATTATTGTATCACATTCCGGATAAATAGAAAATGTTAAACTTTTCGATCAAACAGTCGAACACCCAAGTTTTCTCGATATAGATCAACACATGAAATAAGTCTAACAACATTCAGTTCGTGCCTCAGTACCAACGGTCCAGCCGTAGAAGGGTCAAGCCAACGCCTCACATGTAGCACGCCGTACTGCCCCAAACCCGAAGGTTCAAAGGGCAGTTCAAGACGGTCACATAATCGAGTTAAGGTTTGTTGTCTTCTAGAGGGTCCATCGCGTTACTTGCACTACTTAGAACGTCGTTAAACTACGGAAAAATCCAACACTTGGAAATTTCCCGACAGGGGAAAAATTGGGTATTTATATCCGGTCGAACTTTTTAACATATTCAAAAATTTATCCGGAAAGCCACATAGACAAAATCTGATAATCCGATCGAACATACGAATCCCCAAAACAACCCAGAAAATTCAACTCTAGAATAAATATTAAAAATTCCCAGAAAATCCAGAACTGAAAACTAAGAATTAAGGTGCAAAATTCGATGCACAAAAAGACAAAGTGGCCGCGGAACCGCCGCATGAGCACGCTCATGCCGCAGATCCGCGGCGATATTAAGGAATTAGGCTCTCGAATTTTGCAGTAACCCTTAGATCTTCCTGCTGAATTTTTTAAGAATTTTTAATCTGGAAAAATCCCAGTTTTTAGAAAAAGTCCAGAGAGCATGGAAATTTTGGGTTTTCGGTTCGTTCAGACTTCAAACTCCGTCTAGACTTCGTCCAAGGCTCTAGCTAGGCTCTGATACCACTGTAGGGTTCCTAAGCACCCTCAAGAGGTCTCACAAGGCATCAACCATGCCAATTTCAAAAAATCTAGGTGCCGAGAAACCCGACTACGGATCGTTGGCTAGAAATCTAGGCGAAAATGAAATCTAGTTAACAACTTAACAAAAAGGAAACGGAAATACAACCTTTGTAGATCCGGTTCTCCACCTCCATAGCTCCGCAATGAAGTCTCCTCGCTGTCCTCATGCAATCCCGGGCTCTAGCGTCGGCTTCATCGGAGAAGAAGCGGGCTAGGTCATCGACGACGTGCCGAAGATGATCTACGTCGAGGCATCGCTAGATCAAGCTCCAACTTCACCAAGTCAAGAAAACTTGTGAAGGAAACACACTCTACTACTTGGCAAGAGATAAAGGATGAAGAAATAGGAAGTGGGTAGACTTTAGAATTGGATTTCTCACTCTTTTTCATCAATCACCATTGATGAAATGAAGCTTTCTTCATGAAAGAAGATGAAGAAGAAGAAGAAAGTGTTATGATAAGTTAATTAATATTGAAAAGAAAATCAATACTTATCATATAATGAACCATGGTCAAGTGTAGAGATTTAATCATGGTTGAAAGGAATGGTTAGGGTTAAGCATGAGACAAAAATGGTCACTAGGTCAAAGCTTCATGAAGCTTCAATATGAAACAAAATTAGCCACCATTTTCTCTTTATGCCTTTTTATTTATTTCCAAAATGAATAAATAGATAAATAAATGAGAAAAGGAAATACAACCCTAATCATAAGTTTAACCATGGTTTAATTCTATACACTTAACCAAGTAAACATGTATCATCAAACATGATACAATCAAGTGCACGAAAGTATATCACATATACAATGTGTACATCCGAGTGAGAATATCCATTTAAAGTGAACCGATACTAGTTAATGCAAAGTAATATATCAAATATATAATTATACATTAAATCATTAAATCAACACTTGATTTAACGATCCGGTCATATCGCATATAACCGACTAGTATCCTATGTATCGGCTTATCGAATCAATACTTGATTCGATAACTAGGTTATATCGCATACAACCATGTCGATACATTCATCGCGAGAATAGAATACGGTATCACATACACGCATTATTCTCGGTCCCGCACATATCTCATATGCGCTCCTATTTCGTTTCGCTTGAGCCAGGAAACCTCTGTGTAGGACTCTAAAGACTCGTCAATACGCCGGCAACAGATGATGATCATATCAAACACCCACAAGCCGCAAGCGGTCTGCTAAACGTAACGGCCACCCGGGTATTGAGCTATCAGAAGATCGACGAGCAAGCCCGCTCACACTCCAGTGAATCCAACCAGTAACACCACCGTACAGTCCGGTCTGATCGTCTGATATGTCGCATATCTCGCCTAGGGGTGGTAAACGTCATACCCCAATAGCTCGATAAGTCATGTCGATATGAGGTCTATAACAGTTCGAGAAACTACTGGTAACACTTACCAGTAAATCTCAGCAACCCTAGCCAGGGATTTCCGGTTATAGCCAATCGAACACAGCACAACATCAACTCCCTATACCGGGAGAGACGAATCCCCTCCTATCGCTCATTGTCTCCATGTGATTCGGGACTGTACCCAAAAACCACCGTTTTGCACGCCCTCTTGGACGTGGTAAGATGGAAATCAAAGCACAGTGGGAACCACACAAGACTCTATGACGATCTCGGGTCAACAGACTACTCTGTACCAGTGTCACCAGAGAACTGCCATCTGACGTAAGGTATAATACCATCTGGGAGTTCTCGGCGAGTCCGTCCAGTGTACCCAGTCTCTACTGAGCACCCGTATATCATCTCTGATGTCAAACAGCAATGGATATGGGATCATCCATCGCCCATCTGTATGGGTCGAGAAGGTATACGCTAGTCTACTCTGGTATATCGATGCCCCGTCTCGATACACCCACGACTAGGGACTTTGAAGGATGTACCTATGGACTACCTTGTCCCCACTAGTATGATCTGCATCATAGTCCAGGTAGTCAAGTACACATCCTAAGGGCTTTACCAACATGTAACAGAGAGACAATCAGTGTACACGTTAAGGTAAAGAGCAACCAGATAGCATACTATCATGTCGAGCAAGAAAGTCCTCCCTATATATGTCTAAGCATCCACTACAATATACATCCTATGTATAGTAATGGCCTCTAGGGCATACATATAACTAACAGGTTTGTTGTCTTCTAGAGGGTCCACCGCGTTACTTGCATGATTTTCCGAAAGTTTCAAACTCGAGAAAAAATCCAACTTTTGAAAATTTTCCGACAGGGGAAAAAGTGAGTTATTGATATCCGTTCGAACTTTTTAACAGGTTCTAAAATTATCCAGAAAAACTTAAACGAAGTTAAATTATCCGATCGAATCAACGAGTCCCCAATACAACCCAGAAAACTCAACACTTGAGTATAATTAAAAATTCCCAGAAGAATTAGGAAGTACCTACGGTTATTACTGTGCAAAGAACTAACCCTAACTCCACTGTATGGCCGCGGAGCCACCGCGCAAGCCATGGTATGGCCGCGGTTCCGCGGCGCTTTAATGAGATAAGTCGCACGTGTTGCACAGTAATTCTTGTATTTTCCTGTTGGTTTTTTATGAGTATTTTTAATGCACAAAAAATCACATTTTGAAATTTTTTCCAGAAATTAGGGTTTTACGGGTATTCGGAGTTCGATCGGACTTTAAACTTCGCCTGGACTTCGCCTAAAGCTCTAGCTTGGCTCTGATACCACTGCAGGGTTACTAGGCACTCTCACAAGGGTCTATAAGGCATCAACCATGCCCGATTTAAAATTTAGACATGCCGAACAACCCTAACCAAGATCTTTAAATTAGAGATTAGGCGAAACAAAGCATGTTAAACACTTTAACACTAAGAGTTTGGGATTACAACCTTTGTAGTCTGGTCCTTCACTTCTAAAGCTCCGTGTTGAGGTCCCTTCGCTGCGATCATCATGTTCCCGGACTCTAGAGAGGCTCCACGAAGAGAAAGATGTAAGCTTACTTCCGATCTTCGATAACTAAAATGATCTACCTTGAAGTTTCTTTAACACAAGCTCTCACTCATTAAATGAAGTGAACACCCTAATCTAAATGGTTAGGATAGATTAGGATGATGAAGTAGGATTTATGCTCTCATTTATTTTCTATTTCTCACACTAAATCATCACATAATGAAAACCTAGAAAGCTTTTTCAAAGCTCAAGGAAGAAGAAGAAGAATAGTAATCCTTTTGTGATGAATAATGAAATTATTGTGAGGTTAGAAATGCAACCATGGTTCAAGTGAGAAGACTTAACCATTGTAGAGAGTTTTCCATGGTCAAGGGTTTGGGTTGGGTTAAGGAAATATCAACAAAATATCTTTAATAAATATCTTTGCTTAAAACAAAAGCAAAGATTCTAGAAACTTCTAGAAAAGTTTAACCCAAATCAAACCCTAACCATGTTTAATCTCCACTAAATATGTTGCATTAATAACCCTAACATGTTACAATATTATATATCACATATACAATATTTATTGTAACAAAATAAAATAATACAATTAACATATATCGCGTATATATCAATGTATTACCCGAATGAGAAAAAGAATCTTTTAGTGAGCTTATATCAGTTAATGTAATTTAATATATTAAATATATAATTATATATTAAATTATCGAATTAACACTTGATCCGATAATCCGGCTATTTCACAAATAACCGACTAATATTATGTAGGGTTCCTAGGCACTCTCAAGAGGTCTCACAAGGCATCAACCATGCCAATTTCAAATTTTACCGGTGCCGAGAAACCCTAATACGGATCGTTAACTAGAATTTTAGGCGAAACAGGAAACTAGTTAACATCTTAACTAAAAGTGAGATGCTACAACCTTTGTAGATCCGGTTATCCACTTCCTTAGCTCCACGTAGTTGTCCCCTCGCTGTCCATCTCGAATCCCAGACTCAAGCATCGGCTTCATCGGAGAAATGGGCGGGCAAGGTCGTCGGCTTTGTGCCGAAGATGATCTACGTCGAGGCAACACAAGTTCAAGCTCCAACTTCACCAAGTTGTGAAACTTGTGAAGAAAACACCCTATACTACTTGGCAAGAGGTAGAGGGTGAAGAAATAGGAGGTGGGTTCACTTTAAAATTGGATTTCTCACTCTTTTGCTCAAGATGCCATTAATGGTGGCAAGCTTTTTCTTTATCTCATGAAGAAGAAGAAGATGAAGATGATTATGATAAGTCTTTAAAATGAAAAAGAAAAAGAATACTTATCATAATGTAAACCATGGTTAGGTGTAGAGAATTGACTAAGGTTAGATGAATGGTTAGGGTTAAGTATGAAGACAAAATGGTCACTTTGGTCAAAGCTTCATGAAGCTTTAACAAGCTTCAAGAATGAAAGCAACCCTTTTGTTTTCTTTTGCCATTTCTTTTTAATCCAAATTAAAAAGATAAATGATTGAATAAATAAATACCCTAATCATTTACTTAACCAAGGTTTAATTCTTTACACTTAACCAAATGAGCAAGTATCATCAAACATGATACAATCAAGTGCACACAAAATATATCACATATACAATGTGTTTTTCAAGTGAGAAAATCCCTTTAAAGTGAACCAATACTAGTTAATGTAAAGTAATATATCAAATATATAATTATACATTAAATCATTAAATCAACACTTGATTCAATGATCCGGTCATGTCGCACATAACCGACTAGTATCCAATGTATCGACTTATCGAATCAATCTTTGATTCGATAACTAGGTTATATCACATACAACCAATCGAAACATTCATCGAGAGAATGAAATGCGGTATCACATACACGCATCATTCTCGGTCCCGCACATATCTCATATGCGCCCCTATTTCGTTTCGCTTGAGCCAGGAAACCTCTGTGTAGGACTCTAAAGACTCGTCAATACGCCGGTAGCAGATGATGATCATATCAAGCACCCACAAGCCGCAAGCGGTCTGCTAAACGTAACAGCCATCCGGGTATTGAGCGATCAGAAGATCGACGAGCTAGCCCGCTCACACTCCTGTGAATCCAACCAGTAACACTTACCGTACAGTCCGGTCTGTTCGTCTGATATGTCGCATATCAAGTCTAGGGGTGGTAAACGTCAGACCCCAAAAACCGATAAGTCATGCCGATGTGAGGCTCATAACGGGTCGAGAAACTACTGGTAACACTTACCAGCAAATCTCTGATCAGCCCTGGCCAGGGACTTCCCTGTTACGGCCAATCGAGCACAGCGCAACATCAACCCCCAATACCGGAAGAGACGAAACCCCTCCTATCGCTCATTGCCTCCATGTGATTCAGGACTGTACCCAAAGACCACCGTTTTGCAGGCCCTCATGGACGTGGTAAGGTGGAGATCAAAGCACAGTGGGAATCACACAAGACTCTATGACGATCTCGGGTCTACAGACTAACCTGTACAAGTGTCACCTGAGAACTGCCATCTGACGTGAGGTATAATACCATCTGGGAGTTCTCGGCGAGTCCGTCCAGTGTACCCAGTCTCCACTGAGCACCCGTATACCATCTCTGATGTCAAACACCAATGGATATGGGATCATCCATCGCCCATCTCTTGGGTCGAGAGGCGTATACGCTAGTCTACACTGGTATATCGATGCCCCGTCTCGATACACCCACGACTAGGGACCTTGAAGGATGTACTTATGGACTACCATGTCCCCACTAGTATGATCTGCATCATAGTCCAGGTAGTCAAGTACACATCCTAAGGGCTTTATCAACATGTAACTATAAGACAGTTTAAAGAGACCAGTATACATGTTAAGATAAAGAGCAACCAGATAGCAAACTATCATATTGAGCAAGAAAGTCATCTCTATATATGTCCAAGAATCTAATATAAAATACATCATTTGTACAATACTGGCCTCTAGGGCATACATACAACTAACAATCTCCCAGTTGCACTAGGGCCAGCTGCTGTAGTATCGCATACCGAGCATCCCGAAGAGTCTCTCAAACTGTGTCTGGGGAATGGCCTTCGTGAGTGGATCCGCCGTGTTGTTCTTTGTGTCAACCCTCCTGACCTCGATCTCCCGGCGATCAACTATCTTTCGGATCAGGTGATACCGCCTCAGAATATGCCTGGATCGCTGATGGGACCTGGGTTCCTTGGCCAAAGCCACCGCTCCATTGTTATCGCAATACAAAGGTATTGGATGCTCAATGGATGGAACCACTCCAAGTTCAGTAATGAACTTCTTGATCCAGACAGCCTCTTTGGCAGCATCGTTGGCAGCAATGTATTCAGCCTCCATCGTCGAGTCTGCCACGGTTTCCTGCTTGGAACTCTTCCAGCTAACCGCCCCTCCGTAAAGGGTAAAGACAAATCCCGACTGCGACTTAGAGTCATCCTTATCACTCTGGAAGCTCGAATCGGTAAAGGACTCCATTTGGAGTTCTCCGTTACCATACACAAAGAGCATCTCTTTAGTCCTTCGCAAGTACTTGAGAATGCTCTTCACAGCTGTCCAGTGACTCTCTCCAGGATCAGCTTGATACCTGCTCACTACACTTAGTGAGTATGCTACATCGGGTCTGGTACATAGCATCGCATACATGATAGAGCCTACAGCCGAAGCATAGGGTATCCATTGCATGCGAGCTCTCTCCAAATCAGTCTTGGGAGACATCTCTTTGGATAGAGTGACTCCAGAGATCGTGGGCAAGTTCCCACGCTTGGATTCTTCCATACTAAACCGCTTTAGTATGGTGTCAAGTACACGCACTCTTCTAAATCACCGTTTAGAAAGGCGGTCTTAACATCCATTTGCCAGATTTCGTAATCATGATATGCAGTGATGGCAAGCATGATCCGGATGGATTTAAGCATAGCCACTGGAGAAAAGGTTTCGTCATAGTCCACACCTGGTTTTTGACGAAAACCCTTTGCAACATGTCTAGCTTTGAAAGTCTCCACTTTCCCATCTACACCAAGTTTTTTCTTGAAGATCCACTTGCTCCCAATGGGTTTTACCCCTTCAGGAGCAACTTCCAAAGTCCATACTTTGTTGGTGTACATGGATTCCATCTCGGACCGCATAGCATCCAGCCATTTCACTGAGTCCCTACTCGTGATGGCCTGCTCGAAGCTAGTTGGGTCATCATCCTCCATGATGCAATCCTCGCTCCCACCATCCATGAGAAAACCGTAGTATCTCTCAGGTTGGCAAGGAACCCTACTAGATCGGCGGAGTGGCTGGGGTTCATTGGGAACTATTGAATCCTCTGGTTCCACCATATCTTCTGTTGTAGCTTCTGTAGCTGGAACTTCTTCCAGTTCTACCTCATGACCACTAATCTCTTTTTCAAGAAATTCCTTTTCTAAAAAGGTGGCATGCCGAGAAACAAACACTCTTTGTTCCTCAGGGTGGTAGAAGATATACCCTTGTGAATTCTTGGGATATCCTATCAATTTGCATAAAACAGACCGTGCCTCGAGTTTGTCCGGATTTTGTCGTTTGACATAGACTGGACAACCCCATATCTTAACATAGTTAAGACATGGTATCTTCCCTTTCCATATCTCATATGGAGTGGTAGGCACTGATTTGGTGGGGACCATATTCAGTAGATGTATGGCTGTCTCAAGCGCATACCCCCAGAAGGAAATAGGTAACTCAGCTGTGCTCATCATAGAGCGCACCATATCTAATAGGGTGCGGTTCCTCCGTTCTGATACACCATTGTGCTGTGGTGTATATGGAGGAGTCAGCTGAGAGAGAATCCCATTCTCTTTTAGGAAGTCCAGGAATTCATTGCTCAAGTATTCACCTCCTCGATCAGATCGAAGGATTTTAATACTTTTTCCGGTTTGGTTCTCGACTTCTTGTTTATATTCTCTAAATTTCTCAAAAGTTTCAGACTTGTGTCTTATCAAGTACACATGTCCGTATCTTGAGAGATCGTCAGTGAATGTAATGAAGTACGAAGAACCATCCCTGGCATGTGTAGACATGGGACCGCATACATCACTATGTATTAGTCCCAAGAGTTCGGTAACTCTTTCTCCGTGTCCCGTAAACGGAGTTTTGGTTATCTTGCCTTTGAGACATGACTGGCAAGTGTCATAAGATGAAAAATCGAATGGTTTCAAATATCCATCCTTATGCAATTTAGCTAGTCGTGTCGCATTGATGTGACCCAGTCTACAATGCCACAAGAAGGATTCGTTCAGTTCTGAACTCTTCCTCTTGTGTGTGTTTGTTATGCTCAGAACTGTTGATTGATTTAGAACATAAATGCCATTGCACAACGTGCCTGATCCAACCAACTTTTGGTTACGGAAAATGTTCATAACATTATCCTGTAATACAAAATTATATCCCTCTTTACTTAACAAAGAAACCGATATAATGTTGCATATCAGGTTCGGCATGTAATAGCATTCGTTCAGAACCAATGTATTACCAGTTGGTAATACAAGGTGATATTCCCCGACAGTCTTAGCTGCAACAATTGCACCATTTCCAACTCTAATGTTTTTATCACCTTCTCCAAGTTCTCTACCTTTCCTTAGCCCATGTAACTGATTACATATATGGGATCCTGACCCGGTATCTAATACCCAGGACGTAGAGCAAATGGAGAAACAGTTCTCTGTAACGAACACACCCGAAGAAAATGCATCATCATGTACTTTCTTCATTCAGGTGGCTTGGGAATCCTGGTATTCCCCTATGTCCTGTTCATTCCTATAACTCTTATAAGAAAGAACGGAACCAACGTTCCCCAGCACAGTAAAACATGCGGGTTCAGTCAATACATCCATATTATTATCTTTATTAGGGCATGACATGGTCGTTACCTGGAGAGAGAGAAGAAAACACTTTAGCGTATGCTCTTGCAAGATCAGATTGGTTATTATCTTATCTAATCAGGATGGATCCCACTGGTTTTTATCAAATCTTCCTTCAAACCTTAAAAGGAAAGACTAGCCGGGATTAATTACACACTACAAGTTCGCCAATCTTTCAGCCAGGCCAGTGTCGGTACTTTGAGGGAGGTCCCCCGTGCTTTCGCACGAACCTAATTAATGTAAACCTCGTTTTCCCAGAGGCGTAACCCCGTTGACACCTTTCTAGACACCTACTTGATCAGCTAATTGCAATGTGTAAAACTCTCCCAGGAGTAACTCTTACTCGCAGTGGGTATCGGGATCCAACTATCTCATAGAAGGTATGCAATCTCATTGCAAATTTCAACACTTGAAATTCCCGATAATACTTTTGCCCCTAGCGTGCTATGACCTTGACGAAAGCCAACAAACCACAGCCTGCTAGTCAAGTTCAAGCCGTACATTTCTTGACTGAATTAAACCCACCCGCACGACCCTTGACGAAAGCCAACAAAGCCGTACGACTACCCTAATCCAGTCACATCATATGCAGCAGATAAGCAGCACATAGCTACCGCACACTACACCTTGACGAAAGCCAACAAATGTAGCACGAATACTATATGCAACTTATCTGAAATGACGGAGGGCTACGACAGGTTTTTCTGAAAACCTATTGCGTAATGAACTTGATATCGTTGTAGAATCAAATGAAGTTTTGAAATGGAGTGATTTTGAGGCTTTTCTAGTTTTGCTAAAGGGGTCACTCCCGGTGAAGGGATCGTCGTCCCTTTCCTCGTCAAATGAGGTGCGGGATATATCATATATATCACTGTGCAAAGCAGAAACTATAGAAGCAATCAAAAACAAACCGAGTGTGTAGCATCTGCCAGTTATTGCTAAAGGAGTCACTCCCGGTGAAGGGATCTCGGTCCTTTCCTCATCGAATAAGGTGCAGGATATATCAAATATACCGTTGTGCAAAGCAAGAACTGTAGCTACCTGTTTTGTTTAAAATTTGATTCTACTACATCATTTGGTTTCTTTTATTTCATTAATCACATTAATGAAGTCCCATCATTTAAATACCTAAACATCACAGATAAATACGACATACACTTATGCCATCCGCATTCGCCTCGATGTCCCCTCGTGCACCGTTAGGTTAGGTAACTAACGGCAGAGCGGGGCAGGGCTAGCGCGGGTGTAAAACATAAGTAACGTCTATATAATATATCATATATGCTATATACTGTATCTATCACAGAACATCACATAATCACATCACAGATATCGCAGCAGAAAAAACATATAAAACATTGGATAGACCCAAGGAGGGGAGCACAAGTAACCGGGTTCTAGGGTCCAGTGGGAGACCATCTCGAGGAGTCGAGTCCGGGTCTCCTAACCCTAGAATTGGTAGGGTTATTTGCCGCTCTCGTAGGGGTCTAGGGGTGTGGGATTGGCTATTCATCACGACTGCGGAATCCGTGTTTTATACTGGCTCGTATTGAAAACACGGACGTTTTGGTTTTTAGGGTTTCGGTTCGATCGGGTTTCAAACGTCGTCTACACTTCGCCTAAGGCTCTAGCTAGGCTCTGATACCATTGTAGGGTTCCTAGGCACACTCAAGAGGTCTCACAAGGCATCAACCATGCCAATTTCAAATTTTACCGGTGCCGAGAAACCCTAATACGGATCGTTAAATAGAATTTTAGGCGAAACAGGAAACTAGTTAACATCTTAACTAAAAGTGAGATGCTACAACCTTTGTAGATCCGGTTATCCACTTCCTTAGCTCCACGTAGTTGTCCCCTCGCTGTCTATCTTGAATCCTAGACTCAAGCATCGGCTTCATCGGAGAAATGGGCGGGTAAGGTCGTCGGCTTCGTGCCGAAGATGATCTACGTCGAGGCAACACAAGTTCAAGCTCCAACTTCACCAAGTTGTGAAACTTGTGAAGAAAACACCCTATACTACTTGGCAAGAGGTAGAGGGTGAAGAAATAGGAGGTGGGTTCACTTTAGAATTGGATTTCTCACTCTTTTGCTCAAGATGCCATTAATGGTGGCAAGATTTTTCTTTATCTCGTGAAGAAGAAGAAGATGAAGATGATTATGATAAGTCTTTAAAATGAAAAAGAAAAAGAATACTTATCATAATGTAAACCATGGTTAGGTGTAGAGAATTGACTAAGGTTAGATGAATGGTTAGGGTTAAGCATGAAGACAAAATGGTCACTTTGGTCAAAGCTTCATGAAGCTTCAAAAAGCTTCATGAAGCTTCAACAAGCTTCAAGAATGAAAGCAACCCTTTTGTTTTCTTTTTCCATTTCTTTTTAATCCAAATTAAAAAGATAAATGATTGAATAAATAAAAACCCTAATCATTTACTTAACCAAGGTTTAATTCTTTACACTTAACCAAATGAGCAAGTATCATCAAACATGATACAATCAAGTGCACACAAAATATATCACATATACAATGTGTTTTTCAAGTGAGAAAATCCCTTTAAAGTGAACCAATACTAGTTAATGCAAAGTAATATATCAAATATATAATTATACATTAAATCATTAAATCAACACTTGATTCAATGATCCGGTCATGTCGCACATAACCGACTAGTATCCAATGTATCGACTTATCGAATCAATCTTTGATTCGATAACTAGGTTATATCACATACAACCAATCGAAACATTCATCGCGAGAATGAAATGCGGTATCACATACACGCATCATTCTCGGTCCTGCACATATCTCATATGCGCCCCTATTTCGTTTCGCTTGAGCCAGGAAACCTCTGTGTAGGACTCTAAAGACTCGTCAATACACCGGTAGCAGATGATGATCATATCAAGCACCCACAAGCCGCAAGCGGTCTGCTAAACGTAACGGCCATCCGGGTATTGAGCGATCAGAAGATCAACGAGCTAACCCGCTCACACTCCTGTGAATCCAACCAGTAACACTTACCGTACAGTCCGGTCTGTTCGTCTGATATGTCGCATATCAAGTCTAGGGGTGGTAAACGTCAGACCCCAAAAACCGATAAGTCGTGCCGATGTGAGGCTCATAACGGGTCGAGAAACTACTGGTAACACTTACCAGCAAATCTCTGATCAGCCCTGGCCAGGGACTTCCCTGTTACGGCCAATCGAGCACAGCACAACATCAACCCCCAATACCGGGAGAGACGAAACCCCTCCTATCGCTCATTGCCTCCATGTGATTCAGGACTGTACCCAAAGACCACCGTTTTGCACGCCCTCATGGACGTGGTAAGGTGGAGATCAAAGCACAGTGGGAATCACACAAGACTCTATGACGATCTCGGGTCTACAGACTAACCTGTACAAGTGTCACCTGAGAACTGCCATCTGACGTGAGGTATAATACCATCTGGGAGTTCTCGGCGAGTCCGTCCAGTGTACCCAGTCTCCACTGAGCACCCGTATACCATCTCTGATATCAAACACCAATGGATATGGGATCATCCATCGCCCATCTCATGGGTCGAGAGGCGTATACGCTAGTCTACACTGGTATATCGATGCCCCGTCTCGATACACCCACGACTAGGGACCTTGAAGGATGTACTTATGGACTACCATGTCCCCACTAGTATGATCTGCATCATAGTCCAGGTAGTCAAGTACACATCCTAAGGGCTTTATCAACATGTAACTATAAGACAGTTTAAAGAGACCAGTATACATGTTAAGATAAAGAGCAACCAGATAGCATACTATCATATTGAGCAAGAAAGTCATCTCTATATATGTCCAAGCATCCAATATAATATACATCATCTGTACAATACTGGCCTCTAGGGCATACATACAACTAACATATTATCTGTATCAGTTCATCGAATCAACACTTGATCCGATGACCCGGCTATATCACATATACCCGGTCGATATCTCATTTCGCGAGAATCTAATACGGTATCACATACACGTATTGTTCTCGGTCCCGCACATATCATATATGTGCTCCTACTCCGTTTTGCCTGAGCCAAGAAACCTCTATGTAGGACTCTAAAGAATCGTCAATACGCCGGCAGTAGGTGATGATCATATCAAACACCCACAAGCTGCAAGAGGTCAGCTAAACGTAACAGCCACCCAGGTATTGAGCGATCAGAAGATCAACAAGCAAGCCTGTACTTTCTCCCGCGAATCCAGTCAGTAACACTCCTGTACAGTCCGGTCTCTTCGTCTGATATGTCGTATATCTCGCCTAGGGGTGGTAAACGTCAGACCTCAGTAGCTTGATAAGTCGTGTCGATACGAGGTCTATAACAGTTCGAGAAACTACTGATAACACTTACCAGTAAATCTTAGCAACCATGGCCAGGGAATTCTAGTTATAGCCAATCGAACACAGCGCAATATCAACTCCTTATACCGGGAGAGACGAATCCCCTACTATCTCTCATTGCCTCCATGTGATTCGGGACTGTACCCAAAAACCACCTTTTTGCACGCCCTCTTGGACGTGGTATGATGGAAATCAAAGCACAGTAGGAATCACACAAGACTCTATGACAATCTCGGGTCTAAAGACTACTCTGTACCAGTGTCACCAGAGAACTGCCATCTGACGTGGTGTATAATACCATCTGGGAGTTCTCGGCGAGTCCATCCAGTGTACCGAGTCTCTACTGAGCACCCGTACACCATCCTTGATGTCAAACACCGATGGATATGGGATCATCCATTGCCCATTATATGTGTCAAGATGCGTATACGCTAGTCTACTCTGGTGTATCGATGCCCCTGTCTCGATACACCCTCGACTAGGGACAGTTATAGGATGTACTCGTCGACTACCGTGGCCCCACTAGTATGATCTCATCATAGTCCCAGTAGTCGAGTACATATCCTAAGGGCTTTATCAACATGTAACATAGAGACAATCAGAGTACACTTTAAGATAAAGTATAACCAGATAGCATACTATCATGTCGAGCAAGAAAGTCCTTCCTATATATGTCCAAGCATCCATTACAATATACATCATATGTACAGTGATGGCCTCTAGGGCATACATATAACTAACACCCACTTGTTATACTGAGCTGGGGAACGTTGGTCCCGCTCCAACTTATAATTGTTATAAGACCGAGCAGGTAATAGGGGAATACCAGGATTCCCATGCCGCCCAAACAAAGAAAGTGCATGATTGATGCATCTTCTTTGGGTGTGTTCGTTACAGAGAACTGTTTCTCAGTACCCTCTACGTCCTGGGTATTTGATACCGGATCAGGATCCCATATATGCAATCTGTAACATGGGCTACAGACAGGTAGAGAACTGGGAGTGGGTGATATGAGAATAATGCAATTGTTGCAGCCAAATCAGTTGGCAGATATCACCTTGTATTACTGATTACATTGATTCTGAACGAATGTTATTAGATACCGAACCTGATATGCAACATTATATCAGTCTCTTTATTTACTAAAGAAGGATATAATTTTGTGTTGTTGGATAATGTTTTGAACATTTCCCATATCAAAAGTTGATCAGTTCAGGCACGTTATCTAATAGCATATACGTTCTAAATCAAACCACAGTTCTTAACGTACAGAACACACACAAGAGGAAGAGTTCAGAAATGAATGAATCCTACTTATGGCATTGTAGACTAGGTCATATTAATGCGACCCGACTAGCTAAGTTACATTAAGATGCATATTTAAATCAGTTTGAATTTACATCTTGTGAAACTTGTCAGTCATGTCACAAAGAAAAGATGACCATAGCTCCGTTTACTTGAAACAGAGAAAGAGTTAGTGAACTCTTGAGATTGATACATGATGATGCATGTGGTCCCCTGTCTACACATGCCAGGACTGGTTCTTTGTACTTCATTATGTTCATTGATGATCTCCTAAGATTCGGACATGTATTCCTGTTGAAACTCAAGTCTGAAGCTTTTGAGAAATTCAAAGAATATAAGTCAGAAGTCGAGAACCAAAACGGGTATAAGTATTATGTCCTTTGATATGATCAGGGAGGAGAATACTTCAGCATGGAATTCCTAGACTATTCAAAAGGAGAATGAGATTCTCTTTCAGCATTACTCCTCCGTATACACTATAGCATAACGGTGTATCGGGGCGGAACAATAGCACCCTATTTGATGTGGTGCGCTCTATGATGAGTACTGTTGAGTTACCTATTTTCCTTTTGGGGGTTATGCGTTTGAGGAAGCAGCATACCTATTGAATTGGGTTCTAATCAAATCAATGCCTACTACTCCATATATGATATGGTATGGGAAGAGCCCATCTCTTAAACAAGTTAAGATTTGGGGTTGCCCGGCATATGTCTAAAAGCAAAATCCGGACAAGCTCGAGGTAAGGTCAGTTCTGTGGAAGTTTGTTGGATATCCCAAGTATTCGTAAGGGGATATCTTCTACCACACCGAGAAAAAAAAGGTGTTTTGTTTCTCGGCATGCCACTTTTTTAGGAAAAGGATTTTTTTATGAACGAAATTTATGGTCATGAGGTAGAACTGGAAGGGGTTCCAGCTATATAAACTACAGCTGATGATTTGGTAGAACTGAAGGAATCAATAGTTTCCGACGAACCTCAGCCTCTCTGTCGATCTGGTAGGGTTCCTCATCCACCTAAGAGATATTTCGGTTTCTCGATGACAGTGGGAGCGAGGATTGCATCATGGGAGATGATGACCCAACTAGTTTCGAGCAGACCATCAAGAGTGGGGACTCTGTAAGAATGGCTGGATGCTATGCGATCTGATATGGGATCCATATACACCAACAAAGTACGGACTTTAGTTGCTATATCTGAAGGGTTAAATCCCCATCAGAAGCAAGTATATCTTAAGAAGATTACTTGGTGTAGATGGAAAGGTTGAGACTTTCAAAGCTAGACTTGTTGCAAAAGATTCTCATCATCGACCAGGCGTGGATAATGATGAAACCTTTTCTCCAGTGGCTATGCTTAAGTCCATCCGGATCCTACTTGCCATTGCTACATACCATGACTGCGATATCTGGTGGTTGGGTGTCATGACTGCTTTTCTAAATAATGATTTAGAAAAGAGCGTTTATAAGTATACAGCCAGAGGGCTTCATAGATAGTAGGAGCAGCGGAAACGTGTGCAAGTTGCTTTACGGGTTAAAACAGGTATCGCGGAGTTGGAACATCTATTTTGATATGGTGGTCAAAGCGTTTGACTTTATCAAAATGGTAGATGAACCTTGTAAATACAAAAAAGGTTTTAGAAAGCATGATGGTCATTCTCGTATTGCACGTGGATGACATACTCTTGATAGGAAAGGTGTTTCTTATGCTACACTCGGTCAATCTGCTCCTATCACATTGATTCTCCATATAAGATCAAGGTGATACCTCCTAAATCCTGGGTTTTGGATCTATGAGATAGATCTAAGTGGATGTTATGATTCTCACTAGGTGTAGTGAGATTGTAACACCTTAGATTGTGTTTTGTGGTTAATTATATTTTAATATATAGTTTTTAATAAAAAGTTTACCTAAATGATTTCCAAATATTTTATCCTATTTAATGAGTATTTTATTAGATTTTTTCTAGGCTTGCACACACTTGTGCATGATAACTAGGGTTGTAAATTGGGGTTAAACATGATTAGCCATCATGGTTAACTAACCATTTTCCCTAATCTAGTTTAGTATTGTATAGGTGCTTTTGGGTTTTTATTTGTATATGGTTGTTTTTAAAATAAAATGGATTTAAATTGGATTTTAAATTTAAAATGATTGTTCTTGTGTTGACCTTGGTGAGAGAAAGAGAGAGTGAGAATGGGGCATGATGGCTTTTGCCATGCTTCATTAAATGAAGAGAGAGAGGAGGGGTTTTGATTTTGCCTCTCATTTCTCACTTCTCTTTTCACTCATCCTCTCATTCTCTCACAACACACACACACTCACACCAGGGAGAGGCAGCAGCAACAGCAGCTCCATTAGCAGCTCATGCAACAGCATCAACAGCAGGCAGCAGCCACAGCATCAACAACATAGCAAGAGCAGCAGCAACAGGAGCTTCAGCAGCAACAAGAGAAGCAAGTAGCAGCTGCACCTGAAGCAAACAATAGCAACATCAGCATCAACAACAACTACAACAACAGCAGCAGCACTAGAAGAGCAACTTCAGCAGCAGTAGCAGTAACAGCATCAGCAGCAGCTGTAGCAGCAGCAGCTCCAGCAGTTGTAGCAAGCTCTCACCTCCTCCACACACTTCTTCTCCTGCTCTCTAGGGTTCATTAGGGTATAATTCTGAAACCCTTTTCCCTAGTTTGCTTAGTTGTGTGTGGTTTTGTGTCGATTAGTGTTAAATAGCTAATTTAGTGCTAGATTTTGGTGATTTGTGAGATGTTGTGGCAAATTGTTGATTGTGTTTGCTACCTTAGTTTATTTAAGTGTTATTAGGGTCACTAAACTGAGAAATAGCCCAGATTACACTAAAATACCATAAGGTTGCTAACTTGTGCAATTTGGTGTTTTCAAAGTGATATATTGGATATCTGTGATCTGCTTTTGACCCGGGGCCTTCAAGTTAAAATTGAGGATACTGGAGCATGTACACTAGGTCTAGATACCACCACCAGAACACGAGCCACCCGTCCCAAAACTTGGCCGCAGATTTATTCAATCTGGCTGCAAATTGCGGCCAGGAAGAGGGGTTGGGTCTTGGGGTTTTGGGTACTGTAGTCTTCTGTGTATTGTAGTGATTTGGCATGTCTAGTTTTGTAATATTTGGCCTGTAGGAAAATCTGGGATCATATATCGTTTTTGTGTCCGTTGTGTTTGCGCGATACGCGCGATACGTTAGTGGGTTCTGTGATCCAGCGTATCGCGGCGTGTCGCGATGGTTTTAGACGCGTATACACACGTTCTAGCGTATCGTGCACGCGCGTTTAGTTCGCGACGCGAGTTTCTCGTTTTGATTCGGTATCGCGTTTTGCGAGATATTTGGCTTATATATGATTTCCATGTCTTATTTGCAGGTTTGCAGGCAGGAACCACGGACACTGCTACAGTGGGAGCAGATGATAGGATTCACCTAGCGTGGAGCGTAGGTGAGTAGATTTAACATCTACAGGGGAATCGCCCGCATGGCGTTATGCGTCTGGGCTAGGATTCAAATACCTGTCGCATATTCTACGTCATTGTTAGAATTGCGCCTTTACTTTATTTCCTTGATATAGTTATACTGTGACCAGCAGCCGTAGGACACTGCACATATTATTGACGGTTCATGTTGCACGAGCACGGATTATATGCTACACACACACCTTCAATAATTGCCATGTCACACACAACCCCTTATAGATTCTATTGCTTATCACTTGACATCTAGCTTATCGGTATACCTGTAGTGTATCTTACCATTAGTGATAGGTATATATACACCTTGCGATACAGCTACAAGTATACCATGCACATATTTTACTTATAGGTAGATACCTATACTTAGCTGTACCTTGTTGATTTCGCATACATCTGGTTTCAGCTACATGTTCTCATTTATATGCTCACATTCAGATATATCGCATTTATTTGTTCCTGGATTTGCTTATTGTTTATTTGGATTTTACATGGTGTTTTCTGGATTTGGGAACCGTGGGAGTTCATGAAATTATGCATACATTGAAAAACCCGGTTTTCTTGAGATGATATTTGCGCGTCCACCATGAGTTTTATCGGTGCTGATTATATACTCCATACGAGGTGTGGTTGCCGTATAAGAGTACATGGTGGGGCCCGGTATGGTTCCCCTCGGCAAGAAGATCGATGGATTTGCCGATTGAGCCTGGAGGCGGGCGAGTACCTACCGGTGACAGTACCCATGACTCGGCGGGGGATCACGGAGACACCGCTGGGAGTCATGTACGTATGCATACGTCGGAAGGCGAGGGTCAGAGCTAGGCACTCGTGCTTTCGGAATAGCGTATGATACATGATCAGGATTTCTGTGTCGATGCTTGACACATTGGTTTTCATGATATTTCTTTTAATACCTTTGTATATATAACAGGGGATTTAGCCATTGTTATATATACCATTACACCAATATTAGTGGAATGGGACGCTAATATATGTGTACTGCCCCCATCATATTTATTTCTGCATATATATATATATATTTAGGATGTTAGAAATTATTTTGAGATTCGACTTGGGATATAGGTGATTCATTGAGATTGGATACTGCATATGAAAGAGATTGATGATTTGTACATTCGGGATATAGGAGATCTATTCGATATTGTACATTGAGGAGATGTGAGACTTATATGATATGAGAGCCCTGTTTGGGGGCTGATTTGAGGATTTGCGGATTGGAGTGTCTTGATGGATGGTGATCCTGCCACGATGTCAGGTTTCCGTGAAAATGACATATTTCACCCCATACCTCACACTTATCTATTCTTTGCACAGATTCATATATTGGTAGTACCTGTTAGCGTACCTTTATGATAGTTGCATATTTGCTTTCTCATATCCCTATTGCATAATTATTGCATACTATTATCATGTCATCATTGCTTCATATATTGATTGTACCTGCTAGAGTACATCTCCATTACTTTGCTTTCACATGACCTGTTCTCACTGTAAATTGCATATCTTAGATTCATGCTGTACGTACATTCCTGCGATTACCTGCATATGTTATCTACTATTCACGAGTTGGCAACTCACCCCCGTTGTGCCACAGGTGTTTCAGGTTGTTCCCCAGAGTAGTCGAGGCAGGCTATTCAGCTATTCCGCTTTTCAGCTATCATCTTTTGCTACAGATACCGCATCAGCTCACAGTACTATTTTGCTTAGGTGGGTTGGATGATTATCTGTATTTCATATTGTACATTCGTTGTATTTTGTACTCTCCATCTACTATTGTATTGTTGACTTAGAGACTTGGTGAGGACGTTATTGTGTATTATTGTGGATTTGTCGCCTTTTTATATACAGTTTCTTCCTGTTGTCTCTTATTTCTTCGCTATGGCGTCGTATATTTATGATGTTATTGTTTTCCGTCTTGAGCTAGTTTTTACAAAAAAGGGGTGTTGCCAAAATTTTAAAGAAAGAAAGTGGGACTTTTAAAGAATTTGGGTTGTGATTTCAAATGTTTCAAAAACTATACTATCTTTTCCGTATTTTCTTGGTTTAGATTTCTGGGTTTTGGCTTTCTTTTACTGCGTTACGTCTTTAGGCGTTGCGCAGTATTAGGGCCGTCACGGGTCAAATTTTGGGTCGTGACAGAGATGGTATCAATCGATCCTGGGGAGAATCACTGGATAGCTTCTAAGGTGGTAAGGACAACTGAAAGTCAATCACAGGCATTGTCTTTACCCTCAGTAGAGGGATGGTATTTGGGAGTTCTAAGCTAGATACCGGGGCAAACTAGACGATAAAGGCTGAATAAATCGCTATCAAAGATACTACCAAAGAGGCGGTCTGGGTGTATATTTGATCATGAGATGAACTAGGTTCCCACCATTGTGTGACAATGGAGGTGTGGCTTTGGCTGATGAACCCCGGTCCCATGAGTGACCCAGACATATTCTAAGGCAGTATCACTTGATCATGGAGATGGTTGATCTCCAAGAGATCGAGGTTAGGAGAGTAGACTCAGAGGTTAAGATGGCGGATCCACTCACTGAGGCCTTTCTTGCGAGAGACTTTTATAGGGCGTTGGGTATGCTATTGTCACGACCCAAGTTAGGCACATGACCGGCACTTAGACTACGTAACGTCAACAGGCGTAACGCAATTTAAGTAAGCCGAAAACCCAGCAATCTAAACCATTACAAGAAGGAAAAGATAGAAACATTTGGAAATCTCAAGCAAAACCTTCAATCTTAAGTTTGTTTTCATAAAAATTTCGGCAGCACCTCCTTTGTAAAAACTAGCCCCGAAACGGGTACAAACATAAGATATAAGTAAAGCATCCCCAAACGGGAGCAAATCTCGCCCAAAGGCGGAAACAACCACCACAACAGATATACGATGTTGTAGCGAAGAAATAACATAAAAGAGATAATTAACATAAAACAAAGGCCGGCTCACACGAGCACGACACCCAGAGTCACAAGAATATACAATATCGATCCCCACAACTTGTCTCTAAGTCAATACATGAAGGTGGTAGATGGAGAGTACTAGATACAATAAGATATACAATGAACATCATCGGATAACCGCAAAACCCACCTATAGAAAAATGCCTCGTAGCCAACCGTAGCGGTATCCGCAAAAGTAGATATAAAAAGGCACCCTGCTGCGACTACTCTTATGGTCAGACCAGCAAAACACTGTGGCACAACGGGGGTGAGTTGCCAACTCGTGAATAGTAAATAATATAATACTATAATCGCAAGTATACACGAACGACGATAAATCTATCACATGCAATCTGATAGCATAAGTATAGCAACATGGATATGCAACAATCATGAAAGGTACTCTATCAGGTACTACAAATACATGAAGCAATGCATATCAAATAAATCCTGGGTATGGGATAAATAATAAACCTCATGCACAAATTATCAGCATGGGAAAACCCTGGTGTCTATCAATGACACCCTAAATCCCAAAATCCTCAGGCACCGTCACTCAGACCGGCCCTCATATCTGCAAATCTCATAGAACCTGAGTGCCCAACATCGACACTCGAAACCTCATGAAAACATGTGCCTGTGTATATATATACATGAGGATATCCACCTCATGTGTCCATCAACGACACATCAAATCATAGAACCTGAGTGTCCAACATCGACACTCGAAACATCATGAAACCATGTGTCTGTGTATATACATATATATGAGGATATCCACCTCGTGTGTCTATCAACGACACATCAAATCATGGAACCTGAATGTCCAACATCGACACTCGAAACATCATGAAACCCGTGTCCAGCATCGACACATAAATCCTCAAATCTCAGGCACCGCATCCTCAGATCGGTCCTCATATCCATCTCATATCATAACTCCATAACGGTGTCCTCCGGACATCCGCCGAGTTCTATACAATCACCGGTAGGTGGTACTCCCTCTGCCAGGTGTTGGAGATAGTGCCCTCAGAGTCAATTATTGGATCACAGGTACGTGATTGCAATGATTGAGGGAGGACCTATCCCGGTAGGACAGTCTTACTCGAGATTATAGTACGCTATCTGGTTTATCTTTATCATCGTGTACCGCTTAGGTGACCTGACAGGTCGCTATTACACGTTGGTAGAGCCCCTAGGATTCTTGCTTGACCACCAGCAGTATGAGGGCGATCATATAAGTGGGAGCTGGGGGTCTATAAGCACATCCTTAAATGGTCCCTAGTCGTGCGAGTTTCGAGACAGGGCATCGATACTCCAGAGTAGACTAGTGTATACAGTCGAGACCCCGACGAGGGGCGGTGGCCGGTCTCACAAGCCATTGGTGTCAGTTAGATCACCTAAGATGTATACAGGTGCTCATTGGGTTATGAGTACACCGGACAGGACTCGCCGGGAACATGCTAGTTGGTCATATACCAGACGTCAGATGGCAGTTCCCTGGTGACATGTGTACAGGTTAGTTCATCGACCTGGGGATCGTCATTTGTCTCGTGTGAGTTCCCACTGTACTTTGATTACTACCCTACCACGCTCAAAGGAGACGTCCAAACAGGTTTTAGTTGGGTACAGTCCCGAGCCATATGGAGGCAGTGAGCGTATCTTCAGGGGTTCGTCTCTCCCGGTATTGGGGGTGAGGTCGCGCTGTGTCTAGGAGAGCCATTACACAAAGCCCTCGGCCGAGGCAAGGAGATTTACTGGTAGGTATTCCAGTAGTATCTCAGGGTGTTCTGGGCTACACTCCGACACGACTTGTACCACTTTTGGGGGTCTGACTTTTACCAACCCCCTAGGCCCGCCATGCGATGCTCATAGACGAACGGACCGGACTGTACGGATATTGTCACTGACAGGCTCAGTAGGGTTATCAGGCTGAGTTCGCTCACAGACGTCCCTTTTGGTCAATACCTGGTAGCCCGTTACGTATTGGCTTATACCTCTGACGTGCTAGTGGTTAAATCCACAACCAAGGTGTTGACGAGTCTTTAGAGTCCCCCACATTCAGTTACTCAAGCTTTCGGGCGAAAAGCTGTAGAGGCCGTATGGAGATATGGCAAGGTCCGATCAGATACGTGCGGTATTGCACGGATCAGGATCGGACAATTTGTACTAGAGGCCGTATGGATATATGGCAGGGTTCGATCAGACACGTGCGGTATTGCACGGATCAGGATCGGACGGATATTACTGACCGGCTTTGGCTTAAGCCGGATCCTAGTATAGCAAAGTGTAGACTCTGTCTCATTGCATTTGTATTTCAGTCGGAATACAAATGCGGGTGTGTATGCACAGTATCGGGGTTTTCCAGTAATTTATTACGGGACCAGTTTTCTGGAGTTGCCAGTTTGCTTTCCGTTTCGGCCGATTTCCTTTGTATCGTTCATTGGCCGAAGATTGGTGGAGGAGGGCTTATTTGCATTGTTGCAAATAAGCATTTATGGAGGGGGTCTTTGCATATTGTTGTATCATGATGGTGCACCATCCATTGACCTCACTTGACTTTTGCTTCATGATAGTTTTCATGATTGCTTGACTTTGGATATGATGATGGTTGTTTTAGAGTGTTAGGTTCTCATTTTTTGGTAGTACGAAGGGGGAATTGGTTTGTTGTGATCATTTTGATTTTCTCATCATCACTTGCTTTTCAACCACCTCTTTGTCTTGGCCCTCTCTCTTTTTCCATTCCCATGGCATGGGCCGGCCATTCCCTTAAGGGATTGATTGATTCATTTTTTTTTTGGGGTGGCATTTTTGTTCTCATGGTGCTAAGAAAAATGCTCTCTAGTTCATCAAAAATATCCTTTCTTTCCTCCACCAAAAATGGCACCTCCACTACTCCAAAATTGAGACACAAGTTCTACACTATATTCTACAGCAAACCTTGGGCACGTCGACTAGCCAGCTTCGTGCCCGAGTTGCCTCGGCATTGAGGTGGGAGCCCGTAAAAGATGTAGGCGATGTGGTGCACTTCCGGCGACGAGGTGGAGACAGGACATTCCGCAGGAGCTCGGGATGACGACGAGAAGACCGGAGGACTCGGATCAGTCGGTATATCTCTATTCCCTATCTTGTAGTTAGCTAGGACTAGTTAATGGTTCGATCCGGGTTTTAGTGCGCGGTGGTGCCGGTTTGCTAGTTTGCAAAATTAAAGTCAACCATTGCTTCCGTATTTGGCCTCGGGATGGAGGCCGGGGCGCCGCCGTGCACTTACAGTGGTATCAGAGCCTCGCCATTAACCTAGTCTGGCTTTGAGTAATGTGTTTACATTTCCGATCGACCAAAATTCCAAAACCCGCATTTTTTTTGCATCAGTTTTCTGTTGAAATTTTTTGGAGTAGAAAAATTTTTCAGGTTACAGAAAAGTGATATACTGGAAAATATAAGGCTACTGTAGAAATTCGACAGAGTAATTCCATAGTGGGAGCGCGGAACCACGGCCAAACCCCCCTTTGGGCCGCGGTTCCGCCGCACTATGATCAGATCACTATGTCAATTTTCTTCAGTTACATTCTGGGCTAATAATAGGGGTTTTGGAATATTAATTTTGGGCCCAGAATTTCTTGATGTGCTACAGTAGTACTTGGGGGCCCACTTGTTAAAATTTGATCGATCGGATATTTAAAACACATTATTTCACAGTATTTACATTATATCTGCGACCGTGAATGTCACTTGATCGGTAAATCCTGTCTAGCTGCTATAGCCCGGTTAGACGGATTTGCGAACGTGACTTTCACGTTGATGTTCTGTGTATTGCTGTGATGTTGCGGATCGGTCGTGGGGGATAGCCTGGATGCAATGCTAGTACAGTTTTGTTGTATTATGTACATTTGATATTGCGGGGCGAGCGTCCGACATGTGGACTGCCGTCACTGCCTGATTGTATTATTCTTTTGGGGCACGACCAGGTTGCGGTCGATGTACCCGGTGTATGTATATTTTACTTTCTGTACTAGGATTGCCCCGCGGAGGGGTGCACGGATAGCCGGGTTCTGGAGGGCAACAAGCCCGCATCTCATGGCATTGAGACGGAGGGGGCTTTACTCTAGAATTGGCGGGCTATTCGCCGCACTCGTAGGGGTACAGGTTGACCCAGGAGGGGTGCCCAAGTTACCGGATTCCGTGAAGTGCTGGGTGGTCCATTCACGTTGCTGAAGGGGGCTGCCTCGCTTCAGGTTTTGGCGGGTAACTTGCCGCGCCCGTAAGGGGCTAGGTTTTCATTGCACAGGCTATCCACACAACCAGGGGAACGTCGGGTTTCAGTAGTGGCTCTGTGAAACCCGGAGATCCCAGATATCTGTATTGTTCTGTGATGCTGTACATTTCTGTGATGTTGCATTTTATCACGCCTTGAGCGAATATAATATATTGGTATATATATTAGTAGATGTTGTATATGTTTTGCATCCGCGCGAGTCCAGTCTCGCTCTGTCGTTAGTTAGCTAACCTAACGGGTAATGACGGGACCCAGTGGCGAATGCGGATGGCATATACGTACATCAGTATATTTTCGTTCTTTTTGGTGTGATCAATTGATGGGACTGCGTTGATTCGGATCAATGCAAGTTAAAACAAACCTAATCTGATGTTGTTGAAACCCTTTTCAAAAGGCTGTTATTGCAAGGACATTCACTTTTGTTTTGCATCGTGGTATTCAGTTGGAATATCCTACTCCTCAGTCGACAAGGCAAGGGCCGAGATCCCTTCACCGGGAGTGACCCCTTGGACAAAAGTTTGCGTCAGGGCAATAACTTCACTATAGCCGATTGCTTTTGCTTTGCACCGTGGTATTCAGTTGGAATATCCTGCACCTCATTCTACGGGGAAAGAGCCGAGATCCCTTCACCGGGAGTGACCTCTTTAGCAAAGGTTTTCGTTACTATATTTTTCTAAAAAGCTATCCGGTTCCTTCAACGATATCAAGTTCATTACGTTAAAGGTTTTCGCCAGAAACCATTCGTAGCCCTCCGTCGTTTCAAATGGGTAGCACGTAGTATTCATGCTATGTATGTTGGCCTTCGTCAAGGCATAGTGTATGGTAGCTGCTTGTTACCTTTCAGCTGCATATATAGATGCGTTGGTTTGGGACAGTCGTACTACTATTTTGGCCTTCGTCAAGGGTATGTACGGGTGGGTTCAAATTAACCTGGACAATGACGGGTAGAACTTGACATGTGACTTATGATATGTTGGCCTTCGTCAAGGTCATAAGAGCATGGGGCAAAAATCACATCGGGAGTTTCAAAAGAACTGAAACTTGCCAGATATGCGCATACCTTCTGGAGTGTGACACCGTGAGCGGATTCCGTCACGTTATCATGCGATGATAGTTGGATCCCGATTCCCACTGATGAGTTAGTTTACTCCTCGGGTGACCCCGACTAATTCTTCTTTCAGGTTTGGAGGAGAATTTGACGGTACAGTGGGAGGTTTCCAGATTAGATAAATTGGTAACCATTCTGATCTAGGTTAGAGTGCACGCTGAGTATTTCTTTTCTCTCTCTCTCTTTGGCAGCGACCATTGACCCGACCCTAAGTCTATGACTCAGAGACCAAAATTGACCGAACCTTCTTAAACACTGGCTTTTGGATTGTCAGAGTTGCAGACCTCATTGCCACTCCTACTTTTACCCTTTTCTCCAGGACACCCCGTATTACTACTTCCATTGGACAAAACCATCGTATGGTTATATACGAACTCGAAGGGATTTATTCGAGGATGGTTTCAGGTTCGGGAGAAAACGGATAGGACTATTCAGTTGTCTTTTCCTTTTACCTTCTCTCAGGTTGCGAGTACTCCTTGGTTTAGGAGATAGTACACCTATTACACAAATTGAATAGTCTTCTTCCAAACCTTAGGCTGGTGCCGAACGGTGGAGAATGAAGAAAACCAATTAGCATAACGATGGTGTACAGAAGGTATTAAGTTAAGACAAAGCAAGGGATTAGTAAGAGGGCAAAGTAAATTGCGACTGATATTCACGACCAAACCAAGTATTTCATTACCACTCCCACTTCACCTTTGTATTTCTCCAGGACACTCCGTATCACCACGAAGATCCACAGTTTATTGGATATTCCATCGTATGGTTATATACGAACTCGAAAGGAACTTGTTCCAGTTCGGGGATGGATTCTGGTTCAGGAGAAATAGGAATAAGGTTTATTCAGGTGTCTTTTATCTTCACCTTCTCTCGCATTGCGAGTGTTCCTAGGATTGGGACAATACACACATTATGCTTATTGGATAGTCTTCTTCCAAACCATAGGCTGGTGCCGAACGGTAGGGAAGGAAGAAAACCATTTGGCCTAAGGGGTGTACAGAAGGTAATGACTAAAGACATATGAAGGGATTTGGAGAGGTGGCAGAGATTTATACGGTTACAGTTGTGAATCTGGAAGAGGCATTACTAGGAATACCAGGATACCCCTACGAAACATTTCAATGTTTTCAGTTTCACTGTGTACTGTTAAAGGAAAACTGATTTCCCGATTAGATACTTACTCTAGGGTATGTATTTGCCAGATATAATTCTCACATCTGTATGGTTTTACAGATGATGAGTGGGAGTAAGTTATTGGAAATTAGGTGATCATCCTCATTATATCGGGATTCGTTGTAATCGGTGATATTTGAGGAAGTCACCTGGACTGTTTGCCGGTCGGCAAATATTTGGTTTTGAATATCCACTGTCATGCACCAATTTCAAATTGATATATCTGTACGTCTATTTTCATAGAGTGAGATATGCCTTTTTGAAATTATGTCTACGACATTTACCTTTATCAGTGGATGGTTAGGTAAGGAGCATTAAACAGCGGTGTAATTCTTCTTAACCATAAGTACAGTTTTCAACCTACGACACAAAGTGAATGAGTTTTCAGACTCAAGGGACTTATACAGAGTATTGTATGTTGTCCAGGGTCCATCAGGACAGAGGGATTGGTCCTCGCACTATATTCGGTTTACTTATGACTTCTCTAGTTTTTAGACATGTGTTTCGTAGGAAACACAGGGTCCGAATTTTGAGAAGTTATAGGTATTTGAATAGAGTAGAGAACCAGGTGTAGCAAGTAGCGGGATTCTTCAAAGTGATCGAAGATGTAGATACTTGTCGATGGTATTCAGTTGATAGTAGTGATTAAGAGAACTTGCTTCTCTTTCAGGTTACTCATAATTGGAAGCATTCCTAAGTTGAGTAACGCTGATAGGCCTCCTTCCATTTAGTTGACATGCACTGGAGATAGCTGCATGATTTGAATCTGCTTCAATTAAATCAGTGCCTCTGGTTCTATATTGGATATAGAACAGTTCATATCTTAACGATGTTAAGGTACGGGGAGTTGTCCGGCTTATGATTAAAACCAGACTCTGGATAACTCAAGGCACGTTTCTGTAATGGCTGTTTGTGGGTTGACCCAGGCTATGACGAGGGTTGACTTTCTACCATCTGGAAGATCAATAGTGATATTGTTCTTAACTCGCCACAGTTTTAACAAAAATGGATTTTTTCAGAAAACAGCAGTGGGAGTATGGTAGAACTGGAAGTGATTCCAGAACCACAAACGATTACTGAAGATTTGATAGGAACCTAAAGATTCAATCTGGTTTGACATTCCATTGGCCACTCCGAAGATAAAGTGGGTAACCTCAGGCACCCGAGAGGTACTCCGGTAGCCTCAAGGACGGTGGCAGGGAGGTTCTTGTTTACCCACACTTGCCATTGCTATTGTTCCAGGCTGCGAGACCCGGCGGGAGGATGAGTATAGCGTCGTTCTGAACTGGCTTCAGAAGTGTACGTGTATATGACTCTGCCAGAGGGTTGTCGTAGTCAGTGGGAGCAGCGGAAGCATTGGTGGACAGGTGGCTTATGTCTATTTATAGACTAAAGCAGATATAGCGGAGATAGATCATCAATTTCTGATGTGACAGTCATAGGTTTGACTTCATCAGAATAGGGGATGGATCTGTTAAGAAGGTAGTAGGGTGTGATGTCCTGGTATTTTGATGACATACACAGAATAGGAAGTGATATCCCTATACTACGATCGGTTATACTTTGGTCGTCACACAGTGGTTTCTCCACATGGGACTTGGACATTATATCAGACATACTGGTTACTAGATCTATGGTTTTAGATCTAGATTTGGGTGGTTTCCCAATCAGGGTACTTAGACAGTATTCTAAGAGTATTTAGAATGGACGACTCCTGGCACGGTAGTGTACCTGCAGGTGATGGAGTCACCCTCTCTAAAGGTGTCTTACAGACTAAAGGGGAGAGGGATGTGCATGATTGGCAGATCACTTGCTCAGGCAATTGAGTCAATCATGAGATGTCAAGTACCACACCAGATGTTGTTCTTGCATTAGATGCAATAAGTTGATATTGATCCTATCCTAGAGAAACAGTCGGAAGCAGTTCTAGAACATAAGTGAATGTTCTAGGGATATGATAACGACAGCCTCATTCGGGAGACAGTTATCATTCCAGGCTTCCAAGGTGACCTGGACGACAAGGAGGTTGTCAGAGTTATTGTTTTCCTTCTGACGAGGGGCAGTATTTAGGACAGGTGATCCAAGGCAATACTGAGGGAGGCATGGCGCAGGAAACTAATTAAGTTCAGTTGACGATACAGTCTAAGAAGTTTGGATTTGGAGTTCGTTTATGAGCTAGGTCCCATCAGACATCCAGACACATTCTAAGACAGGTATTGCTCATTTCGGGAAATGGCATTCTCCGCGAACTTGAGATATAGAGAGACAAAGAAAGAAACATCAAGGCGGATCCACTCACTGAGGCTATTCCTCGAACGCAATAGTTTCGCAAACGAGCTTTGTGAGACTGACTAGTAGAGGAGTTGGGTGTTCGGTATCACACGGGCTGTGAGTATGCGACATCGCAATAATTAACCTTGAGTGCAAGTGGGAGATTGTTGGAGATAGTGCCCTCAGAGTCAATTATTGGATCACAGGTACGTGATTGCAATGATTGAGGGAGGACCTATCCCGGTAGGACAGTCTTACTCAAGATGATAGTACACTATCTGGTTTATCTTTATCATCGTGTACCGCTTAGGTGACCTGACAGGTCGCTATTACACGTTGGTAGAGCCCCTAGGATTCTTGCTTGACCACCAGCAGTATGAGGGCGATCATATAAGTGGGAGCTGGGGGTCTATAAGCACATCCTTAAATGGTCCCTAGTCGTGCGAGTTTCGAGACAGGGCATCGATACTCCAGAGTGGACTAGTGTATACAGTCGAGACCCCGACGAGGGGCGGTGGCCGGTCTCACAAGCCATTGGTGTCAGTTAGATCACCTAAGATGTATATAGGTGCTCATTGGGTTATGAGTACACCGGACAGGACTCGCCGGGAACATGCTAGTTGGTCATATACCAGACGTCAGATGGCAGTTCCCTGGTAACATGTGTACAGCTTAGTTCATCGACCTGGGGATTGTCATTTGTCTCGTGTGAGTTCCCACTGTACTTTGATTACTACCCTACCACGCTCAAAGGAGACGTGCAAACAGGTTTTTGTTGGGTACAGTCCCGAGCCACATGGAGGCAGTGAGCGTATCTTCAGGGGTTCGTCTCTCCCGGTATTGGGGGTGAGGTCGCGCTGTGTCTAGGAGAGCCATTACACAAAGCCCTCGGCCGAGGCAAGGAGATTTACTGGTAGGTATTCCAGTAGTATCTCAGGGTGTTCTGGGCTACACTCCGACACGACTTGTACCGCTTTTGGGGGTCTGACTTTTACCAACCCCCTAGGCCCGCCATGCGATGCTCATAGACGAACGGACCGGACTGTACGGATATTGTCACTGACAGGCTCAGTAGGGTTGTCAGGCTGAGTTCGCTCACAGACGTCCCTTTTGGTCAATACCTGATAGCCCGTTACGTATTGGCTTATACCTCTGACGTGCTAGTGGTTAAATCCACAACCAAGATGTTGACGAGTCTTTAGAGTCCCCCACATTCAGTTACTCAAGCTTTCGGGCGAAAAGCTGTAGGGGCCGTATGGAGATATGGCAAGGTCCGATCAGATACGTGCGGTATTGCACGGATCAGGATCGGACAGTTTGTACTAGAGGCCGTATGGATATATGGCAGGGTTCGATCAGACACATGCGGTATTGCACGGATCAGGATCGGACGGATATTACTGACCGGCTTTGGCTTAAGCCGGATCCTAGTATAGTACAGTATAGACTTTGTCTCATTGCATTTGTATTTTAGTCGGAATACAAATGCGGGTGTGTATGCACAGTATCGGGGTTTTCTTGTAATTTATTACGGGACTAGTTTTCTGGAGTTGCCAGTTTGCTTTCCGTTTCGACCGATTTCCTTTGTATCGTTCATTGGCCGAAGATTGGTGGAGGAGGGCTTATTTGCATTGTTGCAAATAAGCATTTGTGGAGGGGGTCTTTGCAAATTATTGTATCATGATGGTGCACTATCCATTGACCTCACTTGACTTTTGCTTCATGATAGTTTTCATGATTGCTTGACTTTGGATATGATGATGGTTGTTTTAGAGTGTTGGGTTTTGTTGTGATCATTTTGATTTTCTCATCATCACTTGCTTTTCAACCACCTCTTTGTCTTGGCCCTCTCTCTTTTTCCATTCCCATGGCATGGGCCGGCCATTCCCTTAAGGGATTGATTGATTCATTTTTTTTTGGGGTGGCATTTTTGTTCTCATGGTGCTAAGAAAAATGCTCTCTAGTTCATCAAAAATATCCTTTCTTTCCTCCACCAAAAATGGCACCTCCATTACTCCAAAATTGAGACACAAGTTCTACACTATATTCTACAGCAAACCTTGGGCACGTCGACTAGCCAGCTTCGTGCCCGAGTTGCCTCGGCATTGAGGTGGGAGCCCGTAAAAGATGTAGGCGATGTGGTGCACTTCCGGCGACGAGGTAGAGACAAGACATTCCGCAGGAGATCGGGACGACGACGAGAAGACCGGAGGACTCGGATCAGTCGGTATATCTCTATTCCCTATCTTGCAGTTAGCTAGGACTAGTTAATGGTTCGATCCGAGTTTTAGTGCGCGGTGGTGCCGGTTTGCTAGTTTGCAAAATTAAAGTTAACCATCGCTTCCGCATTTGGCCTCGGGATGGAGGCCGGGGCGCCGCCGTGCACTTACACCAGGCTCATCGTTTACACCACGAAAATCACCTCTTGCCCCGGGGAACCATACCGGGTCCACCATGTACTCGCAGATGGTGCCTCCCGCTCCTCGAATCGGGTTTCTAACACAAGTCTCAGAACCGAGAAAACTCATGGTGGACGCATCGAAATATCATATCAAGAGAAACCGGGTTTTCAAACAATATATAAATTCTTGAAATACCCCTACGGTTCTCAAATCCATAAACTACATGAAATCCATATCTCAATGCGTAAATCCATGAAATATGGTATATGCAACATAGAACAGTAATATGAGCATATCAAGGGAAAACCATTATTTAAATGCATCAAGTTATTAAATATATCATTCGGTTCCCAATTCCTCCAAAATCAAGTGTAACATCATATGAGGTGTACATGTAGCTATAGCAAGATATGTGTATCTATATGTAAGCATGTATGTATGATGCATTTTATATGCGCAATAGCACAATAATCAACGTCTCAATGTTAATGACAATACAATACCACATAGGGGTATATGTAGCTATATCAAGGTATGTGGGTGTACATGTAAGTATGTATGTATGATGTACATGTAGCTATAGCAAGGTATGTGTTGCGTGTGTCATGGCAATTACCAACGGTGTAGGTGTAGCATACAATTTAGTGCTCGTGCAATATGAACCGTCTGTAATGGTGCAGTATCCAATTAGTACCAAGTCAAGACACAACAAGTAATAATATGCAATGATGCTCATGCCCAATCGACTCATATGCGTATAAACATGCAGCTATAATATCATATCCAGCCCTGACGCATAACGCCATATGGGCAATTTCCCCGTAGATGTTAAATCTACTCACCGACGATATCGAGCTAGGTAAATCCAGTCATCTGCTTCCCTTTCTTCACGGCGTTCAAAGTCCCCGCCTGCGATCCTATTAACACAAAACATAACAAGTGCAAATCTCAGAAATTGACCAATATCATGTACAAACTACGTTTGACCGACGCACCAACTCGAATCCAACTCTCAAGTGTCCGTCTAGTTGCCAACATATGTAGTGACACTCCGAACCGTGTCGGATAACGTAACGCGCGTAGTCAAAACACTAGATTATAGCAAAGTGATCCCAGATTTTAGTACACAAACAATTAGTGAAAGTTGCAAGTTCCACGAGACCACATACAACCCCAAAGACCCTACGACCAAGACTCAAGACCTCAGTCCCCATTCTGGCTGCAATTTGCGGCCAGAAGCAATAAAATTGCAGCCATGATGGAAAGGAATGGTCTCAGGTTTTTATGGTGGGTTCTATGCCTCAAAAATAGGTCTCTGTGATGGCAACTTCTAAAACAACAATCTGGTTCAACAGCAGATTCACTCGAGACACAACACTTTACCAAAATACGATATGTTCACAAAAACTCTACTTTTAGTGTTCTAAACCACAACTACAAGGCAACACACCAATATAAACACCTAATTATCAGTTAGAGGTCATTACCTAGCCACTCTTCCTCAAAAATCTAATCTTTCGAAGCTCCACGTCAACCTAGTGGCTAAAGCAAGACTTGTGAAGTGTTTTAGTAAGATTTAATAAAGTTTTGCAAGGTTTTGTGATCAAGTAGTGAGGGTTTCAGTTGAGAGCAAAGGAGATGAAAGAATAACTAAGAAGAGATAAGAATGAGAGAGCGAGGGAAGATAATGATGAGAGGGTGAGTGAAGGATAGGCTTTAGCCTTACACTTACTCTCTCCCTCTCCTCATCAATGCTAGCATTAATGCCCTCATGACTCACCTAGCCACCTCCTTCATTCCAAAACAAGAAAATATCTCTCACACAAAATATCTAAGTGTAAGGTTAAATCAAGACATGGATTGGCTTAAGGTGTCATGGCTACTTATCAAGATTAACACTAACTAACCCCCACACTAACATGCACAAGTATGTGCAAGCCATAACAAATAATAATAAAATATTAATTAATTGTTATAAAATGTGAGGAAACCAATTTGGTAAACTTTTCCTTAAAACCCAGCATTATCGCTTAATTAACACTAATCGCATTCTAAGGTGTTACAACTATATTACAACAATTGACCTTAGTGCAAGTGGGAGATTGTTAGTTGTATGTATGCCCTAGAGGCCATTATTATACATGAGATGTATATTATAGTGGATGCTTAGACATATATAGGGAGGACTTTCTTGCTCGACATGATAGTACGATGTCTGGTTGCTCTTTGTCTTAACATGTACACTTACTGTCTCTCTGTTACATATTGATAAAGCCCTTAAGATGTGTACTTGACTTCCAGGATTATGATGCAGATCATACTAGTAGGGCCTGGATAGTCCATGAGTTCATCCTTCAATGTTCCTAGTCGTGGGAATATCGAGACGGGGCATCGATATTCCACAGTAGACTAGCGTATATCTTCTCGACCCATGTGATGGGCGATGGATGATCCCATATCCATTGGTGTTTGACATCAGAGATGGTATACGGGTGCTCAGTGGAGACTGGGTATACTGAACGGACTCGCCGAGAACTCCTAGATGGTATTATACATCACGTCAGATAGAAGTTCTCTAGTGACACTGGTACAGGTTAGTCTGTCGACCCGAGATCGTCATAGAGTCTTGTGTGTCTCCCACTGTGCTTTGATTTCCACCCTACCACGGCTCTACCGAGTCGTGCAAATAGGTGGTTTTTGGATACAGTCCCGAGTCACATGGAAGCAATGAGCGATAGGAGGGGATTCGTCTCTCCCGGTATTGGGGGTTGCTGTTGCGCTATACTCGATTGGCCATAACTGAAATCCTTGGTCAGGGTAGATGAGATTTACTGTTAAGTGTTATCAGTAGTTTCTCGCCCGTTATAGACCTTACTTCGACATGACGTATCAAGCTATTAGGGTCTGACGTTTACCACCCCTAGGCGAGATATGCGACATATCAGATGAAGAGACCGGACTGTACTGTTGTGTTACTGATTGGATTCGCAGGAGTATGAGCAGGCTTTTTTGTTGATCTTCTGATCGCTCAATACCCGGGTGGTCGTTACGTTTAGTACGCCTCTTGCGGCTTGTGGGTGTTTGATATGATCATCACCTACTGCCGGCGTATTGACGAGTCTTTAGAGTCCTACATAGAGGTTTCCTGGCTCAGGCGAAACGGAGTAGGAGCACATATGTGATATGTGCGGGACCAAGATGATACGAGTATGTGATACCGTATTCTACTCTCGCGATTTGTGTCATCGGTTGGTTATATGAGATATAGCCGGGTTATCGAATCAAGTGTTGATTCGATAAATTGATACACATGATATTAGTCGGTTATATGTGATATAGCCGAATTATTGAATCAAGTGTTGATTTAATAATCTAATGTATAATTATATATATATTTGATATATTAATTTATATTAACTAATATTAGCTTACTTAAGATTTCTTTTCTCACTTAATTGTGCATTAGTATATATGTGATATATATTAGTGTACATTATTTTGTATCATGCTAGATGCCACATGCAACATGGGTGTATGAGACTCACACCATGCTTATAATAATGTGAGGGTTTTATTGATTTAAAGTAAATCAAAATTGGTTGGAAATTGTCACATGGTTGAAGCTTGTAGAAACTTGTGGAACCATTGACCAAGTCCATTCTTTTTGTTTTTCTTGTAGATATTTATTAACCCAACCATTATTGTAACCCATGGTTTATTCTCTACATGGGTTAGTGTATGACACTAACTCACCCATGGTTGCTATTCTCACCTCATTAGTTTATTCTTGACTAGCTTCATTTTTCATGGTTGCTTTCTTCATCTCTTTCTTCAAGCTTTCTAGCTCTATGAAACATGAAGAAAAATTGTGAGAAAATAAAATCTAAAATGAGCCCATTTTCTACTTCATCATCCTCTACTACTTGCCATTTAGTTTAGGGTGTTCTCTTCACAAAGTTCATCACCTAGTGAAGAGGTAGCTTGGGTTTGAGTCTCCTCGACGTAGATCATCTTCGGCCTCGAAGACTTCGAGCAAGATTGTTCATTTCTCTAAGGGAACCCATACTAGAGTTCGGGAGATCAACACTCGCAGCGAAGGGACTACTACACGGAGCTTTAGAAGTGAAGGACCGGTCTACAAAGGTTGTATTCCTCATTCATTTAGTGTAATGTTAGATTACATGTTTCATTTCGTCTATTTACTCTAGCTAGATCCTTGTTAATGGTTCTTTAGCATTCTTGAAAATTTTAATTTGGCATGGTAGTTGCTGTAAAAACCCGGTAGGGTGCTAAGGAATCCCAACAAAGAGGTCACTCCCAGCATAGGGATCTTGACTCTTGCCTCCTGGAATGAGGTGCTAGATATTCATGACCGAATACCACTATGCAAAGAGAAAGAATATAACTGTATTTTTTCGAAATTGGTTCCAACAACATCTTTTATGTTTATTTTCTTGCATTATAAATATTAATGCGGTCCCATCAGTTAATTCTATCACACCAGAAAAGAACGAAAATACGATGTACGTATATGCCATCCGCGTTCGCCACGGGACCCTGTCATCACCTATTAGGTTACTTAACTAAGGACAGAGCGGGGGCTGGACTAGCGCAGGTGCAAAATATATACAACATCTACTAGTATATATATAAGTATATATAACATTCGTCCTAGGCATGATAATAAGCAACATCACAGAATCTCAGCCAACAATACAGAAAGGTGGATAATCTCGGAGCCCCGGGTTTCATTTGAGCCGCAAATAAAACCCGACGTTGTTGGAGATAGTACCCTCAAAGTCAATTATTGGATCGCAGGTACGTGATTGCAATGATTGAGGCAGGACCTATTCCGGTATAACAGTCTTGCTCGAGATGATAGTATGCTATCTGGTTTGTCTTTATCATCGTATACATGCTTTAATTCACTATTGCATGATGATAGAGCCCATAGGATTCTTGCTTGACTACCAGCAGTATGATGGCGATCAAATACGTGGGAGCTGGGGTCTGTAAGCACATCCTTAAAGTGTCCCTAGTCATGGGAGTTTCGAGACAGGGCATCGATACTCCAGAGTAGATTAGTGTATACAGTCGAGACCCCGACGAGGGGCGATGGCCGGTCTCACAAGCCATTGGTGTTAGACCTAAGATGTATACAATTGCTCATTGGGTTATGAGTACACCGGACAGGACTCGCCGGGAATCTGCTAGTTGGTATTATACCTAGCGTCAGATAGCAATTCCCTGGTGACATGTGTACAGGTTAGTTCATCGACCTGAGGTCGTCATTTGTCTCGTGTGAGTTCCCACTGTGATTTGATTTCTACCCTACCACGGCTCAAAGGAGTCGTGCAAACAGGTCTTTTTTGGGTACAGTCCCGAGCCACATGGAGGCAAGTGAGCGGATCGGCAGGGGATTTGTCTCTCCCGGTATTGGGGGTGAGATCGCGCTGTGTCTGGGAGAGCCATTACACAAAGCCCTCGGCCGAGGCAGGAGATTTACTGGTAGGTACTCCAGTAGTATCTCAGGGTATTCTGTGCTACTCTCTGACACGACTTATACCGCTAATGGGGGTCTGATGTTACCAGCCCCCTAGGCAGATATGCGATACTCATAGACGAACGGACCGGACTGTATGTATATTATCACTGTCAGGCTCAGTAGGGTTTATGGATGAGTTCGCTCATCAGCTTCCCTTCAAATCAATACATAGGCAAACCGTTACGTACAGCTTGTACCTCTGACGTGCTAGAGGTTATACCCAGTGCCAGTGTGTTGATGAGTCATTAGAGTCCCCCACAGACACTTTCCCAAGTTCGGGCGAAACGTTATAGAGGCCGTATGGTTTTATGGCAGGGTTCGGAAAATGCACGTGCGTTTTCGCACGTGTCATTTTTCGGGCAGATAATACTGGTACGTTTTAGTTTAAGCTGGATCCGAGTATTATACTGTGTAGATATAATATCTTTGTCTCAGATACATTTGTATTCGGTCGTAATACAAATGCGGGTATGTTTATACCATTACGGGGTTATCCTGAAATTCGTTTCAGGATCGCTTTTGGAAGTTGCCAGTTTCCAGTTTTCTATCAGCCGTATTTTGACATTCGGTTAAATGCGGATTTATCTTTTCTTCTCTTGGGTGAGTCATGAGGGTGATGTGTGTGGAAGCTTCTAGGGTTTGTGAGGTGTTCTTTGTTCATTGGTAGCATTTAATGAAATGGTGACTAAGGTTTATGAGTCACCATTTGCATTAATGCTTTTTTGTTTGTGCTTAGATATTTTCTTCATAAGCTTTGCTTACACTCACCCCCCCTCTCTCCTACACTCACATCCCTCCTACAAATATATGGCTGGCCCTTCATTGTAGGATGATGGTTGTTCATTTGGTTTTGAGAGAAAAGATTATGATAATTGAGTGTATGGAAATTTCATAGCCCAATTTCCATTTACCCGATTCCAATTGGCAACTTCATTAACCGTTCGTCCATAGCCTTGGACGTAACGAGACAAAGTGTTCTACTCATTCTCTACATCATCTTGGTCGTCTCTTTTAGCAAACTTGACGATCGAGTTGCCTCGGTTCAGAGGCGGGAGCCCGTTTAAAGATCCGTCGACGTGGTGCCACCTGGACGAGAAGACCGGAGTTCAAGGAGATCGAAGCAGCCGCAACAAGCGTGGGATGATGGTTGAAGACCGAAGGACTCGGATCGTTCGGTATAACATTTCTACCCACTTTGTAGTTTGTTAGTTTAGCTTTAATGGCAGATCCGGGTTATAGTACGCGATAGCGCCGGTTGTAAAAAGTTTTTGTTCCGCATTTGGCGTCTGTTAGACGGCCGGGGCGCTACCGTGGACTTACAGTGGTATTATAGCCTCACCATTAAGCTATACTAACTTGCGCTAACACGTTTAAAATATCGATCGAACCGAATTTCGAAAATCATATTTTTCAGCACCTGAGTTTCTGTCGATTTTAAATGGGGCCTAAAAATAATTTTACATATCACAGAAAGCAAAGCTGGGATTTCTAAGCAAACGGGAAAATTTTGAGCACGTGATCCCACGTGAACGCCGCGGATCCGCGGTCAAACCTAGGGTTTGACCGCGGAACCGCGGCAGTACTGTGGGACCAGTGCATCAAAATTCTCCAGTGGGCTTTTCTTAGGAAATTGTGGTTTTTAGTACTATTCATTTGGGCCCAGATTTTGTTACTGTACAGCAGATGTACATGGGGCCCACTTCGGGAAATTTAGTCGATCGAAATTTTAAATTTGTTAGTATGCAGTACTTACTTTATATCTCCGACCGGGAATGTCATTTGATCGGTAAACCGCGTCTAATTGCTATAGTTCTTTTAGACGGGTTTGCGAACATGACATTCGCGTTGATGTTCTGTATTGTGTTGTGATGTTGCGGATTTGTCGTGGTGGATAGAAGTGTGCAATGGTAGTGCAGTTTGGATTTATTTGTACATTTGATATTGTGGGGCGAGCGTCCAACATGTGGACTGCCGTTACTGCCTGTTGTATAATATTCTTTTTGGGGCACGACCGGGTAGAGGTCGATGTACCCGTTGTACATATTTTTTATTTCTGTACTAGGTTTATCCCGCGAAGGAGTGCACGGATAGCCGGGTTCTGGAGGGCAACAGGTCCGTATCTCATGGCTTTGAGAGGCAAAGGGACCTCACTCTAGAATTGGCAGACTATTCGCCGCACTCGTAGGGGGTACAGGTTGACCCAAGGAGGGGTGCTCAATTTACCGGATTCTGTGAAGTGCCTGGTGTTCCATTCACTATGTTGTGGGGACTACCTCGCTTCAGGTTTTGGCATGTAACTTGTCGCACCCACAGGGGTCTAGGTTTCATTGCACAGGCTATCCACACGACCAGGGGAACGTCAGGTTTCAGCAGCGGCTCTGTGAAACCCGGGGATCCCAGATTATCTGTATTGTTCTGTGATGCTAATTACTTTTCTGTAATGTTGCATATTATCACGCCTGGAGCGATTATTGTATATTGGTATATATACTATTAGATGTTGTATATGTTTTACACCCGCGCTAGTCCAGCTTCGCTCTGTCGTTAGTTAAGTAACCTAACGGGTGATGACAGGACCCAGTGGCGAATGCGGATGGCATATACGTATATTTTATTTTCGTTCTTTTCTGGTGTGATTGAATGATGGGACTGCATTGATTCTTATCAATGCAAGGATAAAACAAACCTATATTTGATGTTGTTGGAACAAATTTTGAAAAGTGTTATTACAAAGATGTTTACTTTTGTTTTGCATAGTGATATTCAGTTAGAATATCCCGCACCTCATTCGACGAGGCAAGGGCCGAGATCCCTTCACCGGGAGTGACCCCTTGAGCAGAAGTTTACGTCAGTGTAGTAACTTCACTATAGTCGATTACAAGTTGCTTTGCATAGCGGTATTCAGTTGGAATATCTTGCACCTCATTCCACGAGGAAAGAGCCGAGATCCGTTCACCGGGAGTGACCTCTTTAGCAAAAGGTTTTCTCCACTATATTTTATAAAAAGCTATCAGTTTCCTTCAACGAGATCAAATTCATTACGTTAAAGGTTTTTCGCCAAAAACCAGCCGTAGCCCTCCGTCATTTCTTATGGATAGTCAGTAGTATTCAAGCTATGTTTGTCGGCCCTTAGTCAAGGCATAGTGTTTGGTAGCTGCTGGGTATTCATTTGTAGCATAGATGAATGCGTTGGTTTGGGACAGTCGTATTACTTTGTTGGCCCTTAGTCAAGAGTATGTACGGGTGGGTTCAAATCAACCAGGACAATGACGGGAAGAACTTGACATGTGACTTCTGATTTGTTGGCCCTTAGTCAAGGTCATAAGAGCATGGGGAAAAAATCACATCGGGAGTTTCAAATATAAAGCAAACTTGCCAAATGTGCGCATACCTTCTGGAGTGTGATAACTTGAGTGGCTTCCATCAAGTTATCATGCGATGATAGTTGGATCCCGATTATCACTGATGAGTTGGTTTACTCTTCGGGTGATCCCGACTAATTCTTCTTTAGGTTTGGAGGAGAATTTGAGATAACAGTGGGAGGTTTCCTGATTAGATAAATTGATAACCATTCTGATCTAGGTTATAGTGCACGCAAAGTATTTCTTTTCTCTCTCTCTTTGGCAGCGACCTTTGACCGACCCTAGACTTTGACTCAGTGACCAAAGTTGACCGAACCTTCTTAACATATTGGCTTTTGGATTGTCTTAGTTGCATAAAGTCATTGCCGCTCCTTCTTTTACCCTTTGCATTTCTCAGAACACCCCGTATTACTACGGATATCCACTTCCATTGGATAGATCCATCGTATAGTAATATACGAACTCAAAGGGACTTCTTCGAGGATGGATCCAGGTTCAGGAGAAATAGAATTAGTTTATTCAGTTGTCTTTTATTATCACCTTCTCTCAGGTTGCGAGGGCTCCTTTGTAGGGATCCTAGGCACACTCAAGAGGTTACTCAAGGCATCTACCATGCCAAATTCAAAAATTTATATGCTGAGAAATCCTAATGCAAGATCGTTAACTAGAGGATAGGCGAAACTACAAGCTAGTAAACAACTTTACTAATAAGTGAAAGGGACTACAACCTTTGTAGATCCGGTCCTCCACTTCCAAAGCTCCGTGACGACGTCCCTTCACTGCGATCACGTGCTCCCGGACTCTCGGACGGCTCCATGAGAAAGTTGCAACGGGATCGCTTGAAGTCTTCGAGGCCGAAGATGATCTACGTCGAGAGAATACGGACTCAAGCTTTTACTTCACTAACCAAAGAATTAGTGAAGCAAACACCCTAAACTAATGTGCTAGTCTAGTAGAGGATGATGAGATAGGAAGTGGGTACTCTTTAGATTTTGATTTCTCACTCTAAAGCTTCACTTGAAATTTTTCTAGAAAGTTTTCTTCTTCTTGAAGAAGAAAGAGAAGAAGGAAAAAGAAAATGAGAATGAATAATCTATTTTTTAAAAAAGAATATTCAAGTGAAGTCTATCATCATGCAACCATGGGTGAGTTAAACCTTTGTAGAGACCAAACTAGAGTTTAGGTGAATGGTTAGGTTAATGAAAATGTGATGCAAAACAAAAATGGTGGACTTTGTCAAAGATGCTTGAAAGCTTCATGAAGCTTCAAGCAAATTCAAAAATGAGCACCATTTTTGAATTACAAAATGAATTAAAAACCTTTACCATTAACCTAAATATAGTGTAAGTCACACACACACCCAAGTTTGCATGTATCATCAAACATGATACAAACTTGTGCACAAAAATATATCACATATACAACTTGTGCACATCAAGTGAGAAAATCAATCTTAAGTGAACCAATACAAGTTAATGTAAAGTAATATATCAAATATACAATTATACATTAAATCATTAAATCAACACTTGATTTAATGATCCGGTCATATCGCATATAACCAACTAATATCCAATGTATCGACTTATCGAATCAATCCTTGATTCGATAACTAGGTTATATCGCATACAACCAATCGATACAATCATCGCGAGAATATAATACGGTATCACATACACGCATTATTCTCGGTCCCGCACATATCACATATGCGTTCCTATCTCGTTTTTCCTGAGCCAGTATAACCTCTATGTAGGACTCTAAAGACTCGTAAATACGCCGGCAGTAGGTGATGATCATATCAAGCACCCACAAGTCGTCAGCGGTACTAGCTGGACGTAACGGCTACACGGGTATTGAGCGATCATAAGATCAGCAAGCAAGCCCGCTCCAACTCCTGTAAAAGCCTGACAGTGGCACTACCGTACAGTCCGGTTTCTTCGTCTAATATGTCGCATATCAAGTCTAGGGGTGGTAAACGTCAGATCCCAATAACCGATAAGTCGTGCCGATATGAGGCTCATAACGGGTCGAGAAACTACTGGTAACACTTACCAGTATATCTCTAAACCAGCCCTGGCCAGGGACTTCCCTGTTATGGCCAATCGAGCACAGCGCAACATCAACCCCCAATATCGGGAGAGACGAAACCCCTCCTATCGCTCATTGCCTCCATGTGACTCGGGACTGTACCCAAAAACCACCGTTTTGCATGCCCTCTTGGACGTGGTAAGGTGGAAATCAAAGCACAGTGGGAATCACACAAGACTCTATGACGATCTCGGGTCTACAGACTACCCTGTACCAGTGTCACCAGAGAACTACCATCTGACGTAAGGTATAATACATCTGGGAGTTCTCGGCGAGTCCGTCCAGTGTACCCAGTTTTCACTGAGCGCCCGTATATCATCTCTGATATCAAACATCAATGGATATGGGATCATCCATTGCCCATCTGTATGGGTCGAGAAGGTATACGTGTTTCGCCACGGCAGCGCCCCGGCCGTCTACTCGAGGCTAAAATGCGGAATCAAAATTTTTTCTTATCTTTAAACCGGCGCTACCGCGGACAATAATCCCGTATCGTAACCATTAACCTAATGCTAGCTAACAAGAGAAGGGGTGAGAGATATACCGAGCGATCCGTGTCCTTCGGTCTTCGTCTCCACTCCGATCTCCCGCGGAACCACCGTTTGTCGCCTCCTCGTCGGAAAGGGCACCACGTAGCCGATTTCTTTTACGGGCTCCCACCTCTGGACCGAGGCAACTCGGGCGCGAAGTTGGCTAGCCAACGCGTCCAAGGTTTGCTGTAAAATAGTGTAGTAGCCACTGTCTCATTTGGGGTTTATGTTGCCATTGGTGATGGAGGAATCAAAAGAACTTTGGGAGAAGAATGGTGTATATTTTTCAAGCATGAAAAATGAGAGATGTAAATTTCCTCACCCTCAATAATGAACCTCTCCTCTCTCCCTCATATCTAAAATGGTGGAGGGAATAAACAAAAACAAGAAGGAAGGTGAGTGTAGGAAAAATAGAAAGGTGACCATATCAAAAGGTTATGATAACAATATCAAATCAACTCTCAAATCCATCCTAATCCTTTCTAATCTCAATAAAGCAAGCCATCATGAAAAAGCAAAGATGCTTAACTTATCATGATGCCACAAATGCAAGAAACCCCTCCACAACAAGTTATTTGCAAACTTGCAAATAACCCCCTCCAACGGAAAGTCCGGCAGGGTAGGAACAAAGGAAAACCGGCCGGAACGGAATACAAACTGGCAACTTCAGAAAACTGATCCCGTAATAAATTACAGGAAAAACCCCGCTACTGCATATACATGCCCGCATTTGTATTCTCACAGAACACAAATGCAAAGAGACAAAATCTACACAATCTAATACTAGGATCCGGCTTAAGCCAAAGCCGGCTAGTAAAAACCGTCCGATCACGATCCGTGCAATACCGCACGTATCTGATCGAACCCTGCCATATCTTCATACGGCCTCTACAGCGTTTCGCCCGAAACTTGAGTAACTGAGTGTGGTGGACTCTAAAGACTCGTCAATACTATGGCTATGGATTTAACCACTAGCACGTCAGAGGTATCAGCCATACGTGACGGGCCACCAGCTATTGACCAAAAGGGACGTCGATGAGCGAACTCATCCTGACACCCTACTGAGCCTGTCAGTGACAATATCCGTACAGTCCGGTCCGTTCGTCTATGAGTATCGCATGGCGGGCCTAGGGGGTTGGTAAAAGTCAGACCCCCAAAAGCGGTACAAGTCGTGTCGGAGTGTAGCCCAGAACACCCTGAGATACTACTGGACTACCTACCAGTAAATCTCCTACCTCGGCCGAGGGCTTTGTGTAATGGCTCTCCTAGACACAGCGCGACCTCACCCCCAATACCGGGAGAGACGAACCCCTGCAGATCCGCTCACTGCCTCCATGTGGCTCGAGACTGTACCCAACTAAAACCTGTTTGCACGACTCCTTTGAGCTGTGGTTTGGTAGTAATCAAAGCACATTGGGAACTCACACGAGACAAATGACGATCTCAGGTCGATGAACTAACCTGTACACATGTCACCTGGGAACTGCTATCTGACGTCTGGTATAATCCCAACTAGCAGGTTCCCGGTGAGTCCTGTTCGGTGTACTCATAACCCAATGAGCACCTGTATACATCTTAGGTGAACCAACTGACACCAATGGCTTGTGAGACCGGCCACCGCCCCTCGTCAGGGTCTCGACTGTATACACTAGTCTACTAATAGAGTATCGATGCCCAGTCTCGAAACTCCCACGACTAGATACCTTTTAAGGATTTGCTTATAGACTCCAGCTCTCACGTATATGATCGCCCTCATACTGCTGGTGGTCAAGCAAGAATCCTAGGGGCTCTATCAACGTGTAATAGCAACTCGTAAGGTCACCTAAAGCAGTACACGATGATAAAGATAAACCAGATAGCATACTATCATCTCGAGTAAGACTGTCCTACCGGGATAGGTCCTCCCTCAATCATTGCAATCACGTGCCTGTGATCCAATAATTGACTCTGAGGGCATTATCTCCAACAATCTCCCACTTGCACTCAAGGCTAATTATTGCGATGTCGCATACTCACAGCCCGTGTGATACCGAACACCCAACTCCTCTACTAGTCAGTCTCACAAAGCTCGTTTGCGAAACTATTGCGTTTGAGGAATAGCCTCAGTGAGTGGATCCGCTGTGGTGTTTCATTCTATGTCTCTCTTTATCTCAAGTTCGCGGAGAAAACCATCTCCCGAAAAGAGCAATACCTGTCTTAGAATGTGTCTTGATATTTGATGGGACCTAGCTCATAAATGAACTCCAAATCCAAACTTCTTAGACTGTATCGTCAACTGAACTTAATCAGTATCCTGCGCCATGCCTTTCCCTCAGTATCCACCTGGACCACCTGTCCAAAATACTGCCCCTCGTCAGAGGGAAAACTAAAACTCTGACAGCCACTCTGCCATCCAGGTCACCTTGGAAGTCTGGAATGATAACTGTCTCCTAAAGGAGGCTGCCGTTATCAAATCCCTAGAACATTCACTTATGTTCTAAAGCTGCTTCCGATCGTTTCTCCAGGATTGGATTAACATCGACTTATTGCATCTACTGCAAGAACAACATCTGGTGTGGTACTTGACATCTCATGATTGACTCAATTGCCTAAGCAAGTGATCTGCCAATCATGCACATCCCTCTCTATTTTAGTCTATAAGACATCTTTAGAGAGGGTGACTCCATCACCTGCAAGTACACTACCGTGCCAGGAGTCGTCCATTCTAAATACTCATAGAATGCTGTCTAAGTACCCTGATTGGGAAACCACCCATATCTAGATCTAAAACCATAGATCTAGTAACCAGAATGTCTGATATAATATCCAAGTCCCATGTGGAGAAACTACTGTGTGACAACCAAAGTATAACCGATCGTAGTATAGGAATATCACTTCCTACTCTGTGTATGTCATCCAAATACCAGGACATTACACCCTACTACCTTCTTAACAGATCCATCCCCTATTCTGATGAAGTCAAACCTATGACTGTCACATCAGAAATAGATGATCTATCTCCGCTATATCTGCTTAAGTCTATAAATAGACATAAGCCTCTTGCCCACTGTGCTTCCGTTGCTCCCACTGACTACGACAACCCTCTGGCAGAGTCATATAGACGTACACTTCTAAAGCTAGTTTAGAACGACGCTATACTCATCCTCCTGCCGGGTCTCACAGTCTGGAACAACAGCAATGGCAAGTCTGGATAAACAAGAACCTCCCTGCCACCGTCCCTGAGCATACCGAAGTACCTCTCAGGTGCCTGAGGTTACCCACCATATCTGCGGAGTGGCTAATGGAATGTCAAACCAGGTTGAATCTTTAGGTTCTTATCAAATCTTCAGTAATCGTTTTCGGTTCTGGAATCACTTCCAGTTCTACCATACTCCCACTACTGTTTTTCTGAAAAAATCCATTTCTTTTAAAATTGTGGCGAGTCAAGAACAATATCACTATTGATCTTCCAGATGGTAGAAAGTCAACCCTCGTCATAGCCTGGGTCAACCCACAAACAGCCATTACAGAAACGTGCCTTGAGTTATCCGGATTCTGGTTTTAAGCATAAGCCGGACAACTCCCCGTACCTTAACATCGTTAAAATACGAACTGTTCTATATCCAATACAGGAACAGAGGCACTGATTTAATTGAACCAGATTCAAATCATGAAGCTGTCTCTAGTGCATGTTAACTAAATGGAAAGAGGCCGATCAGCGTTACTCAACTTAGGAGTACTTCCAATTATGAGTAACCTGAAAGAGAAGCTAGTTCTCTTAACCACTACTATCAACTGAATACCATACACAAGTATCTACATCTTCGATCACCTTGAAGAATCCCGATACTTGCAATACCTGGTTCTCTACTTTATTCATATACTTATAACTTCTCAAAACTCAGATCCTGTGTTTCTACGAAACACCTATCTAAAATCAGAGATGTCATAAGTAAACTGAATATAGTACGAGGACCATCCCCTCTGTCCTAATGGACACTGGACAGCATACAATACTCTGTATAAGTCCCCTGAGTCTGATAACTCATTCACTGTGTGCCGTAGGTTGAAAACTGTACTTATGGTTAAGAAGAATTACACCGCTGTTCAATACTCCTTACCTAACCATCCACTGATATAGGTAAATGTCATGGACATAATTTCAAAAAGGTATATCTCACTCTATGAAAATAGACGTACAGATATATCAATTTGAAATTGGTGCACAACGACGGATATTCAAAACCAAATGTTCGCCGTCCGGCAAACAACCCAGGTGACTTCCTCAAATATCACCGATTACAACGAATCCCGATATAATGAGGACGATCACCCAATTCCTAATAACTTACTCCCACTCACCATCTGTAAAACCATACAGATGTGAGAATCATACCTGGTAAATACATACCCTGGAGCAAGTGTCTAATTGGGAAATCAGTTTTCTTTTAACAGTACACAGTGAAACTGAAACATTGAAATGTTTCGATGGGGTATCCCGGTATTTCTAGTAATGCCTCTTCCATTATCCAGATTCACAACTGTAACCGTATAATTCTTTGCCACCTCTCCAAATCCATTTATATGTCGTTAGTCATTACCTTCTGTACACCCCTTTAGGCCAAATGGTTTTCTTCTTTCCCTACCGTTCGGCACCAGCCTATGGTTTGGAAGAAGACTATCCAATAAGAATAATGGGTGTACTGTCCTAATCCTAGGAGCACTCGCAATGCGAGAGAAGGTGAAGATAAAAGACACCTGAATGAACTTTATTCCTATTTCTCCTGAACCAGGATCCATCCCCGAACTGGAACAAGTTCCTTTCGAGTTCGTATATAACCATATGATGGATTATCAGATAAACTGGGATCTTCGTAGTGATACGGAGTGTCCTGGAGAAATACAAAGGTGATTTAGGATTGGCGAAGAAATACTTGGTTTGGTCGTGAATAGCAGTCGCAATTTACTTTGCCCTCTTACTAATCCCTTTCTTTGTCTTAACTTAATACCTTCTGTACACCGTTTTGGTTAATTAGTTTTCTTCATTCCCTACCGGTCGGCACCTGCCTATGGTTTGGAAGAAGACTATCCAATTTGCGTAATAGGTGTACTATCTCCTAAACCAAGGAGTACTCGCAATCTGAGAGAGAAGGTAAAAGGAAAAGACAACTGAATAATCCTATTCGTTTTCTCCAGAACCGGAAACCATCCTCGAATTCCTTCGAGTTCGTATATAACCATACGATGGTTTTGTCCAATGGAAGTGGACGTTCGTAGTAATACGGGGTGTCCTGGAGAAAAGGGTAAAAGTAGGAGTGACAATGAGGTACGCAACTCTGACAATCCAAAAGCCAGTGTTAAGAAGGTTCGGTCAACTTGGTCACTGAGTCATAGTCTAGGGTCGGGTCAATAGTCGCTGCCAAAGAGAGAGAGAAAAGAAACACTCAGCGTGCACTCTAACCTAGATCAGAATGGTTATCACTTTATCTAATCAGGAAACCTCCCACTGTAACGTCAAATTCTTCCCCAAACCTTTAAGAAGAAATAGCCGGGATCACCCAAGGAGTAAACCAACTCATCAGTGGGAATCGGGATCCAACTATCATCGCATGATAACTTGACGGAATCCACTCAAGTCACCACACTCCAGAAGGTATGCGCATGCCTGGCAAGTTTCAGTTTCTTTAGAAACTCCCGATGTGATTTTTACCCCTAGGACCCAAGTGACCTTGACTGAGCCAACATATCAAAGGATCCTAGTCAAGTTCAACCCGTCATTATCTTGATTGCATTAGACCCACCTGCACGAGTCCTTGACTGAGCCAAAATGACCGTACGACTGTCCTAACCAATCACATATCCATAAGACAGAAAAGCATTACAGAGCTACCGCACACTACGCCTCGGCTGAGCACGACATACGTAGCACGAATACTAAGCAATACCAATCTGAAATAACGGAGGGCTACGGCTGGTTTTTGGCGAAAAACCTTTAACGTAATGAACTTGATATCATTGAAGGAACCGGATAACTTTTTATAAAAATATAGTGACGAAAACCTTTGCTAAAGAGGTCACTCCCGGTGAAGGGATCTCGGCTCTTTCCCCGTAGAATGAGGTGCAGGATATTCCAACTGAATACCACGATGCAAAGCAAAAGTAATCGGCTATAGTGAAGTTATTGCCCTGACGCAAACTTTTGTCCAAGGGGTCACTCCCGGTGAAGGGATCTCGGCCCTTGCCTCGTCGACTGAGGAGCGGGATATTCCAACTGAATACCACGATGCAAAACAAAAGTGAACGGCCTTGTAATAACAGCTTTTCGAAAAAAATGTTCCAACAACATCAGAATAGGTTTTTTTATCTTGCATTGATCTGAATCAACACAGTCCCATCAATTGATCACACCACAAAAGAACGAAAATAATGATGTACGTATATGCCATCCGCATTCGCCACTGGGTCCCGTCATCACCCGTTAGGTTAGCTAACTAACGACGGAGCGGGGACTGGACTAGCGCGGATGCAAAACATATACAACATCAACTAGTATATATATAATATATAATTTTCGCTCAAGGCGTGATAAAATGCAACATCACAGAAATGTAACCAGCATCACAGAACAATACAGATATCTGGGATCCCCGGGTTTCATAGAGCCGCTACTGAAACCCGACGTTCCCCTGGTCGTATGGATAGCCTGTGCAATGAAATCCTAGACCCCTACGGGCGCGGAAAGTTACCCGCCAAAACCTGAAGCGAGGCAGCCCCCTTCAGCAACGTGAATGGACCACCCAGCACTTCACGGAATCCGGTAACTTGGGCACCCCTCCTGGGTCAATCCTATACCCCCTACGAGTGCGGCGAATAGCCCGCCAATTCTAGACTGAAGCCCCCTCCGTCTCAATGCCATGAGATGCGGGCCCGTTGCCCTCTAGAACCCGGCTATCCGTGCACCCCTCCGCAGGGTAATCCTAGTACAGAAAGTAAAATATACATACAACGGGTATATCGACCGCAACCTGGTCGTGCCCCAAAAGAATAATACAAACAGGCAGTGACGGCAGTCCACATGTCGGACGCTCGCCCCGCAAAATCAAATGTACATAATACAACAAAAACTGTACTAGCATTGCATCCAGGCTATCCCCCACGACCGATCCGCAACAACACAGCATAACACAGAACATCAACGTGAATGTCACGTTCGCAAATCCGTCTAAAAGGGCTATAGCAGATAGACTGGATTTACCGATCAAATGACATTCACGGTCGCAGATATAATGTAAATACTATGAACTAGCATGTTTAAACTTTTCGATTGAACAAATTTATCGAAGTGGGCCCCAGGCAGTACGGTAGCACTCACAGAAAATCTGGGCCCAAAAAGAATATACCAAAACCCCTATTTTCAGCCCAAAAGCCCACTGCAAAAAATTGGTGAAGTGAAGACTCAATACTGCGGCGGATCCGCGGCCAAATAGGGGTTATGGCCGCGGTTCCGCGGTCGTATGGAGGGATCACACTACCAAATTTTCACAGTGTTCTTAGAATTCCATGTATATCATTCTGCAACAACATGAAAAATTTTTGGAGCTAAAAAAATTTCGACAGAAAGCACATGGAATGAAAATGCGATTTTGGGATAAATGTTCGATCGAAGTTTTAAACACACTAGACCAAGCTAGACTAGGTTAATGGCGTGTCTCTGATACCATGTTTCGCCACGGCAGCGCCCCGGCCATCTACTCGAGGCCAAAATGCGGAATCAAAATTTTTTCTTATCTTTAAACCGGCGCTACCGCGGACAATAATCCCGGATCGTAACCATTAACCTAATGCTAGCTAACAAGAGAATGGGTGAGAGATATACCGAGCGATCCGTGTCCTTCGGTCTTCGTCTCCACTCCGATCTCCCGCGGAACCACCGTTCGTCGCCTCCTCGTCGGAAAGGGCACCACGTAGCCGATTTCTTTTACGGGCTCCCACCTCTGGACCGAGGCAACTCGGGCGCGAAGTTGGCTAGCCAACGCGTCCAAGGTTTGCTGTAGAATAGTATAGTAGCCACTGTCTCATTTGGGGTTTATGTTGCCATTGGTGATGGAGGAATCAAAAGAACTTTGGGAGAAGAATGGTGTATATTTTTCAAGCATGAAAAATGAGAGATGTAAATTTCCTCACCCTCAATAATGAACCTCTCCTCTCTCCCTCATATCTAAAATGGTGGAGGGAATAAACAAAAACAAGAAGGAAGGTGAGTGTAGGAAAAATAGAAAGGTGACCATATCAAAAGGTTATGATAACAATATCAAATCAACTCTCAAATCCATCCTAATCCTTTCTAATCTCAATAAAGCAAGCCATCATGAAAAAGCAAAGATGCTTAACTTATCATGATGCCACAAATGCAAGAAACCCCTCCACAACAAGTTATTTGCAAACTTGCAAATAACCCCCTCCAACGGAAAGTCCGGCCGGGTAGGAACAAAGGAAAACCGGCCGGAACGGAATACAAACTGGCAACTTCAGAAAACTGATCCCGTAATAAATTACAGGAAAAACCCCGCTACTGCATATACATGCCCGCATTTGTATTCCCACAGAACACAAATGCAAAGAGACAAAATCTACACAATCTAATACTAGGATCCGGCTTAAGCCAAAGCCGGCTAGTAAAAACCGTCCGATCACGATCCGTGCAATACCGCACGTATCTGATCGAACCCTGCCATATCTCCATACGGCCTCTACAGCGTTTCGTCCGAAACTTGAGTAACTGAGTGTGGTGGACTCTAAAGACTCGTCAATACTATGGCTGTGGATTTAACCACTAGCACGTCAGAGGTATCAGCCATACGTGACGGGCCACCAGCTATTGACCAAAAGGGACGTCGATGAGCGAACTCATCCTGACACCCTACTGAGCCTATCAGTGACAATATCCGTACAGTCCGGTCCGTTCGTCTATGAGTATCGCATGGCGGGCCTAGGGGGTTGGTAAAAGTCAGACCCCCAAAAGCGGTACAAGTCGTGTCGGAGTGTAGCCCAGAACACCCTGAGATACTACTGGACTACCTACCAGTAAATCTCCTGCCTAGGCCGAGGGCTTTGTGTAATGGCTCTCCTAGACACAGCGCGACCTCACCCCCAATACCGGGAGAGACGAACCCCTGCAGATCCGCTCACTGCCTCCATGTGGCTCGGGACTGTACCCAACTAAAACCTGTTTGCACGACTCCTTTGAGCCGTGGTTGGGTAGTAATCAAAGCACAGTGGGAACTCACACGAGACAAATGACGATCTCAGGTCGATGAACTAACATGTACACATGTCACCAGGAAACTGCTATCTGACGTCTGGTATAATCCCAACTAGCAGGTTCCCGGCGAGTCCTGTTCGGTGTACTCATAACCCAATGAGCACCTGTATACATCTTAGGTGAACCAACTGACACCAATGGCTTGTGAGACCGGCCACCGCCCCTCATCGGGGTCTCGACTATATACACTAGTCTACTAATGGAGTATCGATGCCCAGTCTCGAAACTCCCACGACTAGGGACCTTTTAAGGATTTGCTTATAGACTCCAGCTCTCACGTATATGATCGCCCTCATACTGCTGGTAGTCAAGCAAGAATCCTAGGGGCTCTATCAACGTGTAATAGCGACTCGTAAGGTCACCTAAAGCAGTACACGATGATAAAGATAAACCAGATAGCATACTATCATCTCGAGTAAGACTGTCCAACCGGGATAGGTCCTCCCTCAATCATTGCAATCACGTGCCTGTGATCCAATAATTGACTCTGAGGGCACTATCTCCAACAATACGCTAGTCTACTCTAGTATATCGATGCCCCGTCTCGATATACCCACGACTAGGGACCTTGAAGGATGTACTTATGGACTACCATGTCCCCACTAGTATGATCCACATCACAGTCCAGGTAGTCAAGTACACATCCTAAGGGCTTTACCAACATGTAACAGAGAGACAATCAGCATACACGTTAAGATAAAGAGTAACCAGATAGCATACTATCATGTCGAGCAAGAAAGTCCTCCCTATATATGTCCAAGCATCCACTACAATATACAACACATGTATTGTAATGGCCTCTAGGGCATACATATAACTAACAATCTCCCACTTGCACTAGGGCCATCTGATAACAGTGGTTGTAGTATCTCATACTCAACCATCCCATAATAGTCTCTCTCTGGGAGAAAGCCTTTGTGAGTGGATCCGCCGTGTTGTCCTCTGAGTCTACTCTCCTGACCTCGATCCCCTGGAGATCAACCATCTCCATGATCAGGTGACACTGCCTCAGAATATGTCTGGATCACTGATGGGACAGGCGTTCCTAGGCATAAGCCACAACTCCATTGTCACACAATGGTAGGAACGAAGTTCATCTCATGAACAAATATACACCCAGACTTCCTCTTTGGTAGTATCTTTGGTAACGATGTATCTTGCCTTTATCATCTAGTATGCCATGGTATCTAGCTTGGAACTCTTCCAACATACTGTCCCTTTACTGAGGGTGAAGACAATGCCTACGACTGACATTCAGTCATCCTTATCATCCTGGAACCTTTCCAGTGATTCTCCCCAGGATCGATTGATACCATCTCACTGTAACTAGTGAGTATCCTAACATCCAATTAGATCTATCTCATAAATCCAAAATCAGGATTTAGGAGGTATCATTTTGATCCTATATGGAGAATTATTGTGATAAGCGGAGATTGACTGAGCGTAGCATAGGAAACTCCTTCCCTATCAAGAGTATGTCATCCACGTACTCTTTGAGGATCACCACCATACTCCCTACTACCTTTTTGTATATACATGGTTCATCTACCATTTTGATGATGTCAAACTCTTTGACTAACACATCAAAACAGACGTTCCAACTCCGCGATACCTGTTTTATCACATAAAATATCTTGCACACGTTTCCGCTGCTCCCACTGTCTACGAAGCCCTCTGACTGTGTACTTACAGACTCTCTCTTCTAAAATATCATTTAGAAAAGCAGTCATGACACCCAACCACCAGATATCGTAGTCATGGTATGTAGCCGTGGCAAGTAGGATCTGTATGGACTTAAGCATAGGCCTCGGAAAAGGTATCATCATTAGCCACAACTGGTCTATGATGCGAACCTTTAACAAGTCTAGCTTTGAAAGTCTCAACTTTTCCATGTACACCAAGTAATCTTCTCAAGATATACTTGCTTCTGATGGGAATTTAACCCTTCAGATTAAGCAACCAAAGTCCATACTTTGTTGGTGTATAAGGATTCCATCTCAGATCGCTAAGCATCCAGCCATTCTTACAGAGTCCCACTCTTGATGGCCAGCTCGAAACTAGTTGGGTCATCATCTCATGATGCAATCCTTGCTCCCACTGTCATAGAGAAACCAAAGTATCTCTTACGTGGGTGAGGAACCCTACTAGATCGGCGGAGAGGCTGAGGTTCGTTGGAATTTACTGAATCCTTTGGTTCTACCAAATCATCTACTGTAGTTTGTATAGCTGGAACTCTTTCCAGTTCTACCTCATGACCACAAATTTCTTCTCAAGAAATTCCCTTTCACAAAGGTGGTATGTTGAGAAACAAAACATTTTTGTTCCTCGGTTAGATAGAAGATATTCCCTTGCTAATGCTTGGGATATCCAACAAACTTCCACAGACTTAACTTTGCCTCGAGCTTGTCCGGATTATGCTTTTAGACATAGGCTGGACAACCCCAAATCTTAACTGACTTAAGAGGGGCTCTTCCCTTACCATATCTCATATGGAGTGGTAGGCATATAATTCGATCGGAACCATATTCAATAGGTATGCAACTTCACAAGTGCATAACTTCCAAAAGGAAATAGGTAACTCAGTAGTACTCATCATAGAGCACACCATATCAGATAAGGTGTTATTGCTCCGCCCCGATACACCGACGTGCTGTGGTGTATACGGAGGAGTAATGCTGAGAGAGAATCTCATTCTCCTTTAGAAAAGTCCAGGATTTGCGTGCTCAAGTATTCTCCTCCTTGATCACATCAAAGGACATAATACTTATACCCGTTTGTTGTTCTCTACTACTAACTTATATTCTGTGAATATCTCAAAAGGTTCAGACTTGTGTTTCAACAGGAACATATGTCTGAATCTTGAGAGATCATCAGAGAATGTAATGAAGTACAAAGAACCGGTCTTGGTATGTGTAGACAGGGGACCTTCATACATCAACATGTATTATCCCAAGAGTTCACTAACTCTTTCTCTGTTTCTAATAAACGGAGCTATGGTCATCTTATTGTAAGGTTTACCTAGCACCCTATGAAGAGTTTGGAAGCATCACATGTCATAAAGTTCAAGTTTTTATGGTGCTAAGCAAGCATACATAGGATCGATCCTAGAAAATTAGGATTTCTAAACAATAAATGCAACAAAGACTAGGGTTTCGAGACTACAACCTTTGTAGCTCCCTTCGCTAGACTCTTTGGCCTCTTGAGTGTTGGAGAAAGGTTCTCTTGAAGTCTTCTAGTGTCCACGACGATCCACCCGAAGCTCCTTCGTCCAAGCTAGCAACTTCACTTTAACAAGAAGATGAAATGAAGCTAACACTCTAAACAAGTGGGCTAGACTTGTGTAGAATGGTGTTGTGGTTCTCTTTCTCACTTCAAAATCCTATTTTTATGAGTATTTTGCTCCCTTGAAAAGTCTAGAGAGCAAGAGATCAAGGTTGAAGAAGATGATGGCTTTTGAGAAGAAGAGAAGAAAAAACTCTAATGAGAAAAATGAAAAATATAAGTATATATATTTCCCATCTCTCATTTCAAACCATGGTTAATTATAAAGATATTATTGTATTGGAGTTAAAAACACAAAAGGAAAATAAACCAAGGGTTAAAAGGTAGGTGAGCATGGTAAGGTGAAGAAGAGTGTAGAAACATTCCATGATTTAACCCTTTTTCTTTTCCTTTTTGTTTTAATTTAAAAGCAATAATAATCCATATAAAAACCATGGTGTGATTCTTATATTGCCACCATTCTCAATGTATAAGCAACCATGATAGAATGATATATGTATGCATGCGTGCATGCACATCCATATGTGCATGAACAAGAATGAAAGCATACATGCATGCATACATCCAAAAGAAACAAGATAGGATTTCTAGTGAGAAGCTAATGATAAATCAACACTTGATTTATCAATCCGGTCATATCACATACGACCCGACCAAAAGCAAGCCGCCCAATTAATATACGGTATCCCATACGCGCATTTTAATCGGGTCCATGCGCATATCGCATACGCGCACCACAACGTTTCGCCAGGACTAAGTAACTCCTTTGTGGGACTCTAAGACTCGTCAATACGCCGGCAGTGGGTGATGATCATATCAAGCACCCCCAAGCCGCAAGCGGTCAGCTAAACGTAACGGCCACCCGGGTATTGAGCGATCAGAAGAAAACAAGCGAACCTGCTACAACTCCCGTCGAGCCAACCGGCAACACTACCGTACAGTCCGGTCTCATCGCCAGATATGCTGCATATCGAGCCTAGGGATGGTCACGTCGACCCCAATAACTCAATAATTCATGCCGGTGAATGGTCTATAACAGATCGAGAAACTACTGATAACACTTATCAGCAAATCTCAGCAGCCCTGGCCAGGGACTTACTGATATAACCAGTCGGGCACAGCACAGCATCAACTCCCAATACCGGGAGAGACGAAACCCCTCCTATCGCTCATTGCCTTCGTGTGTCTCGGGACTGTACCCAACGGCCACCTGTTTGCACGACTCAGTAGAGCCGTGGTAGGGTGGCAATCAAACCACAGTGGGAGAACACACAAGACTCTATGACGATCTCGGGTCTATAGACTAACCTGTACCAGTGTCACCTGAGAACTGCTATCCGACGATAAATATAATTCCATATAGGAGTTCTCGGTGAGTCCGTCCAGTGTACCCAGTCACCACTGAGCACCCATATATGATCTTGATGTCAAACATCGATGAATGTGGGAACATTCATCGCCCATCGTATGGGTCTAGTATCATATACGCTAGTCTACACTGGTATATCAATGCCCCGTCTCGATATACCTACGACTAGGGACTTTTCAGGATATGCTTATAGACTACAGATGTCCCACTAGTATGATCTCCATCATAATCAAAGTAGTCAAGCCAATATCCTCAGGGCTTTATCAGCATGTATGAATGAATAAAAGCATGATCAAATCAACATGTCAGATAAAGAAGAACCAGATAGCATACTATCATGTTGAGCAAGAATGAATACTGAATATATATACATGTACAAATACATCCACTATCATATAATGGCCTCTAGGGCATACATATATCCAACAATCTCCCACTTGCACTAAGGCCAGTTATTGGCGTATCTCATACCCAACATCTCAAAAAGTCGCTCATGCCGCAGCTGAGGGAGGGCCTTGGTGAATGGATCCGTGGCGTTATTGTTTGTGTCTACTCTCCTAATCTCGATCTCGCGGCGATCTACAATCTCCCAGATCAAATAAAAACGCCTCAGGATGTGATTGGATCGCTGATGGGATCTGGGCTCCTTGGCTAACGCCATAGCCCCATTATTATCACAATACAAAGGTATTGGATCAATAATGGTTGGAACTACTCCTAGCTCCGAGACGAACTTCTTCATCCAGACGGCTTCCTTGGCGGCATCATTCGCAGCAATGTACTCAGCTTCCATCGTTGAGTCTGCAACGGTATCCTGTTTGGAACTCTTCCAACTTACCGCGCCTCCATTGAGAGTAAATACAAACCCAGAGATAGATTTGCTATCGTCCTTATCGCTCTGGAAGCTCGAATCGGTAAAGGCCTCCATTTGGAGATCTCCATTACCATACACCAAAAACAATTCTTTAGTCCTTTGTAAGTACTTAAGAATGTTCTTCACAGCTGTCCAGTGGTTCTCCCCTGGGTTGGATTGATACCTGCTTACAACACTAAGTGCATAAGCTACATCTGGGCGTGTACATAACATCGCATACATTATAGATCCTACTGCCGAAGCATAGGGTATAACGCTCATGCGAGCTCTCTCTTCATCGGTCTTTGGACAAGAATCCTTGGAGAGAGTGACCCCATGGCAAGCGGGTAAGGCACCCCACTTGGAGTCTTCCATACTAAAACTTTTTAGGATGGTGTTGATGTACCTGGTTTGGGACAATCCCAATAACTTTTTGGATCTATCCCTATAGATCCTTATGCCCAGGATGTATGTGGCATCACCCAGGTCCTTCATGGAGAACCTTAGTGATAAGAAAGATTTGACCGACTGTAGCATAGGAATATTATTTCCTATCAGAAGAATGTCATCCACGTACAATACGAGGAATGTGACAGCTCTTCCTACAGCCTTCTTATAAACACAAGGTTCATCTGGATTTTTGATGAAATCAAACTCTTTGATAACATCATCGAAACAGATGTTCCAACTCTAAGATGCCTGCTTTAACCCATATATGGATTTAAGCAATCTACATGCTTTCCCGCTGCTCCCACTGTCAATGAAGCCCTCTGGCTGATCCATATAAACGCATTCTTCTAAATCTCCATTTAGAAATGCTGTTTTAACGTCCATCTGCCAGATTTCATAGTCGTAGTGAGCAACAATAGCAAGTAGGATCCGAATGGATTTAAGAATGGCTACGGGCGAAAAAGTTTCGTCATAGTCAAAACCTGGTCTTTGACGAAAACCCTTTACCACAAGTCTTGCCTTATAGGTCTCTACCTGCCCATCTACACCAATCTTTCTTTTAAAGATCCATTTGCATCCCACAGGTTTTACCCCAGGGGGTACAACGTCCAAAGTCCATACTTTGTTGGTGTACATAGACTCCATTTCGGATCTCATGGCATCCAGCCACTTCACAGAGTCTCCACTCATGATAGCTTGCTGAAAACTGGTAGGATCATCATCATCCATGATACAGTCTTCTCTGTCACTATCAATGAGGAAACCGTAGTACCTCTCCGGTGGGCGAGAAGTGCTACCAGACCTTCGGAGTGGCCGAGGCTCCTCAGTTTCTATTGCAACAGCCGGTTCAACCAAATCGTCATTTGTAGTTTGTGTCTCTAGAACTTCTTCTAGATCCACCACCTTGCCATCATCTTTATCTGTGAAAAACTCTTTTTCCAAGAATGTGGCATACTGAGAAACAAACACCTTTTGTTCCTCTTTGTGGTAGAATAGATATCCATAAGAATTCTTTGGATACCCCACAAAATTACAGATGACTGACCGTGTCTCGAGTTTGTCCGGATTCTGCTTTTAACATAGGCCGGGCAACCCCAAATCTTAATTCTCTTAAGAGATGGTCTCTTCCCATGCCATATCTCATATGGCGTGGTAGACACGGCTTTGGTTGGAACCCTGTTCAGTAGAAACGCTGCAGTCTCCAATGCATGCCCCCAAAATGAGACGGGTAACTCAGCATCACTCATCATGGATCGGACCATATCTAATAGGGTCCTATTCCGTCGTTCAGACACACCGTTGTGCTGTGGTGTGTAAGGAGGAGTGAGCTGAGAGAGAATCCCATTCTTATTTAGGAAGTTTGCAAATTCTGTACTGAGATACTCACCACCTCGATCTGATCGAAGCATCTTGATACTCAAGCCGGTTTATTTTTCTACTTCTTGTTTATATTCAATGAATTTCTCGAAAGCTTCGGACTTGTGCTTTAATAAAAATACATGACCGAATCTTGAGAAATCGTCAGTGAATGTAATGAAGTAAGAAAAACCGCCTCTAGCCTGTGTAGACATTGGCCCGCATACATCACTATGTATGAGGCCTAGGAGCTCAGTAGCTCTTTCTCCGTGTCCGGTAAACGGAGTTTTGGTCATTTTACCCTTGATACAAGACTGGCAAGTCGCATAAGATTTATATTCAAAGGAGTTTAAATATCCATCTTTGTGTAACTTGTTTAGTCTTGTTTCGTTAATATGACCAAGTCTACAGTGCCAAAGAAAAGCTTCATTTAATTCTGAAAGTTTTCTTTTATTAGTGTGTTGTATACTGAAAACTGTGTGTTGATTTAGGACATATATTCCGTTATTAAGCGTACCATACCCAACCAACATTTGATTCAGGTGAATGTTCATAACATTGTTCTGCAATACAAAATTATATCCTTCATTGTCTAACAAAGAAACGGATATTATATTACAAAGCATACTTGGTACAAAATAACATGAATTCAAAACCAAAATACATCCAGATGGCAACCCCAAGTGATACTCTCCCACTGCGACTGTATGTAAATTAGAACCATTTCCAACGCGAAGAGTATGGTCACCTGTCTTCAAAACTTTGCTATTTCTCAGCCCCTGCATAGAATTGCAAATGTGAGAACCTGAACCGGTATCCAATACCCAGGAAGCAGAGTTTATTGAAAAACAGTTTTCTGTCACAAACGCACCTGAAGCAGAAGCATCCCCATGCTTCTTCTTGAGATTTAAGTACTCCGTGCAGTTGCGCTTCCAATGTCCTGTCTTGTGGCAATGAAAACATTCGCTTTTCCCCGAGTCTCCAGCTTTGGACTTTTCCTTTCCCTTCACCTTCTTAACTCCACCCTTAGGATTGGTGGGCTTCTTCTTTTTCTTTCCCTTGGCCTTAGCTTTCGGGCGAGAAGAGGAAGACTGTCCAACAGTCATAACGGGAGTTTTTGCTGACTTCATAGTGCTCTCTGCACTCCTTAACATATTAAGGAGTTCAGGTAGCTCCTTCTCCATGCCATGCATGTTGAAGTTAACTATGAATTGAGCAAAGGTGGAGGGGAGGGACTGCAGAATAATATCTATATATTGTTCATTATCCATAGTCCACCCAAGGTCCTCAAGCTCTTCTATAAGAGCTATCATCTTCAGAACATGGTCTCCTACTGGTGTGCCGGGAGCCATTCGCATCTGAAACAATTTCTTTGATGCTTCGTATCGCAATACGCGGGATTGCTCTCCATACAACTCCTTTGTATGGAGCAATATGGTTTGAATATCCATATTCTCGTGCTGCTTTTGATGTGTATTGTCCATCGATGCAAGCGCGAGGCATTTGGCCGTGGCACAATTAGCGTCCCATGTCTTGCGGACTTCTTTGTCCGCAACTGAGGATTTTGGACCTGGGACGGGCGGGGCTGAAGCCGTGAGGACATATGATACTTTATCATAAGTCAAGGCTATTTTCAGATTCCTCAGCCAGTCTTTATAATTGGTCCCATTCAGTTTGTTTTTATCTAGTAGAAGCTTGAGTCCAGTTATTGGTATCTGCCATTAAAAGAGAGAAAAGAATACACTCAGCGAAAGCTCTTGCATAGATCAGATTGGTTATTATCTTGTCTAATCGATGTCTCCCGCTGCTTTAATCAAGTTTTTCTTTCAAACCTTAAAAAGAAAACTAGCCAGGATTAATTACAGTCTACAACTTCGCTAACCGTTCAGCCAGGCCAGTGTCGGTACTTGAGGGAGGTTCCCCGTGCCTTCGCACGGACCTAATTAAAGTAAACCTCGTTTTTCCAGAGGCGTAGCCCCGTTAACACCTTTCTAGACACCTAATGAGTTAGCTAATTATAAACTGCAAAACTCTCCTAGGAGCAACTATTGCCCACAGTGGGATCGGGATCCAACCATCATATGGAAGGTATGCAATCTCATTGCAAATCTCAACACTTGAAATTCCCGATATGATTTTTACCCTTAGTACTTATGACCTTAACTATGGACAACAAATCATAAGTACCAGTCAAGTTCTACCCGTCATTTCTTGATCAATTAGACCCATCCATATGACCCTTAACTATGGTCAACAAAGTCGTATGAATGTCCTAATTAATCTGCATCATATGCAATGTAGGAAGACATCACTTAGCTACCGTACACTACGCCTTAACTAAAGTCAACAAACGTAGCACGAATACTAAGTACTCTACTTCCTAAAATGACGGAGGGTTGCGGATGATTTTTAAGAAAATCTTTAACGCTTTGAACTTGATATCGTCGTAGAATCAAATGGTTTTCAAAAGGAATGGCTTAAGCTCCGCAGTTTCGAAATGTAGCTTTTTCATAAATAGCCGAGTGGTTTTTAAATCCGATTCTACAACATCTTTTTAGATTTATTTTCTTTACATTAATCACATTAATGTAATCCCATCATTTAAGTCCTTAAGCCAATCATAGAAAAGAAACGAAAATAACACATACGCTTATGCCATCCGCATTCGCCGCAATGTTCCGTTATGCACCGTTAGGTTACTTAACTAACGGCATACCGGGACGGGACTAGCGCGGGTGTAAAACATAAGCAACATCTACTATATATCATATATATAATATGTCATTCGTCTCAGATATCACAGAACACAGGCAGCAGAAACATAGATATAATGTGGGATATACTAGGACGTCCGTATTTAGTATTTAACCAGAATAGAAAATACGGATTCCACAGTCGCGATGAATAGCCAAGCCCACACCCTGGACCCCTACGAGAGCGGCAAGTGACCCTACCAATTCTGGAGTTTAGGAGACCCGGTCTCGACTCCTCAAGATGGCCTCCCACTGAACCCCAGAACCCGGTCACCTGTGCTCCCCTCCTTCGGTCCATCCTAATGCGGAAAAGTAAATAATATACAACACTGGTGACACAACCTCAACCCGGAAGTGCCCCAAATAAAAGAATATTACATTACATTTGAATTTACAAGAATGAAAATATAAAACTCTCATCTCACATAAAAAAAAACCCGGCTATTCAATCGCGACAATCCTGCACATCATATCTGAGCAACACATAATATCATATATCATCAACGTAAGTAAGTATGCGTACCCCGATTGTTGTTGATGTATAGCAACAAAACCGGCGATATCGAACATACTACACTTACGGTCACAGAAAAGAAAGTGTAAAACTGCAATATCTGGAATCCACATTCTCTTTAGACATCGCAAATGCGCAGTATCACATACTTCGTATTTCATGTCTAGTAATATGAATTCCACACATTGCATCACATTCCAGATAAACAGACAGTATTAAATTTTTCGAACGAACGATCAAATACCCAAGATTCACTAAAGCTCAACACTTGAGCAGAATTCAAAAACCGGGAGTGTGACACAGTAGTAGCGGTCCAGCCGTAGAAGGGTCAAGCCAACGCCTCACATGTGGCACGCCGTACTGCCCCAAACCCTAAGGTTCAAAGGGCAGTTCAAGACGGTCACATAATCGAGTTAAGGTTTGTTGTCTTCTAGAGGGTCCACCATAGAACTTGCACGTATCTCCAAAAGATTTAAACCCCGTGAAAAGTGAGCAAATGATAGTCGTTCGAACATTTCAATACTTTCTAGTTTACCCGGAAAAGAAACGAAATGAAAATTCCGATCGAATCGTCGAGTCCAAAACCATATCCAGAATTTACGGTACTTTATTCAGATTAAACATACCTAAAACAATATACAAGAAGTGTTATGAATTACTGTGCAAAAATAAAGCAATGAAGCCTCTGTACGGCCGCGGAACCGCGGCCTAAGCAAGGATTTGCCGCGGTTCCGCGACGGTTTGTACGGATCATTGGTTCGTTTTTCACAGTATTTCTTATATTTTCCTGCTCTATTTTTTAAGTATTTTTAATTCTGAAAAAAGTCGGATTTTAAAATTTGTCCAGAGAAGGTCTCGAAAAATCGTATTTTGATCCGATCGGGATTTTTACTTCGTAAAAGTGTCGCCTAATGTTCTAGGTTGGCTCTGATACCAATGTAAGGTTTACCTAGTACCTTATGAAGAGTTTGGAAGCATCACATGTCACAAAGTTCAAGTTTTTATGGTGCTAAGCAAGCATACATAGGATCGATCCTAGAAAATTAGGGTTTCTAAACAATAAATGCAACAAAGACTAGGGTTTCGAGACTACAACCTTTGTAGCTCCCTTTGCCAGACTCTTTGGCCTCTTGAGTGTTGGAGGAAGGTTCTCTTGAAGTCTTCTAGTGTCCACGACGATCCACCCGAAACTCCTTTGTCTAAGCTAGCAACTTCACTTTAACAAGATGATGAAATGAAGCTAACACTCTAAACAAGTGGGCTAGACTTGTGTAGAATGGTGTTGTGGTTCTCTTTCTCACTTCACAATCCTATTTTTATGAGTATTTTGCTCCCTTGAAAAGTCTAGAGAGCAAGAGATCAAGGTTGAAGAAGATGATGGCTTTTGAGAAGAAGAGAAGAAAAAACTCTAATGAGAAAAATGAAAAATATAAGTATATATATTTTCCATCTCTCATTTCAAACCATGGTTAATTATAAAGATATTATTGTATTGGAGTTAAAAACACAAAAGGAAAATAAACCAAGGGTTAAAAGGTAGGTGAGCATTGTAAGGTGAAGAAGAGTGTAGAAACATTCCATAATTTAACCCTTTTTCTTTTCCTTTTTGTTTTAATTTAAAAGCAATAATAATCCATATAAAAACCATGGTGTGCTTCTTATATTGCCACCATTCTCAATATATAAGCAACCATGATAGAATGATATATGTATGCATGCGTGCATGCACATCCATATGTGCATGAAAAAGAATGAAAGCATACATGCATGCATACATCCAAAAGAAACAAGATAGGATTTCTAGTGAGAAGCTAATGATAAATCAACACTTGATTTATCAATCCGGTCATATCACATACGACCCGACCAAAAGCAAGCCGCCCAATTAATATACGGTATCCCATACGCGCATTTTAATCGGGTCCATGCGCATATCGCATACGCGCACCACAACGTTTCGCCTGGACTAGGTAACTCCTTTGTGGGACTCTAAGACTCGTCAATACGCCGGCAGTGGGTGATGATCATATCAAGCACCCCCAAGCCGCAAGCGGTCAGCTAAACGTAACGGCCACCCGGGTATTGAGCGATCAAAAGAAAACAAGCGGACCTGCTACAACTCCCGTCGAGCCAACCGGCAACACTACCGTACAGTCCGGTCTCTTCGCCAAATATGCTGCATATCGAGCCTAGGGATGGGCACGTCGACCCCAATAACTCAATAAGTCGTGCCGGTGAATGGTCTATAACAGATCGAGAAACTACTGATAACACTTATCAGCAAATCTCAGCAGCCCTGGCCAGGGACTTACTGATATAACCAGTCGGGCACAGCACAGCATCAACTCCCAATACCGGGAGAGACGAAACCCCTCCTATCGCTCATTGCCTTCGTGTGTCTCGGGACTGTACCCAACGGCCACCTGTTTGCACGACTCAGTAGAGCCGTGGTAGGGTGGCAATCAAACCACAGTGGGAGAACACACAAGACTCTATGACGATCTCGGGTCTATAGACTAACCTGTACCAGTGTCACCTGAGAACTGCTATCCGACGATAAATATAATTCCATATAGGAGTTCTCGGTGAGTCCGTCCAGTGTACCCAGTCACCACTGAGCACCCATATATGATCTTGATGTCAAACATCGATGAATGTGGGAACATTCATCGCCCATCGTATGGGTCTAGTATCATATACGCTAGTCTACACTGGTATATCAATGCCCCGTCTCGATATACCTACGACTAGGGACTTTCCAGGATATGCTTATAGACTACAGATGTCCCACTAGTATGATCTCCATCATAATCAGAGTAGTCAAGCCAATATCCTCAGGGCTTTATCTGTTGGAGATAGTGCCCTCAGAGTCAATTATTGGATCACAGGCATGTGATTGCAATGATTGAGGGAGGACCTATCCCGGTGGAACAGTCTTACTCGAGATGATAGTATGCTATCTGGTTTACCTTTATCATCGTGTACTGCTTTAGGTGACCTGACAGGTCGCTATTGCACGTTGATAGAGCCCTGGGATTCATGCTTGACTGCCAGCAGTATGAGGGCGATCATATAAGTGAGAGCTGGAGTCTACAAGCACATCCTTAAAAGGTCCCTAGTCGTGGGAGTTTCGAGACAGGGCATCGATTCTCCAGAGTAGACTAGTGTATACAGTCGAGACCCCGACGAGGGGCGGTGGCCGGTCTCATAAGCCACTGGTGTCAGTTGGTTCACCTAAGATGTATACAGGTGCTCATTGGGTTATGAGTACACCGGACAGGACTCGCCGGGAACATGCTAGTTGGTCTTATACCTGACGTCAGATAGCAGTTCCCAGGTGACATGTGTACAGGTTAGTTCATCGACCTGGGGATCGTCATTTGCCTCGTGTGAGTTCCCACTGTACTTTGATTACTGCCCTACCACGGCTCAAAGGAGTCGTGCAAACAGGTTTTAGTTGGGTACAGTCCCGAGCCACATGGAGGCAGTGAGCAGATCTTCGGGGGTTTCGTCTCTCCCGGTATTGGGGGTGAGGTCGCACTGTGTCTAGGAGAGCCATTACACGAAGACCTTGGCCAAGGCAGGAGATTTACTGGTAGGTATTCCAGTAGTATCTCAGGGTGTTCTGGGCTACACTCCGACACGACTTGTACCGCTTTTGGGGGTCTGACTTTTACCAACCCCCTAGGCCCGACATGCGATGCTCGTAGACGAACGGACCGGACTGTACGGATATTGTCACTGACAGGCTCAGTAGGGTGTCAGGATGAGTTCACTCATCGACGTCCCTTTTAGTCAATAGCTGGTGGCCCGTTACGTATTGGCTTATACCTCTGACCTGCTAGTGGTTAAATCCACAGCCATAGTATTGACGAGTCTTTAGAGTCCACCACACTTTCAGTTACTCAAGCTTTCGGGCGAAACGCTGTAGAGGCCGTATGGAGATATGGCAGGGTCCGATCAGATACGTGCGGTATTGCACGGATCAGGATCGGACAGCATTGTACTAGTGGCCGTATGGATATATGGCAAGGTTCGATCAGATACGTGCGGTATTGCACGGATCAGGATCGGACAGTTTTTACTAGCCGGTTTTGGTTTAAGCCGGTCCTAGTTTAGTACAGTGTAGATTTTGTCTCATTGCATTTGTATCCGGACGGAATACAGATGCGGGTGTGTATGCACAGTATGGGGTTTTCCTGTAATTTATTACGGGACCAGTTTTCTGGAGTTGCCAGTTTGCTTTCCGTTCCGGCCGGTTTTCCTTTGTTCTTTCCCGGCCGGACTTTTCCGATGGAGGGGGTAATTTGCAGTTTTGCAAATTACACTTTGTGGAGGACTTTTTTGCATAAGGGTTGATATGATAAGCATCTTTGCTTTTCATGCTTTTATGTGATTTGATGAGATTAGAAATGATGTGAGGTTTGATGTTGATTTAGTGATGATTATGTTTTAGGATGTGGTCACCACTTTTTACTTCCTACACTCACCTCCCTCTTGCTATCATATTGTTTTTGCTCCACCATTTTATACTTCACTTGAAGAGAGAGTTGGTTTGATGGTTGAGAAAAAGAAAGAGAGAAAGAAAAGAGAAGAAGAGAGTTTCAACTTCATCCTTGAGAGTGTTTCATTTTCTTGATCTCATTTCATGTTAAGAAAAATGCAAGCACCATTTTTCTTGTCTTGTTTCCTCCATCATCCACAAATGGAAACAAACCCCAAAGTGAGACATACACTCTACACTATATTCCTACAGCAAATCTTGGACGCGTCGATTCGCCAGCTTCGCGCCCGAGTTGCCTCGGTATTGAGGTGGGAACCCGTAAAAGTACCCGGCTTCGTGGTGCCCTTTCCGACGAGGAGGAGACGGACGGAGATCCCGCGAGGAGATCGGAGTGGAGATGAAGACCGGAGGACTCGGATCAGTCGGTATATCTCTAACCCATCCTCTTGTTAGCTTAGACTAGTTTAATGGCACGATCCGGGTGTTTAGTGCGCGGTGGTGCCGGTTTGCTAAGTCCGCAAAATTAAAGTTTATTACCGTTTCCGCGTTTGGCCGTCGGATTGACGGCCGGGGCGCCGCCGTGCACTTACAGTGGTATCAGAGCCTCGCCATTAACTTCGTCTAGCTTCATTTGATGTGTTTTGCATTTCCGATCGACCAAAATTCCAAAACTTGCATTTTTGTTCACATCAGTTTCTGTTGAAATATTTTGGTCTCGAAAAATTTTTCAGGTTGTAAAATATTGATGTACTGGAAAATCTAAGAACTCTGTAAAATTTCGATGAAGTGATTCCACAGTTGGAGCGCGGAAGCGCCGCACAAACCCCCATTCCGCCGCCCTTCCGCCGCGAACTGTAGAGATCACTGCACCAATTTTTTACAGAGGCTTTCTGGGATTAAAATATGGGTTTTGGAATATTAAAATTGGGCCCAGGTTTTCTGTGAGTGCTACAGTTTTGATTGGGGGCCCACTTGTTAATTTTTGGTCAATCGGAAAATTTTAAACACATTTTTCACAGTATTTACATTATATCTACGACCGTGAATGTCACTCGATCGGTAAATCCGGTCTAACTGCTATAGCCCGGTTAGACGGATTTGCGAACGTGACTTTCACGTTGATGTTCTTTGTTTATGCTGTGATGTTGCGGATCGGTCGTGGGGATAGCCTGGATGCAATACTAGTACAGTGTTGTTGTTTATGTACTTTTGGTATTGCGGGGCGAGCGTCCGACATGTGGACTGCCGTCACTGCCTGATTGTATTATTATTTTGGGGCACGACCTGGTTGCGGTCGATGTACCTGGTGTATGTATATTTTACATTCTGTACTAGGTTTACCCCGCGGTGGGGTGCACGGATGGCCGGGTTCTAGAGGGCAACAAGCCCGCATCTCATGGCATTGGGACGGAGGGGGCTTCACTCTAGGATTGGCGGGCTATTCGCCGCACTCGTAGGGGGTACTGGTTGACCCAGGAGGGGTGCCCAAGTTGCCGGATTCCGTGGAGTGCTGGGTGGTCCATTCACGGAGCTGAAGGGGGCTGCCTCGCTTCAGGTTTTGGCGGGTGACTTGCCGCACCCGTAGGGGTCTAGGTTTTCATTGCACAGGCTATCCACACGACCAGGGGAACGTCGGGTTTCAGTAGTGGCTCTGTGAAACCCGGGGATCCCAGATATCTGTATTGTTCTGTGATGCTGTACATTTCTGTGATGTTGCATTTCTTTTCACGCCTTGAGCGAAATATAATATATTGGTATATATATTAGTAGATGTTGTATATGTTTTTCATCCGCGCTAGTCCAGTCCCCGCTCTGTCGTTAGTAAGCTAACCTAACGAGTGATGACGGGACCCAGTGGCGAATGCGGATGGCATATACGTACGTCAGTATATTTTCATTCTTTGTGGTGTGATCAATTGATGGGACTGCATTGATTCGGATCAATGCAAGTTAAACAAACCTATTCTGATGTTGTTGGAACACTTTTCAAAAAGCTGTTATTGCAAGGACGTTTACTTTTGTTTTGCATCGTGGTATTCATTTGGAATATCCTGCTCCTCAGTCGACGAGGCAAGGGCCGAGATCCCTTCACCGGGAGTGACCCCTTGGACAAAAGTTTGCGTCAGGGCAGTAACTTCACTATAGCCGATTACTTTTGCTTTGCATCGCGGTATTCATTTGGAATATCCTGCACCCCATTCTACGGGGAAAGAGCTGAGATCCCTTCACCGGGAGTGACCTCTTTAGTAATGGTTTTCGTCACTATATTTTTATAAAGCTATCCGTTCCTTCAACGATATCAAGTTCATTACGTTAAAGGTTTTCGCCAGAAACCATTCGTAGCCCTCCGTCGTTTCATATGGGTAGTCAATAGTATTCAAGCTGTGTTTGTTGGCCAAAGTCAAGGCACAGTGTTTGGTAGCTGTTGGTTATTCATATGCAGCATAGATAGATGCGTTGGTTTGGAACAGTCGTACTGCCTTGTTGGCCAAAGTCAAGGGTAGGTACGGGTGGATTCAAATTAACCTGGAGAATGACGGGCAGAACTTGACATGTGACTTATGATTTGTTGGCCAAAGTCAAGGTCATAAGAGCATGGGGTAAAAATCACATCGGGAGTTTCAAAAGAACTGAAACTTGCCAGATATGCGCATACCTTCTGGAGTGTGATACCGTGAGCGGATTCCATCACGTTATCATGCGATGATAGTTGGATCCCGATTCCCACTGATGAGTTGGTTTACTCCTCGGGTGATCCCGACTAATTCTTCTTTCAGGTTTGGAGGAGAATTTGAGGTACAGTGGGAGGTTTCCAGATTAGATAAATTGGTAACCATTCTGATCTTGGTTAGAGTGCACGCTGAGTGTTTCTTTTCTCTCTCTCTCTGGCAGCGACCATTGACCCGACCCTAGACTTTGACTCAAAGACCAAGTTGACCGAACCTTCTTAACACTGGCTTTTGGATTGTCAGAGTTGCAGACCTCATTGCCACTCCTACTTTTACCCTTTTCTCCAGGACACCCCGTATTACTACGAACGTCCACTTCCATTGGACAAAACCATCGTATGGTTAGATACGAACTCGAAGGGATTCGAGGATGGTTTCCAGTTCTGGAGAAAACGGATAGGATTATTCAGTTGTCTTTTCCCTTTTACCTTTTCTCAAGTTGTGAGTACTCCTTGGTTTAGGAGATAGTACACCTATTATGCAAATTGGATAGTCTTCTTCCAAACCTTAGGCTGGTGCCGACCGGTAGGGAATGAAGAAAACCAATTAGCCTAAACAGTGTGCAGAAGGTATTAAGATTAAGACAAAGCAAGGGATTAGTAAGAGGGCAGAGTAAATTGCGACTGATATTCACGACCAAACCAAATATTTCTTCGCCAATCCTAAATCACCTTTGTATTTCTCCAGGACACTCCGTATCACTACGAAGATCCACAGTTTATTGGATACTCCATCGTATGGTTATATACGAACTCGAAAGGAACTTGTTCCAGTTCGGGGATGGATTCTGGTCCAGGAGAAATAGGAATAAGGTTTATTCGGTTGTCTTTTGTTTTCACCTTCTCTCGCATTGCGAGTGCTCCTAGGACTAGGACAGTACACCCATTATGCTTATTGGATAGTCTTCTTCCAAACCATAGGCTGGTGCCGAAGGTAGGGAAGGAAGAAAACTATTTGGCCTAAAGGGGTGTGCAGAAGGTAATGACTAAAGACATATAAAGGGATTTGAAGAGGTGGCAAAGAATTATATGGTTATAGTTGTGAATCTGGATAATGGTAGAGGCATTACTAGGAATACCAAGATACCCCATCGAAACATTTCAATGTTTCAGTTCTACTGTGTACTGTTAAAGGAAAACTGATTTCCCGATTAGACACTTGCTCCAGGGTATGTATTTACCAGGTTTGATTCTCACATCTGTATGGTTTTACAGATGATGAGTGGGAGTAAGTTATTGGGAATAGGGTAATCATCCTCATTATATCGGGATTCGTTGTAATCGGTGATATTTGAGGAGATCATCTGGGCTGTTTGCCGGTCGGCAAATATTTGGTTTTGAATATCCGCTGTTGTGCACCAATTTCAAATTGATATATCTGTACGTCTATTTTCATAGAGTGAGATATACCTTTTGATATTATGTCGATGACATTTACCTATATCAGTGGATGGTTAGGTAAGGAGCATTAAACAGCGGTGTAATTCTTCTTAACCATAAGTACAGCTTTCAACCTACGACACACAGTGAAAGAGTTGTTAGACTCAGCGGACTTATACAGAGTGTTGTATGTTGTCCACTGTCCATTAGGACAGAGGGGTTGGTCCTCATACTATATTCTGTTTACTTTTAACTTCTCTAGTTCTTAGACATGTGTTTCGTAGAAACACAGGGTCTAAGTTTTGAGGAGTTATAGGTATTTGAATAGAGTAGAGAACCAGGTGTAGCAAGTATCGGGATTCTTCAAGGTGATTGAAGATGTAGATACTTGTGTATGGTATTCAGTTGATAGTAATAATAAAGAGAAATTGTTTCTCTTTCAGGTTACTCATAATTGGAAGCATTCCTAAGTTGAGTAACGCTGATCGGCCTCCTTCCATTTAGTTGACATGCACTGGAGATAGCTGCATGATTTGAATCTGGTTCAATTAAATCAGTGCCTCTGGTTCTATATTGGATATAGTACAGTTCATATCTTAACATTGTTAAGGTACGGGGTGTTGTCCGGCTTATGATTAAAACCAGACTCTGGATAACTCAAGGCACGTTTCTGTAATGGCTGTTTGTGGGTTGACCCAGGCTATGACGAGGGTTGATTTTCTACCATAAGAAAGATCAATAGTGATATTGTTCTTGACTCGCCACAGTTTTAATAAAAATGGATTTTTTCAAAAACAGTAGTGGGAGTATGGTAGAACTGGAAGTGATTCCAGAACCACAAACGATTACTGAAGATTTGATAAGGAACCTAAAGATTCAATCTGGTTTGACATTCCATTGGCCACTCCGCAGATAAGGTGGGTAACTTCAGGCACCCGAGAGGTACTCCGGTAGCCTCAAGGACGGTGACAGGGAAGTTCTTGTTTACCCACACTTGCCACTGTTGTTGTTCCAGGCTGCGAGACCCGGCAGGAGGATGAGTATAGCGTCGTTCTAAACTAGCTTTAGAAGTGCACATCTATATGACTCTGCCAGAGGGTTTTCGTAGTCAGTGGGAGCAGCGGAAGCATTGGTGGACGTCAGGCTTATGTCTATTTATAGACTAAAGCAGATATAGCGGAGTTAGATCATCTGCTTCTGATGTGACAGTCATAGGTTTGACGTCATCAGAATAGGGGATGGATCTGTTGAGAAGGTAGTAGGAAGTGATATTCCTATACTACGATCGGTCATACTTTGGTCGTCACACAGTGGTTTCTCCACATGGGACTTGGACATTATATCAGACATACTGGTTACTAGATCTATGGTTTTAGATCTGGATTTGGGTGGTTTCCCAATCTGGGTACTTTGACAGCATTCTAAGAGTATTTAGAATAGACGACTCCTGGCACGGTGGTGTACCTGCAGGTGATGGAGTCACCCTCTCTAAAGGTGTCTTATAGACTAAAGTAGAGAGGGATGTGCATGATTGGCAGATCACTTGCTTAGGCAATTGAGTCAATCATGAGATATCAAGTACCACACCAGATGTTGTTCTTGCACTAGATGCAATAAGTTGATATTGATCCAATCCTGGAGGAACAGTCGGAAGCAGTTTTAGAACATAAGTGGATGTTCTAGGGATATGATAACGACAGACTCATTAAGGAGACAGTTATCATTCCAGGCTTCCAAGGTGACATGGACGACAGGGTGATCGTCAGAGTTATAATTTTCCTTCTGACGAGGGGCAGTATTTTGGACAGGTGGTCCAAGGCAATACTGAGGGTGGCATGGCGCAGGATACTGATTAAGTTCAGTTGACGATACAGTCTAAGAAGTTTGGATTTGGAGTTCATTTATGAGCTCGATCCCATCAGACATCCAGACATTCTAAGACAGGTATTGCTCATTTCGGGAGATGGCTTTCTCCGCGAACTTGAGATTTAGAGAGACATAGAAAGAAACTTCAGAGCGGATCCACTCGCTGAGGCTATTCCTCGAACGCAATAGTCTCGCAAACGAGCTTTATGAGACTGACTAGTAGAGGAGTTGGGTGTTCGGTATCACACGGGCTGTGAGTATGCGACATCGCAATAATTAGCCTTGAGTGCAAGTGGGAGATTGTTGGAGATAGTGCCCTCAGAGTCAATTATTGGATCACAGGCATGTGATTGCAATGATTGAGGGAGGACCTATCCCGGTGGAACAGTCTTACTCGAGATGATAGTATGCTATCTGGTTTACCTTTATCATCGTGTACTGCTTTAGGTGACCTGACAGGTCGCTATTGCACGTTGATAGAGCCCTGGGATTCATGCTTGACTGCCAGCAGTATGAGGGCGATCATATAAGTGAGAGCTGGAGTCTACAAGCACATCCTTAAAAGGTCCCTAGTCGTGGGAGTTTCGAGACAGGGCATCGATTCTCCAGAGTAGACTAGTGTATACAGTCGAGACCCCGACGAGGGGCGGTGGCCGGTCTCACAAGCCACTGGTGTCAGTTGGTTCACCTAAGATGTATACAGGTGCTCATTGGGTTATGAGTACACCGGACAGGACTCGCCGGGAACATGCTAGTTGGTCTTATACCTGACGTCAGATAGCAGTTCCCAGGTGACATGTGTACAGGTTAGTTCATCGACCTGGGGATCGTCATTTGCCTCGTGTGAGTTCCCACTGTACTTTGATTACTGCCCTACCACGGCTCAAAGGAGTCGTGCAAACAGGTTTTAGTTGGGTACAGTCCCGAGCCACATGGAGGCAGTGAGCGGATCTTCGGGGGTTTCGTCTCTCCCGGTATTGGGGGTGAGGTCGCACTGTGTCTAGGAGAGCCATTACACGAAGACCTTGGCCAAGGCAGGAGATTTACTGGTAGGTATTCCAGTAGTATCTCAGGGTGTTCTGGGCTACACTCCGACACGACTTGTACCGCTTTTGGGGGTCTGACTTTTACCAACCCCCTAGGCCCGACATGCGATGCTCATAGACGAACGGACCGGACTGTACGGATATTGTCACTGACAGGCTCAGTAGGGTGTCAGGATGAGTTCACTCATCGACGTCCCTTTTAGTCAATAGCTGGTGGCCCGTTACGTATTGGCTTATACCTCTGACGTGCTAGTGGTTAAATCCACAGCCATAGTATTGACGAGTCTTTAGAGTCCACCACACTTTCAGTTACTCAAGCTTTCGGGCGAAACGCTGTAGAGGCCGTATGGAGATATGGCAGGGTCCGATCAGATACGTGCGGTATTGCACGGATCAGGATCGGACAGCATTGTACTAGTGGCCGTATGGATATATGGCAAGGTTCGATCAGATACGTGCGGTATTGCACGGATCAGGATCGGACAGTTTTTACTAGCCGGTTTTGGTTTAAGCCGGTCCTAGTTTAGTACAGTGTAGATTTTGTCTCATTGCATTTGTATCCGGACGGAATACAGATGCGGGTGTGTATGCACAGTATGGGGTTTTCCTGTAATTTATTACGGGACCAGTTTTCTGGAGTTGCCAGTTTGCTTTCCGTTCCGGCCGGTTTTCCTTTGTTCTTTCCCGGCCGGACTTTTCCGATGGAGGGGGTAATTTGCAGTTTTGCAAATTACACTTTGTGGAGGACTTTTTTGCATAAGGGTTGATATGATAAGCATCTTTGCTTTTCATGCTTTTATGTGATTTGATGAGATTAGAAATGATGTGAGGTTTGATGTTGATTTAGTGATGATTATGTTTTAGGATGTGGTCACCACTTTTTGCTTCCTACACTCACCTCCCTCTTGCTATCATATTGTTTTTGCTCCACCATTTTATACTTCACTTGAAGAGAGAGTTGGTTTGATGGTTGAGAAAAAGAAAGAGAGAAAGAAAAGAGAAGAAGAGAGTTTCATCTTCATCCTTGAGAGTGTTTCATTTTCTTGATCTCATTTCATGTTAAGAAAAATGCAAGCACCATTTTTCTTGTCTTGTTTCCTCCATCATCCACAAATGGCAACAAACCCCAAAGTGAGACATACACTCTACACTATATTCCTACAGCAAATCTTGGACGCGTCGATTCGCCAGCTTCGCGCCCGAGTTGCCTCGGTATTGAGGTGGGAGCCCGTAAAAGTACCCGGCTTCGTGGTGCCCTTTCCGACGAGGAGGAGACGGACGGAGATCCCGCGAGGAGATCGGAGTGGAGATGAAGACCGGAGGACTCGGATCAGTCGGTATATCTCTAACCCATCCTCTTGTTAGCTTAGACTAGTTTAATGGCACGATCCGGGTGTTTAGTGCGCGGTGGTGCCGGTTTGCTAAGTCCGCAAAATTAAAGTTTATTACCGTTTCCGCGTTTGGCCGTCGGATTGACGGCCGGGGCGCCGCCGTGCACTTACATTATCAGCATGTATGAATGAATAAAAGCATGATCAAATCAACATGTCAGATAAAGAAGAACCAGATAGCATACTATCATGTCGAGCAAGAATGAATACTGAATATATATACATGTACAAATACATCCACTATCATATAATGGCCTCTAGGGCATACATATATCCAACACTTATCTCTGTGACATGACCGGCAAGTTTCACAAGATGTAAATTCAAACTGATTTAAATATGCATCTATATGTAACTTCAGCTAGTCGGGTCGCATTGATATGACCTAGTCTACAATACCTTAAGAAGAATTCGTTCATTTCTGAACTCTTCCTCTTGTGTGTGTTCTGTATACTAAGAACTGTAGATTGATTTAGAGCGTCAATGCTTTTAGATAACGTGCCTGAACCGATCAACTTTTGATATAGGAAATGTTCAAAACATTATCCAACAATACAAAATTATATCATTTCTTTACTTGTAAAGAGACTGATATGATTTTGTATATCAGGTTCGATATCTAATAACATTTGTTCAGAATCAATGTATTCTGGTAATACAGGGTGATAGTGACCAACAGACTTGGTTGCAACACTTGCACCGTTTTCTATCTCATGAAACTTATCACCCGTTCTCAGTTCTTTTCCTATCTGTAGCCCATGTACCAAATTACATATGTGGGATCCTGATCTGGTATCACATACCCAGGACGAAAAGGATACTGAGAAACAGTTCTCTGTAATGAACACACCCGAAGATGATGCATCAACATGCACTCTCTTCGTTTGGGCGGCACGGGAAATCTGGTATTCCCCAAATTCCTGCTCTGTCTTATAACAATTATAAGTTGGAGCGGGACCAACTTACCCCAGCTCAGTATAACAAGCGGGTTCGGTCAATTCATCCGTTTTATTATCTTGATTAAGGCGTGATATGGTCGCTACCTGGAGAGAGAGTGAAGAAAACACTCAGCGTGCGCTCTTGCAAGAATAGATTGGTTATTATTTTATCTAATCAGGATAGCTCCCACTGTTTTTATCAAATCTTCCTTCAAACCCTAAAAGGAAAAACTAGCCGGGATTAATTACACGCTACAAGTTCGCCAATCTTTCAGCCAGGCCAGTGTCGGTACTTTGAGGGAGGTCCCCTGTGCTTTCGCACGAACCTAATTAATGTAAAGCTCGTTTTCCCAGAGGCGTAACCCCGTTAACACCTTTCTAGACACCTACTCGACCGACTAATTGTAATGTGTAAAACTCTCCCAGGAGTAACAATTACTCGAAGTGGGTATCGGGATCCAACTATCTCATAGAAGGTATGCAATCTCATTGCAAATTTCAACTCTTGAAATTCCCGATAATGCTTTTGCCCCTAACGTACTATGACCTTGACGAATGCCAAACAACCTATAGTGCGCTAGTCAAGTTCAACCCGTACATTTCTTGATTGAATTAAACCCACCCGCACGACCCTTGACGAATGCCAAACAACGCCGTATGAATACCCTAATCCAATCGCATCATATGCTATAGATAGATAGTAAATAGCTACCGTACACTACGTCTTGACGAATGCCAAATTACCGTCGCACGAATACTAAGTAATATCTATCTGAAATGTTGGAGGGCTACGCAGGTTTTTCAGAAAACCATGAGCGTAATAAACTTGATATCGTTGTAGAATCGAGTGAATTTTGAAAAGGAGTGATTTTGAGGCTTTTATTAGTTTTGCTAAAGAGGTCACTCCCGGTAAAGGGATCTCGGCTCTTTCCTCATCGAATAAGGTGCGGGATATATCATATATATCACTATGCAAAGCAAAACTCCAAAAGCAATCAAAAGTCAAACCGAGTGTTGTAGCATCTACCAGTTTTGCTAAAGAGGTCACTCCTGGTGAAGGGATCTCGGCTCTTTCCCCATCGAATAAGGTGCAGGGTATATCATATATACCGCTATGCAAAGCAAAACTGTAGCTATCCCCCCTTTTTTTTTGAAAAAATTTGATTCTACAACATCTTTTAGGTTTCTTTTTCTTTCATTAATCACATTAATGAAGTCCCATCATTTAAACACCTAAACATCACAGATAAATACGACGTACACTTATGCCATCCGCATTCGCCTCGATGTCCCTTCGTGCACCGTTAGGTTAGGTAACTAACGGCAGAGCGGGGCAGGGCTAGCGCGGGTGTAAAACATAAGTAACGTCTATATAATATATCATATATACTATATACAATATCTATCTGAACATATCACATGATCACATCACAGATAACGCAGCAGAAAATATCATATGAAATATCGGATATACTAGGACGTCCGTGTTTTATTTTGAGCCTGAATAAAACACGGATTCCATGGTCGTGATGAATAGCCAATCCCACACCCCTAGACCCCTACGAGAGCGGTAAGCAACCCCACCAATTCTAGGGTTAGGAGACCTGGACTCGACTCCTCGAGATGGTCTCCCACTGGACCCTAGAACCCGATTACTTGTGCTCCCCTCCTTGGGTCTATCCTAATGCGGAAAAGTAAATAATATACATCAACGGTGACATCTTCCGCAACCTGGAAGTGCCCCAATAAAAGAATATTACATACAAGTTTTTACATGAATGAAAATGAAAAACACTCATCTCACATAAAAAAAAACCCGGCTATTCAAACACGACGATCCAATATAACATATCCAGCAACACATAACATCACATGTCATCAACATAAGTAAACATGCGCATCCCAATTGTCGTTGACATATAGCAACAAAACCGGCGATATCACATATTTCACTTACGGTCGCAGAAAAGAAAGTGTAAAACTACAACAGTTGGAATCCACAATCTTCTTAGACATCACATGCCTAACCAAATGAATTCCTTAGACATCTCATGCCTAACAATTATAAACCCCGCATTTTAGTCTCTATATCGAAAACACTTTTCAATATCTAGTCGGGCAATTCAACAAGATTCCCGAAAAACTGATCGAATACTCGTCGCAAACTTTAGTAGACGGACGCACCCCCGATGCCGTCGACGAAGTGCACCAAGGCGGAACACCGCTGCCGCGAGCACCCGAACGGATGCTTTCGGCGACGGGGTTCTCCTACAGTCACTTGGTCGGGGCTAAGGGGTGTAGCTGTCTATTAAGTTTATCCGGCGAGTATCCGCGTACGCTACGTGATTGCGACGGACTTTTGATTGCATCAAAATTCCGTGGCAACCGATCAAGTGAGACTAAAGTGCTATGTTTATAACATTCATATTAGTTATCTCATAACTACTTGTGAATTCCAAATATTGTATCACATTCCAGATAAATAGAAAATGTTAAACTTTTCGATCGAACAATCAAACACCCAAGTTTTCCCGAAACAGCTCAACACATGAAATAAGTTTAAAAACATTCACTTCATGCCTCAGTACCAACGGTCCAGCCGTAGAAGGGTCAAGCCAACGCCTCACATGTGGCACGCCGTACTGCCCCAAACTCTAAGGTTCAAAGGGCAGTTCAAGACGGTCACATAATCGAGTTAAGGTTTGTTGTCTTCTAGAGGGTCCATCGCGTTACTTGCACTACTTCGAACGTTCTTAAACTACGGAAAGATCCAACACTTGGAAATTTCCCGACAGGGGAAAAAGTGGGTATTTACATCCGGTCGAACTTTTCAACATTTTTTTAAAATACCCGGAAAAACATACAGATGAAGTTAAACTTCCCGATCGAAACACCGAGTCCCCAATACAACCCTGAAAACTCAACTCTTAAGTAAAGATTAAAATTACCCAGAAAACACAGGAGTCAAATAGAAACATTACTGTGCAAAGTGTGGTCAACGAAGCAACAGTATGGCCGCGGAACCACCGCGCCACGTGGGGTGCGGCCGCGGTTCCGCGGCTCATTGATAGAGTTAGGACCACGTTTTGCACAGTAATTCTTATAAAACCCTGCTGAATTTTTTTAGTATTTTTAATTCATAAAAATCCACATTTTCAGAAAATGTACAGAGAAGGGTTTTGTTTAGGGTTTCGGGGTTCGATCGGGTTTCTAACTTAGTCTACACTTCAGCTAAAGCTCTAGCTAGGCTCTAATACCACTGTAGGGATCCTAGGCACACTCAAGAGGTTACTCAAGGTATCTACCATGCCAAATTCAAAAATTTATGTGCCGAGAAACCCTAATGCGAGATCATTAACTAGAGGATAGGCGAAACTACAAGCTAGTAAACAACTTTACTAATAAGTGAAAGAGACTACAACCTTTGTAGATCCGGTCCTCCACTTCTAAAGCTCCATGACGACGTCCCTTCACTGCGATCATGTGCTCCCGGACACTCGGACGGCTCCATGAGAAAGTTGCAACGGGATCGCTTGAAGTTTTCGAGGCCGAAGATGATCTACGTCGAGGGAATACGGACTCAAGCTTTTACTTCACTAACCAAAGAATTAGTGACGCAAACACCCTAAACTAAAGTGCTAGTCTAGTAGAGGATGATGAGATAGGAAGTGGGTACACTTTAGATTTTGATTTCTCACTCTAAAGCTTCACTTGAAATTTTTCTAGAAAGTTTTCTTCTTCTTGAAGAAGAAGAAGAAAAAGGAAAAAGAAAATGAGAATGAATAATCTATTTTTTTTAAAAGAATATTCAAGTGAAGTCTATCATCAAGCAATCATGGGTGAGTTAAACCTTTGTAGAGACCAAACTAGAGTTTAGGTGAATGGTTAGGTTAATGAAAATGTGATGCAAAACAAAAATGGTGGACTTTGTCAAAGATGCTTGAAAGCTTCATGAAACTTCAAGCAAATTCAAAAATGAGCACCATTTTTGAATTACAAAATGAATTAAAAACCTTTACCATTAACCTAAATATAGTGTAAGTCACACACACACCCAAGTTTGCATGTATCATCAAACATGATACAAACTTGTGCACAAAAATATATCACATATATTGTTAGTGTATATGCCCTAGAGGCCATTACTGTATCATACTGGTTTGTAGATTACTTGATGGAAGCTTGGGATATTCACAGTTGTATATACAATCTTGCTCGAAATGGTAGTATGCTACTTGGTTTGTCTCTGCTTTAATATGTGCATGTGTTTCTTTTAGCATATTGCTGATATACATATTAGTAGAGCCCTTAGGATCTTTGCTTGATTACCAGCGTTGTGATGGCGCTCACACTCGTGGGAGCTGGGTGATCTATAAGCACATCCTTATACAGGTCCCTAGTCGTTGGACTATCGAGACAGGGCATCGATACTCCGGAGTAGACTAGCGTATGCGCTTCTCATCCCAGCATGGGAGACGGTCTGTCCCACAGCCGTCAGTACGTCGCACTTGAGATAGTATGCGGGTGCTCGTTAGGTTACGAGTACACTGGACAGGACTCGTCGGGGACTGTTGGTTGGTATTATACCTATCGTCAGTTATCAGTTCCCAGGTGACATGAGTACAGCTTAGTCCGCTGACTTGACACTGTCACTTCGCCTCGAGTGTGTTCCCACTGCACTTTGATTACTACCCTACCATGGCTCAAAGGAGTCGTGCAAACAGGTAGTTTTTGGGTGCAGTCCCGAAGCACTTGGAGGCAGTGACGGTTAGACAGGATTCGTCTCTCCCGGTATTGGGGGTTGACATCGCGCTGTGTGCAGGAGAGCCATTACACGAGTAGTCCCTGGCCAGGGCAAGCGAGATATACCGGTAGGTTTCCAGTGTTATCTCAGGGTGTTCTGGGCTACACTCCGACACGACTTGTACCGCTATTAGGGGACTGACGTTCACCGCCCCCTAGGCCCGCCATGCGATGTATCAGACGAACAGACCGGACTGTACGGAGATTGTCACATACAGGCTCAGTAGGAGTTCAGATGCGGTTCACCTCGTCAGTCTTCTTATCGACATCTACCTGGGGACCGTTACGTACAGCTAGTGCCGCTTGCGGTCTGTGGTTAAACCCACTGCCAGCGTAGTGTCGAGTCTTTAGAATCCCACACAGAGAGCTATTCGCCTTTAGGCAAAATGAGTAGAGGTCGCATGGTTTTGCGACAGGGTTCGTTCACATTCGCGCACTTGTGCACGTTTGCTGTCCGGACAGTTTATACTAGCGGGCTTTGGTTTAAGCCGGATCCTAGTATATGATTTGGGATTGGTTTTTCTCATTGTATTCGTGTTCCTCGGATCACGAATGCGGGTGCGTTTGCACAGTTGCTTGAGATTGAGGGAGAGGACCTTGATTAGGGTTAATGGCTATTGTCATTTTATTAACCCTAATGCTTATGTGTGTATTATAGTTAATTGATAATTAGTTTAATAATTGTGCATGGTTATGGTTGTTGACCATTTGACCTCCTTGACTTGTTGACCTAGGTTGACACTTTGACCATCATCATTTCTTTTGGAAGATGCTTTTTGATCCTTGCAAATTGAAATGATAATGGTCATGTCATGATTAGCCATGACAATTATCTAGCTAATTATTTAATTAAAATAATATACACATATTAGTGAGAATGGTTCACATTATTCTCATTCTATCATATCTTTTCTCTCTCTTGTTCTTCCTCTCCCTCAAGCTCTCTCCCTCTCATGTGTTGAGAAACACTTGAGCTTGAGAAAAACCCTCTCTTGATCATCTTTACTCTTATCTAGGTTTCAAGGACTAGCACTTCTTGCACCCTAGTTACTTCTAGCTTGGAGTTGGAGCCAAAGGTTGAGGCTTTCGGGTGGATCTTTCTTCTACGTGAGAAGACGACCAAGGTGACCTCCTTCCACCACTCCAAGGAGCAAGGAGAGAAGGACTTAAAGCCCAAGGTATAACCTTTCTAGCACTTAGCTAGTTACTAGTTAGCTTTAGCAAGTTTTTGTTTAGCAAAGATCCTTCTAGCTCTAGTCCATGTTGCCTAAGCTCATAAAAATCCGATTTTTATTCCGTTTTCCGCCTCCCCGCAAGCACCGGGATGGGCAACGTGGACTTACAGTGGTATCAGAGCCTAACTAAACATAAACTAGCTAGGTAGTGAAGTGAGTCGAAGTTCGAAACGGAAAAATCGAAAAACCAAAATACCAAAACCCTAGTTTTCTGTTAAAATTTTTTCTGGTCAAAACAAAATTTGTTATACTCCAAAAATCATCTCAGGGTTTTGTGAAGATAGCCACCAAAAACGATCAACTGAATCGACCAATGTGCCGCGGTTCCGCGGCAATAGCAAGCTATTGCCGTGCAACCGCGGCCGTCTTGTCTCTTCACTTGGTCGAGTTTGGTGCAGTGTATCTCTGGCTTGGTTTTAGGTTTTTTAAGATGGTTTATATGTGCCCAGATTTTCCAGAATAGAAATTTGTTTTTGGGGGCCTATAAATCCGTATTTTTTCCGAACTTCAATACACTTTGACTATAAAGGTTATATCTGTGATGTTTATATGTATTGAACGTCGGCTAATCGCTATATGTCGATTAGTCGGGGTTATACATATCTGTGATCTGTGATTGATGATGGTATGTGTATATGAATGGGTTGGATTGTCGCGGATGAATAGCCGGGGTGGATGTGAGATGAGTGCTGCTTTTTCTTTCATTCATTGTAATATGTAAATTGATGTAATATTATTATTTGTTTGGCCGCACAACCGGGTCGGGGTTGTAGCCGTCATTGTATAATTCTTTTTACTATTTTTGCTCCTAGGATATACCCATGGAGGGGGTGCACAAACTACCGGGTATCTCGAAGTGCCGAGTGGCCTACTCACGGTGGTGAGGGAGGTTGCTTCGCTTCGGGTACTTGGCGGGTAGTTTGCCGCACCCGTAGGGGTCTTGGGTGGGGTATTGGCTATTCACCGCGTCCGTGTAATCCGCTTTTCGTTGCAGGCTCGAACGGATTGCGGATTCCTAGTATATCCAATGTATTCATCTGTGATCTGTAATGTCCATCATTGCTATATATTTATATATGATAACTATTTAGGCGTTGCTTATGTTTTACAGCCGCGCTAGCCCAGCCCCCGCTCTGTCGTTAGTTAAGTAACCTAACGGGTGATGACGGGGCCCCGTGGCGAATGCGAATGGCATAAGCGTACGTCATATTTTGGTTGTTTTCTGCAATGGTAGGATTAAATGATGGGACGCATTAAAAGAACTAATGCAAGAAAATAAACCAAGTAAAAGTCGATTGGAACACTTTGAAAACCACTCGGTTCTTTTCAAAACTAAACTTTTAAACGCGGAGCTTGAACCATTCCTTTTAAAAGCTATCTCGTTCCATCGATTAGATCAAGTTCACTACGTTCACGGTTTCGCCAAAACCATTCGTAGCCCTCCGTCATTCCACATGAATGGTCAAAAAGTATTCAAGCTATGTATTTTGGCCAAAGTCAAGGCATAGTGATTGGTAGCTATTGGGTATTCATGTGCAGCATAGATAGATGCGTTGGTTTGGGACAGTCGTGCTGCCATTTTGGCCAAAGTCAAGGGTAGGTACGGGTGGGTCCAAATTAACCAGGAGAATGACGGGTAGAACTTGACATGTGACTTATGATATTTTGGCCAAAGTCAAGGTCATAAGAGCATGGGGCAAAAATCCACATCGGGAGTTGCATAAGTACTGAAACTTGCTAGCGTTGCATACCATTTGGAGTGTGATGATTCTGGTAGGATTCCTTCGGTTTTATCACGCGATGATATTTGGATCCCGATCCTACTGTGAGTATATGCTACTTCTCGGGAAAACTCTCACTTAACGATCAATGCTATAAACTTAGTAGGTGTCTAGAAAGGTGTTAGCGGGGCTACGACCACAGGGAAAAGAGGTTACTTAATTAAGGAACTTCGCGAAAGCGTTGGAAAACCTCCCTCGAAGTACCGACACTGGCCTGGCTGAACGGTTAAGCAAGTATTGTACGGTGAGATTGATCCTGACTAATCATTTCTTTACGGTTTGAGAAGGGATTCGAGAGACAGTGGGAGCCATCCAGTTTAGACAAATTAAAAACCACTCTAAACTTGCAAAAGCATCATGCTAAAGTGTTTCTTTTCTCTCTCCTAAATGCAGCGACCATTCAACATGACCGGACTTAAGTTATTACTAGATAAAAACATATTGACAGGGCCAAACTACAAAGATTGGCTCAGGAATGTCAAGATGGCAATCACTTATGACAAGTTGGGGTATGTCCTTACCACCAAAGCTCCCTCTGTCCCAGGTCCCAAAACCAGTGTCGTAGATAGGGAAATCTACAAGACCTGGGAAATAGATTGCGCGAAGGCCAGATGCCTCGTACTTGCCTCGATGGACAACGAACATCAGAGGAGGCACGAGAATATGGACCTAGAGTCCATATTTCTTCATACAAAAGAACTGTATGGAGAGCAGTCTCGTATCGCAAGATACGAGGTGTCGAAGAAGTTGTTTTCGGCAAGGTTGGCCGTCGGATCATCGGTAGCGGAACACGTGCTTAAGATGATTGGCTACATTGAGGAGCTCGCGGACCTTGGGACCACGTTGGAGAATGAACTCTATACTGATTTGATTCTCCAGTCCCTTCCTTCCACTTACGCCCAGTTTATTCTTAACTTCAACATGCAAGGAAAGGAGGTTGAACTTTCCGAGCTTCTGAACATGTTGAGGAGTGCTGAGGGCACCCTACAGAAGGGTAAGGAGACATCCACTTTGTTTGTAGGAGAATCTTCCTCTTCTAGGTCCAGGGCGAAAGCCAAGGGCAAGAAGAAGAAAGCCCCCGCCAAACCAAGAGGCGGTGTCGGTAAAGTGGATCCGAAGGGAAAAGGAAAAGCAAAAAAGATAGCGGGAAAGCTGGTGGGGAAGGAAGAATGCTTCTATTGTCACAAAAGTAGTCACTGGAAACAGGATTGCAAGGCTTGGAAAGCCAGAACACAGGATTTGAAGCGAGTTGCAGCTTCAGCTTTAGGTGTGTATGTTATTGAAAACTGTCTATCAATAAACTCTACATCCTGGGTATTGGATACCGGATCAGGATCTCATATCTGTAATTCTTTGCAGGCGTTGAGAAAGCGTAGAGTTTTGAAGGCAGGTGACATGACCCTCAGAGTTGCAAACGGTGCTAGCATGGATGCTGAGGCTGTGGGGGACTATCACCTGGGATTGTCGGATGGACACTTTTTGGTTTTGCGTAGTTGTTATTATATACCAAATGCAACCTGTAATATCATTTCTGTATCTTTATTATCTAAAGAAGGTTATGAATTTGCATTTGTAAGTAATGTAGTGAACATTCACCTTAATCAAGTTTTGATTGGGTCAGGTACATTGAACAACGGTATATACGTATTAAACCAGCCACAGATTTTCAATGTCCAGAATACACACAAAAGAAAGTCTCCAGAAATCAATAAAACTTTCTTATGGCATTGTAGACTGGGTCACATCAATGAGAGAAGGTTGACTAAATTACATGCAGAAGGATATTTGGATTCGTTCGAATATCAATCGTATGCAACTTGTCAATCCTGTCTCAAAGGAAAGATGACAAAGACTCCGTTCACTGGACACGGAGTAAGAGCGAGCGAGCTCTTAGGACTCGTACACAGCGACGTGTGCGGTCCAATGTCTACACATGCACGAAGCGGTTATTCTTACTTCATTACTTTTACGGATGACTTTTCAAGGTACGGTTATGTCTTCTTAATGAAACATAAATCCGAGGCTTTTGAAATATTCCAGGAATATAAGAATGAAGTAGAAAAACAAACAGGCAAAAGTATCAAGGCACTAAGATCTGATCGAGGTGGTGAATACTTGAGTGCCGAGTTCCTGGGTTACTTAAAAGAGAATGGAATTCTCTCTCAGCTTACTCCTCCATACACTCCGCAACATAACGGTGTATCGGAGAGACGGAACCGAACCCTATTGGATATGGTACGGTCCATGATGAGTAACGCCGAGTTGCCGTGATCGTTTTGGGGATATGCACTAGAATCAGCTGCATACCTTTTGAACCGAGTTCCAACTAAGACTGTGTTAGTGTATATGCCCTAGAGGCCATTACTGTATCATACTAGTTTGTATATTACTTAATGGATGCTTGGGATATTCACCTTGTATATACAATCTTGCTCAAAATAGTAGTATGCTACTTGGTTTGTTTCTACTTCAATGTGTACATGTGTTTATATTTTGTATATCGCCTATACACATTAGTGGAGCCCTTAGGATCTTTGCTTGATTACCAGCGATGTGATGGCCGTCACACTAGTGGGGCTGGGTAATCTATAAGCACATCCTTATGCAGGTCCCTGGTCGCAGGACTATCGAGACAGGGCATCGATACTCCGGAGTAGACCAGCGCATGCGCTTCTCATCCCAGTGTGGGAGACGGTCTATCCCACAGCCGTCAGTACGTCGTACTTGAGATAGTATGCGGGTGCTCGTTAGGTTACGGGTACACTGGACTGGACTCGTCGGGAACTGACTAGTTGGTATTATACCTATCGTCAGTTATCAGTTCCCAGGTGACATGAGTACAGCTTAGTCCGCTGACTTGACACTGTCACTCCGCCTCGAGTGTGTTCCCACTGTACTTTGATCACCACCCTACCACGGCTCAAAGGAGTCATGCAAACAGGTAGTGGTTGGGTGCAGTCCCGAAGCACTTGGAGGCAGTGACGGTTAGACAGGATTCGTCTCTCCCGGTATTGGGGGTTGACATCGCGCTGTGTCTAGGAGAGCCATTACACGAGTAGTCCCTGGCCAGGGCAAACGAGATATACTGGTAGGTTTCCAGTGTTATCTCAGGGTGTTTTGGGCTTCGCTCCGGTACGACTTGTACCGCTATTGGGAGACTGACGTTTACCGCCCCCTAGGCCCGCCATGCGATGTATCAGACGAACAGACCGGACTGTACGGAGAATGTCACACTCAGGCTCAGTAGGAGTTCAGATAGGTTTCGCCTCGTCGGTCTTCTTGTCGGCTTTACCTGGGGACCGTTACGCACAGCTAGTGCCGCTTGCGGTCTGTGGTTAAACCCACTGCCAGCATAGTGTCGAGTCTTTAGAGTCCCACACAGAAAGCTTTTCGCCTTTAGGCAAAAGAGTGGAGGTCGCATGGTATTGCGACAGGTCGCATGGTTTTGCGACAGGGTTCGGTCACATCCGTGCACTTGTGCGCGTACAGTGTCCGGACAGTTTACACTAGCGGGCTTTGGTTTAAGCCAGATCCTAGTGTACCTTATGGGATTGGATTTATCCAGTTTGCATTCGTGTTCCTCGGAACGCGGATGCGGGTGTGTATGCACAGTTGACAGGGAGACAGAGGCAGTGGATTCTCATTAGGGTTGTTGACAGTTGACCGTTGACTATTTGACTTTTTGCTCAACCCTAATGAGAATATGATATGTGATTAACTATTATATTAATTAAGTATTATGGTGATATGGTTGTTGACTTTGTTGACTTGTTGACTTGTTGACTTGTTGACTTTTGTTGACTTGTTGACTTTGTTGACCGGTTGACTAGGCTTGACTAGTTGACCATCATGATAACCATAGCCATCATTTCATGGCAAAGACTTTTTCTTGCTTGCTCATTTGTGTAAAATGAGTGCATGAAATGATATGGTTATGGTTGCTTCAAACCATCACATAAGACTTTTTTAGTATGATGAGTTATCATGACTTTGGATTATGAGAGGGTGAAAGACAAAAGAGAGCCTCATTCTTTCTTGCTCATTCTCTCTCTTGTTCTTGAGCTCTCCTTTTGCTCTCACCCTCTTGCTCTTTTTCCCTCTCTTTAATCTATGGTTCTCTTGTCTCATGAGTTGAGAATCAAGAACCATAGATAAAATCCCACACAAAGTATTCTCTACTCATTCTAGTTCACTAGGTTTAGCAAACCAAGTGAACTAGTTTCTTCAAAGAACGAAGAAGGAGCTAAAGGTTGGAGCTTTCAGGTGGATCTATCTTCGGCGTACGGAGACGACGAGAAGAAGCCAATCGGACCACCACCGGAGCTTGAAGACGAAGGAGTTCAAGACAAGCAAGGTATAACCCCCTAACCGAGTAGCTAGAAACTCATAGTTAGGTTGTTAGATAGATGTTTAACCAAGATCCGGGTTATAGGTCCATGTTACCACCTCCATAAAAATTGTTTTTTACCAAATTCCGCATTCCCGAAAGTACCGGGAGAGGTAGCATGGACTTACAGTGGTATCAGAGCCTAGTTAAACTCTATCTAACATGTTAGCAAGTAACTAGAAGATCGATCAACGAAAAAGTCCCGAAACGAACCCCGGAATTTTAAACTTTCTGTCGATTTTAAAAGTGCTGGAAAACCTTTTTGAAATACACCTAAAATCGACTCAGGCTTTTTTAAAGAAACTGCAAAATTTTGGGCCCCTGACTCGATCAAAGCGCCGCGTTTCCGCGGCGGGAGCACGCTCCCGCCGCGGAAACGCGGCCGAGTTGACTCGGTCAGGGGTTTTCTTTTTTGCAGTTTACTCATTGGGGTATTTTGGGATTTTTGGAATATATATTTTCTGCCCAGATTTTCCAGAACGAAAATTTTATTTTGGGGTCCCGAAAATCCGTATTTTTGATCGAACTTCTAAAAGACTTAAGCTAACGGGTTTTCTGTAATGTGATATTTGTATTGAACGTCTACTAATCGCTATATGTCGATTAGTGGGGGTTATACAAATCTGTGATCTGTAATGTTGCTGGAATGTGGATATGAATATGTTGGATTGTCGCGGGTGAATAGCCGGGGGTTGTGAGACGAGAGTTTTCTTTTCTTTCAATTCATGTAAATTTGTAAATTGATGTAATAATTATTTATATGGCCGCACAACCGGGTCGGGGTTGTAGCCGTCATTGTATAATTTCTTTTTACTGTTTTTGCTCCTAGGATAGACCCATGGAGGGGGTGCACAAACTACCGGGTATGCCGAAGTGTCGAGTGGCCTACTCATGGAGATGAGGGAGGTTGCTACGCTTCAGGTACTTGGCGGGTAGTTTGCCGCACCCGTAGGGGTCTTGGGTAGGGTTTTGGCTATTCACCGCGACCGTGTAATCTGTTTTTGTTACGGGCTCGTGCAAATTACAGATTCCTAGTATATCCAATGTATTCATCTGTGATCTGAAATGTTTATCATTGCAGTATATCTATATATGATATTATTTAGGCGTTGCTTATGTTTTACAGATGCGCTAGCCCAGCCCCCGCTCTGTCGTTAGTTAAGTAACCTAACGGGTAATGACGGGGCCCCGTGGCGAATGCGAATGGCATAAGCGTACGTCATATTTTGGTTGTTTTCTGCAATGGTAGGATTAAATGATGGGACGCATTAAAAGAACTAATGCAAGAATATCACGCATTAAAAGAACTAATGCAAGATAATAAACCAAGTTAAAGTCGTTGGAACACTTTCGAAAAACCACTCGGTTCTTTTCAAAACAAACTTTTAAAATACGGAGTTTGAGCCACTCCATTTAAAAGCTATCTCGTTCCATCGACCAAATCAAGTTCACTACGTTCACGATTTTGCCAAAACCATCCGTAGCCCTCCATCATTTCAGTTAAATATTCGGTAGTATTCAAGCTATGTATTTTGACCTCACGCCAAGGCATAGTGATTGGTAGCTGCCGGATATTTATCTGTTGCATAGATAGAATGCGTTGGTTTGAGACAGTCGTACTGCCATTTTGGCCTACGTCAAGGGTATGTACGGGTGGGTTCAAATTAACCTGGATAATGATGGGACGAACTTGACATGTGACTTATGACATTTTGACCTCACGCCAAGGTCATAAGAGCATGGGGCAAAAATCCACATCGGGAGTTTCATAAGTACTGAAACTTGCTAGATTTGCATACCATTTGGAGTGTGATGATTCTGGTAGGATTCCTTCAGTTTCGTCACGCAATGATATTTGGATCCCGATCCTACTGTGAGTATATGCTACTCCTCGGGAAATTTCTCACTTAACGATCAATGCTATAAACCTAGTAGGTGCCTAGAAAGGTGTTAGCGGGGCTACGCCCCCAGGGAAAAGAGGTTCTTTAATTAAGGAACTTCGCGAAAGCGTTGGAAAACCTCCCTCGAAGTACCGACACCGGCCTGGCTGAACGGTTAAGCAAGTATTGTACGGTGGGATTGATCCTGACTAATTCTTCCTTTATGGTTTGAGGAGGGATTCGAGAAACAGTGGGAGCCATCCTGTTTAGACAAACTAAAAACCACTCTAAACTTGCAAGAGCATCATGCTGAGTGTTTCTTCTTCTCTCTCCTAATTGCAGTGACCAATCAACATGACTGGACTTAAGTTACTCCTAGATAAAAACAAACTGACAGGGCCAAACTACAAAGATTGGCTCAGGAATGTCAAGATAGCAATCACTTACGACAAGCTGGGGTATCTTCTTACCACCAAAGCTCCCCCTGTCCCTGGTCCAACTTCCAGCGTCGCGGATAAGGAAATCCGCAAGACTTGGGAGATTGATAGCGCGAAGGCCAAATGCCTCCTGCTTGCCTCGATGGACAACGAACATCAGAGGAGGCACGAGAATATGGACATGGAATCCATATTGCTTCATACAAAAGAACTGTATGGAGAGCAATCTCGTATCGCAAGATACGAAGCGTCGAAAAAGTTATTTTCGACAAGAATGGCCGTTGGATCATCAGTAGCCGAGCACGTGCTAAAGATGATCGGCTACATTGAGGAGCTCGCGGACCTAGGGATCACATTGGAGAGTGAGCTATATACGGATATAGTTCTCCAGTCCCTTCCTTCCACTTACGCCCAGTTTATACTGAACTTCAACTTACAAGAGAAAGAGGTTGAACTTTCAGAGCTCCTCAACATGCTGAGGAGCGCAGAGGGCACCCTACAGAAAGGTAGGGATACATCCACTTTGTTTGTAGGAGGATCATCTTCTTCTAGGTCCAAGGCGAAAGCCAAGGGAAAGAAGAAGAAGGCCCCCGCCAAACCAAGGGGCGGTGTTAGTAAAGTGGATACGAAGGGAAAAAGTAAAGCAACAAAGATAGCGGGGAAGCTTGTGGATAAGGAAGAATGCTTCTATTGTCATAAGAAAGGACACTGGAAGAATGATTGCAGGGCCTGGAAGGCCAGAACACAGGAATTGAAGCAGGTTGCAGCTTCAGCTTCAGGTGTGTATGTTATTGAAAACTGTCTTTCAATAAACTCTACTTCCTGGGTATTGGATACCGGATCAGGATCTCATATCTGTAATTCTTTGCAGGCGTTGAGAAACCGTAGGGTTTTGAAGGCAGGTGACATGACCCTCAGAGTTGCGAACGGAGCTAGCATGGATGCTAAAGCCGTGGGGGACTATCACCTGGGAATGTCAGATGGACATGTTTTGGTTTTGCGTAATTGCTTTTTTGTACCCAACGCAACTTGTAATATCATTTCTGTATCTTTAGTTTCTAAAGAAGGTTATGAATTTGCGTTTGTAAGTAATGTTGTAAACATTCACCTTAATCAAGTTTTTATTGGGTCAGGTACATTGAGTAATGGTATATACGTATTGAACCAACCACAGATTTTCAATGTCAAGAATACACACAAAAGAAAGTCTCCAGAAATAAATCAGACTTTCTTGTGGCATTGTAGACTGGGTCACATCAATGAGAGAAGGTTGACTAAGTTACATACAGAGGGATATTTGAATGCATTCGAATATCAATCGTATGCCACTTGTCAATCTTGTCTCAAAGGAAAGATGACAAAGACTCCGTTTACTGGACATGGAGTAAGAGCGAGCGAGCTCTTGGGACTCGTACACAGTGACGTGTGCGGTCTAATGTCTACACATGCGCGAAGCGGCCATTCTTACTTCATTACTTTTACGGATGACTTCTCAAGGTACGGTTATGTCTTCTTAATGAAACATAAGTCCGAAGCCTTTGGAAAATTCTAGGAGTATAAGAATGAAGTAGAGAAACAGACCGGCAAAAGTATTAAGATTCTAAGATCGGATCGAGGTGGAGAATACTTAAGTGCCGAGTTCCTGGACTATTTAAAAGAGAACGGAATTCTCTCTCAGCTTACTCCTCCATACACCCCGCAAGATAACGGTGTATCGGAGAGACGGAACCGCACCCTATTGGATATGGTGCGGTCCATGATGAGTAACGCTGAGTTACCGCGATCATTCTGGGGATATGCGCTAGAATCAGCAGCATACCTTTTGAACCGAGTTCCGACTAAGACTGTGCCTACCACCCCATATGAAATATGGAGTGGGAAGAAACCCTATCTTCAATATCTGAAGATCTGGGGATGTCCAGCTTTTGTCAAAAAGCAGCATGCGGACAAACTCGAGGCACGCTCAGTACTATGTAAGTTTGTGGGATACCCAAAGAACACCAGGGGGTATCTTTTCTACTACGCAGAGGAACAAAAAGTACTTGTTTCTCGTAATGCCCACTTTCTAGAACACCAGTTCTTGGAAAAGGAAATAAGTGGGAGCGCAGTAGAACTGGAAGAAATTCCAGAACCACAGACTATTACTGAATGTTTAGTGGAACCAGAGGGTTCGGAAGAACAGGACATTCCTACGCCGCTCCGCAGGAGTAGTAGGCAGTCTCATCCGCCCGAGAGATACTGCGGTTTTCTCATAGACGGGGATAGAGAGGATTGCATCATAGATTATGATGAGCCTACTAGCTTCCAGCAGGCCGTTCAGAGCGTTGACTCAGTGAAATGGCTGGATGCAATGCGGACCGAAATGGAGTCCATGTACACCAACAAGGTATGGACGTTGGACATTGCTCCAGACGGAGTAAAACCCGTAGGATGCAAGTGGATCTTCAAAAGGAAGATTGGTGTAGATGGACAGGTTGAGACATATAAAGCTAGGCTGGTAGCAAAGGGTTTTCGTCAAAGACCTGGCTTGGACTATGACGAAACCTTTTCTCCAGTAGCCATGCTGAAATCCATTCGGATCCTTCTTGCCATTACTGCCTTCCACGATTATGAGATCTGGAAAATGGACGTAAAGACAGCTTTTCTAAATGGAAATTTAGAGGAGTGTGTCTATATGGACCAGCCAGAGGGTTTCATTCAGAGTGGGAGCAGCGGAAAGGTGTGCAAGTTGCTTAAGTCCATCTATGAACTAAAGCAGGCGTCGCGGAGTTGGAACATCTGCTTTGATGAGACGGTCAAAGAATTTGGCTTTATCAAAAATCCAGATGAACCATGCATCTATAGTAGATTTGTAGCGAGAACTGTAGTATTCCTCGTTTTATACGTGGATGACATTCTCTTAATAGGAAATGACATTCCTATGCTACAATCTGTCAAGGGGTTCTTGTCACACAGGTTCTCCATGAAAGACCTGGGTGATGCCTCATACATTCTGGGTATCCGGATCTACCGTGACAGATCCAAGAGGATATTAGGACTTTCTCAGTCCAGGTACATCGACACCGTGCTGAAAAGATTCAGTATGGAAGATTCCAAGCGCGGTAACCTGCCGGCTTGTCACGGGATCACCCTCTCTAAAGAGATGTCTCCCAAGACTGATTTGGAAAGGGATCGCGTGTCTATTATACCCTACGCTTCTGCGGTAGGCTCTATAATGTATGCGATGTTGTGTACCAGACCGGATGTAGCTTATGCACTGAGTGTGGTAAGCCGGTATCAGTCAAACCCTGGGGAGAAACACTGGATAGCGGTAAAGAACATTCTCAAGTACCTGAGAAGGACTAAGGAGATGTTCTTGGTGTATGGCAGAAAAGACCTCCAGATCGAGGCCTTTGCTGACTCCAGCTTCCAGAGTGACAAGGATGATTCCAAGTCCATGTCGGGTTTTGTCTTTACCCTCAATGGAGGGGCGGTGTGTTGGAAGAGTTCCAAACAAGAAACCGTTGCAGACTCGACGATGGAAGCGGAATACATCGCTGCATCTGATACCGCAAAAGAAGCTGTCTGGATGAGGAAGTTCTTGAAAGAACTTCAGGTGGTTCCGTCCATTGTTGATCCAATACCTCTGTATTTCGACAACAACGGGGCTATAGCTTTAGCGAAGGAACCCAGGTCCCATCAGAGATCCAGGCACATCTTGAGGCGGTATCACCTGATCAGGGAGATCGTGGATCGCCAGGAGATCGAGGTTCGGAGAGTCGCTTCAGAAGATAACACTGCAGATCCATTCACCAAGGCCTTGCCCCAGACTCAGTTCGAGCGGCTGATCGAGATGATAGGTCTTCGATACGCCAGTACATGGCCTTAGTGCAAGTGGGAGATTGTTAGTGTATATGCCCTAGAGGCCATTACTGTATCATACTAGTTTGTATATTACTTAATGGATGCTTGGGATATTCACCTTGTATATACAATCTTGCTCAAAATAGTAGTATGCTACTTGGTTTGTTTCTACTTCAATGTGTACATGTGTTTATATTTTGTATATCGCCTATACACATTAGTGGAGCCCTTAGGATCTTTGCTTGATTACCAGCGATGTGATGGCCGTCACACTAGTGGGGCTGGGTAATCTATAAGCACATCCTTATGCAGGTCCCTGGTCGCAGGACTATCGAGACAGGGCATCGATACTCCGGAGTAGACCAGCGCATGCGCTTCTCATCCCAGTGTGGGAGACGGTCTGTCCCACAGCCGTCAGTACGTCGTACTTGAGAAAGTATGCGGGTGCTTGTTAGGTTACGGGTACACTGGACTGGACTCGTCGGGAACTGACTAGTTGGTATTATACCTATCGTCAGTTATCAGTTCCCAGGTGACATGAGTACAGCTTAGTCCGCTGACTTGACACTGTCACTCCTCCTCGAGTGTGTTCCCACTGTACTTTGATCACTACCCTACCACGGCTCAAAGGAGTCGTGCAAACAGGTAGTGGTTGGGTGCAGTCCCGAAGCACTTGGAGGCAGTGACGGTTAGACAGGATTCGTCTCTCCCGGTATTGGGGGTTGACATCGCGCTGTGTCTAGGAGAGCCATTACACGAGTAGTCCCTGGCCAGGGCAAACGAGATATACTGGTAGGTTTCCAGTGTTATCTCAGGGTGTTTTGGGCTTCGCTCCGGCACGACTTGTACCGCTATTGGGGGACTGACGTTTACCGCCCCCTAGGCCCGCCATGCGATGTATCAGACGAACAGACCGGACTGTACGGAGAATGTCACACTCAGGCTCAGTAGGAGTTCAGATGGGTTTCGCCTCGTCGGTCTTCTTGTCGGCATTACCTGGGGACCGTTACGCACAGCTAGTGCCGCTTGCGGTCTGTGGTTAAACCCACTGCCAGCGTAGTGTCGAGTCCTTAGAGTCCCACACAGAAAGCTTTTCGCCTTTAGGCAAAAGAGTGGAGGTCGCATGGTATTGCGACAGGTCGCATGGTTTTGCGACAGGGTTCGGTCACATCCGTGCACTTGTGCGCGTACAGTGTCCGGACAGTTTACACTAGCGGGCTTTGGTTTAAGCCAGATCCTAGTGTACCTTATGGGATTGGATTTATCCAGTTTGCATTCGTGTTCCTCGGAACGCGGATGCGGGTGTGTATGCACAGTTGACAGGGAGACAGAGGCAGTGGATTCTCATTAGGGTTGTTGACAGTTGACCGTTGACTATTTGACTTTTTGCTCAACCCTAATGAGAATATGATATGTGATTAACTATTATATTAATTAAGTATTATGGTGATATGGTTGTTGACTTTGTTGACTTGTTGACTTGTTGACTTTTGTTGACTTGTTGACTTTGTTGACCGGTTGACTAGGCTTGACTAGTTGACCATCATGATAACCATAGCCATCATTTCATGGCAAAGACTTTTTCTTGCTTGCTCATTTGTGTAAAATGAGTGCATGAAATGATATGGTTATGGTTGCTTCAAACCATCACATAAGACTTTTTTAGTATGATGAGTTATCATGACTTTGGATTATGAGAGGGTGAAAGACAAAAGAGAGCCTCATTCTTTCTTGCTCATTCTCTCTCTTGTTCTTGAGCTCTCCTTTTGCTCTCACCCTCTTGCTCTTTTTCCCTCTCTTTAATCTATGGTTCTCTTGTCTCATGAGTTGAGAATCAAGAACCATAGATAAAATCCCACACAAAGTATTCTCTACTCATTCTAGTTCACTAGGTTTAGCAAACCAAGTGAACTAGTTTCTTCAAAGAACGAAGAAGGAGCTAAAGGTTGGAGCTTTCAGGTGGATCTATCTTCGGCGTACGGAGACGACGAGAAGAAGCCAATCGGACCACCACCGGAGCTTGAAGACGAAGGAGTTCAAGACAAGCAAGGTATAACCCCCTAACCGAGTAGCTAGAAACTCATAGTTAGGTTGTTAGATAGATGTTTAACCAAGATCCGGGTTATAGGTCCATGTTACCACTTCCGTAAAAATTGTTTTTTACCAAATTCCGCATTCCCGAAAGTACCGGGAGAGGTAGCATGGACTTACAGACTGCGCCTACTACACCATATCAGATGTGGTGTGGGAAGAGACGCTATCTTAATCACATTAAGACATGGGGATGTCCAGCTTTTGTAAAAAAGCAGCATGCGGACAAGCTCGAGGCACGTTCAGTACAGTGCAAGTTTGTGGGATATCCAAAGAACTCCAAGGGATATTACTTCTATTGCGAAGAGGAACAAAAAGTCCTTGTCTCTCGCCATGCCCACTTTCTAGAACACCAGTTCATAGAAAAAGAATTAAGTGGGAGCGCAATAGAACTGGAAGAAATTCCAGAACCACGAGCTATTACTGAAAGCTTGGTTGAACCAGAGGGTTCGAAAGATCAGGACATTCCCATGCCACTCCGTAGGAGTAGTAGGCAGTCTCATCCGCCCGAGAGATACTACGGTTTTCTCATTGACGGGGATAGAGAGGATTGCATCATAGACTTTGATGAGCCTACTAGCTTCCAGCAAGCCATTCAGAGCGTCGACTCGGTAAAATGGCTGGATGCAATGCGGACCGAAATGGAGTCCATGTACACCAACAAAGTATGGACGTTGGACATTGGTCCAGATGGGGTAAAACACGTAGGATGCAAGTGGATCTTCAAAAGGAAGATTGGTGTAGATGGACAGGTTGAGACCTATAAAGCTAGACTGGTAGCAAAGGGTTTTCGTCGGCGACCTGGTTTGGACTATGACGAAACCTTTTCTCCAGTAGCTATGCTGAAATCCATTCGGATCCTTCTTGCCATTGCTGCCTTCCACGACTATGACATTTGGCAGATGGACGTAAAGACAGCTTTTCTAAATGGACATTTAGAGGAGTGTGTCTATATGGATCAGCCAGAGGGTTTCATTCAGAGTGGGAGCAGCGGAAAGGTGTGCAAGTTGCTTAAGTCCATTTATGGACTAAAGCAGGCATCGCGGAGTTGGAACATCTGTTTTGATGAGACGGTCAAGGAATTTGGCTTTATCAAAAATCCAGATGAACCATGCATCTATTGTAGATTTGTAGCGAGAACTGTGGTATTCCTCGTTTTATACGTGGATGACATTCTCTTAATAGGAAATGACATTCTTATGCTACAATCTGTCAACGGGTTCTTGTCACACAAGTTCTCCATGAAAGACCTGGGTGATGCCTCATACATTCTGGGTATCCGGATCTACCGTGACAGATCCAAGAGGATATTAGGACTTTCGCAGTCCAGGTACATCGACACCATACTGAAGAGATTCAGTATGGAAGATTCCAAGCGCGGTAATCTACCGGCTTGTCACGGGATCACTCTCTCCAAAGAGATGTCTCCCAAGACTGATTTGGAGAGGGATCGCATGTCTATTATACCCTACGCTTCTGCGGTAGGCTCTATAATGTATGCGATGTTGTGTACCAGACCGGATGTGGCTTATGCACTGAGTGTGGTAAGCAGGTATCAGTCAAACCCTGGGGAGAAACATTGGATAGCAGTAAAGAACATTCTCAAGTACCTGAGAAGGACTAAGGAGATGTTCTTGGTGTATGGCGGAAAAGACCTGCAGATTGAGGCCTTTGCTGACTCCAGCTTCCAAAGTGACAAGGATGATTCCAAGTCCATGTCGGGTTTTGTCTTTACCCTCAATGGAGGGGCGGTGTATTAGAAGAGCTCCAAATAGGAAACTGTTGCTGACTCGACTATGGAAGCGGAATACATCGCTGCATCTGATGCCGCAAAAGAAGCTGTTTGGATAAGGAAGTTCTTGAGAGAACTTCAGGTGGTTCCGTCCATTGTTGATCCAATACCTCTGTATTGCGACAACAACGGGGCTATAGCTTTAGCGAAGGAACCCAGGTCCCATCAGAAATCCAGACACATCTTAAGGCGGTATCACCTGATCAGGGAGATCGTAGATCGCCAGGAGATCGAGGTCCGGAGAGTTGCATCAGAGGATAACACTGCAGATCCATTCACCAAGGCCTTGCCCCAGACTCAGTTCGAGCGGCTGATCGAGATGATAGGTCTTCGATACGCCAGTACATGGCCTTAGTGCAAATGGGAGATTGTTAGTGTATATGCCCTAGAGGCCATTACTGTATCATACTGGTTTGTATATTACTTGATGGAAGCTTAAGATATTCACAGTTGTATATACAATCTTGCTCGAAATGGTAGTATGCTACTTGGTTTGTCTCTGCTTTAATATGTGCATGTGTTTCTTTTAGCATATTGCTGATATACATATTAGTAGAGCCCTTAGGATCTTTGCTTGATTACCAGCGTTGTGATGGCGCTCACACTCGTGGGAGCTGGGTGATCTATAAGCACATCCTTATACAGGTCCCTAATCGTTGGACTATCGAGACAGGGCATCGATACTCCGGAGTAGACTAGCGTATGCGCTTCTCATCCCAGCGTGGGAGACGGTCTGTCCCACAGCCGTCAGTACGTCGTACTTGAGATAGTATGCGGGTGCTCGTTAGGTTACGAGTACACTGGACAGGACTCGTCGGGGACTGTTGGTTGGTATTATACCTATCGTCAGTTATCAGTTCCCAGGTGACATGAGTACAGCTTAGTCCGCTGACTTGACACTGTCACTTCGCCTCGAGTGTGTTCCCACTGCACTTTGATTTCTACCCTACCACGGCTCAAAGGAGTCGTGCAAACAGGTAGTTTTTGGGTGCAGTCCCGAAGCACTTGGAGGCAGTGACGGTTAGACAGGATTCGTCTCTCCCGGTATTGGGGGTTGACATCGCGCTGTGTGCAGGAGAGCCATTACACGAGTAGTCCCTGGCCAGGGCAAGCGAGATATACTGGTAGGTTTCCAGTGTTATCTCAGGGTGTTCTGGGCTACACTCCGACACGACTTGTACCGCTATTAGGGGACTGACGTTCACCGCCCCCTAGGCCCGCCATGCGATGTATCAGATGAACAGACCGGACTGTACGGAGATTGTCACATACAGGCTCAGTAGGAGTTCAGATGGGGTTCACCTCGTCAGTCTTCTTATCGACATCTACCTGGGGACCGTTACGTACAGCTAGTGCCGCTTGCGGTCTGTGGTTAAACCCACTGCCAGCGTAGTGTCGAGTCTTTAGAGTCCCACACAGAGAGCTATTCGCCTTTAGGCAAAATGAGTAGAGGTCGCATGGTTTTGCGACAGGGTTCGTTCACATTCGCGCACTTGTGCACGTTTGCTGTCCGGACAGTTTATACTAGCGGGCTTTGGTTTAAGCCGGATCCTAGTATATGATTTGGGATTGGTTTTTCTCATTGTATTCGTGTTCCTCGGATCACGAATGCGGGTGCGTATGCACAGTTGCTTGAGATTGAGGGAGAGGACCTTGATTAGGGTTAATGGCTATTGTCATTTTATTAACCCTAATGCTTATGTGTGTATTATAGTTAATTGATAATTAGTTTAATAATTGTGCATGGTTATGGTTGTTGACCATTTGACCTCCTTGACTTGTTGACCTAGGTTGACACTTTGACCATCATCATTTCTTTTGGAAGATGCTTTTTGATCCTTGCAAATTGAAATGATAATGATCATGTCATGATTAGCCATGACAATTATCTAGCTAATTATTTAATTAAAATAATATACACATATTAGTGAGAATGGTTCACATTATTCTCATTCTATCATATCTTTTCTCTCTCTTGTTCTTCCTCTCCCTCAAGCTCTCTCCCTCTCATGTGTTGAGAAATACTTGAGCTTGAGAAAAACCCTCTCTTGATCATCTTTACTCTCATCTAGGTTTCAAGGACTAGCACTTCTTGCACCCTAGTTACTTCTAGCTTGGAGTTGGAGCCAAAGGTTGAGGCTTTCGGGTGGATCTTTCTTCGACGTGAGAAGACGACCAAGGTGACCTCCTTCCACCACTCCAAGGAGCAAGGAGAGAAGGACTTAAAGCCCAAGGTATAACCTTTCTAGCATTTAGCTAGTTACTAGTTAGCTTTAGCAAGTTTTTGTTTAGCAAAGATCCTTCTAGCTCTAGTCCATGTTGCCTAAGCTCATAAAAATCCGATTTTTATTCCGTTTTCCGCCTCCCCGCAAGCACCGGGATGGGCAACGTGGACTTACATATATAACTTGTGCACATCAAGTGAGAAAATCAATCTTAAGTGAACCAATACTAGTTAATGTAAAGTAATATATCAAATATACAATTATACATTAAATCATTAAATCCACACTTGATTTAACGATCCGGTCATATCGCATATAACCGATTAATATCTAATGTATCGACTTATCGAATCAATCCTTGATTCGATAACTAGGTTATATCGCATACAACCAATCGATACAATCATCGTGAGAATATAATACGGTATCACATACACGCATTATTCTCGGTCCCGCACATATCACATATGCGCTCCTATCTCGTCTTGCCTGAGCTAGTATAACCTCTATGTAGGACTCTAAAGACTCGTCAATACGCCGGCAGTAGGTGATGATCATATTAAGCACCCACAAACCGTCAGCGGTACTAGCTGGACGTAACGGCTACCCGGGTATTGAGCGATCAGAAGATCAGCAAGCAAGCCCGCTCCAACTCCTGTAAAAGCCTGACAGTGGCACTACCGTACAGTCCGGTCTCTTCGTCTGATATGTCGCATATCAAGTCTAGGGATGGTAAACGTCAGACCCCAATAACCGATAAGTCGTGCCGATATGAGGCTCATAACGGGTCGAGAAACTACTGGTAACACTTACCAGTATATCTCTAAACCAGCCCTGGCCAGGGACTTCCCTGTTATGGCTAATCGAGCACAGCGCAACATCAACCCCCAATACCGGGAGAGACGAAACCCCTCCTATCGCTTATTGCCTCCATGTGACTCGGGACTGTACCCAAAAACCACCGTTTTGCACGCCCTCTTAGACGTGGTAAGGTGGAAATCAAAGCATAGTGGGAATCACACAAGACTCTATGACGATCTCGGGTCTACAGACTACCCTGTACCAGTGTCACCAGAGAACTGCCATCTGACGTAAGGTATAATACCATCTGGGAGTTCTCGGCGAGTTCGTCCAGTGTACCCAGTCTTCACTGAGCACCCGTATATTATCTCTAATGTCAAACATCAATGGATATGGGATCATCCATTGCCCATCTGTATGGGTCGAGAAGGTATACGCTAGTCTACTCTGGTATATCGATGCCCCGTCTCGATATACCCACGACTAGGAACCTTGAAGGATGTACTTATGGACTACCATGTCTCCACTAGTATGATCCACATCACAGTCCAGGTAGTCAAGTACACATCCTAAGGGCTTTACCAACATGTAACAGAGAGACAATCGGTATACACGTTAAGGTATAGAGTAACCAGATAGCATACTATCATGTCGAGCAAGAAAGTCCTCCCTATATATGTCCAAGCATCCACTACAATATACAACACATGTATAGTAATGGCCTCTAGGGCATACATATAACTAACATCCTTAGTTTAGAAGAGTACACCTATTACGCTTATTGAATAGTCTTATTCCAAACCATAGGCTGGTGCCGAAAGGTAGGGAATGAAGAAAACCAATTAGCCTAAGTAGGGTGTGCAGAAGGTAATATGTAAAGACAAAATAAAGGGATTAGAAAGAGGGCAAAGTAAATTGCGACTGTTATCATTCACGACCAAACCGCGTACTTCATCGCCACTCCTATTTCACCTTTGCTTTTTCCCCAGTTCGGGAGAAATAGAATAAGGTTTTATTCAGTAGTCTTTTATCATCACCTTCTCTCAAGTTGCGAGTACTCCTAGGATTAGGAGAGTACACTTATTATGCTTACTGGATAGTCTTTTTCCAAACCATAGGCTGGTGCCGAACGGTAGGGAAGGAAGAAAACCATTTAGCCTAAAGGGGTGTACAGAAGGTAACGATTAAAGACAAATAAAGAGATTTGGAGAGATGGCAAAGAAATATACGGTTAAAGTCATGAATAGGTTTATGGAAAAGGCATTACTAGAAATACCAGGATACCCCTACGAGACATTTTAATGTTTCAGTTTCACTGTGTATTGTTAAAAGAAAACTGATTTCCCGATTAGATACTTACTCCAGGGTATGTATTTACCAGGTTTCATTCTTATATCTGTATCGTTTTACAGATGATGAGTGGGAGTAAGTTATTGGGAATAAGGTGATCATCCTCATTATATCGGAATTCGTTGTAATTGGTGATATTTGAGGAAATCACCTGGGTACAGTTTTCAACCTACGATGCACAGGTTTTGAGTTATTCAACTCAGCGGACTTATACAGAGTATTGTATGTTGTCCAGTGTCCGTCAGGACAGAGGGATAGGTCCTCGTACTATGTTCTATTTACTTGTGACTTCTCTAGTTTTTAGAAAAGTGTTTCGTAGAAATACAATGTCTAAGTTTTGAGAAGTTGTGGGTATAAGAATAAAGTAGAGAACCAGTTGTCGCAAGTATCGGGATTCTTTAAAGAGATCGAAAATGTAGATTCTTGTGATTGGTATTCAAATGAAAGTAATGGTTTTGAGAAACATGTTTCTCTTTCAGGTTACTCATAATTGGATGGATTCCTAAGTTGAGTAATGCTGATTAGCCTCTCTCCATTAAGTTGATATGCACCGGAGACAGCTGCATGTTTTTGAATCTGGTTCCAATTAAATTAGTGCCTCTATTTCTATATTGTATATAGAATAGTTCATATCTTAACGATATTAAGATACGGGGAGTTGTCCAGCTTATGCTTAAAACCAGACACTGGATAACTCAAGGCACGTTTCTGTAATGGCAGTTTGTGGGTTGACCCGGGCTATGTCGAGGGTTGATTTTTCTACCATTTGAAAGATCAATAGTGATATTGTTCTTAACTCGCCACAGTTTTAGTAAAATGAATTTTTTCAGAAAACAGTAGTGGGAGTATGGTAGAACTGGAAGTGATTCCAGAACCGCAAATGATTACGGAAAATTTAATAGGACCTATATATTCAATCAGGTTTGACATTCCAATATCCACTCCGCAGATATGGTGGGTAACCTCAGACACCCAAGAGGTACTCAGGTAGCCTCAAGGATGGTGATAAGGAGGTTCTTGTTTACCCAGACTTGACACTACTGTTGTTCCAGACAATGAGACCCGGCAAGAGGATAAATATAACGTCGTTCTAAACTAGCTTTAGAAGTGTACGTAGATATTATTCTGCCAGAGGGTTATCGTAGTCAGTGGGAGCAGCGGAAGCATAGTGGGCAAGTAGCTTATGTCTATAGGCTTGAGCAAATATAGCGGAGATAAGATCATCTAATTTTGATGTGACAGTCATAGGTTTGACTTCATCAGAATAAAGGATGGATTTGTTAAGAAGGTAGTAGGGTGTGATGTCCTGGTATTTGGATGACATACACAGAGTAGGAAGTAAAATTCCTATACTACGATCGGTTGTATTGTGGTCGTCACACAGTTGTTTCTCCGCAAAGGATATGTGACAGTCATAGCTTATGTCTTGCTCGAGATGATAGTATACTATCTGGTTTGTCTTTATCATCGTATACATGCTTTAGTTCACTATTGCATGATGATAGAGCCCATAGGATTCTTGCTTGACTACCAGCAGTATGATGGCGATCATATACGTGGGAGCTGGGGTCTGTAAGCACATCCTTAAAGTGTCCCTAGTCGTGGGAGTTTCGAGACAGGGCATCGATACTCCAGAGTAAACTAGTGTATACAGTCGAGACCCCGACGAGGGGCGATGGCCGGTCTCACAAGCCATTGGTGTTAGTAGGTTCACCTAAGATGTATACAGGTGCTCATTGGGTTATGAGTACACCGGACAGGACTCGCCGGGAATCTGCTAGTTGGTATTATACCTAGCGTCAGATAGCAATTCCCTGGTGACATGTGTACAGGTTAGTTCATCGACCTGAGGTCGTCATTTGTCTCGTGTGAGTTCCCACTGTGCTTTGATTTCTACCCTACAACGGCTCAAAGGAGTCGTGCAAACAGGTCTTTTTTGGGTACAGTCCCGAGCCACATGGAGGCAAGTGAGCGGATCGGCAGGGGATTCGTCTCTCCCGGTATTAGGGGTGAGATCGCGCTGTGTCTGGGAGAGCCATTACATAAAGCCCTCGGCCGAGGCAGGAGATTTACTGGTAGGTACTCCAGTAGTATCTCAGGGTGTTCTGTGCTACTCTCTGACACGACTTATACCGCTAATGGGGGTCTGACGTTACCAGCCCCCTAGGCAGATATACGATACTCATAGACGAACGGACCGGACTGTATGTATATTGTCACTGTCAGGCTCAGTAGGGTTTATGGATGAGTTCACTCATCAGCTTCCCTTCAAATCAATACATAGGCAAACCGTTACGTACAGCTTGTACCTCTGACGTGCTAGAGGTTATACCCAGTGCCAGTGTGTTGATGAGTCATTAGAGTCCCCCACAGACACTTTCCCAAGTTCGGGCGAAACGTTGTAGAGGCTGTATGGTTTTATGGCAGGGTTCGGAAAATGCACGTGCGTTTTCGCACGTGTCATTTTTCGGGCAGATAATACTGGTCGGTTTTGGTTTAAGCCGGATCCAAGTATTATACTGTGTAGATATAATATCTTTGTCTCAGATACATTTGTATTCGGTCGTAATACAAATGCGGGTATGTTTATACCATTACGGGGTTATCCTGAAATTCGTTTCAGGATCACTTTTGGAAGTTGCCAGTTTTCAGTTTTCTATCAGCCGTATTTTGACATTCGGTTAAATGCGGATTTATCTTTTCTTCTCTTGGGTGAGTCATGAGGGTGATGTGTGTGAAGCTTCTAGGGTTTGTGAGGTGTTCTTTGTTCATTGGTAGCATTTAATGAAATGGTGACTAAGGTTTATGAGTCACCATTTGCATTAATGCTTTTTTGTTTGTGCTTAGATATTTTCTTCATAAGCTTTGCTTACACTCACCCCCTCTCTCCTACACTCACCTCCCTCCTACAAATATGTGGTCGGCCCTTCATTGTAGGATGATGGTTGTTCATTTGGTTTTGAGAGAAAAGATTATGATAATTGAGTGTATGGAAATTTCATAGCCCAATTTCCATTTACCCGATTCCAATTGGCAACTTCATTAACCGTTCGTCCATAGCCTTGGACGTAACGAGACAAAGTGTTCTACTCATTCTCTATATCATCTTGGTCGTCTCTTTTAGCAAACTTGACGATCGAGTTGCCTCGGTTCAAAGGCGGGAGCCCGTTTAAAGATTCGTCGACGTAGTGCCACCTGGACAAGAAGACCGGAGTTCAAGGAGATCGGAGCAGCCGCAACAAGCGTGGGATGATGGTTGAAGACCGAAGGACTCGGATCGTTCGGTATAATATTTCTACCCACTTTGTAGTTTGTTAGTTTAGCTTTAATGGCAGATCCGGGTTATAGTACGCGATAGCGCCAGTTGTAAAAAGTTTTTGTTCCGCATTTGGCGTCTGTTAGACGGCCGGGGCGCTACTGTAGACTTACAGATGTTCCCGGTCGTGTGGATAGCCTGTGTAATGAAAACCTGGACCCCTACGAACGTGGCAAGTTACGCTCTAATCCCAGAAGTGAGGCAACCCCCTTCAATAAAGTGAATGGACCACCCAGCACTTCACGGAATCCGGTGACTTGGGCGCCCCTCCGTGGGTCATCCTATACCCCCTACGAGTGCGGCGAATAGCCCGCCAATTCTAAAATGAAGCCCCCTCCGTCTCAACGCCGTGAGATGTGGGTTTGTTGCCTTCTAGAACCCGGCTATTCGTGCACTCCACCATGGAGTAATCCTAGTACAGAAAATGAAAATAATATGTATAAATGGGGACATCGACCTCAACCCGGTCGTGCCCCAAACAAATAATATACAATCCGTCAAAGACGGCAGTCCACATGTCGGACGCTCGCCCCGCAATATGAATATACAAATGAGTCTTAAACTGTACCACTAATATTGCACCAAATGCTATCTACCATGACTATCCAACCACAATCACAGCACAAGCACAAAACATCAACGCGAATGTCACGTGCGCAAACTCGTCTAAAAGGACATATAGCAGATAGACGGGTTTACCGATCAAATGACATTCACGGTCGCAGATGCTAATCTAAGTACTGATAATAATTAAACAGTTGTTAAAAATCTAACGACTTCGAAACAGTCCAAATTGCTCCGAACTGAAAAACAAAAGAAAATCAAATTTGGGCAAAAACTAGCAACACCTGAAACCCAAACTTAAAGAGACAAGAACACTGGCCAAAACTCGAAGCAAAACCCCATAACAAAATCGAGCTCACCGTTTTTATGGAGGTTGTGGCTGGCCAAAAATGAAGGGAATCGTATCGGTTTAGGTCAGTGTTCATCTCTCAGTGTAAAGAGCACTCTGCACTTGCTTAAAAAAAAATTGAAGCCTTTAAAAATTCGACAGAAACTGCAGTTTGGTTTCAATGTTACAGAGTCATTTCGGTTTCGTTGTTTTAACATTGTTTAAACTTGGTAGTGTAGGGTTTATGGGCTGGCTCTGATACCATGAAGGGTTACGCTAGCGCCCCGGCCTACTTTCATGGCCCAATGCGGAACAAAATTTTTATAACGATACGAAACTTGGTGCTAGAATAAACCTAAACCGGATCTTACCATAAACCTAATTAGCATATAAGGGTTCTGTCTACTATAATAGAAACTATACCTAAAGAAACCAAGTTCTTCAGGTCTTTGATCCCCTCCTTAAGCTCCTCGATGGAAGTATGGATCGTGCTTGAATTTCGGCCTCCTCGCGTCAATGATGATCCACCCGAGAGTGCTAACTAAGAGCTCCTACCTCATAATTGAGGTAACTAGAATACTTAGCTTGCTAATCTAAGTAGACTAGAGTGTGTAGAGAGTGATTATGAAATGCTTTGTCTCACTAACCCTAGGTTTCTTAACTTATGAGACAATTAGGGTTAGTTTTTAAAGAAAAGAGCAAGGAGAAGATGAGAGTGTAGAGTGAGCTTCTAAAAAATGAAGAATGGCTAAGTGATGGAGATAATAATGCATGCTACATAATATCTCCACAAACATCTAAATATTTTCACAAAATATCAACCATGGTAGAATAGTAAAACAATGAGTCACAACCTTAGCCAAGCTTCATTTAATGAACTTGCACACCTCATTTCTCCAGCTCATTAATCCATTAATAAAAATGGTAAATCATAATAATGAGGTGTCTTCTTTTAGAAGTATCTATAAGTGCACGGCAGCGCCCCGGCCGTCTGTACGAGACCGGAATGCGGAAACGAAACTTTTCTATAAACTAGAAACTGGCGCTACCGCGTACTATAAAACCCGGATCGGGCCATTAACCTAATACTAGCAAACTAGAGAATGGGTAGAAAGTTATACCGAGCGATCCGTGTGTAAGTGCACGGTGGCGCCCCGGCCATCTTTCCGAGGCCAAAATGCGGAAGCGATAATTTACTTTAACTTTTGAACTGGCACCACCGCGCACAAAAATCCCAGATCGGGCCATTAAACTAATTCTAGCTAACTAAAGAATGGGTAGAGAGATATACCGAGCGATCCGTGTCCTTCGGTCTTCTCGTCGTCGTCCCGATCTCCCGCGGAATCTTCGGTCTTCACCTCCTAGCCGGAAGAGCACCACGTCGCCGGCTTCTTTTACGGGCTCCCACCTCTGGACCGAGGCAACTCGGGCACGAAGTTGGCGAGTTGACGTGCCCAAGAGTTGCAGTAGAATAGTGTAGAACTCATGTCTCATTTAGGGTAGTGGAAGTTGCCATGTGGTGGAGGAAATGGACTAAGCTTTTGGAGATGGAGCAATGGGAATTTTGCAAAGCCAAAAGAGAACAAAATCCCCACTAGAATTTTTAGACAGCCCCTCTCTATCTTAGCCGGCCATGCAATGTGAGGGAATGAGAGGAGAGTGTGAATCATATGAGCCAATAATCAAAGAGAGAGAAAAGGGGTATCATGAGAAAAGAAATGATCACCAAAAAAATCCCACACTCCATCAACCAATCATAACTACAAAGGTCAAGCCATGATGAAGTCAAGAAGTCAATGTGATGGTGGAACTATCATGACACAACAATATGCAAAGACCACCCTCCACAATGCTTATTTGCACAAATGCTAATAAGCCCTCCTCCACCAAACTTCAGCCAATGAAAGATACAAAGAAATATGGCCGAAACGGAAAACAAACTGGCAACTCCAAAAACTGATCCCGTAATAAATTACAGGAAAACCCCGCTACTGTATATACATACCCGCATTTGTATTCCGACCAAAATACAAATGCAATGAGATAAAATCTACACTGTACAATACTAGGATCCGGCTTAAACCAAAGCCCGCTAGTATTTTCCGTCCAATCATGATCCGTGCAATACCGCACGTATCTAATCGAACCCTGCCATATCTCCATACGGCCTCTACAGCGTTTCGCCCGAAACTTGAGAAACCGGTCTGTGGGGGACTCTAAAGACTCGTCAATACTTTGGCTGTGGATTTAACCACTAGCACGTCAGAGGTATTAGCCTATACATAACGGGCTACCAGGTATTGACCAAAAGGGACGTCAATGAGCGAACTCATCCCGACACCCTACTGAGCCTGTCAGTGACAATATCCATACAGTCCGGTCCGTTCGTCTATGAGTATCGCATGGCGGGCCTAGGGGATTGGTAAAAGTCAGACCCCCAAAAGCGGTACAAGTCGTGTCGGAGTGTAGCCCAGAACACCCTGAGATACTACTGGAATACCTACCAGTAAATCTCCTGCCTCGGCCGAGGGCTTTGTGTAATGGCTCTCCTAGACACAGCGCGACCTCACCCCCAATACCGGGAGAGACGAACCCCTAAAGATCCGCTCACTGCCTCCATATGGCTCGGGACTGTACCCAACTAAAACCTGTTTGCACGACTCCTTTGAGCGTGGTAGGGTAGTAATCAAAGTACAGTGGGAACTCACACGAGACAAATGACGATCCTCAGGTCGATGAACTAACCTGTACACATGTCACCAGGGAACTGCTATCTGACGTCAGGTATAAGACCAACTAGCATGTTCCCGGCGAGTCCTGTCCGGTGTACTCATAACCCAATGAGCACCTGTATACATCTTAGGTGAACCAACTGACACCAGTAGCTTGTGAGACCGGCCACCGCCCCTCGTCGGGGTCTCGACTGTATACACTAGTCTACTCTGGAGTATCGATGCCCTGTCTCGAAACTCCCACGACTAGGGACCTTTTAAGGACGTGCTTATAGACTACCAGCTCCCACGTATATGGTCGCCCTCATACTGCTGGCAGTCAAGCATGAATCCTATGGGCTCTATCAACGTGTAATAGCTACCTGTCAGGTCACCTAAAGCAGTACACGATGATAAAGATAAACCAGATAGCATACTATCATCTTGAGTAAGACTGACCTACCGGGATAGCTCCTCCCTCAATCATTGTAATCACGTGCCTGTGATCCAATAATTGACTCTGAGGGCACTATCTCCAATAATCTCCCACTTGCACTCAAGGCTAATTATTGCGATGTCGCATACTCACAGCCCGTGTGATACCAAACACCCAACTCCTCTACTAGTCAGTCTCACAAAACCCGTTTGCGAAACTATTGCGTTCGAGGAATAGCCTCAGTGAGTGGATCCGCTTTGATGTTTCTTTCGATGTCTCTCTATATCTCAAGTTCGCGGAGAAAGCCATCTCCCGAAATGAGCAATACCTGTCTTAGAATATGTCTGGATGTCTGATGGGACCTAGTTCATAAATGAACTCCAAATCCAAACATCTTAGACAGTATCGTTAACTGAACTTAATCAGTTTCCTACGCCATGCCTCCCTCAGTATCTGCTTGGATCACCTGTCCAAAATACTGCCCCTCGTCAGAGGGAAAACTATAACTCTGACGGCCATCCTGTCGTCCAGGTCACTTTGGAAGCCTGGAATGATAACTGTCTCCTAAATGAGGCTGTCGTTATCTTATCCTTAGAACATGCACTTATGTTCTAAATCTGCTTCCTATCGTTTCTCCAGGATTGGATTAATATCAACTTATTGCATCTACTGCAAGAACAACATCTGGTGTGGTACTTGACATCTCATGACTGACTCAATTGCCTAAGCAAGTGATCTGCCAATCATGCACATCCCTCTCCCCTTTAGTCTGTAAGACACCTTTAGAGAGGGTGACTCCATCACCTGCAGGTACACTACCGTGCCAGGAGTCGTCCATTCTAAAACACCTATAGAATGCTATCTAAGTACCCAGAATGGGAAACTACCCAAATCTAGATCTAAAAACATAGATCTAGTAACTAGAATGTCTTATATTATATCTATATCCTTTGTGGAGAAACCACTGTGTGACAACCAAAGAATAACCGATCGTAGTATAGGAATTTCACTTCCTACTCTGTGTATGTCATCCAAATACCAGGACATCACACCCTACTACCTTCTTAATAGATCCATCCCCTATTCTGATGAAGTCAAACCTATGACTGTCACATCAGAAACAGATGATCTATCTCCGCTATATCTGCTTTAGTCTACAAATAGACACAAGCCACTTGTCCACCAATGCTTCCGCTGCTCCCACTGACCACGACAACTCTCTGGCAGAGTCATATACACGTACACTTCTAAAGCAAGTTTAGAACGACGCTATACTCATCCTCCTGCCGGGTCTCATAATCTGGAACAACAACAATGGAAAATCTGGGTAAACAAGAACCTCCCTGTCACCGTCCTTGAGGCAACCGGGGTACCTCTCGGGTGCCTGAGGTTACCCACCATATCTGCGGAGTGGCTAATGGAATGTCAAATCAGATTGAATCTTTAGGTTCTTATCAAATTTTCAGTAATCGTTTGCGGTTCTGGAATCACTTCCAGTTCTACCATACTCCCACTACTGTTTTCTGAAAAAATCTATTTCTTTTAAAATTGTGGCGAGTCAAGAACAATATCACTATTGATCTCCCAGATGGTCGAAAGTCAACCCTCGTCATAGCCTAGGTCAACCCACAAACAGCCATTACAGAAACGTGCCGTGAGCTATCCAGAGTCTGGTTTTAAGCATAAGCTGGACAACTCCCCGTACCTTAACATCGTTAAGATATGAACTGTTCTATATCCAATACAGAAACAGAGGCACTGATTTAATTTAACCAAATCAAATCATGCAGCTATCTCCAGTGCATGTCAACTAAATGGAAAGAGGCCGATCAGCGTTACTCAACTTAGGAGTACTTCCAATTATGAGTAACCTGAAAGAGAAGCAAGTTTTCTTAATCATTACTATCAACTGAATACCATACACAAGTATCTACATCTTCGATCACCTTGAAGAATCCCGATACTTGCAACATCTGGTTCTCTACTTTACTCTTATACCTATAACTTCTCAAAACTTGGACCCTGTGTTTCTACGAAACACCTGTATAAGAACTAGAGAAGTCATAAGTAAACTGAATATAGTACGAGGACCATCCCCTCTGTCCTGATGGACACTGGACAATATACAATACTCTGTATAAGTCCCCTAAGTCTAATAACTCATTCCCTGTGTGTCGTAGGTTGAAAACCGTACTTATAGTTAAGAAGAATTACACCGTTGTTTAATGCTCCTTACCTAACCATCAACTGATATAGGTAAATGTCATCGACATAATTTCAAAAAAGTATATCTCACTCTATAAAAATAGACGTACAGATATATCAATTTGAAATTGGTGCATTATAACGGATATTCAAAACCAAATATTCGCCGTCCGGCAAACAACCCAGGTGACTTCCTCAAATATCACCAATTACAACGAATTCCGATATAATGAGGATGATCACCTAATTCCTAATAACTTACTCCCACTCATCATCTGTAAAACCATACAGATGTGAGAATCATACCTGGTAAATACATACCCTGGAGCAAGTGTCAAATTGGGAAATCAGTTTTCTTTTAACAGTACACAGTGAAACTGAAATATTGAAATGTTTCGTAGGGGTATCCTGGTATTCCTAGTAATGCCTTTTCCATTATCCAGATTCACAACTATAATCGTATATTTCTTTGCCACCTCTCCAAATCCCTTTATATATCTTTAGTCATTACCTTCTGCACACCCCTTTAAGCCAAAAGGTTTTCTTCCTTCCCTACCGTTCGGCACCAGCCTATGGTTTGGAAGAAGACTATCCAATAAACATAATGGGTGTACTGTCCTAATCCTAGGAGCACTCGCAATGCGAGAGAAGGTGAAGATAAAAGACAACCGAATAAACCTTATTCCTATTTCTCCTGAACCAGAATCCATCCCCGAACTGGAACAAGTTACTTTCGAGTTCGTATATAACCATACGATGGAATATCCAAATAACTGTGGATCTTCGTAGTGATACGGAGTATTCTGGAGAAATACAAAGGTGAAGTGGGAGTGGTAACGAAATACTTGGTTTGGTCGTGAATATTAGTCGCAATTTACTTTGCCCTCCTTCTAATCCCTTTCTTTGTCCTTACATAATACCTTCTGTACACCATCATTAGGCTAATTGGTTTTCTTCATTCCCTACCAGTCGGCACCTGCCTATGGTTTGGAAGAAGACTATCCAATTTGCGTAATAGGTGTACTATCCCCTAATCTAAGGGGCACTCGCAATCTGAGAGAAGGTAAAAGGAAAAGACAACTGAATAGTCCTATTCGTTTTCTCCAAAACCGGAAACCATCCTCGAATAAATTCCTTCGAGTTCGTATATAACCATACGATGGTTTTATCTAATGGAAGTGGACGTTCGTAGTAATACGGGGTGCTCTGGAGAAAAGGATAAAAGTAGGAGTGGCATTGAGGTTTGCAACTCTGACAATCCAAAATCCAGTGTTTAAGAAGGTTCGGTTAATTTTGGTCTCTGAGTCATAGTCTAGGGTCGGGTCAATGGTCGCTACCAAAGAGAGAGAGAAAAGAAATACTCAGCGTGCACTCTAACCTAGATCAGAATGGTTACCAATTTATCTAATCAGGAAACCTCCCACTGTACCGTCAAATTCTCCTCCAAACCTGAAAGAAGAATTAGTCGGGACCACCCGAGGAGTAAACCAACTCATCAGTGGGAATCGGGATCCAACTATCATCGCATGATAACGCGACGGAATCCGCTCACGTTATCACACTCCAGAAGGTATGCGCATATCTGGCAAGTTTCAGTTTCTTTAGAAACTCCCGATGTGGATTTTTGCCCCATGCTCTTATGACCTTGACTTTGGCCAACATATCATAAGTCACATGTCAAGTTCTACCCGTCATTCTCCAGGTTAATTTGAACCCACCCGTACATACCCTTGACTTTGGCCAAAATAGTAGTACGACTGCTCCAAACCAACGCATCTATCTATGCTGCATATGAATACCCAATAGCTACCAATCACTGTGCCTTGACTTTGGCCAACATACACAGCTTGAATACTTATTGACTATTCATATGAAACGACGGAGAGCTACGAATGGTTTCTGGCGAAAACCTTTAACGTAATGAACTTGATATCGTTGAAGGAACTGGATAGCTTTTAAAAATATAGTGACGAAAACCTTTACTAAAGAGGTCACTCCCGGTGAAGGGATCTCGGCTCTTTCCCCGTAGAATGAGCTGCAGGATATTCCAACTGAATACCACGATGCAAAGCAAAAGTAATCGGCTATAGTGAAGTTATTGCCCAGACGCAAACTTTTGTCCAAGGGGTCACTCCCGGTGAAGGGATCTCGGCCCTTGCCTCGTCGACTGAGGAGCAGGATATTCCAACTGAATACCACTGTGCAAAACAAAAGTGAACGTTCTTGCAATAACAGCTTTTTGAAAAATGTTCCAACAACATCAGATTAGGTTTGTTTTTAACTTGCATTGATCCGAATCAACGCAGTCCCATCAATTGATCACACCAATAAAGAACAAAAATAATGACGTACGTATATGCCATCCGCATTCGCCACTGGGTCCCGTCATTACCCGTTAGGTTAGTTAACTAACGACAGAGCGGGGACTGGACTAGCGCGGATGCAAAACATATACAACATCTACTAGTATATATATCAATATATAATATTTCGCTCAAGGCGTGATAAAATGCAACATCACAGAAATGTAATAAGTATCACAGAACAATACAGATATATGAGATCCCCGAGTTTCACAGAGCCGCTACTGAAACCCGACGTTCCCCTGGTCGTGTGGATAGCCTGTGCAATGAAATCCTAGGCCCCTACGGGCGCGGCAAGTTACCCGCCAAAACCTGAAGCGAGACAGCCCCCTTCAGCAACGTGAATGGACCACCCAGCACTTCACGGAATCCGGTAACTTAGGCACCCCTCCTGGGTCAACCTGTACCCCCTACGAGTACGGTGAATAGCCCGCCAATTCTAGAGTGAGGCCCCCTCCGTCTCAACGCCATGAGATGCGGGCCCGTTGCCCTCTAGAACCCGGCTATCCGTGCACCCCTCCTTGGGGTAATCCTAGTACAGAAAGTAAAATATACATACAACGGGTACATCGACCTCGACCCGGTCATGCCCTAAAAGAATAATATACAAACAGGCAGTGACGGCAGTCCACATGTCGGACGCTCGCCCCGCAATATCAAATGTACATAATACAACAAAAACTGTACTAGCATTGCATCCAGGCTATCCCTATGACCAATCCGCAACATCACAACACAATCACAGAACATCAACGTGAATGTCACGTTCGCAAATCCGTCTAACCGGGCTATAGCAGTTAGACAGGATTTACCGATCAAGTGGCATTCACGGTCGCAGATATAATGTAAATACTGTGAACTAATGTGTTTAAAATTTTCGATCGATCAAATTTACCTAAGTGGGCCCCAAGCACTACTGTAGCACTCACAGAAATTCTGGGCCCAAAAAGAATATCTCAAGAACCCTATTTTCAACCCAGAAGCCCACTGGAAAAAATTGGTGAACTGAAACTTAATTCCTGCGGCGGAACCGCGGCCAAAGTGGGGTTATGGCCGCGGTTCCGCGGCCCTATTGAAGGATCATGTCACCAAATTTTTACAGTGATCTTACAAAACCCTGCACATCATTCTGCAACAACCTGAAAATTTTTTGGAGCCAAAAAAATTTCGATAGAGAACTGATATACACGAAAATGCGGTTTTGGGATTTTTTTTCGATCGAAGCTTTAAACATACTAGTGCAAGCTAGACTAAATTAATGGCGTGGCTTTGATACCGGTATAAGTGCACGACGGCGCCCCGGCCATCTTTTCGAGGCCAAAATGCGGAAGCGATAATTAACTTTAAATTTTGAACTGGCACCACCGCGCACAAAAATCCCGGATCGGTCCATTAAACTAATTCTAGCTAACTAAAGAACGGGTAGAGAGATATACCGAGCGATCCATGTCCTTCGGTCTTCTCGTCGTCGTCCCGATCTCCTGCGGAATCTCCGGTCTTCACCTCCTCGCCGGAAGGGCACCACGTCGCCGGCTTCTTTTACGGGCTCCCACCTCTGGACCGAGGCAACTCGGGCACGAAGTTGGCGAGTCGACGTGCCCAAGAGTTGCAGTAGAATAGTGTAGAACTCATGTCTCATTTGGGGTAGTGGAAGTTGCCATATGGTGAAGGAAATGGACTAAGCTTTTGGAGATGGAGCAATGGGAATTTTGCAAAGCCAAAAGAGAACAAAATCCCCACTAGAATTTTTGGACAGCCCCTCTCTATCTTGGCCGGCCATGCAATGTGAGGGAATGAGAGGAGAGTGTGAATCATGTGAGCCAATAATCAAAGAGAGAGAAAAGGGGTATCATGAGAAAAGAAATGATCACCAACAAAAACCCACACTCCATCAACCAATCATAACTACAAAGGTCAAGCCATGATGAAGTCAAGAAGTCAATGTGATGGTGGAACTATCATGACACAACAATATGCAAAGACCACCCTCCACAATGCTTATTTGCACAAATGCAAATAAGCCCTCCTCCACCAAACTTCAGCCAATGAAAGATACAAAGAAATATGGCCGAAACGGAAAACAAACCGGCAACTCCAAAAACTGATCCCGTAATAAATTACAGGAAAACCCCGCTACTGTATATACATACCCGCATTTGTATTCCGACCGAAATACAAATGCAATGAGACAAAATCTACACTGTACAATACTAGGATCCGGCTTAAACCAAAGCCCGCTAGTATTTTCCGTCCAATCATGATCCGTGCAATACCGCACGTATCTAATCGAACCCTGCCATATCTCCATACGGCCTCTACAGCGTTTCGCCCGAAACTTGAGAAACTGGTCTGTGGGGGACTCTAAAGACTCGTCAATATTTTGGCTGTGGATTTAACCACTAGCACGTCAGAGGTATTAGCCTATACGTAACGGGCTACCAGGTATTGACCAAAAGGGACGTCAATGAGCGAACTCATCCCGACACCCTACTGAGCCTGTCAGTGACAATATCCGTATAGTCCGGCCCGTTCGTCTATGAGCATCGTATGACGGGCCTAGGGGGTTGGTAAAAGTCAGACCCCCAAAAACGGTACAAGTCGTGTCGGAGTGTAGCCCAGAACACCCTGAGATACTACTGGAATACCTACCAGTAAATCTCCTGCCTCGGCCGAGGGATTTGTGTAATGGCTCTCCTAGGCACAGCGCGACCTCACCCCCAACACCGGGAGAGACGAACCCCTGAAGATCCGCTCACTGCCTCCATGTGGCTCGGGACTGTACCCAACTAAAACCTGTTTGCACGTCTCCTTTGAGCATGGTAGGGTAGTAATCAAAGTACAGTGGGAACTCACACGAGACAAATGACGATCCTCAGGTCGATGAACTAACCTGTACACATGTCACTAGGGAACTGCTATCTGACGTCAGGTATAAGACCAACTAGCATGTTCCCGGGGAGTCCTGTCCGGTGTACTCATAACCCAATGAGCACCTGTATACATCTTAGGTGAACCAACTGACACCAGTGGCTTGTGAGACCGGCCACCGCCTCTCGTCGGGGTCTCGACTGTATACACTAGTCTACTCTGGAGTATCGATGCCCTGTCTCGAAACTCCCACGACTAGGGACCTTTTAAGGATGTGCTTATAGACTACCAGCTCCCACGTATATGATCGCCCTCATACTGCTGGCAGTCAAGCATGAATCCTATGGGCTCTATCAACGTGTAATAGCGACCTGTCAGGTCACCTAAAGTAGTACACGATGATAAAGATAAACCAGATAGCATACTATCATCTTGAGTAAGACTGTCCTACCGGGATAGGTCCGCCCTCAATCATTGCAATCACGTGCCTGTGATCCAATAATTGACTCTGAGGGCACTATCTCCAACACCGTGTCCTTCGGTCTTCGGCCTCCATCCCGATCTCCTCGCGGAATCTCCGGCCATCATCTCCCCGTCGGAAAGGGCACCACATCTCCGGGTTCTTTTACGGGCTCCCACCTCTGGACCGAGGCAACTCGGGCACGAAGTTGGTGAGTCGACATGTCCAAGGATGTTGTAGGCTAAGTGTAGAACACTAGGTCTCATGGGGTTACTAGAAGTTGCCATTTTTTGTGGAGGAATGAGATGAACTTTTTGAGATGGAGCTATAGGATTTTTGCAAGAAAAATGAGACCAATTCTCATCTCCAAAATTTGGGACAGCCCACTACAAGTGTGGCCGGCCAAGCTCAAGATAGGAGGAGGGAAAAAGAGCAATCATCCAAGAGAGAGAAAAAGGTTGATCATGATAAGGAACAATGATCACCAACAAAGTCCAATCCTCATCAACCATCTTATCAAGCAAAAGTCAAGCCATGATGAACAAAGAATCAAATGATGGTTGAACCATCATGAAGCTATCACAAAAAGTCTTCTCCATAATAAAATGCACAATTGCAAATAACCCCCTCCACACCAATTATCAGCCAAAGAAAGATAGAAAGGAAAATGGCCGAAACGGAAAGCAAACTGGGAACTTCAGAAAAACGATCCCGTAATAAATTATAGGAAAACCCCGCGACTGTATATACATACCCGCATTTGTATTCCGACCGAATACAAATGCAATGAGACAAAATCTACACTGTACAATACTAGGATCCGGCTTAAACCAAAGCCCGCTAGTATAATCCGTCCGATCATGATCCGTGCAATACCGCACGTACATGATCGAACCCTGCCATATATCCATACGGCCTCTACAGCGTTTCGCCCGAAACTTGAGAAACTGTCTGTGGGGGACTCTAAAGACTCGTCAATACTTTGGCTGTGGATTTAACCACTAGCACGTCAGAGGTATTAGCCATACGTAACGGGCTACCAGTTATTGACCAAAAGGGACGTCGATGAGCGAACTCATCCTGACACCCTACTGAGCCTGTCAGTGATAATATCCGTACAGTCCGGTCCGTTCGTCTATGAGCATCGCATGGCTGGCCTAGGGGGTTGGTAAAAGTCAGACCCCCAAAAGCGGTACAAGTCGTGTCGGAGTGTAGCCCAGAACACCCTGAGATACTACTGGAATACCTACCGGTAAATCTCCTGCCTTGGCCAAGGACTTCGTGTAATGGCTCTCCTAGACACAGTGCGACCTCACCCCCAATACCGGGAGAGACAAACCCCTGCCGATCCGCTCACTGCCTCCATGTGGCTCGGGACTGTACCCAACTAAAACCTGTTTGCATGACTCCTTTGAGCCGTGGTAGGGTAGTAATCAAAGTACAGTGGGAACTCACATGAGACAAATGATGATCTCAGGTCGATGAACTAACCTGTACACATGTCACCAGGGAACTGCTATCTGACGTCAGGTATAATACTAACTAGCATGTTCCTAGCGAGTCCTGTCCGGTGTACTCATAACCCAATGAGCACCTGTATACATATTAGGTGAACCAACTGACACCAGTGGCTTGTGAGACCAGCCACTGCCCCTCGTCGGGGTCTCGACTGTATACACTAGTCTACTCTGGAGTATCGATGCCCTGTCTCGAAACTCCCACGACTAGGGACCTTTTAAGGATGTGCTTATAGACCCCAGCTCCCACGTATATGATCGCCATCATACTGCCGGCCGTCAAGCAAGAATCCTAGGGGCTCTATCAACGTGCAATAGTGATCAGTAATGTCACCTAAAGCAGTACACGATGATAAAGATAAACCAGATAGCATACTATCATCTTGAATAAGATTGTCCTACCGGTATAGGTCCTCCCTTAATTATTGCAATCACGTGCCTGTAATCCAATAATTGACTCTGAGGGCACTATCTCCAGCAATCTCCCACTTGCACTCAAGGCTAATTATTGCGATGTCGCATACTCACAGCCCGTGTGATACCAAACACCCAACTCCTCTACTAATCAGTTTCACAAAACCCATTTGCGAAACTATTGCGTTCGAGGAATAGCCTCAGTGAGTGGATCCGCCCTGATGTTTCCTTCTATGTCTCTCTTTATCTCAAGTTCGCGGAGAAAACCTTCTCCCGAAATGAGCAATACCTGTCTTAAAATATGTCTGGATATCTGATGGGACCTAGCTCATAAATGAACTCCAAATCCAAACTTCTTAGACTGTATTGTCAACTGAACTTAATCAGTATCCTGCGCCATGCCTCCCTCAGTATCCGCCTGGACCACCTGTCCAAAATACTGCCCCTCGTCAAAGGGAAAACTATAACTCTGACAGCCATCCTGTCATCCAGGTCACCTTGGAAGCTTGGAATGATAACCGTCTCCTAAAAGAGGATGTTGTTATCATATCCCTAGAACATGCACTTATGTTCTAAAACTGCTTCTGAATGTTTCTCCAGGATTGGATCAATATCAACTTATTGCATCTACTGCAAAAACAACATCTGGTGTGGTACTTGACATCTCATGATTAACTCAATTACCTAAGCAAGTGATCTGCCAATCATGCGCATCCCTCTCCCCTTTAGGCTATAAGACACCTTTAGAGAGCGTGACTCCATCACCTGCAGGTATACTACCATGCCAGGAGTCGTCCATTCTAAAAACACCTTTAGAATGCTGTCTAAGTACCCAGATTGGGACACCACCCAAATCTAGATCTAAAACTATAGATCTAGTAATCATAATATCTGATATAATATCCATGTTCTATGTGGAGAAACCACTGTGTGACAACCAAACTATAACCGATCGTAGTATAGGAATATCACTTCATACTCTGTGTATGTCATCCAGATACCAGGAAATCACACCCTACTACCTTCTTAACAATTCCATCCCCTATTCTGATGAAGTCAAACCTATGACTGTCACATCAGAAATAGATGATCTATCTTCGCTATATCTGCTTTAGTCTATAAACAGACATAAGCTACCTGTCCACTATGCTTCCGCTGCTCCCACTGACTACGACAACCCTCTGGCAGAATCATATACACGTGCACTTCTGAAGCCAGTTCATAACGACGCTATACACATCCTTCTGCCGGGTCTCATAGCCTGGAACAACAGTAGTGTCAAGTCTGGGTAAACAAGAACCTCCCTGTCACCGTCTTTGGGCATACCGAAGTACCTCTCGAGTGCCTGAGGTTACCCACCTTATCTGCAGAGTGGCCAATGGAATGTTAAACCAGATTGAATCTTTAGGTTCTTATTAAATTTTCAGTAATCGTTTGCGGTTCTGGAATCACTTCCAGTTCTACCATACTCCCACTACTGTTTTCTGAAAAAATCTATTTCTTTTAAAACTGTGACGAGTCAAGAACAATATCACTATTGATCTTCCAGATGGTAGAAAATTAACCCTCGTCATAGCCCGGGTCAACCCACAAACAGCCATTACAGAAACGTGCCTTGAGTTATCCAGAGTCTGGTTTTAAGCATAAGCTAGACAACTCCCCGTACCTTAACAATGTCAAGATATGAATTGTTCTATATCCAATATAGAAACAGAGGCACTGATTTAATTGAACCAGATTCAAATCATGCAGCTGTCTCCAGTGCATGTCAACTAAATGGAAAGAGCCCGATCAGCGTTACTCAACTTAGGAATGTATCCAGATATGAGTAACCTGAAAGAGAAACAAGTTTCTCAAAACTATTACTATTAATTGAATACCATACACAAGTATCTACCTCTTCGATCACCTTGAAGAATCCTGATACTTGCAATACCTGGTTCTCTACTCTATTCTTATACCTATAACTTCTCAAAAACCTGGACCTTGTGTTTCTACGAAACACTTGTCAAAAACTAGAGAAGTCATAAGTAAACCGAGTATAGTACGAGGACCAACCCCTCTGTCCTAATGGACACTGGACAAAATACAATACTCTGTATAAGTCCCCTGAGTCGAATAACTCAAACCCTGTGTGTCGTAGGTTGAAAACTGTACTTATGGTTAATAAGAATTACACCGCTGTTTAATGCCCCTTACCTAACCATCCACTGGTATAGGTAAATGTCATGGACATAATTTCAAAAAGGTATATCTCACTCTATAAAAATAGACGTACAGATATATCAATTTGAAATTGGTGCATAACAGCGGATATTCAAAACCAAATATTTGCCGTCTGGCAAACAACTCAGGTGGTTTCCTCAAATATCACCAATTACAACGAATTCCGATATAATGAGGACAATCACCTAATTCCCAATAACTTACTCCCACTCATCATCTGTAAAACCATACAGATATGAGAATCATACCTGGTAAATACATACCCTGGAGCAAGTGTCTAATTGGGAAATCAGTTTTCTTTTAACAGTACACAGCGAAACTGAAACATGTAAATGTTTCGAAGGGGTATCCGGGTATTCCTAGTAATGCCTCTTCCATTATCCAGATTCACAACTGTAACCGTATATTTCTTTGCCATCTCTCCAAATCCCTTCATATGTCTTTAATCATTACCTTCTGTACACCCTCTTAGGCTAAATAGTTTTCTTCATTCCCTACCGTTCGGCACCAGCCTATGGTTTGGAAGAAGATTATCCAATAAGCGTAATAGGTGTACTGTCCTAATCCTAGGAGCACTCGCAACGCGAGAGAAGGTGAAGATAAAAGACAACTGAATAAACCTTATTCATATTTCCCCTGAACCAGAATCCATCCCCGAACTGGAACAAGTTCCTTTCGAGTTCGTATATAACCATACGATGGAGTATCCAATAAACTGTGGATCTTCGTAGTGATACGGAGTGTTCTGGAGAAATACAAAGGTGAAGTGGGAGTGGTAATGAAATACTTGGTTTTGGTCGTGAATAGCAGTCGCAATTTACTTTGCCCTCCTTCTAATCCCTTTATTTGTCTTAACTTAATACTTTCTGTACACCACACTTAGGCTAATCGGCTTTCTTCATTCTCTACCGTTCGGCACCAGCCTAAGGTTTGGAAGAAGACTATCCAATAGGCGTAACGGGTGTACTATCCCCTAATCCAAGGAGCACTCGCAACCTGAGAGAAGGTAAAAGGAAAAGACAACTGAATAGTCCTATTCGTTTTCTCCAGAACTGGAAACCATCCTCGAATCTGGAACAAGTTCCTTCGAGTTCGTATATAACCATACGATGGTTTTATCCAATGGAAGTGGACGTTCGTAATAATACGGGGTGTTCTGGAGAAAAGGGTAAAAGTAGGAGTGGCAATGAGGTATGCAACTCTGACAATCCAAAAGCCAGTCTTATAAGAAGGTTCGGTCAACTTGGTCACTGAGTCATAGTCAAGGGTCGGGTCATGGTCGCTGCCAAAAAGAGAGAGAAAAGAAACACTCTGCGTGCACTCTAACCTAGACCGGAATGGTTATTAATTTATCTAATCAGGAAACCTCCCACTGTAACGTTAAATTCTCCTCCAAACCAGAAAGAAGAATTAGTCGGGATCACCCGAGGAGTAAACCAACTCATCAGTGGGAATCGGGATCCAACTATCATCGCATGATAACATGATGGAATCCACTCACGTTATCACACTCTAGAAGGTATGCGCATATCTGGCAAGTTTCAGTTTCTTTAGAAACTCCCGATGTGATTTTTACCCCATGCTCTTATGACCTTGACTTTGTCCAACAAATCATAAATCACATGTCAAGTTCTACCCGTCATTATCCAGGTTGATTTGAACCCACCCGTATCTACCCTTGACTTTGGCCAACAAGGCAGTACGACTGTCCCAAACCAACGCATCTATCTATACTGCAGAAGAGTAACAAATAGCTATCATACACTATGCCTTGACTTTGGCCAACAAACATAGCATGAATACTACGTGCTACCCGTCTGAAATGACGGAGGGCTACGAATGGTTTTTGGCGAAAAACCTTTAACGTAATGAACTTGATATCGTTGAAGGATCCGGATAGCTTTTATAAAAATATAGTGGCGAAAACCTTTGCTAAAGAGGTCACTCCTGGTGAAGGGATCTCGGCTCTTTCCCCGTAGAATGAGGTGCAGGATATTCCAACTGAATACCACGATGCAAAGTAAAAGTAATCGACTATAGTGAAGTTATTGCCCTGACGCAAACTTCTGTCCAAGGGGTCACTCCCGGTGAAGGGATCTTGGCCCTTGCCTCGTCGACTGAGGTGCTGGATATTCATAACCGAATACCACTGTGCAAAATAAAAGTGAACGTCCTTGCAATAACAGCTTTTTGAAAAATTGTTCCAACAACATCAGAATAAGTTTGTTTAGCTTGCATTGATCCGAATCAATGCAGTCTCATCAATTGATCACACCTATAAAGAACGAAAATAATGATGTACGTATATGCCATCCGCATTCGCCACTGGGTCCCGTCATCACCCGTTAGGTTACTTAACTAACGACAAAGCAGGGACTGGACTAGCGCGGATGTAAAATATATACAACATCTACTAGTATATATATCAATATATAATATTCGCTCAAGGCGTGAAAAAATGCAACATCACAGAAATGTAATAAGCATCACAGAACAATACAGATATCTGGGATCCCTGGGTTTCATAGAGCCGCTACTGAAACCCGACGTTCCCTTGGTCGTGTGGATAGCCTGTGCAATGAAATCCTAGACCCCTATGGACGCGGCAAGTTACCCGCCAAAACCTGAAGCGAGGCAGCCCCCTTCAGCAACGTGAATGGACCATCCAGCACTTCACGGAATCCGGTAACTTGAGCACCCCTCCTTGGGTCAACCTATACCCCCTACGAGTGCGGCGAATAGCCCGCCAATTCTAGAGTGAAGCCCCCTCCGTCTCAACGCCATGAGATGCGGGCTCATTGCCCTCTAGAACCCGGCTATCCGTGCACCCCTCCGTGGGGTAATCCTAGTACAGAAAGTAAAATATACAACGGGTACATCGACCTCAGCCCGGTCGTGCCCCGAAAGAATAATATACAAACAAGCAGTGACGGCAGTCCACATGTCGGATGCTCGCCCCGCAATATCAAATGTACAAATACAACCAAACTGTACTACCATTGCATCCAGGCTACCCCTACGACAAATCCGCAACATCACAGCACAACACAGAACATCAACGTGAATGTCACGTTCGCAAATCCGTCTAAAAGAGCTATAACAGTTAGACAGGATTTACCGATTAAATGACATTCACGGTCGCAGATAAAATGTAAATACTGTGAACTAACATGTTTAAAATTTTCGATCGACTAAATTTCCCGAAGTGGGCCCCAAGCACAACTGTAGCACTCAAAATAAATCTGGGCCCAAACAGAACATACCAAAAACCCTATTTCCATGTCAGAAGCCCACCGTAAAAATTTGGTGCTGTGAACAGTTTAAATGGCGGCGGAATCGCGGCCATTGCGTGGGTTTGGCCGCGGTTCCGCGGTGGAACAGTACCATCAAGCTACCAAATTTTCACAGAATGCATAAAAAACCCTGCACATATTTTTGCAATGTACCAAATAATTTTTTTGAGCACAGCAAAAATTCGACAGAAACCTGGACTTGAAAATGGGGTTTTTGGAAAATCCGTTCGATCGAACTTGTAAACACGTTAAAGAAAGCTAGATTAGGTTAATGGCATGGCTCTGATACCAGCGTAAGTGCACGGCAGCGCCCCGGCCATCAATACGAGGCCGGAATGCGGAAACGAAACTTTTCTATAAACTAGAAATCGGCGCTACCGTGTACTATAAAACCCGGATCGGGCCATTAACCTAATGCTAGCAAACTAGAGAATGGGTAGAAAGCTATACCGAGCGATCCATGTCCTTCGGTCTTCGGCCTCCATCCCGATCTCCTCGCGGAATCTCCGGTCTTCATCTCCCCGTCGGAAAGGGCACCACATCGCCGGGTTCTTTTACGGGCTCCCACCTTTGGACCGAGGCAACTCAGGCACGAAGTTGGCGAGTCGACGTGTCCAAGGATGCTGTAGGCTAAGTATAGAACACTGGGTCTCATGGGGTTACTAGAAGTTGCCATTTTTGGTGGAGGAATGAGATGAACTTTTTGAGATGGAGCTATAGGATTTTTGCAAGCAAAATGAGACCAATTCTCGTCTCCAAAATTTGGGACAGCCCACTACAAGTGTGGCCGGCCAAGCTCAAGAGAGGAGGAGGGAAAAAGAGCAATCATCCAAGAGAGAGAAAAAGGTTGATCATGATAAGGAACAATGATCACCAACAAAGTCCAATCCTCATCAACCATCTCATCAAGCAAAAGTCAAGCCATGATGAACAAAGAATCAAATGATGGTTGAACCATCATGAAGCTATCACAAAAAGTCTTCTCCATAATAAAATGCACAATTGCAAATAACCCTCTCCACACCAATTATTAGCCAAAGAAAGATAGAAAGGAAAATGGCCGAAACGGAAAGCAAACTGGCAACTTCAGAAAAACGATCCCGTAATAAATTACAGGATAACTCCGCGACTGTATATATATACCCGCATTTGTATTCCGACCGAATACAAATACAATGAGACAAAATCTACACTGTACAATACTAGGATCCGGCTTAAACCAAAGCCCGCTAGTATAATCCGTCCGATCATTATCCGTGCAATACCGCACGTACATGATCGAACCCTGCCATATATCCATACGGCCTCTACAGCGTTTCGCCCGAAACTTGAGAAACTGTCTGTGGGGGACTCTAAAGACTCGTCAATACTTTGGCTGTGGATTTAACCACTAGCACGTCAGAGGTATTAGCCATACGTAACGGGCTACCAGCTATTGACCAAAAGGGACGTCGATGAGCGAACTCATCCTGACACCCTACTGAGCATGTCAGTAACAATATCCGTACAGTCCGGTCCGTTCGTCTATGAGCATCGCATGGCGGACCTAAGGGGTTGGTAAAAGTCAGACCCCCAAAAGCGGTACAAGTCGTGTCGGAGTGTAGCCCAGAACACCCTGAGATACTACTGGAATACCTACCAGTAAATCTCCTGCCATGGCCAAGGACTTCGTGTAATGGCTCTCCTAGACACAGCGCGACCTCACCCCCAATACCAGGAGAGACGAACCCCTGCCGATCCGCTCACTGCCTCCATGTGGCTCGGAACTGTACCCAACTAAAACCTGTTTGCACGATTCCTTTGAGCCGTGGTAGGGTAGTAATCAAAGTATAGTGGGAACTCACACGAGACAAATGACGATCTCAGGTCGATGAACTAACCTGTACACATGTCACTAGGGAATTGCTATCTGACGTCAGGTATAATACTAACTAGCATGTTCCCGCGCGAGTCCTGTCCGGTGTACTCATAACCCGATGAGCACCTGTATACATCTTAGGTGCACCAACTGACACCACTGGCTTGTGAGACCGGCCACCGCCCCTCGTCGGGGTCTCGACTGTATACACTAGTCTACTCTGGAGTATCGATGCCCTGTCTCGAAACTCCCACGACTAGGGACCTTTTAAGGATGTGCTTATAGACCTCAGCTCCCACGTATATGATCGCCATCATACTGCTGGCCGTCAAGAAAGAATCCTAAGGGCTCTATCAACGTGCAATAGTGATCAGTAATGTCACCTAAAGTAGTACACGATGATAAAGATAAACCGGATAGCATACTATTATCTTGAGTAAGACTTTCCTACCGGTATAGGTCCTTCCTTAATCATTGCAATCATGTGCCTGTGATCCAATAATTGACTCTGAGGGCACTATCTCCAACAGTATCTTGCACAATTAAAAGAATTCCCCTTATCGTATATACATACCGTATTCGTATTCCGAAAAATATGAATACTAAGAGACAAGATAATCCAAGAATATAATACTACGATCCGGCTTAAACCAAAGCCCGCTAGTATTATCCGCCCGAACATCATACGTGCACAAGTGTACGTATGTGATCGAACCCTGCCGGCCTCTACAACGTTTCGCCCGAAGCAGGGAAATCTCTGTGTGGGACTCTAAAGACTTAACAGTACACTGGCGGTGAGCTTAACCACAAGCACGTCAGTGGCACTAGCTGTACGTAACGGCTACCCAGGTACCTGTCGAAAAGGAAGGCCGACGAGCAAACTCATCAGAACTCCTACTGAGCCTAACCGTGACAATATTCGTACAGTCCGGTCTTTTCGTCAAAAAGTATCGCATACCGGGTCTAGGGGGTGGTTAACATCAGACCCTAATAACCTGATAAGTTGTGCTGATGTGGCTCAGGACCAATCCGGAAAACTACTGATCAACCTATCAGTAAATCCTTGCTGCCTTGGCCAAGGTCTTATGGTCCTGACCAATTGATCACTGTGCGATATCAACTCCCAATACCGGGAGAGACGAATCACCAACAATCACTCACTGCCTCCATGTGGCTCGGGACTATACCTAACCAAAACTTGTTTGCACGACTCAGTAGAGTCGTGGTAGGGTAGTGATCAAAGCTCAGTAGGAACTCACATGAGACAAATGCCGATCTCAGGTCCGAAGACTAACCTGTACACATGTCACCTGAGAACTTCCATCTGATGATAGGTATAGTACCATCTGGAAGTTCTCGGCGAGTTCGTCCAGTGTACTCACACCCAGTGAGCACCTGTATACGATCTTAGGTGCATCAGACCAATGGCTGCGGGACCAACCATGCCCCGACGGGGCTAGAAACGTATACACTAATCTACTATGGAGTATCAATACCCAGTCTCGATACTCACGCGACTAGGGACCATTTAAGGATGTGCTTATGGACTACCCTGCTCCCACAAGTATGATCGCCATCACAACGCATGTAGTTAAGCAAGATCTTACGGGCTTTATCAACATGTAATCGTAATATGTAATAACGAGTATGACATATGCCATGTTTGTTAGTTATATGTATGCCCTAGAGGCCATTACTATACATAGGATGTATATTGTAGTGGATGCTGGGACGTATATAGGGAGGACTTTCTTGCTCGACATGATAGTATGCTATCTGGTTGATTTTTACCTTAACGTGTATACTGTTTGTCTCTCTGTTACATGTTGGTAAAGCCCTTAGGATCTGTACTTGACTACCTGGACTATGATGCAGATCATACTAGTGGGGACATGGTAGTCCATAAGTACATCCTTCAAAGTCCCTAGTCGTGGGTGTATCGAGACGGGGCATCGATATGCCAGAGTAGACTAGCGTGTACCTTCTCGACCCATACAGATGGACGATGGATGATCCCATATCCATCGGTGTTTGACATCAGAGGAGATATACGGGTGCTCAGTAGAGACTGGGTACACTGGACGGACTCGCCGAGAACTCCCAGATGGTATTATACCTCACGTCAGATGGCAGTTCTCTGGTGACACTGGTACAGAGTAGTCCGTTGACCCGAGATCGTCATAGAGTCTTGTGTGGTTCCCACTGTGCTTTGATTTCCATCTTACCACGTCCAAGAGGGCGTGCAAAACGGTGGTTTTTGGGTACAGTCCCGAGTCACATGGAGGCAATGAGCGATAGGAGGGGATTCGTCTCTCCCGGTATATGGGGGTTGATGTTGCGCTGTGTTCGATTGGCTATAACAGGAAATCCCTGGCCAGGGTTGCAGAGATTTACTGGTAAGTGTTACCAGTAGTTTCTCGAATAGTTATAGACCTCATATCGACACGACTTATTGAGCTATTGGGGTCTGACGTATACCACCCCTAGGCGAGATATGCGACATATCAGACGATCAGACCGGACTGTACGGTAGTGTTACTGGTCGGATTCACTGGAGTGTGAGCGGGCTTGCTCGTCGATCTTCAGATCGCTCAATACCCGGGTGGCCGTTACGTTTAGCAGACCGCTTGCGGCTTGTGGATGCTTGATATGATCATCATCTGCTGCCGGCGTATTGACGAGTCTTTAGAGTCCTACACAGAGGTTTCCTGGCTCAAGCGAAACGAAATAGGAGCGCATATGAGATATGTGCGGGACCGAGAATAATGCGTGTATGTGATACCGTATTCTATTCTCGCGATAAATATATATCGATTGGTTGTATGCGATATAACCTAGTTATCGATTCAAGCGTTGATTCGATAAGCCGATATATTAGATACCAGTCGGTTATGTGCGCATGACCGGATCATTGAATCAAGTGTTGATTTAATGATTTAATGTATAATTATATATTTGATATATTACTTTGCATTAACTAGTATCGGTTCACTTTAGACGGATTTTCTCACTCGGATGGGCGCATTGTATATGCGATATACTTTTGTGCATTTGCTTGTATCATGTTTGATGATACATGATTGTTTAAGTGTAAGTTAAGAATAAACCATGGTTATTAATATGATTAGGGTTTTATTTCCTTTTATTATTTATTTATCTATTTATTTATTTTGGAAATAATTAGAAAAGGAATAAGAAGAAAATGGTGGCTATTTTTGTTTCATATTGAAGCTTCTTCAAGACTTTGACCTAGTGACCATTTTGTTCTTATCCTTAACCCTAACCATTCCATTAACCATGGTCTTTTCTCTACACTTAACTAGGGTTCAAGTTATGATAAGAATTGTTTTTCTTTTCATTATTCTTTTAACTTATCATAACAATGATCTTCTTCTTGCTCTTCTTCTTCTTCATGAAAAGCAAGCTCCATCAATGGTGGATTGATGGAAAGAGTGAGAAATCCAATTCTAAAGTTAACCCACCTCCTATTTCTTCATCCTCTACCTCTTGCCAAGTAGTAGAGTGTGTTTCCTTCACAAGATTTTAGGGTTTGGTGAAGGTGGAGCTTGATTCATCGATGCTTCGACGTAGATCATCTTCGGCATGGACATCGACGACCTAGCTTGCCCATTCTCCGACGAAGCCGACTCTAGAGCCCGGATTTGATTTGGACAGCGGAGATGACATCGTTGCGGAGCCGTGGAGGTGGAGCACCGGATCTACAAAGGTTGTATTTCCGCATTCTCTTTAGCTAAGTTGTTAGCTAGCTTTCTTTTCGCCTAGACATCTAGTTATCGATCCGTACACTAGGGTTTGTAGGCACCATATTTTTGAAATTGCCATGGTTGATGGCTTGGGAGACCTCACTAGAGTGCCTAGGAACCCTGCAGTGGTATCAGAGCCTAGCTAGAGCCTTAGGCGAAGTCCAGACGGAAATTGAAGTCCGATCGAACCGAAACCTCACCCGGGAAATTGCTCTCTGTACAATTTTTAAAAACAGGGATTTTTCCACATTAAAAATGTTCAGAAATATCAGCAGGAAATTATAAGAAATTCTGTAAAATTCGGCTTCCTAATTCCTACAGTGCGCCGCGCTTCCGCGGCACGAGCTTGGCTCGTGCGGCGCAAGCGCGGCCATTTTGTCGTATTAGGAATCCTAATTGGTACAGTAATTCACAATATTCTGTTCTGGTTTTCCTGGATATTTTTAATATTTATTCCAGAGTTTAATTTTTCTGAGTTGATTTGGGGATTCGGTATTTCGATCGGGATATCAAATTTTGTCTGTGTGGCTTTCCGGATAAATTTTAGGATATGTTAAAAAGTTCGACCGGATATAAATACCCAAATTTTCCCCTGTCGGGAAATTTCCAAGTGTTGGATCTTTCCACAGTTTAACGACGTTCTAAGTAGTGCAAGTAACGCGATGGTCCCTCTAGAAGACACAAACCTTAACTCGATTATGTGACCGTCTTGAACTGCCCTTTGAACCTTCGGGTTTGGGGCAGTACGGCGTGCCACATGTGAGGCGTTGGCTTGACCCTTCTACGGCTGGATCGTTGGTACTGAGGCACGAACGGAATATTGTTAGACTTGTTTCATGTGTTGATCTATATCGGGAAAACTTGGGTGTTCGATTGTTCGATCGGAAAGTTTAACATTTTCTATTTATCTGGAATGGGATACAATAATTGGAATTCACAAGAAGTTATGAGATAACTGAATGAATGTTATAAACGTAGCAATTTAGTCTCACTTGATCGGTTGCCACGGAATTTTGATGTGATCAAAAGTTCGTCGCAATCACGTAGCGTACGCGGATACTCGCCGGATAAACTTAATAGACAGCTTCACTCCATAGCCCCGACCAAGTGACTGTAGGAGAACCCCGTCGCCGAAAGCATCCCTCCGGGTGCTCGCGGTAGCGGTGTTCCGCCTTGGTGCACTTCGTCGCCGGTATCGGGGGTGCGGCCGCCTACTTAAGTTTGCGACGAGCATTCGATCAGGCTGTCGGGAATCTTGTTGAATTGCCCGACTTGATATTGAAAAGTGTTTTCGATAATGAGACTAAAATGCGGGGTTTATAATTGTTAGGCATGCGATGTCTAAGTAATTCATTTGGTCAGGCATGCGATGTCTGAGGAGGTTGCGGATTCCAACTGTTGTAGTTTTACACTTTCTTTTCTGTGACCGTAAGTGTAATATGTGATATCGCCGGTTTCGTTGCTATATGTCAACGACAATTGGGATGCACATATTTACTTACGTTGATGACATGTGATGTTATGTGTTGCTGGATATGTTATATTGGATCGTCGTGTTTGAATAGCCGGGGGTTTTTATGTGAGATGAGTGTTTTTCATTTTCATTCATGTAAAAACTTGTATGTAATATTCTTTTATTGGGGCGCTTCCAGGTTGCGGGAGTTGTCACCTGTTGTATATTATTTACTTTTCTGCACTAGGATAGACCCAAGGAGGAGGGCACAAGTAACCGGGTTCTGGAGTCCAGTGGGAGACCAACTCGAGGAGTCGAGTCCGGGTCTCCTAACTCTAGAATTGGTAGGGTTGCTTGCCGCTCTCGTAGGGGTCTAGGGGTGTGGGTTTGGCTATTCGTCACGACCGTGGAATCCGTGTTTTATACTGGCTCGTATTGAAAACACGGACGTCCTAGTATATCCAATATTTCATATGATTCTTCTGCTGCGATATCTGTGATGAGATCATGTGATGTTTCTGTGATGGATATATTATATAGTATATATGATATATTATATAGACGTTACTTATGTTTTACACCCGCGCTAGCCCTGCCCTGCTCTGCCGTTAGTTACCTAACCTAACGGTGCACGAGGGGACATCGAGGCGAATGCGGATGGCATAAGTGTACGTCATATCTATCTGTGATGTTTAGGTACTTAAATGATGGGATTTCATTAATGTCATTAATGAAAATAAAAGAAACCTAAGATGTTGTAGAATCGAATTTCAAAATAAAACAGGTAGCTACAGTTCTTGCTTTGCACAGCGGTATATGTGATATATCCTGCACCTTATTCGATAAGGAAAGGACCGAGATCCCTTCACCAGGAGTGACTCCTTTAGCAATAACCGGCAGATGCTACACACTCGGTTTGTCTTTTGATTGCTTTTAAGAGTTTTTGCTTTGCACAGTGATATATATGATATATCCCGCACCTCATTCGACGAGGAAAGGACCGACGATCCCTTCACCGGGAGTGACTCCTTTAGCAAAACTAGAAAAGCCTCAAAAGCACTCCATTTTAAAATTCATTTGATCCTACAACGATATAAAGTTCATTACGCAAAAGGTTTTCTTAAAAACCTGTCGTAGCCCTCTGTCATTTCAGATAGGTAATAGTTAGTATTCGTGCTGCGTTTGTTGACTCAGTCAAGGCGTAGTGTGCGGTAGCTAATTATTGCTTATCTGCAAAGCATATGATGCGATTGGATTAGGGTAGTCGTGCGGCCTTGTTGACTCAGTCAAGGGTCGTGCGGGTGGGTTTAATTCAATCGAGAAATGACGGGTTGAACTTTACTTGCGGTCTATGGTTTGTTGACTCAGTCAAGGTCATAGATCGCATGGGGCAAAATATTATCGGGAATTTCAAGTGTTGAAATTTGCAATGAGATTGCATACCTTCTATGAGATAGTTGGATCCCGATACCCGCTGCGAGTAAGTGTTACTCCTGGGAGAGTTTTATACATTACAATTAGCCGATCAAGTAGGTGTCTAGAAAGGTGTCAACGGGGTTACGCCTCTGGGAAAACGAGGTTTACATTAATTAGGTTCGTGCGAAAGCACGGGGGACCTCCCTCAAAGTACCGACACTGGCCTGGCTGAAAGATTGGCGAACTTGTAGTGTGTAATTAATCCCGGCTAGTCTTTCCTTTTAGGGTTTGAAGGAAGATTTGATAAAAAGCAGTGGGAGCCATCCTGATTAGATAAAATAAAAACCAATCTATTCTTGACAGAGCGCACGCTGAGTGTTTTCTTCTCTCTCTCTCCTGGTAGCGACCATATCACGCCTTAATCAAGATAATAATACGGAATATTGACCGAACCCGCTTGTTATACTGAGCTGGGGAACGTTGGTCCCACTCCAACTTATAATTGTTATAAGACAGAGCAGGAATTTGGGGAATACCAGATTTCCCGTGCCGCCCAAACGAAGAGAGTGCATGCTGATGCATCATCTTCGGGTGTGTTCATTATACAGAACTGTTTCTCAGTATCCTTTACGTCCTGGGTATGTGATACCAGATCAGGATCCCAGATATGTAATCAGTTACATAGGGCTACAGAAAGGTAGAGAACTGAGAACGGGTGATAAGTTTCATGAGGCAGAAAACGGGGCAAATGTTGCAGCCAAGTCTGTTGGTCACTGTCACCCTGTATTACAGTACATTGATTCTGAACGAATGTTATTAGATACCGAACCTGATATACAAAATCATATCTATCTCTTTATTAGTAAAGAAATGATAAAATTTTGTATTGTTGGATAATGTTTTGAACATTTCCTATATCAAAAGTTGATCGGATCAGGCACGTTATCTAAAAGCATTGATGTTCTAAATCAAACTACAGTTCTTGGTATACAGAACACACACAAGAGGAAGAGTTCAGAAATGAACGAATCCTTCTTGAGGCATTGTAGACTAGGTCATATCAATGCGACCCGACTGGCTAGAGTTACATAAAGATGCATATTTAAATTAGTTTGAATTTACATCTTGTGAAACTCGCCAGTCATGTCACAAAGATAAGATGACCATAGCTCCGTTTACTGGAAACAGAGAAAGAGTTAGTAAACTCTTGGGATGATACATGTTGATGTATGTAGGTCCCCTGTCTACACATGCCAAGACCGGTTCTTTATACTTCATTATATTCTCTGATAATCTCTCAAGATTCAGTCATATGTTCCTGTTGAAACATGAGTCCGAACCTTTTGAGATATTCACAGAATATAAGCTAGAAGTAGAGAACCAATACGGGTATAAGTATTATGTCCTTTGATGCGATCAAGGAGGAGAATACTTGAGCACGGAATTCCTGGACTATTCTAAAGGAGAATGAGATTCTCTCTCAGCATTACTCCTCCGAATACACCATAGCACGATGGTATATCGGGGCGGAGCAGATACACCCTATTTGATATGGTGTGCTCTATGATGAGTACTACTGAGTTACCTATTTCCTTTAGGGAGTTATGCACTTGAGAAGCTGCATACCTATTGAATGGGTTCGAATCAAATCAGTTGCCTACCACTCCATATGAGATATGGAAAGGGAAGAGCCCATGTCTTAAGCTAGTTAAGATTTGGGGTTGTCCGGCCTATCTCTAAAAGCAAAATCCGGACAAGCTCGAGGCAAGGTCAGTTATGTACAACTGGAAAGGTTCCAGCTATACAAACTGCAGCTGATGATTTGAAAGAACCAAAGGTTTCAGTAGATACCAACGAACCTCAGCCTCTCCGCCGATCTAGTAGGGTTTTCTCACCCACCTGAGAGATACATTGGTTTCTCTATGACAGTGGGAGCGAGGATTGCATCATGAGATGATGACCCAACTAGCTTCGAGCTGGCCATCGAGAGTAAGACTCTGTAAGAATGGCTGGATGCTTAGCGATCTGAGATGGAATCCTTATACGCCAACAAAGTATGGACTTTGGTTGCAATATCTGAAGGGTTAAATCCCCATCAGGAGCAAGTATATCTTGAGAAGATTACTTGGTGTAGATGGAAAAGTTGAGACTTTCAAAGCTAGACTTGTTAAAGGTTTTCGTCATCGACCAGGCGTGGATCATGATGAAACCTTTTCAAGTGACTATGCTTAAGTCTATCCAGATCCTACTTGTCACGGCTACATACCATGACTGCGATATCTGGTGGTTGGGTGTCTTGACTGCTTTTCTAAATGATGATTTGGAAGAGAGCGTCTATAAGTACACAGCCAGAGGGCCTCGTAGACAGTGGGAGCAGCGGAAACGTGTGCAAGATGTTTTATATGATAAAGCAGGCATCGCGGAGTTGGAACATCTGTTTTGATGAATTAGTCAAAGAAGTTGACATCATCAAAATGGTAGATGAACCTTGTATATACAAAAAGGTAGTAGGGAGTATGGTGACGATCCTCGTAGAGTACGTGGATGACATACTCTTGATAGGGAAGGAGTTTCCTATGCTACGCTCGATCAATCTCCGCTTATCACTATGATTCTCCACATAGGATCAAATTGATACCTACTAAATCCTGAATTTTGGATCTATGAGATAGATCTTAATAGATGTTAGGATTCTCACTAGTTGTAGTGAGATGGTATCAATCGATCCTGGGGAGAATCACTGGAAGGGTTCCAGGGTGATAAAGACGACTGAATGTCAGTCGCAGGCATTGTCTTTTCCCTCGGTAAAGGGACGGTATGTTGGAAGAGTTCCAAGCTAGATACCGTGACATACTAGACGATAAAGGCAGGATACATCGCTACTTAAGATGCTACCAAAGAGGTTGTTTGGATGGTTCATGAGATGAACTATGTTCCTCCCATTGTGTGACAATGGAGTTGTGGCTTATCCCGAGGAACACCGGTCCCATCAGTGATCCAGACTTATTCTAAAGCAGCATCGCCTGATCATGGAGATGGTTGATCTCCAGGGTGATCGAGGTTTGGAGAGTAGACTCAGAGAACAACACAGCGAATCCACTCACAAAGGCCTGTTCCCAGAGAGAGACTTTTATGGGATGGTTGAGTATGAGATACTGCAACCACTGCTACAGATGGCCCTAGTGCAAGTGGGAGATTGTTAGTTATATGTATGCCCTAGAGGCCATTACTATACATAGGATGTATATTGTAGTGGATGCTGGGACGTATATAGGGAGGACTTTCTTGCTCGACATGATAGTATGCTATCTGGTTGATTTTTACCTTAACGTGTATACTGTTTGTCTCTCTGTTACATGTTGGTAAAGCCCTTAGGATCTGTACTTGACTACCTGGACTATGATGCAGATCATACTAGTGGGGACATGGTAGTCCATAAGTACATCCTTCAAAGTCCCTAGTCGTGGGTGTATCGAGACGGGGCATCGATATGCCAGAGTAGACTAGCGTGTACCTTCTCGACCCATACAGATGGACGATGGATGATCCCATATCCATCGGTGTTTGACATCAGAGGAGATATACGGGTGCTCAGTAGAGACTGGGTACACTGGACGGACTCGCCGAGAACTCCCAGATGGTATTATACCTCACGTCAGATGGCAGTTCTCTGGTGACACTGGTACAGAGTAGTCCGTTGACCCGAGATCGTCATAGAGTCTTGTGTGGTTCCCACTGTGCTTTGATTTCCATCTTACCACGTCCAAGAGGGCGTGCAAAACGGTGGTTTTTGGGTACAGTCCCGAGTCACATGGAGGCAATGAGCGATAGGAGGGGATTCGTCTCTCCCGGTATATGGGGGTTGATGTTGCGCTGTGTTCGATTGGCTATAACAGGAAATCCCTGGCCAGGGTTGCAGAGATTTACTGGTAAGTGTTACCAGTAGTTTCTCGAATAGTTATAGACCTCATATCGACACGACTTATTGAGCTATTGGGGTCTGACGTATACCACCCCTAGGCGAGATATGCGACATATCAGACGATCAGACCGGACTGTACGGTAGTGTTACTGGTCGGATTCACTGGAGTGTGAGCGGGCTTGCTCGTCGATCTTCAGATCGCTCAATACCCGGGTGGCCGTTACGTTTAGCAGACCGCTTGCGGCTTGTGGATGCTTGATATGATCATCATCTGCTGCCGGCGTATTGACGAGTCTTTAGAGTCCTACACAGAGGTTTCCTGGCTCAAGCGAAACGAAATAGGAGCGCATATGAGATATGTGCGGGACCGAGAATAATGCGTGTATGTGATACCGTATTCTATTCTCGCGATAAATATATATCGATTGGTTGTATGCGATATAACCTAGTTATCGATTCAAGCGTTGATTCGATAAGCCGATATATTAGATACCAGTCGGTTATGTGCGCATGACCGGATCATTGAATCAAGTGTTGATTTAATGATTTAATGTATAATTATATATTTGATATATTACTTTGCATTAACTAGTATCGGTTCACTTTAGACGGATTTTCTCACTCGGATGGGCGCATTGTATATGCGATATACTTTTGTGCATTTGCTTGTATCATGTTTGATGATACATGATTGTTTAAGTGTAAGTTAAGAATAAACCATGGTTATTAATATGATTAGGGTTTTATTTCCTTTTATTATTTATTTATCTATTTATTTATTTTGGAAATAATTAGAAAAGGAATAAGAAGAAAATGGTGGCTATTTTTGTTTCATATTGAAGCTTCTTCAAGACTTTGACCTAGTGACCATTTTGTTCTTATCCTTAACCCTAACCATTCCATTAACCATGGTCTTTTCTCTACACTTAACTAGGGTTCAAGTTATGATAAGAATTGTTTTTCTTTTCATTATTCTTTTAACTTATCATAACAATGATCTTCTTCTTGCTCTTCTTCTTCTTCATGAAAAGCAAGCTCCATCAATGGTGGATTGATGGAAAGAGTGAGAAATCCAATTCTAAAGTTAACCCACCTCCTATTTCTTCATCCTCTACCTCTTGCCAAGTAGTAGAGTGTGTTTCCTTCACAAGATTTTAGGGTTTGGTGAAGGTGGAGCTTGATTCATCGATGCTTCGACGTAGATCATCTTCGGCATGGACATCGACGACCTAGCTTGCCCATTCTCCGACGAAGCCGACTCTAGAGCCCGGATTTGATTTGGACAGCGGAGATGACATCGTTGCGGAGCCGTGGAGGTGGAGCACCGGATCTACAAAGGTTGTATTTCCGCATTCTCTTTAGCTAAGTTGTTAGCTAGCTTTCTTTTCGCCTAGACATCTAGTTATCGATCCGTACACTAGGGTTTGTAGGCACCATATTTTTGAAATTGCCATGGTTGATGGCTTGGGAGACCTCACTAGAGTGCCTAGGAACCCTGCAATGTTAAGATAAAGACAAATTATAATAGTATACTACCGTATCGAGTCTTTATCAATATGAGCAAGCAAGATATAACAACAATAGAAATAAATACACATATCCTGACAAAGACAAGTCAAATAATATACTATAAAACTGAGCAAAATTGTTCTGTACATACATATTCCTAGCATCCATATGTATACATATACAATACTGGCCTCTAGGGCATATATATCCAACATTTTTTCCTCCAATGTCCATATCATGTACATATTTGTATCCGATTTTTACCAAATACAGATTGTAATTTTTGTTTCCTATAACTATCTGTATCCGTATTTGAATCCGTTTACGATTTTTATCAAATACAGATTGTAATTTTTATTTCCTATAACTATCTGTATGCCTATTTGAATCTGTTTATCGGATGTGGGTATGTGCATCAATTCCATTTACATCCATATGAAAAATGCTCTAGCCTATATTTGGTTAGAAAGAAAGGGATTTGACTTGTTTGTCTAATGAATTCTCATATTTAGATTGGATTTGAGTAAACAAGCATGTAATCTGACTTAGATTCTAATGTGTTACAAGATAAAATAGACTGATATTTTTTCTTCCTCACAAGATTCAAGATGGCGATTTTTAATTTTGGGGATGAAAGTTTTATAAGAAAGCTAAGCTCCTTGGGAGCTTCTTTTTTCTTTCTCATGGAAATCGAACCAGCAATCTTCAATTTTGAAGATGCAAGTTCAGCAAGGCCATGTGTTTTGATTTAATTGACATAGTATTTGGACGCTATTATTGATTGATCTACCAAGAGGTTTTGCTGAGTTGATATTAATTTTCTCTGTCTCTACCCTTTTAGGTGGCTTTCAAAAAAGGAAAATGAAAAAAAATTACTGTTGATTGCCCTTTCTGAGCTGCATCAACACATTTTAAATTTTTAAGAGCCAAGTACTGTCCTATCAAGTCAATCTCAGTGAGAACAACTTTTTAAAAGCAGCATATACCGCCCTTTGCATCCATCACTATAGATGCAGTAGTTGCCCTTTCCAAAGCATCACAAGTCATAGCCAGAGATCAATTTTGCTTTTGATTACTCAAATAAAAGATTGCAAGAAAACCTCCTCTACTTTTGGCCGAATATCATGAAATCACCAAAAGATTGAAATACTTGCACTGTTGCCGCAATGACCCTGGATATCTCAGTTGATGAAATTCGAATGAATTTCATCTTAATATCGTTGATTTTTTTTCTCCAAAATGCCCTTGAGCATATCTACCATTTTCTCTTATTGTTATACCAATTGGATGCATCAGTATCCGAGCAAGACAATATTCTGGGAATTAAAAATTAATTTTTATAACGGCAGGGTAAGTTTTTCAAGCTCGGGAGTTTCTTGTTTTGGAGAAAACCGAGACGGTTTCCTGCAAGTTAGGTTCTTATTTGGACATAGTGTTAGGATAACTGTAATTTATTTTCAAATGAAGGCAGAGAGTATGCAAACTATGATTTGCAAGACTCAAACTCTAAAAATGGAGCTTCGTAAACTTTGGTCAGATTGGAATTGAAATAATTGCAGTTATTTTAAGTTTTGGACCGAGATAACTATAGTTATCTCAATTTCAAAATGGTTCGAAACATATTTTGGTTAGCATTTTGGAGTTTAGCTTTTTAAACTTTATGAAACTCCAGTTTACTCAACTAAGCTGTGTTCCCAAACAGTACTTAACCTTAAACCTTTAATTACAAAATTACAAACCATGCGCTTGACAGCAAATAAAAAAAGGCCACCATGTAATTGTCATATAATCAAGAGATATTGATGAAAATAGCCCCATTTCCGCCTTTTTCTTGCTATATATTTTGGCTCCGTTTTATAAGCTCGAGAAAGAACTCTCTCTCTAGCAGCAGCCTTCGATTAAGAATAAAATCCCTTTCCTTTCTCTCTCTCTCGATTCCCGAACCCTAACCCTAAAAACCCTAGCTTTCTCATGGCGAATCCTCCAACGGATGGAATGAACGACGACTTCTTCGATCAAATATTCTCCATGCCCGCCTCTTTCGCCGCCGCCAGCGACGCCGGAGCCCTAAGCTACGGCGATTCCTCCGCCACCGGTGGCCCTTCGATGTTCTCTCTAGGGCTGAGCTTGGACCAGCAGCAGGGGCAGCCAAAGGACAAGCGTATTCGCGATGATGATCACCACTCTGAAGTGAGCAAAGTCCCTTTTGCAAATTCGAAAAAATAAATTACATCCTTTTCATTTCATTTTCCCCTTTGGTAAAAAATGCTAACGTTGGTGGTGTTATAGGAGAGAGAGCATCCAGTGCAATTGGCAAGCTTGTTTCCGCCGTATGGACACACCCAAGTTCATCAAATCAGGCCAAATCCCCCTCCTCAAGTACGTTGATTTTACTCATTAGTTGTTTTAAGAGTGGTTTTGTTGATGTTTTAAATGTTATGGAATTGATTATTTATATTCTTTGATTTAGGTTCTTCATGGGCAATCAATACAAGGCACAATGGCTGCGGCCCCACAACCTCCGGCTCCAAGGCCGAGGGTCCGAGCAAGGAGAGGCCAAGCCACCGATCCTCATAGCATCGCCGAACGAGTAATTTTCACCATTTTAACCCTCGGTTTCTTGTATAATTACTATTTACTTTTCTTTTTTATAAATTGAGAATTGCACATTACATCCGCAATCTATAGTTGTTTGTGACCCCGGAGATTGGTTTCAAGCTGGACTGAAATAACAGTTATAACCCCCATACCGACATATTATTAGGGAGGTGTTAAGTGTTGTTGAATGGGGCATAGATGAAGGATGTTATATAAGTTCTTTATCTTTTTGTCACTTTACATGCAGAGAGGTCATTATTAAAATATCAAGATGCAAACTTGACAGTTGTCTTTTTCATGTGGGTTGTGCAGCTTCGGAGAGAAAGAATAGCAGAAAGGATTAGAGCTTTGCAGGAATTGGTGCCCAGCACCAACAAGGTAATTAAATATGTCAGCAATGTTCCTATTATATCTACAAATCTCGCTACTCTCTAAATGCTTGCTAGGTTTTTCCAGTTATTTAGACAAATCAAATTTCTAAAATAGCTTGGAGGAAAGCAACATAATGATTAGTGAGTTGTCGGAGTTTACCAAGACCAACTATTTGTGCTCAAACTTCTTGAAGCATTCATCAGGTGTTTTTGTCTAGTCAATTGAGCTCTTTAGTAATAACTTGATTTTCTAAGCAAGGGCTTCATTTTGAACTCAATATATGGAACTGTGCGACAAGATGCCTTTGGTTTCTTTAGTAATATATCTTATATCTAGTCTTTTCATACTTTAAAGCAGTGAAACACTTCAACAATAAAAGTGCATATTTCTTCATTTCAATGAATTCAATCACCTCCCAGCGTATTTTTCCGTGTTCTGTACATACGCGCGTAGTTCGCATGAGTACTCAGATATTAGGTAGCATGTCACACAATTTTGTTCTTACTTATCTTCTCTTTTGAATAAAGAAGATTAGACTGCTAGTTAAATGAGTTATCTTTATTTGAATATTCTCTCCTTTTCTCTTTCCACACAAAGTTAAGAATATTATTTTCTACCAAGATTTGATCACAAGCAATCTTGAAACCTGCTTTTCATTCATGCTAATGATAATAGCATAAATCTCTGCTAGTTGTGTCAATGGCTTCCATTTTCTTGTTGCAGACGGATAGAGCAGCAATGCTTGATGAAATTGTAGATTATGTGAAATTCTTGAGGCTTCAAGTCAAGGTATGGCCATTCAAATCATACATACATCATGAAGAAAAACGCATCATTATCAGAACTATAATGCAAGTAAAAGTTACTGTAGGTAGCAACAGCTGTCATAAGTTTTAAATCAAAAGTAAATGTTGTTGAGTTTCATGTAAAACTTTTCTTGTCTTCCAACCTTCTTGCAATGCTGAATGCTTGTGCAATCTATGAAGCATAGATACTTGTAATCGCCTTCCGTATCATCCCCAATCGCGTTTCGGAGTCAGAAACGCTCGGACGTGTCCCTGAGTCGCGACTCGGCCATTTCCCATTATTTTTAATCGAAAAAAGGCAGGAAATGCTCCGATTCGCATCCCCATCGGCGTTTCGGATCGGGTGAAGTTTCAATTGCAGCCGGGGCGGCCCAATATCCAATAAGCAATTCACTTACCACAAAAAATCTCCTAATTTTTAGGGCATCGAATGAGGCTTCAGCTTTCGGTCTCCTCCAGATTGAAGTCGAAGCTCGTAGCCACCGCCTCCTCCAAGATAGAAGTCTATCCTTGAAGCCGTCGCCTCTAAGATCGAAGTCGAAGATCGAAGCCTCCCCCAAGATCGAAGCTTGAAGCCTCCTCCAAGATCAAATCCTCGTCGTTGAAGCCGCCTCCAAGATCGGAGCTTGAAGCTCGAAGCCTTCCTCTAAGATCGAAGCTCGAAGCTTCCTCATGCAAGATCGAAGCCTCGTCATGGACGCCTCTGGACTCGTCTGGACTCGAATTCTAGCCTCGATCTCTCCTCCAAGATCGAAGCTTTCGTGTTCTCTCTCTCGTAGACTCTCTCACACTCAGACAACACACAATACAATAAAAAGCCCCCCTCGTATTATTTCACTGGGGAAAAATAACCCCATTCGCAGTTCACACACACAATTAGAAATAATTATCCAAATAGGCAAATACAACACCTCTTACCAAATATTATACATCTTTAATTATTTGTTTATATCACAAATAGTTTGAATGCCAATTATATTTATCCATTGTTGCATCATAGTTTTGTGTTGTGCCAAATGCTTAATAAAACATTACTATTGTATTTTCATTTATTTAAATTATTCAATATTCATTGTTTGAATGGCAATTATATTTGTCTATTATAAATGTGCATTTTTGTTATCATTAATGGTTACTTATTATTTATAATAATAAATATTGCTTTGTTGTTAAAATTATGTTGATTTTGTATTAGAATGGTTTCAAGTTGCGGTGCTACTAGTGCATCAAGTGATGATAAGGCTCTTTGGAAATATGTGAAGAGAAAACAAAGCGGACAAAGGAGGTGGAAGTGTAGGTTAGAAATGCAATTTTTATAGTAAGCCTTACACAAGTTCATACACTAGCGTGAAAAGTCATCTCTTGAAGATAAAAAGTACCGGAATTGGAGCATGTATCAAAATTCCGGTCGGCATATACAAGGATATGCTAAAGTAAGATAGAGAAGCACAAGAGTTGATTGAACAAAAACTTCCGAAGTTTATACCGGTGCCATTTAGTAGTTCAAGTGAATTAGAAGCGATGCGAGTGTTGGTGATAAGTGAAGAAGAAATGATAGTGGAAGTTGAAGTAGGAGCGAGAGCAATCCTATTTCAAATGCCTTTAACAAAGAGAAGATGGCGCATTTGGATGCGTTGATTGCTAAGGCATTTTATCTGGCTGGATTTCCATTTAACCTAGCAAGAAATCCGTATTGGATAGAATCTTATATATTCACCGCTAGTCATAATCTTGTCGGTTATGTATCCCGGGCTATAATTCGTTGAGAACCATCCTTTTGCTAAAAAAGAAGATGAATATTGAAAGGAGGTTGGAGCTTATCCGAGCTATGTGGCTTGATAAGGATGTTAGCATTGCGAGCGATAGATGGAGTGATTCCCAAAGAAGGCCACCCATCAACTTCATGGCGATAACGGATGGAAAAATGATGTTTCTTAAGAGGGTTAATTGCGAAGGTCAAACGAAGTACAAATATTTCATGGCCTCTTTGGTCAAAGAAGCAATTAATGAAATTGAGCATGAAAATGTGGTTTAAGTTATCACCGATAATGCCACAAATTGCAAAGGGGCGGGCCAACTCATTGAAAGTGAGTTTCCATCAATCTTTTGGATTCCTTGTATGGTGCATACCCTTAATCTAGCTTTGAAAAATATATGTGCCGCTAAGCATTCGGAAAACAATATGGTCACATATAAAAGACTGCTCATGAATCACTGACATAGACTGGGATGTCATGTTCTTCAAGAATTTTATAATGAATCATTCTATGAGATAGGCGATGTTTAACGAGTTTGTGAGCTTGAAATTGCTATCGGTTGCCGAAACTCGTATTGTATCGATGATAATAATGTTGAAACAGTTCAAACTTATAAAGGGTAGTCTTCAAACAATGGTCATTAGTGATTGTTAGAGTGTAGAGTATTTAAAGTTGAGAGAGTGATGAGCTTTTTATAGATACACATGAGCCTTTGACATAAGTGAGTTCCAACAATAAAACTCAAGTTTTGTTGAGTTTTGACCTATCTTATACTTTATACCTATGTGTTTCTTTTGTTGTTTCTAATTTGGGACTATTTTTAAAGTCCTATCATTTGATTTACTTTCAACACTCCCTCTCACGTGCAAACATCACTTTTTCTTGGTGTGATTGTCATGTGGAAAGTACGAGTAGAGTTACGTGTAACCATCACTTTTTATTGGTGTGGTTGTCACGTGTAAAGTACTAGAAGAGTTATGTGCAACCATCATTTTTTCTTGGTGTGGTTGTCATGTGAAGGATCGATCCATTTGCTTTGATACCATGTAAGAGAGTTTAAAGTTGAGGGACTGATGAGCTTTTTATAGGCACACATGGGCATTTGATATAAGTGGGTTCTAAGAATAAGATTCACGCCTTGTTAAGGTTTGTCTCATTTTATATCTTATACCCATGTGTTTCTTTTGTTGTTTTCAATGTGCGACCATCTTTAAAGTCCATTCATTTGGTTTTTACTTTCAATAGTGATAAATGGAGTGTATATCGTGACAACGATATAGAGAAGGCTAGGCACGTGAAAGAGAGTGTTGGATGATAAGTTGTGGGTATCAATTGATTATATACTTTCATTCATGACTCCTATCGATATGATACGATTTTATGACACGGATAACTTTGTCTTTATTTAATATATGATTGTGGGATACGATGACTGAAAAAGTGAAGAAGGCTATCTATGCGTATGAGCGGAAAAGAGAAGATATATCCACTTTTTTTAGTGGTGTATACTATTCTTGTGGATCGTTGGAACAAGAATAATACCCCGCTTCATTGCTCGACTCATTATTTGAATCCAAGGTAAAAATCATAATATATCTTTATTAGTTATAAATTTATAATTTTCATATTTTCATATTATTGAATTTTGATCACTTTATTTTTATTCATTCTACAAGATACTATAGTAACAATGGCTCGGAGATACTATAGTAACAATGGCTCGGCGAGGATTTAAATCGAATTTCCCCTCAGAAGGATCCAGAAGTCGGTCAAGAGGGCTAAATGTTTGAAAAATGCTTTCTAACCTTGATGGATCGTAATAAGGTGGCTAAAGTGTATGCGGAATTCATTGACAAGTCAGAGGATTTTAACGATTATGATTCAATTCAAAATTGTTACTTTTTGGATCCAAAGAGTTGGTAGATTAATCATAGTTCGTCGGTCCCTTTGCTTCAAATCTTAGCCAACCCTCGTCGTCTTCATGTGTGGATAGAAATTGGAGTTCTTACTCCTTTACTCATTCAATAAGAAGGAACCAAATGGCACCACAACGTACCGAAACTTTGATAAATATCCATAGCAATTTTCAGATTCTAGAAGAGGAGAAATACCATAAAAGGGAGTCTAAGCTATGGGATATTGCAGGCGATCGATTTGAGTCATTTGAGGATGTAGGTATACTTGGGATCGCTAACCTCTCGCTTGATGAGCTGGGGTTGTAGGTCTCCGTTATGAAAGAGGATGGTGGGGTTGATGTTGATGCGATGGAAAATTAGAACTTAATTGGTTGATGAATAAAGTGTTTGAAGTGTATCCATTTTGGGGCTTTTTTGTGGTTTTAGATTTCTATATGTAAATATGTGATGAAGTTAAATTATTGATGTATGGTGTTTAATGACTTGTTTTTTAAGTTCTTATGGTATATGATATATGAATGTTATCTATATTTGAGAGTTCTATTTTTATATAGTTTAATGGTATTTTTTGTTATATGTGTATATTAAGCACTCCAAGAATTGAACTCGGACCTCTCGCGCTCAAGGTTCGAGAACTCGGTTTCGGTCTTTCGAATATTGACATGTTTCGGTTGGTATCGTTAGTTTCGTTTTGGGTATATATATATATATATATGTTTATATTAGGTATAATATTATCAAGACCCATAGGTCAATATACCCAAACTATAATAAATATTCTAACAAGCATAAACATTTTCTATACAATCCAATAATTAAATTCTGATTTTGGACAGCCAAAGGCCCAACTACTAAGCCTAAAAGCCCAACAGCCCTCACAGTCCCAGCATATATAACAAGTCTTTCTAAAGAAACCCTAATTCCTATCAACCTAAGCCGCCGCCTCTCCCAACTTCAGCTCGAGACCTAGAGAATTTGCTTGAGATCTGCTCGTCCAAGTCAAATTTACTGCTATTTGCCTAATGGATTTGCTTAGACTCTCCTTCGGATCACCTCTCATCTTCAATACCATGACTTGATCTTTGTCTAAGATTAGTTTCGCTGCAAAGTTCATATTTTCTTTAGATAATCCAAAGTTTTCTCTACAATTTTTCATGAGATTTTGCCTTGAACAAGGGGTATGAGTGGGTATCGGTCGAGACCGAGATTTAGGGTCTGTTTCAGATCGGTCTATGAGACCGATCCGAAACGTTCGAAACTTTTATGTTTTGAACGATACCTCGAACCTTGCTCGCACTTAAAGCCGAAACGTCTGAAACTTTTATGTTTTAGCCGATACCTCGAACCTTGCTCGCACTTAAAGCGAGTATCATACCATTTAGACCAAATGCCTTTCTTATTATTTGATAGTTATTACACATGTGTATATATTAATTGGTATTTATATTTAAATAATAAAAAATTCGAAAAAACGTTCTCCGTGTCCTAGGTTTTTTGAAAATCGCGAATCGTGTCCGTATCGTATCCCGTCCCCATCCCCATGCTACATAGTGTGCAGTTACAAATACCACACTAGAATAATCATTCATACTCAGGTTCTGCCTAAAGAATCCATGAAAAAGTTCTAATTCCATTTAGTATAAAGAGAATATTCATTGGCCTTGTACCTTTGGTTAATTAGTTCTCTCTTTGAGGAAAATCCTGTCGTGCGGGTTGCATTAGCTCTTCCTTGTAACAGCCATAAACAAATTAACTAGTAACTTAGGTTCAAGTTCCTGCATGAGGTAATGAATTGAAGTGGCATGACCTTTTGCTATACATTGCACACTATATTAAACATAAAAGCCTAGCTCAAGGTTGCTGATATATATATATATATATATATATATATATATATATATATATATATATATATATATATATATCAGAAGCTTCTATAACCACAATAGTTAGATTTTCCAGCCCACGATGGGTGTTCCTGAGTGAATCTAACCATGGCATCCTATTTCATATTGTTTCTTTTTGTAATGTCAATTTGTTTCATTCATTTCTCTTTTTGGTTCATCATGCATGCAAGTATTAATTCACTTCATAAATGGCAGGTTCTAAGTATGAGCAGACTGGGTGGCGCTGGTGCTGTTGCCCAGCTGGTAGCGGATATCCCTCTGTCATCAGTTGAGGTAATATATTAAATTTTGATCAATTATCAATAGACTGCATCTAGTTTGAAATTTATTGTACTTTCTTATTTCTCTGATTTATATTACATTCCATGTTTATGAGGCTACCGGCATTTTGGTGCTTATGCTACTGATAAAGCGCTGCAAATTGGAGGCTCAACTGTTTTTTTTATACCCCTCTTTTTCTAAATCTGTACCTCGCTCCTATTTCAATAGGATTTTCAAATGTTTTTCTTAAATACCAAATATCCTTCAGTAAGAGCATTAGGTATGCAATATTAGTGATTAAGTGGCAGGATTAATGACAGAAGGAGAAGAGTATTTTGGAAAATTAAGAAAGGTTTTGGTGGAAAAACAAACGGATGTATATTAGGGCATATGTGCAACTTTTCAAAAAGGAGAATGGTATTATGCTATGTGGCAAAAAGAGTTTATTTGTAATGAGTGTTTTCTTGTTACCACCACCACCCCAACCACCACCACTACTACTCAGACCTGTGGTGTGTATGAAACCATTTGTGTTGATAATGCATTGAGTTTAAGCAATCAGTGCATGTACATAATTTTTTTCTTCTAAATTTTGACAATATGTTTGAATGACATCTAAAGGGGTTTGATATCAGAAAAAATAAAATAGGAAAATCCGAAGGGGTTGGTGATCAAATTGATTTGAGTATTTTAACAGAAAGAACCATCTGATTCTCAAACCCCACCCCACCTAATTTTATACCCAGTGATTCATTAAGCATGAGTCAAAGTTGCATGACAAGCATCTTTCTTTTGATTAAATTTGGTATCTGAATTCTAAACTAGGTTATCTAGTAGATCCTCTATTCTGTGGGTGGGCACCTTTTATGCAATCATTCAGGATCTTTATTTCTTCTAAATTATTGAATTGCTAGTCAACCAATCACTTACCATTTCTTAATTCCCTTGTATATTTAATTTCTTCATGCTTCTTTCCTTTTGTATAGCATGCTTTGTATGAAGATCATTTCTTTGAGTGTGTTGCTTATGTAAGATCCATTTACATATTATGGAAAATGCATCCAAAAATAAATGGAAATTTGTGTACTATATGTTAGATATGATGAAAATACGATAAACTTTTGTTTAGAGATTCTTTTAGTTAGAGTAGTATACATTATAAAAGATTTTTCGTAGTGATTAGGGAAAAAGAAAATATTTGAGCAGTTCCTAATAATTTTTTCTTAAATGCTAGCGGGTATGTCAGGCTGAAAATCAAATTGAAGTTTTGGTTTGGGACACCTTCCTTTTGAGTTAAAATAGCGTGTGCGCGCGCGCACGTCTGCGATCGTACTGTAGTGTAATAACTTTGCCCCTTTATTTTCTGGGTTCCAAAACTGTAGCTTAAACCAAGTAGATTTGATTGCAGTTCCTGTAGTATGTTAGGAACAACAGCTGCATGAGAAATCAAACATCTGTCTTTAGATTTTGGTGCAATTAAACTTACACAGGTTTCCAATTATGTGAAACATTGTCTCATCTTATATACAATTTCTTTAGGGAGATTCAAGTGAAGGCAAGACCTCACATCAAGTGTGGGAGAAATGGTCAACCGATGGCACGGAACGGCAAGTAGCGAAACTCATGGAAGAAGACATCGGGGCGGCGATGCAATTGCTCCAATCGAAAGCCCTTTGCATCATGCCAATCTCTCTTGCCGCTGCAATCTACCACACACATCCCCAGGCCGAATCCTCATTGGTCAAGCCGGAACCTGACACCCCTTCATAGAGAACAAATCTCCATATTTTGTCAAAGGTAGTGGTGATTTCCAAAGGGAAAAAACAGTAAGCAAAAGCAAAAAGAATCCTCCACTCGTATATTACTCAATGCATCAAACATTTTAGTTCACTAACTTATGATCATAGTGGTAGTGGGGAACACTTTTTTTTCCTTGGGTAGTGGGATGTGGGGCCAAGTGAAAGGCATGGATGTGTATAGATTTATCTAATGTACCGTCTTCTTTTGATAGAGATGGAAAGAAAGCTCTCAAATGGGTGGTGGTGATGGTGATTATGATAATGATGATATGATGTGACAGTGGTGGTGGTGGTGATATTGGAAGGTTGAGTCAAGAAAGGGAGGATCATCCACAATGCTTGCTTGTTAGTGGGTGGAGATTGTGTTTCTTTTCTTAACCAAGCTGCTGCTGCTTTTTTGCCTGTTTCATATCATTATAGAGACGAGGACTCGAGGAAAATGTGCATGCCTTTCTCTTATTAGCTTTCAATTGTTAATTTTTTGCCCGGCCAAAGGCAAGGACATAAAGCCCTAATTTTATATATGAAAAAGAAAAAAGTTACAGAATAAAAAGATAAATGAACAAGATCAACATTATCATAAAATAATAGTTCAAGATTGAACTTTTAAGAAGTGTATTCCAATTGCGAGCAATTGATTCGCCATTTAGATTCGTGACATCAAAAAACTTGGCTATATTTATGGAAGTATCAGAAATGATATCACAAATGATATCACGAAGAATGTTCTTCTTACAACTTGGCTATTCTTATGGAAGTATAGGAAATGACAACACAAAGAATAATTTTCTTAATCCTACAACGGGTTTTAAAAATTCGGTTGTTTCGTTCTTATTCCAAACAACGTTTGTAACTACCGCTCGTAGAATCGCTTCAATCCGCGTTTTAGTTGAGCTTTTAGTTTGAATGATATCCATCAAGCCAAGAAGAGTAATGGGATGATAAAGAAACCCATGATGAGCCAGTGACACATGAATCATCCAATTAGAGAATTGGTACTCAAAAAATAAATGGTTGTGGTTCTTGGGCTCAAGGTCGCAAAAAGTGCATTGTCCGATACCTCTCGCTTAAAGCAAATCAAGAGATTTTAGTTTCTTAAGAAATAGATTTTTGGGTTATTTTTGTGAAGCCAAACAAATTTACTCAAGGGTATAAACCAAAGAAGGTTGAGTTAATAATAATGATTTCGCCGATTTTGTAGTAAAAATGCCCAAATTATAAACCAAAGAATGTGGAGGTAATAATGATGATTTCGCTGATTTTGTAGTAAAAATGCCCGAAGTAGAAGGTTTCCATACTTAGGTATCTAGATCTATCAATATTAACAGACTGAATCAAATTACATGCCTTTGGTATATATGACGAAGTAAAACGAGGTATTGACCACTCACCATTCTGAATAAAAACCAAAACCGTAGCATTAAGCGGGACCCCAATATCATAAGCTAACCGCTCTCCAAAACCATCTAAAAGCGATTTTTCCTTGATCCAAGGGTCAAGAAAAAGATAAGTCGAGACACCATTATGGATCCGGTACTCGACTTTTTCTTTACACAAATCTCTCGTATGAAGAATACTTCTCATGAACGGAGAATTCCAAGATGACGCGGTCGTCCAAATGATGCAATAAATACCGAATGAGTCCAAATAGCCTAAAGACCTTGTTTATGATAAAGTTTCCAACAAAGCTTAAGTCGAAATGTAACATTACAATCATAAGGACTAAAAATACCCAAACCACTTTTGTCTTTTGGCTTACAATTATCCGTCCCCTTGATGGAAGAAAGCTTCGAATTGCCCCAAAAAATTTCATTACAATTAGCTTCAACTTTCTTAAGAACTCTTTTTGGAAAATTGAAATCTTGCGACCAATAGATTTGATAAGCAAGAAGAGTCGATCGAAAAAACTCAAAATGACCCGCAATAAAAAGAAACTTGAATTTCCATCCACTAAGCCTTGACATCAATTTATCAATTACCTTGCTGTTATTTGAAAGATGGTTTTGGTGGGCCATGTATATTCCAATTGGGATGTGTGAACGTTGTGACCAGCGTGTGCATTTTGTGTTCCTCAGCAGCGACCATGATTGAAAATGATAGCGAGAAAAACGGGTTTGTGTCAGGTTTATTTCCTGATCCGTATCTCACTCGAGTTTCAAAGGTTTGAATTTTGATAGTCGCAGGTCGCAATTTGATATCTCCTTGGATATGGAGCTTAATGATTAAAATAAATCTTGTAAACCTTCAGTGTGAGTCTGTTTTAGGGGTGAAAAGATTAGAGAGAGAGAATATATGAATAGAAAAGATTTGGAAAACAGACTCTTGTCATCTCATGATTCACTAAATCTACATACATTACTTCCTATAAAGAACTGGGAGTGATCTATTGCAAACCGGTCCGTACTTTTTAAAACCGGAATTCTTATTTCATACTATATTTGAACGATCGGCACCGTTCATGTTGTTTTTCATACATCCAAATTTACGTGTATGAAAAATCAAAAGATTTCAAACTCTCTAATTCATGCATCGGATGACATATATGTTGCATTACCGATAGACGTTCATTTTTGTACCCATTCGATGCACGTGCTAGAAATCTTCAAATCCTTCGGTTTTTCACTCACATAGTTTTGGAGGTAGTACGATCAATCTGAACTGTTCAGATCATTCAAATAAGTCATGGATCAAGAGTTCCCTTTTTTTAAAAAAACGTGAACCGGTTTGCAATGGAGCATTCTCCTAGGAGAATTTGTGTGTCCGTGCACATGAAAGATTAAAAAATTAATAATAATCAAGTAAATATATATAAATTTGTGTATAGCCCCGAAGCACATGGAGGCAGTAAGTGGTCGAGAGGATTTGTCACTCCCGGTATAGGGAGTCGATATCGCACTGTACATGATATGACTATAACCAGAAATCTCTAGCCAGGGTGGTTGAGATAAACTGATAAGTGTTATCCGTTATATCTCGGATGGTTATGGGTTCGATATCTGCATGACTTATTGGGTTATTGAGGGTCTGGCAATTTCCACCCCCAGACCCGGTATGCGATACTCTTTGACAAAGAGTCTGGATTGTATGGTAATTGTCATTGATAGGCTTTGTTGGGTTCAGATGAGTTTGCTCGTCAACCCACCTCTTGATCAATACTTGGATAGCTGTTACGTGCAGGTAGTATCGCCGAAGAGCATGTGGGTTTACCCGTGAGAGGATTGATCTGAAAGTATTTCAGATTCAATCGGATATGATCCTATTTAACATACAGCCAGGGTATTATCAGGTCTTTAGAGTCCCATAACGAAAATGCCTGCTCAGACGAAATGATGATGTGGCGTACGTATGTGATGCGTGCGGGAGTTCGATTAAACATATGTATATTAATCAGATGTTTGATAATACTAGCCGGTTTACTTATAAGCCGTATTATTAAGTCAAGTGTTGACTTAATATCTATATATGTGATATGGTTGCTAGTATTGTGTATATGACACACACCCCTCTACATACTCTCTCAAATTAGTATATGATACTATCGTATTATTATGTATATGATACACAATATGTGTATGTATTTGATACATATACTTTCTCTCTTTATATATATATATATATATATATATATATATATATATTGCATATATATGTGAAACATATACTCTCTCTCTCTCACATTTGTATGTATATGAAACATACAATGTATTTGTATATGATACAAATACCCTTTTATTTTTTGTGACATGTGAGGCATGTGAATGTTGGATATGTATGCCTTAGAGTCCATAATTGTGTGTGTGTAGTGGATACTTGGAAATATGTATGTACAGGACAATCTTGCTGTAAGTCCATGCTACCTCTCCCGGTACTTTCGGGAATGCGGAATTTGGTAAAAAACGATTTTTACGGAGGTGGTAACATGGACCTAAAACCCGGATCTTGGTTAAACATCTATCTAGCAACCTAACTACGAGTTTCTAGCTACTCGGTTAGGGGGTTATATCTTGCTTGTCTTGAACTCCTTCGTCTTCAAGCTCCGATGGTGGTCCGGAATGGCTTCTTCTCGTCGTCTCCGTACGCCGAAGATAGATCCACCTGAAAGCTCCAACCTTTAGCTCCTTCTTCATTCTTTGAAGAAACTAGTTCACTTGGTTTGCTAAACCTAGTGAACTAGAATGAGTAGAGAAGAATTAGAATGGGATTTTATCTATGGTTCTTGATTCTCAACTCATGAGACAAGAGAACCATAGATTAAAGAGAGGGAGCAAGAGCAAAAGGGTGAGAGCAAAAGGAGAGCTCAAGAACAAGAGAGAGAATGAGCAAGAAAGAATGAGGCTCTCTTTTGTCTTTCACCCTCTCATAATCCAAAGCAATCATAACTCATCATACTAACAAAAGTCTTATGTGATGGTTGAAGCAACCATAACCATATCATTTCATGCACTCATTTTACACAAATGAGCAAGCAAGTAAAAGTCTTTGCCATGAAATGATGGCTATGGTTATCATGATGGTCAACTAGTCAAGCCTAGTCAACCGGTCAACAAAGTCAACAAGTCAACAAAAGTCAACAAGTCAACAAAGTCAACAAAAGTCAACAACCATGTCACCATAATACTTAATTAATATAATAGTTAATCACATATCATATTCTCATTAGGGTTGATCAAAAGGTCAATAGTCAACGGTCAACTGTCAACAACCCTAATGAGAATCCACTGCCTCTGTCTCCCTGTCAACTGTGCATACACACCCGCATCCGCGTTCCGAGGAACACGAATGCAAACTGGATAAATCCAATCCCATAAGGTACACTAGGATCTGGCTTAAACCAAAGCCCGCTAGTGTAAACTGTCCGGACACTGTACGCGCACAAGTGCACGGATGTGACCGAACCCTGTCGCAAAACCATGCGACCTGTCGCAATACCATGCGACCTCTACTCTTTTGCCTAAAGGCGAAAAGCTTTCTGTGTGGGACTCTAAAGACTCGACACTACGCTGGCAGTGGGTTTAACCACAGACCGCAAGCGGCACTAGCTGTGCGTAACGGTCCCCAGGTAATGCCGACAAGAAGACCGACGAGGCGAAACCCATCTGAACTCCTACTGAGCCTGAGTGTGAAATTCTCCGTACAGTCCGGTCTGTTCGTCTGATACATCGCATGGCGGGCCTAGGGGGTGGTAAACGTCAGTCCCCCAATAGCGGTACAAGTCGTGCCGGAGCGAAGCCCAAAACACCCTGAGATAACACTGGAAACCTACCAGTATATCTCGTTTGCCCTGGCCAGGGACTACTCGTGTAATGGCTCTCCTAGACACAGCGCGATGTCAACCCCCAATACCGGGAGAGACGAATCCTGTCTAACCGTCACTGCCTCCAAGTGCTTCGGGACTGCACCCAACCACTACCTGTTTGCACGACTCCTTTGAGCCGTGGTAGGGTAGTGATCAAAGTACAGTGGGAACACACTCGAGGCGGAGTGACAGTGTCAAGTCAGCGGACTAAGCTGTACTCATGTCACCTGGGAACTGATAACTGACGATAGGTATAATACCAACTAGTCAGTTCCCGACGAGTCCAGTCCAGTGTACCCGTAACCTAACGAGCACCCGCATACTATCTCAAGTACGACGTACTGACGGCTGTGGGACAGACCGTCTCCCACACTGGGATGAGAAGCGCATGCGCTGGTCTACTCCGGAGTATCGATGCCCTGTCTCGATAGTCCTGCGACCAGGGACCTGCATAAGGATGTGCTTATAGATTACCCAGCCCCACTAGTGTGACGGCCATCACATCGCTGGTAATCAAGCAAAGATCCTAAGGGCTCCACTAATGTGTATAGGCGATATACAAAATATAAACACATGTACACATTGAAGTAGAAACAAACCAAGTAGCATACTACTATTTTGAGCAAGATTGTATATACAAGGTGAATATCCCAAGCATCCATTAAGTAATATACAAACTAGTATGATACAGTAATGGCCTCTAGGGCATATACACTAACAATCTCCCACTTGCACTAAGGCCATGTACTGGCGTATCGAAGACCTATCATCTCGATCAGCCGCTCGAACTGAGTCTGGGGCAGGGCCTTGGTGAATGGATCTGCAGTGTTATCTTCTGAAGCGACTCTCCGAACCTCGATCTCCTGGCGATCCACGATCTCCCTGATCAGGTGATACCGCCTCAAGATGTGCCTGGATCTCTGATGGGACCTGGGTTCCTTCGCTAAAGCTATAGCCCCGTTGTTGTCGCAATACAGAGGTATTGGATCAACAATGGACGGAACCACCTGAAGTTCTTTCAAGAACTTCCTCATCCAGACAGCTTCTTTTGCGGCATCGGATGCAGCGATGTATTCCGCTTCCATCGTCGAGTTTGCAACGGTTTCCTGTTTGGAACTCTTCCAACACACCGCCCCTCCATTGAGGGTAAAGACAAAACCCGACATGGAATTGGAATCATCCTTGTCACTCTGGAAGCTGGAGTCAGCAAAGGCCTCGATCTGGAGGTCTTTTCCGCCATACACCAAGAACATCTCCTTAGTCCTTTTCAGGTACTTGAGAATGTTCTTTACCGCTATCCAGTGTTTCTCCCCAGGGTTTGACTGATACCGGCTTACCACACTCAGTGCATAAGCTACATCCTGTCTGGTACACAACATCGCATACATTATAGAGCCTACCGCAGAAGCGTAGGGTATAATAGACATGCGATCCCTCTCCAAATCAGTCTTGGGAGACATCTCTTTAGAGAGGGTGATCCCGTGACAAGCCGGTAGGTTACCGCGCTTGGAATCTTCCATACTGAATCTCTTCAGTATGGTGTCGATGTACCTGGACTGAGAAAGTCCTAATATCCTCTTGGATCTGTCACGGTAGATCCGGATACCCAGAATGTATGAGGCATCACCCAGGTCTTTCATGGAGAACCTGTGTGACAAGAACCCCTTGACAGATTGTAGCATAGGAATGTCATTTCCTATTCAGAGAATGTCATCCACGTATAAAACGAGGAATACTACAGTTCTCGCTACAAATCTACTATAGATGCATGGTTCATCTGGATTTTTGATAAAGCCAAATTCTTTGACCGTCTCATCAAAGCAGATGTTCCAACTCCGCGACGCCTGCTTTAGTCCATAGATGGACTTAAGCAACTTGCACACCTTTCCGCTGCTCCCACTCTGAATGAAACCCTCTGGTTGGTCCATATAGACACACTCCTCTAAATTTCCATTTAGAAAAGCGGTCTTTACGTCCATTTGCCAGATCTCATAATCGTGGAAGGCAGCAATGGCAAGAAGGATCCGAATGGATTTCAGCATGGCTACTGGAGAAAAGGTTTCGTCATAGTCCAAGCCAGGTCTTTGACGGAAACCCTTTGGTACCAGCCTAGCTTTATAGGTCTCAACCTGCCCATCTACACCAATCTTCCTTTTGAAGATCCACTTGCATCCTACGGGTTTTACCCCGTCTGGAGCAATGTCCAACGTCCATACCTTGTTGGTGTACATGGACTCCATTTCGGTCCGCATTGCATTCAGCCATTTCACTGAGTCAACGCTCTGAACGGCCTGCTGGAAGCTAGTAGGCTCATCATAATTTATGATGCAATCCTCTCTATCCCCGTCTATGAGAAAACCGTAGTATCTCTCGGGCGGATGAGTCTGCCTACTACTCCTGCGGAGCGGCGTAGGAATGTCTTGTTCTGTTGAACCCTCTGGTTCCACTAAGCTTTCAGTAACAGTCTGTGGTTCTGGAACTTCTTCCAGTTCTATTGTGCTCCCACTTATCTGGGTTTCCAAAAACTCAGTTTCCAAGAAGCGGGCATGCTGAGAAACAAAAACCTTTTGTTCCTCAGCGGAATAGAAAAGATACCCCCTGGAGTTCCTTGGGTATCCCACAAACTTACACTGTACTGAACGTGCCTCAAGCTTGTCCGCATGCTGCTTTTTTACAAAAGCTGGACATCCCCATACCTTAAGATACTTAAGACAGGGTTTCTTCCCAGTCCACATCTCATATGGGGTGGTAGGCACAGTCTTGGTGGGAGCCTTGTTCAAGAGATATGCAGCTGCTTCTAGTGCATATCCCCAGAATGATCGCGGTAACTCAGCGTTACTCATCATGGACCGAACCATATCCAATAGGGTTCGGTTCCGTCTCTCCGATACACCGTTATGTTGCGGAGTGTATGGAGGAGTAAGCTGAGAGAGAATACCATTCTCTTTTAAGTAATTCAGGAATTCGGCACTTAAGTATTCTCCACCTCGATCCGATCTTAGAATCTTAATACTTTTACCGGTCTGTTTCTCTACTTCATTCTTATACTCCTGGAATTTTCCAAAGGCCTCGGACTTATGTTTCATTAAGAAGACATAACCGTACCTTGAGAAGTCATCCGTAAAAGTAATGAAGTAAGAATATCCGCTTCGCGCATGTGTAGACATTTGACCGCACACGTCACTGTGTACGAGTCCCAAGAGCTCGCTCGCTCTTACTCCATGTCCAGTAAACGGAGTCTTTGTCATCTTTCCTTTGAGACAAGATTGACAAGTGGCATACGATTGATATTCGAACGCATTCAAATACCCTTCTGTATGTAACTTCGTCAACCTTCTCTCATTGATGTGACCCAGTCTACAATGCCACAAGAAAGTCTGATTCATTTCCGGAGACTTTCTTTTGTGTGTATTCTGGACATTGAAAATCTGTGGTTGGTTTAATACGTATATACCATTACTCAATGTACCTGACCCAATCAAAACTTGATTAAGGTGAATGTTTACAACATTACTTACAAACGCAAATTCATAACCTTCTTTAGAAACTAAAGATACAGAAATGATATTACAAGTTGCGTTGGGTACAAAAAAGCAATTACGCAAAACCAAAACATGTCCATCTGACATTCCCAGGTGATAGTCCCCCACGGCTTTAGCATCCATGCTAGCTCCGTTCGCAACTCTGAGGGTCATGTCACCTGCCTTCAAAACCCTACGGTTTCTCAACGCCTGCAAAGAATTACAGATATGAGATCCTGATCCGGTATCCAATACCCAGGAAGTAGAGTTTATTGAAAGACAGTTTTCAATAACATACACACCTGAAGCTGAAGCTGCAACCTGCTTCAATTCCTGTGTTCTGGCCTTCCAGGCCCTGCAATCATTCTTCCAGTGTCCTTTCTTATGACAATAGAAGCATTCTTCCTTATCCACAAGCTTCCCCGCTATCTTTGTTGCTTTACCTTTTCCCTTCGTATCCACTTTACTAACACCGCCCCTTGGTTTGGCGGGGGCCTTCTTCTTCTTTCCCTTGGCTTTCGCCTTGGACCTAGAAGAAGATGATCCTCCTACAAACAAAGTGGATGTATCCCTACCTTTCTGTAGGGTGCCCTCTGCGCTCCTCAGCATGTTGAGGAGCTCTGAAAGTTCAACCTCTTTTTCTTGTAAGTTGAAGTTCAGTATAAACTGGGCGTAAGTGGAAGGAAGGGACTGGAGAACTATATCCGTATATAGCTCACTCTCCAATGTGATCCCTAGGTCCGCGAGCTCCTCAATGTAGCCGATCATCTTTAGCACGTGCTCGGCTACTGATGATCCGACGGCCATTCTTGTCGAAAATAACTTTTTCGACGCTTCGTATCTTGCGATACGAGATTGCTCTCCATACAGTTCTTTTGTATGAAGCAATATGGATTCCATGTCCATATTCTCGTGCCTCCTCTGATGTTCGTTGTCCATCGAGGCAAGCAGGAGGCATTTGGCCTTCGCGCTATCAATCTCCCAAGTCTTGCGGATTTCCTTATCCGCGACGCTGGAAGTTGGACCAGGGACAGGGGGAGCTTTGGTGGTAAGAAGATACCCCAGCTTGTCGTAAGTGATTGCTATCTTGACATTCCTGAGCCAATCTTTGTAGTTTGGCCCTGTCAGTTTGTTTTTATCTAGGAGTAACTTAAGTCCAGTCATGTCGATTGGTCGCTGCAATTAGGAGAGAGAAGAAGAAACACTCAGCATGATGCTCTTGCAAGTTTAGAGTGGTTTTTAGTTTGTCTAAACAGGATGGCTCCCACTGTTTCTCGAATCCCTCCTCAAACCATAAAGGAAGAATTAGTCAGGATCAATCCCACCGTACAATACTTGCTTAACCGTTCAGCCAGGCCGGTGTCGGTACTTCGAGGGAGGTTTTCCAACGCTTTCGCGAAGTTCCTTAATTAAAGAACCTCTTTTCCCTGGGGGCGTAGCCCCGCTAATACCTTTCTAGGCACCTACTAGGTTTATAGCATTGATCGTTAAGTGAGAAATTTCTCGAGGAGTAGCATATACTCACAGTAGGATCGGGATCCAAATATCATCGCGTGACGAAACTGAAGGAATCCTACCAGAATCATCACACTCCAAATGGTATGCAAATCTAGCAAGTTTCAGTACTTATGAAACTCCCGATGTGGATTTTTGCCCCATGCTCTTATGACCTTGACTTTGGCCAACAAATCATAAGTCACATGTCAAGTTCTGCCCGTCGTTCTCCAGGTTAATTTGAATCCACCCGCACCTACCCTTGACTTTGGCCAACAAGGCAGTACGACTGTTCCAAACCAACGCATCTATCTATGCTGCACATGAATACCCAATAGCTACCAATCACTGTGCCTTGACTTTGGCCAACAAACACAGCTTGAATACTATTGACTATTCATGTGAAACGACGGAGGGCTACGGATGGTTTTGGCAAAACCGTGAACGTAGTGAACTTGATTTGGTCGATGGAACGAGATAGCTTTTAAAAGGAGTGGCTCAAGCTCCGCATTTAAAAGTTGTTTTGAAAAGAACCGAGTGGTTTTTCGAAAGTGTTCCAACGACTTTAACTTGGTTTATTATCTTGCCTTAGTTCTTTTAATGCGTGATATTCTTGCATTAGTTCTTTTAATGCGTCCCATCATTTAATCCTACCATTGCAGAAAACAACCAAAATATGACGTACGCTTATGCCATTCGCATTCGCCACGGGGCCCCGTCATTACCCGTTAGGTTACTTAACTAACGACAGAGCGGGGGCTGGGCTAGCGCGGCTGTAAAACATAAGCAACGCCTAAATAATATCATATATAGATATACTGCAATGATAAACATTTCAGATCACAGATGAATACATTGGATATACTAGGAATCTGTAATTCGCACGAGCCTGTAACGACAAACAGATTACACGGTCGCGGTGAATAGCCAAATACCCCACCCAAGACCCCTACGGGTGCGGCAAACTACCCGCCAAGTACCCGAAGCGTAGTAACCTCCCTCATCTCCATGAGTAGGCCACTCGACACTTCGGCATACCCGGTAGTTTGTGCACCCCCTCCATGGGTCTATCCTAGGAGCAAAAACAGTAAAAAGAAATTATACAATGACGGCTACAACCCCGACCCGGTTGTGCGACCATACAAATAATTATTACATCAATTTACAAATTTACATGAATTGAAAGAAAAGAAAACTCTCGTCTCACAACCTCCGGCTATTCACCCGCGACAATCCAACATATTCATATCCACATTCCAGCAACATTACAGATCACAGATTTTTATAACCCTCACTAATCGACATATAGCGATTAGTAGACGTTCAATACAAATATCACATTACAGAAAACCCGTTAGCTTAAGTCTTTTAGAAGTTCGATCAAAAATACGGATTTTCGGGACCCCAAAATAAAATTTTCGTTCTGGAAAATCTGGGCAGAAAATATATATTCCAAAAATCCCAAAATACCCCAAAGAGTAAACTGCAAAAAAGAAAACCCTTGACTGAGTCAACTCGGCCGCGTTTCCGCGGCGGGAGCGTGCTCCCGCCGCGGAAACGCGGCGCTTTGATCGAGTCAGGGGCCCAAATTTTTGCAGTTTCTTTAAAAAAGCCTGAGTCGATTTTAGGTGTATTTTAAAAAGGTTTTCCAGCACTTTTAAAATCGACAAAAAGTTGAAAATTCATGGGTTCGTTTTTGGGACTTTTTCTTTGATCGATCTTCTAGTTACTTGCTAACTTGTTAGATAGAGTTTAACTAGACTCTGATACCACTGTAAGTCCATGCTACCTCTCCCGGTACTTTCGGGAATGCGGAATTTGGTAAAAAACGATTTTACGGAGGTGGTAACATGGACCTAAAACCCGGATCTTGGTTAAACATCTATTTAGCAACCTAACTACGAGTTTCTAGCTACTCGGTTAGGGGGTTATACCTTGCTTGTCTTGAACTCCTTCGTCTTCAAGCTCCGATGGTGGTCCGGAATGGCTTCTTCTCGTCGTCTCCGTACGCCGAAGATAGATCCACCTGAAAGCTCCAACCTTTAGCTCCTTCTTCGTTCTTTGAAGAAACTAGTTCACTTGGTTTGCTAAACCTAGTGAACTAGAATGAGTAGAGAAGAATTAGAATGGGATTTTATCTATGGTTCTTGATTCTCAACTCATGAGACAAGAGAACCATAGATTAAAGAGAGGGAGCAAGAGCAAAAGGGTGAGAGCAAAAGGAGAGCTCAAGAACAAGAGAGAGAATGAGCAAGAAAGAATGAGGCTCTCTTTTGTCTTTCACCCTCTCATAATCCAAAGCAATCATAACTCATCATACTAACAAAAGTCTTATGTGATGGTTGAAGCAACCATAACCATATCATTTCATGCACTCATTTTACACAAATGAGCAAGCAAGTAAAAGTCTTTGCCATGAAATGATGGCTATGGTTATCATGATGGTCAACTAGTCAAGCCTAGTCAACCGGTCAACAAAGTCAACAAGTCAACAAAAGTCAACAAGTCAACAAAGTCAACAAAAGTCAACAACCATGTCACCATAATACTTAATTAATATAATAGTTAATCACATATCATATTCTCATTAGGGTTGATCAAAAGGTCAATAGTCAACGGTCAACTGTCAACAACCCTAATGAGAATCCACTGCCTCTGTCTCCCTGTCAACTGTGCATACACACCCGCATCCGCGTTCCGAGGAACACGAATGCAAACTGGATAAATCCAATCCCATAAGGTACACTAGGATCTGGCTTAAACCAAAGCCCGCTAGTGTAAACTGTCCGGACACTGTACGCGCACAAGTGCACGGATGTGACCGAACCCTGTCGCAAAACCATGCGACCTGTCGCAATACCATGCGACCTCTACTCTTTTGCCTAAAGGCGAAAAGCTTTCTGTGTGGGACTCTAAAGACTCGACACTATGCTGGCAGTGGGTTTAACCACAGACCGCAAGCGGCACTAGCTGTGCGTAACGGTCCCCAGGTAATGCCGACAAGAAGACCGACGAGGCGAAACCCATCTGAACTCCTACTGAGCCTGAGTGTGACATTCTCCGTACAGTCCGGTCTGTTCGTCTGATACATCGCATGGCGGGCCTAGGGGGCGGTAAACGTCAGTCCCCCAATAGCGGTACAAGTCGTGCCGGAGCGAAGCCCAAAACACCCTGAGATAACACTGGAAACCTACCAGTATATCTCGTTTGCCCTGGCCAGGGACTACTCGTGTAATGGCTCTCCTAGACACAGCGCGATGTCAACCCCCAATACCGGGAGAGACGAATCCTGTCTAACCGTCACTGCCTCCAAGTGCTTCGGGACTGCACCCAACCACTACCTGTTTGCACGACTCCTTTGAGCCGTGGTAGGGTAGTGATCAAAGTACAGTGGGAACACACTCGAGGCGGAGTGACAGTGTCAAGTCAGCGGACTAAGCTGTACTCATGTCACCTGGGAACTGATAACTGACGATAGGTATAATACCAACTAGTCAGTTCCCGACGAGTCCTGTCCAGTGTACCCGTAACCTAACGAGCACCCGCATACTATCTCAAGTACGACGTACTGACGGCTGTGGGACAGACCGTCTCCCACACTGGGATGAGAAGCGCATGCGCTGGTCTACTCCGGAGTATCGATGCCCTGTTTCGATAGTCCTGCGACCAGGGACCTGCATAAGGATGTGCTTATAGATTACCCAGCCCCACTAGTGTGACGGCCATCACATCGCTGGTAATCAAGCAAAGATCCTAAGGGCTCCACTAATGTGTATAGGCGATATACAAAATATAAACACATGTACACATTGAAGTAGAAACAAACCAAGTAGCATACTACTATTTTGATCAAGATTGTATATACAAGGTGAATATCCCAAGCATCCATTAAGTAATATACAAACTAGTATGATACAGTAATGGCCTCTAGGGCATATACACTAACACTTGCTCGATATGATAGTATGCTATTTGGTATGTTTTTATTTTAACATGTGTATATATTTTACTTGTTATTACGTATCCTTAATATATGTTGATAAAGTCTGTAGGATTTTTGCTTGACTACCAGCGTAATGATGGTAATCATACATGTGGGGGCTGAGTAGTCAATAAGCACATCCTTAAATGTCCCTAGTCTTGCGAGTATCGAGACCGGGCATTGATATTCCGGAGTAGATTGGTGTATACGTTTCTAGACCCCAACGAAGGGCGATGGTTGGTCCCACAGCCAATGGTCTTTGGCACCTAAAATCGTATACTGGTACTCACTGGGGGTGAGTACGCTGGACGGACTCAATGAGAACTTTTAGATGGTACTATACCTATCGTTAGATAACAGTTTTGTAATATTTCAGAAAAATAAAATATTATTTTTGGGAATTTTTATAATTAAATAATAAATATTATCAATATTTTAATAATGCGGTATAATTAAATACCGATAAAGTGAAAAATATTTGGAAAATTATAGGAATTACTGAAATGAGGGTGTTTTATGTGATTTATGCAAATTACAAATTTCTATAATTAATTATACACTATTTTAATGCTAAACGCAATTAAATATCACTAATCGCGCATTAAGCTTGAATTGTGCACATGACATGCACCATATCATATTTTAGCACTTGTTACATTTTTATCATGGCTTTCTCTTCATTTTCTATGCATGGGTTTGTTCTTAAATGAAAGAAAAGAGAGAGAAAAGAAAAGGAAAAAAAATGGGAATAAAGAAAAGAGGTATGGGCATGAGAGAGAAGAGAGGGTGAGGGGTCTTATGTTGACCTTGGTCTTTGTTTCCCACTTCATTTCTTTCATCATTTTCTCTCCCCTCCTTCCTTCCATGGCTGCTGCCCTCTCTCCTTCTCCCTTCTACCTCCTCACTTCATCATCAAAAACACATAAAAACCTCATCCCCACTTCATTAAAAACATGCACAAGCTTCCTACATGCACTTTGGACCAAGAAAGAATGGATTTTGAGCACTTGGGGCAACTCAAGAAAATTCTTGAGTTGCCAAATGAGGTATTCCCTTCACCAAAAGTGTAGTATTTCATCTCCTTTTGTATCTATCTAAGTTTAAAACCGATTTAGTGTAGTTTTGTGAACTTTGAAAATTCTAAGATGAGATTGTGAGGAATTCATGAATTGAGATGGCGTAATTGGTCTTTGGTGATGACCTTAAACTCCCTAGTGTCAAAAACCCAGACCAAACTGTAAGTCTACGGTAGCGCCCCGGCCGTCATTCTGACGCCAAACGCAGAACAAAAACTTTTATAACTAGCGCTATCGCATATTATAATCCGGATCTTGCCATTAACGCTAAACCAACAAACTGTAAAGAGGTAAAAAGGCTATACCGATCGATCTGAATCCTTCGGTCTTTAGCTATCATCCCACACTCCTCGCGGCAACTCCGATCTCCTGTCTCTTCGTCAAGGTGGCACCACGTCAACGGATCTTTAAACGGGCTCCTGCCTCTATACCGAGGCAACTCGGACATGAACTATGCTAACCGACATGTCCAAGATGAAGTAGAGAATGAGTAGAATACTTTGTCTCAAACACCTTAGGGTTCTCATCACATGAGAGGGTTAGGATGGAGGTTGAAGAAAATGCTTAGGATTGGAAATTATGAACTCAAGAAAACTATCAAGAGAGAAAGAACTCAAGCATAATCACTTGTAGTGATTTCTTTTGTGAGTAGATATATATGGTTTGTGTAAAGAAAATATCTCCCAAAAATATCTCCCCAAAACCCTAAAATATCTATACACAAAACAAAACACAATTAATTCTATCATGACTCACTTAGTGACTCATTAGCATGAGTCACTAATGAACATGCTAAAAGAAATGTTTCACCAAGAATGAGTCACTCTTTCCAAAATCAATAATCATTTAAACCAAAATGATTAATCCAAAAAGAAATGCATCTTCTAAAATATTCTCGTAACGGATTACGAGAATACCCCTCACCTGTATATACATACCTGTATCCGTATTCCGACAGAATACGAATACGAGAGACTAAAATATTCCGATTCAATATAATACTTAGATCTGGCTTAAACCAAAGCCCACCAGTATTATCTGTTCGAAATATGACACGTGCACAAGTGCACGTGCATTTTCGAACCCTGCCATAAAACCATACGGCCTCTACAACGTTTTGCCCGAACTTGGGAAACTATCTGTGGGGGACTCTAAAGACTTGTCTGTACCCTGGCAGTGGGTTTAACCACAAACACGTCAGCGGCACTAGCTGTGCGTAATGGCTTCCCATGTGCTGACCGAAAGGGAAACCGATGAGCGAACTCATCCTGGAACTCTACTGAGCCTATCAGTGACAATATACATACAGTCCGGTCCGTTCGTCTATGAGCATCGCATATCGGGCCTAGGGGACTGGTAACGTCAGACCCCCGATAGCGGTATAAGTCGTGTCGGAGAGTAGCCCTGAACACCCTGAGAAACTACTGGAATACTTACCAGTAATTCTCACCTGCCTTGGCCAAGAACTTGGTGTAATGGCTCTCCTAGAAACAGCGCGATCTCACCCCCAATACCGGGAGAGACGAATCCCCTGCCGATCCGCTCACTTGCCTCCATGTGGCTCGGGACTGTACCCAACTAAAACCTGTTTGCACGACTCCTTTGAGCTATGGTAGTGTAGTAATCAAAGCACAGTGGGAACTCACACGAGAAAAATGATGGCCTCAGGTCGATGAACTAATCTGTACACATGTCACCAGGGAACTGCTATCTGACGCTAGGTATAAATACCAACTAGCAGGTTCCCGGCGAGTCCTGTCCGGTGCACTCATAACCCAATGAGCACCTGTATACATCTTAGGTGATCCAACTGACACCAATGGCTTGTGAGACCGGCCATCGCCCCTCGTCGGAGTCTCGACTGTATACACTAGTCTACTCTAAAGTATCGATGCCTTGTCTCGAAACTCCCACGACTAGGGACCACAATTAAGGATGTGCTTATAGACTACCCAACTCTCACGTATATGATCGCCATCATACTGTTGGTAGTCAAGCAGGATCCTAAGGGCTCTATCAACGTGTAATAGTGATCATGTCACCTAAAGCTGTACACGACTGATAAAGGCAAACCAGATAGCATATTATCATCTCGAGTAAGACTGTCCTACCGGTATAGATCCTCCCTTAATAATTGCCATCACGTACCTGCGATCCAATAATTGATTTTGAGGGCACTATATCCAACAATCTCCCACCTGCACTTAAGGCTAATAATTGCGATGTCGCATACTCACAGCCCGTGTGATACCGAACACCCAACTCCTCTACTAATCAGTTTCACAAAGCTCGTTTGTAAAAACTCTTGTGTTCGAGAAATAGCCTCAGTGAGTGGATCCGTCCTGATGTATCTTTCTATGTCTCTCTTAATCTCAAGTTCGCGGAGAAAGTCATCTCCCGAATTGAGTAATACCCGTCTTAGAATATGTTTGGATATCTGATGGGACTTAGTTCATAAATGAACTCCAAATCCAAACTTCTTAGACTGTATCGATAATTAAACCTTATCAGTATCCTGCACCATGCCTCCCACAGTATCCTCTTGGACCACCTGTCCATAATACTGCCCCCTTCATCAGAGGGAAAACTATAACTCTGACAATCACTCTGTCATCCATGTCACCTTGGAAGCCTGGAATGATAACCGTCTCCTAAGAAGGCCGTCGTTATCAAATCCCAAGAACATCCACTTATGTTCTAAAACTGCTTCCGAATGTTTCTCCAGGACTGGATTAATATAAACTTATTGCATCTAGTGCAAAAACAATATCTGGTGTGGTACTTGACATCTCATGATCAACTCAATTGCCTAAGCAAGTGATATGTTAATCATGCACATCCCTCTCCCCTTTAGTCTGTAAGACAACTTTAGAGAGGGTGACTCCATCACCTGCAGGTACACCACCATGCCAGGAGTCATCTATTCTAAGTACCTTTAGAATACTGTCTAAGTACCCAGATTGGGAAACTACCCAAATCTAGATCTAAAACCATAGATCTAGTAACCAGAATGTCAGATATTATATCCATATCTTTTGTAGAGAAACAACTGTGTGACAATCACAGTATAACCGATCGTAGTATAGGAATTTTACTTCCTACTATGTGTATGTCATCCAAATACCAGGACATCACACTCTACTACCTTCATAACAGATCCATCCCTTATTCTGATGAAGTCAAACCCATGACTGTCACATCAAAATTAGATGATCTATCTCCGCTATATCTGCTCGAGTCTATAAATAGACATAAGCTACTTGTCCACTATGCTTCCGCTGCTCCCACTGACCACAACAACCCTTCGGCAGAATAATATATACGTGCACTTCTAAAGCTAGTTTAGAACGACGCTATACTTAACCTCCTGCCGGGTCTCTGTAGCACCTTGAAAAGTCGTTTTGGTGTTTTCCTGAAAATCGGTGAAAATTCGGTATTTTTCCGTAAACCGTCTTTTCGTTATTTTGCAGTTTAGGACTAATTATACCAAATTTGGATAGGTAATCTCTAGTTTTTAGTAGCTAATGAGTTACTTATTAATTTTTGGTCATTTAAAAAATTTTCCCTATTTTTCAATTTTTTAATATTATTTTAAGCCGGTAAGAAAATACATTAAATTAGCGATAAATACAAATTTCTTTGGGATAATTTTAATCTTTAAAATCATGTTAATTAAAATCTAGTTGTAACATAATTTTTTAGTATTTTATTTTAAGTTTTAACTAATTTTTATTATGGAAAACGAAATTTATTGAATTTAAACTAAAACTTGCAATTTTGAGCTTGGGGGGGGGGGGTCTTTTTGCATAAAAATTTTTGTGCACTCTCTCACACTCATCGTCACACCCTCTTGGCCGGCCCCACCTCAGCAGCAAGCCCACAAAAAAATTTTCCCATCTCATTTGAACAAAATGATATGATAAGGGTTTTAATATATTAAATTGGGTATGGGTTTTGTTGGTTGACTTGGTCTTTTGACTTGGAAACTTTCTCTACACCTTTCCCCAACTCCCCCATACCTCTCCCCACTCCTCAATAGCTCAAAAATCCTGCAGCAACAGCCCAAGAAAATTCCCCAATTCTCATTCCCTTTTTGCTTCATTTTTATCACAAAAATCCATCAAAATCCAAAATTTCTTTCACAAATTCAAAGCAAACCCTTTTTCCACCTCCTCTCAAACCTAAATTTGTTCAAATCTTGGAGAAAAGAGGTGTCTTGAGTGGTTAGAGCAACCAAGGGTTTAGGCTTGGGAGGTATAATTTCTAATCTATGGTTAATTGTTAGTTGTATTATGCTAAAATTGAACTTTGAAATGTTAAATTAGTGTTAATTCTAATCTAGTTTTTTCTAGTTCATGGTTTGAAATTAAACTAGGGTTTTAGAAATCTTTAGTAGGTTAATTAAATCTATTTTGTTATCTAGTTGTTTTGCTAACCTAATCTATGAGGTTACTTTGCTTAAGTGGCTTCATATTATGCTAATCTAAGTTTATCTTGTGTGAAATTTTCATTGTAATTGCTAATTACAAAAATCAAGAAAGGGGTTTGTGTATGGAAATAGATTGAAGCATGATTGTTGTGTTGGAATTATGGTTTGATGCTTTGTAAATGGTTTAAAATTAGTGTAGTGGCTATCTAGTGGGTTAGTTTGGATGTTTGTGTTGGATTGTGTTAACTTTATCGCTAATTTTCGATGATTGCACCAAATTGCAAATTTCTGGCTTACTAGGTTTTTATAAAAATATTGTGATGAATTATTTGCGATATCTTGATGATATTTTTTGGCATATCCTATGACTTTTAGGATGTGTGAGTGCGGATTTTTGAGTGATCGGGTTTTAGCTTTGCCGGGCGACCAAATCGACGATTTTAGTTAGTTTTTTTGCGATTTTCGCGTGTGTTCCGCTCACCTTGTGCATGTTGTACCTAGCTTGTGAACGTTAGTATTTTCGTTTGGGATTTGCGTCGTTCTTGATATGTAACCTATGTTTGGTATTGATGTAAATTCCAGGTTCGGTCGCGGAGACGTCAGACGCGGCACGAAAGGGGAAAGCGGTGATTGGACGTGGCTAGCTTGGGATTCCGGTGAGTAGATTTAACATCTACGGGGGACTATCGTTTGGATGGCGCAAGTCTCCCGATAGTTTAAGTAGTTAAGTTTTTAGTGATATTAGTAACTACATCCATGCCTTATTTGACCTACATATGCGAACCCATTCTATAGGACACCTGCACTATTGCCAGGGTTTTTATATGCAGCACGAGCACTATTCATGCTTACACACACGCCCTGGTAATTGCCATGCCACCACACTAGATAACCTATAATTTGAAACCTTTTACTCTAATTGATGCTTAAACCTGTGCTATTGCCTTTAATTCCTTAAAATGATATCATAAGATTGCTAATCATGTGCATGTACCTCATCATGTTATTTGTTCATGCCTAGTCTATCAATCATACATCGTAACTTGATTAGTGATACCATATGCATTCATTATCATTGGCATATGCATTTATGAGGATTTCTTGAGATTTTGTGATATTTCTGGATTTCGGGGGAAAACCGCAAAATTTCTAAACTTATTATATTTTTAAAATGTGTAAATTGCGGTTTTCTAGTGATGTAAGTGTCGTCCACCATGAGTTTGCTGTGGTTTTCGAGACCCGTTTCGAGGAGTTGGATGAACCGTCTCGGGTACATGGTGGGCCCGGTAAGGTACCCCGAGGCAAGAAGCTCGTGTTGCTGACGATGAGCCTGGCAGGGGACGGATTACCTACCGGTGACTGTTTGGCACGGCGGATATCCAGAGGATACCGACCGTGGCCGCGAGATGATGAGATAGTGATATTGAGATGGGTCAGCCGGATGGCTGAGGCCAGAGATACTGTGACATGGATATATGAGATTTGTGATAGTTTTGAGGCGTCGTTGCTGGACACAGGTTCTTGTTGATTCTATTGGTATTGTGCTGGTATTTCAAAAGAGATTCCTAAAGGAAAAACATGATTCTTATACTTACACATTCAGATCACGAGTTGATTTACATTGCATTCATACATGCTAGTATATTCATATTGCATACATACCTGCTATTATGTCCTGCCATACCTGTATTATAGATGCTAGGATGCTTGTGTGCCTACTTGCGATAGCCTCTATAGATGTTATTTATTACTCACGAGTTGGTAACTCACCCCCGTTGTGCCACAGTCTTTTGCAGGTCCGCTCCGTCAGCACAGTAGCGGCGGGCGCACCGCTTCTTTTGCCTTTCTTGCCAGGACTCGAGGTTTTTGCTCGTAGGTGGGTTGCATTATTATTTTTGTACCATCTTGTATATTCTTGTATCTAGAGTACTCTATCTACTGTATCTACCAGTATTGTTGTATATTGACCTAGAGATGAGACTGTGAGATTTGTGGACTTTTTATGCTGTATTTTAGGGTCGAGCTCACTTGAGTCGACATGCTGTTTTTCTCATGCTTCTTTATGATTATCTTGCATGTTGTTGTTTTATATTGCGTGGGATTTGTGACCGCCTTGTGGCGAAGAGCTAGCTCCCGCTTGGGGATACCTTATTTGTTGGATATATATATATATTCTTGTTGTACCCATTTTGGGGGCCAGTATTTACAAAGGAGACTCTGTCGAAATTTTCGAAAAAAAATTGATATCGTTTTAAAAAAAAAAGGTTTGGTATGACTTATTTGATAAACTCGCTTCCAATTGATTGGTTTTCCTTCACTCTTTTGCTTATTTGGTTTTGGGTTCTGGGCTTTGGCTTACTTATTTTACGGACGTCTTGAGACGTTTCGTAAACTTAAGTGCCAGTCACATTCCGTACCCTGCGGGTCGTGACAAAGTTGGTATCAAAGCGATAGGTTTTACCTTTTTGAGTGTAGGATGACCTTGGTAGATGGAGTTAGTGACTTAAGTAGGGTAACGTAGCGTGTGTATGTCCGCGGCATACTTGCGATACGGTACTCCGCCTAAGTGACTTTAGGATATACTTGGTTGAAATTCCTTCTTCAATTCCGTGTATCCTATGATTCTATTGCACTGTTCTTATTATCCTTTTTCCTGTACCAGCCACTATGCCGCCGAAGGCTACGAGGGCACAGAGGGCTGCTGCCCGAGATGAGATTCGAGCTGGCTCGTCCGAGACTAGGACTGAGGAGGGTGGTATGCCTACGCTGCAGGGAAAGACCGATCCACCTTCCCCAGGCCATATGGATAGGCTTGAGACTGGTATGGAGGAGTTGCGACAGATGATGGGGAGTATGCAGGAGCTACGTCAGATGGTAGGATCCTTAGTTGCAGCCAGTCGTACACCGTGGCCGGATGACGCACCTATTACATCCCAGACTACTATGATACCTGCTCATACTACTACCGCCGTGACCATCCCGGTTTCACTACAGGATTTCATGAGGCTGAGACCTCCAGTATTCACCGGCACCGAGGCAGCGGAGGACCCACAGACGTTCCTTGACAGTTTAGCCAGGATCTGCCGTTCGCTGAGATGTTCGGATGATCGATGGGTGGAGCTTGCGAGTTTCCGTCTAGAGGGTCTCGCGCAGATATGGTGGGAGTCAGTCTTGAGAGGTCGAGCTGCAGGTCTACCGCCTATGACTTGGGCCGAGTTTACAGCGGTCTTTCTAGCTCGTTTCCTTCCAGAGAGCGTTCGTGACGCCAGAGCTCGTAGCTTCGAGGCCTTGGTCAAGACACCTGGGATGACGGTGTCTGAGTATGACGTTCAGTTTACACAGTTGTCCCAATATGCCCCGTACCTGGTAGATACCGAAGCGAAGAGGGTGAAGAGGTTCGTACAGGGACTTGATGCCCAGCTATATCTTGCCATTGGCGTCCAGCACTACGACACTTATTCAGCTGCTATGGATACGGCATTACGGATGGAGGCACGCATATCACAGACTTCGGCCGTTTCTGGGCCGAAGAGGATTCGCACCGAGGTGCCGTCTCAGAGGCAGCGTGCCAGATTCTTTCTGAGGGATCGGCCCAGCAGAGGATTTGGACGGGGTCAGTTATTTGGTTCATATCCCCAGGGACAGCAGCCGTCGCCAGGGTGTTTTGGGTGCAGGAGTCCACACCATCTTGTCAGAGACTGTCCGGCGAGACGACAGGGAGCGGCGACAGTTCCGCATGTGACCCTACCACCATCACCACCCCCTCCTCAGAGAGCCCTACTTCCTACCACAGGCGATGCTCCACGCCAGTTAGGTGCACCCAGAGGCCGTGGACGCGGCGGTCCTGTTCAGAGAGGACGAGGAGGCAGAGGCCGAGGTCGAGGTCAGCCCGCTATCGGTGGAGGACATGCCCGAGTATTTGCTTTGACACCGCAGGATGCGCAGGCATCCAATGCCGTTGTGACAGGTACCTTGCCAGTTTGCTCTTTCGACGCACGGGTATTATTCGACCCAGGTTCCACACATTCGTACGTCTCTGCACACTTTGCACCGATGTTGGGCCGTGAGTCGTCATCGTTAGATCAGCCGCTTGTTGTTATTACCCCGGTAAATATTCACAGACCACAAGAGCTTAAAATACATATTTCAGCAGCGAGACCTGAACCTCAGACAGCGTCGTTGGATGGAGTTGGTGAAAGACTACGACTGCGAGATCTTATATCACCCAGGCAAGGCGAATGTAGTGGCAGATGCTTTGAGCAGGAGGCCCGGGGGTAGTCTATCCTATTTGCACGCAGTGCAGAGGCAGTCGTCAGCAGATTGGCAGATTTTATGCGACAGCCGAGTTGAGTTCGAGTTCACTCAGACAGAGGGACAGCTCGCGCATATTCGTGCACGCCCACAGTTGCTTGACCGTATATATGAGGCACAGCGCAAAGACGACCGTTGCTCAGAGATCATGGCACATATGGGACAGGGCAGATTTTCCTAGTTCGTGATTGATGATCAGGGGATTTTACGATATGGATCTAGACTGTGCGTACCAGATGCTGATGGATTGCGGCGCGACATTCTTGAGGAGGCACACCGATCAGTGTATAGTGTCCACCCCGGTTCCACCAAGATGTACCATGATATGAGAGAGACCTACTGGTGGAACGGGATGAAGAGGGACATTGCAGAGTTTGTATCGAGATGCCTGACTTGTCAGCAAGTCAAGGCCGAGCACCAGAGGCCCGCAGGAGAGCTACAGCCGTTACCCATTCCGGAGTGGAAATGGGAGCAGATTTCGATGGATTTCGTTGTGGGTCTACCCAGGACCAGTCGAGGGTATGACTCCATCTGGGTGATCGTAGATCGATTGACGAAAGTGGCTCACTTCCTGCCAGTGAAGACCACTTTCAGCTTCGCTCAATATGCCCAGCTTTACATCGACGAGATCGTGCGGTTGCATGGCGTACCGACTTGTATCGTGTCAGATCGAGGCACCCAGTTCACCAGCCGACTTTGGCAGAGACTTCAGGAGGCTTTGGGCACTCGTTTGAGCTTCAGCACAGCGTTTCATCCGCAGACCGACGGACAGTCAGAGCGGACCATTCAGACTCTCGAGGACATGCTCAGAGCGTGCGTTTTAGACTTCGGCAGTAGCTGGGATCGTCATTTACCTCTAGTGGAGTTCTCCTATAACAACAGCTTCCAGGATACTATTCAGATGGCACCTTTCGAGGCATTGTATGGGAGGAGATGCAGATCGCCTGTTTGTTGGACAGAGCTCAGCGAGAGCAGTATATTGGGGCCGCAGCTTGTTGAGGAGACGACAGCGAAGATACGGTTGATTCGAGACCGGATGAGAGCAGCTCAGAGCAGACAGAAATCATATGCGGACAGGCGCCGTCGCAGATTAGAGTTCGCAGTGGGCGACCATGTTTTTCTGAGGGTCTCTCCGATGAAGGGCGTGATGCGATTTGGGCAAAGGGGAAAGCTTAGTCCCAGATTTGTGGGTCCCTTCGAGATTCTCGAGCGTGTCGGCGCAGTTGCATATCGTTTGGCTCTTGCACCCAGCTTTCCCGATGTTCACCCCGTCTTCCATGTTTCGATGCTCCGCAAGTACCTTTACGACCCTTCACATGCGATTCAGCACCCGACAGTCCAGCTAGAGCGCGACCTTTCTTTTGCAGAGCAGCCGGTGGCCATCCTGGATCGGCAGGTGAAGAAATTGAGATCAAAAGTTATACCGACCGTGAAGGTCCTTTGGCGTGGCCCGAGCAGTGAGGAGGTTACCTGGGAGACTGAGGACGAGATGAGGAAGAAATATCCCCATCTCTTTGAAGATACGCGTAGTTATATTTTTAAATTCGGGGACCGAATTTCTTTAAGGGGGGAAGATTGTAGCACCTTGAAAAGTCGTTTTGGTGTTTTCCTGAAAATCGGTGAAAATTCGGTATTTTTCCGTAAACCGTCTTTTTGTTATTTTGCAGTTTAGGACTAATTATACCTAATTTGGATAGGTAATTTCTAGTTTTTAGTAGCTAATGAGTTACTTATTAATTTTTGGTAATTTAAAATTTTTTCCCTATTTTTCAATTTTTTAATATTATTTTAAGCCGGCAAGAAAATACATTAAATTAGCGATAAATACAAATTTCTTTGGGCTAATTTTAATCTTTAAAATCATGTTAATTAAAATATAGTTGTAACATAATTTTTTAGTATTTTATTTCAAGTTTTAACTAATTTTTATTATGGAAAACGAAATTTATTGAATTTAAGCTAAAACTTGCAATTTTGAGCTTGTGGGGGGTTTTTTGCATAAAAATTTTTGTGCACTCTCTCACACTCATCCTCACACCCTCTTGGCCGGCCCCACTTCAGCAGCAAGCCCACAAAAAAATTTCCCCATCTCATTTGAACAAAATGATATGATAAGGGTTTTAATATATTAAATTGGGTATGGGTTTTGTTGGTTGACTTGGTCTTTTGACTTGGAAACTTTCTCTACACCTTTCCCCAACTCCCCCACACCTCTCCCCACTCCTCAATAGCTCAGAAATTCTGCAGCAACAGCCCAAGAAAATTCCCCAATTGTCATTCCCTTTTTGCTTCATTTTTATCACAAAAATTCATCAAAATCCAAAATTTCTTTCACAAATTCAAAGCAAACCCTTTTTCCACCTCCTCTCAAACCTAAATTTGTTCAAATCTTGGAGAAAAGAGGTGTCTTGAGTGGTTAGAGCAACCAAGGATTTAGGCTTGGGAGGTATAATTTCTAATCTATGGTTAATTGTTAGTTGTATTATGCTAAAATTGAACTTTGAAATGTTAAATTAGTGTTAATCCTAATCTAGTTTAATCTAGTTCATGGTTTGAAATTAAACTAGGGTTTTAGAAATCTTTAGTAGATTAATTAAATCTATTTTGTTATCTAGTTGTTTTGCTAACCTAATCTATGAGGTTACTTTGCTTAAGTGGCTTCATATTATGCTAATCTAACTTTATCTTGTGTGAAATTTTCATTGTAATTGCTAATTACAAAAATCAAGAAAGGGGTTTGTGTATGGAAATAGATTGAAGCATGATTATTGTGTTGGAATTATGGTTTGATGCTTTGTAAATGGTTTAAAATTAGTATAGTGGCTATCTAGTGGGTTAGTTTGGATGTTTGTGTTGGATTGTGTTAACTTTATCGCTAATTTTCGATGTTTGCACCAAATTGCAAATTTCTGGCTTACTAGGTTTTTATAAAAATATTGTGATGAATTATTTGCGATATCTTGATGATATTTTTTGGCATATCCTATGACTTTTAGGATGTGTGAGTGCGGATTTTTGAGTGATCGGGTTTTAGCTTTGCCGGGCGACCAAATCGACGATTTTAGTTAGTTTTTTTGCGATTTTCGCGTGTGTTCCGCGCACCTTGTGCACGTTGTACCTAGCTTGTGAACGTTAGTATTTTCGTTTGGGATTTGTGTCGTTCTTGATATGTAACCTATGTTTGGTATTGATGTAAATTCCAGGTTCGGTCGCGGAGACGTCAGACGCGGCACGAAAGGGGAAAGCGGTGATTGGACGTGGCTAGCTAGGGATTCCGGTGAGTAGATTTAACATCTACGGGGGACTATCGTTTGGATGGCGCAAGTCTCCCGATAGTTTAAGTAGTTAAGTTTTTAGTGATATTAGTAACTACATCCATGCCTTATTCGACCTACATATGCGAACCCATTCTATAGGACATCTGCACCATTGCCAGGGTTTTTATATGCAGCATGAGCACTATTCATGCTTACACACACGCCCTGGTAATTGCCATGCTACCACACTAGATAACCTATAATTTGAAACCTTTTACTCTAATTGATGCTTAAACCTGTGCTATTGCCTTTAATTCCTTAAAATGAAATCATAAGATTGCTAATCATGTGCATGTACCTCATCATGTTATTTGTTCATGCCTAGTCTATCAATCATACATCGCAACTTGATTATTGATACCATATGCATTCATTATCATTGGCATATGCATTTATGAGGATTTCTTGAGATTTTGTGATATTTCTGGATTTCGGGGGAAAGCCGCAAAATTTCTAAACTTATTATATTTTTAAAATGTGTAAATTGCGGTTTTCTAGTGATGTAAGTGTCATCCACCATGAGTTTGCTATGGTTTTCGAGACCCGTTTCGAGGAGTTGGATGAACCGTCTCGGGACATGGTGGGCCCGGTAAGGTACCCCGGGGCAAGAAGCTCGTGTTGCTGACGATGAGCTTGGCAGGGGACGGATTACCTACCGGTGACTGTTTGGCATGGCGGATATCCATAGGATACCGACCGTGGCCGCGAGATGATGCGATAGTGATATTGAGATGGGTCAGCCGGATGGCTGAGGCCAGAGATACTGTGATATGGATATATGAGATTTGTGATAGTTTTGAGGTGTCGTTGCTGGACACATGTTCTTGTTGATTCTATTGGTATTGTGCTGGTATTTCAAAAGAGATTCCTAAAGGAAAAACTGTAAGTCCATGCTACCTCTCCCGGTTCTTTCGGGAATGCGGAATTTGGTAAAAAACGATTTTTACGGAGGTGGTAACATGGACCTAAAACCCGGATCTTGGTTAAACATCTATCTAACAACCTAACTACGAGTTGCTAACTACTCGGTTAGGGAGTTATACCTTTTTTTGTCTTGAACTCCTTCGTCTTCAAGCTCCGATGGTGGTCCGGACCGGCTTCTTCTCGTCGTCTCCTTACGCCGAAGAAAGATCCACCTGAAAGCTCCAACCTTTAGCTCCTTCTTCGTTCTTTGAAGAAACTAGTTCACTTGGTTTGCTAAACCTAGTGAACTAGAATGAGTAGAGAAGAATTATAATGGGATTTTATCTATGGTTCTTGATTCTCAACTCATGAGAGATATGAACCATAGAGTCAAGAGAGGGAGCAAGAGGATGAGAGTGAAAGCAAGAGCAAGAGAGCTCAAGAACAAGAGAGAGAATGTGTAAGTGAGAATGAGGCTCTCTTTTGTCTTTCACCCTCTCATAATCCAAAACAATGATCACACATCATAACAATCAAGTGTTATGTGATGGTTGAAGCAACCATAACCATATCATTTCATGCACTTATTTTGCACAAATGAGCAAGCAAGAAAAAGTCTTTGCCATGAAATGATAGCTATGGTTATCATGATGGTCAACTAGTCAAGCCTAGTCAACCGGTCAACAAAGTCAACAAGTCAACAAAGTCAACAAAGTCAACAACCATGTCACCATAATACTTAATAAATATAATTGTTAATCTCATATCATATTCTCATTAGGGTTGATCAAAAGGTCAATAGTCAACGGTCAACTGTCAACAACCCTAATGAGAATCCACTGCCTCTGTCTCCCTGTCAACTGTGCATACACACCCGCATCCGCGTTCCGAGGAACACGAATGCAAACTGGATAAATCCAATCCCATAAGGTACACTAGGATCTGGCTTAAACCAAAGCCCGGTAGTGTAAACTGTCCGGACATTGTACGTGCACAAGTGCACGGATGTGACCGAACCCTGTCGCAAAACCATGCGACCTGTCGCAATACCATGCGACCTCTACTCTTTTGCCTAAAGGCGAAAAGCTTTCTGTGTGGGACTCTAAAGACTCGACACTACGCTGGCAGTGGGTTTAACCACAGACCGCAAGCGGCACTAGCTGTGCGTAACGGTCCCCAGGTATTGCCGACAAGAAGACCGACGAGGCGAAACCCATCTGAACTCCTACTGAGCCTGAGTGTGACATTCTCCGTACAGTCCTGTCTGTTCGTCTGATACATCGCATGGCGGGCCTAGGGGGCGGTAAACATCAGTCCCCCAATAGCGGTACAAGTCGTGCCGGAGCGAAGCCCAAAACACCCTGAGATAACACTGGAAGCCTACCAGTATATCTCGTTTTCCCTGGCCAGGGACTACTCGTGTAATGGCTCTCCTAGACACAGCGCGATGTCAACCCCCAATACCGGGAGAGACGAATCCTGTCTAACCGTCACTGCCTCCAAGTGCTTCGGGACTGCACCCAACTACTACCTGTTTGCACGGCTCTTTTGAGCCGTGGTAGGGTAGTCATCAAAGTACAGTGGGAACACACTCGAGGCGAAGTGACAGTGTCAAGTCAGCGGACTAAGCTGTACTCATGTCACCTGGGAACTGATAACTGACGATAGGCATAATACCAACTAGTCAGTTCCCGACGAGTCCTGTCCAGTGTACCCGTAACCTAACGAGCACCCGCATACTATCTCAAGTACGACGTACTGACGGCTGTGGGACAGACCGTCTCCCACACTGGGATGAGAAGCGCATGCGCTGGTCTACTCCGGAGTATCGATGCCCTGTCTCGATAGTCCTGCGACCAGGGACCAGCATAAGGATGTGCTTATAGATTACCCAGCCCCACTAGTGTGACGGCCATCACATCGCTGGTAATCAAGCAAAGATCCTAAGGGCTCCACTAATGTGTATAGGCGATATACTAAAATAAACACATGTACACATTGAAGTAGAAACAAACCAAGTAGCATACGACTATTTTGAGCAAGATTGTATATACAAGGTGAATATCCCAAGCTTCCATTAAGTAATATACAAACTAGTATGATACAGTAATGGCCTCTAGGGCATATACACTAACAATCTCCCACTTGCACTAAGGCCATGTACTGGCGTATCGAAGACCTATCATCTCGATCAGCCGCTCGAACTGAGTCTGGGGTAAGGCCTTGGTGAATGGATCTGCAGTGTTATCTTCTGAATTTACTCTCTTTACCTCGATCTCCCGGCGATCAATGATCTCCCTGATCAGGTGGAACCGCCTCAAAATGTGCCTGGACTTCTGATGGGACCTTGGTTCCTTCGCTAAAGCTATAGCGCCGTTGTTGTCACAATACAGCGGTATTGGATCAACACTGGTAGGAACCACCTGAAGTTCCGTGAGGAACTTCTTCATCCAGACAGCTTCCTTTGCGGCATCGCAAGCAGCTATGTACTCCGCTTCCATGGTTGAGTCAGCAACGGTTTCCTGCTTGGAACTCTTCCAGCAAACCGCCCCTCCTTTGAGGGTAAAGACATAACCCGACATGGACTTGGAGTCATCCTTGTCACTCTGGAAGCTGGAGTCAGCAAAGGCCTCAATCTGGAGGTCTTTTCCGCCATACACCAAGAACATCTCCTTAGTCCTTCTCAGGTACTTGAGAATGTTCTTTACTGCTATCCAGTGTTTCTCCCCTGGGTTCGACTGATACCGGCTTACAACGCTCAATACGTATGCTACATCTGGTCTGGTACATAACATCGCATACATAATAGAGCCTACCGCAGATGCGTAGGGTATTGATGACATGCGAGCCCTTTCCAAATCAGTCTTGGGAGACATCTCTTTGGAGAGGGTGATTCCGTGACAAGCCGGTAGATTACCGCGCTTGGAATCTTCCATACTGAATCGTTTCAGTATGGTGTCGATGTACCTGACTGTGAAAGTCCCAACATCCTCTTAGATCTATCACGATAGATCTGGATCCCCAGAATGTAGTTGGCATCACCCAGGTCCTTCATGGAGAACCTCTGTGACAAGAATCCTTTGACTGACTGTAGCATAGGAATATCATTTCCTGTTAGGAGAATGTCATCGACGTACAAGACGAGGAATACCACATTTCTCCCTACAATCTTACTGTAAATGCATGGTTCATCTGGGTTTTTGACAAAGTCGAATTCTATGACAGTATCATCAAAGCAGATGTTCCAACTCCGCGATGCCTGCTTAAGTCCATAGATGGACTTGAGCAACTTGCACACTTTACCGCTGCTCCCACTCTGAATGAATCCCTCTGGCTGATCCATATAGACGAACTCTTCTAGATTTCCATTTAGGAAAGCCGTCTTTACGTCCATCTGCCAGATCTCATAATCGTGGAAGGCAGCAATGGCAAGAAGGATCCGAATGGATTTAAGCATGGCTACCGGAGAAAAAGTCTCGTCATAGTCCAAACCAGGTCTTTGACGAAAACCCTTTGCAACGAGCCTAGCTTTATAGGTTTCAACCTGCCCATCTACACCAATCTTCTTTCTGAAGATCCATTTGCAGCCTACGGGTTTTACCCCTTCTGGAGCAAAGTCCAAAGTCCAAACTTTGTTGGTGTACATGGACTCCATCTCGGTCCGCATTGCATCCAGCCATTTTACCGAGTCACCGCTCTGAATGGCTTGCTGGAAGCTAGTAGGCTCATCATAATCTATGATGCAATCCTCTCTATCCCCGTCTATGAGAAAACCGTAGTATCTCTCGGGCGGATGAGACTGCCTACTACTCCTGCGGAGCGGCGTAGGAATGTCCGGTTCCCCTGAACCTACTGGTTCTACTAAGGTTTCAGTAATAGCTTGTGGTTCTGGAATTTCTTCCAGTTCTATTGCGCTCCCACTTATCTGATTTTCTAAAAACTCAGTTTCCAAGAAGCAGGCATGACGAGAAACAAGGACTTTTTGCTCCTCTGCGTAATAGAAAAGATACCCCTTTGAGTTCTTTGGGTATCCCACAAACTTGCACTGTACTGAGCGTGCCTCGAGCTTGTCCGCATGCTGCTTTTTTACAAAAGCCGGACATCCCCATGTCTTAAAGGATTTAAGACAGGGTTTCTTCCCACTCCACATCTGATATGGTGTGGTAGGCACTGTCTTAGTAGGAACTTGGTTTAAGAGATGTGCAGCTGTTTCCAGTGCATAACCCCAGAAAGATCGCGGTAACTCAGCCTTACTCATCATGGAACGAACCATATCTAATAGGGTTCGATTCCTTCTTTCCGATACACGGTTGTGTTGTGGTATGTATGGAGGAGTACGCTGAGAGAGAATTCCATTCTCTTTTAAGTAGTCCAGAAACTCGGCACTCAAGTATTCACCACCTCGATCCGATCTTAGGATCTTGATACTTTTGCCTGTTTTTTTTTCTACTTCATTCTTATATTCCCGAAATTTCTCAAAGGCCTCGGATTTGTGCTTCATTAAGAAGACATGTCCATACCTAGAGAAATCATCTGTGAAAGTAATGAAGTATGAATAACCGCTTCGCGCATGTGTAGACATTGGACCACACACGTCACTGTGTATAAGTCCCAAGAGCTCGCTCGCTCTTACTCCGTGTCCAGTGAACGGAGTCTTTGTCATCTTTCCCATGAGACAAGATTCACAAGTGGCATAAGACTGGTACTCGAACGGATCCAAGTATCCTTCTTTATGTAACTTAGTCAACCGTGTCTCATTGATGTGACCCAATCTACAATGCCATAAGAAAGCCTGATTTAATTCTGGAGACTTTCTTTTAAGTGTGTTCTGGACACTGAATATCTGAGCTTGATTCAATACGTATATACCGTTATTTAATGTACCTGACCCAATCAGTGCTTGATTTAGGTGGATGTTTACTACATCGCTTACAAAAGCAAAATCATATCCTTCCTTAGAAAGTAAGGATACAGATATGATATTGCAAGTCGCACCTGGTACATACAAACAGTCACGCAGAATCAATATCTGCCCAGTTGTCAGTCCTAGGTGATATTCCCCTACGGATACAGCATCCATGCTCATTCCGTTAGCAACCCTGAGAGTCATATCACCTTTCCTGATAACCCTACGGTTTCTCAGACCCTGTAACGAATTACAGATATGAGATCCTGATCCGGTATCCAATACCCAGGAAGTAGGGTTAACTGACAAACAGTTCTCAATTACAAACACACTCGAAGCCGAAGCCACAACATGCTTCGAATTCTGGCTACTGGCTTTACAAGCCCTGCAATCTTTCTGCTATAGTTCATTCCCGTTACAATAGGAACGTCCCTCTTTTACTATATCCAGTCCTGAAACTTTTGCCCTTGTTTTTCCTTTTTCTTCCCTGGTTTCTTTCAGGGTATAAGCAGAGGGCAGGGACTGTAGAATTAGGTCAGTACTTGACCCATTCTCCAACGTGGTCTCCAGGTCCGTGGGCTCAATATAGCTGGTCTCTGTAAGGACGTTGCCCCTTACAGATGACCCGACAACCAACCTAGCCTGAAGCAATTCGTTCGAGGTCTCATATCTTGCGATACGAGATTGCTCTCCATATAAAACTTTGTTATGGAGGAAGATAGAAACTGAGTCCATCTTCTCGTGCTGCCTCTGGTTTGCACCATCAACTGAGGCTAACACGAGGCACTTGGCTTTCGCACAATCCTTTTCCGATGTCCTGCGGATGTGAACATCCATGACAGGGGAAACTGGACCTGAGACAGCAGGGTTTTGATTAGTTAAGAGGTGTCCCAGCTTGTCATGGGCAATGAACATCTGGACAGACCTTTGCCAGTCATAACAGTCAGGATCAGTCATATTTTTATCTAGATGTAACCTAGGCGTGGTCACAGGGTCGCTGCAATTAAGAGAGAGAGAAGAAAACACTCAGCATGATGCTCTTGCAAGTTTAGAGTGGTTTTTAGTTTGTCTAAACAGGATGGCTCCCACTGTTTCTCGAATCCCTCCTTAAAACCAAAAAAGGAAGAATTAGTCAGGATCAATCCCACCATACAATACTTGCTTAACCGTTCGGCCAGGCTGGTGTCGGTACTTTGAGGGAGGTTTTCCAACGCTTTCGCGAAGTTCCTTAATTAAAGAACCTCTTTTCCCTGGGGGCGTAGCCCCGCTAACACCTTTCTAGACACCTACTAGGTTTATAGCATTGATCGTTAAGTGAGAATTTTCCCGAGGAGTAGCATATACTCACAGTAGGATCGGGATCCAAATATCATCGTGTGACGAAACTGAAGGAATCCTACCAGGATCATCACACTCCAAATGGTATGCAACACTAGCAAGTTTCAGTTCTTTTGAAACTCCCGATGTGGATTTTTGCCCCATGCTCTTATGACCTTGACTAAGGCCAACAAATCATAAGTCACATGTCAAGTTCTACCCGTCGTTGTCCAGGTTAATTTGAACCCATCCGTATATACTCTTGACTATGGCCAACAAAGTAATACGACTGTCCCAAACCAACGCATCTATCTATGCAACATATGAATATCCACCAGCTACCAATCACTGTGCCTTGACTAAGGCCAACAAACACAGCTTGAATACTGTTGAATATTCATATGAAACGACGGAGGGCTACGAATGGTTTTGGCGAAACCGTGAACGTAGTGAACTTGATTTAGTCGATGGAACGAGATAGCTTTTAAATGGAGTGGCTCAAACTCCGCATTTTAAAAGTTTGTTTTGAAAAGAACCGAGTGGTTTTTCGAAAGTGTTCCAACGACTTATACTTGGTTTATTTTCTTGCATTAGTTCTTTTAATGCATGTTTTGCTTGCATTAGTTCTTTTAATGCGTGATATTCTTGCATTAGTTCTTTTAATGCGTCCCATCATTTAATCCTACCATTGCAGAAAACAACCAAAATATGACGTACGCTTATGCCATTCGCATTCGCCACTGGGCCCCGTCATTACCCGTTAGGTTACTTAACTAACGACAGAGCGGGGGCTGGGCTAGCGCGTCTGTAAAACATAAGCAACGCCTAAATAATATCATATATAGATATACTGCAATGATAAACATTTCAGATCACAGATGAATACATTGGATATACTAGGAATCTGTAATTCGTACGAGCCTGTAATGAAAAACAGATTACACGGTCGTGGTGAATAGCCAATACCCCACCCAAGACCCCTACGGGTGCGGCAAACTACCCGCCAAGTACCCGAAGCGTAGCAACCTCCCTCATCTCCATGAGTAGGCCACTCGACACTTCGGCATACCCGGTAGTTTGTGCACCCCCTCCATGGGTCTATCCTAGGAGCAAAAACAGTAAAAAGAAATTATACAATGACGACTACAACCCCGACCCGGTTATGCGGCCATACAAATAATTATTACATCAATTTACAAATTTACATGAATTGAAAGAAAAGAAAACTCTCGTCTCACAACCCCCGGCTATTCACCCGCGACAATCCAACATATTCATATACACATTCCAGCAACATTACAGATCACAGATTTGTATAACCCCCACTAATCGACATATAGCGATTAGTAGACGTTCAATACAAATATCACATTACAGAAAAACCCGTTAGCTTAAGTCTTTTAGAAGTTCGATCAAAAATACGGATTTTCGGGACCCCAAAATAAAATTTTCGTTCTGGAAAATCTGGGTTGAAAATACATGTACCAAAATTCCCAAAATACCCCCAGAAGCACACTGTAGCAAAGAAACACCAGAGAGGGGGCAAGGAGGCCGCGGAACCGCGGCAATAGCAAGCTATTGCCGCGTTTCCGCGGTCGTTTAGGAGGATCTCTTGGTCATTTTTCTACAGTGGCTTTTAAAAACCCTAAGCCGATTTTAGGTGTTAAAATAATCAACTTTTGAACAGTAAAAAAATCGACAGAAACTCGAATTTTTGGGGTTCGTTTTCGGGACTTTTTCTTTGATCGATCTTCTAGTTACTTGCTAACATGTTAGATAGAGTTTAACTAGGCTCTGATACCACTGTAAGTCCATGCTACCTCTCCCGGTTTTTTCGGGAATGCGGAATTTGGTAAAAAACGATTTTTACGGAGGTGGTAACATGGACCTAAAACCCGGATCTTGGTTAAACATCTATCTAACAACCTAACTACGAGTTGCTAACTACTCGGTTAGGGGGTTATACCTTTCTTTGTCTTGAACTCCTTCGTCTTCAAGCTCCGATGGTGGTCCGGACCGGCTTCTTCTCGTCGTCTCCTTGTTGCGCCACGGCAGCGCCCCGGCCGTCTTACTCGAGGCCAAATTGCGGAATAAAAATTTTTCCTTACTCGGAAACCGGCGCTACCGCGGACAAAGAAAACCCGGATCGTTTACCATTAACCTACGCTAGCTAACTAGAGATGGGGTGAGAAGTATACCGAGTGATCCGAGTCCTCCGGTCTTCTCTTCATCGTCCCGATCTCCCGCGGAAAGTCTTGCCTCGACATCGTCGCCTCCTCGCCGGAAAGGGCACCACATCGCCTTCGTCTTTTACGGGCTCCCGCCTCAATACCGAGGCAACTCGAGCATGAAGCCGGCAACTCGACATGCTCAAGATTCGCTGTAGGAAGTGGTGTGTAGAATCGTAGTCTCTTTTTGGGGTATTGGAGTTGCCTTGATGGAGGAATAAGGTTAAAGGAAATTGGAGCTTTCAATTTTCCAAAAACAAGAAGAATGAGATGAAGAAATTTGTGTCATGCAAGAATGAAAAATTTCTCTCATCCTCACTCATAGTGGCCGGCCATTCTTTTATGAGAATGGTGGAGGGAACAAAACTAAATCATATGAGGGAGGTAAGTGTAGGAGAAGTATGTGGTGACCATATCCAAAGTCAATGAAAACTTCAACCATGCTTTCACTTTTAAACCCATACCTATTTCAAATCACAATAAATGAAAGCATGGAGGAAAGAAAAGATGCTTATCATAATCAATACTTTATGCAAGAAACCCCCCCACAAAGTGTAATTTGCAAAACTGCAAATTACCCCCTCCATCAGAAAAGTCCGGCCGGGAAAGAACAAAGGAAAACCGGCCGGAACGGAATGCAAACCGGCAACTCCAGAAAACTGGTCCCGTAATAAATTACAGGAAAACCCCTATACTGTGCATACACACCCGCATCTGTATTCCGTCCGGATACAAATGCAATGAGACAAAATCTACACTGTACTAGACTAGGACCGGCTTAAGCCAAAGCCGGCTAGTAAAATCCGTTCGATCCTGATCCGTGCAATACCGCACGTATCAGATCAAACCCTGCCATATAACTATACGGCCACTAGTACAAACCGTCCGATCCTGATCCGTGCAATACCGCACGTATCTGATTGGACCCTGCCATATCTCCATACGGCCTCTACAGCGTTTCGCCCGAAAGCTGAGTAACTGAAAGTGTGGTGGACTCTAAAGACTCGTCAATACTATGGCTGTGGATTTAACCACTAGCACGTCAGAGGTATTAGCCAATACGTGACGGGCCACCAGCTATTGACCAAAAGGGACGTCGATGAGCGAACTCATCCTGACACCCTACTGAGCCTGTCAGTGACAATATCCGTACAGTCCGGTCCGTTCGTCTATGAGTATCGCATGGCGGGCCTAGGGGGTTGGTAAAAGTCAGACCCCCAAAAGCGGTACAAGTCGTGTCGGAGTGTAGCCCAGAACGCCCTGAGATACTACTGGAATACCTACCAGTAAATCTCCTGCCTCGGCCGAGGGCTTTGCGTAATGGCTCTCCTAGACACAGCGCGACCTCACCCCCAATACCGGGAGAGACGAACCCCTGCAGATCCGCTCACTGCCTCCATGTGGCTCGGGACTGTACCCAACTAAAACCTGTTTGCACGACTCCTTTGAGCCGTGGTAGGGTAGTAATCAAAGCACAGTGGGAACTCACACGAGACAAATGACGATCTCAGGTCGATGAACTAACCTGTACACATGTCACCTGGGAACTGCTATCTGACGTCTGGTATAAGACCAACTAGCAGGTTCCCGGCGAGTCCTGTCCGGTGTACTCATAACCCAATGAGCACCTGTATACATCTTAGGTGAACCAACAGACACCAGTGGCTTGTGAGATCGGCCACCGCCCCTCGTCGGGGTCTCGACTGTATACACTAGTCTACTAATGGAGTATCGATGCCCAGTCTCGAAACTCCCACGACTAGGGACATTTTAAGGATGCGCTTATAGACCCCAGCTCCCACGTATATGATCGCCATCATACTGCTGGTCGTCAAGCAAGAATCCTAGGGGCTCTATCAACGTGCAATAGCGACATGTCAGGTCACCTAAAGCAGTACACGATGATAAAGATAAACCAGATAGCATACTATCATCTCGAGTAAGACTGTCCTACCGGGATAGGTCCTCCCTCAATCATTGCAATCACGTGCCTGTGATCCAATAATTGACTCTGAGGGCACTATCTCCAACAATCTCCCACTTGCACTCAAGGCTAATTATTGCGATGTCGCATACTCACAGCCCGTGTGATACCGAACACCCAACTCCTCTACTAGTCAGTCTCACAAAACCCGTTTGCGAAACTTTTGCGTTCGAGGAATAGCTTCAGTGAGTGGATCCGCTGTGATGTTTCTTTCTATGTCTCTCTATATCTCAAGTTCGCGGAGAAAACCATCTCCCGAAATGAGCAATACCTGTCTTAGAATGTCTGGATGTCTGATGAGACCTAGCTCATAAATGAACTCCAAATCCAAAATTCTTAGACTGTATCAACAACTGAACTTAATCAGTATCCTGCGCCATGCCTCCCTCAGTATTGCCTTGGACCGCCTGTCCAAAATACAGTCCCTCATCAGAGGGAGAACTATAACTCTGACAACCTCCTTGTCGTCCATGTCACCTTGGAAGCCTGGAGTGATAACCGTCTCCTAAAAGAGGCAGCCGTTATCATATCCCTAGAACATTCACTTATGTTCTAAAACTGCTTCCGACTGTTTTTCCAGGATTGGATCAATATCAACTTATTGCATCTAGTGCAAGAACAACATCTGGTGTGGTACTTGACATCTCATGATTGACTCAATTGCCTAAGCAAGTGATCTGTCAATCATGCGTATCCCTCTCCCCTTTAGTCTGTAAGACACCTTTAGAGAGGGTGACTCCATTACCTGCAGGTACACTACCGTGCCAGGAGTCGTCCATTCTAAATACTCTTAGAATGCTGTCAAAGTACCCTGATTGGGAAACCACCCAAATCTAGATCTAAAACCATAGATCTAGTAACCAGTATGTCTGATATAATGTCCAAGTCCCTTGTGGAGAAAACACTGTGTGACGACCAAAGTATAACCGATCGTAGTATAGGAATATCACTTCCTACTACCTTCTCAACAGATCCATCCCCTATTCTGATGACGTCAAACCCATGACTGTCACATCAGAAACAGATGATCTTACTCCGCTATATCTGCTTTAGTCTATAAATAGACATAAGCACAAAGTCCACCAATGCTTCCGCTGCTCCCACTGACTACGACAACCCTCTGGCAGAGTCATATAGACGTGCACTTCTAAAGCTAGTTTAGAACGACGCTATACTCATCCTCCTGCCGGGTCTCGCAGCCTGGAACAACAACAATGGCAAGTGTGGGTAAACAAGAACTTCCCTGTCACCGTCCTTGAGGCTACCGGAGTACCTCTCGGGTGCCTGAAGTTACCCACAGTATCTGCGGAGTGGCCAATGGAATGTCAAATCAGATTGAATCTTTAGGTTCCTTATTAAATCTTCAGTAATCGTTTGCGGTTCTGGAATTACTTCCAGTTCTACCACACTCCCACTACTGTTTTTTTTTGAAAAAATCCATTTTTAATAAAACTGTGGCGAGTCTAGAACAATATTTCTACTGTTCATCCAGATGGTAGAAAATCAACCCTCGTCATAGCCTGGGTCAACCCACAAACAGCCATTACAGAAACGTGCCTTGAGTTATCCGGAGTCTGGTTTTAAGCATAAGCCGGACAACTCCCCGTACCTTAACATCGTTAAGATATGAACTGTTCTATATCCAATATAGAACCAGAGGCACTGATTTAATTGAACCAGATTCAAATCATGCAGCTGTCTCCAGTGCATGTCAACTAAATGGAAGGAGGCCGATCAGCGTTACTCAACTTAGGAATGCTTCCAATTATGAGTAACCTGAAAGAGAAGCAATCTGTCTTCATCATTACTATCAACTGAATACCATACACAAGTATCTACATCTTCGATCTCTTTGAAGAATCCCGATACTTGCTACACCTGGTACTCTACTCTATTCAAATACCTATAACTCCTCAAAACTTAGACCCTGTGTTTCCACGAAACAGCTGTCTAAAATCGAGAGAAGTCATAAGTAAACCGAATATAGTACGAGGACCAACCCCTCTGTCCTGATGGACACTGGACAACATACAATACTCTGTATAAGTCCGCTGAGTCTAACAACTCTTTCACTGCGTGTCGTAGGTTGAAAACTGTACTTATGGTTAAGAAGAATTACACCGCTGTTTAATGCTCCTTACCTAACCATCCACTGATATAGGTAAATGTCATCGACATAATATCAAAAGGTATATCTCACTCTATGAAAATAGACGTACAGATATATGAATTTGAAATTGGTGCACAACAGCGGATATTCATAACCAAATATTTGCCGACCGGCAAACAACCCAGGTGACTTCCTCAAATATCACCGATTACAACGAATCCCGATATAATGAGGATGATCACCCAATTCCCAATAACTTACTCCCACTCCTCATCTGTAAAACCATACAGATGTGAGAATCATACCTGGTAAATACATACCCTGGAGTAAGTGTCTAATCGGGAAATCAGTTTTTCTTTTAACATTACACAGTGAAACTGAAACATTGAAATGTTTCTGTGGGGTATCCTGGTATTCCTAGTAATGCCTCTACCATTATCCAGATTCACAACTGTAACCGTATATCTCTTTGCCATCTGTCCAAATCCCTTTATATGTCTTTAGTCATTACCGTCTGCACACCCCTTTAGGCCAATTGGTTTTCTTCCTTCCCTACCGTTCGGCACCAGCCTATAGTTTGGAAGAAGACTATCCAAAAAGCATAAAGGGTGTACTGTCCTAATCCTAGGAGCACTCGCAACGCGAGAGAAGGTGAAGATAAAAGACACCTGAATGTACTTTATTCCTATTTCTCCTGAACCAGAATCCATCCCCGAACTGGAACTAGTTCCTTTCGAGTTCGTATATAACCATACGATGGAGTATCCAATAAACTGTGGATCTTCGTAGTGATACAGAGTGTCCTGGAGAAATACAAAGGTGATTTAGGGTTGGCGAAGAAATACTTGGTTTGGTCGTGAATAGCAGTCGCAACTTACTTTGCCCTCTTACTAATCCCTTGCTTTGTCTAAACTTAATACCTTCTGTACACCATCGTTATGCTAATTGGTTTTCTTCATTCCCCACCGTTCGGCACCAGCCTAAGGTTTGGAAGAAGACTATCCAATTTGCGTAATAGGTGTACTACTCCTAAACCAAGGAGTACTCGCAACCTGAGAGAAGGTGAAAAGAAAAGACAACTGAATAATCCTATCCGTTTTCTCCAGAACCAGAAACCATCCTCGAAGTCCTTCGAGTTCGTATATAACCATACGATGGTTTTGTCCAATGGAAGTGGACGTTCGTAGTAATACGGGGTGTCCTGGAGAAAAGGGTAAAAGTAGGAGTGGCAATGAGGTCTGCAACTCTGACAATCCAAAAAGCCAGTGTTAAGAAGGTTCGGTCAACTTGGTCACTGAGTCATAGTCCAGGGTCGGGTCAATGGTCGCTGCCAAAGAGAGAGAGAAGAAACACTCAGCGTGCACTCTAACCTAGATCAGAATGGTTACCAATTTATCTAATCAGGAAACCTCCCACTGTACCTCAAATTCTCCTCCAAACCTGAAAGAAGAATTAGTCGGGATCACCCGAGGAGTAAACCAACTCATCAGTGGGAATCGGGATCCAACTCTCATCGCATGATAACGTGACGGAATCCACTCACGTCACCACACTCCAGAAGGTATGCGCATGCTTGGCAAGTTTCAGTTCTTTTGAAACTCCCGATATATGTTTTTACCCCTAGGACCCAAGTGACCTTGACAATGCCAACAAATCAAAGAGTCCTAGTCAAGTTCTACCCGTCATTATCTTGATTGCATTAAACCCACCCGTACGAGTCCTTGACAATGCCAACAAGACCGCACGACTGTCCTAACCAATCCACTTATCCATGTGACAGAAAAGCATTACATAGCTACCGAACACTACGCCACGGCAATGCACGACAAACGCAGCACGAATACTAAGTAATACTAATCTGAAATGACGGAGGGCTACGACTGGTTTTTGGCGAAAAACCTTTAACGTAATGAACTTGATATCGTTGAAGGAACTGGATAACTTTTTAGAAAATATAGTGACGAAAACCTTTACTAAAGAGGTCACTCCCGGTGAAGGGATCTCGGCTCTTTCCCCGTAGAATGAGGTGCAGGATATTCCAACTGAATACCACGATGCAAAGCAAAAGTAATCGGCTATAGTGAAGTTAATGCCCTGACGCAAACTTCTGTCCAAGGGGTCACTTCCGGTGAAGGGATCTCGGCCCTTGCCTCGTCGACTGAGGAGCAGGATATTCCAAATGAATACCACGATGCAAAACAAAAGTGAACGTCCTTGCAATAACAGCTTTTTGAAAAGTGTTCCAACAACATCAGAATAGGTTTGTTTAAACTTGCAATGATCCGAATCAATGCAGTCCCATCAATTGATCACACCACAAAGAACGAAAATATACTGACGTACGTATATGCCATCCGCATTCGCCACTGGGTCCCGTCATCACCCGTTAGGTTAGCTAACTAACGGCAGAGCGGGGACTGGACTAGCGCGGATGTAAAACATATACAACATCTACTAATATATATACCAATATATAGTATTTCGCTCAAGGCGTGAATAAAAAGCAACATCACAGAAAAGTACAGCATCACAGAACAATACAGATATCTGGAAGCCCCGGGTTTCACAGAGCCGCTGCTGAAACCCGACGTTCCCCTGGTCGTGTGGATAGCCTGTGCAATGAAATCCTAGACCCCTACGGGCGCGGCAAGTCACCCGCCAAAACCTGAAGCGAGGCAGCCCCCTTCAGTACCGTGAATGGACCACCCAGCACTTCACGGAATCCGGTAACTTGGGCACCCCTCCTGGGTCAACCTGTACCCCCTACGAGTGCGGCGAATAGCCCGCCAATCCTGGACTGAAGCCCCCTCCGTCTCAATGCCCTGAGATGCGGGCCCGTTGCCCTCCAGAACCCGGCTATCCGTGCACCCCACCGCGGGGTAACCCTAGTACAGAAAGTAAAATATACATACACCGGGTACATCGACCGCAACCAGGTCGTGCCCCAAAAGAATAATACAAACAGGCAGTGACGGCAGTCCACATGTCGGACGCTCGCCCCGCAATATCAAATGTACATAATACACCAAAACTGTACTAGCATTGCATCCAGGCTATCCCCCACGACCGATCCGCAACATCACAGCATAAACATAGAACATCAACGTGAAAGTCACGTTCGCAAATCCGTCTAACCGGGCTATAGCAGTTAGACCGGATTTACCGATCGAGTGACATTCACGGTCGCAGATATAATGTAAATACTGTGAAATAATGTGTTTAAAATTTTCCGATTGACCAAAAATTAACAAGTGGGCCCCCAACCAAAACTGTAGCACTCACAGAAAACCTGGGCCCAATTTTAATATTCCAAATACCCTATTTTAATGTAAAAACCTCACTGGAAAATTCTGGTCCAGAGACCAAACTAAACCGCCGCGGAAGAGCGGCGCCAAGGAGGGTTGAGCCGCGCTTCCGCGGCGGATCTACAGTAACTCGTGACCAAAATTTCCCAGATGTCTTATAATGCCATTTACATCATTCTGCAATCACCTGAAAAATTTTTGGACTTCAAAAAAATTCGACAGAAACTGATGTGCAATAAAAATACGGTTTTTGGAAATTTCGGTCGATCGGAAACGCAAACACATCAAACGAAGCTAGGTAAGGTTAATGGCGTGGCTCTGATACCATGTTGCGCCACGGCAGCGCCCCGGCCGTCTTACTCGAGGCCAAATTGCGGAATAAAAATTTTTCCTTACTCGGAAACCGGCGCTACCGCGGACAAAGAAAACCCGGATCGTTTACCATTAACCTACGCTAGCTAACTAGAGATGGGGTGAGAAGTATACCGAGTGATCCGAGTCCTCCGGTCTTCTCTTCATCGTCCCGATCTCCCGCGGAAAGTCTTGCCTCGACATCGTCGCCTCCTCGCCGGAAAGGGCACCACATCGCCTTCGTCTTTTACGGGCTCCCGCCTCAATACCGAGGCAACTCGAGCATGAAGCCGGCAACTCGACATGCTCAAGATTCGCTGTAGGAAGTGGTGTGTAGAATCGTAGTCTCTTTTTGGGGTATTGGAGTTGCCTTGATGGAGGAATAAGGTTAAAGGAAATTGGAGCTTTCAATTTTCCAAAAACAAGAAGAATGAGATGAAGAAATTTGTGTCATGCAAGAATGAAAAATTTCTCTCATCCTCACTCATAGTGGCCGGCCATTCTTTTATGAGAATGGTGGAGGGAACAAAACTAAATCATATGAGGGAGGTAAGTGTAGGAGAAGTATGTGGTGACCATATCCAAAGTCAATGAAAACTTCAACCATGCTTTCACTTTTAAACCCATACCTATTTCAAATCACAATAAATGAAAGCATGGAGGAAAGAAAAGATGCTTATCATAATCAATACTTTATGCAAGAAACCCCCCCACAAAGTGTAATTTGCAAAACTGCAAATTACCCCCTCCATCAGAAAAGTCCGGCCGGGAAAGAACAAAGGAAAACCGGCCGGAACGGAATGCAAACCGGCAACTCCAGAAAACTGGTCCCGTAATAAATTACAGGAAAACCCCTATACTGTGCATACACACCCGCATCTGTATTCCGTCCGGATACAAATGCAATGAGACAAAATCTACACTGTACTAGACTAGGACCGGCTTAAGCCAAAGCCGGCTAGTAAAATCCGTTCGATCCTGATCCGTGCAATACCGCACGTATCAGATCAAACCCTGCCATATAACTATACGGCCACTAGTACAAACCGTCCGATCCTGATCCGTGCAATACCGCACGTATCTGATTGGACCCTGCCATATCTCCATACGGCCTCTACAGCGTTTCGCCCGAAAGCTGAGTAACTGAAAGTGTGGTGGACTCTAAAGACTCGTCAATACTATGGCTGTGGATTTAACCACTAGCACGTCAGAGGTATTAGCCAATACGTGACGGGCCACCAGCTATTGACCAAAAAGGACGTCGATGAGCGAACTCATCCTGACACCCTACTGAGCCTGTCAGTGACAATATCCGTACAGTCCGGTCCGTTCGTCTATGAGTATCGCATGGCGGGCCTAGGGGGTTGGTAAAAGTCAGACCCCCAAAAGCGGTACAAGTCGTGTCGGAGTGTAGCCCAGAACGCCCTGAGATACTACTGGAATACCTACCAGTAAATCTCCTGCCTCGGCCGAGGGCTTTGCGTAATGGCTCTCCTAGACACAGCGCGACCTCACCCCCAATACCGGGAGAGACGAACCCCTGCAGATCCGCTCACTGCCTCCATGTGGCTCGGGACTGTACCCAACTAAAACCTGTTTGCACGACTCCTTTGAGCCGTGGTAGGGTAGTAATCAAAGCACAGTGGGAACTCACACGAGACAAATGACGATCTCAGGTCGATGAACTAACCTGTACACATGTCACCTGGGAACTGCTATCTGACGTCTGGTATAAGACCAACTAGCAGGTTCCCGGCGAGTCCTGTCCGGTGTACTCATAACCCAATGAGCACCTGTATACATCTTAGGTGAACCAACAGACACCAGTGGCTTGTGAGATCGGCCACCGCCCCTCGTCGGGGTCTCGACTGTATACACTAGTCTACTAATGGAGTATCGATGCCCAGTCTCGAAACTCCCACGACTAGGGACATTTTAAGGATGTGCTTATAGACCCCAGCTCCCACGTATATGATCGCCATCATACTGCTGGTCGTCAAGCAAGAATCCTAGGGGCTCTATCAACGTGCAATAGCGACATGTCAGGTCACCTAAAGCAGTACACGATGATAAAGATAAACCAGATAGCATACTATCATCTCGAGTAAGACTGTCCTACCGGGATAGGTCCTCCCTCAATCATTGCAATCACGTGCCTGTGATCCAATAATTGACTCTGAGGGCACTATCTCCAACACTCCTTACGCCGAAGAAAGATCCACCTGAAAGCTCCAACCTTTAGCTCCTTCTTCGTTCTTTGAAGAAACTAGTTCACTTGGTTTGCTAAACCTAGTGAACTATAATGAGTAGAGAAGAATTAGAATGGGATTTTATCTATGGTTCTTGATTCTCAACTCATGAGAGATATGAACCATAGAGTCAAGAGAGGGAGTAAGAGGATGAGAGTGAAAGCAAGAGCAAGAGAGCTCAAGAACAAGAGAGAGAATGTGTAAGTGAGAATGAGGCTCTCTTTTGTCTTTCACCCTCTCATAATCCAAAGCAATGATCACACATCATACCAATCAAGTGTTATGTGATGGTTGAAGCAACCATAACCATATCATTTCATGCACTTATTTTGCACAAATGAGCAAGCAAGAAAAAGTCTTTGCCATGAAATGATAGCTATGGTTATCATGATGGTCAACTAGTCAAGCCTAGTCAACTGGTCAACAAAGTCAACAAGTCAACAAAGTCAACAAAGTCAACAACCATGTCACCATAATACTTAATTAATATAATTGTTAATCTCATATCATATTCTCATTAGGGTTGATCAAAAGGTCAATAGTCAACGGTCAACTGTCAACAACCCTAATGAGAATCCACTGCCTCTGTCTCCCTGTCAACTGTGCATACACACCCGCATCCGCGTTCCGAGGAACACGAATGCAAACTGGATAAATCAAATCCCATAAGGTACACTAGGATCTGTCTTAAACCAAAGCCCGCTAGTGTAAACTGTCCGGACACTGTACGTGCACAAGTGCACGGATGTGACCGAACCCTGTCGCAAAACCATGCGACCTGTCGCAATACCATGCGACCTCTACTCTTTTGCCTAAAGGCGAAAAGCTTTCTGTGTGGGACTCTAAAGACTCGACACTACGCTGGCAGTGGGTTTAACCACAGACCGCAAGCGGCACTAGCTGTAAGTCCATATTGCGACCCCCGGTTCTTACGGGGAGGCGGAAACGGTATAAAAATCAAATTTTTAGTGCAAGAGGCAACATGGACTAGACTTGGTCGGGATCGTGTCTAAACTAAACTAGCAAATACGCTAAAAGGAGTTAGCTACTCGGATGAGGGTTATACCTAAACTTGAACTCCTTCTTCTTGAAATCTTGTAGAGGTTGATGGTTCTCTTTTGTCGCCTTCTTCCGTCGAAGATGGATCCACCTCGAGGGTTCAACCTTGGGCTCTTTCTCGGACTTGGAGTGAACTAGAATCTCCGGTTTGCTAATCCTTTGATCCTAGGGTGAGTAGAGAGTGACTAGGGTTTGCTTTCCTTTTAAAAGAGAAGGATTCTCAACTCATGAGAGGGTTTCTCTTTACTAGAGGAAGAAGAAGATGAAGAGAGGAGAGAGAATGAGAATGATAGAATGAGCTATATTTTTCTCTTCTTGCAACCATAATGCAAAAGAATAATATTATCTAAATGATAATAATTGAAAATGAGAATAGTTGATGGTAGTGTTTGGAATGACCACAACCATGCTTCATTTAAAAATGTAAGCATAAATCAAGGAAGACTTTTGAAGGCATGAAAGTGGTCAATGGTCAACAAGTCAACCAAGGTCAACAAGTCAACAAAGAACAACCATAACATAATTCTCATTTAATTATTATTATTAATAGATAATAAATAAATCCATTAGGGTTTGGAAAATAAAGACTGTCAACTGTGCATACGCACCCGTTCCGAAACCCTAATGAAAAACCTCATTCTCCTCCTCAAGCAACTGTGCATACACACCTGCATTCTCGTTCCGAAAAACAAGAATACCAAGATATAAAAGCAACCCCAAAACATATACCAGTATCTGGCTCAAACCAGAGCCTGCCAGTATAATCCGTCCGGACTCCAAACGTGCACAAGTGCGCGGATGAGAACGAACCCTGTCGCAAAACCATGCGACCTCTACTCTGTTTTGCCCAGAGGCGAATACCCTCTGTGTGGGACTCTAAAGACTCGACACTACGCTGGCAGTGGGTTTAACCACAGACCGCAAGCGGCACTAGCTGTGCGTAACGGTCCCCAGGTAGATGCCGACAAGAAGGCTGACGAGGTGAAACCCCATCTGAACTCCTACTGAGTCTGAATGTGACAGTCTCCGTACAGTCCGGTCTGTTCGTCTGATACATCGCATGGCGGGCCTAGGGGGTGGTAAACGTCAGTCCCCCAATAGCGGTACAAGTCGTGCCGGAGCGAAGCCCAAAACACCCTGAGATAACACTGGAAACCTACCAGTATATCTCGTTTGCCCTGGCCAGGGACTACTCGTGTAATGGCTCTCCTAGACACAGCGCGATGTCAACCCCCAATACCGGGAGAGACGAATCCTGTCTAACCGTCACTGCCTCCAAGTGCTTCGGGACTGCACCCAACCACCACCCGTTTGCACGACTCCTTTGAGCCGTGGTAGGGTAGTGATCAAAGTGCAGTGGGAACACACTTGAGGCGAAGTGCCAGTGTCAAGTCAGCGGACTAAGCTGTACTCATGTCACCTGGGAACTGATAACTGACGATAGGTATAATACCAACCTGTCAGTTCCCGACGAGTCCTGTCCAGTGTACTCGTAACCCAACGAGCACCCGTATACTATCTCCAGTACGACGTACTGATGGCTGTGGGACAGACCATCTCCCACACTGGGATGAGAAGCGCATACGCTAGTCTACTCCGGAGTATCGATGCCCTGTCTCGATAGTCCTGCGACTAGGGACCTGTATAAGGATGTGCTTATAGATTACCCAGCCCCCACTAGTGTGACTGCCATCACAACGCTGGTAATCAAGCAAAGATCCTAAGGGCTCCACTAATGCGTATAAGTGATATACTGAAATAAACACAAGTACACATTGAAGTAGAAACAAACCAAGTAGCATACTACTATTTTGAGCAAGATTGTATATACAAGGTGAATATCCCAAGCATCCATTAAGTAATATACAAACTAGTATGATACAGTAATGGCCTCTAGGGCATATACACTAACAATCTCCCACTTGCACTAAGGCCATGTACTGGCGTATCGAAGACCTATCATCTCGATCAGCCGCTCGAACTGAGTCTGGGGTAGGGCCTTGGTGAATGGATCTGCAGTGTTCTCTTCTGAAGCAACCCTCCGAACCTCGATCTCCTTGCGATCCACGATCTCCCTGATCAGGTGATACCGCCTCAAGATGTGCCTGGATCTCTGATGGGACCTGGGTTCCTTCGCTAAAGCTATAGCCCCGTTGTTGTCGCAATACAGAGGTATTGGGTCAACAATGGACGGAACCACCTGAAGTTCTTTCAAGAACTTCCTCATCCAGACAGCTTCTTTTGCGGCATCAGATGCAGCGATGTATTCCGCTTCCATCGTCGAGTCTGCAACGGTTTCCTGTTTGGAACTCTTCCAACACACCGCCCCTCCATTGAGGGTGAAGACAAAACCCGACATGGACTTGGAATCATCCTTGTCACTCTGGAAGCTGGAGTCAGCAAAGGCCTCGATCTGGAGGTCTTTTGCGCCATACACCAAGAACATCTCCTTAGTCCTTCTCAGGTACTTGAGAATGTTCTTTACTGCTATCCAATGTTTCTCCCCAGGGTTTGACTGATACCGGCTTACTACACTCAGTGCATAAGCTACATCCGGTCTGGTACACAACATCGCATACATTATAGAGCCTACCGCAGAAGCGTAGGGTATAATAGACATGCGATCCCTCTCCAAATCAGTCTTGGGAGACATCTCTTTAGAGAGGGTGATCCCGTGACAAGCCGGTAGGTTACCGCGCTTGGAATCTTCCATACTGAATCTTTTCACTATGGTGTCGATGTACCTGGACTGAGAAAGTCCCAATATCCTCTTGGATCTATCACGATGGATCCGGATCCCCAGGATGTATGAGGCATCACCCAGGTCTTTCATGGAGAACCTTTGTGACAAGAATCCCTTGACAGATTGTAGCATAGGAATGTCATTTCCTATTAAGAGAATGTCATCCACGTATAAAACGAGGAATACTACAGTTCTCGCTACAAATCTACTATAGATGCATGGTTCATCTGGATTTTTGATAAAGCCAAATTCTTTGACTGTCTCATCAAAACAGATGTTCCAACTCCGCGATGCCTGCTTTAGTCCATAAATGGACTTAAGCAACTTGCACACCTTTCCGCTGCTCCCACTCTGAATGAAACCCTCTGGCTGATCCATATAGACACACTCCTCTAAATTTCCATTTAGAAAAGCTGTCTTTACGTCCATTTGCCAGATCTCATAATCGTGGAAGGCAGCAATGGCAAGAAGGATCCGAATGGATTTCAGCATGGCTACCGGAGAAAAGGTTTCGTCGTAGTCCAAGCCAGGTCTTTGACGAAAACCCTTTGCTACCAGCCTAGCTTTATAGGTCTCAACCTGTCCATCTACACCAATCTTCCTTTTGAAGATCCACTTGCATCCTACGGGTTTTACCCCGTCTGGAGCAATGTCCAACGTCCATACCTTGTTGGTGTACATGGACTCCATTTCGGTCCGCATTGCATCCAGCCATTTCACTGAGTCAACGCTCTGAACGGCCTGCTGGAAGCTAGTAGGCTCATCATAATCTATGATGCAATCCTCTCGATCCCCGTCTATGAGAAAACCGTAGTATCTCTCGGGCGGATGAGACTGCCTACTACTCCTGCAGAGCGGCGTAGGAATGTCCTGTTCTGTTGAACCTTCTGGTTCCACCAAACTTTCAGTAACAGTCTGTGGTTCTGGAATTTCTTCCAGCTCTACTGCGCTCCCACTTATTTCTTTTTCTATGAACTGGTGTTCTAGAAAGTGGGCATGACGAGAAACAAGAACTTTTTGTTCCTCTTCACAGTAGAAGAAATATCCCTTGGAATTCTTTGGATATCCCACAAACTTGCACAGTACTGAGCGTGCCTCGAGCTTGTCCGCATGCTGCTTTTTGACAAAAGCTGGACTTCCCCATATCTTAATGTGATTAAGATGGGGTCTCTTCCCACACCACATCTCAAATGGCGTGGTAGGCACAGTCTTAGTGGGAACTCGGTTCAAAAGGTATGCGGCTGATTCTAGTGCATACCCCCAGAATGATCGCGGTAACTCAGCGTTACTCATCATGGACCGCACCATATCCAATAGGGTGCGGTTCCGTCTCTCCGATACACCGTTATGTTGCGGGGTGTATGGAGGAGTAAGCTGAGAGAGAATTCCGTTCTCTTTTAAATAGTCCAGGAATTCGGCACTTAAGTATTCTCCACCTCGATCCGATCTTAGAATCTTAATACTTTTGCCGGTCTGTTTCTCTACTTCATTCTTATACTCCTGGAATTTTCCAAAGGCCTCGGACTTATGTTTCATTAAGAAGACATAACCGTACCTTGAGAAGTCATCCGTAAAAGTAATGAAGTAAGAATGTCCGCTTCGGGCATGTGTAGACATTGGACCGCACACGTCACTGTGTACGAGTCCCAAGAGCTCGCTCGCTCTTACTCCATGTCCAGTAAACGGAGTCTTTGTCATCTTTCCTTTGAGACAAGATTGACAAGTGGCATATGATTGATATTCGAACGCATTCAAATATCCTTCTGTATGCAACTTAGTCAACCTTCTCTCATTGATGTGACCCAATCTACAATGCCATAAGAAAGTCTGATTTATTTCTGGAGACTTTCTTTTGTGTGTATTCTGGACATTGAAAATCTGTGGTTGGTTTAACACGTATATACCATTACTCAGAGTACCTGACCCAATCAATACTTGATTAAGGTGAATGTTTACAACATTACTTACAAACGCAAATTCATAACCTTCTTTAGAAACTAAAGATACAGAAATGATATTACAAGTTGCGTTGGGTACAAAAAAGCAATTACGCAAAACCAAAACATGTCCATCTGACATTCCCAGGTGATAGTCCCCCACGGCTTTAGCATCCATGCTAGCTCCGTTCGCAACTCTGAGGGTCATGTCACCTGCCTTCAAATCCCTACGGTTTCTCAACGCCTGCAAAGAATTACAGATATGAGATCCTGATCCGGTATCCAATACCCAGGAAGTAGAGTTTATTGAAAGACAGTTTTCAATAACATACACACCTGAAGCTGAAGCTGCAACCTGCTTCAATTCCTATGTTCTGGCCTTCCAGGCCCTGCAATCATTCTTCCAGTGTCCTTTCTTATGACAAAAGAAGCATTCTTCCTTATCCACAAGCTTCCCCGCTATCTTTGTTGCTTTACCTTTTCCCTTCGTATCCACTTTACTAACACCGCCCCTTGGTTTGGCGGGGGCCTTCTTCTTCTTTCCCTTGGCTTTCGCCTTGGACCTAGAAGAAGATGATCCTCCTACAAACAAAGTGGATGTATCCCTACTTTTCTGTAGGGTGCCCTCTGCGCTCCTCAGCATGTTGAGGAGCTCTGATAGTTCAACCTCTTTTTCTTGTAGGTTGAAGTTCAGTATAAACTGGGCGTAAGTGGAAGGAAGGGACTGGAGAACTATATCCGTATATAGCTCACTCTCTAATGTGATCCCTAGGTCAGCGAGCTCCTCAATGTAGCCGATCATCCTTAGCACGTGCTCGGCTACTGATGATCCGACGGCCATCTTTGTCGAAAACAACTTTTTCGACGCTTCGTATCTTGCGATACGTGATTGCTCTCCATACAGTTCTTTTGTATGGAGCAATATGGACTCCATGTCCATATTCTCATGCCTCCTCTGATGTTCGTTGTCCATCGAGGCAAGCAGGAGGCACTTGGCCTTCGCGCTATCAATCTCCCAAGTCTTGCGGATTTCCTTATCCGCGACGCTGGAAGTTAGACCAGGGACAGGGGGAGCTTTGGTGGTAAGAAGATACCCCAGCTTGTCATAAGTGATTGCTATCTTGACATTCCTGAGCCAATCTTTGTAGTTTGGCCCTGTCAGCTTGTTTTTATCTAGGAGTAACTTAAGTCCAGTCATGTTGATTGGTCGCTGCAATTAGGAGAGAGAAGAAGAAACACTCAGCATGATGCTCTTGCAAGTTTAGAGTGGTTTTTAGTTTGTCTAAACAGGATGGCTCCCACTGTTTCTCGAATCCCTCCTCAAACCATAAAGGAAGAATTAGTCAGGATCAATCCCACCGTACAATACTTGCTTAACCGTTCAGCCAGGCCGGTGTCGGTACTTCGAGGGAGGTTTTCCAACGCTTTCGCGAAGTTCCTTAATTAAAGAACCTCTTTTCCCTGGGGGCGTAACCCCGCTAACACCTTTCTAGGCACCTACTAGGTTTATAGCATTGATCGTTAAGTGAGAAAATTCCCGAGGAGTAGCATATACTCACAGTAGGATCGGGATCCAAATATCATCGCGTGACGAAACTGAAGGAATCCTACCAGAATCACCACACTCCAAATGGTATGCAAATCTAGCAAGTTTCAGTACTTATGAAACTCCCGATGTGGATTTTTGCCCCATGCTCTTATGACCTTGACTTTGGCCAAAATATCATAAGTCACATGTCAAGTTCTGCCCGTCACTATCCAGGTTAATTTGGATCCATCCGTATCTACCCTTGACTTTGGCCAAAATGGCAGCACGACTGTCCCAAACCAACGCATCTATCTATGCTACACATGAACACCCAATAGCTACCAATCACTATGCCTTGACTTTGGCCAAAATACATAGCTTGAATACTATTGCCTATTCATGCGAAGCGACGGAGGGCTACGAATGGTTTTGGCGAAACCGTGAACGTAGTGAACTTGATTTAATCGATGGAACGAGATAGCTTTTAGAAGGAGTGGCTCAATCTCCGCATTTAAAAGTTAGTTTTGAAAAGAACCGAGTGGTTTTTCGAAAGTGTTCCATCGACTTAAACTTGGTTTATTATCTTGCATTAGTTCTTTTAATGCGTGATATTCTTGCATTAGTACTTTTAATGCGTCCCATCATTTAATCCTACCATTGCAGAAAACAACCAAAATATGACGTACGCTTATGCCATTCGCATTCGCCACGGGGCCCCGTCATTACCCGTTAGGTTACTTAACTAACGACAGAGCGGGGGCTGGGCTAGCGCGTCTGTAAAACATAAGCAACGCCTAAATAGAAAGCAATGATAGACATTTCAGATCACAGATAAATACATTGGATATACTAGCAATCTGTAATTTGTACGAGCCTGTAACAAAAAACAGATAACACGGTCGCGGTGAATAGCCAAATCCCCACCCAAGACCCCTACGGGTGCGGCAAACTACCCGCCAAGTCCTCGGTAGTTTGTGCACCCCTCCATGGGTCTATCCTAGGAGCAAAAACAGTAAAAAGAATTATACAATGACGGCTACAACCCCGACCCGGTTGTGCGGCCAAACAAATAATATAATTACATCAATTTACATTTACAATGAATTGCAAGAAAAGAAAACTCTCGTCTCACAACCCCCGGCTATTCACCCGCGACAATCCAACATATTTATATACACATTCCAGCACATTACAGATCTTGTATAACCCCGACTAATCGTCTTATAGCGATTAGCCGACGTTCAATACAAGCAAACATCACAGATATAACCAACATAGTCAAAGTGCAGTGAAGTTCGGAAAAAAAATACGGAATTATAGGACCCCAAAAAGAAATTTCTGTTCTGGAAAATCTGGGTACATATAATATATTTTAAAAATCCCAAAACCAACACAGACACACACTGCACGAAAAACGACGCACTAAAGACAACAAAACGCGGCGCTTCCGCGGCGGACAAGAAGGGTCACGCGGCGGAAGCGCGGCGGTTTAGACGAATTGGTGAATCGTTTTTCATGGGTGTTCTAACAAAACCCTGAGACGAATTTAGGAGTATAAAGTTTTTCATTTTAACCAGAAAAAATTTCAACAGAAACTCAGTTTTTGTAGTTTTCCGGTTTTGTGATTTTTTTCGGTTCCGAACTTCGTTACACTTTACTACCTAGCTAGTTTAAGTTTAGTTAGGCTCTGATACCACTGTAAGTCCATATTGCGACCCCCGGTTCTTACGGGGAGGCGGAAACGGTATAAAAATCAAATTTTTAGTGCAAGAGGCAACATGGACTAGACTTGGTCGGGATCGTGTCTAAACTAAACTAGCAAATACGCTAAAAGGAGTTAGCTACTCGGATGAGGGTTATACCTAAACTTGAACTCCTTCTTCTTGAAATCTTGTAGAGGTTGATGGTTCTCTTTTGTCGCCTTCTTCCGTCGAAGATGGATCCACCTCGAGGGTTCAACCTTGGGCTCTTTCTCGGACTTGGAGTGAACTAGAATCTCCGGTTTGCTAATCCTTTGATCCTAGGGTGAGTAGAGAGTGACTAGGGTTTGCTTTCCTTTTAAAAGAGAAGGATTCTCAACTCATGAGAGGGTTTCTCTTTACTAGAGGAAGAAGAAGATGAAGAGAGGAGAGAGAATGAGAATGATAGAATGAGCTATATTTTTCTCTTCTTGCAACCATAATGCAAAAGAATAATATTATCTAAATGATAATAATTGAAAATGAGAATAGTTGATGGTAGTGTTTGGAATGACCACAACCATGCTTCATTTAAAAATGTAAGCATAAATCAAGGAAGACTTTTGAAGGCATGAAAGTGGTCAATGGTCAACAAGTCAACCAAGGTCAACAAGTCAACAAAGAACAACCATAACATAATTCTCATTTAATTATTATTATTAATAGATAATAAATAAATCCATTAGGGTTTGGAAAATAAAGACTGTCAACTGTGCATACGCACCCGTTCCGAAACCCTAATGAAAAACCTCATTCTCCTCCTCAAGCAACTGTGCATACACACCTGCATTCTCGTTCCGAAAAACAAGAATACCAAGATATAAAAGCAACCCCAAAACATATACCAGTATCTGGCTCAAACCAGAGCCTGCCAGTATAATCCGTCCGGACTCCAAACGTGCACAAGTGCGCGGATGAGAACGAACCCTGTCGCAAAACCATGCGACCTCTACTCTGTTTTGCCCAGAGGCGAATACCCTCTGTGTGGGACTCTAAAGACTCGACACTACGCTGGCAGTGGGTTTAACCACAGACCGCAAGCGGCACTAGCTGTGCGTAACGGTCCCCAGGTAGATGCCGACAAGAAGGCTGACGAGGTGAAACCCCATCTGAACTCCTACTGAGTCTGAATGTGACAGTCTCCGTACAGTCCGGTCTGTTCGTCTGATACATCGCATGGCGGGCCTAGGGGGTGGTAAACGTCAGTCCCCCAATAGCGGTACAAGTCGTGCCGGAGCGAAGCCCAAAACACCCTGAGATAACACTGGAAACCTACCAGTATATCTCGTTTGCCCTGGCCAGGGACTACTCGTGTAATGGCTCTCCTAGACACAGCGCGATGTCAACCCCCAATACCGGGAGAGACGAATCCTGTCTAACCGTCACTGCCTCCAAGTGCTTCGGGACTGCACCCAACCACCACCCGTTTGCACGACTCCTTTGAGCCGTGGTAGGGTAGTGATCAAAGTGCAGTGGGAACACACTTGAGGCGAAGTGCCAGTGTCAAGTCAGCGGACTAAGCTGTACTCATGTCACCTGGGAACTGATAACTGACGATAGGTATAATACCAACCTGTCAGTTCCCGACGAGTCCTGTCCAGTGTACTCGTAACCCAACGAGCACCCGTATACTATCTCCAGTACGACGTACTGATGGCTGTGGGACAGACCATCTCCCACACTGGGATGAGAAGCGCATACGCTAGTCTACTCCGGAGTATCGATGCCCTGTCTCGATAGTCCTGCGACTAGGGACCTGTATAAGGATGTGCTTATAGATTACCCAGCCCCCACTAGTGTGACTGCCATCACAACGCTGGTAATCAAGCAAAGATCCTAAGGGCTCCACTAATGCGTATAAGTGATATACTGAAATAAACACAAGTACACATTGAAGTAGAAACAAACCAAGTAGCATACTACTATTTTGAGCAAGATTGTATATACAAGGTGAATATCCCAAGCATCCATTAAGTAATATACAAACTAGTATGATACAGTAATGGCCTCTAGGGCATATACACTAACACTAGCTGTGCGTAACGGTCCCCAGGTAATGCCGACAAGAAGACCGACGAGGCGAAACCCATCTGAACTCCTACTGAGCCTGAGTGTGACATTCTCCGTACAGTCCGGTCTGTTCGTCTGATACATCGCATGGCGGGCCTAGGGGGCGGTAAACGTCAGTCCCCCAATAGCGGTACAAGTCGTGCCGGAGCGAAGCCCAAAACACCCTGAGATAACACTGGAAGCCTACCAGTATATCTCGTTTGCCCTGGCCAGGGACTACTCGTGTAATGGCTCTCCTAGACACAGCGCGATGTCAACCCCCAATACCGGGAGAGACGAATCCTGTCTAACCGTCACTGCCTCCAAGTGCTTCGGGACTGCATCCAACTACTACCTGTTTGCACGGCTCTTTTGAGCCGTGGTAGGGTAGTAATCAAAGTACAGCGGGAACACACTCGAGGCGAAGTGACAGTGTCAAGTCAGCGGACTAAGCTGTACTCATGTCACCTGGGAACTGATAACTGACGATAGGCATAATACCAACTAGTCAGTTCCCGACGAGTCCTGTCCAGTGTACCCGTAACCTAACGAGCACCCGCATACTATCTTAAGTACGACGTACTGACCGCTGTGGGACAGACCGTCTCCCACACTGGGATGAGAAGCGCATGCGCTGGTCTACTCCGGAGTATCGATGCCCTGTCTCGATAGTCCTGCGACCAGGGACCAGCATAAGGATGTGCTTATAGATTATCCAGCCCCACTAGTGTGACGGCCATCACATCGCTGGTAATCAAGCAAAGATCCTAAGGGCTCCACTAATGTGTATAGGCGATATACTAAAATAAACACATGTACACATTGAAGTAGAAACAAACCAAGTAGCATACTACTATTTTGAGCAAGATTGTATATACAAGGTGAATATCCCAAGCTTCCATTAAGTAATATACAAACTAGTATGATACAGTAATGGCCTCTAGGGCATATACACTAATAAAAACATGATTCTTATACTTACATATTCAGATCACGAGTTGATTCACATTGCATTCATACCTGCTAGTATATTCATATTGCATACATACCTGCTATTATGTCCTGCCATACCTGTATTATAGATGCTAGGATGCTTGTGTGCCTACTTGCGATAGCCTCTATAGATGTTATTTATTACTCACGAGTTGGCAACTCACCCCCGTTGTGCCACAGTCTTTTGCAGGTCCGCTCCGTCAGCACAGTAGCGGCGGGCGCACCGCTTCTTTTGCCTTTCTTGCCAGGACCCGAGGTTTTTGCTCGTAGGTGGGTTGTATTATTATTTTTATACCATCTTGAATATACTTGTATCTAGAGTACTCCATCTACTGTATCTACCAGTATTGTTGTATATTGACCTAGAGATGAGACTGTGAGATTTGTGGACTTTTTATGCTATATTTTGGGGTCGAGCTCACTTGAGTCGACATGCTGTTTTTCTCATGCTTCTTTATGATTATCTTGCATGTTGTTGTTTTATATTGCGTGGGATTTGTGACCGCCTTGTGGCGAAGAGCTAGCTCCCGCTTGGGGATGCCTTATTTGTTGGATTTATATATATTCTTGTTGTACCTATTTTGGGGGCCAGTATTTACAAAGGAGACTCTGACGAAATTTTCGGAAAAAAATTGATATCGTTTTTAAAAAAAAAAAAGGTTTGATATGACTTATTTGATAAACTCGCTTTTAATTGATTTGTTTTCCTTCACTCTTTTGCTTATTTGGTTTTGGGTTCTGGGCTTTGGCTTACTTATTTTACGGACGTCTTGAGACGTTTCGTAAACTTAAGTGCCAGTCACGTTCCGTACCCTGCGGGTCGTGACAGTCTCATAGCCTGGAACAACAGTAGAGTTAAGTCTGGGTAAACAAGAACCTCCCTGTCACCGTTCTTGAGGCTATCGGAGTACCTTTCGGGTGCCTGAGGTTACTCACCATATCTGCGGAGTGGCTAATGGAATGTCAAACCTGATTGAATCTATAGGTCCTATTAAATTTTCCGTAATCATTTGCGGTTCTGGAATCTCTTCCAGTTCTACCATACTCCCACTACTGTTTTCTGAAAAAAATCCATTTTACTAAAATTATGGCGAGTCAAGAATAATATCACCATTGATCTTCCAGATGGTAGAAAGTCAACCCTCGTCATATCCTGGGCCAACCCACAAACTGCCATTACAGAAATGTGCCTTGAGTTATCCAGAGTCTGGTTTTAAGCATAAGCCGGACAACTCCCCATACCTTAACATCGTTAAGATATGAACCATTCTATATCCAATATAGAAATTTTGGCACTTATTTAATTGGAATCAGATTCTAATCATGCAGCTGTCTCCAGTGCATATCAACTTAATGGAGAGAGGCCGATCAGCATTACTCAACTTAGGAATGCATCCAATTATGAGTAACCTGAAAGAGAAACAAGTTTCTCAAAACCATTACTATTAACTGAATACCAATCACAAGTATCTACATCTTCGATCTCTTTGAAGAATCCCGATACTTAGGATACCCGGTTCTCTACTTTATTCTTGTACCTATAACTTCTCAAAACTTAGACATTGTATTTCGACGAAACACTTGTCTAAAAACTAGAGAAGTCACAAGTAAACAGAACATAGTACGAGGACCAACCCCTTTGTCCTGATGGACACTGGACAACATACAATACTCTGTATCAGTTCGCTGAGTTGAATAACTCAAAACCTGTGCATCGTAGATTGAAAACTGTACTTATGGTTAAGAACTACTCCGCTGTTCAATGCTCCTTACCCAATCGTCAACTGATATAGGTAAATGTCAGGGACATAATTTTAAAAAGTTATATCTCACCTTATAAAAATAAACGTACAGATATATCAGTTTGAAATTGGTGCACAACAATGGATACTCAAAACCAAATACCTGCCGTCCGGAAAAAACCCAGGCAATTTCCTCAAATATCACCAATTACAACGAATTCCGATATAATGAGGATGATCACCTAGTTCCCAATAATTTACTCCCACTCATCATCTGTAAAACCATACAGATGTGAGAATCATATCTAGTAAATACATACCCTGGAGTAAGTATCTAATCGGGAAATCAGTTTTCCTTTAACAATGCACAGTGAAACTGAAACATGAAAATGTTTCATAGGGGTATCCTGGTATTCCTAGTAATGCCTCTTCCATAATCCTATTCATGACTGTAACCGTATATTTCTTTTCCATCTCTCCAAATCTCTTTATTTGTCTTTATTCATTACCTTCTGTACACCCCTTTAGGCTAAGTGGTTTTCTTCCTTTCCTACCATTCGGCACCAGCCTATGGTTTGGAAGAAGACTATCCAGTAAGCATAATAGGTGTACTCTCCTAATCCTAGGAGTACTCGCAACTTGAGAGAAGGTGATGATAAAAGACAACTGAATAATACCTTATTCTATTTCTCCCGAACTGGGGAAAAAAAGCAAAGGTGAAGTAGGAGTGGCGATGAAGTACGCGGTTTGGTCGTGAATGATAGCAGTCGCAATTTACTTTGCTCTCTTTCTAATCCCTTTATTTTGTCTTTACTTATTACCTTCTGTACACCCTACTTAGGCTAATTGGTTTTCTTCATTCCCCACCTTTCGGCACCTGCCTATGGTTTGGAAGAAGACTATCTAATAAGTGTAATAGGTGTACTCTCCTAAACCAAGGAGCCCTCGCAACCTGAGAGAAGGTGATGATAAAAGACAACCGAATAAACCAATTCAATTTCTCCTGAACCTGGATCCATCCTCGAAGAAGTCCCTTCGAGTTCGTATATAACCATACGATGGATTTATCCAATAGAAATGGATGTTCTTAGTAATACGAGGTGTTTTGGAGAAATGCGAAGGGTAAAAGAATGAGCGGCAATGACTTATGCAACTCAGACAATCCAAAAGTCAGTATTTTAAGAAGGTTCGGTCAACTTGGTCACTGAGTCATAGTCTAGGGTCGGTCAAAGATCGCTGCCAAAGAGAAAGAGAAAAGAAACACTCTGCGTGCACTCTAACCTAGATCAGAATGGTTATCACTTTATCTAATCAGGAAAGCTCCCACTGTTTCATCAAATTCTCCCCAAAACCTAAAAGAAGAATTAGTCGGGATCACCCGAAGAGTAAACCAACTCATCAGTGGGAATCGGGATCCAACTATTATCGCATGATAACGTGAAGGAATCCACTCACGTTATTACACTCCAGAAGGTATGTGCATACTTGGCAAGTTTCAGTTTCTTTAGAAACTCCTGATGTGGATTTTTGCCCCATGATCTTATGACCCTGACGTTGGCCAAATGCCATAAGTCACATGTCAAGTTCTACCCATCATTATCTTGTCAATTTGAACCCACCCATACATGCCCGTGATGTTGGCCAAATGGCAGAACGACTGTCCCAAACCAACTCATCTATATATGCAACAGATGAATACCCAGCAGCTACCAAACACTATGCCTTGGCGTTGGTCAAAATACATAGCTTGAATACTACTGAATACCCAACATAAATGACGGAGGGCTACGGCTGGTTTTTGGCGAAAAATCTTTAACGTAACGAACTTGATATCGCTGAAGGAACCTGATAGCTTTTTATAAAATTATAGTGGCGAAAACCTTCGCTAAAGTGGTCACTCCCGGTGAAGGGATCTCGGCTCTTCCCTCGTGGAATGAGGTGCAGGATATTCCAACTGAATATCGCGATGCAAAGCAACAAGTAATCGACTATAGTGAAATTATTACCCTGACGCAAATTTCTGCCCAAGGGGTCACTCCCGGTGAAGAGATCTCGGCCCTTGCCTCGTCGAATGAGGTGCAGGATATTCCAACTGAATACCACTGTGCAAAACAAAAGAAAATGTTTTTGTAATAACACCTTTTAAAACTGTTCCAACAACGTCCAAACAGGTTTGTTTTTGCTTTGCATTGATCAGAATGAACACAGTCCCATCAATTAATCACACCAGAAAAGAACGAAAATAAAATGTACGTATATGCCATCCGCATTCGTCACTGGGTCCCGTCATTACCCGTTAGGTTACTTAACTAACGACAGAGCGGGGACTGGACTAGCGCGGGTTTAAAACATATACAACATCTACTAGTATATATACCAATATACAATAATCGCTCCAGGCATGATAATATGCAACATTACAGAAAAGTAATAAGCATCACAGAACAATACAGATAATCTGGGATCCCCGGGTTTCACAGAGCCGCAATTGAAACCCGACGTTCCCCTGGTCGTGTGGATAGCCTGTGCAATGAAAACCTAGACCCCTACGAGTGCGGTAAGTTACCCGCCAAAACCTGAAGCGAGGTAGCCCCCTACAGCAAAGTGAATGGACCACCCAACACTTCACGGAATCCAGTAACTTGGGCACTCCATCTTGGGTCAACCTGTACCCCCTACGAGTGCGGCGAATAGTCTGCCAATTCTAGAGTGAGGCCCCTTTACCTGTCAAAGCCATGAGATGCGGACCCGTTGCCCTCCAGAACCCGGCTATCCGTGCACTCCGCCGCGGGGTAAACCTAGTACAGAAATGAAAAATATGTACAACTGGTACATCGACCTCAGCCCGGTCGTGCCCCAAAAGAATATTATACAAACAGGCAGTGACGGCAGTCCACATGTTGGACGCTCGCCCCGTAATATCAAATGTACAAATAAATCCAAACTGCACTACCATTGCACACAGCTATCCACCACGAAAAATCCACAACATCACAGCACAACACAGAACATCAACGCGAATGTCGCGTTCGCAAACCCGTCTAAAAGAGCTATAGCAATTAGACACGGTTTACCACTCGAATGACATTCACGGTCGGAGATATAAAGTAAGTACTGTAAACTAACAAGTTTAAAATTTCGATCGACAAAACTTCCCGAAATGGGCCCCACGTACAACTCCAGTACTCAAACAAAATCTGGGCCCAAACAAAACATTCCAGAAACCACAATTCCACATGAAAAACACATAGAAGAAAAATGGTACACTGTTGCTTCAAAATGGAGGCGGAACCGCGGCCAATACATGGCTTGTGCGGCGGTTCCGCGGCGTTCTAGAAGCTTCAGCTGACCAAATTTCTTCCAGAGTCTTAAAAAAGCCTGCACGATTTTTTGAGATACTCAAAATGATTTTTAGACCAGTTTAAAAATTCGACAGAAACTTTGACATGAAAAATGCGGTTTTGGAAATTTCGTTCGATCGATGTTTTAAACACGTTAGAACAAGTTAGTAAAGGTTAATGGCATGGCTCTGATACCATGTAAGTCTACGGTAGCGCCCCGGTCGTCATTCTGACGCCAAACGCGGAACAAAAACTTTTATAACTAGCGCTATTGCATACTATAACCCGGATCTTGCCATTAACGCTAAACTAACAAACTGTAAAGAGGTAGAAAGGCTATACCGATCGATCCGAGTCCTTCGGTCTTTAGCCATCATCCCACGCTCCTCGCGGCAACTCCAATCTCCTGTCTCCTCGTCAAGGTGGCACCACGTCAACGGATCTTTAAACGGGTTCCCGCCTCTATACCGAGGCAACTCGGACATGAAGTATGCTAACCGACATGTCCAAGATGAAGTAGAGAATGAGTAGAATACATTGTCTCAAACATCCTAGGCTTCTCATCACATGAGAGGGTTGTTGGAGATAGTGCCCTCAGAGTCAATTATTAGGTCACAGGTACGTGATTGCAATGATTGATGGAGGACCTATCCCAGTAGGACAGTCTTACTCGAGATGATAGTATGCTATCTGGTTTACCTTTATCATCGTGTACTGTTTTAAGTGACCTGACACGTCGCTATTACACGTTGATAGAGCCCCTAGGATTCTTGCTTGACCACCAGCAGTATGAGGGCGATCATATAAGTGGGAGCTGGGGGTCTATAAGCATATCCTTAAAAGGTCCCTAGTCGTGAGAGTTTCGAGACAGGGCATCGATTCTCCATAGTAGACTAGTGTATACAGTCGAGACCCCGACGAGGGGCGGTGGCCGGTCTCACAAGCCACTGGTGTCAGTTGGATCACCTAAGATGTATACAGGTGCTCATTGGGTTATGAGTACACCGGACAGGACTCGCCGGGAACATGCCAGTTGGTCATATACCAGACGTCAGATGGCAGTTCCCTGGTGACATGTGTACAGGTTAGTTCATCGACCTGGGGATCATCATTTGTCTTGTGTGAGTTCCCACTGTACTTTGATTACTACCCTACCACGGCTCAAAGGAGTCGTGCAAACAGGTTTTAGTTGGGTACAGTCCCGAGCCACATGGAGGCAGTGAGCGTATCTTCAGGGGTTCGTCTCTCCCGGTATTGGGGGTGAGGTCGTGCTTTGTCTAGGAGAGCCATTACACGAAGCCCTCGGCCGAGGCAAGGAGATTTACTGGTAGGTATTCCAGTAGTATCTCAGGGTGTTCTGGGCTACGCTCCGACACGACTTGTACCGCTTTTGGGGGTCTAACTTTTACCAACCCCCTAGGCCCGCCATGCGATGCTCATAGACGAACGGACCGGACTGTACGGATATTGTCACTGACAGGCTCAGTAGGGAGTCAGGCTGAGTTCGCTCACAGACGTCCCTTTTGGTCAATACCTGGTAGCCCGTTATGTATTGGCTTATACCTCTAACGTGCTAGTGGTTAAATCCACAACCAAGGTATTGATGAGTCTTTAGAGTCCCCCACATTCAGTTACTCAAGCTTTCGGGCGAAAGGTTGTAGAGGCCGTATGGAGATATGGCAAGGTCCGATCAGATACGTGCGGTATTGCACGGATCAGGATCGGACAGTTTGTACTATAGGCCGTATGGATATATGGCAGGATTCGATCAGATACGTGCGGTATTGCACGGATCAGGATCGAACAGATATTACTAGCCGGCTTTGGTTTAAGCCGGATCCTAGTATAGTACAGTGTAGATTTTGTCTCATTGCATCTGTATTTCGGTCGAAATACAGATGCGGGTGTGTATGCACAGTATCGGGGTTTTTCCCGTAATTTATTACGGGACCAGTTTTCTGGAGTTGCCAGTTTGCTTTCCGTTTCGGCCGATTTCCATTGTTCCGTTCATTGGCCGAAGATTGGTGGAGGAGGGTTTATTTGCATTGTTGCAAATAGGCATTAGTGGAGGGGGTTCTTTGCTTATATTTGTATCATGATGGTTTTCATGATAAGCACCATCACTTGACTTCTTCTTCTCATGATGGCTTGACTTTTTGAAGCCATCATGCATGAGATGATGGTTGCCTTTGAGTGTTGGATTTGTGGTGATCATTTGATTTTTCCTCATCATCATTTGCTTTCCAACCACCCCCTTGTCTTTGTTCTTTCTCTCTCCAATCACACATGGTAAAGGGGGGGGCCGGCCATTCTATGGAGAAGGGATTTTGATATTCATGAGTTGAGAGAAAAATGTTACACTCATTCTTCTTTGTATGCTCCATTTCTCCCCCCTCTCTCCAAGTTCCTTTTCCTCCACCTCAAAGGCATCTCCACAACCCCAAATGAGACATGTAATCCACATTACATTCTACAGCAAATCTTGGGCACGTCGAGTAGCCGGCTTCGTGCCCGAGTTGCCTCGGCATAGAGGTGGGAGCCCGTAAAAGAAGTAGGCGATGTGGTGCGCTTCCGGCGACGAGGAGGAGACGGGACATTCCGCAGGAGATCGGGACGATGACGAGAAGACCGGAGGACTTGGATCGTCGGTATATCTCTATTCCCTTTCTTGTAGATAGCTAGGACTAATTAATGGTTCGATCCGGGTATTAGTGCGCGGCGGTTTGCCAGTTCAAGAAAAATTTAAGTTTATCACCGCTTCCGCATTTGGCCGTCGGATTGACGGCCGGGGCGCCGCCGTGCACTTACAGTGGTATCAGAGCCTCGCCATTAACTTAGTCTAGCTTGGTGTAATGTGTTTTTCAGTTTCGATCGATCGAATGTTCCAAAACCCGTATTGCCTTCGCATCAGTTTCTGTTGAAAATTTTTGGTCTCGAAATTTTTTTCAGGTTGTAAAACATTGATGTACTGGAGGTAACAAGCCCACTGTAGAAATTCGACGCAGTAATTCGACGACCAGAGCGCGGAACCGCTGCAATTACCCCCTTGGGCCGCGGTTCCGCCGCGCAATGGTGTCCTTACTGTATCGAACTTCTTCAGTTGCTTTGTGGGCTTAAAATAGGGGTTTTGGAATTTTAAAATTGGGCCAATTATTTCTGTGAGTGCTACAGTATTCCTTTTGGGGCCCACTTGTTATTTTTTTGATCGATCGGATATTTTAAACACATTATTTCACAGTATTTACATTATATCTGCGACCGTGAATGTCACTTGATCGGTAAATCCGGTCTAACTGCTATAGCCCGGTTAGACGGATTTGCGAACGTGACTTTCACGTTGATGTTCTGTTTTTGCTGTGATGTTGCGGATCGGTCGTGGGGGATAGCCTGGATGCAATGCTAGTACAGTTCTGTTGTATTATGTACATTTGATATTGCGGGGCGAGCGTCCGACATGTGGACTGCCGTTACTGCCTGTTTGTATTATTATTTTGGGATATGGCCAGGTTGCGGTCGATGTACCCGTTGTATGTATATTTTACTTTCTGTACTAGGATTGCCCCGCGGAGGGGTGCACGGATAGCCGGGTTCTAGAGGGCAACAAGCCCGCATCTCATGGCATTGAGACGGAGGGGGCTTCACTCTAGGATTGGCGGGCTATTCGCCGCACTCGTAGGGGGTACAGGTTGACCCAGGAGGGGTGCCCAAGTTGCCGGATTCCGTGAAGTGCCGGGTGGTCCATTCACGTCGCTGAAGGGGGCTGCCTCGCTTCAGGTTTTGGCGGGTAACTTGCCGCGCCCGTAGGGGTCTAGGATTTCATTGCACAGGCTATCCACATGACCAGGGGAACGTCGGGTTTCAGCGGCTCTGTGAAACCCGGGGATCCCAGATATCTGTATTGTTTCTGTGATGTTGTTCATTCTCTGTGATGTTGCATTTTATTCACGCCTTGAGCGAATATAATATATTGGTATATATATTAGTAGATGTTGTATATGTTTTACATCCGCGCTAGTCCAGTCCCCGCTCTGTCGTTAGTTAGCTAACCTAACGGGTAATGACGGGACCCAGTGGCGAATGCGGATGGCATATACGTACATCAGTATATTTTCGTTCTTTGTGGTGTGATCAATTGATGGGACTGCGTTGATTCGGATCAATGCAAGTTAAAAACAAACCTAATCTGATGTTGTTGGAACACTTTTCAAAAAGCTGTTATTGAAAGGACGTTCACTTTTGTTTTGCATCGTGGTATTCAGTTGGAATATCCTGCTCCTCAGTCGACGAGGCAAGGGCCGAGATCCCTTCATCGGGAGTGACCCCTTGGACAAAAAGTTTGCGTCAGGGCAATGACTTCATTATAGCCGATTACTTTTGCTTTGCACCGTGGTATTCAGTTGGAATATCCTGCACCTCATTCTACGGGGAAAGAGCCGAGATCCCTTCATCGGGAGTGACCTCTTTAGCAACGGTTTTCGTCACTATATTTTTAAAAGCTATCAGTTCCTTCAACGATATCAAGTTCACTACGTTAAAGGTTTTCGCCAGAAACCATTCGTAGCCCTCCGTCGTTTCAGACGGGTAGCACGTAGTATTCATGCTATGTTTGTTGGCCTTCGTCAAGGCATAGTGTATGGTAGCTGCTTGTTGCCTTTCTGCAGCATAGATAGATGCGTTGGTTTGGGACAGTCGTATAGCCTTGTTGGCCTTCGTCAAGGGCTTGTGCGGGTGGGTTCAAATCAACCTGGAGAATGACGGGTAGAACTTGACATGTGACTTATGATTTGTTGGCCTTCGTCAAGGTCATAAGAGCATGGGGCAGAAATCACATCGGGAGTTTCAAAAGAACTGAAACTTGCCAGATATGCGCATACCTTCTGGAGTGTGACACCGTGAGCGGATTCCGTCACGTTGTCATGCGATGAGAGTTGGATCCCGATTCCCACTGATGAGTTAGTTTACTCCTCGGGTGACTCCGACTAATTCTTCTTTCAGGTTTGGAGGAGAATTTGAGGTACAGTGGGAGGATTCCAGATTAGATAAATTGGTAACCATTCTGATCTAGGTTAGAGTGCACGCTGAGTGTTTCTTTTCTCTCTCTCTCTGGCAGCGACCATTGACCCGACCCTAAAGACTATGACTCAGAAACCAATTTAACCGAACCTTCTTAACACCGGCTTTTGGATTGTCAGAGTTGCAAACCTCATTGCCACTCCTACTTTTACCCTTTTCTCCAGGACACCCCGTATTACTACGAACGTCCACTTCCATTGGACAAAACCATCGTATGGTTAGATACGAACTCGAAGGAATTTATTCGAGGATGGTTTCAGGTTCTGGAGGAAACGGATAAGATTATTCAGTTGTCTTTTCTTTTTACCTTCTCTCAGGTTGCGAGTACTCCTTGGTTTAGGAGATGGTACACCTATTACGCAAATTGGATAGTCTTCTTCCAAACCTTAGGCTGGTGCCGACCGGTAGGGAATGAAGAAAACCAATTAGCCTAACGATGGTGTACAGAAGGTATTAAGTTCAGACAAAGCAAGGGATTAGTAAGAGGGCAAAGTAAATTGCAACAGATATTCACGACCAAACCAAATATTTCGTTACCACTCCCACATCACCTTTGTATTTCTCCAAGACACTCCGTATCACTACGAAGATCCACAGTTTATTTGGATACTCCATCGTATGGTTATATACGAACTCGAATGGAACTTGTTCCAGTTCGGGGATGGAATCTGGTCCAGGAGAAATAGGAATAAGGTTTATTCGGTTGTCTTTTATCTTCACCCTCTCTCATTGCGAGTGTTCCTAGGATTGGGACAGTACACCCATTATGCTTATTGGATAGTCTTCTTCCAAACCATAGGCTGGTGCCGAACGGTAGGGAAGGAAGAAAACCATTTGGCCTAAAGGGGTGTGCAGAAGGTAAAGACTAAAGACATATGAAGGGATTTGGAGAGGTGGCAAAGAACTATACGGTTACAGTCGTGAATCTGGAAGAGGAATTACTAGGAATACCAGAATACCCCATCGGAACATTTCAATGTTTCAGTTTCACTGTGTAATGTTAAAGGAAAACTGATTTCCCGATTAGATACTTACTCCAGGGTATGTATTTACCAGGTACGATTCTCACATCTGTATGGTTTTTACAGATGATGAGTGGGAGTAGGTTATTGGGAATTGGGTGATCATCCTCATTATATCGGGATTCGTTGTAATCGGTGATATTTGAGGAAATCACCTGGGCTGTTTGCCGGTCGGCAAATATTTGGTTTTGAATATCCGCTTTTATGCACCAATTTCAAATTGATATATCTGTACGTCTATTTTCATAGAGTGAGATATACTTTTTGATATTATGTCGATGACATTTACCTATATCAGTGGATGGTTAGGTAAGGAGCATTAAACAACGGTGTAATTCTTCTTAACCATAAGTACAGTTTTCAACCTACGACACACAGTGAATGAGTTTTCAGACTCAAGGGACTTATACAGAGTATTGTATGTTGTCCAGGATCCATCAGGACAGAGGGGTTGGTCCTCGTACTATATTCGGTTTACTCATGACTTCTCTAGTCTTTAGACAAGTGTTTCGTGAAAACACAGCGTCCGAATTTGGAGAAGTTATAGGTATTTGAATAGAGTAGAGAACCAGGTATAGCAAGTATCAGGATTCTTCAAAGAGATCGAAGATGTAGATACTTGTGTATGGTATTAAGTTGATAGTAATGATTAAGAGAACTTGCTTCTTTTTCAGGTTACTCATAATTGGAAGCATTCCTAAGTTGAGTAAGGCTGATCCGCCTCCTTCCATTTAGTTGACATGCACTGGAGACAGTTGCATGATTTGAATCTGGTTCAATTAAATCAGTGCCTCTGGTCCTATATGGGATATAGAACAGTTCATATCTTAATGATGTTAAGGTACGGGGAGTTGTCCGGCTTATGCTTAAAACCAGACACTGGACAACTCAAGGCACGTTTCTGTAATGGCTGTTTGTGGGTTGACCCAGGCTATGACGCGGGTTGACTTTCTACCATCTGGATGAACAATAGCAATATTGTTCTAGACTCGCCACAGTTTTAATAAAAATGGATTTTTTCAGAAAACAGTAGTGGGAGTATGGTAGAACTGGAAGTGATTCCAGAACCACAAACGATTACTGAAGATTTGATAAGGAACCTAAAGATTCAATCTGGATTGACATTCCATTGGCCACTCCGCAGATAAGGTGGGTAACTTCAGGCACCCGAGAGGTACTACGGTAGCCTCAAGGACGGTGACAGGGAAGTTCTTGTTTACCCACAATTACCATTGCTGTTGTTCCAGGCTGCGAGACCCGGTGGGAGGATGAGTATAGCGTCGTTCTAAACTAGTTTTAGAAGTGTACGTCTATATGACTCTGCCAGAGGGTTGTCGTAGTCAGTGGGAGCAACGGAAGCATTGGTGGACAGGTAGCTTATGTCTATTTATAGACTAAAGCAGATGTAGCGGAGATAGATCATCTATTTCTGATGTGACAGTCATAGGTTTGACTTCACCAGAATAGGGGATGGATCTGTTGAGAAGGTAGTAGGGTGTGATATCCTGGTATTTGGATGACATACACAGAGTAGGAAAAGAAACTCCTATACTACGATCGGTTATACTTTGGTCGTCACACAGTGGTTTCTCCATAAAGGAAATGGACTTTATATCAGACATACTGGTTACTAGATCTATGGTTTTAGATCTAGATTTGGGTAGTTTCCCAATCAGGGCACTTGACAGCATTCTAAGAGTATTTAGGATGGACGACTCCTGGCACGGTAGTGTACCTGCAGGTGATGGAGTCACCCTCTCTAAAGGTGTCTTACAGACTAAAGGGGCGAGGGATGTGCATGATTGGCAGATCACTTGCTCAGGCAATTGAGTCAATCATGAGATGTCAAGTACCACACCAGACATTGTTCTTGCACTAGATGCAATAAGTTGACATTAATCCAATCCTGGAGAAACAGTCGGAAGCAATCTTAGAACATAAGTGGATGTTCTAGGGATATGATAACGACATCCTCATTCAGGAGACAGTTATCAATCCAGGCTTCCAAGGTGACCTGGACGACAGGGAGGTTGTCAGAGTTATAGTTTTCCTTCTGACGAGGGGCAGTATTTTGGACAGGTGGTCCAAGGCAATACTGAGGGAGGCATGGCGCAGGATACTGATTAAGTTCAGTTGACGATACAGTCTAAGAAGTTTGGATTTGGAGTTCATTTATGAGCTATGTCCCATCAGACATCCAGACACATTCTAAGACAGGTATTGCTCATTTCGGGAGATGGGTTTCTCCGCGAACTTGATATATAGAGAGACATGGAAAGAGACAACAAAGCGGATCCACTCACTGAGGCTATTCCTCGAACGCAATAGTTTCGCAAACGAGCTTTGTGAGACTGACTAGTAGAGGAGTTGGGTGTTCGGTATCACACGGGCTGTGAGTATGCGACATCGCAATAATTAGCCTTGAGTGCAAGTGGGAGATTGTTGGAGATAGTGCCCTCAGAGTCAATTATTAGGTCACACGTACGTGATTGCAATGATTGATGGAGGACCATCCCAGTAGGACAGTCTTACTCGAGATGATAGTATGCTATCTGGTTTACCTTTATCATCGTGTACTGTTTTAAGTGACCTGACACGTCGCTATTACACGTTGATAGAGCCCCTAGGATTCTTGCTTGACCACCAGCAGTATGAGGGCGATCATATAAGTGGGAGCTGGGGGTCTATAAGCATATCCTTAAAAGGTCCCTAGTCGTGAGAGTTTCGAGACAGGGCATCGATTCTCCATAGTAGACTAGTGTATACAGTCGAGACCCCGACGAGGGGCAGTTGCCGGTCTCACAAGCCACTGGTGTCAGTTGGATCACCTAAGATGTATACAGGTGCTCATTGGGTTATGAGTACACCGGACAGGACTCGCCGGGAACATGCAAGTTGGTCATATACCAGACGTCAGATGGCAGTTCCCTGGTGACATGTGTACAGGTTAGTTCATCGACCTGGGGATCGTCATTTGTCTTGTGTGAGTTCCCACTGTACTTTGATTACTACCCTACCACGGCTCAAAGGAGTCGTGCAAACAGGTTTTAGTTGGGTACAGTCCCGAGCCACATGGAGGCAGTGAGTGTATCTTCAGGGGTTCGTCTCTCCCGGTATTGGGGGTGAGGTCGTGCTGTGTCTAGGAGAGCCATTACACGAAGCCCTCGGCCGAGGCAAGGAGATTTACTGGTAGGTATTCCAGTAGTATCTCAGGGTGTTCTGGGCTACGCTCCGACACGACTTGTACCGCTTTTGGGGGTCTGACTTTTACCAACCCCCTAGGCCCGCCATGCGATGCTCATAGACGAACGGACCGGACTATACGGATATTGTCACTGACAGGCTCAGTAGGGAGTCAGGCTGAGTTCGCTCACAGACGTCCCTTTTGGTCAATACCTGGTAGCCCGTTATGTATTGGCTTATACCTCTAACGTGCTAGTGGTTAAATCCACAACCAAGGTATTGATGAGTCTTTAGAGTCCCCCACATTCAGTTACTCAAGCTTTCGGGCGAAAGGTTGTAGAGGCCGTATGGAGATATGGCAAGGTCCGATCAGATACGTGCGGTATTGCACGGATCAGGATCGGACAGTTTGTACTATAGGCCGTATGGATATATGGCAGGGTTCGATCAGATACGTGCGGTATTGCACGGATCAGGATCGAACAGATATTACTAGCCGGCTTTGGTTTAATCCGGATCCTAGTATAGTACAGTGTAGATTTTGTCTCATTGCATTTGTATTTCGGTCGAAATACAGATGCGGGTGTGTATGCACAGTATCGGGGTTTTTCCCGTAATTTATTACGGGACCAGTTTTCTGGAGTTGCCAGTTTGCTTTCCGTTTCGGCCGATTTCCATTGTTCCATTCATTGGCCGAAGATTGGTGGAGGAGGGTTTATTTGCATTGTTGCAAATAGGCATTAGTGGAGGGGGTTCTTTGCTTATATTTGTATCATGATGGTTTTCATGATAAGCACCATCACTTGACTTCTTCTTCTCATGATGGCTTGACTTTTTGAAGCCATCATGCATGAGATGATGGTTGCCTTTGAGTGTTGGATTTGTGGTGATCATTTGATTTTTCCTCATCATCATTTGCTTTCCAACCACCCCCTTGTCTTTGTTCTTTCTCTCTCCAATCACACATGGTAAAGGGGGGGCCGGCCATTCCATGGAGAAGGGATTTTGATATTCATGAGTTGAGAGAAAAATGTTACACTCATTCTTCTTTGTATGCTCCATTTCTCCCCCCTCTCTCCAAGTTCCTTTTCCTCCACCACAAAGGCATCTCCACAACCCCAAATGAGACATGTAATCCACATTACATTCTACAGCAAATCTTGGGCACGTCGAGTAGCCGGCTTCGTGCCCGAGTTTCCTCGGCATAGAGGTGGGAGCCCGTAAAAGAAGTAGGCGATGTGGTGCGCTTCCGGCGACGAGGAGGAGACGGGACATTCCGCAGGAGATCGGGACGATGACGAGAAGACCGGAGGACTTGGATCGTCGGTATATCTCTATTCCCTTTCTTGTAGATAGCTAGGACTAATTAATGGTTCGATCCGGGTATTAGTGCGCGGCGGTTTTCCAGTTCAAGAAAAATTTAAGTTTATCACCGCTTCCGCATTTGGCCGTCGGATTGACGGCCGGGGCGCCGCCGTGCACTTACAAGGGTTAGGGTGGAGGTTGAAGAAGATGCTTAAGATTGGAAATTGTGAACTCAAGAAAACTATCAAGAGAGAAAGAACTCAAGCATAATCACTTGTGGTGATTTCTTTTGTGAGTAGATATATATGGTTTGTGTAAAGAAAATATCTCAAAAAATATCTCCCTAAAATATCTCCACAAAACCTTAAAATATCTATACACAAAACAAAACACAATTAATTCTATCATGACTCACTTAGTGATGTTGGAGATAGTGCCCTCAGAGTCAATTATTGGATCACAGGCACGTGATTGCAATGATTGAGGGATGACCTATCCCGGTCGGACAGTCTTACTTGAGATGATAGTATGCTATCTGGTTTATCTTTATCATCGTGTACTGCTTTAGGTGACCTGACATGTCGCTATTACACGTTGATAAAGCCCCTAGGATTCTTGCTTGACCACCAGCAGTATGAGGGCGATCATATAAGTGGGAGCTGGGGTCTATAAGCACATCCTTAAAAGGTCCCTAGTCGTGGGAGTTTCGAGACAGGGCATCGATACTCCAGAGTAGACTAGTGTATACAGTCGAGACCCCGACGAGGGGCGGTGGCCGGTCTCACAAGCCATTGGTGTCAGTTGGATCACCTAAGATGTATACAGGTGCTCATTGGGTTATGAGTACACCGGACAGGACTCGCCGGGAACATGCTAGTTGGTCTTATACCAGACGTCAGATGGCAGTTCCCTGGTGACATGTGTACAGGTTAGTTCATCGAACTGTGGATCGTCATTTGTCTCGTGTGAGTTCCCACTGTACTTTGATTACTACCTTACCACGCTCAAAGGAGACGTGCAAACAGGTTTTAGTTGGGTACAGTCCCGAGCCACATGGAGGCAGTGAGCGGATCTTCAGGGGTTCGTCTTTCCCGGTATTGGGGGTGAGGTCGCGCTGTGTCTAGGAGAGCCATTTCACGAAGTCCTTGGTCAAGGCAGGAGATTTACTGGTAGGTATTCCAGTAGTATCTCAGGGTGTTCTGGGCTACACTCCGACACGACTTGTACCGCTTTTGGGGGTCTGACTTTTACCAACCCCCTAGGCCCGCCATGTGATGCTCATAGATGAACGGACCGGACTGTACGGATATTGTCACTGACAGGCTCAGTAGGGTGTCAGGATGAGTTCGCTCATCGACATCCCTTTTGGTCAATACCTGGTAGCCCGTCACGTATTGGCTTATACCTCTGACGTGCTAGTGGTTAAATCCACAACCAAGGTGTTGACGAGTCTTTAGAGTCCCCCACATTCAGTTACTCAAGCTTTCGGTTGAAAAGCTATAGAGGCCGTAAGGAGATATGGCAAGGTCCGATCAGATACGTGCGGTATTGCACGGATCAGGATCGGACAGTTTGTACTAGAGGCCGTATAGATATATGGCAGGGTTCGATCAGATACGTGCGGTATTGCACGGATTAGGATCGGACGGATATTACTAGCCGGCTTTGGTTTAAGCCGGATCCTAGTATAGTACAGTGTAGACTTTGTCTCATTACATTTGTATTTCGGTCGGAATACAGATGCGGGTGTGTATACACAGTATCGGGGTTTTCCTGTAATTTATTACAGGACCAGTTTTCTGGAGTTGCCAGTTTGCTTTCCGTTTCGGCCAATTTCCTTTGTATCGTTCATTGGCCGAAGATTGGTGGAGGAGGGCTTATTTGCATTTGTGCAAATAAGCATTTTGGAAGGGGGTCTTTTGCATTTTGTTGCATCATGATGGGTGGACCATACCTTGACTTTCCTTGGTTCATGATTGCTTGACTTTGTGAGCAATCATGGTTGTAGTTGATGGGTTTTTGGAGTGGGGTTTTGGTTAAAATGATTCTTGATCATCATATCCTTTCTCTCTCTCCTTTTTTGGATGATAGTTTTCCCCCCACCTGTTTTCTCTCTCTCTCTCTCTCACCATTCCAAAGCCATGGCCGGCCATTCCCCTTAGTGGGCTGTCCAAAATTTGAGAGAAGAAAATTGTGTCTCATTCCCATGCCAAAAATCCCTTTGTTCATCCAAAGAAATATATGGTTCATTTCCTCCACCAATGGCAATTCCCACAACCCCATATGAGACTTAAGTACTACACATTCTACAGAAAATCTTGGGCACGTCGACTAGCCAGCTTCGTGCCCGAGTTGCCTCGGTATTGAGGTGGGAGCCCGTAAAAGATGTAGGCGATGTGGTGCACTTCCGGCGACGAGGTGGGGACAGGACATTCCGCGGGAGATCGAGACGACGACGAGAAGACCGGAGGACTCGGACCAGTCGGTATATCTCTATTCCCCATCTTGTAGTTAGCTAGGACTAGTTAATGGTTCGATCCGGGTGTTTAGTGCGCGGTGGTGCCGGTTTACTAGTTTGCAAAATTAAAGTTTTTCGCTTCCGCATTTGGCCTCGGGATGGAGGCCGGGGCGCCACCGTGCACTTACAGTGGTATCAGAGCCTCGCCATTAACATAGTCTAGCTTTGTTTAATGTGTTTACATTTCCGATCGACCAAAATTCCAAAAACCCACGTTTTCACATACATCAGTTTTCTGTTGAATTTTTTCTTCCTCGAAAATTTTTTCAGGTTGTAGAAAACTGATGTACTGGAAATTCTAAGAGTTCTGTAAAAATTCGATACACTAACTCGACTACGGGAGCGCGGAACCGCGGCCAAACACCCCTTTGGGCCGCGGTTCCGCCGCACAATGTTGAGATCGCTGTGTCAAATTTCTACAGTTGCTTTCTGGGTTGAAAATAGGGTTTCTGGAATATTATTTTTGGGCCCAGAATTTCTTGATGTGCTACAGTAGTACTAGGGGGCCCACTTGGTAATTTTTGATCGATCGGACATTTTAAATACATTAGTTCACAGTATTTACATTATATCTGCGACCGTGAATGTCACTTGATCGGTAAACCCTGTCTAACTGCTATAGCCCGGTTAGACGGATTTGCGAACGTGACTTTCACGTTGATGTTCTGTGTATTGCTGTGATGTTGCGGATCGGTCGTGGGGATAGCCTGGATGCAATGCTAGTACAGTTTTTGTTGTATTATGTAAATTTTATATTGCGGGGCGAGCGTCTGACATGTGGATTGCCGTCACTGCCTGTTTGTATTATTATTTTGGGGCACGACCAGGTTGCGGTCGATGTACCCGTTGTATGTATATTTTACTTTCTGTACTAGGATTGCCCCGCGGAGGGGTACACGGACAGCCGGGTTCTAGAGGGCAACAAGCCCGCATCTCATGGCATTGAGACGGAGGGGGCTTCATTCTAGAATTGGCGGGCTATTCGCCGCACTCGTAGGGGGTACAGGTTGACCCAGGAGGGGTGCCCAAGTTACCGAATTCCGTGAAGTGCCGGGTGGTCCATTCACGTTGCTGAAGGGGGCTGCCTCGCTTCAGGTTTTGGCGAGTAACTTGCCGCTCCCGTAGGGGTCTAGGTTTTCATTGCACAGGCTATCCACACGACCAAGGGAATGTCGGGTTTCAGCGGCTCTGTGAAACCCGGGGATCCCAGATATCTGTATTGTTCTGTGATGCTGTACATTTCTGTGATGTTGCATTTTATCACGCCTTGAGCGAATATAATATATTGGTATATATATTAGTAGATGTTGTATATGTTTTGCATCCGCGCTAGTCCAGTCCCCGCTCTGTCGTTAGTTAGCTAACCTAACGGGTAATGATGGGACCCAGTGGTGAATGCGGATGGAATATACGTACATCAGTATATTTTCGTTCTTTGTGGTGTGATCAATTGATGGGACTGCATTGATTCGGATCAGTGCAAGTTAAAAACAAACCTAATCTGATGTTGTTGGAACACTTTTCAAAAAGCTGTTATTGCAAGGACGTTCACTTTTGTTTTGCATCGTGATATTCAGTTGGAATATCCTGCTCCTCAGTCGACGAGGCAAGGGCCGAGATCCCTTCACCGGGAGTGACCCCTTGGACAAAAGTTTGCGTCAGGGCAATAACTTCACTATAGCCGATTACTTTTGTTTTGCACAGTTGTATTCAGTTGGAATATCCTGCACCTCATTCTACGGGGAAAGAGCCGAGATCCCTTCACGGGGAGTGACCTTTTAGCAAAGGTTTTCGTTACTATATTTTTCTAAAAAGCTATCCGTTCCTTCAACGATATCAAGTTCATTACGTTAAAGGTTTTCGCCAGAAACCATTCGTAGCCCTCCGTCGTTTCATATGGATAGTCAATAGTATTCAAGCTGTGTGTGTTGGCCATAGTCAAGGCACAGTGTTTGGTAGCTATTGGGTGTTCATATGCTGCATAGATAGATGCGTTGGTTTGGGACAGTCGTATAGCCTTGTTGGCCCTAGTCAAGGGCTTGTACGGGTGGGTTCAAATCAACCTGGACAATGACGGGTAGAACTTGACATGTGACTTATGATTTGTTGGCCTTAGTTAAGGTCATAAGAGCATGGGGTAAAAATCACATCGGGAGTTTCAAAAGAACTGAAACTTGCCAGATATGCGCATACCTTCTGGAGTGTGATACCGTGAGCGGATTCCGTCACGTTATCATGCGGTGATAGTTTGATTCCGATTCCCACTGATGAGTTGGTTTACTCCTCGGGTGATCCCGACTAATTCTTCTTTCAGGTTTGGAGGAGAGTTTGATGGTACAGTGGGAGGTTTCCATATTAGATAAATTGGTAACCATTCTGATCTAGGATAGAGTGCACGCTGAGTGTTTCTTTTCTCTCTCTCTTTGGCAGCGACCATTGACCCGACCCTAAGACAATGACTCAGAGACCAAAATTGACCGAACCTTCTTAAACACTGGCTTTTGGATTGTCAGAGTTGCACACCTCATTGCTACTCCTACTTTTACCCTTTTCTCCAGGACACCCCGTATTACTACGAACGTCCACTTCCATTGGACAAAACCATCGTATGGTTATATACGAACTCGAAGGGATTTATTCGAGGATGGTTTTCGGTTCTGGAGAAAACGGATAGGATTATTCAGTTGTCTTTTCCTTTTACCTTCTCTCAGGTTGCGAGTACTCCTTGGTTTAGGAGATAGTACACCTATTACGCAAATTGGATTGTCTTCTTCCAAACCATAGGCAGGTGCCGACCGGTAGGGAATGAAGAAAACCAACTAGCCTAACGATGGTGTACAGAAGGTATTATGTAAAGACAAAGATAGGGATTAGAAGGAGGGCAAAGTAAATTGCAACTGCTATTCACGACCAAACCAAGTATTTCATTACCACTCCCGCTTCACCTTTGTATTTCTCCAGGACACTCCGTGTCACTACGAAGATCCACAGTTTATTGGATACTCCATCGTATGGTTATATACGAACTCGAAAGGAACTTGTTCCAGTTCGGGGATGGATTCTGGTTCAGGAGAAATAGGAATAAGGTTTATTCAGGTGTCTTTTATCTTCACCTTCTCTCGCATTGCGAGTGTTCCTAGGATTGGGACAGTACACCCATTATGCTTATTGGATAGTCTTCTTCCAAACCATAGGCTGGTGCCGAACGGTAGGGAAGGAAGAAAACCATTTGGCCTAAAGGGGTGTACAGAAGGTAATGACTAAAGACATATGAAGGGATTTGGAGAGGTGGCAGAGATTTATACGGTTACAGTTGTGAATCTGGAAGAGGCATTACTAGGAATACCAGGATACCCCTACGAAACATTTCAATGTTTTCAGTTTCACTGTGTACTGTTAAAGGAAAACTGATTTCCCGATTAGATACTTACTCCAGGGTATGTATTTGCCAGATATAATTCTCACATCTGTATGGTTTTACAGATGATGAGTGGGAGTAAGTTATTGGGAATTAGGTGATCATCCTCATTATATCGGGATTCGTTGTAATCGGTGATATTTGAGGAATTCACCTGGGTTGTTTGCCAGTCGGCAAATATTTGGTTTTGAATATCCACTGTTGTGCACCAATTTCAAATTGATATATCTGTACGTCTATTTTCATAGAGTGAGATATACCTTTTGAAATTATGTCTATGACATTTACCTATATCAGTGGATGGTTAGGTAAGGAGCATTAAACAGCGGTGTAATTCTTCTTAACCATAAGTACAGTTTTCAACCTACGACACATAGTGAAAGAGTTATCAGACTCAAAGGACTTATACAGAGTATTGCATGTTGTCCAGGGTCCATCAGGACAGAGGGGTTGGTCCTCATACTATATTCGGTTTACTTATGACTTCTCTAGTTTTTAGACAGGTGTTTCGTGGAAACACAGAGTCCGAATTTTGAGAAGTTATTGGTATTTGAATAAAGTAGAGAACCAGGTATTGCAAGTATCGGGATTCTTCAAAGTGATCGAAGATGTAGATACTTGTGTATGGTATTCAGTTGATAGTAGTGATTAAGAGAACTTGCTTCTCTTTCAGGTTACTCATAATTGGAAGCATTCCTAAGTTGAGTAACGCTGATCGGCCTCCTTCCATTTTAGTTGACATGCACTGGAGACAGTTGCATGATTTGAATCTAGTTCAATTAAATCAGTGCCTCTGGTTATATATTGGATATAGAACAGTTCGTATCTTAACGATATTAAGGTACGGGGTGTTGTCCGGATTATGCTTAAAACCAGACTCTGGATAACTCAAGGCACGTTTCTGTAATGGCTGTTTGTGGGTTGACCCAGGCTATGACGAGGGTTGACTTTCTACCATCTGGAAGATCAATAGCAATATTGTTCTAAACTCGCCACAGTTTTAATAAAAATGGATTTTTTCAGAAAACAGTAGTGGGAGTATGGTAGAACTGGAAGTGATTCCAGAACCACAAACGATTACTGAAGATTTTGATAGGAACCTAAAGATTCAATCTGGATTGACATTCCATTGGCCACTCCGCAGATACGGTGGGTAACCTCAGGCACCCGAGAGGTACTTCGGTAGCCTCAAGGACGGTGACAGGGAGGTTCTTGTTTACCCACACTTGCCATTGCTGTTGTTCCAGGCTGCAAGACCCGGCAGGAGGATGAGTATAGCGTCGTTCTAAACTGGCTTTAGAAGTGTACGTCTATATGACTCTACCAGAGGGTTGTCGTAGTCAGTGGGAGCAGCGGAAGTATTGGTGGACAGGTAGCTTATGTCTATTTATAGACTAAAGCAGATATAGCGGAGATAGATCATCAATTTCTGATGTGACAGTCATAGGTTTGACTTCATCAGAATAGAGGATGGATCTGTTGAGAAGGTAGTAGGGTGTGTTGTCATAGTATTTGGATGACATACACAGAGGAGGAAGTGATATTCCTATACTACGATCGGTTATACTTTGGTCGTCACACAGTGGTTTCTCCATACAGGACTTGGATATTATATCAGACATACTGGTTACTAGATCTATGGTTTTAGATCTAGATTTGGGTGGTTTCCCAATTAAGGGTACTTAGACAACATTCTAAGAGTATTTAGAATGGTTGACTCCTGGCACGGTAGTAAACCTGCAGGTGATGGAGTCACCCTCTCTAAAGGTGTCTTACAGACTAAAGGGGAGAGGGATGTGCATGATTGGCAGATCGCTTGCTGAGGCAATTGAGTCAATCATGAGATGTCAAGTACCACACCAGATGTTGCTCTTGCACTAGATGCAATAAGTTGACATTGATCCAATCCGGGAGAAACAGTCGGAAGCAGTTTTAGAACATAAGTGGATGTTCTAGGGATATGATAACGACAGCATCATTCGGGAGACAGTTATCATTCCAGGCTTCCAAGGTGACCTGGACGACAAGGAGGTCGTCAGAGTTATTGTTTTCCTTCTGACGAGGGGCAGTATTTTGGACAGGTGGTCCAAGGCAATACTGAGGGAGGCATGGCGCAGGATACTGATTAAGTTCAGTTGACGATACAGTCTAAGAAGTTTGGATTTGGAGTTCATTTATGAGCTAGGTCCCATCAAACATCCAGACATATTCTAAGACATGTATTGCTCATTTCGGGAGATAGGTTTCTCCGCGAACTTGAGATAAAGAGAGACATAGAAAGAAACATTTAAGCGGATCCACTCACTAAGGCTATTCCTCAAACGCATTAGTTTCGCAAACAGGATTTGTGAGACTGACTAGTAGAGGAGTTGGGTGTTCAGTATCACACGGGCTGTGAGTATGCGACATCGCAATAATTAGCCTTGAGTGCAAGTGGGAGATTATTGGAGATAGTGCCCTCAGAGTCAATTATTGGATCATAGGCACGTGATTGCAATGATTGAGGGAGGACCTATCCCGGTCGGACAGTCTTACTCGAGATGATAGTATGCTATCTGGTTTATCTTTATCATCCTGTACTGCTTTAGGTGACCTGACATGTCGCTATTACACGTTGATAAAGCCCCTAGGATTCTTGCTTGACCACCAGCAGTATGAGGGCGATCATATAAGTGGGAGCTGGGGTCTATAAGCACATCCTTAAAAGATCCCTAGTCGTGGGAGTTTCGAGACAGGGCATCGATGCTCCAGAGTAGACTAGTGTATACAGTCGAGACCCCGACGAGGGGCGGTGGCCGGTCTCACAAGCCATTGGTGTTAGTTGGATCACCTAAGATGTATACAGGTGCTCATTGGGTTATGAGTACACCGGACAGGACTCGCCGGGAACATGCTAGTTGGTCTTATACCAGACGTCAGATGGCAGTTCCCTGGTGACATGTGTACAGGTTAGTTCGTCGACCTGTGGATCGTCATTTGTCTCGTGTGAGTTCCCACTGTACTTTGATTACTACCCTACCACGCTCAAAGGAGACGTGCAAACAGGTTTTAGTTGGGTACAGTCCCGAGCCACATGGAGGCAGTGAGCGGATCTTCAGGGGTTCGTCTCTTCCGGTATTGGGGGTGAGGCCGTGCTGTGTCTAGGAGAGCCATTACACGAAGTCCTTGGCCAAGGCAGGAGATTTACTGGTAGGTATTCCAGTAGTATCTCAGGGTGTTCTGGGCTACACTCCGACACGACTTGTACCGCTTTTGGGGGTCTGACTTTTACCAACCCCCTAGGCCCGCCATGCGATGCTCATAGATGAACGGACCGGACTGTACGGATATTGTCACTGACAGGCTCAGTAGGGTGTCAGGATGAGTTTGCTCATCGACATCCCTTTTGGTCAATACCTGGTAGCCCGTCACGTATTGGCTTATACCTCTGACGTGCTAGTGGTTAAATCCACAACCAAGGTGTTGACGAGTCTTTAGAGTCCCCCACATTCAGTTACTCAAGCTTTCGGGCGAAAAGCTGTAGAGGCCGTATGGAGATATGGCAAGGTCCGATCAGATACGTGCGGTATTGCACGGATCAGGATCGGACAGTTTGTACTAGAGGCCGTATGGATATATGGCAGGGTTCGATCAGATACGTGCGGTATTGCACGGATTAGGATCGGACGGATATTACTAGCCGGCTTTGGCTTAAGCCGGATCCTAGTATAGTACAGTGTAGACTTTGTCTCATTACATTTGTATTTCGGTCGGAATACAGATGCGGGTGTGTATACACAGTATCGGGGTTTTCCTGTAATTTATTACAGGACCAGTTTTCTGGAGTTGCCAGTTTGCTTTCCGTTTCGGTCAATATCCTTTGTATCGTTCATTGGTCGAAGATTGGTGGAGGAGGGCTTATTTTCATTTGTGCAAATAAGAATTTTGGAAGGGGGTCTTTTGCATTTTGTTGCATCATGATGGGTGGACCATACCTTGACTTTCCTTGGTTCATGATTGCTTGACTTTGTGAGCAATCATGGTTGTAGTTGATGGGTTTTTGGAGTGGGGTTTTGGTTAAAATGATTCTTGATCATCATATCCTTTTTCTCTCTCCTTTTTTGGATGATAGTTTTTCCCCCACCTGTTTTCTCTCTCTCTCTCTCACCATTCCAAAGCCATGGCCGGCCATTCCCCTTAGTGGGCTGTCCAAAATTTGAGAGAAGAAAATTGTGTCTCATTCCCATGCCAAAAATCCCTTTGTTCATCCAAAGAAATATATGGTTCATTTCCTCCACCAATGGCAATTCCCACAACCCCATATGAGACTTGAGTACTACACATTCTACAGCAAATCTTGGGCACGTCGACTAGCCAGCTTCGTGCCCGAGTTGCCTCGGTATTGAGGCGGGAGCCCGTAAAAGATGTAGGCGATGTGGTGCACTTCCGGCGACGAGGTGGAGACAGGACATTCCGCGGGAGATCGGGACGACGACGAGAAGACCTGAGGACTCGGACCAGTCGGTATATCTCTATTCCCCATCTTGTAGTTAGCTAGGACTAGTTAATGGTTTGATCCGGGTGTTTAGTGCGCGGTGGTGCCGGTTTGCTAGTTTGCAAAATTAAAGTTTTTCGCTTCCGCATTTGGCCTCGGGATGGAGGCCGGGGCGCCGCCGTGCACTTACAAGTGACTCATTAGCATGAGTCACTAATGAACATGCTAGAAGAAATGTGTCACCAAGAATGAGTCACTCTTTCCAAAATCAATAATCATTTAAACCAAAATGATTAATCCAAAAAGAAATGCATCTTCTAAAATATTTTCGTAACGGATTACGAGAATACCTGATTGTTATAAAATTCCAATTGTGTGTATCAAATCAAATAGTCCCCGGCAATGGCGCCATTTGATTTAGTGTAATTCTCGGATGTGTTTGTAAAAGCAAGTATCGAATCAAATAGTCAAATGATTCCCGATATCGGTTTCATTTGATTGTAATGATTTCTTGTTTTGGTATTTAGAAAATTGTATAAAGAACTCACAATCAAAGAATTATATTTGACCGCAATCAATTACGGTGTCGATTGTAGATCGTAAGCAAGTGCGGATCGTCCACAGGGATTGTGCGATTCGTTTCTATGTTTAATTTGTTTGAATCAAAAAGTTAATCGAAAAGAAAAGAAAACATGATTCAAGAATTTATCGATTGATTCAGGTGTCACGATGTTTAATCAAGAATCAAGAAGCTGATAAACAAATCAAGAATCGGTGTTTCGATGATATTTCCAACCAAAATGTCAAGAATCTAAATGAGGCTCGTAGGAATCGATCGGATCCATAGACGTGATGTAATCTCAAGATTTCGTGTTCTTGTCCTTCGAAGGATTTATACTAGATCGATGATGATCGACGAGAGTTAGGGCTTTCTTAATGAAACCAGGGTTTCATCATTTAACCCTTGTTCTTTCGTTGATATCATTCGCATTCTAGCCTCTAACAATTTCAAGAAACGATCGTAACTCCCCAATCTCAAGCGATATCAATCAAGAAAGCATCGCAGCGAATTGGGTAGTCGTTTCTTGAACTTGGTAGGGTTTACAAAACTCGTAGGATTCAAGAATCGATTTAAGATATATTACACCATCATTCTATTGATCGTCTCGACTCCTCGACGAGCGGAGTATTACTCAAACATCATCACACAGAAAGTATTCAAGAATTGAAAAGATATCATGATGCGAGAATTTAAAGAAAACAAGATAAAAGAATATCACCTTTTATTTATATCAACAATTTGATTACAGTCGCTCAAGAACTACAAGAGGAAGAACTAAATTGTTGAATTGGCGTCGCTCGGCTCCGTGAGTCGCGGATCGACTTGGACCACTTGCTCTGTTGAAGATCAGCTCGGCTCATAAAAGGTTGCAAGGCTTCTTGCTTGATGGGTACTCGGGATATTGGCTTTTGATTGGAATTAGGGTTAGGGTTTCACACAAGCCCTCTCACTAGACTTGTGGAAGAAGAAGATGAAGAAAGAGTGAATGGATCTAAATTGGCTACTAAAATTGAACTAATGATGATTCCATTTACAATGATCCTCCCATAACCCTAGGTCTAGGCTTCTATTTATAGACTTCCCAAACCCTAGGTCTAGGTTTGAATTTACAATTCCCTCCAAAAGTTTGTTGAGGAGTTTCTAGAAAGAGTTTGTTAGGAGCTAGCTTAGGTTTTAAGCTAGGATTGAAAAAACCCTAGTTTGCTGATCTGGTAGAAACCTCTGGAGTCTTCTGGAAATTATTGTGTCTTGCTAAAGTGTTGAAACCTCTGGAGGCTAAATCCTTGGACCCACCGCGGATCCGCGGCGCAAGCAGGCTCCTGCCGCGGATCCGCGGCTCTTTGTGGGGCTTGGGCCTTGGGTTTTCTGGTGTGGTCTTGGAATGCCATTTTGGGCTTTATCTGATATGTTGATTTGTATTTTCCCCTTTGGATTGATACCAGAACTGAAATCATTGAGTTGGCATAATGTTTGATCGGTACCCTGTACATTTTGGCCTTTCTTCTGGATTTTCCTGCACAGATCTCAAAACAAGTGTTGCGCAAATGTAGGGATGATGCGATGCCATGAAATGTGGTCAATTTCCTTTATAGTGTCGGTTTCAGAGTCTAATACATGCAATCTGATATTTTGCGACAGTTTTGCTAATATGTAAAATATGAATGCTGAACACTTCTATATGGATGCAAATGATGAGGAAATTGCCGGCTAAAACATGCAATATTTTCGACTAATCTAATTCCCCCAAACTTAATTTCGATCGTCTCGAGCGAACTGTTTTATTAAAAAGAGAAGGAGAAAATAAAGAAAGAGAAAAACTAACTGGCACACTTTCGTAGGCAACACGATTGCACTGAGCATGTGCAACAAGCCTTTAAACCTCTAGGTGTCCCTAGTAGGAGGAGTGTTGTCTCCTGAGGGTTTTCAGCGGATTGCACCCACAAAATTCAATAATAAAATAAAGATCATGAATATTACATTTAAAGAAAAGAATTGTAAATGAAAGACTTTGAAAATTAGTGTTTCCAACTAAGCTAGCTTTTCGGTTGTCATGAGCCCTATCTTAATGGTCATGAAAAGATGTTAGAAATCACATCCTCCCTCAATAAAACATCATCTTATTCTTCATTCCTATTTTTCTTCCAAACATCGATCATATAACCATGCGTATGTGTAAAGGACATCCCTACACCCGGAGAATTCAATTCAAGCTATCATACTCTTGCCCATCAGCCTCAGTACTTTTTAATTAATGAATATTTAGATGAGATTGCTCACACACTTTCATGCGACCGTTAATACTTCTTGAGGTACTAACCGACCGATTACTCCTGTGCTTGCTTATTTGGTGTATTTTCCTCGTCTTGCACCACCTCAGGCATAGCAGTGACTCCCAGACCAGTTGGCCTTAGGGCACTAGGTGAAGAAGCACCCTCGCTATATATTATTTTATTGCCCTCGGTGATAAAAAAACCAGTGTCCATTTTTCTCACCACTTTATATTTTCTTTATTCATTTTTTTTTCTTTTTATTTCCTTCATACATCGGCTTTAAGACAAGAGCATTTCAAGGTATCCTCTACTATCCCAGGCTTCAAGACGTGTGTAAGTGCGAATAGCAGGGTAGCAACGTTCAAAATGTTTGGCTTCCAGAATAGAAACTATTTTTCAGACTTATTTTTATCCTCAGATTAGTGACGTCCTTCATCTTACTAACCCTTGGGACAACGGCTCATAACTACTTATTACTAGTTCGTATAAGAAAACTTCTAATTTTCTTAGTTTTCTTAAAATTTTCTAATCTCATGGATGTAAATGTTCACTATCTAAACTTTCATTATCTTATTTATATACACAAAAGTGTAAATATTAAAATTATTTTTATACTTGGAAATTTTTAAATTTTTATTGGTTTTGAAATTTTTTCAATTTTTATAGATTTTTAAAGAAATGTTTTGTGCTTATGCAAATGATATGCAAATGATACAAAAATAAGCACAAACCTCCCCCAAACTTGTTTTCAACAGTGTCCTCATTGTTGCGAATCGCTATACCTACAAAAACTGTAAGCCTGGGGGGGAATTATTAGTGGGGGCAAAATATATAAGTGAAGAACTTCCCCCAAACCTACTCTTTTCACTCACCTTCATTCAAAAGATGATGCAGTGATATACTGGACATGAAGGTGAGACGGAGGAATTTTAATCCAAATAAACTGGCTCTTGTAAGAACAAGAGCTCCTCCGTGGGGTCAGTGGAAAAATACGGTTTAAGTCTATGTCCATTCACTTTGAAAACGGTGCCGTTTTTAACATTTTCTACTTCTACTGCCCCGTGAGGGTATACAGACCGCACAACAAAAGGTCCCTTCCATCGAGATCGGAGCTTACCCGCGTGAAGGTGTAATCGTGAATCATAAAGAAGGACTTGTTGACCAGGTGAAAATGTTTTCCTCAAAATATTTTTATCGTGAAAAACCTTAGTCCTATTCTTTGTGATTACAGTGTTATCATAAGCTTCATCGCGGAGTTCGCTTAGATCATTTAGTTGCAGCTTCCGAAAGGTGCAAGCAAGGTTTAGATCAAAATTTATTTCTTTTATAGCCCACAATGCTTTATGCTCTATCTCGACGGGTAAATGACATGCTTTCCCAAACACTATCCTATATGGAGACATTCCTAGGTCGGTTTTATATGCAGTTCTGAATGCCCAAAGAGCATCCGTTAGTTTCGTCGACCAGTCTTTTCTATTTTTAGCAACAGTTTTCTCCAGGATAAGTTTGATTTTTCTGTTTGAGATTTCAGCCTGCCCTCTTGTTTGGGGATGATAGGGTGTAGAAAGTCGGTGGTTGATTGCGTATTTTCGCATCAGAGTCTCAAAAGATCTGTTGCAGAAATGTGTCCCATTATCGCTAATAATAGCGCGTGGGTGTCCAAATCGCGAAAAGATATTCTCTTTTAAGAACTTAATGACAACTTTCTTGTCATTAGTGCGACATGGAATGGCTTCTACCCACTTTGAGACATAATCAACCGCCAGCAATATGTACAAATTCCCAAAGGAGTTGGGAAAAGGGCCCATAAAATCAATGCCCCAAACATCGAATATTTCAACAACCAGAATGGGTTGCTGAGGCATTTCATTCCTATGGGATATTCTACCCGTGTACTGACATTGTGTATAGGTTTTGCAATACTCAAATGCGTCCTTGAATAAGGTCGGCCAATAAAATCCACATTGCAAAACTTTTTCCGCTGTCTTTTTAGGACCAAAGTGACCCCCACAGGCCTGATCATGACAAAATGAAAGAACACTCTTGAACTCTTCATTCGGGACACCGGCGAATGATCTGATCAGTACAATATTTAAACAAATAGGGCTCGTCCCAGTAAAAGTGTTTTACTTGGGAAAGAAAATGGTATTTGTCCTGTTTTGACCAATCGCTCGGTATAAGTCCGGTGGCATGATAGTTCACAATATCCCTGAACCATGGTTCATTGGATACGCTCAAGAGTTGTTCGTCAGGGAACGAGTCATTAATCGGCAGGGTCACAGGGGAAGAAGAGATGCGTGAAAGATGGTCAGCTACTACGTTTTCACATCCTTTCTTATCTTTGATAACAAGATCGAATTCTTGTAACAGAAGGATCCAACGTATTAGTCGACCTTTTGCATCTTTCTTCGCCAGAAGATGTTTTAAAGCGGAATGGTCAGTATACACAACTATAGATGAGCCAATTAAGTAAGGCCTGAATTTTTCTAATGCAAATACAACCGCTAAGAGTTCTTTTTCTGTGGTTGTATAATTGATTTGCGCATCATTCAGGGTCTTACTTGCATAGTATATCACGTGTGGCATCTTATTGATGTGCTGTCCTAAGACTGCACCTACTGCAAAATCAGATGCGCCACACATCAGCTCAAAGGGGTAGTCCCAGTTTGGTGATGATAACACGGGGGCTGAAGTGAGTGAGTGTTTAAGTGAGTCGAAAGCTGTCTCGCAGTCTGAGTCAAAATGGAAGGTCGTATCCTTGGCCAGGAGAAGAGTTAAAGGTCTAGCAATTTTGCTAAAGTCCTTAATGAATCTCCTATAAAAGCCCGCATGGCCAAGGAAAGATCGAATATCTTTGACGCTTTTGGGATGAGGGAGGTTTTGAATGACATCTATCTTAGCTCTGTCAACCTCAATGCCTTTCTGTGAAATAACATGTCCAAGCACAATTCCTTCTTGGACCATAAAATGGCATTTTTCCCAGTTCAATGTCAAGTTCTTCTCTTTGCAACGAGTAAGAACAGCGTCCAGATTCGAAAGGCAATCAAAAAAAGAGTCTCCAAAAATCGAGAAATTGTCCATAAAGATCTCCAGAAAATTCTCTACCATATCAGAGAATAACCCTATCATACACCGCTGAAAGGTAGCGGGAGCTTTGCATAGCCCAAAGGGCATGCGACTGTAAGCAAAGGTACCAAAATGACAAGTAAAAGTGGTTTTATCTTGATCCTTTTTGGCGATGGGGACCTGATTATAGCCTGAGTATCCGTCCATAAAGCAATAATACTCTCGTCCCGCTAAGCGTTCCAGCATTTGATCAATGAATGGTAGAGGAAAGTGGTCTTTCCTCGTGGCAGCATTGAGTTTTCTATAATCAATACATACACGCCACCCAGTTTGGGCGCGTGTCTGAATCAACTCATTTGCCTCATTGGTAATTACAGTGATGCCGGATTTCTTAGGAACGACATGTATAGGACTCACCCACTGGCTATCGGAGATGGGGTATATAATACCATTATCTAAGCATTTGACGATCTCTTTCATGACAGCTTCCTTCATGACGGGATTCAACCGTCTCTGTGGTTCTCGGGTTGGTCTGGCATCATCCATCACATGTATATGATGTTCAACTATCAAGGGACTAATCCCTTTGATGTCTTCCATACTCCAACCAAACGCCTCTTTGTTAGATCTCAATACCGATAAAAGTGCATTTTCTTGCTCTGATGCAAGAGAATCGGATATGATAACCGGTAAAGACTCATTCTCACCTAGATATGCATATTTAAGGTGAGAAGGTAAAATTTTTAGATCTAACTCAGGCGGAGAAATGATAGAAGGAGGGATCATTGAGTGATTTTTGGATTTACAAAGAAGCTCAGATCCTGTGAAATATACAGACTCGGGTGGAGAAAAGTCAGAAGTGCAGGACTCAAGTGTAGGTAAAGTGTCCTTACTAAGATCATGTGTGAAATCAAACAGAGATGTGGTAATGTCATCGAGATCAGTAAAGCAAAGCTCCTCGGATCCACAACTATCGGGAGCGATCTCATGGACAGAGCACACATCTAAAATATGAGCAGAGGGTTCTGATGGCTGACTTCCAACTTTGTAGATGTTTAGTTCAATGGTCATATTTCCAAATGATAAATTCATTGAACCATTTCTACAGTTTATAACAGCGTTGGAAGTGGCAAGGAAAGGACGACCCAGAATCACCGGAATTTGGCCTCGGGGGTTTGCTACAGGATGTGTGTCGAGCACAATAAAGTCTACAGGGAAAACAAATTCCCCGACCTTTATCAACACATCCTCTAATTCACCCCTTGGTTTGGTGATAGATCGGTCTGCCATCTGGAGAGTGCAGTGAGCAGGTTTCAGCTCTCCAATCCCTAATTGCTCATAGACAGAATAAGGGAGCAGGTTAACACTTGCGCCAAGGTCTAAAAGAGCACGATTTATGTTTTTACCCCCAATCGAAATCGATATTGTAGGACATCCTGGGTCCTTTTGTTTCTTTGGTAGCTGGGGTATAAAAGCAGTGCTAATATTATTAGACATGAAGACCTTCTTTGGCACTTGAGTCTTCCTCTTCCTAGTGCACAAGTCCTTAAGAATTTTTGCATAGGCGGGGACTTGTTGAATCGCATCTAGGAGAGGGATATTGATGTTAACCTGTTTGAAAATTTCCATTATTTTCTCCATATGAGGACTCGTTCTATTAGCCCTTAACTGGTTCGGGTAAGGAGCTTTCGCAATAAGCGCTGGGTCCATCACAGGAGAAGAAAGAGGGGGTAGACGAGGTCCCAAAAGAGGTGTGGGGACCGTCTGTGGAGAACTAGAAGGGTTGGGAGAAGGTGTAGAGCCTAGTGGGAAATGGAGAATAGGCTCTCGAGAAGATGGTATGGTAGAAGAAGAAGGATCAGAAGGAGAAGTGTGTGTGTGGAAAAGTCTCAGCCGGGGTGTTGATATGATTTTCAGTATCATCAATACCTTCCCCGACATGATTGTTCAGCACTCTTCCCGATCTCAACGTTGTGATGGCATTTACATTGTAATGCCCAGGATTCTGTAGGGGTTGAGAGGGAAGTTTCCCTTTTTCTCTCGCACTCATTTCGGTTTTTAGGCGTGCGATTTCAGCTTCCATCGTTCTGATACTCTCAGCTTGTGACGCTGAGTTTTTCTTTATCTCACCGACAGAAGATCTAAGCTCAGCCGAAACCTCTATGAAATTTGACAAAAGTGATTTCATGGTTTGAGTGAATTGAGAGAATAAGTCAGAGCAAGTCATAGGATTAGACTGTGTAGGAGTGTTGACCTGATTTTGGAAGTTTTGTGCCTGATAGGGGTGCTGAGTGAGTTGAAGGGGTTGCTGTTGTGGTGGAGGAAGAGCCCTTTGAAAATTATTCGTGTTTGGAACCGTGTTTTGAGATTGGTTTTGGTTCCAAGCAAAATTCGGGTGATTCCTCCAACCCTGATTGTACGTGGAAGAATATGGATCGTTTCGAGGTCTTTGAAATGCGGCATTAGAATGCTCGTGACCTTGAAACACAGAGTTTAATGGACATTCTTCCGTTAAATGAGACGGATCAGAACAGCACCCACAAACAGTTTTGGGGAGCGACCCTGGGTTTAGGGAGGTTGCTGCAAATTTGTGTTCCATAGCGTCGAGCTTCTTTTGCATTGCTGCCATTTCAGCTCGAACACCTATGGACACATCTATTTGGTGTACGCCACCCCTATTCAATGGTTGGGTTCCACTCTCCCACTGTAGTGATTTTTCAGCGAACTCTTCTAAATACTTCCAAGCTTCCCCATCATCCTTAGTCATAAAAGTACCTTGACACATGTTTTCAAGGCTCTGTTTAATGTTTGGGTTAATTCCCTCATAAACGATTTGGCACAATTCCCATCTCGGGATGCCGTGATGAGGGCACTGAACCAATAGATCCTTGAAACGTTCAAAGCATTTAGAAAATGGTTCAGTAGGGAGCTGGGCAAATTGATTCAGTTCGCTACGGATTCGAGCTGTCTTTTGTATTGGGTAAAATTTCTTAAGGAATGCAGCGACGAATTCTTCCCAATTCGTAATAGAGTGTGCGGTAGTGTTATATAGCCACTTCTCTGCTATATCGCACAATGTAAATGGAAGTCGTAGACGCATTGCATCCACTGAAAGTTGTGACGTACCCATCATTGCGCATACGTTTTCAAATTTGGTAATGAAAACGTAAGCGTCCTCAGTCTCGAGTCCGTGGAATTTTGGTAAAAGATTGATATACTGGGGCTTAATCTCAAAGTTATCCCCGTTGGCTGGTGGTGTGGATAAGCAGGTCGAAAGAGGACCTCGAATAGGGTAGCACCTCTCCTGGAGAGAGATACGGGGTGGATTCTGCGCACCAACGGACGGCGGCAGATTAGGGTTAAAGAAGTTCGATGGATTCGGATCCATCGGTGTGGGTGTGGTAGTGGGTAAAGAAAAGTTACATGGAGAAATATCGACTTCGGAGTCGATAAAGGGTACGCGGACTAAACGGGCACGAGAATCCCGTGTCCAGCCTATCTTGCACTAAAAAGGGTTAGTACAAGTGGCAGCGTTGACTTATAATTAGGGGTAAATGAAGTGAATGCGGTGTTTGCTTTGAAAAAGGGACGGATTTTTGAAAAAATGTTGCGAAAAAACAAATGCAGCACACAAACCCTAGAATCTAGTGGTCACCTAGGTCCGGCTCTAGAACGCTCCTAACTGCCAAAAGACAAGTCGCAGGATAGAATCCTCCACTGCCTCTTTGTCCCCCTGTGGCCGGATAAGTGCCAGGTAAGTGGGAAGGTACTCCACTACGTAAGTAGTGGGCCTAATTAAAAACCACTAGCCTTAGACACACTCGCCTTAGGCACCACAAGAAAACGCGGATAAGCAATGAATTACCCACGGCCTTCTCTTGTCCTAATTGAGCGCGACAGTCCTTAGAGTCTTCTCTAGATTTCTTTTAGTTAATGTGGGTCAATGCGGATGCAAGTTTTGTGATTTTCGGGGCCTAGGAAGGGTAATGAAATCCCTACCTAATTTGGATTTGGCCGTGCCCCTTAATTTCCGTATTTAGAATGCAAACAACCAAGAAATCAAAATCACGCACAAATTTAATTTTTGCTTTTGCGGCACTGCGATTATTTGCAAAGAAACCTGCAGAAAATTGTTAGTTGGAGCTAAAAGAGGAGAGAGGAGAAGGTAAGAAATCACTTGAAGCAAAAATTGCACAGAGACCGCCCAATCTTGCCGCGGTTCCGCCGCATATGGGCACTTATGCCGCGCTTCCGCGGTAGGGTAGTGAGAACACTGCACCAAACTTTTTCAGGGAGCTTCTGTAGACTCCCTCTGCTCTCTGGTATTTTCCAAAAAATTTTCTTCAATTTCCAAACAGCTCCAGATTTCCTTGCAATTAACCACAACAAATCGTTTAGGGTTTGCACGAATTTTGATCTCAAAAATAACAATGGAATAAATCTTTCAATTCAAACTATAATATGAAACGAATTAGCGCGCGATCCCCGGCAACGACGCCATTTGATTGTTATAAAATTCCGATTGTGTGTATCAAATCAAATAGTCCCCGGCAATGGCGCCATTTGATTTAGTGTAATTCTCGGATGTGTTTGTAAAAGCAAGTATCGAATCAAATAGTCAAATGATTCCCGATATCGGTTTCATTTGATTGTAATGATTTCTTGTTTTGGTATTTAGAAAATTGTATAAAGAACTCACAATCAAAGAATTATATTTGACCGCAATCAATTACGGTGTCGATTGTAGATCGTAAGCGAGTGCGGATCGTCCACAGGGATTGTGCGATTCGTTTCTATGTTTAATTTGTTTGAATCGAAAAGTTAATCGAAAAGAAAAGAAAACATGATTCAAGAATTTATCGATTGATTCAGGTGTCACGATGTTTAATCAAGAATCAAGAAACGGATAAACAAATGAAGAATCGGTGTTTCGATGATATTTCCAACCAAAATGTCAAGAATCTAAATGAGGCTCGTAGGAATCGATCGGATCTATAGATGTGATGTAATCTCAAGATTTCGTGTTCTTGTCCTTCGAAGGATTTATACTAGATCGATGATGATCGACGAGAGTTAGGGCTTTCTTAATGAAACCAGGGTTTCATCGTTTAACCCTTGTTCTTTCGTTGATATCATTCGCATTCTAGCCTCTAACAATTTCAAGAAACGATCGTAACTCCCCAATCTCAAGCGATATCAATCAAGAAAGCATCGCAGCGAATTGGGTAGTCGATTCTTGAACTTGCTAGGGTTTACAAAACTCGTAGGATTCAAGAATAGATTTAAGATATATTACATCATCATTCTATTGATCGTCTCGACTCCTCGACGAGCGGAGTATTACTCAAACATCATCACACAGAAAGTATTCAAGAATTGAAAAGATATCATGATGCGAGAATTTAAAGAAAACAAGATAAAAGAATATCACATTTTATTTATATCAACAATTTGATTACAGTCGCTCAAGAACTACAAGAGGAAGAACTAAATTGTTGAATTGGCGTCGCTCGGCTCCGTGAGTCGCGGATCGACTTGGACCATTGCTCTGTTGAAGATCAGCTCGGCTCATAAAAGGTTGCAAGGCTTTTTGCTTGATGGGTACTCGGGATCTTGGCTTTTGATTGGAATTAGGGTTAGGGTTTCACACAAGCCCTCTCACTAGACTTGTGGAAGAAGAAGATGAAGCAAGAGTGAATGGATCTAAATTGGCTACTAAAATTGAACTAATGATGATTCCATTTACAATGATCCTCCCATAACCCTAGGTCTAGGCTTCTATTTATAGACTTCCCAAACCCTAGGTCTAGGTTTGAATTTACAATTCCCTCCAAAAGTTTGTTGAGGAGTTTCTAGAAAGAGTTTGTTAGGAGCTAGCTTAGGTTTTAAGCTAGGATTGAAAAAACCCTAGTTTGCTGATCTGGCAGAAACCTCTGGAGTCTTCTGGAAATTGTTGTGTCTTGTTGAAGTGTAGGCCCTGAGAAAAGCATTTTGCACCAATTTTGGGAGGCTAAATCCTTGGACCCACCGCGGATCCGCGGCGCAAGCGGGCTCCTGCCGCGGATCCGCGGCTCTTTGTAGGGCTTGGGCCTTAGGTTTTCTGGTGTGGTCTTGGAATGCCATTTTGGGCTTTATCTGATATGTTGATTTGTATTTTCCCCTTTGGATTGATACCAGAATTGAAATCATTGAGTTGGCGTAATGTTTGATCGGTACCCTGTACATTTTGGCCTTTCTTCTGGATTTTCCTGCACAGATCTCAAAACAAGTGTTGCGCAAATGTAGGGATGATGCGATGCCATGAAATGTGGTCAATTTCCTTTATAGTGTCGGTTTCAGAGTCTAATACATGCAATCTGATATTTTGCGATAGTTTTGCTAATATGTAAAATATGAATGCCGAACACTTCTATATGGATGCAAATGATGAGGAAATTGCCGGCTAAAATATGCAATATTTTCAACTAATCAATACCCCTCACCTGTATATACATACCTGTATCCGTATTCCGATCGAATATGAATACGAGAGACTAAAATATTCCGACTCAATATAATACTTGGATCCGGCTTAAACCAAAACCCACCAGTATTATCTGTCCGAAATATGATACGTGCACAAGTGCACGTGCATTTTCGAACCCTGCCATAAAACCATACGGCCTCTACAACGTTTCGCCTGAACTTAGGAAATTATCTGTGGGGGACTCTAAAGACTCGTCAGTACCCTGACAGTGGGTTTAACCACAAGCACGTCAGCGGCACTAGTTGTGCATAACGGCTTCCCATGTACTGACCGAAAGGGAAGCCGATGAGCGAACGCATCTTGGAACCCTACTGAGCGTATTAGTGACAATATACATACAGTCCGGTCCGTTCTTCTGTGAGCATCGCATATCGGGCCTAGGGGGCTGGTAACGTCAGACCCCCAATAGCGGTATAAGTCGTGTCGGAGAGTAGCCCTGAACATCCTAAGAAACTACTGGAATACTTACCAATAATTCTCACCTGCCTTGGACAAGGACTTGGTGTAATGGCTCTTCTAGATACAGCGCGATCTCACCCCCAATACCGGGAGAGACGAATCCCCTGCCGATCCGCTCACTTGCCTCCATGTGGCTCGGGACTGTACCCAACTAAAACCTGTTTACACGACTCCTTTGAGCCGTGGTAGGGTGGTAATCAAAGCACAGTGAGAGCTCACACGAGACAAATGACGACCTCAGGTCGATGAACTAACATGTACACATGTCACCAGGGAACTGCTATCTGACGCTAGGTATAAATACCAACTAGCAGGTTCCCGGCGAGTCCTGTCCGGTGCACTCATAACCCAATGAGCACCTGTATACATCTTAGGTGATCCAACTGACACCAATGTCTTGTGAGACCGGCCATCACCCCTCGTCGGGGTCTCGACTGTATACACTAGTCTACTCCGGAGTATCGATGCCTTGTCTCAAAACTCCCACGACTAGGGACCACAATTAAGGATGTGCTTATAGACTACCCAACTCTCACGTATATGATCGCCATCATACTGTTGGTAGTCAAGCAGGATCCTAAGAGCTCTATCAACATATAATAGTGATCATGTCACCTAAAGCTGTACACGACTGATAAAGGTAAACCAGATAGCATACTATCATCTCGAGTAAGACTGTCCTACCGGTATAGGTCCTCCTTTAATCATTGCAATCATGTACCTGCGATCCAATAATTGACTTTGAGGGCACTATATCCAACACAAACCAGGGACTAACCCAAATTATAGAATTTAGCAACTTCCGTGTCGGTTTGTGAATAATTAAGGGTGCAGAGAATCTGGGATGACCTGAGAACCTTACTGGAAAAGCAAACAATACTACTAGCCTAGATGGACCACCAAAAGACCACCCTGCCAAAACGAACCCAATCTAAACCCTTCGAACCGAGCTCGCCGGAATTCGTGGGTTTGTGGCCGGCCAAGTTGTAGAATGTGGGGTCCAGATTGCTGCTGTAGATCATATATATCCTATACTATACCCCAGTACTGTTTGTGCACCTTGTTTTCACATGAAACAAAATCTGGGACCATTTTATTGAGTTGCTGCCTTGCATTTCTTGGTATTCATGACTTAAAGTTTTGGTGTTTGTGTTTGGTATCGGTCACTTGACGTTTGTATGTCTATATCGAGTGTTATCAGGTAGATTTGCGTGAGTAAACCATAGGTTTTGACCTATGTGAGATTCGTGTGTCGTTTTGGTCATGAATCAGATTTTAATGCGATACGATGTGTTATGTCATGTAGGTACCTCCACGTGAACCCCGGGACGATGAAGAAGAGAAATGACGATATCGACTTCGGCAAGCAAGGATCATGTGAGTAGATATATATCTACGGGGGAAGTCGGGTGTATGGCGTATAGCACCCCCGCAGTTCGTAGTGTGGTATACGAATATGTATATAAATAGATATATATATATATATATAAAATTATGTGTATTGGGAGATTAATGATTATCGAGATAGTTTTTAGATGATCTTGGGTTAGTTTTAGTGTGTTAGAAGTAACTTAGTTTAGCTTCTTAGTTGCGAAACCCTAGAGTAAAGATTTGCATACACGCACATGCACACTTGCATACTTTTATTACTTGTGTGTATATAGGGATACACACACACAGGTATATGACTATGTGTGTGTGTGTGTATATATATATATACATACATGGATGATGAGGATAGTATATGGTACTTGGAGATGAGTCGATGAGTTTGGGCATGGTGCCATGAGATCGGTGATATGATATGGTTCGTATTATGATATACGACATGATATTATAGCAGGTCTTTAGACGATGTGTTTTCATACACATGTATATATATATGTAGATGGTATTAGTATGTACTAGACCTTAGATCAGTACCCTAATACAGGATATGATATAAAGATACCAGATGATTAATGAGATAAATGTGATATTTGACCCGTACCCAGATTTGGGATGCCGTACAATGGATTTACCGTACGAGCTATATATTGATGATAGATCCACACTCATGACTCGAGAATGTCATATTATATATATTGTATCGTATGTGATACTATTAAGGCGGGATCACTGACTATTATATATATATATATATCGACTCAGACTTAGGTGGTTTTCCTTACCCTGTCGATCAGTTTATTAGTTTAGTCCAGTAGTTTACTTGCAGATGTTAGACTAGACTCGGGTCATACCTATTTCAAACTAACGAATCGTGAGTATTTTAAAGACAGGCCAAGAGATTCTATGGATATTTCAAAGAACAGTATTCTAATATATGATGCATTCTGTTTTCATTATATTGCATTCATACCTCATATTTATGATATGCTGCTACCTGAGCCACTGACACGAGCATATGGGATTACACTTATGCATAGGTTGTTAGTTATATGTATGCCCTAGAGGCCATTACTGTACATAGGATGTATATTGTAGTGGATGCTGGGTCGTATATAGGGAGGACTTTCTTGCTCGACATGATAGTATGCTATCTGGTTGAACTTTACCTTAACGTGTATACTGATTGTCTCTCTGTTACATGTTGGTAAAGCCCTTAGGATCTGTACTTGACTACCTGGACTATGATGCGGATCATACTAGTGGGGACATGGTAGTCCATAAGTACATCCTTCAAAGTCCCTAGTCGTGGGTGTATCGAGACAGGGCATCGATATACCATAGTAGACTAGCGTATACCTTCTCGACCCATACAGATGGGCGATGGATGATCCCATATCCATTGGTGTTTGACATCGGAGATGCTATACGGGTGCTCAGTGGAGACTGGGTACACTGGACGGACTCGCCGAGAACTCCCAGATGGTATTATACCTCACGTCAGATGGCGGTTCTCTGGTGACACTGGTACAGAGTAGTCTGTTGACCCGAGATCGTCATAGAGTCTTGTGTGGTTCCCACTGTACTTTGATTTCCATCTTACCACGTCCAAGAGGGCGTGCAAAACGGTGGTTTTTGGGTACAGTCCCGAGTCACATGGAGGCAATGAGCGATAGGAGGGGATTCGTCTCTCCCGGTATAGGGGGTTGATGTTGCGCTTTGTTCGATTGGCTATAACAGGAAATCCCTGTCCACGGTTGCTGAGATTTACTGGTAAGTGTTACCAGTAGTTTCTCGAAGAGTTATAGACCTCATATCAACACGACTTATCGAGCTATTGGGGTCTGACGTTTACCACCCCTAGGCGAGATATGCGACATATCAGACGATCAGACCGGACTGTACGGCAGTGTTACTGGTTGGATTCACTGGAGTGTGAGCGGGCTTGCTCGTCGATCTTCAGATCGCTCAATACCCGGGTGGCCGTTACGTTTAGCAGACCGCTTGCGGCTTGTGGGTGTTTGATATGATCATCATCTGCTGCCGGCGTATTGACGAGTCTTTAGAGTCCTACACAGAGGTTTCCTGGCTCAAGCGAAACGAAATAGGAGCGCATATGAGATATGTGCGGGACCGAGAATGATACCAGTATGGGATACTGTATTCGATTCTCGCGATGTAACATTGATCGATTATATGCGATATAGCCGGGTTATCGGATCAAGTGTTGATTCGATAAGTTGTTACTATTGATACCAGTCGGTTATGTGCGACATGACCGGATCATTGAATCAAGTGTTGATTTAATGATTTAATGTATAATTATATATATTTGATATATTACTTTGCATTAACTAGTATCGGTTCACTTTGAATGGATTTTCTCACTTGGTTTGTGCACATTGTATATGTGATATATTTTTGTGCACTTGTATGTATCATGTTTGATGATGCATACTAACTTGGATTTGTGTGAAGATTAAACCATGGTTGTGAGAGTGGTTAGGGTTTTATTTTCCATTACTTATTTATTCATTTATTTATTTGTTTATACATTTTGGAAAATAAATGGAAAAGAGAAAAGAATGGTGGCTTTTTTTGTTGTTTAGTTGAAGCTTCATGAAGCTTTGACCTTGACCACCATTCTTATCTCATCCTTAACCCTAACCAATGATTTAACCATGGTCAATTCTCTACACATAACCATAGTTAGGATTATGATAAGTTTGGATGTTCTTTTCATTTTTAAATAACTTATCATAATTCTTTCTTCTTCTTCTTCATCTTCTTCAAAGAAGAAAAGCTTTCTTCATCAATGGTGGATTGATGAAACAAGTGAGAAATCCAATTCTAAAGTCTACCCACTTCCTATTTCTTCATCCTCTACCTCTTGCCAAGTAGTAGAGTGTGTTTTCTTCACAAGTTTCTTGACTTGGTGAAGTCGGAGCTTGATTTAGTGATGCCTCGACGTAGATCATCTTCGGCATGGACATCGACGACCTAGCTTGCCCATTCTCCGACGAAGCCGACGCTAGAGCCCGGATTTGATTTGGACAGTGGAGAGGACCTCATCTCGGAGCCGTGGAGGTGGAGGACCGGATCTACAAAGGTTGTATTTCCGTATCTTTTAGTTAAGTGTTAACTAGTTAGCTTTTTCGCCTAGTTTTCTAGCAAACGATCCGTATTAGGGTTTCTCGGCACCGATAATTTTTTGAAATTGGCATGGTTGATGCCTTGTGAGACCTCACTAGGGTGCCTAGGAACCCTACAGTGGTATCAGAGCCTAGCTAGAGCCTTAGGCGAAGTCTAGACGGAGTTTGAAATCCGAACGAACCCGAAACCCATATACAAAAATGCTCTCTGTCCAGATTTTAAAATTGTGGATTTTTGTGTATTAAAAATGTCTAGAAAATTCAGTAAACAATTCTAAGGATTACGGTAAAAACTCAGGCCCATGATTCATTTAAACGGCGGCGGAACCGCTGCAGAAGCCCAGCTTCTGCGGCGGTTCCGCGGCATGTTGTTGACATCATCATTCACTGTTTGTACTGTAATTCATTATTTCTGGTGCTGGATTTTCTGAAATTTTTTAATATTTATTCAAGAGTTGAATTTTCTGCAGTTGTTTTGGGGATTCGGAGTTTCGATCGGGTTATCAAATTTTGTATATTTGGCTTTCCGGATAAATTTTAGAATATGTTAAAAAGTTCGACCGGATATAAATACCCAATTTTTCCCCTGTCGGGAAATTTCCAAGTGTTGGATTTTTCCGAAGTTTAACGACGTTCTAAGTAGTGCAAGTAACGCGATGGTCCCTCTAGAAGACAACAAACCTTAATTCGATTATGTGACCGTCTTGAACTGCCCTTTGAACCTTCGGGTTTGGGGCAGTACGGCGTGCCACATGTGAGGCGTTGGCTTGACCCTTCTACGGCTGGACCGTTGGTACTGAGGCACGAACTGAATGTTGTTAGACTTATTTCATGTGTTGATTGTATCGGGAAAACTTGGGTGTTCGATTGTTCGATCGAAAAGTTTAACATTTTCTGTTTATCTGGAATGGGATACAATAATTGGAATTCACAATAAGTTATGAGATAACTGAATGAATGTTATAAACGTAGCAGTTTAGTCTCACTTGATCGGTTGCCACGGAATTTTGATGTGATCAAAAGTCCGTCGCAATCACGTAGCGTACGCGGATACTCGCCGGGTAAACTTAATAGACAGCCTCACTCCATAGCCCCGACCAAGTGACTGTAGGAGAACCCCGTCGCCGAAAGCATCCGTTCGGGTGCTCGCGGATGCGGTGTTCCGCCTTGGTGCACTTCGTCGACGGTATCGGGAGTGCAGCTGCCTACTGAAGTTTGCGACGAGCATTCGATCAAAATGTCGGGAATCCTGTTGAATTGCCCGACTAAGTATTGAAAAGTGTTTTCGATAATGAGACTAAAATGCGGGGTTTATAATTGTTAGGCATGCGATGTCTAAGTAATTCATTTGGTCAGGCATGCGATGTCTGAGGAGGTTGCGGATTCCAACTGTTGTAGTTTTACACTTTCTTTTCTGTGACCGTAAGTGTAATATGTGATATCGCCGGTTTCGTTGCTATATGTCAACGACAATTGGGATGCGCATATTTACTTACGTTGATGACATGTGATGTTATGTGTTGCTGAATATGTTATATTGGTTCGTCGTGTACGAATAGCCGGGGTTTTTTATGTGAGATGAGTGTTTTTCATTTTCATTCATGTAAAAACTTGTATGTAATATTCTTTTATTGGGGCGCTTCCAGGTTGCGGAAGTTGTCACCCTTTGTATATTATTTACTTTTCCGCACTAGGATAGACCCAAGGAGGAGGGCATAAGTAACCGGGTTCTGGAGTCCAGTGGGAGACCAACTCGAGGAGTCGAGTCCGGGTCTCCTAACTCTAGAATTGGTAGGGTTGCTTGCTGCTCTCGTAGGGGTCTAGGGGTGTGGGTTTGGCTATTCATCACGACCGTGGAATCCGTGTTTTATACTGGCTCGTATTGAAAACACGGACGTCCTAGTATATCCAATATTTCATATGATTTTTCTGCTGCGATATCTGTGATGTGATCATGTGATGTTCTGTAATAGATACAGTATATAGTATATATGATATATTATATAGGCGCTACTTATGTTTTACACCCGCGCTAGCCCTGCCCCGCTCTGCCGTTAGTTACCTAACCTAACGGTGCACGAGGGGACATCGAGGCGAATGCGGATGGCATAAGTGTACGTCATATCTATCTGTGATGTTTAGGTACTTAAATGATGGGACTTCATTAATGTGATTAATGAAATAAAAGAAACCTAAGATGTTGTAGAATCGAATTTCAAAATAAAACAGGTAGCTACAGTTCTTGCTTTGCACAGAGGTATATGTGATATATCCTGCACCTTATTCGATGAGGAAAGGACCGAGATCCCTTCACCGGGAGTGACTCCTTTAGCAATAACTGGCAGATGCTACACACTCGGTTTGTCTTTTGATTGCTTTTAAGTGTTTTTGCTTTGCACAGTGATATATATGATATATCCCGCACCTCATTCGACGAGGAAAGGACCGACGATCCCTTCACCGGGTGTGACTCCTTTAGCAAAACTAGAAAAGCCTCCAAAGCACTCCATTTTAAAATCATTCGATCCTACAACGATATCAAGTTCATTACGCAATAGGTTTTCAGAAAAACCTGTCGTAGCCCTCCGTCATTTCAGATAAGTACTAATTAGTATTCGTGCTGCGGTTGTTTGGCATGCGTCAAGGCGTAGTGTACGGTAGCTAACTAGTGCTTATCTGCTAGCATACGATGCGATTGGATTAGGGTATTCGTACGGCGTTGTTTGGCATGCGTCAAGGGTCGTGCGGGTGGGTTTAATTCAATCAAGAAATGTACGGGTTGAACTTGACTAGCAGACTATGGGTTGTTTGGCATGCATCAAGGTCATAGCGAGCTAGGGGCAAAATATTATCGGGAATTTCAAGTGTTGAAATTTGCAATGAGATTGCATACCTTCTATGAGATAGTTGGATCCCGATACCCGCTGCGAGTAAGAGTTACTCCTGGGAGAGTTTTATACATTACAATTAGCCGATCAAGTAGGTGTCTAGAAAGGTGTCAACGAGGTTACGCCTCTGGGAAAACGAGGTTTACATTAATTAGGTTCGTGCGAAAGCACGGGGGACCTCCCTCAAAGTACCGACACTGGCCTAGCTGAAAGATTGGCGAACTTGTAGCGTGTAATTAATCCCGGCTAGTCTTTCCTTTTAAGGTTTGAAGGAAGATTTGATAAAAAGCAGTGGGAGCCATCCTGATTAGATAAAATAATAACCAATCTATTCTTGCAAGAGCGCACGCTGAGTGTTTTCTTCTCTCTCTCTCCAGGTAGCGACCATATCACGCCTTAATCAAGATAATAATACGGATTATTGACCGAACCCGCTTGTTATACTGAGCTGGGGAACGTTGGTCCCGCTCCAACTTATAATTGTTATAAGACAGAGCAGGAAATTGGGGAATACCAGAATTCCCGTGCCGCCCAAACGAAGAGAGTGCATGCTGATGCATCATCTTCGGGTGTGTTCATTATATATAGAACTGTTTCTCAGTGTCCTTTACGTCCTGAGTATGTGATACCAGTTCAGGATCCCAGATATGTAATCTGTTACATAGGGCTACAGAAAGGTAGAGAACTGAGAACGGGTGATAAGTTTCATGAGGCAGAAAACGGGGCAAGTGTTGCAGCCAAGTCTGTTGGTCACTGTCACCCTGTATTACGAATACATTGATTCTGAACGAATGTTATTAGATACCGAACCTGATATGCAAAATCATATCTGTCTCTTTATTAGTAAAGAAACGATATAATTTTGTATTGTTGGATAATGTTTTGAACATTTCCTATATCAAAAGTTGATCGGTTCAGGCACGTTATCTAAAACAATTGATGTTCTAAATCAAACTACAGTTCTTTATTATTCGGAACACACACAAGAGGAAGAGTTCAGAAATGAACGAATCCTTCTTGAGGCATTGTAGACTAGGTCATATCAATGTGACCCGACTAGCTGAAGTTACATGTAGATGCATATTTAAATCAGTTTGAATTTACATCTTGTGAAACTCGCCAGTCATGTCACAAAGATAAGATGACCACAGCTCTGTTTATTGGAAACAGAGAAAGAGTTAGTAAACTCTTGGGATGATACATGTTGATGTATGTAAGGTCCCCTGTCTACACATGCCAGGACTGGTTCTTTGTACTTCATTACATTCTCTGATGATCTCTCGAGATTCAGACATATGTTCTTGTTGAAACAAAATTCCGAACCTTTTGAGATATTCACGGAATATAAGTTAGAAGTAGAGAACCAATATACGGGTATAAGTATTATGTCCTTTGATGTGATCAAGGAGGAGAATACTTGAGCACGGAAATCCTGGACTATTCTAAAGGAGAATGAGATTCTCTCTCAGCATTACTCCTCCGTATACACCATAGCACGATGGTATATCGGGGTGGAGCAATCACACCCTATATGATAAGGTGTGCTCTATGATGAGTACTACTGAGTTTCCTATTTTCCTTTTGGGAGTTATGCACTTGAGAAGCTGCATACCTATTGAATAGGGTTCAAATCAAATCAGCTGCCTACCACTTCATATGTGATATGGAAAGGGAAGAGCCCATATCTTAAGCTAGTTAAGATTTGGGGTTGTCCAGCCTTTATCTGAAAGCAAAATCTGGACAAGCTCGAGGCAAAGTCTGTTATGTAGAACTGGAAAAGTTCCAGCAATACAAATTACAGTAGATGATTTGATAAAACCAAAGGATTCAATAGTTACCAACGAACCTCAGCCTCTCCGCCGATCTAGTAGGGTTCCTCACCCACCTGAGAGATACTTCGGTTTCTCTATGACAGTGGGAGCGAGGAATGCATCATGAGATGATGACCCAACTAGTTTCGAGCAGGCCATCAGGAGTGAGACTCTATAAGAATGGCTGGATGCTTAGTGATCTGAGATGGAATCCTTATACACCAACAAAGTATGGACTTTAGTTGCTATATCTGAAGGGTTAAATCCCCATCAGGAGCAAGTATATCTTGAGAAGATTACTTGGTGTAAATGGAAAAGTTGAGACTTTCAAAGCTAGACTTGTTAAAGGTTTTCGTCATTGACCAGGCGTGGATAATGATGAAACCTTTTCCAGTACCTATGCTTAAGTCCATCCAGATGCTACTTGCCACGGCTACATACCATGACTACGATATCTGGCGGTTGGGTGTCATGACTGCTTTTCTAAATGATGTTTTAGAAGAGTGCGTCTATAAGTACACAGCCAGAGGACTTCGTAGACAGTGGGAGCAGCGGAAACGTGTACAAGATGCTTTATAGGATTAAAGCAGGCATCGCGGAGTTGGAACATCTGTTTTGATGGATTAGTCAAAGAGTTTGACATCATCAAAATGGTAGATGAACCTTGTATAAACAAAAAGGTAGTAGGGAGTATGGTGATGATCCTCGTAGAGTACGTGGATGACATACTCTTGATGGGGAAGGAGTTTCCTATGCTACGCTCGGTCAATCTCCGCTTATCACCATAATTCTCCATATAGGATCAAAGTGATACCTCCTAAATCCTGGATTTTGGATCTATGAGATAGATCTAAATGGATGTTAGGATACTCACTAGCTGTAGTGAGATGGTATCAATCGACCCTGGGGAGAATCACTGGAATGGTTCCAGGGTGATAAAGACGACTGAATGTCAGTCACAGGCATTGTCTTTACCCTCAGTAAAGGGACGGTATGTTAGAAGAGTTCCAAGCTAGATACCGTGGCATACTAGACGATACAGGCTGGATACATCGCCACTTAAGATGCTACCAAAGTGGCTGTCTGGGTGTATATTGGTTCATGAGATGAACTTAGTTCCTCCCATTGTGTGACAATGGAGTTGTGGCTTATGCCAAGGAACGTCCGTCCCATCAGTGATCCAGACATATTCTAAGGCAGTATCACCTGATCATGGAGATAGTTGATCTCCAGGGTGATCGAGGTTAGGAGAGTAGATTCAGAGGACAACACAGTGGATCCACTCACAAAGGCCTGTTCCCAGAGAGAGATTTTTATGGGATGGTTGAGTATGAGATACTACAACCACTGCTACAGATGGCCCTAGTGCAAGTGGGAGATTGTTAGTTATATGTATGCCCTAGAGGCCATTACTGTACATAGGATGTATATTGTAGTGGATGCTGGGACGTATATAGGGAGGACTTTCTTGCTCGACATGATAGTATGCTATCTGGTTGAACTTTACCTTAACGTGTATACTGATTGTCTCTCTGTTACATGTTGGTAAAGCCCTTAGGATCTGTACTTGACTACCTGGACTATGATGCGGATCATACTAGTGGGGACATGGTAGTCCATAAGTACATCCTTCAAAGTCCCTAGTCGTGGGTGTATCGAGACGGGGCATCGATATACCAGAGTAGACTAGCGTATACCTTCTCGACCCATACAGATGGGCGATGGATGATCCCATATCCATTGGTGTTTGACATCGGAGATGATATACGGGTGCTCAGTGGAGACTGGGTACACTGGACGGACTCGCCGAGAACTCCCAGATGGTATTATACCTCACGTCAGATGGCAGTTCTCTGGTGACACTGGTACAGAGTAGTCTGTTGACCCGAGATCGTCATAGAGTCTTGTGTGGTTCCCACTGTGCTTTGATTTCCATCTTACCACGTCCAAGAGGGCGTGCAAAACGGTGGTTTTTGGGTACAGTCCCGAGTCACATGGAGGCAATGAGCGATAGGAGGGGATTCGTCTCTCCCGGTATAGGGGGTTGATGTTGCGCTTTGTTCGATTGGCTATAACAGGAAATCCCTGGCCAGGGTTGCTGAGATTTACTGGTAAGTGTTACCAGTAGTTTCTCGAAGAGTTATAGACCTCATATCGACACGACTTATCGAGCTATTGGGGTCTGACGTTTACCACCCCTAGGCGAGATATGCGACATATCAGACGATCAGACCGGACTGTACGGCAGTGTTACTGGTTGGATTCACTGGAGTGTGAGCGGGCTTGCTCGTCGATCTTCAGATCGCTCAATACCCGGGTGGCCGTTACGTTTAGCAGACCGCTTGCGGCTTGTGGGTGTTTGATATGATCATCATCTGCTGTCGGCGTATTAACGAGTCTTTAGAGTCCTACACAGAGGTTTCCTGGCTCAAGCGAAACGAAATAGGAGCGCATATGAGATATGTGCGGGACCGAGAATGATACCAGTATGTGATACTGTATTCGATTCTCGCGATGTAACATTGATCGGTTATATGCGATATAGCCGGATTATCGGATCAAGTGTTGATTCGATAAGTTGTTACTATTGATACCAGTCGGTTATGTGCGACATGACCGGATCATCGAATCAAGTGTTGATTTAATGATTTAATGTATAATTATATATATATTTGATATATTACTTTGCATTAACTAGTATGGGTTCACTTTGAATGGATTTTCTCACTTGGTTTGTGCACATTGTATATGTGATATATTTTTGTGCACTTGTATGTATCATGTTTGATGATGCATACTAACTTGGATTTGTGTGAAGATTAAACCATGGTTGTGAGAGTGGTTAGGGTTTTATTTTCCATTACTTATTTATTCATTTATTTATTTGTTTATACATTTTGGAAAATAAATGGAAAAGAGAAAAGAATGGTGGCTTTTTTTGTTGTTTAGTTGAAGCTTCATGAAGCTTTGACCTTGACCACCATTCTTATCTCATCCTTAACCCTAACCAATGATTTAACCATGGTCAATTCTCTACACATAACCATAGTTAGGATTATGATAAGTTTGGATATTCTTTTCATTTTTAAATAACTTATCATAATTCTTTCTTCTTCTTCTTCATCTTCTTCAAAGAAGAAAAGCTTTCTTCATCAATGGTGGATTGATGAAACAAGTGAGAAATCCAATTCTAAAGTCTACCCACTTCCTATTTCTTCATCCTCTACCTCTTGCTAAGTAGTAGAGTGTGTTTTCTTCACAAGTTTCTTGACTTGGTGAAGTCGGAGCTTGATTTAGTGATGCCTCGACGTAGATCATCTTCGGCATGAACATCGACGACCTAGCTTGCCCATTCTCCGACGAAGCCGACGCTAGAGCCCGGATTTGATTTGGACAGCGGAGAGGACCTCATCTCGGAGCCGTGGAGGTGGAGGACCGGATCTACAAAGGTTGTATTTCCGTATCTTTTAGTTAAGTGTTAACTAGTTAGCTTTTTCGCCTAGTTTTCTAGCAAACGATCCGTATTTGGGTTTCTCGGCACCGATAATTTTTTGAAATTGGCATGGTTGATGCCTTGTGAGACCTCACTAGGGTGCCTAGAAACCCTACAGGTGTTACCCTTGCCATTATTTTATGCTTCTGGCCATATTAATATTTGAGGATATATATTACTGATCGTATGACCTAGGATTGAGTCATACATTCGATTTCTGCTCTGTGATGTTTTCTACTCACGAGTTGGCAACTCACCCCCGTTGTGCCACAGTTCTTGCAGGTTTTGCCGTACAGGTTTCCTTGGCAGCTTTGCTGGCACACTGCTTCTTTCCGGGTGATTGCTTTGGTAGGTGGGTTCACTTGTATCGTGACCACCATTGTACATTTATTTATATTTCAGTTGTATCTAGTAAACTCTATCAACCAGACTTGTATATTTATTTCAGACTTAGATAACCAGTTGTGTATTCTTTCGACCTTAGAGTCGCGCTTTGTATTATTATGGTTTTCTTGATGATTTTGAGTTTTCTTTTGAGTTTTGATTCTCGCCCTTGGCGTTGTATATTATATTCTTGCGTGGTTGTGACCGTCAATTGACGAAGAGCTAGCTCCCTCTTGGGGATGCCTTTATTCATTTTATGCATGTTGTACCCTTTTGGGGCCAGTATTTACAAAGGAAACTCTGCCGAAATTTTTAGAAAAGACTTGAGGTTTTAAAAGTTCATATTTCGGCTTATGTTGTTAAATTACTTGCTTTAAAACTAAACTTTTTCTTCTTTCTTCTTTTAAATGGTTTAGATTTCTGGGATTTTTTTTGGCTTACTTGAATTAGATAGGGTCCTATAGACTTTATATGATTCAAGTGCCAGTCATGTGCTATTTCGTATCATGACAAAGTTGGTATCAGAGCGCTAGGTTAAGCTTGGTTCGAGTCTATGTTTGGCTATGTGGAGTTTAGGGCGTTTATATATATTCGGAACCTAGGCTTGACCTTACGGAACTTAAACTTGGTCGAGGGGTATTAGACCCAAACTTTCGTCGTATAGGTTGACCTTGGTTGATGGAGTAGGTGACTTAAGTAGAGTAACGTACCGTGTGTATGTTCCGCGGTATACTTACGATACGCTACTCCGCTTAAGAAGCCTTAGGATGTACGTTTCTTTGCACAGTATTATATTCATTCCTATGATCTATCCTCATCAGTATCAGTTTATGGTTTTGCTGCCACGATTACACGGGCAGAGAGAGCTGCGGCTAGAGTTGCAGTCAGCACGAGCTCGTCACAGACGAGGACTGACCAGAGTATGATTCCAGGGACACACGATTGCATAGATGTATCGTCCTATTGTGTTTTCGCGCCATGAGCGTTTGATGGATCGCTTTTACGAGATTTCTCGGACGTGCAGATCAGCACCGGAGGATTGGGCCACTGCTAGAGGCCAGTTAGAATGTGATGACCATCAATGCACCGTTATTCTTGATGATTGAGGCACTATTTAGCTTGCGGACGAATGAGCTAAATTTTGCTGCAACTGACGAGATACTGCCCCAGATGTTGGAGCTATTGCCGAACGAGTTATATTTAGAGGTATGATAGAAGATCGCTAGACACCCAAAGAGGAATGACTAGGACATGTGATTCGTTTGCACACCCCGATGCAAGGTCATCAGATTGATTGATTCCAGCTTGAGATGACTTCACGCAGGCACGTTGAGAGTCGATAAAAGACGATCGAATGTCAGAAATCCATTTTCCAAGTTTAAAGTATTCGGAAAGACATGCAAGTAATTCCGTGGACCCTCTAGAAGAATGAAACCCTAACTCGATATAATGACCATGAGAACATTTTGAAACCTTAGGGTTTACAGCAGTTCCGCGGTGCCATTGATGAGGCTCGGGTTTGCCCTTCTACGGTAGTCCATAGGTACTGTGGCATGTACCGGATATTATTAAATTGTACTCAAGATGTTGAGCTCTTGGGGGATTATGGAACCTTGAAAAATCGATCAAAATGTTCGACGTCATTCAGATATCATGAGATGGGATACATTGCTTGGGAGACTCCAGATACGAGTATAGCCGTTGGAGCGCAGTCCATACAGCCGAGAAGAGACGAGTCCGAATCAGTCGACATTAGAGAAAGGTGGAGTAAGAGGTTCGTACGAGATCTTGATGAGATGACGTTCCACTCCACTGACACCAGAGATGTGATACGCATGCAAAAGCATTGTACATGGATATATCTTCCAGAAGGAGTCGTGATGAGTATGCAGCCATTCCGGAACAAGAAATAGATTTAATAAAAGATGATGACTTCCGGGCAGTTCAGAAGAAACGAGATTGGAGGAGGCCTCGACAGAATCTTCATGAATACTATACGAGGAGACTTAGACTCAGGATCGGTCATATTACGCACACCCAGTAGGCTAGAGTTCGGCATCGTCGACGAGATATGTTGTGAGTGACCATGACAGTTGGCCAGAGATCTTTAGAGGATGTGCTAGAGCGGGACTATTTCCGTCATCTTTGATTCTGATATTTTGGGCGATTTATTTGCATGATTGAGATTTTGTGCACCACAGTTGCACTTGACTTCGATTTGATATCATTTGAGATGTTGACTTTGATTTCATACCTATGGTATGCATGTGATTTGACTTATGCTTTCGGCATAGTTTTCATGCACTTTCAGTATTTTGATTCCATTTTGTGCATGCTGATGCACATGGTTGTGAGATTATATACCACGGTATACCTGATTTGGATTTGGATTGAAATGTGTTGTATACCGTCGATTTCGATTGTGATATTCGATATTTGTTTTCGTGCACCTTGTGCACTTGACTTGGATTCTTGCGCATACTTGGGCGCTTGATGCGATTTTGGTGCACGCCAGATGCACTAAATTGAGATTCTTCGTGCATATCAGATGCATCTGATTATTGCTGTCAGGCACACCCGTTGCCTTTGACAGGTGTTTCGTGCACATCCGTTGCACTTAGATTTTGTTTCTGTGCACATGTATGGCACATTCATGGATTTCGATTTCCATGCGCACCAGACGCACGTGGCATTGTTATATACAGTTTGGGATTGATTTTTGAGCAGTATGTTTTTATGATATTTACTATTTGGTAGCTTGGGATAAAAGGCTCAGTTGTTGTTGTAGCTGAGCAGGACTAGTTCGAGGACAGTACCTGAACATATTTTGCATGCATTGATATTTATTGAAAGGATTTCCAAAAAGGAGCTATAGTCTCAGTATTTACCTACGTGTCCGGGATGACACGGAACATTTTATAAAGGAAATCCTTCTAAATTATTTCAAAACGGCGGGACGTGTATGTTAAACAAAGGGTATATATATACGTAGTTATTTTCTCACAATAAACGCCCGCCACTGTGCTGTGATACGCGCATCGCAAAACAACATGAAAGGTTTGGCATGCATTGCATTTCAGATGTTTTGACAAGTTACAACGATGCGTACTATGTACATATTTTAGACTTGAGTATATCATGTTGGTTTTCGTATTGGATTTTTACATTGGTGTCTTCACCATAACTCCGATGATTACGGGATGCTTGACGGGGTTTTGATTTTGAGTTATATGCGCATTTTTCATGCGCACACATTGCGCTATGATATGATTTATGTATTTATGATTTCGGAGCCCCGACGACGGGATCATTTTACTGAATTGTTTTAGTATTTGAGGAGTTTGAATTTAAATTCGGGGACCGAATTTCTTTAAGGGGGGAAGACTGTAACATTTCGAAAAAATAAAATATTATTTTTGGGAATTTTTATAATTAAATAATAAATATTATGAATATTTTAATAATGCGGTATAATTAAATACCGATAAAATGGAAAATATTTGGAAAATTATAGGAATTACTGAAATGAGGGCGTTTTATGTGATTTACGCAAATTACAAATTTTTATAATTAATTATACTCTATTTTAATGCTAATCGCGATTAAATATCACTAATCGCGCATTAAACTTGAATTGTGCACATGACATGCACCATGTCACATTTTAGCATTTGTTACATTTTTATCATGGCTTTCTATTCATTTTCTATGCATGGGTTAGTTTTTAAATGAAAAGAAAAGAGAAGAGAAAAGAAAAGAACAAAAAGTGGGAATAAAGAAAAGAGGTATGGGCATGAGAGAGAAGAGAGGGTGAGGGGTCTTATGTTGACCTTGGTTTTTGCTTCCCTCTTCATTTCTTTCATCATTTCTCTCCCCTCCTTCCTCCTATGGCTGCTGCCCTCTCTCCCTCCCCCTTCTACCTCCTCACTTCATCATCAAAAACACATAAAAACCTCATCTCCACTTTATTAAAAACATACACAAGCTTCCTACAAGCACTTTGGACCAAGAAAGGATAGATTTTGAGCACTTAGGGCAACTCAAGAAAATTCTTGAGTCTCTAAATGAGGTATTCCCTTCACCAAAAGTGTAGTATTTCATCTCCTTTTGTAGCTATCTAAGTTTAAAACCGATTTAGTGTAGTTTTGTGAACTTTGAAAATTCTAAGATGAGGTTGTGAGGAATTCATGAATTGAGATGGTGTAATTGGGCTTTGGTGATGACCTTAAACCCCCTAGTGTCAAAACCAGAGACTAAACCAAATTATAGAATTTAGCAACTTCCGTGTCGGTTTGTGAATAATTAAGGGTGCAGGGAATCTGGGATGACCTGAGAACCTTACTGGAAAAGCAAACAATACTACTAGCCTAGATGGACCACCAAAAGACCACCCTGCCAAAACAAACCCAATCCAAACCCTTCCAACCAAGCTCGCCGGAATTCGTGGGTATGTGGCCGGACAAGTTGTAGAATTTGGGGTCCAGATTGCTGCCGTAGATCATATATATCCTATACTATACCCCAGTACTGTTTGTGCACCTTGTTTTCACCTGAAACAAAATCTGGGACCATTTTATTGAGTTGCTGTCTTGCATTTCTTGGTATTCATGACTTAAAGTTTTAGTGTTTGTGTTTGGTATGAGTCACTTGACGTTTGTACGTCTATATCGAGTGTATCGGCTTGATTTGCATGAGTAGACCATAGGTTTTGACCTATGTGAGATTCGTGGGTCGTTTTGGTCATAAATCGGATTTTAATGCGATACAATGTGTTATGTCATGTAGGTACCTCCGCGTGAACTCTGGGACGATGAAGAAGAGAAATGGCGACATCGATTTCGGCAAGCAAGGATCATGTGAGTAGATATATATATCTACGGGGGAAGTCGGGTGGATGGCGTATAGCACCCCCACAGTTTGTAGTGTGGTATACGAATATGTATATATATATATATAATTATGTGTATTGGGATATTAATGATTATCGATATAGTTTTTAGACGTTCTTGGGTTAGTTTAGTGTGTTAGAAATAACTTAGTTTTGTTGGATATAGTGCCCTCAGAGTCAATTATTGGATCACAGGCACGTGATTGCAATGATTGAGGGATGACCTATACCGGTAGGACAGTCTTACTCAAGATGATAGTATGCTATCTGGTTTATCTTTATAATCGTGTACAGTTTTAGATGACCTTAGAGGCCACTATTGCATGATGATAGAGCCCTTAGGATTCTTGCTTGACGGCCAGCAGTATGATGTCGATCATATACGTGGGAGCTGGGGTCTATAAGCACATCCTTAAAAGGTCCCTAGTCGTGGGAGTTTCGAGACTGGGCATCCATACTCCATTAGTAGGCTAGTGTATACAGTCGAGACCCCGACGAGGGGCGGTGGCCGGTCTCACAAGCCATTGGTGTCAGTTGGTTCACCTAAGATGTATACAGGTGCTCATTGGGTTATGAGTACACCGGACAGGACTCGCCGGGAACATGCTAGTTGGTATTATACCTGACGTCAGATAGCAGTTCCCTGGTGACATGTGTACAGGTTAGTTCATTGACCTGAGATCGTCATTTGTCTCGTGTGAGTTCCCACTGTGCTTTGATTACTACCCTACCACGGCTCAAAGGAGTCGTGCAAAAAGGTTTTAGTTGGGTACAGTCCCGAGCCACATGGAGGCAGTGAGCGGATCGGCAGGGGTTCGTCTCTCCCGGTATTGGGGGTGAGGTCGTGCTGTGTCTAGGAGAGCCATTACACGAAGTCCTTGGCCAAGGCAGGAGATTTACTGGTAGGTATTCCAGTAGTATCTCAGGGTGTTCTGGGCTACACTCCGACACGACTTGTACCGCTTTTGGGGGTCTGACTTTTACACACCCCCTAGGCCCGCCATGCGATGCTCATAGACGTACGGATTGGACTATACGGATATTGTCACTGACAGGCCCAGTAAGGTGTCGGGATGAGTTCGCTCATCGACCTCCCTTTTGGTCAATACCTGGTATCCCGTTACGTACGGCTAGTACCTCTGACGTGCTAGTGGTTAAATCCACAGCCAATGTATTGACGAGTCTTTAGAGTCCCCCACAGACTGTTTCTCAAGTTTCGGGCGAAACGTTGTAGAGGCCGTATGATATATGGCTGGGTTCGATCATATACATGCGGTATTGCACGGATCATGATCGATCGGATTATACTAGTGGGCTTTGGTTTAAGCCGGATCCTAGTATTAGATTTGTTGGATTACTTTAGTCTCATCGCATTCGCATTCGGTCGGAATGCGGATGCAGGTATGTATATACAGGTGAGGGGTATCCTTGTGATCCCTCACGAATTTACTTTAGATGTTGCCATATCTTTTTATTGTTGCAAACATTTGGATTAATGTTTGTTAATGGAAATTGTGAGCTTAAACCATCATTTTGTGCATTAAATGATACATGTACTTCATGGGTGACTCATGGTATCATTTCTTGTGCAAATGTCACATATTGTGATTGATTTGTGTTGATATGATAACAAGAGAGAGAGAGGGGCTGCCATGAGGTAAGGTTGGTCTTGTATTGTTTCATATCTCATACTCTCTCTTTTGATCATAAAAAACACATAAGAAAAAAAAGAGAGCTCTTCTTCTTCTTCCTCTCTTTTCTTCTCTTGAGCTCATAACCTTCATTAATGGCAACACCTTCAACCTCCATCCAAGCAATGGATGCAAGAGACAAACTGATCACAAACATTCTCTACAACACCTTGGACACGCCGGCTAGCACACTTCGTGCCCGAGTTGCTTCGGATGAAGCGGGAGCCCGTAAAAAGAATCGATGATGTGGTGCCCTTTCTGACAAGGAGATTGAGACCGGAGATGCCGCGAGGAGCTTGGGATGGTGGCCAAAGACCGAAGGACACGGATCGATCGGTATAGCCTTTCTAACCCTTCTCTAGATTGCTAGTTGTAGGTTAATGGTTCGATCCGGGTTTTAAGCATATGATAGCGCCGGTTTCTAGTTTAAGAAAAGTTTTCGTTTCCGCATTTTGGCCTTGGAAAGACGGCCGGGGCGCTACCGTAGACTTACATGGTATCAGAGCCACGCCATTAACCTTTACTAGCTTGCTCTAACGTGTTTAGAACTTCGATCGAACGAAATTTTCCAAAACTGCATTTCCAAATTCTGAGTTTCTGTCGAATTTTTTTTGTCGTCAAAAAATTATTTGGAGTATTGCAGAAAATTAGGCAGGGTTTTTTAAGAGTTCTGCAAAAATTTGGTTCAATGATATCACTGTAGCGCGGCGGAACCGTGGCCGTACCCCCGTTTTGGCCGCGGTTCCGCCGCCGTTCTGTAGCAACACAACACCAAAATTTCTGCTGTGCTCTCTGTCTTGGAAATGGGGTTTTTGGTAATTTTATTTTGGGCCCAGATTTATTTGAGTACTGGGAATTGTGCTTGGGGCCTACTTAGCGAACTTTGTCGATCGAAATTTTAAAACATGTTAGTTCACAGTATTTACATTATATCTGCGACCGTGAATGTCATTTGATCGGTAAATCCTGTCTAATTGCTATAGTTCTTTTAGACAGATTTGCGAACGTGACATTCACGTTGATGTTCTGTGTTGTGCTGTGATGTTGCGGATTTGTCGGGGTGGATAGCCTGGATGCAATGGTAGTACAGTTTGGTTGTATTTGTACATTTGATATTGCGGGGTGAGCGTCCGACATGTTGACTTCCGTCACTGCCTGTTTGTATATTAGTCTTTTGGGGCACGACCGGGCTGAGGTCGATGTACCCGTTGTACATATATTTTACTTTCTGTACTAGGATTACCCCGCGGAGGGGTGCACGGGTAGCCGGGTTCTAGAGGGCAACGGGCCCGCATCTCATGGCTTTGAGACGGAGGGGGCTTTACTCTAGAATTGGCAGCCTATTCACCGCACTCGTAGGGGGTACAGGTTGACCCAAGGAGGGGTGCTCAAGTTACCGGATTCCGTGAAGTGCTGGGTGGTCCATTCACGTTGTTGAAGGGGGCTGTCTCGCTTCAGGTTTTGGCGGGTAACTTGCCGCGCCCGTAGGGGTCTAGGATTTCATTGCACAGGCTATCCACACGACCAGGGGAACGTCGGGTTTCAGTAGCGGCTCCATGAAACCCGGGGATCCCAGATTATCTGTATTGTTCTGTGATGCTTATTACATTTCTGTGATGTTGCATTTTATTACGCCATGAGCGATTATTATATATTGATATATATACTAGTAGATGTTGTATATATTTTACACCCACGCTAGTCCAGTCCCCGCTCTGTCGTTAGTTAAGTAACCTAACGGGTGATGACGGGATCCAGTGACGAATGCGGATGGCATACGTACATCATTATTTTCGTTCTTTATTGGTGTGATCAATTGATGGGACTGCGTTGATTCGGATCAATGCAAGCTAAACAAACCTGTTTGATGTTGTTGGAACACTTTTCAAAAAGCTGTTATTGTAAGGACGTTCTATTTTATTTTGCACAGTGGTATTCGGTTATGCATATCCAGCACCTCAGTCGACGAGGCAAGGGCCGAGATCCCTTCACCGGGAGTGACCCCTTAGACAGAAGTTTGCGTCAAGGTAATAACTTCACTATAGCCGATTGCCTTTTGCTTTACATCGTGGTATTTAGTTGGAATATCCTGCACCTCATTCTACGGGGAAAGAGCCGAGATTACTTCACCGGGAGTGACCTCTTTAGCAAAGGTTTTCGCCACTATATTTTTATAAAAAGCTATCCGGTTCCTTCAACGATATCAAGTTCATTACGTTAAAGGTTTTTCGCCAAAAACCATTCGTAGCCCTTCGTCATTTCAGAAAGGTAGCACTTAGTATTCATGCTATGTATGTTGGCCTTCGTCAAGGCATAGTGTATGGTAGCTATTTGTTACTTTTCTGCAGCATAGATAGATGCGTTGGTTTGGGACAGTCGTACTACTATTTTGGCCTTCGTCAAGGATATGTACGGGTGGGTTCAAATTAACCTGGATAATGACGGGTAGAACTTGACATGTGACTTATGATATGTTAGCCTTCGTCAAGGTCATAAGAGCATGGGGTAAAAATCACATCGGGAGTTTCTAAAGAAACTGAAACTTGCCAGATATGCGCATACCTTCTGGAGTGTGATAACATGAGTGGATCCCATCACGTTATCATGCGATGATAGTTGGATCCCGATTCCCACTGATGAGTTGGTTTACTCCTCGTGTGATCCCGACTAATTCTTCTTTTAGGTTTGGAGGAGAATTTGACGGTACAGTGGGAGGTTTCCTGATTAGATAAAGTGATAACCATTCTGATCTAGGTTAGAGTGCACGCTGAGTGTTTCTTTTCTCTCTCTCTTTGGCAGCGACCATGGCCCGACCCTAGACTATGACTCAGTGACCAAGTTAAACCGAACCTTCTTAAAACATTGGCTTTTGGATTATCTGAGTTGCATACCTCATTGCCACTCCTACTTTTACCCTTTTTTCCAGAACACCCCGTATTACTACGAACATCCACTTCCATTGGATAAAACCATCGTATGGTTCTATACGAACTCGAAAGAACTTGTTCCAGATTCGAGGATGGTTTCTGGTTCTGTAGAAAACGAATAGGACTATTCAGTTGTCTTTTCCTTTTACCTTCTCTCAGGTTGCGAGCGCTCCTTGGATTAGGACGGTACACCTATTACACTGATTGGATAGTCTTCATCCAAACCATAGGCTGGTGCCGAACGGTAGGGAATGAAGAAAACCATTTAGCCTAAAAGGTGTATAGAAGGTATTAAGTAAAGACAAATAAAGGGATTAGTAAGAAGGCAAAGTAAATTGCGACTGCTATTCATGACCAAACCAAGTATTTCTTCGCCAATTCTACATCACCTTTGTATTTCTCCAGGACACTCTGTATCACTACGAAGATCCACAGTTATTTGGATACTCCATCGTATAGTTATATATGAACTCGAAGGGACTTGTTCCAGTTCGGGGATGGATTCTGGTTCAGGAGAAATAGGAATAAAGTTTTATTCAGTTGTCTTTTATCTTTACCTTCTCTCGCGTTGCGAGTGCTCCTTGGATTAGGAGAGTACACCCATTATGCTTATTGGATAGTCTTCTTCCAAACCATAGGCTGGTGTCGAACGGTAGAGAAGGAAGAAAACCATTTGGCCTAAAGGGGTATACAGAAGGTAGCGACTAAAGACATATAAAGGGATTTGGAGAGATGGTAAAGAAATATACGGTTACAGCTGTGAATCTGATAATGGAAGAGACATTACTAAGAATACCCGAATACCCCTTCGAAACATTTACATGTTTCAGTTTCACCGTGTACTGTTAAAAGAAAACTGATTTCCCAATTAGTTCTTGCTCCAGGGTATGTATTTACCAGGTTTGATTCTCACATCTGTATGGTTTTACAGATGATGAGTAGGAGTAAGTTATTAGGAATTGGGTGATCATCCTCATTATATCGGGATTCGTTGTAATTGGTGATATTTGAGGAAATCGCCTGGGTTGTTTGCCGAACGGCAAATATTTGGTTTTGAATATCCATTGTTATGCACCAATTTCAAATTGATATATCTGTACATTTATTTTTATAAAGTGAGATATAACATGTTGGAATTATGTCCATGACATTTACCTATATCAGTGGATGGTTAGGTAGGGAGCATTAAACAGCGATGTAATTCTTCTTAACCATAGGTACAGTTTTCAACCTACGACACACAGGGAATGAGTTATTAGACACAAGGGACTTATACAGAGTATTGTATGTTGTCCAGTGTCCATGAGGATAGAGGGGTTGGTACTCGTACTATATTCTGTTTATTTGTGACTTCTCTAGTTCTTAGACATGTGTTTCGTAGAAATGCAAGGTCTAAGTTTTGAGAAGTTATAGGTATAAGAATGAAGTAGAGAACCAGGTGTTGCAAGTATCAGTATTCTTCAAGGTGATCGAAGATATAGATACTTGTGTAAGGTATTCAGTTAATAGTAATGATTAAGAGAACTTGCTTCTCTTTCAGGTTACTCATAATTGGAAGCACTCCTAAGTTGAGTAAATGCTGATCGGCCTCTCTCTATTTAATTGACATGCACTGGAGACAGCTGCATGATTTGAATCTGATTCCGATTAAATCAGTGCCTCTGTTTCTATATTGGATATAGAATAGTTCATATCTTAACGATGTTAAGGTACGGGGAGTTGTCCGGCTTATGTAGGACTACGGTAGCGCCCCGGCCGTCTTTCCACGGCCAAAATACGGAAACGAAATTTTTTCTCAAACTAGAAACCGGCACTACCGCATCCTAAAACCTCGGATCGTAACCATTAACCTAATGCTAGCAAACAAGAGATGGGAAGAAGGCTATACCGAGCGATCCGTGTCCTTCGGTCTTCGGCCTCCACTCCGATCTCCTCACGGAATCTCCGGTCGTCACCTCCTCGTCGAAACGGGCACCACATCGCCGGGTTCTTTTACGGGCTCCCACCTCTGGACCGAGGCAACTCGGGAACGAAGTTGGCGAGCCGACGTGCCCAAGGGTACTGTAGGATTTTTGTAGTAACCATTGCCTCATTTGGGGTTTATGTAGTTGCCATGGTGATGGAGGAATAAAAATAAAAATGAACTTTCAAGTGGAGCTTCTCTTTTTGCATGAATGGAGAATTGATATAGAAAAATTCCTCTCTCACAAAAATTCCCACACCCTCTCATGTTGTGGCCGGCCGCTAACTGGCAAGGGAAAAAAATGAAGGGGTGAGCACAAGCAAAGGTATATGGTGAGCATAAGAAAAATGAAGAAAAAGAGGAATTAATGTCACACCATTTCAAATCCAAACCAATCTCATTAAAGCAAGAAATGATGAAAGAAAAGAATGGAATCAAAAGATGCTTTCATAATGCAAATAACCCCTCCACAAATGCTAATTTGCAAACTTGCAAATTAGCCCCTCCCACGGAAAGTCCGGCCGTGAAGGAACAAAGGAAAACTGGCCGGAACGGAATGCAAACTGGCAACTTCAGAAAACTGATCCCGTAATAAATTACAGGAAAACCCCGCGACTGTATATACATACCCGCATTTGTATTCCCACTGAATACTAACGCAAAGAGACAAATCTACACTGTACAATACTAGGATCCGGCTTAAACCAAAGCCCACTAGTAAAATCCGTCCGATCACGATCCGTGCAATACCGCACGTATCTGATCGAACCTTGCCATATCTCCATACGACATCTACAGCGTTTCGCCCGAAACTTGAGAAAACGGTTTGTGGGGGACTCTAAAGACTCGTCAATACTTTGGCTGTGGATTTAACCACTAGCACGTCAGAGGTATTAGCCAATACGTGACGGGCTACCAGCTATTGACCAAAAGGGACGTCGATGAGCGAACTCCTCCTGACACCCTACTGAGCCTGTCAGTGACAATATCCGTACAGTCCGGTCCGTTCGTCTATGAGCATCGCATGGCGGGTCTAGGGGGTTGGTGAAAGTCAGACCCCCAAAAGTGGTACAAGTCATGTCGGAGTGTAGCCCAGAACATCCTGAGATACTACTGGAATACCTACCAGTAAATCTCCTGCCTTGGCCAAGGACTTTCATGTACTGGCTCTCCTAGACACAGCACGACCTCACCCCCAATACCGGGAGAGACGAACCCCTGCAGAACCGCTCACTGCCTCCATGTGGCTCGGGACTGTACCCAACTAAAACCTGTTTGCACGACTCCTTTGAGCCGTGGTAGGGTAGTAATCAAAGCACAGTGGGAACTCACACGAGACAAATGACGATCTCAGGTCGATGAACTAACCTGTACACATGTCACCAGGGAACTGCTATCTGACGTCTGGTATAATCCCAACTAGCAGGTTCCCGGCGAGTCCTTCCGGTGTACTCATAACCCAATGAGCACCTGTATACATCTTAGGTGAACCAACTGACACCAGTGGCTTATGAGACCGGCCACCGCCCCTCGTCGGGGTCTCGACTGTATACACTAGTCTACTCTGGAGTATCGATGCCCTGTCTTGAAACTCCCACGACTAGGGACCTTTTAAGGATGTGCTTATAGACCCCATCTCCCACGTATATGATCGCCCTCATACTGCTGGTAGTCAAGCAAGAATCCTAGGGGCTCTATCAACACGTAATAGCGACCTGTATGGTCACCTAAAACAGTACATGATGATAAAGATAAACCAGATAGCATACTATCATCTTGAGTAAGACTGTCCTACTGGGACAGGCCCTCCCTCAATCATTGCAATCACGTGCCTGTGATCCAATAATTGACTCTGAGGGCATTATCTCCAACAGCTTATGCTTAAAACCAGACTCTGGATAACTCAAGGCACGTTTCTGTAATGGCTGTTTATGGGTTGACCCGGGCTATGACGAGAGTTGACTTTTTACCATCTGGAAGATCAATAGTGATATTGTTCTTGACTCGCCACAGTTTTAGTAAAATGGATTTTTTCAGAAAACAGTAGTGGGAGTATGGTAGAACTGGAAGTGATTTCAGAACCGCAAACGATTACTGAAAATTTGATAAGAACCTAAAGATTCAATCTGGTTTGACATTCTATTAGCCACTCCGCAGATATGGTGGGTAACCTCAGCCACCCGAGAGGAACTCCGGTAGCCTTAAGGACGGTGACATGGAGGTTCTTGTTTACCCAAACTTGCCATTGCTGTTGTTCCAGACTGTGAGACCCGGCAGGAGGAAGAGTATAGAGTCGTTTTAAACAAGCTTTAGGAATGCACTTCTATATGATTCTGCCAGAGGGTTGTCGTAGTCAGTGGGAGCAGTGGAAGCATTGTGGATGTCACGACCCAAAATTGGCCCGTGACGGCCCTAATACTACGCAACGCCAAAAGACGTAACGCAGTAAAAGAAAGCCAAAACCCAGAAATCTAAACCAAGAAAACACGGAAAAGATAATATAAGTTTTTGAAACATTTGAAATCACAACCCAAATTCTTTAAAAGTCCCATTTTCTTTCTTTAAAATTTTGGCAACACCCCCTTTGTAAAAACTAGCCAAAAAGAATACAATACAAATATACGACGCCGTAGCGAAGAAATAAAGACAATAGGAAGGAAACTGTATATAAAAGGCAACAATCCATAAATAATATACAAAAGCGTCCTCACAAGTCTCTAAGTCAACAATACAATAGTAGATGGAGAGTACAAAATACAACAAATATACAATATGAAATACAGATAATCATTTAACCCAACTAAGAAAAATGGTGTACTGTGAGCTGATGCGGTATCTGTAGGAAAAGATGATAGATGAATAGCTGAATAGCGGAATAGCCTGCCTTGACTACTCTGGGGAACAACCTGAAACACCTGTGGCACAACGGGGGTGAGTTGCCAACTCGTGAATAGTAGATAACATATGCAGGTAATCGCAGGAATGTACGTACAGTATGAATCTAAGATATACAATTTACAGTAATAACAGGTCATGGGAAAGCAATGTAATGGAGATGTACACTAGCAGGTACAATCAATATATGAAGCAATGATGACATGATAATAGTATGCAATAACTATGCAATAGGGATACGAGAAAGCTAATATGCAACTATCATAAGGGTACGCTAACAGGTACAACCAATATATGAAGCAATGCAAAGAATAGATAAGTGTGAGATAAGGGGTGGAATATGTCATTTCCACGGAAACCTGACATCGTGGCAGGATCACCATCCATCAAGACACTCCAATCCGCAAATCCTCAAATCAGCCCCCAAACCGGGCTCTCCTATCATATAAGTCTCACTTCTCCTCAATATACAAATCATCAATCTCCTTCATATCCAGTATCCAAACTCAATGAATCACCTATATCCCAAGTCGAGTCTCAAAGTAATTTCTAACATCCTAAATATATAAATATATATGCAAGAAATAAATATGATAGGGGAAATACACATATATTAGCGTCCCATTCCACTAATATTGGTGTAAGGGTATATATAACAACGGCTAAATCCCCTGTTATTTATACAAATGTATTAAAAGAAATATCATGAAAACCAATGTGCCAAGCATCGACACAGAAATCCTGATCACGTATCATACGCTATCCCGAAAGCACGAGTGCCTAGCTCTGACCCTTGCCTTCCGACGTATGCATACGTACATGACTCCCAGCGGTGTCCCCGTGATCCCCCGCCGAGTCATGGGTACTGTCACCGGTAGGTACTCGCCCGCCTCCAGGTTCAATCGGCAAAGTCCATCGATCTTCTTGCCAAGGGAAACCATACCGGGCCCCACCATATACTCTCATACGGCAACCACACCTCGTATGGAGTATATAATCAGCACCGATAAAACTCATGGTGCACGCGCAAATATCATACCAAGGAAACCGGGTTTTTCAATGTATGCATAATTTCATGAACTCCCACAGTTCCCAAATCCCGAAAACACCATGTAAAATCCAAATAAATAAATGCGCAAATCCAGGAACAATATGTGCGATATATCCGAAATGCAAGCATATGAATGAAAATATGTAGCTGGAACCAGATGTATGCAAAATCAATAAGGTACAGCTAAGTATAGGTATCTACCTATAAGTAAAAGATGTCGCATACCCCCTGGGTATAAGAAAATATGAGTAAGGTATACCTGCAGATGTATCGTAAAGGGTATGTGTACCTATTCACTAAAGGTACGATACTCTATAGGTATATAGGTATGGTAATGTCATATGTGATAAGCAATAGAATCTATAAGGGGTTGTGTGTGACATGGCAATTATTGACGGTGTGTGTGTAGCATATAATCCGTGCTCGTGCAACATGAACCGTCAATAATATGTGCAGTGTCCTACGGCTGCTAGTCACAGTATAACTATATCAAGAAAATAAAGTAAAGGCGCAATTCTAACAATGACGTAGAATGTGCGACAGGTATTTGAATCCTAGCCCAGACGCATAACGCCATGCGGGCGATTCCCCTGTAGATGTTAAATCTACTCACCTACATTCCACGCTAGGTGAATCCTACCATCTGCTCCCCCCTGTAGTAGTGTCCGTAGTCCCTGCCTGCAAACCTGCAAATAAGACACGGAAATCATTTATAAGCCAAATATTCCGCGAAACGCGATATCGAACCAAAACGAGAAACTCGCGTCGCGAACTAAACGCGCGTGTGCACGATACGCTGAATCGTGTGTGTACGCGTCTAAAACCACCACGACACGCCGCGATACGCTGGATCACATAACCCACTCACGTATCGCGCGTATCGCGCAAGCAAACGGACATGCAAAACGATATATTACCCCAGATTTTCCTACAGGCCAAATATTACAAAACTAGACATGCCAAAGCACTATACAACACAGAAGACAACCCTAGCCAGGACCCCGACACCCCTTCCCCCTACTTGGCCGCAAATTGCGGCCAAACACAATAAATCTGCGGCCCAGACTGGGAAGTAGGGTCTCGTGTTCTGGTGTTGTGTTCAAGACCTAGGTAGCATATTCCAGTTTCCTCAATTTTGTTCTGTAGGGTCCGGGTCAATAGCAGATCTCAGAAGTCACAAATATTGCTTAAAAAACGCTAATTTGCACAAAACACAAACCCTATGGTATTTTAGTGTAATCTGGGGTTAAACTCAGTTAAGGTGACCCTAACAACACTTAAACAAGCAGGGTTAACCAACACAATCATCACTTTGCCACAACATCTCACAAATCACCAACATCTAGCACTAAATTAGCTATCTAACATTAATCGACACAAAACCACACACAACCTAAGAAAACATGAAATGGGGTTCAGAAATATACCCTAATGAACCCTAAGAAGCAGGTGAAGAAGTGGAGAAGAGCTGCTGTAGTGGCTGCTGCTGCTGCTGCTACAGTTGCTGCTACTGCTGCTGCTGATGCTGGTGCCACTGCTGCTGTTGAAGATGATGATGCTGGAGCTGCTGCTGCCTCTGGTGCTGGTGAGTGTGTGTGTGTGTGTGAGAGTATGAGAGAAAAAGAATGAGAAGGAAAGGGGAAAATGAGAACTAGGCTTGGTCAACCTTCTCTCGCCCTCCCTCTTCATTAAATGAAGGCATGGGCAAGCCATCATGCCTTATAATGCCCCCTCTCTCTCTCTCACCAAGTCAACATTCAAACCATTTAAAAAAACCCTTTTCAAATTCATTTTAAAAATAACCATGAATAAATACAACCATAACTATTTAATCCAAAACACCTAAACCATATTAATTAAAACTAGATTAAGAAATGGCTAAACCACACTTAACAACCTAGTTATCATGCACAAGTGTGTGCAAGCCTAGGAAAAATATAATAAAATACTCAATAAATAGGATAAAATATTTAAAACCCAAATTGGTAAACTTTTTTAGTAAAAACCATATATAAAAATATAATTAGTTACAAAACACATTCTAAGGTGTTACAATCTCCCCCCTTAAAAGAAATTCGTCCCCGAATTTAAAAAAATATACCGATACGCGTACCTTCAAAGAAAAGATTACAACTCTCAATCTCGCTCGCAGCCTCCCAAGTGATTACCTCACTATACGGCTACGTCCAAGAAAAACCCTTCACAGACGGCAAGACCCTTGACCGATGTTCCTCCACCTGCTGAGCCATTAACACAATGGCTGCCGGTGAGCGAAACGATCGCGTCCAAGCCAAATGGTCTGGTGCCAAATTATGTGAGAAAGGTCATGAAGGTAATTGTAAAGCGTCATCACAAGGAATACGGGGTGAAAATCTAATAATCTGGGCGGAAGTGCCAAATTAAAGGCAACGAAACTAACTCGCTTATAGGATCTCAGAAGGACCTAAATCCTGGGACAAGCTTCCCAAAATCCAACACGTCATTCATCGGAATGTCCGTAGGAATACATGATCTGTCCCTGCGAACTCGAGTCTATGACCAACACAGTCGGCATAAGACCTCAGTTCGCAATGGACAATTCCCATCCTGACCTAACACAGCTGGACCATCTCCGAAGTCTCTAGACTAGCTGGGGTCCAAGGTCCTACTTACGCAGAGTCAGAAAGACAACAGACTGGTGATCGACACGACCTAACCCTTAAACCTAAAGGTGGCCAATTGGAGTGTCTCCTGATAACAGCTATCGAAGGAGAACCCTAACGATGGCGAGTGACGATCCCCAACTGCCGACAACAAACGAAACAAACACACCACTAAAAAAAGAACAACTGAGCAAACAAAACAAACACACCACTGAAAAAAAGAACAACTGAGCAAACTGAGTATAACCGGACGACAAGAATCCGAATGGAGTCACACCCTGACTAACCCCGGGTAGAAACCATAACGGAATTCATGGAGATCTGCTCCCACTCCTACTTCGGAACGGCAAAAGGTTGCAACTCTCCAGCCGGCCTCAGATGCTCGACCCAAGCACACAACAAGACAGACACCTTGAAACGAAACCTGAAACTTCTCTTTACATCCCTGTCCACCCGTAACTATCTCACAAGTCACGCTAAATGTTGGTGGAACTTAAATGTATGCAGAGAGTTGACTGGTGTGCATTTTCTAGGATTACACGTCTCTACCCGATGAGGTCAGGTACACAAACGTGTCCCTAACTTAGCACGTCATTGTCACAAATCAGGGTCTCCGAATCATTATCCAGCCGAGTATGCTCAAGTATTGCTGATGAACGAGCATAGGCGGGCAGTGTCTCGCGAAAACGATTTAAGGAAAGTGGTCGGGCGCGGACATGAGCAAGCTGTCCCCTTCGTAGAGACGAACTAGAGCTATACTCGACGATCATGCAAGAACTGTAGATCTGCAGAAGACTATCACAACAATCAAATCTGCTGCAGGAAGATGTACGTTAAGCTCTGGTGGTCTGTGAAAATCTGACAAGACTCTCGAACAGATGGTGTCTCCAAATCTCCAACGCAAAACCATCGCGGCCATCTCCAGATCATGAGTGGAATATCCTTCTCGTACTTCCTCCAAATGTAGGGAAGCAAAAGTGATAACTCTATAGTGTCACCTCAGTACACACTCGAGCCCACTCAAGAAACATTACAGTTAAACAACAAAGTCGCCCGAACCAAAAGCAAAGAAATGACTAATGCAGTTGTTAACAGAATCTTCAACTGCCGAAAGCTCTGTACACATGCCTCGGTCCACAGAAAAGAATCCTCCCTTCCGGTCCATTCAGTCAACGGTGCAGCACTACTCTAGCAATCCTGCATGAAACGGCTGTAAGAACCTGCTAAGCCCAAAAATCTGCGGATCTCCGTCCTGCACACAAGTCTGGGCCTAGGTTGTACGGCCATGATCTCCCTCGGAAACATACGAAACCGTCTCCCGTGACTATAAGACCTAGGAGTCAACACAAAACAAGCCTGAAGAAACACTCCGAGAACCTAGCAAACTGTTGGTACTCTCCCAGTATCTGCATAACAAATCCTCAACTGCTACTCCTGTTCCTCAAGACACATTAGATAGACCAGAATGTCGTGAGTAACACAATAAAAACTGGTCGAGGAACGGCCTGAAGAAATCTGGTTCATCACATCTACGAATGCTGCTAGGGCATCAGTGAATCCAATGACTCACTAAAACACACCAGGCCCGTAGCACGCACAAGGCAGTCTTCAGAATGCCGTCACTCCGAACCCGCAATAATGATGACCTGATCCCAAGCAAACTTAGAAAATGTTTCGCACTCTGGAGCTGATCGAAGAAATCGTCAATGCGAGGTAAGGGATACCTATCCGCACCATAAGCCAGTTCAATTGACGATCCGTCGATACACAGCCTCAAACTGCCGTCCTTCCTCCTCGACGAACAGAAATAGGAGCTCCCAAAAGCGAAACACTCAGATGCACAACTACCCAAACCATAACTCTGCAGCTGATCCTTTAGCTCCCAGCTTCGCCGGCCCATCTGGAACAACGTCGGAAAACTCTCGCACGAAAGGAACTCGGTCCAACAATCCCACTGTGGCTCCGGTATCACAAATGAACGCCAAGAATCCACGACAACTCCTCAAAAGCCGACCAGCGAAAAAGGCTGAATTCAAGCTGTGAGAGGCAGCACAACTATCCACCTGCACAACGAGAACTGACCTGCCGGGGAAAACAAACCTGACTGTTTCCTCACGGTAGTCCACAGATGCCTAGCACGTAGTTAACCAGTCCGTGCCCAGGAGAACGTCAAATCCAACATCTCTAGAAGGACCAAAACGACGGACGAATCTTTATCTCCTATCCGATTGGCACACAACTGAAATACGTGTCGCGCAACAAAAGAATCGCTGACAGAAGTTAAAACAACTACGACTAATCTACCTAACCACGGTACAAGCATGAAAAACAAACAAATACATGAAAAGAACATAAAAATAAAAGATACCTGAAAACTCCACATTGGACGTCTGCGCGTCCCGATGAGTAGAAGCAAACTCCTGTGTCTGCCCTCTACCCGCAACTGGCTGAACTCCTCTGGTAGACTGAGCCCTCTGAGCGAATCTTCCACGTCCACGGCTTCTCTGAATACGACTCTGACGAGGTGCTAAGGAACAATCCCTGACAAAGTGCTGAAGGCTTCCGCATCGAAAACATCCACGCGCTGACTGCTGACCATTCTGGGGATGAGAGCTGAACGACTGTCCTCGTCCTAAGCCTCTGCTACTCCCGCGACGGCCACGAAATCTGTCTCGATGACTAAATCCCTGTCTCTGTGCTGGTACACTGGTACGAGTCCTCCATTGTCCTGGCACTCTCTGAGCCTCTGGAATATGTGTCTCATCAACTGGAGCTGCAACCACTGGTGCTATGTAGGTGACGGACTGCTGCATACTGATCGTAAGTGACAACTGAGTAACAGGGGTGACAACCTCTTGTCGTAGCTCCCGAACGATATCAACCAATGAACTCATAGTCTGGCGGAAGTCCTGCATCTCTGCCAAAAGTCTATCAATAGTATATGTCGTAGGCTGATCCGTCTGCACCTGTGCCACTAGAGTGCCATCCTGGTCAGTACTCGTCTCACCCGAGCCAACTCTGACCTCGGCCCTCGCTGCATCACTCTGAGTCCCCATAGTCATCGGCGGCAAGGCTATAAATAGATATAAGATTCGATGAGAATAAGGAACCGAATCTTAAGGATATGAATCATCAAGGAAGGAATTTCAAGCAAATTGTACTTAGGTCACTTAATGCAAGGTACCGCGTCGCGGGTATGCTGCAGACATACACACACTACGTTACTCTGCTTAAGCTACCTACTCCATCATACTAAGGTCATCCTACACTCCGAAAGGTAAAACCTAGCGCTCTCATACCAACTTTGTCACGACCCAAAATTGGCCCGTGACGGCCCTAATACTACGCAACGCCAAAAGACGTAACGCAGTAAAAGAAAGCCAAAACCCAGAAATCTAAACCAAGAAAACACGGAAAAGATAATATAAGTTTTTGAAACATTTGAAATCACAACCCAAATTCTTTAAAAGTCCCACTTTCTTTCTTTAAAATTTTGGCAACACCCCCCTTTGTAAAAACTAGCCAAAAAGAATACAATACAAATATACGATGCCGTAGCGAAGAAATAAAGACAATAGGAAGGAAACTGTATATAAAAGGCAACAATCCACAAATAATATACAAAAGCGTCCTCACCAAGTCTCTAAGTCAACAATACAATAGTAGATGGAGAGTACAAAATACAACGAATATACAATATGAAATACAGATAATCATCTAACCCACCTAAGCAAAATGGTGTACTGTGAGCTGATGCGGTATCTGTAGCAAAAGATGATAGATGAATAGCTGAATAGCGGAATAGCCTGCCTTGACTACTCTGGGGAACAACCTGAAACACCTGTGGCACAACGGGGGTGAGTTGCCAACTCGTGAATAGTAGATAACATATGCAGGTAATCGCAGGAATGTACGTACAGCATGAATCTAAGATATACAATTTACAGTAATAACAGGTCATGTGAAAGCAATGTAATGGAGATGTACACTAGCAGGTACAATCAATATATGAAGCAATGATGACATGATAATAGTATGCAATAACTATGCAATAGGGATACGAGAAAGCTAATATGCAACTATCATAAGGGTACGCTAACAGGTACAACCAATATATGAAGCAATGCAAAGAATAGATAAGTGTGAGATAAGGGGTGGAATATGTCATTTCCACGGAAACCTGACATCGTGGCAGGATCACCATCCATCAAGACACTCCAATCCGCAAATCCTCAAATCAGCCCCCAAACCGGGCTCTCCTATCATATAAGTCTCACTTCTCCTCAATGTACAAATCATCAATCTCCTTCATATCCAGTATCCAAACTCAATGAATCACCTATATCCCAAGTTGAGTCTCAAAGTAATTTCTAACATCCTAAATATATAAATATATATGCAAGAAATAAATATGATAGGGGCAATACACATATATTAGCGTCCCATTCCACTAATATTGGTGTAAGGGTATATATAACAACGGCTAAATCTCCTGTTATATATACAAAGGTATTAAAAGAAATATCATGAAAACCAATGTGCCAAGCATCGACACAGAAATCCTGATCACGTATCATACGCTATCCCGAAAGCACGAATGCCTAGCTCTGACCCTCGTCTTCCGACGTATGCATACGTACATGACTCCCAGCGGTGTCCCCGTGATCCCCCGCCGAGTCATGGGTACTGTCACCGGTAGGTACTCGTCCGCCTCCAGGCTCAATCGGCAAAGTCCATCGATCTTCTTGCCGAGGGGAACCATACCGGGCCCCACCATGTACTCTCATACGGCAACCACACCTCGTATGGAGTATATAATCAGCACCGATAAAACTCATGGTGGACGCACAAATATCATACCAAGGAAACTGGGTTTTTCAATGTATGCATAATTTCATGAACTCCCACAGTTCCCAAATCCCGAAAACACCATGTAAAATCCAAATAAATAAATGCGCAAATCCAGGAACAATATGTGCGATATATCCGAAATGCAAGCATATGAATGAAAATATGTAGCTGGAACCAGATGTATGCAAAATCAATAAGGTACAGCTAAGTATAGGTATCTACCTATAAGTAAAAGATGTCGCATACCCCCTGGGTATAAGAAAATATGTGTAAGGTATACCTGCAGATGTATCGTAAAGGGTATGTGTACCTATTCACTAAAGGTACGATACTCTATAGGTATATAGGTATGGTAATGTCATATGTGATAAGCAATAGAATTTATAAGGGGTTGTGTGTGACATGGCAATTATTGACGGTGTGTGTGTAGCATATAATCCGTGCTCGTGCAACATGAACCGTCAATAATATGTGCAGTGTCCTACGGCTGCTAGTCACAGTATAACTATATCAAGGAAATAAATTAAGGCGCAATTCTAACAATGACGTAGAATGTGCGACAGCTATTTGAATCCTAGCCCGACGCATAACGCCATGCGGGCGATTCCCCTGTAGATGTTAAATCTACTCACCTACATTCCACGCTAGGTGAATCCTACCATCTGCTCCCCCCTGTAGTAGTGTCCGTAGTCCCTGCCTGCAAACCTGCAAATAAGACACGGAAATCATTTATAAGCCAAATATTCCGCGAAACGCGATATCGAACCAAAACGAGAAACTCGCGTCGCGAACTAAACGCGCATGTGCACGATACGCTGAATCGTGTGTGTACGCATCTAAAACCACCGCGACACGCCGCGATACGCTGGATCACAGAACCCACTTACGTATCGCGCAAACAAACGGACATGCAAAACGATATATTGCCCCAGATTTTCCTACAGGCCAAATATTACAAAACTAGACATGCCAAAGCACTATACAACACAGAAGACAACCCTAGCCAGGACCCCGACACCCCTTCCCCCTACTTGGCCGCAAATTGCGGCCAAACACAATAAATCTGCGGCCCAGACTGGGAAGTAGGGTCTCGTGTTCTGGTGTTGTGTTCAAGACCTAGGTAGCATATTCCAGTTTCCTCAATTTTGTTCTGTAGGGTCCGGGTCAATAGCAGATCTCAGAAGTCACAAATATCGCTTAAAAAACGCTAATTTGCACAAAACACAAACCCTATGGTATTTTAGTGTAATATAGGGTTAAACTCAGTTAAGGTGACCCTAACAACACTTAAACAAGTAGGGTTAACCAACACAATCATCACTTTGCCACAACATCTCACAAATCACCAACATCTAGCACTAAATTAGCTATTTAACACTAATCGACACAAAACCACACACAACCTAAGCAAACATGAAATGGGGTTCAGAAATATACCCTAATGAACCCTAAGAAGCAGGTGAAGAAGTGGAGAAGAGCTGCTGTAGTGGCTGGGGCTGCTGCTGCTACAGTTGCTGCTACTGCTGCTGCTGAAGCTGGAGCTGCTGCTGATGCTGGTGCCACTGCTGCTGTTGAAGATGATGATACTGGAGCTGCTGCTGCCTCTGGTGCTGGTGAGTGTGTGTGTGTGTGAGAGTATGAGAGAAAAAGAATGAGAAGGCAAGGGGAAAATGAGAACTAGGCTTGGTCAACCTTCTCTCTCCCTCCCTCTTCATTAAATGAAGGCATGGGCAAGCCATCATGCCTCATAATGCCCCCTCTCTCTCTCTCACCAAGTCAACATTCAAACCATTTAAAAAAACCCTTTTCAAATTCATTTTAAAAATAACCATGAATAAATACAACCATAACTATTTAATCCAAAACACCTAAACCATATTAATTAAAACTAGATTAAGAAATGGCTAAACCACACTTAACAACCTAGTTATCATGCACAAGTGTGTGCAAGCCTAGGAAAAATATAATAAAATACTCAATAAATAGGATAAAATATTTAAAACCCAAATTGGTAAACTTTTTAGTAAAAACCATATATAAAAATATAATTAGCTACAAAACACATTCTACGGTGTTATAGTGGACAAGTAACTTATGTCTATTTATGGACTAAAGCAGTTATAGCGGAGATAGATCATCTATTTCTGATGTGACAGTCATAGGTTTGACTTCATCAGAATAGGGGATGGATGTGTTAAGAAGGTAGTAGGGTGTGTTGTCTTGGTATTTGGATGACATACACAGAATAGGAAGTGAAATTCATATACTACGATCGGTTATAATTTGGTTGTCACACAGTGGTTTCTCCACATAGGAATTGGATATTATATCAGACATTCTGGTTACTAGATCTATAGTTTTAGATCTAGATTTGGGAAGTGTCCCAATCAGGGTACTTAGACAACATTCTAAAGGTATTTAGAATGGTCGACTCTTGGCACGATAGTGTACCTGCAGGTGATGGAGTCACCCTCTCTAAAGGTGTCTTACAGACTAAAGGGGGGAGGGATGTGCATGATTGGAAGATCACTTGCTTAGGCAATTGAGTCAATCATGAGATGTCAAGTACTACACCAGATATTGTTTTTTTGCATAAGATGCAATAAGTAGATATTGATCCAATCCTGGAGAAACATTCGGAAGCAGTTTTAGAACATAAGTGGATATTCTAGGGATATGATAACAACATCCACTTTTAGGAGACACTTATCATTCCAGGCTTCCAAGGTGACCTGGATGACAGAATGGCTGTCAGAGTTATAGTTTTCCCTCTGACGAGGGGCGGTATTTTGGACAGGTGGTCCAAGCGGATACTGAGGGAGACATGGCGCAGGATGCTGATTAAATTCAATTGACGATACAGTCTATGAAGTTTGGATTTGGAGTTCATTTATGAACTAGGTCCCATCAGACATCCAAATATATTCTAAGACAGGTATTGCTCATTTCGGGAGATGGCTTTCTCCGCGAACTTGAGATAAAGAGAGACATAGAAAGGAACATCAGGGCGGATCCACTCACTGAGGCTATTCCTCGAACGCAATAGTTTCGCAAACGGGCTTTGTGAGACTAATTAGTAGAGGAGTTGGGTGTTCGGTATCACACGGGCTGTGAGTATGCGACATCGCAATAATTAGCCTTGAGTGCAAGTGGGAGATTGTTGGATATAGTTCCCTCAGAGTAAATTATTGGATCACAGGCACGTGATTGCAATGATTGAGGGAGTACCTATACCGGTAGGACAGTCTTACTCAAGATGATAGTATGCTATCTGGTTTATCTTTATCATCGTGTACAGCTTTAGGTGACCTTAGAGGCCACTATTGCATGATGATAGAGCCCTTAGGATTATTGCTTGACGGCCAGCAGTATGATGGCGATCATATACGTGGTAGCTGGGGTCTATACGCACATCCTTAAAAGGTCCCTAGTCGTGGGAGTTTTGAGACTGGGCATCCATACTCCATTAGTAGGCTAGTGTATACAGTTGAGACCCCGACGAGGGGCGGTGGCCGGTCTCACAAGCCATTGGTGTCAGTTGGTTCACCTAAGATGTATACAGGTGCTCATTGGGTTATGAGTACACCGGACAGGACTCGTCGGGAACATGCTAGTTGGTATTATACCTGGCGTCAGATAGCAGTTCCCTGGTGACACAGGTTAGTTCATCGACCTGAGATCGTCATTTGTCTCGTGTGAGTTCCCACTGTGCTTTGATTACTACCCTACCATGGCTCTAAGGAGTCGTGCAAAAAGGTTTTAGTTGGGTACAGTCCCGAGCCACATGGAGGCAGTGAGCGGATCGGCAGGGGTTCGTCTCTCTCGGTATTGGGGGTGAGGTCGCGCTGTGTCTAGGAGAGCCATTACACGAAGTCCTTGGCCAAGGCAGGAGATTTACTGGTAGGTATTCCAATAGTATCTCAGGGTGTTTTGGGCTACACCCCGACACGACTTGTACCGCTTTTGGGGGTCTGAATTTTACCAATCCCCTAGGCCCACCATGCGATGCTCATAGACGAACGGATCGGACTGTATAGATATTGTCACTGACAAGCTCAGTAGGGTGTGAGGATGAGTTCGCTCATCGACCTCCCTTTTGGTGAATACCTGGTATCCCGTTACGTACGGCTAGTACCTCTGACGTGCTAGTGGTTAAATCCACAGCCAATGTATTGACGAGTCTTTAGAGTCCCCCACAGACTGTTTCTCAAGTTTCGGGCGAAACGTTGTAGAGGCCGTATGATATATGGCAGGGTTCGATCATATACATGCGGTACTGCACGGATCATGATCGATCGGATCATACTAGTGGGCTTTGGTTTAAGCCGGATCCTAGTATTAGATTTGTTGGATTACTTTAGTCTCATCGCATTCGCATTCGGTCGGAATGCGGATGCAGGTATGTATATACAGGTGAGGGGTATCCTTGTGATCCCTCACGAGTTTACTTTAGATGTTGCCATATCTTTTTATTGTTGCAAACATTTGGATTAATGTTTGTTAATGGAAATTGTGAGCTTAAACCATCATTTTGTGCATTAAATGATACATGTACTTCATGGGTGACTCATGGTATCATTTCTTGTGCAAATGTCACATATTGTGATTGATTTGTGTTGATATGATAACAAGAGAGAGAGAGGGGCTGCCATGAGGTAAGGTTGGTCTTGTATTGTTTCATATCTCATACTCTCTCTTTTGAGCATAAGAAACACAAAAGAAAAAAAAGAGAGCTCTTCTTCTTCTTCCTCTCTTTTCTTCTCTTGAGCTTATAACCTCCATTAACGGCAACACCTTCAACCTCCATCCAAGCAATGGATGCAAGAGACAAAGTGATCACAAACATTCTCTACAACACCTTAGACACGTCGGCTAGCACACTTCGTGCCCGAGTTGCTTCGGATGAAGCGGGAGCCCGTAGAAAGAATCGATGATGTGGTGACCTTTCCGACGAGAAGATCGAGACCGGAGATGCCGCGAGGAGCTTGGGATGGTGGCCAAAGACCGAAGGACACGGATCGATCGGTATAGCCTTTCTATCCCTTCTCTAGATTTCTAGTTGTAGGTTAATGGTTCGATCCGGGTTTTAAGCATACGATAGCGCCGGTTTCTAGTTTAAGAAAAGTTTTCGTTTCCGCATTTTGGCCTCGGAAAGACGGCTGGGGTGCTACCGTAGACTAACAAGTTTAGCCTTTTAGTTGCGAAACCCTAGAGTAAAGATTTGCATACACGCACACACACACTTGCATACTTTTATTACTTGTGCGTATATGGGGATATGTATATACACACACAGATAGGTATAGGACTATGTGTGTGTGTGTGTGTGTGTGTGTGTATACATAAACATGGATGATGAGGATAGTATATGGTACTTGGAGATGAGTCGATGTGTTTGGGCATGGTGCCATGAGATCGGTGATATGATGTGGTTCGTATTATGAGATACGACATGATATTATAGCGAGACTTTATGCGATGTGTTTTCATACACACGCATATATATATGTAGATGGTATCAGTATGTACTAGATTTTAGATCAGTACCCTAATACATGATATGAAGATAAGGACACCCGATAATTAATGAGATAAATGTGATATTTGACCCGTACCCAGATTTGGGATGCCGTACGATGGATTTACCGTACGAGCTATATATTGATGATAGATCCGCACTCTTGACTCGAGGATGTCATATTATATATATTGTATCGTATATGATACTATTGAGGCGGGATCACCGACTAATATATATATATATCGACTCAGATTTAGGTGGTTTTCCTTACCCTGTTGATCAGTTTGATAGTTTAGTATATTGGTTTACTTGTAGATGTTAGAATAGACTCGGGTCATACCTATTTCAAACTAACGAAACGTGAGTATTTTAAAGACAGGCCAAAGGATTCTACGGATATTTCAAAGGACGTACCTTTTCTTAAAAACACCGTAGCCCTATTTTCTAAACACCACGATTCGTATTATTTCAAACGGCAAAACTGTATGACCCTTATATATTAATGTAGATTTCTTTGTTAGTTATATGTATGCCCTAGAGGCTATTACTGTACATTGGATGTATATTGTAGTGGATGCTGGGTCATATATAGGTAGGACTTTCTTGCTCGACATGATAGTACGCTATCTGGTTGCTCTTTATCTTAACATGTATACTTTCTATCTCTCTGTTACATGTTGATAAAGCCCTTAGGATGTGTACTTGACTTCCAGGACTATGATGCAGATCATACTAGTGGGGCCTGGGTAGTCCATGAGTACATCCTTCAATTTTCCTAGTCGTGGGAATATCGAGACGGGGCATCGATATTCCAGAGTAGACTAGCGTATATCTTCTCGACCCATGTGATGGGCGATGGATGATCCCATATCCATTGGTGTTTGACATCAGAGATGGTATGCGGGTGCTCAGTGGAGACTGGGTACACTGAACGGACTCGCCGAGAACTCCCAGATGGTATTATACCTCATGTCAGATGGCAGTTCTCTGGTGACACTGGTACAGCTTAGTCTGTTGACCCGAGATCGTTATAGAGTCTTGTGTGTCTCCCACTGTGCTTTGATTTCCATCCTACCACGGCTCTACTGAGTCGTGCAAACAGGTGGTTTTTGGGTACAGTCCCGATTCACATGGAGGCAATGAGCGATAGGAGGGGATTCGTCTCTCCCGGTATTGGGGGTTGATGTTGCGCTATGCACGACTGGCCATAACTGGAAATCCCTGGCCAGGGTTGCAGTGATATACTGGTAAGAGTTATCAGTAGTTTCACGATTGTTATGGACCTTACGTCGGCATGACTTATCAAGCTACTGGGGTCTGACGTTTACCACCCCTAGGCGAGATATGCGACATATCAGACGAACAGACCGGACTGTACGGTAAGTGTTGCTGGTTGGATTCACAGGAGTGTGAGCGGGCTTGCTCGTCGATCTTCTGATCGTTCAATACCCGAGTGGCCGTTATGTTTAGCAGACCGCTTGCGGCTTGTGGGTGTTTGATATGATCATCACCTGCTGCCGGCGTATTGACGAGTCTTTAGAGTCCTACACAGAGGTTTCCTGGCTCAAGCGAAACGAAATAGGAGCGCATATGAGATATGTGCGGGACCGAGAATAATGCGTGTATGTGATACCGTATTCTATTCTCGCGATGAATGTATCGATTGGTTGTATGCGATATAACATAGTTATCGAATCAAGGATTGATTCGATAAGCCGATACATTGGATATTAGTCGGTTATATGCGATATGACCGGATCGTTAAATCAAGTATTAATTTAATGATTTAATGCATAATTATATATTTGATATAATAATTTGCATTAACTAGTATTTATTCACTTTAAATGGATTTTCTCACTTGAAGTACACAAGTTGTATATGTGATATACTTTTGTGCACTTGTTTGTATAATGTTTGATGATACATGCTAACTTGAGTTTGTGTGTATGATTAAACCATGGTTATGTAATGGTTAGAGTTTTCATTTTCTTAACTATTTCTTTTATTTATTCATTTATTCATTTTTGCAAAATAAGTCATGGTGGCTTTCTTTGTTTGCAAAATAAGTCCACCATTTTTGTCTCATGCTTAACCCTAACCATTCAACCTAACCATAGTTTATTCTCTACACCTAACCATGGTTGCTATATGATAAGTATTCATTTTATTTTCTATTTTGGATATACTTATGATATTCTTTCTTCATCTTCTTCATCTTCAACAATGAAGAAACCTTGCCTCCATCAATGGCAACTTGAGAAAAAGAGTGAGAAATCCAATTCTAAAGTGAACCCACTTCCTATCTCTTCATCCTCTACCACTTGCCAAGTAGTATAGGGTGTTTTCTTCACAAGTTTCATGACTTGGTGAAGTTGGAGTTTGATCTTGAGTTGCCTCGACGTAGATCATCTTCGGCATCGAAGTCGACGACCTAGCCCGATCAATTCTTCGATGAAAACACCGCGAGAGTCCGAGATCCGATGGGTACAGCGGAGGGACTTCATCACGGAGCTATGGAGGTGGAGGACCGGATCTACAAAGGTTGTAGCCCCTTCCCTTTTAGTTAAAGTCGTTAACTTGCATTGCATCGTCTATACATCTAGTTAACGATCCGTATTAGGGTTTGTATGCACATGGAAAATTTTGATATAGCCATGTTTGATCACTTGTAAGACCTCATTAGTGTGTCTAGGAACCCTACAGTGGTATTAGAGCCTAGCTAGAGCCTTAGGCGATGCGTAGACGGAGTTAGAAGTCCGATCGAACCGAAACCCTAACTCCAAAATGCTCTCTGGACATTTTTCAAAAACTGGGTTTTTTCCAGATTAAAAATTCTTAAAAAATTCAGCAGGAAGATCTAAGAATTATGGTGCAAAACGAACTCTTGATTCATCTAAACCGCCGCGGAACAGCGGCAGAAGCATGGCTTCTGCGGTGGTTCGGCGGCCGTATGGTCACATTGCCCAATAATTTTTGCACAGTAATTCCTATATTTTGGTTCTGGATTTTTTGGGAATTTTTAATATTTATTCCAGAGTTGAATATTCTGGGTTGTATTAGGAGTTCGTAGATTCGATCGGATTATCAAACTTTGTCTGTGTTTTTCCGGATATTTTTTGAATATGTTAAAAAGTTCGACCGGATATAAATACCCACTTTTTCCCCTGTTGGGAAATTTCCAAGTGTTGGATCTTTCCGTGGTTTAATAACGTTCTAAGTAGTGCAAGTAACGCGATGGACCCTCTAGAAGACAACAAACCTTAACTCGATTATGTGACCGTCTTGAACTGCCCTTTGAACCTTCGGGTTTGGGGCAGTACGGCGTGCCAAATGTGAGGCATTGGCACTGTTTTTAAACTTGTTTCATGTGTTGATCTGTTTCGGGAAAACTTAGGTGTTTGATTGTTCGATCGGAAAGTTTAACATTTTCTATTTATCCGGAATGTGATACAATATTTGGAATTCACAAATAGTTATGAGATAACTGAATGAATGTTATGAACATAGCAGTTTAGTCTCATTTGATCGGTTGCCACGGGATTTTGATGTGATCAAAAGTCCGTCGCAATCACGTAGCGTACGCGGATACTCGCCGGGTAAACTTAAAAGACAGCCTCACCCCATAGCCCCGACCAAGTGACTGTAGGAGAACCCCGTCGCCGAAAGCATCCGTTCGGGTGCTCGCGGCAGCGGTGTTCCGCCTTGATGCACTTCGTCGACGGCGTCGGGGGTGCGGCCGCCTACTAAAGTTTGCGACGAGCATTCGATCAGAATGTTGGGAATCTTGTTGAATTCCCCGACTTGATATTGAAAAGAGTTTTCGATAATGAGACTAAAATGCGGGGTTTATAATTGTTAGGCATGTGATGTCTAAGTTTTTCATTTGATTAGGCATGCGATGTCTAAGGAGGTTGCGGATTCCAACTGTTGTAGTTTTACACTTTCTTTTCTGTGACCGTAAGTGTAATATGTGATATCACCGGTTTCGTTGCTATATGTCAATGACAATTGGGATGCGCATATTTACTTACGTTGATGACATGTGATGTTATGTGTTGCTGGATATGTTATATTGGATCGTCGTGTTTGAATAGCCGGTTTTTTTTTATGTGAGATGGGTGTTTTTCCTTTTCATTCATGTAAAAAAACTTGTATGTAATATTCTTTTATTGGGGAACTTCCAAGTTGCGGATGATGTCACCATTTGTATATTATTTACTTTTCCGCATTAGGATAGACCCAAGGAGGGGAGCACAAGTAACCGGGTTCTAGGGTCCAGTGGGAGACCATCTCGAGGAGTCGAGTCCGGGTCTCTTAACCCTAGAATTGGTAGGGTTGCTTGCCGCTCTTGTAGGGGTCTAGGGGTGTGGGATTGGCTATTCATCACGACCGTGGAATCCGTGTTTTATACTGGCTCGTATTAAAAACACGGACGTCCTAGTATATCCAATATTTCATATGATATTTTCTGCTGCGTTATCTGTGATGTGATCATGTGATTTGTTAAGATAGATATAGTATATAGTATATATGATATATAATATTGACGTTGCTTATGTTTTACACCCGCGCTAGCCCTGCCTCGTTCTGGCGTTAGTTACCTAACCTAACGGTGCAGACGGGACATCGAGGCGAATGCGGATGGCATAAGCGTACGTTATATTTATCTGTGATGTTTAGGTGGACTTAAATGATGGGATATTCATTAATGAGATTAATGAAAGAAAATAAACCTAATTGATGTTGCGGAATCGAATTTCAAAATAAAAACAGGTAGCTACAGTTCTTGCTTTGCATCGCGGTGTTCCTTGTAGAACATCCTGCACCTTATTTAATGAGGAAAGGACCGAGATCCCTTCACCGGGAGTGACTCCTTTAGCAATAACTGGCAGATGCTACACACTCGGTTTGTCTTTTGATTGCTTCTATAGTTTATTCTTTGCACAGTGATATATATGATATATCCCGCACCTCATTCGACGAGGAAAGGGCCGACGATCCCTTCACCGGGAGTGACCCCTTTAGCAAAACTAGAAAAGCCTCTAAAACATTCCGTTTAAAAACCGTTTGATTCCGCAACGAGATCAAGTTCAAAGCGTTAAAGGTTTTATTAAAAACCATTCGCAACCCTCTGTCATTTTAGGAAGTAGAGTACTTAGTATTCGTGCTGTGTTTGTTGACCTTAGTTAAGGCACAGTGTACGGTAGCTAAGTGATGTCTTCCTACACCGCATATGATGCGATTAGTTAGGACAGTCGCGTGACTTTGTTGACCTTAGTTAAGGGTCATGTGGGTGGGTCTAATTAATCACGAAATGACGGGTAGAACTTGACTAGTACTTATGATTTGTTGACCATAGTTAAGGTCATAAGTGCTAGGGGTAAAAATCTTTATCGGGAGTTTCAAGTGTTGAAATTTGCAATGAGATTGCATACCTTCTATGTGATAGTTGGATCCCGATACCCACTGGGAGTAATTGTTACTCCTGGGAGAGTTTTGCACTTTACAATTAGCCGATCAAGTAGGTGTCTAGAAAGGTGTCAACGGGGTTACGCCTCTGGGAAAACGAGGTTTACTGTAATTAGGTCCGTGCGAAAGCACGGGGAACCTCCCTCAAAGTACCGACACTGGCCTGGCTGAAAGATTGGCGAACTTGTAGAGTGTAATTAATCCCGGCTAGTCTTTCCATTTATGGTTTGAAGGAAGATTTGATAAAAACAGTGGGAGCCATCCTGATTAGATAAAATATATAACCAATCTAATCTTGTAAGAGCGCACGCAGAGTGTTTTCTTCTCTCTCTCTCTCCAGGTAGCAACCATATCACGCCTTAATCAAGATAATAATACGGATATTGACCGAACCCGCTTGTTATACTGAGCTGGGGGACGTTGTTCCCGCTCCAACTTATAATTGTTATAAGACAGAGCAGGAAATACGGGAATACCAGAATCCCTATGCTGCCCAAACGAAGAAAGTGCATATGATGCATCTTCTTCGGGTGTGTTCGTTACAAAGAACTGTTTCTCATTATCTTCTGCATCTTGGGTATTTGATACTGGATCAGGATCCCAGATATGTAATCTGTTGCATAGGGCTACAAAAGGGTAGAAAAATGAGAACGGGTGATAAGTTTCATGAATAGGGTTCGATTCAAATCAGTGCCTACCACTCCATATAAGATATGGTATGGGAAGAGTCTATCTCTTAAGTAAGTTAAGATTTGGGATTGTCCGGCCTGTGTCAAAAGCAAATTCCGGACAAGATCGAGGCAAGGTCAGTTCTGTAGAACTGGAAAGGTTCCAGCTATACAAAACCGCAGCTGATGATTTGACAGAACCAGAGGATTCAATAGTCCCCGACGAACCTCAGCCTCTCCGCCGAACTAGCAGGGTTCCTCATCCGCTTAAGAGATACTTCGGTTTCTCGATGACAGTGGGAGCAAGGATTGCATCATGAGATGATGACCCAACTAGATTCGAGCAGGCCATCGAGAGTAGGGACTCTGTAAGAATGGCTGGATGCTTAGCGATCTGAGATGGAATCCATGTACACCAACAAAGTATGGACTTTGGGTGCTATATCTGAAGGGTTAAATTCCCATCAGGAGCAAGTATATCTTGAGTAGATTACTTGGTGTAGATAGAAAAGTTGAGACTTTCAAAGCTAGACTTGTTAAAGGTTTTCGTCATCGACAGGCATGGATAATGATGAAACCTCTTCCAGGGACTATGCTTAAGTCCATCTAGATCCTACTTGCCATTGCAACATACCATGACTACGATATCTGGTGATTGGGTGTCATGACTACTTTTCTAAATACTGATTTAGAAGAGAACGTCAATAAGTACACAGCTAGAGGGCTTCGTAAACAGTGGTAGCAGCGGAAACATGTGCAAGTTGATTTACAGGATGAAGCAGGCATCGCGGAGTTGGAACATCTGTTTTGATGTGGTAGTCAAAGAGTTTGACTTCATCAAAATGATAGATGAACCTTGTATATACAAAAAGGTAGTAGAGAGTAAGGTGGTCATCCTCGTATTGTACGTGAACAACATACTCTTGATAGGAAAAGAGTTTCCTATACTACGCTCGGTCAATCTCCGCTTATCGCAAGGATTCTCCAATAGGATCAAAGTGATACCTCCTAAATCCTGAGTTTTCATCTATGAGATAGATGTAATTGGATGCTAGGATTCTCACTAGATGTAGTGAAATGGTATCAATCGATCCTGGGGAGAATCACTAGAAACGTTCCAGGGTGATAAAGACGACTAAATGTCAGTCACATGCATTGTCTTTACCCTCAGTAAAGGGACGGTATGTTGGAAGTGTTCCAAGCTAGATACCGTGGCAAACTAGACGATAAAGGCTGGTAACATCGCTATTAAAGATACTACCAAAGAGGCAGTTTGGGTGTATATTGGTTCATAAGATGAACTAGGTTCCTACCATTGTATGACAATGGAAGTGTGGCTTCGGCCAAGGAACCCTGGTCCCATCAGTGACCCAGACATATTCTGAGGCAGCATCACCTGATCATGGAGATAGTTGATCTCCAGGGTGATCGAGGTTGGGGGAGTAGACTTAGAGGTCAACACGGCGGATCCACCCACAAAGGCTTTTTCCCAGAGAGAGACTTATATGGGATGGTTGAGTATGTGATACTGCACCCACTGCTACAGATGGCCCTAGTGCAAGTGGGAGATTGTTAGTTATATGTATGCCTTAGAGGCTATTACTGTACATTGGATGTATATTGTAGTGGATGCTGGGTCATATATAGGTAGGACTTTCTTGCTCGACATGATAGTACGCTATCTGGTTGCTCTTTATCTTAACATGTATACTTTCTATCTCTCTGTTACATGTTGATAAAGCCCTTAGGATGTGTACTTGACTTCCAGGACTATGATGCAGATCATACTAGTGGGGCCTGGGTAGTCCATGAGTACATCCTTCAATGTTCCTAGTCGTGAGAATATCGAGACGGGGCATCGATATTCCAGAGTAGACTAGCGTATATCTTCTCGACCCATGTGATGGGCGATGGATGATCCCATATCCATTGGTGTTTGACATCAGAGATGGTATGCGGGTGCTCAGTGGAGACTGGGTACACTGAACGGACTCGCCGAGAACTCCCAGATGGTATTATACCTCACGTCAGATGGCAGTTCTCTGGTGACACTGGTACAGCTTAGTCTGTTGACCCGAGATCGTCATAGAGTCTTGTGTGTCTCCCACTGTGCTTTGATTTCCATCCTACCACGGCTCTACTGAGTTGTGCAAACAGGTGGTTTTTGGGTACAGTCCCGATTCACATGGAGGCAATGAGCGATAGGAGGGGATTCGTCTCTCCCGGTATTGGGGGTTGATGTTGCGCTATGCACGACTGGCCATAACTGGAAATCCCTGGCCAGGGTTGCAGTGATATACTGGTAAGAGTTATCAGTAGTTTCACGATTGTTATGGACCTTACGTCGGCATGACTTATCAAGCTACTGGGGTCTGACGTTTACCACCCCTAGGCGAGATATGCGACATATCAGACGAACAGACCGGACTGTACGGTAAGTGTTGCTGGTTGGATTCACAGGAGTGTGAGCGGGCTTGCTCGTCGATCTTCTGATCGTTCAATACCCGGGTGGCCGTTATGTTTAGCAGACCGCTTACGGCTTGTGGGTGTTTGATATGATCATCACCTGCTGCCGGCGTATTGACGAGTCTTTAGAGTCCTACACAGAGGTTTCCTGGCTCAAGCGAAACGAAATAGGAGCGCATATGAGATATGTGCGGGACCGAGAATAATGCGTGTATGTGATACCGTATTCTATTCTCGCGATGAATGTATCGATTGGTTGTATGCGATATAACCTAGTTATCGAATCAAGGATTGATTCGATAAGCCGATACATTGGATATTAGTCGGTTATATGTGATATGACCGGATCGTTAAATCAAGTATTGATTTAATGATTTAATGCATAATTATATATTTGATATAATAATTTGCATTAATTTGTATTTGTTCACTTTAAATGGATTTTCTCACTTGAAGTACACAAGTTGTATATATGATATACTTTTGTGCACTTGTTTGTATCATGTTTGATGATACATGCTAACTTGAGTTTGTGTGTATGATTAAACCATGGTTATGTAACGGTTAGAGTTTTCATTTTCTTAACTATTTCTTTTATCTATTCATTTATTCATTTTTGCAAAATAAGTCATGGTGGCTTTCTTTGTTTGCTTGTTGAAGCTTCATGAAGCTTTGAACAAGTCCACCATTTTTGTCTCATGCTTAACCCTAACCATTCAACCTAACCATAGTTTATTCTCTACACCTAACCATGGTTGCTATATGATAAGTATTCAATTTATTTTCTATTTTGGATATACTTATGATATTCTTTCTTCATCTTCTTCATCTTCAACAATGAAGAAACCTTGCCTCCATCAATGGCAACTTGAGAAAAAGAGTGAGAAATCCAATTCTAAAGTAAACCCACTTCCTATTTCTTCATCCTCTACCACTTGCCAAGTAGTATAGGGTGTTTTCTTCACAAGTTTCATGACTTGGTGAAGTTGGAGTTTGATCTTGAGTTGCCTTGACGTAGATCATCTTCGGCATCGAAGTCGACAACCTAGCCCGATCAATTCTTCGATGAAACCACCGTGAGAGTCCGAGATCCGATGGGTACAACGGAGAGACTTCATCACGGAGCTATGGAGGTGGAGGACCAGATCTACAAAGGTTGTAGCCCCTTCCCTTTTAGTTAAAGTCGTTAACTTGCATTGCATCGTCTATACATCTAGTTAACGATCCGTATTAGGGTTTGTATGCACATGAAAATTTTTGAATTAGCCATGTTTGAACACTTGTGAGACTTCATTAGTGTGCATAGGAACCCTACATCCTTATTGTTGCATTTACTATTTATTGCTGTATATTCGGTATTGCTGGTTTTATTATTCATTCTCCGTTTATCCATGTTGTTATCATCGTATTGCATGTTTATTGTGTACTGTAGTGATTATGAAACCATGCTGTCAGGACACCGGCACCATTACCGATGATGCGTATTCTCCACGTATACTTGCTAGCCGGCTCACACACATCATCATCGATAATTGCCATGCCACTGTTCACACCATAATATTGTATTATTATATTCCCCATTCTTATTCGTTTTATAAATAAACAGGTGCTTTTGACGCATGTCTGCTACATATTACAGGTTACAGGTTCTTGGAGCAAAGAACAGTGAAAAAGACAAAAGACGATACAAAAGAGGGACTTTTGACCAACAAATAAAAGGATCTTAGTCATGCCTAGATGAAGAACAGTTCACAATGTACAAGGCAACGCAAGGTCCAAGATGTTAAAGCGAACGGTTAAAAGACCACTATAAGTTTTCACTGAAAGATCTGGAGAAGACCTAGAATCCAAATGGAGAAAAGAACCAAAGAATCAGAAAGCCCAAAAAGCCAAAAGTCAGCACAGGAAGTTTCAGGAAATGAATCCTCAAAAGGGCCACGGAACCGCGGCCCTAGCCCTCCACATGCCGCGGTTCCGCGGCCGTATTAAGCCCGGAGAAAAAGATTTTTTACCATAATACAGTGGCGGTGGGCGTGAGTTGACTTGGTCTTTTCTTAGGGGGTATTTTTTTAAAAGCAGACTTGCGAATCAAGTGTAACCTAGGGTTTCCTATCCTCTATAAATTGGAACTCTAAAACTTGTATTAGGTTATGCCTCCCTATGCCTCTTTTTATCAATAAAATTTAGATTTCTTTTGGAGAGCATCGATGGCTCTTTTCATTTCAGAAATTCAGATATGATAAGTCTTGTGTTGTTGTTTGGAGAGAGCCATCTGTAAAGTAAGTAATTAATTTCAATTCTTGTCCTAGGTAATTTTTCATTCTCTGCCCTAGTATAAATTTAATTCCTTGCCCTAGTTAGATAGTTAGATCTTTAATTCAATTGCCCTAGATTAATTTAGTTTTTAGATTTAATTAATCCATTCACACCGTTCGGAATTAACTCGTAAGAGCGACTAGGAAATTCACAACATCCCTGTGGACCGACCCGTACTCACCGGCTAGCTACTAAGCGACGCCGTTCTTGATTGCGGTTTAGAAATATTTTTGACATACAAATCAAATGGCGCCGTTGCCGGGGAGGGCGTGTTATTTCCTTTTTGCAATTTCGGGTTAATCAAAATTAAAAAAAAATCATAAAAATCTGAAAAATCAAAAAAATATAAAAATATATCATCTGTTATTTTTGGGAAGGGTATTTTTGTGTGAATTTTGCAGGATCTACGAACAAATTCGGATCTGGAAATCTACAGAGATCAAAACAGCAAATATCAAATCCGAACAAACAGAGGAATATCACAATAAACAACAGAAGAAATTTGGAGGACCGAGTCTGTTAGTTGTATGTATGCCCTAGAGGCCAGTATTGTACAGATGATGTATATTATATTGGATGCTTGGACATATATAGAGATGCCTTTCTTGCTCGATATGATAGTATGCTATCTGGTTACTCTTTATCTTAATATGTACACTTGTCTCTTTAAACTGTCTTATAGTTACATGTTGGTAAAACCCTTAGGATGTGTACTTGACTACCTGGACTGTGATGCAGATCATACTAGTGGGGACATGGTAGTCTATAGGTACATCCTTCAAGGTCCCTAGTCGTGGGTGTATCGAGACGGGGCATCGATATACCAGTGTAGACTAGCGTATACGCTTCTCGACCCATGAGATGGGCGATGGATGATCCCATATCCATTGGTATTTGACATCAGAGGTGGTGTACGGGTGCTCAGTGGAGACTGGGTACACTGGACGGACTCGCCGAGAACTCCCAAATGGTATTATACCTCACGTCAGATGGCAGTTCTCAGGTGACACTTGTACAGGTTAGTCTGTAGACCCGAGATCGTCATAGAGTCTTGTGTGATTCCCACTGTGCTTTGATCTCCACCTTACCACGTACATGAGGGCGTGCAAAACGGTGGTCTTTGGGTATAGTCCCGAGTCACATGGAGGCAATGAGCGATAGGAGGGGTTTCGTCTCTCCCGGTATTGGGGGTTGATGTTGCGCTGTGCTCGATTGGTCGTAACAGGGAAGTCCCTGGCCAGGGCTGATCAGAGATTTGCTGGTAAGTGTTACCAGTAGTTTCTCGACCCGTTATGAGCCTCACATCGGCACGACTTATCGGTTATTTGGGGTCTGACGTTTACCACCCCTAGACTTGATATGCGACATATCAGACGAACAGACCGGACTGTACGGTAAGTGTTACTGGTTGGATTCACAGGAGTGTGAGCGGGCTAGCTCGTCGATCTTCTGATCGCTCAATACCCGGATGGCCGTTACATTTAGCAGACCGCTTGCGGCTTGTAGGTGCTTGATATGATCATCATCTGCTACCGGCGTATTGACGAGTCTTTAGAGTCCTACACAGAGGTTTCCTGGCTCAAGCGAAACGAAATAGGAGCGTATATGAGATATGTGCAGGACCGAGAATAATGCGTGTATGTGATACCGTATTTCATTCTCGCGATGGATGTATCGATTGGTTATATTCGATATAACCTAGATATCGAATCAAGGATTGATTCGATAAGCCGATACATAGGATACTAGTCGGTTATATGCGATATGACCGGATCGTTAAATCAAGTGTTGATTTAATGATTTAATGTATAATTATATATTTGATATATTACTTTGCATTAGCTAGTATTAGTTCACTTTAAATGGATTTTCTCATTTAATGTGCAAGTTGTATATGTGATATACTTTTGTGCACATGTTTGTATCATGTTTGATGATGCTTGCTCATTTGGTTAAGTGTATAGAATTAAACCATGGTTAAGTTGATGATTAGGGTTTTGCTTTTTCATTTATTTATTTATTTGGAAAAGATAAAGATGAGAATGGTGGCTTTCTTTGTTTCTTATTGAATCTTCATGAAGCTTTGACTTAGTCACCATTCTTGTCTCATGCTTAACCCTAACCATTTGAACTAACCCTAGTTCATTCTCTACACTTAACTATGGTTAAGATTATGATAAGTTTTCATTTTCTTTTTCATTTTAGAACAGTTATCATATTCTTTCTTCTTCTTCATCATCTTCTTCTTCAAGAAAAGCTTAAGTCCATCAATGGAAACTTGAGCAAAAGTGGGAGAAATCCAATTCTAAAGTGAACCCACCTCCTATTTCTTCACCCTCTACCTCTTGCCAAGTAGTATAGGGTGTTTTCTTCACAAGTTTCACAACTTGGTGAAGTTGGAGCTTGAACTTGTGATGCTTCGACGTAGATCATCTTCGGCACGAAGCCGACGACCTAGTCCGCCCATTTGTCCGATGAAGCCGACGATTGAGTTCGGGATTCGAGATGGACAGCGAGAGGACGCCTACATGGAGCTAAGGAAGTGGAGAACCGGATCTACAAATGTTGTAGCCTCTCTCCTTTAGTTAAGATGTTAACTAGATTCGTATTTCGCCTAAACTTCTAGTCAACGATCCGTATTAGGGTTTCTCGGCACCCGTAAAATTTGAAATTGGCATGGTTGATGCCTTGTGAGACCTCTATAGTGTGCCTAGGAACCCTACAGTGGTATCGGAGCCTAGCTAGAGCCTTAGGCGAAGTGTTGACGACGTTTGATACCCGATCGAACCGAAACCCTAAAAACCCAAGTGCTCTCTGGACTTTTTCTAAAAACTGGGTTTTTTCCAGATTAAAAATGCTTAAAAAATTCAGCAGGACATTCTAAGAATTACGGTGCAAAATTTTCAAAATGATACCTCCAGTGTGCGGCGGAACCGCGGCAGAAGCATCGCTTCTGCGGCGGTTCCGCGGCCTGATGATGACTTCAGCCCTCCTCCTTTGCACAGTAATTCCTATTTCACAGTGCTGAGTTTTCTGGGAATTTTTAAATTGGCTCAAGAGTTGAGTGTTCTGGGGTTGCATTGGAAATCGGTGTTTCGATCGGATTATCAAGCTTTGTCTAAGTGTTTTCCGGATAACTTTAGAATATGTTAAAAAGTTCGACCGAATATAAATACCCACCTTTTCCCCTGCCGGAAAATTTCCAAGTGTTGGATTTTTCTGTGGTTTAAGGATGTTCTGAGTAGTGCAAGTAACGCGATGGTCCCTCTAGAAGACAACAAACTTTAACTCGATTATGTGACCGTCTTGAACTGCCTTTTGAACCTTCGGGTTTGGGGCAGTACGGCGTGCCACATGTGAGGCGTTGGCTTGACCCTTTTACGGCTGGACCGTTGGTACTGAGGCATGAAGTGAATGTCTTTGAACTTATTTCATGTGTTGATCGGTTTCGGGAAAACTTGGGTGTTCAAATGTTCGATCGGAAAGTTTAATATTTTCTATTTATCCGGAATGGGATACAATAATTGGAATTCACAAACAGTTATGAGACAACTGAATGAATGTTATAAATCTAGCGGTTTAGTTTCATTTGATATTGAAAAGAGTTTTCGATAATGAGACTAAAATGTGGGGTTTATAACTGTTAGGCATGTGATGTCTAAGTATTTCATTTGATTAGGCATGCGATGTCTAAAGAGGTTGCGGATTCCAACTGTTGTAGTTTTACACTTTCTTTTCTGTGACCGTAAGTGTAATATGTGATATCGCCGGTTTCGTTGCTATATGTCAACGACAATTGGGATGCGCATATTTACTTACGTTGATGACATGTGTTGTTATGTGTTGCTGGATATGTTATATTGGATCGTCGTGTTATGAATAGCCGGGGTTTTTTATGTGAGATGAGTGTTTTTCATTTTCATTCATGTAAAAACTTGTATGTAATATTCTTTTATTGGGGCACTTCCAGGTTGCGGAAGTTGTCACATTTTGTATATTATTTTCTTTTCCGCATTAGGATAGACCCAAGGAGGGGAGCACAAGTAACCGGGTTCTAGGGTCCAGTGGGAGACCATCTCGAGGAGTCGAGTCCGGGTCTCCTAACCTTAGAATTGGTAGGGTTGCTTGACGCTCTCGTAGGGGTCTAGGGGTGTGGGATTGGCTATTCATCATGACTGTGGAATCCGTGTTTTATACTGGCTCGTATTGAAAACACGGACGTCCTAGTATATCCAATGTTTCATATGTTTCTTCTGCTGCGATATCTGTGATGTGATCATGTGATGTTCTGTGATAGATACAGTATATAGTATATATGATATATTATATAGACGTTACTTATGTTTTGCACCCGCACTAGCCCTGCCTTGCTCTGTCGTTAGTTACCTAACCTAACGGTGCACGAGGGGACATCCAGGCGAATGCGGATGGCATAAGTGTACGTCGTATTTATCTGTGATGTTTTAGGTACTTAAATGATGGGACTTCATTAATGTGATTAATGAAAGAAAAGAAACCTAAGATGTTGTAAAATCAAATTTTAAACAAAACAGGTAGCTACAGTTCTTGCTTTGCATAGCGGTATATATGATATACCCTTCACCTTATTCGATGAGGAAAGGACCGAGATCCCTTCACCGGGAGTGACTCCTTTAGAAATAACTGGCAGATGCTACACACTCGGTTTGACTTTTGATTGCTTCTATAGTTTATGCTTTGCACAGTGATATATATGATATATCCCGCACCTCATTCGACGAGGAAAGGGCCGACGATCCCTTCACCGGGAGTGACCCCTTTAGCAAAACTAGAAAATCCTCAAAATCACTCCATTTCAAAACTTCATTCGATTCTACAACGATATCAAGTTCATTACGCAATAGGTTTTCAGAAAAACCTGTCGTAGCCCTCCGTCATTTCAGATAAGAACTGTTTAGTATTCATGCTGCATTTGTTGGCCTTTGTTAAGGCGTAGTGTGCGGTAGCTGAATAGTGCTTATCTGCTTGTGCATGTGATGCAGATTGTTTCAGGGTAGTCGTACGACCTTGTTGGCCTTTGTCAAGGGTCGTGTGGGTGGGTTTGATTCAATTAAGAAATGACGGGTTGAACTTGACTAGCATCCCATGATTTGTTGGCCTTTGTCAAGGTCATAGGACGCTAGGGGCAAAATATTATCGGGAATTTCAAGTGTTGAAATTTGCAATGAGATTGCATACCTTCTATGAGATAGTTGGATCCCGATACCCACTGTGAGTAAGAGTTACTCCTGGGAGAGTTTTACACATTGCAATTAGCTGATCAAGTAGGTGTCTAGAAAGGTGTCAACGGGGTTATGCCTCTGGGAAAACGAGGTTTACATTAATTAGGTTCGTGCGAAAGCACGGGGGACCTCCCTCAAAGTACCGACACTGGCCTGGCTGAAAGATTGGCGAACTTGTAGTGTGTAATTAATCCCGGCTAGTCTTTCCTTTTAGGGTTTGAAGGAAGATTTGATAAAAACCAGTGGGAGCCATCCTGATTAGATAAGATAATAACCAATCTGATCTTGCACGAGCATACGCTAAAGTGTTTTCTTCTCTCTCTCTCTCCAGGTAGCGACCATTTCATGCCCTAATAAAGATAATAATATGGATGTATTGACCGAACCCGCATGTTATACTGTGCTGGGGAACGTTGGTTCCGTTCTTTCCTATAAGAGTTATAGGACTGAGCAGGATATAGGGGAATACCAGGATTCCCATGCCGCTCGAATGAAGAAAGTACATGATGATGCATTTTCTTCGGGTGTGTTCGTTACAGAGAACTGTTTCTCCATATGCTCTACGTCCTGGGTATTAGATACCGGGTCAGGATCCCATATATGTAATCAGTTACATGGGCTTAGGAAAGGTAGAGAACTTGGAGAAGGTGATAAAGACATTAGAGTTGGAAATGGTGCAATTGTTGCAGCTAAGACTGTCGGGGAATATCACCTTGTATTACCAACTGGTAATACATTGGTTCTGAACGAATGCTATTACATGCCGAACCTGATATGCAACATTATATCGGTTTCTTTATTGAGTAAAGTGGGATATAATTTTGTATTACAGGACAATGTTACGAACATTTTCCGTAACCAAAAGTTGGTTGGATCAGGCACGTTGTGCAATGGCATTTATGTTCTAAATCAATCAACAGTTCTGAGCATAACAAACACACACAAGAGGAAGAGTTCTGAACTGAACGAATCCTTCTTGTGGCATTGTAGACTGGGTCACATCAATGTGCCACGACTGGCTAAGTTGCATAAGGATGGATATTTGAATTCGTTCGAATTTTCATCTTATGAAACTTTCCAGTCATGTCTCAAAGGCAAGATGACCAAAACTCCGTTTACGGGACATGAAGAAAGAGTTACCGAACTCTTGGGACTTATACATAGTGATGTATGTAGTCCCATGTCTACACATGCCAGGGATGGTTCTTCGTACTTCATTACATTCACTGACGATCTCTCTAGATTCGGATATGTGTTCCTGATGAAACACAAATCAGAAGCTTTTGAGAAATTTAGAGAATATAAACAAGAAGTCGAGAACCAAACCGGAAAAAGTATTAAAATCCTTCGATCTGATCGAGGAGGAGAATATTTAAGCAATGAATTCCTGGACTTCCTAAAAGAGAATGGGATTCTCTCTCAGCTGACTCCTCCATATACACCACAGCACAACGGTGTATCAGAACGGAGGAACCGCACCCTATTAGATATGGTGCGCTCTATGATGAGCATAGCTGAGTTACCTATTTCCTTCTGGGGATATGCGCTGGAAACAGCAGCATACCTATTGAATCAAGTTCCAACTAAATCTGTACCTACCATACCATATGAGATATGGAGTGGCAAGAGACCATGTCTTAAAAGAGTTAAGATATGGGGTTGCCCGGCCTATGTCAAAAGGCAAAATCCGGACAAACTCGAGGCACGGTCAGTTCTATGCAAGTTTGTGGGATATCCCAAACATTCACATGGATATCTTTTCTACCATACAGAGGAACAAAAAGTGTTTGTTTCTCGACATGCCACCTTTTTGGAAAAGAAATTCCTTGAAAAAGAAATTAGTGGCAAAATGGTAGAGCTGGAAGAAGTTCCAGATACACAAGCCGTAACTGAAGATTTAGTGGAACCAGAAGATTCAGTAGCTCCCAATGAACCTCAGCCTCTCCGCCGATCTAGTAGGGTTCCTCGCCCACCTGAGAGATACTACGGTTTTCTCATGGATGGTGGGAGCGAGGATTGCATCATGGAGGATGATCACCCAACTAGCTTCGAGTAGGCCATCACGAGTGGGGACTCTGTGAAATGGCTGGATGCTATGCTGTCCGAGATGGAATCCATGTACACCAACAAAGTATGGACTTTGGAAGTTGCTCCTGAAGGGGTAAAACCCATTGGGAGCAAGTGGATCTTCAAGAAAAAACTTGGTGTAGATGGGAAAGTGGAGACTTTCAAAGCTAGACTTGTTGCAAAGGGTTTTCGTCAAAGACCAGGTGTGGACTATGACGAAGCCTTTTCTCCAGTGGCTATGCTTAAATCCATCTGGATCATGCTTGTCATCGCTGCATATTATGATTACGAAATCTGGCAAATGGATGTTAAGACCGCCTTTCTAAATGGTGATATAGAAGAGTGCGTGTACATGACTCAGCCAGAGGGCTTCATAGACAGTGGGAGCAGCGGGAAGGTGTGCAAGCTGCTTAAATCCATTTATGGATTAAAGCAAGCATCGCGGAGTTGGAACATCTGCTTTGACGTCGTTATCAAAGAATTTGATTTCGTCAAAAACCCAGATGAACCTTGTATCTACAAGAAGGTAGCAGAGAGTAAGGTTGTCTTTCTCGTATTGTACGTAGACGACATACTCTTGATAGGAAATGATATTCCTATACTGCAATCGGTCAAGCTCTTCTTATCACAAAGATTCTCAATGAAAGATCTTGGTGATGCCTCCTGCATATTGGAAATTAGGATCTATAGAGATAGATCCAAACGGATTTTGGGATTGTCCCAATCCAGGTACATTGACACCATACTAAAGAGGTTTAGTATGGAAGAATCCAAGCGTGGGAACTTGCCCACGATTTCTGGAGTCACTCTCTCCAAAGAGATGTCTCCCAAGACTGATTTGGAGAGAGCTCGCATGCAAGGGATACCCTATGCTTCGGCTGTAGGCTCTATCATGTACGCGATGCTATGTACCAGACCCGATGTTGCATACTCACTAAGTGTAGTGAGCAGGTATCAAGCTGATCCTGGAGAGAGTCACTGGACAGCTGTGAAGAGCATTCTCAAGTACTTACGAAGGACTAAAGAGATGCTCTTGGTGTATGGTAACGGAGAACTCCAAGTGGAGTCCTTTACCGATTCGAGCTTCCAGAGTGATAAGGACGACTCTAAGTCGCAGTCGGGATTTGTCTTTACCCTTTACGGAGGGGCGGTTAGCTGGAAGAGTTCCAAGCAGGAAACCGTGGCCGACTCGACGATGGAGGCTGAATACATCGCTGCCAACGATGCTGCCAAAGAGGCTGTCTGGATCAAGAAGTTCATTACTGAGCTTGGAGTGGTTCCATCCATTGAGCATCCAATACCTTTGTATTGCGATAACAATGGAGCGGTGGCTTTGGCCAAGGAACCCAGGTCCCATCAGCGGTCCAGACATATTCTGAGGCGGTATCACCTGATCCGGGAGATAATTGATCGCTGGGAGATCGAGGTCAGGAGGGTTGACACGAAGAACAACACGGCGGATCCACTCACGAAGGCCATTCCCCAGATACAGTTTGAGAGACTCTTCGGGATGCTCGGTATGCGATACTACAGCAGTTGGCCCTAGTGCAAGTTGGAGATTGTTAGTTGTATGTATGCCCTAGAGGCCAGTATTGTACAGATGATGTATATTATATTGGATTCTTGGACATATATAGAGATGACTTTCTTGCTCGATATGATAGTATGCTATCTGGTTACTCTTTATCTTAACATGTATACTTGTCTCTTTAAACTGTCTTATAGTTACATGTTGGTAAAGCCCTTAGGATGTGTACTTGACTACCTGGACTGTGATGCACATCATACTAGTGGGGACATGGTAGTCCATAGGTACATCCTTCAAGGTCCCTAGTCATGGGTGTATCGAGACGGGGCATCGATATACCAGTGTAGAGTAGCGTATACGCTTCTCGACCCATGAGATGGGCGATGGATGATCCCATATCCATTGGTGTTTGACATCAGAGATGGTGTACGGGTGCTCAGTGGAGACTGGGTACACTGGACGGACTCGCCGAGAACTCCCAGATGGTATTATACCTCACGTCAGATGGCAGTTCTCAGGTGACACTTGTACAGGTTAGTCTGTAGACCCAAGATCGTCATAGAGTCTTGTGTGATTCCCACTGTGCTTTGATCTCCACCATACCACGTCCATGAGGGCGTGCAAAACGGTGGTCATTGGGTACAGTCCCGAGTCACATGGAGGCAATGAGCGATAGGAGGGGTTTCGTCTCTCCCGGTATTGGGGGTTGATGTTGCGCTGTGCTCGATTGGCCGTAACAGGGAAGTCCCTGGCCAGGGCTGATCAGAGATTTGCTGGTAAGTGTTACCAGTAGTTTCTCGACCCGTTATGAGCCTCACATCGGCAAGACTTATTGGTTATTGGGGTCTGACGTTTACCGCCCCTAGACTTGATATGCGACATATCAGACGAACAGACCGGACTGTACGGTAAGTGTTACTGGTTGGATTCACAGGAGTGTGAGCGGGCTAGCTCGTCGATCTTCTGATCGCTCAATACCCGGATGGCCGTTACGTTTAGCAGACCGCTTGCGGCTTGTAGGTGCTTGATATGATCATCATCTGCTACCGGCGTATTGACGAGTCTTTAGAGTCCTACACAGAGGTTTCCTGGCTCAAGCGAAACGAAATAGGAGCAAATATGAGATATATGCAGGACCGAGAATAATGCGTGTATGTGATACCGTATTTCATTCTCGCGATGGATGTATCGATTGGTTATATTCGATATAACCTAGATATCGAATCAAGGATTGATTCGATAAGCCGATACATAGGATACTAGTCGGTTATATGCGATATGACCGGATCGTTAAATCAAGTGTTGATTTAATGATTTAATGTATAATTATATATTTGATATATTACTTTGCATTAGCTAGTATTAGTTCACTTTAAATGGATTTTCTTACTTAATGTGCAAGTTGTATATGTGATATACTTTTGTGCACATGTTTGTATCATATTTGATGATGCTTGCTCATTTGGTTAAGTGTATAGAATTAAACCATGGTTAAGTTGATGATTAGGGTTTTGCTTTTTCATTTATTTACTTATTTGGTAAAGATAAAGATGAGAATGGTGGCTTTCTTTGTTTCTTATTGAAGCTTCATGAAGCTTTGACTTAGTCACCATTCTTGTCTCATGCTTAACCCTAACCATTCGAACTAACCCTAGTTCATTCTCTACACTTAACTATGGTTAAGATTATGATAAGTTTTCATTTTCTTTTTCATTTTAGAACACTTATCATATTCTTTCTTCTTCTTCATCATCTTCTTCTTGAAGAAAAGCTTAAGTCCATCAATGGCAACTTGAGCAAAAGTGAGAGAAATCCAATTCTAAAGTGAACCCACCTTCTATTTCTTCACCCTCTACCTCTTGCCAAGTAGTATAGGGTGTTTTCTTCACAAGTTTCACAACTTGGTGAAGTTGGAGCTTGAACTTGTGATGCTTCGACGTAGATCATCTTCGGCATGAAGCTGACGACCTAGTCCGCCCATTTCTCCGATGAAGCCGACGATTGAGTTCGGGATTCGAGATGGACAGCGAGAGGACGCCTACATGGAGCTAAGGAAGTGTAGAACCGGATCTACAAAGGTTGTAGCCTCTCTCCTTTAGTTAAGATGTTAACTAGATTCGTATTTCGCCTAAACTTCTAGTGAACGATCCGTATTAGGGTTTCTCGGCACCCGTAAAATTTGAAATTGGCATGGTTGATACCTTGTGAGACCTCTATAGTGTGCCTAGGAACCTTACAGAGTCAACAAGAAGAATCGCGGTGATCTGGTCCCAAAAAAAAAAAAATTCGCCTGCTGACGTCATCGCCTTGCGATGGATCCGCGGTCGTTGGTGGCTTCGGGCGGCGGTTCCGCGGTCATCTCAGCGGATCAGATCCCCAAACTTCCTCTGCGGTTCATAAAAAAGAACAAAAAAAACTGTAAGTCTTCTGATCTCTTCCTCTGCAAATCTCTGATATCTCCTCTGAAAAATCTCCTGCAGGATTCTTTGCGCTTTAAAAAATCTTTCCCCTTCCAAATAACAATCTTGTGCAGGATTCTTTGCACCGCGCATAAAATAAAAAGATTTGATTGCAAGTGATTTTTCTGTTTTGCATATCTTTAAAACTGACTTTAAGGGGCTATTGACCAGACTCAGATTGGGTGGGGATTTCATTACCCTTCCCAGGACCCCAGAAATCACTTTAAAGCATTTGCATTGACCACTCTTAAATTAAAAAAATATTAGACTCAGCCCTAAAGACGTCGCGCTCACTAGGACAGAGGACTAGTATAGCCATCAGCCGTTTATCCTAACCTGACTTTACAGTGCCTAGGCAAGTGTGTCAAAGGCTAGTGGTTTTTAATTAGGCCCACTACTGTGGTTCTTTCCCACTTACCTGGCACTTACCTGGCCGCAATTGGCGGTGAAGAGGCGGTTTGAGGTCTATCTCTAGCCCTTTGGAACAGTTAGGAGCTGTCTAGCTGACCTAGGTGACCCTAGATCTAGGCCTGATTGTGCATTTGTGGTTGAGTGCATTTGTGTCAAAAGTCTCTTTTCAAAAAACTTTTTGCAAAAATCACACATAAAAAAAAAGAGAAAAAAAAATCTTTTCAAAACTTGCAACTTGTCGCTAAAGAAATCTTGCAACTCACTTACACCACTTCCTCTCATTGACGTTATCTTACCTCCACATTCTATCTTTCATCTTTCTGACTACACTACCCCTTTAGTGTATGTCACTTTGGACTAGGGACACTAACGCCCGATTAGTCCGTTTTTCGTTGGTACCGACCGACGAACCCTTCGACACCGAAGTCGAAATTCCGTCCACTTTCTTACCTCCACCTTCAAATTCTTCTTCCGAAGGTATTTCGGAATACAATCCTAATAATACCTTACCGACGGGAATGATTCCACCTCCGTTAGGTGCGAATAACCCGAATCAACCGCCTGTCGAAGCGCTCGCACGAGTCGCGCTCCAGGATCTTTTCTACCCCGTTCGCACCTCTTTACCTACCTGTCTTTCACCCCCACCGGCAAATGGGGACAATTTTGAAATAAAACCCTACTTCATCAATATGCTGCCGAAGTTTCACGGTTTGGAATCCGAAGATGCATATATTTTTATTAATAAATTCCAAAACGTTTGCGCTATGATGAAAACGACCCAATTAAGTGATGACGCTATAAGGCTAAGGGTCATTCCTTTCACCTTATGTGACTTAGCCGAGAAGTGGCTATACAGTACCGCAATATATTCCATTAGAAATTGGGACGAGTTTATGAAAGCTTTTCTTTAAAAGTTCTATCCTCATCACAAAACTGCTAGAATACGCAATGAGATTATACAATTTTCACAGCTTCCTTCCGAACCATTTTGGAAGTGTTTTGAGAGATTTAAAGACCTACTCGTTCAATGCCCTCATCATGGGATCGAAAGTTGGCAACTTTGCAAAACATTATACGAGGGATTGAACTCGGCAACGAAGCAGTTGCTAGAAACCATCTGTCAAGGTCACTTTCTCTCCAAATCTAGTGAGGAAGCGTGGCAGTTTCTTGAGGATCTTAGTGAACAAACAATTCAGTGGGAGAGCACCAAGACCACATCATCTTCTTCTAGTGGTCAATCTAGGGCAGGCATACATCAAGTAGAGATGTCGATTGCTATGAAGGCCGAGATGGCCGCTCTTACGAAAAAGCTAGAAGCGATTGAGACCAAAATCTCATCGCCTTCTCCTGCCCCTGTTATGCCTCCACGAACTGTTTGTGCCTGTTGTGCGGATCCATCACATCTCACCGAAGAGTGTCCTTACAATGCATCTACTCAAGGACATGATCAAGTCAATGCTGCCTTTCAGCAACGACAAAGAAACGATCCATACTCTCCGACATACAATCCGGGTTGGAGGAGTCACCCAAATTTCGCTTGGAACCAAAATCAACAATTCCAAGGAAATAACAATTTTCAAAGGCCTCCTCCTCCACAACAACAAGCACCTCCACAAACTCAATTTCAACAACCTTTCCAACAGCAACCTTACCCTAATCAGGTGAACAATTTTGTGCCTAACACTTCTTACCCGCCAAACAATTTTGTTCAACCTAATAATGACTAGGTTAGCTCACTCGAAAGAAGTCTAGAGGCATTTCTAAAGTAATCTACACAATCTACAGCAAGATTAGAGACTTCTATTCAATCTTTGGTGCAAAACAGTGCCTCACACGATCAAAGCATCAAATCTATTGAGGCACAAATTGCACAACTCAATGCAGCTTTGAGCGAGCGCGAAAAAGGAAAGCTCCCATCTCAACCACTGCCCAATCCCGGTCACGCACATGCTGCATATCAACAGCAGAATCATAACGTAAATGCTGTGACCACGTTGAGATCGGGAAAAGTGTTGCAAAACAGTGTGGGTATTCACAATGACACCCCTGCCGGTGGCCCTTCTTCATCTTCTTCACCTTCTTCTTCTTCTTCTTCTTTAGAACCTATTCTCCATCCTTCACACGGCTCTACTACTTCTAGCTCGAACGGACCCAATTCTCACAACACGAACACATCTACATGGGGTTCTGTTCCAACTCAACAATCTGATCCGCAAAAATTGGACTCAACAACTTTTCAAAACATTCCTTTTCCAAACCGGTTGAGATCCAATAAACCAACTCCACAAATGGAGAAGATTGTCGAGTTGTTCAAACAGGTTAGCAAAAATATCCCTCTTTTGGATGCAATCTAACAAGTTCCTTCATATGCAAAAATCTTAAAGGACTTATGCACCAAAAAAAGGAAGTCACAAATACCCAAGAAAGTGCTAGTGGCTAGTGCAGTGAGCAATGCTATTAACCAACCCCAACCCTTACCCCAAAAACGAAAGGACCCCGGTTGTCCTACGATTTCAATAACAATTGGGGATAAGAAAATTAATCGAGCACTTTTAGATCTTGGGTCTAGTGTTAACCTTCTTCCCTACTCCGTGTACGAACAATTAAGGGTTGGAGAGTTGAAACTCACTCGTTGTACTCTCCAAATGGCTGATCGATCAATCACCCATCCTAGGGGTGAGCTAGAGGATGTGTCGATCAAAGTTGGGGACTTCATATTCCCCGTTGATTTTATTATTATGGACACACAACCTGTTGCTAACCCATAGAACCAAATTCCGGTGATCCTTGGTCGACCATTTTTGGCCACTTCCAATGCCGTAATAAATTGTCGCAATAGCTCCATGATTCTATCCTTCGGGAAGACGTCTAGTGAGTTCAATATTTACAAGTTAGGAAGTCTGCCCCCCGTGCCTAAAACTAGTACACGAGAAGTTTGCTTTATTCACGAAATCACGCAGGAGGACTGCGAGCTTAAAAGATTTTTGTTTGATGAAAACAGTTTTGACGCCACTAGTGCGTCCCTCCTTGAGCCTACCACCGTTGACACAACCGATATTGATTATGAATGCTTCACTTTTTCGGATGATGACGACTCACAACCCGAATATGAGTCTTTTGAATTTTTTGATGAACCATCCGAATCGGTTGTTTGCAGTGATTTCGAACCTGTGTTGGAGTCCTTTGAGTTCGAGGTAGATTCCTCAATTTTACCTATGATTCTTTTGCCTCCGAAACTCGAACTCACGCCCTTGCCGTCTCACCTTAAACATGCTTACATAAGTGAGAATGAGACCTTTCCCATTATCATATCGGCCTCTCTAGCCTTCGAGCAAGAGAACGCGCTTTTAATAGTCTTACAAGATAGGCGGCAAGTTTTCGGCTGGAATATGGCGGACATCGAGGAGATTAGTTCCCACATAATTAAATATCATATGCATATGATGGATGATGCCAAGTCGATAAGGGATCCACAGAAATATCTTGGGGATAGTGTGGTTAGTCAACCTCCTCCTTTAGAAGTTGAACCACCCCCATTTCTTTTAATAAGCTACGAGAATGCCAACATTCCACTGATTGTTGATCATCCCCATTCTTGTCTTGATTCATCACCACCTCCTATCTATTCACTTCCACACTTTCCATACCACCACTTCTATCTTCCCTAATTCTTTTTAGATCGGTACAACATCTTCTTCCACCAACCGATACTCTTTACAGATAAATTTTTCGACTGGTTGGTGTTGACGTTTAGTCTATGCAAAGTTTGGCAGTAATGTTTAACTTTGTTTAAATGAAGTTTGGGGGGGCTTTCTGTATATATTTTTGTTTTTCTTTTAACAATAAGATAAAAAAAATCATAAATAAATAAACAGGGAAGTGCCGGCATTTTAACCTTCATGGTATAGCATGACAGTGAGGACACTGTCAAGTTTAAGTTTGGGGGTATGCTCGGTACGTCCTCTTCCTTCGCATTCATATGTATATTTTTGCATTTGCATATTTATTTGAAAACTCATAAAAACTGAAAAATTTCAAAAATTATAAAAATTAATTTATTCAATTTTGGCCATATTTTACTTAAGTTTAACAAGTAGGTTAACTGGCTACGAACAACTAGATCTTAGACTTAGTAAATTAAAAACCCTAAAAATAACCTTCCTTAAAGTTTATTGGTAGAAAGTATATGTCTTTGTAGTTTATTTAGAAATAAGCAAATTTTTGGTTCACTTCTTGGGCTAAGTTGAAATAAAGGAAAAAGTATTGATTATTATTAGAGTATAAGTTTGAAAAATAATTCCTGGCTTAAGTATAGATTCTGAAAATGTATACCCTACAAAATTGCACAATCACTCACCTTGAAGCTTGGAATAGTAGAGGAGATCTTGAAATGCTCTTGTCTAAAAGTCCTTAGTACGAAGAAAATGAAAAATACAAAAGTGAATAAAGAAAAAATGAATACTGGTTTTGTGATTACTTAAGGCTAAAAATAGAAAAATATTTAGCGAGGGTGCTTCATCACCTAGTGCCTTAGACCAACTGGTTTGGGAGTCACTGCTAAAGCCTTGGGTGTTGCAAGACTAAGACGTACGCTTTAAAGTGCAAACACATTTTGTAATCGGTCGTTGGTACCTCAAGAAGTATTAACGGTCGTATGAAGGATGTGTAAGCAAAACTCACCAATTAATAAGTGCTTTGGACAACGGACAAGGGTATGATTGCTTGATTTGAATTTCCAAGTGTAGGGGTGATTTATACATACACGTGGGGATATGTGATTAGAGTTTAGATAAGAGAAAGAAATGAAGACTAAAACTTATATCTTTAGTAAAGTTGATAAAAATTCCTAAGTGGAGATGGAACCCTAAAAGGAAAACTTAAGAAATGCCGAAAGCTGAGTGATTCTATAGAACATATAGAATCTTAAGTTAAATGATGAGGAAGTGTGAAGAATATGGATGGATCATTTACGAGTCAATGATAATAGAATTCCTTGTTAGAAAACCTAATTGGAGAATTAAAGTCAGTGGGCCTAATTGATAGGATTTTGTGGGCAATATCCGCTGAAAACCCTCAGGAAACAACACTCCTCCTACTAGGGACACCTAGAGGTTTAACGGCTTATTGCACGAGCTCAGTACAATCGCGTTTCCCTGCGAAAGTGCGGTTAGGTTTTTGTAGAGAATAAAAAATAAGTTTGCTCGAGGACGAGAAAAAGATAAGTTTGGGGGTATTTGTTCACACCATAATATTGTATTATTATATTCCCCATTCTTATTCGTTTTATAAATAAACAAGTGCTTTTGACGCATGTCTGCTACATATTACAGGTTACAGGTTCTTGGAGCAAAAAAACAGTGAAAAAGACAAAAGACGATACAAAAGAGGGACTTTTGACTAACAAATAAAAGGATCTTAGTCAAGCCTAGATGAAGAACAGTTCACAATATACAAGGCAACGCAAGGTCTAAGATGTCAAAGCGAACGGTTAAAAGACCACTATAAGTTTTCACTGAAAGATCTGGAGAAGACCAAGAATCCAAACGGAGAAAAGAACCAAAGATCAGAAAGCCCAAAAAGCCAAAAGTCAGCACAGGAAGTTTCAGGAAATGATTCCTCAAAAGGGCCGCGGAACCGCGGCCCTAGCCCTCCCCATGCCGCGGTTCCGCGGCCGTATTAAGCCCGGAGAAAAAGATTTTTTACCATAATACAGTGGCGGTGTGCGTGAGTTGACTCGGTCTTTTCTTAGGGGGTATTTTTGTAAAAGCAGACTTGTGAATCAAATGTAACCTAGGGTTTCCTATCCTCTATAAATAGGAACTCTAAAACTTTTATTAGGTTATGCCTCCCTATGCCTCTTTTTATCAATAAAATTTAGATTTCTTTTGGAGAGTATCGATGCCTCTTTTCATTTCAGAAATTCAGATATGATAAGTCTTGTGTTGATGTTTGGAGAGAGCCATCTGTAAAGTAAGTAATTAATTTCAATTCTTGCCCTAGGTAATTTTTCATTCTCTGCCCTAGTATAAATTTAATTCCTTGCCCTAGTTAGATAGTTAGATCTTTAATTCAATTGCCCTAGATTAATTTAGTTTTTAGATTTAATTAATCCATTCACACCGTTCGGAATTAACTCGTAAGAGCGACTAGGAAATTCATAACATCCCTGTGGACCGACCCGTACTCACCGGCTAGCTACCAAGCGACGCCGTTCTTGATTGCGGTTTAGAAATATTTTTGACATACAAATCAGTCACGTACAGTTTAGAGAATATTACTTTATTGATATCGTTTGCTAGCTGATAGTTCTGATATATCATTACTGTGCTAGTTTAGATATTGCATTATTTTTGTGATATTTCATGCATACTTATATATTCATTTATCATGCAATATTATACGGGCCAGTCCGGATTGCCGGAGCCCGGTATTCATTGTTATTTACTCTTGAGATTTGGATTTCGGATTTTCCATGAGATTTCTGGATTTTGAGAAACTACAAGATTTTATAAACTCATTTATCGTTTTCAAAAGATAAAAAGTGCGGTTTTCTCATGTTATGATTGAGATATGTCCACCATGAGTTTTCTCGGCTCTTGAGCGATATCATACACCCGATTCGAGGAGAAGGAGGAACTGTCTGTGGGTGCATGGTGGACCCGGTGCGGTAACCCGGGGCGAGAAGGTCGCAGATGATGGCGTTAAGCCTGAGACATGGGAGCACTACTGACCGGTGATTTTATTGTGACGCGCCGGATATCTGGAGGATACCGACGTGGTCTTGAGATTTGATGATACAGGCCAGTCTGGATAGCCGGAGCCTGAGATATCGAGATTTGATGATACAGGCCAGTCCGGATAGCCGGAGTCTGAGATATTGAGATACATATTTTGTGTCGATGCTTGACACTGATTCTCTGATGATTTCATTGATGATATGTAAAATTTTATACAGAAATCTCACTGAAATTAAGAAAACAGTTTTCTAACACATGATGCATTCTGTTTTCATTATATTGCATTCATACCTCATATTTATGATATGCTGCTACCTGAGCCACTGACACGAGCACATGGGATTACACTTATGCATAGATGTTACCCTTGCCATTATTTTATGCTTCAGGCCATATTATTATTTGAGGATATATATTACTGATCGTATGACCTAGGATTGAGTCATACATTCGAATTCTGCTCTGTGATGTTTTCTACTCACGAGTTGGCAACTCACCCCCGTTGTGCCACAGTTCTTGCAGATTTTGCCGTACAGGTTTCCTTGGCGGTTTTGCTGGCACACTGCTTCTTTTCGGGTGATTTCTTTGGTAGGTGGGTTCACTTGTATCGTGACCACCATTGTACATATATTTATATTTCAGTTGTATTTACTAAACTCCATCAACCAGACTTGTATATTTATTTCAGACTTAGAAAACCAGTTGTGTATTCTTTCGACCTTAGAGTCGCGCGTTGTATTATTATGGTTTTCTTGATGATTTTGAGTTTTCTTTTGAGTTTTGATCCTTGCCCTTGGCGTTGTATATTATATTCTTGCGTGGTTGTGACCGTTAATTGACGAAGAGCCAGCTCCCGCTTGGGGATGCCTTTATTCATATTATGCATGTTGTACCCTTTTTGGGCCAGTATTTACAAAGGAAACTCTGCCGAAATTTTCAGAAAAGACTTGAGGTTTTAAAAATGCATACTTCGGCTTATGTTGTTAAATTACTTGCTTTAAAACTAAACTTTTTCTTATTTCTTCTTTTAAATGGTTTAGATTTATGGGATTCTTTTGGCTTACTTGAATTATATGGGGTCCTATAGATTTCATATGATTCAAGTGCCAGTCACGTGCCATTTCGGGTCGTGACAAGTTCTCAGGTGACATGAGTACAGGTTAGTCTTTAGACCTGAGATCGTCATTTTTCTCGTTTGAGTTCCCACTGTACCTCGATTACTACTCTACCACGGCTCTACTGAGTCGTGCAAATAGGTTAGTTGGTACATTTCTGTGCCATATGGAGATAGCGAGCGATTGTTGGGGATTCGTCTATCTCGGTATAGGGAGTCGTTATCATGCTGTGTTCGGTTGACCAGCACCATAAGAGCTTAGCCAAAGCAGTTGAGATTTACTGATAGTTAGATCAGTTGTTTCTCGGATTGGTCCTGAGACACATCGGCACGAATTATCGGGTTATTAGGGTCAGACGTTTAACCACCCTCTAGACCCGGTATGCGATATTCTTAGATGAAGAGACCAGACTGTATGGAGATTGTCATAGATAGGCTTAGTAGGGGTTCGGATGAGTTTGCTCATTGGACTTTCTTTTCGACAGGTACCCGGGTATCCGTTACGTACAACCAGTGCTGCTGACATGCTTGTGGTTATAGATTATCAAGTAACTCACTGCCGGCTGTTAGGCGGTGTCGTACACATAACTGGGTTCGTTGTAACACCTTAGGATGTGATTAGTGGCTAATTATTCTTTAATATATGGGTTTTAATAAAAAGTTTACCAAATCGATTTTTAAATATTTTATCAAATTTAATGAATATTTTATTAGAATTTATTTAGGCTTGCACACACATGTGCATGTAAACTAGGGTTAAAATTAGGGTTAAACCATGTTTAGCAACCATGGTGGATTAACCCATTTTCCTTAAGTGTATTTGGTTTTTAATTAAGTGTGTTGCTTTTTTTTAAATGGAAAATCATTTGAATTATGGTTGACTTGGAGAGAGAGAGAGAGAGAGAGAGAGAATGGAATCATGGCTTGAACCATGCTCTCATTTAATGAAGAGAGAGAGAGGGGGGTTGACTCTTTGTGCTCTCATTTCTTTTGTTCCATACTCATTTTCTCACAACTCTCTCACTCATACACACACACACACTCACAACAATAGCAGCAACAGCAGGAGCTTTAGCAACAGCAGCAACACCAACAGCATCAGTAGCAGCAACCCAAGCAGCAGCAGCAGCAGCTTCAGGCATCAGCAGCAGCAACATGCAGCACCAGCAGTAGCAAGCAGCAGCAGCAACACAGCTCCTTCTCCTCCTCTTCTTCTCCTTCTCCTTGTACCTAGAGTCAAGTGAGGTATAAAATCTGAGCCCAACTTCCTAGCTTGCTAAACATGTGTGTTAGTTAGGTTCGATAAGTGTTAAATGTGCGTTTTAGTGCTAAAATGGTGATTAGTGTGGAATTTTGCCCAAGTGGTGATTTTGATGATTAGCCTAGCTTAAATAAGTGTTATTAGGCCCTCTAAACTGAGATTTAAACCTATATTTCACTAAAATACCATAGGGTTTCATTTAGTGCAAAACTTAACGTTTTAAAGCAAAATTTACCCTTTCTGTGATCTGTTGTTGACCCGTTTTCTTCAGAGAAAATCTGGAAAACTGGAGCATGTACACTAGACAAAGCCCACACACACAAAGCACGAACCCCTAATTCCACACCCAGGCCGCCAGTTTATTAGTTCTGGCCGCAAATTGCGGCCAGATAGGGGAATTGGGTGCTGGGGTTGCCTAGGAGAGTCTGCTGCATATTCTGGTGTTTTGGCATATGCAACTTTTAACTTTTGTGCCCGAGTCAAAATCTGGAGAGATATATCATTTTGCCTATACGTTTAGTTTGCGCGACACGTGTGATACGTGAGTGGGTTTTGTGTTCCAGCGTGTCGCGACGTGTCGGATAGTTTAAGACGCGTATTCACACTTTTCAGCGTATCGGACACACGCGCGTTTAGTTCGCGACGCGAGTTTCTCGTTTGATTTCGATATCGCGTTTTTGCAGGATTTTGCTTATATGGATTCTTTGTGTAAATTCTAGGTTCGCAGGCGGGTACGTCGGACGCCGCAAAGAAAGGGAAGAAAGTGGTCGGCTACGCTTAGCACGCGATAAGGTGAGTAGATTTAACATCTACGAGGAAATCGCCCGTATGGCGTTAAGCGTCAGGACGTGATAGGGTATTTAGTCGTAGATGTTTATATGTATTATTGTAGCGTACCTTCCTTGTTGCATATAGAAATGGTAGTTATAGAACACTGCACTGTAACTAAGGGTTCAAGCTGCATGAGCACTATTTGCATGTTACACTCACACCGTTAGTGATTGCCATGACACTCGCACTATAAGATTGCTACGAATTATATATCGTCTTGATTATCGCAGCATTGAAGATTGTCATGACCTTGTCGTATATCGGCATATATACACATATATTGATATCTCCATACTTGCGCACATGCACACTGTATATTCATACTAGTGCACACATATATTGATATCTTCATACTTACGCACATGCACACTGTTTATCCATACTAGTGCACACATATATTGATATCTCCATACTTGCGCACATGCACACTGTATATACATAGCAGTGCACATATTATTTGATATATCCATACTTACGCACATGCACACTGTATATTCATACTAGTGCACACATATTGATATCTCCATACTTGCGCACATGCACACTGTATATTCATACTAGTGCACACATATATTGATATCTTCATACTTACGCACATGCACACTGTATATTCGTACTAGTGCACAGATATATTGATATCTCCATACTTGCGCACTTGCACACTGTATATTCATAGTAGTGCACATATTATTTGATATCTCCAAACTTGCGCACATGCACACAGTATATTCATACCAGTGCACACATATATTGATATCTCCATACTTGCGCACATGCACACTGTATATTCATACTAGTGCACACATATATTGATATCTCCATACTTGCGCACATGCACACTGTATATTCATACCAGTGTATACATTTATTGATATCTCCGTGTTAGTTAAATGTATGCCCTAGAGGCCATTACTGTACATTGGATGTCTATTGTAGTGGATGCTGGAACATATATAGGTAGGACTTTCTTGCTCGACATGATAGTACGCTATCTGGTTGCTCTTTATCTTAACATGTATACTTTCTGTCTCTCTGTTACATGTTGATAAAGCCCTTAGGATGTGTACTCGACTTCTAGGACTATGATGCAGATCATACTAGTGGGGCCTGGGTAGTCCAAGAGTACATCCTTCAATGTTCCTAGTCGTGGGAATATCGAGACGGGGCATCGATATTCCAGAGTAGACTAGCGTATATCTTCTCGACCCATGTGATGGGCGATGGATGATCCCATATCCGTTGGTGTTTGACATCAGAGACGGTATGCGGGTGCTCAGTGGAGACTGGGTACACTGAATGGACTCGCCGAGAACTCCCAGATGGTATTATACCTCATGTCAGATGGCAGTTCTCTGGTGACACTGGTACAGCTTAGTCTGTTACGTTTAGCAGACCGCTTGCGGCTTGTGGGTGTTTGATATGATCATCATCTGCTGCCGGCGTATTGACGAGTCTTTAGAGTCCTACACAGAGGTTTTCTGGCTCAAGCGAAACGAAATAAAAGCGCATATGAGATATGTGCAGGACCGAGAATAATGCGTGTATGTGATACCGTTTTCCATTCTCGCGATGAATATATCGATTGGTTGTATGCGATATAACCTAGTTATCGAATCAAAGATTGATTCGATAAGCCGATACATAGGATATTAGTCGGTTATATGCGATATGACCGGATCGTTAAATCAAGTGTTGATTTAATGATTTAATGTATAATTATATATTTGATACATTACTTTACATTAACTAATATTAGTTCACTTTAAATGGATTTTCTCACTTGAAATACACAAGTTGTATATGTGATATACTTTTGTGCACTTGTTTGTATCATGTTTGATGATACATGCAAACTTGGTTAAGTGTATGATTAAACTATGGTTATGTAATGATTAGGGTTTTGATTTTATTAACTATTTATTTATTTATTATTCCTTTTTGAAAGATGAAGAGAAATGGTGGCTTTCTTTGTTTGTTATTGAAGCTTCATGAAGCTTTGACTAAGTGACCATTTTTGTCTTCATGCTTAACCCTAACCATTCAAACTAACCATAGTTCATTCTCTACACTTGACCATGGTTGATATATGATAAGTATTCATTTTTATTTTCTTTTTGAAGAACACTTATCATATTATCTTCTTCTTCTTCTTCTCCTTCTTCAACATGAAGAAAGCTTGCCTCCATCAATGGCAACTAGTGAAAAAGAGTGAGAAATCCAATTCTAAAGTGAACCCACTTCCTATTTCTTCATCCTCTACTTCTTGTCAAGTAGTATAGGGTGTTTTCTTCACAAGTTTCATGACTTGGTGAAGTGGGAGCTTGATCTTGTGATGCCTCGACGTAGATCATCTTCGGCATCGAAGTCGACGACCTAGCCCGCCCATTTCTCCGATGAAACCGATGCTAGAGTCCGGAATCCGATATGGACAGCGGTGGGACATCATCACGAAGCCTAGGAGGTGGAGGACCGTTTCTACAAAGGTTGTAGCCCCTTTCCTTTAGCGTTAAATTCGTTTACTCGCATTGCATCGCCTCATTATCTAGTTAACGATCCGTATTAGGGCTTGTAGGCACATGAAAATTTTCAATTGGGCATGTTTGATTACTTGTGAGACTTCATTAGTGTGCCTAGGAAACCTACAGTGGTATCAGAGCCTAGCTAGAGCCTTAGGCGATGCATAGACGGAGTTAGAAGTCCGATCGAACCAAAACCCTAACCCAAAAATGCTCGCTGTACATTTTTTGAATTCGGGGATTTTTGAGAATTAAAAATATGCAGAAAAATCAGAAGGAGCTTGTAAGAGTTACTGTGAAATTCGATCGCCTAATTCCATCAAACCGCCACGGTTCCGCGGCACGAGCATGGCTAGTGCGTCGGTTCCGCGGCCGTACGGTCTCCTTGTTCAATGAATTTTACACAGTAATTCCTATATTGTTGTGCTGTATTTTCTGGGAATTTTTAAATCTGACTCAAGAGTTGAGTTTTCTGGGTTGTATTGGGGACTCGGTGTTTCGATCGGATCGTCTAATTTTGTCTGTGTGCTTTTCCGGATAATTTTAGAATATGTTAAAAAGTTCGACCGGATATAAATACCCACTTTTTCCCCTGCCGGGAAATTTCCAATTGTTGGATTTTTCCGTAGTTTAATGACGTTCTAAGTAGTGCAAGTAATGCGATGGTCCCTCTAGAAGACAACAAACCTTAACTCGATTATGTGACCGTCTTGAACTGCCCTTTGAACCTTCGGGTTTGGGGCAGTACGGCGTGCCACATGTGTGGCGTTGGCTTGACCCTTCTACGGCTGGACCGTTGGTACTGAGGCATGAACTTAATGTTTTTAAACTTATTTCATGTGTTGAGCTGTATAGGGAAAACTTGGGTGTTCGATTGTTCGATCGGAAAGTTTAACATTTTCTATCTTATCCGGAATGTGATACAATAATTGGAATTCACAAGAAGTTATGAGATAACTGAATGAATGTTATAAACATAGCATTTTAGTCTCACTTGATCGGTTGCCACGGAATTTTGATGCGATCAAAAGTCCGTCGCAATCACGTAGCGTACGCGGATACTCGCCGGGTAAACTTAATAGACAACCTCACTCCATAGCCCCGACCAAGTGACTGTAGGAGAACCCCGTCGCCGAAAGCATCCGTTCGGATGCTCGCGGCAGCGGTGTTCCGCCTTAGTGCACTTCGTCGACGGCGTCGGGGGTGCGGCCGCCTACTAAAGTTTGCAACAAGCATTCGATCAGAATGTCGGGAATCCTGTTGAATTCCCCGACTTAATATTGAAAAGTGTTTTCGATTTTGAGACTAAAATGCGGGGTTTATAATTGTTAGGCATGCGATGTCTAAGTATTTCATTTGATTAGGCATGCGATGTCTAAAGAGGTTGCGGATTCCAACTGTTGTAGTTTTACACTTTCTTTTCTGTGACCGTAAGTGTAATATGTGATATCGCCGGTTTCGTTGCTATATGTCAACGACAATTGGGATGCGCATATTTACTTATGTTGATGACATGTGATGTTATGTGTTGCTGGATATGTTATATTGGATCGTCGTGTTCGAATTGCCGGGGTTTTTTTTATGTGAGATGAGTGTTTTTCATTTTCATTCATGTAAAAACTTGTATGTAATATTCTTTTATTGGGACACTTCCAGGTTGCGGATGATGTCACCATTTGTATATTATTTACTTTTCTGCACTAGGATAGACCCAAGGAGGAGGGCACAAGTAACCGGGTTCTAGGGTCTAATGGGAGACTAACTCGAGGAGTCGAGTCTGGGTCTCCTAACCCTAGAATTGGTAGGGTTGCTTGCCGCTCTCGTAGGGGTCTAGGGGTGTGGGATTGGCTATTCATCACGACCGTGGAATCCGTGTTTTATACTGGCTCGTATTGAAAACACGGACGTCCTAGTATATCCAATATTTCATATGATATTTTCTGCTCCGTTATCTGTGATGTGATCATGTGATTAGTTCAGATGGATATTATATATAGTATATATGATATATTATATAGACGTTGCTTATGTTTTATACCCGCGCTAGCCCTGCCTCGCTCTGGCGTTAGTTACCTAACCTAACGGTGCAGACGGGACATCGAGGCGAATGCGGACGGCATAAGCGTACGTTATATTTATCTGTGATGTTTAGGTGGACTTAAATGATGGGATATTCATTAATGAGATTAATGAAAGAAAATAAACCTAATTGATGTTGTGGAATCGAATTTCAAAAATAAAACAGGTAGCTACAGTTCTTGCTTTGCATCGCGGTGTTCCTTGTAGAACATCCTGCACCTTATTCGATAAGGAAAGGACCGAGATCCCTTTACCGGTAGTGACTCCTTTAGCAATAACTGGCAGATGCTACAACTCTCGGTTTGTATTTTGATTGCTTCTATAGTTTCTGCTTTGCACAGTGATATATATGATATATCCCTCACCTCATTCGACGAGGAAAGGGCCGACGATCCCTTCACCGGGAGTGACCCCTTTAGCAAAACAAGAAAAGCTTCAAAAACAATCCATTTAAAAACCATTTGATTCCGCAACGAGATCAAGTTCAAAGCGTTAAAGGTTTTCACAAAAACCACTCGCAACCCTCCGTCATTTTAGGAAGTAGAGTACTTAGTATTCGTGCTGTGTTTGTTGACCTTAGTTAAGGCACAGTGTACGGTAGCTAAGTGATGTCTTCCTACACCGCATATGATACGATTAGTTAGGACAGTCGCGTGACTTTGTTGACCTTAGTTAAGGGTTATGTGGGTGGGTCTAATTAATCACGAAATGACGGGTAGAACTTGACTAGTACTTATGATTTGTTGACCATAGTTAAGGTCATAAGTGCTAGGGGTAAAAAATCTTTATCGGGAATTTCAAGTGTTGAAATTTGCAATGAGATTGCATACCTTCTATGTGATAGTTGGATCCCGATACCCACTGCGAGTAATTGTTACTCCTGGGAGAGTTTTGCACTTTACAATTAGCCGATCAAGTAGGTGTCTAGAAAGGTGTCAACGGGGTTATGCCTTTGGGAAAACGAGGTTTACTGTAATTAGGTCCGTGCGAAAGCACGGGAAACCTCCCTCAAAGTACCGACACTGGCCTGGCTGAAACATTGGCGAACTTGTAGAGTGTAATTAATCCCGGCTAGTCTTTCCTTTTAAGGTTTGAAGGAAGATTTGATAAAAACAGTGGGAGCCATCCTGATTAGATAAAATAAATAACCAATCTAATCTTACAAGAGCGCACGCAGAGTGTTTTCTTCTCTCTCTCTCCAGGTAGCGACCATATCACGCCTTAATCAAAATAATAATACGGATTATTGACCAAACCCGCTTGTTGTACTGAGCTGTGGAACGTTGGTCCCGCTCCAACTTATAATTGTTATAAGACAGAGCAGGAAATAGGGGAATACCAGAATCCCTATGCCGCCCAAACGAAGAAAGTGCATATGATGCATCTTCTTCGGGTGTGTTTGTTACAAAGAACTGTTTCTCAGTATCCTCTGCATCCTGGGTATTTGATACCGGATCAGGATCCCAGATATGTAATCTGTTACATAGGGCTATAGAAAGGTAGAAAACTGAGAACGGGTGATAAGTTTTATGAGACAGAAAACGGGGCAAGTGTTGCAGCCAAGTCTGTTGGTCACTGTCACCCTGTATTACCAATACATTGATTCTGAACGAATGTTATTAGATACCGAACCTGATATACAAAATCATATCAGTCTCTTTATTAGTAAAGAAAGGATATAATTTTGTATTGTTGGATAATGTTTTGAACATTTCCTATATCAAAAGTTGATCGGTTCAGGCACGTTATCTAAAAGCATTGATGTTCTAAATCAAACTACAGTTCCTAGTATACAGAACACACACAAGAGGAAGAGTTCAGAAATGAACGAATCCTTCTTGAGGTATTGTAGACTAGGTCATATCAATGTGACCCGACTAACTGAAGTTACATTTAGATGCATATTTAAATCAGTTTGAATTTACATCTTGTGAAACTTACCAGTCATGTCACAAAGATAAGATGACCATAGCTCTATTTATTGGAAACAGAGAAAGAGTTAGTAAACTCTTGGGACTGATACATGATGATTTATGTAAGGTCTCCTGTCTACACATGCCAGGACCGGTTCTTTGTACTTCATTATATTCTCTGATAATCTCTCAAGATTCAGTCATATGTTCCTGTTGAAACATAAGTCCAAAGCTTTTGAGGTATTCACAGAATATAAGTTGGAAGTAGAGAACCAAAATACGGGTATAAGTATTATGTCCTATGATAAGATCAAAGGGGAGAATACTTGTGCATGGAATCCTTGGACTATTCTAAAAGAAAATGAGATTCTCTCTCAGTATTACTCCTCTGAATGCACCACAGCACAACGGTGTATCGGGGTGGAGCAATCGCACCATATTGGATATAGTGTGCTCTATGATGAGTACTACTGAGTTACCTATTTTCTTTTGGGGTTGTGCACTTGAGAAGCTGCATACCTATTGAATAGGGTTCGATTCAAATTAGTGCCTACCACTCCATATGAGATATGGTATGGGAAGAGCCCATCTCTTAAGTAAGTTAAGATTTGGGATTGTCCGGCCTATGTCAAAAGCAAAATCCGGACAAAATCGAGGCAAGGTCAGTTCTGTAGAACTGGAAAGGTTCCAGCTATACAAAACTGCAGCTGATAATTTGACAGAACCAAAGGATTCTATAGTTCCCGACGAATCTCAGCCTCTCCGCCGATCTGGTAAGGTTTCTCATCCGCTTGAGAGATACTTCGGTTTCTCGATGACAGTGGGAGCGAGGATTGCATCATGAGATGATGACCCAACTAGATTCGAGCAGGTCATCGAGAGTAGGGACTCTGTAAGAATGGCTAGATGCTTAGCGATCTGAGATGGAATCCACATACACCAACAAAGTATGGACTTTGGTTGTGATATCTGAAGGGTTAAATCCCCATCAGGAGCAAGTACATCTTGAGAAAATTACTTGGTGTAGATGGAAAAGTTGAGACTTTCAAAGCTAGACTTGTTAAAGGTTTTCGTCATCGACCAGGCCTGGATAATGATGAAACCTCTTCCAGGGACTATGCTTAAGTCCATCCAGATCCTACTTGCCGTTGCTACATACCATGACTACGATATCTGGTGGTTGGGTGTCATGACTACTTTTCTAAATACTGATTTAGAAAAGAACGTCAATAAGTACACAGCCAGAGTGTTGGAGATAGTGCCCTCAGAGTCAATTATTGGATCACAGGCACGTGATTGCAATGATTGAGGGAGGACCTATCCCGGTACGACAGTCTTACTCGAGATGATAGTATGCTATCTGTTTTACCTTTATCATCGTGTACTGCTTTAGGTGACCTGACAGGTCGCTATTACACGTTGATAGAGCCCCTAGGATTCTTTCTTGACCACCTGCAGTATGAGGGCGATCATATAAGTGGGAGCTGGGGTCTATAAGCATATCCTTAAATGGTCCCTAGTCGTGTGAGTTTCGAGACAGGGCATCGATACTCCAGAGTAGACTAGTGTATACAGTCGAGACCCCGACGAGGGGCGATGGCCGGTCTCACAAGCCACTGGTGTCAGTTGGATCACCTAAGATATATACAGGTGCACATTGGGTTATGAGTACACCGGACAGGACTCGTCGGGAACATGCTAGTTGGTCTTATACCTGACGTCAGATAGCAGTTCCCAGGTGACATGTGTACAGGTTAGTTCATCGACCTGGGGATCGTCATTTGTCTCGTGTGAGTTCCCACTGTGCTTTGATTACTACCTTACCACGGCTCAAAGGAGTCGTGCAAACAGGTTTTAGTTGGGTACAGTCCCGAGCCACATGGAGGCAGTGAGCGGATCTTCGGGGGTTTCGTCTCTCCCGGTATTGGGGGTGAGGTCGCGCTGTGTCTAGGAGAGCCATTACACGAAGTCCTTGGCCAAGGCAGGAGATTTACTGGTAGGTATTCCAGTAGTATCTCAGGGTGTTCTGGGCTACGCTCTGACACGACTTGTACCGCTTTTGGGGGTCTGACTTTTACCCACCCCCTAGGCCCGACATGCGATGCTCATAGACGAACGGACCGGACTGTACGGATATTGTCACTGACAGGCTCAGTAGGGTGTCAGGATGAGTTCGCTCATCGACGTCCCTTTTGGTCAATAGCTGGTGGCCCGTTACGTATTGGCTTATACCTCTGACGTGCTAGTAGTTAAATCCACAGCCATAGTATTGACGAGTCTTTAGAGTCCACCACACATTCTGTTACTCAGCTTTCGGGCGAAACGCTGTAGAGGCCGTATGGAGATATGGCAGGGTCCGATCAGATACGTGCGGTATTGCACGGATCAGGGTCGGACGGTTTGTACTAGAGGCCGTATAGATATATGGCACGGTTCGATCAGATACGTGCGGTATTGCACGGATCAGGATCGAACGGATTTTACTAGCCGGCTTTGGTTTAAGCCGGATCCTAGTTTAGTACAGTGTAGATTTTATCTCATTGCATTTGTATCCGGTCGGAATACAGATGCGGGTGTGTATGCACAGTATCGGGGTTTTCCTGTAATTTATTACTGGACCAGTTTTCTGGAGTTGCCAGTTTGCATTCCGTTCCGGCCGGTTTTCCTTTGTTCTTTCCCGGCCGGACTTTTCCGATGGAGGGGGTTATTTGCAAATTTGCAAATAACACTTTGTGGAGGGTTTTATTGCAAAAGTATTGATTATGATATCTTTCATCTATGATGCATTTATTGTGAAGAGAAAGGATTTGATTTGGATGTGAGTTTTGTGATCATTATGTTTGTTTGTGGTCACCCTTGCTTTTCTCCTACAATCACCTCCCTTCATGCTTGATTAATCCCTCCACCATTCTCATATCATCAAGGGCCGGCCACAAATTTGAGAGAGGAGAGAAAATGAGAGGTTTCATTTTTGGTGAAAGAAATTAATCATCCATCTCATTTTCATTGCTACAAAAATCCCCAAGTTCATATCTTGTTGATTCCTCCATCAAGGCAACATAACCCCAAAGAGACAAGCATCATCTACACTACATTCTACATCACATCTTGGGCATGTCGACTTGCCAGCTTCATGCCCGAGTTGCCTCGGTATTGAGGTGGGAGCCCGTAAAAGAAACAGGCGATGTGGTGCCCTTCCGGCGAGGAGGCGACGACCGGAGTTTCCGCGAGGAGATCGGACTGGAGATGAAGACCGGAGGGCTCGGATCAGTCGGTATATCTCTTCCCTATCTTGTTTTTGCTAGATCTAGTTTAATGGCCCGATCCGGGGTTTAGCGCGCGGTGGTGCCGGTTTGCAAAGTTCGCAAAATTAAAGTTTATCACCGTTTCCGCATTTGGCCGTCGGATTGACGGCCGAGGCGCCGCCGTGCACTTATAGTGGTATCAGAGCCTCGCCATTAACTTCGTCTAGCTTCGTTTGATGTGTTTTGCATTTCCGATCGATCAAATGTTCCAAAACTCGTATTTTGTTAACATCAGTTTTCTGTTGAAAATTTTTTAAGCCCAAAAATTTTTCAGGTTGCAAAAATGTGATGTACTTGAAAACCTAAGACTACTGCAGAAATCCGAGTCATTGATCTTTCATCGAGAGCGCGGAACCGCGGCCATTACCCACATTGGGCCGCGGTTCCGCCGCAACATGAAAGGATCAATGGGCCAGGTTTTTCCAGTGGGATTCTGGGTTAATTTTAGGGGTTTTGGAATATTAAAATTGGGCCCAGATTTTCTGTGAGTGCTACAGTATTGCTTGGGGGCCCACTTGTTAATTTTTGATCGATCGGATATTTTAAACACATTTTTTCACAGTATTTACATTATATCTGCGACCGTGAATGTCACTTGATCGGTAAATCCAGTCTAACTGCTATAGCCCGGTTAGACGGATTTGCGAACGTGACTTTCACGTTGATGTTCTGTGTTTTGCTGTGATGTTGCGGATCGGTCGTGGGGGATAGCCTGGATGCAATGCTAGTACAGTTTTGTTGTATTATGTACATTTGATATTGCGGGGCGAGCGTCCGACATGTGGACTGCCGTCACTGCCTGTTTGTATTATTATTTTGGGGCACGACCTGGTTGCGGTCGATGTACCCGTTGTATGTATATTTTACTTTCTGTACTAGGGTTACCCCGCGGAGGGGTGCATGGATAGCCGGGTTCTAGAAGGCAACAAGCCCGCATCTCATGGCATTGGGACGGAGGGGGCTTCACTCCAGGATTGGCGGGCTATTCGACGCACTCGTAGGGGGTACAGTTTGACCCAGGAGGGGTGCCCAAGTTACCGGATTCCGTGAAGTGCTGGGTGGTCCATTCACGGCGCTGAAGGGGGCTGCCTCGCTTCAGGTTTTGGCGGGTAACTTGCCGCGCCCGTAGGGGTCTAGGATTTCATTGCACAGGCTATCCACACGACCAGGGGAACGTCGGGTTTCAGTAGTGGCTCTGTGAAACCCGGGGATCCCAGATATCTGTATTGTTCTGTGATGCTGTACATTTCTGTGATGTTGCATTTTATTCACGCCTTGAGCGAAATACTATATATTGGTATATATATTAGTAGATGTTGTATATGTTTTTCATCCGCGCTAGTCCAGTCCCCGCTCTGCCGTTAGTCAGCTAACCTAACGGGTGATGACGGGACCCAGTGGCGAATGCGGATGGCATATGCGTACGTCAGTATATTTTCGTTCTTTGTGGTGTGATTAATTGATGGGACTGCATTGATTCGGATCAATGCAAGATAAACAAACCTATTCTGATGTTGTTGGAACACTTTTCAAAAAGCTGTTATTGCAAGGACGTTCACTTTTGTTTTGCATCGTGGTATTCATTTGGAATATCCTGCTCCTCAGTCGACGAGGCAAGGGCCGAGATCCCTTCACCGGGAGTGACCCCTTGGACAGAAGTTTGCGTCAGGGCATTGACTTCACTATAGCCGATTACTTTTGCTTTGCACCGTGGTATTCATTTGAAATATCCTGCACCTCATTCTACGGGGAAAGAGCCGAGATCCCTTCACCGGGAGTGACCTCTTTTGTAAAGGTTTTCGTCACTATATTTTCTAAAAAGCTATCCGTTCCTTCAACGATATCAAGTTCATTACGTTAAAGGTTTTCGCCAGAAACCATTCGTAGCCCTCCGTCGTTTCAGACGGGTAGCACGTAGTATTCATGCTATGTTTGTTGACCTTCGTCAATGCATAGTGTATGGTAGTTGCTTGTTGCCTTTCTGCTGCATAGATAGATGTGTTGGTTTGGGACAGTCGTATAGCCTTGTTGACCTTCGTCAAGGGCTTGTACGGGTGGGTTCAAATTAACCTGGACAATGACGGGTGGAACTTGACATGTGACTTATGATTTGTTGACCTTCGTCAAGCTCATAAGAGCATGGGGCAGAAATCACATCGGGAGTTTCAAAAGAACTGAAACTTGCCAGATATGCGCATACCTTCTGGAGTGTGATAACGTGAGTGGATTCCGTCATTTTATCATGCGATGAGAGTTGGATCCTGATTCCCACTGATGAGTTAGTTTACTCCTCGGGTATCCCCGATTAATTCTTCTTTTAGGTTTGGAGGAGAATTTGAGGTACAGTGGGAGGTTTCCAGATTAGATAAATTGGTAACCATTCTGATCTAGGTTAGAGTGCACGCTGAGTGTTTCTTTTCTCTCTCTCTTTGGCAGCGACCATTGACCCGACCCTAAGACTATGACTCAGAGACCAAGTTTACCGAACCTTCTTAACACTGGCTTTTGGATTGTCAGAGTTGCAGACCTCTTTGCCACTCCTACTTTTACCCTTTTCTCCAGGACACCCCGTATTACTGCGAACGTCCACTTCCATTGGACAAAGCCATCGTATGGTTAGATACGAACTCGAAGGAATTCGAGGATGGTTTCCGGTTCTGGAGAAAACGAATAGGATTATTCAGTTGTCTTTTCCTTTTTCCTTCTCTCAGGTTGAGAGTACTCCTTGGTTTAGGAGTAGTACACCTATTACGCAAATTGGATAGTCTTCCTCCAAACCATAGGCAGGTGCCGACTGGTAGGGAATGAAGAAAGCCAATTAGCCTAAACGGTGTACAGAAGGTATTAAGTTTAGACAAAGCAAGGGATTAGAAGAAGGGCAAAGTAAATTGCGACTGATATTCACGACCAAATCAAGTATTTCATTACCACTCCCACATCACCTTTGTATTTCTCCAGGACACTCCGTATCACTACGAAGATCCACAGTTATTTGGATATTCCATCGTATGGTTATATACGAACTCGAAAGGAACTTGTTCCAGTTCAGGGATGGATTCTGGTCCAGGAGAAATAGGAATAAGGTTTATTCGGTTGTCTTTTATCTTCACCTTCTCTCGCATTGCGAGTGCTCCTAGGATTAGGACAGTACACCCATTATGCTTACTGGATAGTCTTCTTCCAAACCATAGGCTGGTGCCGAACGGTAGGGAAGGAAGAAAACCATTTGGCCTAAGGGGTGTACAGAAGGTAATGACTAAAGACATATAAAGGGATTTGGAGAGGTGGCAAAGAATTATACGGTTATAGTTGTGAATCTGGATAATGGTGGAGGCATTACTAGGAATACCAGGATACCCCATCGAAACATTTCAATGTTTCAGTTCAACTGTGTACTGTTAAAAGAAAACTGATTTCCCGATTAGACACTTGCTCCAGGGTATATATTTACCAGGTTTGATTCTCACATCTGTATGGTTTTACAGATGATGAGTGGGAGTAAGTTATTGGGAATTGGGTGATCTTCCTCATTATATCGGGATTCGTTGTAATCGGTGATATTTGAGGAGATCACCTGGGATGTTTGCCGGTCGGCAAATATTTGGTTTTGAATATCCGCTGTTGTGCACCAATTTCAAATTGATATATCTGTACGTCTATTTTCATAGAGTGAGATATACCTTTTGATATTATGTCGATGACATTTACCTATATCAGTGGATGGTTAGGTAAGGAGCATTAAGCAGTGGTGTAATTCTTCTTAACCATAAGTACAGTTTTCAACCTACGACACACAGTGAAAGAGTTAGACTCAGCGGACTTATACAGAGTATTGTATGTTGTCCAGTGTCCATTAGGACAGAGGGGTTGGTCCTCATACTATATTCTGTTTACTTTTAACTTCTCTAGTTCTTAGACATGTGTTTCGTACAAACACAGGGTCTAAGTTTTGAGGAGTTATAGGTATTTGAATAGAGTAGAGAACCAGGTGTAGCAAGTATCGGGATTCTTCAAGGTAATCGAAGATGTAGATACTTGTGTATGGTATTCAGTTGATAGTAATGATAAAGAGAAATTGCTTCTCTTTCAGGTTACTCATAATTGGAAGCATTCCTAAGTTGAGTAACGCTGATCGGCCTCTTTCCATTTAGTTGACATGCACTGGAGACAGCTGCATGATTTGAATCTGGTTCAATTAAATCAGTGCCTCTGGTTCTATATTGGATATAGTACAGTTCATATCTTAACATTGTTAAGGTACGGGGAGTTGTCCGGCTTATGATTAAAACCAGACTCTGGATAACTCAAGGCACGTTTCTGTAATGGCTGTTTGTGGGTTGACCCATGCTATGACGAGGGTTGATTTTCTACCATCTGGCAGATCAATTGTAATATTCTTCTGGACTCGCCACAGTTTTAATAAAAATGGATTTTTTCAAAAGCAGTAGTGGGAGTATGGTAGAACTGGAAGTGATTCCAGAACCGCAAACGATTACTGAAGATTTGATAAGGAACCTAAAGATTCAATCTGGTTAGATATTCCATTGGCCACTCCGCAGATACGGTGGGTAACTTCAGGCACCCGAGAGGTACTCCGGTAGCCTCAAGGACGGTGACAGGGAAGTTCTTGTTTACCCACACTTGCCATTGCTGTTGTTCCAGGTTGCGAGACCCGGTGGGAGGATGAGTATAGCGTCGTTCTAAACTAGCTTTAGAAGTGCACGTCTATATGACTCTGCCAGAGGGTTGTTGTAGTCAGTGGGAGCAGCGGAAGCATTGGTGGACATCAGGCTTATGTCTATTTTTAGACTAAAGCAGATATAGCGGAGATAGATCATCTATTTCTGATGTGACAGTCATAGGTTTGACTTCATCAGAATAGGGGATGGATCTGTTGAGAAGGTAGTAGGGTGTGATGTCATGGTATTTGGATGACATACACAAAGTAGGAAAGGAAACTCCTATACTACGATCGGTTATTCTTTGGTTGTCACACAATGGTTTCTCCACAAGGGACTTGGATATTATATCAGACATACTGGTTACTAGATCTATGGTTTTAGATCTAGATTTGGGTGGTTTCCCAATCAGGGTACTTCGACAACATTCTAAGAGTATTTAGAATGGACGACTCCTGGCACGGTAGTGTACCTGCAGGTGATGGAGTCACCCTCTCTAAAGGTGTCTTATAGACTAAAGTAGAGAGGGATGTGCATGATTGGCAGATCACTTGCGGAGGCAATTGAGTCAATCATGAGATATCAAGTACCACACCAGATGTTGTTCTTGCACTAGATGCAATAAGTTGACATTGATCCAATCCTGGAGAAACAATCGAAAGCAGGTTTAGAACATAAGTAAATGTTCTAAGGGATATGATAACGACAGCCTCATTAAGGAAACAGTTATCATTCCAGGCTTCCAAGGTGACATGGACGACAAGGAGGTTGTCAGAGTTATCGTTTTCCTTCTGACGAGGTGCAGTATTTTGGACAGGTGGTCCAAGGCAATACTGAGGGTGGCATGGCGCAGGATACTGATTATATTCAGTTGACGATACAGTCTAAGAAGTTTGGATTTGGAGTTCATTTATGAGCTCGGTCCCATCAGACATCCAGACACTCTAAGACAGGTATTGCTCATTTCGGGAGATGGCTTTCTCCGCGAACTTGAGATATAGAGAGACATAGAAAGAAACTTCAAGGCGGATCCACTCACTGAGGCTATTCCTCGAACGCAATAGTTTCGCAAATAGGCTTTGTGCGACTAACTAGTAGAGGAGTTGGGTGTTCGGTATCACACGGGCTGTGAGCATGCGACATCGCAATAATTAGCCTTGAGTGCAAGTGGGAGATTGTTGGAGATAGCGCCCTCGGAGTCAATTATTGGATCATAGGCACGTGATTGCAATGATTGAGGGAGGACCTATCCCGGTACGACAGTCTTACTCGAGATGATAGTATGCTATCTGGTTTACCTTTATCATCGTGTACTGCTTTAGGTGACCTGACAGGTCGCTATTACACGTTGATAGAGCCCCTAGGATTCTTGCTTGACCACCTGCAGTATGAGGGCGATCATATAAGTGGGAGCTGGGGTCTATAAGCATATCCTTAAATGGTCCCTAGTCGTGTGAGTTTCGAGACAGGGCATCGATACTCCAGAGTAGACTAGTGTATACAGTCGAGACCCCGACGAGGGGTGATGGCCGGTCTCACAAGCCACTGGTGTCAGTTGGATCACCTAAGATGTATACAGGTGCTCATTGGGTTATGAGTACACCGGACAGGACTCGCCGGGAACATGCTAGTTGGTCTTATACCTGACGTCAGATAGCAGTTCCCAGGTGACATGTGTACAGGTTAGTTCATCGACCTGGGGATCGTCATTTGTCTCGTGTGAGTTCCCACTGTGCTTTGATTACTACCCTACCACGGCTCAAAGGAGTCGTGCAAACAGGTTTTAGTTGGGTACAGTCCCGAGCCACATGGAGGCAGTGAGCGGATCTTCGGGGGTTTCGTCTCTCCCGGTATTGGGGGTGAGGTCGCGCTGTGTCTAGGAGAGCCATTACACGAAGTCCTTGGCCAAGGCAGGAGATTTACTGGTAGGTATTCCAGTAGTATCTCAGGGTGTTCTGGGCTACGCTCCGACACGACTTGTACCGCTTTTGGGGGTCTGACTTTTACCCACCCCCTAGGCCCGACATGCGATGCTCATAGACGAACGGACCGGACTGTACGGATATTGTCACTGACAGGCTCAGTAGGGTGTCAGGATGAGTTCGCTCATCGACGTCCCTTTTGGTCAATAGCTGGTGGCCCGTTACGTATTGGCTTATACCTCTGACGTGCTAGTGGTTAAATCCACAGCCATAGTATTGACGAGTCTTTAGAGTCCACCACACATTCTGTTACTCAGCTTTCGGGCGAAACGCTGTAGAGGCCGTATGGAGATATGGCAGGGTCCGATCAGATACGTGCGGTATTGCACGGATCAGGGTCGGACGGTTTGTACTAGAGGCCGTATAGATATATGGCACGGTTCGATCAGATACGTGCGGTATTGCACGGATCAGGATCGAACGGATTTTACTAGTCGGCTTTGGTTTAAGCCGGATCCTAGTTTAGTACAGTGTAGATTTTATCTCATTGCATTTGTATCCGGTCGGAATACAGATGCGGGTGTGTATGCACAGTATCGGGGTTTTCCTGTAATTTATTACGGGACTAGTTTTCTGGAGTTGCCAGTTTGCATTCCGTTCCGGCCGATTTTCCTTTGTTCTTTCCCGGCCGGACTTTTCCGATGGAGGGGATTATTTGCAAATTTGCAAATAACACTTTGTGGAGGGTTTTATTGCAAAAGTATTGATTATGATATCTTTCATCTATGATGCATTTATTGTGAAGAGAAAGGATTTGATTTGGATGTGAGTTTTGTGATCATTATGTTTGTTTGTGGTCACCCTTGCTTTTCTCCTACAATCACCTCCCTTCATGCTTGATTAGTCCCTCCACCATTCTCATATCATCAAGGGCCGGCCACAAATTTGAGAGAGGAGAGAAAATGAGAGGTTTCATTTTTGGTGAAAGAAATTAATCATCCATCTCATTTTCATTGCTACAAAAATCCCCAAGTTCATATCTTGTTGATTCCTCCATCAAGGCAACATAACCCCAAAGAGACAAGCATCATCTACACTACATTCTACAGCACATCTTGGGCATGTCGACTTGCCAGCTTCATGCCCGAGTTGCCTCGGTATTGAGGTGGGAGCCCGTAAAAGAAACAGGCGATGTGGTGCCCTTCCGGCGAGGAGGCGACGACCGGAGTTTCCGCGAGGAGATCGGAGTGGAGATGAAGACCGGAGGGCTCGGATCAGTCGGTATATCTCTTCCCTATCTTGTTTTTGCTAGATCTAGTTTAATGGCTCGATCCAGGGTTTAGTGCGCGGTGGTGCCGGTTTGCAAAGTTCGCAAAATTAAAGTTTATCACCGTTTCCGCATTTGGCCGTCGGATTGACGGCCGAGGCGCCGCCGTGCACTTACACAGAGGGCTTCGTAAATAGTGGGAGCAGCGGAAACATGTGCAAGTTGCTTTACATAATAAAGCAGGCATCGCGGATTTGGAACGTCTGTTTTGATGTGATAGTCAAAGTGTTTGACTTCATCAAAATGGTAGATTAACCTTGTATATACAAAACGGTAGTAGAGAGTAAGGTCGTTATCCTCGTATTGTACGTGGACAACATACTCTTGATAGGAAAAGTGTTTCCTATACTACGCTCGGTCAATCTCCGCTTGTCACAAGGATTCTCCAATAGGATCAAAGTGATACCTCCTAAATCCTGAGTTTTCATCTATGAGATAGATGTAATTGGATGCTAGGATTCTCACTAGATGTAGTGAAATGGTATCAATCGATCCTGGGGAGAATCACTGGAAACGTTCCAGGGTGGTAAAGACGACTAAATGTCAGTCGCAGGCATTGTCTTTACCCTCAGTAAAGGGACGGTATGTTGGAAGAGTTCTAAGTTAGATACCGTGGCAGACTAGACGATAAAGGCTGGTAACATTGTTATTAAAAGATACTACCAAAAAGGCAGTTTGGGTGTATATTGGTTCATAAGATTAACTAGGTTCCTGCCATTGTATGACAATGGAAGTGTGGCTTTGGCCAAGGAACCATGTTCCATCAATGACCCAGACATATTCTGAGGCAGCATCACCTGATCATGGAGATAGTTGATCTCCAAGATGATCGAGGTTAGGAGAGTAGATTCAGAGGATAACACGGCGGATCCACTCACAAAGGCTTTTTCCCCGAGAGAGACTTATATGGGATGGTTGAGTATGTGATGCTGCAACCACTGCTACAGATGGCCCTAGTGCAAGTGGGAGATTGTTAGTTATATGTATGCCCTAGAGGCCATTACTGTACATTGGATGTATATTGTAGTGGATGCTGGGACATATATAGGTAGGACTTTCTTGCTCGACATGATAGTACGCTATCTGGTTGCTCTTTATCTTAACATGTATACTTTCTGTCTCTCTGTTACATGTTGATAAAGCCCTTAGGATGTGTACTCGACTTCCAGGACTATGATGCAGATCATACTAGTGGGGCCTGGGTAGTCCAAGAGTACATCCTTCAATGTTCCTAGTCATGGGAATATCGAGACGGGGCATCGATATTCCAGAGTAGACTAGCGTATATCTTCTCGACCCATGTGATGGGCGATGGATGATCCCATATCCGTTGGTGTTTGACATCAGAGATGGTATGCGGGTGCTCAGTGGAGACTGGGTACACTGAACGGACCCACCGAGAACTCCCAGATGGTATTATACCTCACGTCAGATGGCAGTTCTCTGGTGACACTGGTACAGCTTAGTCTGTTGACCCGAGATCGTCATAGAGTCTTGTGTGTCTCCCACTGTGCTTTGATTTCCATCCTACCACGGCTCTACTGAGTCGTGCAAACAGGTGGTTTTTGGGTACAGTCCCGGTTCACATGGAGGCAATGAGCGATAGGAGGGGATTCGTCTCTCCCGGTATTGGAGGTTGATGTTGCGCTATGCACGACTGGCCATAACAGGAAATCCCTGGCCAGGGTTGCAGTGATATACTGGTAAGAGTTATCAGTAGTTTCACGAATGTTATGGACCTTACATCGGCATGACTTATCAAGCTACTGGGGTCTGACAATTACCACCCCTAGGCGAGATATGCGACATATCAGACGAACAGGACCGGACTGTACGGTAAGTGTTACTGGTTGGATTCACAGGAGTGTGAGCGGGCTTGCTCGTCGATCTTCTGATCGCTCAATACCTAGGTGGCCGTTATGTTTAGCAGACCGCTTGCGGCTTGTGGGTGTTTGATATGATCATCATCTGCTGCCGGCGTATTGACGAGTCTTTAGAGTCCTACACAGAGGTTTCCTGGCTCAAGCGAAACGAAATAGGAGCGCATATGAGATATGTGCATGACCGAGAATAATTCCTGTATGTGATACCGTATTCCATTCTCGCGATGAATGTATCGATTGGTTGTATGCGATATAACCTAGTTATCGAATCAAAGATTGATTCGATAAGCCGATACATAGGATATTAGTCGGTTATATGCGATATGACCGGATCGTTAAATCAAGTGTTGATTTAATGATTTAATGTATAATTATATATTTGATATATTACTTTACATTAACTAATATTAGTTCACTTTAAATGGATTTTCTCACTTGAAATACACAAGTTGTATATGTGATATACTTTTGTGCACTTGTTTGTATCATGTTTGATGATACATGCAAACTTGGTTAAGTGTATGATTAAACCATGGTTATGTAATGTTTAGGGTTTTGATTTTATTAACTATTTATTTATTTATTATTCCTTTTTGAAAGATGAAGAGGAATGGTGGCTTTCTTTGTTTGTTATTGAAGCTTCATGAAGCTTTGACTAAGTGACCATTTTTGTCTTCATGCTTAACCCTAACCATTCAAACTAACCATAGTTCATTCTATACACTTGACCATGGTTGATATATGATAAGTATTCATTTTTATTTTCTTTTTGAAGAACACTTATCATATTATCTTCTTCTTCTTCTCCTTCTTCAACATGAAGAAAGCTTGCCTCCATCAATGGCAACTAGTGAAAAAGAGTGAGAAATCCAATTCTAAAGTGAACCCACTTCCTATTTCTTCATCCTCTACCTCTTGCCAAGTAGTATAGGGTGTTTTCTTCACAAGTTTCATGACTTGGTGAAGTGGGAGCTTGATCTTGTGATGCCTCGACGTAGATCATCTTCGGCATCGAAGTCGACGACCTAGCCCGCCCATTTCTCCGATGAAACCGATGCTAGAGTCCGGAATCTGATATGGACAGCAGAGGGACATCATCACGAAGCCTAGGAGGTGGAGGACCGGATCTACAAAGGTTGTAGCCCCTTTCCTTTAGTGTTAAATTCGTTTACTCGCATTGCATCGCCTCATTATCTAGTTAACGATCCGTATTAGGGTTTGTAGGCACATGAAAATTTTCAATTGGGCGTGTTTGATCACTTGTGAGACCTTATTAGTGTGCCTAGGAAACCTACACTCCATACTTGCGCACATGCACACTGTATATTCATAGTAGTGCACATATTATTTGATATATCCATACTTGCGCACACGCACACTGTATATTCATATTAGTGCATACATCTTTGATATATCCATACTTGCGCACATGCACACTGCATATTCATATTAGTGCATACATTCATTAATATATCTCTACTTGCACACATGCACACTGTATATTCATAGTAGTGCTACACTCATATTCGCGTATATATCCATTTGCACATCCATACCTATATACATGCATATGTTACATACATGGATGATATTGACTTGATTCAAAAAATATAGGGACGCACGAGATATTTTCAAAACTGGATCCTTTTTAAAAGTGCGGTTTTTCCCTTTTTACTCTTAGTGTCATATGACACATTGCATGGATTTACGCATTGAGTTTGGATTTATGGGATTTCTGGATTTGAGAACCGTGGAATTATTTTAAGAATATACACACTGTTTTAAAAACCCGGTTTCACTTGATATGATATTTCAGTGCGTTCACCATGAGTTTTCTCGGTTCCTGAAAGCTTATGTGAGTATACCCGATTCGAGAAGTGGTAGGCACCGATTGCGGGTAAATGGTGGACCCGGTATGGTACCCCGGGGCAAGAAAACTCGTATTATTAGACGGTGAGCCCGGTGGAGGGACTACTACCTACCGGTGATTGGTTGGACCTGGCGGTCATCCGGAGGATACTGACCAGAGCTGAGAGATGGATATGGGCCGACTCGTACTGCCGGGGCCGAGGGCCGATTCTGCAGACGGAGCCCGTGGGCCGATCCGGACTGACGGAGCCCGATACATGAGGATTTGCGTATCGATGCTGGGCACGATTATTTTTATGATATTTTCGAGTGCCGATGTTGGACATTCACGATTCCATGAACTGTATAGGATTTGAGGGCCGATTAGAGTGACGGCGCCTGAGTTTTACGGGGATTTGGGTGTATTGATGGACACCGGTTATTTTCCACGTTGACATTCCGTGTAGATGTTATTTATTCCCATGCTCAGCATTCAGTGTTATACATCTCATCCTGTATCTGTAGTACCTGTTAGAGTACTCTTGCTATGCGTGATTATTGCATACCCTGCTCATCCTATATAGATGTTATTAGAGTACACTTGCTATGCACGATTATTGCATACCCTGATCATCCTATATAGATGTTATTAGATTGCACATGCTATGCACGATTATTGCATACCCTGCTCATTCTATATAGATGTTATTAGATCGCACTTGTTGCATGATTATTGCGCATCCAGCTCATCATATAGATGTTATCTGTTGGCTTAGGTTAGAGTATCGCAGTACGTGCATACTCGCGATTACTGATTGTTAGAGATTCTGCGTGTTCAAGTTTAGTTAAATACCGCAATCAAGACGGTTTCGCTCGTAGCTAGCCGGTTGAGTACGGGTCGTCCGCAGGGAGATGAGAATCTTTTTCTATGTGCTTTAACGAGTTAAGTCCGAAGGTCCAGATTTTGTTTGTGATTATCAAAGTAGTAAAATGATATGTAGAGAGAGCTTGTTAGGGTTAGGATTAGGTTAGTTTGAGTTAGGAGTCTCCCACATCTTTCGTTGCCCCTCTTAAAATCGGTGTTACGGTAATCGGCAACAACGGGGATTAGTACGACTAGGAAGGAACTTGCGAGTATAAGCTAGGCTTTCCAACGCATAAGTTCTTCCTTTTGGTGCTTGTCCGTCCGTTCTTGGCTCTTAGCCATAACCTCCGGTTAATTCAACCACAACCGGTCTCACTACGGAATCACCGCTATCATGTAGGATAGGGTGCCGTAAGGAGCGGATTGTGGTTCAATTAACGGGAGTCGAATTAAGCTGTTGGGCAAAGAAAGAGTGAAAGAGATTTCCTTCTCTCAAACTTCCTTTATCCTACCCTAACAAGTATGAAACTACTCACACATCATGATACAGAAAAATAAAACAAAACAAAAGAGGAAGATAGAAAGAAAGAGATTAGAAGATAACAACTAGCTATTTGCGACCTCACCTTGGCGAGGATCAAGCGTAAGCATCATGGTTGTGTTAAGGATAAAGAAAAAGAGAGAAGAAAGAAACAACAAGAAATAACAACAACTAGTTAACAAATGAAAATTACAACAATTAACAAGAGAACAATACAAGCATAATAATAAAAGAATCTTCTTTATTCATCATTCTTCACTCACAAAGCTCACTACAAGTTTTAATGGAGAAGAGATGAGAAGAGGAAGAAGAAACAAAACTAAACCTAGAAAATAAAATACAAGATTATGGACCCTTTCCTTCACAAAGTTCTGGGCTATTTATAGGCTGAAAAATGAAAACCTAGGGCAACCACCAGACTACAAATGAAAAGACCAAATTACCCTAAAAAATTGGTCAACTGCCGCCACTATACGGCCGTGGATCCGCGGCCTAAGCCAGCTTATGCCGCGGATCCGCGGCCCTTTAGTGGAGTTAGGTGGCCAATTTTTGTAGGGTTTCCTGGTTTGCTGTGCCCATTATTCTAGTACATGATTTTTCTCAGAATTGCTTCACGATTTTTCCAGAATTTCTGTTGAGGGAAAGGTGATTTGATGTGGACTTTTTGTCATGATTTCCTCGAGCTCCGCGTAGATTTCTTGGATCTTGTGCTGCCATTGAGCCTTGTGCATGAAAACGACATTGATTTGACATTTTGTCTCTTAAACTGGTATCTGGCAACATACGGATGAAGAGCGGAGACCGTGTTTTCTCAGTGGTTGGCAGGAACCCGGATTTTGTCGTGTTTTCCATGAATTTCACCGTTTTAGAACCGAGAACCTATATCCTGCAATTGACTAGCAAACACGGCTCAAGAGTATCTACCGATAAGCAATGTGATAAAAATTGGGCGGTATAAAAATGCAAAAATCTGATATGAACAATTACCTTTATATGTTATCTACTATTCACGAGTTGGCAACTCACCCCCGTTGTGCCATAGTGTTTGCAGGTTTCCCCTCAAAGTAGTCGAGGCATGCTACTTTCTTGCATGTTTTGATACAGATACCACTGCAGTTGGCGCGTGAGCCCTTTTGCTGATAGGTGGGTTTTTGCGGTATCTGTTTATTTTCCCAGTTGTATACACTGTTGTATCTAGTACTCTCCATCTACTATTCATGTATTGACTTAGAGACCAGTTGTGAGGACGATGTATATTATTTGTACTCTGGTGTCGAGCTCATTGTGAGCCGACTTTATTTATGCAGTTTTATATTTCATGTTGTCTTCACTTATTTTTGCTCATTCTTCGCTACGACGTCGTATATTATTATCGTGGTGATTGTTTCCGCCGTTGGGTGTGATTGCTCCCGTTTGGGATGTTTTATTCTTATTGTATATCATTTTACTCATATATTGTCTTGTACCCGATTTCGGGGCTAGTTTTTACAAAGGAAATGCTGCCAAAATTTTTAAAGATAATAACTTAAATTTTAAAGAATTTTACTAATTTACCAAGGTTTTCTAAATGTTTTAACAAATGTTTCTATTAAATGTTTTAACACTCATTACTTTTAATGGTTTGATTTCTGGGTTTCGGCTTACTTAGTCGCGTTACGCCTGTAGACGTTACGTTGTTAAGTGCCGGTCACGGGCCGAACTTTGGGTCGTGACAAACTTGGTATCAGAGCGTAGGTTTTACCTTCGGAGTGTAGGATAACCCTGGTATGATGGAGTAGGTAGCTGAAGCAGAGTGGTGTAGCGTGTGTATGTTCTGCGGCATACTCACGACACGGTACTCCGCCTAAGCGACCTTAGGACTTATTGATTGAAATTCCTTCATGATTATCTACATTCTTGTGATTCGATTTCCATATCCTTATCGAATCCTACTTTCTTTTCAGCCACTATGCCGCCAAAGACTACGAGGGCGCAGAGAGCGGCCGCGAGAGCCGAGATTTGAGTTGACTCGTCTGAGACGACGACTGACCTGGGCAGTACAGCCGTTGTACCAGAACAGACTGTTCCTCTTACGACAGATCAGATCGCCATGCTAGGGGCCGGTATGCAGGAGATGCGCCAGATGATTGGGTCGCTAGTCGAGACACTTCGAGCACAACGACCAGAAGTAGTTCCACCCGTCACGGGGACCGTGATGGTACCTACAGTACAAGCAGTTGCCCCTACAGCCACGGAGGTTATTACAGTATCGCTATCAGAGTTTATGAGGCTAAAGCCTCCGGTCTTCTCAGGCACCGATGCAGCCGAGGACCTACAGTCTTTTATTGATAGGATGGCCCGGATATGTCGTTCACTCAGATGCTCAGATGCGAGATGGGTAGAGTTCGCGAGCTTTCGCCTGGAAGGTCTTGCGCAGAAATGGTGTGAGTCGATCGAGAAGGGCAGAGCAGCAGGTCTTTCTTCTATGACCTGGATCGAGTTTGTGACGGTGTTTCTAGCCCGTTTCCTTCCCCAGAGTGTCAGGGATGCCCGAGCGCGCAGGTTTAAGTCCTTACGCCAGACGCCAGAGATGACAGTAGCAGAGTACGATGTACTATTAACCGAGCTATCTGTTTATACCCCATACCTAGTGGCTACTGAGGAGATGCGAGTTAAGAGATTTGTTCGAGGCTTACATACCCCACTGTTCCTTGCGATCAGCGCATAGCATTGCGAGACTTATGCAGCAGCTGTAGACGCAGCCCTATTAGTCAAGGAGCGCCTTGCAGAGACTTCGGTAGTTCCAGGGCCGAAGAGGGTTCGTACTGATACAGCAGCACGTAGACTTCCATTCGGACACCGTGATAGACGTCGTACAGGTGGCAGAGACTCAGGGCGAGGTCAGATGTTTAGCTCTTATCCCTCGGAGGGTCAGCAGTCGTCACGTGGATGCTTTGGGTGTGGTAGTCCCCGTCATCGCATTAGAGATTGTACCGAGATACACCGAGGGAGCCAGCAGTACCACATGTCACACTTCCACCTTCCCCACCCCAGAGGGCATTGCCTATTGTACCTACTGTTGCTCTGCGCCAGACTCATGCACTGAGAGGCCGTGGTCGCGGAGGGTTTACTCATAAAGGATGAGGTGGCCGAGGCAGAGGACAGCTAGCTGCCAGTAGAATAGAGCCAGTTGCTAGCAGGGGACCGCTAGTTGCAGGTGGAGGACAGGCACGGGTTTTCGCATTGACGCATTAGGACGCACAGGCCTCCAATGCGGTGGTCTCAGGTACCCTATAAGTATGTTCTGTTGACGCACACGTGTTGTTTGATCCCGGATCCACGCACTCGTACGTTTCCACACACTTCGTGCCGAGTTTGGGTAGAGAGTCCGGTTTGCATGATCAGCCGCTTGTTGTGACCACTCCTGTAGGCGAGTTGTTTGTTGCTAGGCATGCATTTCGATCCTGTGTTGTCCGTATTGGCGAGAGAGAGTTTCCTGTCGATTTGATCCTTCTTGAGATGTTGATCTTCGACATTCTTTTGGGCATGGATTGGTTAGCCACGTGTTATACGTCTGTGGACTGCCGCGAGAAAATGGTTAGATTTTTTTTCCCCGCGAGTCGGCTTTTGTTGTGCAGGGGGACTGTTGTGCCGCCCCTCACGGTTTGATTTCTTCTCTTCACGCTGGACAACTGTTGAGGAAGGGATGTCAGGGATTTCTAGCCTATGTTTGCGATACTAGAGCTACAGATGTTCCGTTGGATCAGGTTCCGATTGTTCGTGAGTTCCCTGATGTTTTCCCTGACGAGCTTCCTGGGCTACCGCCTGAGCGCGATATTGCTTTCTGTATTGATTTGATTCCCGGAACGGGGCCTATTTCTATACCGCCTTATCAGATGGCCCCGGCGGAGCTTAGTGAGTTGAAAGGTCAGTTGCAAGATTTGTTGGATAAGGGACTTATTCGACCCAGTGTGTCTCCTTGGGGTGCTCCGGTCCTGTTTGTCAAGAAGAAGGACGACAGTTTGCGTTTGTGTATCGACTACCGCCAGCTGAACAGGGTTACCGTGCGGAACAGATATCCTTTGCCACGCATCGACGACTTGTTCGACCAGCTTCAGGGCGCAGGGTATTTTTCGAGGATCGACTTGCGATCAGGATACCATCAGTTGCGGGTTCGACAGGAGGATATTCTGAGGACAGCTTTCCACAAGCGTTACGGCCATTATGAGTTTTTGATGATGTCGTTCGGACTCACCAATGCCCCAACAGCATTTATGGACTTGATGAACCGTATTTTCAGGCCGTATCTTAATTTGTTCATCATCGTATTCATCGACGATATTTGGTGTATTCTCAGAGCCGAGAGGAGCACGAGCAGCACCTGCGGATCACACTGCAGACTTTGAGGGAGCACCAGCTATTCGCAAAATTCTCCAAGTGCGCATTCTGGCTTGACAGCGTAGACTTCTTGGGTCACATGATTACACGAGATGGTATATGTGTGGACCCGAAGAAGATCGAGGCCGTTCAGCGTTGGCCCATACCCACATCGGTTACTGAGATCCGCAGCTTTCTAGGACTGGCCGGCTACTACAGGCGATTTGTACAGGATTTCTCCCGTATTGCTGCACCTTTGACCGGGTTGACCCGGAAGGGAGTTCTTTTCAATTGGACGGAGGAGTGCGAGCATAGCTTTCAGCAGCTACGGACTCGATTGACTACAGCGCCGGTGTTATCATTGCTTTCAGGATCGGGCGGATTTGTGGTCTATTGTGACGCTTCTTGAGTGGGGCTAGGGTGCGTATTGATGCAGCACGACAGGATGATCGCATATGCTTCACGACAGTTGAAGAAACATGAACAGAACTACCCCACTCACGATTTGGAGATGGCTGCAGTGGTATTTGCACTCAAGATCTGGCGACATTACCTAAACGGCGAGTCGTGCCAGATATTCACTGATCACAAGAGCTTAAAGTATATATTTCAGCAGCGAGACCTGAATCTTAGACAGCGCCATTGGATGGAACTAGTAAAGGACTACGATTGCGAGATCTTGTATCACCCGGGCAAGGCTAATGTAGTAGTGGATGCTTTGAGTAGGAGGCCCGGGGGTAGTCTATCTTGTTTGAGCGTAGTGCAGAGGCAGTCATCAGCAGATTGGCAGATTTTATGCGACAGCCGAGTGCAGTTCGAGTTCACGCCAATCGGGGGACAGCTTACGCATGTTTGTGCACGCCCACAGTTGCTTGACCGTATACATGAGGCACAGTACAGTGATGACCGTTGTTCAGAGATCATGGCACAGATTGGACAGGGTAGATCATCCGAGTTCGTGATTGATGATCAGGGGATACTGCGATTTGGGACTAGACTGTGCGTACCAGATGCTGAGGGACTGCGGCGTGAGATTCTTGAGGAGGCACATCGATCGGTGTATAGTGTTCATTCCTGGTTCCACCAAGATATACCATGATATGAGAGATGTTTACTGGTGGGATGGAATGAAGAGGTACGTCACAGACTTCGTGTCAAGATGCCTGACTTGTCAGCAAGTCAAGGCCAAGCACTAGAGGCCAGCAGGAGAGCTACAGCCGTTACCCATTCCGGTGTGGAAATGGGAACAGATTTCTATGGACTTCATTGTGGGTCTACCCAGGACTAGGAGAGGGTATGACTCCATTTGGGTGATCGTGGATCGTTTGATGAAAGCGGCTCACTTCCTGCCGGTGAAGACGACTTTCGGATTTTCTCAGTATGCCCAAATATACATCGACGAGATTGTACGACTGCATGGAGTCCCGACGTGTATCGTGTCCGACTGAGGCACCCAGTTTACCGTCCGACTATGGTAGAGGCTTCAGGAGGCTTTGGGCACCCGCTTGAGTTTCAGCACAGCATTTCATCCGAAGACCGACGGCCAGTCAGAGCGGACTATTCAGACTCTCGAGGACATGCTCCGAGCATGCGTTTTAGACTTTGGTGGTAGCTGGGATCATCATTTACCCTTGGTGGAGTTCTCCTACAATAATAGTTTCCAGGATACTATTCAGATGGCACCTTTCGAGGCCTTGTATGGGAGGAGATGTAGATCGCCCGTCTGTTGGACGGAGCTCAGTGAGAGCAGTATCTTGGGGCCGCAGATCGTACAGGAGACGACCGAGAAGATACAACTGATTCGAGATAGGATGAAGAGAGCTCAGAGCAGGCAGAAATCGTATGCTGACAGATGCCGCTGCAGATTAGAGTTCACAGTTGGAGATCACGTTTTTCTGAGGGTCTCTCTGATGAAGGGAGTGATGAGGTTTGGACGGAAGCGGAAGCTTAGCCCTAGATTCATAGGTCCCTTCGAGATCCTCGAGCGTGTGGGCGCAGTAGCATATCGTTTGGCTCTTCCACCCGACTTCTCAGATGTTCACCTCGTATTCCATGTGTCGATGCTTCACAGATACCTACATGACCCTTCGCACATGATTCAGCATCAGACCGTTCAGCTCGAGCGCGATCTTTCGTTCACCTTGCAGCCAGTCGTGATATTGGACCGGCAGGTGCAGAAACTTCGATCGAAGGTCTTGCCATCTGTGAGGGTGCTTTGGCACAGTCCAAATGGTGAAGAGATCACTTGGGAGGCCGAGGGCGAGATGCGGAAGAAGTTTCCTCATCTCTTCGAAGGTATGCATAGCCTTATATTTTTAAACTTGGGGACGAATTTCTTTAAGGGTGGAAGATTGTAACAACTCAGGATGTGATTAGTGGCTAATTATACTTTAATATATGGGTTTTAATAAAAAGTTTACCAAATCGATTTTTAAATATTTTATCAAATTTAATGAATATTTTATTAGAATTTATTTAGTCTTGCACACACATGTGCATGTAAACTAGGGTTAAAATTAGGGTTAAATCATGTTTAGCAACTATGGTGGATTAACCCATTTTTCTTAAGTATATTTGGTTTTTAATTAAGTGTGTTGTTTTTTTTTTAAATGGAAAATCATTTGAATTATGGTTGACTTGAAGAGAGAGAGAGAGAGAGAGAGAGAGAGAGAGAGAATGGCATCATGGCTTGAGCCATGCTCTCATTTAATGAAGAGAGAGAGAGGGGTTGACTCTTTGTGCTCTCATTTCTTTTGTTCCACACTCATTTTCTCACAACTCTCTCACTCATACACACACACACACTCACAACAATAGCAGCAACAGCAGGGGCTTCAGCAACAGCAGGAGCTGCAGCAACACCAACAGCATCAGCAGCAGCAGCCCAAGCAGCAGCAGCTTCAGGCATCAGCAGCAGCAGCAACATGCAGCACCAGCAGTAGCAAGCAGCAGCAGCAACACAGCTCCTTCTCCTCCTCTTCTTCTCCTTGTACCTAGGGTCAAGTGAGGTATAAAATCTGAGCCCAACTTCCTAGCTTGCTAAACTTGTGTGTTAATTAGCTTCGATTAGTGTTAAATGCGCGTTTTAGTGCTAAAATGGTGATTAGTGTGGATTTTTGCCCAAGTGGTGATTTTGATGATTAGCCTAGCTTAAATAAGTGTTATTAGGCCCTTTAAACTAAGATTTAAACCCAGATTTCACTAAAATATCATAGGGTTTCATTTAGTGCAAAACTTAACATTTTAAAGCAAAATTTACCCTTTCTGTGATCTGTTGTTGACCCGTTTTCTTCAGAGAAAATCTCGAAAAACTGGAGCATGTACACTAGACCTAGACCACACACACAAAGCACGAACCCCTAATTCCACACCTAGGCCGCCAGTTTATTCGTTCTGGCCGTAAATTGCGGCCAGATAGGGGAATTGGGTGCTGGGGTTTTGCCTAGGAGAGTGTGCTGCATATTCTAGTGTTTTGGCATATGCAACTTTTAACTTTTGTGCTCGAATCAAAATCTAGAGCGATATATCGTTTTTCCTATACGTTTAGTTTGCGCGACACGTGTGATACGTTAGTGGGTTCTGTGTTCCAGCGTGTTGCGACGTGTCGGGGTAGTTTAAGACGCATATTCACATGTTTCAGCGTATCGGACACACGCGCGTTTAGTTCGCGACGCGAGTTTCTCGTTTGATTTCGATATCGCGTTTTTGCAGGATTTTGCTTATATGGATTCTTTGTGTAAATTCAAGGTTTGCAGGTGTCACGACCCGAAAGTACGGAACATGACCGGCACTTAGACTACGAACGTATCAAGGCGTACGTAATCGAAGTAAGCCGCAACCCAGTAATCTAAACCAAGAAAAGTAGTAGAGTGCAGGAAGAACCATATCAAATCAACCTGTATGCAACATAATACACAACGCCTAAAGGCGAGGATCACAATAGAAATGAAACTCAATCAGCAAGAAACCCATAGAAATATAACACGCGACTCTAAGGTCGAAAGAATAAACATCACTGGTCTCTATCTCAAATAAATACAAGTTTGGTTGATGGAAATTCTAGATACAACTGAAATATAGTATACAATGTGTAATGATGGGTGCGATACAATAAACCCACCTACTAACAAGTCACCTGAAAGGAACAGTGCCCGCAAAGCCGTAAAGAATCCTGTACGGCAAACCTGCAAGAAACTGGGGCACAACGGGGGTGAGTTGCCAACTCATGAGTAGAAAAAGATCTACGAACAGAAAATCGCATGTATGACGCAAACCTAGGTCATACGATCAATATAAATAAACCTCAAATGAATAAGTCTGAAGCATGCAAAGGTGGCAATGTAACATCTATACATATATGTAGTGTCAAGTGCTCGTGCCAGTGCCTCAGGTAATAACATGTCATAAATAAGAGGTATGTCTGCATGAAGTAATATGATGAAGTATCAATGGATATCAATACACATATATTAGCGTCCCATTCCACTAATATTGGTGTAAAGGTATATATAACAGCATCCTCACACCCTGTTATATATACAAATAAAGTATGATCCATGTAATCAAGGTCTGTATGTAATCAAAGTTTGTATAAACGTGGATCCCTTCCACCCGTCACTCAATGACAATAAGCATCATGCACGTAAATATCATAAGCATATGCATGGAAGTACGAGGATATAATCAAAATCATGGAACCGGAGTGCCCAGCATCGACACTCGAAAACATCATGGAAACTGTGCCCAGCATCGGCACGCAAATCCTCGTATATCGGGCACCTGTCAGTCCGGGTCAGCCCACGGGCTCCGTCTGCGGTATCGGCCCTCGGCCCCGGCAGTACGAGTCGTCCCGTATCTATCTCTCGACTCTGGTCAGTATCCTCCGGATAATCGCCAGGTCCAACCAATCACCGGTAGGTAGTAGTCCCTTTTCCAGGCTCACCGTCTACTGCACAGCGATCCGTTCTCGCCCCGGGGTACCGTACCGGGTCCACCATGTACCCGTATTCGGCCTCATCCACCTCCTCGAATCGGGTTCCACATGTCACTCTAGCACCGAGAAAACGCATGGTGGACGCACTGAAATATCATATCAAGGGTAACCGGGTTTTTAAAACAATTACATATTTTCTTTTGAAATATCCACGGTTCCCAAATCCAGAGATATCATGGAAACAATATATCTCAATGCGAATAATCGAATGCATGATATAGGCGATACGTAAAAGAAATGCAAGCACATCTGTCTATCATGCAACCTGGAATGGTAATATGCACATTTTGAGGGAATCCGCTCTTTTAAAATGAATCAGTTTTGAAGAGTATCTTGCGGTTCCCAAAAATTATAAATATCATCTATGTATGAGCAGACATGTATGTGTACAAGTATGAGTATGTGCACAAATATAAGTGTACAATGAGTATGCCATGCATGGATCGTATCCTGAATGCAACAGTACTACAGTGTAGTGACATGGCAATTATCGATGATGAAGTGTGTGAGCCGGCAAGAAAGTGTACGTGGAACATACGCATCATCGATAATGGTGCTGGTGTCCTAACAGCATGATGGTAATATAGCAATAGCACATGAAATGAAATGTGAATAGCAATGAACATGCGGAATCGAATAAACTAACGCAACTGTGAAAAGTCTACATTAATATGTATATGTCATGAAATCGTGCCATTTGAAATAAGACAGATCGGGGTTTTTAGTAAAATAAGGGTTACGGAGTTTTTAAGAAAGATGCGTCCTTTGAAAATATCCGTAGAATCCTTTTACTTGCTTTTAAGATATTCCCGATTCGTAAGTTTTTGAAATAGGTATGACTCGGGTCTAGTCTAACATCTACTAAACTAACTACTGATCTAACTATCAAGTCAATCGGGAGGGGTATGGAAACCACCTAAATCTGAGTCGATATGTATACATAAATATAAATATAATAGTCGGTGATTCCGCCTCAATAGTATCGCGTACGATACCGTATATCATCTGACATCCTCGAGTCATGAGTACGGATCAATCATCAAAATATAGCTCGTACGATAAGTCGTCGTACGGCATCCCAATAGCCGGGTACGGGTCAATATCACGTTCATCACCCTATTTATCTGATATCCTCTTTTATCAAGATCATCATCCATGGTACTGACCTACGTCTAGTACAACACAAATGTCATCAATCCAATCATGATCTGGCTGCTGACCTACAGCCTCAAACAACTGATATCAACATCATATATCGTCAAAGAGAAGGGTACATCACTCAATGCGACCCACTATAAATATCTAACCTGACATATCTCATATCACAACCACATGAGAATTATTCAGAGTATATCACTCTGATATGTATCGTCGTCTAAAGACCCGCTATATTCTTAGGGCGTATCTCCAATATGAGTCCTGCCATATCACCGATATCATAAGCTCAGAACATATCTCATCGATTCATCTCCACTGTCCTCCAATATCCTCATTGTCACCGTATAACCCTAGCAAATTCGCACGTGTGTGCGTGTGGGTGTAAACCTATTCTAGGTTCGCGACTAGAACTACACTAGCTACTTCTAACCCTATCCTATGCATATTCCACCTAACACATCCTAAACAACTAGGTCACACATAAGCTAGCATATATCTGTATATATAATCTATATGGTATATTAGACATCGGACTGCGGGGGTGCTATACGCCATCCACCCGACTTCTCCCCGTAGATATAAATCTACTCATCTTGTTTTATGCGTGCCGGTGCCGATGTCGCCATTTGCATCTCCAACGCCTCGACGCCACGGGGGGTACCTACAAGGATATCACATGCTAAAACACATGAAAATCACATCGGAAACCAAAATGGTGCACGCTACGCCTATAGGTAAAAACCTGTGACCTGGCGTGCAAACACAGCCAATAACCACTATCGTTGACGTCCAAACGCCACCCGACAGATACGAATCATCGAATACCAAAATCCATACGAAAACAAGTCGTAAATCATACGCCAACTCATGAAAAACAACTCAGATTTTACCCTAACTGGAAACAGTCAAAACTAGATATACAGGAGGTCAAGTTTACATGAAATGGGGCTGTGCACGCAAAACGAGGCGATTTCACCCTGGTCTGGCCGCAAATTGCGGCCAGGGGGAATAAAACTGCGGCCGGGGTTTTGAGATGAGGGCTAGGGCTTTGGGTAGTGGTTCCAGGGTGCCTGCACAGCTTACTGCCAAATCAATTTTATTTTAGGAGGTCCCGGGTTGTAGCAGATTCCAGAGAGATTGCAAAATCGACAAAAATGCTAATTTACACCGATTCTAAACTTTCAGGTGTGACACTGGAATCTGGGGTAAACTTGGTTACAATGGTCTCAAATACACCTAATAAGGTTACCCTAGCAATCAAAACCATCACTTGGCCACTTCTCACTCAAAATCACCAAACTAGCACTAGATTACAAATCTAACAGTAACTTTCAGCTATAAAACTAGAATTGGGCAAAATAGGAGTTGGATTGCAAGATTATACCTCCAGATGGTCCTAGGATGAAGAAGAAGGGAAGGAGGAAGGGTTGCTGTTGTTGTGGAGCTGCCCTTGTGCTCCAGATGATGCTGCAGTTGCTGTTCTGGGCTGAAGCTGCAATACTGCTGCTGTTGTTTTATTTATGATGTTGGTGTTGCTGTAGCAGCAGCAGTGGCTGTTGTTGTATTGTGTGGTGTTGTGGCTGATATTGTTGTGGTATATGATGGTGTGGAGGCTGTTCTTGCTGCTGTTGCAGCAGGGTTTTGGGCTGATATGGTTGCAGATGCTACTGCTGAAGCTGTTTTGAGGGGTGTTGTTGTTGCTGCTGCTGCTTGCAAACCTCTCTCTCCTTTTCTTTTCCTTCTTATTTTTCTTTTGGTTGCAGGAGCAGCTGCAGCTGAAGCAGGGGGTGTTGTTGTATAAGTTGATGTTGTGGGGTGAAGTGTGAGTGAGTGAGAGGGAGAGATGTGAGAGGTAAAAGTTTAGAAGTGAAGGGTGATTGTGACACTACCTAGGAGTCACCTCCCCTCCTCTCTTAAAAAGAACAACCATCATGGCCCTCTCTCTCTCTCTACACAAGGTCAACCCCACCCTAATCACCTTTAAAATTAAACCCCTTACTTAACCCACTTAACTTAACCAAATGGTTCAACCCACCATGGTCCTCTATACATGGTTCAACCCTAGGCCACCATAAGTCTAAAACATGAAACAAGTGTAGAAAAATGTTATGTGCACATTTTTGCACAAAAAGCCAAAAATACAAATTAGCGATTTTTAATCGCGGTTAATACCAAAATAGCATTTTACGTAACTATAAAAGCTTAAAATGACATATTTCCACAAAATAAGCTATTTTAGAATTTCCCTAAGTTTTCCCCAAATTTTCCCTATTTATCGGTATTTAATTATACCGACTATTAAAATATTCATTAAAAATTAATATTAAATTATGCAAATTCCCAAAAATAATTTTTTTATTTTTTTTGAAATGTTACAGCAGGCGGGTACGTCGGACGCCGTAAAGAAAGGGAAGAAAGTGGTCGGCTACGCTTAGCACGCGATCAGGTGAGTAGATTTAACATCTACGGGGAAATCGCCCTGTATGGCGTTAAGCGTCTGGGCGTGATAGGGTATTTAGTCGTAGATGTTTATATGTACTATTGTAGCATACCTTCATTGTTGCATATAGAAATGGTAGTTATAGAACACTGCACTGTCACTAACGGTTCAAGCTGCACGAGCAATATTTGCATGTTACACTCACACCGTTAGTGATTGCCATGACACTCGCACTATAAGATTGCTACGAATTATATATCGTCTTGATTACCGCAGCATTGATGATTGTCATGACCTTGTCGCAAATCGGCATATATACACATATATTGATATCTTCATACTTGCGCACATGCACACTGTATATTCATACTAGTGCACACATATATTGATATCTTCATACTTGCGCATATGCACACTGTATATTCATACTATTGCACACATATATTGATATCTCCATACTTGCGCACATGCACATTGTATATCCATAGTAGTGCACATATTATTTGATATATCCATACTTGCGCACATGCACACTGTATATTCATACTAGTGCACACATATATTGATATCTCCATACTTGCGCACATGCCCACTGTATATTCATACGAGTGCACACATATATTGATATCTCCATACTTGCGCACATGCCCACTGTATATTCATACTAGTGCATACATATATTGATATCTCCATACTTGCGCACATGCACACAGTATATTCATACTAGTGCACACATATATTGATATCTCCATACTTGCGCATATGCACACTGTATATTCATAGTAGTGCATATATTATTTGATATATCCATACTTGCACACATGCACACTGTATATTCTTACTAGTGCACACATATATTGATATCTCCATACATGCACACATGCAAACTGTATATTCATACTAGTGCACACATATATTGATATCTCCATACTTGCGCACATGCACACTGTATATTCATACTTGTGCACACATATATTGATATCTCCATAGTTGCGCACATGCACACTGTATATTCATACTAGTGCATACATATATTGATATCTTCATACTTGCGCACATGCATACTGTATATTCATACCAGTGCACACATATATTGATATCTCCATACTTGCGCACATGCACACTGTATATTCATAGTAGTGTATATATTATTTGATATATCCATACTTGCGCACATGCACACTGTATATTCATATTAGTGCATACATCTTTGATATATCCATACTTGCGCACATGCACACTGTACATTCATATTAGTGCATACATTCATTGATATATCCCTACTTGCGCACATGCACACTGTATATTCATAGTAGTGCTACACTCATATTCGCGTATATATTCATTTGCACATCCATACCTATATACATGCATATGTTACATACATGGATGATATTGACTTGATTCAAAAAATATAGGGACCGCATGAGATATTTTCAAAACTGGATCCTTTTTAAAAGAGCGGTTTTTCCCTTTTTACTCTTAGTGTCATACGGCACATTGCATGGATTTACGCATTGAGTTTGGATTTATGGGATTTCTGGATTTGAGAACTGTGGTATTATTTTAAGAAAATATGCACTGTTTTAAAAACCCGGTTTCTCTTGATATGATATTTCAGTGCGTCCACCATGAGTTTTCTCGGTTCCTGAGAGCTTGTGTGAGTATACCAGATTCGAGGAGTGGTAGGCACCGATTGCGGGTACATGGTGGACCCGGTATGGTACCCCGGAGCATGAAGACTCGTATTGTTAGACGGTGAGCCCGGCGGAGGGACTACTACCTACCGGTGATTGGTTGGACCTACCGGTCATCCGGAGGATACTGACCAGAGCTGAGAGATGGATACGGGCCGACCCGTATTGCCGGGGCCGAGGGTCGATTCCGCAGACGGAGCCCGTGGGCGGATCCGGACTGACGGAGCCCGATACATGAAGATTTGTGTATCGATGCTGGGCACGATTATTTTTATGATATTTTCGAGTGCCGATATTCGGCACTCACGATTCCATGAGCTGTACAGGATTTGAGGGCCGATTAAAGTGACGGCGCCTAATTTTTACGGGGATTTGGGTGTATGGATGGACACCGGTTATTTTCCACGTTGACATTCCGTGTAGATGTTATTTATTCCCATGCTCAGCATTCAGTGTTATATATCTCATCCTGTATCTGTAGTACCTGATAGGGTACACTTGCTATGCACGATTATTGCATACCCTGCTCATCCTATATAGATGTTATTAGAGTACACTTGCTATGCACGATTATTGCATACCCTGCTCATCCTATATAGATGTTATTAGATTGCACATGCTATGCACGATTATTGCATACCCTACTCATCCTATATAGATGCTATTAGATCGCACTTGTTGTATGATTATTGCGCATCCAGCTCATCATATAGATGTTATCTGTTGGCTTAGGTTAGAGTATCGCAGTTTGTGCATACTCGCGATTACCTTTATATGTTATCTACTATTCACGAGTTGGAAACTCACCCCCGTTGTGCCACAGTGTTTGCAGGTTGCCCCTCAGAGTAGTCGCGGCAGGCTGCTTTCTTGCATCTTTTGATACAGATACCACTGCAGTTGGCGCGTGAGCCCTTTTGCTGATAGGTGGGTTTTTGCGGCATCTGTTTATTTTCCCAGTTGTATACACTGTTGTATCTAGTACTCTCCATCTACTATTCATGTATTGACTTAGAGACCAGTTGTAAGGACGATGTATATTATTTGTATTCTGGTGTCGAGCTCGTTGTGAGCCAACTTTATTTATGCAGTTTTATATTTCATGTTGTCTTCACTTATTTTTGCTCATTCTTCGCTACGGCATTGTATATTATTATCGTGCTGATTGTTTCCGCCGTTGGGCATGGTTGCTCCCGTTTAGGATGCTTTATGCTTATTGTATATCATTTTACTCATATATTATCTTGTACCCGATTTCGGGGCTAGTTTTTACAAAGTAAATGCTGCCAAAAGTTTTAAAGATAATAACTTAAATTTTAAAGAATTTTACTAATTTACCATGGTTTTCTAAATTTTTTAACAAATGTTTCTATTTAATGTTTTAACACTCATTACTTTTAATGGTTTGATTTCTGGGTTTCGGCTTACTTAGTCGCGTTACGCCTGCAGACGTTACGTGGTTAAGTGCCGGTCACAGGCCGAACTTTGGGTCATGACATTCAAAAAATAATTTTTAAGACGGCAACACCGACTAATCCCAAGATCTACCGTAAGCCCCAGATAAGAAAATTTGCAAAGGTACTAATTTACTGTGAAAGTGATTATACCTATATGAACCAAGTCTTTCGGATCTTCTTTTCCTCTTCTTGAGCTCCTTGTCCGTCGGAATCGAGCTTGGTCATCGGCCTCCTCGCGTCGAAGATGATCAGCCCAAGAATTTATAGTTCAAGCTCCAACCTTAAACTTGAGGTAACTAAAGTACCTATTTTGCTAATCTAGATAGCTCCGAAGATGTAGAGTGTTAATTAGATTGGATTATCCCATAAACCCTAGGATTCTCAACTCATGAGAGGGTTAGGGTTTGAGGAAGAAGAAGAGAGCAAAGGAGGAAAGAGTAAGCTAAGTGTAGAATGAAAAATCAAGTGAAGAATGGCTTATGTCTTTCAAAATATCAAGCATACATTATTTCCAAAAGAAATAATGCGACCACGCTTGAATAGTTAGAATAAATGAATAAATAAAATCAAGTAGCCATGCTTCAACCATACTTTAATACACCTTATCCCTCCACCTCATTATTTAATTAAATAAATAGATTTAAAACAAAATGAGGTGTCTTCTTCTAGAAACATTATAGTGAAATTACTAGAATACCCCCACCGTATATACATACCCGTATTCATACCACAAAAAATACGAATACCAAGAGATAAAATAATCCGATAGTATAATACTAGAACGCGGCTTAATCCTAAGCCCGCTAGTATTATCCGTCCGAACAAAATCCGTGTAGCCAGTATACATATATGATCGAAACCCTGCACGTAAAACCATACGGTGTCTACATCGTTTTGTCAGGGAAACCCTCTGTGTGGGACTCTAAAGAATCGACAGTACGCTGGCAGTGGGTTTAACCACAAGCACTTCAGCGGCATTAGCTGTACGTAACGGCTACCCAGGTATCTGTAGAAAAGAAGGCCGATGAGGAAACTCATCCGAACTCCTACTGAGTCTATTCGTGACAATCTCCGTACAGTCCAATCTGTTCGTCTGAGAATATCGCATGTCGGGTCTACGGGGTGGAAAACGTTAGACCCTTGATAACCTAACAAGTCGTGCCGATGTGGTTCAAGGCCATCCGATAATTTACTGATCTACCTATCAATAATTCTCAATTTGCCTAGGTCAGGGACTTATGGTGTTGGCCAACCGAATACAGCGTGACATCGACTCCCAATACCGGGAGAGACGAATCCCCAACAATCGCTCACTGTCTCCATGTGGTTCGGGACTGTACCCAACTAAAATCTGTTTGCATGACTCAGTAGAGCCATGGTAGGGTAGTAATCAAAGCACAGTAGGAACTCACACGAGAAAAATGACGACTTCAGGTCGACAGACTATCTGCACTCATGTCACCAGAGAACTGCTATCTGATGATTTTTATAATACCATCTAGCCAGTTCTCGGTGAGTCCATCCAGTGTACTCACCCTTAGTGAGAAATTGTATATGATCTTAGGTGCCAAAGACCAATGGCTGTGGCACTAACCATCTCCCCTCGTTGGGGTCTCGAAACGTATATACTAGTCTACTCCGGAGTATCGATGGCTTATCTCGATACTTCCATGACTAGGGACATTTAAGGATGTGTTTATCAGTTACCCAGCTTCCACAAGTATGATTGCCATCATTGAAAGTGTTTGTTAGCACTACCACTGGGTTTTACTAGTATCAAGCATGCCAATTAAAAAAATTTGGTGTGCTAATTAACACTAAACAAGAATCGAAACTAGATGATTAGGGTTTAACTATGATACAACAAAAACTTTAGACTAAAGGAAAGACGCTACAATCTTTATAGACCGTGTCCTTCTCTTCAAAAGCTCCGGGTTGTAGTTCCTACGACTCCACTGTTAGTTGTATGTATGCCCTAGAGGCCATTATTGTACATGAGATGTATATTATAGTGGATGCTGGGACATATACAGGGAGGACTTTCTTGCTCGACATGATAGTATGCTATCTGGTTTCCCTTTATCTTAACATGTATACTTACTGTCTCTCTGTTACATGTTGATAAAGCCCTTAGGATGTGTACTTGACTTCCAGGATTATGATGCAGATCATACTAGTGGGGCTTGGGTAGTCCATGAGTTCATTCTTCAATGTTCCTAGTCGTGGGAATATCGAAACGGGGTATCGATATTCCAGAGTAGACTAGCGTATATCTTCTCGACCCATGTGATGGGCGATGGATGATCCCATATCCATTGGTGTTTGACATCAGAGATGGTATACGGGTGCTCAGTAGAGACTGGGTACACTGAACGAACTCGCCGAGAACCCCTAGATGGTATTATACCTCACGTCAGATAGCAGTTCTCTGGTGATACTGGTGTAGGTTAGTCTGTCGACCCGAGATTGTCATAGAGTCTTATGTGTCTCCCACTGTGCTTTGATTTCCACCCTACCACGGCTCTACTGAGTCATGCAAACAGGTGGTTTTTGGGTACAGTCCCGAGTCACATGGAGGCAATGAGCGATAGGAGGGGATTTGTTTCTCCCGGTATTGGGGGTTGATGTTGCGCTATGCTCGATTGTCCATAACTGAAATCCCTGGACAGGGTAGATGAGATTTACTGGTATGTGTTACCAGTAGTTTCTCACATGTTATGGACCTTACATCGGCATGACTTATCAAGTTACTGGGTTCAGACGTTTATCACCCCTAGACTAGATATGCGACATATCAGACAAACAGACCGGACTGTACGGTAAGTGTTACTGATTGGATTCGCAGGAGTATGAGCAGGCTTGCTTGTTGATCTTCTGATTGCTCAATACCCGGATGGCCGTTACGTTAAGCAGACCCCTTGCGGCTTGTGGGTGTTTGATATGATCATCACCCACTGCCGGCGTATTGACGAGTCTTTAGAGTCCTACACAGAGGTTTCCTGGCTCAGGCGAAACTGTAACATTTCAGAAAATGTAAATTATTATTTTCGGAATTTAATATTAAAATAATATATTTCCCGAAAACTACCTGATTTGCGAAATTGGGGTTTTCGAAAAAAGGGTATAAATATATACCAATAATTGCGAAATAAATGAAAATTAAAATGATTTATTCATTTAATAATATATTTAACGGATTTGGCAATTTTAAAATTCATTATATGCAATTTTGATAAAAACCCGATTAGTGCACTGCTAATCGCGATTAAGCCAAATCCGCATTTCTACAGCTTTTCATGGTTAGTGCACCATGACATGTTTCATTTGGTTACATGTTATTTCATTTATGGTTTTATCTGGGTGTTTGTGTTCATTTTGGTGAGAAAAAGAGATGAGAAAAAGGAAAAGTCAAAGGGAGACATAATGATTAGATTAGGTGGGCTTTGAAAAGAGAGAGAGAGTGTGTGATTGTGAGAGGGGGGAGGGGGCTGCTGCTTCCATAACCCTTGGCCATCATTTTCTCCTCCTTCTTCTTCATCTCCTCAACCCCACAACCCTCCACAAAGAACCCTAGATCTACCTCCAAACACCCCCCAAAACCCTACACTCCTTTCACAAAACTTAGTCCCCATCTCTTCCTCTACGCGATGGACCGAGAAAAATGTTATTTTGACGACTTTGGGAAGTTAGTGCTGCCTAGAGTGGAGTAGATGAGGTATAATTTCTTCCCTTTAGATTAGTTTTGCGAGATATCGTGTTTTTGATGTCGTTTTGTGATGTCGCTGACCTGCTGTGACCCCGAGACCTTTTAGTGAAAACAAACAGTGTGTTAGTGTTATTCTCAAGACCTGGAGTGTTCACCTGAAACCCTATCCCGTACCCACCGTTTTTGGCCGGCGACCATAGGGGAAATTCCGGCGACCCCGGGTGAGTAGGAGAGTTAGGGTTTGGACTTTGTAGGGTAGTTACCTGAAGGTGTTTAGGGGTATTTGGTCCTACTGGATTTTTCTGTAATGACTGTAGGTGGAATCTGGGAACATTGGTGAGTGTTTACATGACCTTGGTAACATGATCCCTGACCTGAACCATAGAAGTGAACCCGATGCTCAAACTTTAGAATTGACCCATATCAGTTTTGTGACTTATAGTGTGCCTATGGGGTATCTGGAGCAACCCAGGGAATATCTGAGACCACCAAACAATACTAGGGCCCTAGACATACTACTAGGAGACCACTCTGACCTGATGAACCCAAACAGAGACCCCCTGGCCGACGAGCTCGGAATTTTAGGTATAGGGGCCGGCCACTTGGTGAGGGTAGGGGCCTAGGTTGGTTCAGTAGCTCACATATACCTTATACATCACCCTAGACTTGTTTTCTTGGATTTATTTGACCTGAGTCAAAATCTGGGAACACTTGTATGTGATTTAGGATATGTTTTCCGTATTTTGAATGATGAGTTTTGATATTTGGATTAGTTTTGGGTTGTCGCATGTTTGTACATCGACAACAAGGGTTGTTTGATTGATTTTGTACGCATATGCTATAGGTTCTAACCTACGAGCAATGCGCGTGCCGTTTTGGTTTTTCCGCCTTGATTTTAATATCGTTACGATATGTGTTGTTATTGTAGGTACCTTCGCATGGATTCCGAAGCGACGGAGCGAGGCGTCATCGACTTCGGCAAGCGAGGACTATGGTGAGTAGATCTATATCTACTGGGGAAGTCAGGTGGATGGCGTATAGCACCCCCGCAAACTTTTGATGGAAAACTGATTTATAGAATATGGTTAGGAAACCTAGATTAGAAAACTAGGGTTAGAATGAGATAGCTACGAAACCATATTAGAAACTAGAGGATAGTTAGAATGATACGTTACGACTATCATAGGATGTCGTTTAGCGATATTACCGTTTAGGGTACTGTAGGAATAGATAGTCGATGTAGATGCGTCATCCAAACCATACTTTTTTCTATACCGAAGAATTGTATATACCTTTAAGTATATACCTTGAGGGATGTTACGGATTTTCAAATGATATCTTTTTCTTAAAAACACCGTAACCCCTATTTTCAAAACTACGATTCGCTTCTTTAAAAATCCGATTGTATGGTTCAGATGTGTAAGTTAGATTAGATACTTATACTTATACTTGTAGTGTTTGAATGTTTATGCATTTCGATTTGATAGGTGATTTAAATGCGATGAAAGAATATAAGACTGATATGATGACATGATGATATGATGGTATACGGATGCGAGTCGATCGAGTTGATTTATACCCTGCCGGTCCCCTAATATGAGATTATTGCGGATGTGAACCGGGACATAGGCATATAGATATACATACATTTATAGAATGTTGTGAATCATGGATGATAGGCCGTATGTGATATTAGGCCGTACCCTCTTTTTTCGTATAGGATGATAGGATCCCTATTAGTATAATGCCGCTGCACGATGATATTCCGTGCGTGATGAGTTTGACTTGATGATTGATCCTTACCCTTGGCTAGAGGTTGCTGTATGATGGATTATACCGTACGCGATGTTACTGGGCTAGATGCCGATTGAAAGATTCACCGACTCGGACATATGATAGTTACGTATACCTTATAGCTTTTAGCTGATGATTTACCTTCTGCTGCATTCATGATATTATTATTGCATCGCATATACCTATGATAGTACACCTGTACCATTATCGATGATGCGTATGTCACACATAAACAGTTTATAGGCTCACACACTTTATCATCGATAATTGCCATGTCACTACACAGTAGGATTGCTGCATCATGATGTGACTCTTCGCATAACTTGCTTGCGCATTTACATTGATACATTCATACTTACGCACATACACATTGTATATTCATATTGTGCACATATACATTGATACATTCATACTTGCGGATATACACACTTGTATATCCATATTCGTGCACATATACATTGATACATTCATACTTGGGGATATACACATTTGTATATCCGTATTCGTGCACATATACATTGATACATTCATACTTGCGAATATACACACTTGTATATCGATATTCGTGCACATATACATTGATACATTCATACTTGCTGATATACACATTTGTATATCCATATTCATGCACATATACATTGATACATTCATACTTGCTGATATACACACTTGTACATCCATATTTGTGCACACATACATTGGTACATCTATACTTGCGCATATGCATATTGTACCTATATAGATAACTGATTTTATTGGGAGATTGGGAACCGCATGTTATATTTTAAAAACTGAAATCATTTTAAAAGAGCGGTTTTCCCTTTATATGTCATATCACTATTCCGCGTTGCATGATACAGGATATGCTTACATTTCTATTATATGTCGCACACATCATGCTCTATTATTGTACGCATTGAGATATGCTGTTTTCATGAGCTTTCTGGATTTGAGAACTGTGGACATTTTAAAAGAGATTATATGTTGTTTCGAAAACCCGGTTTCTCTTGATATGATATTTCAGTGCGTCCACCATGTGTTTTCTCGGTTCTGAGAGCGACATGTGAAACCCTATTTGTAACGTTTTAAAAAATAATTAAATAAATAATTAAATGAATAAAATTGTTTAAGTGAATTTTATGATTTTCGGTAAAGCAAAAGGTATTTTTCGTAAAATCAAACCGCAATTGTTTTTCATTATAAATTCAAAAATACCTATTTAATTATGTAATTACTAGTAAATAGTGTTTATTTAGCCACTTATAAATTTTTAGTTTAATAAAATATTTTTCCTAAATTAATTATTTTAAATATTAACATAAGCTTTATTTTTACACTAAATTAGTGTAAATTACAAATTTGAATGGTTTTAATTTGTAAAAATGAACCATGGCATATTAGAATTTAGTGTGTATCATACAAAAATTATTTGCAAATTTTTCCTATTTTCTAGAGCTTTCTTGAGTTGCTATAGTAAATAAATAAATAAATAATTAAATAAAGCATGAAAAGACTTTATGTGATGTTTTCTTCTCTTGAAAGTTCTACACACTTTCACACTCACTTCTTTCTCTCCCTCACCTCACCAAGGCCGGCCACAAACCCCCCCATGGCTGCCCCCCCCATTTTCTACCTCATTTTGTTCAAAATTCATCAAAAATACTTCAAAAATTCAATTAAAATTCCACAAAATCCTAATTTCTTCATACCCTTTATTCTCTACCCTTCTTTATATGGATTTTGGAGTGGGAAAGCATGTATTTTGGAGGCTCATTTCTTGTTGGGATTTCATATTTTGGGAGGTATAATTTCTTTCTTTTGATTTATTGTTTTAGATGTTTATTTAAGCTTAATTAGATTTAATGAATTAATTCTATGTTTTTTTAAAAAAATGCAAGTTAGGGTTGTAAATTCAAGTTAGGGTTTTTAATAATTAATTAGGGTTATAATAGTTAGTTTAACACTTTTAGAATTGGAAAATATTCCATGGTTGTTAAATTGTAAAATTTTCATTTAAAATTGTTTTAAATAAGGAAATTAGCTAACTAGATTTTTCTAAAATGTGTTTGTGGGTAATATAAAATTCCAATTAAAGTTGCTATCATTAGATTGTAGTTTTAGTGAGAGTATTAGCATGTAAATGGAAAGAAAAACTTAGTTTGATCACTAGATTACTTTGAGAATTGGAAAATACTAATAAAATTGCTAATTTTGTAAACTAGATCTTAGAAATTCCTATATAAATGAGATTAAAAATATAATTATGGTTTCATTAAATCATTATCATCATGAGTTGTGGTTTAAGTCATTAATTTATGCAAAATCATGTTTTGTGGTGGAATTGTGGTATTTTGCTTGAAAAATGTTGAAAATTGTTAAAGGGTGCAAACTAGAAATTTCAAATTTATACAAAATTGTGTAATAAAAATATAGTAATGGTTTGTATAGTCTAGTAATGCTATTTAATGAGTTTTATGACCATTATTTTCATTTAAATGTCAAGTTTTGATGAAAAACGGTATACTGACATTTTCGGGTTTTACGAAATTGGACGGTTTGATGGATTTTAGGGTTTCGATGGATTTAATCGTGTTTTATGGTATAAGTAATGTGTTTTAAAACTACAAGTTGTTTGATGATGTTATCTCGATCCATCGGAGTTTGTACGCCGATATCGAGCGGTATTTGGTTCTTTTGCGTGGACGGGACATAGGTTTTAACATATGCTTGTTCCTTTAGATCGTTTGACTTTCGTATATGATTCAGTTTACGATGATATTTATATGTTTGCGTCTAGGTACCCCCCCACGTGGACTGCGGGCGATGAAGAGGTGGATGGCGACACTGTCTTCGGCAGACATGGACCAGGTGAGTAGATGTATATCTACGGGGGGAAGTCGGGTGGATGGCGTTTAGCACCCCCGCAACGTAGAATAGGAATAGTACTTATTAACATTAGGAAACCCGATGTGACCCTAGATTCTTACTGAGCAGGACCCTAGTAATGACCCTAGGCGGGACTAGACTGATTTAGGAAAACCATACCTGAGGATGAATACTTTGGGAAAGGTTCGTAGGTTTCTGATAGAAACACACACGCACACACTAAAACTTGACATGGCGTATACGTATATGTGTGTATATATATAAAACTAGGTATAGGTGTATATATGTACACCACACGTATATGGGATTCATTGATGTGATATGATATCTGAGGCATGATGAAACAGTATAACTGGGCTTGATGCCGTGATTCTTGACTATACAGTCGTATTAAAGTGTTAGCGGATCATTAGAGAATGAGATAATGAACATGAACATATAAATTATAAAGGGTGGCGGTGATATTGAGGTACATGGGACGCTAAAATAGTACCTGGGCTGTAGCTTGTGACTGATCACGATATGATATATGTATGACTTGATTACGACGTCATATAGGTGTGACCTGATGTCGATATCGTATAGGTGTGACTTGATGACGATAAGATATCGGTATGATTTAATCACAATATTACACATATGACATGATATTTCTGTGGATAAACTAATGATGCTTATCATGATGGCAATGATATATGATTGATGTATGCGATCACAGTTTAGCACCTTGATCATGAGATGTGTTGATGATGACATTATACGAATGAGGAGACACCTAGGAGATACTTGACCGTACCCCGATATTGGGATGCCGTACGATGGATTTTACCGTACGAGGCTTAGATTTGATGATTGATCCGCACTCTTGATTCGAGGAAGCCGTACTACGTACGTGACGCTATTGAGGCAGGATCGCCGACTATTAGAGATATTGATTTAGACCTTAGGTAGACTCTAGTTTCTTACTGACTAGTCTATTAGGTTTAGTTCCTTAGGATGTTAGATGGACACTGGTTTAGGTTCGACTCACATAGTGGTAGTTGTACTCGTATCCCGCAGAGGAGTGGATAATGCACACCTGTATTTACATTCATACTGTAATCATCATGGTGCATGTTCTTACATATGTTGCAATAATCAGTACAAACCATACCTGTTAGGACACCAGCACCATTACCGATGATGCGCATATTCCACGCACACTTATTTGCCGGCTCACACACATCATCATCGGTAATTGCTATGTCACGTACACTTTAGATCATATTATCTTTTATTGATTGAATCAGTTAACAACTAAACCGATATTATATTGTGATCACTCTCTGATGTTAGTATAAGACATGATATTTATTACTTAGACATTCATGCATTCATATTTTCATGTTATCGCACAGTAGTATGGGCATATGCCGACACTTATCATATACTTACTCATGATTTTGAGATTTGGATTTCTATGAGATTTCTGGATTTTTGGGGAAAACCGCAAAAATATATAAAACTTCTCTCTCTCTCCTCTTCTCTTTTTAAAATAAGATGCGGTTTTCTCGTGATGTATGTATCGTCCACCATGAGATTTCATGTTTTCTGTTGGATTTCGAGACCCGATTCGAGGAGTGGATGAACCGTCTCGGGTACATGGTGGGCCCGGTATGGTACCCCGGGGCAAGAAGATCGAGTTGTAGACGATGAGCCTGGCAGGGGAAGACTACCTACCGGTGATGTCTGGCGCGGCGGATATCCGGAGGATACCGACCGTTGTCGTGGGATTTGATGATATGGGCCGATCCGGACTGACGGAGCCCGACATATTGAGACTTGAGGTTACATGTGTTATGTCGATGCTTGACACGGATTTCCATGGATTTCATTGTTGAGATTTCAGATGCTTATACACACTTTACTATGATAACAGCTAAAGAGTTCTTATAAATATATATCTGGATTTCAGGATTTGTTACTTTACATTCATGGTGCATGCATTTCATTTCATATGACATAGTACCATATGATGCACTGACACGACACGGAGTATTTGCACTTACACGTAGTATTACCCTGCTATTCTAGATGATTGAGATATAGTAGTGTATTATTATGACCTAGGATAGCGTCGTGCATTCGATTTCTTTTCGTAGATGTCTTCTACTCACGAGTTGGCAACTCACCCCCGTTGTGCCAAATTTTATTACAGGTTCGATGTACAGGTTTCCCTGGCAGCTTGCTGGCACATCTATTCTTTCACGGTGATTTGCACGGTAGGTTGGTTCACTTGTATCCGAACCACCATTGTACTTTTATTCTTTCATTTGTATCTAGTAAGCTCCATCAACCATATTTGTATTACTTGATAAGTTATTGGACCAGTCTTTTATTTCGACCTTAGAGTCGCGCATGTATTACTCTGATCTGGTGGTTTTGTTTTCTTTTGAGTTTTGAGCCTCGCCTATTGGCGTTGTATATTATTGTGCTTGTTGTGGTTGTTTCCGCCTGTTGGCGTTGATGCTAGCTCCCGTTTGGGGATGCTTTTTATTGTTTATGTATATTATACTTGTTGTACCCGTTTCGGGCCAGTTTTTACAGAGGAGACTCTGCCGAAATTTTTGGTAAAATTTGCTGATGTTTTTATACTTGTTTTCTTTTCTTTTCTTCTTTTTCTTCTCTTATGGTTTAGATTTCTGGGCTTCGGCTTACTTAGGTTACGTGGCGCCTCTAGACGCTTCGTAATCTAAGTGCCGGTCACGTTCCGTACTTTCGGGTCGTGACACTATTCGAGGAGGCGGATGAGGTCGATTGCGGGTACATATGGACTCGGTATGGTACCCCGGGGCGAGAACGGATCGCTGTGCAGTAGACGGTGAGCCTGGCAGAGGGACTACTACCTACCGGTGATAGTATTTGTGTTCGGCGGATATCCGGAGGACACCGACCGGAGTCGAGAGATGTAGGGGCTGATCCGGACTGACGGAGCCCGTGGGCCGATCCGGACTGACGGAGCCCTATATATGAGGATTTACGTGCCGATGCTGGGCACGGTTTTCATGATGTTTTCGAGTGTCGATACTAGGCACTTAGGTTCCATGATTTGATGTATCGGGAGGGACACCGTTGATATATATATATCCTCATACTTTCATGCACTCTTTTATGATATTTACATGAATGATATTGTTGCGTTAGTGGTTGACACGTGGACTAGATCTACATACATACATACATACACTGATTCTACTATTGAAGATTATACACATGCTTATAGACATTGATTTATGGGTGGACGAGATCCCCATATCTGCATGCATTGATTATTACTGTTGGATGTTATCCGCATGCATATAGGTATTGACTACCTTGTTTGAACATATACGACCCGGTCACCCTAGATATCATAGTATTACCTTTGATATAGTTGACCTAGGAGTCGTTGTTTATTCGATTTCTACTTGTAGATATATTTCTATTCATGAGTTGGCAATTCACCCCCGTTGTGCCACAGTTCTTGTAGGTTGACCGTGTGGATCAGTAGCGGCATCGCTGGCGCACAGTTTCTGTTGGGTGTTTTGCAGTGGTAGGTGGGACATTTGTATCATACCCACTCTTGTATTACATTTCTTATTGTATCTAGTTAACTCCATCAATCAATCAAAATTAGAATTTGTATAAGTAATGAGACTTAGTGGGATTGTGGTTGCGAGATTTAGAGCGAGGGGTTTTTTGCTACTTGTGATATTTATGTCTTGCTTCCTTTTATCCTTGTGGTGATCTTTGCCGTTGGGCGTCGTATACTGATTTATACTGTATTGCGTGGTTGTGATCCGCCGTTTGGCGAAGTGCTAGCTCCCGCTTGGGGATGCCATTATTCTTATTATGTACTTTTGGTTTTGGATCAAAATATACAAAGGAGGTGCTGCCAAATTTTTTTAAAAGACGAAACATGTTTTCAAACTAGTAAATTTCACTTGCATCATTCATGTTCTTTCCCTATGCATTAAGAAAACTTAATTTCATTATACTTTTATTTCAAAACTTCACTTCCTTTATTTTACTTAAAAGGTTTAGATTTCTGGGTTTCAGCTTACTTGAATTCCGTTACGCCTTTAGACGTTGCGTGATTTAAGTGCTGGTCACGAGCTAATATTTCGGGTCATGACAAAGTTGGTATCAGAGCGATAGGTTTAACCTTGTTCGAGTCTACGTTTGACTATGCGTAGTCTATGGCGGGTATATATTTCAGAACCTATGCTTGACCTTATGGAACTTAGACATGAACGGGGGGGTATTAGACCCGTACTTTCGTTTCATAGGCTGACCCTGATTGATGGAGTAGGTAGCTTGAGTAGAGTGACGTACCGTACGTATGTTCCGCGGCATATTTACGATACGATACTCCACTTAAGAAACCTTAGGTTGTACATATTTTGAGACCAGTGATTCTCTTCGTATCCATGATTATACATCCATTTGGGATCCTCGATTTTATTCGTTTCCATGATCATACTTTTATTGATGCCGTTCCTTCTTATGATCATGTAACCATTCTGGATCTATCATTTCCTCTCATGCCGTTAATCTGCTCTCTTCGATACTCGATTGAGGTTCCTGTCACCATAGTTTGAGCGCAGTTTGAGCTGCTGCTAGTGTTGCGGTCAGGGCGAGCTCGTCCGGTACGAGGGCTGACCATTATGTTTTCTGGTGACATGAGAACGTCTCGAGTTAGTATTTTATGTTGTGACCTCTTGTAGAGGAGGGTGCTTGGTTTCATACCGGATGATCGGGCCTTTGACAGAGGCTGCCAGTTGCGAGAGGACTGTTGATGTACAACATACCTCAGAGATTTTGATGTCTCCTACCGTGTAGACAGGTGACCCAACTGTTGCTGAGATTGATGGGATGTCGCTTCCAGAGCTTACGAGCTAAGATCGCCGGAGCTTCCAGGCAGAAATGCCACAGATGATAGCTAGTCTATCCTGATTTGAGAGACGAAGGTGATTTGTCAGATTGATGCGCCGATGCAGGCCCAGTTGAGTTGAAAATTTCCAGTGCGGAGAGTCTTATTCAGATCTAGAGAAGACCGATCCAGAGACGACCGCCGATGTATCGCCTTTCCTGGAGGATTGAGGCATTGTTTAGCATGCGGGCGAAGAATAGTCACATGTGGTATTGGCAAAGCTAAAAGGTTCGAATGAGTGCCAGGACACCATTTTCCCAAGTTTAAAGTGTTCGGAGGAACATGCAGGTAATTCTATAGACCCTCTAGAAGAATGAAACCCTAACTCGACATGATGACCATGGAACCGCTTTGAACCTTAGGGTTTGTGGCAGTTTAGCGGTGCCATCAGTGAGGCTTGGGTTTGCCCTTCTACGGTTGGTCCAGAGGTGCTGTGGTATGTACCAGATATTTTTTAGACTGCGTTCAGGTGTTGAGCCTTTGGGAAATTTTGGGACCTTGATGACTCGATCGAAAAGTTTGAGGCCGTCCGGATACCATGTGATAAGAGATCAGCAAGCTGACCAGCTTCGGATAGAGGACCTCACCCAGAGGCGTTGTGAGTTGATCGAGAGCGGGCGAGTATTGAGTATTCCTCTGATGGTAGGGATGAGTTCCCGAGGACGTGTTCGGCCAGATATCTTTTACCGAGTGACGAAGATACCGAGTTCGTGACTTCGATTCTGTGTGAGAGACTCCGGATTGACAGAGGCCGAGAATAGTTGCAGTGCCCAGATAGCATGGCGTGACGTCATAGTGAGAGATGATAAAGACAAGGGGAGCCAGAGGTTCATGCGAGATGCTGACGAGCTGTTGCTACTCCCCATCGAGATCAGAGACCTGATATGCTTACAGAGGCGTTTGGATACGGCCAATTTCCGAGGAATTGTGTGCGGAACCCGTAGATGTCCAGAAAAGAGGGAAGATTATGCAAGAGTACCAGCCTCCGTACAGTTCGGCATAGGCGAGATCAGAAGAGACCTTGAGCAGGATTCCTTCCATGACACTGCTGCAATGAGATTTGCACCCAAGATTAGAGGTGTCACGCGTGTTCAGAGGACCAGAGGCTGATGCCAGTAACGTGCTGCTTTACGAGTGGTCGTGATGATTGACCGAGAGATGATCCGAGAAGTGCTGGAACGGAATAGTCCCTATTAGCACACCTGACAGGGCCGATGAGCCGATGGATTGCGAGATTGGTAATCTACAGAGAAGATAAGGACCCAGAGACAGAGGATGCCAGACCGTGAGCAAGAGGCGAGCAAATATTCTTGCCCTGCCAGTTTGGAGGTGCACTGAATTATTTTTTCGACATTGTAGGAGGTGTACCTCAATGTCCTTTTTGCGATTTGCGTTTGTGATCTGAGTATCATGCTTATATCGCTTGGATTTAAGTTTTGATGACGAATTTCCTGATATTGATTTCGTGCACCATGGTTGCACCTACTGGGTATTTACATTTTTATGCATAGTTATCGCACCTTATATATATTTTATACACTGTTATGTTGATTTGCGATTTGTGCATATCTATTACACTTGGGATTTGATTTTGTGCCTTAGCAGCACATGTTTATGATTTCATGGATTTCATACGGATGATTTGATTTTTGCACTCGGTATAGCTTATATGTGCTTGTAGTGCATTGATACGTATTTTGTGCACCACAGTTGCACCTGACTTCGTTTTGATGACATTCGAGATATTCATTGTGATTTCATGCCAAGGGCATGCGTATGATTTGATTTATATTTTCGGCATAGTTTTCATGCACTTTTAGTATTTGAATTGCTTTTGTGCACGTTGATGCACATGGTTCTGCGATTATATACCACGGTATACCTGATTTGGATTTAGATTGAAATGTGTTGTATACCGTCGATTCTATTTTGATACTCGATATTGTTTTGTGCACCTTGTGCACCTGATTGGATTCTTGTGCATATCAAATGCACCCGATATTGTTGTCATGCACACCGTTGCACTGGACAGATGCTTTTGTGCACACCCGTTGCACCTAGATTTGCTTTGTGCTTATTGTGGCACCTGTATTTTGATTTGATTTCCATACGCACCAGACGCATGTGATTATTGGATACGCCTTTTGAGGCTGATTTTTGCTTTTGAGCACTTTGTTTTCATGTTGGGCACTATATTGTGTAGGAGCCAAACATGACTGATCTGAGGACAGTACCTGAGTACTCTGCATGCATTAAAAGTTTACCAAAAGGGTTTTCAAGAAGAGCTATAGTCTCGCTATTTCCTATGTGCCCGTGAGTGACACGAATGTTATAAAGGAAAACCTTTTGGGATATTTTGAAAACGACGGAACGTGTATTTAAGAAAACATATATGGATATATATAATTATTTTAAATGAGCGTCCGTTAGTTATGCCGTGAGTTACGCATTTCCGCGGCGATTTAGAAAAGATTTTGCATGTACTTTATTCAAATTTTGGAGTTTTCAAAGATGCGTAATATACACGTATTATAGTATTTGACTAATGTATGTTGGATTACAGTTGTGGATTTCGAGATCTGCCCCTCAGAGTAGTCGCGGCAGGCTGCTTTCTTGCATCTTTTGATACAGATACCACTGCAGTTGGCGCGTGAGCCCTTTTGCTGATAGGTGGGTTTTTGCGGCATCTGTTTATTTTTCCAGTTGTATACACTGTTGTATCTAGTACTCTCCATCTACTATTCATGTATTGACTTAGAGACCAGTTGTAAGGACGATGTATATTATTTGTATTCTGGTGTCGAGCTCGTTGTGAGCCAACTTTATTTATGCAGTTTTATATTTCATGTTGTCTTCACTTATTTTTGCTCATTCTTCGCTACGGCATTGTATATTATTATCGTGCTGATTGTTTCCGCCGTTGGGCATGATTGCTCCCGTTTAGGATGCTTTATGCTTATTGTATATCATTTTACTCATATATTATCTTGTACCCGATTTCGGGGCTAGTTTTTACAAAGTAAATGCTGCCAAAAGTTTTAAAGATAATAACTTAAATTTTAAAGAATTTTACTAATTTACCATGGTTTTCTAAATTTTTTAACAAATGTTTCTATTAAATGTTTTAACACTCATTACTTTTAATGGTTTGATTTCTGGGTTTCGGCTTACTTAGTCGCGTTACGCCTGCAGACGTTACGTGGTTAAGTGCCGGTAACAGGCCGAACTTTGGGTCATGACATTCAAAAAATAATTTTTAAGACGGCAACACCGACTAATCCCAAGATCTACCGTAAGCCCCAGATAAGAAAATTTGCAAAGGTACTAATTTACTGTGAAAGTGATTATACCTATATGAACCAAGTCTTTCGGATCTTCTTTTCCTCTTCTTGAGCTCCTTGTCCGTCGGAATCGAGCTTGGTCATCGGCCTCCTCGCGTCGAAGATGATCAGCCCAAGAATTTATAGTTCAAGCTCCAACCTTAAACTTGAGGTAACTAAAGTACCTATTTTGCTAATCTAGATAGCTCCGAAGATGTAGAGTGTTAATTAGATTGGATTATCCCATAAACCCTAGGATTCTCAACTCATGAGAGGGTTAGGGTTTGAGGAAGAAGAAGAGAGCAAAGGAGGAAAGAGTAAGCTAAGTGTAGAATGAAAAATCAAGTGAAGAATGGCTTATGTCTTTCAAAATATCAAGCATACATTATTTCCAAAAGAAATAATGCGACCACGCTTGAATAGTTAGAATAAATGAATAAATAAAATCAAGTAGCCATGCTTCAACCATACTTTAATACACCTTATCCCTCCACCTCATTATTTAATTAAATAAATAGATTTAAAACAAAATGAGGTGTCTTCTTCTAGAAACATTATAGTGAAATTACTAGAATACCCCCACCGTATATACATACCCGTATTCATACCACAAAAAATACGAATACCAAGAGATAAAATAATCCGATAGTATAATACTAGAACGCGGCTTAATCCTATGCCCGCTAGTATTATCCGTCCGAACAAAATCCGTGTAGCCAGTATACATATATGATCGAAACCCTGCACGTAAAACCATACGGTGTCTACATCGTTTTGTCAGGGAAACCCTCTGTGTGGGACTCTAAAGACTCGACAGTACGCTGGCAGTGGGTTTAACCACAAGCACTTCAGCGGCATTAGCTGTACGTAACGGCTACCCAGGTATCTGTAGAAAAGAAGGCCGATGAGGAAACTCATCCGAACTCCTACTGAGTCTATTCGTGACAATCTCCGTACAGTCCAATCTGTTCGTCTGAGAATATCGCATGCCAGGTCTATGGGGTGGAAAACGTTAGACCCTTGATAACCTAACAAGTCGTGCCGATGTGGTTCAAGGCCATCCGATAATTTACTGATCTACCTATCAATAATTCTCAATTTTCCTAGGTCAGGGACTTATGGTGTTGGCCAACCGAATACAGCGTGACATCGACTCCCAATACCGGGAGAGACGAATCCCCAACAATCGCTCACTGTCTCCATGTGGTTCGGGACTGTACCCAACTAAAATCTGTTTGCATGACTCAGTAGAGCCATGGTAGGGTAGTAATCAAAGCACAGTAGGAACTCACACGAGAAAAATGACGACTTCAGGTTGACAGACTATCTGCACTCATGTCACCAGAGAACTGCTATCTGACGATTTTTATAATACCATCTAGCCAGTTCTCGGTGAGTCCATCCAGTGTACTCACCCTTAGTGAGAAATTGTATATGATCTTAGGTGCCAAAGACCAATGGCTGTGGCACTAACCATCTCCCCTCGTTGGGGTCTCGAAACGTATATACTAGTCTACTCCGGAGTATCGATGGCTTATCTCGATACTTCCATGACTAGGGACATTTAAGGATGTGTTTATCAGTTACCCAGCTTCCACAAGTATGATTGCCATCATTGAAAGTGTTTGTTAGCACTACCACTGGGTTTTACTAGTATCAAGCATGCCAATTAAAAAAATTTGGTGTGCTAATTAACACTAAACAAGAATCGAAACTAGATGATTAGGGTTTAACTATGATACAACAAAAACTTTAGACTAAAGGAAAGACGCTACAATCTTTATAGACCGTGTCCTTCTCTTCAAAAGCTCCGGGTTGTAGTTCCTACGACTCCACTGTTAGTTGTATGTATGCCCTAGAGGCCATTATTGTACATGAGATGTATATTATAGTGGATGCTGGGACATATACAGGGAGGACTTTCTTGCTCGACATGATAGTATGCTATCTGGTTTCCCTTTATCTTAACATGTATACTTACTGTCTCTCTGTTACATGTTGATAAAGCCCTTAGGATGTGTACTTGACTTCCAGGATTATGATGCAGATCATACTAGTGGGGCTTGGGTAGTCCATGAGTTCATTCTTCAATGTTCCTAGTCGTGGGAATATCGAAACGGGGTATCGATATTCCAGAGTAGACTAGCGTATATCTTCTCGACCCATGTGATGGGCGATGGATGATCCTATATCCATTGGTGTTTGACATCAGAGATGGTATACGGGTGCTCAGTAGAGACTGGGTACACTGAACGAACTCGCCGAGAACCCCTAGATGGTATTATACCTCACGTCAGATAGCAGTTCTCTGGTGATACTGGTGTAGGTTAGTCTGTCGACCCGAGATTGTCATAGAGTCTTATGTGTCTCCCACTGTGCTTTGATTTCCACCCTACCACGGCTCTACTGAGTCATGCAAACAGGTGGTTTTTGGGTACAGTCCCGAGTCACATGGAGGCAATGAGCGATAGGAGGGGATTTGTTTCTCCCGGTATTGGGGGTTGATGTTGTGCTATGCTCGATTGTCCATAACTGAAATCCCTGGACAGGGTAGATGAGATTTACTGGTAAGTGTTACCAGTAGTTTCTCACATGTTATGGACCTTACATCGGCATGACTTATCAAGTTACTGGGTTCAGACGTTTATCACCCCTAGACTAGATATGCGACATATCAGACAAACAGACCGGACTGTACGGTAAGTGTTACTGATTGGATTCGCAGGAGTATGAGCAGGCTTGCTTGTTGATCTTCTGATTGCTCAATACCTGGGTGGCCGTTACGTTAAGCAGACCCCTTGCGGCTTGTGGGTGTTTGATATGATCATCACCCACTGCCGGCGTATTGACGAGTCTTTAGAGTCCTACACAGAGGTTTCCTGGCTCAGGCGAAACTGTAACATTTCAGAAAATGTAAATTATTATTTTCGGAATTTAATATTAAAATAATATATTTCCCGAAAACTACCTGATTTGCGAAATTGGGGTTTTCGAAAAAAGGGTATAAATATATACCAATAATTGCGAAATAAATGAAAATTAAAATGATTTATTCATTTAATAATATATTTAATGGATTTGGCAATTTTAAAATTCATTATATGCAATTTTGATAAAAACCCGATTAGTGCACTGCTAATCGCGATTAAGCCAAATCCGCATTTCTACAGCTTTTCATGGTTAGTGCACCATGACATGTTTCATTTGGTTACATGTTATTTCATTTATGGTTTTATCTGGGTGTTTGTGTTCATTTTGGTGAGAAAAAGAGATGAGAAAAAGGAAAAGTCAAAGGGAGACATAATGATTAGATTAGGTGGGCTTTGAAAAGAGAGAGAGAGTGTGTGATTGTGAGAGGGGGGAGGGGGCTGCTGCTTCCATAACCCTTGGCCATCATTTTCTCCTCCTTCTTCTTCATCTCCTCAACCCCACAACCCTCCACAAAGAACCCTAGATCTACCTCCAAACACTCCCCAAAACCCTACACTCCTTTCACAAAACTTAGTCCCCATCTCTTCCTCTACGCGATGGACCGAGAAAAATGGTATTTTGACGACTTTGGGAAGTTAGTGCTGCCTAGAGTGGAGTAGATGAGGTATAATTTCTTCCCTTTAGATTAGTTTTGCGAGATATCGTGTTTTTGATGTCGTTTTGTGATGTCGCTGACCTGCTGTGACCCCGAGACCTTTTAGTGAAAACAAACAGTGTGTTAGTGTTATTCTCAAGACCTGGAGTGTTCACCTGAAACCCTATCCCGTACCCACCGGTTTTGGCCGGCGACCATAGGGGAAATTCCGGCGACCCCGGGTGAGTAGGAGAGTTAGGGTTTGGACTTTGTAGGGTAGTTACCTGAAGGTGTTTAGGGGTATTTGGTCCTACTGGATTTTTCTGTAATGACTGTAGGTGGAATCTCGGAACATTGGTGAGTGTTTACATGACCTTGGTAACATGATCCCTGACATGAACCATAGAAGTGAACCCGATGCACAAACTTTAGAATTGACCCATATCGGTTTTGTGACATATAGTGTGCCTATGGGATATCTGGAGCAACCCAGGGAATATATGAGACCACCAAACAATACTAGGGGCCTAGACATACTACTAGGAGACCACTCTGACCTGATGAACCCAAACAGAGACCCCCTGGCCGACGAGCTCGGAATTTTGGGTATAGGGGCCGGCCACTTGGTGAGGGTAGGGGCCTAGGTTGGTTCAGTAGCTCACATATACCTTATACATCACCCTAGACTTGTTTGCTTGGATTTATTTGACCTGAGTCAAAATTTGGGAACACTTGTGTGTGATTTAGGATATGTTTTCCGTATTTTGAATGATGAGTTTTGATATTTGGATTCGTTTTGGGTTGTCGCATGTTTGTACATCGACAACAAGGGTTGTTTGATTGATTTTGTACGCATATGCTATAGGTTCTAACCTACGAGCAATGCGCGTGCCATTTTGGTTTTTCCGCCTTGATTTTAATATCGTTACGATATGTGTTGTTATTGTAGGTACCTTCGCGTGGATTCCGAAGTGACGGAGCGAGGCGTCATTGACTTCGGCAAGCGAGGACTACGGTGAGTAGATCTATATCTACCGGGAAAGTCGGGTGGATGGCGTATAGCACTCCCGCAAACTTTTGATGGAAAACCGATTTATAGAATATGGTTAGGAAACCTAGATTAGGAAACTAGGGTTAGAATGAGATAGCTACGAAACCATATTAGAAACTAGAAGATAGTTAGAATGATACGTTACGACTATCATAGGATGTCGTTTAGCGATATTACCGTTTAGGGGAATGTAGGAATAGATAGTCGATGTAGATGCATCATCCGAACCATACCTTTTCCTAAACCGAAGAATCGTATGTACCTTTTAAGTATATACCTTGAGGGATGTTACGGATTTTCAAATGATATCTCTTTCTTATAAACACCGTAACCCCTATTTTCAAAACTACGATTCGCTTCTTTAAAAATCCGATTGTATAGTTCAGATGTGTATGTTAGATTAGATACTTATACATATACTTGTAGTGATTGAATGTTTATGCAATTCGATTTGATAGGTGATTTAAATGCGATGAAAGAATATAAGACTGATATGATGACATGATAATATGATGGTATACGAATGCGAGTCAATCGAGTTGATTTATACCCTGCCGGTCCCCTAATATGAGATTATTGCGGATGTGAACCGGGACATAGGCATATAGATACACATACATTTATAGAATGTGGTGAATCATGGATGATAGGCCGTATGTGATATTAGGCCGTACCCTCTTTTGTCGTATAGGATGATAGGATCCCTATTAGTATAATGCCGCCGCACGAATATATTCCGTGCATGATTAGTTTGACTTGATGATTGATCCTTACCCTTGGCTAGAGGTTGCTGTACGATGGATTATACCATACGCGATGTTACTGGGCTAGATGCCGATTGATAGATTCACCGACTCGGACATATGATAGTTACGTATACCTTATAGCTTTTAGTTGATGATTTACGTTGTGCTGCATTCATGATATTATTATTGCATCGCATATACCTGTGATAGTACACCTGCACCATTATCGATGATGCGTATGTCACACGTACACAGTTTATAGGCTCACACACTTCATCATCGATAATTGCCATGCCACAACACAGTAGGATTGCTGCATCATGATGTGACTCTTCGCATAACCTGCTTGTGCATTTACATTGATACATTCATATTTGCGCACATACACATTGTATATTCATATTGTGCACATATACCTTGATACATTCATACTTACGGATATACACACTTGTATATCCATATTTGTGCACATATACATTGATACATTCATACTTGCGGATATACACACTTGTATATCCATATTCGTGCACATATACATTGATACATTCATACTTGCGGATATACACACTTGTATATCCATATTCGTGCACATATACATTGATACATTCATACTTGCGGATATACACATTTGTATATCCATATTCATGCACATATACATTGATACATTCATACTTGCGGATATACACACTTGTATATCCATATTCGTGCACATATACATTGATACATTCATACTTGCGGATATACACATGTAAGTCGATGTACAACACCCCTCGACTTGCGGGGAGGCGGAATAATGAAAAACAATCTTGTTCTTTGCTTAAACATCGACTAACCGAGAATCTTTGCATAAACAATAACTAACATCAAACATAGGAGTTAACAACTACTATGAAAAGTGATTATACCTAAAGGTCCGAGTCCTTCGTCTTATCGTTCTCCACGTCCTCTCCGGCCTTCTCTAAGTAGTAGAAGATCCACCCGAGAGCTTTACTACAAGCTTCACCTCAAATTAGAGGTAACTAGGTTTCTTGAAGTGGTAATCCAAGTAACCTAGGTGATATAGAGAATGGTTAAGGATTAAGTAATCTAATCTAATCCTTGTACTCAACACATTAGAGGGGAGGATTAGGATTTGAAGAGGGAGAGCTTTAGGAGAGAGAAGATGAACATAATAATGAAATGAGAAAATGAGCTATCATAATATATATCAAGCATTATTGTTTTTCAAGAAAATAAAATAAAATGATTTACAACCATGCTTGATAAATATCTAATGGTGATTCATCTCCATGAGTCATTAAGCATTTATGATGCATTAATGACATGGATGAATAATCCATATGACTCACTAATCTCATTCAATGTATATGCCACCTAAACCTCCTTAGTCACCATCTTCTAGAAGCTTCTCGCGCAATTACGAGAATGCCCCTCCTATCCGTGAAAACACGGAAAAACTTTAGACTGTATAAATCCAATAACCGGATACTAGTAACTGGCTTAAACCAAAGCCGACTAGCAAAAACTGTCCGAAAGTCGTACGTGCGTAAACACACGTATGCGTCCGAACCCTTGTCGTAAAACCATACGACCTCTATATCGTTTCGCCTGGAGTAGGGAAACTCTCTGTGTGGGACTCTAGAGACTCGACTACTACGCTGGCAGTGGGTTTAACCACAGACCGCAAGCGGCACTAGCTGTACGTAACGGTCCCCAGGTAGATGTCGATAAGAAGGCCGATGAGGAAACCCATTCGAACTCCTACTGAGTCTGATGTGACAATCTCCATACAGTCCGGTCCGTTCGTCTAAGACTATCGCATATCGGGCCTAGGGGGCGACAAGCGTCAGTCCCCTAATAGCGGTATAAGTCGTGTCGGAGCGAACCCCATTACACCCTGAGAAACTACTAGAACCTACTAGCAAATCTCGCTTGCCCTGGCCAGGGACTTTGCGTAATGGCTCTCTGACACAGCGCGATATCAACCCCCAATACCGGGAGAGACGAATCCTGTCTAACTGCCACTGCCTCCAAGTGCTCGGGACTGCACCCAACCGCTACCTGTTTGCACGACTCCTTTGAGCCGTGGTAGGATAGCAATCTAAGAACAGTGGGACACACTCGAAGCGAAGTAGCAGTGTCAAGTCTGCGGACTATGCTGTACTCATGTCACCTGGGAACTGTTAACTGACGACTGGTATAAAACCAACCAACAGTTCCCTGTGAGTCCTGTCCGGTGTACCCGTAACCTAACGAGCACCTGCATACTATTTCCAGTACGACGTACTGACGGCTGTGGGACAGACCATCTCCCCAACTGGGTTGAGAAGCGTACACACTAGTCTATTCCGGAGTATCGATGCCCTGTCTCGATAATCCAACGACTAGGGACCAGAATAAGGATGTGCTTGTAGACTACCCAGCCCCCACTAGTGTGACTGCCATCACAACGCTGGTAGTCAAGCAAGATCTTAAAAGTCTATCAATACGTATACTCACATATTAAGATAGAAAAACCAAGTAGCATACTACCATGTTTAGCAAGACTGTTATATACATGTGAATATCCCAAGCTTCCATTAAGTAATATACAAACTAGTATGATACAATATTGGCCCCTAGGGCATATACACTAACAACACATTTGTATATCCATATTCATGCACATATACATTGATACATTCATACTTGCGGATATACACACTTGTACATCTATATTTGTACACACATACATTGGTACATCTATACTTGCGCATATACATATTGTACCTACATAGATAACTGATTTTATTGGGAGATTGGGAACCGCATGTTATATTTTAAAAACTGAAATCATTTTAGAAGAGCGGTTTTCCCTTGATATGTCATATCACTATTCCGCGTTTCATGATACACGATATGCTTACATTTCTATTATATGTCGCACACATCATGCTCTATTATTGTACGCATTGAGATATGCTGTTTTCATGAGATTTCTAGATTTGAGAACCATGGACATTTTAAAAGAGATTATATGTTGTTTCAAAAACCCGGTTTATCTTGATATGATATTTCAGTGCGTCCACCATTTTTTTTCTCGATTCTGAGAGCGACATGTGAAGCCCGATTCGAGGAGGCGGATGAGGCCGATTGCGGGTACATGGTGGACCCGGTATGGTACCCCGGGGCGAGAACGGATCGCTGTGCAGTAGACGGTGAGCCTGGCAGAGGGACTACTACCTACCGGTGATAGTATTTGGGCTCGGTGGATATCCGGAGGATACCGACCGGAGTCGAGAGATGATAGGGGCCGATCCGGACTGACGGAGCCTGTGGGCCGATCTGGACTGACGGAGCCCGATATATGAGGATTTACGTGCCAATGCTGGGCACGGTTTTCATGATGTTTTCGAGTGTCGATGCTAGGCACTCAGGTTCTATGATTTGATATATCGGGAGGGACACCGTTGATATATATATCCTCATACTTTCATGCACTCTTTTATAATATTTACATGCATTTTATTGTTGCGTCAATGGTTGACGCGTGGACTAGATCCACATACATACATACATATATACACTGATTCTACTATTGGAGATTATACACATGCTTATAGACATTGATTTATGGGTGGACGAGATCAACATATCTGCATGCATTGATTATTATTGTTGGATGTTATCCGCATGCATATAGGTATTGACTACCTTGTTGGCACATATACGACCCGGTCATCCTAGATATCATAGTATTACCTTTGATATAGTTGACCTAGGAGTCGTTGTTTATTCGATTTCTACTTGTAGATATATTTCTATTCATGAGTTGACAATTCACCCCCATTGTGCCACAGTTCTTGTAGGTTGACCGCGTGGATCAGTAGCGGCATCGCTGGCGCACAGTTTCTGTTGGATGTTTTGCAGTGGTAGGTGGGACATTTGTATCGTACCCACTCTTTTAATACATTTCTTATTGTATCTAGTTAACTCCATCAATCAATCAAAATTAGAATTTGTATAAGTAATGAGACTTAGTGGGATTGTGGTTGCGAGACTTAGAGCGAGGGGTTTTTCGCTACTTGTGATATTTACATCTTGCTTCCTTTTATCCTTGTAGTGATCTTCGCCGTTGGGCGTCGAATACTTATTTATACTGTATTGCGTGGTTGTGATCCGCCATTTGGCGAAGAGCTAGCTCCCGTTTGGGGATGATATTATTCTTATTTAGTACTTGTGGTTTTGGATCAAAATATACAAAGGAGGTGCTGCCAAATTTTTTTAAAAGGCGAAACATGTTTTCAAACTAGTAAATTTCACTTGCATCATTCATGTTCTTTCCCTATGCATTAAGAAAACTTGATTTCATTATACTTTTATTTTAAAACTTCACCTCCTTTATTTTACTTAAAAGGTTTAGATTTCTGGGTTTCAGCTTACTTGATTTCCGTTAGGCCTTTAGACGTTGCGTGATTCAAGTGCTGGTCACGAGCTAATATTTCGGGTCGTGACAGAAACAGAGCAGGAGCATATATGAGATATGTGCGGGACCGAGATTAATATGCGTATGTGATACTGTATTCTATTCTTGCGATTTGTATCATTGGTCGGTTATATGCGATATAGCCGGGTTATCGAATCAAGTGTTGATTCGATAAATTGATACACTAGATATTAGTTAGTTATATGTGATATGACCGGATCATTAAATCAAGTGTTGATTTAATGATTTAATGTATAATTATATATTTGATACATTACTTTACATTAACTAGTATTGGCTCACTTAAGATTGTTTTTCTTACTTGATGTGCACATAGTGTATATGTGATATATGTTTGTGTACATGATTTTATCATGCTTGATGATACATGTAAACTTGGGTGTGTGTATGACTTACACCATGCTACCAATAATGAGGGGTTTTAATTATCTTAGTAAATCAAAATGAGGTGGAAATTGGTCATGGCATGAAGCTTCATGAAGCTTTTAGATAACCATTGACCAAGTCCACTTGACTTAAGATATTTTAAACTTAACCATTATTATTTAGCCATGGTTATGTCTCTACAATGGTTAGTATATAATACTAACTCACCCATGGTTGCATAACTCATTCATTCACCTTGGTTTATTTTCTTGAGTTGGTTTCTTCATCTTCTTCCTCTTGCTCTCTAGCTCCATGGAAAATGGTGAAAATGAGAGAGAAAATAAAATCTAAAGTGAGCCCACTTCCTACTTCATCATCCTCTACTACTGTTAGTTATATGTATGCCCTAGAGGCCATTACTATACATACGATGTATATTGTAATGGATGCTTGGACATATATAGGGAGGACTTTCCTGCTTGACATGATAGTACACTATCTGGTTGTACTTTACCTTAACATGTACTCTAATTGTCTCTCTGTTACATGTTGATAATGTAAGTCCATGCTACCAATCCCGGTACTTTCGGGAATGCGGAATTTGGTAAAAAACGATTTTTATGGAGGTGTTAACATGGACCTAAAACCCGGATCTTGGTTAAACATCTATCTAACAACCTAACTACGAGTTTCTAGCTACTCGGTTAGGGGGTTATACCTTGCTTATCTTGAACTCCTTCGTCTTCAAACTCCGATGGTGGTCCGGATTGGCTTCTTCCCGTCGTCTCCGTACGCCGAAGATAGATCCACCTGAAAGCTCCAACCTTTGGCTCCTTCTTCGTTCTTTGAAGAAACTAGTTCACTCGGTTTGCTAAACCTTGTGAACTAGAATGAGTAGAGAATAGTTTGTGTGGGATTTTATCTATGGTTCTTGATTCTCAACTCATGAGACAAGAGAACCATAGATTAAAGAGAGGGAAAAAGAGCAAGAGGGTGAGAGCAAAACAAGAGAGCTCAAGAACAAGAGAGAGTATGAGCAAGGAAGAATGAGCAACTCTTTTGTCTCTCACCCTCTCATAATCCAAAGTCATGATAACTCATCATATCAAATAAGTCTTATGTGATGGTTGAAGCAACCATAACCATATCATTTCATGCACTCATTTTACACAAATGAGCAAGCAAGCAAAAGTCTTTGCCATGAAATGATGGCTATGGTTATCATGATGGTCAACTAGTCAAGCCTAGTCAACCGGTCAACATAGTCAACAAGTCAACAAAAGTCAACAAGTCAACAAAGTCAACAACCATGTCACCATAATACTTAATTAATATAATAGTTAATCACATATCATATTCTCATTAGGGTTGAACAAAAAGTCAAATAGTCAACGGTCAACTGTCAACAACCCTAATGAGAATCCGCTGCCTCTGTCTCCCTGTCAACTGTGCATACGCACCCGCATCCGCGTTCCGAGGAACACGAATGCACACTGGATAAATCCAATCCCAAAAGGTACACTAGGATCTGGCTTAAACCAAAGCCCGCTAGTGTAAACTGTCCGGACACTGTACGTGCACAAGTGCACGGATGTGACCGAACCCTGTCGCAAAACCATGCGACCTGTCGCAATACCATGCGACCTCTACTCTTTTGCCTAAAGGCGAAAAGATTTCTGTGTGGGACTCTAAAGACTCGACACTATGCTGGCAGTGGGTTTAACCACAGACCGCAAGCGGCACTAGCTGTGCGTAACGGTCCCCAGGTAATGCCGACAAGAAGACCGACGAGGCGAAACCCATCTGATCTCCTACTGAGCCTGAGTGTGACATTCTCCGTACAGTCCGGTCTGTTCGTCTGATACATCGCATGGCGGGCCTAGGGGGCGGTAAACGTCAGTCCCCCAATAGCGGTACAAGTCGTGCCGGAGCGAAGCCCAAAACACCCTGAGATAACACTGGAAGCTTACCAGTATATCTCATTTGCCCTGGCCAGGGACTACTCGTGTAATGGCTCTCCTAGACACAGCGCGATGTCAACCCCCAATACCGGGAGAGACGAATCCTGTCTAACCGTCACTGCCTCCAAGTGCTTCGGGACTGCACCCAACTACTACCTGTTTGCACGACTCCTTTGAGCCGTGGTAGGGTAGTAATCAAAGTGCAGTGGGAACACACTCGAGGCGAAGTGACAGTGTCAAGTCAGCGGACTAAGCTGTACTCATGTCACCTGGGAACTGATAACTGACAATAGGCATAATACCAACTAGTCAGTTCCCGACGAGTCCTGTCCAGTGTACCCGTAACCTAATGAGCACCCGCATACTATCACAAGTACGACGTACTGACGGCTGTGGGACAGACCGTCTCCCACATTGGGATGAGAAGCGCATGCGCTGGTCTACTCCGGAGTATCGATGCCCTGTCTCGATAGTCCTGCGACCAGGGACCTGCATAAGGATGTGCTTATAGATTACCCAGCCCCACTAGTGTGACGGCCATCACATCGCTGGTAATCAAGCAAAGATCCTAAGGGCACCACTAATGTGTATAGGCGATATACTAAAATAAACACATGTACACATTGAAGTAGAAACAAACCAAGTAGCATACTACTATTTTGAGCAAGATTGTATATACAAGGTGAATATCCCAAGCTTCCATTAAGTAATATACAAACTAGTATGATACAGTAATGGCTTCTAGGGCATATACACTAACAATCTCCCACTTGCACTAAGGCCATGTACTGGCGTATCGAAGACCTATCATCTCGATCAGCCGCTCGAACTGAGTCTGGGGCAGGGCATTGGTGAATGGATCTGCAGTGTTATCTTCTGAAGCGACTCTCCGAACCTCGATCTCCTGGCGATCCACGATCTCCCTGATCAGGTGATACCGCCTCAAGATGTGCCTGGATCTCTGATGGGACCTGGGTTCCTTCGCTAAAGCAATCGCCCCGTTGTTGTCGCAATACAAAGGTATTGGATCAACAATGGACGGAACCACCTGAAGTTCTTTCAAGAACTTCCTCATCCAGACAGCTTCTTTTGTGGCATCAGATGCAGCGATGTATTCCGCTTCCATCGTCGAGTCTGCAACGGTTTCTTGTTTGGAACTCTTCCAACACACCGCCCCTCCATTGAGGGTAAAGACAAAACCCGACATGGTCTTGGAATCATCCTTGTCACTCTGGAAGCTGGAGTCAGCAAAGGCCTCGATCTGGAGGTCTTTTCCGCCATACACCAAGAACATCTCCTTAGTCCTTCTCAGGTACTTGAGAATGTTCTTTACCGCTATCCAGTGTTTCTCCCCAGGGTTTGACTGATACCGGCTTACCACACTCAGTGCATAAGCTACATCCGGTCTGGTACACAACATCGCATACATTATAGAGCCTACCGCAGAAGCATATGGTATAATAGACATGCGATCCCTCTCCAAATCAGTCTTGGGAGACATCTCTTTAGAGAGGGTGATCCCGTGACAAGCCGGTAGGTTACCGCGCTTGGAATCTTCCATACTGAATCTTTTCAGTACGGTGTCGATGTACCTGGACTGTGAAAGTCCTAATATCCTCTTGGATCTATCACGATGGATCCGGATCCCCAGGATGTATGAGGCATCACCCTGGTCTTTCATGGAGAACCTGTGTGACAAGAACCCCTTGACAGATTGTAGCATAGGAATGTCATTTCCTATTAAGAGAATGTCATCCACGTATAAAACGAGGAATACTACAGTTCTCGCTACAAATCTACTATAGATGCATGGTTCATCTGGATTTTTGATAAAGCCAAATTCTTTGACCGTCTCATCAAAGCAGATGTTCCAACTCCGTGATGCCTGCTTTAGTCCATAGATGGACTTAAGCAACTTGCACACCTTTCCGCTGCTCCCACTCTGAATGAAACCCTCTGGTTGGTCCATATAGACACACTCCTCTAAATTTCCATTTAGAAAAGCGGTCTTTACGTCCATTTGCCAGATCTCATAATCGTGGAAGGCAGCAATGGCAAGAAGGATCCGAATGGATTTCAGCATGGCTACTGGAGAAAAGGTTTCGTCATAGTCCAAGCCAGGTCTTTGACGAAAACCCTTTGCTGCCAGCCTAGCTTTATAGGTCTCAACCTGTCCATCTACACCAATCTTCCTTTTGAAGATCCACTTGCATCCTACGGGTTTTACCCTGTCTGGAGCAATGTCCAACGTCCATACCTTGTTGGTGTACATGGACTCCATTTCGGTCCGCATTGCATCCAGCCATTTCACTGAGTCAACGCTCTTAACGGCCTACTGGAAGCTAGTAGGCTCATCATAATCTATGATGCAATCCTCTCTATCCCCGTCTATGAGAAAACCGTAGTATCTCTCGGGCGGATGAGTCTGCCTACTACTCCTGCGGAGCGGCGTAGGAATGTCCTGTTCTGTTGAACCTTCTGGTTCCACTGAGCTTTCAGTAACAGTCCGTGGTTCTAGAACTTCTTCCAGTTCTATTGTGCTCCCACTTATCTGGGTTTCCAAAAACTCAGTTTCCAAGAAGCGGGCATGCTGAGAAACAAAAACCTTTTGTTCCTCAGCGGAATAGAAAAGATACCCCCTGGAGTTCCTTGGGTATCCCACAAACTTACACTGTACTGAACGTGCCTCAAGCTTGTCCGCATGCTGCTTTTTTACAAAAGCTGGACATCCCCATACCTTAAGATACTTAAGACAGGGTTTCTTCCCAGTCCACATCTCATATGGGGTGGTAGGCACAGTCTTGGTGGGAGCCTTGTTCAAGAGATACGTAGCTGCTTCCAGTGCATATCCCCAGAATGATCGCGGTAACTCAGCGTTACTCATCATGGACCGAACCATATCCAATAGGGTTCTGTTCCGTCTCTCCGATACACTGTTATGTTGCGGGGTGTATGGAGGAGTAAGCTGAGAGAGAATTCCGTTCTCTTTTAAATAATTCAGGAATTCGGCACTTAAGTATTCTCCACCTCGATCCGATCTTAGAATCTTGATACTTTTGCCGGTTTGTTTCTCTACTTCATTCTTATACTCCTGGAATTTTCCAAAGGCTTCGGACTTATGTTTCATTAAGAAGACATAACCGTACCTTGAGAAGTCATCCGTAAAAGTAATGAAGTAAGAATAGCCGCTTCGAGCATGTGTAGACATTGGACCGCACACGTCACTGTGTATGAGTCCCAAGAGCTCGCTCGCTCTTACTCCATGTCCAGTAAACGGAGTCTTTGTTATCTTTCCTTTGAGACAGGATTGATAAGTGGCATATGATTGATATTCGAACGCATTCAAATACCCTTCAGTATGTAACTTCGTCAACCTTCTCTCATTGATGTGACCTAGTCTACAATGCCACAAGAAAGTCTGATTTATTTCTGGAGACTTTCTCTTGTGTGTATTCTGGACATTGAAAATCTGTGGTTGGTTCAATACGTATATACCATTACTCAATGTACCTGACCCAATCAGAACTTGATTAAGGTGAATGTTTACAACATTACTTACAAACGCAAATTCATAACCTTCTTTAGAAACTAAAGATACAGAAATGATATTACAAGTTGCGTTGGGTACAAAAAAGCAATTACGCAAAACCAAAACATGTCCATCTGACATTCCCAGGTGATAGTCCCCTACGGCTTTAGCATCCATGCTAGCTCCGTTCGCAACTCTGAGGGTCATGTCACCTGCTTTCAAAACACTACGGTTTCTCAACGCCTGCAAAGAATTACAGATATGAGATCCTGATCCGGTATCCAATACCCAGGAAGTAGAGTTTATTGAAAGACAGTTTTCAATAACATACACACCAGAAGCTGAAGCTGCAACTTGCTTCAATTCCTGTGTTCTGGCTTTCCAAGCCCTGCAATCATTCTTCCAGTGACCTTTCTTATGACAATAGAAGCATTCTTCCTTATCCACAAGCTTCCCCGCTTTCTTTGTTGCTTTTGCTTTTCCCTTCGTATCCACTTTACTAACACCGCCCCTTGGTTTGGCGGGGGCTTTCTTCTTCTTTCCCTTGGCTTTCGCCTTAGACCTAGAAGAAGATGATCCTCCTACAAACAAAGTGGTTGTTTCCCTACCTTTCTGTAGGGTGCCCTCTGCGCTCCTCAGCATGTTGAGGAGCTCTGAAAGTTCAACCTCTTTTTCTTGTAAGTTGAAGTTCAGTATGAACTGGGCGTAAGTGGAAGGAAGGGACTGGAGAACTATATCCGTATAGAGTTCACTCTCCAATGTGGTCCCTAGGTCCGCGAGCTCCTCAATGTAGCCGATCATCTTTAGCACGTGCTCGGCTACTGATGATCCGACGGCCATCTTTGCCGAAAATAACTTTTTCGACGCTTCGTATCTTGCGATACGTGATTGCTCTCCATACAGTTCTTTTGTATGGAGAAATATGGATTCAAGGTCCATATTCTCGTGCCTCCTCTGATGTTCGTTGTCCATCGAGGCAAGTACGAGGCACTTGGCCTTCGCGCTATCAATCTCCCAAGTCTTGCAGATTTCCTTATCCGCGACGCTGGAAGTGGGACCAGGGGCAGGGGGAGCTTTGGTGGTAAGAAGATGTAACCCTTCGAAAATCGTTTAGGCAGTTTTTCGGCAAACGGCTAATTTTTCGGCTTTTTCCGTAAAAAGTCAAAATTGATATTTTTCATTATAGACCTAATTATACAAAATTTAAATAATATATTACTATAATTTTGTCACTAAAATGTCATTTATAATTTTCTAGTTAAATAAAAAAAAATTCGTAATTAATTATTTTTTTATTATTTTAAGCCTTTTTAAATACATTTAATTAGGGATAAATACAAATTTAATTAGGTAAATTTCTTAATTAGGAGTCTTTATAAGCTAAAATATGGTGTTAATAAAATTGTGTCATGACTTTCACATTTTTAGTTTTTGGGTTGGAAATTTAATGAGAAAATGAGGTAAAATAAGGGTTTTTTTGTAAAATGTTGAAAAGAAATGCATTAAATGATAACATGGGGGTGTTTTGGACCTAGAATCTTCTCCAAATTTCCCAAACTCTCTCCTCCACCTGCTGGCCGACCCCTTCACCTGCAGTTTTCCCCACTTCCTCACTCCATTTGGCTTCATTTCTTGCAAAAAAATTCAAGAAAAATCCACAATTTCCACCTCCATTCAAAGCTTAACCCTAATCCCTTCTCTCTTCAACCCAAATTCGTTCAAAAACATGATGAAAGGAGGCTTCTTGGAGACTTGATCAAGCTAGGGTTCAAGCTTGAGAGGTGAAAATCCTAAACTAGTTTGCTTACTTGAGGTTTAATTGTGTTAGAATTTCAATTCTAAATATTAGTTTACTAGTAAATGTTTGATTAGGAAAAATCAAGAGAAGGTTTTGATTTTAGAAATTAGGGCTTGTAGCATAATGGTGGGATTATGTTAGGGATGGTTATCTAGGTGATTGGAGTGGTTAATTGTGTATTGGTATGCTCGCTAAAACGACAAATTTCAACGTTTGTATCGATTTGGTTTGAAAATCGCTTACTAGATTTTTACGAAAAATAGTATGCGTTCAAATTGCGCTAGGTTAGCGATATTATTAGCTTCGTATAGGATTTTTAGAGTGCGCGAACGTGGGGTTTCGTCTAGTCGGGTTGTAGTTTTGTCGATTTCCCCGAAATGACGATTTTAGCTAAAAATTAGCGATTTTCGTGCGTTTTTCCGCGCACCGAGTGCATGCTATGTTTAATTTGTGAGCGTCGATATTTGTATAATGTGACTTGCATCGTTTAGGGTTATGTAATCTTATACTTGGTGTTGTGCAAATTTAGGATCGGTCGGGGAAACTTCGGATACGGCGCGAAAAGGCAAAGCGGTGGCCGGATCAGATTAGCGGGGATTTCTGGTGAGTAGATATATTCATCTACGGGGGGAATCGTCTGGATGGCGCGAGGCACCCCCCCCTAGTTAGGATTACCCTACTTTATGCATTAATTATATTGTTAGCTAGCTTATCCATTTATATACATGGCATACCCTCACAGCTATCCCTATACTAGATTGCATGGACATTCATATGACGTTCATATATACATACGCGATATCATTTCGTAGGACACGAACACATTACCATTGGCATCGATTGCACGCGCACTATTCATGTGACACACACGCCTTTGGTAATTGCCATGCCACGTACACTAGAAAACCTGTTTAACTTAATATCGCTATTTGCATTCAAACATGATATATGAAATTGCATAGCATGCATATACCTCGCATTAACATCATATTTATATAGATTGCTACTAAAACTCACATCATATACATTGATATCATAGACATTTATTATATATAACATGTGGACACTATGATTTTCTTGATGATTTCAGTTTTTCTGTGATTTCTGGATTTTTGGGGAAAACCGCAAGAATTTAACAAAACCTTAGATTTATCATTTTCAAAACAAAGTTGCGGTTTTCTCGTGATGTATGTGTCGTCCACCATGAGTTTTCATGTTTTCTGTTGGATTTCGAGACCCGATTCGAGGAGTGGATGAACCGTCTCGGGTACATGGTGGGCCCGGTATGGTACCCCGGGGCAAGAAGATCGAGTTGTAGACGATGAGCCTGGCAGGGGAAGACTACCTACCGGTGATGTCTGGCGCGGCGGATATCCGGAGGATACCGACCGTTGTCGTGAGATTTATGATATGGGCCGATCCGGACTGACGGAGCCCGATATTGAGACAGATATGATTCCTATTTGGTGTCGATGCTTGACACGGGTTTCCAGATGATTTCTTGATGATATTTAGCTATTATACAGACATTCATTTTCTAAAAGTTAAGAATGCAGTAACTTTAACATTCTAAACACTTAAAGAGTTAGAAAAGATATTGCATACCTGTGCATGCATACTAGAGTTATTATATCACATATGGACATACATGTTGTGGTGCATTGCGTGCATTCTTACGATTGCCTTATTAGATGTTATATTTACTCACGAGCTGGCAACTCACCCCCGTTGTGCCACAGTGTCTTGCAGGTCGGACCCGTCAGTCTCGTAGCGGCGGGCTATCTTGTCATCAGTTTCTTTTGCTCAGACTCGCGACATCGCCCGTAGGTGGGTTGCGAGTATACTTTATTCCTTTTTGCTTTACATTGTATCTAGTATTCTCCATCTACCACTTGTATTGTATATGCGACCTAGTGATGAGAATGAGAGATATGTATATTTGTGGTTTCTTTTGGGTCGAGCTCACTTGAGCCGGCGTTGCGTTTTCTGATATTTTGGGTTTCTTCTGCTCTTTTCTTAGTATTGCTTATATATATTGCATGTGGTTGTGATCCGCCTTGGGCGAAGAGCTAGCTCCCGCTTGGGGATGCCATTTTTATGATTTCATATGTATTATCTTGTTGTACCCATTTTTGGGGATAGAAAATACAGGGGAGACTCTGCCGAAATTTTCAGAAATTTTTGATGTTTTAAAAAGGGATTCTTTGCAACTCAATTGATTTAAAAAAAACGTTTTCATTTAAGGTTTTCCTTCACTCTCTTTTGATTTTGGTTTAGATTTTCTGGGTTTTGGCTGACTTAGGTTACGGTACGCCTTTAGACGTCTCGTAATCTAAGTGCCAGTCACGTTCCGTACTTTCGGGTCGTGACAAAGTTGGTATCAGAGCGTAGGTTTTACCTTTCTGAGTGTAGGACGACCTTGGTAGATGGAGTAGGTGACTTAAGCAGAGTGGCGTAGCGTGGGTATGATCCGCGGCATACTTACGATACGGTACTCCGCCTAAGTAACCTTAAGACATAATTGCTTGTATTTCCTTTCTTGATTCCTTGCATTCCTTGATTCAATTGCAATGTCCTTATCAGTTCTATTTCTTATTCCAGCTTCGATGCCGCCAAAGACTACGAGAGCTCAGCGGGCTGCCGCTAGGGATGAGATTCGGGCGGGCCCGTCTGAGGCGAGGATCGAGCGGGAGGATACTCCTACCCCTCAGGGTCCTACTGATCCGCCTTATCCAGACCGTATTGCCAGATTAGAGGCCGGCATGCAAGAGTTGCGGCAGATGATGGGATCTTTAGTTGAGTCCAGCCGGGCACAGAGATCCGAGGACGTTCCTTCCACCGCACAGACCACGATCGTACCTGCTGCACAGATGGTCACTCCTGCTGCTACTACGGAGACTATCCCTGTTTCACTACAGGAGTTCATGAGATTGAGACCTCCAGCTTTTACCGGTACAGATGCGACAGAGGACCCACAGGCATTTCTCGATAGGATGGCACGGATTGGCCGTTCGTTGAGGTGTTCTGAGGATAGATTGGTGGAGTTTGCGAGTTTTCGTCTGGAGGGTCTTGCCCAGACATGGTACGACTCAGTAGAGAGAGGCCGAGCTGCAGGTCTGCCTTCTATGACCTGGGATGAGTTTACAGCTGCATTTCTTGCCCGTTTTCTTCCGGAGAGTGTTCGAGATGCTCGAGCCCGTAGTTTTGAGTCTTTGCGCAAGACTCCGGGGATGACAGTGTCGGAGTATGATATACAGTTTACCCAGTTGTCTCGATATGCTCCGCACCTAGTCGACACAGAAGAGAAGAGGATAAAGAGGTTTGTACGAGGGCTTGATACACAACTATTCCTTGCCATCGGCACCCAGCACTTTGATACATACGCAGCCGCGATGGACGCAGCCTTACTTTTGGAGGAGCGTATTTCTGAGACTCCGGTCGCTTCTGGGCCGAAGAGGATCCGTACTGATACGCCAGCTCAGCGGCAGATGGGCAGACATCGTGATAGATTATTTCCGGGAGATGGCGGAGGCAGAGGATTGAGACGAGGTCAGTTATTTGGTTCATATCCACAGACCCAGCAGTCGTCTCCAGGATGTTTTCGGTGTGGGAGTCAGTATCACCGTGTCAGAGACTGTACCATGGGACGTCCGGGCGCGGCGACAGTCCCGCATGTGACTTTACCACCTTCACCACCTTCGCAGAGAGCTTTACTTCCTCCTTATGATGATGCTTCACGCCAGCCAGATGCTTCTAGAGGCCGTGGGCGTGGCGGTCCGGTTCAGAGAGGACGAGGCGACAGAGGCAGAGGCAGAGGCCGAGGTAGAGGCAGAGGACAGCCAGCTATTAGTGGTCGACAGGCTCGAGTGTTCGCGTTGACTCCTCAGGATGCACAGGCATCCAATGCCGTCGTGACAGGTACTCTGCCAGTATGTTCTTTTAATGCACGGGTATTATTTGATCCAGGCTCCACACATTCCTATGTTTCCACGTATTTTGCACCGAGGTTGGGCCGAGAGTCTTGTCCGTTAGATCAGCCGCTTGTCGTTATTACCCCGGTAGGCGAGTCTTTTGTTGCCCGTTTTGTATACCGATCTTGTTCCGTTCGTATCGGGGAGAGAGATTCTTCAGTAGATTTGATTCTCCTCGATATGCTAGACTTTGACGTTCTTCTTGGTATGGACTGGCTAGCCACCTGTTATGCATCCGTGGACTGCCGTGAAAAAGCAGTCAGATTCAGTTTTCCTGGTGAGCCGGTTCTTATTATTCAGGGAGATCGTAGCGCTACCCTTCCCAGCTTGATTTCTTCTCTTCGCGCTGGTCAGCTCTTAAGGAAAGGGTGTCAGGGATTCTTAGCCTATGTTTGTGATACTAGCTCCACAGAGGTTCCGTTGAACCAGGTCCCTGTTGTGAGAGAGTTTCCTGATGTATTCCCTGACGAGCTGCCTGGTCTGCCACCAGAGCGCGAGATTGAGTTCTGTATTGACTTGATCCCCGGCACGGGGCCTATTTCTATACCTCCTTATCGGATGGCCCCGGCGGAGCTGAGAGAGCTAAAGGATCAGTTACAGGACTTGCTGGACAAAGGGCTTATCCGACCGAGTGTGTCACCTTGGGACGCTCCCGTCTTGTTTGTTAAGAAGAAGGACGGAAGTATGCGCTTATGCATTGATTATCGTCAGTTGAACCGAGTTACTGTGCGGAACAGGTATCCCCTACCCCGCATTGATGACTTATTTGATCAGCTCTAGGGTGCAGGGTTTTTCTCGAAGGTTGATTTACGATCAGGTTATCACCAGTTGCGGGTTCGGAAGGAGGATATTCCGAAGACTGCCTTCCGTACTCGTTATGGTCATTACGAGTTCTTGGTGATGTCGTTCGGGCTCACCAATGCCCCGGCAGCTTTTATGGATTTGATGAACCGCGTATTCAGGCCGTATCTCGATCAGTTCATTATTGTGTTCATTGACGACATCTTGGTTTATTCTCGGAGCCGGGAGGAGCATGAGCAGCACTTACGTATCACATTGCAGACTTTGAGGGAGCATCAGCTGTTCGCCAAATTCTCCAAGTGCGCATTCTGGCTAGACAGTGTCGACTTCTTGGGTCATGTGGTGACGAGAGATGGTATTTGCGTGGACCCGAAGAAGATCGAGGCAGTTCAGCGTTGGCCTAGACCGGTATCAGTCACAGAGGTTCGCAGCTTTCTAGGTCTGGCCGGCTATTATCGACGTTTCGTCCAGGATTTCTCCCGCATTGCTGCACCGTTGACCGGGTTGACCCGGAAGGGGGTTCCTTTTGATTGGACACAGGCATGTGAGGATAGCTTTCAGCAGTTGAAGACTCGTCTGACTACTGCTCCAGTGTTAGCATTGCCTTCAGGATCAGGCGGGTTCGTGGTATATTGTGATGCTTCTAGAGTGGGGCTGGGCTGTGTATTGATGCAGCACGACAGAGTCATCGCGTATGCTTCTCGGCAGCTGAGGAAACACGAGCAGAACTACCCCACCCATGATTTAGAGATTGCTGCAGTGGTATTTGCACTTAAGATCTGGAGACATTACCTATACGGTGAGTCGTGCCAGATATTCACTGACCACAAGAGTTTGAAGTATATCTTCCAGCAGCGAGACCTGAACCTGAGACAGCGCCGTTGGATGGAGTTGGTGAAGGATTATGACTGCGAGATTTTATACCATCCGGGCAAGGCGAATGTGGTGGCAGATGCTTTGAGTAGGAGGCCCGGAGGTAGCTTATCTTGTTTGAGCGCAGCACAGATGCAGTCGACGGCGGATTGGCAGGTTTTATGTGATAGCAGAGTGCAGTTCGAGTTTACTCCTACAGGAGGACAGCTGGCCCATTTCAGAGCACGCCCACAGTTACTTGACCGTATCCGCGAGGCACAGTCCGGCGATGCCCGTATCTTAGATATCATTGAGCAGATTCGGCAGGGCAGAGTTTCTGAGTTCGTGATTGATGATCAGGGGATACTTCGCTTTGGGACTCGACTGTGCGTGCCAGATTCAGAGGGATTGAGGCGTGATATTCTCGAGGAGGCACATAGATCAGTATACAGTGTTCACCCAGGTTCCACCAAGATGTACCGTGATTTGAGAGAGGTTTACTGGTGGGACGGGATGAAGAAGGATATTACAGACCTTGTGTCGAGATGCCTGACTTGTCAGCAAGTCAAGGCTGAGCACCAGAGGCCAGCCGGCGAGTTACAGCCTTTGCCCATCCCTGAGTGGAAGTGGGAGCAGGTCTCCATGGACTTCGTTGTGGGTCTACCCAGGACCAGTCGAGGGTATGACTCTATTTGGGTGATTGTGGATCGACTGACGAAAGCAGCTCACTTTCTGCCAGTAAAGACCACTTTTGGATTTTCTCAGTACGCCCAGGTTTATATTGATGAGATAGTGCGACTGCATGGTGTTCCGACTTGCATCGTGTCCGACCGTGGCACCCAGTTTACCAACCGATTGTGGCAGAAACTCCAGGAAGCTTTGGGCACCCGATTGAGTTTTAGCACAGCCTTTCATCCGCAGACTGACGGTCAGTCGGAGCGTACTATTCAGACTCTTGAGGACATGCTCAGAGCTTGTGTTTTGGATTTCGGTGGTAGCTGGGATCGTCATTTGCCTTTGATCGAGTTTTCCTACAATAATAGTTTCCAGGAGACGATACAGATGGCACCTTTCGAGGCTTTATATGGGAGGAGATGTCGATCGCCTGTATGTTGGACAGAGCTCAGGGAGAGCAGTATTTTGGGGCCTCAGATCGTACAGGAGACGACCGAGAAAATACAGCTGATTCGGGACAGGATGAGAGCGGCACAGAGCAGGCAGAAATCTTATGCTGACAGGCGTCGTCGCCGACTCGAGTTCACTGTTGGCGATCATGTTTTCCTGAAGGTCTCTCCGATGAAGGGTGTGATGAGATTTGGGCGGAAAGGGAAACTGAGTCCTAGATATGTTGGTCCTTTCGAGATCCTAGAGCGTGTTGGTCCAGTCGCTTATCAGTTAGCTCTTCCGCCCAGCTTCCCCGATGTTCACCCCGTATTCCATGTCTCGATGCTCCGCAAGTACCTTCATGATCCTTCCCAGGCGATTCAACACCAGACGATCCAGTTAGAGAGTGACCTTTCTTTCACCGAGCAGCCGGTTGTCATCTTGGATCGGCAGGTGAAGAAATTGAGGTCGAAGGTCATACCGTCTGTCAAAGTCCTTTGGCGTGGCCCGAACAGCGAGGAGGTCACCTGGGAGACCGAGGTCGAAATGAGGAAGAGATATCCCCATCTTTTTGAAGGTACGCGTAGTTAAATTCTAATTCGGGGACCGAATTTCTTTAAGGGGGGAAGATTGTAACCCTTCGAAAATCGTTTAGGCAGTTTTTCGGCAAACGGCTAATTTTTCGGCTTTTTCCGTAAAAAGTCAAAATTGATATTTTTCATTATAGACCTAATTATACAAAATTTAAATAATATATTACTATAATTTTGTCACTAAAATGTCATTTATAATTTTCTAGTTAAATAAAAAAAAAATCGTAATTAATTATTTTTTTATTATTTTAAGCCTTTTTAAATACATTTAATTAGGGATAAATACAAATTTAATTAGGTAAATTTCTTAATTAGGAGTCTTTATAAGCTAAAATATGGTGTTAATAAAATTGTGTCATGACTTTCACATTTTTAGTTTTTGGGTTGGAAATTTAATGAGAAAATGAGGTAAAATAAGGGTTTTTTTGTAAAATGTTGAAAAGAAATGCATTAAATGATAACATGGGGGTGTTTTGGACCTAGAATCTTCTCCAAATTTCCCAAACTCTCTCCTCCACCTTCTGGCCGACCCCTTCACCTGCAGTTTTCCCCACTTCCTCACTCCATTTGGCTTCATTTCTTGCAAAAAAATTCAAGAAAAATCCACAATTTCCACCTCCATTCAAAGCTTAACCCTAATCCCTTCTCTCTTCAACCCAAATTCGTTCAAAAACATGATGAAAGGAGGCTTCTTGGAGACTTGATCAAGCTAGGGTTCAAGCTTGAGAGGTGAAAATCCTAAACTAGTTTGCTTACTTGAGGTTTAATTGTGTTAGAATTTCAATTCTAAATATTAGTTTACTAGTAAATGTTTGATTAGGAAAAATCAAGAGAAGGTTTTGATTTTAGAAATTAGGGCTTGTAGCATAATGGTGGGATTATGTTAGGGATGGTTATCTAGGTGATTGGAGTGGTTAATTGTGTATTGGTATGCTCGCTAAAACGACAAATTTCAACGTTTGTATCGATTTGGTTTGAAAATCGCTTACTAGATTTTTACGAAAAATAGTATGCGTTCAAATTGCGCTAGGTTAGCGATATTATTAGCTTCGTATAGGATTTTTAGAGTGCGCGAACGTGGGGTTTCGTCTAGTCGGGTTGTAGTTTTGTCGATTTCCCCGAAATGACGATTTTAGCTAAAAATTAGCGATTTTCGTGCGTTTTTCCGCGCACCGAGTGCATGCTATGTTTAATTTGTGAGCGTCGATATTTGTATAATGTGACTTGCATCGTTTAGGGTTATGTAATCTTATACTTGGTGTTGTGCAAATTTAGGATCGGTCGGGGAAACTTCGGATACGGCGCGAAAAGGCAAAGCGGTGGCCGGATCAGATTAGCGGGGATTTCTGGTGAGTAGATATATTCATCTACGGGGGGAATCGTCTGGATGGCGCGAGGCACCCCCCCTAGTTAGGATTACCCTACTTTATGCATTAATTATATTGTTAGCTAGCTTATCCATTTATATACATGGCATACCCTCACAGCTAACCCTATACTAGATTGCATGGACATTCATATGACGTTCATATATACATACGCGATATCATTTCGTAGGACACGAACACATTACCATTGGCATCGATTGCACGCGCACTATTCATGTGACACACACGCCTTTGGTAATTGCCATGCCACGTACACTAGAAAACCTGTTTAACTTAATATCGCTATTTGCATTCAAACATGATATATGAAATTGCATAGCATGCATATACCTCGCATTAACATCATATTTATATAGATTGCTACTAAAACTCACATCATATACATTGATATCATAGACATTTATTATATATAACATGTGGACACTATGATTTTCTTGATGATTTCAGTTTTTCTGTGATTTCTGGATTTTTGGGGAAAACCGCAAGAATTTAACAAAACCTTAGATTTATCATTTTCAAAACAAAGTTGCGGTTTTCTCGTGATGTATGTGTCGTCCACCATGAGTTTTCATGTTTTCTGTTGGATTTCGAGACCCGATTCGAGGAGTGGATGAACCGTCTCGGGTACATGGTGGGCCCGGTATGGTACCCCGGGGCAAGAAGATCGAGTTGTAGACGATGAGCCTGGCAGGGGAAGACTACCTACCGGTGATGTCTGGCGCGGCGGATATCCGGAGGATACCGACCGTTGTCGTGAGATTTATGATATGGGCCGATCCGGACTGACGGAGCCCGATATTGAGACAGATATGATTCCTATTTGGTGTCGATGCTTGACACGGGTTTCCAGATGATTTCTTGATGATATTTAGCTATTATACAGACATTCATTTTCTAAAAGTTAAGAATGCAGTAACTTTAACATTCTAAACACTTAAAGAGTTAGAAAAGATATTGCATACCTGTGCATGCATACTAGAGTTATTATATCACATATGGACATACATGTTGTGGTGCATTGCGTGCATTCTTACGATTGCCTTATTAGATGTTATATTTACTCACGAGCTGGAAACTCACCCCCGTTGTGCCACAGTGTCTTGCAGGTCGGACCCGTCAGTCTCGTAGCGGCGGGCTATCTTGTCATCAGTTTCTTTTGCTCAGACTCGCGACATCGCCCGTAGGTGGGTTGCGAGTATACTTTATTCCTTTTTGCTTTACATTGTATCTAGTATTCTCCATCTACCACTTGTATTGTATATGCGACCTAGTGATGAGAATGAGAGATATGTATATTTGTGGTTTCTTTTGGGTCGAGCTCACTTGAGCCGGCGTTGCGTTTTCTGATATTTTGGGTTTCTTCTGCTCTTTTCTTAGTATTGCTTATATATATTGCATGTGGTTGTGATCCGCCTTGGGCGAAGAGCTAGCTCCCGCTTAGGGATGCCATTTTTATGATTTCATATGTATTATCTTGTTGTACCCATTTTTGGGGATAGAAAATACAGGGGAGACTCTGCCGAAATTTTCAGAAATTTTTGATGTTTTAAAAAGGGATTCTTTGCAACTCAATTGATTTAAAAAAAACGTTTTCATTTAAGGTTTTCCTTCACTCTCTTTTGATTTTGGTTTAGATTTTCTGGGTTTTGGCTGACTTAGGTTACGGTACGCCTTTAGACGTCTCGTAATCTAAGTGCCAGTCACGTTCCGTACTTTGGGGTCGTGACAGAAGATACCCCAGCTTGTCGTAAGTGATTGCTATCTTGACATTCCTGAACCAATCTTTGTAGTTTGGCCCTGTCAGTTTGTTTTTCTCTAGGAGTAACTTAAGTCCAGTCATGTCGATTTGGTCGCTGCAATTAGGAGAGAGAAGAAGAAACACTCTGCATGATGCTCTTGCAAGTTTAGAGTGGTTTTTAGTTTGTCTAAACAGGATGGCTCCCACTGTTTCTCGAACCCCTCCTCAAACCATAAAGGAAGAATTAGCTGGGATCAATCCCACCGCACAATACTTGCTTAACCGTTCAGCCAGGCCGGTGTCGGTACTTCGAGGGAGGTTTTCCAACGCTTTCGCGAAGTTCCTTAATTAAAGAACCTCTTTTCCCTGGGGGCGTAGCCCCGCTAACACCTTTCTAGGCACCTACTAGGTTTATAGCATTGATCGATTAGTGAGAAATTGTTAGGTCCACGTTACCTCTCCCGGTACTTTCGGGGTTGCGGAAACGGTAAATCAAAATTTTTTCTAAACTTTGTAACATGGACCGTAAAAGCCGGATCTTTGCTAAACTAAACTAGCAAACTTGCTAAAGAGAGTTAGCTACTATGGAAGATGGTTATACCTAAACTTGAACTCCTTCTTCTTTAAACCTTGTAGAGGTTGATGGTACTCTTCTTGTCGCCTTCTTCCGTCGAAGATGGATCCACCTCGAGGGTTCGACCTTTGGGCTCTTTCTCGAACTTGGAGAGAACTAGAATCGTCGGATTGCTAAACCTTTGATCCTAGAGAGAGTAGAGTGCATCTATGGAGTGCTTTTCCTTTTTAAAGAGAAGGATTCTCAACACATGAGAAGGGTTCTCTTTTGCTAGAGGAAGAAGAAGATGAAGTGAGGAGAGAGAATGGATATGAAAGAATGAGCTATCTTTTTCTTTTTGCAACCATATCAAAAAGAAAAAGAATTATCTAAATGATAATAATTCAAAATGAGAATAGTTGATGGTAGTTTTGGAATGACCACTATCATGCTTCATTAAATGAAATGTAAGCATGAATCAAGGAGTATCTTTACAAAGCATGATGGTGGTCAACATTCAACCATGGTCAACAAGTCAACCATGGTCAACAAGTCAACAAAATCAACCATAACATAATTCTCATTTAATTACTATTATTAATAGATAATCCATAAATCCATTAGGGTTTGGAAAATGATAACTGTCAACTGTGCATACGCACCTGTTCCGAAACCCTAATGAAATACCTCATCCTCCGCCTCAAGCAACTGTGCATACACACCTGCATTCTCGTTCCGAGGAACAAGAATACCGAGATATAAAAGCAACCCCAAAACATATACCAGTATCTGGCTCAAACCAGAGCCTGCCAGTATAATCCGTCCGGACTCCAAATGTGCACAAGTGCGCGGATGAGAACGAACCCTGTCGCAAAACCATGCGACCTCTACTCTGTTTTGCCCAGAGGCGAATACCCTCTGTGTGGGACTCTAAAGACTCGACACTACGCTGGCAGTGGGTTTAACCACATACCGCAAGCGGCACTAGCTGTGCGTAACGGTCCCCAGGTAGATGCCGACAAGAAGGCTGACGAGGTGAACTCCATCTGAACTCCTACTGAGTCTGAATATGACATTCTCCGTACAGTCCGGTCTGTTCGTCTGATACATCGCATGTCGGGCCTAGGGGGGCGGCAAGCGTCAGACCCCTAATAGCGGTACAAGTCGTGTCGGAGTGAAGCCCAGAACACCCTGAGATAGCACTGGAACCTACCAGTATATCTCGCTTGCCCTGGCCAGGGACTACTTGTGTAATGGCTCTCCTAGACACAGCGCGATGTCAACCCCCAATACCGGGAGAGACGAATCCTGTCTAACCGTCACTGCCTCCAAGTGTTTCGGGACTGCTCCCAACTACTACCTGTTTGCACGCCTCAGAAGAGCCGTGGTAGGGTAGTAATCAAAGAACAGTGGGAACACACTCGAGGCGGAGTGACAGTGTCAAGTCAGCGGACTAAGCTGTACTCATGTCACCTGGGAACTTATAACTGACGATAGGTATAATACCAACCATCAGTTCCCGACGAGTCCTGTCCAGTGTACTCGTAACCTAACGAGCACCCGCATACTATCTCAAGTACGACGTACCGACGGCTGTGGGACAGACCGTCTCCCGTACTGGGATGAGAAGCGCATACGCTAGTCTACTCCGGAGCATCGATGCCCTATCTCGATACTCCCACGACCAGGGACGAGTATAAGGATGTGCTTGTAGATTACCCAGCCCCCACGAGTATGATCGCCATCACAACGCCGGTAATCAAGCAAAGATCCTAAGGGCTCTACTAATGCGTATATGTGATGTAATAAATAAACACACATGTACACATTAAAGCAGAGACAAACCAAGTAGCATACTACTATATTGAGCAAGATTGTCTGTACAACTGTGAATATCCCAAGCTTCCATCAAGTAATATACATACTAGTATGATACAGTAATGGCCTCTAGGGCATATACACTAACAATCTCCCACTTGCACTAAGGCCATGTACTGGCGTATCGAAGACCTACCATCTCGATCAGCCGCTCGAACTGAGTCTGGGGTAAAGCCTTCGTGAATGGGTCCGCAGTGTTGTCCTTTGTGTCTACTCTCCGCACCTCGATCTCCTGTCGATCAATGATCTCCCTGATCAGGTGATACCGCTTTAAGATGTGCCTGGATTTCTGATGGGACCTTGGTTCCTTCGCTAAAGCTATAGCCCCATTGTTATCGCAATACAAAGGTATTGGGTCAACAATGGACGGAACCACCTGAAGTTCACTAATGAACTTCTTCATCCAGACCGCTTCTTTTGCGGCATCGCTTGCAGCAATGTATTCAGCCTCCATCGTCGAGTCTGCGACGGTATCCTGCTTGGAACTCCTCCAACATACCGCCCCTCCATTGAGGGTAAACACAAAACCCGAGACAGACTTGCTGTCATCTTTGTCACTCTGGAAGCTTGAATCGGTAAAGGACTCGACCCTGAGGTCTCCATTACCGTAAACCAGGAACATCTCCTTAGTCCTTCTCAGGTACTTGAGAATGTTCTTCACTGCAGTCCAGTGGTCCTCCCCTGGGTCTGACTGATACCGGCTTACCGTGCTCAACGCGTAAGCTACATCTGGTCTTGTACATAGCATCGCATACATTATAGATCCTACCGCCGAATCGTAGGGTATAGTGCTCATGCGAACCCTCTCCTCGTCAGTCTTAGGAGACATCTTCTTGGAGAGGGTAATTCCGTGCAATGCGGGTATGTTACCGTGCTTGGAATCCTCCATACTAAATCTCTTTAGTACGGTCTCTATGTACCTGGACTGCGAAAGTCCCAACAGTTTCTTGGATCTATCTCTATAGATCTTGATCCCCAGAATGTACGAGGCATCACCCAGGTCCTTCATGGAGAACCTTTGTGACAAAAATAGCTTGACCGATTGTAGCATAGGAATATCATTTCCTATCAAAAGAATGTCGTCCACGTACAAGACTAGGAATACGACAATTCTTCCTACAATCTTCTTATATACACAGGGTTCATCTTCGTTCTTGATGAAATCAAATTCGTTGATTGCCTCATCAAAACAGATGTTCCAGCTCCGCGATGCCTGCTTTAATCCATAAATGGATTTAAGCAACTTGCACACCCTTCCGCTGCTCCCACTGTCTACGAAACCTTCTGGTTGATCCATGTAAACGCACTCTTCCAAACAACCGTTTAGGAAAGCCGTCTTAACATCCATCTGCCAGATTTCATAGTCATGGAAGGCAGCAATGGCAAGTAAGATCCGAATGGATTTGAGCATAGCCACTGGAGAAAAAGTCTCATCATAGTCCAAACCAGGTCTTTGACGAAAACCTTTTGCAACGAGTCTAGCTTTATAGGTTTCCACCTGCCCATCTACACCAAGTTTCCTTTTGTAGATCCATTTGCATCCAACGGGTTTTACCCCAGGTGGAGCAATATCCAAGGTCCACACTTTATTGGCGTACATGGACTCCATTTCGGATTGCATTGCTTCCTGCCACTTATCAGAGTCCCTGCTGATAATGGCCTGCCTGAAACTGGTAGGGTCATCTTCTTCCAAGATGCAATCCTCTCGATCCCCGTCTATGAGAAAACCGTAGTATCTCTCGGGCGGATGAGAAATCCTACCAGATCTGCGGAGTGGCTGAGGTTCGTTTAGGGTCACTGAATTTTCTGGTTCTGCTAAATCCTCAGTTTGAGTTTGTGGATCAGATATTTCATCCAGTTCTACCGTGCTCCCACTTATTTCTTTTGCAAGAAATTGCCACTCTAAAAAGGTGGCGCGGCGAGCAACGAACACCTTCTGTTCCTCAGTGTGGTAGAACAGATATCCCAGAGAATTTCTAGGATATCCCACAAATTTACATAAAACTGACCGTGCCTTAAGTTTGTCTGGGTTCTGCTTTTTGACATAAGCTAGGCAACCCCAAATCTTAATACGTTTAAGATACAAACTTTTACCACTCCATATCTCATACGGAGTCTTAGGCGCGGATTTGGATGGAACTTGATTCAATAGATGTGCTGCAGTTTGAAGTGCATATCCCCAGAATGAAAGAGGTAACTCAGCACTACTCATCATGGAGCGAACCATATCCAATAGGGTAAGATTCCTCCGCTCCGATACACCGTTGTGTTGTGGTGTATAAGGAGGAGTAAGCTGAGAGAGAATACCATTCTCTTTTAAGTAATCTAGGAATTCCGTGCTTAAGTACTCCCCTCCCCTGTCAGACCGGAGGATCTTGATACTTTTGCCTGTCTGGTTCTCTACTTCGTTTCTGAATTCCTTGAATTTCTCAAAAGCTTCAGATTTGTGTTTCATCAGATACACATATCCGAACCTAGAGAGATCGTCAGTGAATGTGATGAAGTACGAGAACCCACCCCTTGCAAGTATAGACATCGGACCACACACATCACTGTGTATGAGTCCTAAGAGCTCTCTTGCTCTTTCTCCATGTCCGGTGAACGGAGATTTGGTCATCTTCCCTTTGAGACAAGATTGACAAGTTTCATAAGATGAAAACTCGAACGCATTCAAGAGTCCATCTTTATGCAACTTACTCAGTCTTTTCTCTCCGATATGACCAAGTCTACAATGCCACAAGTAGGATTCATTCGGATCTGAATTCTTCCTCTTGCGTGTGTTTTGTATATTGAGAACTGTATTCTGATTTAGAACGTAGATACCATTAAACAGTGTACCCTCTGCAACCAGTACCTTATCAAGGTAAATGTTCATGATATTCTTTTCAAGAACAAACTTATATCTATCTTTATCGAGTAAAGAAACTGATATGATGTTGCAAACCATGGAGGGTACATAGTAGCAATCGTTCAAAATCATAGTCTTGCCATTTGGCAATACTAGGTGATATTCACCGACGGCTGCCGCATTAACTTGTGCTCCGTTCGCTACTCTGAGCGACATATCACCCGGTGCAACTTTCCTACTTTTTCTCAGTCCTTGCAATAAATTACAGATATGAGATCCTGATCCGGTATCAAGTACCCAGGAGGTAGGGCTGACCGTAAAACAGTTCTCAATTACAAGAACACCTGAAGTAGATGCAAAACCATGCTTCTTCTTCAACTGGGTATCCTGGAAATCCATACTTTCCTCTTTCCCATTCTCATACTCATGACTGTTGTCACAAGTTAGAGCTGAACCAACTTTCCCCAGTCCCGAATAAGAATTCGGATCGGTCAAGCGATACATTTTATTATCTTGATTAGGGCGTGAAAAGGTTGCTGCCTGGAGAGAGAAAAGAAACACTCAGCGTATGCTCTTGCAAGATTAGATTGGTTTATTAATTTATCTAACCAGGATGTCTCCCACTGTTTACTCAAATTCTTCTTAAAACCTTTTTAAAAGAAGAACTAGCCGGGTTTTAATTTACGTCACAATACTTGCTTTAACCTTTCAGCCAGGCTAGTGTCGGTACTTCGAGGGAGGTTTTCCAACGCTTTCGCGAAGTTCCTTAATTAAAGAACCTCTTTTCCCTGGGGGCGTAACCCCGCTAACACCTTTCTAGACACCTACTAGGTTTATAGCATTGATCGTTAAGTGAAATAATCTCCCAAGAGTAAACCAACTCATCAGTGGGATCGAGATCCAACTGTCATTGTGTGATAACCTAGATGGAATCCACTCTAGTCACCACACTCCAGAAGGTATGCTAAATCTGCAAGTTTCAGTTCTTTTGAAACTCCCGATGTGGTTTTTGCCCCTAGGACTCAAGTGATCTTGACACAGTCAACAAATCAAAAAGTCCTAGTCAAGTTCATCCCGTCGTTGTCTTGATTGCATTAAACCCACCTGCATAACCCTTGACACAGTCAACAAGGTTACACAAATGTCCTAACCAATCACATTGTATCCAGCAAATAAGCAACACTTAGCTACCGTTCACTGCGCCTTGACACAGTCAACAAACGCAGCACGAATACTAAGTATAACTTATAAGAAACGACGGAGGGCTACGGCTGGGTTTTTGGCGAAAAACCCGTTAACGTAATGGACTTGATGTCGTTGAAGGAACGTGATACACCTTTTGAAAATATAGTGGCGAAAAACTTTTTGCTAAAGAGGTCACTCCCTGTGAAGGGATCTCGGCTCTTTCCTCGTCGAATGAGGTGCAGGATATTACAAAATGAATACCTCGATGCAAAGCAAGAATAATCGACTATAGTGAAGTTATTACCCTGACGCAAACTTTTGTCCAAGGGGTCACTCCCGGTGAAGGGATCTCGGCCCTTGCCTCATCGACTGAGGTGCTGGGTATTCATAACCGAATACCGCGATGCAAAACAAAAATGAACGTCCTTGCAATAACAGCTTTTTGAAAAAATTGTTCCAACAACGTCTTTTAGGTTTATTTTCTTGCATTAGTTCTTTTAATGCGTGATATTCTTGCATTAGTTCTTTTAATGCGTCCCATCATTTAATCCTACCATTGCAGAAAACAACCAAAATATGACGTACGCTTATGCCATTCGCATTCGCCACGGGGTCCCGTCATCACTCGTTAGGTTACTTAACTAACGACAGAGCGGGGGCTGGGCTAGCGCGGCTGTAAAACATAAGCAACGCCTAAATAGAAAGCAATGATAGACATTACAGATCACAGATGAATACATTGGATATACTAGCAATCCGCAATCCTTTCGAGCCTGCAACGAAAAGCGGATTACACGGTCGCGGTGAATAGCCAAATACCCCACCCAAGACCCCTACGGGTGCGGCAAACTACCCGCCAAGTACTTGGCAGTTTGTGCACCCCTCCATGGGTCTATCCTAGGAGCAAAAACAGTAAAAAGAATTATACAATGACGGCTACAACCCCGACCCGGTTGTGCGGCCAAAAAAATAATATTATTACATCAATTTACATTTACAATGAATGAAAGAAAAACAAAAGCTCATCTCACATCCACCCCGGCTATTCACCCGCGACAGTCCAACACATTCATATACACATTCCAATATCAAACACAGATCATGTATAACCCCGACCAATCGTCTTATAGCGATTAGCCGATGTTCAATACATGCAAACATCACAGATATAACCAACATAGCCAAAGTGTAGCGAAGTTCGAAAAAATACGGAATTATAGGACCCCAAAAGTAAATTTCAGTTCTGGAAAATCTGGGCACATATAATATATCTGAAAAATCCCAAAATCCCACCAGAAGAACACTGCACGAAAAACGATGCAGAGAGGAAAATAAACGGCGGCGGTGCCGCGGCACCTGCCTACCTCGTGCCGCGGAACCGCGGCGGTTTGAATGAATTAGGGCATCGTTTTTCATGGGTGTTCACACAAAACCCTGAGCCGAATTTACAAGTATAAAGTTTTTCATTTAGAGCAGAAAAAAATCCAACAGAAACTTAGGGTTTTAGTTTTTCCGGTTTTGCGATTTTTCGGTTTCGAACTTCCATACACTTCGCTACCAAGCTAGTTTAAGTTTAGTTAGGCTCTGATACCACTGTTAGGTCCACGTTACCTCTCCCGGTACTTTCGGGGTTGCGGAAACGGTAAATCAAAATTTTTTCTAAACTTTGTAACATGGACCGTAAAAGCCGGATCTTTGCTAAACTAAACTAGCAAACTTGCTAAAGAGAGTTAGCTACTATGGAAGATGGTTATACCTAAACTTGAACTCCTTCTTCTTTAAACCTTGTAGAGGTTGATGGTACTCTTCTTGTCGCCTTCTTCCGTCGAAGATGGATCCACCTCGAGGGTTCGACCTTTGGGCTCTTTCTCGAACTTGGAGAGAACTAGAATCGTCGGATTGCTAAACCTTTGATCCTAGAGAGAGTAGAGTGCATCTATGGAGTGCTTTTCCTTTTTAAAGAGAAGGATTCTCAACACATGAGAAGGGTTCTCTTTTGCTAGAGGAAGAAGAAGATGAAGTGAGGAGAGAGAATGGATATGAAAGAATGAGCTATCTTTTTCTTTTTGCAACCATATCAAAAAGAAAAAGAATTATCTAAATGATAATAATTCAAAATGAGAATAGTTGATGGTAGTTTTGGAATGACCACTATCATGCTTCATTAAATGAAATGTAAGCATGAATCAAGGAGTATCTTTACAAAGCATGATGGTGGTCAACATTCAACCATGGTCAACAAGTCAACCATGGTCAACAAGTCAACAAAATCAACCATAACATAATTCTCATTTAATTACTATTATTAATAGATAATCCATAAATCCATTAGGGTTTGGAAAATGATAACTGTCAACTGTGCATACGCACCTGTTCCGAAACCCTAATGAAATACCTCATCCTCCGCCTCAAGCAACTGTGCATACACACCTGCATTCTCGTTCCGAGGAACAAGAATACCGAGATATAAAAGCAACCCCAAAACATATACCAGTATCTGGCTCAAACCAGAGCCTGCCAGTATAATCCGTCCGGACTCCAAACGTGCACAAGTGCGCCGATGAGAACGAACCCTGTCGCAAAACCATGCGACCTCTACTCTGTTTTGCCCAGAGGCGAATACCCTCTGTGTGGGACTCTAAAGACTCGACACTACGCTGGCAGTGGGTTTAACCACAGACCGCAAGCGGCACTAGCTGTGCGTAACGGTCCCCAGGTAGATGCCGACAAGAAGGCTGACGAGGTGAACCCCATCTGAACTCCTACTGAGTCTGAATGTGACATTCTCCGTACAGTCCGGTCTGTTCGTCTGATACATCGCATGTCGGGCCTAGGGGGCGGCAAGCGTCAGACCCCTAATAGCGGTACAAGTCGTGTCGGAGTGAAGCCCAGAACACCCTGAGATAGCACTGGAACCTACCAGTATATCTCGCTTGCCCTGGCCAGGGACTACTTGTGTAATGGCTCTCCTAGACACAGCGCGATGTCAACCCCCAATACCGGGAGAGACGAATCATGTCTAACCGTCACTGCCTCCAAGTGTTTCGGGACTGCTCCCAACTACTACCTGTTTGCACGACTCAGAAGAGCCGTGGTAGGGTAGTAATCAAAGAACAGTGGGAACACACTCGAGGCGGAGTGACAGTGTCAAGTCAGCGGACTAAGCTGTACTCATGTCACCTGGGAACTGATAACTGACGATAGGTATAATACCAACCATCAGTTCCCGATGAGTCCTGTCCAGTGTACTCGTAACCTAACGAGCACCCGCATACTATCTCAAGTACGACGTACCGACGGCTGTGGGACAGACCGTCTCCCGTACTGGGATGAGAAGCGCATACGCTAGTCTACTCCGGAGCATCGATGCCCTATCTCGATACTCCCACGACCAGGGACGAGTATAAGGATGTGCTTGTAGATTACCCAGCCCCCACGAGTGTGATCGCCATCACAACGCCGGTAATCAAGCAAAGATCCTAAGGGCTCTACTAATGCGTATAGGTTATATAATAAATAAACACACATGTACACATTAAAGCAGAGACAAACCAAGTAGCATACTACTATATTGAGCAAGATTGTCTGTACAACTGTGAATATCCCAAGCTTCCATCAAGTAATATACATACTAGTATGATACAGTAATGGCCTCTAGGGCATATACACTAACAGAAATTTCCCGAGGTGTAGCATATACTCACAGTAGGATCGGGATCCAAATATCATCGCGTGACGAAACTGAAGGAATCCTACCAGAATCATCACACTCCAAATGGTATGCTAATCTAGCAAGTTTCAGTACTTATGAAACCCCCGATATGGATTTTTGCCCCATGCTCTTATGACCTTGACGAAGGTCAACAAATCATAAGTCACATGTCAAGTTCTTCCCGTCATTATCCAGGTTAATTTGAATCCACCCGTATATACCCTTGACGAAGGTCAACAAGGTAATGCGAATGTCCCAAACCAACGCATCTATCTATGCTACATATGAATACCCAACAGCTACCAATCACTATGCCTTGACGAAGGTCAACAAACACAGCTTGAATACTATTGAATATTCATACGAAACGACGGAGGGCTACGAATGGTTTTGGCGAAACCGTGAACGTAGTGAACTTGATATAGTCGATGGAACGAGATAGCTTTTAAAAGGAGTGGCTCAAGCTCCGCATTTAAAAGTTGGTTTTGAAAAGAACCGGGTGGTTTTTCGAAAGTGTTCCAACGACTTTAACTTGGTTTATTATCTTGCATTAGTTCTTTTAATGCGTGATATTCTTGCATTAGTTCTTTTAATGCGTCCCATCATTTAATCCTACCATTGCAGAAAACAACCAAAATATGACGTACGCTTATGCCATTCGCATTCGCCACGGGGCCCCGTCATTACCCGTTAGGTTACTTAACTAACGACAGAGCGGGGGCTGGGCTAGCGCGTCTGTAAAACATAAGCAACGCCTAAATAATATCATATATAGATATACTGCAATGATAAACATTTCAGATCACAGATGAATACATTGGATATACTAGGAATCTGTAATTCGTACGAGCCTGTAACGAAAGACAGATTACACGGTCGCGGTGAATAGCCAATACCCCACCCAAGACCCCTACGGGTGCGGCAAACTACCCGCCAAGTACCCAAAGCGTAGCAACCTCCCTCATCTCCATGAGTAGGCCACTCGACACTTCGGCATACCCGGTAGTTTGTGCACCCCCTCCATGGGTCTATCCTAGGAGCAAAAACAGTAAAAAGAAATTATACAATGACGGCTACAACCCCGACCCGGTTGTGCGTCCATACAAATAATTATTACATAAATTTACAAATTTACATGAATTGAAAGAAAAGAAAACTCTCGTCTCACAACCCCCGGCTATTCACCCGCGACAATCCAACATATTCATATACACATTCCAGCAACATTACAGATCACAGATTTGTATAACCCCCACTAATCGACATATAGCAATTAGTAGACGTTCAATACAAATATCACATTACAGGAAAAACCCGTTAGCTTAAGTCTTTTAGAAGTTCGATCAAAAATACGGATTTTCGGGACCCCAAAATAAAATTTTCGTTCTGGAAAATCTGGGCAGAAAACACATATACTAAAAATCCCAAAATACCCCCAGAATAACACTGCACCAAAGATTGTCCTCGGCCGAGTCAACTCGGCCGCGGATCCGCAGCGGGAGCGTGCTCCCACCGCGTTTCCGCGGCGCTTTGACTCGATCGTGGGACCATCTTTGGTGGTTATTCACACAAAAGCCTGAGCCGATTTTAGGTGTTAAAATAATCAACTTTTGAACAGTAAAAAAATCGACAGAAACTCGAATTTTTGGGGTTCGTTTTCGGGACTTTTTCTTTGATCGATCTTCTAGTTACTTGCTAACATGTTAGATAGAGTTTAACTAGGCTCTGATACCACTGTAAGTCCATGCTACCAATCCCGGTACTTTCGGGAATGCGGAATTTGGTAAAAAACGATTTTTATGGAGGTGGTAACATGGACCTAAAACCCGGATCTTGGTTAAACATCTATCTAACAACCTAACTACGAGTTTCTAGCTACTCGGTTAGGGGGTTATACCTTGCTTGTCTTGAACTCCTTCGTCTTCAAACTCCGATGGTGGTCCGGATTGGCTTCTTCCCGTCGTCTCCGTACGCCGAAGATAGATCCACCTGAAAGCTCCAACCTTTGGCTCCTTCTTCGTTCTTTGAAGAAACTAGTTCACTCGGTTTGCTAAACCTTGTGAACTAGAATGAGTAGAGAATAGTTTGTGTGGGATTTTATCTATGGTTCTTGATTCTCAACTCATGAGACAAGAGAACCATAGATTAAAGAGAGGGAAAAAGAGCAAGAGGGTGAGAGCAAAACAAGAGAGCTCAAGAACAAGAGAGAGTATGAGCAAGGAAGAATGAGCAACTCTTTTGTCTCTCACCCTCTCATAATCCAAAGTCATGATAACTCATCATATCAAATAAGTCTTATGTGATGGTTGAAGCAACCATAACCATATCATTTCATGCACTCATTTTACACAAATGAGCAAGCAAGCAAAAGTCTTTGCCATGAAATGATGGCTATGGTTATCATGATGGTCAACTAGTCAAGCCTAGTCAACCGGTCAACATAGTCAACAAGTCAACAAAAGTCAACAAGTCAACAAAGTCAACAAGTCAACAACCATGTCACCATAATAATTAATTAATATAATAGTTAATCACATATCATATTCTCATTAGGGTTGAACAAAAAGTCAAATAGTCAACGGTCAACTGTCAACAACCCTAATGAGAATCCGCTGCCTCTGTCTCCCTGTCAACTGTGCATACGCACCCGCATCCGCGTTCCGAGGAACACGAATGCACACTGGATAAATCCAATCCCAAAAGGTACACTAGGATCTGGCTTAAACCAAAGCCCGCTAGTGTAAACTGTCCGGACACTGTACGTGCACAAGTGCACGGATGTGACCGAACCCTGTCGCAAAACCATATGACCTGTCGCAATACCTTGCGACCTCTACTCTTTTGCCTAAAGGCGAAAAGCTTTCTGTGTGGGAATCTAAAGACTCGACACTACGCTGGCAGTGGGTTTAACCACAGACCGCAAGCGGCACTAGCTGTGCGTAACGGTCCCCAGGTAATGCCGACAAGAAGACCGACGAGGCGAAACCCATCTGATCTCCTACTGAGCCTGAGTGTGACATTCTCCGTACAGTCCGGTCTGTTCGTCTGATACATCGCATGGCGGGCCTAGGGGGCGGTAAACGTCAGTCCCCCAATAGCGGTACAAGTCGTGCCGGAGCGAAGCCCAAAACACCCTGAGATAACACTGGAAGCCTACCAGTATATCTCGTTTGCCCTGGCTAGGGACTACTCGTGTAATGGCTCTCCTAGACACAGCGCGATGTCAACCCCCAATACCGGGAGAGACGAATCCTGTCTAACCGTCACTGCCTCCAAGTGCTTCGGGACTGCACCCAACTACTACCTGTTTGCACGACTCCTTTGAGTCGTGGTTGGGTAGTAATCAAAGTGCAGTGGGAACACACTCGAGGCGAAGTGACAGTGTCAAGTCAGCGGACTAAGCTGTACTCATGTCACCTGGGAACTGGTAACTGACGATAGGCATAATACCAACTAGTCAGTTCCCGACGAGTCCTGTCCAGTGTACCCGTAACCTAACGAGCACCCGCATACTATCTCAAGTACGACGTACTGACGGCTGTGGGACAGACCGTCTCCCACACTGGGATGAGAAGCGCATGCGCTGGTCTACTCCGGAGTATCGATGCCCTGTCTCGATAGTCCTGCGACCAGGGACCTGCATAAGGATGTGCTTATAGATTACCCAGCCCTACTAGTGTGATGGCCATCACATCGCTGGTAATCAAGCAAAGATCCTAAGGGCTCCACTAATGTGTATAGGCGATATACTAAAATAAACACATGTACACATTGAAGTAGAAACAAACCAAGTAGCATACTACTATTTTGAGCAAGATTGTATATACAAGGTGAATATCCCAAGCTTCCATTAAGTAATATACAAATTAGTATGATACAGTAATGGTCTCTAGGGCATATACACTAACAGATAAAGCCCTTAGGATATGTACTCGACTATTGGGACTATGATGAGATCATACTAGTGGGGCCACGGTAGTCGACGAGTATATCCTATAACTGTTCCTAGTCGAGGGTGTATTGAGACAGGGCATCGATACACCAGAGTAGACTAGCGTATACGCATCTTGACCCATATGATGGGCGAAGGATGATCCCGTATCCATCGGTGTTTGACATCAAGGATGGTGTACGGGTGCTCAGTAGAGACTGGGTACACTGGACGGACTCGCCGAGAACTCCCAGATGGTATTATACCTCACGTCAGATGGCAGTTCTCCGGTGACACTGGTACAGAGTAGTCTGTTGACCTGAGATCGTCATAGAGTCTTGTGTGATTCCCACTGTGCTTTGATTTCCATCATACCACATCCAAGAGGGCGTGTAAAAAGGTGGCTTTTGGGTACAGTCCCAAATCACATGGAGACAATGAGCGATAGGAGGGGATTCGTCTCTCCCGGTATAGGGAGTTGATGTTGTGCTGTGTTTGATTGGCTATAACTGGAAATCCCTGGCCAGGTTTGCTGAGATTTACTGGTAAGTGTTATCAGTAGTTTCTCGAACTGTTATAGACCTCATATCGACACGACTTATCAAGCTACCGGGGTCTGACGTTTACCAACCCTAGGCGAGATATGCGACATATCAGACGACGAGACCGGACTGTACGGGAGTGTTAATGATTGGATTCGCAGGAGAATGTACAGGGTTGCTTATTGATCTTCTGATCGCTCAATACCTGGGTGGCTGTTACGTTTAGCTGACCGCTTGCAGCTTGTGGGTGTTTGATATGATCATCACCTACTGCCGGCATATTGACGTTTCTTTAGAGTCCTACACAGAGGTTTCTTGGCTCAGACAAAACGGAGTAGGAGCACATATGTGATATGTGCGAGACCGAGAACAATACGTGTATGTGATACCGTATTAGATTCTTACGATATGAGATATCGGCCGGGTATATGTGATATAGCCGGGTCATCGGATTAAGTGTTGATTCGATGAACTGATACAGATTATATTAGTCGGTTATTTGTGAAATAGCCGGATTATCGGATCAAGTGTTGATTCGATAATTTAATGTATAATTATATATTTGATATATTAAATTACATTAACTGATACAGATTATATTTTACTCACTCGGGTAATACATTGATATATATGCGATATATGTTAATTGTATTATTTTCTTTTGTTACAATAAATATTGTATATGTGATATATAATATTGTAACATGTTAGGGTTATTAATGCAACATGTTTAGTGGAGATTAAACATGGTTAGGGTTTGATTTGGGTTAATCTTTTCTAGAATTTTCTAGAAGGTTTTATTTTGTTTTGTGTAAAGATATTTTGCATAGATATTTGTTTAACTCAACCCAACCCTTTAACCATGGTTCAATCTCTACAAGGGTTAGTTTCTTCTCACTTAAACCATGATTGCCTTTCTAAGCTTACACTAGAGTTATTCATTATTCATCACAAAAGAAATGGAGCTTCTTCTTCTTCTTCCTTCTTTGCATGAAAAGCTTTCTAGCTTTTCATGAAGTGATGATTATGAGTGAGATTAAGAAAATAAATGAGAGCTAAAATCCTACTTCATCATCCTAATCTATCCTAGCCATTTAGATTAGGGTGTTCACTTCATTTAGTGAGTGAGAGCTTGTGTTAATGAAACTTCAAGGAAGATCATCTTTGTTATCGAAGATCGGAAGCAAGCTTGCATCTTTCTCTTCGTGGAGCCTCTTGAGAGTCTAGAACTTGATGATCGCAGTGAAGGGACCACAACACGGAGCTTATGAAGTGAAGGACCGGACTACAAAGGTTGTAATCCCAAACTCTTAGATGTTAAAGTGTTTAACATGCTTTGTTTCGCCTAATCTCTAGTCTAAGATCTTGGTTTAGGGTTGTTCGGCACGACTAAATTTTAAATCGGGCATGGTTGATGCCTTATAGATCCTTGTGCATGTGCCTAGTAACTCTACAGTGGTATCAGAGCCAAGCTAGAGCTTTAGGCGAAGTCTAGGCGAAGTTTAAAGTCCGATCGAACTCCGAATACCCGGTTTAGACCTCTTTCTGGAAATTTTTCAAAAAGTTGACATTTTTCATATTAAAAATACTCAGAAATATAAGTAGAGAATTATAAGGATATCTGTGAAAAACGAAACAGTAAACCCACTGAAGTGCGGCTGATTCGCGGCAAAGACATGCCTTGCGCGGCGGTTCCGCGGCGCTACAGTGCGCTTAGAGTTTTCTTTTTCCACAGTAACTTCCCTATGTGTTTCCTGATGCTTCTGGGAATTTTTAAATTTACTCAAGTGTTGAGTTTTCTGGGTTATATTGGGAGCTCGTTGATTCGATCGGAAAGTATAACTTTGTTTAGTTTGTCCGGGTAATATTTTAGAGCGTGTTAAAAAGTTCGACCGGATATCAATAACTCACTTTTTCCCCTGTCGGAAAATTTTCAAAAGTTGGATTTTTTCTCGAGTTTGAAACTTTCGGAAAATCATGCAAGTAACACAGTGGACCCTCTAGAAGACAACAAAGCTTAACTCGATTATGTGACTGTCTGAACCGTCTCTAAACCTTAGAATTTGGGTCAGTACGGCGTTGCCACATGTGAGGCGTTGGCTTGACCCTTCTACGGCTGGACCATTGGTACTGTGGCATGTGATGGATATTTTTTTGAACTCCGCTCAAGTATTGAGCTATTTTCGAAATCTTGGGTGTTTGATTATTCGATCGGAAAGTTTAACACTGTCTTTTTATCTGGAATGTGATACAATATTTGGAATCCACAGGTAGTTATGAGATAACTAATTTGAATGTTATAAATCTAGCAGTTTAGTCTCAAATGATTGGTTGCCACTGAATTTTGATGTGATCAAAAGTCCGTTGCAATCACGTAGTTTACGCGGATACTCGCCGGGTAAACTTAATAGATAGCCACGCCCCGGAGCCCCGACCAAGTGACTATAGGAGAACCCCGTCGCCAAAAGCATCCGTTCGGGTGCTCGCGGCAGCGGTGTTCCGCCTTAGTGCACTTCATCGATGGCATCCGGGGGTGCGGCCGTCTACTAAAGTTTGCGATGAGCATTTGATCAGGATGTCGGGAATCTTGTTGAATTGCCCGACTAGATATTGAAAAGTGTTTTCGAAATCGAGACTAAAATGCGGGGTTTATAATTGTTCGGCATGCGATGTCTAAGGAATTCATTTGGTTAGGCATGCGATGTCTAAGAAGGTTGCAGCTTCCAACTGTTGTAGTTTTACACTTTCTTTTCTACGACCATAAGCGTAGTATGTGGTGTATCGCCGGCTTCGTTGCTATACATCAACGACAATCGGGATACGCCAACTTGCTTACGTTGATGATATGAGATATTATGTGTTGCTGTGATATATTATATTGGATCGTCGCGTTTTGAATAGCCGGGGGTTTTATGTGAGATGAAAGTTTTTCTTTTTCATTCATGTAAAATTCATTTGTATGTAATATTCTTTTATTGGGGCACTTCCGGGCTGAGGATGATGTCACCATTGTATATTATTTACTTTTCCGCATTAGGTAGACCCAAGGCGGGGAGCACAAGTAACCTGGTTCTAGGGTCCAGTGGGAGACCATCTCGAGGAGTCGAGACCGGGTCTCCTAACCCTAGAATTGGCAGTGTTGCTTGCCGCTCTCGTAGGGGGTCTAGGGATGTGGGTTTGGCTATTAATCGTGACCGTGGAATCCGTGTTTTATACAGGCTCGTATTAAAACACAGACCTCCTAGTATATCCAATATTTCATATATGTTCTTCTGCTGCATTGTTCTGTGATGAGATCATATTACTGCCTGAGAAGAATGTTTATATTATATATATGAGATATATGTTATTGTAGGGTTCCTAGGCACACCCATGAGGTTCAACAAGGTATCAACCATGCCAAATTCAAAAATCTAGGTACCGAGAAACCCTAATGAAGATCGTTAACTAGAAAATTAGGCGAAACTACGAGCTAGTTAACAACTTAACTACCAAGTGAACGGAAATACAACCTTTGTAGATCCGGTCCTCCACTTCCTTAGCTCCGTGATGATGTCCCTCCGCTGCAACCATCGGAATCCGGACTCTAGCGATGGTTTCGTCGAAGAAATGATCGGGCTAGGACGTCGATTTCGTTGCCGAAGATGATCTACGTCGAGGCAACACAAGATCAAGCTCCAACTTCACCAAGTCATGGAACTTGTGAAGAAAACACCATATACTACTTGGCAAGTGGTAGAGGATGAAGAAATAGGAAGTGGGTTCGCTTTGGATTTGGATTTCTCACTCTTTTCCTCATAGCACCATTAAAGCTAGTAAGGTTTTTCCTTCTTGAAGAAGAAGAAGAAGAAGAAGAAGAAGAAAAAGAATATGATAAGAATAATCAATAATAGAAAATAAAGTCATTCTTATCATATTAGCAACCATGGTTAAGTGTAGAGCATAAACTAAGGTTAGGTGAATGGTTAGGTTTAGGAAAGAAACAAGAATGGTCAAAGCTTCTTGAAGCTTCAAAGAAACAAACAAAAGAAGCAACCAATTCTTTTCTTGCCCTAAAAAGAATAAATAAAATAAATTGTTAAGAAAAGATAACAAAACCCTAACCATTCACTTAAACAAGGTTTAAAGTAAACATACACCCAAGTTTGCATGTATCATCAAACATGACACAAACAAGTGCACAAAACTATATCATATATACAATGTGCACATCAAGTGAGAAAATCCATCTTAAGTGAACCAATACTAGTTAATGTAAAGTAATATATCAAATATATAATTATACATTAAATCATTAAATCAACACTTGATTTAATGATCCGGTCATATCGCATATAACCGACTAATATCAAGTGTATCAATGTATCGAATCAACACTTGATTCGGTATCCCGGCTATATCATATATAACCGTCCAATGATACAAACCGCGAGAATAGAATACAGTATCACATACTGGTATTATTCTCGGTCGCGCACATATCTCATATGCGCTCCTATTTCGTTTCGCTTGAGCCAGGAAACCTCTGTGTAGGACTCTAAAGACTCGTCAATACGCCGGTAGCAGGTGATGATCATATCAAACACCCATAAGCTGCAAGCGGTCTGCTAAACGTAATGGACACCCAGGTATTGAGCGATCAGAAGATCGACGAGCAAGCCCGCTCATACTCCTGTGAATACAACCAGTAACACTTACCGTACAGTCCGGTCTCGTCGTCTGATATGTCGCATATCTTGCCTAGGGGTGGTAAACGTCAGACCCCAATAGCTCGATAAGTCGTTTCGATATGAGGTCTATAACAGTTCGAGAAACTACTGGTAACACTTACCAGTAAATCTCAGCAATCCTGGCCAGGGATTTCCGGTTATAGCTAATCGAACACAGCGCAACATCAACTCCCTATACCGGGAGAGACGAATCCCCTCCTATCGCTCATTGCCTCCATGTGATTCGGGACTGTACCCAAAAACCACCGTTTTGCACGCCCTCTTGGACGTGGTAAGGTGGAAATCAAAGCACAGTGGGAATCAAACAATCCTCTATGACGATCTCGGGTCAACAGACTACTCTGTACCAGTGTCACCAGAGAACTGGCATCTGACGTAAGGTATAATACCATCTGGGAGTTCTCGGTGAGTCCGTCCAGTGTACCCAGTCTCCACTGAGCACCCGTATATCATCTCTGATGTCAAACACCAATGGATATGGGATCATCCATCGCCCATCTGTATGGGTCGAGAAGGTATACGCTAGTCTACTCTGGTATATCGATGCCCCGTCTCGATATACCCACGACTAGGGACCTTGAAGGATGTACTTATGGACTACCATGTCCCCACTAGTATGATCCGCATCATAGTCCAGGTAGTCAAGTACACATCCTAAGGGCTTTACCAACATGTAACAGAGAGACAATCAGTGTACACGTTAAGGTAAAGAGCAACCAGATAGCATACTATCATGTCGAGCAAGAAAGTCCTCCCTATATATGTCCAAGCATCCACTACAATATACATCCTATGTATAGTAATGGCCTCTATGGCATACATATAACTAACAATCTTCCACGTGCACTAGGGCCATCTGATAGCAGTGGTTGTAGTATCTCATACTCAACTATCCCATAAAAGTCTCTCTATGGGAAAAGGCCTTTGTGAGTGGATCCGCCGTGTTGTCCTCTGAGTCTACTCTCCTAACCTCGATCACCCTGGAAATCAACCATCTCCATGATCAGGCGATACTGCCTTAGTATATGTCTGGATCACTGATGGGACGGGCGTTCCTATGCATAAGCCACGACTCCATTGTCTCACAATGGTAGGAACGATGTTCATCTCATGAACTAATATACACCCAGACTTCCTCTTTGGTAGCATCTTAAGTAGCGATGTATCCAGCCTTTATCGTCTAGTATGCTACGGTATCTAGCTTGGAACTCTTCCAACATACTGTCCCTTTACTGAGGGTAAAGACAATGCCTGTGACTGACATTCAGTCGTCCTTATCACCCTGGAACACTTCCAGTGATTCTCCCCAGGATAGATTGATACCATCTCACTACATCTAGTGAGAATCCTAACATCCATTTAGATCTATCTCATAGATCCCAAAACCCAGGATTTAGTAGGTATCACTTTGATCCTATGTGGAGAATCATTGTGATAAGCGGAGATTGATCGAGCGTAGCATAGGAAACTCCTTCCCTATCAAGAGTATGTCATCCACGTACTCTACGAGGATCGTCACCATACTCTATACTACCCTTTTTGTTTATACAAGGTTCATCTACCATTTTGATGATGTCAAACTCTTTGACTAATACATCAGAACAGATGTTCCAACTCCGCGATTCCTGCTTTATCACATAAAACATCTTGCACACGTTTCTGCTGCTCCCACTTTCTACGAAGCTCTCTGACTGTGTACTTACTGTAAGTCGATGTACAACACCCCAGTACTTGTGGGGAGGCGGAATTTTCAAAAACGAACTTGTTTAACGATCAAACATCGACTAACCGCTTGAATCGAAGCTAAACGATAACTAACTTAAAACATAGAAGTTCTATACTACTATGTTTAGGGATTATACCTAACGAATCGTGTCCTTCGTCTTTGTGAACTCCTCCTCCTCTTCGGCCTTCTCGAAGTAGTAGACGATCCACCCGAGAGCTTTACTCCAAGCTTAGCCTCTAAACTTGAGGCAACTAACCTTCTTTAAGTGCTAATCAAAGAAGCTAGGTGATATAGAGTGATGGTTATGGTTTAATTAGTCTAACTAATCCTTGTACTCAACACATGAGAGGGGAGGATTAGGGTTTGAAGAGGGAGAGCTTGAGGAGAGAGAAGGTGAGGATAATAGTGAAGTGAGAAGAATGAGTTATCATAATATATATCAAGCATTTCTTTTTATCAAGAAAAGAAAAGAAATCATTTTACAACCATGCTTGATAAATATCTTGTGGTGATTCATCTCCATGAGTCATTAAGCAATTATGAAGCATTAATGACATGGATGAATCATCCATATGACTCACTAATCTCATTCAATGTATATGCCACCTAAACCTCCTTAGTCACCATCTTCTAGAAGCTTCTCACGCAATTACGAGAACGCCCCTCCTTTCCGCAAAAATACGGAAAAAGTTTAGACTGTATAAATCCAATAACCGGATACCAGTAACTGGCTTAAACCAAAGCCGACTGGTAAAAACTGTCCGAAAGTCGTACGTGCGTAAACACACGTATGCGTCCGAACCCTTGTCGTAAAACCATACGACCTCTATATCGTTTCGCCTGGAGTAAGGAAACTCTCTTTGTGGGACTCTAGAGACTCGACTACTACGCTGGCAGTGGGTTTAACCACAGACCGCAAGCGGCACTAGCTGTACGTAACGGTCCCCAGGTAGATGTCGATAAGAAGGCCGATGAGGAAACCCATCCGAACTCCTACTGAGCCTGATGTGACAATCTCCATACAGTCCGGTCCGTTCGTCTAAGACTATCGCATATCGGGCCTAGGGGACGGCAAGCGTCAGTCCCCTAATAGCGGTATAAGTCGTGTCGGAGCGAAGCCCATTACACCCTGAGAAACTACTGGAACCTATCAGCAAATCTCGCTTGCCCTGGCCAGGGACTTTGCGTAATGGCTCTCTGACACAGCGCGATATCAACCCCCAATACCGGGAGAGATGAATCCTGTCTAACCGCCACTGCCTCCAAGTGCTCGGGACTGCACCCAACTGCTACCTGTTTGCACGACTCCTTTGAGCCGTGGTAGGGTAGCAATCTAAGAACAGTGGGACACACTCGAGGCGAAGTAGCAGTGTCAAGTCTACGGACTATGCTGTACTCATGTCACCAGGGAACTGTTCACTGACGACTGGTATAAAACCAACCAGCAGTTCCCTGTGAGTCCTGTCCGGTGTACCCGTAACCTAACGAGCACCTGCATACTATCTCCAGTACAACGTACTGACGGCTGTGGGACAGACCATCTCCCCAACTGGGATGAGATGCGTACACACTAGTCTACTCCGGAGTATCGATGCTCTGTCTCGATAATCCAACGACCAGGGACCTGAATAAGGATGTGCTTGTAGACTACCCAGCCCCCACTAGTGTGACTGCCATCACAACGCTGGTAGACAAGAAAGATCCTAAGAGCTCTATCAATACGTACACTCACATATTAAGATAGAAAAACCAAGTAGCATACTACCATGTTTAGCAAGACTGTTATATACATGTGAATATCCCAAGCTTCCATTAAGTAATATACAAACTAGTATGATACAGTAATGGCCTTCTAGGGCATAAACACTAACAATCTCCCACTTGCACTAGGGCCATGTACTGGCGTATCGAAGACCGTTGATCTCGAGTAGCCTCTCGAACTGAATCTGAGGTAGGGACTTTATGAATGGATCAGCAATGTTCTCTTCAGAAGCAACTCTCCGAACCTCGATCTCCTGACGATCAATGATCTCCCTGATCCGGTGATACCGCCTTAAGATGTGTCTGGACTTCTGATGGGACCTTGGTTCCTTCGCTAAAGCTATAGCTCCGTTGTTGTCTCAATACAGAGGTATTGGATCAACTATGGTAGGAACCACCTGAAGTTCTGTTAGGAACTTCTTCATCCAGACTGCTTCTTTTACGGCGTCGCAAGCAGCTATATACTCCGCTTCCATCGTCGAGTCAGCAACGGTGTCCTGCTTGGAGCTCTTCCAGCACACCGCCCCTCCATTGAGGGTAAAGACATAACCCGACATGGACTTGGAATCGTCCTTATCACTCTGGAAGCCGGAATCAGCAAAGGCCTCCAACCTGAGGTCTTTTCCGCCGTAAACCAAAAACATCTCCTTAGTCCTTCTCAGGTACTTGAGAATGTTCTTTACTGCTATCCAGTGCTTCTCCCCTGGGTCTGACTGATACCGGCTTACCACGCTTAGTGCGTAAGCTACATCTGGTCTGGTGCACAACATCGCATACATTATAGAGCCTACCGCAGAAGCGTAGGGTATAATAGACATGCTTTCCCTTTCCAAATCAATCTTGGGAGACATCTCTTTGGAGAGGGTGATTCCGTGACAAGCCGGTAGATTACCGCGCTTAGAATCTTCCATACTGAATCTTTTCAGTACAGTGTCGATATACCTGGACTGTGAAAGTCCCAACATCCTCTTGGATCTATCACGATAGATCCGGATCCCCAGAATGTAAGAGGCATCACCCAGGTCTTTCATGGAGAACCTGTGTGACAAGAATCCTTTGACAGATTGTAGCATAGGAATGTCATTTCCTATCAATAGAATGTCATCCACGTACAAGACGAGGAATACGATACTTCTGGCTACAACTTTACTATATATGCACGGTTCATCTGGATTTTTGATAAAGTCATATTCTTTGACTGTCTCATTAAAACAGATGTTCCAACTCCGCGATGCCTGCTTTAGTCCATAAATGGACTTAAGCAGCTTGCATACTTTCCCGCTGCTCCCACTCTGATTGAAACCCTCTGGCTGATCCATATAGACGCTCTCTTCTAAATTTCCATTCAGAAAAGCCGTCTTTACGTCCATCTGCCAGATTTCATAATCATGGAAGGCAGCAATAGCAAGAAGGACCCGAATGGATTTGAGCATAGCCACTGGAGAAAAAGTTTCGTCATAGTCCAAACCAGGGCTTTGACGAAAACCCTTTGCAACAAGTCTAGCCTTATAGGTTTCCACCTGTCCATCTACACCAATCTTTTTCTTGAAGATCCATTTGCATCCTATGGGTTTTACCCCATCTGGAGCAAAGTCCAAAGTCCATACTTTGTTGGTGTACATGGACTCCATTTCGGTCCGCATTGCATCTAGCCATCGTACCGAGTCGCCGCTCTGGATGGCCTGCTGGAAGTCAGTAGGTTCATCATCATCTATGATGCAATCCTCTCTATCCCCATCTATGAGAAAACCGTAGTATATCTCAGACGGATGAGACGGCCTACTACTCCTGCGGAGGGGTGTGGGAATGTCCTGTTCTTCTTGAACTATCGGTTCTACCAAACTTTCAGTAGCAGTTTGTGGTTCTGGAATTTCTTCCAGTTCTATTTCGCTCCCACTTATTTCCTTTTCTAAAAACTGATATTCTAGAAAATGGGCATTACGAGAAGCAAACACCTTTTGTTCCTCTGCGTAATAGAATAGATACCCTTTGGAGTTCTTTGGATATCCCACAAACTGACACTTTACTGATCGTGCCTCGAGCTTGTCCACATGCTGCATTTTAACAAAAGCTGGACATCACCATATTTTCAGATACTGAAGATAGGGTTTCTTCCCACTCCACATCTGATATGGCGTGGTAGGCACAGTCTTGGTAGGAACCATGTTCAAAAGATATGCCGCTGATTCTAGTGCATAACCCCAGAAAGATCGCGGTAACTCAGCATTACTCATCATGGATCGTACCATATCCAATAAGGTTCGATTCCGTCTCTCCGATACACCGTTATGCTGTGGAGTGTATGGAGGAGTAAGCTGAGAGAGAATTCTTTTCTCTTTTAGGTAACCAAGGAACTCGGCACTCAAGTATTCACCACCTCGATCAGATCTAAGTGTCTTGATACTTTTGCCGGTTTGGTTTTCTACTTCATTCTTATACTCTTGGAATTTCTCAAAAGCCTCGGATTTATGTTTCATCAGATAAATGAATCCGTACCTTGAGTAATCATCCGTGAAAGTAATGAAATAGGAAAAACCACCTCTTGCATGTGTAGACAATGGACCACATACATCGCTGTGTATGAGTCCTAAGAGCTCGCTCACTCTTACTCCTTGTCCAGTGAATGGAGTCTTTGTCATCTTTCCTTTGAGACAAGATTGACAAGTGTCATAAGTTTGATATTCGAACGAGTCCAAATATCCTTCTCTATGCAACTTAGTCAACCTTCTCTCATTGATGTGACCCAGCCTACAATGCCATAAGAAAGCTTTATTTAAATCTGGAGACTTTCTTTTTAGTGTGTTCTGGACATTGAAAATTTGGAGTTGGTTTAAAACATATATACCGTTATTTAGAGTACCGGACCCAATCAAACCATGATTAAGGTGGATGTTAACAACATCTCTTACAAACGTGAAATCATAACCTTTATTTGATAACAAGGAAACTGATATGATATTACACGTTAAGCTTGGTACAAAATAACAGTTATGTAAAACCAAAATGTGTCCACTCGTCAATCCTAGGTGATAATCCCCGACGGACGCAGCTCCCACGCTAGCTCCGTTAGCAACCTTTAGGGTCATATCATCTTCCTTCAGCACTCTACGGTTTCTCAGTGCCTGCAATGAGTTGCAAATATGAGATCCTGATCCGGTATCCAATACCCAGGAAGTAGAGTTGATCGACAGACAATTCTCAATTACAAACACACCTGAAGTCGAAGCCACAGCTTGCTTCGGTTCCTGGTTCTTGGCGTTCCACGCCTTGCAATCCTTCTTCCAGTGCCCTTTCCTGTGACAATGGAAGCACTCATCCTGGCCCACTACCGGTACCGCAAACTTTTTCTTTCCCTTCCCTCCCACCTCCTCTTGGTCTGGGGACGGCCTTCTTCTTCCTTCCTTTGGCCCTAGCCTTGGACCCGGAAGAAGATGCACCGCCAACAAACATAGCGGGTGTTTCCCTTGCCTTCTGCAAGGTGCCCTATGCACTCCTTAACATGTTCAGGAGTTCTGGAAGTTCAACTTCTTTTCCTTGAAGGTTGAAGTTTAGGATAAACTGGGCGTAGGTGGGAGGAAGGGACTGGAGAATAAGGTCTGTATATAGCTCATTATCCAAAGTCGTCCCAAGGTCTGCGAGCTCTTCAATATAGCCGATCATCTTTAGGACATGTTCTCCTACCGATGACCCGACAGCCAACCTCGCTCGAAACAAGTTCTTAGAGGTCTCGTATCTTGCTATACGAGTTGCTCTCCATAAAGTTCCTTTGTATGGAGAAATATGCAATCTAGGGTCATATCCTCGTGCCTCCTCTGATGTTCATTGTTCATTGAGGCAAGCACGATGCACTTGGCTTTCGCGCAATCTAAATCCCAGGTTTTGCGGATTTCCTTATCCGCATTGCTGGATTTGGGACCAGGGACAGAAGGTGCCGTAGCGGTGAGGATGTACCCCAATTTGTCATAGGTCAAAGCCATTTTGACATTCCGCAGCCAATCTTTATAGTTTGGCCCTGTCAGTATATTTTTCTCTAAAAGTAACTTAAGTCCAGTCATTTTCAGGGTCGCTGCAATTAGGAGAGAGAGAAGAAAACTCTTTAGCATGATGCTCTTGCAAGTTTAGAGTGGTTTTTAGTTTATCTAAACTGGATGGCTCCCACTGTTTCTCGAATCCTTCCTCAAACCATAAAAGAAGAATTAGCCAGGACTATTCTCACCGTACAATACTTGCTTAACCGTTCAGCCAGGCCAGTGTCGATACTTCGAGGGAGGTTTTCCAACGCTTTCGCGAAGTTCCTTAATTAAATAACCTCTTTTCTCTGGGGGCGTAACCTCGCTGACACTTTTCTGGACACCTACTTGGTTTATAGCATTGATCGTTAAGTGATGAATATCCTGATAAGTAGCATATACTCACAGTAGGATCATGATCCAAATATCATCGTATGATAATGTTGAAGGAATCCTACCAACATTCATCAAACTCCAAATGGTATGCAACTCTTTGCAAATTTTAGTTTCTTTAGAAATTCCCGATATATATTTTTGTCCCATGCTCTTATGACCTTGGCGTTGGTCAAAATATCAAAAGTCACATGTCAAGTTCTACCCATCATTATCTTGTTAATTTGAACCCATCCGTACATATCCTTGACGTTGGCCAAAATGATCATACGACTGTCCCAAACTAACTCATCTATCTTTGCAACAAATGAATACCCAGCAGCTACCAAACACTATGCCTTGGCGTTGGTCAAAATACATAGCTTGAATACTACTGAATACCCAGATGAAATGACGGAGGGCTACGAATGGTTTTGGCGAAACCGTGAACGTAGTGAACTTGATATAACCGAAGGAACCTGATAGCTTTTAAAAGGAGTGGTTAAAGCTCCGCATTTAAAAATATCTGTTTTTAAAATTAACCGAGTGGTTTCTTTTAAATTGTTCCAACGATTTAAACTTTGGTTTTTTTTTCTTTGCATTATAGATAATGCGTCCCATCATTAACCTATCATTGCAGAAAACAATGAAAATACAACGTCCTCTTATGCCATCCGCATTCGCCACGGGGTCCCGTCATCACCCGTTAGGTTACTTAACTAACGACAGAGCGGGGGCTGGGCTAGCGCGGGTGTAAAACATAAGTGACGTCTAAATAGCTATCATATATAGATATTGTACATTCGTCAGATGCAATAATAGGCATTCGAGATCACAGATGAACTTTATTGGATTTGCAAGTAATCCGTGTTTGTTTTGAGCCTGCAACAAAAGACGGATTACACAGTTGTGATGAATAGCCATTACCCCACCCAAGACCCCAACGGGTACGGCAAACTACCCGCCCGGCAGTTTGTGCACCCCACCTTGGGTCTGTCCTAGGAGCAAAAACAGTAAAATGAAATAATACAACGGTGGCTACAACCGCAACCTGGATGTGCCCCGCAAAATAATATTACAACAAATTACATTTACATCAAATGAATTAAATAATAACCCATCACAAAACCCCGGCTATACATCACAACAGTCCAACACAGTTCATATCCACAAACAGTAAAAATCATTACAGAAATGTGCAACCCCCTGCCAACCGACATACTAGCAGTTAGGGGAGGTTTACGAACACATTATACAAACACAGATATAATCCAACAAGCAAATACTGTATAATTTCGATCGATTAAACACTTTTAATTTTTCTCCAATACTGCTCTGCAAATATGAAACCTGAGCAAAAATTAAATATTCCAGAAAATCCCAAATATCATACAGTACCATAACAAGAAAAATGGGTCCCTGAATCGTCAACTGGGCGGCGGAAGCGCGGCGGGATCAGTGCTATCCGCCGCGGTTCCGCGGCGCCGTAGGCGATTCAGGGGACCAAATTTTTTGTGTGTTCTACTACTATCATTTTAAGCTTTCTGAACATCCCTGAAAAATTTTTGGATTTCATTTATAAATCGACAGAAACTTGATATTTTAGGGTTTTCCGGTTTCGTTTTTTTCCGTTCGAAATTCATACAAATTTGCAAAAAAGTTATTTATTGTTTAGCGAGGCTCTGATACCACTGTAAGTCGATGTACAACACCCCAGTACTTGTGGGGAGGCGGAATTTTCAAAAACGAACTTGTTTAACGAACAAACATCGACTAACCGCTTGAATCGAAGCTAAACGATAACTAACTTAAAACATAGAAGTTCTATACTACTATGTTTAGGGATTATACCTAACGAATCGTGTCCTTCGTCTTTGTGAACTCCTCCTCCTCCTCGGCCTTCTCGAAGTAGTAGACGATCCACCCGAGAGCTTTACTCCAAGCTTAGCCTCTAAACTTGAGGCAACTAACCTTCTTTAAGTGCTAATCAAAGAAGCTAGGTGATATAGAGTGAGGGTTATGGTTTAATTAGTCTAACTAATCCTTGTACTCAACACATGAGAGGGGAGGATTAGGGTTTGAAGAGGGAGAGCTTGAGGAGAGAGAAGGTGAGGATAATAGTGAAGTGAGAAGAATGAGTTATCATAATATATATCAAGCATTTCTTTTTATCAAGAAAAGAAAAGAAATCATTTTACAACCATGCTTGATAAATATCTTGTGGTGATTCATCTCCATGAGTCATTAATCAATTATGAAGCATTAATAACATGGATGAATCATCCATATGACTCACTAATCTCATTCAATGTATATGCCACCTAAACCTCCTTAGTCACCATCTTCTAGAAGCTTCTCGCGCAATTACGAGAACGCCCCTCCTTTCCGCAAAAATACGGAAAAACTTTAGACTGTATAAATCCAATAACCGGATACCAGTAACTGGCTTAAACCAAAGCCGACTGGTAAAAACTGTCCGAAAGTCGTACGTGCGTAAACACACGTATGCGTCCGAACCCTTGTCGTAAAACCATACGACCTCTATATCGTTTCGCCTGGAGTAGGGAAACTCTCTGTATGGGACTCTAGAGACTCGACTACTACGCTGGCAGAGGGTTTAACCACAGACCGCAAGCGGCACTAGCTGTACGTAACGGTCCCTAGGTAGATGTCGATAAGAAGGCCGATGAGAAAACCCATCCGAACTCCTACTGAGCCTGATGTAACAATCTCCATACAGTCCGGTCCGTTCGTCTAAGACTATCGCATATCGGGCCTAGGGGGCGGCAAGCGTCAGTCCCCTAATAGCGGTATAAGTCGTGTCGGAGCGAAGCCCATTACACCCTGAGAAACTACTGGAACCTACCAGCAAATCTCGCTTGCCCTGGCCAGGGACTTTGCGTAATGGCTCTCTGACACAGCGCGATATCAACCCCCAATACCGGGAGAGACGAATCCTGTCTAACCGCCACTGCCTCCAAGTGCTCGGGACTGCACCCAACTGCTACCTGTTTGCACGACTCCTTTGAGCCGTGGTAGGGTAGCAATCTAAGAACAGTGGGACACACTCGAGGCGAAGTAGCAGTGTCAAGTCTGCGGACTATGCTGTACTCATGTCACCTGGGAACTGTTCACTGACGACAGGTATAAAACCAACCAACAGTTCCCTGTGAGTCCTGTCCGGTGTACCCGTAACCTAACGAGCACCTGCATACTATCTCCAGTGCAACGTACTGACGGCTGTGGGACAGACCATCTCCACAACTGGGATGAGAAGCGTACACACTAGTCTACTCCGGAGTATCGATGCTCTGTCTCGATAATCCAACGACCAGGGACCTGAATAAGGATGTGCTTGTAGACTACCCAGCCCCCACTAGTGTGACTGCCATCACAACGCTGGTAGACAAGCAAGATCCTAAGAGCTCTATCAATACGTACACTCACATATTAAGATAGAAAAACCAAGTAGCATACTACCATGTTTAGCAAGACTGTTATATACATGTGAATATCCCAAGCTTCCATTAAGTAATATACAAACTAGTATGATACAGTAATGGCCTTCTAGGGCATAAACACTAACACTTACAAACTCTTTTTTCTAAAACATCATTTTAGAAAAGCAGTCATGACACCCAACCACCAGATATCGTAGTCATGGTATGTAGCCGTGGCAAGTAGGATCTGGATGGACTTAAGCATAGCCACTGGAAAAAGGTTTCATCATTATCCACGTCTGGTCGATGACGAAAAACCTTTAACAAGTCTTGCTTTGAAAGTCTCAACTTTTCCATGTACACCAAGTAATCTTCTCAAGATATACTTTCTCCTGATGGGGATTTAACCCTTCAGATATAGCAACCAAAGTCCATACTTTGTTGGTGTACATGGATTCCATCTCAGATCGCTAAGCATCCAGCCATTCTTAAAGAGTCCCTACTCTCGATGGCCTGCTCGAAATTAGTTGGGTCATCATCTCATGATGCAATCCTCGCTCGCACTGTCATAGAGAAACAGAAGTATCTCTCAGGTGGGTGAGAAAACCTACTAGATCGGCGGAGAGGCTGAGGTTCGTTGGTAACTATTGAATCCTTTGGTTTTATCAAATTATCTGCTCTAGTTTGCATAGCTGGAACCTTTCCAGTTCTACATAACTGACCTTGCCTCGAGCTTGTCCGGATTTTTCTTTTAGACATAGGCCGGACAACCCCAAATCTTAACTAGCTTAAGACATGGGCTCTTCCCATACCATATCTCATATGGAGTGGTAGGCTGCGATCTGATTCGAACCCTATTCAATAGGTATGCAGCTTCTCAAGCGCATAACTCCCAAAAGGAAACAGGTAACTCAGCAGTATTCATCATAGAGCGCACCATATCGAATAGGGTGCAATTGCTCCGCCCCGATATACCATCATGCTATGGTGTATACGGAGGAGTAATGCTGAGAGAGAATCTCAATCTCCTTTAGAATAATCCAGGAATTCTATGCACAAGTATTCTCCTCCTTGATCTCATCAAAGGACATAATACTTATACTCGTATTTTGGTTCTCTACTTTCTAACTTATATTCGGTGAATATCTCAAAAGGTTCGGACTTATGTTTCAACAGGAACATATGTCTGAATCTTGAGAGATCATCAGAGAATGTAATGAAGTACAAAGAACCGGTCTTGGCATGTATAGACAGGGGACCTTTATACATCAACATGTATCATCCCAAGAGTTCTCTTTCTCTGTTTCCAGTAAACAGAGCTATGGTCATCGTATCTTTGTGACATGACCGGCAAGTTTCATGTTCAGACCAAAATAATGCATTTTTCATTCCCCTATTCTTATCCGTTTTATAGATAAACAGGTACTCTTGACGCACGTTTGTTGCATATTACAGGATACAGACTCTTGGAGCGAATACAGTGAAAAAGATGAAAGTTGATACAGAAAAGGGACTTTTGACCAACAAGTAGACGGATCCTAGTCAAGCTTAGACGAAGAACAGTGCAAGGTCCAAAATTTCAAGGCAAACGGTTAAAAGATCGCTACAAGTTTTCACTGAAACATCTGGAGAAGGCCCGGAAGCCAAAGGGAGAAAAGAAGTGAAGAAATAGAAAGCCCAAGAAGACAAGAGAAAATCCCAAAAGTTTCAGATCCTGTCTCCCTTGTTTGGCCGCTGTTCCGCGGCCAAACCTATGCTGGCGCCGCGGTTCCGCGGCCATCTAGTGCGCATGTCGGTGCAAATTTCGGGTGTCGGTGCGTCGGTGCGGGGGTTTGGAATTTTTATGGGCAAATCTGTAATTGCACATGTGCGAATCCCGTAACCCTAAATTTTCCAGTTTACTTATAAATTGTAATCGAAAATTATAAAACCGGATGCCTCTTTTCAATCAATAAAATTCCGAATTGCTGGGAGTATTATTCAGATCTGTTCTATATTGCTTGGAGGGAGCCGTCAACCTAGTAAGTTATTTTATGTCTTTGTTTTAATTCTTTTAATTAGTATGTCTTATCATCCCCTAATGAGCGAGTAGTCTCCTCGCTTGTTAGGGTTAGCCTTAGGGAAAGGTTTGAGAGATGAGATCTCTCACCCCTTTCATGCCATCCACACCTAAGAGTTAGAACTCCATGCATGCACGCACAACCGCTCCCTACGGCATCCTACCCCACGAGGTAACGACGAACCGTAGTATAAAGGGCCGGTTGCGCGTGTTTTCCATGGGGGTTAGGGTAATTATCAATAAAGGAAGGATACGAATCTAGAGGAAGAAACATCTTCCCAAAAGATTCGAATCCACTTTATTGATAATTACCGTAACATCTAATAGATCTAAAATAGGGCAATGAAAGCGGTGAGGAAACCTTTAATCTCCAAACTTCCTCGAAACCTAACCCTAGCAAGACTTTAATTTAAATTAATTTAGTTTAGTGATAGATCTAGTTTTTAGATTTAATCAATCCAAACAACATTTGGAATCAACTCGTGATAACACAAAAAGGAAATTACCCATCTCTGTGGATCGACCCGTACTCACCGGCTAGCTGCAAAGCGACGCCGTTTCTGATTGCGGTAAACTTAATATTTTTGGAATAATCAAATGGCGCCGTTGCCGGGGATGGCGTAAAAATTCTTTTGTGTAATTTCGGGTTGATATAAAATTTAAATTATAAAAATCTGAAAAATAAAAAAATAAAAAAATAATCAATTTTGATCTGTTTGAAGGGTGTATCTTTTGAATCTTGCAGGAATAGCGAGGATTCTAGGATCTGGAAATTTACAGAGAGGAAAACAGAAAGTTGTATATCAGAACAAAGAGCAATTATCATAACAGAGCAGTACCAATTTTTCCAGAGCCTGACTCCCTCAACCGACCGCTCTTCCGCGGCAAAACCGCCCCCCAGATCGCGGTTCCGCGGCGGCCACGTGGCCTCGTTGCGCAAAATCTGCTCTGTTTGTTTCTAAACCCTTTCTCTTCCTACCACCATATATCTCTCAGTAAAAATTTTCTGCAGGAATTCTTTGTGCTAAAAATTCTTTCTTCCCCTTCTAAATAACAGATTTTCTGCAGGTTTCTTTGCGCCGCACTAAAAAAAATTGATTGCAAGTGAATTTTATTGTTTTGCATAATTTAATCGGACTTTAAGGGGCTAATTGACCAAACTCAGATTGGGTGGGGATTTCATCACCCTTCCCAGGACCCCAGAAAACACCAAAAGCATTTGCATCGACCACAATTAATAAAAAATATTAGACTCAGACCTAAGGTCATCGAGCTCAATAGGAAAAGGACTAGTATAGGCATCGACCGTTTATCCTAACTGATTTTGCGGTGTCTAGGCTAGTGGTTTTTAATTAGGCCCACTACTGTGGTTCCTTCCCACTTACCTGGCCGTACTTGTCGGTGAAGAGGCGGTTTGAGCTCCTATTTCTAGCCCTTGTTAGGAGCTGTTTAGCAGACCTAGGTGACCCTAGATCTAGGCCTGATTGTGTATGTGTGGATTGATACATTTGTGTCACAAGTCCCTTTTCAAAAACTTCTTTGCAAAACTCTCACATATATAAAAAAAAGGGGGGGGGGGAAATCTTTTCAAAATTTGCAACTTATCGTTAAGAAACCTTGCAACTCACTTTCATCACTTCCCTTCACTGACGTTATCTTACCCCCACATTCTGTCTTTCTTTTTTCTGACTACACTACCCTTTTTAGTGTATGTCATTTTGGACTAGGGATACTAACGCCCGATTAGTCCGTGTTTCGTTGGTACCGACCGACGAACCCTTCGACGAACCCTTCGTCGACATTCCGTCCATTTCCTTACCTCCACCTTCAAATTCTTCTTTCGAAGGTATGTCGGGACACGACCCCAACGATACCTTACCGACGGGAATGATTCCACCTCCGTTAGGTGCGAATAACCCGAATTTTCCGCCTTTTGTAGCGCCCGAACGAGTTGCGCTCCAGGATCTCTTCTACCCCGTCCGCACTTCCTTACCTACATGTCTTTCACCCCCACCGGCAAATGGGGACAATTTTGAAATAAAACCACATTTCATCAATATGCTGCCAAAATTTCATGGTTTGGAATCTGAAGATGCATATATCTTTATCAATAAATTCCAAAACGTATGCGCTATGATGAAAACGACCCAATTAAGTGATGACGCTATAAGGCTAAGGGTCATTCCTTTCACCTTATGTGACCTAGCCGAGAAGTGGCTATATAGCACCGCATCACATTCCATTCGAAATTGGGATGCGTTTGTGAGAGCTTTTCTGAAAAAATTCTATCCTCATCACAAAACTGCTAGAATCCGTAACGAGATTATACAATTTTCACAGCTTCCTTCCGAACCATTTTGGAAGTGCTTCGAGAGATTTAAAGACCTACTCGTTCAATGCCCTCATCATGGGATCGAAAGTTGGCAACTTTGCCAAACATTATACGAGGGATTGAACTCGGCAACGAAGCAGTTGCTAGAAACCATATGTCAAGGTCATTTTCTCTCCAAGTCTAGCGATGAAACTTGGCAGTTTCTTGAGGATCTTAGTGAGCAAACAATTCAGTGGGAGAGTACCAAGACCACATCATCTTCTTCTATTGGTCAATCTAGGGCAGACATACATCAAGTAGATATGTCGATTGCTATGAAGGCCGAGATGGCCGCACTTATGAAAAAGCTAGAAGCCATTGAGACCAAAATCTCATCGTCTTCTCCTGCCCCTGCTTTACCTTCACGAACTGTTTGTTCTTGTTGTTCGAATCCATCGCATCTAACCGAAGAGTGTCCTTATAATGCACCTATTCAAGGACAAGATCAAGTCAATGCTGCATTTCAGCAACGACAAAGAAACGATCCGTACTCTTCGACATATAATCCGGGGTGGAGGAGTCACCCAAATTTCACTTGGAACCAAAATCAACAAGTCCAAGGAAATAACAATTTTCAAAGACCTCCTCCACAACAACAACAAGCACCTTCACAAACTCAAAACCAGCAACCTTTCCAACAACAACCTTATACAAATCAAACGAACAATTTGGTTCAACCAAATGATGATAAGGTTATCTCGCTCGAAAAAAGTCTAGATGCATTTCTCAAGCAATCTACAGAATCCGCAGCAAGATTTGAAAATTATGTTCAATCTTTGATGACTAACAATGCTTCACACGATCAAAGTATCAAATCTATTGAGGCACAAATTGCACAATTAACTGCTGCGTTGAGCGAGAGAGAAAAGGGAAAGTTTTATATCTCAACCATTGCCAAATCCCGGTCACACACAAAACGCATATCACAATCACAATGTAAATGCGGTGACCACGTTGAGATCCGGAAGAGAGTTGCAAAATAATGTGAGAACTCATGATGACATCCCCGCCGGTGGTTCCCCTTCTTCATTTTCTTCACCTTCTTCTTCACCTTTTTCTTTAGAGCCTATTCTCCACCCTTCATATGGCTCTACTTCTTCAAGCTCGAACAGACCCATTTCTCACAACATGAACACATCTGCGCCGGGATCCGTTCCTACTCCACATTCTACTCCACAGACATTTGACTCAACGAAATTTCAAAATGCTCCATTCCCAAACAGGTTGAGTCCTAATAAACCAACTGCACAAGTGGAGAAGATTGTGGAGATATTTAAGCAGGTTAGCATAAATATACCTCTCTTGGATGCAATCCAACAAGTCCCTTCATACGCGAAAATCTTAAAGGGCTTATGCACCTCGAAGAGAATGGCATCTCAAGTACCCAAGAAAGTGCTAGTGGCTAGTGCAGTGAGCAATGCTATTAACCACCATCAAACCTTACCCCAAAAACGAAAGGACCCCGGCTGTCCTACGATTTCAATACAATTGGGGATAAGAAAATTAATCGAGCACTTTTAGATCTTGGGTCTAGTGTTAACCTGATTCCCTACTCCGTGTACGAACAATTAAGGGTTGGAGAGTTGAAACCCACTCGTTGTACTCTCCAAATGGCTGATCGATCAATCACCCATCCAAGGGGTCAACTAGAGGATGCGTTGATCAAAGTTGGGGAGTTCATATTCCCCGTTGATTTTATTGTTATGGATACACAACCTGTTGCTAACCCAAGAAACCAAATTCCGGTGATTCTCGGTCGACCATTTTTAGCCACTTCCAATGCTATAATAAACTGTCGCAATGGCTCCATGACTCTATCCTTTGGGAAGATGTCTAGTGAGTTCAATATTTATAAGATGGGAAGTCTGCCCCCCGTGCCTAAAACTAGTACACGAGATGTTTGCTCTATTCACGAAATCACGCAGGAGGACTGCGAGCTTGAAAGATTTCTATTTGATGAAAACAGTTTTGACGCCACTAGTGCGTCCCTCCTTGAGCCTACCACAGTTGACACAACCGATATGGATTATGAATGTTTCACTTTTTCGGATGATGACGACTAACAGCCCGAATATGAGTTTTTTGAATTTGTGGATGAGTTAGTTGAACCATCCGAATCGGTTGTTTGCAGTGATTTCGAACTTGTGTTGGAGTCCTTTGAGTTCGAGGTAGATTCCGCAATGATTCTTTCGCCTCCGAAACTCGAACTCATGTCCTTACCGCCTCACCTTAAATATGCTTACATAGGTGAAAATAAGACCTTTCCCATTATAATATCAGCTTCTCTAGCCCTTGAGCAAGAGAACGCCCTTTTGATGGTCTTACAAGATAGACGGCAAGTTTTCGGTTGGACTGTGGCGGACATCGAGGAGATCAGTTCCCTTATAATTGAATATCATATGAAATTGATGGATGATGCCACGTCAATGGAGGACCCACAGGAACATTTTGGGGATATTGTGGTTAGTCAACCTCCTCTTTTAGAAGTTGAACCACCCCCATTTCTTTTAATAAGCTACGAGAATGTCAATATTCCACTGATTGCTGATCATTCGCATTCTCGTTTTGATTTATCACCACCTCCTGTCTATTCACCTCCATACCTTCCATACCACCACTTCTATCTTCCCCAATTCTTTTTGGACCGCCACAACTTATTCTTCCACCAACCAATACTCTTTACTGATAAATTTTTCAACTGGTTGGTGTTAACGTTTGGTCTATGCAAGGTTTGGCAGTAATGTCTAACATAGTTTAAATGAAGTTTGGGGGAGGGCCTTTCTGTATATATATTTTTTTTCTTAACAATAAAAAAATTATAAATAAATAAACAGGGAAGTGCCGGTATTTTGACCCTCTTGGTTTATCATGACAGTGAGGACACTGTCAAGTTCAAGTTTAGGGGTATGCTCGGTACGTCTTCTTCCTTCGCATTCATTTGTACATATTTTTGCATATTTACCCATATTTATTTGAAAACCCATAAAAATTTGAAAATTTTTAAAAATTATAAAAATTAATGTATTCAATTTTGGCTAATTGACTAAAAAGTTTGACAGATAGGTTAACTGACTAGGAACAACTAGATCTTAGACTCAGTGAATTAAAAACCCTAAAAATAACATTCCTTAAAGTTTAACGGTAGAAAGTATATGCCTTGTAGTTTATTTAGTAATAGGCAAATTTTGGGTTCACTTCTTAGGCTAAGTCGAAACAAGAGAAGAGTATTGACGTTCTTCTTAGAGTATAAGTTTGAAAAATAGTTTCTAGCTTAAGTCTAGATTCTGAAAACGTATACCCTACAATTTGCACAATCACGCACCTTGAAACTTGGAATAGTAGAAGAGACCTTGAAATACTCTTGTCTAAAGTCCTTAGTACGAAGAAAAAAAAAGTGTGAATAAAGAAAATAATGGACACTGGTTTTTGTGATTACTTAAGGCTGCAAAAATAGAAAAATATTTAGCGAGGGTGCTTCATCACCTAGTGCCTTAGACTAACTGGTTTGGGAGTCACTGCTAAAGCCTTGGGTGTTGCAAAACTAGGAAGTACGCTTTAAAGTGCTAACGCATCTTGTAATCGGTCGTTGGTACCTCAAGAAGTATTAACGGTCGCATGAAGGATGTGTAAGCAAAATTCAATTAAAAATTCACCAATTAAGAAGTACTTTGCACAACGGACAAGGGCATGATTGCTTGATTTGAATTTCCAAGTGTAGGGGTGATCTATACACACACGTGGGAGTACGTGATTGGAGTTTAGATGAGAGAAAGGAATGAAGAATAGAACTTGTATCTTTAGTAGAGTTGATAGAAATTCCTAAGTGGAGATGGAAACCTAGAAGGAAAACTTAAGAAATGCTGAAAGCTAAGTAGGTCTACATAACATATATAATCTTAAGTTAGATGATTAGGAAGTGTGAAGAATGTGGGTGGATAATTTGCGAGTCAAAAGATAATAGAATTCCTTGTTAGAAAACCTAATTGGAGAACAAAAGTCAATGGGCCGAATTGATAGGATTTTATGGGTGTAATCCGCTGAAAACCCTCAGGAGACAACACTCCTCCTACTAGGGACACCTAGAGGTTTAACGGCTTGTTGCACGTGCTCAGTGCAATTGCGTTTCCCTGCGAAAGTGTGGTTAGGATTTTAGTGAATAAAAAATAAGTTTGCTCGAGGACGAGCAAAAGATAAGTTTGGGGGTATTTGTTCAGACCATAATAATGCATTTTTCATTCCCCTATTCTTATCCGTTTTATAGATAAACAGGTACTCTTGACGCACGTTTGTTGCATATTACAGGATACAGACTCTTGGAGCGAATACAGTGAAAAAGATGAAAGTTGATACAGAAAAGAGACTTTTGACCAACAAGTAGACGGATCCTAGTCAAGCTTAGACGAAGAACAGTGCAAGGTCCAAAATTTCAAGGAAAACGGTTAAAAGATCGCTACAAGTTTTCACTGAAACATCTGGAGAAGGCCCAGAAGACAAAAGGAGAAAAGAAGTGAAGAAATAGAAAGCCCAAGAAGACAAGAGAAAATCCCAAAAGTTTCAGATCCTGTCTCCCTAGTTTGGCCGCGGTTCCGCGGCCAAACCTATGCTGGCGCCGCGGTTCCGCGGCCATCTAGTGCGCACGTCGGTGCGGGGGTTTGGATTTTTTATGGGCAAATCTGTAATTGCACATGTGCGAATCCCGTAACCCTAAATTCTCCTGTTTACTTATAAATTGTAATCGAAAATTATAAAACCGGATGCCTCTTTTCAATCAATAAAATTCAGAATTGCTGGGAGTATTATTCAGATCTGTTCTATATTGCTTGGAGGGAGCCGTCAACCTAGTAAGTTATTTTATGTCTTTGTTTAAATTCTTTTAATTAGTATGTCTTATCATCCCCTAATGAGCGAGTAGTCTCCTCGCTTGTTAGGGTTAGCCTTAGGGAAAGGTTTGAGAGATGAGATCTCTCACCCCTTTCATGCCATCCACACCTAAGAGTTAGAACTCCATGCATGCACGCACAACCGCTCCCTACGGCATCCTACCCCACGAGGTAACGACGAACCGTAGTATAAAGGGCCGGTTGCGCGTGTTTTCCATGGGGGTTAGGGTAATTATCAATAAAGGAAGGATACGAATCTAGAGGAAGAAACATCTTCCCAAAAGATTCGAATCCACTTTATTGATAATTACCGTAACATCTAATAGATCTAAAATAGGGCAATGAAAGCGGTGAGGAAACCTTTAATCTCCAAACTTCCCCGAAACCTAACCCTAGCAAGACTTTAATTTAGATTAATTTAGTTTAGTGATAGATCTAGTTTTTAGATTTAATCAATCCAAACAACATTTGGAATCAACTCGTGATAACACAAAAAGGAAATTACCCATCACTGTGGATCGACCCGTACTCACCGGCTAGCTGCAAATCGACGCCGTTTCTGATTGCGGTAAACTTAATATTTTTGGAATAATCATTTCACAAGATGTAAATTCAAACTAATTTAAATATGCATCTAAATGTAACTTCAGCCAGTCGGGCCGCATTGATATGACCTAGTCTACAAAGCCTCAAGAAGGATTCGTTCATTTCTGAACTCTTCCTCTTGTGTGTGTTCTGTATACTAAGTGTAGGGTTCCTAGGAACACTAAAGAGGTCTCACAAGGCATCAACCACGCCAATTTCAAATTTTACGGGTGCCAAGAAACCCTAATACGGATCATTAACTAGATATATAGGCGACAAATGAAACTAGTTAACAACATAACTACAAGAACGGAAATACAACCTTTGTAGATCCGGTCCTCCACCTCCATAGCTCCGCAATGAAGTCTCCTCGCTATCCAAATCGAATTCCGGGCTCTAGCGTCGGCTTCATCGGAGAAATGGGCGGGCTAGGTCATCGACTATGATGCCGAAGATGATCTACGTCGAGGCGTCACAAGATCAAGCTCCCACTTCACCAAGTCATGAAACTTGTGAAGAGAACACCCTATACTACTTGGCAAGAGGTAGAGGATGAAGAAATAGGAGGTGGGTTCACTTTAGAATTGGATTTCTCACTCATTTGCTCAAGTTGCCATTGATGGAGCAAGCTTTCTTCATCTTTGTAAAGATGAAGAAGAAGAAGAAGTTATCATAAGAATAATGAGAAAATAGAAAAAGGTTATTCTTATCATAACTACAACCATGGTTAGATATAGAGAATTAACTAAGGTTAGGTGGAATGGTTAGGGTTAGGAGAAGAAGACAAGAATGGTTGCTTTGGTCAAAGTTGCATGAAACTTCAAGAAGCTTCAAGTAAGAAAGCTACCATTATCATTTCTTTTCCCATTTCTTTTTAATCTAAATAAAAAGAAAAATGAATGAATAAATAAAATGAAACCCTAACCATTCATATAACCATGGTTTAATTCTTTACATAAACCCAAGTGAGCATGTATCATCAAACATGATACAAACAAGTGCACAAAAATATATCATATATACAACTTGTGAACTTCAAGTGAGAAAATCCATTTAAAGTGAACCAATACTAGTTAATGCAAAGTAATATATCAAATATATAATTATGCATTAAATCATTAAATCAACACTTGATTCAATGATCCTGTCATGTCGCACACAACCGACTAGTATACAATGTATCGTTTTATCGAATCAATCCTTGATTCGAAAACTAGGTTATATCGCATACAACCATTCGACACATTCATCGCGAGAATGAAATACGGTATCACATACACGCATTATTCTCGGTCCCGCACATATCTCATATGCGCTCCTATTTTGTTTCGCTTGAGTCAGGAAACCTCTGTGTAGGACTCTAAAGACTCGTCAATACGCCGGCAGCAGGTGATGATCATATCAAACACCCACAAGCCGCAAGCAGTCTGCTAAACGTAACGGCCACCCGGGTATTGAGCGATGAGAAGATCGACGAGCAAGCCCGCTCACACTCCTGTGAATCCAACCAGTAACACTTACCGTACAGTCCGGTCTCGTCGTCTGATATGTCGCATATCTCGCCTAGGGGTGGTAAACGTCAGACCCCAATAGCTCGATAAGTCGTGTCGATATGAGGTCTATAACAGTTCGAGAAACTACTGGTAACACTTACCAGTAAATCTCAGCAACCCTGGCCAGGGATTTCCGGTTATAGCCAATCGAACACAGCGCAACATCAACTCCCTATATCGGGAGAGACGAATCCCCTCCTATCGCTCATTGCCTCCATGTGACTCGGGACTGTACCCAAAAACCACCGTTTTGCACGCCCTCTTGGACGTGGTAAGGTGGAAATCAAAGCACAGTGGGAACCATACAAGACTCTATGACGATCTCGGGTCAACAGACTACTCTGTACCAGTGTCACCAGAGAACTGCCATCTGACGTAAGGTATAATACCATCTGGGAGTTCTCGCCGAGTCCGTCCAGTGTACACAGTCTCCACTGAGTGTAGGGTTCCTAGGCACCCTAATGAGGTCTCACAAGGCATCAACCATGCCAATTTCAAATTTTAGGGGTGCCGAGAAACCATAATACGGATCGTTGGCTAGATGTTTAGGCGAAAAAGAACCTAGTTAACAACTTAACTAAATGGTATACGGAAATACAACCTTTGTAGATCCGGTCCTCCACCTCCATAACTCCGCAATGAAGTCTCCTCGCTGTCCAAATGGAAACCCGGGCTCTAGCGTCGGCTTCATCGGAGAAATGGGCGGGCAAGGTCGTCGGCTTCGTGCCGAAGATAATCTACGTCGAGGCATCGCTAGATCAAGTTCCAACTTCACCAAGTCATGAAACTTGTGAAGAAAACACACTCTACTACTTGGCAAGAGGTAGAGGATGAAGAAATAGGAAGTGGGTTCACTTTAGAATTGGATTTCTCACTCTTTTTCATCAATCACCATTGATGAAGTCAAGGTTTCTTCAAGTAGAAGATGAAGAAGAAGAAGAAGAAGATAATATGATAAGTATATTAAAAAATGAAAAGAAAATGAATACTTATCATAATTTAAACCATGGTCAAGTGTAGAGATTAAACTAGGGTTAGTGGGAATGGTTAGGGTTAAGCATGAGACAAAATGGTCACATAGTCAAAGCTTCATGAAGCTTCAATATACAACAAAGTTAGCCACCATTTTCTTTATGCTTTTTATTTTCCAAAAATCAATAGATAAATAAATAAGTGAATAAAACAAAACCCTAACCATTATCATGTAACCATGGTTTGATCTTTACACAAAAACCCTAGCAAACATGTATCATCAAACATGATACAATCAAGTGCACAAAAGTATATCACATATACAATGTGCACATCCGAGTGAGAATATCCATTTAAAGTGAACCGATACTAGTTAATGCAAAGTAATATATCAAATATATAATTATACATTAAATCATTAAATCAACACTTGATTTAACGATCCGGTCATATCGCATATAACCGACTAGTATCTAATGTATCGGCTTATCGAATCAACCCTCGATTCGATAACTAGGTTATATTGCATATAACCATTCGATACATTCATCGCGAGAATAGAATACGGTATCACATACACGCATTATTCTCGGTCCCGCACATATCTCATATGCGCTCCTATTTCGTTTCGCTTGAGCCAGGAAACCTCTGTGTAGGACTCTAAAGACTCGTCAATACGCTGGCAGCAGGTGATGATCATATCAAACACCCACAACCCGCAAGCGGTCTGCTAAACTTAACGGCCACCCGGGTATTGAGCGATGAGAAGATCGACGAGCAAGCCCGCTCATACTCCTCTGAATCCAACCAGTAACACTTACCGTACAGTCCGGTCTGATCGTCTGATATGTCGCATATCTCGCCTAGGGGTGGTAAACGTCAGACCCCAATAGCTTGATAAGTCGTGTCGATATGAGGTCTATAACAATTCGAGAAACTACTGGTAACACTTACCAGTAAATTTCAGCAACCCTGGCCAGGGATTTCCGGTTATAGCCAATCGAACACAGCGCAACATCAACCCCCTATACCGGGAGAGACGAATCCCCTCCTATCGCTCATTGCCTCCATGTGATTCGGGACTGTACCCAAAAGCCATCGTTTTGCACGCCCTCTTGGACGTGGTAAGGTGGAAATCAAAGCACAGTGGGAACCACACAAGACTCTATGACGATCTCGGGTCAACAGACTACTCTGTACCAGTGTCACCAGAGAACTGCCATCTGACGTATGGTATAATACCATCTGGGAGTTCTCGGCGAGTCCGTCCAGTGTACCCAGTCTCCATTGAGCACCCGTATATCATCTCTGATGTCAAACACCAATGGATATGGGATCATCCATCGCCCATCTGTATGGGTGGAGAAGGTATACGCTAGTCTACTCTGGTATATCGATACCCCGTCTCGATACACCCACGACTAGGGACTTTGAAGGATGTACTTATGGACTACCATGTCCCCACTAGTATGATCCGCATCATAGTTCAGGTAGTCAAGTACACATCCTAAGGGCTTTACCAACATGTAACAGAGAGACAATCAGTATACACATTAAGGTAAAGAGCAACCAGATAGCATACTATCATGTCGAGCAAGAAAGTCCTCCCTATATATGTCCCAGCATCCACTACAATATACATCCTATGTATAGCAATGGCCTCTAGGGCATAGATATAACTAACAATCTCCCACTTGCACTAGGGCCATCTGATATCAGTGGTTGTAGTATCTCATACTCAACCATCCCATAAAAGTCTCTCTCTGGGAAAAGGCCTTTGTGAGTGGATCCGCCGTGCTGTCCTCTGAGTCTACTCTCCTAACCTCGATCATCCTGGAGATCAACTATCTCCATGATCAGGTGACACTGCCTTAGAATATGTCTGGATCACTGATGGGACGGGTGTTCCTTGGCATAAGCCACAACTCCATTGTCACACAATGGGAGGAACGAACTTCATCTCATGAACTAATATACACCCAGACTGCCTCTTTGGTAGCATCTCAAATAGCGATATATCCAGCCTTTATCGTCTAGTATGCCACGGTATCTAGCTTGGAACTCTTCCAACATACCGTCCCTTTTACTGAGGGTAAAGACAATGCCTGTGACTGACATTCAGTCATCTTTATCACCCTGGAACCCTTCCAGTGATTCTCCCCAGGATCGGTTGATACCATCTCAGTACAACTAGTGAGAATCCTAACATCCAATTAGATCTATCTCATAGATCCAAAACCCAGGATTTAGGAGGCATCACTTTGATCCTATAGGGAGAATCATTGTGATAAGCGGAGATTGACCGAGCGTAGCATAGGAAACTCCTTCACTATCAAGAGTATGTCATCCACGTACTCTACGAGGATCATCACCATACTCCCTACTACCTTTTTGTATATACAAGGTTCATCTACCATTTTGATGATGTCAAACTCTTTGACTACTTCATCAAAACAGACGTTCCAACTCCGCGATGCCTGCTTTATCCTATAAAGCATCTTTTACACGTTTCCGCTGCTCCCACTGTCTACAAAGCCCTCCGGCTGTGTACTTATAGACGCCCTTTTCTAAAACATCATTTAGAAAAGCTGTCATGACACCCAACCACCAGATATCGTAGTCATGGTATGTAGCCGTGGCAAGTAGGATCTGGATGGACTTAAGCATAGCTACTTGAAAAGGTTTCATCATTATCCACGCCTGGTCGATGACGAAAAGTTTTAACAAGTCTAGCTTTGAAAGTCTCAACTTTTCTATCTACAGCAAGTAATCTTCTCAAGATATACTTGCTCCTGATGGGGATTTAACCCTTCAGATATAGCAACCAAAGTCCATACTTTGTTGGTGTACATGGATTCCATCTCAGATCTCTAAGCATCCAGCCATTCTTACAGAGTCTTACTCCTGATGGCCAGCTCGAAACTAGTTGGGTCATCATCTCATGATGTAATCCTCGCTCCCACTGTAATAGAGAAACCAAAGTATCTCTCAGGTGGGTGAGGAACCCTACTAGATCGGCGGAGAGGCTGAGGTTCATTGGTAACTATTGAATCCTTTTGGTTCTTTCAAATCATCTGCTGTAGTTTGTATAGCTGGAACCTTTCCAGTTCTACATTACAGACCTTGCCTCGAGCTTGTCCGGATTTTGCTTTTTGACATAGGCCGGACAACCCCAAATCTTAACTAGCTTAAGACATAGGCTCTTTCCATTCCATATCACATATGAAGTGGTAGGCAACTGATTTGATTTGAGCCCTATTCAATAGGTATGCAACTTCTCAAGTGTATAACTCCCAAAAGGAAACAGGTAACTCAGTAGTACTCATCATAGAGCACACCTTATCACATAGGGTGTGATTGCTCCGCCCCGATATACCATCGTGCTATGGTGTATTCGGAGGAGTAAGGCTGAGAGAGAATCTCATTATCCTTTAGAAAAGTCCAGGAATTCCGTGCTTAAGTATTCTCCTCCCTGATCACATCAAAGGACATAATACTTATACCCGTGTTTTGGTTTTCTACTTCTAAATCATATTCTGTGAATATCTCAAAAGGTTCGGACTTGTGTTTCAACAGGAACATATGTCTCAATCTTGAGAGATTATCAGAGAATGTAATGAAGTATAAAGAACCAGTCCTGGCATATGTAGACAGGGGACCTTACATACATCAACATGTATCATCCCAAGAGTTTACTAACTCTTTCTCTGTTTCCAGTAAACGGAGCTATGGTCATCTTATCTCTGTGACATGACTGGCAAGTTTCACAAGATGTAAATTCAAACTGATTTAAATATGCATCTACATGTAACTTCAGCTAGTCGGGTCGCATTGATATGACCTAGTCTACAATGCCTCAAGTAGGATTCGTTCATTTCTGAACTCTTCCTCTTGTGTGTGTTCCGTATACTAAAGAACTGTAGTTTTATTTAGAACATCAATGCTTTTAGATAACGTGCCTGAACTGATCAACTTTTGATATAGGAAATGTTCAAAACATTATCCAACTATACAAAATTTTATCATTTCTTTACCAATAAAGAGATTGATATGATTTTGTATATCAGGTTCGGTATCTAATAACATTTGTTCAGAATCAATGTATTTGGAATACAGGGTGACAGTGACCAACAGACTTGGCTGCAACACTTGCCCCGTTTTCTGCCTCATGAAACTTATCACCCGTTCTCAGTTCTCTACCTTTCTGTAGCCCTATGTAACAGATTACATATCTGGGATCCTGATCTGGTATCACATACCCAGGACGTAGAGGATACAGAGAAACAGTTCTTTGTAACGAACACACCCGAAGATGATGCATCAGCATGCACTCTCTTCGTTTGGGCAGCACGGGAAATCTGGTATTCCCCAATTTCCTGCTCTGTCTTATAACAATTATAAGTTGGAGCGGGACCAACGTTCCCCAGCTCTGTAAAACAAGCGGGTTCGGTTAATAATCCGTATTATTATCTTGATTAAGGCGTGATATGGTCGCTACCTGGAGAGAGAGAGAAGAAAACACTCAGCGTGCGCTCTTGCAAGAATAGATTGGTTTTTATTTTATCTAACCAGGATGGCTCCCACTGCTTTTTATCAAATCTTCCTTCAAACCCTAAAAGGAAAGACTAGCCGGGATTAATTACACACTACAAGTTCGCCAATCTTTCAGCCAGGCCAGTGTCGGTACTTTGAGGGAGGTCCCCCGTGCTTTCGCACGAACCTAATTAATGTAAACCTCGTTTTCCCAGAGGCGTAACCTCGTTGACACCTTTCGAGACACCTACTTGATCGGCTAATTGTAATGTGTAAAACTCTCCCTGGAGTAACAATTACTCGCAGCGGGTATCGGGATCCAACTATCTCATAGAAGGTATGCAATCTCATTGCAAATTTCAACACTTGAAATTCCCGATAATATTTGGCCCCTAGCAGCTATATGACCTTAACATAGTCAACAAATCATAAGTGCTAGTTAAGTTCAACCCGTCATTTCCCGATTGAATTAAACCCACCCGCACGACCCTTAACATAGTCAACAAAGTCGCACGACTACCCTAATCCAATCGCATCATATGCTTATGCAGATAAGCACTAATTAGCTACCGCACACTACGCCTTAACATAGTCAACAAACGTAGCACGAATACTAACTAGTACTTATCTGAAATGACGGAGGGCTACGACAGGTTTTTCTGAAAACCTATTGCGTAATGAACTTGATATCGTTGTAGAATCAAATGATTTTAAAATGGAGTGCTTTTGAGGCTTTTCTAGTTTTGCTAAAGGAGTCACTCCCGGTGAAGGGATCGTCGGTCCTTTCCTCGTCGAATGAGGTGCGGGATATATCATATATATCACTGTGCAAAGCAAAAACTCTTAAAAGCAATCAAAAGACAAACCGAGTGTGTAGCATCTGCCAGTTATTGCTAAAGAAGTCACTCCCGGTGAAGGGATCTCGGTCCTTTCCTCATCGAATAAGGTGCAGGATATATCACATATACCGCTGTGCAAAGCAAGAATTGTAGCTACCTGTTTTATTTTGAAATTCGATTCTACAACATCTTAGGTTTCTTTTCTTTCATTAATCACATTAATGAAGTCCCATCATTTAAGTACCTAAGCATCACAGATAAATACGACGTACACTTATGCCATCCGCATTCGCCTCGATGTCCCCTCGTGCACCGTTAGGTTAGGTAACTAACGGCAGAGCGGGGCAGGGCTAGCGCGGGTGTAAAACATAAGTAACGCCTATATAATATATCATATATACTATATACTGTATCTATCACAGAACATCACATGATCACATCACAGATATCGCAGCACAAGAATCATATGAAATATTGGATATACTAGGACGTCCGTGTTTTCAATACGAGCCAGTATAAAACACGGATTCCACGGTCGCGATGAATAGCCAAACCCACACCCCTAGACCCCTACGAGAGCGGCAAGCAACCCTACCAATTCTGGAGTTAGGAGACCCGGACTCGACTCCTCGAGTTGGTCTCCCACTGGACTCTAGAACCCGGTTACTTGTGCTCCCCTCCTTGGGTCTATCCTAGTGCAGAAAAGTAAATAATATACAAAAGGTGACATCTTCCGCAACCTGGAAGTGCCCCAATAAAAGAATATTACATACAAGTTTTTACATGAATGAAAATGAAAAACACTCATCTCACATAAAAACCCCCGGCTATTCAAACACGACGATCCAATATAACATATCAAGCATCACATAACATCACATGTCATCAACGTAAGTAAATATGCGCATCCCAATTGTCGTTGACATATAGCAACGAAACCGGCGATATCACATATTACACTTACGGTCATAGAAAAGAAAGTGTAAAACTACAACAGTTGGAATCCGCAATCTCTTTAGACATCGCATGCCTAATCAAATGAATTCTTTAGACATCGCATGCCTAACAATTATAAACCCCGCATTTTAGTCTCAAAATCGAAAACACTTTTCAATACCAAGTCGGGCAATTCAACAGGATTCCCGACAATTTGATCGAATGCTCGTCGCAAACTTTAGTATGCGGCCGCACTCCCTGACGCCGTCGACGACGTGCACCAAGGCGGAACACCGCTGCCGCGAGCACCCGAACGGATGCTTTCGGCGACGGGGTTCTCCTACAGTCACTTGGTCGGAGCTATGGAGCGAGGCTGTCTATTAAGTTTACCCGGCGAGTATCCGCGTACGCTACGTGATTGCGACGGACTTTTGATCACATCAAAATTCCGTGGCAACCGATCAAGTGAGACTAAATTGCTAGATTTATAACATTCATTCAGTTATCTCATAACTTCTTATGAATTCCAATTATTGTATCCCATTCCAGATAAATAGAAAATGTCAAACTTTTCGATCGAACAGTCAAACACCCAAGTTTTCCCGATACAGATCAACACATGAAATAAGTCTAATCAACATTCAGTTCGTGCCTCAGTACCAACGGTCCAGCCGTCGAAGGGTCAAGCCAACGCCTCACATGTGGCACGTCGTACTGCCCCAAACCCGAAGGTTCAAAGGGCAGTTCAAGACGGTCACATAATCGAGTTAAGGTTTGTTGTCTTCTAGAGGGTCCATCGAGTTACTTGCACTACTTAGAACGTCTTTAGACTACGGAAAAATCCAACACTTGGAAATTTCCCGACAGGGGAAAAATTGGGTATTTATATCCGGTCGAACTTTTTAACATATTCAATAATTATCCGGAAAAACATATAGACAAAGTTTGACAATCCGATCGAATAATCGAATCCCCAAAACAACCCCAGAAAATTTAACTCTTGAATAAATATTAAAAATTCCCAGAAAATCCAGCATAATAAAATAGGAATTACTGTGCAACAAAGGGAAGGTGACGTCATCACCTAGTCGCGGAACCGCCGCATAAGGTAGGCTTATGCCGCGGTTCCGCTGCTCATTAGAGGGATCATGAGAAAATTTTTGCGCCGTAATTCTTAGAATTTCCTGCTGAATTTTTTAAGCATTTTTAATCTGGAAAAAACCCAGTTTTTAGAAAAAGTCCAAAGAGCGGGTCGGTTTAGGGTTTCGGGGTTTGTTCGGATTTGAAATTTCGTCTACGCTTCGCCTAAGGCTCTAGCTAGGCTCTGATACCACTGTAGGGTTCCTAGGCACCCTAATGAGGTCTCACAAGGCATCAACCATGCCAATTTCAAATTTTAGGGGTGCCGAGAAACCCTAATACGGATCGTTGGCTAGAAGTTTAGGCGAAAAAGAACCTAGTTAACAACTTAACTAAATGGTATACGGAAATACAACCTTTGTAGATCCGGTCCTCCACCTCCATAACTCCGCAATGAAGTCTCCTCGCTGTCCAAATGGAAACCCGGGCTCTAGCGTCGGCTTCATCGGAGAAATGGGCGGGCAAGGTCGTCGGCTTCGTGCCGAAGATGATCTACGTCGAGGCATCGCTAGATCAAGCTCCAACTTCACCAAGTCATGAAACTTATTAAGAAAACACACTCTACTACTTGTCAAGAGGTAGAGGATGTAGAAATAGGAAGTGGGTTCACTTTAGAATTGGATTTCTCACTCTTTTTCATCAATCACCATTGATGAAGTCAAGGTTTCTTCAAGTAGAAGATGAAGAAGAAGAAGAAGATAATATGATAAGTATATTAAAAAATGAAAAGAAAATGAATACTTATCATAATTTAAACCATGGTCAAGTGTAGAGATTAAACTAGGGTTAGTGGGAATGGTTAGGGTTAAGCATGAGACAAAATGGTCACAAAGTCAAAACTTCATGAAGCTTCAATATACAACAAAGTTAGCCACCATTTTCTTTATGCTTTTTATTTTCCAAAAATCAATAGATAAATAAATAAGTGAATAAAACAAAACCCTAACCATTATCATGTAACCATGGTTTGATCTTTACATAAAAACCCTAGCAAACATGTATCATCAAACATGATACAATCAAGTGCACAAAAGTATATCACATATACAATGTGCACATCCGAGTGAGAATATCCATTTAAAGTGAAACGATACTAGTTAATGCAAAGTAATATATCAAATATATAATTATACATTAAATCATTAAATCAACACTTGATTTAACGATCCGGTCATATCGCATATAACCGACTAGTATCTAATGTATCGGCTTATCGAATCAACCCTCGATTCGATAACTAGGTTATATCGCATATAACCATTCGATACATTCATCGCGAGAATAGAATACGGTATCATATACATGCATTATTCTCGGTCCTGCACATATCTCATATGCGCTCCTATTTCGTTTCGCTTGAGCCAGAAAACCTCTGTGTAGGACTCTAAAGACTCGTCAATACGCCGGCAGCAGGTGATGATCATATCAAACACCCATAAGCCGCAAGCGGTCTGCTAAATGTAACGGCCACCCGGGTATTGAGCGATCAGAAGATCAACGAGCAAGCCCGCTCATACTCCTGTGAATCCAACCAGTAACACTTACCGTACAGTACGGTCTGATCGTCTGATATGTCGCATATCTCGCCTAGGGGTGGTAAACATCAGACCCCAATAGCTTGATAAGTCATGTCGATATGAGGTCTATAACAATTCGAGAAACTACTGGTAACACTTTCCAGTAAATCTCAGCAACCCTGGCCAGGGATTTCCGGTTATAGCCAATCGAACACAGCGCAACATCAACCCCCTATACCGGGAGAGACGAATCCCCTCCTATTGCTCATTGCCTCCATGTGATTCGGGACTGTACCCAAAAGCCACCGTTTTGCACGCCCTCTTGGACGTGGTAAGGTGGAAATCAAAGCATAGTGGGAACCACACAAGACTCTATGACGATCTCGGGTCAACAGACTACTCTGTACCAGTGTCACCAGAGAACTGCCATCTGACGTATGGTATAATACCATCTGGGAGTTCTCGGGGAGTCCGTCCAGTGTACCCAGTCTCCACTGAGCACCCGTATATCATCTCTGATGTCAAACACCAATGGATATGGGATCATCCATCGCCCATCTGTATGGGTCGAGAAGGTATACGCTAGTCTACTCTGGTATATCGATGCCCCGTCTCGATACACCCACGACTAGGGACTTTGAAGGATGTACTTATGGACTACCAAGTCCCCACTAGTATGATCCGCATCATAGTTCAGATAGTCAAGTACACATCCTAAGGGCTTTACCAACATGTAACAGAGAGACAATCAGTATACACGTTAAGGTAAAGAGCAACCAGATAGCATACTATCATGTCGAGCAAGAAAGTCCTCCCTATATATGTCCCAGCATCCACTACAATATACATCCTATGTATAGCAATGGCCTCTAGGTATAACTAACACTGAGCACCCGTATATCATCTCTGATGTCAAACACCAATGGATATGGGATCATCCATCGCCCATCTGTATGGGTCGAGAAGGTATACTCTAGTCTACTCTGGTATATCGATGCCCCATCTCGATACACCCACGACTAGGGACTTTGAAGGATGTACTTGTAGACTATCTGTCCCCACTAGTATGATCTGCATCATCGTCCAGATAGTCAAGTACACATCCTAAGGGCTTTACCAACATGTAACAGAGAGACAATCAGTGTACACGTTAAGGTAAAGATCAACCAGATAGCATACTATCATGTCGAGCAAGAAAGTCCTCCCTATATATGTCCCAGCATCCACTACAATATACATCCTATGTATAGCAATGGCCTCTAGGGCATACATATAACTAACAATCTCCCACTTGCACTAGGGCCATCTGATAGCAGTGGTTGTAGTATCTCATACTCAACCATCCCATAAAAGTCTCTCTCTGGGAAAAAGGCCTTTGTGAGTGGATCCGCCGTGTTGTCCTCTGAGTCTACTCTCCTAACCTTGATCCCTTGGAGATCAACCATCTCCATGATCAGGTGACACTGCCTTAGAATATGTCTGGATCGCTGATGGGACGGACGTTCCTTGGCTTAAGCCACAACTCCATTGTCGCACAATGGGAGGAACTAAGTTCATCTCATGAACAAATATACATCCTGACTGCCTCTTTGGTAGCATCTTAAGTAGCGATGTATCGAGCCTTTATCGTCTAGTATGCCACGGTATCTAGCTTGGAACTCTTCCAACATACCGTCCCTTTACTAAGGGTAAAGACAATGCCTGTGACTGACATTCAGTCGTCTGTATCACCCTGGAACCCTTCCAGTGATTCTCCCCAGGATCGGTTGATACCATCTCAGTACAACTAGTGAGAATCCTAACATGCAATTAGATCTATCTCATAGATCCAAAACCCAGGATTTAGGAGGTATCAATTTGATCCTATATGGAGAATCATTATGATAAGCGGAGATTGACCGAGCGTAGCATAGGAAACTCCTTCCCTATCAAGAGCATGTCATCCACGTACTCTACGAGGATCATCACTATACTCCCTATTACCTTTTTGTTTATACAAGGTTCATCTACCATTTTGATGATGTCAAACTCTTTGACTAACACATCAAAACAGATGTTCCAACTCCGCGATACCTGCTTTATCCTATAAAGCATATTGTACACGTTTCCGCTGCTCCCACTGTCTACGAAGCCCTCTGGCTGTGTACTTATAGACGTTCTCTTCTAAAACATCATTTAGAAAAGCAGTCATGGCACCCAACCGCCAGATATCGTAGTCATGGTATGTAGCCGTGGCAAGTAGGATCTGGATGGACTTAAGCATAGCCACTTGAAAAGGTTTCATCATTATCCACGCCTGGTCGATGACGAAAAGCTTTAACAAGTCTAGCTTTGAAAGTCTCAACCTTTCCATGTAAACCAAGTAATCTTCTCAAGATATACTTGCTCCTGATGGGGATTTAACCCTTCAGATATAGCAACCAAAGTCCATACTTTGTTGGTGTACATGGATTCCATCTCAGATCGCTAAGCATCCAGCCATTCTTACAGAGTCACACTCCTGATGGCCAGCTCGAAACTAGTTGGGTCATCATCTCATGATGCAATCTTCGCTCTCACTGTCATAGAGTAACCGAAGTATCTCTTGGGTGGGTGAGGAACCCTAGTAGATCGGTGGAGAGGCTGAGGTTCGTTGGTCTCTACTGAATCCTTTGGTTCTATCAAATCATCTGTTGTTAGTTTGTATAGCTGGAACCTTTCCAGTTCAACATAACTGACTTTGCCTCGAGCTTGTCTGGATTTTGCTTTTAGACATAGCCCAGACATCCCCAAATCTTAACCAACTTAAGAGATGGGCTCTTCCCTTATCATATCAAATATGAAGTGGTAGGAAATGGATTTGATTTGAACCCTATTCAATAGGTATGCAGCTTCTCAAGTGCATAACTCCCAGAAAGGAAATAGGTAACTCAGTAGTACTCATCATAGAGCACACCTAATCACATAGGGTGTTATCGCTCCGCCCCGATATACCATCGTGCTATGGTGTATACGGAGGAGAAATGCTGAGAGAGAATCTCATTCTCCTTTAGAATAGGCCAGGAATTTCCGTGCTCAAGTATTCTCCTCCTTGATCACATCAAAGGACATAATACTTTTACCCGTTTTGGTTCTCTACTTCTAACTTATATTCTGTGAATATCTCAAAAGGTTCGGACTTGTGTTTCAACAGGAACATATGTCTGAATCTTGAGAGATTATCAGAGAATGTAACGAAGTACAAAGAACCAGTCCTGGCATATGTAGACAGGGGACCTAACATACATCAACATGTATCATCCCAAGAGTTCACTAACTCTTTCTCTGTTTCCAGTAAACGGAGCTATGGTCATCTTATCTCTGTGACATGACTGGCAAGTTTCACAAGATGTAAATTCAAACTGATTTAAATATGCATCTACATGTAACTTCATCTAGTCGGGTCGCATTGATATGACCTAGTCTACAATGCCTCAAGTAGGATTCGTTCATTTCTGAACTCTTCCTCTTGTGTGTGTTCCGTATACTAAAGAACTGTAGTTTGATTTAGAACATCAATACTTTTAGATAACGTGCCTGAACCGATCAACTTTTGATATAGGAAATGTTCAAAACATTATCCAACTATACAAAATTTTATCATTTCTTTACTAATAAAGAGATTGATATGATTTTGTATATCAGGTTCGGTATCTAATAACATTCGTTCAGAATCAATGTATTTGGAATACAGGGTGACAGTGACCAACAGACTTGGCTGCAACACTTGCCCCGTTTTCTGCCTCATGTAACTTATCACCCGTTCTCAGTTCTCTACCTAGCTGTAGCCCTATGTAACAGATTACATATCTGGGATCCTGATCCGGTATCATATACCAAGGTTGCGGAGGATACTGAGAAACAGTTCTTTGTAACGAACATACCCGAAGATGATGCATCAACAGGCACTCTCTTCGTTTGGGCGGCACGGGAAATCTGGTATTCCCCAATTTCCTGCTCTGTCTTATAACAATTATAAGTTGGAGCGGGACCAACGTTCCCCAGCTCAGTATAACAAGCGGGTTCGGTCAATAATCCGTATTATTATCTTGATTAAGGCGTGACATGGTCGCTACCAGGAGAGACAGAGAAGAAAACACTCAGCGTATGCTCTTGCAAGATCAGATTGGTTATTATTTTATCTAATCAGGATGGCTCCCACTGCTTTTTATCAAATCTTCCTTCAAACCCTAAAAGGAAAGACCAGCCGGGATTAATTACACACTACAAGTTCGCCAATCTTTCAGCCAGGCCAGTGTCGGTATTTTGAGGGAGGTCCCCCGTGCTTTCGCACGAACCTAATTAATGTAAACCTCGTTTTCCCAGAGGCGTAACCTCGTTAACACCTTTCTAGACACCTACTTGATCGGCTAATTGTAATGTGTAAAACTCTCCCAGGAGTAACTCTTACTCGCAGTGGGTATCGGGATCCAACTATCTCATAGAAGATATGCAATCTCATTGCAAATTTCAACACTTGAAATTCCCGATAATCATTTTGCCCCTAACGTGCTATGACCTTGACGAAAGCCAACAAACCATAGCCCGCTAGTCAAGTTCAACCCGTACATTTCTTGATTGAATTAAACCCACCCGCACGACCCTTGACGAAAGCCAACAAAGCCGCACGACTACCTTAATCCAATCGCATCGTATGCAGCAGATAAGCAGCATATAGCTACCGCACACTGCACCTTGACGAAAGCCAACAAATGCAGCACGAATACTATATACAACTTATCTGAAATGACAGAGGGCTACGACAGGTTTTTCTGAAAACCTATTGCGTAATGAACTTGATATCGTTGTAGAATCAAATGATTTTAAAATGGAGTGTTTTTGAAGCTTTTCTAGTTTTGCTAAAGGAGTCACTCCCGGTGAAGGGATCGTCGGTCCTTTCCTCATTGAATGAGGTGCGGGATATATCATATATATCACTGTGTAAAGAAAAAACTTTTAAAAGCAATCAGAAAACAAACCAAGTGTGTAGCATCAGCCAGTTATTGCTAAAGGAGTCACTCCCGGTGAAGGGATCTCGGTCCTTTCCTCATCGAATAAGGTGCAGGATATATCACATATACCGCTGTGCAAAGCAAGAACTGTAGCTACCTGTTTTATTTTGAAATTCGATTCTACAACATCTTTAGGTTTCTTTTTATTTTCATTAATCACATTAATGAAATCCCATCATTTAACTACCTAAACATCACAGATAAATATGATGTACACTTATGCCATCCGCATTCGCCTCGATGTCCCCTCGTGCACCGTTAGGTTAGGTAACTAACGGCAGAGCGGGGCAGGGCTAGCGCGGGTGTAAAACATAAGTAACGCCTATATAATATATCATATATACTATATACAGTATCTATCATAGAACATCACATGATCACATCATAGATATCGCAGCAGAAGAATCATATGAAATATTGGATATACTAGGACGTCCGTGTTTTCAATACGAGCCAGTATAAAACACGGATTCCACGGTCGTGATGAATAGCCAAACCCACACCCCTAGACCCCTACGAGAGCGGAAAGCAACCCTACCAATTCTAGAGTTAGGATACCCGGACTCGACTCCTCGAGTTGGTCTCCCACTGGACTCCAGAATCCGGTTACTTGTGCTCCCCTCCTTGGGTCTATCCTAGTGCGGAAAAATAAATAATATACAAAAGGTGACATCTTCCGCAACCTGGAAGTGCCCCAATAAAAGAATATTACATACAAGTTTTTACATGAATGAAAATGAAAAACACTCATCTCACATATAAAACCCCCCGGCTATTCAAACACGGCGATCCAATATAACATATCCAGCAACACATAACATCACATGTCAACAACGTAAGTAAATATGCGCATCCCAATTGTCGTTGACATATAGCAACGAAACCGGCGATATCACATATTACACTTACGATCACAGAAAAGAAAGTGTAAAACTACAACAGTTGGAATCCGCAACCTGCATAGACATCGCATGCCTAACAATTATAAACCCCACATTTTAGTCTCAAAATCGAAAACACTTTTCAATATCAAGTCGGGCAATTCAACAGGATTCCCGACATACTGATCGAATGCTCGTCGCAAACTTTAGTAGACGGTCGCTGATTGTTCGTTTTTCCCGTTGTGTAGTATATAGAGAAATTTGTAAAGAACTTCACAACCAAAAACTATTTTGACCGCAATCAAACTACGGTGTCGGATGTAGTTAATGAATGAGTGCGGATCGTCCACAGGGATTGCACGATTCACTTGTATTTCGATACGTTTGAAATGAAAAGTTAAGCAACAATAAAAGAAAACATGATTCAAGAATGATTTGTATTCGAGTGTCACTATTCTTTATGCAAGAATCAAGAAACTATAAACAATCAAGAATCGGTGTTTCGATAATATTTCCAATCAACAATCAAGAATATAAGAGAGGCTCGTAGGAATCGATAGGATCAATAGACGTGATGTAATCTAAAGATATCGTGTTCTTGTCCTTCGAAGGATTGATACTAGATTGATGATGATCGACGAGAGTTGGGGCTTTCTCGTGAAACTAGGGTTTCATCCTATAACCCCTGTTCTTTCGTCGATATCATTCCTTTTCTAGCCTCTACCAAATTCAAGAAATGATCGTAACTGCCCAATTTCGATCGATGTCAATCAAGAAAGCATCGAAACGAAATGGGTTGTCGTTTCTTGAACTTGCTAGGGTTTACAAAACTCGTAGGACTCAAGAATCGATTAAAGCTATGTTACATCATCATTCTATTATCCGTCTCGACTCCTCGACGAGCGGAGTTTTATTCACACATCACCACACAGATAATATTCAAGAATTGTAAAGATAACATGATGCGGAATTTAAAGAAAACAAGATAAAAGAATATCACCTTTTATTTAATCAACAATTTCAATACATTCTTTCAAGAATCTACAAGAACTAGAAATCGATCGTTGACTCGGCTTCGCTCGTCTCCGTGGATCGTGGATCTACTTTGATCTTTTGCCCGATTGAAGATCGGCTCGGCTCATAAAAGGGTTGAAGGCATCTTGCTTGGCTTGCACTCAAGATCTTGAATTGTGGTTGGAATTAGGGTTAGGGTTTCCTACAAGCTCTCTCACTAAACTTGAGGAAGAGGGGATGAAGAAAGAGATTGATTTTTCTAAGCTTTCCCAAAGTTGAATCATGTGGGAAGAATGAGCCTAGGGTCTTATTTATAGAACTCCCAAACCCTTGGTTTAGGTTTGAATTAGAACTTTCCCTCCCAAAGTTTGTTGAAGAGTTTCTAGAAGGAGTTTGTTAGGAGTTAGCTTAGGGTTTAAGCTAGGGTTTAGGAAAAGTTCTAGAATGATTAGGCTAGTTTAGGTGTTTGCTGATCTGGTGGAAGTATCTGGAATATTCTGGAACTTTGGATGTCTTTCTGAACTGTGGCAGATGAATCAGGAGTTGTGCACAAAAAATGAGGATGTGATTCCTTTAACCAACCGCGGATCCGCCGCAAACTGTGCCTCTAGGCCGCGCTTCCGCGGCTCATTGATGGCCTTGGGATCCGTGCCTTCTGCAGTGGTCTTGTACTTCTGTTGGGGACCTTGTATGATATATTGAATTCCAGTTGCTCTTTTGTGTTGATACCAGATTTGATTTTAGTGAGTTTACGAGCAATTGTAATGGTCGAGCAATGTAATGATCGAGCAAGCTTCTCTTTTCCTGCACAGACTTCGAAACACGGGTTGCAAGATATAGAAAATATGCTATGTGATGAAATGCAGTCAATTTCCCTAGAAATGCCGGTTTTAAGATCGAATACATGTAATCTGATATTTTGCGACCGATTTGCTAATATGTAGAATATGAATGTCGAACACTTCTAATTGTATGCAGATGATATGGAAATTGCCGGTTAAAATATGCAATATTTTCGACTGATCAAATACCCCCAAACTTAATTTCGATCGTCTCGAGCGAATGTTTTATTAAAAAGACAGAAGGAGAAAATAAAGAAAGAGAAAAACTAACTAGCACCCTTTCGTAGGCAACACGATTGCACTGAGCACGTGCAACAAGCCTTTAAACCTCTAGGTGTCCCTAGTAGGAGGAGTGTTGTCTCCTGAGGGTTTTCAGCGGATTGCACCCACAAAATCCAATAATAAAAGCAAGATCATGAATATTACATTTAAAGAAGAGAATCGTAAAAGAAAGACTTTGAAAATTAGGGTTTCCAACTAAGCTAGCTTTTCGGTTGTCATGAGCCCTATCTTAATGGTCATGAAAAGATGTTAGAAATCACGTCCTCCCTCAATAAAACATCGTCTTATTCTTCATTCCTATCTTTATTCCAAACATCGATCATATCACCCTGCGTGTGTGTAAAGACATCCCTACACCCGGAGAATTCAATTCAAGCTATCATACCCTTGCCCATCGGCCTCAGTACTTCTTGGCAAACGAGATTGCTTACACACTTTCATGCGACCGTTAATACTTCTTGAGGTACTAACCGACCGATTACTAATGTGCTTGCATGCTTGGTGTATTTTCCTCGTCTTGCACCACCTCAGGCATAGCAGTGACTCCCAGACCAGTTGACCTTGGGGCACTAGGTGAAGAAGCACCCTTTTGCTATATATTTTTATTGCCCTCGGTGATAACAAAACCAGTATCCATTTTTCTCACCACTTTAAAACACATATTTTTTTTTCCATACTTTTGGCTTTAAGACAAGAGCATTTCAAGGTATCCTCTACTATCCCAGGCTTCAAGACGTGTGTAAGTGCGAATAGCAGGGTAGCAACGTTCAAAATGTTTGGCTTCCAGAATAGAAACTATTTTTCAGACTTATTTTTATCCTCAGATTAGTGACGTCCTTCATCTTACTAACCCTTGGGACAACGGCTCATAACTACTTATTACTAGTTCGTATAAGAAAACTTCTAATTTTCTTAGTTTTCTAAAATTTTTCTAATCTCATGGATGCAATTTTTCACTATCTAAACTTTCATTATCTTATTTATATACAAAAAGTGTAAATATTAAAATTATTTTTATATTTGAAAATTTTTAAATTTTTATGGGTTTTGAAAATTTTTCAATTTTTATAGATTTTAAAAAAAAATGTTTTGTGCTTATGCAGATGATATGCAAATGATGCGAAAATAAGCACAAACCTCCCCCAAACTTGTTTTCAACAGTGTCCTCACTGTTGCCGACAGCTATATCTATAAAATCTGTAAGACTGGGGGGAATTATTAGTGGGGGCAAAATATATAAGTGAAGAACTTCCCCCAAACTTATCTTTCACTCACCTTCATTCAAAAAAATGATGCAATGATATACAGGATATGAAGGTGAGACGGAGGAATTTTAATCCAAATAAACTGGTTCTTGTAAGAACAAGAGCTCCTCCGTGGGGTCAGTGGAAAAATACGGCTTTAGTCTATGTCCATTTACTTTGAAAAAGGTGCCGTTTTTAACATTTTCAACTTCTACTGCCCCGTGCGGGTATACAGACCGCACAACAAAAGGTCCCTTCCAACGAGATCGGAGCTTACCCGCATGAAGGTGTAATCGTGAATCATAAAGAAGGACTTGTTGACCAGGTAAAAATGTTTTCCTTAAAATGCTTTTATCGTGAAAAACCTTAGTCCTATTCTTTGTGATTACAGCATTATCATAAGCTTCATCGCGGAGTTCGCTTAGCTCGTTAAGTTGCAGCTTCCGAAAGTTGCAAGCAAGGTTTAGATCAAAATTTATTTCTTTTATAGCCCACAATGCTTTATGCTCTATCTCGACAGGTAAATGACATGCTTTTCCAAACACTATCCTATATGGAGACATTCCTAGGTCGGTCTTATATGCAGTCCTGAATGCCCAAAGAGCATCCGTCAATTTGGTCGACCAGTCTTTTCTATTCTTAGCAACAGTTTTCTCCAGGATAAGTTTGATTTGTCTGTTTGAGATCTCAGCCTGCCCGCTTGTTTGGGGGTGATAGGGTGTAGAAAGACGGTGGTTGATTGAGTATTTTCGCATCAGAGTCTCGAAAGATCTATTGCAGAAATGTGTCCCATTATCGCTAATGATAGCGCGTGGGTGTCCAAATCGCGAAAAGATATTCTCTTTCAAGAACTTAATGACAACTTTCCTGTCATTAGTGCGACATGGAATGGCTTCTACCCAATTTGAAACATAATCAACCGCTAGCAAAATGTACAGATTCCCAAAGGAGTTGGGAAAAGGACCCATAAAATCAATGCCCCAAACATCAAACATTTCAACAACCAGAATGGGTTGCTGAGGCATTTCATTCCTCTGGGATATTCTACCCGTATACTGACATTGTGTACAGGTTTTGCAATACTCAAATGCGTCCTTGAATAAGGTCGGCCAGTAAAATCCACATTGCAAAACCTTTTCCGCTGTCTTTCTAGGACCAAAGTGACCCTCACAAGCCTGATCATGACAGAATGAAAGAACACTCTTGAACTCTTCATTTGGGACGCACCGGCGAATGATCTGGTCAGGACAATACTTAAACAAATAGGGTTCGTCCCAATAAAAGTGTTTTACTTGGGATAGAAAACGGTATTTGTCCTGTTTTGACCAATCGCTCGGTATAAGTCTCGTGGCATGATAGTTCACAATATCCCTGAACCATGGTTCAGCGGATACGCTCAAGAGTTGTTCATCAGGGAATGAATCATTGATCGGCAGGGTCACAGGGGAAGAAACGATGCGTGAAAGGTGGTCAGCTACTACGTTTTCACATCCTTTCTTATCTTTGATAACAAGATCGAATTCTTGTAATAGAAGGATCCAACGTATTAGTCGACCTTTTGCATCTTTCTTCGCCAGAAGATGTTTTAAAGCGGAATGGTCAGTATATACAACTATAGGTGATCCGATTAAGTAAGGCCTGAATTTTTCTAACGCAAATACAACCGCTAAAAGCTCTTTCTCGGTGGTTGTATAATTGATTTGCGCATCATTCAGGGTCTTACTAGCATAGTAAATCACGTGTGGCATCTTTTCGATGTGCTGTCCTAAGACTGCACCTACTGCAAAATCAGATGCGTCACACATCAGCTCGAAGGGGTAGTCCCAATTTGGTGATGATAAAACGGGGGCTGAAGTGAGTGAGTGTTTAAGTGAGTCGAAAGCTGTCTCGCAATCCGAGTCAAAATGGAAGGTCGTATCCTTGGCCAGGAGTAGTGTTAAAGGTCTAGCAATTTTGCTAAAGTCCTTAATGAATCTCCTATAAAAGCCCGCATGGCCAAGGAAAGAGCGAATATCTTTGACGCTTTTGGGATGAGGGAGGTTTTGAATGACATCTATTTTAGCTCTGTCAACCTCAATGCCTTTCTGTGAAATGACATGTCCAAGGACTATTCCTTCTTGGACCATAAAGTGGCATTTTTCCCAGTTCAAAGTCAAGTTCTTCTCTTTGCAACGAGTAAGAACAGCGTCCAGATTCGCTAGGCAATCAGAGAAAGAGTCTCCAAAAATCGAGAAGTCGTCCATAAAGATCTCCAAAAAATTCTCTACCATATCAGAGAATATCCCCATCATACACCGCTGAAAGGTAGCGGGAGCATTGCATAACCCAAAGGGCATGCGACTGTAAGCAAAGGTACCAAAAGGACAAGTAAAAGTGGTTTTATCTTGATCCTTTTTGGCGATAGGGACCTGATTATAGCCTGAGTATCCGTCCATAAAACAATAAAACTCTCGTCCCGCTAAGCGTTCCAGCATTTGATCAATAAATGGTAGAGGAAAATGGTCTTTCCTCGTAGCAGCGTTGAGTTTTCTATAATCGATGCATACACGCCACCCAGTTTGGGCGCGTGTCTGAATCAACTCATTCGCCTCATTTGTGATAACTGTGATGCCGGATTTCTTAGGAACGACATGTATAGGACTCACCCACTGGCTATCGGAGATGGGGTAGATAATACCATTATCTAAGCACTTGACGATCTCTTTCATGACAGCTTCCTTCATGACGGGATTCAACCGTCTCTGTGGTTCTTGGGTCGGTCTGGCATCATCCATCACATGTATATGATGTTCATCTATCAAGGGACTAATCCCTTTGATGTCCGCCATACTCCAACCAAACGCCTCTTTGTTAGATCTCAATACCGATAAAAGGGCATTCTCTTGCTCTGATGCAAGAGAAGCGGAAATGATAACCGGTAATGACTCGTTCTCACCTAGATATGCATATTTCAGGTGAGAAGGTAAAATTTTGAGATCTAACTCAGGCGGAGAAATGATAGAAGGAAGGGTCATAGATTGATTTTTGGATCTACAAAGAAGCTCAGAGCCTGTGAAAGATACAGACTCGGGTGGAGAAAAGTCAGAAGTGCAGGACTCATGTGTAGGTAAAGTGTCCTCACTAAGATCTAGTGCAAAGTCAAGCAGAGATGTGCTAATGTCATCGAGATCAGTAAAGCAAAGATCCTCAGCTCCACAACTGTCGGGAGCGATCTCATGGACAGAGCTCACATCTAAAATATGAGCAGAGGGTTCTGATGGCTGACTTCCAACTTTATAGATATTTAGTTCAATGGTCATATTTCCAAATGATAAGTTCATTGAACCATTTCTACAGTTTATAACAGCGTTGGAAGTGGCAAGGAAAGGACGACCTAGAATCACCGGAATTTGGCCCCGGCGGTTTGCTACAGGATGTGTGTCGAGCACAATGAAGTCTACAGGGAAAACAAATTCCCCGACCTTTATCAATACATCCTCTAATTCACCCCTTGGTTTGGTGATAGATCGGTCTGCCATCTGGAGAGTGCAATGAGCAGGTTTCAGCTCTCCAATCCCTAATTGCTCATAGACAGAATAAGGTAACAGATTAACACTTGCGCCAAGGTCTAAAAGAGCACGATTTATGTTTTTACCCCCAATCGAAATCGATATTGTAGGACAACCTGGGTCCTTTCTTTTCTTTGGAAGCTGGGGTATAAAAGCAGTGCTGATATTGTTAGACATAAAGACCTTCTTCGGCACTTGGGTCTTCCTCTTCCTAGTGCACAAGTCCTTAAGAATCTTCGCATAAGCGGGGACTTGTTGAATCGCATTTAGGAGAGGGATATTGATGTTAACCTGTTTGAACATCTCTAAAATTTTCTCCATATGAGGACTCGTTCTATTAGCCCTTAGCCGGTTCGGGTAAGGTGCTTTCGCAATAAGCGCGGGGTCCATCATAGGAGAAGGAAAGGGGGGTAGACGAGGTCCTAAAGGAGGTGTGGGGACCGTCTGTGGAGAACTATAAGGGTTGGGTGAAGGTGTTGAGCCTAAAGGGAAATGGAGAATAAGCTCGTGCGAAGGTGGTTTGGTAGAAGAAGAAGGATCAGAAGGTGAAGTGTGTGTGTATGGGAAAGACTCAGCCGGGGTGTTGGTATGATTTTCAGTATCATCAATACCTACCCCGACATGATTGTTCAGCACTCTTCCCGATCTCAACGTTGTAATGGCATTTACATTGTAATGCCCAGGATTCTGTAGGGGTTGAGAGGGAAGTTTCCCTTTTTCTCTCGCACTCATTTCGGCTTTTAAGCGTGCGATTTCAGCTTCCATCGTGCGAATACTCTCAGCTTGGGACGCTGAGTTTTTCTTTATTTCACTGACGGAAGATCTAACCTCAGTCGAAACATCCATGAAATTTGATAAAATTGATTTCATGGTTTGAGTGAATTGAGAGAAATCGTCAGAACAGGGCTGCATAGGATTAGACTGTGCAGGAGTGTTGCCCTGATTTTGGAAATTTTGTGACTGATAGGGGTGCTGAGTGAGTTGAAGGGGTTGCTGTTGAGGTGGAGGAAGAGCCCTTTGAAAATTATTCGTGTTTGGAACCGTGTTTTGAGATTGGTTTTGGTTCCAAGAAAAATTCGGGTGGTTCCTCCAACCCTGATTGTACGTGGAAGAATATGGATCGTTTCGAGGTCTTTGAAATGCGGCATTAGAATGCTCGTGACCTTGAAACGCAGAGTTTAATGGACATTCTTCCGTTAAATGTGACGGATCAGAACAGCACCCACAAACAGTTTTGGGGAGCGACATTGGGTTTAGGGAGGCTGCTGCAAATTTGTGTTCCATAGCGTCGAGCTTCTTTTGCATTGCTGCCATTTCAGCTCGAACACCTATGGACACATCTATTTGGTGTACGCCACCCCTATTCAATGGTTGGGTTCCACTCTCCCAAATTAGTGATTTTTCAGCGAACTCTTCTAAGTATCGCCAAGCTTCCCCATCATCTTTAGTCATAAATGTACCTTGACACATGTTTTCAAGGCTCTGTTTAGTGTTAGGGTTACTGCCCTCATATATGATTCGGCAAAGCTCCCATCTCGGGATGCCGTGATGAGGACATTGAACCAATAGGTCCTTGAAACGTTCAAAGTATTTAGAGAATGGTTCAGCAGGGAGCTGGGTAAATTGGTTCAGTTCGCTACGGATTCGAGCCGTCTTTTGGATTGGGTAAAATTTCTTAAGGAATGCAGCGACGAATTCTTCCCAATTCGTAATAGAGTGTGCGGTGGTGTTATATAGCCACTTCTCGGCTATATCGCACAAAGTAAATGGAAGAAGTCGTAGACGCATCGCATCCACTGAAAGTTGTGACGTACCCATCATTGCGCACACGTTTTCAAATTTGGTAATGAAAACGTAAGCGTCCTCGGTCTCGAGTCCGTGGTACTTGGGTAAAAGATTGATATACTGGGGCTTAATCTCAAAATTATCCCCATTGGCTGGTGGTGTGGATAAGCAGGTCGAAAGAGGACCTCTATGTGGATAGCATCTTTCCTGGAGAGAAATGTGGGGAGGATTCTGCGCACCAACGGACGGTGGCAGATTAGGGTTAAAGAAGTTTGATGGATTCGGATCCATCGGTGTGGGTGTGGTAGTGGGTAAAGGAAAGGTAAATGGATAATTATCGACTTCGGAGTCGATAAAAGGTACGCGGACTAAACGGGCACTAGAATCCCGTGTCCAGCCTATCTTGCACTAAAAAGGGTTAGTACAAGTGGCAGCGTTAGCTTATAATTAGGGGTAGTGTTTGCTTTTGAAAAAGGGACGGATTTTGAAAAAATGATGCGACAAAACAAATGCAGCACACACCCCTAGAATCTAATGGTCACCTAGGTCCGGCTCTAGACCGCTCCTAACTGCCAAAAGACAAGTCGCAGGATAGAATCCTCCACTGCCTCTTTGTCCCCCTGTGGCCGGATAAGTGCCAGGTAAGTGGGAAGGAACCACCACTACAGTGGACCTAATTAATAACCACTAGCCTTAGACACACTCGCCTTAGGCACCACAAGAAAACGCGGATAAGCAATGAATTACCCACGACCTTCTCTTGTCCTATTGAGCGCGACAGTCCTTAGAGTCTTCTCTAGATTTCTTTTAGTTAATGGAGGTAATGCGGATGCAAGTTTTGCGATTTTCGGGGCCTAGGAAGGGTAATGAAATCCCCACCTAATTTGGATTTGGCCGTGCCCCTTAAATTTCCGTATTAGAATGCAAACAACCAAGAAATCAAAATCACACACAATTTTTAATTTGCTTTTGTGCGCTGCAATTTATTTGCAAAGAATCCTGCAGCAAAGGGTTAATTGGAGCTAAAAGAGGAGAGGGGAGAGAGCAAGAAGATACCTGCACTGAAAATTTTTCAGTGATCCTTCCTCCAAGCCGCGGATCCACCGCATTTACTGGGTTCAGGCCGCTGATCCGTGCTCCAACAGTGAGAACACTGTACTGAATTTCAACAGTTGCTTTCTGTTTCTTCCCTCGGTTCTGTGGTATTTTCCAAATAATTTTTCCACAACACAGAATGCTCCAGATCACCTTGCAGTCAATTCACAATACATGTATAAGAGTTTGTACGAATTTTGATTTCAAGAAGTAAAATGTAATAATTCTTTCACTTCAAACTAAAAATGCAAATGAATTAGCGCGATCCCCGGCAACGGCGCCATTTTGATTGTTCGTTTTTCCCGTTGTGTAGTATATAGAGAAATTTGTAAAGAACTTCACAACCATAAACTATTTTGACCGCAATCAAACTACGGTGTCGGATGTAGTTAATGAATGAGTGCGGATCGTCCACAGGGATTGCACGATTCACTTGTATTTCGATACGTTTGAAATGAAAAGTTAAGCAACAATAAAAGAAAACATGATTCAAGAATGATTTGTATTCGAGTGTCACTATTCTTTATGCAAGAATCAAGAAACTATAAACAATCAAGAATCGGTGTTTCGATAATATTTCCAATCAACAATCAAGAATATAAGAGAGGCTCGTAGGAATCGATAGGATCAATAGACGTGATGTAATCTAAAGATATCGTGTTCTTTTCCTTCGAAGGATTGATACTAGATTGATGATGATCGACGAGAGTTGGGGCTTTCTCGTGAAACTAGGGTTTCATCCTATAACCCTTGTTCTTTCGTCGATATCATTCCTTTTCTAGCCTCTACCAAATTCAAGAAATGATCGTAACTCCCCAATTTCGATCGATGTCAATCAAGAAAGCATCGAAACGAAATGGGTTGTCGTTTCTTGAACTTGCTAGGGTTTACAAAACTCGTAGGACTCAAGAATCGATTAAAGCTATGTTACATCATCATTCTATTATCCGTCTCGACTCCTCGACGAGCGGAGTTTTATTCACACATCACCACACAGATAATATTCAAGAATTGTAAAGATAACATGATGCGGAATTTAAAGAAAATAAGATAAAAGAATATCACCTTTTATTTAATCAACAATTTCAATACATTCTTTCAAGAATCTACAAGAAGAAGAAATCGATCGTTGACTCGGCTTCGCCCGTCTCCGTGGATCGTGGATCTACTTTGATCTCTTGCCCGATTGAAGATCGGCTCGGCTCATAAAAGGGTTGAAGGCATCTTGCTTGGCTTGCACTCAAGATCTTGAATTGTGGTTGGAATTAGGGTTAGGGTTTCCTACAAGCTCTCTCACTAAACTTGAGGAAGAGGGGATGAAGAAAGAGATTGATTTTTCTAAGCTTTCCCAAAGTTGAATCATGTGGGAAGAATGAGCCTAGGGTCTTATTTATAGAACTCCCAAACCCTAGGTTTAGGTTTGAATTAGAACTTTCCCTCCCAAAGTTTGTTGAAGAGTTTCTAGAAGGAGTTTGTTAGGAGTTAGCTTAGGGTTTAAGCTAGGGTTTAGGGAAAGTTCTAGAATGATTAGGCTAGTTTAGGTGTTTGCTGATCTGGTGGAAGTATCTGGAATATTCTGGAACTTTGGATGTCTTTCTGAACTGTGGCAGATGAATCAGGAGTTGTGCACAAAAAATGAGGATGTGATTCCTTTAACCAACCGCGGATCCGCCGCAAACTGTGCCTCTAGGCCGCGCTTCCGCGGCTCATTGATGGCCTTGGGATCCGTGCCTTCTGCAGTGGTCTTGTACTTCTGTTGGGGACCTTGTATGATATATTGAATTCCAGTTGCTCTTTTGTGTTGATACCAGATTTGATTTTAGTGAGTTTACGAGCAATTGTAATGGTCGAGCAATGTAATGATCGAGCAAGCTTCTCTTTTCCTGCACAGACTTCGAAACACGGGTTGCAAGATATAGAAAATATGCTATGTGATGAAATGCAGTCAATTTCCCTAGAAATGCCGGTTTTAAGGTCGAATACATGTAATCTGATATTTTGCGACTGATTTGCTAATATGTAGAATATGAATGTTGAACACTTCTAATTGTATGCAGATGATATGGAAATTGCCGGTTAAAATATGCAATATTTTCGACTGATCAGTCGCACCCCCGACGCCGTCGACAAAGTGCACCAAGGCAAAACACCGCTGCCGTGAGCACCCGAACGGATGCTTTCGGCGACGGGGTTCTCCTACAGTCACTTGGTCGGGGCTATGGAGTGAGGCTGTCTATTAAGTTTACCCGGCGAGTATCCGCGTACGCTACGTGATTGCGACGGACTTTTGATCGCATCAAAATTCCGTGGCAACCGATCAAGAGAGACTAAACTGCTATGTTTATAACATTCATTCAGTTATCTCATAACTACTTGTGAATTCCAATTATTGTATCCCATTCCAGATAAATAGAAAATGTTAAATTTTCCGATCGAACATTCGAACACCCAAGTTTTCCCGATACAGATCAACACATGAAATAAGTTTAAAAAACATTCAGTTCATGCCTCAGTACCAACGGTCCAGCCGTAGAAGGGTCAAGCCAACGCCTCACATGTGGCACGCCGTACTGCCCCAAACCCGAAGGTTCAAAGGGCAGTTCAAGACGGTCACATAATCGAGTTAAGGTTTGTTGTCTTCTAGAGGGACCATCGCGTTACTTGCACTACTTAGAACGTCGTTAAACCACGGAAAAATCCAACACTTGGAAATTTCCCGACAGGGGAAAAGTTGGGTATTTATATCCGGTCGAACTTTCTAACATATTCTAAATATCCGGAAAGCCACATAGACAGAATTAGACAATCCGGTCGAAACACCGAGTCCCCAATACAACCCAGAAAACTCAACTCTTGAGTGATATTTAAAAATTCCAATAAAATCCAGCATCAGAAAAGAATAATTACTGTACAAAAATTATTGTGCATTGTGAACACAAGGCCGCGGAACCGCGGCAGAAGCCATGCTTCTGCCGCGTTTCCGCGGCGGTTTAGACGCATCATGAGCTCGTTTTGCACCATAATTCTTATATCTTCCTGCTGAATTTTTTAAGAATTTTTAATCTGGAAAAAACCTAGTTTTTGAAAAAAGGCCAGAGAGCATGAAAAATCGGCGTTTCGGGTTCGATCGGGTTTCTAACATCGTCTACGCATTGCCTAAGGATATAGCTAGGCTCTGATACCACTGTAGGGTTCCTAGGCACACTAATGTGGTCTCACAAGGCATCAACCATGCCAATTTCAAATTTTACGGGTGCCGAGAAACCCTAATACGGATCGTTAACTAGATATATAGGCGACAAATGAAACTTGTTAACAACATAACTACAAGAACGGAAATACAACCTTTGTAGATCCGGTCCTCCACCTCCATAGCTCCGCAATGAAGTCTCCTCGCTGTCCAAATCGAATCCCGGGCTCTAGCGTCGGCTTCATCGGAGAAATGGGCGGGCTAGGTGATCGACTACGATGCCGAAGATGATCTACGTCGAGGCATCACAAGATCAAGCTCCCACTTCACCAAGTCATGAAACTTGTGAAGAGAACACCCTATACTACTTGGCAAGAGGTAGAGGATGAAGAAATAGGAGGTGGGTTCACTTTAGAATTAGATTTCTCACTCATTTGCTCAAGTTGCCATTGATGGAGCAAGCTTTCTTCATCTTTGTAAAGATGAAGAAGAAGAAGAAGATTATCATAAGAATAATGAGAAAATAGAAAAAGGTTATTCTTATCATAACTACAACCATGGTTAGATGTAGAGAATTAACTAAGGTTAGGTGGAATGGTTAGGGTTAGGAGAAGAAGACAAGAATGGTTGCTTTGGTCAAAGTTGCATGAAACTTCAAGAAGCTTCAAGTAAGAAAGCTACCATTATCATTTCTTTTCCCATTTCATTTTAATCCAAATAAAAAGATAAGTGAATGAATAAATAAAATGAAACCCTAACCATTCATATAACCATGTTTTAATTCTTTACATAAACCCAAGTGAGCATGTATCATCAAACATGATACAAACAAGTGCACAAAAATATATCACATATACAACTTGTGAACTTCAAGTGAGAAAATCCATTTAAAGTGAACCAATACTAGTTAATGCAAAGTAATATATCAAATATATAATTATGCATTAAATCATTAAATCAACACTTGATTCAATGATCCGGTCATGTCGCACACAACCGACTAGTTTACAATGTATCGTTTTATCGAATCAATCCTTGATTCGATAACTAGGTTATATCGCATACAACCATTCGACACATTCATCGCGAGAATGAAATACGGTATCACATACACGCATTATTCTCGGTCCCGCACATATCTCATATGCGCTCCTATTTCGTTTCGCTTGATCCAGGAAACCTCTGTGTAGGACTCTAAAGACTCGTCAATACGCCGGCAGCAGGTGATGATCATATCAAACACCCACAAGCCGCAAGCGGTCTGCTAAACGTAACGGCCACCCGGGTATTGAGCGATCAGAAGATCGACGAGCAAGCCCGCTCACACTCCTGTGAATCCAACCAGTAACACTTACCGTACAGTCCGGTCTCGTCGTCTAATATGTCGCATATCTCGCCTAGGGGTGGTAAACGTCAGATCCCAATAGCTCGATAAGTCGTGTCGATATGAGGTCTATAACAGTTCGAGAAACTACTGGTAACACTTACCAGTAAATCTCAGCAACCCTGGCTAGGGATTTCCGGTTATAGCCAATCGAACACAGCGCAACATCAACTCCCTATACCGGGAGAGACGAATCCCCTCCTATCGCTCATTGCCTCCATGTGACTCGGGACTGTACCCAAAAACCACCGTTTTGCACGCCCTCTTGGACGTGGTAAGGTGGAAATCAAAGCACAGTGGGAACCACACAAGACTCTATGACGATCTCGGGTCAACAGACTACTCTGTACCAGTGTCACCAGAGAACTGCCATCTGACGTAAGGTATAATACCATCTGGGAGTTCTCGGCGAGTCCGTCCAGTATACCCAGTCTCCACTGAGCACCCGTATATCATCTCTGATGTCAAACACCAATGGATATGGGATCATCCATCGCCCATCAGTATGGGTCGAGAAGGTATACGCTAGTCTACTCTGGTATATCGATGCCCCGTCTCGATACACCCATGACTAGGGACTTTGAAGGATGTACTTATAGACTATCTGTCCCCACTAGTATGATCTGCATCATAGTCCAGGTAGTCAAGTACACATCCTAAGGGCTTTACCAACATGTAACAGAGAGACAATCAGTGTACACGTTAAGGTAAAGATCAACCAGATAGCATACTATCATGTAGAGCAAGAAAGTCTGTAGGGTTCCTAGGCACCCTAATAAGGTCTCACAAGGCATCGAACATGCCATTATAAAATTTTAACGGTGCCGAGAGACCCGACTATGGATCGTTTGCTAGAAAACTAGGCGAAAAGTAAACTAGTTAACAATTAACTAATGGGAAACGGAAATACAACCTTTGTAGATCCGGTCCTCCACCTCCACGGCTCCGAGATGAGGTCCTCTCCGCTGTCCAAATCAAATCCGGGCTCTAGCGTCGACTTCATCGGAGAATAGGCGAGCTAGGTCGTCGATGTCCATGCCGAAGATGATCTACGTCGAAGCATAGCAAGATCAAGCTCTCACTTCACCAAGTCAAGGAACTTATGAAGGAAACACACTCTACTACTTGGCAAGAGGTAGAGGATGAAGAAATAGGAAGTGGGTAGACTTTAAAATTGGATTTCTCACTCTAATTCTCACTTTGCCATTAAAGCTTGTGAAGCTTTTTCTTAAAGTGAAGAAGAGGAAGAAGATGAAGAATATGATAAGTTATTTGAAAATAGAAAAATAAAAGAATACTTATCATAATCTTAACCTTAGTTAAGTGTAGAGAATTGACCAAGGTTGGGTTGAATGGTTAGGGTTAAGGATGAGAACAAAAGGTCAACAAGTCAAAACTTCATGAAACTTCAACTAAAAACAAAAGTAGCCACCATTTATTTATCTTCCAATTTATTCAAAATGAATAAATAAATAAGATAAATGAATAAGTAAAACCCTAATCACCAACTTAACCTTGGTTTAATTCTTTATACTTAACCAAAAAGCATGCATCATCAAACATGATACAAACATGTGCACAAAATCATATCGCAAATGCAATGCGCACACCCGAGTGAGAATATCCATTTAAAGTGAACCGATACTAGTTAATGCAAAGTAATATATCAAATATATAATTATACATTAAATCATTAAATCAACACTTGATTTAACGATCCGGTCATATCGCATATAACCGACCAGTATCCTATGTATCGGCTTATCGAATCAACCTTTGATTCGATAACTAGGGTATATCGCATATAACCTAATCAATACATTCATCGTGAGAATGGAATACGGTATCACATACACGCATTATTCTCGGTCCCGCACATATCTCATATGCGCTCCTATTTCGTTTCGCTTGAGCCAGGAAACCTCTGTGTAGGACTCTAAAGACTCGTCAATACGCCGGCAGCAGGCGATGATCATATCAAACACCCACAAGCCGCAAGCGGTCTGCTAAACGTAACGGTCACCCGGGTATTGAGCGATCTGAAGATCGACGAGCAAGCCCGCTCACACTCCAGTGAATCCGACCAGTAACACTACCGTACAGTCCGGTCTGATCGTCTGATATGTTGCATATCTCGCCTAGGGGTGGTAAACGTCAGACCCCAATAGCTCGATAAGTCGTGTCGATATGAGGTCTATAACTATTCAAGAAACTACTGGTAACACTTACCAGTAAATCTCAGCAACCCTGGCCAGGGATTTCCTGTTATAGCCAATCGAACACAGCGCAACATCAACCCCCTATACCGGGAGAGACGAATCCCCTCCTATCGCTCATTGCCTCCATGTGACTCGGGACTGTACCCAAAAACCACCGTTTTGCACGCCCTCTTGGACGTGGTAAGATGGAAATCAAAGCACAGTGGGAACCACACAAGACTCTATGACGATCTCGGGTCAACAGACTACTCTGTACCAGTGTCACCAGAGAACTGCCATCTGATGTGAGGTATAATACCATCTGGGAGTTCTCGGCGAGTCCGTCCAGTGTACCCAGTCTCTACTGAGCACCCGTATATCATCTCTGATGTCAAACACCGATGGATATGGGATCATCCATCGCCCATCTGTATGGGTCGAGAAGGTATACGCTAGTCTACTCTGGTATATCGATGCCCCGTCTCGATACACCCACGACTAGGGACTTTGAAGGATGTACTTATAGACTACCATGTCCCCACTAGTATGATCCGCATCATAGTCCAGGTAGTCAAGTACAGATCCTAAGGGCTTTACCAACATGTAACAGAGAGACAATCAGCATACATGTTAAGGTAAAGGGTAACCAGATAGCATACTATCATGTCGAGCAAGAAAGTCCTCCCTATATATGTCCCAGCATCCACTACAATATACATCCTATGTACAGTAATGGCCTCTAGGGCATACATATAACTAACAATCTCCCACTTGCACTAGGGCCATCTGTAGCAGTGGTTGTAGTATCTCATACTCAACCATCCCATAAAAGTCTCTCTCTGGGAACAGGCCTTTGTGAGTGGATCCGCTGTGTTGTCCTCTGAGCCTACTCTCCAAACCTCGATCTCCCTGGAGATCAACTATCTCCATGATCAAGTGATACTGCCTTAGAATATGCCTGGGTCACTGATGGGACGGGTGTTCCTTGGCATAAGCCACAACTCCATTGTCTCACAATGGTAGGAACGAAGTTCATCTCATGAACTATTATACACCCAGACTGCCTCTATGGTAGCATCTTAAGTAGCGATGTATTCAGCCTTTATCGTCTAGTATGCCACGGTATCTAGCTTGGAACTCTTCCAACATACCGTCCCTTTACTGAGGGTAAAGACAATGCCTGTGACTGACACTCAGTCGTCATTATCACCCTGGAACCATTCCAGTGATTCTCCCCAGGGTCGATTGATACCATCTCACTACAACTAGTGGGAATCCTAACATCCAATTAAATCTATCTCATAGATCCAAAACTCTGGATTTTAGGAGGTATCATTTTGATCCTTTATGGAGAATCCTAGTGATAAACGGAGATTGACCGAGCGTAGCATAGGAAACTCTTTCCCTATCAAGAGTATGTCATCCATGTACTCTACGAGGATCACCACCATACTCCCTACTACCTTCTTGTTTATACAAGGTTCATCTACCATTTTGATGATGTCAACTTCTTTGACTGCTTCATCAAAACAGATGTTCCAACTCCGCGATGCCTGCTTTATCCTATAAAGCATCTTGCACACGTTTCCGCTGCTCCCACTGTCTACGAGGCCCTCTGGCTGTGTACTTATAGACGCTCTCTTCTAAATCATCATTTAGAAAAGCAGTCAAGACACCCAACCACCAGATATCGCAGTCATGGTATGTAGCCGTGACAAGTAGGATCTGGATGGACTTAAGCATAGCTACTGGAAAAGGTTTCATCATTATCCACGCCTGGTCGATGACGAAAACCTTTAACAATTCTAGCTTTGAAAGTCTCAACTTTTCCATGTACACCAAGTAATCTTCTCAAGATATACTTGCTCCTGATGGGGATTTAACCCTTCAGATATAGCAACCAAAGTCCATACTTTGTTGGTGTATAAGGATTCCATCTCAGATCGCTAAAAATCCAGCCATTCTTACAGAGTCTTACTCTCGATGGCCTGCTCGAAACTAGTTGGGTCATCATCTTATGATGTAATCCTCGCTCCCACTGTCATAGAGAAACCGAAATATCTCTCAGGTGGGTGAGGAACCCTACTAGATCGGCGGAAAGGCTGAGGCTCGTTGGAATCTACCGAATCCTTTGGTTCTATCAAATCATCAGCTGCAGTTTGTATAGCTGGAACCTTTACAGTTCTACATTACAGATCTTGCCTCGAGTTTGTCCGGATTTTGCTTTTAGACATAGGCCGGACAACCCCAAATCTTAACTAGCTTAAGACATGGGCTCTTCCCTTTCCATATCTCATATGGAGTGGTAGGCAACTGATTTGATTTGAACCCTTTTCAATACGTATGCATCTTCTCAAGTGCATAACTCTCAAAAAGGAAATAGGTAACTCAGTAGTACTCATCATAGAGCACACCTTATCATATAGGGTGTGATTGCTCCGCCCCGACATACCATCGTGCTGTGGTGTATACGGAGGAGTAATGCTGAGAGAGAATCTCATTCTCCTTTAGAAAAGTCCTAGAATTCCGTGCTCAAGTATTCTCCTCCTTGATCTCATCATAGGACATAATACTTATACCCTTATTTTTGGTTCTCTACTTCTAACTTATATTCTATGAATATCTCAAAAGGTTCGGACTTGTGTTTCAACAGGAACATATGTCTGAATCTCGAGAGATCATCAGAGAATGTAACGAAGTACAAAGAACCATTTTTAGCATGTGTAGACAGGGGACTTACATACATCAACATGTATCATCCCAAGAGTTCACTAACACTTTCTCTGTTTCCAGTAAACGGAGCTATGGTCATCTTATCTTTGTGACATGACTGGCGAGTTTCACAAGATGTAAATTCAAACTAATTTAAATATGCATCTTTGTGTAACTCTAGCTAGTCGGGTCACATTGATCTGACCTAGTATACAATACCTCAAGAAGGATTCGTTCATTTCTGAACTCTTCCTCTTGTGTGTGTTCTGTATACTAAGAACTGCAGTTTGATTTAGAACATCAATGCTTTTAGATAACGTGCCTGAACCGATCAACTTTTGATATAGGAAATGTTCAAAACATTATCCATCAATACAAAATTATATCCTTTCTTTTCTAACAAAGAGAGTGATATGATTTGGTATATCAGGTTCGGTATCTAATAACATTCGTTCAGAATCAATGTATTGGTAATACAGGGTGACAGTGACCAACAGACTTGGCTGCAACTCTTGCCCCGTTTTCTGCCTCATGAAACTTATCACCCGTTCTCAGTTCTCTACCTATCTGCAGCCCTATGTAACAGATTACATATCTGGGATCCTGATCCGGTATCATATACCCAGGACGTAAAGGATACTGAGAAACAGTTCTGTATAATGAACAAACCCGAAGATGATGCATCAGCATGCACTCTCTTCGTTTGGGCGGCACGGGAATTCTGGTAATCCCCAATTTCCTGCTCTGTCTTATAACAATTATAAGTTGGAGCGGGACCAACGTTCCCCAGCTCAGTATAACAAGCGGGTTCGGTCAATATTCCGTTTTATTATCTTGATTAAGGCGTGATATGGTCGCTACCAGGAGAGAGAGAGAAGAAAACACTCAGCGTGCGCTCTTGCAAGAATAGATTGGTTATTATTTTATCTAATCAGGATGGCTCCCACTGCTTTTTATCAAATCTTCCTTCAAACCCTAAAAGGAAAGAATAGCCGGGATTAATTACACACTACAAGTTCGCCAATCTTTCAGCCAGGCCAGTGTCGGTACTTTGAGGGAGGTCCCCCATGCTTTCGCACGAACCTAATTAATGTAAACCTCGTTTTTCCAGAGGCGTAACCTCGTTAACACCTTTCTAGAAACCTACTTGATCGGCTAATTGTAATGTATAAAACTCTCCCAGGAGTAACTCTTACTCGCAGCGGGTATCGGGATCCAACTATCTCATAGAAGGTATGCAATCTCATTGCAAATTTCAACACTTGAAATTCCCGATAATATTTTGCCCCTAACCTCCTATGACCTTGACAAAGGCCAACAAACCGTAGGATGCTAGTCAAGTTCAACCCGTCATTTCCTGATTGAATTAAACCCACCCGCACGGCCCTTGACAAAGGCCAACAAGGTCGCACGACTACCCTAACTCAATCTGCATCATATGCATAAGCAGATAAGCACCAGTTAGCTACCGCACACTGCGCCTTGACAAAGGCCAACAAACGCAGCACGAATACTAACTACTACTTATCTGAAATGACGGAGGGCTATGACAGGTTTTTCTGAAAACCTATTGCGTAATGAACTTGATATCGTTGTAGAATCAAATGATTTTAAAATGGAGTGCTTTTGAGGCTTTTCTAGTTTCGCTAAAGGAGTCACTCCCGGTGAAGGGATCGTCGGTCCTTTCCTCGTCGAATGATGTGCGGGATATATCATATATATCACTGTGCAAAGCAAAACACTTAAAAGCAATCAAAAGACAAACCGAGTGTGTAGCATCTGCCAGTTATTGCTAAAGGAGTCACTCTCGGTGAAGGGATCTCGGTCCTTTCCTCATCGAATAAGGTGCAGGATATATCACATATACCTCTGTGCAAAGCAAGAACTGTAGCTACCTGTTTTATTTTGAAATTCGATTCTACAACATCTTAGGTTTCTTTTATTTCATTAATCACATTAATGAAGTCCCATCATTTGAATACCTAATCATCACAGATAAATACGACGTACACTTATGCCATCCGCATTCGCCTCGATGTCCCCTCGTGCACCGTTAGGTTAGGTAACTAACGGCAGAGCAGGGCAGGGCTAGCACGGGTGTAAAACATAAGTAACGTCTATATAATATATCATATATACTATATACTGTATCTCTCACAGAACATCACATGATCTCATCACAGATAAAACACAGCAGAAGAAACATATGAAATATTGGATATACTAGGACGTCCGTGTTTTCAATACGAGCCAGTATAAAACACGGATTCCACGGTCGTGATGAATAGCCAAACCCACACCCCTAGACCCCTACGAGAGCGGCAAGCAACCCTACCAATTCTGGAGTTAGGAGACCCGGACCCGACTCTTCGAGTTGGTCTCCCACTGGACTCCAGAACCTGGTTACTTGTGCCCTCCTCCTTGGGTCTATCCTAGTGCGGAAAAGTAAATAATATACAACCGGTGACAACTTCCGCTACCTGGAAGTGCCCCAATAAAAAGAATATTACATACAAGTTTTTACATGAATGAAAATAAAAAACACTCATCTCACATAAAAACCCCCGGCTATTCAAACACGACAATCCAATATAACATATCCAGCAACACATAACATCACATGTCATCAACGTAAGTAAATATGCGCATCCCAATTGTCGTTGACATATAGCAACGAAACCGGCGATATCACATATTACACTTACGGTCACAGAAAAGAAAGTGTAAAACTACAACAGTTGGAATCCGCAACCATCTCAGACATCGCATGCCTGACCAAATGAATTCCTTAGACATCGCATGCCTAACAATTATAAACCCCGCATTTTAGTCTCATTATCGAAAACACTTTTCAATACCAAGTCGGGCAATTCAACAGGATTCCCGACATTCTGATCGAATGCTCGTCGCAAACTTCAGTAGGCGGCCGCACCCCCCGATACCGTCGACGAAGTGCACCAAGGCGGAACACCGCTACCGCGAGCACCCGAACGGATGCTTTCGGCGACGGGGTTCTCCTACAGTCACTTGGTCGGGGCTATGGAGTGAGGCTGTCTATTAAGTTTACCCGGCGAGTATCCGCGTACGCTACGTGATTGCGACGGACTTTTGATCGCATCAAAATTCCGTGGCAACCAATCAAGTGAGACTAAAGTGCTATGTTTATAACATTCATTCAGTTATCACATAACTTTTTGTGAATTCCAATTATTGTATCCCATTCCGGATAAATAGAAAATGTCAAACTTTCCGATCGAACAATCGAACACCCAAGTTTTCCCGAAACTGATCAACACATGAAACAAGTATAACAACATTCCGTTCGTGCCTCAGTACCAACGGTCCAGCCGTACAAGGGTCAAGCCAACGCCTCACATGTGGCACGCCGTACTCCCCCAAACCCGAAGGTTCAAAGGGGAGTTCAAGACGGTCACATAATCGAGTTAAGGTTTGTTGTCTTCTAGAGGGACCATCGCGTTACTTGCACTACTTAGAACGTCATTAAACTACGGAAAAATCCAACACTTGGAAATTTCCCGACAGGGGAAAAATTGGGTATTTATATCCGGCCGAACTTTTTAACATATTCTAAAATTTATCCGGAAAGCCAAATAGACAAAGTTAAAAATCCGATCGATTCATCGAGTCCCCAATCCAACCCAGAAAATAAAACTCTGGAATCAATTTAAAATTCCCAGAAAACTCAGAAGAATTTATCAGGAATTACTGTGGAAAAACCAAGGGCTGACGTCACCAACGTGCCGCGGAACCGCCGCAGAAGCCAGGCTTCTGCCGCGGTTCCGCCGCCGTTTGCACTGTTCATGGGAAATGTTTTGCACAGTAATTCTTGGATTTCATTGCTGAATTTTTTAAGGATTTTTAATTGACAAAAAACCACGTTTTACAGAAATGTCCAGAGAGCTATTTTGGGTTCGGATTTTCGATCGATCGGACTTCAAATCGCGTCTAGACTTCGCCTAAGGCTCAAGCTAGGCTCTGATACCACTGTAGGGTTCCTAGGCACCCTAATGAGGTCTCACAAGGCATCGAACATGCCATTATAAAATTTTAACGGTGCCGAGAGACCCGACTACGGATCGTTTGCTAGAAAACTAGGCGAAAAGTAAACTAGTTAACAATTAACTAATGGGAAACGGAAATACAACCTTTGTAGATCCGGTCCTCCACCTCCACGGCTCCGAGATGAGGTCCTCTCCACTGTCCAAATCAAATCCAGGCTCTAGCGTCGACCTCATCGGAGAATAGGCGAGCTAGGTCGTCGATGTCCATGCCGAAGATGATCTACGTCGAAGCATCGCAAGATCAAGCTCTCACTTCACCAAGTCAAGGAACTTGTGAAGGAAACACACTCTACTACTTGGCAACAGGTAGAGGATGAAGAAATAGGAAGTGGGTAGACTTTAAAATTGGATTTCTCACTCTAATTCTCACTTTGCCATTAAAGCTTGTGAAGCTTTTTCTTGAAGTGAAGAAGAGGAAGAAGATGAAGAATATGATAAGTTATTTGAAAATAGAAAAATAAAAGAATACTTATCATAATCTTAACCTTAGTTAAGTGTAGAGAATTGACCAAGGTTGGGTTGAATGGTTAGGGTTAAGGATGAGAACAAAAGGTCAACAAGTCAAAGCTTCATGAAACTTCAACTAAAAACAAAAGTAGCCACCATTCATTTATCTTCCAATTTATTCAAAATGAATAAATAAATAAGATAAATGAATAAGTAAAACCCTAATCACCAACTTAACCTTGGTTTAATTCTTTATACTTAACCAAAAAGCATGCATCATCAAACATGATACAAACATGTGCACAAAATCATATCGCATATGCAATGCGCACACCCGAGTGAGAATATCCATTTAAAGTGAACCGATACTAGTTAATGCAAAGTAATATATCAAATATATAATTATACATTAAATCATTAAATCAACACTTGATTTAACGATCCGGTCATATCGCATATAACCGACCAGTATCCTATGTATCGGCTTATCGAATCAACCTTTGATTCGATAACTAGGGTATATCGCATATAACCTAATCGATACATTCATCGCGAGAATGGAATACGGTATCACATACACGCATTATTCTCGGTCCCGCACATATCTCATATGCGCTCCTATTTCGTTTCGCTTGAGCCAGGAAACCTCTGTGTAGGACTCTAAAGACTCGTCAATACGCCGGCAGCAGGCGATGATCATATCAAACACCCACAAGCCGCAAGCGGTCTGCTAAACGTAACGGCCACTCGGGTATTGAGCGATCTGAAGATCGACGAGCAAGCCCTCACACTCCAGTGAATCCGACCAGTAACACTACCGTACAGTCCGGTCTGATCGTCTGATATGTTGCATATCTCGCCTAGGGGTGGTAAACGTCAGACCCCAATAGCTCGATAAGTCGTGTCGATATGAGGTCTATAACTATTCAAGAAACTACTGGTAACACTTACCAGTAAATCTCAGCAACCCTGGCCAGGGATTTCCTGTTATAGCCAATCGAACACAGCGCAACATCAACCCCCTATACCGGGAGAGACGAATCCCCTCCTATCGCTCATTGCCTCCATGTGACTCGGGACTGTACCCAAAAACCACCATTTTGCACGCCCTCTTGGACGTGGTAAGATGGAAATCAAAGCACAGTGGGAACCACACAAGACTCTATGACGATCTCGGGTCAACAGACTACTCTGTACCAGTGTCACCAGAGAACTGCCATCTGACGTGAGGTATAATACCATCTGGGAGTTCTCGGCGAGTCCGTCCAGTGTACCCAGTCTCTACTGAGCACCCGTATATCATCTCTGATGTCAAACACCGATGGATATGGGATCATCCATCGCCCATCTGTATGGGTCGAGAAGGTATACGCTAGTCTACTCTGGTATATCTATGCCCCGTCTCGATACACCCACGACTAGGGACTTTGAAGGATGTACTTATAGACTACCATGTCCCCACTAGTATGATCCGCATCATAGTCCAGGTAGTCAAGTACAGATCCTAAGGGCTTTACCAACATGTAACAGAGAGACAATCAGCATACATGTTAAGGTAAAGGGTAACCAGATAGCATACTATCATGTCGAGCAAGAAAGTCCTCCCTATATATGTCCCAGCATCCACTACAATATACATCCTATGTACAGTAATGGACTCTAGGGCATACATATAACTAACAAAGTCCTCCCTATATATGTCCCAGCATCCACTACAATATACATCCTATGTATAGCAATGGCCTCTAGGGCATACATATAACTAACACTAAGAACTATAGTTTGATTTAGAACGTTAATGATTTTAGATAACGTGCCTGAACCGATCAACTTTTGATATAGGAAATGTTCAAAACATTATCCAACAATACAAAATTTTATCATTTCTTTACTAATAAAGAGACTGATATGATTTTGTATATCTGGTTCGGTATCTAATAACATTTGTTCAGAATCAATGTATTTGGAATACAGGGTGACAGTGACCAACAGACTTGGCTGCAACACTTGCCCCGTTTTCTGTCACATGAAACTTATCACCCGTTCTCAGTTCTTTACCTATCTGTAGCCCATGTAACAAATTACATATGCGGGATCCTGATCCGGTATCTCATATCCAGGACGTAAAGAATACTGAGAAACAGTTCTGTATAATGAACACACCCGAAGATAATGCATCAGTATGCACTTTCTTCGTTTGGGCGGCACGGGAATTCTGGTAATCCCCAATTTCCTGCTCTGTCTTATAACAATTATAAGTTGGAGCGGGACCAACGTTCCCCAGCTCAGTATAACAAGCGGGTTCGGTCAAATATCCGTATTATTATCTTGATTAAGGCGTGATATGGTCGCTACCTGGAGAGAGAGAGAGAAGAAAACACTCAGCGTGCGCTCTTGCAAGATCAGATTGGTTATTATTTTATCTAATCAGGATGGCTCCCACTGTTTTTATCAAATCTTCCTTCAAACCCTAAAAGGAAAGACTAGCGGGGATTAATTACACGCTACAAGTTCGCCAATCTTTCAGCCAGGCCAGTGTCGGTACTTTGAGGGAGGTCCCCCGTGCTTTCGCACGAACCTAATTAATATAAACCTCATTTTCCCAGAGGCGTAACCCCGTTGACACCTTTCTAGACACCTACTTGATCGGCTAATTGTAATGTGTAAAACTCTCCCAGGAGTAACTCTTACTCGCAGTGGGTATCGGGATCCAATTATCTCATAGAAGGTATGCAATCTTATTGCAAATTTCAACACTTGAAATTCCCGATAATTTTTCCCCTAACGTGCTATGACCTTGACGAAAGCCAACAAAGCATAGCCCGCTAGTCAAGTTCAACCCGTACATTTCTTGATTGAATTAAACCCACCCGCACGACCCTTGACGAAAGCCAACAAAGCCGCACGACTACCCTAATCCAATCGCATCGTATGCAGCAGATAAGCAGCATATAGCTACCGCACACTACACCTTGACGAAAGCCAACAAATGTAGCACGAATACTTTATACAACTTATCTGAAATGACGGAGGGGTACGACAGGTTTTTCTGAAAACCTATTGCGTAATGAACTTGATAACGTTGTAGAATCAAATGATTTTTAAAATGGAGTGTTTCTGAAGCTTTTCTAGTTTTGCTAAAGGGGTCACTCCCGGTGAAGGGATCGTTGGCCCTTTCCTCGTCGAATGAGGTGCGGGATATATCATATATATTACTGTGCAAAGCAGAAACTATAGAAGCTATCAAAAGACAAACCGAGTGTGTAGCATCTGCCAGTTATTGCTAAAGGGGTCACTCCCGGTGAAGGGATCGTCGGCCCTTTCCTCATCGAATAAGGTGCAGGATATATCATATATACCGCTGTGCAAAGCAAGAACTGTAGCAATCTGTTTTAATTTTGAAATTCGATTCCACAACATCTTTAGGTTTCTTTTTCTTTCATTAATCACATTAATGAAGTCGCATCATTTAAGCACCTAAACATCACAGATAAATACGACGTACACTTATGCCATCCGTGTTCTCCTCGATGTCCCCTCGTGCACCGTTAGGTTAGGTGACTAACGGTAGAGCGGGGCAGGGCTAGCGCGGGTGTAAAACATAAGTAACGTCTATATAATATATCATATATACTATATAAAGTATTTATCACAGAACATCAAATGATCACATCACAGATATCGCAGCAGAAGAAACATATGAAATATTGGATATACTAGGATGTCCGTGTTTTCAATACGAGCCAGAATAAAACACGGATTCCACGGTCGCGATGAATAGCCAAACCCACACCCCTAGACCCCTACAAGAGCGGCAAGAAACCCTACCAATTCTAGAGTTAGGAGACCCGGACTCGACTCCTCGAGTTGGTTTCCCACTGGACTCCAGAACCCGGTTACTTGTGCCCTCCTCCTTGGGTCTATCCTAGTGCGGAAAAGTAAATAATATACAAATGGTGACATCTTCCGCAACCTGGAAGTGCCCCAATAAAAGAATATTACATATAAGTTTTTACATGAATGAAAATGAAAAACACTCATCTCACATAAGAACCCCTCGGCTATTCAAACACGACGATCCAATATGACATATCCAGCAAAACATAACATCACATGTCATCAACGTAAGTAAATATGCGAATCCCAATTGTCGTTGACATATAGCAACGAAACCGGCGATATCACATATTACACTTACGGTCACAGAAAAGAAAGTGTAAAACTACAACAGTTGGAATCCGCAACACCCATAGACATCGCATGCCTAATCAAATGAATTCCTTAGACATCGCATGTCTAACAATTATAAACCCCGCATTTTAGTCTCATTATCGAAAACTCTTTTCAATATCAAGTCGGGAAATTCAACAAGATTCCCAACATCCTGATCGAATGCTCGTCGTAAATTTTAGTAGGCGGCCGCACCCCAGATACCGTTGACGAAGTGCACCAAGGCGGAACACCGCTACCGCGAGCACCCAAACGGATGGTTTCGGCGACGGGGTTCTCCTACAGTCACTTGGTCGGGGCTAAGGAATGTAGCTGTCTATTAAGTTTATCCGGCGAGTATCCGTGTACGCTACGTGATTGCGACGGACTTTTGATCGCATCAAAATTTCGTGGCAACCGATCAAGTTAGACTAAAGTGCTATGTTTATAACAATCATTCAGTTATCTCATAACTACTTGTGGATTCCAAATATTGTATCACATTCCAGATAAATAGAAAATGTTAGACTTTCCGATCGAACAGTCAAACACCCAAGTTTTCCCGAAACAGCTCAACACATGAAATAAGTTTAAGAACATTCACTTCGTGTCACAGTACCAATGGTCCAGCCGTAGAAGGGTCAAGCCAACGCCTCACATGTGGCACGCTGTACTGCCCCAAACCCTAAGGTTCAAATGGCAGTTCAAGACGGTCACATAATCGAGTTAAGGTTTGTTGTCTTCTAGAGGGTCCATCGCGTTACTTGTACTACTTCGAACGTTGTTAAACTACGGAAAGATCCAACACTTGGAAATTTCCCGGCAGGGGAAAAATTGGGTATTTATATCCGGTCGAACCTTTTAACATATTCTAAATTATCCGGAAAAACACAGACGGAGTTAAACTTCCCGATCGAAACACCGAGTCCCCAATACAACCCAGAAAACTCAACTCTTGAGTTGAAGTTAAAAATTCCAAGACAGCACTAAAAGATAGGAATTACTGCACAAAATTCAAAAGCTGATGTGACTACTTGGCTGCGGAACCGCCGCACGAGCCATGCTCGTGCCGCGGTTCCGCCTCGCTTTAGTCGAATCATGATCACGTGCTGCACAGTAATCCCTGAAAAAGCCTGCTGAATTTTCTGTATATTTTTAATTTGGAAAAAACCCAGTTTTGAAAAAATGTACAGAGAAGGGTTTTAAACTAGGGTTTCGGGTTCGATCAGACTTCTAACATCGTCTACACTTCTCCTAAGGCTCTAGCTAGGCTCTGATACCACTGTAGGGTTCCTAGGCACACCCATGAGGTTCAACAAGGCATCAACCATGCCAATTTCAAAAATCTAGGTGCCGAGAAACCCTAATGAAGATCGTTAACTAGAAAATTAGGCGAAACTACGAGCTAGTTAACAACTTAACTACCAAGTGAACGGAAATACAACCTTTGTAGATCCGGTCCTCCACTTCCTTAGCTCCGTGATGACGTCCCTCCGCTGCAACCATCGGAATCCGGACTCTAGCGATGGTTTCGTCGAAGAAATGATCGGGTTAGGTCGTCGACTTCGTTGCCGAAGATGATCTACGTCGAGGCAACACAAGATCAAGCTCCAACTTCACCAAGTCATGAAACTTGTGAAGAAAACACCCTATACTACTTGGCAAGTGGTAGAGGATGAAGAAATAGGAAGTGGGTTCACTTTGGATTTGGATTTCTCACTATTTTCCTCATAGCACCATTAAAGCTAGTAAGGTTTTTCCTTCTTGAAGAAGAAGAAAAAGAATATGATAAGAATAATCAATAATAGAAAATAAAGTCATTCTTATCATATTAGCAACCATGGTTAAGTGTAGAGAATAAACTAAGGTTAGGTGAATGGTTAGGTTTAGGAAAGAAACAAGAATGGTCAAAGCTTCTTGAAGCTTCAAAGAAACAAACAAAAGAAGCAACCAATTCTTTTCTTGCCCTAAAAAGAATAAATAAAATAAATTGTTAAGAAAAGATAACAAAACCCTAACCATTCACTTAAACAAGGTTTAAAGTAAACATACACCCAAGTTTGCATGTATCATCAAACATGACACAACCAAGTGCACAAAACTATATCATATATACAATGTGCACATCAAGTGAGAAAATCCATCTTAAGTGAACCAATACTAGTTAATATAAAGTAATATATCAAATATATAATTATACATTAAATCATTAAATCAACACTTGATTTAATGATCTGGTCATATCGCATATAACCGACTAATATCAAGTGTATCAATGTATCGAATCAACACTTGATTCGGTATCCCGGCTATATCATATATAACCGTCCATTGATACAAATCACGAGAATAGAATACAGTATCACATACTGGTATTATTCTCGGTCGCGCACATATCTCATATGCGCTCCTATTTCGTTTCGCTTGAGCCAGGAAACCTCTGTGTAGGATTCTAAAGACTCGTCAATACGCCGGTAGCAGGTGATGATCATATCAAACACCCACAAGCCGCAAGCGGTCTGCTAAACGTAACGGCCACCCGAGTATTGAGCGATCAGAAGATCGACGAGCAAGCCCGCTCATACTCCTGTGAATCCAACCAGTAACACTTACCGTACAGTCCGGTCTCGTCGTCTGATATGTCGCATATCTTGCTTAGGGGTGGTAAACGTCAGACCCCAATAGCTCGATAAGTCGTGTCGATATGAGGTCAATAACAGTTCGAGAAACTACTGGTAACACTTACCAGTAAATCTCAGCAACCCTGGCCAAGGATTTCCGGTTATAGCCAATCGAACACAGCGCAACATCAACTCCCTATACCGGGAGAGACGAATCCCCTCCTATTGCTCATTGCCTCCATGTGATTCGGGACTGTACCCAAAAACCACCGTTTTGCACGCCCTCTTGGACATGGTAAGGTGGAAATCAAAGCACAGTGGGAATCAAACAAGACTCTATGACGATCTCGGGTCAACAGACTACTCTGTACTAGTGTCACCAGAGAACTGGCATCTGACGTAAGGTATAATACCATCTGGGAGTTCTCGGCGAGTCCGTCCAGTATACCCAGTCTCCACTGAGCATCTGTATATCATCTCTGATGTCAAACACCAATGGATATGGGATCATCCATCGCCCATCTGTATGGGTCAAGAAGGTATACGCTAGTCTACTCTGGTATATCGATGCCCCGTCTCGATATACCTACGACTAGGGACCTTGAAGGATGTACTTATGGACTACCATGTCCCCACTAGTATGATCCGCATCATAGTCCAGGTAGTTAAGTACACATCCTAAGGGCTTTACCAACATGTAACAGAAAGACAATCAGTGTACACGTTAAGGTAAAGAGCAACTAGATAGCACACTATCATGTCGAGCAAGAAAGTCCTCCCTATATATGTCCAAGCATCCACTACAATATACATCCTATGTATAGTAATGGCCTCTAGGGCATACATATAACTAACAGTTATATTGCAGATTTCGTTTCAAATGTGATGCTTGTGAAGCATAATTAAAATTGGACTTCATTAATGAGATTAATGAAACTAAAAGAAACCTAAAGATGTTGTAGAAACTTGTTTAAAAACTGGTAGCTCTAGTTTTTGCTTTGCATAGCAGTGTTCCTTGTAGAACATCCAGCACCTTATTCGATAAGGAAAGAGCCGAGATCCCTTCACCGGGAGTGACCACTTTAGCGAAATTAGCAGATGCTACAAACACGGTTTGTTTTTGATTGCTTCTATAGTTTTTGCTTTGCATAGCGGTATTTGTGAAATATCCTGCACCTTATTCGATAAGGAAAGAGCCGACGATCCCTTCACCGGGAGTGACCTCTTTAGCAAAACTAGAAAAGGCCTAAAAAACACTCCATTCAAAAATCACTCGATTCTACAACGATATAAAGTTCATTACGCAAAGGGTTTTCTTAAAAACCTGTCGTAGCCCTTCGTCATTTCAGATAAGTAATAGTTAGTATTCGTGCCGCGTTTGTTGACTTAGTCAAGGCGTAGTGTGCGGTAGCTGATTAGTGCTTATCTGCAAAGCATATGATGTGATTGGATTAGGGTAGTCGTGCGGCCTTGTTGACTTAGTCAAGGGTCATACGGGTGGGTTTAATTCAATCGAGAAATGACGGATTGAACTTTACTTACGGTCTATGGTTTGTTGACTTAGTCAAGGTCATAGATCGTTTGGGGCAAAATATTATCGGGAATTTCAAGTGTTGAAATTTCCAATGAGATTGCATACCTTCTATGAGATAGTTGGATCCCGATACCCGCTGCAAGTAAGAGTTACTCCTGGGAGAGTTTTATACATTACAATTAGCCGATCAAGTAGGTGTCTAGAAAGGTGTTAACGGGGTTACACCCCTGGGAAAACGAGGTTTATTTTAATTAGGTCCGGGCGAAAGCATGGGGAACCTCCCTCAAAATACCAGCACTGGTCTGGCTGAAAGATTGACGAACTTGTAGAGTGTAATTAATCCCAGCTAGTCTTTCCTTTTTGGGTTTGAAGGAAGATTTGACTAAAACAGTGGGAGACATCCTGATTAGATAAATTGATAACCAATCTAATCTTGTAAAAGCTCACGCTGAGTGTTTTCTTCTCTCTCTCTCCTGGTTGCGACTATGTCACGCCTTAATCAAGATAATAATACGGATGTATTGACTGAACCCGCTTGTTATACTGTGCTAGGGAACGTTGGTCCCGCTCCAACTTATAATTGTTATAAGACAGAGCAGGAAATAGGGGATTACCAGAATTCCCGTGCCGCCCAAACGAAGAAAGTGCATGCTGATGCATCATCTTCGAGTATGTTCATTACACAGAACTGTTTCTCGGTATCCTTTACGTCCTGGGTATGAGATACCGGATCAGAATCCCACATATGTAATTTGTTACATGGGCTACAGATAGGTAGAGGACTGAGAACGGGTGATAAGTTTCATGATATGGAAACGGTGCAAGTGTTGCAGCCAAGTCTGTTGGTAGTTATCACCCTGTATTATCAGAATACATTGATTCTGAACGAATGTTATTAGATACCGAACCTGAGATACAACATCATATCAGTCTCTTTATTAGTATAGAAGGATATAATTTTGTATTGTTGGATAATGTTTTGAACATTTCCTATATCAAGTGTTGATCGGTTCAGGCACGTTATCTAAAAGCATAGACGTTCTAAATCAAACCACAGTTCTTAATGTACAGAACACACACTAGAGGAAGAGTTCAGAAATGAACGAATCCTTCTGAGGCATTGTAGACTAGGTCATATCAATGCGACCCGACTAGCTGAAGTTACATTTAGATGCATATTTAAATTAGTTTGAATTTACATCTTGTGAAACTTGCCGGTCATGTCACAAAGATAAGATGACCACAACTCTGTTTATTGAAAATAGAGAAAGAGTTAGTGAAGTTTTGGGATTGATACATGCTGATGTATGAAGGTCCCATGTCTACATATGCCAAGACCGGTTCTTTGTACTTCATTGTTGGATATAGTGCCCTCAGAGTCAATTATTAGATCACAGGCACGTGATTGCCATGATTGAGGGAGTACCTATGCCGGTACGACAGTCATACTCAAGATGATAGTATGCTATCTGGTTTATCTTTATCATCGTGTATTGCTTTAGGTGACCTTACAGGTCACTATTGCGCGTTGATAGAGCCCTTAGGATTCTTGCTTGACGGCCAGCAGTATGATGGTGATCTTATATGTGGGAGCTGGGGTCTATAAGCACATCCTTAAAAGGTCCCTAGTCGTGGGAGTTTTCGAGACAGGGCATCGATACTCCAGAGTAGATTAGAGTATACAGTCGAGACCCCGACGACGGGCGGTGGCCGGTCTCACAAGCCACTGGTGTCAGATGGTTCACCTAAGATGTATACAGGTGCTCATTGGGTTATGAGTACACCGGACAAGACTCGCCGGGAACATGCTAGTTGGTTTTATACCCGACGTCAGATAGCAGTTCCCTGGTGACATGTGTACAGGTTAGTTCATCGACCTAAGATCGTCATTTCTCTCGTGTAAGTTCCCACTGTACTTTGATTACTACCCTACCACGGCATAAAGGATTCGTGCAAACAGGTTTTAGTTGGGTACAGTCCCGAGCTACATGGAGGCAGTGAGCGGATCTGCAGGGGTTCGTCTCTCCCGGTATTGGGGGTAAGGTCATGCTGTGTCTAGGAGAGCCATTACACGAAGTCCTTGGCCAAGGCAGGAGATTTACTGGTAGATATTCCAGTAATATCTCAGGGTGTTCTGGGCTACACCCCGACACGACTTGTACCGCTTTTGGGGGTCTGACTTTTACCAACCCCCTAGGCCCGACGTGCGATGCTCATAGACGAACGGACCGGACTGTACGGATATTGTCACTGACAGGCTCAGTAGGGTGTCAGGATGGGTTCGCTCATCGACTTCCCTTTTGGTCAATACCTGGTAGCCCGTTACGTACGGCTAATATCTCTGACGTGCTAGTGGTTAAATCCACAGCCAAAGTATTGACGAATCTTTAGAGTCCCCCACAGACAGTTTCTCAAGTTTCGGGCGAAACGTTGTAGAGGCCATATGGTTTTATGGCAGGGTTCGAACATATACGTGCACTTGTGCACGTGTCGTGTTTCAGACGGATAATACTAGCGGGCTTTGGTTTAAGCCGGATCCTAGTATTATACAGTGTAGATTTTGTCTTATTGCATTTGTATTCGGTCGGAATACAAATGTGGGTATGTATATACAGTCGCGGGGTTTTCCTATAATTTATTACGGGATCGTTTTTTTGAAGTTGCCAGTTTGCATTCCGTTTTGGCCATTTTCCTTTCTTTCTTTCCTTGGCTGAATTTTCCATGGAGGGGCTTATTTGCAAATGTGCAAATTAGCAAAATGGAGGGTGTTTTTTGTGGTGGAGGGTTCAAGATGGTTCTAGCCTCTTATGATTACTTTTTGGTCCATCATTACTTGCTATTTGAATTGATGGAGATTGGATTGGTTATGATGATGAAGTGAGGTTTGCTTATGGCTTATGATTACCTCAACCCTTTTTCTATGCTCACCCCACCTTGTTTGTGCTCACCTCCCCCTCTTCCTTTATCATGGCTGGCCACAAGAATTAGAAGCGGCTGGCCAAATTTTTGGTGTGAGGGTTAATCTCATTTGCTTGCACAAAAACCCTTAGCTCATCTCCAAAAGTTGATTCCTCTACCTTCACATCCAAATGGCAACTTCAAACAACCCCTCGAGACATAGCGTTCTACACTCAGTCTACATCAATCTTGGACATGTCGGCTTGTCAACTTCGTGTCCGAGTTGCCTCGGTTCAGAGGTGGGAGCCCGTAAAAGGACTCGGTGATGTGGTGCCTTTCCGACGAGGAGGTCGAGACCGGAGATGCCGCGAGGAGATTAGGATGGTGACCAAAGACCGAAGGACACGGATCGCTCGGTATAGCTCTCTACCCTTTCTCTCGTTCGCTAGTAGTAGGTAAATGGTCCGATCCGGGTTTTTAGTATGTGGTAGCGCCGGTTTCTAGTTAAAGAAAAGTTTTCGTTTCCGCGTTTTGGCCTCGAACAGACGGCCAGGGCGCTACCGTAGACTTACATGGTATCAGAGCCACGCTATTAACCTTTTCTAGCTTGCTTTAACGTGTTTAGAATTTCGATCGAACGAAAATTTCAAAAACCACAATTTCAAAGTACAGTTTCTGTCGTTTTTTTATGTGCTCAAAAAATTATTTGATATATTGCAGAAATATGTGCAGGCTTTTCAAGAGAACTGAAGAAATTTGGTATGCTGATTTCACTGTAGCGCTGTGGATCAGCGGCCGTAACCACGTTTTGGCCGCGGATTCGCCGCCGTACTGTAGCCACAGTGTACCAAATTTCTTCAGTAGTTCTCTGTGTTGGAATTAGGGTTTTTGGTATATTCTGTTTGGGCCCAGATTTATTTTGTGTACTGAGTATTGTACTTGGGGCCCACTTCGGGAATTTTTGTCGATCAAAAATTTTAAACATGTTAGTTCACAGTATTTACATTATATCTGCGACCGTGAATGTCACTTGATCGGTAAATCCTGTCTAACTGCTATAGCCCTCTTAGACGGATTTGCGAACGTGACATTCACGTTGATGTTCTATGTTGTGTTGTGATGTTGCGGATTTGTCGTGGTCGATAGTCCGGATGCAATGTTAGTACAGTTTTTGGTATTATTTTGTACATTTGATATTGTGGAGCGAGCGTCCGACATGTGGACTGCCGTCACTGCCTGTTTGTATATTATTCTTTTGGGGCACGACCGGGCTGAGGTCGATGTACCCGTTGTATATTTTACTTTCTGTACTAGGATTACCCCACGGAGGGGTGCACAGGTAGCCGGGTTCTAGAGGGCAACGGCCCCGCATCCATGGCTTTGAGACAGAGGGGGCTTCACTCTAGAATTGGCGGGCTATGCGCCGCACTCGTAGGGGGTATAGGTTGACCCAAGGAGGGGTGCACGGGTAGCCGGGTTCTAGAGGGAAACGGGCCCGCATCTCATGGCTTTGAGACAGAGGGGGCTTCACTCTAGAATTGGCGGGCTATTCGCCGCACTAGTAGGGGGTATAGGTTGACCCAAGGAGGGGTGCACAAGTTACTGGATTCCGTGAAGTGCTGGGTGGTCCATTCACTTTGTTGAAGGGGGCTGCCTCGCTTCAGGTTTTGGCGGGTAACTTGCCGCACCCGTAGTGGTCTAGGATTTCATTGCACAGGCTATCCACACGACCAGGGGAACGTCGGGTTTCAGTAGCGGCTCTATGAAACCCGGGGATCCCAAATTATCTGTATTGTTCTGTGATGCTTATTACATTTCTGTGATGTTGCATTTTATCATGTCTCGAGCGATTATTATATATTAATATATATACTTGTAGATGTTGTATATGTCTTACACCCGCGCTAGTCCAGTCCCCGCTCTGTCGTTAGTTAAGTAACCTAACGGGTGATGACGGGACCCAGTGGCGAATGCGGATGGCATATACGTACATCGTATTTTCGTTCTTTTGTGGTGTGATCAATTGATGGGACTGCATTTATTCGGATCAATGCAAGCTAAAAAAACCTATTCTGATGTTGTTGGAATATTTTTCAAAAAAAGCTGTTATTGCAAGGACGTTATCTTTTGTTTTGCACAGTGGTATTCGGTTATGAATATCCAGCACCTCAGTCAACGAGGCAAGGGTCGAGATCCCTTCACCGGGAGTGACCCCTTGGACAGAAGTTTGCGTCAGGGTAATAACTTCACTATAGGCGATTGCCTTTTTCTTTGCATCGTGGTATTCAGTTGGAATATCCTGCACCTCATTCTACGGGGAAAGTGCCGAGATCCCTTCACCGGGAGTGACCTCTTTAACAAAGGTTTTCGTCACTATATTTTTACAAAAAGCTATCCGGTTCCTTCAACGATATCAAGTTCAATACGTTAAAGTTTTTTCGCCAAAAACCATTCGTAGCCCTCCGTCATTTCAGAAAGGTAGCACCTAGTATTCATTCTATGTATGTTGGCCTACGTCAAGGCATAGGGTATGGTACCTACTTGTTACCTTTCTGTTGCATAGATAGATGCGTTAGTTTAGGACAGTCGTACTACTATTTTGGCCTACGTTAAGGGTATGTACGGGTGGGTTCAAATTAACCTGGATAATGACGGGTAGAACTTGACATGTGACTTATGGTATGTTGGCCTACGTCAAGGTCATAAGAGCATGGGGTAAAAATTACATCGGGTGTTTCTAAAGAAACCGAAACTTGCCAGGCATGCGCATACCTTCTGGAGTGTGATAACGTGAGTGGATTCCGTCACGTTATCATGTGATGATAGTTCGATCCTGATTCCTACTGATGAGTTGGTTTACTCCTCGGGTGATCCCGACTAATTCTTCTTTCAGGTTTGGAGGAGAATTTGAGGTTACAGTGGGAGGTTTCCTGATTAGATAATGTGATAACCATTCTGATCTAGGTTAGAGTGCACACTGAGTATTTCTTTTCTCTCTCTCTTTGGCAGCGACCATGGCCTGACCCTTGATTATGACTCAGTGACCAAGTTGACCGAACCTTCTTAAAACACTGGCTTTTGGATTGTCAGAGTTGCATACCTCATTGCCACTCCTAATTTTACCGTTTTCTCCAGAACACCCCGTATTACTATGAACGTCCACTTCCATTGGATAAAACCATCGTTTGGTTATATACGAACTCGAAGGAATTTGTTCCAGATTCGAGGATGGTTTTCGGTTCTGGAGAAAACGAATAGGACTATTCAGTTGTCTTTTCCTTTTATCTTCTCTCAAGTTGCGAGTGCTCCTTGGATTAGGGGATAGTACACCTGTTACGCTTATTGGATAGTCTTCTTCCAAACCTTAGGCTGGTGCCGAACGGCATGGAATGAAGAAAACCAACCAGCCTAATGATGGTGTACAGTAGGTATTAAGTTAAGACAAATAAAGGGGTTAGAAAGAGGGAAAAGTAAATTGCGACTGCTATTCACGACCAAACCAAGTATTTCTTCGCCAATCCTATATCATCTTTGTATTTCTCCAAAACACTCCGTATCACTACGAAGATCCATAGTTATTTGGATACTCCATCGTATGGTTATATACGAACTCGAAAGGAACTTTTTCCAGTTCGGGGATGGATTCTGGTTTAGGAGAAATAGGAATAAGGTTTATTCGGTTGTCTTTTATCTTCACCTTCTCTCGCATTGCGAGTGCTCCTAGGATTAGGACAGTACACCTGTTACGCTTATTGGATAGTCTTCTTCCAAAATATAGGCTGGTGCCGAACGGTAGGGAAGGAAGAAAACCATTTAGCCTAAGAGGGTGTACAGAAGGTAATGACTAAAGACATATAAAAGGATTTGGAGAGATGGCGAAGTAATATACGGTTACAGTTGTGAATCTGGATAATAGAAGTGGCATTACTAGGAATACCCGCATACCTCTTCAAAACATTTACATGTTTCAGTGTCACTGTGTACTGTTAATAGAAAACTGATTTCCCAATTATACACTTGCTCCAGGGTATGTATTTACCAGGTATGATTCTCACATCTGTATGGTTTTACAGATGATGAGTGGGAGTAAATTATTGGGAATTAGGTGATCATCCTCATTATATCGGAATTCGTTGTAATTGGTGATATTTGAGGAAATCATCTGGGTTGTTTGCCGGACGGCAAATATTTGGTTTTGAATATCCATTGTTATGCACCAATTTCAAATTGACATATCTGTATGTCTGTCTTTATAGAGTGAGATATAACTTTTTGAAATTATGTCTATGACATTTACCTATATCAATGGATGGTTAGGTAAGGAGCATTAAACAGCGGTGTAATTCTTCTTAACCATAAGTACAGTTTTCAACCTACGACACACAGGGATTGAGTTATTAGACTCAGAGGACTTATACAGAGTATTGTATATTATCCAGTGTCCATTAGGACAGAGGGATTGGTACTCGTGCTGTATTCTGTTTACTTGTGACTTCTCTAGTTCTTAGGAAAGTGTTTCGTAGAAACACAAGGTCCAAGTTTTGAGAAGTTATAGGTTTATGAATAAAGTAGAGAACCAGAAGTTGCAAGTATCGGGATTCTTCAAGATGATCGAAGATATAGATACTTGTGTATGGTATTCAGTTGATAGTAATGGTTTTAAGAGAACTTGCTTCTTTTTCAGGTTACTTATATCTGGATGCATTCCTAAGTTGAGTAACGCTGATCGGTCTCCTTCCATTTAGTTGACATGCACTGGAGATAGCTGCATGATTTGAATCTGGTTCCAATTAAATCAGTGCCTCTGTTTCTATATTGGATATAAAACGGTTCATATCTTAACGATGTTAAGGTACGGGGAGTCGTCCGGTTTATACTTAAAACCAGACTCCGGATTACTCAAGGCACGTTTCTGTAACGGCTGTTTGTGGGTTGACCCGGGCCATGATGAGGGTTGACTTTCTAACATCTGGAAGATCAATAGTGATATTGTTCTTGACTCGCCACAGTTTTAGTAAAATAGATTTTTTCAGAAAACAGTAGTGGGAGTATGGTAGAACTGGAAGTAATTCCAGAACCGCAAACGATTACTGAAAATTTGATAAGAACCTAAAGATACAATCTGACTTGACATTCCATTAGCCACTCCGCATATATGGTGGGTAACCTCAGGCACTCGAGAGGTACTTCGGTATGCTTAAAGACGGTGACAGGGAGTGGTTCTTGTTTACCCAGACTTACCATTGCTGTTGTTCCAGACTGTGAGACCGGGCAGGAAGATGAGTATAGCGTCGTTCTAAACTAACTTTAGAAATGCACATGTATATTGAAGGGTTTCCTACAGCACCACTACATGGGTTTGGAGGCAACACACATGCCATATTTAAATTTTTATGGTGCTAAAGAAACTATCTTAAGGATCATGCTAGAAAATTTAGGGCAACATAACTTTAACATGAACACAAGTAGTAAAAGCTAGGGTTTTGAGAGTACAACCTTTGTAGCTCCCTACGCTAGACTCCTTGGCTACTTGAGGGTTGGAAAAAGGTTCGCTTGAGATCCTCTAGGTCCACGACGATCCACCCGGAGTTCTCTTTGTCCAAGCTTGAAGTTCCACTAGATCAAGAGAAGAAATGGAAGCTAACACTCTACACTAATGGGCAAGACTAGTGTAGAATGGTGATGTAGTTTGTTTTCTCACTTCAAAACCCTAACTTGGTGACTCTTTTGCTCACTTGAGAAAACTAGAGAGCAAGAGAGAAAGGAGGAAGAAGATGATGGCTTGTAAAGAGCTCAAGATAATGATGAGCTTGTGAAAAAAAATGAGAAATGAAAATATATATATTTTCACTTTCTCATTCTTAACCATAGGTATAAAATATCTAGATATTTCGTTTGGATCAAAAATGGCCATAGAAATTAAATCATGGTTAAACCAAAGGGTTAGTGAAAGAATATAATATTAAACCATGATAACAATTTCCATTTCCATTTTTCTTTTTCCAAAAATTATATCCATATATTTTATAAATGGTGTGAGTCTTATATTGCCACCATCCACTATATCAACAACCATGATAGAATCATGTATGCATGTATGTGTGCATGCACATCCTATGTGCATGAATGAGAATAAATGCATACATGCATGCATACAATAAAAAGACAAGAAAGGGTTTAAAGTGAGAAACTAATGGTCAATAATAAATCAACACTTGATTTAGCAAACCGGTCATATTGCATACGACCCGACCAAAAGCAAACCGCCCGATTAATATACGGTATCTCATACGCGCATTTTAATCGGGTCCACGCGCATATCACATATGCGCTCCACATCGTTTCGCCTGGACTAGGCAACTCCATTGTGGGACTCTAAGATTCGTCAATACGCCGTCAGCGGGTGATGATCATATCAAGCACCCCCAACCCGCAAGCGGTCAGCTAAACGTAACGGCCACCAGGGTATTGAGCGATCAGAAGAAAACAAGCGAACCTGTCACAACTCCCGTCGAGCCAACTGGCAACACTACCGTACAGTCCGGTCTCTTCGTCAAATATGCTGCATATCGAGTCTAGGGATGGTAACGTCGACCCCAATAACTTAATAAGTCATGCCGATGAATGGTCTATAACAGATCGAGAAACTACTGATAACACTTATCATTAAATCTCAATAGCCCTGGCCAGGGACTTACTGATATAGCCAATCAAGCACAGCACAGCATCAACTCCTAATACCGGGAGAGACGAAACCCTTCCTATCGCTTATCGCCTTCGTGTGTCTCAGGACTGTACCCAACGGCCACCTGTTTGCAAGACTTAGTAGAGCCGTGGTAGGGTGGTAATCAAAGTACAGTGGGAGAACACACAAGACTCTATGACGATCTCGAGTCTACAGACTAACCTGCACCAGTGTTACCTGAGAACTGCTATCCGACGATAGATATAATTCCATATAGGAGTTCTCGGTGAGTCTGTCCAGTGTACCCAGTCATCACTGAGCACCCGTATACGATCTCGATGTCAAACATCGATGAATGTGGGAACATCCATCGCCCATCATATGGGTCTAGTATCATATATGCTAGTCTACTCTGGTATATCGATGCCCCGTCTCGATACACCTACGACTAGGGACATTCCAAGATATGCTTATAAACTACAGATGTCCCACAAGTATGATCTCTATCATAATCACAGTAGTCAAGCCTATATCCTCAGGGCTTTATCAACATGTGTGAATGAATAAAAGCATGATCAAATCAACATGTCAGATAAAGAAGAACCAGATAGCATACTATCATGTCGAGCAAGAATGTACACTGAATATATATATATATATACATGTATAAATACATCCACTATCATATAATGGCCTCTAGGTCATACATATATCCAACAATCTCCCACTTGCACTAAGGCCAGTTATTGGCGTATCTCATACCCAATATCTCAAAAAGTCGCTCATGCTGCGGCTGAGGGAGGGCCTTGGTGAGTGGATCTGCGATTTTATTCTTTGTGTCTACTCTCTTAATCTCGATCTCGCGGCGATCTACAATCTCCCGGATCAAATGAAAGCGCCTCAGGATGTGTCTGGACCGCTGATGGGACCTTGGCTCCTTGGTTAACGCCATAGCCCCATTATTATCACAATACAATGGTATTGGATCAATAATGGTTGAAACTACTCCTAGCTCCGAGACGAACTTCTTCATCTAGACGGCTTCCTTGGCGGCATCATTTGCAGCAATGTACTCAGCCTCCATCGTAGAGTCTGCAACGGTATCCTGTTTGGAACTCTTCCAACTTACCGCCCCTCCATTGAGGGTAAATACTGTTAATTGTATGTATGCCCTAGAGGCCAGTATTGTATAGATGATGTATATTATATTGGATGCTTGGACATATATAGAGAGGACTTTCTTGCTCGATATGATAGTATGCTATCTGGTTTCTCTTTACTTTAACATGTATACTTGTCTCTTTATACTGTCTTATTGTTACATGTTGGTAAAGCCCTTAGGATATGTACTTGACTACCTGGACTATGATGCGGATCATACTAGTCGGGACATGGTAGTCCATTAGTACATCCTTCAAGGCCCCTAGTCATGGGTGTATCGAGACGGGGCATCGATATACCAGTGTAGACTAGCGTATATGCTTCTCGACCCATGAGATGGGCGATGGATGATCCCATATCCATTGGTGTTTGACATCAGAGATGGTATACGGGTGTTCAGTGGAGACTGGGTACACTGGACGGACTCGCCGAGAACTCCCAGCTGGTATTATACCTTACGTCAGATGGCAGTTCTCTGGTGACACTTGTGCAGGTTAGTCTGTAGACCCGAGATCGTCATAGTGTCTTGTGTGATTCCCACTGTGCTTTGATTTCCACCTTACCACGTCCATGAGGGCATGCAAAACGGTGGTTTTTGGGTACAGTCCCGAGTCACATGGAGGCAATGAGCGATAGGAGGGGTTTTGTCTCTCCCGGTATTGGGGGTTGATGTTGCGCTGTGCTCGATTGGCCGTAACAGGGAAGCCCTGGCCAAGGCTGATTAGAGATTTACTGGTAAGTGTTACCAGTAGTTTCTCGACCCGTTATGAGCCTCACATCGGCACGACTTATCGGTTATTGGGGTCTGACGTTTACCACCCCTAGACTTGATATGCGACATATCAGACGAGGAGACCGGACTGTACGGGAAGTGTTACCGGCAGGCTTTTACAGGAGTTGGAGCGGGCTAGTACCGCTGACGGCTTGTGGGTGCGTGATGTAATCATCACCTACTGCCGGCGTATTGACGAGTCTTTAGAGTCCTACATAGAGGTTTTTCTGGCTCAGGCAAAACGAAATAGGAGCGCATATGTGATATGTGCGGGACCGAGAATAATGCGTGTATGTGATACCGTATTCTATTCTCGCGACTTTTTGTATCGGTCGGTTATATATGATATGACCGGGTTATCGATTCAAGTGTTGATTCGATAAGTCGATACGATGGATGTTAGCCGGTTATATGAGATATGACCGGATTATTAAGTCAAGTGTTGATTTAATAATTAAGTGTATAATTGTATATTAGATATACCAATTTACATTTGCTAACACTTGTTCATTTTAGGGTTTTTCTCACATGTACACTACTTTAACATGTATATGATATATGTTAAAATGTGTTATCATATTGTATCATGGTTGATGATACACATGACTTGTGTGTATGAGACATACACCATCCTAATTGTTATGATTAGGTTTAATGTTTAAAAGTAATTACAAAATTTGTAGGAAATTGGAAAATGCATGAAGCTTGTGGAAGCTTGTGGATGCACTGACTAAAGTCCACTAGATTTGTTTTTACTTTGGACTTTAACCTAACCATCACACAATTAGCTATGGTTATGGCTCTACAAGGGTTAGTATATGATACTCACTCACCATGGTTACCCTTTACACCTGATCATTATCCTTATTGCTTTTCTTTTGTTCATCATCTTCTTCTTCATTGAGAAAGAGAAAAAGCTTGCTAGGGTTTTGAAAAAAGTGAGAAAGATTGTGAGAAATAAAATTCTAAAGAGTACCCACTTCCTATTTCTCCATCCTCTACTAGACTAGCACTTTAGTATAGGGTGTTTGCTTCACCAATTCTCAAGTTAGTGAAGTAGAAGCTTGAGTCGGAATTCCCTCGACGTAGATCATCTTCGGCCTCGGAGACTTCAAGCAAGGTCGCACCTTTCACCTCGTGAAGCCATGCAAGGGTCCGGGAGAACCACGATCGCAGCGAAGGGACTTCATCAAGGAGCTAAAGAAGTGGAGGAACTGTTGCGCCACGGCAGCGCCCCGGCCTACTACTCGAGGCCAAAATGCAGAATCAAATTTTTTTCTTAATTTTAACCGGCGCTACCGTGGACAATAAACCCGGATCGTAACCATTAACCTAATCCTAGCTATCAAGAGAATAGGGTAGAAGCTATACCGAGCGATCCGTGTCCTCCGGTCTTCGTCTCCACTCCGATCTCCCGCAGAATCCTCGTCCGTCACCTCCTCATCGAAAAGGGCACCACGTAGCCGAATACTTTTACGGGCTCCCACCTTTGGGCGGAGGCAACTCGGGCGCGAAGTTATCTAGCCGACGCGTCCAAGATTTGCTATAGGTGTAGTGTAGAACTTGTCTCTTTTGGGGTTTAGTGTAGTTGCCATAATATGATGGAGGTATGAAGAACTTTGGAGAGAGCTAGAATTTGTGTAGCAAGAGAAAAATGAGAGATGAATAATTTCCCTCATCCAAATGAACCTCTCTCATCCTCTCCCCTCAAAATGTGGCCGGCCCCCCCTTTAAGGAAATGGAGGAGAGAAAAAACAATAATACAACAAGGGAGGTGAGTGTAGGAAACTCAAAGAGGTGACCACATCAAAAGGAAATGATAACCATATCAAATCAAGATCAAGATCAACTCTAATCACTAAGAAATGATGTATAAAGCATCTCATGATGATAGAAGCCACAAATGCAAGAAACCCCCTCCATAATAAGTTATTTGCAAACTTGCAAATAACCCCCTCCATCGAAAAGTCCGGCCGGGAAGGAACAAAGGAAAACCGGCCGGAACGGAATGCAAACTGGCAACTTCAGAAAACTGATCCCGTAATAAATTACAGGAAAACCCCGCTACTGCATATACATGCCCGCATTTGTATTCCCACGGACCACAAATGCAAAGAGACAAAATCTACACTGTCTAATACTAGGATCCGGCTTAAGCCAAAGCCGGCTAGTAAAAACCGTCCGATCACGATCCGTGCAATACCGCACGTATCTGATCGAACCCTGCCATACGTCCATACGGCCTCTACAGCGTTTCGCCCGAAACTTGAGTAACTGAGTGTGGTGGACTCTAAAGACTCGTCAATACTATGGCTGTGGATTTAACTACTAGCACGTCAAAGGTATTAGCCATACGTGACGGGCTACCAGCTATTGACCAAAAGGGACGTCGATGAGCGAACTCATCCTGACACCCTACTGAGCCTGTCAGTGACAATATCCGTACAGTCCGGTCCGTTCGTCTATGAGTATCGCATGGCGTGCCTAGGGGGTTGGTAAAAGTCAGACCCCCAATAGCGGTACAAGTCGTGTCGGAGTGAAGCCCAGAACACCCTGAGATACTACTGGAATACCTACCAGTAAATCTCCTGCCTCGGCCGAGGGCTTTGTGTAATGGCTCTCCTAGACACAGCGCGACCTCAACCCCAATACCGGGAGAGACGAACCCCTGCAGATCCGCTCACTGCCTCCATGTGGCTCGGGACTGTACCCAACTAAAACCTGTTTGCATGACTCCTTTGAGTCGTGGTAGGGTAGTAATCAAAGCACAGTGGGAACTCACACGAGACAAATGACGATCTCAGGTCGATGAACTAACCTGTACACATGTCACCAGGGAACTGCTATCTGACGTCTGGTATAATCCCAACTAGCAGGCTCCCGGCGAGTCCTGTCCGGTGTACCCATAACCCAATGAGCACCTGTATACATCTTAGGTGAACCAACTGACACCAATGGCTTATGAGACCTGCCACCGCCCCTCGTCGGGGTCTCGACTGCATACACTAGTCTACTAATGGAGTATCGATGTCCAGTCTCGAAACTCCCACGACTAGCGACCATTTAAGGATGTGCTTATAGACTCCAGCTCTCACGTATATGATCGCCCTCATACTGCTGGAATCCTAGGGGCTCTATCAACGTATAATAGCGACTCGTAAGGTCACCTAAAGCAGTACACGATGATAAAGATAAATCAGATAGCATACTATCATCTTGAGTAAGACTGTCCTACCGGGATAGGTCCTCCCTCAATCATTGCAATCACGTGCCTGTGATCCAATAATTGACTCTGAGGGCACTATCTCCAACAATCTCCCACTTGCACTCAAGGCTAATTATTGCGATGTCACATACTCACAGCCCGTGTGATACCGAACACCCAACTCCTCTACTAGTCAGTCTCACAAAGCTCGTTTGCGAAACTATTGTGTTCGAGGAATAGCCTCAGTGAGTGGATCCGCTGTGATGTTTCTTTCTATGTCTTTCTATATCTCAAGTTCGCGGAGAAAGTCATCTCCTGAAATGAGCAATACCTGTCTTAGAATGTGTCTGGATATCTGATGGGACCTAGCTCATAAATGAACTCCAAATTCAAACTTCTTAGACTGTATCCTCGACTGAACTTAATCAGTATCCTACGCCATGCCTTTCCTCAGTATCTGCTTGGACCACCTGTCCAAAATACTGCCCCTCGTCAGAGGGAAAACTATAACTCTGACAGCTACTCTGCCATCCAGGTCACCTTGGAAGCCTGGAATGATAACCGTCTCCTAAAGGAGGCTGCCGTTATCAAATCCCTAGAACATTCACTTATGTTCTAAAACTGCTTCCGATTGTTTCTCCAGGATTGGATTAATATCAACTTATTGCATCTACTGCAAGAACAACATCTGGTGTGGTACTTGACATCTCATGATTGACTCAATTGCCTAAGCAAGTAATCTGCCAATCATGCACATCCCTCTCCACTTTAGTCTATAAGACACCTTTAGAGAGGGTGACTCCATCACCTGCAGGTACACTACCATGCCAGGAGTCGTCCATTCTAAATACTCATAGAATGCTGACAAAGTACCCAGATTGGGAAACCACCCAAATCTAGATCTAAAACCATAGATCCAGTAACCAGAATGTAAAATATCCAAGTCCTATGTGGAGAAACCACTTTGTGACAACCAAAGAATAGCCGATCATAGTATAGGAATATCACTTCCTACTCTGTGTATGTCTTCCAAATACCAGGACATCACACCCTACTACCTTCTTAACAGATCCATCCCCTATTCTGATGAAGTCAAACCTATGACTGTCACATCAGAAATAGATGATCTATCTCCGCTAAATCTGCTTAAGTCTATAAATAGACATAAGCCTCTTGCCCACTGTGCTTCCGTTGCTCCCACTGACTACGACAACCCTCTGGCAGAGTCAAATAGACGTACACTTTTAAAGCCAGTTTATAATGACGCTATACTCATCCTCCTGCCGGGTCTCACAGTCTGGAACAACAACAATGGCAAGTCTGGGTAAACAAGAACCTCCCTGCCACCGTCCTTGAGCATACCGAAGTACCTCTCGGGTGCCTGAGGTTACCCACTTTATCTGTGGAGTGGCCAATGGAATGTCAAATCAGATTGAATCTTTAGGTTCTTATCAAATCTTCAGTAATCGTTTGCGGTTCTGGAATCACTTCCAGTTCTGCCATACTCCCACTACAGTTTTATGAAAAAATCCATTTCTTTTAAAAATGTGGCGAGTCAAGAACAATATTACTATTGATCTTCCAGATGGAAGAAAGTCAACCCTCGTCATAGCCTGGGTCAACCCACAAACAGCCATTACAGAAACGTGCCTTGAGTTATCCGGAGTCTGGTTTTAAGCATAAGCCGGACAACTCCCCGTACCTTAACACCGTTAAGATATGAACTGTTCTATATCCAATATAGAAACAGAGGCACTGATTCAATTGAACCAGATTCAAATCATGCAGCTGTCTCCGGTGCATGTTAACTAAATGGAAGGAGGCCGATCAGCGTTACTCAACTTAGGAATGCTTCCAATTATGAGTAACCTGAAAGAGAAGCAAGTTCTCATTACTATCAACTGAATACCATACACAAGTATCTACATCTTCGATCACCTTGAAGAATCCCGATACTTGCAATACCTGGTTCTCTACTCTATTCTTATACCAATAACTCCTCAAAACTCAGACCCTGTGTTTCTACGAAACACATGTCTAAGAACTAGAGAAGTTAAAAGTAAACAGAATATAGTACGAGGACCAACCCCTCTGTCCTAATGGACACTGGACAATATACAATACTCTGTATAAGTCCCTGAGTCTAACAACTCATTCACTGTGTGTCGTAGGTTGAAAACTGTACTTATGGTTAAGAAGAATTACACCGCTATTTAATACTCCTTACCTAACCATCCACTGGTATAGGTAAATGTCATAGACATAATTTCAAAAAAGTATATCTCACTCTATAAAAACAGACGTACAGATATATCAATTTGAAATTGGTGCACAACAATGGATATTCAAAACCAAATATTTGCCGTCCGGCAAACAACCCAGGTGACTTCCTCAAGTATCACCAATTACAACGAATTCCGATATAATGAGGATAATCAGCTAATTCCCAATAACTTACTCCCACTCATCATCTGTAAAACCATACAGATGTGAGAATCATACCTGGTAAATACATACCCTGGAGCAAGGGCTAATTGGGAAATCAGTTTTCTTTTAACAGTACACAGTGAAACTGAAACATTGAAATGTTTCGATGGGGTATCCCGGTATTTCTAGAAATGCCTCTTCCATTATCCAGATCCACAACTGTAACCGTATAATTCTTTGCCATCTCTCCAAATCCCTTTATATGTCTTTAGTCATTACCTTTTGTACACCCCTTTAGGCCAATTGGTTTTCTTCCTTCCCTACCGTTCGGCACCAGCCTATGGTTTGGAAGAAGACTATCCAATAAGCATAATGGGTGTACTGTCCTAATCCTAGGAGCACTCGCAATGCGAGAGAAGGTGAAGATAAAAGACAACCGAATAAACCTTATTCCTATTTCTCCTGAACCAGAATCCATCCCCGAACTGGAACGAGTTCCTTTCGAGTTCGTATATAACCATACGATAGATTATCCAATAAAATTGGGATCTTCGTAGTGATACGGAGTGTCCTGGAGAAATACAAAGGTGATTTAGGATTGGCGAAGAAAAACTTGGTTTGGTCATGAATAGCAGTCGCAATTTACTTTTCCCTCTTACTAATCCCTTTCTTTGTCTTAACTTAATACCTTCTGTACACCATCGTTATGCTAATTGGTTTTCTTCATTCCCACCGTTCGGCACCAGCCTAAGGTTTGGAAGAAGACTATCCAATTTGCGTAATGGGTGTACTATCTCCTAAACCAAGGAGTACTCGAAATCTGAGAGAAGGTACAAGGAAAAGAAAACTGAATAGTCATATTCGTTTTCTCCAGAACCGGAAACCATCCTCGAATAAATACCTTCGAGTTCGTATATAACCATACGATGGTTTTGTCCAATGGAAGTGGACCTTCGTAGTAATACGGGGTGTCCTGGAGAAAAGGGTAAAAGTAGGAGTGGCAATGAGGTCTGCAACTCTGACAATCCAAAAGCTAGTGTTTAAGAAGGTTCGGTCAACTTGGTCACTGAGTCATAGTCTAGGGTCGGGTCAATGGTCGCTGCCAAAGAGAGAGAGAGAAAAGAAACCCTCAGCGTGCACTCTAACCTAGATTAGAATGGTTATCACTTTATATAATCTGGAAACCTCCCACTGTAACGTCGAATTCTTCCCCAAACCTGAAAGAAGAATTAGCCGGGATCACCCGAGGAGTAAACCAACTCATCAGTGGGAATCGGGATCCAACTATCATCGCATGATAACTTGACGGAATCCACTCAAGTCACCACACTCCAGAAGGTATGCGCATGCCTGGCAAGTTTCAGTTTCTTTAGAAACTCCCGATGTGATTTTTACCCCTAGGACTCAAGTGACCTTGACGGAGTCAACAAATCAAAGAGTCCTAGTCAAGTTCAACCCGTCATTATCTGGATTGCATTAAACCCACCCGTACGTGCCCTTGACGGAGTCAACAATGCCGCACGACTGTCCTAACCAATCCTATTTATGCAACAAACAAGTACCACTTAGCTACCGTACACTACGCCTTGACGGAGTCAACAAACGCAGCACGAATACTAAACAATACCCGTAAGAAATGACGGAGGGCTACGGCTGGTTTTTGGCGAAAAACCTTTAACGTAATGAACTTGATATCGTTGAAAGAACTGCATAGCTTTTTAGAAAAATATAGTGACGAAAACCTTTGCTAAAGAGGTCACTCCCGGTGAAGGGATCTCGGCTCTTTCCCTATAGAATGAGGTGCAGGATATTCCAACTGAATACCACGATGCAAAGCAAAAGTAATCGGCTATAGTGAAGTTATTGCCCTGACGCAAACTTTTGTCCAAGGGGTTGTAAGTCCACGTTGCCAACCCTGGTTCTTGTGGGGAGGCGGAAACGGTATAAAAATTAAATTTTTAGCGCCTGGGGCAACATGGACTAACAAAGTCGGGATCTTTTCTAAACTAAACTAGCAAGAAAGCTAAAGAGAGTTAGCTACTCGGAAAGGAGGTTATACCTAACTTGAACTCCTTCTTCTTGAAACCTTTGTAGGGGTTGATGGTGCTTTCCTCGTCGCCTTCTTCCGTCAAAGATGGATCCACCTGAGGGTTCAACCTTCGGGCTCTTTCTCGAACTTTGAGTGAACTAGGATCTTTGGCTTGCTAAACCTCTAACCCTAGAGTGAGTAGAGAGTGGCTTTGGGGTGTTTTTATCTCAAGGAGATGGATTCTCAACACATGAGAAGGGAGCTCCTTGAACTAGAGGAGGAGGAAGAAGAAGAGAGGAGAGAGAAGAGTTATGATAGAATGAATAATATCCTTCTCATTTTACAACCATAACAAAATGAAAAGAATTATCAAATTAACAATAATAATAAAAATAAAATAGTTGATGGAAGGTTTGGAATGACCATTATCATTACATTCATTAAATGGTTTTGCTAGAATCAAAGAGCATCTTTGATATGTAATGATGATGGTCAAACTTTCAACCATGGTCAACAAGTCAACCTTGGTCAACAAATCAACAAAACCAACCATGACACAATTTCATTTAATTAATATTATTAATTGATATAACATAAATTCATTAGGGTTTGGAAAAAAAATGACTGTCAACTGTGCATACGCACCCGTTCCGAAACCCTAATGAATATCCTCTTCCTCCGCCTCAATCAACTGTCCATACACTGTTAGTATATATGCCCTAGAGGCCATTACTGTATCATACTAGTTTGTATATTACTTAATGGAAGCTTGGGATGTTCACCTTGTATATACAATCTTGCTCAAAATAGTAGTATGCTACTTGGTTTGTTTCTACTTCAATGTGTACATGTGTTTATTTTAGTATATCGCCTATACACATTAGTGGAGCCCTTAGGATCTTTGCTTGATTACCAGCGTTGTGATAGCAGTCACACTAGTGGGGCTGGGTAATCTATAAGCACATCCTTATCCAGGTCCCTGGTCGCAGGACTATCGAGACAGGGCATCGATACTCCGGAGTAGACTAGCGCATGCGCTTCTCATCCCAGTGTGGGAGACGGTCTGTCCCACAGCCGTCAGTACGTCGTACTTGAGATAGTATGCGGGTGCTCGTTGGGTTACGAGTACACTGGACAAGACTCGTCGGGAACTGACTAGTTGGTATTATGCCTATCGTCAGTTATCAATTCCCAGGTGACATGAGTACAGCTTAGTCAGCTGACTTGACACTGTCACTTCGCCTCGAGTGTGTTCCCACTGTACTTTGATTAGTACCCTACCACGGCTCAAAGGAGTCGTGCAAACAGGTGGTAGTTGGGTGCAGTCCCGAAGCACTTGGAGGCAGTGACGGTTAGACAGGATTCGTCTCTCCCGGTATTGGGGGTTGACATCGCGCTGTGTCTAGGAGAGCCATTACACGAGTAGTCCCTGGCCAGGGCAAACGAGATATACTGGTAGGCTTCCAGTGTTATCTCAGGGTGTTTTGTGCTTCACTCCGACACGACTTGTACCGCTATTGGGGGACTGACGTTTACCACCCCCTAGGCCCGCCATGCGATGTATCAGACGAACAGACCGGACTGTATGGAGAATGTCACATTCAGGCTCAGTAGGAGTTCAGATGGGTTTCGCCTCGTCTGTCTTCTTGTCGGCATCTACCTGGAGACCGTTACGCACAGCTAGTGCCGCTTGCGGTCTGTGGTTAAACCCACTGCCAGCGTAGTGTCGAGTCTTTAGAGTCCCACACAGAAAGCTATTCGCCTTTAGGCAAAAGAGTAGAGGTCGCATGGTTTTGCGGCAGGTCGCATGGTTTTGCGACAGGGTTCGGTCACATCCGTGCACTTATGCACGTACAGTGTCCGGACAGTTATCACTAGCGGGCTTTGGTTTAAGCCAGATCCTAGTGTATGTTTTGGGATTGGATTTATCCAGTATGTATTCGTGTTCCTCGGAACGCGGATGCGGGTGTGTATGCACAGTTGACGGAGAGACAGAGGCAGAGGATTCTCATTAGGGTTGTTGACCGTTGACTATTGACTTTTTGGTCAACCTAATGAGAATATGATATGTGATTAACAATTATATTAATTAAGTATTGTGGTGACATGGTTGTTGAGGGGTTGACTTTGTTGACTTGTTGACTTTGTTGACCGGTTGACTAGGTTGGACTAGTTGACCATCATGATGACTATGGCTATCATTTCATGGCAAAGACTTTTTACTTGCTTGTTTCTTTTGTGAGAAATGAGTGCATGAAATGATTTAGCCATTTTGACTTGAACCATTTTTACACAATACTTGATTATTATTTTTGTGATGATGGTTTTGGATTATGAGAGCCAAATGAGAAAAGTCTTCTCTCATTCTTTCATGCTCATTCTCTCTCTTGTTCTTGAGCTCTCATCTTCCTCCTCTTGCTCTCCCTCTCTTGATTCTATGGTTCACTTGTCTCATGAGTTGAGAACCAAGAACCATAGATAAAATCCCATACAAACTCTTCTCTACTCACTCTAGTTCACAAAGTTTAGCAAACCGAGTGAACTAGTTTCTTCAAAGATCGAAGAAGGAGCCAAAGGTTAAAGCTTTCAGGTGGATTTATCTTCGGCGCAAGGAGACGACGGGGAGAAGCCGATTTGGACGACCATCGAAGCTTGAAGACGAAGGAGTTCAAGGAAAAGAAAGGTATAACCCCCTAACCGAGTAGTTAGCAACTCGTAGTTAGGTTGTTAGTTAGATGTTTAACAAAGATCCGGGTTTTAAGTCCATGTTACCACCTCTAAGAAAATCGTTTTTTATCAAATTCCGCATGCCCGAAAGTACCGGGAGAGTTAGCATAGACTTACAGTGGTATCAGAGCCTAGTTAAACTCTATCTAACATGTTAGCAAAGTAGCTAGAAGATCGATCAAAGAAAAAGTCGCAAAACAAACCCCGTTTTTAAACTTTCTGTCGATTTTAAAAGTGCTGGAAAATTTTTTTGGGATACACCAAAAATCGACTCAGGGTTTTCTAAGTATACTGTAGAAAAATGGTCACATGATCTCATCATTGCGCCGTGGAAACGCGGCAATAGCTTGCTATTGCCGCGGTTCCGCGGCCTTCTTGGCTCCTCTCTGTGTTTGATTTGCTACAGTATGCTTGTAGGGGTATTTTGGGATTTTTGGAATATATATTTTCTGCCCAGATTTTCCAGAACAAAAATTTTATTTTTGGGGTCCTGAAAATCCGTATTTTTGATCGAACTTCTAAAAGATTTTAGCTTACGGGTTTTTCTGTGATGTGTTATTTGTATTGAACGTCTGCTAATCGCTATATGTCGATTAGTGGGGGTTATACAAATCTGTGATCTGTAATGTTATTGGAATGTGTATATGAATATGTTGGATTGTCGCGGGTGAATAGCCGGGGGTTGTGAGACGAGAGTTTTCTTTTCTTTCAATTCATGTAAATTTGTAAATTGATGTAATAATTATTTGTATGGCCGCACAACCGGGTCGGGGTTGTAGCCGTCATTGTATAATTTCTTTTTACTGTTTTTGCTCCTAGGATAGACCCATGGAGGGGGTGCACAAACTACCGGGTATGCCGAAGTGCCGAGTGGCCTACTCACGGAGTTGAGGGAGGTTGCTTCGCTTCGGGTACTGTAACCCTTCGAAAATCGTTTAGGCAGTTTTTCGGTAATCGGCTAATTTTTCGGCTTTTTCCGTAAAAAGTCAAAATTGATATTTTTCATTGTAGAATTAATTATACAAAATTTAGATAAGATATTACTATAATTTTGTCACTAAAATGTCACTTATAATTATCTAGTTAAATAAAAAAAAATTCGTAATTAATTAATTTTTTTTTTTTATTTTAAGCCTTTTTAAATACATTTAATTAGGGATAAATACAAATTTAATTAGGTAAATTTCTTAATTAGGAGTCTTTATAAGCTAAAATATGGTGTTAATAAAATTATATCATGTCTTGCAAACTTTTGGTTTTAGGGTGGGAAAATTTGTGAAAAAATGAGGTAAAAATGGGTTTTTTTGAAAAAAGGTTGACATGAAAGCATTAAATGATAATGTGGGGGGTGTTTTAGACCTAGAATCTTCTCCAAATTTCCCAAACTCCCTCCTCATACCTGCAGCCGACCCCTCTTCCTGCAGATTTTCCCCACTTCATCACTTTATCTTGCTTCTTTTCTTGCTAAATATCCATTTAAATTCACAAATTTCCACCTCCATTCAAAGCCTAACCCTAATCCCTTCTCTCTTCAACCCAAATTTGTTCAAAAACATGATGAAAGGAGGCTTCTTGGAGACTTGATCAAGCTAGGGTTCAAGCTTGAGAGGTGAAAATTTTAATCCTTTTGTTAACTTGTGGTTTAATTATGCTAGAATTGAAATTCTAAGTATTAATTTAGTGTAAATCCTTGTTCATGAAAAATCAAGAGAAGGTTTTGATTTTTAAAAATTAGGGTTTGTAGCCTAATGGTTGAATTATGTTAGAGATGGTTATCTAATTGATTAGAATGGTTAATGGTGAAATTATATGCTTGCTAAATCGACAAATTTCAATGTTTGTATCAAATCGGCTAGAACTTCGCTTACTAGATTTTTGTAGAAAATAGAATGCGGTCAATTTGCGTTAGGTTAGCAATATTATTAGCTTCGTATAGGATTATTAGAATGCGCGAACGCGGGGTTTCGTCTAGTCGGGTGGTAGTTTGTCGATTTCCCCGAAATGACGATTTTTGTTAAAGGATTGCGATTTTCGTGCGTTTTTCCGCGCACCGAGTGCATGCTATGATTAATTTGTGAGCGTCGATATTTGTATAATGTGACTTGAATCGTTTAGGGTTATGTAATCTTATACTTGGTGTTGTGCAAATTTAGGATCGGTCGGAGAAATATCGGACACGGCGCGTAAAGGCAAAGCGGTGGCCGGATCAGATTAGCGGGGATTTCTGGTGAGTAGATATATTCATCTATGGGGGAATCGTCTGGATGGCGCGAGGAGCCCCCCCAGTTAGGATTACCCTAATTTTTGCAAGATTATATTGTTAGTTAGCTTATCCATTCATGTACACTGCATACCCTTATAGCGAACAGTATGTTAAATTGCATGGACATTCATCTCTACCTATGCGATATCATTTCGTAGGATACGAGCACCTTACCATTGGCATCTGTTGCACGCGCACTATTCATGTGACACACACGCCTTTGGTAATTAGCATGCCACGTGCACGATAGAACCTGTTTATCTTAATATCATCACCTGCATTCATACTTGATATATGAAACTGCATCGCATGCACACATCTCGCATCATCATCATATTTACATAGAACTCTAGCCCAAATTTACATCATACACATTGATATCATAGACATTTGTCATATATATAACATGTGGACATTATGATTTTCTTGATGATTTCAGTTTTTCTGCGATTTCTGGATTTTTGGGGAAAACCGCAAGAATTTAACAAAACCTTATATTTATCATTTTCAAAAAAAGTTGCGGTTTTCTCGTGATGTATGTGTCGTCCACCATGAGTTTTCATGTTTTCTGTTGGATTTCGAGACCCGATTCGAGGAGTGGATGAACCGTCTCGGGTACATGGTGGGCCCGGTATGGTACCCCGGGGCAAGAAGATCGAGTTGTAGACGATGAGCCTGGCAGGGGAAGACTATCTACCGGTGATGTCTGGCGCGGCGGATATCCGGAGAATACCGACCGTTGTCGTGAGATTCATGATATAGGCCGATCCGGACTGACGGAGCCCGATATTGAGACAGATGTGATTCCTATTTGGTGTCGATGCTTGACACGGTTTTCAGAGGATTTCTTGATGATATTTAGCTATTATGCAGACATTCATTTTCTAAAAGTTAAGAATGCAGTAACATTAACATTTAAAACACTTAAAGAGTTAGAAAAGATATTGCATACATGTGCATGCATACTAGAGTTATTATATCACATATGGACATACATGTTGTTCCGCATTGCGTGCATTCTTACGATTGCCTTACTAGATGTTATATTCTACTCACGAGCTGGCAACTCACCCCCGTTGTGCCACATTGTCTTGCAGGTCGGACCCATCAGTCTTGTAGCGGCGGGCTATCTTGTCATCAGTTCCTTTTGCTCAGACTCGCGACATCGCCCGTAGGTGGGTTGCGAGTATACTTTATTTCTTTTTGCTTTATCATTGTATCTAGTATTCTCCATCTACCACTTGTATTGTATATGCGACCTAGTGATGAGACTGAGAGATTTGTATATTTGTGGTTTCTTTTGGGTCGAGCTCACTTGAGCCGACGTGTGTTTTCTGGTATTTGCATCTCTTTTATGCTCTTTTTCTTGATATTACTATTATATTGCATGTGGTTGTGATCCGCCTTGGGCGAAGAGCTAGCTCCCGCTTGGGGATGCCATTTTTATAATTACAGGTTTATTATCTTGTTGTACCCATTTTGGGGGATAGAAAATACAGGGGAGACTCTGCCGAAATTTTCGGGAATTTTTGATGTTCTTTTTTTGGATTCTATGCAACTTAATTGATTTCAAAACCGTTTTCATTTAAGGTTTTCCTTCACTCTCTTTTGATTTTGGGTTAGATTTCTGGGCTTTGGCTGACTTAGGTTACGGTACGCCTTTAGACGTCTCGTAATCTAAGTGCCAGTCACGTTCCGTACTTTCGGGTCGTGACAAAGTTGGTATCAGAGCGTAGGTTTTACCTTTCTGAGTGTAGGACGACCTTGGTAGATGGAGTAGGTGACTTAAGCAGAGTGGCGTAGCGTGGGTATGATCCGCGGCATACTTACGATACGGTACTCCGCCTAAGTGACCTTAGGACATAATTGCTTGTATTTCCTTTCGTGATTCCTTGCATTCCTTGATCCAATTGCAATGTCCTTATCAGTTCTATTTCTTATTCCAGCTTCGATGCCGCCAAAGACTACGAGAGCTCAGCGGGCTGCCGCTAGGGATGAGATTCGGGCGGGCCCGTCTGAGGCGAGGATCGAGCGGGAGGATATGCCTACCCCTCAGGGTCCTACTGATCCGCCATATCCTGACCGTATTGCCAGATTAGAGGCCGACATGCAAGAGTTGCGGCAGATGATGGGATCTTTAGTTGAGTCCAGCCGGGCACAGAGATCCGAGGACGTTCCTTCCACCGCACAGACCACGATCGTACCTGCTGCACAGATGGTCACTCCTGCTGCAACTACGGAGACTATCCCTGTTTCACTACAGGAGTTCATGAGATTGAGACCTCCAGCTTTTACCGGTACACATGCGACAGAGGACCCAGAGGCATTTCTCGATAGGATGGCACGGATTGGCCGTTCGTTGAGGTGTTCTGAGGATAGATTGGTGGAGTTTGCGAGTTTTCGTCTGGAGGGTCTTGCCCAGACATGGTATGACTCAGTAGAGAGAGGCCAAGCTGCAGGTCTGCCTTCTAGGACCTGGGATGAGTTTACAGCTGCATTTCTTGCCCGTTTTCTTCCGGAGAGTGTTCGAGATGCTCGAGCCCGTAGTTTTGAGTCTTTGCGCAAGACTCCGGGGATGACAGTGTCGGAGTATGATATACAGTTTACCCAGTTGTCTCGATATGCACCGTACCTAGTCGACACAGAAGAGAAGAGGATAAAGAGGTTTGTACGAGGGCTTGATACACAGCTATTCCTTGCCATCGGCACCCAGCACTTTGATACATACGCAGCCGCGATGGATGCAGCCTTACTTTTGGAGGAGCGTATTTCTGAGACTCCGGTCGCTTCTGGGCCGAAGAGGATCCGTACTGATACGCCAGCTCAGCGGCAGATGGGCAGACATCGTGATAGATTATTTCCGGGAGATGGCGGAGGCAGAGGATTGAGACGAGGTCAGTTATTTGGTTCATATCCACAGACCCAGCAGTCATCTCCAGGATGTTTTCGGTGTGGGAGTCAGTATCACCGTGTCAGAGACTGTACCATGGGACGTCCGGGGGCGGCGACAGTCGCGCATGTGACTTTACCACCTTCACCACCATCGCAGAGAGCTTTACTTCCTACTCCTGATGATGCTTCACGCCAGCCAGATGCTTCTAGAGGCCGTGGGCGTGGCGGTCCGGTTCAGAGAGGACGAGGCGACAGAGGCAAAGGCAGAGGCCGAGGTAGAGGCAGAGCACAGCCAGCTATTAGTGGTGGACAGGCCCGAGTGTTCGCGTTGACTCCTCAGATGCACAGGCATCCAATGCCGTCGTGACAGGTACTCTGCCAGTATGTTCTTTTGATGCACGGGTATTATTTGATCCAGGCTCCACACATTCCTATGTATCCACGTATTTTGCACCGAGGTTGGGCCGAAAGTCTTGTCCGTTAGATCAGCCGCTTGTCGTTATTACCCCGGTAGGCGAGTCTTTTGTTGCCCGTTTTGTGTACCGATCTTGTTCCGTTCGTATCGGGGAGAGAGATTCTTCAGTAGATTTGATTCTCCTCGATATGATAGACTTTGACGTTCTTCTTGGTATGGACTGGCTGGCCACTTGTTATGCATCCGTGGACTGCCGTGAAAAAGCAGTCAGATTCAGTTTTCCTGGTGAGCCGGTTCTTATTATTCAGGGAGATCGTAGCGCTACCCTTCCCAGCTTGATTTCATCTCTTCGCGCTGGTCAGCTCTTAAGGAAAGGGTGTCAGGGATTCTTAGCCTATATTTGTGATACTCGCTCCACAGAGGTTCCGTTGGACCAGGTCCCTGTTGTGAGAGAGTTTCCTGATATATTCCCTGACGAGCTGCCTGGTCTGCCACCAGAGCGCGAGATTGAGTTCTGTATTGACCTGATCCCTGGCACGGGGCCTATTTCTATACCTCCTTATCGGATGGCCCCGGCGGAGCTGAGAGAGCTAAAGTATCAGTTACAGGACTTGCTGGACAAAGGGCTTATCCGACCGAGTGTGTCACCTTGGGGTGCTCCCGTCCTGTTTGTTAAGAAGAAGGACGGAAGTATGCGTTTATGCATTGATTGTCGTCAGCTGAACCGAGTTACTGTACGGAACAGGTATCCCCTACCCCGCATTGATGACTTATTTGATCAGCTCCAGGGTGCAGGGTTTTTCTCGAAGGTTGATTTACGGTCAGGTTATCACCAGTTGCGGGTTCGGAAGGAGGATATTCCGAAGACTGCCTTCGGTACTCGATATGGTCATTACGAGTTCTTGGTGATGTCGTTCGGGCTCACCAATGCCCCGGCAGCTTTTATGGATTTGATGAACCACGTATTCAGGCCGTATCTCGATCGGTTCATCATTGTGTTCATTGACGACATCTTGGTTTATTCTCGGAGCCGGGAGGAGCATGAGCAGCACTTACGTATCACATTGCAGACTTTGAGGGAGCATCAGCTGTTCGCCAAATTCTCCAAGTGCGCATTCTGGCTAGACAGTGTCGACTTCTTGGGTCATGTGGTGACGAGAGATGGTATTTGCGTGGACCCAAAGAAGATCGAGGCAGTTCAGCTTTGGCCTAGACCGGTATCAGTCACAGAGGTTCGCAGTTTTCTAGGTCTGGCCGGCTATTATCGACGTTTCGTCCAGGATTTCTCCCGCATTGCTGCACCTTTGACCGGGTTGACCCGGAAGGGGGTTCCTTTTGATTGGACCCAGGCATGTGAGGATAGTTTCCAGCAGTTGAAGACTCGTCTGACTACTGCACCGGTATTAGCATTGCCTTCAGGATCAGGCGGGTTCGTGGTATATTGTGATGCTTCTAGAGTGGGGCTGGGCTGTGTATTGATGCAGCACGACAGAGTTATCGCGTATGCTTCTCGGCAGCTGAGGAAACACGAGCAGAACTACCCCACCCATGATTTAGAGATGGCTGCAGTGGTGTTTGCACTCAAGATCTGGAGACATTACCTATACGGTGAGTCGTGCCAGATATTCACTGACCACAAGAGTTTGAAGTATATCTTCCAGCAGCGAGACCTGAACCTGAGACATCGCCGTTGGATGGAGTTGGTGAAAGATTATGACTGCGAGATTCTATACCATCCGGGCAAGGCGAATGTGGTGGCAGATGCTTTGAATAGGAGGCTCGGAGGTAGTTTATCTTGTTTGAGCGCAGTACAGATGCAGTCGACGGCGGATTGGCAGGTTTTATGTGATAGCAGAGCACAGTTTGAGTTTACTCCTACAGGGGGACAGCTGGCCCATTTCAGAGCACGCCCACAGTTACTTGACCGTATCCACGAGGCACAGTCCGGCGATGCCCGTACATTAGAGATCATTGAGCAGATTCGACAGGGCAGAGTTTCTGAGTTCGTGATTGATGATCACGGGATACTTCGATTTGGGACTCGACTGTGTGTGCCAGATTCAGAGGGACTGAGGCGTGATATTCTCGTGGAGGCACATAGATCAGTATACAGTGTTCACCCAGGTTCCACCAAGATGTATCGTGATTTGAGAGAGGTTTACTGGTGGGACGGGATGAAGAAGGATATTACAGATTTTATGTCGAGATGCCTGACTTGTCAGCAAGTCAAGGCTGAGCACCAGAGGCCAGCCGGCGAGTTATAGCCTTTGCCCATCCCTGAGTGGAAGTGGGAGCAGGTCTCCATGGACTTCGTTGTGGGTCTACCCAGGACCAGTCGAGGGTATGACTCTATTTGGGTGATTGTGGATCGACTGACGAAAGCGGCTCACTTCCTGCCAGTGAAGACCACTTTTGGATTTTCTCAGTACGCCCAGGTTTATATTGATGAGATAGTGCTACTGCACGGCGTTCCGACTTGCATCGTGTCCGACCGTGGCACCCAGTTTACCAACCGATTGTGGCAGAAACTCCAGGAAGCTTTGGGCACCCGATTGAGTTTTAGCACAGCCTTTCATCCTCAGACTGACGGTCAGTCGGAGCGTACGATTCAGACTCTTGAGGACATGCTCAGAGCTTGTGTTTTGGATTTCGGTGGTAGCTGGGATCGTCATTTGCCTTTGATCGAGTTTTCCTACAATAATAGCTTCCAGGAGACGATTCAGATGGCACCTTTTGAGGCTTTATATGGGAGGAGATGTCGATCGCCTGTATGTTGGACAGAGCTCAGGGAGAGCAGTATTTTGGGGCCGCAGATCGTACAGGAGATGACCGAGAAAATACAGCTGATTCGGGACAGGATGAGAGCGGCACAGAGCAGGCAGAAATCTTATGCTGACAGGCGTCGTCGCCGACTCGAGTTCGCTGTTGGCGACCATGTTTTCCTGAAGGTCTCTCCGATGAAGGGTGTGATGAGATTTGGGAGGAAAGGGAAGCTGAGTCCTAGATATGTTGGTCCTTTCGAGATCCTAGAACGTGTTGGTCCAGTCGCTTATCGGTTAGCTCTTCCGCCCAGCTTCCCCGATGTTCACCCCGTATTCCATGTCTCGATGCTCCGCAAGTACCTTCATGATCCTTCCCAGGCGATTCAGCACCAGACGATCCAGTTAGAGCGTGACCTTTCTTTCACCGAGCAGCCGGTTGTCATCTTGGATCGGCAGGTGAAGAAATTGAGGTCGAAGGTCATACCGTCTGTCAAGGTTCTTTGGCGTGGCCCGAACAGCGAGGAGGTCACCTGGGAGACCGAGGTCGAGATGAGGAAGAGATATCCCCATCTTTTTGAAGGTACGCGTAGTTAAATTCTAAATTCGGGGACCGAATTTCTTTAAGGGGGGAAGATTGTAACCCTTCGAAAATCGTTTAGGCAGTTTTTCGGTAATCGGCTAATTTTTCGGCTTTTTCCGTAAAAAGTCAAAATTGATATTTTTCATTGTAGACCTAATTATACAAAATTTAGATAAGATATTACTATAATTTTATCACTAAAATGTCACTTATAATTATCTAGTTAAATAAAAAAAAATTCGTAATTAATTAATTTTTTAATTATTTTAAGCCTTTTTAAATACATTTAATTAGGGATAAATACAAATTTAATTAGGTAAATTTCTTAATTAGGAGTCTTTATAAGCTAAAATATGGTGTTAATAAAATTATATCATGTCTTGCAAACTTTTGGTTTTAGGGTGGGAAAATTTGTGAAAAAATGAGGTAAAAATGGGTTTTTTTGAAAAAAGGTTGACATGAAAGCATTAAATGATAATGTGGGGGTGTTTTAGACCTAGAATCTTCTCCAAATTTCCCAAACTCCCTCCTCATACCTGCAGCCGACCCCTCTTCCTGCAGATTTTCCCCACTTCATCACTTTATCTTGCTTCTTTTCTTGCTAAAAATCCATTTAAATTCACAAATTTCCACCTCCATTCAAAGCCTAACCCTAATCCCTTCTCTCTTCAACCCAAATTTGTTCAAAAACATGATGAAAGGAGGCTTCTTGGAGACTTGATCAAGCTAGGGTTCAAGCTTGAGAGGTGAAAATTTTAATCCTTTTGTTAACTTGTGGTTTAATTATGCTAGAATTGAAATTCTAAGTATTAATTTAGTGTAAATCCTTGTTCATGAAAATTCAAGAGAAGGTTTTGATTTTTAAAAATTAGGGTTTGTAGCCTAATGGTTGAATTATGTTAGGGATGGTTATCTAATTGATTAGAATGGTTAATGGTGAAATTATATGCTTGCTAAATCGACAAATTTCAATGTTTGTATCAAATCGGCTAGAACTTCGCTTACTAGATTTTTGTAGAAAATAGAATGCGGTCAATTTGCGTTAGGTTAGCAATATTATTAGCTTCGTATAGGATTATTAAAATGCGCGAACGCGGGGTTTCGTCTAGTCGGGTGGTAGTTTGTCGATTTCCCCGAAATGACGATTTTTGTTAAAGGATTGCGATTTTCGTGCGTTTTTCCGCGCACCGAGTGCATGCTATGATTAATTTGTGAGCGTCGATATTTGTATAATGTGACTTGCATCGTTTAGGATTATGTAATCTTATACTTGGTGTTGTGCAAATTTAGGATCGGTCGGAGAAACATCGGACACGGCGCGTAAAGGCAATGCGGTGGCCGGATCAGATTAGCGGGGATTTCTGGTGAGTAGATATATTCATCTATGGGGGAATCGTCTGGATGGCGCGAGGTGCCCCCCTAGTTAGGATTACCCTACTTTTTGCAAGATTATATTGTTAGTTAGCTTATCCATTCATGTACACTGCATACCCTTATAGCGAACAGTATGTTAAATTGCATGGACATTCATCTCTACCTATGCGATATCATTTCGTAGGACACGAACACCTTACCATTGGCATCTGTTGCACGCGCACTATTCATGTGACATACACGCCTTTGGTAATTAGCATGCCACGTGCACGATAGAACCTGTTTATCTTAATATCATCACCTGCATTCATACTTGATATATGAAACTGCATCGCATGCACACATCTCGCATCATCATCATATTTACATAGAACTCTAGCCCAAATTTACATCATACACATTGATATCATAGACATTTGTCATATATATAACATGTGGACATTATGATTTTCTTGATGATTTCAGTTTTTCTGCGATTTCTGGATTTTTGGGGAAAACCGCAAGAATTTAACAAAACCTTATATTTATCATTTTCAAAACAAAGTTGCGGTTTTCTCGTGATGTATGTGTCGTCCACCATGAGTTTTCATGTTTTCTGTTGGATTTCGAGACCCGATTCGAGGAGTGGATGAACCGTCTCGGGTACATGGTAGGCCCGGTATGGTACCCCGGGGCAAGAAGATCGAGTTGTAGACGATGAGCCTGGCAGGGGAAGACAACCTACCGGTGATGTCTGGCGCGGCGGATATGCGGAGGATACCGACCGTTGTCGTGAGATTCATGATATGGACCGATCCGAACTGACGGAGCCCGATATTAAGACAGATGTGATTCCTATTTGGTGTCGATGCTTGACACGGGTTTTCAGAGGATTTCTTGATGATATTTAGCTATTATGCAGACATTCATTTTCTAAAAGTTAAGAATGCAGTAACATTAACATTTAAAACACTTAAAGAGTTAGAAAAGATATTGCATACATGTGCATGCATACTAGAGTTATTATATCACATATGGACATACATGTTGTTCCGCATTGCGTGCATTCTTACGATTGCCTTACTAGATGTTATATTCTACTCACGAGCTGGCAACTCACCCCCGTTGTGCCACAGTGTCTTGCAGGTCGGACCCATCAGTCTTGTAACGGCAGGCTATCTTGTCATCAGTTCCTTTTGTTCAGACTCGCGACATCGCCCGTAGGTGGGTTGCGAGTATACTTTATTTCTTTTTGCTTTATCATTGTATCTAGTATTCTCCATCTACCACTTGTATTGTATATGCGACCTAGTGATGAGACTGAGAGATTTGTATATTTATGGTTTCTTTTGGGTCGAGCTCACTTGAGCCGACGTGTGTTTTCTGGTATTTGCATCTCTTTTATGCTCTTTTTCTTGATATTACTATTATATTGCATGTGGTTGTGATCCTCCTTGGGCGAAGAGCTAGCTCCCGCTTGGGGATGCCATTTTTATAATTACAGGTTTATTATCTTGTTGTACCCATTTTGGGGGATAGAAAATACAGGGGAGACTCGACCGAAATTTTCGGGAATTTTTGATGTTCTTTTTTTGGATTCTATGCAACTTAATTGATTTCAAAACCGTTTTCATTTAAGGTTTTCCTTCACTCTCTTTTGATTTTGGGTTAGATTTCTGGGCTTTGGCTGACTTAGGTTACGGTACGCCTTTAGACGTCTCGTAATCTAAGTGCCAGTCACGTTCCGTACTTTCGGGTCGTGACAGGTACTTGGCGAGTAATTTGCCGCACCCGTAGGGGTCTTGGGTGGGGTTTTGGCTATTCACGGCGACCGTGTAATCTGCTTTTCGTTACAGGCTCGTACGAATTGCGGATTCCTAGTATATCCAATGTGTTCATCTGTGATCTGAAATGGCTATCATTGCAGTATATCTATATATGATATTATTTAGGCGTTGCTTATGTTTTACAGCCGCGCTAGCCCAGCCCCCGCTCTGTCGTTAGTTAAGTAACCTAACGGGTAATGACGGGGCCCCGTGGCGAATGCGAATGGCATAAGCGTACGTCATATTTTGGTTGTTTCTGCAATGGTAGGATTAAATGATGGGACACATTAAAAGAACTAATGCAAGAATATCACGCATTAAAAGAACTAATGCAAGATAATAAACCAAGCTAAAGTCGTTGGAACACTTTCGAAAAACCACTCGGTTCTTTTCAAAACCAATTTTTAAATGCGGAGCTTGAGCCACTCCTTTTAAAAGCTATCTCGCTCCATCGATTATATCAAGTTCACTACGTTCACGGTTTCGCCAAAAACCAGTCGTAGCCCTCTGTCGTTTCGTATGAATATTCAATAATATTCAAGCTATGTTTGTTGACCTTCGTCAAGGCATAGTGATTGGTAGCTGTTGGGTATTCATATGTAGCATAGATAGATGCGTTGGTTTGGGACATTCGCATTACCTTGTTGACCTTCGTCAAGGGTATATACGGGTGGATTCAAATTAACCTGGATAATGACGGGCAGAACTTGACATGTGACTTATGATTTGTTGACCTTCGTCAAGGTCATAAGAGCATGGGGCAAAAATCCACATCGGGAGTTTCATAAGTACTGAAACTTGCTAGACTTGCATACCATTTGGAGTGTGATGATTCTGGTAGGATTCCTTCAGTTTCGTCACGCGATGATATTTGGATCCCGATCCTACTGTAAGTATATGCTACTCCTTGGGAAATTTCTCACTAAACGATCAATGCTATAAACCTAGTAGGTGCCTAGAAAGGTGTTAGCGGGGCTACGCCCCCAGGGAAAAGAGGTTCTTGAATTAAGGAACTTCGCGAAAGCGTTGGAAAACCTCCCTCGAAGTACCGATACTGGCCTGGCTGAACGGTTAAGCAAGTATTGTGCGGTGGGATTAATCCCGACTAATTCTTCCTTTTTGGTTTGAGGAGGGATACGAGAAACAGTGGGAGCCATCCTGTTTAGACAAACTAAAAACCATTCTAAACTTGCAAGAGCATCAAGCTGAGTGTTTCTTCTCTCTCCTAATTGCAGCGACCAATCGACATGACTGGACTTAAGTTACTTCTAGATAAAAACATACTGACAGGGCCAAACTACAAAGATTGGCTCAGGAATGTCAAGATGGCAATCACTTACGACAAGCTGGGGTATCTTCTTACCACCAAAGCTCCCCCTGTCCCTGGTCCCACTTCCAGCGTCGCGGATAAGGAAATCCGTAAGACTTGGGAGATTGATAGCGCGAAGGCCAAATGCCTCGTACTTGCCTCTATGGACAATGAACATCAGAGGAGGCACGAGAATATGGACTTGGAATCCATATTTCTTCATACAAAAGAACTGTATGGAGAGCAATTTCGTATCACAAGATACGAAGCGTCGAAAAAGTTATTTTCGGCAAGGATGGCCATCGGATCATCAGTAGCAGAGCACGTGCTAAAGATGATCGGCTACATTGAGGAGCTCGCGGACCTAGGGACCACATTGGAGAGTGAGCTCTATACGGACTTAGTTCTCAAGTCCCTTCCTTCCACTTACGCCCAGTTTATACTGAACTTCAACCTACAAGAAAAAGAGGTTGAACTTTCAGAGCTCCTCAACATGCTGAGGAGCGCAGAGGGCACCCTACAGAAAAGTAGGGAAACATCCACTTTGTTTGTAGGAGGATCATCTTCTTCTAGGTCCAAGGCGAAAGCCAAGGGAAAGAAGAAGAAAGCCCCCGCCAAACCAAGAGGCGGTGTTAGTAAAGTGGATACGAAGGGAAAAGCAAAAGCAACAAAGAAAGCGGGGAAGCTTGTGGATAAGGAAGAATGCTTCTATTGTTATAAGAAAGGACACTGGAAGAATGATTGCAGGGCTTGGAAAGCCAGGATACTGGAATTGAAGCAGGTTGCAGCTTCAGCTTCAGGTGTGTATGTTATTGAAAACTGTCTTTCAATAAACTCTACTTCCTGGGTATTGGATACCGGATCAGGATCTCATATCTGTAATTCTTTGCAGGCGTTGAGAAACCGTAGGGTTTTGAAGGCAGGTGACATGACCCTCAGAGTTGCGAACGGAGCTAGCATGGATGCTAAAGCAGTGGGGGACTATCACCTGGGAATGTCAGATGGACATGTTTTGGTTTTGCGTAATTGCTTTTTTGTACCCAACGCAACTTGTAATATCATTTCTGTATCTTTAGTTTCTAAAGAAGGTTATGAATTTGCGTTTGTAAGTAATGTTGTAAACATTCACCTTAATCAAGTTTTGATTGGGTCAGGTACATTGAGTAATGGTATATACGTATTAAACCAACCACAGATTTTCAACGTCCAGAATACACACAAAAGAAAGTCTCCGGAAATAAATCAGACTTTCTTATGGCATTGTAGACTGGGTCACATCAATGAGAGAAGGTTGACTAAGTTACATACTGAAGGATATTTGGATTCGTTCGAATATCAATCGTATGCCACTTGTCAATCCTATCTCAAAGGAAAGATGACAAAGACTTCGTTCACTGGACACGGAGTAAGAGCGAGCGAGCTCTTAGGACTCGTACACAGTGATGTGTGCGGTCCAATGTCTACACATGCGCGAAGCGGTTATTCTTACTTCATTACTTTTACGGATGACTTTTCAAGGTACGGTTATGTCTTCTTAATGAAACATAAGTCCGAAGCCTTTGGAAAGTTCCAGGAATATAAGAATGAAGTAGAAAAACAAACCGGCAAAAGTATCAAGATTCTAAGATCGGATCGAGGTGGAGAATACTTAAGTGCCGAATTCCTGAATTACTTAAAAGAGAATGGAATTCTCTCTCAGCTTACTCCTCCATACACTCCGCAACATAACGGTGTATCGGAGAGACGGAACCGGACCCTATTGGATATGGTACGGTCCATGATGAGTAACGCTGAGTTACCGCGATCATTCTGGGGATATGCACTAGAAGCAGCTGCATATCTCTTGAACAAGGCTCCCACCAAGACTGTGCCTACCACCCCATATCAGATGTGGACTGGGAAGAAACCCTGTCTTAAGTATCTTAAAGTATGGGGATGTCCAGCTTTTGTAAAAAAGCAGCATGCGGACAAGCTTGAGGCACGTTCAGTACAGTGTAAGTTTGTGGGGTACCCAAAGAACTCCAGTGGGTATCTTTTCTATTCCGCTGAGGAACAAAAAATTTTTGTTTCTCAGCATGCCCGCTTCTTGGAAACTGAGTTTTTGGAAACCCAGATAAGTGGGAGCACAATAGAACTGGGAGAAATTCCAGAACCACAGACCATTACTGAAAGCTTAGTGGAAACAGAGGGTTCAAAAGAGCAGGACATTCCTACGCCGCTCCACAGGAGTAGTAGGCAGTATCATCCGCCCGAGAGATACTACGGTTTTCTCATAGACGGGGATAGAGAGGATTGCATCATAGATTATGATGAGCCTACTAGCTTCCAGCAGGCCGTTCAGAGCGTTGACTCAGTAAAATGGCTGGATGCAATGCGGACCGAAATGGAGTCCATGTACACCAACAAGGTATGGACGTTGGACATTGCTCCAGACGGGGTAAAACCCGTAAGATGCAAGTGGATCTTCAAAAGGAAGATTGGTGTAGATGGACAGGTTGAGACCTATAAAGCTAGACTTGTTGCGAAGGGTTTTCGTCAAAGGCCTGGTTTAGATTATGACGAAACCTTTTCTCCAGTGTCTGTTCTGAAATCCATTCGGATCCTTCTTGCCATTGCTGCCTTCCACGATTATGAGATTTGGCAAATGGACGTAAAGACCGCTTTTCTAAATGGAAATTTAGAGGAGTGTGTCTATATGGACCAGCCAGAAGGTTTCATTCAGAGTGGGAGCAGCGGAGAGGTGTGCAAGTTGCTTAAGTCCATCTATGGACTAAAGCAGGCATCACGGAGTTGGAACATCTGTTTTGATGAGACGGTCAAGGAATTTGGCTTTATCAAAAATCCAGATGAACCATGCATCTACAGTAGATTTGTAGCGAGAACTGTAGTATTCCTCGTTTTATACGTGGATGACATTCTCTTAATAGGAAATGACATTCCTATGCTACAATCTGTCAAGGGGTTCTTGTCACACAGGTTCTCCATGAAAGACCTGGGTGATGCCTCATACATCCTGGGGATCCGGATCCATCGTGATAGATCCAAGTGGATATTAGGACTTTCACAGTCCAGGTACATCGACACCATACTGAAGAGATTCAGTATGGAAGATTCCAAGCGCGGTAACCTACCGGCTTGTCACGGGATCACCCTCTCTAAAGAGATGTCTCCCAAGACTGATTTGGAGAGGGATCGCATGTCTATTATACCCTACGCTTCTGCGGTAGGCTCTATAATGTATGCGATGTTGTGTACCAGACCGGATGTAGCTTATGCACTGAGTGTGGTAAGCCGGTATCAGTCTAACCCTGGGGAGAAACACTGGATAGCGGTAAAGAACATTCTCAAGTACCTGAGAAGGACTAAGGAGATGTTCTTGGTGTATGGCGGAAAAGACCTCCAGATCGAGGCCTTTGCTGACTCCAGCTTCCAGAGTGACAAGGACGATTCCAAGTCCATGTCGGGTTTTGTCTTTACCCTCAATGGAGGGGCGGTGTGTTGGAAGAGTTCCAAACAGGAAACCTTTGCAGACTCGACAATGGAAGCGGAATACATCGCTGCATCTGATGCCGCAAAAGAAGCTGTCTGGATGAGGAAGTTCTTGAAAGAACTTCAGGTGGTTCTGTCCATTGTTGATCCAATACCACTGTATTGCGACAACAACGGGGCTATAGCTTTAGCGAAGGAACCCAGGTCCCATCAGAGATCCAGACACATCTTGAGGCGGTATCACCTGATCAGGGAGATCGTGGATCGCCAGGAGATCGAGGTTCGGAGAGTCGCTTCAGAAGATAACACTGCAGATCCATTCACCAAGGCCTTGCCCCAGACTCAGTTCGAGCGGCTGATCGAGATGATAGGTCTTCGATACGCTAGTACATGGCCTTAGTGCAAGTGGGAGATTGTTAGTATATATGCCCTAGAGGCCATTACTGTATCATACTAGTTTGTATATTACTTAATGGAAGCTTGGGATATTCACCTTGTATATACAATCTTGCTCAAAATAGTAGTATGATACTTGGTTTGTTTCTACTTCAATGTGTACATGTGTTTATTTTAGTATATCGCCTATACACATTAGTGGAGCCCTTAGGATCTTTGCTTGATTACCAGCGTTGTTATGGCAGTCACACTAGTGGGGCTGGGTAATCTATAAGCACATCCTTATGCAGGTCCCTGGTCGCAGGACTATCGAGACAGGGCATCGATACTCCAGAGTAGACTAGCGCATGCGCTTCTCATCCCAGTGTGGGAGACGGTCTGTCCCACAGCCGTCGGTACGTCGTACTTGAGATAGTATGCGGGTGCTCGTTGGGTTACGAGTACACTGGACAGGACTCGTCGGGAACTGACTAGTTGGTATTATGCCTATCGTCAGTTATCAGTTCCCAAGTGACATGAGTACAGCTTAGTCCGCTGACTTGACACTGTCACTTCGCCTCGAGTGTGTTCCCACTGTACTTTGATTACTACCCTACCACGGCTCAAAGGAGTCATGCAAACAGGTGGTAGTTGGGTGCAGTCCCGAAGCACTTGGAGGCAGTGACGGTTAGACAGGATTCGTCTCTCCCGGTATTGGGGGTTGACATCGCGCTGTGTCTAGGAGAGCCATTACACGAGTAGTCACTGGCCAGGGAAAACGAGATATACTGGTAGGCTTCCAGTGTTATCTCAGGGTGTTTTGGGCTTCAATCCGACACGACTTGTACCGCTATTGGGGGACTGACGTTTACCGCCCCCTAGGCCCGCCATGTGATGTATCAGACTAACAGACCGGACTGTACGGAGAATGTCACATTCAGGCTCAGTAGGAATTCAGATGGGTTTCGCCTCGTCAGTCTTCTTGTCGGCATCTACCTGGGGACCATTACGCACAGCTAGTGCCGCTTGCGGTCTGTGGTTAAACCCACTGCCAGCGTAGTGTCGAGTCTTTAGAGTCCCACACAGAAAGCTATTCGCCTTTAGGCAAAAGAGTAGAGGTCGCATGGTTTTGCGGCAGGTCGCATGGTTTTGCGACAGGGTTCGGTCACATCCGTGCACTTATGCATGTACAGTGTCCGGACAGTTATCACTTGCGGGCTTTGGTTTAAGCCAGATCCTAGTGTACGTTTTGGGATTGGATTTATCCAGTATGTATTCGTGTTCCTCGGAACGCGGATGCGGGTGTGTATGCACAGTTGACGGAGAGACAGAGGCAGAGGATTCTCATTAGGGTTGTTGACCGTTGACTGTTGACTATTGACTTTTTGGTCAACCCTAATGAGAATATGATATGTGATTAACCATTATATTAATTAAGTATTGTGGTGACATGGTTGTTGAGGGTTGACTTTGTTGACTTGTTGACTTTGTTGACCGGTTGACTAGGTTGGACTAGTTGACCATCATGATGACTATGGCTATCATTTCATGGCAAAAACTTTTTACTTGCTTGTTTCTTTTGTGAGAAATGAGTGCATGAAATGATTTAGCCATTTTGACTTGAACCATTTTTACACAATACTTGATTATTATTTTTGTGATGATGGTTTTGGATTATGAGAGCCAAATGAGAAAAGTCTTCTCTCATTCTTTCATGCTCATTCTCTCTCTTGTTCTTGAGCTCTCATCTTCCTCCTCTTGCTCTCCCTCTCTTGATTCTATGGTTCACTTGTCTCATGAGTTGAGAACCAAGAACCATAGATAAAATCCCATACAAACTCTTCTCTACTCACTCTAGTTCAAAAGGTTTAGCAAACCGAGTGAACTAGTTTCTTCAAAGATCGAAGAAGGAGCCAAAGGTTGAAGCTTTCAGGTGGATCTATCTTCGGCGCAAGGAGACGACGGGGAGAAGCCGATTCGGACGACCATCGAAGCTTGAAGACGAAGGAGTTCGAGGAAAAGAAAGGTATAACGCCCTAACCGAGTAGTTAGCAACTCGTAGTTAGGTTGTTAGTTAGATGTTTAACAAAGATCCGGGTTTTAAGTCCATGTTACCACCTCTAAGAAAATCGTTTTTTATCAAATTCCGCATGCCCGAAAGTACCGGGAGAGGTAGCATGGACTTACATGCACACCCGCATTCTTGTTCCGAGGAACATGAATACTAAGAGATAAAATCAACCCCAAAACATATACCAGTGTCTGGCTCAAACAAGAGCCTGCTAGTAATATTTGTCCGGACTCCAAACGTGCACAAGTGTGCGGATGAGAACGAACCCTGTCGCAAAACCATGCGACCTCTACTCAGTTTTGCCCAGAGGTGAATAGCCCTCTGTGTGGGACTCTAAAGACTCGACACTACGCTGGCAGTGGGTTTAACCATAGACCGCAAGCGGCACTAGCTGTGCGTAACGGTCCCCAGGTAGATGCCGATGAGAAGACTGACGAGGTGAACCCCATCTGAACTCCTACAGAGTCTGAATGTGACAGTCTCCGTACAGTCCGGTCTGTTCGTCTGATACATCGCATGTCGGGCCTAGGGGGCGTTAAACGTCAGTCCCCTAATAGCGGTACAAGTCGTGTCGGAGTGAAGCCCAAAACACCCTGAGATAACACTGGAAACCTACCAGTATATCTCGCTTGCCCTGGCCAGGGACTACTCGTGTAATGGCTCTCCTAGACACAGCGCGATGTCAACCCCCAATACCGGGAGAGACGAATCCTATCTAACCGTCACTGCCTCCAAGTGCTTCGGGACTGCACCCAACTACCACCTGTTTGCACGACTCTTTTGAGCCGTGGTAGGGTAGTAATCAAAATACAGTGGGAACACACCCGAGGCGTAGTGCCAGTGTCAAGTCAGCGGACTAAGCTGTACTCATGTCACCTGGGAACTGATAACTGACGATAGGTACAATACCAACTTGTCAGTTCCCGACGAGTCCTGTCCAGTGTACTCGTAACCTAATGAGCACCCGCATACTATCTCAAGTACGACGTATTGACGGCTGTGGGACAGACCGTCTCCCATACTGGGATGAGAAGCGCATGCGCCAGTCTACTCCGGAGTATCGATGCCCTGTCTCGATAGTCCTGCGACTAGGGACCTGTATAAGGATGTGCTTAGAGATTACCCAGCCCCCACTAGTGTGACTGCCATCACAACGCTGCTAATCAAGCAAAGATCCTAAGGGCTCCACTAATGCGTATAGGTGATATGATAAAATAAACACATGTACACATTGAAGTAGAAACAAACCAAGTAGCATACTACTATTTTGAACAAGATTGTATATACAAGGTGAATATCCCAAGCTTCCATTAAGTAATATACAAACCAGTATAATACAGTAATGGCCTCTAGGGCATATACACTAACAATCTCCCACTTGCACTAAGGCCATGTACTGGCGTATCGAAGACCTATCATCTCGATCAGCCGCTCGAACTGAGTCTGGGGCAGGGCCTTGGTGAATGGATCTGCAGTGTTTTCTTCCGAAGCAACCCTCCGAACCTCGATCTCCTGGCGATCCACGATCTCCCTGATCAGGTGATACCGCCTCAAGATGTGTCTGGATCTCTGATGGGACCTGGGTTCCTTCGCTAAAGCTATAGCCCCGTTGTTGTCGCAATACAGAGGTATTGGGTCAACAATGGACGGAACCACCTGAAGTTCTTTCAAGAACTTCCTCATCCAAACAGCTTCTTTTGCGGCATCAGATGCAGCGATGTATTCCGCTTCCATCGTCGAGTCTGCAACGGTTTCCTGTTTGGAACTCTTCCAACACACCGCCCCTCCATTGAGGGTAAAGACAAAACCCGACATGGACTTGGAATCATCCTTGTCACTCTAGAAGCTGGAGTCAGCAAAGGCCTCAATCTGGAGGTCTTTTCCGCCATACACCAAGAACATCTCCTTAGTCCTTCTCAGGTACTTGAGAATGTTCTTTACCGCTATCCAGTGTTTCTCCCCAGGGTTTGACTGATACCGGCTTACTACACTCAATGCATAAGCTACATCCGGTCTGGTACACAACATCGCATACATTATAGAGACTACCGCAGAAGCGTAGGGTATGATAGACATGCGATCCCTCTCCAAATCAGTCTTGGGAGACATCTCTTTAGAGAGGGTGATCCCGTGACAAGCCGGTAAGTTACCGCGCTTGGAATCTTCCATACTGAATCTCTTCAGTATAGTGTCGATGTACCTGGACTGTGAAAGTCCTAATATCCTCTTGGATCTATCACGATGGATCCGGATCCCCAGGATGTATGAGGCATCACCCAGGTCCTTCATGGAGAACCTGTGTGACAAGAATCCCTTGACAGATTGTAGCATAGGAATGTCATTTCCTATTAAGAGAATGTCATCCACGTATAAAACGAGGAATACTACAGTTCTCGCTATAAATCTACTATAGATGCATGGTTCATCTGGATTTTTGATAAAGCCAAATTCTTTGACCGTCTCATCAAAGCAGATGTTCCAACTCCGCGATGCCTGCTTTAGTCCATAGATGGACTTAAGCAACTTGCACACCTTTCCGCTGCTCCCACTCTGACTGAAACCCTCTAGCTTGTCCATATAGACACACTCCTCTAAATTTCCATTTAGAAAAGCGGTCTTTACGTCCATTTGCCAAATTTCATAATCGTGGAAGGCAGCAATGGCAAGAAGGATCCGAATGGATTTCAGCATAGCCACTAGAGAAAAGGTTTCGTCATATTCCAAACCAGGTCTTTGACGAAAACCCTTTGCTACAAGTCTAGCTTTATAGGTCTCAACCTGTCCATCTACACCAATCTTCCTTTTGAAGATCCACTTGCATCCTACGGGTTTTACCCCGTCTGGAGCAATGTCCAACGTCCATACTTTGTTGGTGTACATGGACTCCATTTCGGTCCGCATTGCATCCAGCCATTTTACCGAGTCAACGCTCTGAACGGCCTGCTGGAAGCTAGTAGGCTCATCATAATCTATGATGCAATCCTTTCTATCCCCGTCTATGAGAAAACCGTAGTATCTCTCGGGCGGATGAGACTGCCTACTACTCCTGCGGAGCGGCGTAGGAATGTCCTGTTCTTTTGAACCTTCTGGTTCCACTAAACTTTCAGTAATAGTCTGTGGTTCTGGAATTTCTTCCAGTTCTACTGTGCTCACTTATCTGGTTTTCCAAAAACTCAGTTTCCAAGAAGTAGGCATGACGAGAAACAAGAACTTTTTGTTCCTCTTCACAGTAGAAGAAATATCCCTTGGAGTTCTTTAAATATCCCACAAACTTGCACTATACTGAGCGTGCCTCGAGCTTGTCCGCATGCTGCTTTTTGACAAAAGCTGGACATCCCCATGTCTTAATGTGATTAAGATGGGGCCTCTTCCCACACCACATCTCAAATGGTGTGGTAGGCACAGTTTTAGTAGGAACTCGGTTCAAAAGGTATGCAGCTGATTCTAGTGCATACCCCCAGAAAGATCGTGGTAACTCAGCGTTACTCATCATGGACCGTACCATATCCAATAGGGTTCGGTTCCGTCTCTCCGATACACCGTTATATTGCGGAGTGTATGGAGGAGTAAGCTGAGAGAGAATTCCGTTCTCTTTTAAATAGTTCAGGAACTCGGCACTCAAGTATTCACCACCTCGATCCGATCTTAGAATCTTGATACTTTTGCCGGTTTGTTTTTCTACTTCATTCTTATATTCTTGGAACTTTTCAAAAGCTTCGGACTTATGTTTCATTAAGAAGACATAACCGTACCTTGAAAAGTCATCCGTAAAAGTAATGAAGTAAGAATAACCGCTTCACGCATGTGTAGACATTGGACCGCACACGTCGCTGTGTACGAGTCCCAAGAGCTCGCTCGCTCTTACTCCTTGTCCAGTGAACGGAGTCTTTGTCATCTTTCCTTTGAGACAGGATTGACAAGTGGCATACGATTGATATTCGAACGGATTCAAATATCCTTCTGTATGTAACTTAGTCAACCTTCTCTCATTGATGTGACCCAGTCTACAATGCCATAAGAAAGTCCGATTTATATCTGGAGACTTTCTTTTGTGTGTATTCTGGACATTGAAAATCTGTGGTTGGTTTAATACGTATATACCATTGCTTAGTGTACCTGACCCAATCAGAACTTGATTAAGGTGAATGTTTACAACATTACTTACAAACGCAAATTCATAACCTTCTTTTGAAACCAAAGATACAGAAATGATATTACAAGTTGCGTTGGGTACAAAAAAGCAATTACGCAAAACCAAAACATGTCCATCTGACATTCCCAGGTGATAGTCCCCCACGGCTTTAGCATCCATACTAGCTCCGTTCGCAACTCTGAGGGTCATGTCACCTGCCTTCAAAACCCTACGGTTTCTCAACGCCTGCAAAGAATTACAGATATGAGATCCTGATCCGGTATCCAATACCCAGGAAGTAGAGTTTATCGAAAGACAGTTTTCAATAACATACACACCTGAAGCTGAAGCCGCAACCTGCTTCAGTTCCTGTGTCCTGGCCTTCCAAGCCCTGCAATCTTTCTTCCAGTGTCCACTCTTATGACAATAGAAGCATTCTTCTTTACCCACAAGCTTCCCCGCTAACTTTGTTGCCTTTGCCTTTCCCTTCGTATCCACTTTACTAACACCGCCCCTTGGTTTGGCGGGGGCTTTCTTCTTCTTTCCCTTGGCTTTCGCCTTGGACCTAGAAGAAGAAGATCCTCCTACAAACAAAGTGGGTGTTTCCCTACCTTTCTGTAGGGTGCCCTCTGCGCTCCTCAGCATATTGAGGAGTTCTGAAAGTTCAACTTCCTTTTCTTGTAAGTTGAAGTTCAGTATAAACTGGGCGTAGTGGAAGGAAGGGACTGGAGAATCAAGTCCGTATAGAGCTCACTCTCCCACGTGGTCCCAAGTTCTGCGAGCTCCTCAATGTAGCCAATCATCTTAAGCACGTGTTCCGCTACCGATGATCCGACGGCCAATCTTGCCAAAAACAACTTCTTCGACACTTCTTATTTTGCGATACGAGACTGCTCTCCATACAGTTCTTTTGTATGGAGAAATATGGATTCTAGGTCCATATTCTCGTGCCTCCTCTGATGTTCGTTGTCCATAGAGGCAAGCACGAGGCACTTGGCCTTCGCGCAATCAATCTCCCAAGTCTTACGGATTTCCTTATCCGCGACGCTAGAGGTGGGACCTGGGACGGGGGGAGCTTTGGTGGTAAGAAGATACCCCAGCTTGTCGTAAGTGATTGCCATTTTGACATTCCTGAGCCAATCTTTGTAGTTTGGCCCTGTCAGTATGTTTTTATCTAGGAGTAACTTAAGTCCAGTCATGTTGATTGGTCGCTGCAATTAGGAGAGAGAGAAGAAACACTCAGCACGATGCTCTTGCAAGTTTAGAATGGTTTTTAATTTGTCTAAACAGGATGGCTCCCACTGTCTCTCGAATCCCTCCTCAAACCATAAAGGAAGAATTAGTCGGGATCAATCCCACCGCACAATACTTGCTTAACCGTTCAGCCAGGCCAGTGTCGGTACTTCGAGGGAGGTTTTCCAACGCTTTCGCGAAGTTCCTTAATTTAAGAACCTCTTTTCCCTGGGGGCATAGCCCCGCTAACACCTTTCTAGGCACTTACTAGGTTTATAGCATTGATCGTTTAGTAAGAAATTTCCCGAGGAGTAGTATATACTCACAGTAGGATCGGGATCCAAATATCATCGCGTGACGAAACTGAAGGAATCCTACCAGAATCATCACACTCCAAATGGTATGCAAATCTAGCAAGTTTCAGTACTTATGAAACTCCCGATGTGGATTTTTTCCCTATGCTCTTATGACCTTGACTTTGGCCAACAAATCATAAGTCGCATGTCAAGTTCTACCCGTCATTCTCCAGGTTAATTTGAATCCACCCGTACCTACCCTTGACTTTGGCCAACAAGGCAGTACGACTGTTTCAAATCAACGCATCTATCTATGCTGCACATGAATACCCAATAGCTACCAATCACTATGCCTTGACTTTGGCCAACAAACACAGCTTGAATACTATTGACTATTCATGTGAAACGGCGGAGGGCTACGAATGGTTTTGGCTAAACCGTGAACATAGTGAACTTGATATAATCGATGGAACGAGATAGCTTTTAAAAGGAGTGGCTCAAGCTCCGCATTTAAAAGTTAGTTTTGAAAAGAACCGAATGGTTTTTCGAAAGTGTTCCCACGACTTTAGCTTGGTTTATTATCTTGCATTAGTTCTTTTAATGCGTGATATTCTTGCATTAGTTCTTTTAATGTGTTCCATCATTTAATCCTACCATTGCAGAAAACAACCAAAATATGACGTACGCTTATGCCATTCGCATTCGCCACGGGGTCCCGTCATCACCCGTTAGGTTACTTAACTAACGACAGAGCGGGGGTTGGGCTAGCGCGGCTGTAAAACATAAGCAACGCCTAAATAGTTATTAATATATAGCAATGATAGACATTACAGATCACAGATGAATACATTGGATATACTAGGAATCCGCAATCCTTTCGAGCCTGCAACGAAAAGCGGATTACACGGTCGCGGTGAATAGCCAAAACCCCACCCAAGACCCCTACGGGTGCGGCAAGCTACCCGCCAAGTACCCCGAAGTGGAGCAACCTCCCTCATCGCCGTGAGTAGGCCACTCGGCACTTCGAGATTCACGGTAGTTTGTGCACCCCTCCATGGGTCTATCCTAGGAGCAAAAACAGTAAAAAGAATTACACAATGACGGCTACAACCCCGACCCGGTTGTGCGGCCATACAAATAATAATATTACATCAATTTACATTTTACAATGAATGAAAGAAAAAGAAACACTCATCTCACATCCACCCAGGCTATTCACCCGCGACAGTCCAACGCATTCATATACACAAACCATCATCAAACACAGATCACAGATATGTATAACCCCGACTAATCGACATATAGCGATTAGCCGACGTTCAATACATATAAACATCACAGATATAACCATTATAGTCAAAGTGTAATGAAGTTCGATAAAAATACGGATTTATAGGCCCCCAAAAACAAATTTCTTTTCTGGAAAACCTGGGCACAAATAAACCATCTGAAAAATCCCAAAACCCTACCAGAAGAACACTGCACAAAACCCGATCACGAGAGGAGTCAAAACAGCGGCGGTTCCACGGCAAATGCATACCTATCGCCGCGGAACCGCGGCGGTTTGAGGGAATCAGGGGATCGTTTTTGGTGGGTGTTCGCACAAAACCCTGAGCCGATTTTATGAGTAAAACTTTTTAATTTTAGAGCACAAAAAATTTCAACAGAAAGTTAGGGTTTTGATTTTCCGGTTTTTGCGATTTTTCCGTTCGAACTTCCATACACTTTACTACTAAGCTAGTTTTAGTTTAGTTAGGCTCTGATACCACTGTAAGTCCACGTTGCCAACCCCGGTTCTTGCGGGGAGGCGGAAACGGTATAAAAATTAAATTTTTAGCGCATAGGGCAACATGGACTAACAAAGTCGGGATCTTTTCTAAACTAAACTAGCAAGAAAGCTAAAGAGAGTTAGCTACTCGGAAAGGAGGTTATACCTAACTTGAACTCCTTCTTCTTGAAACCTTTGTAGGGGTTGATGGTGCTTTCCTCGTCGCCTTCTTCCGTCAAAGATGGATCCACCTGAGGGTTCAACCTTCGGGCTCTTTCTCGAACTTTGAGTGAACTAGGATCTTTGGCTTGCTAAACCTCTAACCCTAGAGTGAGTAGAGAGTGGCTTTGGGGTGTTTTTATCTCAAGGAGATGGATTCTCAACACATGAGAAGGGAGCTCCTTGAACTAGAGGAGGAGGAAGAAGAAGAGAGGAGAGAGAAGAGTTATGATAGAATGAATAATATCCTTCTCATTTTACAACCATAACAAAATGAAAAGAATTATCAAATTAACAATAATAATAAAAATGAAATAGTTGATGGAAGGTTTGGAATGACCATTATCATTACATTCATTAAATGGTTTTGCTAGAATCAAAGAGCATCTTTGATATGTAATGATGATGGTCAAACTTTCAACCATGGTCAACAAGTCAACCTTGGTCAACAAGTCAACAAAACCAACCATGACACAATTTCATTTAATTAATATTATTAATTGATATAACATAAATTCATTAGGGTTTGGAAAAAAAATGACTGTCAACTGTGCATACGCACCCGTTCCGAAACCCTAATGAATATCCTCTTCCTCCGCCTCAATAACCTGTGCATACACACCCGCATTCTTGTTCCGAGGAACATTAATACTAAGAGATAAAATCAACCCCAAAACATATACCAGTATCTGGCTCAAACCAGAGCCTGCTAGTAATATCTGTCCGGACTCCAAACGTGCACAAGTGTGCGGATGAGAACGAACCCTGTCGCAAAACCATGCGACCTCTACTTAGTTTTGCACAGAGGCGAATAGCCCTCTGTGTGGGACTCTAAAGACTCGACACTACGCTGGCAATGGGTTTAACCACAGACCGCAAGCGGCACTAGCTGTGCGTAACGGTCCCCAGGTAGATACCGATGAGAAGACTGACGAGGTGAACCCCATCTGAACTCCTACTGAGTCTGAATGTGACAGTCTCCGTACAGTCCGGTCTGTTCGTCTGATACATCGCATGTCGGGCCTAGGGGGCGGTAAACGTCAGTCCCCTAATAGCGGTACAAGTCGTGTCGGAGTGAAGCCCAAAACACCCTGAGATAACACTGGAAACCTACCAGTATATGTCGCTTGCCGTGGCCAGGGACTACTCGTGTAATGGCTCTCCTAGACACAGCGCGATGTCAACCCCCAATACCGGGAGAGACGAATCCTGTCTAACCGTCACTGCCTCCAAGTGCTTCGGGACTGCACCCAACTACCACCTGTTTGCACGACTCCTTTGAGCCGTGGTAGGGTAGTAATCAAAATACAGTGGGAACACACCCGAGGCGTAGTGCCAGTGTCAAGTCAGCGGACTAAGCTGTACTCATGTCACCTGGGAACTCATAACTGACGATAGGTACAATACCAACTTGTCAGTTCCCGACGAGTCCTGTCCAGTGTACTCGTAACCTAATGAGCACCCGCATACTATCTCAAGTACGACGTACTGACGGCTGTGGGACAGACCGTCTCCCACACTGGGATGAGAAGCGCATGCGCAAGTCTACTCCGGAGTATCGATGCCCTGTCTCGATAGTCCTGCGACTAGGGACCTGTATAAGGATGTGCTTATAGATTACCCAGCCCCCACTAGTGTGACTTCCATCACGACGCTGGTAATCAAGCAAAGATCCTAAGGGCTCCACTAATGCGTATAGGTGATATGATAAAATAAACACATGTACACATTGAAGTAGAAACAAACCAAGTAGCATACTACTATTTTGAGCAAGATTGTATATACAAGGTGAATATCCCAAGCTTCCATTAAGTAATATACAAACCAGTATGATACAGTAATGGCCTCTAGGGCATATACACTAACAGGGGTCACTCCCGGTGAGGGAATCTCGACCCTTGCCTCGTCGACTGAGGAGCAGGATATTCCAACCGAATACCACGATGCAAAACAAAAGTGAACGTCCTTGCAATAACAGCTTTTTGAAAAATGTTCCAACAACATCAGAATAGGTTTGTATATCTTGCATTGATCCGAATCAACGCAGTCCCATCAATTGATCACACCACAAAAGAACGAAAATAATGATGTACGTATATGCCATCCGCATTCGCCACTGGGTCCCGTCATCACCCGTTAGGTTACTTAACTAACGACAGAGCGGGGACTGGAATAGCGCGGATGCAAAACATATACAACATATACTAATATATATATAATATATAATTTTCGCTCAAGGCGTGATAAAATACAACATCATAGAAATGTAACAAGCATCACAGAACAATACAGATATCTGGGATCCCCTGATTTCATAGAGCCTCTACTGAAACCCGACGTTCCCCTGGTCGTGTGGATAGCCTGTGCAATGAAAATCCTAGACCCCTACGGGCGCGGCAAGTCACCCGCCAAAACCTGAAGCGAGGCAGCCCCCTTCAGCAACGTGAATGGACCACCCAGCACTTAACGGAATCCGGTAACTTGGGCACCCCTCCTGGGTCAACCTGTACCCTCTACGAGTGCGGCGTATAGCCTGCCAATTCTAGAGTAAAGCCCACTCCATCTCAATGCCATGAGATGCGGGCTCGTTGCCCTTTAGAACCCGGCTACCCGTGCACCCCTCCGCGGGGTAATCCTAGTATAGAAAGTAAAAAATATACATACAACGGGTACATCGACCGCAACCTGGTCGTGCCCCAAAAGAATAATATACAAACAGGCAGTGACGGCAGTCCACATGTCGGACGCTCGCCCCGCAATATCAAATGTACATATAAAACAAAACTGTACTACCACTGCAACCAGGCTATCCCCACGACCGATCCGCAACAACACAGCACAACACAGAACATCAACGTGAATGTCACGTTCGCAAATCCGTCTAACCGGGCTATAGCAGTTAGACAGGATTTACCGATCAAATGACATTCACGGTCCCAGATATAATGTAAATACTGTGAACTAATGTGTTTAAAATATCCGATCGATCAAATTTTACCAAGTGGGCCCCAAGCATTACTGTAGCACATAAAGAAATTCTGGGCCCAAAAAGAATATACCAAAACCCCTATTTTCAGCCCAAAAGCTCACTGCAAAAAATAGGTGAAGTGAAGACTCAATACTGCGGCGGAACCGCGGCCAAATAGGGGTTATGGCCGCAGTTCCGCGGTCGTATGGAGGGATCACACTACCAAATTTTCACAGTGTTCTTATAATTCCATGTATATCATTCTGCAACAACCTGAAAAATTTTTGGAGCTAAAAAAAATTCGATAGAAAGCACATGGAATGAAAATGCGGTTTTGGGATTTTTGTTCGATCGAAGCTTTAAACATACTAGTACAAGCTAGACTAGGTTAATGGCGTGGCTCTGATACCATGTTGCGCCACGGCAGCGCCCCGGCCTACTACTCGAGGCCAAAATGCGGAATCAAATTTTTTTCTTAACTTTAACCGGCGCTACCGCGGACAATAAACCCGGATCGTAACCATTAACCTAATCCTAGCTATCAAGAGAATAGGGTAGAAGCTATACCGAGCGATCCGTGTCCTCCGGTCTTCGTCTCCACTCCGATCTCCCGCAGAATCCTCGTCCGTCACCTCCTCGTCGAAAAGGGCACCACGTAGCCGAATACTTTACGGGCTCCCACCTCTGGACGGAGGCAACTCGGGCGCGAAGTTGGCTAGCCGACGCGTCCAAGATTTGCTATAGGTGTAGTGTAGAACTTGTCTCTTTTGGGGTTTAGTGTAGTTGCCATAATATGATGGAGGTATGAAGAACTTTGGAGAGAGCTAGAATTTGTGTAGCAAGAGAAAAATGAGAGATGAATAATTTCCCTCATCCAAATGACCCTCTCTCATCCTCTCCCCTCAAAATGTGGCCGGCCCCCCTTTAAGGAAATGGAGGAGAGAAAAAACAATAATACAACAAGGGAGGTGAGTGTAGGAAACTCAAAGAGGTGACCACATCAAAAGGAAATGATAACCATATCAAATCAAAATCAAGATCAACTCTAATCACTAAGAAATGATGTATAAAGAATCTCATGATGATAGAAGCCACAAATGCAGGAAACCCCCTACACAATAAGTTATTTGCAAACTTGCAAATAACCCCCTCCATCGAAAAGTCCGGCCGGGAAGAAACAAAGGAAAACCGGCCGGAACGGAATGCAAACTGGCAACTTCAGAAAACTGATCCCGTAATAAATTACAGGAAAACCCCGCTACTGCATATACATGCCCGCATTTGTATTCCCACTGTTCACAAATGCAAAGAGACAAAATCTATACTGTCTAATACTTGGATCCGGCTTAAGCCAAAGCCGGCTAGTAAAAACCGTCCGATCACGATCCGTGCAATACCGCACGTATCTGATCGTACCCTGCCATATCTCCATATGGCCTCTACAGCGTTTCGCCCGAAACTTGAGTAACTGAGTGTGGTGGACTCTAAAGACTCGTCAATACTATGGCTGTGGATTTAACCACTAGCACGTCAGAGGTATTAGCCATACGTGACGGGCTACCAGCTATTGACCAAAAGGGACGTCGATGAGCGAACTCATCCTGACACCCTACTGAGCCTGTCAGTGACAATATCCATACAGTCCTGTCCGTTCGTCTATGAGTATCGCATGGCGGGCCTAGGGGGTTGGTAAAAGTCAGACCCCCAATAGCGGTACAAGTCGTGTCGGAGTGAAGCCCAGAACACCCTGAGATACTACTGGAATACCTACCAGTAAATCTCCTGCCTCGGGCGAGGGCTTTGTGTAATGGCTCTCCTAGACACAGCGCGACCTCACCCCCAATACCGGGAGAGACGAACCCCTGCAGATCCGCTCACTGCCTCCATATGGCTCCGGACTGTACCCAACTAAAACCTGTTTGCATGACTCCTTTGAGCCGTGGTAGGGTAGTAATCAAAGCACAGTGGGAACTCACACGAGACAAATGACGATCTCAGGTCGATGAACTAACCTGTACACATGTCACCAGGGAACTGCTATCTGACGTCTTGTATAATCCCAACTAGCAGGTTCCCGGCGAGTCCTGTCCGGTGTACTCATAACCCAATGAGCATCTGTATACATCTTAGGTGAACCAACTGACACCAATAGCTTGTGAGACCTGCCACCGCCCCTCGTTGGGGTCTCGACTGCATACACTAGTCTACTAATGGAGTATCGATGCACAGTCTCGAAACTCCCACGACTAGGGACCATTTAAGGATGTGCTTATAGACTCCAGCTCTCACGTATATGATCGCCCTCATACTGCTGGTAGTCAAGCAAGAATCCTAGGGGCTCTATCAACGTATAATAGCGACTCGTAAGGTCACCTAAAGCAGTACACGATGATAAAGATAAACCAGATAGTATACTATCATCTTGAGTAAGACTGTCCTACCGGGATAGGTCATCCCTCAATCATTGCAATCACGTGCCTGTGATCCAATAATTGACTCTGAGGGCACTATCTCCAACAGGAACGATCTACAAAGGTTGTATTTCGTATCCCTTTAGAGTAAAGTTGTTTACTTGTTATTTTGTGTCGCCTAAACTCTAGTTTACGATCTTCCTTAGGGTTGTTCGGCCCCTAAAAATTTAATTTTGGCATGGTCGATGCCTTGTAGAGCCTTGTTAGTGTGCCTAGTAACCCTACAGTGGTATTAGAGCCTAGCTAGAGCATTAGGCGATGTGTTAACGAAGTTAAAACTCAAAATGAACCCGACAATGTCGAAATCAACCCCTCTCTGGACTTTTTTCAATATCTGGGTTTTTTCAGAATTAAAAATACCTGAAAAATTCAGCAGGGAAATATAAGAATTGTGGTGAAAAACGACAGCCTAATCCGTACATTCCACCCCATCATTTTTGCACTGTAATTTCTACTTCAGTAATTTATATTTTCTGGGTATTTTTAAAACTGACTCAAGTGTTGAGTATTTTGGGGTTTATTTTGTAATCGTCGATTTGATCGGGAATTTTAAATTCGTTATTCTATTTTCCGGATAATTTAGTAAGTATAAAAATGTTCGAACGGATATCATTAACTCAATTTTTCCCGGCACGAAAAACGTTCATGTGTTGAATTTTTCTCGGGTTTTAATCTTTCGGAAAAATGTGCAAAGAATATGATGGACCCTCTAAAAGACAACAAACCTTAACTCGATTATGTGACCGTCTTGAACTGCCCTTTGAACCTTAGGGTTTTGGGCAGTACGGCGTGCCACATGTGAGGCGTTGGCTTGACCCTTCTACGGCTGGACCGTTGCTACTGTAACGTATTCTGGGATTTTTGAACTCCGCTCAAGTGTTGAGCTATTATGGAAATCTTGGGTATTTGATTATCTGTTCGAAAAGTTTAATACTCTCTATTTTATCTGGAATGTGATAAAATATGTGGAATTCATACAGTTAGGCATGAAATGCGAAATATGTGATATTTCGGATTTACGATATCTACAGAGATTGTGGATTCCAAATGTTGTAGTTTTACACTTTTTTTTCAACAACCGTAAGTGTAATATGTGATATCGCCGGTTTCGTTGATATATGTCAACGACAATTGGGATGCGCATATTTACTTACGTTGATGACATGTGATGTTCTGTGTTGCTGGATATGTTATATTGGATCGTCGCGTTCTGAATAGCCGGGGGGTTTTATGTGAGATGAGAGTTTTTATTTTCATTCATGTAAAATTTAAATGTATGTAATATTCTTTTTTTGGGGCACTTCCGGGTCGAGGTTGATGTCACCACTTGTATATTATTTACTTTTCCGCACTAGGATAGACCCAAGGAGGAGAGCACAAGTAACCGGGTTCTGGAGTCCAGTGGGAGACCAACTCGAGGAGTCGAGTCCGGGTCTCCTAACTCTAGAATTGGTAGGGTTGCTTGCCGCTCTCGTAGGGGTCTAGGGGTGTGGGTTTGGCTATTCATCGCGACCATGGAATCCGTATTTTATAGAGGCTCAAAATAAAAGACGGACGTCCTAGTATATTCAATGTTTCATATATTTGTAACGTTTTGAAAATCGTTTCGGTGAAATTTCGAAAAAAAACGGTAAAATAAGGGGGTTTTCTGTAAAAAGTCAAAATGCAAATAACTTTATTATAAAATTAAATATACATATTCTAGCTATGTAATTGCTAGTATTTGGTATTTATTGAGCCACTGGTGAAATTTCAAATTTTCTGAAAATTTTTCCGAAATTAATTATTTTAATATTATTTTAAGCCGTTACTAATACATTTAATTGGGGAAAATTACAAATTGGAATGAGTTGAAACAAATTTTGTGCATCATAAAACTTTAAATAAAATTTTATCATGTGGTTTTTGAAATGAAATCGATTGCCAAAACGGTTTAGAAAATATCGAAGAAAAATGCTTTTTCGGTGAAATTTAGTGTTAACAGGAGTTGGGGTAATACATTTATCTTTTTTTCTAACCCACACACCCACACCTCACCCTCTCTCCCTCTCCCCATGTGGCCGGCCCCACCATGACAGCCCTCCCCCTCTCCCTCTCTCCAATCACTTCTTTTGTCAAAAGAAAAGAAAAGAAAAGAGTAGAAAATGATAGAATTAGAGTGGACTTTGACTATAGTGGACTTTCCCCACCTCACTCTCTCTCCTCCCTCACCCAATCCCCACTAATTCTGGCCGAAACCTGAACCCACAACAGCCCCCAAATTCTTCATCTCATTTTCCATCAAAATCCCCAAAATTTCTATCAAAATCCACCCTTTTTCTCAAAAAAATCAAGCAAAAATCCAAATCAAAATCCACCTCCTACTCATTTTTCCTTGGCTACCATAGCATGGATCTAGGGATTTAGATTTCAATTTGGGAGACTAAGTGTGCTTGTGGGATCTTCAAATTTATTTGGGTATAATTCTAACCTTTTTGTTAAATTGTTGTTAATTGCTTTAAGTTAGCTTAATTAGGTGTTTAATTAGGTTTAATTGCTAGTTTGGAAAATTTATGAGTTAGGGTTTGAATTCAAATATGGTTATTGTCACTTGTTTAAGTTTACAAAGTGTATTTTGGCATGTGAGGGCATGGAAAACCTAATCTAGTTACTATTATGTAAATTGTTGCATTTAAATTGTCCAAATCAAGTTTTTAAGCAAACTAGGTTTTTGAAATTTGATTAAGTAATGGAGATAAAAATCTATTTAGGGTATTCATAGCATTATTAACATTTTAATGTGTATTTTAATACTTTAGTCCATGAAAATCCAAGCTAGATTGTGGTTTGTGCATTTTTTTGCTATAAAATTGTTAAAATTTGGGTATATTGTAAACTAGAATTTTGGAATTTATGGAAATTGATGAGAATAAATTATAGGAATGGTTTATATGACTTTGTTATGATATTTAGTGAATATTATGGCTGCTAGATTCGTTTAAACATCAAGAAGTTGTATTAAAGCGGTTAATTTTGCTTATTAGGTTTTCGGAAAAATAGCTTTAAAGCGAATTTGAAGTTTTGGTGATTTTAAACCTATTATATATATATAATTATGGTGTTGTGAAACCACGATTGATACGTTTGAGTTTTTCTCGATGGTTTGGCGTTTGTACGCCGACGTCGAGGGTTTTTGGGTTGATTTGTGAAAGCAACCATAGGTTTTGACCTATGTGGGATTCACGTGTCGTTTTTTGGTCATGAGTCGGATTTTAATACGATACGGTGCGTTATGATATGTAGGTACCCCATATGGACTTCGAGACGACAAGCAAGCGCGTGGCGACGTCGGCACCGGCGAGCGAGGACCAGGTGAGTAGATTTATATCTACGGGGAGAAGTCGGGTGGATGGCGTATAGCACCCCCGTAGTCCGTAATGTAGCTCATATATATATGTTTATATAGGTGTTTTATGATACGAGAATGTTTATTCATGTTATGTTTATGTGTTCATGGAGTACCTTTGGGTTAGTTGTGAAACCCTAGAGTAGTTGTTATACCCACATACACACACACAGACTTGCATACTTTACTTTCTTGTGCGCAGATTGGGATGTGTATATATGTATATATGCGTGGGTATGGGACTATGCATATGTACATTCATATACGCATGCATGGATAATGAGGAAAGTACTTGGGATTTAAGATGAGTCGATGAGATTTGATTTGAGGCCGTGAGATCGGTGATATAGCAGGGTTCGTATTTGAGATACGACATGACGTTGTAGCGGGTCCTTGACGTAGTGTTTCACACACGTCCATGCATACTTAGGCGGTATCAGTATTGTACTAGACGTAGATCAGTACCCCGATCATGATATTTGATAAAGAGGATACCAGGTGAATAGTATGATGAATGTGATATTGACCCGTACCCAGATTTGGGATGCCGTACGACGGATTTACGTACGAGCTATATTGATGATTGATCCGCACTCTTGACTTGGGATGCCTGATTATAGATATAGTATCGGATATGATATTATTGAGGCGGGATCACCGACTATACATATACATGTATGTATATGTATCGACTCAGATGATAAGCGGTTTCCTTACCTGTAGTTCAGCTTGTTAGTTCAGCCGTATAGTTTAGTGTAGTTGTTAGATTAGATTAGACTCCTACCCATTTCAAAACTAGCGGATCGTGGGTATTTTAAAAGACAGGTCAAGGGATCTACGGATATTTCAAAAAACGTATCCATTCTTAAAAACCACCGTAGCCCTTATATTCAAAACCCCGCGATTCGTGTTATTTCAAATGGCACCATTGTTTAATATTTAGCTCCCGCTCATTTTGGTTGCTTGCTCAGCATCGCATACTTACATTGTTATTTCATATTGCATTGTTGACATTATGCTGTTAGGACACCAGCACCATTACCGATGATGCGTATGTACCACATACACTTACTTGCCGGCTCACACACATCTTCATCGGTAATTGCCATGTCACGTACACCTTAGAAAATATTATTGCTTAACTTAGATTGATAGCTAGTAGTTTGACATAATATTAGTGTACATACCTTATATGCCAGCTTAGATATTATAGTTATTATTTGTCGCTTCATGCATACTGTTATTCATTGTTATGCCGTATTCATGGATTCTCATGCTTATATTCATAGTTTTACATGCTATTGATGATTCGGATTTCCATGATATTTTCTGGATTTGGAGGAAAACCGCAAAATATATATAAACTGCTTTCTCTCTTTTTAAATAAAAATGCGGTTTTCCCATGATGTATGAGTCGTCCACCATGAGTTTGCTGATGGATTTCGAGACCCGATTCGAGGACATGGATGAACCGTTTCGGTTACATGGTGGGCCCGGTAAGGTACCCCGGGGCAAGAAGGTCGTGTTGCTGACGTTGAGCCTGGCAGGGGAGCACTACCTACCGGTGATATTACCCGACGCATCGGATATCCGGAGGATACCGTCGTGGTCTTGAGATGGATGGTAGGGGCCGGTCTGGACTGATGTCGCCCTAGATATTGTGATTGAGACATTGAGATTTCGAGATATTGAGGTACAGAGACTGTGATACAGAGATATCGAGATATTGGGATTACGTTTTGTGCCGATGCTAGGCACTGTTTTATGCTGATTTCATTATGATACCTCATTTTAAAAATATAGAAATCTCACTAATTTATGAAAGCAGTTTTCTTCAGTACATGCATTCTGTTTCATGCATTCATACATCATCCATATGATATATTGCTACCTGAGGCACTGACACGGGCATATGAGATTACACTCGGGTTAGATATTACCCTAGCCATTGTTATAGGCTGCATGTTATACATATATATTGAGGATATATTATGATCATTGACCTAGGTTGCGTTATTTATGCGATTTCTATTCGTAGATGTTTTTCTATTCACGAGTTGGAAACTCACCCCCGTTGTGCCCCAGTTTCTTGCAGGTTTGCCGTACAGGGTTCTTTACGGCTTTGCGGGCATAGTTTCGTTCGGGTGATTTGCTAGTAGGTGGGTTTACTTGTATCGTACCCCCATTATATATCTTGTATATCATTATTCTGTTGTATCTAGAAGTTCCATCAACCAAACATGTATTTATTTTTGAGATAGAGACCAGTGATGTTATTCTTTCGACTTTAGAGTCGCGCGTTGTATTTCTGTAGAATTCTTGTTGTTTTGTGTTTCCTTTTGAGTTTTGATCCTCGCCCTTGGCGTTGTATATGATATTGCTTGTGTGGTTGTGACCATCTATTGACGAAGAGCTAGCTCCCGCTTGGGGATGCCTTTTTATTGATTTCGTATACTATTCATGTTGTATCCAGTTTAGGGGCCAGTATTTACAAAGGAGACTCTGCCGAAATTTTCGGGAAATATTTAATGTTTTTAAACCGCATAATTCGGCTTATGCTATTAAAACTACTTGATTTAAATTGGTTTTTCCTTCACTCTGCTAATTTTCTTGGTTTGGATTTCTGGGTTTTCGGCTCACTTAGATTACGTATGCCTCGAGACGTTCGTAGTTTAAGTGCCGGTCATGTTCCGTACTTTCGGGGCGTGACAAAGTTGGTATCAGAGCGTTAGGTTTTACCTTCGGAGCGTAGGATGACCCTTGGTTGATGGAATAGGTGACTAAAGTAAAGTGACGTACCGTAGGTATGTTCCGCGGCATATTTACGATACGCTACTCCACTTAAGAAGCCTTAGGATATACATTTCTTTGCTCAGTATTATATTCATTCCGATCTAGCCTCATCAGTACCAGTTAAGGTTTTGCTGCCACGACTACGGGAAGGGAGTGCTACTGCTAGAGTTGCGGTCAGCATGAGCTCGTCACGAACGAGGACTGACCAGGGCGAAATTCCGGCGACACACGATTGCGGAGATGTGTCTTTTTACTGTGTTTCCGCGCCACGAGCGTTTGGCGGATCGCCTTTATGAGGTTACTCGGATGTGCTGATCGACACTAGAGGATTGAGCCAATGATAGAGGCCAGCCAGATTTTGATGACCGTTGGTGTATTGCTTACTCATGATGATTGAGGCACTGTTCAGCGTGCAGACGAGTGAGCCAGTTGTTGCTGCGAGCGACAAGATATCGCCCCATATGTTGGAGCTATTGCAGTACAAGTTGTACTAAGAGATGATAGAAGGTCGCTAGTCACCCGAGGATGAATGACTAGGACATGTGGTTCGTTTGCCTACCCGATGAGAGGTCATCAGATAGATTGATTCCAGCTAGAGACGAATTCATGCGGAGACGTTGGGAGTCGACAGAGACGATCGAATGTCAGAAGCCTATTATTCCAAGTTTAAAGTATTCGGAAGGGCATGCAGGCAATTCTATGGATCCTCTAGAAGAATGAAACCCTAACTCGACTTAATGACCGTGTGAAAGCCTTTGAACCTTCGGGTTTGCGGCAGTTCTACGGCGCCATTAGTGAGGTTTGGGTTTGCCCTTCTACGGCTGGACCACCGATGCTGTGGTATGTATTCGATACTATTAAACTGTGCCCAAGATGTTGAGCTCTTGGGGGATTATGAGGTTTTGACAATCGATCGGATGGTTCGACTTCATTCGGATGCTAGGTGGTGAGATGCATTCTTGGGAGACTCCAGATACGAGGATAGCCATTGGAGCTCAGTCCTTGTAGCCACGACGAGACGAGTCCGAAGTAGTCGACATTAGAGAAAGTGGAGTAAAGAGGTCCGTACAAGATCTGGATAAGACGACGTTCCACTCCGCCGACATCAGAGATGTGATACGCATGACGAGGCATTGTGCTTGGATATACCTTCCAGAGGAGTTGCGATGAGAATGCAGTCGTTCCAGAGCAAGACGCAGATATAGTAAACGACGATGACTTCCGGACAGTTGGCAGAGACGAGACATGGAAGAGACCGTGAGCAGGATTCCTTCCAGGACACTGCTGCAATGATACTTGCACCCAGGATCAGATGTGTCACGTACATTCAGAGAGCCAGAGGCCGACGCCGGTGATATGCTGTCTTACGAGTGGTCGCGATGATTGACCGAGAGATGACCAGAGAAGTGCCAGAACGGGATCATCCCCGTTAGCATACCTGACAGGGCCGATGAGCCGATGGACCGAGAGATTGGTAATTTACAGTGAAGACCTTGACCCAGGAGTGGTCATTGTTACGCACACCAGCAGGCCAGAGTTCATGATCATTGACGAGACGTCCCACTAGTGACCGCGACAGTTGGCCCGAGATTCTTAGAGGATGCACTTGAGCGGTACTATTCCGCCATTATTGATTTCGATGTTTTGGGTGATTTATTCGCATGATTTGATTTTGATGATTGAGGATTTACGATCTTTGCACAGTGTTGCTCTTGATATCGTTTTCATGCTTTGGTTTCACATGTTTGTGATTTTACAGTTTTAGACATTTGAGTTGGATTTGTGCATATGCACGCGCACGATTTGGTTCCTGCACTCTGTATAGTTTATATATGCTTGCAGTGCAGTGATACGCCTTTTGTGCACTTAGATGCACTGGACTTCGATTTCGATTGTGATACTCGATATTTGTTTTGTGCACCTTGTGCACCTGATTTGATTTTGCGCATGTTCGGCGCCTGATATTGGATTTCATAATTTCGTGCATGATGGATGCCCCTGGTTTTGGGTTTTCGCGCATGTTGAACGCATGTCTTGAGATGCGATTTTGGTGCACACCAGATGCACTAAATCGAGATTTTTTCGTGCATGTCAGATGCACCTGATTTTGCTGTCAGGCATACACGTTGCCTACGACAGATGCTTTGTGTACACCCGATGCACTTAGATCTTGTTTCTGTGCACTTGTATGGCACGTATATGAATTTTGATTCTCGTGCGCACCAGACGCACGTAGTATTCATACGCGTATTTTGGGATTGATTTCTTATAGAGCAGTACGTTTTTTTATGATAATTGCGATGTGTTTTCGTACTAAGCAGGACTAGTCAGAGGACAGTACCTGAATGTATTTTGCATGCATTGATAGCTATTGAAGGGAATTCCAAAAAGCGAGCTATAGTCTCAGTATTTACCTATGTGTCTGATATGACGCGAAACGTTTAAAACAAGGAAAACCCTTCTAAATTGTTTCCCAAAACGGCGGAACATACATTTCAAACAAAGGTATATATGTATATAGTTATTTTCTTATGATAGACGTCCACCACTGTGCAGTTTTATGTGCATTGCACAGCAACTTAAACGATTTGGCATGCATTTCCTCCTGATATTTGCATGTATAGTTCCGATTTATAGCATATCGGTCTTGCTTGAGATTTGGCATTCGTGTTTTCACCTTGACTCCGATGATTGCGGGATGCTTGACGGAGTTTTGATTTCGAGTTATCTACTCATTACTCATGCGCATGCATTGCGCTATGATGTGTTTATGTATTTATGATTTCGGAGCCCCGGCGATTTGATGGTTTTGGCTGAAATATTTTAGTATTTGGGGGGGAGTTTTAATTTAAATTCAGGGACGAATTTCTTTAAGGGGGGAAGATTGTAACGTTTTGAAAATCGTTTCAGTGAAATTTCGAAAAAAACGGTAAAATAAGGGGGTTTTCTGTAAAAAGTCAAAATGCAAATATCATTATTATAAAATTAAATATACATATTCTAGCTATGTAATTGCTAGTATTTGGTGTTTATTGAGCCACTGGTGAAATTTCAAATTTTCTGAAAATTTTTCCGAAATTAATTATTTTAATATTATTTTAAGCCGTCACTAATACATTTAATTGGGGAAAATTACAAATTGGAATGAGTTGAAACAAATTTTGTGCATCATAAAACATTAAATAAAATTTTATCATGTGGTTTTTGAAATGAAATCGTTTGCCAAAACGGTTTAGAAAATATCGAAGAAAAAGGTTTTTTTCGGTGAAATTTAGTGTTAACGGGTGTTGGGGTAATACATTTATCTTTTTCTCTAACCCACACACCCACACCTCACCCTCTCTCCCTCTCCCTATGTGGCCGGCCCCACCATGACAGCCCTCCCCCTCTCCCTCTCTCCAATCACTTTTTTTGTCAAAAGAAAAGAAAAGAAAAGAGTAGAAAATGATAGAATTAGAGTGGACTTTGACTAGAGTGGACTTTCCCCACCTCACTCTCTCTCCTCCCTCACCTAATCCCCACCAATTCTAGCCGAAACCTAAACCCACAACAGCCCCCAAATTCTTCATCTCATTTTCCATCAAAATCCCCAAAATTTCTATAAAAAATCCACCCTTTTTCTCAAAAAAATCAAGCAAAAATCCAAATCAAAATCCACCTCCTACCCATTTTTCCTTGGCTACCATAGTATGGATCTAGGGATTTAGATTTCAATTTGGGAGGCTAAGTGTGCTTGTGGGATCTTCAAATTTATTGGGGTATAATTCTAATCTTTTTGTTAAATTGTTGTTAATTGCTTTAAGTCAGCTTAATTAGGTGTTTAATTAGGTTTAATTGCTAGTTTGGAAAATTTATGAGTTAGGGTTTGAATTCAAATATGGTTATTGTCACTTGTTTAAGTTTACAAAGTGTATTTTGGCATGTGAGGGCATGTAAAACCTAATCTAGTTGCTATTATCTAAATTGTTGCATTTAAATTGTCCAAATCAAGTTTTTAAGCAAACTAGGTTTTTGAAATTTGATTAAGTAATGGAGATAAAAATTTAATTAGGGTATTCATGGCATTATTAACATTTTAATGTGTAGTTTAATACTTTAGTCCATGAAAATCCAAGCTAGATTGTGGTTTGTGCATTTTTTTGCTATAAAATTGTTAAAATTTGGGTATATTGTAAACTAGAATTTTGGAATTTATGGAAATTGATGAGAATAAATTATAGGAATGGTTTATATGACTTTGTTATGATATTTAGTGAATATTGTGGCCGCTAGATTCGTTTAAACATCAAGATGTTGTATTAAAGCGGTTAATTTTGCTTATTAGGTTTTCGGAAAAATAGATTTAAAGCGAATTTGAAGTTTTGGTGATTTTAACCCTATTTTATATATATAATTAAGGTGTTGTGAAACCACGATTGATACGTTTGAGTTTTTCTCGATGGTTTGGCGTTTGTACGCCGACGTCGAGGGTTTTTGGGTTGATTTGTGAAAGCAACCATAGGTTTTGACCTATGTGGGATTCACGTGTCGTTTTTGGGTCATGAGTCGGATTTTAATACGATACGGTGCGTTATGATATGTAGGTATCCCATGTGGACTTCGAGACGACAAGCAAGCGCCTGGCGACGTCGGCACCGGCGAGCGAGAACCAGGTGAGTAGATTTATATCTACGGGGAGAAGTCGGGTGGATGGCGTATAGCACCCCCGCAGTCTGTAGTGTAGCTCATATATATATGTTTATATAGGTGTTTTATGATACGAGAATGTTTATTCATGTTATGTTTATTTGTTCATTGAGTACCTTTGGGTTAGTTGCGAAACCCTAGAGTAGTTGTTATACCCACATACGCACACACAGACTTGCATACTTTACTTTCTTGTGCGCAGATTGGGATGTGTATATATGTATATATGCGTGGGTATGGGACTATGCATATGTACATTCATATACGCATGCATGGATAATGAGGATAGTACTTGGGATTTAAGATGAGTCGATGAGATTTGATTTGAGGCCGTGAGATCGGTGATATAGCAGGGTTCGTATTTGAGATACGACATGACGTTGTAGCGGGTCCTTGACGTAGTGTTTCACACACGTCCATGCATACTTAGGCGGTATCAGTATTGTACTAGACGTAGATCAGTACCCCGATCATGATATTTGATAAAGAGGATACCAGGTGAATAGTATGATGAATGTGATATTGATCCGTACCCAGATTTGGGATGCCGTACGACGGATTTACGTATGAGCTATATTGATGATTGATCCGCACTCTTGACTTGGGATGCCTGATTATTGATATGGTATCGGATATGATATTATCGAGGCGGGATCACCGACTATACGTATACAGGTATGTATATGTATCGACTCAGATGATAGGCGGTTTCCTTACCTGTAATTCAGCTTGTTAGTTTAGCCGTATAGTTTAGTGTAGTTGTTAGATTAGATTAGACTCCTACCTATTTCAAAACTAGCGGATCGTGGGTATTTTAAAAGACAGGTCAAGGGATCTACGGATATTTCAAAAAACGTATCCGTTCTTAAAAACCACCGTAGCCCCTATTTTCAAAACCCCGCGATTCGTGTTATTTCAAATGGTACCATTGTTTAATATTTAGCTCCCGCTCATTTTGGTTGCTCGCTCCGCATCGCATACTTACATTGTTATTTCATATTGCATTGTTGACATTATGCTGTTAGGACACCAGCACCATTACCGATGATGCGTATGTACCACATACACTTACTTGCCGGCTCACACACATCTTCATCGGTAATTGCCATGTCACGTATACCTTAGAAAATATTATTGCTTAACTTAGATTGATAGCTAGTAGTTTGACATAATATTAGTGTACATACCTTATATTCCAGCTTAGATATTATAGTTATTACTTGTCGCTTCATGCATACTGTTATTCATTGTTATGCCGTATTCATGGATTCTCATGCTTATATTCATAGTTTTACATGCTATTGATGATTCGGATTTCCATGATATTTTCTAGATTTGAAGGAAAACCGCAAAACATATATAAACTGCTTTCTCTCTTTTTAAATAAAAATGCGGTTTTCCCATGATGTATGAGTCGTCCACCATGAGTGTGCTGATGGATTTCGAGACCCGATTCGAGGAGATGGATGAACCGTTTCGGGTACATGGTGGGCCCGGTAAGGTACCCCGGGGCAAGAAGGTCGTGTTGCTGACGTTGAGCCTGGCAGGGGAGCACTACCTACCGGTGATATTACCCAACGCGTCGGATATCCGGAGGATACCGTCGTGGTCTTGAGATGGATGGTAGGGGCCGGTCTGGACTGACGGCGCCCTAGATATTGTGATTGAGACATTGAGATTTCGAGATATTGAGGTACAGAGACTGTGATACAGAGATATCGAGATATCGGGATTACGTTTTGTGCCGATGCTAGGCACTGTTTTATGCTGATTTCATTATGATACCTCATTTTAAAAATACAGAAATCTCGCTAATTTATGAAAGCAGTTTTCTTCAGTACATGCATTCTGTTTCATGCATTCATACATCATCCATATGATATATTGCTACCTGAGGCACTGACACGGGCACATGAGATTACTCTCGGGTTAGATATTACCCTAGCCATTGTTATAGGCTGCATGTTATACATATATATTGAGGATATATTATGATCATTGACCTAGTTTACGTTATTTATGTGATTTCTATTCGTAGATGTTTTTCTATTCACGAGTTGGCAACTCACCCCCGTTGTGCCCCAGTTTCTTGCAGGTTTGCCGTACAGGGTTCTTTACGGCTTTGCGGGCATAGTTTCGTTCGGGTGATTTGCTAGTAGGTGGGTTTACTTGTGTCGTACCCCCATTATATATCTTGTATATCATTATTCTGTTGTATCTAGAAGTTCCATCAACCAAACATGTATTTATTTTTGAGATAGAGACTAGTGATGTTATTCTTTCGACCTTAGAGTCGCGCGTTGTATTTCTGTGGAATTCTTGTTGTTTTGTGTTTCCTTTTGAGTTTTGATCCTCGCCCTTGGCGTTGTATATGATATTGCTTGTGTGGTTGTGACCGTCTATTGAAGAAGAGCTAGCTCCCGCTTGGGGATGCCTTTTTATTGATTTCGTATACTATTCACGTTGTATCCCGTTTGGGGGCCAGTATTTACAAAGGAGACTCTGCCGAAATTTTCGGGAAATATTTGATGTTTTTAAAACCGCATAATTCGGCTTATGCTATTAAAACTACTTGATTTAAATTGGTTTTTCCTTCACTCTGCTAATTTTCTTGGTTTGGATTTCTGGGTTTTCGGCTCACTTAGATTACGTACGCCTCGAGACGTTCGTAGTTTAAGTGCCGGTCATGTTCCGTACTTTCGGGGTGTGATAATATTTCTTCTGCTGCGATATCTGTGATGTGATCATTTGATGTTCTGTGATAAATACTGTATATAGTATATATGATATATTATATGGACGTTACTTATGTTTTACACCTGCGTTAGCCCTGCCCTGCTCTGCCGTTAGTTACCTAACCTAACGGTGCACGAGGGGACATCGAGGCGAACGCGGATGGCATAAGTGTACGTCGTATTTATCTGTGATGTTTAGGTGACTTAAATGATGGGACTTCATTAATGTGATTAATGAAAGAAAAGAAACCTAAAAGATGTTGTAGAGTCAAATTTTCAAATAAAAAGGGTAGCTTCAGTTTTGCTTTGCATAGCGGTATATATGATATATCCTGCACCTTATTCGATGAGGAAAGAGCCGAGATCCCTTCACCGGGAGTGACCTCTTTAGCAAAACTGGCAGATGCTACAATACTCAGTTTGACTTTTGACTGCTTTTGGAGTTTTGCTTTGCATAGCGATATATATGATATATCCTGCACCTTATTCGATGAGGAAAGAGCCGAGATCCCTTCACCGGGAGTGACCTCTTTAACAAAACTAATTAAAGCCTCAAAATCACTCAATTTCAAAATTCACTTGATTCTACAACGATATCAAGTTCATTACGCAATAGGTTTTCAGAAAAACCTGTCGTAGCCCTCCGTCATTTCAGATAAGAACTACTTAGTATTCGTGCTGCGTTTGTTGGCCTTTGTCAAGGCGTAGTGTGCGGTAGCTAAATGGTGCTTATCTGCTTATGCATATGATGCAGATTGTTTTGGGGTAGTCGTACGACCTTGTTGGCCTTTGTCAAGGGTCGTGCGGGTGGGTTTGATTCAATCAAGAAATGACGGGTTGAACTTGACTAGCATCCTATGATTTGTTGGCCTTTGTCAAGGTCAAGGGGTTAGGGGCAAAATATATTATCGGGAATTTCAAGTGTTGAGATTTGCAATGAGATTGCATACCTTCTATGAGATAGTTGGATCCCGATACCCACTGCGAGTAATTGTTACTCCGGGGAGAGTTTTACACAGGACAATTAGCCGATCAAGTAGGTGTCTAGAAAGGTGTCAACGGGGTTACGCCTCTGGGAAAATGAGGTTTACTTTAATTAGGTCCGTGCGAAAGCACGGGGAACCTCCCTCAAAGTACCGACACTGGCCTGGCTGAAAGATTGGCGAAGTTGTAGGGTGTAATTAATCCCGGCTAGTCTTTCCATTTAGGGTTTGAAAGAATATTTGATAAAAACAGTGGGAGCCATCCTGATTAGATAAGATAAATAACCAATCTGATCTTGCAAGAGCATACGCTAAAGTGTTTTCTTATCTCTCTCTCCAGGTAGCGACCATATCATGCCTTAATAAAGATAATAATATGGATGTATTGACCGAACCCTCCTGTTATACTGTGCTGGGGAACGTTGGTTCCATTCTTTCTTATAAGAGTTATAAGACTGAACAGGATATAGGGGAATACCAGGATTCCCATGCCACCCGTATGAAGAAAGTACATGTTGATGCATTTTCTTCAGGTGTGTTTGTTACAGAGAACTGTTTCTCCATTTCCTCTACGTCCTGGGTATTAGATACCGGGTCAGGATCCCATATATGTAATCAGTTACATAGGCTTAGAAAAGGTAGAGAACTTGGAGAAGGTGATAAAGACATAAGGGTTGGAAATGGTTCAATTGTTGCAGCTAAAGCCGTCGGGGAATATCACCTTGTATTGCCAACTGGTAATACATTGGTTCTGAACGAATGTTATTACATGCCGAACCTGATATGCAACATTATATCGGTTTCTTTACTAAGTAAAAAGGGATATAATTTTGTATTGCAGGATAATGTTATGAACATTTTCCTTAACCAAAAGTTGGTTGGATCAGGCATGTTATGCAATGGCATTTATGTTCTAAATCAGTCAACAGTTCTGAGCATAACAAACACACACAAGAGGAAGAGTTCAGAACAGAACGAATCCTTCTTATGGCATTGTAGACTGGGTCACATCAATGCGACATGACTAGCTAAGTTACTTAAGGATGGATATTTAAATCCGTTTGAATTTTCATTTTATGATACTTGCCAGTCATATCTCAAAAGCAAGATGACCAAACTCCGTTTACGGGACAAGGAGAAAGAGTTACCGAACTCTTGGGACTGATACATAGTGATATATGCGGTCCCATGTCTACACATGTCAGGGATGGTTCTTCGTACTTTATTACATTCACTGACGATCTCTCTAGATTCGGATATGTGTTCCTGATGAAACACAAATCAGAAGCTTTTTGAGAAATTTAGAGAATATAAACAAGAAGTCGAGAACCAAACCGGGAAAAGTATTAAAATCCTTCGATCTGATCGAGGAGGTGAATACTTGAGCAATGAATTCCTGGACTTCCTAAAAGAGAATGGGATTCTCTCTCAGCAAACTCCTCCATATACACCACAGCACAACGGTGTATCCGAACGGAGAAACCGCACCCTATTAGATATGGTGCGCTCTATGATGAGCACAGCTGAGTTACTTATTTCCTTCTGGGGGTATGCGCTGGAGACAGCAGCGTACCTATTGAATCAAGTTCCATCTAAATCTGTACCTACCACACCATATGAGATATGGAGTGGGAAGAGACCATGTCTTAAACGAGTTAAGATATGGCGTTGTCTGGCCTATGTCAAAAGACAAAATCCGGACAAACTCGAGGCACGGTCAGTTCTATGCAAGTTTGTGGGATATCCCAAACATTCACATGGATATCTTTTCTACCATACTGAGGAACAAAAAGTGTTTATTTCTCGACATGCCACCTTTTTAGAAAAGGAATTTCTTGCAAAAGAAATTAGTGGCAGTGAGGTAGAACTGGAAGAAATTCCGGCTACACAAACTCAAACTGAAGATTTAGTGGAACCAGAGGATTCGGTAGTTCCCGATGAACCCCGGCCACTCCGTCGATCTAGTAGGGTTCCTCACCCACTTGAGAGATACTACGGTTTTCTCATGGATGGTGGGAGCGAGGATTGCATCATGGTTGATGATGACCCAACTAGCTTCGAGCAGGCCATCACGAGTGGAGACTCAGTGAAATGGCTGGATGCAATGCGGTCCGAGATGGAATCCATGTACTCCAACAAAGTATGGACTTTGGAAGATGCTCCTGAAGGGGTAAAGCCCATTGGGAGCAAGTGGATCTTCAAGAAAAAACTTGGTGTAGATGGGAAAGTGGAGACTTTCAAAGCTAGACTTGTTGCAAAGGGTTTTCGTCAAAGACCAGGTGTGGACTATGGCGAAACCTTTTCTCCAGTGGCTATGCTTAAATCCATCCGGATCATGCTTGCCATCGCTGCATATCATGACTACGAAATCTGGCAAATGGATGTTAAGACCGCCTTTCTAAACGGTGATTTAGAAGAGTGCGTGTACATGACTCAGCCAGAGGGCTTCGTAGATAGTGGGAGCAGCGGGAAGGTGTGCAAGCTGCTTAAATCCATTTATGGATTAAAGCAAGCATCGCGGAGTTGGAACATCTTCTTTGACGTCGTTATCAAAGAGTTTGATTTCGTCAAAAACGTAGATGAACCTTGTATCTACAAGAAGGAGGCAGAGAGTAAGGTTGTCTTCCTCGTATTGTACGTGGACGACATACTCTTGATAGGAAATGACATTCCTATGCTGCAATCGGTCAAGCTCTTCTTGTTACAAAGATTCTCAATGAAAGATCTTGGTGATGCCTCCTGCATATTGGGAATTAGGATCTGTAGAGATATATCTAAAAGGATATTGGGATTGTCCCAATCTAGGTACATTGACACCATACTAAAGAGGTTTAGTATGGAAGAGTCCAAACGTGGGTTTTTACCCACGATCTCAGGGCACACTCTCTCTAAAGAGATGTCTCCCAAGACTGATTTGGAGAGAGCTCGCATGCAAGGGATACCCTATGCTTCGGCAGTAGGCTCTATCATGTACGCGATGCTATGTACCAGACCCGATGTAGCATACTCACTAAGTGTAGTGAGCAGGTATCAAGCTGATCCTGGAGAGAGTCACTGGACAGCTGTGAAGAGCATTCTCAAGTACTTGCGAAGGACTAAAGAGATGCTCTTGGTGTATGGTAACGGAGAACTCCAAGTGGAGTCCTTTACCGATTCGAGCTTCCAGAGTGATAAGGACGACTCTATGTCGCAGTCGGGATTTGTCTTTATCCTTTACGGAGGGGCGATTAGCTGGAAGAGTTCAAAGCAGGAAACCGTGGCAGACTCGACGATGGAGGCTGAATACATCGCTGCCAAAGAGGCTGTCTGGATCAAGAAGTTCATTACTGAACTTGGAGTGGTTCCATCCATTAAGCATCCAATACCTTTGTATTGCGATAACAATGGAGCGATGGCTTTGGCCAAGGAACCCAGGTCCCATCAGCGATCCAGGCATATTCTGAGGCGGTATCACCTGATCCGGGAGATAGTTGATCGCCGGGAGATCGAGGTCAGGAGGGTTGACACGAAGAACAACACAGCGGATCCATTCACGAAGGCCATTCCCCAGATACAGTTTGAGAGACTCTTTGTGATGCTTGGTATGCGATACTACAGCAGCTGGCCCTAGTGCAAGTGCGAGATTGTTAGTTGTATGTATGCCCTAGAGGCCAGTATTATACAGATGATGTATATTATATTGGATGCTTGGACATATATAGAGAGGACTTTCTTGCTCGATATGATAGTATGCTATCTGGTTTCTCTTTACTTTAACATGTATACTTGTCTCTTTATACTGTCTTATCGTTACATGTTGGTAAAGCCCTTAGGATATGTACTTGACTACCTGGACTATGATGCGGATCATACTAGTCGGGACATGGTAGTCCATAAGTACATCCTTCAAGGTCCCTAGTCGTGGGTGTATCGAGACGGGGCATCGATATACCAGTGTAGACTAGCGTATATGCTTCTCGAGCCATGAGATGGGCGATGGATGATCCCATATCCATTGGTGTTTGACATCAGAGATGGTATACGGGTGCTCAGTAGAGACTGGGTACACTGGACGGACTCGTCGAGAACTCCCAGCTGGTATTATACCTTACGTCAGATGGCAGTTCTCTGGTGACACTTGTGCAGGTTAGTCTGTAGACCCGAGATCGTCATAGAGTCTTGTGTGATTCCCACTATGCTTTGATTTCCACCTTACCACGTCCATGAGGGCATGCAAAACGGTGGTTTTTGGGTACAGTCCCGAGTCACATGGAGGCAATGAGCGGTAGGAGGGGTTTTGTCTCTCCCGGTATTGGGGGTTGATGTTGCGCTGTGCTCGATTGACCGTAACAGGGAAGTCCCTGGCCAGGGCTGATTAGAGATTTACTGGTAAGTGTTACCAGTAGTTTCTCGACCCGTTATGAACCTCACATCGGCACGACTTATCGGTTATTGGGGTCTGACGTTTACCACCCCTAGACTTGATATGCGACATATCAGACGAGAAGACCGGACTGTACGGGAAGTGTTATCGGCAGGCTTTTATAGGAGTTGGAGCGGGCTTGCTTGCTGATCTTCTGATCGCTCAATACCCGGGTAGCCGTTACGTCCAGCTAGTATCGCTGACGGCTTGTGGGTGCGTGATGTGATCATCACCTACTGCCGGCGTATTGACGAGTCTTTAGAGTCCTACATAGAGGTTTTTCTGGCTCAGGTAAATCGAAATAGGAGCGCATATGTGATATGTGCGGGACCGAGAATAATGCGTGTATGTGATACCGTTTTCTATTCTCGTGAATTTTTGTATCGGTCGGTTATATATGATATGACCGGGTTATCGAATCAAGTGTTGATTCGATAAGTCGATACGATGGATGTTAGCCGGTTATATGAGATATGACCGGATTATTAAGTCAAGTGTTGATTTAATAATTAAGTGTATAATTGTATATTAGATATACCAATTTACATTTGCTAACACTTGTTCACTTTAGGGTTTTTCTCACATGTACACTACTTTAACATGTATATGATATATGTTAAAATGTGTTATCATATTGTATCATGGTTGATGATACACATGACTTGTGGGTATGAGACATATACCATCCTAATTGTTATTATTAGGTTTAATGTTTAGAAGTAATTACAAAATTAGTGGGAAATTGGAAAATGCATGAAGCTTGTGGAAGCTTGTGGATGCATTGACTAAAGTCCACTAGATTTGTTTTTACTTTGGACTTTAACCTAACCATCACACAATTAGCTATGGTTATGGCACTACAAGGGTTAGTATATGATACTCACTCACCATGGTTACCCTTTACACTTGATCATTATCCTTATTGCTTTTCTTTTGTTCATCATCTTCTTCTTCATTGAGCAAGAGAAAAAGCTTGCTAGGGTTTTGAAAAAAGTGAGAAAGATTGTGAGAAATAAAATTCTAAAGAGTACCCACTTCCTATTTCTCAATCCTCTACTATACTAGCACTTTAGTATAGGGTGTTTGCTTCACTAATTCTCAAGTTAGTGAAGTAGAAGCTTGAGTCGGAATTCCCTCGATGTAGATCATCTTCGGCCTCGGAGACTTCAAGCAAGGTCGCACCTTTCGCCTCGTGAAGCCATGCAAGGGTCCGGGAGAACCACGATCGCACCGAAGGGACTTCATCAAGGAGCTAAAGAAGTGGAGGAACGATCTACAAAGGTTGTATTTCGTATCCCTTCAGAGTAAAGTTGTTTACTTGTTATTTTGTGTCGCCTAAACTCTAATTTACGATCTTCCTTAGGGTTGTTCGGCACCTAAAAATTTAATTTTGGCATGGTCGATGCCTTGTAGAGCCTTGTTAGTGTGCCTAGTAACCTTACAAATACAAACCCGGAGATAGATTTGCTGTCGTCCTTATCGCTCTGGAAGCTCGAATCGGTAAAGGCCTCCATTTGGAGATCTCCATTACCATACACCAAGAACAATTCTTTAGTCCTTCGTAAGTACTTAAGAATGTTCTTCACAGCTATCCAGTGATTCTCCCCTAGGTTGGATTGATACCTGCTTACAACACTAAGTGCATAAGCTACATCTGGGTGTGTACATAACATCGCATACATTATAGATCCTACTGCCGAAGCGTAGGGTATAATGCTCATGCGAGCTCTCTCTTCATCGGTCTTTGGGCAAGAGTCCTTGGAGAGAGTGACCCCATGGCAAGCGGGTAAGGCACCCCGCTTAGAGTCTTCCATACTAAACCCTTTTAGGATGGTGTTGATGTACCTGGTTTGGGACAATCCCAATAACCTCTTGGATCATCCCTATAGATCCTAATGCCCAGAATGTATGTGGCATCACCCAAGTCATTCATGGAGAACCTTAGTGATAAGAAAGATTTGACCGACTGTAGCATAGGAATATCATTTCCTATAAGAAGAATGTCATCCACGTACAATACGAGAAATGTGACAGCTCTCCCTACAGCCTTCTTATAAACATAAGGTTCATCTGGATTTTTGATGAAATCAAACTCTTTGATAACATCATCGAAACAGATGTTCCAACTCTGTGACTCCTGCTTTAACCCATATATGGATTTAAGCAATCTACATGCTTTCCCGCTGCTCCCACTGTCAATGAAGCCTTCTGGCTGATCCGTATAAACGCATTCTTCTAAATCTCCGTTTAGAAATGCCGTTTTAACGTCCATCTGCCAGATTTCATAGTCGTAGTGAGCAGCAATTAGTTGTATGTATGCCCTAGAGGCCAGTATTGTACAGATTATGTATATTATATTGGATGCTTGGACATATATAGAGATGACTTTCTTGCTCGACATGATAGTATGCTATCTGGTTGCTATTTATCTTAACATGTACACTAGTCTCTTTATACTGTCTTATAGTTACATGTTGGTAAAGCCCTTAGGATTTGTACTTGACTACCTGGACTATGATGCAGATCATACTAGTGGGGACATGGTAGTCCATAAGTACATCCTTCAAGGTCCCTAGTCGTGGGTGTATCGAGACGGGGCATCGATATACCAGAGTAGACTAGCGTATACGCTTCTCGACCCATGTGATGGGCGATGGATGATCCCATATCCATTGGTGTTTGACATCAGAGATGGTGTATGGGTGCTCAGTGGAGACTGGGTACACTGGACGGACTCGCCGAGAACTCCCAGATGGTATTATACCTCACGTCAGATGGCAGTTCTCAGGTGACACTTGTACAGGTTAGTCTGTAGACCCGAGATCGTCATAGAGTCTTGTGTGATTCCCACTGTGCTTTGATCTCCACCTTACCACGTCCATGAGGGCGTGCAAAACGGTGGTCTTTGGGTACAGTCCCGAGTCACATGGAGGCAATGAGCGATAGGAGGGGTTTCGTCTCTCCCGGTATTGGGAGTTGATGTTGCGCTGTGCTCGATTGGCCGTAGCAGGGAAGTCCCTGGCCAGGGCTGATCAGAGATTTGCTGGTAAGTGTTACCAGTAGTTTCTCGACCCGTTACGAGCCTCACATCAGCACGACTTATCGGGTTATTGGGGTCTGACGTTTACCACCCCTAGACTTGATATGCGACGTATCAGACGAAGAGACTGGACTGTATGGTAAGTGTTACTGGTCGGATTCGCAGGAGTGTGAGAGGACTAGCTCGTCGATCTTCTGATCGCTCAATACCCGGGTGGCCGTTACGTTTAGCAGACCGCTTGCGGCTTGTGGGTGCTTGATATGATCATCATCTGCTACCGGCGTATTGACGAGTCTTTAAAGTCCTACACAGAGGTTTCCTGGCTCAAGCGAAACGAAATAGGAGCGCATATGAGATATGTGCAGGACCGAGAATAATGCGTGTATGTGATACCGCATTTCATTCTCGCGATGTATGTTTCGATTGGTTATATTCGATATGACCTAGTTATCGAATCATTGATTCGATAAATCGATACATTAGATTCTAGTCGGTTATGTGCGACATGACCGGATCATTGAATCAAATGTTGATTTAATGATTTAATGCATAATTATATATTTGATATATTGAATTGCATTAACTAGTATTGGTTCACTTTAAACGGATTTTTCTCACTTGATGCACGTTGTATATGTGATATGCTTTAGTGCACTACTTTGTATCATGTTTGATGATACTTGATCATATTGTTAAGTTTATTGAATTAATCCATGGTTAATTTGATAATTAGGGTTTTGCATTTTCATTTATTTATTTATTTATTTATTTGAAATTAGTTATGATAAGAATGGTGGCTAAGTTTGTTTTATATTGAAGCTTCATGAAGCTTTGACTTTGCTAACCATCCTTATCTTCATGCTTAACCCTAACCCATCAAAGTGACCATGGTTAATTCTCTACACTTAACCTTAGTTCAAGTTATGATAAGTATTTGATTTATTTTTATTTTTATCATAAGACTTATCATAATCTTTTCTTGAGCTCATCTTCTTCTTCTTCAAGCTTGCTACAAAAATGGCAAGTTGAGATCTAGTGAGTTAAATCCAAATCTAAAGTGAACCCACCTCCTATTTCTTCACCCTCTACCTCTTGCCAAGTTGTTTTGGGTGTTTACTTCACAAGTTTCACAAGTTTGTGAAGTCGGAGCTTGAGTTTGTTCAACCTCGACGTAGATCGTCTTTGACACAAAGCCGACGACCTATTCCGCTTGCTTTCCCGATGAAGCCGATGATCGAGTCGAGGATTCATGATGGACAGCGAGGACATGACGTTGCGGAGCCGTGGAGGTGGATATCCGGATCTACAAAGGTTGTAATTTCCGTATCCTAGTAGTTAAGCGTTAACTAGTTTTCTATTTCGCCTAAACATCTAGTCTAAGATCCGTAGTCTTGGGTTTCTCGGCACCAAAAATTTTAATTTGGCATGTTCGATGCCTTGAGAGAACCCACTAGGGTGCCTAGGAACCTTTCACTGGTATCAGAGCCTGGCTAGAGCCTTAGGCGAAGTCCCGACGTCGTTTGAAACCCGATCGAACCGAAATCCAAAACCGTAAAATGCTCTCTGGACTTTTTCTAAAAATTCGGATTTTTGTCAATTAAAAATATGTAGAAAATCAAGCAGGGTGTTATTAGAATTACTGTGAAATACGAGGGGGTAATTCAACTTTTCCACCGCGGAAGGGCGGCACATGCTAGGCATGTGCGGCGCTTCCGCGGCCGTACTGTTCCCTTTCATAATTATTTCTTCACAGTAACTCTTGTAATATAATGCTATATTTTCTGGGACATTTTTATTGTGACTCTACAGAAGAGTATTTTAGGGTTGTATTGGAAATCAACGATTCGATCGGAATATCAAACTTTGTCTAAGTGTTTTTCCAGATAACTGTAGAATATGTTAAAGAGTTCGACCGGATATAAATACCCAGGTTTTCCCCTGCCGGAATAATTCCAAGTGTTGGATTTTTCTGTGGTTAAAAGACGTTCTGAGTAGTGCAAGTAACGCAATGGTCCCTCTAGAAGACACAAACCTTAACTCGATTATGTGACCGTCTTGAACTGCCCTTTGAACCTTCGGGTTTGGGGCAGTACGGCGTGCCACATGTGAGGCGTTGGCTTGACCCTTCTACGGCTGGACCGTTGGTACTGAGGCATGAAGTGAATGTTTTTGAGCCTATTTCATGTGTTGATCGGTGTCGGGAAAACTTGGGTGTTCGAATGTTCGATCGGAAAGTTTGATATATTCTATTTATCCGGAATTGGATACAATAATTGGAATTCACAAACAGTTATGAGATAACTGGATGAATGTTATAAATCTAGCAATTTAGTCCCATGAGATATTGAAAAGAGTTTTCGATAATGAGACTAAAATGCGGGATTTATATCTGTTAGGCATGCGATGTCTAAAGTACTTGCGGATTCCAATTGTTGTAGTTTTACACTTTCTTTTCTGTGACCGTAAGTGTAATATGTGATATCGCCGGTTTCGTTGCTATATGTCAACGACAATTGGGGTATGCATACTTACTTACGTTGATGACATGTGATGTTATGTGTTGCTGGATATGTTATATTGGATCGTCGTGTTTGAATAGCCGGGGGTTTTTATGTGAGATGAGTGTTTTTCATTTTCATTCATGTAAAAACTTGTATGTAATATTCTTTTATTTGGGGCACTTCCAGGTAGCGGAAGCTGTCACCCTTTGTATATTATTTACTTTTCCGCATTAGGATAGACCCAAGGAGGGGAGCACAAGTAACCGGGTTCTGGGGTCCAGTGGGAGACCAACTCGAGGAGTCGAGTCCGGGTCTCCTAACCCTAGAATTGGCAGGGTTGCTTGCCGCTCTCGTAGGGGTCTAGGGGTGTGGGATTGGCTATTCATCACGACCGTGGAATCCGTGTTTTATACTGGCTCGTATCGAAAACACGGACGTCCTAGTATATCCAATATTTCATATGTTTATTCTGCTGCGATATCTGTGATGTGATTCTGTGATGGATATAGTATATAGTATATATGATATATTATATAGACGTTACTTATGTTTTACACCCGCGCTAGCCCTGCCCTACTCTGTCGTTAGTTACCTAACCTAACGGTGCACGAGGGGACATCGAGGCGAATGCGGATGGCATAAGTGTACGTCATATCTATCTGTGATGTTTAGGTATTTAAATGATGGGACTTCATTAATGTGATTAATGAAAGAAAAGAAACCTATGATGTTGTAGAATCAGATTTTAAAATAAAACAGGTAGCTACAGTTCTTGCTTTGCATAGCGGTATATATGATATACCCTGCACCTTATTCGATGAGGAAAGGACCGAGATCCCTTCACCGGGAGTGACTCCTTTAGCAATAACTGGCAGATGCTACACACTCGGTTTGCTTTTGACTGCTTTTGGGTTTTTGCTTTGCACAGCGATATATATGATATATCCCGCACCTCATTCGACGAGGAAAGGACCGAGATCCCTTCACCGGGAGTGACTCCTTTAGCAAAACTGGAAAAACCTCAAAATCACTCCATTTCAAAACTTTATTTGATTCTACAACGATATCAAGTTCATTACGCTCATGGTTTTTACGAAAAACCTGCGTAGCCCTCCGTCATTTCAGATAAATTACATATAGTATTCGTGCTACATTTGTTGGCTTTCGTCAAGGTGTAGTGTGCGGTAGCTATGTGCTGTTTATCTGCTGCATATGATACGACTGGATTAGGGTAGTCGTACGGCTTTGTTGGCTTTCGTCAAGGGTCGTGCGGGTGGGTTTAATTCAGTCAAGAAATGTACGGGTTGAACTTGACTAGCGGGCTGTGGTTTGTTGGCTTTCGTCAAGGTCATAGCACGCTAGGGGCAAAAGCATTATCGGGAATTTCAAGTGTTGAAATTTGCAATGAGATTGCATACCTTCTATGAGATAGTTGGATCCCGATACCCACTGCGAGTAAGAGTTACTCCTGGGAGAGTTTTACACATTACAATTAGCCGATCAAGTAGGTGTCTAGAAAGGTGTTAACGAGGTTACGCCTCTGGGAAAACGAGGTTTACATTAATTAGGTTCGTGCGAAAGCATGGGGGACCTCCCTCAAAGTACCGACACTGGCGTGGCTGAAAGATTGGCAAACTTGTAGTGTGTAATTAATCCCGGCTAGTCTTTCCTTTTAGGGTTTGGAGGAAGATTTGATAAAAAGCAGTGGGAGCCATCCTGATTAGATAAGATAATAACCAATCTGATCTTGCACGAGCTTACGCTAAAGTGTTTTCTTCTCTCTCTCTCCAGGTAGCGACCATTTCATGCCTTAATAAAGATAATAATATGGATGTATTGACCGAACCCGCATGTTATACTGTGCTGGGGAACGTTGGTTCCGTTCATTCTTATAAGAGTTATAGGACTGAACAGGATATAGGGGAATACCAGGATTCCCATGCCACCCGAATGAAGAAAGTACATGTTGATGCATTTTCTTCGGGTGTGTTCGTTACTAAAAACTGTTTCTCCATTTGCTCTACGTCCTGGGTATTGGATACCGGGTCAGGATCCCATATATGTAATCAGTTACATGGGCTTAAGAAAGGTAGAGAACTTGGAGAAGGTGATAAAGACATTAGAGTTGGAAATGGTGCAATTGTTGCAGCTAAGACTGTCGGGGAATATCACCTTGTATTACCAACTGGTAATACATTGGTTCTGAACGAATGCTATTACATGCCGAACCTGATATGCAACATTATATCGGTTTCTTTATTAAGTAAAGAGGGATATAATTTTGTATTACAGGACAATGTTATGAACATTTTCCATAACCAAAAGTTGGTTGGATCAGGCACGTTGTGCAATGGCATTTATGTTCTAAACCAATCAACAGTCCTCAGCATAACAAACACACACAAGAGGAAGAGTTCTGAACTCAACGAATCCTACTTGTGGCATTGTAGACTGGGTCACATCAATGTGACACGACTGGCTAAGTTGCATAAGGATGGATATTTGAAACCTTTCGAATTTTCATCTTATGACACTTGCCAGTCATGTCTCAAAGGCAAGATGACCAAAACTCCGTTTACGGGACACGGAGAAAGAGTTACCGAACTCTTGGGACTGATACATAGTGATGTATGTGGTCCTATGTCTACACATGCCAGGGATGGTTCTTCGTACTTCATTACATTCACTGACGATCTCTCAAGATACGGACATGTGTACTTGATAAGACACAAGTCTGAAGCTTTTGAGAAATTTAGAGAATATAAACAAGAAGTCGAAAACCAAACCGGAAAGAGTATTAAAATCCTTCGATCTGATCGAGGAGGTGAATACTTGAGCAATGAATTCCTGGACTTCCTAAAAGAGAATGGGATTCTCTCTCAGCTGACTCCTCCATATACACCACAGCACAACGGTGTATCAGAACGGAGGAACCGCACCCTATTAGATATGGTGCGCTCTATGATGAGCACGGCTGAGTTACCTATTTCCTTCTGGGGGTATACGCTTGAGACAGCCATACATCTACTGAATATGGTCCCCACCAAATCAGTGCCTACCACTCTATATGAGATATGGAAAGGGAAGAGACCATGTCTTAACTATGTTAAGATATGGGGTTGTCCAGCCTATGTCAAACGACAAAATCCGGACAAACTCGAGGCACGGTCTGTTCTATGCAAATTTGTAGGATATCCCAAGAATTCTCAAGGGTATATCTTCTACCACCCTGAGGAACAAAGAGTGTTTGTTTCTCGGCATGCCACCTTTTTAGAAAAGGAATTTCTTGAAAAAGAGATTAGTGGTCATGAGGTAGAACTGGAAGAGGTTCCAGCTGCAGAAGCTACAACAGAAGATCTGGTGGAACCAGAGGATTCCGTAGTTCCCGATGAACCCCAGCCACTCCGCCGATCTAGTAGGGTTCCTCGCCAACCTGAGAGATACTACGGTTTTCTCGTGGACGGTGGAAGCGAGGATTGCATCATGGAGGATGATGACCCAACTAGCTTCGAGCAGGCCATCACGAGTAGGGACTCAGTGAAATGGCTGGATGCTATGCGGTCCGAGATGGATTCCACGTACACCAACAAAGTATGGACTTTGGAAGTTGCTCCTGAAGGGGTAAAACCCATTGGGAGCAAGTGGATCTTCAAGAAGAAACTTGGTGTAGATGGGAAAGTGGAGACTTTCAAAGCTAGACTTGTAGCAAAGGGTTTTCGTCAAAGACCAGGTGTGGACTATGACGAGACCTTTTCTCCAGTAGCTATGCTTAAATCCATCCGAATCATGCTTGCCATTGCTGCCTTTCATGACTACGAAATCTGGCAAATGGATGTTAAGACCGCCTTTCTAAATGGTGATTTAGAAGAGTGCGTGTACATGACTCAGCCGGAGGGCTTCGTAGACAGTGGGAGCAGCGGGAAGGTGTGCAAGCTGCTTAAATCCATTTATGGATTAAAGCAAGCATCGCGGAGTTGGAACATCTGCTTTGACGTCGTTATCAAAGAGTTTGATTTCGTCAAAAATCCAGATGAACCTTGTATCTACAAGAAGGTGGCAGAGAGTAAGGTTGTCTTCCTCGTATTGTACGTGGACGACATACTCTTGATAGGAAATGATATTCATATGCTGCAATCGGTCAAGCTCTTCTTATCACAAAGATTCTCAATGAAAGATCTTGGTGATGCCTCCTGCATATTGGGAATTAGGATCTATAGAGATATATCCAAACGGATTTTGGGATTGTCCCAGTCCAGGTACATTGACACCATACTAAAGAGGTTTAGTATGGAAGAGTCCAAGCGTGGGAACATGCCCACGATCTCTGGAGTCACTCTCTCCAAAGAGATGTCTCCCAAGACTGATTTAGAGAGAGCTCGCATGCAAGGGATACCCTATGCTTTGGCAGTAGGCTCTATCATGTATGCGATGCTATGTACCAGACCCGATGTAGCATACTCACTAAGTGTAGTGAGCAGGTATCAAGCTGATCCTGGAGAGAGTCACTGGACAGCTGTGAAGAGCATTCTCAAGTACTTGCGAAGGACTAGAGATATGTTCTTGGTGTATGGTAACGGAGAACTCCAAGTGGAGTCCTTTACCGATTCGAGCTTCCAGAGTGATAAGGACGACTCTAAGTCGCAGTCGGGCTTTGTCTTTACCCTTTACGGAGGGGCGGTTAGCTGGAAAAGTTTCAAGCAGGAAACCGTGGCAGACTCGACGATGGAGGCTGAATACATCGCTGCCAACGATGCTGCTAAAGAAGCTGTCTGGGTCAAGAAGTTCATTACTGAACTTGGAGTGGTTCCATCCATTGAGCATCCAATACCTTTGTATTGCGATAACAATGGAGCGGTGGCTTTGGCCAAGGAACCCAGGTCCCATCAGCGATCCAGGCATATTCTGAGGCGGTATCACCTGATCCGGGAGATAGTTGATCGCCGGGAGATCGAGGTCAGGAGAGTTGACACGAAGAACAACACGGCGGATCCACTCACGAAGGCCATTCCCCAGATACAGTTTGAGAGACTCTTCGGGATGCTTGGTATGAGATACTACAGCAGCTGGCCCTAGTGCAAGTGGGAGATTGTTAGTTGTATGTATGCCCTAGAGGCCAGTATTGTACAGATTATGTATATTATATTGGATGCTTGGACATATATAGAGATGACTTTCTTGCTCGACATGATAGTATGCTATCTGGTTGCTATTTATCTTAACATGTACACTAGTCTCTTTATACTGTCTTATAGTTACATGTTGGTAAAGCCCTTAGGATTTGTACTTGACTACCTGGACTATGATGCAGATCATACTAGTGGGGACATGGTAGTCCATAAGTACATCCTTCAAGGTCCCTAGTCGTGGGTGTATCGAGACGGGGCATCGATATACCAGAGTAGACTAGCGTATACGCTTCTCGACCCATGTGATGGGCGATGGATGATCCCATATCCATTAGTGTTTGACATCAGAGATGGTGTACGGGTGCTCAGTGGAGACTGGGTACACTGGACGGACTCGCCGAGAACTCCCAGATGGTATTATACCTCACGTCAGATGGCAGTTCTCAGGTGACACTTGTACAGGTTAGTCTGTAGACCCGAGATCGTCATAGAGTCTTGTGTGATTCCCACTGTGCTTTGATCTCCACCTTACCACGTCCATGAGGGCGTGCAAAACGGTGGTCTTTGGGTACAGTCCCGAGTCACATGGAGGCAATGAGCGATAGGAGGGGTTTCGTCTCTCCCGGTATTGGGAGTTGATGTTGCGCTGTGCTCGATTGGCCGTAGCAGGGAAGTCCCTGGCCAGGGCTGATCAGAGATTTGCTGGTAAGTGTTACCAGTAGTTTCTCGACCCGTTACGAGCCTCACATCAGCACGACTTATCGGGTTATTGGGGTCTGACGTTTACCACCCCTAGACTTGATATGCGACGTATCAGACGAAGAGACTGGACTGTATGGTAAGTGTTACTGGTCGGATTCGCAGGAGTGTGAGCGGACTAGCTCGTCGATCTTCTGATCGCTCAATACCCGGGTGGCCGTTACGTTTAGCAGACCGCTTGCGGCTTGTGGGTGCTTGATATGATCATCATCTGCTACCGGCGTATTGACGAGTCTTTAGAGTCCTACACAGAGGTTTCCTGGCTCAAGCGAAACGAAATAGGAGCGCATATGAGATATGTGCAGGACCGAGAATAATGCGTGTATGTGATACCGCATTTCATTCTCGCGATGTATGTTTCGATTGGTTATATTCGATATGACCTAGTTATCGAATCATTGATTCGATAAATCGATACATTAGATTCTAGTCGGTTATGTGCGACATGACCGGATCATTGAATCAAATGTTGATTTAATGATTTAATGCATAATTATATATTTGATATATTGCATTGCATTAACTAGTATTGGTTCACTTTAAACGGATTTTTCTCACTTGATGCACGTTGTATATGTGATATGCTTTAGTGCACTACTTTGTATCATGTTTGATGATACTTGATCATATTGTTAAGTTTATTGAATTAATCCATGGTTAATTTGATAATTAGGGTTTTGCATTTTCATTTATTTATTTATTTATTTATTTGAAATTAGTTATGATAAGAATGGTGGCTAAGTTTGTTTTATATTGAAGCTTCATGAAGCTTTGACTTTGCTAACCATCCTTATCTTCATGCTTAACCCTAACCCATCAAAGTGACCATGGTTAATTCTCTACACTTAACCCTAGTTCAAGTTATGATAAGTATTTGATTTATTTTTATTTTTATCATAAGACTTATCATAATCTTTTCTTGAGCTCATCTTCTTCTTCTTCTTCAAGCTTGCTACAAAAATGGCAAGTTGAGATCTAGTGAGTTAAATCCAAATCTAAAGTGAACCCACCTCCTATTTCTTCACCCTCTACCTCTTGCCAAGTTGTTTTGGGTGTTTACTTCACAAGTTTCACAAGTTTGTGAAGTCGGAGCTTGAGTTTGTGCAACCTCGACGTAGATCGTCTTTGACACAAAGCCGACGACCTATTCCGCTTGCTTTCCCGATGAAGCCGATGATCGAGTCGAGGATTCATGATGGACAGCGAGGACATGACGTTGCGGAGCCGTGGAGGTGGATATCCGGATCTACAAAGGTTGTAATTTCCGTATCCTAGTAGTTAAGCGTTAACTAGTTTTCTATTTCGCCTAAACATCTAGTCTAAGATCCGTAGTCTAGGGTTTCTCGGCACCAAAAATTTTAATTTGGCATGTTCGATGCCTTGAGAGAACCCACTAGGGTGCCTAGGAACCTTTCAGTAGGATCTGAATGGATTTAAGCATGGCTACGGGAGAAAAAGTCTTATCATAGTCCAAACCTGGTCTTTGACGAAAACCCTTCGCCACAAGTCTTGCCTTATAGGTCTCCACATGCCCATCTACACCAATCTTTCTTTTAAAGATCCATTTGAATCCCACAGGTTTTACCCCAGGGGGTACAACGTCCAAAGTCCATACTTTGTTGGTGTACATGGACTCCATTTCGGATCTCATGGCATCCCGCCACTTCACAGAGTCTCCACTCGTGATAGCTTGCTGAAAGCTGGTAGGATCATCATCCTCCATGATGCAGTCTTCTCTGTCACCATCAATGAGGAAACCGTAGTACCTCTCCGGTGGGCGAGAAGTCCTACCAGACCTACGGAGTGGCCGAGGTTTCTCAGTTTCTATTGCAACAGCCGGTTCAACCAAGTCGTCATTTGTAGTTTGTGTCTCTAGAACCTCTTCTAGATCTACCACATTGCCATCGGCTTTATTTGTGAAAAACTCTTTTCCCAAGAATGTGGCATACTAAGAAACAAACACCTTTTGTTCCTCCTTGTGGTAGAATAGATATTCATAAGAATTCTTTGGATACCCTACAAAATTACACATGACCGACCGTGTCTCGAGTTTGTCCGGATTCTTCTTTTTAACATAGGCCGGGCAACCCCAAATCTTAATTCTCTTAAGTGATGGTCTCTTCCCATGCCATATCTCATATGGTGTGGTAGACACAGTTTTGGTTGGGACCCTGTTCAGTAGAAACGCTGCAGTCTCCAATGCATGCCCCCAAAATGAGACGGGTAACTCAGCATCACTCATCATGGAACGGACCATATCTAATAGGGTCCGATTCCGTCGTTCTGACACACCGTTGCGCTGTGGTGTGTAAGGAGGAGTGAACTGAGGGAGAATCCCATTCTCTTTTAGGAAGTTTGCAAATTCTGTACTGAGATACTCTCCACCTCGATCTGATCGAAGCATTTTGATACTCAAGCCGGTTTGTTTTAATCCTTCGAGTTTATATTCAGTGAATTTCTCGGAAGCTTCTGATTTGTACTTTAATAAAAATACATGACCGAATCTTGAGAAATCGTCAGTGAAAGTAATGAAGTATGAAAAACCGCCTCTAGCCTATGTAGACATTGGCCCACATACATCACTATGTATGAGGCCTAGGAGCTTAGTAGCTCTTTCTCCGTGTCCGGTAAACGGAGTTTTGGTCATTTTACCCTTGATACAAGACTGGCAAGTCGCATAAGATTTATATTCAAAAGGGTTTAAATATCCATCTTTGTGTAACTTGTTTAGTCTTGTTTCGTTAATATGACCAAGTCTACATTGCCAAAGAAAAGCTTCATTTATTTCTGAAAGTTTTCTTTTATTAGTGTGTTGTATGCTGAAAACTGTGTGTTGATTTAGGACGTATATCCCGTTATTAAGCGTACCAAACCTAACCAACATTTGATTCAGATGAATGTTCATAACATTGTTCTGTAATACAAAATTATATCCTTCATTGTCTAACAAAGAAATGGATATTATATTACAAAGCATACTAGGTACAAAATAACATGGGTTCAAAACCAATATACACCCAGACGGCAACCCCAAATGATACTCTCCCACTGCAACTGTATGTACATTGGAACCATTTCCAACGCGGAGAGTATGGTCACCTGTCTTCAAAACCTTGATATTTATTAGCCCTTGCATAGAATTGCAAATGTGAGAACCTGAATCGGTATCTAATACCCAGGAAGCCGAGTTTATTGAAAAACAGTTTTCTGTCACAAACACACCTGAAGCGGAAGCATCCCCATGCTTCTTCTTGAGATTTAAGTACTCCGTGCAGTTGCGCTTCCAATGTCCTGTTTTGTGGCAATGATAACATTCCCCTTTCCCCGATTCTCCAGCTTTGGACTTGTCCTTCCCCTTAACCTTTTTAACTCCACCCCTAGGCTTGGTGGGCTTCTTCTTCATCTTTACCTTAGCCTTAGCCTTTGGGCGAGAAGAGGAAGATTGCCTAACACTCAGAACAGGAGTTTTCACTGATTTCAGTGTGCTCTCTGCACTCCTTAACATATTAAGGAGTTCAGGTAGTTCCTTCTCCATGTTGTGCATATTGAAGGTAACTATAAATTGAGCAAAGGTGGAGGGGAGGGACTGTAGAATAATATTCGTATATTGTTCATTGTCCATCGTCCATCCAAGGTCCTCAAGTTCTTTAATGAGAGCTATCATCTTCAGAACATGGTCTCCTACTGGTGTGCCAGGGGCCATTCGCATCTGAAACAATTTCTTTGATATTTCGTATCGTAATACGCGGGATTGCTCTCCATACAACTCCTTTGTATGGAGGAATATGGCATGAATGTCCATATTCTCCTGCTGCTTTTGATGTGTGTTATCCATCGATGCAAGCGTGAGGCATTTGGCCGTGGCACAGTCAGCGTCCCATGTCTTGCGGACTTCAATATCCGCAACTGAGGATTTTGGACCTGGGACGGGCGGGGCTGGAGCCGTGAGGACATATGATACCTTATCATAAGTCAAGGCAATGTTCAGATTCCTCAGCCAGTCTTTATAATTGGTCCCATTCAGTTTATTTTTATCTAGTAGAAGCTTGAGTCCTGTCATGGGTATCTACCATTAAGAGAGAGAAAAGAATACACTCAGCGAAAGCTCTTGCAAAGATCAGATTGGTTATTATCTTGTCTAATCGATGTCTCCCACTGCTTTAATCAAGTTTTTCTTTCAAACCTTAAAAAGAAAACTAGCCAGGATTAATTACAGTCTACAACTTCGCCAACCGTTCAGCCAGGCCAGTGTCAGTACTTGAGGGAGGTTCCCCATGCTTTCGCACGAACCTAATTAAAGTAAACCTCGTCTTCCCAGAGGCGTATGATTAAGAGATGTTTTGTCGATCAAAAATATTTACCGCAATCAAGAACGGCGTCGCATGAAGCTAGCCGGTGAATACGGGTCGGTCCACAGGGATGTGTAAATCTCCTTTAAGTTCTTACGAGTTAATTCCAAATGGTGTTTGGATTTATAATTAAACCTAAAAATTGAAGTTGTATGAGACTAGGATTAGAAACTTGCTAGGATTAGGTCTAGGGAAAATTTGGTAAACAAAGATCTACATCTCTTTCCATTGCTATTAATTAAAGATATCATATTAGTGTTATGGTAAATCTTAACAAAGGGGATTAGGATGATTGGGAAGATTGATTCTTCCTCTAGATCCTTGTCCTTCCTTTCTTAATCTTTACCCTAACCTCCATGGAAAACCTTAAAATCCGGGCCTTTAGACTACGGAATTCACCGTTACCTCGAGGGTAAAAGTGCCGTAGGGAGCGGAATAAAAAGGTATGCATGGAGTTCTAATGTTCAAAAAATTTAGCAACGAAAAGAGATGAGAGATCTTCGTCTCTCAAATCCTTCCCTATTCCTAACCCTAACAAGCGAGGAAACTACTAGCTCATTGAGGGGATGAAAGAAGACATGAGTTTATTAAAGAGAGAAAACATCATTGCAAATTAATAAAAGCTAAAATAAATTAAACTAAGGCGAGAAAGTAAATTACCTAGGGCAGATATAAAAAAAACTAGAACTACTGCAAGGAAAATTACCTACTTACTTTTGATGCACTCTAACTTCAAGAAAACAGAATTTTATTCATGAGAAGAGGCATAAGAAAATACAAGGTATTGGGTTCTATTTATAGGAGATAGAAACCCTAGGTTTACAATTGCACCGCATGTCTAAAATTACAAATATACCCCTAGAAAATCTTTTCAGAGCCGCCACAGAAATTTGGTAAAATTTTATTTGCGCACGGGCACAGGACGGCCGCGGATCCGCGACATGGGCGCGCTTGGGCCGCGGATCCGCGGGCCAATGATGGGATCATCATGTTATTTTTCTTAGGCTTGGTTTGGTTCTTCTGGGCTTCTTGTTTCTTTATTTCTTTTTCCATTTGGGTTTCTGCAGTGATTCCAGAACTTTAGTGAACACTTGTACCGATCCTTTAACCGTTTTCCATGACAATTTGGATCTTGAGTTGCCTTATTGATTGAGAACTATTCTTCGTTTTTAGGCTTGACTAAGATCCTCCTATTTGTTGGTCAAAAGTCTCTTTTTGTGTCGTCTTTTGTCTTTTTCACTGTTTTCGCGCCAAGAACCTGTAACCTGTAACATGTAGCAGACATGGGTCAAAAGCACCTGTTTTTATTCTTAAATGCATAAGAATGGGGAATACAAAATGCAATATTATGTTATGAACAGCGTAGCCCCGTTAACACCTTTCTACACACCTAATGGGTTAGCTCATTGTAAACTGCAAAACTCTCCTGGGAGCAACTATTGCCTACAGTAGGATCGGGATCCAACCATCATATGGAAGGTATGCAATCTCATTGCAAATTTCAACTATTGAAATTCCCGATGTGGTTTTTACCCCTAGTACCTATGACCTTAACTATGGTCAACAAATCACAAGTACTAGTCAAGTTCTACCCGTCATTTCTTGATTAATTACACCCACTCACATGACCCTTAACTATGGTCAACAAAGTCGCATGAACGTCCTAATTAATCTGCATCATAGGCAGTGTAGGAAGACATCACTTAGCTACCGTACACTACGCCTTAACTATAGTCAACAAACGTAGCACGAATACTAAGTACTCTACTTCCTAAAATTACGGAGGGTTGCGGATGATTTTTAAGAAAATATTTAACGCTTTGAACTTGATATCATCGTAGAATCAAATGGTTTTCAAAAGGAGTGGCTTGAGCTCCGCAGTTTTGAAATGTAGCTTTTTCATAGAGAGCCGAGTGGTTTTCAAATCCGATTCTACAACATCTTTTTAGGTTTATTTTCTTTACATTAATCATATTAATGTAGCCTCATCATTTAAGTCTTTAAGCCAATCACAGAAAAGAAACGAAAATACAACGTACGCTTATGCCATCCGCATTCGCCGCAATGTTCCGTTATGCACCGTTAGGTTACTTAACTAACGGCATACCAGGACGGGACTAGCGCGGGTGTAAAACATAAGCAACGTCTACTATATATCATATATATAATATATCATTCGTCTCAGATATCACATCACATAGTACAGGCGGCAGAAACACACATATGATAATATAGGATATACTAGGACGTCCGTATTTAGTATTTAGCAAACAATAGAAAATACGGATTCCACAGTCGCGATGAATAGCCAAGCCCACACCCCTAGACCCCTACGAGAGCAGCAAGCGACCCTACCGATTCTGGAGTTTAGGAGACCCGGTCTCGACTCCTCGAGATGGCCTCCCTCTGAACCCCAGAACCCGGTCACTTGTGCTCCCTTCCTTGGATCTATCCTAATGCGGAGAAGTAAATAATATACAACACTGGTGACATCAACCTCAACCCAAAAGTGCCCCAAATAAAAGAATATTACATTACATTTGAATTTTACATGAATGAAAAGAAAACTCTCATCTCACATAAAAACCCCCGGCTATTCAATCGCGACAATCTTGCACATCATATCTCAGCAACACATAATATCATATATCATCAACGTAAGTAAGTATGCGTACCCCGATTGTCGTTGATGTATAGCAACGAAACCGGCGATATGCGACATACTACACTTACGGTCACAGAAAAGAAAGTGTAAAACTACAACATTTGGAATCCACAATCAGTTTAGACATCGTAAATCCGAAATATCACATACTTCGCATTTCATGCCTAACTATATGAATTCCACATATTGTATCACATTCCAGATAAATAGACAGTATTAAACTTTCCGATCGAATAATCAAATACCTAAGATTTCCTAAATAGCTCAACACCTGAGCGGAGTTCAAAAATCCCAGAATGTGTCACAGTAGCAGTGGTCCAGCCGTAGAAGGGTCAAGCCAACGCCTCACATGTGGCACGCCGTACTGCCCCAAACCCTAAGGTTTAGAGGCAGTTCAGACGGTCACATAATCGAGTTAAGGTTTGTGTTCTTCTAGAGGGTCTACCACGTTACTTGCACGTTTTTCCGAAAGATTTAAACTCGAGAAAAATTCAACACTTGAATGTTTTCCGTGCCGGGAAAAAGTGAGTTAATGATATTCGTTTGAACTTTTTAATACTTTCTAAATTACCCGAAAATACTACGAAATTAAATTTTCCGATCGAATCAACGAATCCAAAATAATCTCCAGAACACTCAAGACTTGAGTTAGATTAAAAATACCCAAAAATATCTACAAGCAGCTCTGGACATTACTGTACAAAAATGACAAAATATTACTTCAGTACGGCCGCGGATCCACAGCCCAAGAAGGGTAAGGCCGCGGTGGTTTGTACGGAATATGTTATCGTTTTTTACAGAAATGCTTAGATTTTCCTGCTGAATTTTTTAAGTATTTTTAATTCAGAAAAAAACACAGTTTCAAAAAATGTCCAGAGAAGGGTCAAAATCCGTATTTCGTGGTTCGATCGGAGTTTTAACTTCGCCTAAACGTCGCCTAAAGCTCTAGCTTGGCTCTGATACCATGAAAGGTTTCCTACAGCACCACTACAAGGGTTTGGAGGCAACACACATGCCATATTTAAATTTTTATGGTGCTAAAGAAACTATCTTAAGGATCATGCTAGAAAATTTAGGGCAACATAACTTTAACATGAACACAAGTAGTAAAAGCTAGGGTTTTGAGAGTACAATCTTTGTAGCTCCCTACGCTAGACAAGAAAGGGTTCAAAGTACAGTGGGAGAACACACAAGACTCTATGACGATCTCGGGTCTACAGACTAACCTGCACCAGTGTTACCTGAGAACTGCTATCCGACGATAGATATAATTCCATATAGGAGTTCTCGATGAGTCCGTCCAGTGTACCCAGTCATCCCTGAGCACCCGTATACGATCTCGATGTCAAACATCGATGAATGTGGGAACATCCATCGCTCATCATATGGGTCTAGTATCATATACGCTAGTCTAGTCTGGTATATCGATGCCCCGTCTCGATACACCTACGACTAAGGACATTCCAGGATATGCTTATAAACTACAGATGTCCCACCAGTATGATCTCTATCATAATCACAGTAGTCAAGCCTATATCCTCAGGACTTTATCAACATGTGTGAATGAATAAAAGCATGATCAAATCAACATGTCAGATAAAGAAGAACCAGATAGCATACTATCATATTGAGCAAGAATGTACACTGAATATATATATATATATATATATATATACATGTATAAATGTAACATTTTCAAAAATAAAAAATATTAATTTTGGGAATTTTTATAATTTAATATTATTTTATTGATTATTTTAATATTAAATATATAATTAAATGCAAATAATTAGGAAAAATGTTAGAAAAATTATGAAAAATTATGGAAAATTCTAAAATAGGGTAAATTAGATAAATTATGACATTTTAAAGTTTTTGTGATTAGTTTGACACTAATTTAGTGCTAATCGCGATTAAAAATCGCTAATCGGACTTTTTGGCAATTTTGTGCAAAACTTGCACATATCACTTTTCTCACACTTGTGCATTTTCTTTCATGATATTTGGGTTTACTATTCTTGTGAGAAGGATTAGGGTTAAAAAGAAAAGGAAAAGAAAAGAAAAAGAATAAAGAATGGGGTTGGTGAGAGAGGGGTATGGGTTGCATTTGACCATTAACCCTTAGCCATTTTCCCCTCATTTCCCTCCCTCTTCTCTCTTCTTCTGCTGCTGCTCCTGCACCTCCTTCCCTCCCCTCTTCAAAGCCCAAAAACACCTCTAAAACTACACCAAAATCCAATGTCCGTTTCATTAAAAATGTGCACGAGCCCGAGACCTTCAAGATGGATCAAGAAAGCGTGGATTTTGACCACTAGGGGCAACTCAAGAAAATTCTTGAGTTGCCAAGTGAGGTAAATTCTGGACCTTTAGCTTAATTCTTGCATTTCCTATAACCCCATGTTAAGATTTAACCGATATTGTGTGATATTATGGACTTGGTGATAACCTAGTTAGGGTTTGAGGGAATTGGTGTTGTATTATGAAATTGAGCTCAGTAGAGGTCTTACCAACACCCTAGTGTATGAATTGGAACCCAAAACCTGAGGCTTAACCACAGAATACGGATTTTAGAAACCGATATCGGGGAAAATGTGAAATCTGTGTAGTGTTTATTGAATCTGCTGTCACCCCGAGACTCCTAAAAGAATATTGAGTGGACAGTGAGATGTGCAGGCACCATTGAACCAACACCCAAAACCCTAGCCCCCAACTCATCCGTACGGCCGCCAATTTCTCCCAATTGGCCGCAATTTGCGGCCTGGGTCCCACCTTCTTGGCTCGTATTGGTTCTGTAGCTCCTACATTGTTAGTTTAGGCCCCTGGTATATATAGATTTGTATAAAGTGACCTGGGGTAAAATATGGAACACATTTCATGAGTTGCTGTTTTGGACTTTAGTTTCCGTATTCCGTATTTTCATTTCTGCATTGGTGTATTATGTTTTGCCTCGACTATTTGTCGTTTATACGACGATATAGAGGATTTATTGATGGTTTTGAAGGCGTGCCATAGGTTCTCACCTATAGGCCCCTTATCGTATCGTTTTGGATTTCATGCGCCGTTTTAGCTTGGATTTGGTTTTAATGCGCATATACGATATGTTGATGTGTAGGTACCCATGAAGACTTCGGGACGACAAGCAAATGCGTGGTGACGTCCGCAAATGATGATGCAAGGTGAGTAGATTATATCTACAGGGGGGAGTCGGGTGGATGGCGTATAGCACCCCCGCAGTCCGTAGATAGATTACTTGTAGTTATTTGATAGTTAGGTGTATTTGGATAGTGTAGGGTTAGAAGTGACTAGTATAGCTCATAGTCGCGAACCCTAGGATAGAATTACACCTACACACACACACCCTTGCTTATTACTTGTACTTGCACGGTGTTTGATGATATGTGATGACTTTGGAGATGAGTCGATGATGTGGGCTTGATGCCGTGAGATCGGTGATTGGATACGATTCATATGTGGGATATGACTTGTGATTTCTTGCGGGCTTGGGATATGTGTTTACCCCCGCATGCATACTTCATTGATGGTATCGTTTGGTGCTAGACATAGAGTAGTACCCCAGACTATATGATCTGATGATAGTGATACCTGTTATGTGACGAAATAGTAAGATGTTGACCTGTACCCAGCTTTGGGGATGCCGTACGATGATTGCCGTACGAGCCAATATTGATGATAGATCCGCACTCATAACTCGAGGATTCTTACGATATGACATTGAGGCGGGATCACCGACTATATATCTATATATATATATACATTGACTCAGATTTAGGTGGTTTCCACACCTACCCCTCCTGATCGACCTTATATTTAGATGTAGTTTGCATAGTAGATACTTCACTGTGATGTTGATTATTAGATTCTGCATTTTCATGCTATTCGCACTGCTGGCATATGTTCATTGCTATATTATTATCATGCTGATAGGACACCAGCACCATTATCGATGATGCGTATGTTTCACGTACACTATTTTGCCGGCTCACACACTTCATCATCGATAATTGCCATGCCACTGCACTGTAGTACTGTTGCATTCATGATATGATTCTTGCTTGGCTTATTGTACACATGTACCTGTACACAATCATAGATGATTCATTCTAAAGGAGCGGTTTCCCTCGACATATGCACATTACTATTCCATGTTGCATGATTTCCGATATGATTACCTTTCTTTACATGTCGCATACATCATGGATTGATTGCATAGCACATCGCATTGGATTTATTCTTGATGTGGATTTTCATGTGATTTCTGATTTTGAGGACCGTGGGATTATTTAAGGAAAGATGCTTTATTATGAAAAACCCGGTTCCCTTGATATGATATTTGGGGCGTCGCCCCGTGTTTTCTCGGTGCTAGAGGCATGTATTGAGAGAGGGATGAACCGGACTGACGGATTCCCGATATATACTCAGAGAGAGGGCTGACCCGGAATGACGGATGCCCGATGTATTGAGAGAGGGATGACCCGGACTGAAGGATTCCCGATATATACTCTGAGAGCGGGCTGACCCGGAATGACGGATGCCCGATGTATTGAGAGAGGGATGACCCGGACGGACGGATTCCCGATGTATATACTTTGAGAGAGGGCTGACCCGGAATGACGGATGCCCGATACAGGAGGATTTACGTGTCGATGCTAGGCACGGGTTTCATGATGTTTTTCCATGATTTTGTTTATATCCTCATATTGCATACATGATGCTTATTGTCATTGGTTGACGGGTGGGCGGGTTCCACGTTTATTGTCATTGGGTGACGGGTGGACGGGTTCCACGTATATACTGACATAGATCATATACAGACTGGATTTACACTGATCATACTTCATTTGTATATATAACAGGGTATGAGGGCGCTGTTATATATACCCTTACACCAATATTAGTGGTATGGGACGCTAATATATGTGTATTGATATCATTGATACTTCATCATATTTACTTCATGCAGACATACCTTATACTGATGACATGTTATTACCTGAGTACTTGGCACCACATACCTGTTTAGATGTTGATTTGCCACCTTATCATGTTTCAGGCTTATTCCTTGAGGTTTATTACTGATTGTTGACTTAGGTTTATGTCTTGCATTCGGTTTCTGCTTGTAGATGTTTCTATTCACGAGTTGGCAACTCACCCCCGTTGTGCCACAGTTCTTGCAGGTTCTGCCGTACAGGTTTCATTGCGGCATTTCTGGCACACTACTTTCTTGCGGGTGGTTTGCTTTGGTAGGTGGATTCTTTCGCATCAAGAACCACCATTGTATTTATTTATTTCATTGTATCTAGAATTTCCATCAACCAAAACTTGTATATTGTTTCAGACCTAGACTAGTGATGTATTATTCGACCTTAGAGTCGCGCTTAGTAGTATTGCGGTTTTCTAGTTGCTTTTGAGCTTCTTTGGATTTGATCCTCGCCAGTTGGCGTTGTATATTATTGTTGCATGTGTGGTTGTGACCGTCGATTGACGAAGAGCTAGCTCCCGCTTGGGGATGCCTTTATCATTGCATATATATTGTTATCCTTGTTGTACCCCATTCGGGGCCAGTTTTACAAAGGAAACTCTGCCGAAATTTTTAGAAAAGACTTATTGTTTTCAAAACGTACCTTCGGCTTAGTTATTTAAAAATCTTGATTTCAAACATGTATTTCTTCACATCTTTAAACCAAATTCTTTACTTATTTCTTAAATGGTTTTAGATTTCTGGGCTTTTGGCTTACTTGGATCATATGGAGTCCTATAGACTTCATATGGTTCAAGGGCCAGTCACGTGCTCTTTCGGGTCGTGACAAAGATGGTATCAGAGCGCTAGGTTGACCTTGGTTCGAGTCTAAGTTTGACTATGTGGAGCCTAGGGAGTTATTTATATACGTAACTTAGGCTTGACCTTACGGAACTTAGACTTGGTCGAGGGGGTGTTAGACCCGAACTTTCGTCGTATTAGGATGACCCTTGGTTGATGGAATAGGTGACTAAAGTAGAGTGACGTACCGTTGGTATGTTCCGCGGCATACTTACGACACGCCACTCCGCTTAAGGAACCTTAGGATGTACATACTTTCGAGATCAGTGATTCTCTTCATATCCTGGATTATACATCCGTTTGAGATCCCCGATTCTATTAGTTTCATGATCATACCTTTATTGATGCTGTTCCTTCCTATGATCATGTATCCATTTTGGATTTGTTGTTTCCTTTCTTGCCATCGATGTGCTCTTTTTGATACTCGATTGAGGTTCCTGTCACCATGTTTGAGCGCAGTTTGGGCTGCTGCTAGGGTTACGGCCGGTGTGAGCTCGTTTGGTACGAGGGCCGACCATTGTGTTTTCTGGTGACATGGCAACGTCTCGAGTTAGTGTTGGTGATTGTGACCTCTAGTGGAGGCGAGTGCTTGGTCTTGCACCGGATGATCGGGCCATTGTTAGAGCTGCCAGTTGAGAGAGGACTGTTGATGTACAGCATACCTCAGAGATTGTGATGTCGCCTACCGTGCAGACAGATGGACCAGCTATTGCTGAGATTGACAGGATGTCGCTTCCGAAGCTTACGAGCTGAGATTGCCGTAGCTTTCAGGCAGATATGAGACAGATGATAGCTAGTCTACCCGATTTGAGAGACGAAGGTGATTCGTCCAATTTTGCGCCAGAGCGTGCCCAGTGAGTTGAAGATTTCCAGTGTGGAGAGTCTTACTCAGATCTAGAGCAGACCGATTCAGAGATGACCGCCACTGTGTCGCTTTTCCTGGAGGATTGAGGCGCTGTTCGGCGTACAGGCGAATGAGCCAGTTGTTGCTGCAAATGATGAAATATCGCCCAGATGGTTGGAGCTACTGCAGCATGAGCATGTTCTTGGAGGCGTGATAGTGAGTCGCTAGTCACCTGAGGATAAATGACTAGGACATGTGGTTCGTTCGGTTACCGATGCGAGGTCATCAGATAGATTGTTTCCAGCTAGAGACGACTTCACGCAGGTTCGTTGAGAGTCGATAGAGACGATCGAATGTCAGGAGCCCATTTTCCAAGTTTAAAGTATACGGAAAGACATGCAGGTGATTCTATGGACTCTCTAGAAGAATGAAACCCTAACTCGACTTAATGACCGTGTGAAAGCCTTTGAACCTTAGGGTTTGCGGCAGTTCCGCGGCGCCATTAGTGAGGCTTGGGTTTGCCCTTCTACGGCTGGACCACCGACGCTGTGGCATGTACTCGATACTATTAAACTGTACCCGAGATGTGAGCTCTTGGGGGATTATGAGGATCTGACGAGTCGATCGGATGGTTCGACATCTTTCGGATATCGTGATGGGACACTGCTTGGGAAACTCCAGATGCGAGCGTAGCCGTCGGAGCGCAGTTCGTGTAGCCACGATGAGTTAAGTCCGAATCAGTCGACTTTTGAGCAGAGTGAAGAAAGAGTCCGTACGAGATTTCGACGAGATGACGTCCCACTCCGCTGACATTAGAGATGTGATACGCACCCAGAGGCGTGGTATATGGATATATCTTCCCGAGAGAAGCGCGATAAGTATGCAGCCGTTCCGGAATAAGCTTTAGCTTCAGCGTTGGATGATGACTTTCGGGCATTTCGGCAGGATTGAGATTTGAGAAGGAGACCTTGAGCAGGATTCTTCCAGGACGTTGCTGCAATGATGTTTGCACCCAGGATCAGATGTGTGACGTGCATTCAGAGAGCCAGAGGCCGACTCCAGTGATATGCTGCCTTACGAGTAGTCGTGAGGTTTGACCGAGAGATGACCAGAGAAGTGCCCGAACGGAATCGTTCCCGTTAGCACACCTGACAGGGCCGATGAGCCGATTGACCGCGAGATAGGAAAATCCGCAAGGAAGATAAGGACCCAGAGTCAGAGGACGCCAGACCGTGAACAAGAGGCAAGTAGATATCCTGCGCTGCTAGCAATGGATGCACCGACTCCTTCTCGACCTTGAAGGAGGAACTACCGAAGACGGTATTTATGATTTGTGATTTGGTGATTCGATTATCACGTATCCGTCATTTTGGATTTTGGTATTTTGGGGCGTTCTGTTTGCATGATTTAGTTTTGATGACTGAGTTTCATGATGTTGGTTTCATGCACCCACTGGATATTTATATATTTTGCGCAGAGTTATTACATTTGAGATATTGATTGAGATTTCATGCCTACCGTATGCAGTGTTTTGATATACGATTTTGGTGCACGCCAGATGCACTAAATCGGGATTCTTCGTGCATGTCACATGCACCTGATTTTTTTTCTGTCAGGCACACACGTTGCTTACGACAGATGTTTCGTGCACACCAGTTGCACCTAGATGTTGTTTTGTATACCTGTTTGACACATTTATGGATTTTGATTCCTTGCGCACCAGACGCATAGGATATTCTTATATATGCATTTTGGGATTGATTTCTAGTAGAGCAGTACATTTTATGATATTCTCTCTGTATTGATATTTTCGGAGCCCCGACAAAATGGATTGTACTGAAATTGTTTTAGTATTGGGGGTTTAAATTTAAATTCGGGGACCGAATTTCTTTAAGGGGGGTAGATTGTAACATTTTCAAAAATAAAAAATATTAATTTTGGGAATTTTTATAATTTAATATTATTTTATTGATTATTTTAATATTAAATATATAATTAAATGCAAATAATTAGGAAAAATGTTAGAAAAATTATGAAAAATTATGGAAAATTCTAAAATAGGGTAAATTAGATAAATTATGACATTTTAAAGTTTTTGTGATTAGTTTGACACTAATTTAGTGCTAATCGCGATTAAAAATCGCTAATCGGACTTTTTGGCAATTTTGTGCAAAACTTGCACATATCACTTTTCTCACACTTGTGCATTTTCTTTCATGATATTTGGGTTTACTATTCTTGTGAGAAGGATTAGGGTTAAAAAGAAAAGGAAAAGAAAAGAAAAAGAATAAAGAATGGGGTTGGTGAGAGAGGGGTATGGGTTGCATTTGACCATTAACCCTTAGCCATTTTCCCCTCATTTCCCTCCCTCTTCTCTCTTCTTCTGCTGCTGCTCCTGCACCTCCTTCCCTCCCCTCTTCAAAGCCCAAAAACACCTCTAAAACTACACCAAAATCCAATGTCCGTTTCATTAAAAATGTGCACGAGCCCGAGACCTTCAAGATGGATCAAGAAAGCGTGGATTTTGACCACTAGGGGCAACTCAAGAAAATTCTTGAGTTGCCAAGTGAGGTAAATTCTGGACCTTTAGCTTAATTCTTGCATTTCCTATAACCCCATGTTAAGATTTAACCGATATTGTGTGATATTATGGACTTGGTGATAACCTAGTTAGGGTTTGAGGGAATTGGTGTTGTATTATGAAATTGAGCTCAGTAGAGGTCTTACCAACACCCTAGTGTATGAATTGGAACCCAAAACCTGAGGCTTAACCACAGAATACGGATTTTAGAAACCGATATCGGGGAAAATGTGAAATCTGTGTAGTGTTTATTGAATCTGCTGTCACCCCGAGACTCCTAAAAGAATATTGAGTGGACAGTGAGATGTGCAGGCACCATTGAACCAACACCCCAAACCCTAGCCCCCAACTCATCCGTACGGCCGCCAATTTCTCCCAATTGGCCGCAATTTGCGGCCTGGGTCCCACCTTCTTGGCTCGTATTGGTTCTGTAGCTCCTACATTGTTAGTTTAGGCCCCTGGTATATATAGATTTGTATAAAGTGACCTGGCGTAAAATCTGGAACACATTTCATGAGTTGCTGTTTTGGACTTTAGTTTCCGTATTCCGTATTTTCATTTCTGCATTGGTGTATTATGTTTTGCCTCGACTATTTGTCGTTTATACGACGATATAGAGGATTTATTGATGGTTTTGAAGGCGTGCCATAGGTTCTCACCTATAGGCCCCTTATCGTATCGTTTTGGATTTCATGCGCCGTTTTAGCTTGGATTTGGTTTTAATGCGCATATACGATATGTTGATGTGTAGGTACCCATGAAGACTTCGGGACGACAAGCAAATGCGTGGTGACGTCCGCAAATGATGATGCAAGGTGAGTAGATTATATCTACAGGGGGAAGTCGGGTGGATGGCGTATAGCACCCCCACAGTCCGTAGATAGATTACTTGTAGTTATTTGATAGTTAGGTGTATTTGGATAGTGTAGGGTTAGAAATGACTAGTATAGCTCATAGTCGCGAACCCTAGGATAGAATTACACCTACACACACACACCCTTGCTTATTACTTGTACTTGCACGATGTTTGATGATATGTGATGACTTTGGAGATGAGTCGATGATGTGGGCTTGATGCCGTGAGATCGGTGATTGGATACGATTCATATGTGGGATATGACTTGTGATTTCTTGCGGGCTTGGGATATGTGTTTACCCCCGCATGCATACTTCATTGATGGTATCGTTTGGTGCTAGACATAGAGTAGTACCCCAGACTATATGATCTGATGATAGTGATACCTGTTATGTGACGAAATAGTGAGATGTTGACCTGTACCCAGCTTTGGGGATGCCGTACGATGATTGCCGTACGAGCCGATATTGATGATAGATCCGCACTCATAACTCGAGGATTCTTACGATATGACATTGAGGCGGGATCACCGACTATATATCTATATATATATACATTGACTCAGATTTAGGTGGTTTCCACACCTACCCCTCCTGATCGACCTTATATTTAGATGTAGTTTGCATAGTAGATACTTCACTGTGATGTTGATTATTAGATTCTGCATTTTCATGCTATTCGCACTGCTGGCATATGTTCATTGCTATATTATTATCATGCTGATAGGACACCAGCACCATTATCGATGATGCGTATGTTTCACGTACACTATTTTGCCGGCTCACACACTTCATCATCGATAATTGCCATGCCACTGCACTGTAGTACTGTTGCATTCATGATATGATTCTTGCTTGGCATATTGTACACATGTACCTGTACACAATCATAGATGATTCATTCTAAAGGAGCGGTTTCCCTCGACATATGCACATTACTATTCCATGTTGCATGATTTCCGATATGATTACCTTTCTTTACATGTCGCATACATCATGGATTGATTGCATAGCACATCGCATTGGATTTATTCTTGATGTGGATTTTCATGTGATTTCTGATTTTGAGGACCGTGGGATTATTTAAGGAAAGATGCTTTATTATGAAAAACCCGGTTCCCTTGATATGATATTTGGGGCGTCGCCCCGTGTTTTCTCGGTGCTAGAGGCATGTATTGAGAGAGGGATGAACCGGACTGACGGATTCCCGATATATACTCAGAGAGAGGGCTGACCCGGAATGACGGATGCCCGATGTATTGAGAGAGGGATGACCCGGACTGACGGATTCCCGATATATACTCTGAGAGAGGGCTGACCCGGAATGACGGATGCCCGATGTATTGAGAGAGGGATGACCCGGACGGACGGATTCCCGATGTATATACTTTGAGAGAGGGCTGACCCGGAATGACGGATGCCCGATACAGGAGGATTTACGTGTCGATGCTAGGCACGGGTTTCATGATGTTTTTCCATGATTTTGTTTATATCCTCATATTGCATACATGATGCTTATTGTCATTGGTTGACGGGTGGGCGGGTTCCACGTTTATTGTCATTGGGTGACGGGTGGACGGGTTCCACGTATATACTGACATAGATCATATACAGACTGGATTTACACTGATCATACTTCATTTGTATATATAACAGGGTATGAGGGCGCTGTTATATATACCCTTACACCAATATTAGTGGTATGGGACGCTAATATATGTGTATTGATATCATTGATACTTCATCATATTTACTTCATGCAGACATACCTTATACTGATGACATGTTATTACCTGAGTACTTGGCACCTCATACCTGTTTAGATGTTGATTTGCCACCTTATCATGTTTCAGGCTTATTCCTTGAGGTTTATTACTGATTGTTGACTTAGGTTTATGTCTTGCATTCGGTTTCTGCTTGTAGATGTTTCTATTCACGAGTTGGCAACTCACCCCCGTTGTGCCACAGTTCTTGCAGGTTCTGCCGTACAGGTTTCATTGCGGCATTTCTGGCACACTACTTTCTTGCGGGTGGTTTGCTTTGGTAGGTGGATTCTTTCGCATCAAGAACCACCATTGTATTTATTTATTTCATTGTATCTAGAATTTCCATCAACCAAAACTTGTATATTGTTTCAGACCTAGACTAGTGATGTATTATTCGACCTTAGAGTCGCGCTTAGTAGTATTGCGGTTTTCTAGTTGCTTTTGAGCTTCTTTGGATTTGATCCTCGCCAGTTGGCGTTGTATATTATTGTCGCATGTGTGGTTGTGACCGTCGATTGACGAAGAGCTAGCTCCCGCTTGGGGATGCCTTTATCATTGCATATATATTGTTATCCTTGTTGTACCCCATTCGGGGCCAGTTTTACAAAGGAAACTCTGCCGAAATTTTTAGAAAAGACTTATTGTTTTCAAAACGTACCTTCGGCTTAGTTATTTAAAAATCTTGATTTCAAACATGTATTTCTTCACTTCTTTAAACCAAATTCTTTACTTATTTCTTAAATGGTTTTAGATTTCTGGGCTTTTGGCTTACTTGGATCAGATGGAGTCCTATAGACTTCATATGGTTCAAGGGCCAGTCACATGCTCTTTCGGGTCGTGACAATAAATACATCCACTATCATATAATGGCCTCTAGGGCATACATATATCCAACATATATGACTCTGCCAGAGGGTTGTCGTAGTCAGTGGGAGCAGCGGAAGCATAGTGGACAAGTGGCTTATGTCTATTTATGGACAAAAGCAGATATAGCGGAGATAGATCATCTATTTCTGATGTGACAGTCATAGGTTTGACTTCATCAGAATAGGGGATGGATCTGTTAAGAAGGTAGTAGGGTGTGATGTCCTGGTATTTGGATGACATACACAGAGTAGGAAGTGAAATTCCTATACCACGATCGGTTATACTCTGGCTGTCACACAGTGGTTTCTCCACATAGGAATTGGATATTATATCAGACATTCTGGTTACTAGATCTATGGTTTTAGATCTAGATTTGGGAAGTGTCCAAATCTGGGTACTTAGACAGCATTCTAAAGGTGTTTTAGAATGGACGACTCCTGGCACGGTAGTATACCTGCAGGTGATGGAGTCATCCTCTCTAAAGGTGTCTTACAGACTAAAGAGGAGAGAGATGTGCATGATTGGCATATCACTTGCTTAGGCAATTAAGTCAATCATGAGATGCCATGTACCACACCAGATGTTGTTTTGCACGAGCTGCAATAAGTGGATATTGATCCAATCCTGGAGAATCGATCGGAAGCAGTTTGAGAACATAAGTGGATGTTCTAGGGATATGATAACGACAGCCACATTCGGGAGACAGTTATCATTCCAGGCTACCAAGGTGACCTGGATGACAGAGTGACTGTCAGAGTTATAGTTTTCCCTCTGACAAGGGGCAGTAGTCTGGACAGGTAGTCCAGGCGGATAATGAGGGAGGCATGGCGCAGGATACTGATTAAGTTCAGTTGACGATGCAGTCTAAGAAGTTTGGATTTGGAGTTCATTTATGAGCTAGGTCCCATCAGATTTCCAGACATATTCTAAGACAGGTATTGCTCATTTCAGGGGATGGTTTTCTCTGCGTATTTGAGATAAAGAGAGACATAGAAAGAAACATCAGAGCGGATCCACTCACTGAGGCTATTCCTCGAACGTAATAGTTTCGCAAACGGGTTTTGTGAGACTAAATTAGTAAAGGAGTTGGGTTTTTGATATCACACGGGCTGTGAGTATGCGACATCGCAATAATTAGCCTTGAGTGCAAGTGGGAGATTGTTGGATATAGTGCCCTCAGAGTCAATTATTGGATCACAGGCACGTGATTGCAATGATTGAGGGAGTACCTATGCCGGTAGGACAGTCTTACTCAAGATGATAGTATGCTATCTGGTTTATCTTTATCATCGTGTACTGCTTTGGGTGACCTTACAGGTCACTATTGCGCGTTGATAGAGCCCTTAGGATTCTTGCTTGACGGCCAGCAGTATGATGGCGATCATATACGTGGGAGCTGGGGTCTATAAGCACATCCTTAAAAGGTCCCTAGTCATGGGAGCTTTCGAGAAAGGGCATCGATACTCAAGAGTAGACTAGTGTATACAGTCGAGACCCCGACGAGGGGAGGTGGCCGGTCTCACAAGCCACTGGTGTCAGATGGTTCACCTAAGATGTATACAGGTGCTCATTGGGTTATGAGTACACCGGACAGGACTCGCCGGGAACATGCTAGTTGGTTTTATACCTGACGTCAGATAGCAGTTCCCTGGTGACATGTGTACAGGTTAGATCATCGACCTGAGATCGTCATTTGTCTCATGTGAGTTCCCACTGTAATTTGATTACTACTCTACCACGGATCAAAGGAGTCGTGCAAACAGGTTTTAGTTGGGTACAGTCCCGAACCATATGGAGGCAGTGAGCGGATCTGCAGAGGTTCGTCTCTCCCGGTATTGGGGGTGAGGTCGTGCTGTGTCTAGGAGAGTTATTACACGAAGTCCTTGGCCAAGGCAGGAGATCTACTGGTTGGTATTCCAGTAATATCTCAGGGTGTTCTGGGCTACACTCCGACACGAATTGTGCCGCTTTTGGGGGTCTGACTTTTACCAACCCCTAGGCCCGACATACGATGCTCATAGACGAACGGACCGGACTGTACGGATATTGTCACTGACAGGCTTAGTAGGGTGTCAGGATGAGTTCGCTCATCGACTTCCCTTTTGGTCAATACCTGGTAGCCCGTTACGTACGGCTAATATCTCTGACGTGCTAGTGGTTAAATCCACAGCCAAAATATTGACGAGTCTTTAGAGTCCCCCACAGACAGTTTCTCAAGTTTCGGACGAAACGTTGTAGAGGCCATATGGTTTTATGGCAGGGTTCGAACATACACGTGCACTTGTGCACGTGTCGTGTTTCGGACGGATAATACTAGCGGGCTTTGGTTTAAGCCGGATCCTAGTATTATACAGTGTAGATTTTGTCTCATTGCATTTGTATTCGGTTGGAATACAAATGCGGGTATGTATATACAGTCGCGGGGTTTTCCTGTAATTTATTATGGGATCGTTTTTTTGAAGTTGCCAGTTTGCATTCCGTTTCGGCCATTTTCCTTTCTTTCTTTTCTTGGCTGAATTTTCCATGGAGGGGCTTATTTCCAAATGTGCAAATTAGCAAAATGGAGGGTGTTTTTTGTGGTGGAGGGTTAATGATGGTTCTAGCCTCTTATGATTACTTTTTGGTCCATCATTACTTGCTATTTGAATTGATGGAGATTGGATTGGTTATGATGATGAAGTGAGGTTTGCTTTTGGCTTATGATTACCTCAACCCTTTTTCTTATGCTCACCCCACCTTGTTTGTGCTCACCTCCCCCTCTTCTTTTATCATGGCCGGCCACAAGAATTAGAAGGGGCTGTCCAAATTTTTGGTGTGAGGGTTAATCTCATTTTCTTGCACAAAAACCCTTAGCTCATCTCCAAAAGTTGATTCCTCCACCTTCATATCCAAATGGCAACTTCAAACAACCCCTCGAGACATAATGTTCTACACTCAGCCTACAGCAATCTTGGACATGTCGGCTTGCCAACTTCGTGTCTGAGTTGCCTCGGTTCAGTGGTGGGAGCCCGTAAAAAGACTCGGTGATGTGGTGCCTTTCCGACGAGGAGGTCGAGACCGGAGATGCTGCGAGGAGATCGGGATGGTGGCCAAAGACCGAAGGACACGGATCGTTCGGTATAGCTCTCTACCCTTTCTCTAATTCGCTAGTAGTAGGTAAATGATCTGATCTGGGTTTTTAGTATGCGGTAGCACCGGTTTCTAGTTATAGAAAAGTTTTCGTTTCCGCATTTTGGCCTTGAACAGACGGCCGGGGCGCTACCGTAGACTTACATTCATTACATTCACTGATTATCTCTCAAGATCCGGATATATGTTCCTGTTGAATCACAAGTCTGGAACTTTTGAGAAATTCAATGAATATAAGCTAGAAGTGGAGAACCAAAAACGGGTATAAGTATTATGTTCTTTGATGAGATCAAGAAGGAGAATACTTGAGCACGGAATCCCTGGACTATTCTAAAAGAGAATGAGATTCTCTCTCAGCATTACTCCTCCGTATACACCACAGCACCTCGGTGTATCAGGGCGGAGCAATCACACCCTATGTGATATGGTGCGCTCTATGATGAGTACTACTGAGTTTCCTATTTCCTTTTGGGAGTTATGCACTTATGAAGCTGCATACCTATTGAATAGGGTTCTAATCAAATCAGTTGCCTACCACTTCATATGTGATATGGACTGGGAAGAGCCCATATCTTAAGTAAGTTAAGATTTGGGGTTGTCCGGCCTATATCTAAAAGCAAAATCCGGACAAGCTCGAGTCAAAGTCAGTTCTGTAGAAGTTTGTTGGATATCCCAAGCATTCGCAAGGGAATATCTTCTACCTAACTGGGGAACAAAAGATATTTTGTTTCTCAACATGCCACCTTTGTGTAAGGGAATTTCTTGTGAAGAAATTATTGGTCATGAGGTAGAACTGGAAAGAGTTCCAGCTATACAAACTGCAGCTGATGATTTGGTAGAACCAAAAGATTCAATAGTTTCCAACGAACCTCAGCCTCTCCGCCGATCTGGTAGGGTTCTTCATCCACCTGAGAGATACTTCGGTTTCTCTATGACAGTGGGAGCGAGGATTGCATCATGAGACGATGACCCAACTTATTTCGAGCTGGCCATCAGGAGTGGGACTCTGTAAGAATGGCTGGATGCTTAGCGATCTGAGATGGAATCCTTATACACCAACAAAGTATGAACTTTAGTTGCTTTATCTGAAGGGTTAAATCCCTATCAGGAGCAAGTATATCTTGAGAAGATTACTTGGTGTACATGGAAAAGTTGAGACTTTCAAAGCTATGCTTAAGTCCATCCAGATCCTACTTGCCACGGCTACATACCATGACTACGATATCTGGCGGTTGGGTGTCATGACTACTTTTCTAAATGATGATTTGGAAGAGAGCGTCTATAAGTACACAAGCCAGAGGGCTTCGTAGACAGTGGGAGCAGCGGAAACGTGAGCAAGATGTTTTATGTGATAAAGCAGGCATCGCGGAGTTGGAACGTCTGTTTTGATGTGGTAGTCAAAGAGTTTGACATCATCAAAATGGTAGATGAACCTTGTATATACAAAAAGGTAGTAGAGAGTATTGTGGTGATCTTCGTAGAGTACGTGGATGACATACTCTTGATGGGGAAGGAGTTTCCTATGCTACGCTCGGTCAATCTCCTCTTATCCCAATGATTCTCCATATAGGATCAAGATGATACCTCCTAAATCCTGGGTTTTGGATCTATGAGATAGATCTAATTGGATGTTAGGATACTCACTAGTTGTAGTAAGATGGTATCAATCGATCCTGGGGAGAATCAGTAGAAAGGTTCCAGGGTGATAAGGTCGACTGAAATTCAGTCACAGGCATTGTCTTTACCCTCAGTGGAGGGACGGTATGTTGGAAGAGTTCCGAGCTAGATACCATGACTTACTAGACGATTAAAGGCAAGATACGTCGTTACCAAGGATGCTACCAAAGAGGCAGTCTGGATATATATAAGTTCATGAGATGAACTTCGTTCCTGCCATTGTGTGACAATGGAGTTGTGGCTTTAGCCAAGGAACTACCGTCCCATCAGAAATCCAGATATAATTCTTAGGCAGTATCACCTGATCATGGAGATGGTTGATCTCCAGGGAGATCGAGGTTAGGAGAGTAGACACAGAGGACAACAGCGTGGATCCACTCACAAAGGCCTTTTTCCCAGTAGAGACTTTTATGGGATGGTTGAGTATGAGATACTTCAACCACAGCTAATTGTTGGGTATGTGATACCACAACAGATGGCCCTAGTGCAAGTGGGAGATTGTTACTTATATGAATGCCCTAGAGGCCATTACTATACACACGATGTATATTGTAATGGATGCTTGGACATATATAGGCAGGACTTTCTTGCTCGACATGATAGTACGCTATCTGGTTGTACTTTATCTTAACATGTACTCTGATTATCTCTCTGTTACATGTTGATAAAGACCTTAGGATATGTACTTGACTACTGGGACTATGATGAGATCATACTAGTGGGGCCACGGTAGCCGATGAGTACATCCTATAACTGTTCCTAGTCGAGGGTGTATTGAGACAGGGCATCAATACACCAGAGTAGACTAGCGTATACGCATCTTGACCCATATGATGGGCGATGGATGATCCCATATCCATCGGTGTTTGACATCAAGGATAGTGTACGGGTGCTCAGTAGAGACTGGGTACACTGGACGGACTCGTCGAGAACTCCCAGATGTTATTATACCTCACGTCAAATGGCAGTTCTCCGGTGACACTGGTACAGAGTAGTCTGTTGACTCGAGATCGTCATAGAGTCTTGTGTGATTCCCACTGTGCTTTGATTTCCATCATACCACGTCCAAGAGGGCATGCAAAAAGGTGGCTTTTGGGTACAGTCTCGAATCACATGGAGACAATGAGCGATAGGAGGGGATTCGTCTCTCCCGGTATAGGGAGTTGATGTTGTGCTGTGTTCGATTGGCTATAACTGGAAATCCCTGGCCAGATTTGCTGAGATTTACTGGTAAGTGTTATCAGTAGTTTCTCGAACTGTTATAGACCTCATATCGATACGACTTATCAAGCTACTGGGGTCTGACGTTTACCACCCCTAGGCGAGATATGCGACATATCAGACGACGGGACCGGACTGTACAGGAGTGTTACTGATTGGATTTGCAGGAGAATGTACAGGCTTGCTTGTTGATCTTCTGATCGCTCGATACCTGGGTGGCTGTTACGTTTAGCTGACCGCTTGCAGCTTGTGGGTGTTTGATATGATCATCACCTACTGCCGGCGTATTGACGATTCTTTAGAGTCCTACACAGAGGTTTCTTGGCTCAGGCAAAACGGAGTAGGAGCACATATGTGATATGTGCGAGACCGAGTACAATACGTGTATGTGATACCGTATTAGATTCTCACGATATGAGATATCGGCCGGGTATATGTGATATAGCCGGGTCATCGGATCAAGTGTTGATTCGATGAACTGATACAGATTATATTAGTCAGTTATTTGTGAAATAGCCGGATTATCGGATCAAGTGTTGATTCGATAATTTAATGTATAATTATATATTTGATATATTAAATTACATTAACTGATACATATTATATTTTTCTCACTCGGGTAATACATTGATATATATGCGATATATGTTAATTGTATTATTTTCTTTTGTTACAATAAATATTGTATATGTGATATATAATATTGTAGATATTAGGGTTATTAATGCAACATGTTTAGTGGAGATTAAACATGGTTAGGGTTTGATTTGGGTTAATCTTTTCTAGAACCATCTAGAAGGTTTTATTTTGTTTTGTGCAAAGATATTTTGCATAGATATTTGTTTAATTCAACCCAACCCTTTAACCATGGTTCAATCTCTACAAGGGTTAGTTTCTTCTCACTTAAACCATGGTTGCATTTCTAACCTTACACTAGAGTTATTCATTATTCATCACAAAAGAAATGGAGCTTCTTCTTCTTCTTCTTCCTTCTTTGCATGAAAAGCTTTCTAGCTTTTCATGAAGTGATGATTATGAGTGAGATTAAGAAAACAAATGAGAGCTAAAATCCTACTTCATCATCCTAATCTATCCTAGCTGTTTAGATTAGGGTGTTCACTTCATTTAGTGAGTGAGAGCTTGTGTTAATGAAACTTCAAGGTAGATCATCTTTGTTATCGAAGATCGGAAGCAAGCTTGCATCTTTCTTTTCGTGGAGCCTTTCGAGAGTCCGGAACTTGATGATCGCAGCGAAGGGACCACAACACGGAGCTTATGAAGTGAAGGACCAGACTACAAAGGTTGTAATCCCAAACTCTTAGATGTTAAAGTGTTTAACATGCTTTGTTTCGCCTAATCTCTAGTCTAAGATCTTGGTTTAGGGTTGTTCGGCATGGCTAAATTTTAAATCGGGTATGGTTGATGCCTTATAGACCCTTGTGCGTGTGCCTAGTAACCCTACAACTACTTGCCATTTAGTTTAGGATGTTCTCTTCACAAAGTTCATTATTTAGTGGAGGGTTAGCTTGAGTTTGAGTCTACTCGACGTAGATCATCTTCGGCCTCGAAGACTACGAGCAAGCTTGTTTATTTCTCCGAGGGATCCCATACTAGAGTTTGGGAGATCGATGATCGCAGTGAAGGGATGTCAACACGGAGATTTAGAAGTGAAGGACCGGTCTACAAAGGTTGTATTTCTCATTCACTTAGTGTAATGGTAGATTACATGTTCTTTTACTCTTAAAACTCTAGTTAGATCCTAGGTTAGGTTGTTTAGCATGCTAGAAAATTTTAAATACGACATGTTTGATGCCTCCTGAAACCTTGTGGTCGTGCCAAAGAAACCTACAGTGGTATCACAGTCTTACTAGAGCATTAGGAGTTATCTATGTGAAGTTAAAAATCTGATCGAACCCCGAAAACCCACTTGATACCTCCTCTCTGGAAATTTTTCAAAAAGTTGGATTTTTCCATATTAAAAATTCTCAAAAAATCATGCAGGTAATTCTGTGGATCTCTGAGAAGTTCGATTCCCTAACTCGATCAAGTCACCGCAGAACCGTGGCCATACCATGCATTCCGCGGCGATTCCACGGCAGAACTTGTGAGTTATGGAATCGTACTTCAAGGGGTGATCCGTAGCTACTACATCATGCTTCTGGGAATTTTTAATATTACTCAAGTGTTGAGCTTTCTGGAATTTATTAGGAATTCGTTGATTCGATCGGAATGTTTAACATCGTTTAGACTTTTTCGGGTATTCACATGTTATCTAGGCGAAGTTAAAAAGCTCGAACGAATGTCAAAAACTCATTTATCCAAGTTTAAGGTATTCGGAAAAACGTGCAAGTAATTCAGTGGACCCTCAAGAAGAATGTAACCCTAACTCGACTTTTTTGGATCGCGGAACCGCGGTCATACCTTAGGGTTTTCGCGGTTCCGTAGTGACATGAGTGAGGCTTGGGTCTGCCCTTCTACGGTTGGTCCATAGGTGCTGTGACATGTACTGGATATTATTAAACTGTGCTCAAGTGTTGAGCCGTCTGGGAATTGTGGGACTTTGATGAATCGATCGAGAAGTTTAATGTCGTCCGGATATCATGCGATGTGATACAATATGTAGAATTCATATAGTTAGGCATGAAATCCGAAGTATGTGATACTTCAGGTTTATGATGTCTAAGGTTATCTTGGATTCCAAATGTTGTAGTTTTTCATTTTTTTTTTCTGCGACCGTATGTATAATATGTGGTGTATCACCGGTTTCATTGCTATATGTCAACGACAATTGGGATATGCATATTTACTTACATTGATGACATGTGATGTTATGTGTTGCTGTGATATGTTATATTGGATCGTCGTGTTTGAATAGCCGGGTTATTTTATGTGAGATGAGAGATTTTTCATTTTCATTCATGTAAAAACTTGTATGTAATATTCTTTTATTGGGGCACTTCCGGGTTGAGGAAGATGTCACCATTGATGTATATTATTTACGTTTCCGCATTAGGATAGACCCAAAGAGGGGAGCACAACTAACCGGGTTCTAGAGTCCAGTAGGAGACCATCTCGAGGAGTTGAGTCCGGGTCTCCTAACTCTAGAATTGGTAGGGTTGCTTGCCGCTTTTGTAGGGGTCTAGGGATGTGGGTTTGGTTATTCATCATGACCGTGGAATCCGTGTTTTATAAAGGATCAAAATAAAACACGGACATCCTAGTATATCCAATATTTCATATATTGTCTTCTGCTGCTGATATCTGTGATATGATCATTTGGTATGATGAGATAGATACTGTATATAGTATATGTGATATATTATATAGATGTTGCTTATGTTTTACACCCACGCTAGCCCTTCCCCGCTCTGCCGTTAGTTACCTAACCTAACGGTGCATGACGGGATATCGAGGCGAATGTGGATGACATAAGCGTACGTTGTATTTATCTGTGATGTTTAGGTAACATAGATGATGTTACATTCATTAATGAGATTAATGAAAGAAAAATAAACCTAATGATGTTGTGGAATCGAATTTTCAAAAATAGGTAGCTCTGGTTGTTGCTTTGCATAGCGGTATTCCTTGTAGAATATCCGGCACTTTATTCGATGAGGAAAGAGCCGAGATCCCTTCACCGGGAGTGAACTCTTTGTTGGATGTAGTGCCCTCAAAGTCAATTATTGGATCGCAGGTACGTGATTGCAATGATTGAGGAGGACCTATACCGGTAGCACAGTCTTACTCGAGATGATAGTATGCTATCTGGTTTGCCTTTATCAGTCGTGTACAGGTTCAGATGACTGATCACTATTACACGTTGATAGAGCCCTTAGGATCTTGCTTGACTACCAACAGTATGATGGCGATCATATACGTGAGAGTTGGGTAGCCTATAAGCACAACCTTAATAGTGGTCTCTAGTCGTGGGAGTTTCGAGACAGGGCATCGATACTCCGGAGTAGACTAGTGTATACAGTCGAGACCCCGACGAGGGGCGGTGGCCGGTCTCACAAGCCACTGGTGTCAGTTGGATCACCTAAGATGTATACAGGTGCTCATTGGGTTATCAGTACACCGGACAGGACTCGCCGAGAACCTGCTAGTTGGTATTTATACCTAGCGTCAGATAGCAGTTCCCAGGTGACATGTGTACAGGTTAGTTCATTGATCTGAGGTCGTCATTTGTCTCGTGTGAGTTCCCACTGTGCTTTGATTTCTACCCTACCACGGCTCAAAGGAGTTGTGCAAACAGGTTCTTTTTGGGTACAGTCCCGAGCCACATGGAGGTAAGTGAGCAGATCGGCAGGGGATTCGTCTCTCCCGGTATTGGGGGTGAGATCGCGCTGTGTCTACGAGGGCCATTACATAAAGCCCTCGGCCGAGGCGGGATATTTACTGGTAGGTACTCCAGTAGTATCTCAGGGTGTTCTGGGCTACACTGCGACATGACTTATACCGCTATTGGGGGTCTGACGTTACCAGCCCCTAGGCTCGACATGCAATACTCACAGACGAACGGACCAGACTGTATGTATATTGTCACTGTTAGGCTCAGTAGGGTTCTTGGATGAGTTCGCTCATCGGCTTCCCTTGAGGTCAGTACATGGGCAGCCGTTACGCACTGCTAGTGCCGCTGACGTGCTTGTGGTTAAACCCACTGCCAGGATACTGATGAGTCATTAGAGTCCCCCATAGATAGTTTCCCAAGTTCGGGCGAAACGTTGTAGAGGCCGTATGGTTTTATGGCAGGGTTCGGAAAATGCACGTGCATTTATGCACGTGTCATATTTCGGACAGATAATACCGGTGGGCTTTTGTTTAAGCCGGATCCATGTATTATATTGAGTCGGAATATTTTAGTCTCTCGTATTCGTATTCGGTCGGAATACGGATAAAGGTATATATATACAGGAAAGGGATATTTTCGTAATCCGTTACGAGAATATTTTATAAGATGCATTTCTTTTGGTTGATCATTTTGGTTTAAATGGTTAATAGGATTTTGGAAAGGTTGACTTATATTGGTGACTCATTTCTTCTACCATGTTCCTTAGTGACTCATGCTAATGAGTCACTAAGTGAGTCATGATAGTTTTAATGAGGTTTGTTTTGGGTTTACATACTTAAGGAGATATTTTCTTGAGTTATTTTTTCTTTCTCAACCTTATATATCTATTCACAACATAAGAAGGAAATGAAAGAGAGGTTATTATGCTTGAGTTCTTTTTGCTCTCTTGATTTTCTTGAGTTCACCATTTCCAAACCTTAGCATCTTCTTCAACCTCCACTCTTACCCTCTCATGTGATGAGAACCAAAGAGTGTTTGAGACAAACTATTCTACTCGTTCTCTACATCATCTTGGTCATCTCTTTTGGCAGACTTGATGATCGAGTTGCCTCGGTATAGAGGCAGGAGCCCGTTTAAAGATCCGTAGATGTGGTGCCACCTCGACGGGGAGCAAAGAGATCGGAGTTGCCGCAAAGGAGCGTGGGATGATGGCTAAAGACTGAAGGACTCGGATCGTTCGGTATAGCCTTTCTACCTCTTTACAGTTAGTTAGTTTAGCGTTAATGGCAAGATCTGGGTTATAGTATGCGATAGCGCCAGTTATAAAAGTTTTTGTTCCTCGTTTGGCGTCAGAATGACGGCCGGGGCGCTACCGTAGACTTACATGGTATCAGAGCCACGTCATTAACCTTTACAAACTTGTTCTAACGCGTTTAAAAGATCGATCGAATGAAATTTCCGAAACCGCGATTTTCAGGCTAAAGTTTCTGTCGAATTTTTAAACAGGTCTAAAAATCATTTTGAGCATCTCAGAAAATCGAGCAGGCTTTTTTAAGAATTCTGATGAAATTTGGTCGACTGACACCACTGTACTGCCGCGGAACCGCCGCACAAACCATGGTTTGGCCGCGGTTCCGCCACCAGTTTGTGGGAACAGTAAACCCTATTTCTACAGTAATGTCTTGCATGGAAAATTGTGGTTTCTGGAATACTTTGTTTGGGCCCAGATTTTGTTTGAGTACTGCAGTTGTACGTGGGGCCCACTTCGGGAAGTTTTGTCGATCGGAATTTTAAACTTCTTAGTTTACAGTACTTACATTATATTTCCGACCGGGAATGCCATTCGAGCGGTAAATTACGTCTAATTGCTATAGTCCTTTTAGACGGGTTTCCGAACGTGACATTCGCGTTGATGTTCTGTGTTGTGCTGTGATGTTGCGGATTTGTCGTGATGGATAGCAGTGTGCAATGGTAGTGCAGTTTGGATTTATCTATACATTTGATATTGCGGGGCAAACATCCAACATGTGGACTGCCGTCACTGCCTGTTTGTATAATATTCTTTTAGGGCACGACCGGGCTGAGGTCGATGTACCCGTTGTACATATTTTTCATTTCTGTACTAGGTTTTACCCCGCGACGGAGTGCACGGATAGCTGGGTTTCGGAAGGCAACGGGTCCGCATCTCATGGCTTTGAGAGGCAGAGGGGCCTCACTGTAGAATTGGCAGACTATTCGCCGCACTCGTAGGGGGTACAGGTTGACCCAAGGAGGGGTGCCCAAGTTACCGGATTCCGTGAAGTGTATGGTGGTCCATTCACTTTGCTGTAGTGGGCTGCCTCGCTTTAGGTTTTGGCGGGTAACTTGCCGCACCCGTAGGGGTCTAGGTTTCATTGCACAGGCCATCCACACGACCAAGGGAACGTTGGGTTTCAGCAGCGGCTCTGTGAAATCCGGGGATCCTAGATTATCTGTATTGTTCTGTGGTGCTTATTACTTTTCTGTAATGTTGCATATTATCACGCCTGGAGCGATTATTGTATATTGGTATATATACTAGTAGATGTTGTATATGTTTTACTCCCGCGCTAGTCCAGTCTCCGCTCTGTCGTTAGTTAAGTAACCTAACGGGTGATGACGGGACCCAGTGACGAATGCGGATGGCATATACGTACATTTTATTTTCGTTCTTTTCTGGTGTGATTAATTGACGGGACTGCGTTGATTCTGATCAATGCAAAGGAAAACAAACCTGTTTGGATGTTGTTGGAACATTTTTAAAAAGTGTTATTACAAAGCCGTTTTCTTTTGTTTTGCATAGTGGTATTCAGTTGGAATATCCTGCACCTCATTCGACGAGGAAAGGGCCGAGATCCCTTCACCGGGAGTGACCCCTTGGGCAGAAGTTTGCATCAGGGTAATAACTTCACTATAGTCGATTACATGTTGCTTTGCATCGCGGTATTCAGTTAGAATATCTTGCACCTCATTCCACGAGGAAAGAGCCGAGATCCCTTCACCGGGAGTGACCTCTATAGCAAAAGTTTTCGCCACTATATTTTTATAAAAAAGCTATCAGGTTCCTTCAACGAGATCAAGTTCATTACGTTAAAGGTTTTTCGCCAAAAACCAGCCGTAGCTCTCCGTCGTTTCAGACGGTAGCACGTAGTATTCATGCTATGTTTGTTGGCCTTCGTCAAGGCATAGTGGATGGTAGCTGCTTGTTACTTTTCTGTTCCATAGATAGATGAGTTGGTTTGGGACAGTCGTATTACCTTGTTGGCCTTCGTCAAGGGTATGTATAGGTGGGTTCGAATTAACAAGATAATGATGGGTAGAACTTGACATGTGACTTATGATTTGTTGGCCTTCGTCAAGGTCATAAGAACATGGGGTAAAAATCACATCGGGAGTTTCTAAAGAAACTGAAACTTGCCAGGCATGCGTATAGTTTCTGGAATGTGATAACATGAGTGGATTCCTTCACGTTATCATGCGATGAGAGTTGGATCCCGATTCCCACTGATGAGTTGGGTTACTCTTCGGGTGATCCCGATTGATTCTTCTTTCAGGTTTGGAGGAGAATTTGACAGTACAGTGGAAGGTTTCCTGATTAGATAAAGTGATAACCATTCTGATCTAGGTTAAAGTGCACGCAGAGTGTTTCTTTTCTCTCTCTCTTTGGCAGCGACCTTTGACCGACCCTAGACTATGACTCAGTGACAAAGTTGACCGAACCTTCTTAAAATACTGGCTTTTGGATTGTCTGAGTTGCATAAGTCATTGCCGCTCCTTCTTTTACCCTTGGCATTTCTCAGAACATCTCGTATCACTACGAACATCCACTTCCATTGGATAGATCCATCATATGGTTATATACGAACTCGAAGGGACTTCTTCGAGGATGGATCCAGGTTCAGGAGAAATTGAATTGGTTTATTCGGTTGTCTTTTATCATCACCTTCTCTCAGATTGCGAGGGCTCCTTGGTTTAGGAGAGTACACCTATTACGCTTATTGGATAGTCTTCTTCCAAAGCATAGGCAGGTGTCGAAAGGTAGGGAATGAAGAAAACCAATTAGCTTAAGTAGGGTGTACAGAAGGTAATAAGTAAAGACAAAATAAAGTGATTAGAAAGAGGGCAAAATAAATTGGGACTGCTATCATTCACGACCAAAACGCGTAGTTCATCGCCACTCCTATTTCACCTTTGCTTTTTTCCCCAGTTCGGGAGAAATAGAATAAGGTATTATTCAGTTGTCTTTTATCATCACCTTCTCTCAAGTTGCGAGTACTCCTTGGTTTAGGAGAGTACACCTAATATGCTTACTGGATAGTCTTCTTCCAAACCATAGGCTAGTGCTGAACGGTAGGGAAAGAAGAAAACCACTTAGCCTAAAGGGGTGTACAGAAGGTAACGACTAAAGACAAATAAAGGGATTTGGAGAGTTGGAAATGAAATATACTGTTACAGTCATGAATTGGATTATGGAAGAGGCATTACTAGGAATACCAGGATACCCCTACGAAACATTTTCATGTTTCAGTTTCACTGTGCATTGTTAAAGGAAAACTGATTTCCCGATTAGATACTTACTCCAGGGTATGTATTTACCAGGTATGATTCTCACAACTGTATGGTTTTACAGATGATGAGTGGGAGTAAGTTATTGGGAACTAGGTGATCATCCTCATTATATCGGAATTCATTGTAATTGGTGATATTTGAGGAAATCGCCTGAGGTTTTTGCCGGACGACATATATTTGGTTTTGAGTATCCGTTGTTGTGCACCAATTTCAAAATGATATATCTGTACGTTTATTTTTATAAAGTGGGATATAACTTTTTGAAATTATTTTCTTGACATTTACCTATATCAGTTGACGATTGGGTAAGGAGCATTGAACAGCGGAGTAGTTCTTAACCATAAGTACAGTTTTCAACCTACGATGCACATGTTTTGAGTTATTAGACTCAAGGGGACTCATACAGAGTATTGTATGTTGTCCAGTGTCCATCAGGACAAAGAAGTTGGTCCTCGTACTATGTTCTGTTTACTTATGACTTCTTTAGTTTTAAGACAAGTGTTTCGTAGAAATACAAGGTCTAAGTTTTGAGAAGTTGTGGGTATAGGAATAAAGTAGGGAACCAGATGTCACCAGTATCGGGATTCTTCAAAGAGATCGAAGATGTAGATTCTTATGATTGGTATTCAGTTGATAGTAATGGTTTTGAGAAACTTGTTTCTCTTTCAGGTTACTCATAATTGTATGTATTCCTAAGTTGAGTAATGCTGATTAGACTCTCTCCATTAATTTGATATGCACTGAAGACAGCTGCATGATTTGAATCTGGTTCCAATTAAATAAGTGCCAAAGTTTCTATATTGGATATAGAATGGTTCATATCTTAACGATGTTAAGATACGGGGAGTTGTCCGGCTTATGCTTGTTAGTTATATGTATGCCCTAGAGGCCATTACTATACATAGGATGTATATTGTAGTGGATGATTGGACATATATAGGGAGGACTTTCTTGCTCGACATGATAGTATGCTATCTGGTTGCACTTTACCTTAACGTGTACACAGATTGTCTCTATGTTACATGTTGTAAAGCCCTTAGGATGTGTACTTGACTATCTGGACTATGATGCGGATCATAGTAGTGGGGACATGGTAGTCCATAAGTACATCCTTCAAGGTCCCTAGTCGTGGGTGTATCGAGACGGGGCATCGATATACCAGAGTAGACTAGCATATACCTTCTCGATCCATACAGATGGGCGATGGATGATCCCATATCTATTGGTGTTTGACATCAGAGATGATATACGGGTGCTCAGTGGAGACTGGGTACACTGGACGGAGTCACCGAGAACTCCCAGATGGTATTATACCTTACGTCCGATGGCAGTTCTCTGGTGACACTGGTACAGGTTAGTCTGTATACCCGAGATCGTCATAGAGTCTTGTGTGATTCCCACTTTGCTTTGATTTCCACCTTACCACGTTCAAGAGGGCATGCAAAACGGTGGTTTTTGGGTACAGTCCCGAATCACATGGAGGCAATGAGCGATAGGAGGGGATTCGTCTCCCCCGGTATAGGGAGTTGATGTTGCGCTGTGTTCGATTGGCTATAACCGGAAATCCCTGGCCAGGGTTGCTGAGATTTACTGGTAAGTGTTACCAGTAGTTTCTCGAACTGTTATAGACCTCATATCGACACGACTTATCGAGCTACTGGAGTCTGACGTTTACCACCCCTAGGCGAGATATGCGACATATCAGACGACGAGACCGGACTGTACGGTAAGTGTTACTGGTTGGATTCACAGGAGTGTGAGCGGGCTTGCTCGTTGATCTTCTGATCGCTCAATACCCGGGTGGCCGTTACGTTTAGCAGACCGCTTGCGGCTTGTGGGTGTTTGATATGATCATCACCTACTGCCGGCGTATTGACGTGTCTTTAGAGTCCTTCAAAGAGGTTTCCTGGCTCAAGCTTAATGAAATAGGAGGGCATATGAGATATGTGCGGGACCGAGAATAATACCAGTATGTGATACTGAATTCTATTCTCACGATTTGTATCATCGGTCGGTTATATGTGATATAGCCGGGTTACCGAATCAAGTGTTGATTCGATATATTGATACACTTTATATTAGTCGGTTATATGCGATATGACCGGATCGTTAAATCAAGTATTGATTTAATGATTTAATGTATAATTATATATTTGATATATTACTTTATATTAACTAGTATTGGTTCACTTAAGATTGATTTTCTCACCTGATGTGCACAAGTTGTATATGTGATATATTTTTGTGCACTAGATTGTATCATGTTTGATGATACATGCAAAGTTGGGTGTGTGTATGACTTACACCATGTTTTGTTAATGGTTTAGGGTTTTTGTTTATTTTTGTGAAATAAAATGGTGGCTCTCATTTTCTTTACTTGAAGCTTCATGAAGCTTTCAAGCATCTTTGACAAAGTCCTCCATTTTGTTTTGCATGACACTTTTACTAACCTAACCATTAACTTAAACTAGGGTTTAGTCGCTACAAAGGTTAAACTCACCCATGGTTGCAAGATGATAGACTACACTTGAATTTTCTAATTAGATAATTCATTTTCTTTTTCTTCTTCTTCATCTTTTTCATGAGGTGAAGAAAGCTTACTAGAAAATTCCAAGTGATGAATCCAAGTGAGAAATCCAAATCCAAAGTGAACCCACTTCCTATTTCTTCATCCTCTACCACTTGCCATGTTGTATTGGGTGTTTTCTTCACAAGGTTCATGACCAAGTGAATATGGAGCTTGAGTTTGAGTCGCCTCGACGTAGATCATCTTCGGCATCGAAGTCAACGACCTAGCCCGACCATTTCTCCGATGAAACCAACGCTAGAGTCTAGGATCCCGATGATCGCAGCGGAGGGACGTCATCATGGAGCTAAAGAAGTGATGGACCGGATCTACAAAGGTTGTAATCCCTTTCACTTATTAGTAAAGCAGTTTACTAGCTTGTTGTTTCGTCTAATTTCTAGTTAACGATCCTGCATTAGGGTTTCTCGGCACATGTAAAATTTGATTTTGGCATGGTTGATGCCTTGTGTAACCTCATGAGTGTGCCTAGGAACCTTACAGTGGTATCAGAGCCTAGCTAGAGCTATAGGCGATGTGTAGACGAAGTTAGAAACCCGATCGAACCCCGAAACCCTAATCGCAACCCCTCTCTGTACATTTTTACAAACTGTGGATTTTTCCAAATTAAAAATATCCAAAAAATACAGCAGGTAATTTTAGGAGTTACTGTAGAGCACGTGCTCCTAAGTTGGCTAATGAGCCGCGGAACCGCGGTGCCACCCTGGCTTTAGCGGCGGTTCCGCGGCCATAAATGTGACTCTTGTCACGTGCTCTGCACAGTAATGTCCAACTCAATTTCCTGTGTTTACTGGGAATTTTTAAATTACACTCAAGAGTTGAGTTATCTGGGGTGTATTGGGGACTCGATGATTCGATCGGATTGTTTAATTTTGTCTATGTGTTTTTCCGGGTAATTTTAGAATATGTTAAAAAGTTCGACCGGATATAAATACCCACTTTTTCCCCTGTCGGGAAATTTCAAAGTGTTGGATCTTTCCATAGTTTAAAGACGTTCTAAGTAGTGCAAGTAACGCGATGGACCCTCTAGAAGACAACAAACCTTAACTCGATTATGTGACCGTCTTGAACTGCCCTTTGAACCTTAGGGTTTGGGGCAGTACGGCGTGCCACATGTGAGGCGTTGACTTGACCTTTCTACGGCTGGACCGTTGGTACTATGGCATGAAGTGAATGTTTTTAAACTTATTTCATGTGTTGAGTTGTTTCGGGAAAACTTGGGTGTTTGATTGTTCGATCAAAAAGTTTAACATTTTCTATTTATCTGGAATGTGATACAATATTTGGAATCCACAAGTTGTTATAAGATAACTGATATGAATGTTATAAATCTAGCAGTTTAGTCTCACTTGATCGGTTTCCACGGAATTTTGATGTGATCAAAAGTCCGTCGCAATCACGTAGCGTACGCGGATACTCGCCGGGTAAACTTAATAGACAGCTACACCCCTTAGCCCCGACCAAGTGACTGTAGGAGAACCCCGTCCCCGAAAGCATCCGTTCGGGTGCTCGCGGCAGTGGTATTCCGCCTTGGTGCACTTTGTCGACGGTATCGGGGGTGCGGCTGCCTACTAAAGTTTGCGATGAGCATTCGATCAGGATGTCGGGAATCTTGTTGAATTGCCCGACTTGATATTGAAAAGTGTTTTCGATTTCGAGACTAAAATGCGGGGTTTATAATTGTTAGGCATGCGATGTCTAAGGAATTCATTTGATTAGGCATGCGATGTCTAAAGAGTTTGCGGATTCCAACTGTTGTAGTTTTACACTTTCTTTTCTGCGACCGTAAGTGTAATATGTGATATCGCCGGTTTCGTTGCTATATGTCAACGACAATTGGGATGCGCATATTTACTTACGTTGATGACATGTGATGTTATGTGTTGCTGGATATGTTATATTGGATCGTCGCGTTTGAATAGCCGGGGTTTTTATGTGAGATGAGTGTTTTTCATTTTCATTCATGTAAAAAATTGTATGTAATATTCTTTTATTGGGGCACTTCCAAGTAGCGGAAGATGTCACCTTTTGTATATTATTTACTTTTCCGCATTAGGATAGACCCAAGGAGGGGAGCACAAGTAATCCGGTTCTAGGGTCCAGTGGGAGACCATCTCGAGGAGTCGAGTTCGGGTCTCCTAACTCTAGAATTGGTAGGGTTACTTGCCGCTATCGTAGGGGTCTAGGGGTGTGGGATTGGCTATTCATCACGACCGTGGAATCCGTGTTTTATACAGGCTCAAAATAAAACACGGACGTCCTAGAATATCCAATATTTCATATGATATTTTCTGCTGCGTTATCTGTGATGTGATCAAGTGATATGTTCAGATAGATATTGTATATAGTATATATGATATATCATATAGACGTTACTTATGTTTTACACCCGCGCTAGCCCTGCCCCGCTCTGCCGTTAGTTACCTAACCTAACGGTGCACGAGGGGACATCGAGGCGAATGCGGATGGCATAAGTATACGTCGTATTTATCTGTGATGTTTAGGTACTTAAATGATGGGACTTCATTAATATGATTAATGAAAGAAAAGAAACCTAAAAGATTTTGTGGAATCGAATTTTCAAAAACAGGTAGCTACAGTTCTTGCTTTGCATCGCGGTGTTCCTTGTAGAACATCCTGCACCTTATTCGATGAGGAAAGTGCCGAGATCCCTTCACCGGGAGTGACCCCTTTAGCAATGACTGGCAGATGCTACAACCCTCGGTTTGTCTTTTGATTGCTTCTATAGTTCTTGCTTTGCATAGTGATATATATGATATATCCTGCACCTCATTCGACGAGGAAAGGGCCGACGATCCCTTCACCGGGAGTGACCCCTTTAGCAAAACTAGAAAAGCCTAAAAAACACTCCATTTTAAAATCATCTGATTCTACAACGATATCGAGTTCATTACGGAATAGGTTTTCAGAAAAACCTGTCGTAGCCCTCCATCATTTCAGATAAGTCCTGCTTAGTATTCGTGCTGCGTTTGTTGACCTTGTCAAGGCGCCGTGTGCGGTAGCTGACCAGTATTTATCTGCTTATGCATATGATGCAGATTGGGTTAGGGTAGTCGTACGGCCTTGTTGACCCTGTCAAGGGTCGTGCAGGTGGGTTTAATTCAATCAAGAAATGACGGGTTGAACTTGACTTACGGTCTATGGTTTGTTGACCTTATCAAGGTCATAGATCGTTTGGGGAAAAATATTATCGGGAATTTCAAGTGTTGAAATTTGCAATGAGATTGCAGACCTTCTATGAGATAGTTGGATCCCGATACCCGCTCCGAGTAATTGTTACTCCTGGGAGAGTTTTACACATTACAATTAGCCGATCGAGTAGGTGTCTACAAAGGTGTCAACGAGGTTACGCCTCTGGGAAAATGAGGTTTACTTTAATTAGGCCCGTGCGAAAACACGGGGCACCTCCCTCAAAGTACCGACACTGGCCTTGCTGAAAGATTGGCGAACTTGTAGCGTGTAATTAATCCCGGCTAGTCTTTCCTTTTAGGGTTTGAAGGAAGATTTGATAAAAACAGTGGGAGCCATCCTGATTAGATAAAATAATAACCAATCTGATCTTGCAAGAGCGCACGCAGAGTGTTTTCTTCTCTCTCTCTCCAGGTAGCGACCATATCACGCCTTAATCGAGATAATAATACGGATGAATTGACCGAACCCGCTTGTTATACTGCGCTGGGGAACGTTGGTCCCGCTGCAACTTATTTATAATTGTTATAAGACAGAGCAGGAAATAGGGGATTACCAGAATTCCCGTGACGCCCAAACGAAGAAAGTGCATGTTGATGTATCATCTTCGGGTGTGTTCATTACACAGAACTGTTTCTCAATATCCTTTACGTCCTGGGTATTTGATACCGGATCAGGATCCCGCATATGTAATTTATTACATGGGCTACAGAAAGGTAGAGAACTGAGAACGGATGATAAGTTTCATGAGACAGAAAACGGTGCAAGTGTTGCAGCCAAATCTGTTGGTCACTGTCACCCTGTATTACAAATACATTGATTCTGAACAAATGATATTAGATACCGAACCTGATATACAAAATCATATCAGTCTCTTTATTAGTAAAGAAGGATATAATTTTGTATTGTTGGATATTGTTTTGCACATTTCCTATATCAATAGCTGATCGGTTCAGGTACGTTATCTAAAAGCATTGACGTTCTAAATCAAATCACGGTTCTTAGTATACAGAACACACACAAGCGGAAGAGTTCAGAAATGAACGAATCCTTCTTGAGGCATTGTAGACTAGGTCATATCAATGCGACCCGACTGGCTGAAGTTACATTTAGATGCATATTTAAATTAGTTTGAATTTACATCTGGTGAAACTTGCCGGTCATGTCACAGAGATAAGATGACCATAGCTCTGTTTATTGGAAACAGAGAAAGAGTTAATGAACTCTTGGGATGATACATGTTGATGTATAAAGGTCCCCTATCTACACATGCCAAGACCGGTTCTTTGTACTTCATTACAATCTCTGATGATCTTTCAAAATTCAGACATATGTTCCTGTTGAAATATAAGCCCGAAGCTTTTGAGATATTCACAGAATATAAATTAGAAGTAGAGAACCAAAATACGGGTATAAGTATTATGTCCTTTGATGAGATCAAGGAGGAAAATACTTGAGCACGGAATTCCTAGACTATCCTAAAGGAGAATGAGATTCTCTCTCAGCATTACTCCTTCGAATACACCATAGCACGATGGTATATCGGGGCGGAGCAATAGCACCCTATAAGATATGGTGCGCTCTATGATGAGTACTACTGAGTTACCTTTTTCCTTTGGGGGTTATGCACTTGAGAGGCTGCATACCTATTGAATTGGGTTCGAATCAAATCAGTGCCTACCACTCCATATAAGATATGGTATGGGAAGAGCCTATCTCTTAAGTAAGTTAAGATTTGGGACTGTCCGGCCTATGTCAAAAGAAAAATCCGGACAAGATCGAGGCAAAGTGAGTTCTATAGAACTGGAAGAAGTTCCATCTATACAAAACTGCAACTAGTGATTTGACAGAACCAAAGGATTCAATAGTCCCCGACGAACCTCAGCCTCTCCGCCGATCTGGTAGGGTTCCTCACCCACCTAAGAGATACTTTGGTTTCTCTATGACAGTGGGAGCAAGGATTGCATCATGAGATGATGACCCAACTAGTTTCGAGCTGGCCATCAGGAGTGGGACTCTGTAAGAATGGCTAGATGCTTAGCGATCTGAGATGGAATCCATATACACCAACAAAGTATGGACTTTGGTTGCTATATCTGAAGGGTTAAATCCCCATCAGCAGCAAGTATATCTTGAGAAGATTACTTGGTGTACATAGAAAAGTTGAGACTTTCAAAGCTAGACTTGTTAAAGGTTTTCGTCATCGACCAGGCGTGGATAATGATGAAACCTTTTCCAGTAGTTATGCTTAAGTCCATCCAGATCCTACTTGCCACGGCTACATACCATGACTACGATATCTGGTGGTTGGGTGTCATGACTGATTTTCTAAAATGATATTTTAGAAGAGAGAATCTATAAGTACACAGTCAGAGGGCTTCGTAGACAGTGGGAGCAGCGGAAACGTGTGCAAGATATTTTATGTGATAAAGCAGGCATCGCGGAGTTGGAACATCTGTTTTGATGTAGTAGTCAAAGAGTTTGACTTCATCAAAATGGTAGATGAACCTTGTATATACAAAAAGGTAGCAGGGAGTATGGTGGTGATTCTCGTAAAGTACGTGGATGACATACTCTTGATAAGGAAGGAGTTTCCAATGCTACGCTCGGTTAATCTCCGCTTATCACAAGGATTCTCCATATAGGATCAAAGTGATACCTCCTAAATTCTGGGTTTTGGATCTATGAGATAGATCTAATTGGATGTTAAGATACTCACTAGTTGTAGTGAGATGGTATCAATTAATCCTGTAGAGAATCAATGGAAAGGTTCCAGGGTGATAAGGACGACTGAATGTCAGTCGCAGGCATTGTCTTTACCCTCAGTGGAGGGACGGTATGTTGGAAGAGTTCCAAGCTAGATACCGTGACATACTAGACGATTAAAGGAAAGATACATCGTTACCAAAGATGCTACCAAAGAGGAAGTCTGGGTGTATATTAGTTCATGAGATGAACTTAGTTCCTCCCATTGTGTGACAATGGAGTTGTGGCTTATGCCAAGGAACATCCATCCCATCAGTGATCCAGACATATTCTAAAGCAGTATCACCTGATCATGGAGATGACTGATCTTCAAGGAGATCGAGGTAAGGAGAGTAGACTCAGAGGACAACACGGCTGATCCACTCACAAAGGCCTTTTCCTAGAGAGAGGCTATTATGGGATGGTTGTGTATGAGATACTACAACCACTGCTATCAGATGGCCCTAGTGCAAGTGGGAGATTGTTAGTTATATGTATGCCCTAGAGGCCATTACTATACATAGGATGTATATTGTAGTGGATGCTTGGACATATATAGGGAGGACTTTCTTACTCGACATGATAGTATGCTATCTGGTTGCACTTTACCTTAACGTGTACACTGATTGTCTCTCTGTTACATGTTGGTAAAGCCCTTAGGATGTGTACTTGACTACCTGGACTATGATGCGGATCATACTAGTGGGGACATGGTAGTCCATAAGTACATCCTTCAAGGTCCCTAGTCGTGGGTGTATCGAGACGGGGCATCGATATACCAGAGTAGACTAGCGTATACCTTCTGGACCAATACAGATGGGCGATGGATGATCCCATATCCATTGGTGTTTGACATCAGAGATGATATACGGGTGATCAGTGGAGACTGGGTACACTGGACGGACTCGCCAAGAACTCCCAGATGGTATTATACCTTACGTCAGATGGCAGTTCTCTGGTGACACAGGTACAGGTTAGTCTGTAGACCCGAGATCGTCATAGAGTCTTGTGTGATTCCCACTGTGCTTTGATTTCCACCTTACCACATCCAAGAGGGCGTGCAAAACGGTGGTTTTTGGGTACAGTCCCGAATCACATGGATGCAATGAGCGATAGGAGGGGATTCGTCTCTCCCGGTATAGGGAGTTGATGTTGCGCTGTGTTCGATTGGCTATAACCGGAAATCCCTGGCCAGGGTTGCTGAGATTTACTGGTAAGTGTTACCAGTAGTTTCTCGAACTGTTATAGACCTCATATCAACACGACTTATCGAGCTACTGGGGTCTGACGTTTACCACCCCTAGGCGAGATATGCGACATATCAGACGACGAGACCGGACTGTACGGTAAGTGTTACTGGTTGGATTCACAGGAGTGTGAGCGGGCTTTCTCGTTGATCTTCTGATTGCTCAATACCCGGGTGGCCGTTACGTTTAGCAGATCGCTTGCGGCTTGTGGGTGTTTGATATGATCATCTCCTACTGCCGGCGTATTGACGAGTCTTTACAGTCCTACAAAGAGGTTTCCTGGCTCAAGCGAAATGAAATAGGAGCGCATATGAGATATGTGCGGGACCGAGAATAATACTCGTATGTGATACTGAATTCTATTCTCGCTATTTGTATCATCGGTCGGTTATATGTGATAGGAGCGCATATGAGATATAGGAGCGCATATGAGATATGTGCGGGACCGAGAATAATACCAGTATGTGATACTGAATTCTATTCTCGCTATTTGTATCATCGGTCGGTTATATGTGATATAGCCGGGTTACCGAATCAAGTGTTGATTCGATATATTGATACACTTTATATTACTCGGTTATATGCGATATGACCGGATCGTTAAATCAAGTATTGATTTAATGATTTAATGTATAATTATACATTTGATATATTACTTTACATTAACAAGTATTGGTTCACTTAAGATTGATTTTCTCACTTGATGTGCACAAGTTGTATATGTGATGTATTTTTGTGCACTAGATTGTATCATGTTTGATGATACATGCAAACTTGGGTCTGTGTATGACTTACACCATGTTTAGTTAATGGTTTAGGGTTTTTGTTTATTTTTGTGAAATAAAATGGTGGCTCTCATTGTCTTTACTTGAAGCTTCATGAAGCTTTCAAGCATATTTGACAAAGTCCACCATTTTGTTTTGCATGACACTTTTACTAACCTAACCATTAACTTAAACTAGGGTTTAGTCTCTATAGAGGTTAAACTCACACATGGTTGCAAGATGATAGACTACACTTGAATTTTCTAATTAGATAATTCATTTTCTTTTTCTTCTTCTTCATCTTTTTCATGAGGTGAAGAAAGCTTACTAGAAAATTCCAAGTGATGAATCCAAGTGAGAAATCCAAATCCAAAGTGAACCCACTTCCTATTTCTTCATCCTTTACCACTTGCCATGTTATATTGGGTGTTTTCTTCACAAGGTTCATGACCAAGTGAAGATGGAGCTTGAGTTTGAGTCGCCTCGACGTAGATTATCTTCGGCATCGAAGTCAACGACCTAGCCCGACCATTTCTCCGATGAAACCAACAATAGAGTCCAAGATCCCGATGATCGCAGCGGAGGGACGTCATCATGGAGCTAAAGAAGTGGTGGACGGGATCTACAAAGGTTGTAATCCCTTTCACTTATTAGTAAAGCAGTTTACTAGCTTGTTGTTTCGCCTAAGTTCTAGTTAACGATCTTGCATTAGGGTTTCTCGGCACACGTAAAATTTGATTTTGGCATGGTTGATGCCTTGTGTAACCTCATGAGTGTTCCTAGGTGTAAGTCCATGTTACCTCTCCCGGTACTTACGGGCTTGCGGAATTTGATGAAAAACAATTTTCTATAGGCGGTAACATGGACTCAAAACGGATCTTTGTTAAACTATCTACCTAACAACCTAACTAGGAGTTGTTAACTACTCGGTTAGGGGGTTATACCTTTCTTTTCTTGAACTCCTTCGTCTTCAAGCCTCGATGGTGTACAGATCGGCTTCACTCCGTTGTCTCCTTGCGCCGAAGATCGATCCACCCGAAAGCTTCTACCTTTGGCTTCTTCTTCGAATTTTGAAGAAACTAGTTCACTCGGTTTGCTAAACCTTGTGAACTAGAGTGAGTAGAGAAGAGTGTGTTGGGATTTTTCTCTATGGTTCTTGGTTCTCAACACATGAGGCAAGTGAACCATAGACTAGAGAGAGGGAGAGCAAGAGGAAGAGGATGAGAGCACAAGAACAAGAGAGAGAATGGAAAATGAGAGAATGAGCAAGACTTTTCTCTCTTGGCTCTCATAATCCAAAGCCATCATAACAAATCATAGCAATCAAGTATTATGTGATGGTTTAAGCTACAATAGCCATATCATTTCATGCACTCATTTTGCACAAGAGAAACAAGCAAGCAAAAGTCTTTGCAATGAAATGATAGCCATTGTCATCATGATGGTCAACTAGTCCAACCTAGTCAACCAGTCAACAAAGTCAACAAGTCAACAAAGTCAACCCCTCAACAACCATGTCACCATAATACTTAATTAATATTATTGTTAATCATATATCATATTCTCCTTAGGGTTTAGCAAAAAGTCAACAGTCAACAGTCAACAGTCAACAACCCTAATGAGAACCCTCTGCCTCTGTCTCTCCGTCAACTGTGCATACACACCCGCATCCGCGTTTCGAGGAACACGAATACATACGAGATAAAATCAATCCCAAAACGTACACTAGGATCTGGCTTAAAACAAAGCCCGCTAGTGTTAACTGTCTGGATACTAAACGCGCACAAGTGCACGGATGTGACCGAACCCTGTCGCAAAACCATGCGACCTCTACTCTTTTGCCTAAAGGCGAATAACTTTCTATGTGGGACTCTAAAGACTCGACACTACGCTGGCAGTGGGTTTAACCACAGACCGCAAGCGGCACTAGCTGTGCATAACGGTCCCGAGGTAGATGCCGACAAGAAGACTGACAAGGTGAAACCCATCTGAACTCCTACTGAGCCTGAATGTGACAGTCTCCGTACAGTCCGGTCTGTTCGTCTGATACATCGCATGGCGGGCCTAGGGGGCGGTAAACTTCAGTCCCCTAATAGCGGTACAAGTCGTGTCGGAGTGAAGCCCAAAACACCCTGAGATAGCACTGGAAGCCTACCAGTATATCTCGCTTGCCCTGGCCAGGGACTACTAGTGTAATGGCTCTCCTAGACACAGCACGATGTCAACCCCCAATACCGGGAGAGACGAATCCTGTCTAACCGTCACTGCCTCCAAGTGCTTTGGGACTGCACCCAACTACTACCTGTTTGCACGACTATTTTGAGCCGTGGTAGGGTAGTAATCAAAGTACAGTGGGAACACACTCGAGGCGAAGTGACAGTGTCAAGTCAGCAGACTAAGCTGTACTCACGTCACCTGGGAACTGATAACTGACGATAGGTATAATACCAACCAACAGTTCCCGACGAGTCCTGTCCAGTGTACTCGTAACCCAACGAGCACCCGCATACTATCTCAAGTACGACGTACTGACGGCTGTGGGACAGACCTTCTCCCACACTGGGATGAGAAGCGCATACGCTAGTCTATTCCGGAGTATCGATGCCCTGCCTCGATAGTCCTACGACTAGGTACATGCATAAGGATGTGCTTATAGATTACCCAGCCCCCACTAGTGTGACTGCCATCACAACGCTGGTAATCAAGCAAAGATCCTAAAGGCTCCACTAATGTGTATAGGTGATATACTAAAATAAACACATGTACACATTGAAGTAGAAACAAACCAAGTAGCATACTACTATTTTGAGCAAGATTGTATATACAAGGTGAATATCCCAACCTTCCATTAAGTAATATACAAACTAGTTGTTAGTTGTATGTATGCCCTAGAGGCCAGTATTGTACAGATGATGTATATTATATTGGATGCTTGGACATATATAGAGATGACTTTCTTGCTCGATATGATAGTATGCTATCTGGTTGCTCTTTATCTTAACATGTACACTAGTCTCTTTAAAATGTCTTTTAGTTACATGTTGGTAAAGCCCTTAGGATGTGTACTTGACTGCCTGGACTATGATGCAGATCATACTAGTGGGGACATGGTAGTCCATAAGTACATCCTTCAAGGTCCCTAGTCTTGGGTGTACCGAGACGGGGCATCGATATATTGTTAGTTGTATGTATGCCCTAGAGGCCAGTATTGTACAGATGATGTATATTATATTGGATGCTTGGACATATATAGAGATGACTTTCTTGCTCGATATGATAGTATGCTATCTGGTTACTCTTTATCTTAACATGTACACTTGTCTCTTTAAACTGTCTTATAGTTACATGTTGGTAAAGCCCTTAGGATGAGTACTTGACTACCTGGACTATGATGCAGATCATACTAGTGGGGACATGGTAGTCCATAAGTACATCCTTCAAGGTCCCTAGTCGTGGGTGTATCGAGACGGGGCATCGATATACCAGTGTAGACTAGCGTATACGCTTCTCGACCCATGAGATGGGCGATGGATGATCCCATATCCATTGGTGTTTGACATCAGAGATGGTATACGGGTGCTCAGTGGAGACTGGGTACACTGGACGGACTCGCCGAGAACTCCCAGATGGTATTATACCTTACGTCAGATGGCAGTTCTCAGGTGACACTTGTACAGGTTAGTCTGTAAACCCGAGATTGTCATAGAGTCTTGTATGATTCCCACTGTGCTTTGATCTCCACCTTACCACGTCCATGAGGGCGTGCAAAACGGTGGTCTTTGGGTACAGTCCCGAGTCACATGGAGGCAATGAGCGATAGGAGGGGTTTCGTCTCTCCCGGTATTGGGGGTTGATGTTGCGCAGTGCTCGATTGGCCGTAACAGGGAAGTCCCTGGCTAGGGCAGATCAGAGATTTGCTGGTAAGTGTTACCAGTAGTTTCTCGACCCGTTATGAGCCTCACATCAGCACGACTTATCGGTTATTGGGGTCTGACGTTTACCACCCCTAGACTTGATATGAGACATATCAGACGAACAGACCGGACTGTACGGTAAGTGTTACTGATTGGATTCACAGGAGTGTGAGCGGGCTAGCTCGTCGATCTTCTGATCGCTCAATACCCGGATGGCCGTTACGTTTAGCAGACCGCTTGCGGCTTGTGGGTGATCGATATGATCATCATCTGCTACCGGTGTATTGACGAGTCTTTAGAGTCCTACACAGAGGTTTCCTGGCTCAAGCGAAACGAGATAGCAGCGCATTTGAGATATGTGCAGGACCGAGAATAATGCGTGTATGTTATACCGTATTCCATTCTCGCGATGAATGTTTCGATTGGTTGTATGCGATATAACCTAGTTATCGAATCATTGATTCGATAAATCGATACATTGTATACTAGTCGGTTATGTGCGACATGACCGGATCATTGAATCAAGTGTTGATTTAATGATTTAATGTATAATTATATATTTGATATATTACTTTGCATTAACTAGTATTGGTTCACTTTAAAGGGATTTTCTCACTTGTATAACACATTGTATATGTGATATATATTGGGTGCACTAGATTGTATCATGTTTGATGATACTTGCTCATTTGATTAAGTGTAAAGAATTAAACCTTGGTTAAGTAAATGATTAGGGTTTTTAATTATTCATTCATTTTTCATTTTAATTTGGATTAAAAAGAAATGGCAAAAGAAAACAAAAGGGTTGCTTTCATTCTTGAAGCATGTTGAAGCTTCATGAAGCTTTGACCAAAGTGACCATTTTGTCTTCATGCTTAACCCTAACCATTCATCTAACCTTAGTCAATTCTCTACACCTAACCATGGTTTACAATATGATAAGTATTCATTTTCTTTTTCATTTAAGGAGACTTATCATAATATTCTTCATCTTCTCCTTCTTCTTCTTCAAGAAAAACCATGCCTTCATCAATGGCAACTTGAGCAAATGAGTGAGAAATCCAATTCTAAAGTGAACCCACCTCCTATTTCTTCATCCTCTACCTCTTGCCAAGTAGTATAGGGTGTTTACTTCACAAGTTTCACAACTTGGTGAAGTTGGAGCTTGATCTTGTGTAACCTCGACGTATATCATCATCGGCACGAAGCCGACGACCTTGCCCGCCCATTTCTCCGATGAACCCGATGCTTGAGTTCGGGATTCGAGATGGACAGCGAGAAGACGTCTACGTGGAGCTAAGGAAGTGGAGAACCGGATCTACAAAGGTTGTATCATCTTTCTTTTAGTTAAGTAGTTAACTAGTTTCACTTTATCGCCTAAAATTCTAGTGAACGATCTAGTCTAGGGTTTCTCGGCACCGTAAAATTTGAAATTGGCATGGTTGATGCCTTGTGAGACCTCTTGAGAGTGCCTAGGAACCTTACAGTGGTATCAGAGCCTAGCTAGAGCCTTAGGCGATGTCTAGACGATGTTTGAAACCCGATCGAACCGAAACCCTAATTCCCGATATGCTCTCTGGACTTTTTCTAAAATCTGGGATTTTTCCATATTAAAAATGCTTAAAAAATTCAGCAGGGAATTCTAAGAATTACGATGCAAAATTTATCCCATGATCTGCTAAGGGCGCGGCGGAACCGCGGCAGAAGCCTGGCTTCTGCGGCGGTTCCGCGGCCATCTGATGACATCATCTGTCCTTTTTTGCACAGTAATTCCTATTTTATTATGCTGAATTTTCTAGGAATTTTTAATTTGACTCAAGAGTTGAGTGTTCTGGGGTTGTATTGGGAATCGACGATTCGATCGGATTATCAAACCTTGTCTATGTGGCTTTCCGGATATTTTAGAATATGTTAAAAGGTTCGACCGGATATAAATACCCAACTTTTCCCCTGCCGGAAAATTTCCAAGTGTTGGATTTTTCTGTGGTTTAAGGAAGTTATAAGTAGTGCAAGTAATGCGATGGTCCCTCTTGAAGACAACAAACCTTAACTCGATTATGTGACCGTCTTGAACTGCCCTTTGAACCTTCGGGTTTGGGGCAGTACGGCGTGCCACATGTGAGGCGTTGGCTTGACCCTTCTACGGCTGGACCGTTGGTACTGAGGCATGAAGTGAATGTCTTTGAACCTATTTCATGTGTTGAACGGTTTCGGGAAAACTTGGGTGTTCGAATGTTCGATCGGAAAGTTTAATATTTTATATTTATCCGGAATGGGATACAATAATTGGAATTCACAAACAGTTATGAGATAACTGAATGAATGTTATAAATCTAGCGGTTTAGTTTCATTTGATATTGAAAAGAGTTTTCGATAATGAGACTAAAATGCGGGGTTTATAACTGTTAGGCATGTGATGTCCAAGTATTTCATTTGATTAGGCATGTGATGTCTAAAGAGATTGCGGATTCTAACTGTTGTAGTTTTACACTTTCTTTTCTGTGACCGTAAGTGTAATATGTGCTTTCGCCGGTTTCGTTGCTATATGTCAACGACAATTGCGAGTAATTGTTACTCCTGGGAGAGTTTTACACATTGCAATTAGCTGATCAAGTAGGTGTCTAGAAAGGTGTCAACGGGGTTACGCCTCTGGGAAAACGAGGTTTACATTAATTAGGTTCGTGCGAAAGCACGGGGGACCTCCCTCAAAGTACCGACATTGGCCTGGCTGAAAGATTGGCGAACTTGTAATGTGTAATTAATCCCGGCTAGTCTTTCCTTTTAGGGTTTGAAGGAAGATTTGATAAAAACCAGTGGGAGCCATCCTGATTAGATAAGATAATAACCAATCTGATCTTGCACGAGCATACGCTAAAGTGTTTTCTTCTCTCTCTCTCCAGGTAGCGACCATTTCATGCCCTAATAAAGATAATAATATGGATGTATAGACTGAACCCGCATGTTATACTGTGCTGGGGAACGTTGGTTCCGTTCTTTCTTATAAGAGTTATAGGAATGAACAGGATATAGGGGAATACCAGGATTCCCATGCCACCCGATTGAAGAAAGTACATGATGATGCATTTTCTTCGGGTGTGTTCGTTACAGAGAACTGTTTCTCCATTTGCTCTACGTCCTGGGTGTAGGGTTCCTAGGCACTCTAGTGAAGTGTCACAAGTGATCAAACACGCTAATTTCTAAAAATTACGGTGCCGAGAAAACTTAGAACGGATCGTTAACTAGATATTTAGGCAAAGCAAGCAAGTAAACGGAAATATAGAAATAGGGAAGGGGCTATAACCTTTGTAGATCCGGTCCACCACTTCCTAAGCTCCACGATGATCTCTCTCCGCTGTCCAAATCGAATTCCGAACTCTAGCATCGGCTTCATCGAAGAAATGGGCGGGCTTGATCGTCGGTTCGATGCCGAAGATGATCTACGTCGAGGCATCACAAACTCGAGCTCCGCCTTCGCCAAGTCAAGAAACTTATGAAGACAACACACTCTACTACATGGCAAGTAGTAGAGGGTGAAGAAATAGGAAGTGGGTAGACTTTAGAATTGGATTTCTGACTCATTTTGGCTAGTTGCCATTGATGGTGCAAGCTTTCTACAACTTGAAGATGAAGAAGAAGATGATAAAAGAATTATGATAAGTTATGTAAATTAGATGAATAAATCAATACTTATCATTTACTAACCCTTGGTTAGTTGTAGAGAATGGACCATGGTTAACATGAATGGTTAAGGTTAAGGATGAGACAAGAATGGTGACTAAGTCAAAGTTTCAAAAAACTTCAACTACAAACAAAACTAGCAACCATTCTTTTTCTCTTTATCTTTTTCTTTTTCCAAAATAAACAAAAGAATAAATAAATGAATAAGGAAAAATAAAACCCTAATCATAATCTTAACCATGGTCTAATTCTTTACACTAACCCTAGCTTGCATGTATCATCAAACATAATACAATCATGTGCACAAAATATATCACATATGCAATGTGCATAAACCAAGTGAGTAAATCCATTTAAAGTGAACCAATACTAGTTAATGCAAAGTAATATATCAAATATATAATTATACATTAAATCATTAAATCAACACTTGATTTAATGATCCGGTCATATCGTATATAACCGACTAGTATCCAATGTATCGGCTTATCGAATCAATCCTTGATTCGATAACTAGGTTATATCGCATATAACCAATCGATACATTCATCGCGAGAATAGAATACGGTATCATATACACGCATTATTCTCGGTCCCGCACATATCTCATATGCGCTCCTATTTCGTTTTGCTTGAGCCAGGAAACCTCTGTGTAGGACTCTAAAGACTCGTCAATACGCCGGCAGCAGATGATGATCATATCAAACACCCACAAGCCGCAAGCGGTCTGCTAAACGTAACGGCCACCCGGGTATTGAGCGATCAGAAGATCGACGAGCAAGCCCGCTCACACTCCTGTGAATCCAACCAGTAACACTTACCGTATAGTCCGGTCTGTTCGTCTGATATGTCGCATATCTCGCCTAGGGGTGGTAAACGTCAGACCCCAGTAGCTCGATAAGTCATGCCGACTTGAGGTCCATAACATTCGTGAAACTACTGATAACTCTTACCAGTATATCACTGCAACCCTGGCCAGGGATTTCCTGTTATGTCCAGTCGAGCATGGCGCAACATCAACCCCCAATACCGGGAGAGACGAATCCCCTCCTATCGCTCATTGCCTCCATGTGAATCGGGACTGTACCCAAACACCACCTGTTTGCATAACTCAGTAGAGCCGTGGTAGGGTAGAAATCAAAGCACAGTGGGAGACACACAAGACTCTATGACGATCTCGGGTCTACAGACTAAGCTGTACCAGTGTCACCAGAGAACTGCCATCTGACGTGAGGTATAATACCATCTGGGAGTTCTCGGCGAGTCCGTTCAGTGTACCCAGTCTCCACTGAGCACCCGCATACCATCTCTGATGTCAAACACCAATGGATATGGGATCATCCATCGCCCATCGCATGAGTCGAGAAGATATGCGCTAGTCTACTCTGGAATATCGATGCCCCGTCTCGATATTCCCTCGACTAGGAACATTTCAAGGATGTACTCATGGACTACCCTGGCCCCACTAGTATGATCTACATCACAGTCCTGGAAGTCGAGTACACATCCTAAGGGCTTTATCAACATGTAATCAGAGAGACAGAAAGTATACATGTTAAGATAAAGTGCAACCAGATAGCGTACTATCATGTCGAGCAAGAAAGTCCTTCCTATATATGTCCCAGCATCCACTACAATATACATCCAATGTACAGTAATGGCCTCTAGGGCATACATATAACTAACAATCTCCCACTTGCACTAGGGCCATCTGTAGCAGTGGTTGCAGTATCACATACTCAACCATCCCCTAAAAGTCTCTCTTTGGGAAAAAGGCCTTCGTGAGTGGATCCGCCGTGTTGTCCTGTGAGTCTACTCTCCTAACCTCGATCAACCTGGAGATCAACTATCTCCATGATCAGGTGATGCTTCCTCAGAATATGTCTGGGTCACTGATGGGACCAGGGTTCCAGGGCCTAAGCCACACTTCCATTGTCATACAATGGCAGGAACCAAGTTCATCTTATTAACCAAAATACACCCAAACTGCCTCTTTGGTAGTATCTTCAATAGCGATGTTACCAGCCTTTATCGTCTAGTTTGCCACGGTATCTAGCTTGGAACTCTTCCAACATACCGTCCCTTTACTGTGGGTAAAGACAGTGCCTGTGACTGACATTCAGTCGTCTTTATCACCCTGGAACACTTCCAATGATTCTCCCCAGGATCGATTGATACAATCTCACTATACCTAGTAAGAACCCTAATGTCCCTTCAGATCTATCTCATAGGTCCAAATCTCAGGATTTAGGAGGTATCATCTTTATCCTATTTGGAGAATCCTTGTGATAATAGGAGGTTGATCGATCGTAGTATAGGAAACTCTTTTCCTATCAAGAGTATGTTGTCTACGTACAATACGAAGATGACCACCTTACTCTCTACTACCCTTTTGTATATACAAGGTTCGTCTATCATTTTGATGAAGTCAAACACTTTGACTATCACATCAAAACAGACGTTCCAACTCCGCGATGCCTGCTTCATTATGTAAAGCAACTTGCACACGTTTCCGCTGCTCCCACTGTTTACGAAGACCTCTGGCTGTGTTCTTATAGACGTTCTCTTCTAAATCAGTATTTAGAAAAGCAGTCATGGCACCCAACCGCCAGATATCGTAGTCATGGTATGTAGCCGTGGTAAGTAGGATCTGGATAGACTTAAGCATAGCTACTGGAAAAAGGTTTCATCATTATCCACGCCTGGTCGATGACGAAAACCTTTAACAAGTCTAGCTTTGAAAGTCTCAACTTTTCCATCTACACCAAGTAATCTTCTCAAAATATACTTGCTCCTGATGGGGATTTAACCCTTCAGTTATAGCAACCAAAGTCCATACTTTGTTGGTGTATAAGGATTCCATCTCAGATCACTAAGCATCCAGCCATTCTTACAGAGTCCCTACTCTCGATGGCCTGCTCGAAACTGGTTGGGTCATCATCTCATGATGCAATCCTCGCTCCCACTGTCATCGAGAAACCGAGGTATCTCTCAGGCAGGTGAGGAACCCTACCAGATCGGCGGAGAGGCTGAGGTTCGTCGGGGACTATAGAATCCTTTGGTTCTGTCAAATCTTTAGCTGTAGTTTCGTATAGCTGGTGTTGGGTTCTTAGGCACCCTAATGAGGTCACACAAGGCATCGAACATGCCAAATTAAAATTTTAACGGTGCCGAGAGACCCGACTACAGATCGTTTGCTAGATGTTTAGGCGAAAAAGCTAACTAGTTAACACTTAACTAATGAGAAACGGAAATACAACCTTTGTAGATCCGGTCCTCCACCTCCACGGCTTCGAGATGAGGTCTTCTCCGCTGTCCAAATCAAATCCGGGCTCTAGCGTCGACTTCATCGGAGAATAGGCGAGCTAGGACGTCGATGTCCATGCCGAAGATGATCTACGTCGAAGCATCGCAAGATCAAGCTCTCACTTCACCAAGTCAAGAAACTTGTGAAGGAAACACACTCTACTACTTGGCAAGAGGTAGAGGATGAAGAAATAGGAAGTGGGTAGACTTTAGAATTGGATTTCTCACTCATTTCAACAAGTTGCCATTGATGGTCAAGCTTTTCTTCACTTGAAGGAAGAAGAAGAAGAAGCTAAATTATTATGATAAGAATTATATAAAATGAAAAGAATAATCCATTCTTATCATAAGTGAACCATGGTAAAGTGTAGAGAGCTAATCATGGTTAAAGGAATGGTTAGGGTCAAGCAAGAGACAAAATGGTCACTTAGTCAAAAGATCAAGAAGCTTCAACCAGAATCCAAAATTAGCAACCATTTCATTTCATTTTCTTTTATTCATTTATCATAAATAAATGGATAATTAAATAAGATAAATGAATAACTAATAATAAACCCTAACCATCATCTTAACCATTGTTTAATTCTATACACTTAACCAAAAACCATGTATCATCAAACATGATACAAACATGTGCACAAAATCATATCGCATATTTAATGCGCACATCCGAGCGAGAAAATCCATTTAAAGTGAACCGATACTAGTTAATGCAAAGTAATATATCAAATATATAATTATGCATCAAATCATTAAATCAACACTTGATTTAACGATCCGGTCATATCGTATATAACCGACTAGTATGCAATGCATCGGTTTATCGAATCAACCCATGATTCGATAACTAGGGTATATCGCATATAACCTAATCGATACATTCATCGCAAGAATGAAATACGGTATCACATACACGCATTATTCTCGGTCCCGCACATATCTCATATGCGCTCCAATTTCGTTTCGCTTGAGCCAGGAAACCTCTGTGTAGGACTCTAAAGACTCGTCAATACGCCGGCAGCAGATGATGATCATATCAAGCATCCACAAGCCGCAAGCGGTCTGCTAAACGAAACGGCCACCCGGGTATTGAGCGATCTGAAGATTGACGAGCAAGCCCGCTCACACTCCAGTGAATCCGACCAGTAACACTACCGTACAGTCCGGTCTGATCGTCTCCTATCGCTCATTGCCTCCATGTGACTCGGGACTGTAGCCAAAAACCACCGTTTTGCACGCCCTCTTGGACGTGGTAAGATGGAAATCAAAGCATTGTGGGAACCACACAAGACTCTATGACGATCTCGGGTCAACAGACTACTCTGTACCAGTGTCACCAGAGAACTGCCATCTGACGTGAGGTATAATACCATCTGGGAGTTCTCGGCGAGTCCGTCCAGTGTACCCAGTCTCTACTGAGCACCCGTATATCATCTCTGATGTCAAACACCAATGGATATGGGATCATCCATCGCCCATCTGTATGGGTCGAGAAGGTACACGCTAGTCTACTCTGGTATATCGATGCCCCGTCTCGATACACCCACGACTAGGGACTTTGAAGGATGTACTTATGGACTACCATGTCCCCACTAGTATGATCAGCATCATAGTCCAGGTAGTCAAGTACAGATCCTAAGGGCTTTACCAACATGTAACAGAGAGACAATCAGTATACACGTTAAGGTAAAGTTCAACCAGATAGCATACTATCATGTCGAGCAAGAAAGTCCTCCCTATATATGTCCCAGCATCCACTACAATATACATCCAATGTACAGTAATGGCCTCTAGGGCATACATATAACTAACAATCTCCCACTTGCACTAGGGCCATCTGTAGCAGTGGTTGTAGTATCCCATACTCAACCATCCCATAAAAGTCTCTCTCTGGGAACAGGCCTTTGTGAGTGGATCCGCTGTGTTGTCCTCTGAGCCTACTCTCCTAACCTCGATCTCCCTGGAGATCAACCATCTCCATGATCAAGTGATACTGCCATAGAATATGTCTGGATCACTGATGGGACCGGCGTTCCTTGGCATAAGCCATAACTCCATTGTCTCACAATGGTAGGAACATAGTTCATCTCATGAACCAATATACACCCAAACAGCCTCTAGGGTAGCATCTTAAGTAGCGATGTATCCTGCCTTTATCGTCTAGTATGTCACGGTATCTAGCTTGGAACTCTTCCAACATACCGTCCCTTTACTGAGGGTAAAGACAATGCCTGCGACTGACATTCAGTCGTCTTTATCACCCTGGAACACTTCCAGTGATTCTCCCTAGGGTCGATTGATACCTTCTCACTTCAACAAGTGATATTCCTAACATCCAATTAGATTTATCTCATAGATCCAAAATCCAGGATTTAGTAGGTATCACTTTGATCCTATGTGGAGAATCATTGTGATAAGCGGAGATTGATCGAGCGTAGCATAGGAAACTCCTTCCCTATCAAGAGTATGTCATCCACGTACTCTACGAGGATCGTCACAATACTCCCTACTACCTTTTTGTATATACAAGGTTCATCTACCATTTTGATGATGTCAAACTCTTTGACTAATTCATCAAAACAGACGTTCCAACTCCGTGATGCCTGCTTTATCCTACAAAGCATCTTGTACACGTTTCCGCTGCTCCCACTGTTTACGAAGTCCTCTGGCTGTGTACTTACAGACGCTCTCTTCCAAATCATCATTTAGAAAAGCAGTCAAGACACCCAACCACCAGATATCGTAGTCATGGTATGTAGCCGTGGTAAGTAGGATCTGGATGGACTTAAGCATAGCTACCTGAAAAGGTTTCATCATTATCCACACCTGGTCAATGATGCAAACTTTTAACAAGTCTAGCTTTGAAAGTCTCAACTTTTCCATGTACACCAAGTAATCTTCTCAAGATATACTTGCTCCTGATGGGGATTTAACCCTTCAGATATAGCAACTAAAGTCCATACTTTGTTGGTGTACAAGGATTTCATCTCAGATCACTAAGCATCCAGCCATTCTTACAGAGTCTTACTCTTGATAGCCAGCTCGAAACTAGTTGGGTCATCATCTTATGATACAATCCTCGCTCCCACTGTCATAGAGAAACCGAAGTATCTCTCAGGTGGGTGAAGAACCCTACTAGATCGGCGGAGAGGCTGAGGTTCGTTGGTATCTACTGAATCCTTTGGTTGTACCAAATCATCTGCTGTAGCTTGTATAGCTGGAACTATTCCAGTTCTACATAACAGACCTTGCCTCGAACTTGTCCGGATTTTGCTTTTCAGACATAGGCTGGACAACCCCAAATCTTAACCAACTTAAGATATGGGCTCTTCCCTTTCCATATCACATATGAAATGGTAGGCAACAGATTTGATTCGAACCCTATTCAATAGGTATGCAGCTTCTTAAGTGCATAACTCCCAAAAAGGAAATAGGTAACTCAGTAGTACTCATCATAGAGCACACCTTATCATATAGGGTGTTATTGCTCCGCCCCGATATACAATCGTGCTATGGTGTATACGGAGGAGTAATGCTGAGAGAGAATCTCATTCTCCTTTAGAATAATCCAGGATTTTCGTGCTCAAGTATTCTCCTCCTTGATCTCATCAAAGGACATAATACTTATACCCGTATTGGTTCTCTACTTCTAACTTATATTCTGTGAATATCTCAAAAGGTTCGGACTTGTGTTTCAACAGGAACATAAGCCTGAATCTTGAGAGATTATCAGAGAACGTAATGAAGTATAAAGAACCGGTCTTGGGAAGTGTAGACAGGGGACCTACATACATCAACATGTATCATCCCAAGAGTTCACTAACTCTTTCTCTGTTTCCAATAAACAGAGCTAGTGTCATTATATCTTTGTGACATGACTGGCAAGTTTCACAAGATGTAGATTCAAACTGATTTAAATATGCATCTACATGTAACTTCAGCTAGTCGGGTCACATTGATCTGACCTAGTCTACAATACCTCAAGAAGAATTCGTTCATTTCTGAACTCTTCCTCTTGTGTGTGTTCCATATACTAAGAACTGTAGTTTGATTTAGAACATCAATGCTTTTAGATAACGTGCCTGAACGGATCAACTTTTGATATAGGAAATGTTCAAAACATTATCCAACAATACAAAATTTTACCGTTTCTTTACTAATAAAGAGACAGATATGATTTTGTATATCAGGTTCGGTATCTAATATCATTCGTTCAGAATCAATGTATTGTAATACAGGGTGACAGTGACCAACAGACTTGGCTGCAACTCTTGCCCCGTTTTCTGCCTTATGAAACTTATCACCCATTCTCAGTTCTCTACCTATCTGTAGCCCTATGTAACAGATTACATATCTGGGATCCTGATCTGGTATCACATACCCAGGACGTAGAGGATACGGAGAAACAATTCTTTGTAATGAACACACCCGAAGATGATGCATCAGCATGCACTCTCTTCGTTTGGGCGGCACGGGAATTCTGGTAATCCCCAATTTCCTGCTCTGTCTTATAACAATTATAAGGTGGAGCGGGACCAACGTTCCCCAGCTCAGTATAACAAGCGGGTTCGATCAATAATCCGTATTATTATCTTGATTAAGGCGTGATATGGTCGCTACCAGGAGAGAGAGAGAAGAAAACACTCAGCGTGCGCTCTGTCAAGAATAGATTGGTTATTATTTTATCTAATCAGGATGGCTCCCACTGCTTTTTATCAAATCTTCCTTCAAACCCTAAAAGGAAAGACTAGCCGGGATTAATTACACACTACAAGTTCGCCAATCTTTCAGCCAGGCCAGTGTCGGTACTTTGAGGGAGGTCCCCCGTGCTTTCGCACGAACCTAATTAATGTAAACCTCGTTTTCCCAGAGACGTAACCCCGTTGACACCTTTCTAGACACCTACTTGATCGGCTAATTGTAATGTATAAAACTCTCCCAGGAGTAACTCTTACTCGCAGCGGGTATCGGGATCCAACTATCTTATAGAAGGTATGCAATCTCATTGCAAATTTCAACACTTGAAATTCCCGATAATATTTTGCCCCTAGCACCCTATGACCTTGACGGAGGTCAACAAACCATAGGCTACTAGTCAAGTTCAACCCGTCATTTCTTGATCGAATTAAACCCACCCGCACGACCCTTGACGGAGGTCAACAAGGACGCACGACTACCCTAACTCAATCTGCATCATATGCATAAACAGATAAATACTAGTTAGCTACCGCACACTACGCCTTGACGGAGGTCAACAAACGTAGCACGAATACTAAATAGGACTTATCTGAAATGACGGAGGGCTACGACAGGTTTTTCTGAAAACCTATTGCGTAATGAACTTGATATCGTTGTAGGATCGAATGAATTTTGAAATGGAGTGTTTTTGAGGCTTTTCTAGTTTTGCTAAAGGAGTCACTCCCGGTGAAGGGATCGTCGGTCCTTTCCTCGTCGAATGAAGTGCGGGATATATCATATATATCACTGTGCAAAGCAAAAACACTTAAAAGCAATCAAAAGACAAACCGAGTGTGTAGCATCTGCCAGTTATTGCTAAAGGAGTCACTCCCGGTGAAGGGATCTCGGTCCTTTCCTCATCGAATAAGGTGCAGGATATATCACATATACCGCTGTGCAAAGCAAGAACTGTAGCTACCTGTTTTATTTTGAAATTTGATTCTACAACATCTTAGGTTTCTTTTATTTCATTAATCATATTAATGAAGTCCCATCATTTAAGTACCTAAACATCACAGATAGATATGACGTACACTTATGCCATCCGCATTCGCCTCGATGTCCCCTCGTGCACCGTTAGGTTAGGTAACTAACGGCAGAGCGGGGCAGGGCTAGCGCGGGTGTAAAACATAAGTAACGTCTATATAATATATCATATATACTATATACTGTATCTATCACAGAATATCACATGATCACATCACAGATATCGCAGCAGAAGAATATCATATGAAATATTGGATATACTAGGACGTCCGTGTTTTCAATACGAGCCAGTATAAAACACGGATTCCACGGTCGTGATGAATAGCCAAACCCACACCCCTAGACCCCTACGAGAGCGGCAAGCAACCTTACCAATTCTAGAGTTAGGAGACCCGGACTCGACTCCTCGAGTTGGTCTCCCTCTGGACTCCAGAACCCGGTTACTTGTGCTCCCCTCCTTGGGTCTATCCTAGTGCGGAAAAGTAAATAATATACAAACGGTGACAACTTCCGCAACCTGGAAGCGCCCCAATAAAAGAATATTACATACAAGTTTTTACATGAATGAAAATGAAAAACACTCATCTCACATAAAAACCCCCGGCTATTCGTACACGACGATCCAATATAACATATCCAGCAACACATAACATCACATGTCATCAACGTAAGTAAATATGCGCATCCCAATTGTCGTTGACATATAGCAACGAAACCGGCGATATCACATATTACACTTACGGTCACAGAAAAGAAAGTGTAAAACTACAACAGTTGGAATCCGCAACCACCTCAGACATCGCATGCCTGACCAAATGAATTACTTAGACATCGCATGCCTAACAATTATAAACCCCGCAATTTAGTCTCATTATCGAAAACTCTTTTCAATATCAAGTCGGGCAATTCAACAAGATTCCAGACATCCTGATCGAATACTCGTCGCAAACTTCAGTAGGCGGCCGCACCCCCGATACCGTCGACGAAGTGCACCAAGGCGGAACACCGCTGCCGCGAGCACCCGAACGGATGCTTTCGGCGACGGGGTTCTCCTACAGTCACTTGGTCGGGGCTATGGAGTGAGGCTGTCTATTAAGTTTACCCGGCGAGTATCCGCGTACGCTACGTGATTGCGACGGACTTTTGATCACATCAAAATTCCGTGGCAACCTATCAAGTGAGACTAAAGTGCTATGTTTATAACATTCATTCAGTTATCTCATAACTTATTGTGAATTCCAATTATTGTATCCCATTCCGGATAAATAGAAAATGTCAAACTTTCCGATCGAACAATCGAACACCCAACTTTTCCCAAAACAGATCAACACATGAAATAAGTCTAACAACATTCAGTTCGTGCCTCAGTACCAACGGTCCAGCCGTAGAAGGGTCAAGCCAACGCCTCACATGTGGTACGCCGTACTGCCCCAAACCCGAAGGTTCAAAGGACAGTTCAAGACGGTCACATAATCGAGTTAAGGTTTGTTGTCTTCTAGAGGGACCATCGCGTTACTTGCACTACTTAGAACATCGTTAAACTACGGAAAAATCCAACACTTGGAAATTTCCCGACAGGGGAAAAATTGGGTATTTATATCCGGTCGAACTTTTTAACATATTCTAGAATTTATCCGGAAAGCCACAAAAGACGAAATTTGATAATCCGATCGAAATACCGAATCCCCAAAACAACCCTGGAAAATTCAACTCTTGAATAAATATTAAAAATTCCCAGAAAAACCAGAACTTCAAATTAAGAATTACTGTGCAAACAAAAGTTAAAGAGCCAACAGTAACGCCGCGGAACCGCCGCGCCACGTGGGCTTAGGCCGCGGTTCCGCGCCGTCATGACGGAGTTACGGCTCCGTTTTGCACAGTATTTCATAATAAACACTGCTTGATTTTCTGGATATTTTTAATCTTAAAAAATCCACATTTTTAAAATCTGGACAGAGAGCAAGTTTGATTCGGGGTTTCGGGTTCGTTCGGACTTCAAATTCCGTCTGGACTTCGCCTAAGGCTCTAGCTAGGCTCTGATACCACTGTTGGGTTCCTAGGCACCCTAATGAGGTCACACAAGGCATCGAACATGCCAAATTAAAATTTTAACGGTGCCGAGAGACCCGACTACGAATCGTTTGCTAGATGTTTAGGCGAAAAAGCTAACTAGTTAACACTTAACTAATGAGAAACGGAAATACAACCTTTGTAGATCCGGTCCTCCACCTCTACGGCTCCGAGATGAGGTCCTCTCCGCTGTCCAAATCAAATCCGGGCTCTAGCGTCGACTTCATCGGAGAATAGGCGAGCTAGGTCGTCGATGTCCATGCCGAAGATGATCTACGTCGAAGCATCGCAAGATCAAGCTCTCACTTCACCAAGTCAAGAAACTTGTGAAGGAAACACACTCTACTACTTGGCAAGAGGTAGAGGATGAAGAAATAGGAAGTGGGTAGACTTTAGAATTGGATTTCTCACTCATTTCAACAAGTTGCCATTGATGGTCAAGCTTTTCTTCACTTGAAGGAAGAAGAAGAAGAAGCTAAATTATTATGATAAGAATTATATAAAATGAAAAGAATAATCCATTCTTATCATAAGTGAACCATGGTAAAGTGTAGAGAGCTAATCATGGTTAAAGGAATGGTTAGGGTCAAGCAAGAGACAAAATGGTCACTTAGTCAAAAGATCAAGAAGCTTCAACTAGAATCCAAAATTAGCAACCATTTCATTTCATTTTCTTTTATTCATTTATCATAAATAAATGGATAATTAAATAAGATAAATGAATAACTAATAATAAACCCTAACCATCATCTTAACCATTGTTTAATTCTATACACTTAACCAAAAACCATGTATCATCAAACATGATACAAACATGTGCACAAAATCATATCGCATATTTAATGCGCACATCCGAGCGAGAAAATCCATTTAAAGTGAACCGACACTAGTTAATGCAAAGTAATATATCAAATATATAATTATGCATCAAATCATTAAATCAACACTTGATTTAACGATCCGGTCGTATCGTATATAACCGACTAGTATGCAATGCATCGGTTTATCGACTCAACCCTTGATTCGATAACTAGGGTATATCGCATATAACTTAATCGATACATTCATCGCGAGAATGAAATACGGTATCACATACACGCATTATTCTCGGTCCCGCACATATCTCATATGCGCTCCTATTTCGTTTCGCTTGAGCCAGGAAACCTCTGTGTAGGACTCTAAAGACTCGTCAATACGCCGGCAGCAGATGATGATCATATCAAGCATCCACAAGCCGCAAGCGGTCTGCTAAACGTAACGGCCACCCGGGTATTGAGCGATCTGAAGATCGACGAGCAAGCCCGATCACACTCTAGTGAATCCGACCAGTAACACTACCGTACAGTCCGGTCTGATCGTCTCCTATCGCTCATTGCCTCCATGTGACTCGGGACTGTACCCAAAAACCACCGTTTTGCACGCCCTCTTGGACATGGTAAGATGGAAATCAAAGCACAGTGGGAACCACACAAGACTCTATGACGATCTCGGGTCAACAGACTACTCTGTACCAGTGTCACCAGAGAACTGCCATCTGACGTGAGGTATAATACCATCTGGGAGTTCTCGGCGAGTCCGTCCAGTGTACCGAGTCTCTACTGAGCACCCGTATATCATCTCTGATGTCAAACACCAATGGATATGGGATCATCCATCGCCCATCTGTATGGGTCGAGAAGGTACACGCTAGTCTACTCTGGTATATCGATGCCCCGTCTCGATACACCCACGACTAGGGACTTTGAAGGATGTACTTATGGACTACCATGTCCCCACTAGTATGATCCGCATCATAGTCCAGGTAGTCAAGTACAGATCCTAAGGGCTTTACCAACATGTAACAGAGAGACAATCAGTATACACGTTAAGGTAAAGTTCAACCAGATAGCATACTATCATGTCGAGCAAGAAAGTCCTCCCTATATATGTCCCAGCATCCACTACAATATACATCCAATGTACAGTAATGGCCTCTAGGGCATACATATAACTAACAGCTGGAACCTTTCCTGTTCTACAGAACTGACCTTGCCTTGATCTTGTCCGGATTTTGCTTTTGACATAGGCCGGACAATCCCAAATCTTAATTTACTTAAGAGATAGGATCTTCCCACACCATATTTTATATGGAGTGGTAGGCACTGATTTGATTCGAACCTAATTCAATAGGTATGCAGCTTCTCAAGCGCATAACTCCTAAAAGGAAATAGGTAACTCAGTAATACTCATCATAGAGCACACGATATCTAATATTGTGTGATTGCTCCGCCCCGATACACCGTTGTGCTGTGGTGTATTCAGAGGAGTAATACTGAGAGAGAGAATCTCATTTTCTTTTAGAATAGTCCAGGAATGCTATGCTCAAGTATTCTCCTCCCCGATCTCATCATAGGACATAATACTTATACCCGTATTTTGGTTCTCTACTTCCTACTTATATTCTGTGAATACCTCAAAAGGTTCGGACTTATATTTCAACAGGAATTTATGACTGAATCTTGAGAGATCATCAGAGAATATAATGAAGTATAAAGAACCAGTCCTGGCATGTGTAGACTGGAGACCTTAGATACATCATCATGTATCAGTCCCAAGAGTTTACTAACTCTTCCTCTGTTTCCAGAGCTATGGTCATCTTATCTTTGTGACATGACTGGCAAGTTTCACAATATGTAAATTCAAACTGATTTAAATATGCATCTAAATGTAACTTCAGCTAGTCGGGTCGCATTGATATGACCTAGTCTACAATACCTCAAGAAGAATTCGTTCATTTCTGAACTCTTCCTCTTGTGTGTGTTCTATATACGAGGAACTGTAGTTTGATTTAGAACGTCAATGCTTTTAGATAACGTGCCTGAACCATTCAACTTTTGATATAGGAAATGTTCAAAACATTATCCAACAATATAAAATTATATCATTTCTTTACTAATAAAGAGACTGATATGATTTTGTATATCAGGTTCGGTATCTAATAGCATTTGTTCAGAATCAATGTATTGGTAATACAGGGTGACAGTGACCAACAGACTTGGCTGCAACACTTGCCCCGGTTTCTGTCTCATGAAACTTATCACCCGTTCTCAGTTTTTCTACCTTTTTGTAGCCCTATGTAACAGATTACATATCTGGGATCCTGATCCGGTATCATATACCCAGGATGCAGAGGATACTGAAAAACAGTTCTATACAATGAACACACCCGAAGAAGATGCATCATATGCACTGTCTTCGTTTGGGCGGCATAGGATTCTGGTATTCCCTATTTCCTGCTCTGTCTTATAACAATTATAAGTTGGAGCGGGACCAACGTTCCCCAGCTCAGTATAACAAGCGGGTTCGGTCAAAATTCCGTATTATTATCTTGATTAAGGCGTGATATGGTCGCTACCAGGAGAGAGAGAGAAGAAAACACTCTGCGTGCGCTCTTGCAAGATCAGATTGGTTATATATTTTATCTAATTAGGATGGCTCCCACTGTTTTTATCAAATCTTCCTTCAAACCCTAAAAGGAAAGACTAGCCGGGATTAATTACACTCTACAAGTTCGCCAATCTTTCAGCCAGGCCAGTGTCGGTACTTTGAGGGAGGTTCCCCGTGCTTTCGCACGGACCTAATTACTGTAAACCTCATTTTCCCAGAGGCGTAACCCCGTTGACACCTTTCTAGACACCTACTTGATCGGCTAATTGCAAAGTGCAAAACTCTCCCAGGAGTAACTGTCACGACCCGCAAGGTACGGAACGCGACCGGCACTTAGATTACGAAACGTCTTAAGGCGTTCGTAAAATAAGTAAGCCGAAGCCCAGAATACAAACCCCAATTAACATTTTTAGAGTGAAGGAAAACCAAATTATCTAAGCATTTACTTCATTACCTAATCGAATTGCCTTTTAAAAAAACTTTCCTTTTCCCCAAAATTCCAGCAGAATTTCACTTGTAAAATCATCCCCAACAGTGCAAGCAGAATATAAATGAATAACAGTGCATAAGAAATAGCATGTCGACTCAAGTGAGCTCGACCCAGATATATCATAAAATAAATCCCCAAGTCTCACAATCTCACATCTAGTTCAATATACAGTAATCCAAATAAAACAGGTACAACTGAAATGATAGAAGCAGTAGATGGAGTGTTCTAGATACAACAAATATATAAGGTGGTACAACCTGATAATAACCCACCTAAGAGCAAAAGCCTCGGGTCCAGGCAAAAAGTGCAAAAGAAGCAAAAGTATCCGCCGCTACCGTGCTGACGGAGTGGACCTGCAGAAAAGCTGTGGCACAACGGGGGTGAGTTGCCAACTCGTGAGTAATAAATAACATCTACTAAGGCTATCGTATGTATGCACACAAGTATCCTGGCATCCCTAAAGCAGGTATGGCTACAAGTTCTAGCAAGTATGTATGCATCGACAAGGTGCTAGCAAGTATAAATGTGTCACATGCATGTAATACAGGTATGCATGCTGCATGAAGGTGCTATCAAGTATGTATGAGAATTATCCTTTCCTTTGTTTTGAAACTTTCCTTTTTAAATATCAGCGTAATATCCAAGAAATCAGTAAAAACCGTGTCCAGCAACGACACCTCAAAACTATCCAAATCCCATATATCCATGTCCGGCACCTCTGGCCTCAGCCATCCGGCTGATCTACATCAAAATCCATGTCTCAAACCAGCGGCCACGGTCAGCATCCTCTGGATATCCGCCGTGCCAAATGAAGTCACCGGTAGGTAGTCCGTCCCCCAGCCAGGCTCAACGCCATCTCCTGCGATCTTCTTGCCCCGGGGTACCGTACCGGGCCCACCATGTATCCGTGACGGTTCCTCCACTCCTCGACACGGATCTCGAAAACCACAGAAAACTCATGGTGGACGACACTTTACATCACTAGAAAACCGCAACTTTTTATCTTTTTAAACAGTTATCAGTTTTGAAATCTTGCGGCTTTCCCCCAAAATCCAGAAATATCATAAATCTCATGAACTCATCATAATGCATATGTCGATGATTATTAATGATTATGGTATCAATTTGCAATGCATGGTTACACTAGGCATGAGCAGATGATATGATAACATATATGCACGAGTATTGTAATTCTTATGGTTTCATTTTAAACATTCATTTTAATATCACATTCCTAGGCAATTAACATATTTCAGATTTATAGTCATCTAGTGTTGTGACATGGCAATTACCAGGTGTGTGTGTGTGTCCACATGAATAGTGCTCGTGTTGCATATAAACCTGGTAATGGTGCATGTGTCCTATCATGAATTTGCATATAAGGGTATGATATGTAAATATGACTGCGGTAATATTATGCCAGTTTTATTATTATCACTCTAATGTCATAAGTACTATCAAGTTTACCAAATATCAGTTTATTAAATCTAACGGGCGACTCGCGCCATCCAAACGATCGTCCCCCGTAGATGTTAAATCTACTCACCCGTGATCCTGCGCTAAGTGTGTCCGACCACCTGCTTGCCTTTTCCTGTTGCACTCGAAGTCCCTGCCGGCGAACCTAGAATTCACAAGAGTCACCAAATAAGGAAAAATACTGCAAAACGTGATATATCGATAACAGGAATACGCGTGCGTCGTGGGGGAGTTGGGTCCCCGTGTTCTGTATGTGTGTGTCTACTAGTCTCACCATGCTACAGTCCTCCCAAATTTATTCTGAAAAGTTCGGGTCAACAGCAGATTCAATAGAGGCCAAAAAGTCAATAAAACTGCTAAATTACGCCAAGTCGGGTAAATCGGGTGTCTTGGTGAAATCTGGGGAAATCCTCTGGTTGACTGGCCTCACTAACACCTAAAAGGGTTATTCTAACTAACACAACTTCCACTTTGCCAATAGTTTTCTTAATTCTCTCAAAATCACTACTAAACCAAGAAATACACACCAATTAAGCTAGATTACTAAAATTTTAGCAATTTAGGCTAACCATCCAATTTTAATGATACTACTAGGCTATAACAGATTAGTTAACACCAAAAAGGGTTCATAAAACTACAAGCACTCTGAAATGGCTAAATCTAGCATCACTACACCATTCTAGCACTAAAATTACATTTATCACAAAAACTAGCTAAACGAGCACATAAGCTACATAAATTGGGAGGAGTTTAGGAGTTATACCCTCTAAGAACCTTGCAACCAAGGAGAAGGAGAAGAAGAAGAGAGTAGGTGCAGCAAAACGTGGCTGGAATGTGCTGAGCTTCACCGGGCTGATGCTGATGCTGATGCTGAATGATGCTGATGCTGATGCTGGTGTGGGGCTGATATGGTATGGTATGGGCTGATGTGGTGTGGTATGGTGTGTGGCATGGTGTGTGGTATGGTATGGTGCTGCCTTGGCTGATGTGGTGTGGTATGGAGTTGTGGTGTGGCTGATGTGGTGTGGTGTGGCTGATTTGGTGTGGTATGGTATGGAGTGGGCTGATATGGTGCTGCCTTGGCTGATGTGGTGTGGTATGGAGTTGTGGTGTGGCTGATGTGGTGTGGTGTGGCTGATTTGGTGTGGTATGGTATGGAGTGGGCTGATATGGTGCTGCCTTGGCTGATGTTGCAACAAGCTTGGAGGAGTTTGGCTGAAGCTGGAAGTTTGGGGTGGTGTTGCTGAAAATAAAGCTGAGCTGGGCTGTTTTGTGGTGTTGAATTGTGGCTGAAATGATGAAAAATGGGGCTGATGTAGCAGCTGCTGCTGCTGATGTCTTGATACCTGAGCTGATGCTGGTTGTAGGCTGAAGTGAGTGTGTGAGAGAGAGATTTGAGGGTAGGCTGCTTGTAATGATAGTGGGTGCTGAAGGGGCTGTTTTGGGGGCTGGAACAGCTGCTGTTTTTTTTTTGGTGGCTGCTTTGAGGCAAAGCTTGGCTGATCTGAGGCAAAGCTTAGCTGATTTGATGCAAATCTTGGGCTGATGTGTAGTGTGAGGGAGGTGGTAGTGTTGTGTGTTTGTAGTTTGAGGTTGAGGGGGCTGAAGTAGCAGCTGTAGATGAACAAATAGGGGCTGGGAAGGCTGGAAACTGCTGTTGCAGATGCTGAAAACAGAGCTAGGCATGGGGGCTGATGTGTGGTGCTGATTTGGGCTGAAAAGATGAAAAATGGGGCTGATCTGATGCAGATTTTCTGGCTGAACTGATGTGTGAGTGAGTGAGTGAGAGAGAGGTGAAAAAGTTGTGAAATGAGTGAGGAGACTCAACCTTAATTCATCATGACACATCACATCCCTCATCCTCACTCTAAGTCAACCTTAAACTCTCCAAAACCCCATGGTCAAAGCCAACCATCTCCAACTAAGCTAATTTAGCTCTAAACAACACCATTAACTTAACTAAGGACCTAACCCACCATGGTCAAATTAAACATAGCTAACCTTCAAGCCCAAATGTGTGGCAACCATAGTCTTAACCCTAGTTAACGTGCACAAGTGTGTGTGGTTGCGATAAAATTCCACAAAAATAACCATGAACCCAGATAGATTACTACAAACCCGTTTTGGTAAACTTTTTACCAAAAACCCCAAATTAACACTTAATTACCACAAACCCTAAAACTCAAGTGTTACAGTCTTCCCCCCTTAAGAAAATTCGTCCCCGAATTTAAATATGCAACTACGCGTACCTGCAAAAAGGTGAGGGAATTTCTTCCTCATCTCTCCCTCGGCCTCCCAAGTGATCTCTTCGCTGCTCGGGCTGCGCCAAAGAACTTTCACGGACGGCAGGACCTTTGATCGAAGCTTCTTCACTTGCCGATCCAAAATCTCAACTGGCTCCATGGCAAATGAAAGGTCGGGCTCGAGCTGAACTGTCTGATGCTGAATCGTGTGGGAAGGGTCATGAAGATAACGGCGTAGCATCAATACGTGGAAGACGGGATGCACATCTGAGAAACTGGGTGGGAGAGCCAAACGATAAGCAACAGTGCCGACACGCTCGAGGATCTCGAAGGGACCTACGAATCTAGGGCTAAGCTTCCCTTTTCGCCCAAAACGCATCACGCCCTTCATCGGAGAGACTTTCAGAAAAACATGGTCTCCAACTGCGAACTCTAGTCTGCGACGGCGCCTGTCTGCATAGGATTTCTGTCTTCTCTGAGCTGCTCTCATCCGGTCTCGAATCAACTGTACTTTTTCGGTCGTCTCCTGCACAACCTGTGGTCCGAAGATACTGCTCTCGCTCAACTTGGTCCAACAAATGGACGATCTACATCTCCTCCCATACAACGCCTCGAAAGGTGCCATCTGGATAGTTTCCTGGAAGCTGTTGTTATAGGAGAACTCCACTAGAGGTAAATGACGGTCCCAGCTACCGCCGAAGTCTAAAACGCACGCTCTGAGCATGTCCTCGAGAATCTGAATGGTCCGCTCTGACTGTTCATCGGTCTGCGGATGAAATGCTGTGCTGAAACTCAAACGAGTGCCTAAAGCCTCCTGAAGTCTCTGCCATAGTCGACTGGTAAACTGGGTGCCTCGATCTGACACGATACAAGTCGGTACACCATGTAGCCGCATGATCTCGTCAACGTAGAGCTAAGCATACTGAGCGAAGCTGAAAGTGATCTTCACTGGTAGGAAGTGAGCCGTTTTCGTCAATCTATCCACGATCACCCAGATGGAGTCGTACCCTCGACTGGTCCTGGGTAGACCCACAATGAAGTCCATCGAAATCTGCTCCCATTTCCACTCTGGAATGGGTAACGGCTGTAGCTCTCCTGCGGGCCTCTGATACTCGGCCTTGACTTGCTGACAAGTCAGGCATCTCGATACGAACTCCGCAATGTTTCTCTTCATTCCGTCCCACCAGTAGGTCTCTCTCAAATCATGGCACATCTTGGTGGAACCGGGGTGGACACTATATGCCGATCGGTGTGCCTCCTCAAGGATATCACGCCGCAATCTCTCAGCATCTGGTACGCACAGTCTAGATCCAAATCGTAAAATCCCCTGATCATCAATCATGAACTCGAAAAATCTGTCCTGTCCCATCTGTGCCATGATCTCTGAACAACGGTCATCGCTGCGCTGTGCCTCATATATACGGTCAAGCAACTGTGGGTGCGCACGAACATGCGCGAGTTGTCCTCCTGTCGGAATGAACTCGAACTCGACTCGGCTGTCGCATAGAATCTACTAATCCGCTGACGTCTGCCTCTGCACTGCGCGCAAATAGGATAGACTACCCCCGGGCCTCCTGCTCAAAGCATCCGCTACAACATTCGCCTTGCCCGGGTGGTATAAGATCTCACAGTCATAGTCCTTCACCAACTCCATCCAACGACGTTGTCTGAGGTTCAGGTCTCGCTGCTGAAATATGTATTTTAAGCTCTTGTGGTCTGTGAATATTTGGCACGACTCGCCATATAGGTAATGTCGCCATATCTTCAGTGCAAAGACCACTGCAGTCATCTCCAAATCGTGAGTAGGGTAGTTTTGTTCATGCTTCTTCAACTGCCGAGAAGCATAAGCGATCACCCGGCCATGTTGCATCAATACGCATCCTAATCCCACTCGCGAAGCATCACAGTAGACCATAAATCCGCCTGATCCCGAAGGCAAAGATAATACCGGCGCCGTAGTCAAACACGTCCGCAGCTGCTGAAGACTGCGCTCGCACTCCTCCGTCCAAACGAAAGGAACTCCCTTCCGGGTCAGACCGGTCAAGGGCGCAGCTATATGGGAGAAGTCCTGAACAAAACGCCTGTAGTAGCCTGCCAGGCCTAGAAAACTACGGATCTCGGTAACCGATGTAGGTCGGGGACACTGCTGAACGGCCTCAATCTTCTTCGGGTCCACACAAATTCCATCTCTTGTAATCACGTGACCCAAGAATCCGACGTTGTCCAGCCAGAATGCGCACTTGGAGAACTTTGCGAACAGCTGGTGCTCCCTCAGAGTCTGTAACGTAATCCGCAGGTGCTGCTCGTACTCCTCTCGGCTCCGGGAGTACACCAAAATATCGTCGATGAACACGATGATGAACAAGTCAAGGTACGGCCTGAATGTACGGTTCATCAAATCCATAAATGCTGCAGGGGCGTTGGTGAGTCCGAACAACATCCCCAGAAACTCAAAGTGGCCATAGCGTGTACGGAAGGCTGTCTTCGGTATATCCTCCTGTCGGACTCGCAGCTGGTGGTATCCTGATCGTAAGTCGATCCTCGAAAAATAACCCGCGCCCTGGAGCTGGTCGAACAAATCATCAATACGTGGCAAAAGATATCTGTTCCGAACGGTCACCTTGTTCAGCAGGCGATAGTCGATACATAAGCGCAAACTTCCGTCCTTCTTCTTGACAAACAGGACCGGAGCACCCCACGGAGAAACACTGGGTCGAATAAGTCCCTTATCCAGCAAATCTTGCAGCTGAACCTTCAACTCTCTAAGTTCCGCCGGGGCCATCCGATAAGGCGGTATAGAAATAGGCCCCGAGCCAGGAATCAAATCAATACAGAACTCGACATCGCGCTCAGGTGGCAGTCCTGGCAGCTCATCAGGGAAAACATCGGGGAACTCGCATGCAATCGGAACCTGGTCCAATGGAACATCCGTAGCTCTGGTATCACATACACATGCTAGAAATCCCCGACATCCCTTCCGCATCAGCTGACCAGCGCGAAGGGAAGAAATCAAAATGTGAGGGGCGGCACCACGGTCCCCCTGCACGACAAAAGCTGACTCGCCGGGAAAACAAAACCTAACTGTCTTCTCGCGGCAGTCCACCGTCGCATAGCATGTGGCTAACCAATCCATGCCCAAAAGAATGTCGAAGTCCAACATCTCCAGAAGGATCAAGTCGACAGGCAACTCTCGCTCACCAATACGAACGGTACAGGATCGGAACACATGCCTAGCAACAAAAGACTCTCCCACCGGAGTGGTCACAACAAGCGGCTGATCAAGAAAACCGGACTCTCTACCTAAACTCGGCACGAAGTGGGTAGAAACGTATGAGTGCGTGGATCCGGGATCGAACAATACGTGTGCATCAATAGAACATACTGATAGGGTACCTGTAACGACGGCATTGGATGCCTGCGCATCCTGGGGTGTCAATGCAAAAACTCGGGCCTGACCTCCTCCAATAGCGGGCTGACCTCGGCCTCGGCCTCCTCGTCCTCTCTGGATCGGTGCGCCGCGCCCACGGCCTCTGGGTGCGCCTAACTGGCGTGGAGCATCGCTTGTGGCAGGTAGTAGAGCTCTCTGAGGAGGGGGCGGTGATGGAGGTAGAGTCACATGCGGAACTGTCGCCGCACCCTGTCGCCTCACTGGACAATCTCTAATACGATGGTGCAGATTCCCGCACCTAAAGCACCCTGGCGACGACTGCTGACCCTGTGTATACGATCCGTACAACTGACCTCGTCCGAACCCTCTGCCGGCCCTATCTCTCGGAATGAATCTGGCATGCTGCCTCTGATCTGGTGTGCCGGTACGAATCCTCTTCGGCCCCGGAACGGCCGACGTCGCTGAAATACGTGTCTCCATCCATAATGTTGTATCCATAGCTGCCGAATAGGTATCGAAATGCTGAGCGCCAATGGCAAGATATAGCTGGGCATCCAGTCCCTGTATGAACCTCTTCACTCTTTTCGCTTCGGTATCTACCAGGTACGGGACATATCGGGACAACTGCGTAAACTGAACGTCATACTCAGACACCGTCATCCCAGGTGTCTTGACCAAGGCCTCGAAACTACGAGCTCTGGCGTCGCGAATGCTCTCCGGAAGGAAACGGGCAAGGAAAACTGCTGTGAACTCGGTCCAGGTCATGGGCGGTAGACCTGCAGCTCGACCTCTCAGAACTGACTCCCACCATATCTGTGCGAGACCCTCTAGTCGGAAACTGGCAAGCTCTACCCAGCGATCATCGGAACATCTCAGCGAACGGCAGATCCTGGCCAAGCTGTCAAGGAACGTCTGCGGGTCCTCTGCTGCATCGGTACCCATAAAGACTGGAGGTCTCAGCCTCATGAACTCCTGTAGCGAAACCGGAATGGTCGCGGTGGTAGTAGTAGGAGCAGGTATCATAGTGGTCTGAGATGTAGTAGGTACGTCCTCCGGCCTCGGTGCACGACCGGCTGCGACTAGGGATCCTACCATCTGACGTAGCTCCTGCATACTCCCCATCATCTGACGCAACTCCTCCATACCAGTCTCAAGCCTATCCATACGGCCTGGGGAAGGTGGATCGGTCTGTCCCTGTGGCGTAGGCATGCCACCCTGCTCAGTCCTAGTCTCGGATGAGCCAGCTCGAATCTCGTCTCGGGCAGCAGCCCTCTGTGCTCTGGTAGCCCTCTGTGGCATAGCGACTGGTACAGGAAACAGGACAATGAGAACAGCGCAAGAGAATCACAGGATACATGGAATCGAAGAAGAAATTCTCAAGCAAGCATGTCCTAAAGTCACCTAAGCGGAGTATCGCATCGCAAGTATGCCGCGGACATACGCACTTTACGCTACTCTGCTTAAGTCACTTACTCCATCTACTAAGGGTCATCCTACACTCAGAAAGGTAGAACCTACGCTTTGATACCAACTTTGTCACGACCCGCAAGGTACGGAACGCGACCGGCACTTAGATTACGAAACGTCTTAAGGCGTCCGTAAAATAAATAAGCCGAAGCCCAGAATACAAACCCCAATTAACATTTTTAGAGTGAAGGAAAACCAAATTATCTAAGCATTTACTTCATTACCTAATCGAATTGCCTTTTAAAAAAACTTTCCTTTTCCCCAAAATTCCAGCAGAATTTCACTTGTAAAATCATCCCCAACAGTGCAAGCAGAATATAAATGAATAACAGTGCATAAGAAATAGCATGTCGACTCAAGTGAGCTCGACCCAGATATATCATAAAATAAATCCCCAAGTCTCACAATCTCACATCTAGTTCAATATACAGTATGTAAGTCCATATTGCGACCCCCGGTGCTTACGGGGAGGCGGAAACGGTATAAAAAACGAATTTTTTATCGCAAGAGGCAACATGGACTAAACTAGGTCGGGATCGTTGTCTAAACTAAAACTAGTATTCTTTCTAAAGAGAATTAGCTACTATGGAAGATGGTTATACCTAAACTTGAACTCCTTCTTCTTCAAACCTTGTAGAGGTTGATGGTTCTCTTTTCGTCGCCTTCTTCCGTCGAAGATGGATCCACCTCGAAGGTTCGACCTTTGGGCTCTTCCTCGATCTTTGAGTGAACTAGGGTTTCCGGCTTGCTAAACCTTCATCCTAGAATGAGTAGAGAGTGATTAGGGTTTGCTTTTCCTTTTAAAGAGAAGGATTCTCAACACATGAGAGGGTTTCTCTTTGCTAGAGGAAGAAGAAGATGAAATGAGGAGTGAGAGAGGTTATGATAGAATGAGCTATTCTATTCTTTCTTGCAACCATAATGCAAAAGAAAAAGAATTATCTAATAATAATAATTGAAAATGAGAATAGTTGATGGTAATTTGGAATGACCACTACCATGCTTCATGTAAGCATAAATCAAGGAAGACTTTTTAAAGCATGATGGTGGTCAACTTTCAACCATGGTCAACAAGTCAACCATGGTCAACAAGTCAACAAAATCAACCATAACATAATTCTCATTTAATTACTATTATTAATAGATAATTCATAAATCCATTAGGGTTTGGAAAATGATAACTGTCAACTGTGCATACGCACCCGTTCCGAAAACCCTAATGAAATACCTCATCCTCCGCCTCAAGCAACTGTGCATACACACCTGCATTCTCGTTCCGAGGAACAAGAATACCAAGATATAAAAGCAACCCCAAATATATATACCAGTATCTGGCTCAAACCAGAGCCTGCCAGTATAATCCGTCCGGACTCCAAACGTGCACAAGTGCGCGGATGAGAACGAACCCTGTCGCAAAACCATGCGACCTCTACTCAGTTTTGCCCAGAGGCGAATACCCTCTGTGTGGGACTCTAAAGACTCGATACTACGCTGGCAGTGGGTTTAACCACAGACCGCAAGCGGCACTAGCTGTGCGTAACGGTCCCCAGGTAGATGTCGACAAGAAGGCTGACGAGGTGAAACCCCATCTGAACTCCTACTGAGTCTGAATGTGACATTCTCTGCACAGTCCGGTCTGTTCGTCTGATACATCGCATGGCGGGCCTAGGGGGCGGTAAACGTCAGTCCCCCAATAGCGGTACAAGTCGTGTCGGAGTGAAGCCCAAAACACCCTGAGATAACACTGGAACCTACCAGTATATCTCGCTTGCCCTGGCCAGGGACTACTCGTGTAATGGCTCTCCTAGACACAGCGCGATGTCAACCCCCAATACCGGGAGAGAGGAATCCTGTCTAACCGTCACTGCCTCCAAGTGCTTCGGGACTGCACCCAACCACTACCTGTTTGCACGACTCCTTTGAGCCGTGGTAGGGTAGTGATCAAAGTGTAGTGGGAACACACTCGAGGCGAAGTGCCAGTATCAAGTCAGCGGACTAAGCTGTACTCATGTCACCTGGGAACTGATAACTGATGATAGGTATAATACCAACCTGTCAGTTCCCGACGAGTCCTGTCCAGTGTACTCGTAACCCAACGAGCACCCGTATACTATCTCCAGTACGACGTACTGATGGCTGTGGGACAGACCATCTCCCACACTGGGATGAGAAGCGCATACGCTAGTCTACTCCGGAGTATCGATGCCCTGTCTCGATAGTCCTGCGACTAGGGACCTGTATAAGGATGTGCTTATAGATTACCCAGCCCCCACTAGTGTGACTGCCATCACAACGCTGGTAATCAAGCAAAGATCCTAAGGGCTCCACTAATGCGTATAAGTGATATACTGAAATAAACACAAGTACACATTGAAGTGGAAACAAACCAAGTAGCATACTACTATATTGAGCAAGATTGTTTATACAAGGTGAATATCCCAAGCTTCCATTAAGTAATATACAAACTAGTATGATACAGTAATGGCCTCTAGGGCATATACACTAACAATCTCCCACTTGCACTAAGGCCATGTACTGGTGTATCGAAGACCTATCATCTCGATCAGCCGCTCGAACTGAGTCTGGGGTAGGGCCTTGGTGAATGGATCTGCAGTGTTCTCTTCTGAAGCAACCCTCCGAACCTCGATCTCCTTGCGATCCACGATCTCCCTGATCAGGTGATACCGCCTCAAGATGTGCCTGGATCTCTGATGGGACTTGGGTTCCTTTGCTAAAGCTATAGCCCCGTTGTTGTCGCAATACAGAGGTACTGGGTCAACAATGGACGGAACCACCTGAAGTTCTTTTAAGAACTTCCTTATCCAGACAGCTTCTTTTGCGGCATCAGATGCAGCGATGTATTCCGCTTCCATAGTCGAGTCTGCAACGGTTTCCTGTTTGGAACTCTTCCAACACACCGCCCCTCCATTGAGGGTAAAGACAAAACCCGACATGGACTTGGAATCATCCTTGTCACTCTGGAAGCTGGAGTCAGCAAAGGCCTCAATCTGGAGGTCTTTTCCGCCATACACCAAGAACATCTCCTTAGTCCTTCTCAGGTACTTGAGAATGTTCTTTACTGCTATCCAATGTTTCTCCCCAGGGTTTGACTGATACCGGCTTACTACACTCAGTGCATAAGCTACATCCGGTCTGGTACACAACATCGCATACATTATAGAGCCTACCGTAGAAGCGTAGGGTATAATAGACATGCGATCCCTCTCCAAATCAGTCTTGGGAGACATCTCTTTAGAGAGGGTGATCCCGTGACAAGCCGGTAGGTTACCGCGCTTGGAATCTTCCATACTGAATCTTTTCAGTACGGTGTCGATGTACCTGGACTGTGAAAGTCCTAATATCCTCTTGGATCTATCACGATGGATCCGGATCCCCAGGATGTAAGAGGCATCACCCAGGTCTTTCATGGAGAACCTGTGTGACAAGAAACCCTTGACAGATTGTAGCATAGGAATGTCATTTCCTATTAAGAGAATGTCATCCACGTATAAAACAAGGAATACTACAGTTCTCGCTACAAATCTACTATAGATGCATGGTTCATCTGGATTTTTGATAAAGTCAAATTCCTTGACCGTCTCATCAAAACAGATGTTCCAACTCCGCGATGCCTGCTTTAGTCCATAGATGGACTTAAGCAACTTGCACACCTTTCCGCTGCTCCCACTCTGAATGAAACCCTCTGGCTGATCCATATAGACACACTCCTCTAAATTTCCATTTAGAAAAGCGGTTTTTACGTCCATCTGCCAAATCTCATAATCGTGGAAGGCAGCAATGGCAAGAAGGATCCGAATGGATTTCAGCATAGCCACTGGAGAAAAGGTTTCGTCATAGTCCAAGCCAGGTCTTTGACGGAAACCCTTTGCTACAAGTCTAGCTTTATAGGTCTCAACCTGTCCATCTACACCAATCTTCCTTTTGAAGATCCACTTGCATCCTACGGGTTTTACCCCGTCTGGAGCAATGTCCAACGTCCATACTTTGTTGGTGTACATGGACTCCATTTCGGTCCGCATTGCATCCAGCCATTTTACCGAGTCAACGCTCTGAATGGCCTGCTGGAAGCTAGTAGGCTCATCATAGTCTATGATGCAATCCTCTCTATCCCCGTCTATGAGAAAACCGTAGTATCTCTCGGGCGGATGAGACTGCCTACTACTTCTGCGGAGCGGCGTAGGAATGTCCTGTTCATTTGAACCCTCTGGTTCCACTAAGCTTTCAGTAATAGTCTGAGGTTCTGGAATTTCATCCAGTTCTACTGCGCTCCCACTTATCTGATTTTCCAAAATCTCAGTTTCCAAGAAGTGGGCATGACGAGAAACAAGAACTTTTTGCTCCTCTGCGTAATAGAATAGATACCCCTTGGAGTTCTTTGGGTATCCCACAAACTTGCACTGTACTGAGCGTGCCTCGAGCTTGTCCGCATGCTGCTTTTTAACAAAAGCCGGACATCCCCATGTCTTAAAGGCTTTAAGACAGGGTTTCTTCCCACTCCACATCTGATATGGTGTGGTAGGCACAGTCTTAGTAGGAACTTGGTTCAAGAGATGTGCAGCTGTTTCTAGTGCATATCCCCAGAAAGATCGCGGTAACTCAGCCTTACTCATCATGGAACGAACCATATCCAATAGGGTTCGATTCCTCCTTTCTGATACACCGTTATGTTGCGGAGTGTATGGAGGAGTACGCTGAGAGAGAATTCCATTCTCTTTTAAATAGTCCAGGAACTCGGCACTCAAGTATTCACCACCTCGATCCGATCTTAGGATCTTGATACTTTTGCCTGTTTGTTTTTCAACTTCATTCTTGTAATCCCGAAATTTCTCAAAGGCCTCGGATTTGTGCTTCATTAAGAAGACATGTCCATACCTAGAGAAATCGTCTGTGAAAGTAATGAAGTATGAATAACCGCTTCGGGCATGTGTAGACATTGGACCACACACGTCACTGTGTATGAGTCCCAAGAGCTCGCTCGCTCTTTCTCCGTGTCCAGTGAACGGAGTCTTTGTCATCTTTCCCATGAGACAAGATTCACAAGTGGCATAAGACTGATACTCGATCGGATCCAAGTATCCTTCTTTATGTAACTTAGTCAACCGTGTCTCATTGATGTGACCCAGTCTACAATGCCATAAGAAAGCCTGATTGATATCTGGAGACTTTCTTTTGTGTGTATTCTGGACATTGAAAATCTGTGGTTGGTTTAATACGTATATACCATTGCTCAGTGTACCTGACCCAATCAGAACTTGATTAAGGTGAATGTTTACAACATTACTTACAAACGCAAATTCATAACCTTCTTTAGAAACCAAAGATACAGAAATGATATTACAAGTTGCGTTGGGTACAAAAAAGCAATTACGCAAAACCAAAACATGTCCATCTAACATTCCCAGGTGATAGTCCCCCACGGCTTTAGCATCCATGCTAGCTCCGTTCGCAACTCTGAGGGTCATGTCACCTGCCTTCAAAAACCTACGGTTTCTCAACGCCTGCAAAGAATTACAGATATGAGATCCTGATCCGGTATCCAATACCCAGGAAGTAGAGTTTATAGAAAGACAGTTTTCAATAACATACACACCTGAAGCTGAAGCCGCAACCTGCTTCAGTTCCTGTGTCCTGGCTTTCCAAGCCCTGTAATCTTTCTTCCAGTGTCCACTCTTGTGACAATAGAAGCATTCTTCTTTTCCAACAAGCTTCCCCGCTATCTTTGTTGCCTTTTCCTTTCCCTTCGTACCCACTTTACTAACACTGCCTCTTGGTTTGGCGGGGGCTTTCTTCCTCTTTCCCTTGGCTTTCGCCTTGGACCTAGAGGAAGAAGATCCTCCTACAAACAAAGCGGGTGTATCCCTACCCTTCTGTAGGGTGCCCTCTGCGCTCCTCAGCATGTTGAGGAGTTCTGAAAGTTCAACTTCCTTTTCTTGCAAGTTGAAATTCAGTATGAACTGGGCGTAAGTGGATGGAAGGGACTGGAGAATTATATCCGTATATAGTTCACTGTCCAACGTGGTCCCAAGTTCCGCGAGCTCCTCAGTGTAGCCAATCATCTTAAGCACGTGGTCCGCTACCGATGATCCGACGGCCAACTTTGTCGAAAATAACTTCTTCGACACTTCGTATCTTGCGGTACGAGACTGCTCTCCATACAGTTCTTTTGTATGAAGAAATATGGATTCCAAATCCATATTCTCGTGCCTCCTCTGATGGTCGTTGTCCATCGAGGCAAGTACGAGGCACCTGGCCTTCGCGCTGTCAATCTCCCAAGTCTTACGGATTTCCTTATCCGCGACGCTGGAGGTGGGACCTGGGACGGGGGGAGCTTTGGTGGTAAGAAGATACCCCAGCTTGTCGTAAGTGATTGCCAATTTGACATTCCTGGGCCAATCTTTGTAGTTTGGCCCTGTCAGTATGTTTTTATCTAGAAGTAACTTAAGTCCAGTCATTTCGATTTGGTCGCTGCAGGGGGGAGAGAAGAAACACTTTAGCACGATGCTCTTGCAAGTTTAGAATGGTTTTTTAATTTGTCTAAACAGGATGGCTCCCACTGTCTCTCGAATCCCTCCTCAAACCACAAAGGAAGAATTAGCCGGGATCAATCCCACCGTACAATACTTGCTTAACCGTTCAGCCAGGCCAGTGTCGGTACTTCGAGGGAGGTTTTCCAACGCTTTCGCGAAGTTCCTTAATTAAATAACCTCTTTTCCCTGGGGGCGTAACCCCGCTAACACCTTTCTAGGCACCTACTAGGTTTATAGCATTGATCGTTTAGTGAGAAATTTCCCGAGGAGTAGCATATACTCACAGTAGGATCGGGATCCAAATATCATCGCGTGACGAAACTGAAGGAATCCTACCAGAATCACCACACTCCAAATGGTATGCAAATCTAGCAAGTTTCAGTACTTATGAAACTCCCGATGTGGATTTTTGCCCCATGCTCTTATGACCTTGACTAAGGCCAACAAATCATAAGTCACATGTCAAGTTCTTCCCGTCGTTATCCAGGTTAATTTGAACCCACCCGTATATACCCTTGACTATGGCCAACAAGGCAATACGACTGTCCCAAACCAACGCATTCTATCTATGCAACATATGAATACCCACCAGCTACCAATCACTGTGCCTTGACTAAGGCCAACAAACACAGCTTGAATACTGTTGAATATTCATGTGAAACGACGGAGGGCTACGGATGGTTTTGGTAAAACCGTGAACGTAGTGAACTTGATATAATCGATGGAACGAGATAGCTTTTAGAAGGAGTGGCTCAAGCTCCGCATTTAAAAGTTAGTTTTGAAAAGAACCGAGTGGTTTTTCGAAAGTGTTCCATCGACTTAAACTTGGTTTATTATCTTGCATTAGTTCTTTTAATGCGTGATATTCTTGCATTAGTTCTTTTAATGCGTCCCATCATTTAATCCTACCATTGCAGAAAACAACTAAAATATGACGTACGCTTATGCCATTCGCATTCGCCACGGGGTCCCGTCATCACTCGTTAGGTTACTTAACTAACGACAGAGCGGGGGCTGGGCTAGCACGGCTGTAAAACATAAGCAACGCCTAAATAGAAAGCAATGATAGACATTACAGATCACAGATGAATACATTGGATATACTAGCAATCCGCAATCCTTTCGAGCCTGAAACGAAAAGCGGATAACACGGTCGCGGTGAATAGCCAAATACCCCACCCAAGACCCCTACGGGTGCGGCAAACTACCCGCCAAGTACTCGGTAGTTTGTGCACCCCTCCATGGGTCTATCCTAGGAGCAAAAACAGTAAAAAGAATTATACAATGACGGCTACAACCCCGACTCGGTTGTGCGGCCAAACAAATAATATTATTACATCAATTTACATTTACAATGAATGAAAGAAAAACAAAAGCTCATCTCACATCCACCCCGGCTATTCACCCGCGACAGTCCAACAGATTCATATACACATTCCAGCACATTACAGATCATGTATAACCCCGACTAATCGACTTATAGCGATTAGCCGACGTTCAATACATGCAAACAACACAGATATAACCAACATAGCCAAAGTGCAGTGAAGTTCGGAAAAAAAAATACGGAATTATAGGACCCCAAAAGTGAATTTCAGTTCTGGAAAATCTGGGTACATATAATATATCTTAAAAATCCCAAAACCAACACAGAAGAACACTGCACAAAAAACGATGCAGAGATGACACCAAACAGCGGCGGTTCCGCGGCCAGATGAAGAGGTGAGGCCGCGGAAGGGCGGCTTTTTGGAGGAATCATGCTATCGTTTTTGGTGGTTGTTCTTAGAAAACCCTGAGACGATTTTACAAGTATAAAGTTTTTCATTTTGAGCAGAAAAAATTTCAACAGAAACTTAGGGTTTTGTTTTTCCGGTTTTGCGATTTTTCGGTTCCGAACTTCGTTACACTTCACTACCAAGCTAGTTTAAGTTTAGTTAGGCTCTGATACCACTGTAAGTCCATATTGCGACCCCCGGTGCTTACGGGGAGGCGGAAACGGTATAAAAAACGAATTTTTTATCGCAAGAGGCAACATGGACTAAACTAGGTCGGGATCGTTGTCTAAACTAAAACTAGTATTCTTGCTAAAGAGAATTAGCTACTATGGAAGATGGTTATACCTAAACTTGAACTCCTTCTTCTTCAAACCTTGTAGAGGTTGATGGTTCTCTTTTCGTCGCCTTCTTCCGTCGAAGATGGATCCACCTCGAAGGTTCGACCTTTGGGCTCTTCCTCGATCTTTGAGTGAACTAGGGTTTCCGGCTTGCTAAACCTTCATCCTAGAATGAGTAGAGAGTGATTAGGGTTTGCTTTTCCTTTTAAAGAGAAGGATTCTCAACACATGAGAGGGTTTCTCTTTGCTAGAGGAAGAAGAAGATGAAATGAGGAGAGAGAGAGGTTATGATAGAATGAGCTATTCTATTCTTTCTTGCAACCAAAATGCAAAAGAAAAAGAATTATCTAATAATAATAATTGAAAATGAGAATAGTTGATGGTAATTTGGAATGACCACTACCATGCTTCATGTAAGCATAAATCAAGGAAGACTTTTTAAAGCATGATGGTGGTCAACTTTCAACCATGGTCAACAAGTCAACCATGGTCAACAAGTCAACAAAATCAACCATAACATAATTCTCATTTAATTACTATTATTAATAGATAATTCATAAATCCATTAGGGTTTGGAAAATGATAACTGTCAACTGTGCATACGCACCCGTTCCGAAAACCCTAATGAAATACCTCATCCTCCGCCTCAAGCAACTGTGCATACACACCTGCATTCTCGTTCCGAGGAACAAGAATACCAAGATATAAAAGCAACCCCAAATATATATACCAGTATCTGGCTCAAACCAGAGCCTGCCAGTATAATCCGTCCGGACTCCAAACGTGCACAAGTGCGCGGATGAGAACGAACCCTGTCGCAAAACCATGCGACCTCTACTTAGTTTTGCCCAGAGGCGAATACCCTCTGTGTGGGACTCTAAAGACTCGATACTACGCTGGCAGTAGGTTTAACCACAGACCGCAAGCGGCACTAGCTGTGCGTAACGGTCCCCAGGTAGATGTCGACAAGAAGGATGACGAGGTGAAACCCCATCTGAACTCCTACTGAGTCTGAATGTGACATTCTCCGCACAGTCCGGTCTGTTCGTCTGATACATCGCATGGCGGGCCTAGGGGGCGGTAAACGTCAGTCCCCCAATAGCGGTACAAGTCGTGTCGGAGTGAAGCCCAAAACACCCTGAGATAACACTGGAACCTACCAGTATATCTCGCTTGCCCTGGCCAGGGACTACTCGTGTAATGGCTCTCCTAGACACAGCGCGATGTCAACCCCCAATACCGGGAGAGACGAATCCTGTCTAACCGTCACTGCCTCCAAGTGCTTCGGGACTGCACCCAACCACTACCTGTTTGCATGACTCCTTTGAGCCGTGGTAGGGTAGTGATCAAAGTGTAGTGGGAACACACTCGAGGCGAAGTGCCAGTATCAAGTCAGCGGACTAAGCTGTACTCATGTCACCTGGGAACTGATAACTGACGATAGGTATAATACCAACCTGTCAGTTCCCGACGAGTCCTGTCCAGTGTACTCGTAACCCAACGAGCACCCGTATACTATCTCCAGTACGACGTACTGATGGCTGTGGGACAGACCATCTCCCACACTGGGATGAGAAGCGCATACGCTAGTCTACTCCGGAGTATCGATGCCCTGTCTCGATAGTCCTGCGACTAGGGACCTGTATAAGGATGTGCTTATAGATTACCCAGCCCCCACTAGTGTGACTGCCATCACAACGCTGGTAATCAAGCAAAGATCCTAAGGGCTCCACTAATGCGTATAAGTGATATACTGAAATAAACACAAGTACACATTGAAGTGGAAACAAACCAAGTAGCATACTACTATATTGAGCAAGATTGTTTATACAAGGTGAATATCCCAAGCTTCCATTAAGTAATATACAAACTAGTATGATACAGTAATGGCCTCTAGGGCATATACACTAACACAGTAATCCAAATAAAACAGGTACAACTGAAATGATAGATGCAGTAGATGGAGTGTTCTAGATACAACAAATATATAAGGTGGTACAACCTGATAATAACCCACCTAAGAGCAAAAGCCTCGGGTCCAGGCAAAAAGTGCAAAAGAAGCAAAAGTATCCGCCGCTACCGTGCTGACGGAGTGGACCTGCAGAAAAGCTGTGGCACAACGGGGGTGAGTTGCCAACTCGTGAGTAATAAATAACATCTACTAAGGCTATCGTATGTATGCACACCAGTATCCTGGCATCCCTAAAGCAGGTATGGCTACAAGTTCTAGCAAGTATGTATGCATCGACAAGGTGCTAGCAAGTATAAATGTGTCACATGCATGTAATACAGGTATGCATGCTGCATGAAGGTGCTATCAAGTATGTATGAGAATTATCCTTTCCTTTGTTTTGAAACTTTCCTTTTTAAATATCAGCGTAATATCCAAGAAATCAGTAAAAACCGTGTCCAGCAACGACACCTCAAAACTATCCAAATCCCATATATCCATGTCCGGCACCTCTGGCCTCAGCCATCCGGCTGATCTACATCAAAATCCATGTCTCAAACCAGCGGCCACGGTCAGCATCCTCTGGATATCCGCCGTGCCAAATGAAGTCACCGGTAGGTAGTCCGTCCCCCAGCCAGGCTCAACGCCATCTCCTGCGATCTTCTTGCCCCGAGGTACCGTACCGGGCCCACCATGTATACGTGACGGTTCCTCCACTCCTCGACACGGATCTCGAAAACCACAGCAAACTCATGGTGGACGACACTTTACATCACTAGAAAACCGCAACTTTTTATCTTTTTAAACAGTTATCAGTTTTGAAATCTTGCGGCTTTCCCCCAAAATCCAGAAATATCATAAATCTCATGAACTCATCATAATGCATATGTCGATGATTATTAATGCTTATGGTATCAATTTGCAATGCATGGTTACACTAGGCATGAGCAGATGATATGATAACATATATGCACGAGTATTGTAATTCTTATGGTTTCATTTTAAACATTCATTTTAATATCACATTCCTAGGCAATTAACATATTTCAGATTTATAGTCATCTAGTGTTGTGACATGGCAATTACCAGGGTGTGTGTGTGTCCACATGAATAGTGCTCGTGTTGCATATAAACCTGGTAATGGTGCATGTGTCCTATCATGAATTTGCATATAAGGGTATGATATGTAAATATGACTGCGGTAATATTATGCCAGTTTTATTATTATCACTCTAATGTCATAAGTACTATCAAGTTTACCAAATATCAGTTTATTAAATCTAACGGGCGACTCGCGCCATCCAATCGATCGTCCCCCGTAGATGTTAAATCTACTCACCCGTGATCCTGCGCTAAGTGTGTCCGACCACCTGCTTGCCTTTTCCTGCTGCGCTCGAAGTCCCTGCCGGCGAACCTAGAATTCTCAAGAGTCACCAAATAAGGAAAAATCCTGCAAAACGTGATATATCGATAACAGGAATACGCGTGCGTCGTGGGGGAGTTGGGTCCCCGTGTTCTGTATGTGTGTGTCTACTAGTCTCACCATGCTACAGTCCTCCCAAATTTATTCTGAAAAGTTCGGGTCAACAGCAGATTCAATAGAGGCCAAAAAGTCAATAAAACTGCTAAATTACGCCAAGTCGGGTAAATCGGGTGTCTTAGTGAAATCTGGGGAAATCCTCTGGTTGACTGGCCTCACTAACACCTAAAAGGGTTATTCTAACTAACACAACTTCCACTTTGCCAATAGTTTCCTTAATTCTCTCAAAATCACTACTAAACCAAGAAATACACACCAATTAAGCTAGATTACTAAAATTTTAGCAATTTAGGCTAACCATCCAATTTTAATGATACTACTAGGCTATAACAGATTAGTTAACACCAAAAAGGGTTCATAGAACTACAAGCACTCTGAAATGGCTAAATCTAGCATCACTACACCATTCTAGCACTAAAATTACATTTATCACAAAAACTAGCTAAACGAGCATATAAGCTACATAAATTGGGAGGAGTTTAGGAGTTATACCCTCTAAGAACCTTGCAACCAAGGAGAAGGAGAAGAAGAAGAGAGTAGGTGCAGCAAAACGTGGCTGGAATGTGCTGAGCTTCACCGGGCTGATGCTGATGCTGATGCTGAATGATGCTGATGCTGATGCTGGTGTGGGGCTGATATGGTATGGTGTGGGCTGATGTGGTGTGGTATGGTGTGTGGCATGGTGTGTGGTATGGTATGGTAAGGGCTGATATGGTGCTGCCTTGGCTGATGTGGTGTGGTATGGAGTTGTGGTGTGGCTGATGTGGTGTGGTGTGGCTGATTTGGTGTGGTATGGTATGGAGTGGGCTGATATGGTGCTGCCTTGGCTGATGTGGTGTGGTATGGAGTTGTGGTGTGGCTGATGTGGTGTGGTGTGGCTGATTTGGTGTGGTATGGTATGGAGTGGGCTGATATGGTGCTGCCTTGGCTGATGTTGCAACAAGCTTGGAGGAGTTTGGCTGAAGCTGGAAGTTTGGGGTGGTGTTGCTGAAAATAAAGCTGAGCTGGGCTGTTTTGTGGTGTTGAATTGTGGCTGAAATGATGAAAAATGGGGCTGATGTAGCAGCTGCTGCTGCTGATGTCTTGATACCTGAGTTGATGCTGGTTGTAGGCTGAAGTGAGTGTGTGAGAGAGAGATTTGAGGGTAGGCTGCTTGTAATGATAGTGGGTGCTGAAGGGGCTGTTTTGGGGGCTGGAACAGCTGCTGTTTTTTTTTTGGTGGCTGATTTGAGGCAAAGCTTGGCTGATCTGAGGCAAAGCTTGGCTGATTTGATGCAAAGCTTGGGCTGATGTGTAGTGTGAGGGAGGTGGTAGTGTTGTGTGTTTGTAGTTTGAGGTTGAGGGGGCTGAAGTAGCAGCTGTAGATGAACAAATAGGGGCTGGGAAGGCTGGAAACTGCTGTTGCAGATGCTGAAAACAGAGCTAGGCATGGGGGCTGATGTGTGGTGCTGATTTGGGCTGAAAAGATGAAAAATGGGGCTGATCTGATGCAGATTTTCTGGCTGAACTGATGTGTGAGTGAGTGAGTGAGAGAGAGGTGAAAAAGTTGTGAAATGAGTGAGGAGACTCAACCTTAATTCATCATGACACATCACATCCCTCATCCTCACTCTAAGTCAACCTTAAATTCTCCAAAACCCCATGGTCAAAGCCAACCATCACCAACTAAGCTAATTTAGCTCTAAACAACACCATTAACTTAACTAAGGACCTAACCCACCATGGTCAAATTAAACATAGCTAACCTTCAAGCCCAAATGTGTGGCAACCATAGTCTTAACCCTAGTTAACGTGCACAAGTGTGTGTGGTTGCGATAAAATTCCACAAAAATAAACATGAACCCAGATAGATTACTACAAACCCGTTTTGGTAAACTTTTTACCAAAAACCCCAAATTAACACTTAATTACCACAAACCCTAAAACTCAAGTGTTACAGTAACAATTACTCGCAGTGGGTATCGGGATCCAACTATCATATAGAAGGTATGCAATCTCATTGCAAATTTCAACACTTGAAACTCCCGATAAAGATTTTTACCCCTAGCACCTATGACCTTAACTATGGTCAACAAATCATAAGTACTTGTCAAGTTCTACCCGTCATTTCGTGATTAATTAGACCCACCCACATGACCCTTAACTAAGGTCAACAAAGTCACGCGACTGTCCTAACTAATCGCATCATATGCGGTGTAGGAAGACATCACTTAGCTACCGTACACTGTGCCTTGACTATGGTCAACAAACACAGCACGAATACTAAGTACTCTACTTCCTAAAATGATGGAGGGTTGCGAATGGTTTTTGTGAAAACCTTTAATGCTTTGAACTTGATCTCGTTGCGGAATCAAATGGTTTTTAAATGGAATGTTTTTGAGGCTTTTCTAGTTTTGCTAAAGGGGTCACTCCTGGTGAAAGGATCGTCGGCCCTTTCCTCGTCGAATGAGGTGCGGGATATATCATATATATCACTGTGCAAAGCAGAAACTATAGAAGCAATCAAAGGACAAACCGAGTGTGTAGCATCTGCCAGTTATTGCTAAAGGAGTCACTCCCGGTGAAGGGATCTCGGTCCTTTCCTCATCGAATAAGGTGCAGGATGTTCTATAATGAACACCGCGATGCAAAGCAAGAACTGTAGCTACCTATTTTTATTTTGAAATTCGATTCCACAACATCAATTAGGTTTATTTTCTTTCATTAATCTCATTAATGATTATCCCATCATTTAAGTCCACCTAACCATCACAGATAAATATAACGTACGCTTATGCCATCCGTATTCGCCTCGATGTCCCGTCTGCACCGTTAGGTTAGGTAACTAACGCCAGAGCGAGGCAGGGCTAGCGCGGGTGTAAAACATAAGCAACGTCTATATAATATATCATATATACTATATATAATACCTGTCACAGAACATCACATGATCACAGATAAATCACAGCAGAAGAAACATATGAAATATTGGATATACTAGGACGTCCGTGTTTTCAATACGAGCCAGTATAAAACATGGATTCCACGGTCGTGATGAATAGCCAATCCCACACCCCTAGACCCCTACGAGAGCGGCAAGCAACCCTACCAATTCTAGGGTTAGGAGACCCGGACTCGACTCCTCGAGTTGGTCTCCCACTGGACCCCAGAACCCGGTTACTTGTTCTCCCCTCCTTGGGTCTATCCTAGTGCAGAAAAGTAAATAATATACATCAACGGTGACAACTTCCGCAACCTGGAAGTGCCCCAATAAAAGAATTTTACATACATGTTTTTACATGAATGAAAATGAAAAACACTCATCTCACATAAAAAAAAAACCCCGGCTATTAAAACACGACGATCCAATATAACATATCCAGCAACACATAACATCACATGTCATCAACGTAAGTAAATATACGCATCCCAATTGTCGTTGACATATAGCAACAAACCGGCGATATCACATATTACACTTACGGTCACAGAATAGAAAATGTAAAACTACAACAGTTGGAATCCGCAACCTCCTCAGACATCGCATGCCTGACCAAATGAATTACTTAGACATCGCATGCCTAACAATTATAAACCCCGCATTTTAGTCTCAAAATCGAAAACTCTTTTCAATATCAAGTCGGGCAATTCAACAAGATTCCCGAAAAACTGATCGAATGCTCGTCGCAAACTTTAGTAGGCGGCTGCACCCCCGATACCGTCGACGAAGTGCACCAAGGCGGAACACCGCTACCGCGAGCACCCGAACGGATGCTTTCGGCGACGGGGTTCTCCTACAGTCACTTGGTCGGGGCTATGGAGTGAGGCTGTCTATTAAGTTTACCCGGCGAGTATCCGCGTACGCTACGTGATTGCGACGGACTTTTGATCACATCAAAATTCCGTGGCAACCGATCAAGTGAGACTAAAGTGCTATGTTTATAACATTCATTCAGTTATCTCATAACCTTTTGTGAATTCCAATTATTGTATCACATTCCAGATAATTAGAAAATGTTAGACTTTCCGATCGAACAATCGAACACCCAAGTTTTACCGATACAGCTCAACACATGAAATAAGTCTAACAACATTCAGTTCGTGCCTCAGTACCAACGGTCCAGCCGTAGAAGGGTCAAGCCAACGCCTCACATGTGGCACGCCGTACTGCCCCAAACCGGAAGGTTCAAAGGGCAGTTCAAGACGGTCACATAATCGAGTTAAGGTTTGTTGTCTTCTAGAGGGACCATCGCATTACTTGCACTACTTAGAACGTCGTTAAACTACGGAAAAATCCAACATTTGGAAATTTCCCGACAGGGGAAAAATTGGGTATTTATATCCGGTCGAACTTTTTAACATATTCTAAAAAATTATCCGGAAAGCCACTTAGACAAAATCTGATACTCCGATCAAAACACCGAATCCCCAAAACAACTCCAGAAAATTCAGCTCTAGAATAAATTTTAAAAATACCCAGAGAACTCAGCACCTGAAACAATGAATTACTGTGCAAACAGTTAGGGATGACGTCACAGATCTGCCGCGGAACCGCCGCATAAGCAAGGCTTATGCCGCGGTTCCGCCGCCTATTACACTGTTCATGCAAAACTTTTTGCGCCGTAATTCTTAGATTTCCCTGCTGAGTTTTCTGCATATTTTTAATTTGGAAAAATCCACGATTTTAGAAAAAGGACAGAGAGCATGGAAATTTTGGGGTTTCGGTTCGTTCGGACTTCAAATTCCGTCTAGACTTCGCCTAAGGCTCTAGCTAGGCTCTGATACCACTGTAGGGTTCCAAGGCACTCTAGTGAAGTCTCACAAGTGATCAAACACGCTAATTTCTAAAAATTACGGTGCCGAGAAAACCTAGAACGGATCGTTAACTAGATATTTAGGCAAAGCAAGCAAGTAAACGGAAATATACAAATAGGGAAGGGGCTACAACCTTTGTAGATCCGGTCCACCACTTCCTAAGCTCCACGATGATCTCTCTCCGCTGTCCAAATCGAATTCCGAACTCTAGCATCAGCTTCATCGAAGAAATGGGCGGGCTTGATCGTCGGTTCGATGCCGAAGATGATCTACGTCGAGGCATCACAAACTCGAGCTCCGCCTTCGCCAAGTCAAGAAACTTGTGAAGACAACACACTCTACTACATGGCAAGTAGTAGAGGGTGAAGAAATAGGAAGTGGGTAGACTTTAGAATTGGATTTCTCACTCATTTTGGCTAGTTGCCATTGATGGTGCAAGCTTTCTTCAACTTGAAGATGAAGAAGAAGATGATAAAAGAATTATGATAAGTTATGTAAATTAGATAAATAAATCAATACTTATCATTTACTAACCCTTGGTTAGTTGTAGAGAATGGACCATGGTTAACATGAATGGTTAAGGTTAAGGATGAGACAAGAATGGTGACTAAGTCAAAGTTTCAAGAAACTTCAACTACAAACAAAACTAGCAACCATTCTTTTTCTCTTTATCTTTTTCTTTTTCCAAAATAAACAAAAGAATAAATAAATGAATAAGGAAAAAGAAAACCATAATCATAATCTTAACCATGGTCTAATTCTTTACACTAACCCTAGCTTGCATGTATCATCAAACATGATACAATCATGTGCACAAAATATATCACATATGCAATGTGCACAAACCAAGTGAGTAAATCCATTTAAAGTGAACCAATACTAGTTAATGCAAAGTAATATATCAAATATATAATTATACATTAAATCATTAAATCAACACTTGATTTAATGATCCGGTCATATCGTATATAACCGACTAGTATCCAATGTATCGGCTTATCGAATCAATCCTTGATTCGATAACTAGGTTATATCGCATATAACCAATCGATACATTCATCGCGAGAATAGAATACGGTATCACATACACGCATTATTCTCGGTCCCGCACATATCTCATATGCGCTCCTATTTCGTTTCGCTTGAGCCAGGAAACCTCTGTGTAGGACTCTAAAGACTCGTCAATACGCCGGCAGCAGATGATGATCATATCAAACACCCACAAGCCGCAAGCGGTCTGCTAAACGTAACGGCCACCCGGGTATTGAGCGATCAGAAGATCGACGAGCAAGCCCGCTCACACTCCTGTGAATCCAACCAGTAACACTTACCGTATAGTCCGGTCTGTTCGTCTGATATGTCGCATATCTCGCCTAGGGGTGGTAAACGTCAGACCCCAGTAGCTCGATAAGTCATGCCGACTTGAGGTCCATAACATTCGTGAAACTACTGATAACTCTTACCAGTATATCACTGCAACCCTGGCCAGGGATTTCCTGTTATGGCCAGTCGAGCATGGCGCAACATCAACCCCCAATACCGGGAGAGACGAATCCCCTCCTATCGCTCATTGCCTCCATGTGAATCGGGAATGTACCCAAAAACCACCTGTTTGCACAACTCAGTAGAGCCGTGGTAGGGTGGAAATCAAAGCACAGTGGGAGACACACAAGACACTATGACGATCTCGGGTCTACAGACTAAGCTGTACCAGTGTCACCAGAGAACTGCCATCTGATGTGAGGTATAATACCATCTGGGAGTTCTCGGCGAGTCCGTTCAGTGTACCCAGTCTCCACTGAGCACCCGCATACCATCTCTGATGTCAAACACCAATGGATATGGGATCATCCATCGCCCATCGCATGAGTCGAGAAGATATGCGCTAGTCTACTCTGGAATATCGATGCCCCGTCTCGATATTCCCTCGACTAGGAACATTTCAAGGATGTACTCATGGACTACCCAGGCCCCACTAGTATGATCTACATCACAGTCCTGGAAGTCGAGTACACATCCTAAGGGCTTTATCAACATGTAATCAGAGAGACAGAAAGTATACATGTTAAGATAAAGTGCAACCAGATAGCGTACTATCATGTCGAGCAAGAAAGTCCTTCCTATATATGTCCCAGCATCCACTACAATATACATCCAATGTACAGTAATGGCCTCTAGGGCATACATATAACTAACACTGGGTATTAGATACCGGGTCGGGATCCCATATATGTAATCAGTTACATGGGCTTAAGAAAGGTAGAGAACTTGGAGAAGGTGATGAAGGCATTAGAGTTGGAAATAGTGCAATTGTTGCAGCTAAGACTGTCGGAGAATATCACCTTGTATTACCAACTGGTAATACATTGGTTCTAAACGAATGCTATTACATGCCGAACCTGATATGCAACATTATATCGGTTTCTTTGTTGAGTAAAGAGGGATATAATTTTGTATTACAGGACATTGTTATGAACATTTTCCGTAACCAAAAGTTGGTTGGATCAGGCACGTTGTGCAATGGCATTTATGTTCTAAATCAATCTACAGTTCTAAGTATAGCAAACACACACAAGAGGAAGAGTTCTGAACTGAACGAATCTTTCTTGTGGCATTGTAAACTGGGTCACATCAATGCGACACGACTGGCTAAGTTGCATAAGGATGGATATTTAAATCCGTTTGAATTTTCATCTTATGACACTTGCCAGTCATGTCTCAAAGGCAAGATGACCAAAACTCCGTTTACGGGACACGGAGAAAGAGTTACCGAACTCTTGGGACTGATACATAGTGATGTATGCGGTCCTATGTCTACACATGCCAGGGATGGTTCTTCGTACTTCATTACATTCACTGACGATCTCTCTAGATTCGGATATGTGTTCCTGATGAAACACAAATCAGAAGCTTTTGAGAAATTTAGAGAATATAAACATGAAGTCGAGAACCAAACCGGAAAAAGTATTAAAATCCTTCGATCTGATCGAGGAGGTGAATACTTGAGCATTGAATTCCTGGACTTCCTAAAAGAGAATGAGATTCTCTCTCAGCTAACTCCTCCATATACACCACAGCACAACGGTGTATCGGATCGGAGGAACCGCACCCTATTGGATATGGTGCGCTCTATGATGAGTGTAGCTGAGTTACCTGTTTCCTTCTGGGGATATGCACTGGAAACAGCAGCATACCTACTGAATAGGGTTCCCACCAAATCTGTGCCTACCACACCATATGAGATATGGGATGGGAAGAGATCATATCTTAATTTTATTAAGATATGGGGTTGCCCGGCCTATGTCAAAAGACAAAAACCGGACAAACTCGAGGCAAGGTCTGTTTTGTGTAAATTTGTTGGATATCCCAAACATTCGCGAGGGTATATCTTCTACCACAGTGAGGAACAAAGAGTATTTGTTGCTCAACATGCCACCTTTTTAGAAAAGGAATTTCTTGCAAAAGAGATTAGTGGCTCTGAGGTAGAACTGGAAGAGGTTCCAGCTGAACAAAACACAACAGAAAATTTAGTGGAACCAGAGAATTCAGTAGCTCCCAATGAACCTCAGCCACTCCGCCGATCTAGTAGGGTTCCTCGCCAACCTGAGAGATACTACGGTTTTCTCATGGATGGTGGGAGCGAGGATTGCATCATGGGGGATGATGACCCAACTAGCTTCGAGCAGGCCATCACGAGTAGGGATTCAGTGAAATGGCTGGATGCAATGCGGTCCGAGATGGAATCCATGTACACCAACAAAGTATGGACTTTGGAAGTTGCTCCTGAAGGGGTAAAATCCATTGGGAGCAAGTGGATCTTCAAGAAGAAACTTGGTGTAGATGGGAAAGTGGAGACTTTCAAAGCTAGACTTGTTGCAAAGGGTTTTCGTCAAAGACCAGGTGTGGACTATGACGAAACCTTTTCTCCAGTGGCTATGCTTAAATCCATCCGGATCATGCTTGCCATCGCTGCATATCATGACTACGAAATCTGGCAAATGGATGTTAAGACCGCCTTTCTAAATGGTGATTTAGAAGAGTGCGTGTATATGACTCAGCCAGAGGGCTTCGTAGACAGTGGGAGCAGCGGCAAGGTGTGCAAGCTTCTTAAATCCATTTATGGATTAAAGCAAGCATCGCGGAGTTGGAACATCTGCTTTGACGTCGTTATCAAAGATTTTGATTTCGTCAAAAATCCAGATGAACCTTGTAGCTACAAGAAGGTAGCAGAGAGTAAGGTTGTCTTCCTCGTATTGTACGTGTACGACATACTCTTGATAGGAAATGATGTTCCTATGCTGCAATCGGTCAAGCTCTTCTTATCACAAAGATTCTCAATGAAAGATCTTGGTGATGCCTCCTGCATATTGGGAATTAGGATCTATAGAGATAGATCCAAACGGATATTGGGATTGTCCCAATCCAGGTACATTGACACCATACTAAAAAGGTTTAGTATGGAAGATTCCAAGCATGGGAACTTGCCCACGATCTCTGGAGTCACTCTCTCCAAAGAGATGTCTCCCAAGACTGATTTGGAGAGAGCTCGCATGCAAGGGATGCCCTATGCTTCGGCTGTAGGCTCTATCATGTACGTGATGCTATGTACCAGACCCGATGTAGCATACTCACTGAGTATAGTGAGCAGGTATCAAGCTGATCCTGGAGAGAATCACTGGACAGCTATGAAGAGCATTCTCAAGTACTTGCGAAGGACTAAAGAGATGCTCTTGGTGTATGGTAACGGAGAACTCCAAGTGGAGTCCTTTACCGATTCGAGCTTCCAGAGTGATAAGGACGACTCTAAGTCGCAGTCGGGCTTTGTCTTTACCCTTTACGGAGGGACGGTTAGCTGGAAGAGTTCCAAGCAGGAAACCGTGGCAGACTCGACGATGGAGGCTGAATACATCGCTACCAACGATGCTGCCAAAGAAGCTGTCTGGATCAAGAAGTTCATTACTGAACTTGGAGTGGTTCCATCCATTGAGCATCCAATACCTTTGTATTGCGATAACAATGGAGCGGTGGCTTTGGCCAAGGAACCCAGGTCCCATCAGTGATCCAGGCATATTCTGAGGCGGTATCACCTGATCCGGGAGATAGTTGATCGCCGGGAGATCGAGGTCAGGAGAGTTGACACGAAGAACAACACGGCGGATCCACTCACGAAGGCCATTCCCCAGATACAGTTTGAGAGACTCTTCGGGATGCTCGGTATGCGATACTACAGCAGCTGGCCCTAGTGCAAGCGGGAGATTGTTAGTTGTATGTATGCCCTAGAGGCCAGTATTGTACAGATGATGTATATTATATTGGATGCTTGGACATATATAGAGATGACTTTCTTGCTCGATATGATAGTATGCTATCTGGTTACTCTTTATCTTAACATGTACACTTGTCACTTTAAACTGTCTTATAGTTACATGTTGGTAAAGCCCTTAGGATGAGTACTTGACTACCTGGATTATGATGCAGATCATACTAGTGGGGACATGGTAGTCCATAAGTACATCCTTCAAGGTCCCTAGTCGTGGGTGTATCGAGACGGGGCATCGATATGCCAGTGTAGACTAGCGTATACGCTTCTCGACCCATGAGATGGGCGATGGATGATCCCATATCCATTGGTGTTTGACATCAGATATGGTATACGGGTGCTCAGTGGAGACTGGGTACACTGGACGAACTCGCCGAGAACTCCCAGATGGTATTATACCTCACGTCAGATGGCGGTTCTCAGGTGACACTTGTACAGGTTAGTCTGTAGACCCGAGATCGTCATAGTGTCTTGTATGATTCCTACTGTGCTTTGATCTCCACCTTACCACGTCCATGAGGGCATGCAAAATGGTGGTCTTTGGGTACAGTCCCAAGTCACATGGAGGCAATGAGCGATAGGAGGGGTTTCGTCTCTCCCGGTATTGGGGGTTGATGTTGCACAGTGCTCGATTGGCCGTAACAGGGAAGTCCCTGGCCAGGGCTGATCAGAGATTTGCTGGTAAGTGTTACCAGTAGTTTCTCGACCCGTTATGAGCCTCACATCAGCACGACTTATCGGTTATTGGGGTCTGACGTTTACCACCCCTAGACTTGATATGCGACATATCAGACGAACAGACCGGACTGTACGGTAAGTGTTACTGATTGGATTCACAGGAGTGTGAGCGGGCTAGCTCGTCGATCTTCTGATCGCTCAATACTCGGGTGGCCGTTACGTTTAGCAGACCGCTTGCGGCTTGTGGGTGATCGATATGATCATCATCTGCTACCGGCGTATTGACGAGTCTTTAGAGTCCTACACAGAGGTTTCCTGGCTCAAGCGAAACGAGATAGGAGCGCATATGAGATATGTGCAGGACCGAGAATAATGCGTGTATGTGATACCGTATTCCATTCTCGCGATGAATGTTTCGATTGGTTGTATGCGATATAACCTAGTTATCGAATCATTGATTCGATAAATCGATACATTGTATACTGGTCGGTTATGTGCGACATGACCGGATCATTGAATCAAGTGTTGATTTAATGATTTAATGTATAATTATATATTTGATATATTACTTTGCATTAACTAGTATTGGTTCACTTTAAAGGGATTTTCTCACTTGTATAACACATTGTATATGTGATATATTTTGTGTGCACTTGATTGTATCATGTTTGATGATACTTGCTCATTTGGTTAAGTGTAAAGAATTAAACCTTGGTTAAGTAAATGATTAGGGTTTTTATTTATTCATTCATTTTTCTTTTTAATTTGGATTAAAAAGAAATGGCAAAAGAAAACAAAAGGGTTGCTTTCATTCTTGAAGCATGTTGAAGCTTCATGAAGCTTTGACCAAAGTGACCATTTTGTCTTCATGCTTAACCCTAACCATTCATCTAACCTTAGTCAATTCTCTACACCTAACCATGGTTTACATTATGATAAGTATTCATTTTCTTTTTCATTTAAGGAGACTTATCATAATATTCTTCATCTTCTCCTTCTTCTACTTCAAGAAAAACCTTGCCTTCATCAATGGCAACTTGAGTAAATGAGTGAGAAATCCAATTCTAAAGTGAACCCACCTCCTATTTCTTCATCCTCTATCTCTTGCCAAGTAGTAAAGGGTGTTTACTTCACAAGTTTCACAACTTGGTGAAGTTGGAGCTTGATCTTGTGTAACCTCGACGTAGATCATCATCGGCACGAAGCCGACGACCTTGCCTGTCCATTTCTCCGATGAAGCCGATGCTTGAGTCCGGGATTCGAGACGGACAGCGAGAAGACGTCTACCTGGAGCTAAGGAAGTGGAGAACCGGATCTACAAAGGTTGTAGCATCTTTCTTTTAGTTAAGTAGTTAACTAGTTTCACTTTGTCGCATAAAATTCTAGTGAACGATCTAGTCTAGGGTTTCTCGGCACCGTAAAATTTGAAATTGGCATGGTTGATGCCTTGTGAGACCTCTTGAGAGTGCCTAGGAACCTTACATATACCAGTGTAGACTAGCGTATACGCTTCTCGACCCATGAGATGGACGATGGATGATCCCATATCCATTGGTGTTTGACATCAGAGATGGTGTACGGGTGCTCAGTGGAGACTGGGTACACTGGACGGACTCGCCGAGAACTCCCAGATGGTATTATACCTCACGTCAGATGGCAGTTCTCAGGTGACACTTGTACAGGTTAGTCCGTAGACCCGAGATCGTCATAGAGTCTTGTGTGATTCCCACTGTACTTTGATCTCCACCTTACCATGTCCATGAGGGCGTGCAAAACGGTGGTCTTTGGGTACAGTCCCGAGTCACATGGAGGCAATGAGCGATAGGAGGGGTTTCGTCTCTCCCGGTATTGGGGGTTGATGTTGCGCTGTGCTCGATTGGCCGTAACAGGGAAGTCCCTGGCCAGGGCTGATCAGAGATTTGCTGGTAAGTGTTACCAGTAGTTTCTCGACCCGTTATGAGCCTCACATCGGCACGACTTATCGGTTATTGGGGTATGACGTTTACCACCCCTAGACTTGATATGCGACATATCAGACGAACAGACCGGACTGTACGGTAAGTGTTACTGGTTGGATTCACAGGAGTGTGAGCGGGCTAGCTCGTCGATCTTCTGATCGCTCAATACCCGGGTGTCCGTTACGTTTAGCAGAACGCTTGCGGCTTGTGGGTGATTGATATGATCATCATCTGCTGCCGGCGTATTGACGAGTCTTTAGAGTCCTACACAGAGGTTTCCTGGCTCAAGCGAAATGAAATAGGGGCGCATATGAGATATGTGCGGGACCGAGAATGAGGCGTGTATGTGATACCGTATTTCATTCTCGCGATGAATGTTTCGATTGGTTACATGCGATATAACCTAGTTATCGAATCAAAGATTGATTCGATAAGTCGATTCATTGGATACTAGTCGGTTATGTGCGACAAGACCGGATCATTGAATCAAGTGTTGATTTAATGATTTAATGTATAATTATATATTTTATATATTACTTTGCATTAACTAGTATTGGTTCACTTTAAAAGGATTTTCTCACTTGATGTTCACAAGTTGTATATGTGATATACTTTTGTGCACTTGATTGTATCATGTTTGATGATACATATACACTTGGATTTGTGTAAAGACTTAAACCATGTTTTGTGAATGGTTAGGGTTTCATATTTTCACTTAATCTTTATCTTTTCTTTTTTGAGAAATAGATAAAAAGAAAACAAAATGGTTTCTTTTTTATCATGAAGCTTTTTGAAGCTTCATGAAGCTTTGACTAAAGTGACCATTTTGTATTCATCCTTAGCCCTAACCATTCCCACTAACCATGGTCTATTCTCTATACCTAACCAAGGTTAGAAGATGATAAGTATTCATTTTATTATTCTTTTTAAGAGGACTTATCATATTCTATCTTCTTCTTCTTCATCATCTTCATGAAGAAAACCTTGCCTCCATCAATGGCACCTTGAGAAAAAGAGTGAGAAATCCAATTCTAAAGTGAACCCACCTCCTATTTGTTCACCCTCTACCTCTTGCCAAGTAGTATAGGGTGTTTTCTTCACAAGTTTCATAACTTGGTGAAGTTGGAGCTTGATCTTGTGCAACCTCGACGTAGATCATCTTCGGCATCGTAGCCGACGACTAGTCCACTCATTTTCTCCGATGAAGCCGATGCAAGAGTCCAGGATTCGAGATGGACAGCGAGGGGATGACTACGTGGAGCTAAGGAAGTGGATAACCGGATCTACAAAGGTTGTAGCTTCTTATCTTTAGTTAAGTTGTTAACTAGTTTAATGTTTCGCCTAAAATTCTAGTTAACGATCTGTATTAGAGTTTCTCGGCACTTGTAAAATTTGAAATTGGCATGGTTGATGCCTTGTGAGACCTCTTGAGAGTGCCTAGGAACCCTACACTAGTATGATACAGTAATGGCCTCTAGGGCATATACACTAATAATCTCCCATTTGCACTAAGGCCATGTACTGGCGTATCGAAGACCTATCATCTCGATCAGCCGCTCGAACTGAGTCTTGGGCAAGGCCTTGGTGAATGGATCTGCAGTGTTATCTTCTGAAGCAACCCTCCGAACCTCGATCTCCTGGCGATCCACGATCTCCCTGATCAGGTGATACCGCCTCAAGATGTGTCTGGATTTCTGATGGGACCTGGGTTCCTTCGTTAAAGCTATAGCCCCGTTGTTGTCGCAATACAGAGGTATTGGATCAACAATGGACGGAACCACCTGAAGTTCTTTCAAGAACTTCCTCATCCAGACGGCTTCTTTTGAGGCATCAGATGCAGCGTTGTATTCCGCTTCCATAGTCGAGTCAGCAACGGTTTCCTGTTTGGAACTCTTCCAACACACCGCCCCTCCATTGAGGGTAAAGACAAAACCCGACATGGACTTGGAATCATCCTTGTCACTCTAGAAGCTGGAGTCAGCAAAGGCCTCGATCTGGAGGTCTTTTCCGCCATACACCAAGAACATCTCCTTAGTCCTTCTCAGGTACTTGAGAATGTTCTTTACCGCTATCCAGTGTTTCTCCCCAGGGTTTGACTGATACCGGCTTACCACACTCAGTGCATAAGCTATATCCGGTCTGGTACACAACATCGCATACATTATAGAGCCTACCGCAGAAGCGTAGGGTATAATAGACATGCGATCCCTCTCCAAATCAGTCTTGGGAGACATCTCTTTAGAAAGGGTGATCCCGTGACAAGCCGGCAGGTTACCGCGCTTGGAATCTTCCATACTGAATCTTTTCAGTATGGTGTCGATGTACCTGGATTGTGAAAGTCCTAATATCCTCTTGGATCTATCACGATGGATCCGGATCTCCAGGATGTATGAGGCATCACCCAGGTCTTTCATGGAGAACCTGTGTGACAAGAACCCCTTGACAGATTGCAGCATAGGAATGTCATTTCCTATTAAGAGAATGTCATCCACGTATAAAACGAGGAATACTACAGTTCTTGCTACAAATCTATTATAGATGTATGGTTCATTTGGAATTTTGATAAAGCCAAATTCTTTGACCGTCTCATCAAAGCAGATGTTCCAACTCCGTGATGCATGCTTTAGTCCATAGATGGACTTAAGCAACTTGCACACCTTTCCGCTGCTCCCACTCTGAATGAAATCCTCTGGCTGGTCCATATAGACACACTCCTCTAAATTTCCATTTAGAAAAGCGGTTTTTACGTCCATTTGCCAAATCTCATAATCGTGGAAGGCAGCAATGGCAAGAAGGATCCGAATGGATTTCAGCATAGCCACTGGAGAACAGGTTTCGTCATAGTCCAAACCAGGTCTTTGACGAAAACCCTTTGCAACAAGTCTAGCTTTATAGGTCTCAACCTGTCCATCTACACCAATCTTCCTTTTGAAGATCCACTTGCATCCTACGGGTTTTACCCCGTCTGGAGCAATGTCCAACGTCCATACTTTGTTGGTGTACATGGACTCCATTTCAGTCCGCATTGCATCCAGCCATTTTACCGAGCCAACGCTCTGAACGGCCTGCTGGAAGCTAGTAGGCTCATCATAATAAATGATGCAATCCTCTCTATCCCCGTCTATGAAAAAACCGTAGTATCTCTCGGGCAGATGAGACTGCCTACTACTCCTGCGGAGCGGCGTAGGAATGTCCTGTTCTTTTGAACACTCTGGTTCTACTAAGCTTTCAGTAATAGTCTGTGGTTCTGGAATTTCTTCCAGTTCTACTGCGCTCCCACTAATTTCCTTTTCCAAGAACTGGTGTTCTAGAAAGTGGGCATTACGAGAAATAAGGACTTTTTGTTCCTCTGCGTAGTAGAAAAGATACCCCCTGGTGTTCTTTGGGTATCCCACAAACTTGCACAGTACTGAGCGTGCCTCGAGTTTGTCCGCATGCTGCTTTTTGACAAAAGCTGGACATCTCCAGATCTTCAGATACTGAAGATAGGGTTTCTTCCCACTCCATAACTCATATGGTGTGGTAGGCACAGTCTTAGTGGGAACTCGGTTCAAAAGGTATGCGGCTGATTCTAGCGCATATCCCCAGAATGATCGCGGTAACTCAATGTTACTCATCATGGACCGTACCATATCCAATATGGTTCGGTTCCGTCTCTCCGATACACCGTTATGTTGCGGAGTGTATGGAGGAGTAAGCTGAGAGAGAATTCCATTCTCTTTTAAATAGTCCAGGAACTCGGCACTCAAGTATTCACCACCTCGATCAGATCTTAGAATCTTGATACTTTTGCCGGTTTGTTTTTCTACCTCATTCTTATATTCCTGGAATTTTCCAAAGGCTTCGGACTTATGTTTCATTAAGAAGACATGTCCGAATCATGAAAAATCATCCGTAAAAGTAATGAAGTAAGAAAAACCGCTTCGCGCATGTGTAGACATTGGACCGCACACGTCGCTGTGTACGAGTCCCAAGAGCTCGCTCGCTCTTACTCCGTGTCCAGTGAACGGAGTCTTTGTCATCTTTCCTTTGAGACAGGATTGACAAGTGGCATACGATTGATATTCGAACGGATTCAAATATCCTTCTGTATGTAACTTAGTAAATCTTCTCTTATTGATGTGACCCAGTCTACAATGCCATAAGAAAGTCTGATTGATTTCTGGAGACTTTCTTTTGTGTGTATTCTGGACATTGAAAATCTGTGGTTGGTTTAATACGTATATACCATTGCTCAATGTACCTAACCCAATCAGAACTTGATTAAGGTCATTGTTTGCAACATTGCTTAGAAACGCAAATTCATAACCTTCTTTAGAAACCAAAGATACAGAAATGATATTACAAGTTGCGTTGGGTACAAAATAGCAATTACGCAAAACCAAAACATGTCCATCTGACATTCCCAGGTGATAGTCCCCCACGGCCTTAGCATCCATGCTAGCTCCGTTTGCAACTTTGAAGGTCATGTCACCTGCCTTCAAAACCCTAAGGTTTCTTAACAGATGCAAAGAATTACAGATATGAGATCCTGATCCGGTATCCAATACCCAGGAAGTAGAGTTTATTGAAAGACAGTTTTCAATAACATACACACCTGAAGCTGAAGCCGCAACCTGCTTCAGATCCTGTGTTCTGGCCTTCCAAGCCCTGCAATCTTTCTTCCAGTGTCCACTCTTATGACAATAGAAGCATTCTTCCTTATCCACAAGCTTCCCCACTTTCTTAGATGCTTTTGCCTTTCCCTTCGTATCCACTTTACTAACACCGCCCCTTGGTTTGGCGGAGGCTTTCTTCTTCTTTCCCTTGGCTTTCGCCTTGGACCTAGAAGAAGAACATCCTCCTACAAACAAAGTGGATGTTTCCCTACCTTTCTGTAGGGTGCCTTCTGCGCTCCTCAGCATGTTGAGGAGTTCTGAAAGTTCAACTTCCTTTTCTTGTAAGTTGAAGTTCAGTATAAACTGGGCGTAAGTGGAAGGAAGGGACTGGAGAATCAAGCCCGTATAGAGCTCATTCTCCAACGTGGTCCCAAGGTCCGTGAGCTCCTCAATGTAGCCAATCATCTTAAGCACGTGTTCCGCTACCGATGATCCGACGGCCAATCTTGCCGAAAATAACTTCTTCGACACTTCGTATCTTGCGATACGAGATTGCTCTCCATACAGTTCTTTTGTATGAAGAAATATGGATTCGAGGTCCATATTCTCATGCCTCCTCTGATGTTCGTTGTCCATAGAGGCAAGCACGAGGCACTTGGCCTTCGCGCAGTCTAGTTCCCAGGTCTTACGAATTTCCTTATCCGCGATGCTGGTTTTGGGACCTGGGACAGGAGGAGCTTTGGTGGTAATAAGATACCCCATCTTGTCGTAAGTGATTGCCATCTTGACATTCCTGAGCTAATCTTTGTAGTTTGGCCCTGTTAGTATGTTTTTATCTAGAAGTAACTTAAGTCCAGTCATGTCGATTGGTCGCTGCAATTAGGAGAGAGAAGAAACACTCAGCATGATGCTTTTGCAAGTTTAGAGTGGTTTTTAGTTTGTCTAAACAGGATGGCTCCCACTGTCTCTTGAATTCCTCCTCAAACCAAAAAGGAAGAATTAGTCAGGATCAATCTCACCGTACAATACTTGCTTAACCGTTCAGCCAGGCCAGTATCGGTACTTCGAGGGAGGTTTTCCAACGCTTTCGCAAAGTTCCTTAATTAAATAACCTCTTTTCCCTATGGGCGTAGCCCCGCTAACACCTTTCTAGACACCTACTTGGTTTATAGCATTGATCGTTAAGTGAGAAATTTCCCGAGGAGTAGCATATACTCACAGTAGGATCGGGATCCAAATATCATCGCGTGACAAAACTGAAGGAATCCTACCAGAATCATCACACTCCAAATGGTATGCAGCGCTAGCAAGTTTCAGTACTTATGAAACTCCCGATGTGGATTTTTGCCCCATGCTCTTATGACCTTGGCGTGAGGTCAAAATGTCATAAGTCACATGTCAAGTTCTTCCCATCATTATCCAGGTTAATTTGAACCCACCCGTACCTACCCTTGACGTAGGCCAAAATGGCAGTACGACTGTCTCAAACCAACGCATTCTATCTATGCAACAGATAAATATCCGGCAGCTACCAATCACTATGCCTTGGCGTGAGGTCAAAATACATAGCTTGAATACTACCGAATATTTAACTGAAATGATGGAGGGCTACGGATGGTTTTGGCTAAACCGTGAACGTAGTGAACTTGATATAATCGATGGAACGAGATAGCTTTCAAAAGGAGTGGCTCAAGCTCCGCATTTAAAAGTTGGTTTTGAAAAGAACCGAGTGGTTTTTCGAAAGTGTTCCAACGACTTTTACTTGGTTTATTTTCTTGCATTAGTTCTTTTAATGCGTGATATTCTTGCATTAGTTCTTTTAATGCGTCCCATCATTTAATCCTATCATTGAAGAAAACAACCAAAATATGACGTACACTTATGCCATTCGCATTCGCCACGGGGCCCCGTCATTACCCGTTAGGTTACTTAACTAACGACAGAGCGGGGGCTGGGCTAGCGCGGCTGTAAAACATAAGCAACGCCTAAATAATATCATATATTGATATATTGCAATGATAGCCATTTCAGATCACAGATGAATACATTGGATATACTAAGAATCCGCAATTCGTACGAGCCTGTAACGAAAAGCAGATTACACGGTCGCGGTGAATAGCCAATACCCCACCCAAGACCCCTACGGGTGCGGCAAACTACCCGCCAAGTACCCGAAGCGGAGCAACCTCCCTCAACACCGTGAGTAGGCCACTCGGCACTTCGAGATACCCGGTAGTTTGTGCACCCCCTCCATGGGTCTATCCTAGGAGCAAAAACAGTAAAAAGAAATTATACAATGACGGCTACAACCCCGACCCGGTTGTGCGGCCATACAAATAATTATTACATCAATTTACAAATTTACATGAATTGAAAGAAAAGAAAACTCTCGTCTCACAACCCCCGTCTATTCACCCGCGACAATCCAATGAATTCATATACACATACCGATAACATTACAGATCACAGATTTGTATAACCCCCACTAATCGACATATAGCGATTAGCAGACGTTCAATACAAATATCACATCAAAGAAATACCCGTCAGCTTAAGTCTTTAGAAACTCGATCAAAATACGGTTTTTAAATCCCCCAAAACAAAATTTTCTTTCTGGAAAATCTGGGCTGAAAAAACATATACCAAAAATCCCAAAATACCCCATATAGAACAAACTGCAGTAAAGACGATCCAGAGAAGAGCTTAATCGGTCGCGGAACTGCGGCAATAGCAATCTATTGCCGCGTTTCCGCGGTGGTTTGGTGGGATCTCTCGACCGTTTTTCTACAGTAGACTATAAATACCCTGAGTCGATTTTTAAAGCATGATTTATTAATTTTACAGAACTTTGAAAATCGACAGCAAGCTTGATATCGGGGTGTATTTCGTGACTTTTTCTCCGATCGAATTTCTAGTTACTATGCTAACATGTTAGGTAGTGTTTAACTTGGCTCTGATACCACTGTAAGTCCATGCTACCTCTCCCGGTACTTACGGGCTTGCGGAATTTGATGAAAAACAATTTTCTACAGGCGGTAACATGGACTCAAAACGGATCTTTGTTAAACTATCTACCTAACAACCTAACTAGGAGTTGTTAACTACTCGGTTAGGGGGTTATACCATTCTTTTCTTGAACTCCTTCGTCTTCAAGCCTCGATGGTGTACGGATCGGCTTCACCCCGTCGCCTCCTTGCGCCGAAGATCGATCCACCCGAAAGCTTCTACCTTTGGCTTCTTCTTCGAACTTTGAAGAAACTAGTTCACTCAGTTTGCTAAACCTTATGAACTAGAGTGAGTAGAGAAGAGTGTGTTGGGATTTTTCTCTATGGTTCTTGGTTCTCAACACATGAGACAAGTGAACCATAGATTAGAGAGAGGGAGAGCAAGAGGAAGAGGATGAGAGATCAAGAACAAGAGAGAGAATGGAAAATGAGAGAATGAGAAAGACTTTTCTCTCTTGGCTCTCATAATCCAAAGCCATCATAACAAATCATAGCAATCAAGTATTATGTGATGGTTTAAGCTACAATAGCCATATCATTTCATGCACTCATTTTGCACAAGAGAAACAAGCAAGCAAAAGTCTTTGCAATGAAATGATAGCCATTGTCATCATGATGGTCAACTAGTCCAACCTAGTCAACCGGTCAACAAAGTCAACAAGTCAACAAAGTCAACCCCTCAACAACCATGTCACCATAATACTTAATTAATATTATTGTTAATCATATATCATATTCTCATTAGGGTTTAGCAAAAAGTCAATGGTCAACAGTCAACAGTCAACAGTCAACAACCCTAATGAGAACCCTCTGCCTCTGTCTCTCCGTCAACTGTGCGTACACTGTTAGTTATATGTATGCCCTAGAGGCCATTACTATACATAGGATGTATAATGTAGTGGATGCTTGGACATATATAGAGAGGACTTTCTTGCTCGACATGATAGTATGCTATCTGGTTGATCTTTACCTTAACGTGTACACTGATTGTCTCTCTGTTACATGTTGGTAAAGCCCTTAGGATGTGTACTTGACTACCTGGACTATGATGTGGATCATACTAGTGGGGACATGGTAGTCCATAAGTACATCCTTCAAAGTCCCTAGTCGTGGGTATATCGAGACAGGGTATCGATATACCAGAGTAGACTAGCGTATACCTTCTCGACCCATACAGATGGGCGATGGATGATCCCATATCCATTGGTGTTTGACATCGGAGATGATATACGGGTGCTCAGTGGAAACTAGGTACACTGGACGGACTCGCCGAGAACTCCCAGATGGTATTATACCTTACGTCAGATGGCAGTTCTCTGGTGACACTGGTACAGAGTAGTCTGTTGACCCGAGATCGTCATAGAGTCTTGTGTGGTTCCCACTGTGCTTTGATTTCCATCTTACCACGTCCAAGAAGGCGTGCAAAACGGTGATTTTTGGGTACAGTCCCGAGTCACATGGAGGCAATGAGCGATAGGAGGGGATTCGTCTCTCCCGGTATAGGGGGTTGATGTTGCGCTGTGTTCGAATAGCTATAACCGGAAATCCCTGGCCAGGGTTGCTGAGATTTACTGGTAAGTGTTACCTGTAGTTTCTCGAACTGTTATAGACCTCATATCGACACGACTTATCGAGCTACTGGGGTCTGACGTTTACCACCCCTAGGCAAGATATGCGACATATCAGACGACGAGACCGGACTGTACGGTAAGTGTTACTGGTTGGATTCACAGGAGTGTGAGCGGGCTTGCTCGTCGATCTTCTGATCGCTCAATACCCGGGTGGCCGTTACGTTTAGCAGACCGCTTGCGGCTTGTGGGTGTTTGATATGATCATCATCTGCTACCGGCGTATTGACGAGTCTTTAGAGTCCTACACAGAGGTTTCCTGGCTCAAGCGAAACGAAATAGGAGCGCATATGAGATATGTGCGGGACCGAGAATAATGCGTGTATGTGATACCGTATTTCATTCTCGCGATGAATGTGTCGAATGGTTGTATGCGATATAACCTAGTTATCGAATCAAGGATTGATTCGATAAAACGATACATTGTATACTAGTCGGTTGTGTGCAACATGACCGGTTCATTGAATCAAGTGTTGATTTAATGATTTAATGCATAATTATATATTTGATATATTACTTTGCATTAACTAGTATTGGTTCACTTTAAATGGATTTTCTCACTTGATGTGCACATTGTATATGTGATATATTTTTGTGCATTTGATTGTATCATATTTGATGATACATGATTGCTAGGGTTTGTGTAAAGAATTAAACCTTGGTTAAATAAATGGTTAGGGTTTTTATTTGATTATTCATTCATTTATCTATTTATTTTTGGATTAAATGAATGAGAAATGAAAACAAAAGGTTGCTTTTCTTCATGAAGCTTGTTGAAGCTTCATGAAGCTTTGACCAATGTAACCATTTTGTCTTCATCTCCTTAACCCTAACCATTCCTTTAACCTTGGTCAATTCTCTACACATAACTATAGTTAAAATTATGATAAGAATTGATTTTTCTTTTCTATTCTAATAACTTATCATTATATTCATCTTCTTCATCTTTTTCTTCAAGAAGAAGAAAACCTAGTTTCCATTAATGGTGATTGATGAATAAGAGTGAGAAATCCAAATCTAAAGTGAACCCACCTCCTATTTCTTCATCCTCTACCTCTTGCCAAGTAGTATAGGGTGTTTCCTTCACAATTTTTCATGGCTTGGTGAAGGTGGAGCTTGATCTTGTGATGCCTCGACGTAGATCATCTTCGGCATCGTCGTCGATGACCTAGCCCGCTTTTTCTCCGATGAAACCGATGCTAGAGCCCGGGTTTCCATTTGGACAGCGAGGAGACTTCATTGCAGAGCTATGGAGGTGGAGGACCGGATCTACAAAGGTTGTATTTCCGTTCTTGTAGTTAAGTTGTTAACTAGTTTAACTTTTGGCCTATATATCTAGTTAACGATCCGTATTAGGGTTTCTTGGCACATGTAATTTTTGAAATTGGCATGGTTGATGCCTTGTGAGACCTCATTAGTGTGCCTAGGAACCCTACAGTGACACCCGCATCCGCGTTCCGAGGAACACGAATACATACGAGATAAAATCAATCCCAAAACGTACACTAGGATCTGGCTTAAAACAAAGCCCGCTAGTGTTAAGAGTCCGGACACTAAACGCGCACAAGTGCACGGATGTGACCGAACCCTGTCGCAAAACCATGCGACCTCTACTCTTTTGCCTAAAGGCGAATAGCTTTCTGTGTGGGACTCTAAAGACTCGACATTACGCTGGCAGTGGGTTTAACCACAGACCGCAAGCGGCACTAGCTGTGCGTAACGGTCCCCAGGTAGATGCCGACAAGAAGACTGACGAGGTGAAACCCATCTGAACTCATACTGAGCCTGAATATGACAGTCTCCATACAGTCCGGTCTGTTCGTCTGATACATCGCATGGCGGGCCTAGGGGGCGGTAAATGTCAGTCCCCTAATAGCGGTACAAGTGGTGTCGGAGTGAAGCCCAAAACACCCTGAGATATCACTGGAAGCCTATCAGTATATCTCGCTTGCCCTGGCCAGGGACTACTCGTGTAATGGCTCTCCTAGACACAGCGCGATGTCAACCCCCAATACCGGGAGAGACGAATCCTGTCTAACCGTCATTGCCTCCAAGTGGTTCGGGACTGCACCCAACTACTACCTGTTTGCACGACTCCTTTGAGCCGTGGTAGGGTAGTAATCAAAGTACAGTGGGAACACACTCGAGGCAAAGTGACAGTGTCAAGTCAGCGGACTAAGCTGTACTCACGTCACCTGGGAACTGATAACTGACGATAGGTATAATACCAACCAACAGTTCCCGACGAGTCCTGTCCAGTGTACTCGTAACCCAACGAGCACCCGCATACTATCTCAAGTACGACGTACTGACGGCTGTGGGACAGACCGTCTTCCACACTGGGATGAGAAGCGCATACGCTAGTCTACTCTGGAGTATCGATGCCCTGTCTCGATAGTCCTGCGACTAGGGACCTGCATAAGGATGTGCTTATAGATTACCCAGCTCCCACTAGTGTGACTGCCATCACAACGCTGGTAATCAAGCAAAGATGCTAAGGGCTCCACTAATGTGTATAGGTGATATACTAAAATAAACACACGTACACATTGAAGTAGAAACAAACCAAGTAGCATACTACTATTTTGAGCAAGATTGAATATACAAGGTGAATATCCCAAGCTTCCATTAAGTAATATACAAACTAGTATGATACAGTAATGGCCTCTAGGGCATATACACTAACACTAAGAACCCTACAATGCTTAAAACCAGACTCTGGATAACTCAAGGCAAGTTTCTGTAATGGCATTTTGTGGGTTGGCCCAGGCTATGACGAGGGTTGATTTTCTACTATCTGGAAGATCAATAGTGATATTGTTCTTGACTAGCCAGAGTTTTTGTAAAATGGATTTTTTCAGAAAACAGTAGTGGGAGTATGGTAGAACTGGAAGTGATTCCAGAAACGCAAACGATTATGGAAAATTTAATAGGACCTAAAGATGGATCTTTATCTTAACGTCTTGGAACTACTCCTGCTGCATCTCGAACTGCTCGTGCTACTACTACCTCCGCTTCTCTTGTCTCTGGTGTTGGATCACCTACTAACTACTGCGAATGGCTTTGAATATCGATCAAGGACTGGAACTGCGTCTGGATCTGCTGCTAGTGCTACCTCTGCTTCTCTCGTGACTGGACTCCCCCGCTAATAGAGTCAGAGATTCTATAGAGTCAGATATACTGGAACCTCTTTCTTGGCTAGTGTAATAGGGTGAAAGCTATTATTCCTCTCACATTGGGAACTTCGCAATCAGGTTTGACATTCCATTAGCCACTCCGCAGATATGGTGGGTAACCTCAGACACCCGAGAGGTACTCCGGTTGCCTTAAGGACGGTGACAGGGAGGTTCTTGTTTACCCAGACTTGACACTACTGTTGTTCCATACTATGAGACCCGGCAGGAGATTAAGTATAGCGTCGTTCTAAACTAGCTTTAGAAGTGCACATATATATTATTCTGCTAGAGGGTTGTTGTGGTCAGTGGCAGCAGCGGAAGCATAATGGGCAAGTAGCTTATATCTATTTATAGACTTGAGCAGTTATAGCGGAGATAGATCATCTGATTTTGATGTGACAGTCATGGCTTTGACTTCATCAGAATAGGGGATGGATCTGTTAAGAAGGTTGTAGGGTGTGTGATGTCCTGGTATTTGGATGACATACACAGAGTAGGAAGTAAAATTCCTATACTATGATCGGTTGTACTGTGGTTGTCACACAGTTGTTTCTCCACAGAGGATATGGATATAATATCAGACATTCTGGTTTCTAGATCTATGGTTTTAAATCTAGATTTGGGTAGTTTCCCAATATGGGTACTTTGACAGTATTCTAATAGTATTTTAGAATAGGTGACTCCTGGCATGGTGGTCTACCTGCAGATGATGGAGTCACCCTCTCTAAAGGTGTCTCACAGACTACAGGAGAGAGGGATGTGCATGATTGGCATATCACTTGCTTAGGCAATTGAGTCAATCGTGAGATGTCAAGTACCACACCAGATGTTGTTTTTGCACTAGATGCGATAAGTTTATATATTAATCCAATCCTGAAGAAACATAAGGAAGCAGTTTTAGAACATAAGTGAATGTTCTACGGATTTGATGACGGCAACCTCTTTCAGAGACGGTTATCATTCCAGGCTTCCAAAGGTGACATGGATGACAGAGTGATTGTCAGAGTTATAGTTTTCCCTCTGACAAAGGGGGCAGTATTATGGACAGATGGTCCAAGAGGATACTGTGGGAAGCTTGGTGCTGGATACTGATTAGTTTCAGTTATCGATACAGTCTAAGAAGTTTGTATTTGGAGTTCATTTATGAACTAGGTCCCATCAGATATCCAGACATATTCTAAGACAGGTATTACTCAATTCGGGAGATGGTTTTCTCCGTGAACTTGAGATTAAGAGAGACACAGAAAGAAATATCGGGGCGGATCCACTCATTGAGGCTATTTTTCGAACACAAGAGTTTTACAAACGAGCTTTGTGAAACTGATTAGTAGAGGAGTTGGGTGTTCGGTATCACACGGGCTGTGAGTATGCAACATCGCAATAATTACCCTTAAGTGCAAGTGGGAGATTGTTGGATGTAGTTCCCTCAAAGTCAATTATTGGATCGCAGGTACGTGATTGCAATGATTGAGGAGGACCTATACCGGTAGCACAGTCTTACTCGAGATGATAGTATGCTATCTGGTTTGCCTTTATCGGTCGTGTACAGGTTCAGGTGACTGATCACTATTACACGTTGATAGAGCCCTTAGGATCTTGCTTGAATACCAACAGTATGATGGCGATCATATACGTGAGAGTTGGGTAGTGTATAAGTACATCCTTAATAGTGGTCCCTAGACGTGGGAGTTTCGAGACAGGGCATCAATACTCCGGAGTAGACTAGTGTATACAGTCGAGACCCCGACGAGGGGCGGTGGCCGGTCTCATAAGCCATTGGTGTTAGTTGGATCACCTAAGATGTATACAGGTGCTTATTGGGTTATGAGTACACCGGACTGGACTCGCTGGGAACCTGCTAGTTGGTATCTATACCTAGCGTCAGATAGCAGTTCCTTGGTGACATGTGTACAGGTTAGTTCATCGGACTGAGGTCGTCATTTGTCTCGTGTGAGTTCCCACTGTGCTTTGATTTCTACCCTACCACGGCTCAAAGGAGTCTTGCAAACATGTTCTTTTTGGGTACAGTCCCGAGCCACATGGAAGCAAGTGAGCGGATCGGCAGGGGATTTGTCTCTCCCGGTATTGGGGGTGAGATCACGCTGTGTCTAGGAGAGATATTACACAAAGCCCTCGGCCGAGGCAGGAGATTTACTGGTAGGTACTCCAGTAATATCTCAGGGTGTTCTGGGCTACACTCTGACACGACTTATACCGCTATTAGGGGTCTGACGTTACCAGCCCCTAGGCCCGATATGCGATACTCATAGACGAACGGACCGGACTGTATGTATATTGTCACTGTTAGTCTCAGTAGGGTTCTAGGATGAGTTCGCTCATCGGCTTCCCTTGAGGTCAGTACATGGGTAGCCGTTACGCACTTCTAGTGCCGCTGACGTGCTTGTGGTTAAACCCACTGCCAGGGTACTGATGAGTCATTAGAGTCCCCCATAGATAGTTTCCCAAGTTCAGGCGAAACGTTGTAGAGGCCGTATGGTTTTATGGCAGGGTTCGGAAAATGCACGTGCATTTATGCACGTGTCATATTTCGGACAGATAATACTGGTGGGCTTTGGTTTAAGCCGGATCCTTGTATTATATTGAGTCGGAATATTTTAGTCTCTCATATTCGTATTCGGTCGGAATACGGATACAGGTATGTATATACAGGCGAGGGGTATTTTCTGTAAGTCCATGCTACCTCTCCCGGTACTTTCGGGAACGCGGAATTTGGTAAAAAAACGATTTTTACGGAGGTGGTAACATGGACCTAAAACCCGGATCTTGGTTAAACATCTATCTAACAACCTAACTATGAGTTTCTAGCTACTCGGTTAGGGGGTTATACCTTGCTTGTCTTGAACTCCTTCGTCTTCAAGCTCCGGTGGTGGTCCGATTGGCTTCTTCTCGTCGTCTCCGTACGCCGAAGATAGATCCACCTGAAAGCTCCAACCTTTAGCTCCTTCTTCGTTCTTTGAAGAAACTAGTTCACTTGGTTTGCTAAACCTAGTGAACTAGAATGAGTAGAGAATAGTTTGTGTGGGATTTTATCTATGGTTCTTGATTCTCAACTCATGAGACAAGAGAACCATAGAATAAAGAGAGGGAAAAAGAGCAAGAGGGTGAGAGCAAAAGGAGAGCTCAAGAACAAGAGAGAGAGTGAGCAAGAAAGAATGAGGCTCTCTTTTGTCTTTCACCCTCTCATAATCCAAAGCAATCATAACTCATCATACTAACAAAAGTCTTATGTGATGGTTGAAACAACCATAACCATATCATTTCATGCACTCATTTTACACAAATGAGCATGCAAGTAAAAGTCTTTGCCATGAAATGATGGCTATGGTTATCATGATGGTCAACTAGTCAAGCCTAGTCAACCGGTCAACAAAGTCAACATGTCAACAAAAGTCAACAAGTCAACAAAGTCAACAAAAGTCAACAACCATGTCACCATAATACTTAATTAATATAATAGTTAATCACATATCAAATTCTCATTAGGGTTGAGCAAAAAGTCAAATAGTCAACGGTCAACTGTCAACAACCCTAATGAGAATCCGCTGCCTCTGTCTCCCTGCCAACTGTGCATACACACCCGCATCCGCGTTCCGAGGAACACGAATGCAAACTGGATAAATCCAATCCCATAAGGTACACTAGGATCTGGCTTAAACCAAAGCCCGCTAGTGTAAACTGTCCGGACACTGTACGCGCACAAGTGCACGGATGTGACCGAACCCTGTCGCAAAACCATGCGACCTGTCGCAATACCATGCGACCTCTACTCTTTTGCCTAAAGGCGAAAAGCTTTCTGTGTGGGACTCTAAAGACTCGACACTACGCTGGCAGTGGGTTTAACCACAGACCGCAAGCGGCACTAGCTGTACGTAACGGTCCCCAGGTAATGCCGACAAGAAGACCGACGAGGCGAAACCCATCTGAACTCCTACTGAGCCTGAGTGTGACATTCTCCGTACAGTTCGGTCTGTTCGTCTGATACATCGCATGGCGGGCCTAGGGGGCGGTAAACGTCAGTCCCCCAATAGCGGTACAAGTCGTGCCGGAGCGAAGCCCAAAACACCCTGAGATAACACTGGAAACCTACCAGTATATCTCGTTTGCCCTGGCCAGGGACTACTCGTGTAATGGCTCTCCTAGACACAGCGCGATGTCAACCCCCAATACCGGGAGAGACGAATCCTGTCTAACCGTCACTGCCTCCAAGTGCTTCGGGACTGCACCCAACCACTACCTGTTTGCACGACTCCTTTGAGCCGTGGTAGGGTAGTGATCAAAGTACAGTGGGAACACACTCGAGGCGAAGTGACAGTGTCAAGTCAGCGGACTAAGCTGTACTCATGTCACCTGGGAACTGATAACTGACGATAGGTATAATACCAACTAGTCAGTTCCCGACGAGTCCTGTCCAGTGTACCCGTAACCTAACGAGCACCCGCAAACTATCTCAAGTACGACGTACTGACGGCTGTGGGACAGACCGTCTCCCACACTGGGATGAGAAGCGCATGCGCTGGTCTACTCCGGAGTATCGATGCCCTGTCTCGATAGTCCTGCGACCAGGGACTTGCATAAGGATGTGCTTATAGATTACCCAGCCCCACTAGTGTGACGGCCATCACATCGCTGGTAATCAAGCAAAGATCCTAAGGGCTCTACTAATGTGTATAGGCGATATACAAAAATAAACACATGTACACATTGAAGTAGAAACAAACCAAGTAGCATACTACTATTTTGAGCAAGATTGTATATACAAGGTGAATATCCCAAGCATCCATTAAGTAATATACAAACTAGTATGATACAGTAATGGCCTCTAGGGCATATACACTAACAATCTCCCACTTGCACGAAGGCCATGTACTGGCGTATCGAAGACCTATCATCTCGATCAGCCGCTCGAACTGAGTCTGGGGCAGGGCCTTGGTGAATGGATCTGAAGTGTTATCTTCTGAAGCGACTCTCCGAATCTCGATCTCCTGGCGATCCACGATCTCCCTGATCAGGTGATACCGCCTCAAGATGTGCCTGGATCTCTGATGGGACCTGGGTTCCTTCGCTAAAGCTATAGCCCCGTTGTTGTCGCAATACAGAGGTATTGGATCAACAATGGACGGAACCACCTGAAGTTCTTTCAAGAACTTCCTCATCCAGACAGCTTCTTTTGCGGCATCAGATGCAGCGATGTATTCCGCTTCCATCGTCGAGTCTGCAACGGTTTCCTGTTTGGAACTCTTCCAACACACCGCCCCTCCATTGAGGGTAAAGACAAAACCCGACATGGACTTGGAATCATCCTTGTCACTCTGGAAGCTGGAGTCAGCAAAGGCCTCGATCTGGAGGTCTTTTCCGCCATACACCAAGAACATCTCCTTAGTCCTTCTCAGGAACTTGAGAATGTTCTTTACCGCTATCCAGTGTTTCTCCCCAGGGTTTGACTGATACCGGCTTACCACACTAAGTGCATAAGCTACATCCGGTCTGGTACACAACATCGCATACATTATAGAGCCTACCGCAGAAGCGTAGGGTATAATAGACATGCGATCCCTCTCCAAATCAGTCTTGGGAGACATCTCTTTAGAGAGGGTGATCCCGTGACAAGCCGGTAGGTTACCGCGCTTGGAATCTTCCATACTGAATCTCTTCAGTATGGTGTCGATGTACCTGGACTGAGAAAGTCCTAATATCCTCTTGGATCTGTCACGGTAGATCCGGATACCCAGAATGTACGAGGCATCACCAAGGTCTTTCATGGAGAACTTGTGTGACAAGAACCCCTTGACAGATTGTAGCATAGGAATGTCATTTTCTATTAAGAGAATGTCATCCACGTATAAAACGAGGAATACTACAGTTCTCGTTACAAATCTACTATAGATGCATGGTTCATCTGGATTTTTGATAAAGCCAAATTCTTTGACCGTCTCATCAAAGCAGATGTTCCAACTCCGCGATGCCTGCTTTAGTCCATAGATGGACTTAAGCAACTTGCACACCTTTCCGCTGCTCCCACTCTGAATGAAACCCTCTGGCTGGTCCATATAGACACACTCCTCTAAATTTCCATTTAGAAAAGCTGTCTTTACGTCCATTTGCCAGATCTCATAATCGTGGAAGGCAGCAATGGCAAGAAGGATCCGAATGGATTTCAGCATGGCTACTGGAGAAAAGGTTTCGTCGTAGTCCAAGCCAGGTCTTTGACGGAAACCTTTTGCTACCAGCCTAGCTTTATAGGTCTCAACCTGTCCATCTACACCAATCTTCCTTTTGAAGATCCACTTGCATCCTACGGGTTTTACCCCGTCTTGAGCAATGTCCAACGTCCATACCTTGTTGGTGTACATGGACTCCATTTCGGTCCGCATTGCATCCAGCCATTTCACTGAGTCAACGCTCTGAACGGCCTGCTGGAAGCTAGTAGGCTCATCATAATCTATGATGCAATCCTCTCTATCCCCGTCTATGAGAAAACCGTAGTATCTCTCCGGCGGATGAGTCTGCCTACTACTCCTGCGGAGCGGCGTAGGAATGTCCTGTTCTTCCGAACCCTCTGGTTCCACTAAACTTTCAGTAATAGTCCGTGGTTCTGGAATTTCTTCCAGTTCTACTGTGCTCCCACTTATCTGGGTTTCCAAAAACTCAGTTTCCAAGAAGTAGGCATGACGAGAAACAAGAACTTTTTGTTCCTCTTCACAGTAGAAGAAATATCCTTTGGAGTTCTTCGGATACCCCACAAACTTGCACTGTACCGAGCGTGCCTCGAGCTTGTCCGCATGCTGCTTTTTGACAAAAGCTGGACATCCCCATGTCTTAATGTGCTTAAGATAGGGTCTCTTCCCACACCAAATCTCATATGGTGTAGTAGGCACGGTCTTAGTAGGAACTCGGTTCAAAAGGTATGCAGCTGATTCTAGCGCATATCCCCAGAATGATCGCGGTAACTCAGCGTTACTCATCATGGACCGCACCATATCCAATAGGGTGCGGTTCCGTCTTTCCGATACACCGTTATGTTGCGGGGTGTATGGAGGAGTAAGCTGAGAGAGAATTCCGTTCTCTTTTAAATAGTCCAGGAACACGGCACTTAAGTATTCTCCACCTCGATCCGATCTTAGAATCTTAATACTTTTGCCGGTCTGTTTCTCTACTTCATTCTTATACTCCTGGAATTTTCCAAAGGCTTCGGACTTATGTTTCATTAAGAAGACATAACCGTACCTTGAGAAGTCATCCGTAAAAGTGATGAAGTAAGAATAACCGCTTCGGGCATGTGTAGACATTGGACCGCACACGTCACTGTGTACGAGTCCCAAGAGCTCGCTCGCTCTTACTCCATGTCCAGTAAACGGAGTCTTTGTCATCTTTCCTTTGAGACAAGATTGACAAGTGGCATACGATTGATATTCGAACGCATTCAAATATCCTTCTGTATGTAACTTAGTCAACCTTCTCTCATTGATGTGACCCAGTCTACAATGCCACAAGAAAGTCTGATTTATTTCTGGAGACTTTCTTTTGTGTGTATTCTGGACATTAAAAATCTGTGGTTGGTTTAACACGTATATACCATTACTCAATGTACCTGACCCAATCAGAACTTGATTAAGGTGAATGTTTACAACATTACTTACAAACGCAAATTCATAACCTTCTTTAGAAACTAAAGATACAGAAATGATATTACAAGTTGCGTTGGGTACAAAAAAGCAATTACGCAAAACCAAAACATGTCCATCTGATAGTCCCCCACGGCTTTAGCATCCATGCTAGCTCCGTTCGCAACTCTGAGGGTCATGTCACCTGCCTTCAAAACCCTACGGTTTCTCAACGCCTGCAAAGAATTACAGATATGAGATCCTGTTCCGGTATCCAATACCCAGGAAGTAGAGTTTATTGAAAGACAGTTTTCAATAACATACACACCTGAAGCTGAAGCTGCGACCTGCTTCAATTCCTGTGTTCTGGCCTTCCAGGCCCTGCAATCATTCTTCCAGTGTCCTTTCTTATGACAATAGAAGCATTCTTCCTTATCCACAAGCTTCCCCGCTATCTTTGTTGCTTTACCTTTTCCCTTCGTATCCACTTTACTAACACCGCCCCTTGGTTTGGCGGGGGCCTTCTTCTTCTTTCCCTTGGCTTTCTCCTTGGACCTAGAAGAAGATGATCCTCCTACAAACAAAGTGGATGTATCCCCACCTTTCTGTAGGGTGCCCTCTGCGCTCCTCAGCATGTTGAGGATCTCTGAAAGTTCAACCTCTTTTTCTTGTAAGTTGAAGTTCAGTATGAACTGGGCGTAAGTGGAAGGAAGGGACTGGAGAACTATATCCGTATATAGCTCACTCTCCAATGTGATCCCTAGGTCAGCGAGCTCCTCAATGTAGCCGATCATCTTTAGCACGTGCTCGGCTACTGATGATCCGACGGCCATTCTTGTCGAAAATAACTTTTTCGACGCTTCGTATCTTGCGATACGAGATTGCTCTCCATACAGTTCTTTTGTATGAAGCAATATGGATTCCATGTCCATATTCTCGTGCCTCCTCTGATGTTCGTTGTCCATCGAGGCAAGCAGGAGGCATTTGGCCTTCGCGCTATCAATCTCCCAAGTCTTCCGGATTTCCTTATCCGCGACGCTGGAAGTTGGACCAGGGACAGGGGGAGCTTTGGTGGTAAGAAGATACCCCAGCTTGTCGTAAGTGATTGCTATCTTGACATTCCTGAGCCAATCTTTGTAGTTTGGCCCTGTCAGTTTGTTTTTATCTAGGAGTAACTTAAGTCCAGTCATGTTGATTGGTCGCTGCAATTAGGAGAGAGAAGAAGAAACACTCAGCATGATGCTCTTGCAAGTTTAGAGTGGTTTTTAGTTTGTCAAAACAGGATGGCTCCCACTGTTTCTCGAATCCCTCCTCAAACCATAAAGGAAGAATTAGTCGGGATCAATCCCACCGTACAATACTTGCTTAACCGTTCAGCCAGGCCGGTGTCGGTACTTCGAGGGAGGTTTTCCAACGCTTTCGCGAAGTTCCTTAATTAAAGAACCTCTTTTCCCTGGGGGCGTAGCCCCGCTAACACCTTTCTAGGCACCTACTAGGTTTATAGCATTGATCGTTAAGTGAGAAATTTCCCGAGGAGTAGCATATACTCACGGTAGGATCGGGATCCAAATATCATCGCGTGACGAAACTGAAGGAATCCTACCAGAATCATCACAATCCAAATGGTATGCAAATCTACCAAGTTTCAGTACTTATGAAACTCCCGATGTGGATTTTTGCCCCATGCTCTTATGACCTTGACTTTGGCCAACAAATCATAAGTCACATGTCAAGTTCTACCCGTCGTTCTCCAGGTTAATTTGAATCCACCCGCACCTACCCTTGACTTTGGCCAACAAGGCAGTACGACTGTTCCAAACCAACGCATCTATCTATGCGGCACATGAATACCCAATAGCTACCAATCACTGTGCCTTGACTTTGGCCAACAAACACAGCTTGAATACTATTGACTATTCATGTGAAACGACGGAGGGCTACGGATGGTTTTGGCAAAACCATGAACGTAGTGAACTTGATTTGGTCGATGGAACGAGATAGCTTTTAAAAGGAGTGGCTCAAGCTCCGCATTTAAAAGTTGTTTTGAAAAGAACCGAGTGGTTTTTCGAAAGTGTTCCAACGACTTTAACTTGGTTTATTATCTTGCATTAGTTATTTTAATGCGTGATATTCTTGCATTAGTTCTTTTAATGCGTCCCATCATTTAATCCTACCATTGCAGAAAACAACCAAAATATGACGTACGCTTATGCCATTCGCATTCGCCACGGGGCCCCGTCATTACCCGTTAGGTTACTTAACTAACGACAGAGCGGGGGCTGGGCTAGCGCGTCTATAAAACATAAGCAACGCCTAAATAATATCATATATAGATATACTGCAATGATAAACATTTCAGATCACAGATGAATACATTGGATATACTAAGAATCTGTAATTTGCACGAGCCTGTAACAAAAACAGATTACACGGTCGCGGTGAATAGCCAAAACCCCACCCAAGACCCCTACGGGTGCGGCAAACTACCCGCCAAGTACCCGAAGCGTAGCAACCTCCCTCATCTCCATGAGTAGGCCACTCGACACTTCGGCATACCCGGTAGTTTGTGCACCCCCTCCATGGGTCTATCCTAGGAGCAAAAACAGTAAAAAGAAATTATACAATGACGGCTACAACCCCGACCCGGTTGTGCGGCCACACAAATAATTATTACATCAATTTACAAATTTACATGAATTGAAAGAAAAGAAAACTCTCGTCTCACAACCCCCGGCTATTCACCCGCGACAATCCAACATATTCATATCCACATTCCAGCAACATTACAGATCACAGATTTGTATAACCCCCACTAATCGACATATAGCGATTAGTAGACGTTCAATACAAATATCACATTACAGAAAACCCGTTAGCTTAAGTCTTTTAGAAGTTCGATCAAAAATATGGATTTTCGGGACCCCAAAATAAAATTTTCGTTCTGGAAAATCTGGGTTGAAAATATATATACTAAAAATCCCAAAATACCCCCAGAATAACACTGCACCAAAGATTGACCTCGGCCGAGTCAACTCGGCCGCGGATCCGCGGCGGGAGCGTGCTCCCGCCGCGCTTCCGCGGCGCTTTGACTCGATCGTGGGTCCATCTTTGGTGGTTATTCACAGAAAAGCCTGAGCCGATTTTAGGTGTTAAAATAATCAATTTTTGAACAGTAAAAAAATCGACAGAAACTGCAAATTTTCGGGGTTCGTTTTCGGGACTTTTTCTTTGATCGATCTTCTAGTTACTTGCTAACAAGTTAGATAGAGTTTAACCTGGCTCTGATACCACTGTAAGTCCATGCTACCTCTCCCGGTACTTTCGGGAACGCGGAATTTGGTAAAAAAACGATTTTTACGGAGGTGGTAACATGGACCTAAAACCCGGATCTTGGTTAAACATCTATCTAACAACCTAACTATGAGTTTCTAGCTACTCGGTTAGGGGGTTATACCTTGCTTGTCTTGAACTCCTTCGTCTTCAAGCTCCGGTGGTGGTCCGATTGGATTCTTCTCGTCGTCTCCGTACGCCGAAGATAGATCCACCTGAAAGCTCCAACCTTTAGCTCCTTCTTCGTTCTTTGAAGAAACTAGTTCACTTGGTTTGCTAAACCTAGTGAACTAGAATGAGTAGAGAATAGTTTGTGTGGGATTTTATCTATGGTTCTTGATTCTCAACTCATGAGACAAGAGAACCATAGAATAAAGAGAGGGAAAAAGAGCAAGAGGGTGAGAGCAAAAGGAGAGCTCAAGAACAAGAAAGAGAGTGAGCAAGAAAGAATGAGGCTCTCTTTTGTCTTTCACCCTCTCATAATCCAAAGCAATCATAACTCATCATACTAACAAAATTCTTATGTGATGGTTGAAGCAACCATAACCATATCATTTCATGCACTCATTTTACACAAATGAGCAAGCAAGTAAAAGTCTTTGCCATGAAATGATGGCTATGGTTATCATGATGGTCAACTAGTCCAGCCTAGTCAACCGGTCAACAAAGTCAACAAGTCAACAAAAGTCAACAAGTCAACAAAGTCAACAAAAGTCAACAACCATGTCACCATAATACTTAATTAATATAATAGTTAATCACATATCAAATTCTCATTAGGGTTGAGCAAAAAGTCAAATAGTCAACGGTCAACTGTCAACAACCCTAATGAGAATCCGCTGCCCCTGTCTCCCTGTCAACTGTGCATACACATCCGCATCCGCGTTCCGAGGAACACGAATGCAAACTGGATAAATCCAATCCCATAAGGTACACTAGGATCTGGCTTAAACCAAAGCCCGCTAGTGTAAACTGTCCGGACACTGTACGCGCACAAGTGCACGGATGTGACCGAACCCTGTCGCAAAACCATGCGACCTGTCGCAATACCATGCGACCTCTACTCTTTTGCCTAAAGGCGAAAAGCTTTCTGTGTGGGTCTCTAAAGACTCGACACTACGCTGGCAGTGGGTTTAACCACAGACCGCAAGCGGCACTAGCTGTGCGTAACGGTCCCCAGGTAATGCCGACAAGAAGACCGACGAGGCGAAACCCATCTGAACTCCTACTGAGCCTGAGTGTGACATTCTCCGTACAGTCCTGTCTGTTCGTCTGATACATCGCATGGCGGGCCTAGGGGGTGGTAAACGTCAGTCCCCCAATAGCGGTACAAGTCGTGCCGGAGCGAAGCCCAAAACACCCTGAGATAACACTGGAAACCTACCAGTATATCTCGTTTGCCCTGGCCAGGGACTACTCGTGTAATGGCTCTCCTAGACACAGCGCGATGTCAACCCCCAATACCGGGAGAGACGAATCCTGTCTAACCGTCACTGCCTCCAAGTGCTTCGGGACAGCACCCAACCACTACCTGTTTGCACGACTCCTTTGAGCCGTGGTAGGGTAGTGATCAAAGTACAGTGGGAACACACTCGAGGCGAAGTGACAGTGTCAAGTCAGCGGACTAAGCTGTACTCATGTCACCTGGGAACTGATAACTGACGATAGGTATAATACCAACTAGTCAGTTCCCGACGAGTCCTGTCCAGTGTACCCGTAACCTAACGAGCACCCGCATACTATCTCAAGTACGACGTACTGACGGCTGTGGGACAGACCGTCTCCCACACTGGGATGAGAAGCGCATGCGCTGGTCTACTCCGGAGTATCGATGCCCTATCTCGATAGTCCTGCGACCAGGGACCTGCATAAGGATGTGCTTATAGATTACCCAGCCCCACTAGTGTGACGGCCATCACATCTCTGGTAATCAAGCAAAGATCCTAAGGGCTCTACTAATGTGTATAGGCGATATACAAAAATAAACACATGTACACATTGAAGTAGAAACAAACCAAGTAGCATACTACTATTTTGAGCAAGATTGTATATACAAGGTGAATATCCCAAGCATCCATTAAGTAATATACAAACTAGTATGATACAGTAATGGCCTCTAGGGCATATACACCAACATTTTCGTAATCCGTTACGAGAATATTTTAGAAGATGCATTTCTTTTGGTTAATCATTTTGGTTTAAATGGTTAATTGGATTTTGGAAAGGGTGACTCATATTGGTGACTCATTTCTTCTACCATGTTCCTTAGTGACTCATGCTAATGAGTCACTAAGTGAGTCATGATAGTTTTAATGAGGTTTGTTTTGGGTTTACATACTTAAGGAGATATTTTCTTGAGATATTTTTTCTTTCTCAACCTTATATATCTATTCACAACATAAGAAGGAAATGAAAGAGAGGTTATTATGCTTGAGTTTTTTTTGCTCTCTTGATTTTCTTGAGTTCACCATTTCCAAACCCTAGCATCTTCTTCAACCTCCACTCTTACCATCTCATGTGATGAGAACCAAAGAGTGTTGAGACAAACTATTCTACTCGTTCTCTATATCATCTTGGTCATCTCTTTTGGCAGACTTGATGATCGAGTTGTCTCGGTATAGCGGCGGGAGCCCGTTTAAAGATCCGTAGATGTGGTGCCACCTCGACGAGGAGCAAAGAGATCAGAGTTGCCGCAAAGGAGCGTGGGAAGATGGCTAAAGACTGAAGGACTCGGATCGTTCGGTATAGCCATTCTACCTCTTTACAGTTTGTTAGTTTAGCGTTAATGGCAATATCCGGGTTATAGAATGCGATAGCACCAGTTATAAAAGTTTTTGTTCCGCGTTTGGCGTCAGAATGACGGCCGGGGCGCTACCGTAGACTTGCACTCTTTAGCAATGACTACCAGATGCTACAACCCTCGGTTTTGTCTTTTGATTGCTTTTCTAGTTCTTTCTTTGCAATGTGGTATTGTGAATATCCTGTACCTCATTCGACGTGGAAAGAGCCGAGATCCCTTCATCGGGAGTGACATCTTTAGCGAAACTAGCAAAACCCTAAAAAAACACTCCATTTAAAACCATTTGATTCTACAACAATATCAAGTTCAAAGCATTAAAGGTTTTCTTAAAAATCATCCGCAACCCTACATCATTTTAGGAAGTAGAGTACTTAGTATTCGTGCTGTGTTTGTTGACTATAGTTAAGGCACAATGTACGGTAGCTAAGTGATGTCTTCCTACATAACATATGATGCGATTAGTTAGGACAGTCATGTGACTTTGTTGACCATAGTTAAGGGTCATATGGGTGGGTCTAATTAATCACGAAATAACGGGTAGAACTTGATTAGTGCTTATGATTTGTTGACCATAGTTAAGGTCATAAGTCACTAGGGTTAAAAACCATTATCGGGAGTTTTAAGTGTTGAAATTTGTAATGAGATTGCATACCTTCTATGAGATAGTTGGATCTTGATACCCACTTCGAGTAATTGTTACTCCTGGTAGAGTTTTGCACTTTAGAATTAGCCAATCAAGTAGGTGTCTAGAAAGGTGTCAATGGGATTACGCCCCTGGGAAAACTAGGTTTATTTTAATTAGGTCTGTGCGAAAGCACGGGGAACCTCCCTCAAAGTACCGGCACTGTCCTGGCTGAAAGATTGGCGAACTTGTAGGGTGTAATTAATCTCGGCTAGTCTTTCCTTTTAAGGTTTGAAGGAAGATTTGATAAAAACAGTGGGAGCCATCCTGATTAGATAAAATATATAACTAATTTAATCTTGCAAGAGCGCACGCAGAGTGTTTTCTTCTCTCTCTCTCCAGGTAGCGACCATGTCACGCCTTAATCAAGATAATAATATGGATGTATTGACCGAACCCGCTTGTTATACTGAGCTGGGGAACGTTGGTCCCGCTCCAACTTATAATTGTTATAAGACCAAGCAAGAACTGGGGATTACCAGAATTCCCGTGTCGCCCAAACGAAGAAAGTGCATGATGATGCATTTTCTGCGGGTGTGTTCATTACAGAGAATTATTTCTTAATATCCTCTACGTCCTGGGTTTTTGATACCGGATTGGGATACCGCATATGCAATTTGTTACATGGGCTACATATAGGTAGAGCACTGAGAATAGGGTGATATGTCTCTAAGTATAGAGATTGGTGCAATTGTTGCAGCCAAATTACTTGGCAGTTATCATCCTGTATTACCAAATACATTGGTTCTGAACGAATGTTATTAGATACCGAACCTGATATACAACATCATATCAGTCTCTTTATTTAGTAAATAAGGATATAATTTTGTATTGTTGGATAATGCTTTGAACATTTCCTATATCAAATTGTTGATCGGTTCAGGTACGTATTCGTTGTAGAATATCCAGCACCTTATTCGATGAGGAAAGAGCCGAGATCCCTTCACCGGGAGTAACCACTTTAGCAATAACTAGCAGATGCTACAACCCTCGGTTTTGTCCTTTGATTGCTTTTCTAGTTCTTGCTTTGCATAGTGGTATTGTGAATATCCCGCACCTCATTCGACGAGGAAAGAGCCGAGATCCCTTCATCGGGAGTGACCTCTTTAGCGAAACTAGCAAAAGCCTAAAAAACACTCCATTTAAAACCTTTTGATTCTACAATGATATCAAGTTTAAAGCGTTAAAGGTTTTCTTAAAAACCATTCGCAACCCTCCATCATTTTAGGAAGTGGAGTACTTAGTATTCATGTTGTGTTTGTTGACTATAGTTAAGGCACAGTGTACGGTAGCTAAGTGATGTCTTCCTACATAGCATATGATGCGATTAGTTAGGACAGTCATGTGACTTTGTTGACCATAGTTAAGGGTCTTGTGGGTGGGTCTAATTAATCATGAAATGACGGGTAGAACTTGACTAGTGCTTATGATTTGTTGACCATAGGTAAGATCATAAGGCACTAGGGGTAAAAACCATTATCGGGAGTTTCAAGTTTTGAAATTTGCAATGAGATTGCATAACTTCTATGAGATAGTTGGATCCTGATACCCACTGCGAGTAATTGTTACTCCTGGGAGAGTTTTGCACTTTACAATTAGCCAATCAAGTAGGTGTCTAGAAAGGTGTCAACGGGGTTACGCTCCTGGAAAAACGAGGTATATTTTAATTAGGTCCGTGAGAAAGCACGGGGAACCTCCCTCAAAGTACCGGCACTGGCCTGGCTGAAATATTGGCCAACTTGTAGGGTGTAATTAATCCTGACTAGTCTTTCCTTTTAAGGTTTGAAGGAAGATTTGATAAAAACAGTGGGAGCCATCCTGATTAGATAAAATATATAACCAATCTAATCTTGCAAGAGCGCACACAGAGTGTTTTCTTCTCTCTCTCTAGGTAGTGACCATGTCACGTCTTAATCAAGATAATAATATGAATGTATTGACTGAACCCGCTTTTTATACTGAGCTGGGGAACGTTGGTTCTGCTCCAACTTATAATTGTTATAAGACCAAGCAGGAAATGAGGATTACCAGAATTCCCGTGCCGCCCAAACGAAGAAAGCGCATGATGATACATCTTCTTTAGGTGTGTTCATTACAGAGAATTGTTTCTCAGTATCCTCTACGTCCTGGGTATTTGATACCGGATCGGGATACCGCATATGTAATTTGTTACATGGGCTATAGATAGGTAGAGAACTGAGAATAGGGTGATACGTCTCTAAGTATAGAGATTGGTGCAATTGTTGCAGCCAAATTAGTTGGCAGTTATCACCTTGTATTACCAAATACATTGATTCTGAACGAATTTTATTAGATACCGAACCTGATATACTACATCATATTAGTCTCTTTAATTAGTAAAGAAGGATATAATTTTGTATTGTTGGATAATATTTTGAACATTTTCTATATCAAAGTGTTGATCGGTAAAGAAAGTCCTCATATATGTCCAAGTATCCACTATATCATATAATAATGGCCTCTAAGGCATACATATCACCAACAATCTCCCACTTGCACTAAGGCCAGTTGTTGTAGTATCTCATACCCAACATCCTAAAAAGTCTCTCGAATTGCATCTGGGGGAGGGCCTTACAGTCTAAGAAGTTTGCTGGATTTGGAGTTCATTTGTGAACTAGGTCCCATCAGATATCCAGACATATTCTAAGATAGTTATTGCTCATTTCGAGAGATGGTTTTCTCCGGGAACTTGAGATAAAGAGAGACATAGAAAGAAACATTGGAGCGGATCCACTCACTGAGGCTATTTCTCGAACGCAGTAGTTTTACAAGCGAGCTTTGTGAAACTAATTAGTAGAGAAGTTGGGTGTTCGGTATCACACGGGCTGTGAGTATGCGACACCACAATAATTAGCCTTAAGTGCAAGTGGGAGATTGTTGGCTATAGTGCCCTCTAGTCAATTATTGGATCGCATGCATATGATTGCAATGATTGAGAAATGACCTATACCGGTAGAACAGTCTTACTCGAGATGATGGTATGCTATCTGGTTTGTCTTTATCATTGTGTACATACTTCAGGTGACATTACAGATCACTATTACATGTTGATAGAGACCATAGGATTCATGCTTGACTACCAGCAGTATGATGGCGATCATATACGTGAGAGTTGGGTGGTCTATAAGCACATCCTTAAAATGTCTCTAGTCGTGGGAGTTTCGAGACTGGGCATCGATACTCCAAGAGTAAACTAGTGTATATTGATCGAGACCCCGACGAGGGGTGGTGGCCAGTCTCACAAGCCATTGGTGTTAGTTGGTTCATCTAAGATGTATATAGGTGCTCATTGGATTATGAGTACACCGGACGGACTCGTCGGGAACATGCTAGTTGGTATTATACCTATTGTCAGATAGCAGTTCCCAGGTGACATGTATACAGGTTAGTCTATCGACCTGATATCGTCATTTATCTCATGTGAGTTCCCATTATGCTTTGATTACTACCCTACCACGGCTTAAAGGAGTGATACAAATAGGTTTTAGTTGGGTACAGTCCTGAGCCACATGGAGGCAGTGAGCGGATCATCAGGGGATTCGTCTCTCCCAGTTTTGGGGGTTGATGTCGTGGAGTGCAAGGGTTACACTAGGAGGGTGGTAAACGTCAGACCCCTAATAGCGGTATAAGTCATGTCGGAGTGTAGCCCAGAACACCCTGAGAAACTACTGGAACACCTACCAGTAAATCTCACTTGCCCTGGCTAGGGACTTTGTGTAATGGCTCTCCAAACACAGCGCGATATTAACCCCCAATACCGGGAAAGACGAATCCTATCTAACCGCTACTGCCTCTAAGTGCTTTGGGACTGCACCTAACCACTACCTGTTTGCATGACTTATAGAGCCTTGGTAGGATAACAATCTAAGAACAGTAGGAACACACTTGAGGTGAAGTGGCAGTTTCAAGTCAACGGACTAAGCTGTACTCATATCACCTGGGAACTGCTACCTGACGATAGGTATAATACCAACCAGCAGTTCTCGACGAATCCATCCAGTGTAAGTCATAACCCAATAAGCACCTGCATACTATCTCCAGTATGACGTACTGATGGCTATAGGACAGACCATCTCCCCTACTGGGATGAGAAAAATATACACTAGTCTACTCTGGAGTGTCGATGCCCTGTCTTGATAATCCTACGACTAGGGACCTGTATAAGGATGTGCTTATAGACTACCCAGCCCCCACTAGTGCGATCTCCATCACAACGCTGGTAGTTAAGCAAAGATCCTAAGGGCTCCATCAATATGTATTAGCGATATGTTAAAATAAACATATACATATATTAAGATAGATACAAACCAAGTAGCATACTACTATATCGAGCAAGACTGTCGTCATTCCGTTTATATATCCCAATCTTCCAAAATGTAATATACAAACTAGTACTATACAATATTGGCCTCTAGGGCATACATATTCAACAATCTCCCACTTGCACTAAAGGCCAGTAATTGGTGTACCGCATACCTAACGTCTGCACTAAGGCCAGCTGCTGGCATACCGCATACCCAATAGCTCAAAAAGTCGCTCGAACTGTGCTTGAGGGAGGGCCTTTGTGAATGGATCCGCCGTGTTATCTTTAGTGTCCACTCTCCATTCCTCGATCTCCTGGCGATCAATGATCTCCCCGATCAGGTGATACCGCCATAAGATGTGTCTGGATTTCTGATGGGACCGTGGTTCCTTCACTAAAGCTATAGCCCCATTGTTATCGCAATACAAAGATATTGGGTCAACAATGGATGGGACCATCTGAAGTTCACTAATGAACTTTTTCATCCAGACCGCCTCTTTTACGGCATCGCTTGCAGCGATGTATTCAGCCTCCATCGTCGAGTCTGCGACGGTGTTTTGTTTGGAACTCCTCCAACACACCGCCCCTCCGTTGAGGGTAAACACAACACTTGAGACAGACTTGCCGTCATCCTTGTCACTCTGGAAGCTTGAATCGGTAAAGGACTCGACCCTAAGGTCTCCATTACCGTAAACCAGGAACATCTCCTTAGTCCTTCTCAGGTACTTGAGAATGTTCTTCACTGCTATCCAGTGGTTCTCACCTGGGTCTGACTGATACCGGCTCACCACTCTTAGCGCATAAGCTACATCTGGTCTTGTACATAGCATCGCATCTATTATAGATCCTAAAGCCGAAGCGTAGGGTATAATGCTCATGCGAACCCTCTCCTCGTCAGTCTTGGGAGACATCTTCTTAGAGAGGGTGATTCCGTGCAATGCGGGTATATTACCGCGCTTAGAATCTTCCATACTAAATCTTTTTAGTACGGTCTCTATGTACCTGGACTGCGAAAGTCCCAGTAATCTCTTGGATCCATCTCTGTAGATCTTGATCCCCAGAATGCATGAGGCATCACCCAGGTCCTTCATGGAGAACCGTTGTGACAAGAATTGCTTGACCCATTGTAGCATAGGAATGTCATTTCATATCAAAAGAATGTAATCCATGTACAAGACTAGGAATACGACAGTTCGTCCTACAATCTTCTTATAAATACAAGGCCCATCCTCGTTCTTGATGAAGTCAAATTCCTTGACTGTTTCATCAAAACAGATGTTCCAGCTCCGTGATGCCTGCTTTAATCCATAAATGGATTTAAGAAACTTGCACTCCTTCTCGCTTCTCCCATTGTCTACAAAACCTTCTGGCTGATCCATATAAACACACTCTTCCAAACTGCCATTTAGAAAAACCATTTTTACTTCCATCTGCCAGATTTCATAGTCATGGAAGGCAGCAATGGAAAGTAGGATCTGAATAGATTTGAGCATAGCCACTGGAGAAAAAGTTTCATCATTGTCCACACCTGGTCTTTGACGAAACCTTTTGCAACGAGTCTAGCTTTATAGGTTTCTACCTGCCCATCTACACCAAATTTCCTTTTGTAGATCCATTTGCATCCAACAGGTTTTACCCCAGGTGGTGCAATATCCAAAGTCTACACTTTATTGTTGTACATGGACTCCATTTCGGATCGCATAGCATCCAGCCACTTATCAGAGTCCCTACTGATAATGGCCTACCTGAAACTGGTAGGATCATATTCTTCCAAGATGCAATCCTCTCGATCCGCGTCTATGAGAAAACCGTAGTATCTCTCAGGCGGATGAGAAATCCTACCAGATCTGCGGAGTGGCTGAGGTTCGTCTGGGACTATTGAATTTTCCGGTTCTACTAAATCCTCAATTTGAGTTTGTGGCTCAGATATTTCATCCAGTTCTACCGTGCTCCAACGTATTTCTTTTGCAAGAAATTGCCACTCTAAAAAGGTGGCGCGACGAGCAATGAACACCTTCTGTTCCTCAGTGTGGTAAAACAGATATCCCAGAGAATTTCTAAGATATCCCACAAACTTGAACAAAACTGATCATGCCTGAAGCTTGTCCGGATTTTGTACCTTTACATAGGCCGGACAACCCCATATTTTAATACGTTCAAGATATGGTCTTTTACCACTCCATATTTCATATGGAGTTTTAGGCACAGGTTTAGATGGAACCTGATTCAACAAGTACACTGCTGTTTCAAGCGCAAGTCCCCAGAATGAAAGAGATAATTCGGCATTACTCATCATGGAGCGAACCATGTCCAATAGGGTACAGTTCCTCCGCTCTGATACGCCATTGTGCTATGGTATGTACGGAGGAGTAAGTTGAGAGAGAATACCATTCTCCTTTAGAAAGTCCCTGAATTCAGTGCTTAAGTACTCCCCTCCTCTATCAGATCGGAGGATATTGATACTTTTGCCATTTTGGTTCTTTATTTCGTTTATGAATTCTTTGAATTTCTCAAAAGCTTCAGATTTGTGTTTCATGAGATACATATCCGAACCTAGAGAGATCGTCAGTGAATGTGATGAAGTACGAGAACCCATCCCGTGCATGTATAGACATCGGACCACACACATCACAGTGTATGAGTCCCAAGAACTCTGCTGCTCTTTCTCCATGTCCGGTGAACGGAGATTTGGTCATCTTTCCTTTGAGACAAGACTGACAAGTTTCATAAGATGAAAATTCGAACGTATTCAAGAGTCCATCTTTATGTAACTTACTTAGTCTTTTCTCTCCGATATGACCAAGTCCGTAATGCCACAAGTAGGATTCGTTCGTATCTGAACTCTTCCTCTTGCGTGTGTTTTGTATATTGAGAACTGTATTCTGATTTAGAACATAGATACTATTACACAGTGTACCTTCTGCAACCAATACCTTATCAAGGTAAATGTTCATGATATTTCTATCAAGAACAAAGTTATATCCATCTTTATCAAGTAAAGTAAATGATATGATGTTGCAAATCATGGAAGGTACATAGTAGCAATTGTTCAAAATCATAGTATTGCCATTTGGCAACTGATTGTTAAGAATTCTCGATGTGTAGTAAAAGCATGTATCGAATCAATTGTTTCCCGATAATGGTTTCATTTGATCGATAATAGTATCTTGTATCGGTATTTAGAAAATTGTATATAGAAATCACAACCAAAGAATTATATTTGACCGCAATCAACTACGGTGTCAGTTGTAGATCGAAAGCGAGTGCGGATCGTCCACAAGGATTGTGCGATTCGTTTCAATGTTTAATTTGTTTGAATTGAAAAGTTAATCGAAAAGAAAAGAAAGCATGATTCAAGATTTATCAATTGTTTCAAGTGTCACTATTCTATTCAAGAATCAAGAAAATGATAAACAATTGAGAATCGAGTTTCGATGATATTTCCAACCAAATGTCAAGAATCTAAATGAGGCTCGTAGGAATCGATCGGATCTATAGACGTGATGTAATCTCAAGATATCGTGTTCTTGTCCTTCGAAGAATTGATACTAGATCGATGATGATCGACGAGAGTTAGGGCTTTCTCGTGAAACTAGGGTTTCATCATTTAACCCTTGCTCTTTCGTCGATATCATTCACATTCTAGCCTCTAGCAATTTCAAGAAACGATCGTAACTCCTCAATTTCGAGCGATATCAATCAAGAAAGCATCGCAACAAAATTAGGTCGTCGATTCTTGAACTTGCTAGGGTTTAAAAACTCATAGGAATCAAGAATCGTTTTCAGATATATTACATCATCATTCTATTGATCGTCTCGACTCCTCGAAGAGCGGAGTTTATTCACACATCATCACACATAAAGCATTCAAGAATGGAAACGATATCATGATGCAAGAATTTAAAGAAAACAAGATAAAAGAATATCACCTTTTATTTATATCAACAATTTGATTACAGTCGCTCAAGAACTACAAGAGGAAGAACTAAATTGTCGATCTGGCGTCGCTTTTCTCCGTGAGTCGCGGATCGGCTTGGACCACTTGCTCTGTTGAAGATCGGTTCCGCTCATAAAAGGTTGACAGGCTTCTTGCTTGATTTGGTACTCGGGATCTTGGCTTTTGATTGGAATTAGGGTTAGGGTTCACACAAGCCTTCTCACTAGACTTGTGGAAGAAGATGAAGAATGAGGTAGAATGGCTCTAGATTGGATACTAAAATGAACTAATGGAGGGATCTCTCCTTTTTTCACAAGTGAGCCTAGGGTCTTATTTATAGATCTCCCAAACCCTAGTTCTAGGTTTGAAATTACAATTCCCTCCAAAAGTTTGTTGAGTCTTCTAGAAGGTAGTTTGTCAGGAGCTAGCTTATTCTTTAAGCTAGGATTAATTAAGTATTAGAAACCCTAGTTTGCTGATCTGGCAGAAGTCTCTGGAGTCTTCTGGAACATGATGTGTCTTGAAGAGCTTCTGGAAGTTAGTTAGGAGTTATGAAGCTGAAATGAGCTGCTGACGTGTCCAAGACGCCGCGGAACCGCGGCATAAGCCTGCTCCGGCCGCGGTTCCGCGGCCAAGTAGTGGCTTCATAGCTTGGATCTTCTTCTGTGGTCTTAGGCTAACATTTGGGGCTTTATCTGATGTGTTGATTTGTGTTTGTCCCTTTGGATTGATACCAGAACTGAAATCATTGTGTTGGCGTATCTTTTGGCGGTGTAGATTTGAGCAAGCTTCTGATCTTCCAGCACAGACTTCGAAACACGGGTTGTGATATATAGAAATGATGCCATGCTATAAAATGCAGTCAATTTCCCTAGAAATGCCGGTTTTAAGTTCTAACACATGCAATCTGATATTTTACGACTGTTTTGCTAATATGTGAAATATGAATGCCGAACACTTCTATATGAATGCAAATGATGAGGAAATTGCCGGCTAGAAGATGCAATATTTTCGACTAATCAGCAACACTAGGAGATATTCACTGACGGCTGCAGCATTAACTTGTGCTCCGTTCCTTATTCTAAGGGATATATCACCAGGTGCAACTATCCTACTTTTTCTCAGTCCCTACAATAAATTACAGATATGAGATCCTGATCCGGTATGTAGTACCCAGGAGGTAGGACTAACCGAAAAGCAGTTCTCAATTACAAGAACACCTGAAGTAGGTGCATTAGTATGCTTCTTCTTCAAAGGGGTCTCCTTGGAATTCAAACAATCCTCTTTTCCCTGCTCATACTTACGATTTCCATCATAAGTTAGAGCCAAATCGACGTTCCCCAACCCCGAATAAGAATTCGGATCGGCCAAGTGATACATTTTATTATCTTGATTAGGGCGTGAAATGGTTGCTACCTGGAAAGAGAGAAAAGAAACACTCAGCGTGCGCTCTTGTAAGATTAGATTGGTTATTAATTTATCTAACCAGGATGGCTCCCACTGTTTCCACAAATTTTTCTTCAAACCCTAAAAGAAGAACTTGTCAGGATTTAATCACACGTCACAATACTTGCTTAACCTTTCAGCCAGGATAGTGTTGGTACTTCGAGGGGGCTTTTCCAATCCTTTCTCGAAGTTCTTTAATTATATAACCTCTTTTCCCTGGAGGCGTAGCCCCGCTAACACCGTTCTAGATACCTACTTGGTTTATAGCATTGATTGTTAAGTGAAATAATCTCCCGAGAGTAATCCAACTCATCAGTGGGATCGGGATCCAACCATCATTGTGTAATGACCTAGATAGAATCTACTCTAGTCACTACACTCCAGAAAGTATGCTAAATCTGCAAGTTTCCTGTATATTTGAAACCCTCGATGTGGTTTTTCCCCTAACGGATTTATGACCTTGACAATGCCAATATATCATAAGCCGCTAGTCAAGTTTGGTCCGTCATTATCTTGATTAACTTAGACCCACCCGCATATACCTTGACAATGCCAACATAGCTATGCGACTGTCCTAAATAATTAGAAATAAAGCTGCAAACAAGCAATACTCAGCTAGCGATCACTACGCCATGACAATGCCAAAATACGTAGCCCGAATACTAAGTAGTACTTGTAGGAAACGACGGAGGGCTACGGCTGGGTTTTTGGCGAAAAACCCGTTAACGTAATGAACTTGATATTGTTAAAGGAACCTGAGCAATTTTGAAAAGGAGTGGTTTAAGCTCCGTCTTTTTTGAAAATTTCTGATTTTGGAAAAACCGAGTAATCTATAGTATAGACTTTAGCTCAAGAGGTCACTCCCAGCGAAGGGATCTCGGCTCTTGCCTCGTAAAATGAGGTGCTGGATATTCATGACCGAATATCACTATGCAAAGCGAAAGAATATAACTATAGTTTTTTGAAATTTGTTCCAACAACATCTTTTAGGTTTATTTTCTTGCATTAATCAAAATTAATGCGGTCCCATCAATTTAATCCTATCACACCACATAAAGAACGAAAATACAATATACGTATATGCCATCCGCATTCGCCACGGGGCTCGTCATCACCCGTTAGGTTACTTAACTAACGACAGCGGGGGCTGGACTAGCATGGGTGCAAAACTTATACAACATCTAATAGTATATATATAAGTATATACAACATTCGTCCCAAGCATGATAATAAGCAACATCACAGAATCTCAGCCAACAATACAGAATGGTGGATAATCTTGGAGCCCCGGGTTTCATTTGAGCCGTAAAGAAAACCCGACGTTCCCGGTTGTGTGGATAGCCTGTACAATGAAAACCTGGACCCCTATGAGCGCGGCAAGTTACCCGCCAATCCCAGAAGTGAGGCATCTCCTTTCAACAAAGTGAATAGGCCACTCAGCACTTCACGGAATCCGGTAACTTGGGCGCCCCTCCGTGGGTCATCCTATACCCCCTACGAGTGCGGCGAATAGCCCGCCAATTCTAGAATGAAGCCCCCTCCGTCTCAACGTCATGAGATGCGGGCTTGTTGCCTTCTAGAACCCGGCTATTCGTGCATTCCATCGCGGGGTAATCCTAGTACAGAAAAAGAAAATAATATGTACAAATGGTGATATCGACCTCAACCCAGTCGTGCCCCAAAAAAATATAGAACCCGGCAAAGACGGCTATCAACATGTCGGACGCTCGCCCCGCAATAACAAATGTACAAATGAATATAAACTGTACTACTAACATTTCATCACATGCTATCCACCACGACTATCCAACCACAATCACAGCACAAGCACAAAACATCAACGTGAATGTCACGTTCGCAAACCCGTCTAAAAGAACATATAGCAATCAGACAAGTTTACCGATCAAATGACATTCACGGTCGCAGATAAAAGTGAATGTACCGTTAACAAAATACGTATTTTAAAATTTCGATCGACTAAACTTTCCCAAATTGTCCCCAAAGGCAAATAGAGCACTCAAACAAACCTGGGCCAAAACCATATATCAAAAAAATCATATTTCTATGAACTAAAGCCCTAGAAAATATTTCGGGCACTGTAGTGAAAAAAGAGCGGAGGAACCACCGCAAAATGTGCCATTTTGCTCCGGTTCCGCCGCCGAATTTTGGAGTTACGTGCCGAAATTTTTTCCACAGCTATAGTTTTTCCAGCATATATATCACGACCCAAAATATTTGCTCGCGACCAGCACTTAAATCATGCGACATCTACAGGCGTAATGTAATTCAAGTAAGCTGAAACCCAGAAATCTAAACCTTTTAAAGAAACAAGGATACAATAAATCATGTTTTGTTTTTTGAAAAATTGGGCAGCACCTCCTTTGTAAAAACTAACCCAAAAAATGGGTACAACATAGAATATAAATAAAGCATCCCAAATGGGAGAAAATCATGCCCAACGGCGGAAACAACCACACAAGCATAAATATACGACGCCCAACGGTGAAGATCCACATAAAGAAATAAAGTAAAGCAAGACATCAACCCAAAAAGCGAACATAAAACCCATCGCTCAATTCTCGCAACTACAAGTCTTATACAATTTGCTAGTTTCTGAATTGATGGAGTGACTAGATACAAAATGAATAATAATACAAGAGTGGCACGATCCAATAGGTACCACCCACCAAAAGCAAATCACCCGAAACAGCTATGTGCCAACGATGCCACTACGGATCTATGCGGTCAACCTGCAAGAACCGTGGCACAACGGGGGTGAGTTGCCAACTCGTGAATAGAAAAACATCATCAGGTAGAAATCGAAAGAAACAACGATTCCTAGGTCAACTATATCATAAAGGTAATACTATGATATCTAGGGTGACCGTACCTGCATATGTGCCAACACATAATAAATGCCTAACAGCAAGTGGATATTATCCAACAATATAATCAATGCATGTATGCAGGTGGATCTCGTCCAACAATATAATCAATGCATGTATGCAGTGGATCTCGTCCACGTGTCAACCACTGACACAACAACTCCTGCATGTAAATATCATAAAAGCATATGCAGGTAAAAATGAGGATATCAAAGAATGTGTGTCCATCAATGACACATCAAATCATGGAAACCTGAGTGTCTAACCCCGACACTCGAAACATCATGAAACCCGTGTCTAGCATCAACACGTAAATCTTCGTATAATAGGCTCCGTCTGCGGGATCGGCCCACGGGCACCGGCAGAACGGGTCGGCCTAAATCCATCTCATGACTCCGGTCAGTATCCTCCAGATAACCGACGAGTCCAATACTGTCACCGGTAGGCAGTACACATCCCCTGCCAGGCTCATCGGCTAATCCATCAACATACCTTTCTTGCCCCGGGGTACTATACCGGGCTCCAACATGTACCCGCACATGGCCCACTCACTCCTCGCATCAGGTATATATCACAAATCTTAGAACTGAGAAATCTTATGGTGGACGCTGAAATATCATATCAAGAGAAACTGGGTTTTCAAACAATAAATAGTTTCTTGAAACACCCCCACGGTTCTCAAATCCATAAATCACATGAAATCCATATCTCGATGCGTAAATCCATGAAAAATGATATATGCAACATAAAACAGCAATATGAGCATATTATGGGAAAACCGCTCTTTTAAATGAATCCAGTTTTAAAATATATCATGCGGTTCCCAAATCCTCCGAAATTAAGTCCAGCGTCATATGAGGTGTACATATAACTATAACAAGATAAGTATCTACATGTAAGCAAGTATGTATGATGTATTTCATAAGTGCAATAGCACAAAAATCAACGTCTCAACATCACATGTCAATACAATACCACTTAGGGGTATATGCAGCTATAGCAAGATATGTGGGTGTATATGTCAGTATGTATGCATAAGGTACATATAGCTGTAGAAAGTATATCATGCAACATAGCATAGTTATGTGAACATATCAGGTATATCATAGCATGATGTAGCAGTTCTACTGTATAGTGATATAGCAACTATCGATGAAGAAGTGTGTGAGCCGGCAATATGTGTAAGTGTAACATAAGCATCATCGATAATGGTGTTGGTGTACTAACACAGGTATATGAAATGTAATGAGAATAATAAGAATGCAACATAATGCACATCGTGAACTAAATGCTATAATGTATACATATCGAACATGACCGAGTCGGTGAATCTATCAAACGACATCCAGCCTCATAGCATCTTGTACGGTACAATCCATCGTATGGCATCCTCTAAACAAGGGTATGGATGAATCAACAGGTAAAACTCATCGCGTACGATAATCCACGTACAGCGGCATTAAACAAATATGGATTCTATCAACCTATACAACATCGGGGTACGGATCTAAGTCTCGTACGGCATATCACTCAAAATGCAAAATGTTATCCATATAGATATACCTATCTCTCAGGTCACATCCATGTCAAACTCGTATCAGGGGACCTACAAAGGTATCAAAGATCTCATATTGACTTGAAATCCATATAACGACATATCACATAAAGTCATCATATCACATCGTATACTCGTTCATCACATTAATATCTCGCATCACACTTATAAACGTCACACTTGTTCTCTTTCAATTTGCATCTATCGAGATTCACTTATCATTTCATATTCTTCTAAGTCAAATGTTCATTAGCATCAACTTCAATCATATTATCGTTTGTAAATGATACAATCATGTTCGTCGCATATTATTTATCAGGATAAAATAATCAAACGGTATTCCATATCAATGTTTGTGGGGGTGCTATATGCCATCCACCCGACTTCCCCCGTAGATATAAATCTACTCACCTGCTAAACTCCTCGCTTAGACATAGTCGATGCTCTTCGTCGTCTTGAAATCCACACGAAGGTACCTACAATCAATATGAAATCGCAATGCTAGTAACATCAAATTCCGAAATCCAAATACGGCACGCGGTGCGCTTATAGGTTAGAACCTATAGCCTACGCATGCAAAACAACCAAACAACCCTCGTCATTGACGTACAAACTTCCAACGACCAAATACAATATCCAGTCGCAAAACCAAGAAATCCCAATACCAGAAAACATAGCCAAAACCCTCACTAGGGTCGCTATACATGAAAATTGTCACGCCAAAAATCCAATCGCACCAATACTCATTCAAAACACAATAATTGTCATAGATAAAAATATATACATCATCACCATGTCCATTAAAACCCAAGTCAAATTTTCACCAAAAACCTAGTAAGCAGTTTATATCATTTTAGCTCATTTTAACACAAAGCTAGATGTTTTAAACAATCTAGTGATCACAAACATCACAAAACGGCATAATTAAGTCATCCAAACCTTACTACCATTTTAATCACACCCAAAATATGTTTTAGTAAAACCTAGTTTGCTAATTATCTCAATTAGACAGATAGGAATATAACAAATATCATTCTCACAAAATGATAAGGTTATCCAAGTCTACACTTCAAGATTAACCACTTAACCACATCAAAACTCTAACTTGATTTTCATAATAATTATCACGAATATTCTAAACATGAAATTAAAGCTATATTAAAACACTTAAATAGCTGTTGGATATGTATGCCCTAGAGGCCATTATTGTATACTACTAGTTTGTATAATACATTTTGGAAACTTTGGATATATACGGGTTTACGACAGTCTTGCTCAATATAGTAGTATGCTACTTGATTTGTTTCTATCATAATATGTGTATATGTTTCTTTTAACATATCGCTAATACATATTGATGGAGCCTTTAGGATCCTTGCTTGACTACCGGCGTTGTGATGGCGATCACACTAGTAGGGGCTGGGTAGTCTGTAAGCACATCCTTATTTTGGTCCCTAGTCGTAGGATTATTGAGACAGGGCATCGATACTCCAGAGTAGACTGGTGCATACGATTCTTATCCCAGCAGGGGAGATGGTCTGTCCCATAGCCATCAGTACGTAGTACTGGAGATAGTATGCAGGTGCTCGTTAGGTTACGAGTACACTGGACAGGACTCGTCGGGAACTGTTGGTTGGTATTATACCTATCGTCAGTTAACAGTTTCCAGGTGACATGAGTACAGCTTAGTCCGTTGACTTGACACTGTCACTTCGCCTCAAGTGTGTTCCCACTGTTCTTAGATTGCTACCTTACCACGGCTCTATTAAGTCATGCAAACAGGTAGTAGTTGGGCGCAGTCCCGAAGCACTTGGAGGTAGTGATGGTTAGACAGGATTCGTCTCTTCTGGTATTGGGAGTTGATATCACGCTGTGTCGAGGAGAGCCATTACACATAGTCGTCCCTGGCCAGGGCAAGCGAGAATTACTGGTAGTGTTTCCAGTAGTTTCTCAGGATGTACTGGGCTACACTCCGACGCGACTTGTACCGCTATTAGGGGACTGGTGTTTACCGCCCCCTAGGCCCGCCATGCGATACTCTCAGACGAACAGACCGGACTGTACGGAGATTGTCACATTCAGGCTCAGTAGAAGTTCGGATGGATTCACCTCATCGGTCTTCTTATCGGCATCTACCTGGGGACCATTACATACAGCTAGTACCGCTTGCGGCCTGTGGTTAAACCCACTGCTAGCGTAGTGTCGAGTCTTTAGAGTCCCACACAGAGGGTTATTCACCTTTGGGCAAAACTGAGTAGAGGTCGCATGGTTTTGCGACGGGGTTCGTTCACATCCGCGCACTTATGCACGTTTGGTGTTCGGGCAGTTATTACTAGCGGGCTTTGGTTTAAGCCAGATCCTAGTATTTGTTTTGGGATTGGTTTTGTCTCATTGTATTTGTGTTCCTTTGAACACGGATGCGGGTGTGTATGCACAGTTGACAGAGGCAGAGGAATCTCATTATGGTTGTTGACCGTTGACTTTTTCTAAACCCTAATGAGAATGAGAAATATGATTAATAATATTAATTAAGGATAATTGTGCCATGGTTAGGGTCGGGTTGACCATTTGACTCTTGTTGACCTTTTGACCTTTGTTGACCTTTTGACCATCATCATTTCATTTGCAAGATGCTTCTTGATTCTTGCAAATTTCATTTAACGTGAAATGATAATGGTCATTCCAAACTAACCATCACAATTTCTTTTAATTATTATTATTATTATTATCATTTTCTCTCATATGAGAGATGGTTGTTATTTTCCTATCATTCTCTCTTGCTCTTTCTCTCTCATGTTTTTGCTCTTCCTCTTCCTCTTTCAGAGCTCTCATCTCGCATGTGTTGAGAACCATGAGCTTGTGTGATAAAACCATCAAGACTTTTCTCTACTCATTCTAGGGTTCTAGGTTTAGCAAGCCAAGCACTCTAGTTACCTCTTGTTTGAGGTAGGAGCTTAAGGTAGAGGCCTTCGGGTGGATCTTTCTTCGGCAAAAAGAAGACGACGACGAGGAGCCGTCTACACCACTCCAAGGAGAAAGCAAGAAGGAGGACCACAATAAGAAGAGAAGGAGTTCAAGACCTAGGTATAACCTTCTAACTGAATAGCTAAAACTTGTAGTTGTTTGTTAGTTTTTGTTTGGCAAAGATCCTTCATGGTTGGCCCATGTTACCTTGTGAGAAAATTTTGATTTTTTTACCTATTCCGTCTCCCTGAAAGAACTGGGGTGGGTAACGTGGACCTAACAGTGGTGTCAGAGCCTAGCTAAACAACAAATAGCATGTTAGCAAAGTGTTTAGAACTTCGATCCGAAAAAAATCGCAAAACACGTTAAAATCCTATACTTTTTGCCGATTTTAAAAACAGCCCTAAAAATATTTCCCCACACCTTAAAAATCCGTGCAGGGTATTTTAGGAATAACCAAGAAAAACGAGCCCCTGTGTCGATCAAGCCGCCGCGGAAGAGCGGAGAAACCAAGCGTTTCGCCGTGGATCCGCGGCCGAGTCGACTCGGTCGCGACTCGTTTTTCCTGCAGTGTGTTCTGTTTGGTGTTTTCTGATTTTTAAGATACTTTGTTTCTGCCCAGATTCTCCAGAGAACAATGTTATGTTTGGGGTAGTTACAAATTGGTATTTTTATCGAACTTCTATAAAATTTAGCTAAATGGTAATATCTGTAATGTGATATATGTACTGAACGTCGACTAATCGCTATACGTCGATTAGTGGGGGTTGTGCATATCTGTGATCTGTAATGATGGATTGTGTATATGAACTTGTTGGATTGTCGCGGATGAATAGCCGGGGTTTGTGAGATGAGAGTTTATTTATCTTTCATTTGATGTAAATTGTAAATTGATGTAATATTATTTTTATGGCCGCACATCCGGGATGAGGTTGTAGCCTCCTTTGTATATTATTTTTTTTTACTGTTTTTGCTCTTAGAATAGACCCAAGGAGGGGTGAACAAACTACCGGGTAGTTTGAAGTGCCGAGTAGCCTACTCACGTTGTTGAAGGAGGTTGCTTCACTTCGGATACTTGGCGGGTAGTTTGCCGCACCCGTAGGGGTCTAGGGTGGGGTGTGGCTATTCATCGAGACCGTATAATTCGTCTTTCATTGCAGGCTCGAATGAAATGCGGATTCCTTGCCTATCCAATGTGTTCATCTGTGATCTGGAATGGCTATCATTGCATCTGACGAATGTATATATCTATATATGATATCTAGTAGGCGTTGCTTATGTTTTACATCCGCGCTAGTCCGGTCCCCGCTCTGTCGTTAGTTAAGTAACCTAACGGGTGATGACGGGGCTCCGTGGCGAATGCGGATGGCATAATCGTATGTTATATTTTCGTTGTTTTCTGCAATGGTAGGATTAACTGATGGGACGCATTATATTAATGCAAAGAAAAACAAACCTAAAACATGTTGTTGGAACAATTTTCAAAAAGCTGTTATTGTAAGGACGTTCTCTTTTGTTTTGCACAGAGGTATTCGGTTATGAATACCCAGCATCTCATTCGACGAGGAAAGGGCCGAGATCCCTTCATCGGGAGTGACCCCTTGGACAGAAGTTTGCGTCAGGGTAATAACTTCACTATAGTCGATTATTCTTTCTTTGCATCGAGGTATTCAGTTTGGAATATCCTGCACCTCATTTGACGAGAAAAGAGCCGAGATCTCTTCACAGGGAGTGACCTCTTTAGCAAAAGTTTTCGCCACTATATTTTTAAAAAGGCAATTATGTTCTTTCAACGATATCAAGTTCATTACGTTAACGGGTTTTTCGCCAAAAACCCAGCCGTAGCCCTCCGTCATTTCGAATTGGTATTATTTAGTATTCGTGCTGCGTTTGTTGACCCAGTCAAGGCGTAGTGAACGGTAGCTAAGTGATATTTTTCTGTGCATTGCAAATGTGATTGCTTAGGACAGTCGTGCGGCCTTGTTGACCTAGTCAAGGGCACGTACGGGTGGGTTTAATGCAATCAAGATAATGATGGGTAGAACTTGAGTAGCGGTTTATGGTTTGTTGACCTAGTCAAGGTCATAAACCGTTAGGGGCAAAAACGACATCGGGAGTTTCAAACATACAGGAAACTTGCAGATTCAGCATACCTTCTGGAGTGTGGTAACTAGAGTGGATTCCATCTAGGTCATCGCACATTGATAGTTGGATCCCGATCCCACTGATGAGTTAGATTACTCTCGGGAGATTATTTCACTTAACAATCAATGCTATAAACCTAGTAGGTGTCTAGAACGGTGTTTGCAGGGCTACGCCTCCAGGGAAAAGAGGTTATATAATTAAGGAACTTCGTGAAAGTATTGGAAAACCTCCCTCGAAGTACCAACACTAGCCTGGCTGAAAGGTTAAGCAAGTATTGTGACGTGCGATTAATCCTGACTAGTTCTTCTTTTAAAGGTTTGAAGAAGAATTTGAGGAAACAGTGAGAGCCATCCTGGTTAGATAAGTTAATAAACCAATCTAATCTTGCAAGAGCGCACACTGAGTGTTTCTTTTCTCTCTCTCCAGATAGCAACCATTTCACGCCCTAATCAAGATAATAAAATGTATCGCTTGACCGATCCGAATTCTTACTCGGGGCTGGGGAACGTCGGTTCGGCTCTAACTTGTGACAACAGTCATAAGTATGAGCAAGAGAAAGAGGATTGTATGGATTCCAAGGAGACCCAGTTGAAGAAGAAGCATAGTTTTGCATCTACTTCAGGTGTTCTTGTAATTGAGAACTGCTTTTCGGTCAGCCCTACCTCCTGGGTACTTGATACCAGATCAGGATCACATATCTGTAATTTATTGCAGGGACTGAGAAAAAGTAAGAAAGTTGCACCTGGTGATATGTCCCTCAGGGTAGGGTGTTAGTTATATGTATGCCCTAGAGGCCATTACTATACATAGGATGTATATTGTAGTGGGTGCTTGGACATATATAGGGAGGACTTTCTTGCTCGACATGATAGTATGCTATCTGGTTGATCTTTACCTTAACGTGTACACTGATTGTCTCTCTGTTACATGTTGGTAAAGCCCTTAGGATGTGTACTTGACTTCCTGGACTATCATGCGGATCATACTAGTGGGGATATGGTAGTCCATAAGTACATCCTTCAAGGTCCCTAGTCGTGTGTATATCGAGACGGGGCATCGATATACCACAGTAGACTAGCGTATACCTTCTTGACCCATACAGATGGGCGATGGATGATCCCATATCCATTGGTGTTTGACATCAGAGATGATATACGGGTGCTCAGTGGAGACTGGGTACACTGGACGGACTCGCCGAGAACACCCAGATGGTATTATACCTTACGTCAGATGGCAGTTCTCTGGTGACACTGGTACAGAGTAGTCTGTTGATCCGAGATCGTCATAGAGTCTTGTGTGGTTCCCACTGTGCTTTGATTTCCACCTTACCACGTCCAAGAGGGCGTGCAAAACGGTGGTTTTTGGGTATAGTCCCGAATCACATGGAGGCAATGAGCGATAGGAGGGGATTCGTCTCTCCCGGTATAGGGAGTTGATGTTGTGCTGTGTTCGATTCGCTATAACCGGAAATCCCAGGCCAGGGTTGCTGAGATTTACTAGTAAGTGTTACCAGTAGTTTCTCGAACTGTTATAAACCTCATATCGACACGACTTATCGAGCTATTGGGGTCTGACGTTTACCACCCTTAGGCGAGATATGCGACATATCAGACGACGAGACCGGACTGTACGGTAAGTGTTACTGGTTGGATTCACAGGAGTGTGAGCGGGCTTGCTCGTCGATCTTCTGATCGCTCAATACCCGGGTGGCCGTTACGTTTAGCAGACCGCTTGCGGCTTGTGGGTGTTTGATATGATCATCACCTGCTGCCGGCGTATTGACGAGTCTTTAGAGTCCTACACAGAGGTTTCCTGGCTCAAGCGAAACGAAATAGGAGCGCATATGAGATATGTGTGGGACCGAGAATAATGCGTGTATGTGATACCGTATTTCATTCTCGGGATGAATGTGTTGAATGGTTGTATGAGATATAACCTAGTTATCGAATCAAGGATTGATTCGATAAATCGATACATTGTATACTAGTCGGTTGAGTGCGACATGACCGGATCATTGAATCAAGTGTTGATTTAATTATTTAATGTATAATTATATATTTGATATATTACTTTGCATTAACTAGTATTGGTTCACTTTAAATAGATTTTCTCACTTGCATTGCACAAGTTGTATATGTGATATACTTTTGTGCACTTGATTGTATCATGTTTGATGATGCATGTTTACTTGGGTTTGTGTAAAGATTAAACCATGGTTATATGAATGGTTAGGGTTTTCTTTTCTTATTCATTTATTTATTTATTTATTCTTTTTGGAAAATAAATGGAATAATGAGAAAAATGGTGGCTTTCTTTGTTTGCATCTTGAAGCTTCATGAAGCTTTGACTAAGTGACCATTTTGTCTCATGCTTAATCCTAACCACTCCATCTAACCTTAGTTAAATCTCTACACTAAACCATGGTTTGTATATGATAAGAATTGATTTTCTTTTCTATTTTATTATTCTTATCATATCATTATCTTTATCTTCTTCTTCTTCTTCAAGAAGAAAACCTAGTTTTCATCATTGGTGACTTGATGAAAATGAGTGAGAAATCCAATTCTAAAGTGAACCCACCTCCTATTTCTTCATACTCTACCTCTTGCCAAGTAGTATAGGGTGTTTCCTTCACAAGTTTCATGACTTGGTGAAGTGGGAGCTTGATCTTGTGATGCTTCGACGTAGATCATCTTCGGCATCGTAGTCGATGACAAAGCCTGCCCATTTCTCCGATGAAGCCGATGCTAGAGTCCGGGATGCGATTTGTACAGCGAGGGGACTTCATCACGGAGCAATGGAGGTGGAGAACCGGATCTACAAAGGTTGTATTTCCATTCACTTTTAGTTAAGTTGTTAACTAGTTGCTTTTGTCGCCTATATATCTAGTTAACGATCCGTATTAGGGTTTCTCGGCACCCGTAAAATTTGAAATTGGCATGGTTGATGCCTTGTGAGACCTCATTAGTGTGCCTAGGAACCCTACAGTGGTATCAGAGCCTAGCTAGAGCCTTAGGCGATGCGTAGACGATGTTAGAAACCCGATCGAACCCCGAAACCCTAACTTTTAACCCTCTCTGGACTTTTTCTGAAAAAGTGGTTTTTTCCAAATTAAAAATGCTTAAAAAATTCAGCAGAAAATTCTAAGAATTACGGTGCAAAAATTACCTAATGATCTGTCTAAAGGGCGGCGGAACCGCGGCAATAGCCGCCTATTGCGGCGGTTCCGCGCCCATTTAGTCTCTTCAGTCAACCATTTTTGCACAGTAACTTCTTTATTTAAATGCTGAGTTCTATGGGAATTTTTAAAATTTATTCAAGAGTTGAGTTTTCTGGGGTTGTATTGGGGACTCGGTGTTTCGATCGGAGTATCAGATTTTGTCTATGTGGCTTTCCGGATAATTTTTGAATATGTTAAAAAGTTCGACCGGATAAAAATACCCAATTTTTCCCCTGTCGGGAAATTTCCAAGTGTTGGATTATTCCGTGGTTTAAAGACGTTCTAAGTAGTGCAAGTAACGCGATGGACCCTCTAGAAGACAACAAACCTTAACTCGATTATGTGACCGTCTTGAACTGCCCTTTGAACCTTAGGGTTTGGGGCAGTACGGCGTGCCACATGTGAGCCGTTGGCTTGAACCTTCTACGTCTGGACCGTTGGTATTGAGGCATGAAGTGAATGTCTTTGAACTTATTTCATGAGTTGATTTGTATCGGGAAAACTTGGGTGTTTGATTGTTCGATCGGAAAGTTCAACATTTTTCTATTTATCTGGAATGGGATACAATAATTGGAATTCACAAGTAGTTATGAGATAACTGAATGAATGTTATAAACATAGCACTTTAGTCTCACATGATCGGTTGCTACGGAATTCTGATGTGATCAAAAGTCCGTCGCAATCACGTAGCGTACGCGGATACTCGCCGGGTAAACTTAATAGACAGCCTCGCCCCATAGCCCCGACCAAGTGACTGTAGGAGAACCCCGTCGCCGAAAGCATCCGTTTGGGTGCTCGCGGTAGCGGTGTTCCGCCTTGGTGCACTTCGTCGACGGTATCGGGGGTGCGGCCGTCTACTAAAGTTTGCGACGAGCATTCGATCAGTCTGTCGGGAATCTTGTTGAATTACGCGACTTGATATTGAAAAGTGTTTTCGATTTTGAGACTAAAATGCGGGGTTTATAATTGTTAGGCATGTGATGTCTAAGTATTTCATTTGATTAGGCATGCGATGTCTATGCAGGTTGCGGATTCCAACTGTTGTAGTTTTACACTTTCTTTTCTGTGACCGTAAGTGTAATATGTGATATCGCCGGTTTCATTGCTATATGTCAACGACAATTGGGATGCGCATATTTACTTACGTTGATGACATGTGTTGTTATGTGTTGCTGGATATGTTATATTGGATCGTCGTGTTTGAATAGCCGGGGTTTTTTTTATGTGAGATGAGTGTTTTTCATTTTCATTCATGTAAAAACTTGTATGTAATATTCTTTTATTGGGGCACTTCCAGGTTGCGGAAGTTGTCACCTTTTGTATATTATTTACTTTTCCGCACTAGGATAGACCCAAGGAGGAAGGCACAAGTAACCGGGTTCTGGAGTCCAGTGGGAGACCAACTCGAGGAGTCGAGTTCGGGTCTCCTAACTCTAGAATTGGTAGGGTTGGTTGCCGCTCTCGTAGGGGTCTAGGGTGTAAGTGCACGGCGGCGCCCCGGCCGTCAATCCGACGGCCAAATGCGGAAGCGGTGATAAACTTAAATTTTCTTGAACTGGCAAACCGCCGCGCACTAATACCCGGATCGAACCGCTAACTAGTCCTAGCTAACAACAAGAAAGGGAAGAGAGATATACCGACGATCCAAGTCCTCCGGTCTTCTCATCATCGTCCCGATCTCCTGCGGAATGTCCCGTCTCCTCCTCGTCGCCGGAAGTGCACCACATCGCCTACTTCTTTTACGGGCTCCCACCTCAATGCCGAGGCAACTCGGGCACGAAGCCGGCTACTCGACGTGCCCAAGACTTGCTGTAGAATGGTGTAGTGAGCTATTTGTGTCTCTAGGGGTTTAGGGAGTTGCCATTGGTCGAGGATATGAGATAAGCTTTTGGAGGAGGAGCTAAAAAGACTTTTGCCTAGCCAAATGAGCAACAATTCCTCACTCCCAAATTGGGACAGCCCCAAAAGACTTTGGCCGGCCATGGTGAATGAGGGGAGAGTGAGAATGGAGAGTGTATCAATCACAAGAAAGAGAGAGAGAGAAAGGTGATCATCAAAAGAAATTATTCACAACAAAATCCAACACTCAACAACCATATCATAACCCATCATCAAGCATGATGACTTCAAAAAGTCAAGCCATCATGAAGGAGTCAAGAAGTCAAGGTCAATGAATGGTGCACCATCATGATACAAGGAAATATGCAAAGACCCCCTCCACAAATACCTATTTGCAACAATGCAAATAAGCCCTCCTCCACCAATCTTCGGCCAATGAAAGATACAAATGAAAATGGCCGAAACGGAAAGCAAGCTGGCAACTCCAGAAAACTGGTCCCGTAATAAATTACAGGAAAACCCCGATACTGTGCATACACACCCGCATTTGTATTCCGACCGAAATACAAATGCAATGAGACAAAATCTACACTGTACTATACTAGGATCCGGCTTAAACCAAAACCGGCTAGTAATATCCGTTCGATCCTGATCCGTGCAATACCGCACGTATCTGATCGAACCCTGCCATATAACCATACGGCCTCTAGTACAAACTGTCCGATCCTGATCCGTGCAATACCGCACGTATCTGATCGGACCCTGCCATATCTCCATACGGCCTCTACAACCTTTCGCCCGAAAGCTGAGTAACTGAATGTGGGAGACTCTAAAGACTCGTCAACACCTTGGTTGCGGATTTAACCGCTAGCACGTTAAAGGTATAAGCCAATACATAACGGGCTACCAGGTATTGACCAAAAGGGACGTCTGTGAGCGAACTCAGCCTGACACCCTACTGAGCCTGTCAGTGACAATATCCGTACAGTCCGGTCCGTTCGTCTATGAGCATCGCATGGCGGGCCTAGGGGGTTGGTAAAAGTCAGACCCCCAAAAGCGGTACAAGTCGTGTCGGAGTGTAGCCCAGAACACCCTGAGATACTACTGGAATACCTACCAGTAAATCTCCTTGCCTCGGCCGAGGGCTTCGTGTAATGGCTCTCCTAGACACAGCACGACCTCACCCCCAATACCGGGAGAGACGAACCCCTGAAGATACGCTCACTGCCTCCATGTGGCTCGGGACTGTACCCAACTAAAACCTGTTTGCATGACTCCTTTGAGCCGTGGTAGGGTAGTAATCAAAGTACAGTGGGAACTCACACAAGACAAATGAAGATCCCCAGGTCGATGAACTAACCTGTACACATGTCACCATGGAACTGCCATCTGACGTCTGGTATATGACCAACTGGCATGTTCCCAGCGAGTCCTGTCCGGTGTACTTATAACCCAATGAGCACCTGTATACATCTTAGGTGAACCAACTGACACCAGTGGCTTGTGAGACCGGCCACCGCCCCTCATCGGGGTCTCGACTGTATACACTAGTCTACTCTGGAGTATCGATGCCCTGTCTCGAAACTCTCACGACTAGGGACCATTTAAGGATATGCTTATAGACTGCCAGCTCCCACGTATATGATCGCCCTCATACTGCTGGTGGTCAAGCAAGAATCCTAGGGCCTCTACCAACGTGTAATAGCGACCTGTCAGGTCACCTAAAGCAGTACACGATGATAAAGGTAAACCCGATAGCATACTATCATCTTGAGTAAGACTGTCCTACCGGGATAGGTCCTCCATCAATCATTGCAATCACGTACCTGTGATCCAATAATTGACTCTGAGGGCACTATCTCCAACAATCTCCCACTTGCACTCAAGGCTAATTATTGCAATGTCGCATACTCACAGCCCGTGTGATACCGAACACCCAACTCCTCTACTAGTCAGTCTCACAAAGCTCGTTTGCGAAACTATTGCGTTCGAGGAATAGCCTTAGTGAGTGGATCCGCCTTGATGTTTCTTTCTATGTCTCTCAATATCTCAAGTTCGCGGAGAAACCCATCTCCCGAAAAGAGCAATACCTGTCTTAGAATGTGTCTGGATGTCTGATGGGACATAGCTCATAAATGAACTCCAAATCCAAACTTCTTAGACTGTATCGTCAACTGAACTTAATCAGTATCCTGCGCCATGCCACCCTCAGTATTGCCTTGGACCACCTGTCCAAAATACTGCCCCTCGTCAGAAGGAAAACTATAACTCTGACAACCTCCTTGTCGTCCATGTCACCTTGGAAGCCTGGAATGATAACTGTCTCCCGAATGAGGCTGTCGTTATCATATTCCTAGAACATCCACTTATGTTCTAAAACTGCTTCCGACTGTTTCTCTAGGATTGGATCAAATGTCAACTTATTGCATCTAGTGCAAGAACAACATCTGGTGTGGTACTTGATATCTCATGATTGACTCAATTGCCTAAGCAAGTGATCTGTCAATCATGCACATCCCTCTCCTCTTTAGTCTATAAGACACCTTTAGAGAGGGTGACTCCATCTTCTGCAGGTACACTACCGTGCATGGAGTCGTCCATTCTAAATACTCTTAGAATGCTGTCTAAGTACCCTGAATGGGAAACCACCCAAATCTAGATCTAAAACCATAGATCTAGTCACCAGTTTGTCTGATATAATGTCCAAGTCCCATATGGAGAAACTACTGTGTGACGACCAAAGTATAACCGATTGCAGTATAGGAATATCACTTCCTACTCTGTGTATGTCATCCAGATACCAGGACATCACACCCTACTACCTTCTCAACAGATCCATCCCCTATTCTGATGAAGTCAAACCCATGACTGTCACATCAGAAATAGATGATCTATCTCCGCTACATTTGCTTTAGTCTATAAATAGACATAAGCTACCTGTCCACCAATGCTTCCGCTGCTCCCACTGACTACGACAACCCTCTGGCAGAGTCATATAGACGTACACTTCTAAAACTAGTTTAGAACGACGCTATACTCATCCTCCCGCCGGGTCTCGCAGCCTGGAACAACAGCAATGGTAATTGTGGGTAAACAAGAACTTCCCTGTCACCGTCCTTGAGGCTACCGGAGTACCTCTCGGGTGCCTGAAGTTACCCACCGTATCTGCGGAGTGGCCAATGGAATGTCAAACCAGATTGAATCTTTAGGTTCCTTGTCAAATCTTCAGTAATCGTTTGTGGTTCTGGAATGACTTCCAGTTCTACCATACTCCCACTACTGTTTTTCTGAAAAAATCCATTTTTTTTAATAAAACTGTGGCGAGTCTAGAACAATATTGCTATTGTTCATCCAGATGGTAGAAAGTCAACCCTCGTCATAGCCTGGGTCAACCCACAAACAGCCATTACAGAATCATGCCTTGAGTTGTCCAGTGTCTGGTTTTAATCATAAGTCGGACAACTCCCCGTACCTTAACAACGTTAATATACGAACTGTTCTATATCCCATATAGGACTAGAGGCACTGATTTAACTGAACCAGATCCAAATCATGCAACTATCTCCAGTGCATGTCAACTAAATGGAGGGAGGCGGATCAGTGTTACTCAACTTAGGAATGCTTCCAATTATGAGTAACCTGAAAGAGAAGCAAGATCTCTTAATCATTACTGTCAACTGAATACCATGCACAAGTGTCTACATCTTCGATCATTTTGAAGAATCCCGATACTTGCTACACCTGGTTCTCTACTCTATTCAAATACCTATAACTTCTCCAAATTTGGACCCTGTGTTTCTACGAAACACTTGTCTAAAAACTAGAGAAGTCATAAGTAAACCGAATATAGTACGAGGACCAACCCCTCTGTCCTGATGGACCCTGGACAACATACAATACTCTGTATAAGTCCCTTGAGTCTGATAACTCATTCACTGTGTGTCGTAGGTTGAAAACTGTACTTATGGTTAAGAAGAATTACACCGCTGTTCAATGCTCCTTACCTAACCATCCACTGATATAGGTAAATGTCGTAGACATAATTTCAAAAAGGTATATCTCACTCTATGAAAATAGACGTACAGATATATCAATTTGAAATTGGTGCATAACAGCGGATATTCAAAACCAAATATTTGCCGACCGGCAAACGACCTAGGTGACTTCCTCAAATATCACTGATTACAACGAATCCCGATATAATGAGGACGATCACCCAATTCCCAATAACCTACTCCCACTCGTCATCTGTAAAACCATACAGATGTGAGAATCATACCTGGTAAATACATACCCTGGAGTAGGTATCTAATCGGGGAATCAGTTTTCTCTTAACATTACACAGTGAAACTGAAACATCGAAATGTTTCGATGGGGTATCCTGGTATTCCTAGTAATGCCTCTTCCAGATTCACGACTGTAACCGTATAATTCTTTGCCACCTCTCCAAATCCCTTTATATGTCTTTAGTCATTACCTTCTGCACACCCCTTTAGGCCAAATGGTTTTCTTCCTTCCCTACCGTTCGGCACCAGCCTATGGTTTGGAAGAAGACTATCCAATAAGCATAATGGGTGTACTGTCCCAATCCTAGGAACACTCGCAATGAGAGAGGGTGAAGATAAAAGACAACCGAATAAACCTTATTCCTATTTCTCCTGGACCAGAATCCATCCCCGAACTGGAACAAGTTCCATTCGAGTTCGTATATAACCATACGATGGAGTATCCAAATAAACTGTGGATCTTCGTAGTGATACGGAGTGTCCTGGAGAAATACAAAGGTGATGTGGGAGTGGTAACGAAATATTTGGTTTGGTCGTGAATGTCTGTTGCAATTTACTTTGCCCTCTTACTAATCCCTTGCTTTGTCTGAACTTAATACCTTCTGTACACCATCGTTAGGCTAATTGGTTTTCTTCATTCCCTACCGGTCGGCACCAGCCTAAAGTTTGGAAGAAGACTATCCAATTTGCGTAATAGGTGTACTATCTCCTAAACCAAGGAGTACTCGCAACCTGAGAGAAGGTAAAAGGAAAAGACAACTGAATAATCCTATCCGTTTTCTCCAGAACCGGAAACCATCCTCGAATAAATTCTTTCGAGTTCGTATCTAACCATACGATGGTTTTGTCCAATGGAAGTGGACGTTCGTAGTAATACGGGGTGTCCTGGAGAAATAGGCAAAAGTAGGAGTGGCAATGAGGTCTGCAACTCTGACAATCCAAAAGCCAGTGTTAAAGAAGGTTCGGTCAACTTGGTCACTGAGTCATAGTCTTAGGGTCGGGTCAATGGTCGCTGCCAAAGAGAGAGAGAAAAGAAACACTCAGCGTGCACTCTAACCTAGATCAGAATGGTTACCAATTTATCTAATCTGGAAACCTCCCACTGTACCGTCAAATTCTCCTCCAAACCTGAAAGAAGAATTAGTCGGGATCACCCGAGAAGTAAACTAACTCATCAGTGGGAATCGGGATCCAACTCTCACCGCATGATAACGTGACGGAATCCGCTCACGTCATCACACTCCAGAAGGTATGCGCATATCTGGCAAGTTTCAGTTCTTTTGAAACTCCCGATGAGATTTTTACCCCATGCTCTTATGACCTTGGCGTGAGGTCAAAATATCATAAGTCACATGTCAAGTTCTACCCGTCATTATCCAGGTTAATTTGAATTCACCCGTACATACCATTGACGTAGGCCAAAATAGTAGTACGACTGTCCCAAACCAACGCATCTATCTATGCAACAGATAAATACCCGGCAGCTACCAATCACTATGCCTTGGCGTGAGGTCAAAATACATAGCTTGAATACTACCGAATATTTAACTGAAATGACGGAGGGCTACGAATGGTTTCTGGCGAAAACCTTTAACGTAATGAACTTGATATCGTTGAAGGAACGGATAGCTTTTAAAAATATAGTGACGAAAACCGTTGCTAAAGAGGTCACTCCCGGTGAAGGGATCTCGGCTCTTTCCCCGTAGAATGGGATGCAGGATATTCCAACTGAATACCACAGTGCAAAGCAAAAGTAATCGGCTATAGTGAAGTTAATGCCCTGACGCAAACTTCTGTCCAAGGGGTCACTCCCGGTGAAGGGATCTCGGCCCTTGCCTCGTCGACTGAGGAGCAGGATATTCCAACTGAATACCACGATGCAAAACAAAAGCGAACGTCCTTGCAATAACAGCTTTTTGAAAAGTGTTCCAACAACATCAGATTAGGTTTGTTTTTAACTTGCATTGATCCGAATCAATGCAGTCCCATCAATTGATCATACCACAAAGAACGAAAATATACTGATGTACGTATATGCCATCCGCATTTGCCACTGGGTCCCGTCATTACCCGTTAGGTTAGCTAACTAACGACAGAGCGGGCACTGGACTAGCGCGGATGTAAAACATATACAACATATACTAATATATATACCAATATATTATATTTCGCTCAAGGCGTGAATAAAATGCAACATCACAGAAATGTACAGCATCACAGAAACAATACAGATATCTGGGATCCCCGGGTTTCACAGAGCCACTAATGAAACCCGACGTTCTCCTGGTCGTGTGGATAGCCTGTGCAATGAAATCCTAGACCCCTACGGGCGCGGCAAGTCACCCGCCAAAACCTGAAGCGAGGCAGCCCCCTTCAGCACCGTGAATGGACCACCCAGCACTTCACGGAATCCGGTAACTTGGGCACCCCTCCTGGGTCAACCTGTACCCCCTACGAGTGCGGCGAATAGCCTGTCAATCCTAGAGTGAAGCCCCCTCCGTCTCAATGCCATGAGATGCGGTCTTGTTGCCCTCTAGAACCCGGCTATCCGTGCACCCCTCCGCGGGGCAATCCTAGTACAGAAAGTAAAATATACATACACCGGGTACATCGACCGCAACCAGGTCGTGCCCCAAAATAATAATACAAACAGGCAGTGACGGCAGTCCACATGTCGGACGCTCGCCCCGCAATATCAAATGTACATAATACAACCACAACTGTACTAGCATTGCATCCAGGCTATCCCCCACGACCGATCCGCAACATCACAGCAAAAACAGAACATCAACGTGAAAGCCACGTTCGCAAATCCGTCTAACCGGGCTATAGCAGTTAGACCGGATTTACCGATCAAGTGACATTCACGGTCGCAGATATAATGTAAATACTGTGAAAAAATGTGTTTAAAATATCCGATCGATCAAACTTTAACAAGTGGGCCCCCAAGTACTACTGTAGCACATCAAGAAATTCTGGGCCCAAAATTAATATTCCAAAACCCCTAAAATCAGTCCAGAAGCCCACTGGAGAAAATTGACAGAGTGATCTTATCATAGTGCGGCGGAACCGCGGCCCAAAGGGGGGTTTGGCCGCGGTTCCGCGCTCCAACTATGGAGTCACTTCGTCGAATTTCTACAGTGGCCTTATATTTTCCAGTACATCACTTTTCTGTAACCTGAAAAAATTTTCGACACCAAAAAATTTCAACAGAAAACTGATGTGAACAGAAATGTAGATTTTGGAATTTTGGTCGATCGGAAATGCAAAACACATTACACAAAGCTAGACTAAGTTAATGGCGAAGCTCTGATACCACTGTAAGTGCACGGCGGCGCCCCGGCTGTCAATCCGACGGCCAAATGCGGAAGCGGTGATAAACTTAAATTTTCTTGAACTGGCAAACCGCCGCGCACTAATACCCGGATCGAACCACTAACTAGTCCTAGCTAACAACAAGAAAGGGAAGAGAGATATACCGACGATCCAAGTCCTCCGGTCTTCTCATCATCGTCCCGATCTCCTGCGGAATGTCCCGTCTCCTCCTCGTCGCCGGAAGTGCACCACATCGCCTACTTCTTTTACGGGCTCCCACCTCAATGCCGAGGCAACTCGGGCACGAAGCCGGCTACTCGACGTGCCCAAGACTTGCTGTAGAATGGTGTAGTGAGCTATTTGTTTCTCTAGGGGTTTAGGGAGTTGCCATTGGTGGAGGATATGAGATAAGCTTTTGGAGGAGGAGCTAAAAAGACTTTTGCCTAGCTAAATGAGCAACAATTCCTCACTCCCAAATTGGGACAGCCCCAAAAGACTTTGGCCGGCCATGGTGAATGAGGGGAGAGTGAGAATGGAGAGTGTATCAATCACAAGAAAGAGAGAGAGAGAAAGGTGATCATCAAAAGAAATTATTCTCAACAACCATATCATAACCCATCATCAAGCATGATGACTTCAAAAAGTCAAGCCATCATGAAGGAGTCAAGAAGTCAAGGTCAATGAATGGTGCACCATCATGATACAAGGAAATATGCAAAGACCCCCTCCACAAATGCCTATTTGCAACAATGCAAATAAGCCCTCCTCCACCAATCTTCGGCCAATGAAAGATACAAATGAAAATGGCCGAAACGGAAAGCAAACTGGCAACTCCAGAAAACTGGTCCCGTAATAAATTACAGGAAAACCCCGATACTGTGCATACACACCCGCATTTGTATTCCGACCGAAATACAAATGCAATGAGACAAAATCTACACTGTACTATACTAGGATCCGGCTTAAACCAAAACCGGCTAGTAATATCCGTTCGATCCTGATCCGTGCAATACCGCACGTATCTGATCGAACCCTGCCATATAACCATACGGCCTCTAGTACAAACTGTCCGATCCTGATCCGTGCAATACCGCACGTATCTGATCGGACCCTGCCATATCTCCATACGGCCTCTACAACCTTTCGCCCGAAAGCTGAGTAACTGAATGTGGGGGACTCTAAAGACTCGTCAACACCTTGGTTGCGGATTTAACCGCTAGCACGTTAGAGGTATAAGCCAATACATAACGGGCTACCAGGTATTGACCAAAAGGGACGTCTGTGAGCGAACTCAGCCTGACACCCTACTGAGCCTGTCAGTGACAATATCCGTACAGTCCGGTCCGTTCGTCTATGAGCATCGCATGGCGGGCCTAGGGGGTTGGTAAAAGTCAGACCCCCAAAAGCGGTACAAGTCGTGTCGGAGTGTAGCCCAGAACACCCTGAGATACTACTGGAATACCTACCAGTAAATCTCCTTGCCTCGGCCGAGGGCTTCGTGTAATGGCTCTCCTAGACACAGCACGACCTCACCCCCAATACCGGGAGAGACGAACCCCTGAAGATACGCTCACTGCCTCCATGTGGCTCGGGACTGTACCCAACTAAAACCTGTTTGCACGACTCCTTTGAGTCGTGGTAGGGTAGTAATCAAAGTACAGTGGGAACTCACACAAGACAAATGATGATCCCCAGGTCGATGAACTAACCTGTACACATGTCACCAGGGAACTGCCATCTGACGTCTGGTATATGACCAACTGGCATGTTCCCGGCGAGTCCTGTCCGGTGTACTCATAACCCAATGAGCACCTGTATACATCTTAGGTGAACCAACTGACACCAGTGGCTTGTGAGACCGGCCACCGCCCCTCGTCGGGGTCTCGACTGTATACACTAGTCTACTCTGGAGTATCGATGCCCTGTCTCGAAACTCTCACGACTAGGGACCATTTAAGGATATGCTTATAGACTGCCAGCTCCCACGTATATGATCGCCCTCATACTGCTGGTGGTCAAGCAAGAATCCTAGGGGCTCTACCAACGTGTAATAGCGACCTGTCAGGTCACCTAAAGCAGTACACGATGATAAAGGTAAACCAGATAGCATACTATCATCTCGAGTAAGACTGTCCTACCGGGATAGGTCCTCCATCAATCATTGCAATCACGTACCTGTGATCCAATAATTGACTCTGAGGGCACTATCTCCAACATAGGGGTGTGGGTTTGGCTATTCATCGCGACCGTGGAATCCGTGTTTTATACTGGCTCGTATTGAAAACACGGACGTCCTAGTATATCCAATATTTCATATGTTTCTTCTGCTGCGATATCTCTGATGTGATCATGTGATGTTCTGTGATAGATACAGTATATAGTATATATGATATATTATATAGACGTTACTTATGTTTTACACCCGCGCTAGCCCTGCCCCGCTCTGCCGTTAGTTACTTAACCTAACGGTGCACGAGGGGACATCGAGGAGAATGCGGATGGTATAAGTGTACGTCGTATTTATCTGTGATGTTTAGGTACTTAAATGATGGGACTTCATTAATGTGATTAATGAAATAAAGAAACCTACGATGTTGTAGAATCGAATTTCAAAAATAAAACAGGTAGCTACAGTTCTTGCTTTGCACAGCGGTATATATGATATATCCTGCACCTTATTCGATGAGGAAAGGACCGAGATCCCTTCACCGGGAGTGACTCCTTTAGCAATAACTGGCAGATGCTACACACTCGGTTTATCTTTTGATTACTTTTAAGAGTTTTTGCTTTGCACAGTGATATATATGATATATCCTGCACCTCATTCGACGAGGAAAGGACCGACGATCCCTTCACCTGGAGTGACTCTTTTAGCAAAACTAGAAAAGCCTCAAAAGCACTCCATTTTAAAATCATTCGATTCTACAACGATATCAAGTTCATTACGCAATAGGTTTTCAGAAAAACCTGTCGTAGCCCTCCGTTATTTCAGATAAGTCCTGTTTAGTATTCGTGCTGCGTTTGTTGACCTTGTCAAGGCGCAGTGTGCGGTAGCTAACCAGTATTTATCTGCTTATGCATATGATGCAGATTGGGTTAGGGTAGTCATGCGGCCTTGTTGACCTTGTCAAGGGTCGTGCGGGTAGGTTTGATTCAATCAAGAAATGACGGGTTGAACTTGACTTGCGGTCTATGGTTTGTTGACCTTGTCAAGGTCATAGATCGTTCGGGGCAAAATATTATCGGGAATTTCAAGTGTTGAAATTTGCAATGAGATTGCATACCTTCTATGAGATAGTTGGATCCCGATACCCGCTGCGAGTAAGAGTTACTCCTGGGAGAGTTTTACACATTACAATTAGCCGATTAAGTAGGTGTCTAGAAAGGTGTCAACGAGGTTACGCCTCTGGGAAAACGAGGTTTACATTAATTAGGTTCGTGCGATAGCACGGGGGACCTACCTCAAAGTACCGACACTGGCCTGGCTGAAAGATTGGCGAACTTGTAGTTTGTAATTAATCCCGGCTAGTCTTTCCTTTTAGGGTTTGAAGGAAGATTTGATAAAAAGCAGTGGGAGCCATCCTGATTAGATAAAATAATAACCAATCTATTCTTACAAGAGCGCACGCTGAGTGTTTTCTTCTCTCTCTCTCCAGGTAGCAACCATATCACGCCTTAATCAAGATAATAATACGGATATTTGACCGAACCCGCTTGTTATACTGAGCTGGGGAACGTTGGTCCTGCTCCAACTTATAATTGTTATAAGACAGAGCAGGAAATTGGGGAATACCAGATTTCCCGTGCCGCCCAAACGAAGAGAGTGCATGCTGATGCATCATCTTCGGGTGTGTTCGTTACAAAGAACTGTTTCTCTGTATCCTCTACGTCCTGGGTATGTGATACCAGATCAAGATCCCAGATATGTAATCTGTTACATAGGGCTACAGAAAGGTAGAGAACTGAGAACGGGTGATAAGTTTCATGAGGCAGAAAACGGGGCAAGTGTTGCAGCCAAGTCTGTTGGTCATTGTCACCCTGTATTCCAAATGCATTGATTCTGAACGAATGTTATTAGATACCGAACCTGATATACAAAATCATATCTATCTCTTTATTAGTAAAGAAATGATAAAATTTTGTATAGTTGGATAATGTTTTGAACATTTCCTATATCAAAAGTTGATCGGTTCAGGCACGTTATCTAAAAACATTAATGTTCTAAATCAAACTACAGTTCTTAGTATATGGAACACACACAAGAGGAAGAGTTCAGAAATGAACGAATCCTTCTTGAGGTATTGTAGACTAGGTCATATCAATGCGACCCGACTAGCTGAAGTTACATTTAGATGCATATTTAAATCAGTTTGAATTTACATCCTGTGAAACTTGCCAGTCATGTCATAAAGATATAATGACACCAGCTCTGTTTATTGGAAACAGAGAAAGAGTTAGTGAACTCTTGGGATGATACATGTTGATGTATGTAGGTCCCCTGTCTACACTTGCCAAGACTGGTTCTTTGTACTTCGTTACATTCTCTGATAATCTCTTAAGATTCAGACCTATGTTCCTGTTGAAACACAAGTCCGAACCTTTTGAGATATTCACAGAATATAAGTTAGAAGTAGAGAACCAAAATACGGGTATAAGTATTATGTCCTATGATGAGATCAGGGAGGAGAATACTTGAGCACGGAAATCCTGGATTATTCTAAAAGAGAATAAGATTCTCTCTCGGCATTACTCCTCTGTATACACCATAGCACGATGGTATATCGGGGCGGAGCAATCACACCCTATGTGATAAGGTGTGCTCTATGATGAGTAATACTGAGTTACCTGTTTCCTTTTTGGGTGTTATGCACTTGAGAAGCTGCATACCTATTGAATAGGGTTCAAATCAAATCAGTTGCCTACCATTTCATATGTGATATGATAAGGGAAGAGCCCATATCTTAAGTTAGTTAAGATTTGGGGTTGTCCGGCCTATGTCTAAAAGCAAAATCCGGACAAGCTCGAGGCAAGATCTGTTATGTAGAACTGGAAATGTTCCAGCTATACAAACTGCAGCTGATGATTTGATACAACCAAAGGATTCAATAATTACCAACGAACCTCAGCCTCTCCGCCGATCTAGTAGGGTTCCTCACCCACCTGAGAGAAACTTCGGTTTCTCTATGACAGTGGGAGCGAGGATTGCATCATGAGATAATGACCCAACTAGTTTCGAGCTGGCCATCAGGAGTGGGACTCTGTAAGAATGGCTGGATGCTTAGCGATCTGAGATGGAATCCATGTACACCAACAAAGTATGGACTTTTGTTGCGATATCTGAAGGGTTAAATCCCCATCAGGAGCAAGTATATCTTGAGAAGATTACTTGGTGTAGATGGAAAAGTTGAGACTTTCAAAGCTAGACTTGTTAAAGCTTTTCGTCATCGACCAAGCGTGGATAATGATGAAACCTTTTCAAGAGGCTATGCTTAAGTCCATCCAGATCCTACTTACCACGGCTACATACTATGACTACGATATCTGGTGGTTGGGTGTCATGACAGCTTTTCTAAATGATGTTTTAGAATAGAGCGTCTATAAGTACACAGCCAGAGTGCCTCGTAGACAGTGGGAGCAGCGGAAAGTGTGCAAGATGTTTTATGTAATAAAGCAGGCATCGCGGAGTTGGAACATCTGTTTTGATGTGTCAGTCAAAGAGTTTGATATCATCAAAATGGTAGATGAACCTTGTATAAACAAAAAGGTAGTAGGGAGTATGGTGATGATCCTCGTAGAGTACGTGGATGGCATACTCTTGATAAGAAAGGAGTTTCCTATGCTACGCTCGGTCAATCACCGCTTATCACAATGATTCTCCATATAGGATCAAATTGATACCTCCTAAATCCTTGGTTTTGGATCTATGAGATAGATCTAATTGAATGTTAGGATTCTCACTAGTTGTAGTGAGATGGTATCAACCGATCCTGGGGAGAATCACTGGAAGGGTTCCAGGGTGATACAGACGACTGAAAGTCAGTCACAGGCAATGTCTTTACCCTCAGTAAAGGGACGGTATGTTGGAAGAGTTCCAAGCTAGATACCGTGGCATACTAGACGATAAAGGCTCGGTACATCGCTACTTAAGATGCTACCAAAGAGGCAGTCTGGATGTATATTTGTTCATGAGATGAACTTAGTTCCTCCCATTGTGTGACAATGGAGTTGTGGCTTATGCCAAGGAACGTACATCCTATCAGTGATCCAGACATATTCTAAGGCAGTATCACCTGATCATGGAGATAGTTGATCTCCAGGGTGATCGAGGTTAGGAGAATAGACTCAGAGGACAACACGGCGGATCCACTCACGAAGGCCTTTTCCCAGAGAGAGACTATTTTGGGATGGTTGAGTATGAGATACTACAACCACTGCTATCAGATGGCCCTAGTGCAAGTGGGAGATTGTTAGTTATATGTATGCCCTAGAGGCCATTACTATACATAGGATGTATATTGTAGTGGGTGCTTGGACATATATAGGGAGGACTTTCTTGCTCGACATGATATTATGCTATCTGGTTGATCTTTACCTTAACGTGTGCACTGATTGTCTCTCTGTTATATGTTGGTAAAGCCCTTAGGATGTGTACTTGACTTCCTGGACTATGATGCGGATCATACTAGTGGGGACATGGTAGTCCATAAGTACATCCTTCAAGGTCCCTAGTCGTGTGTATATCGAGACGGGGCATCGATATACCAGAGTAGACTAGCGTATAACTTCTCGACCCATAAAGATGGTCAATGGATGATCCCATATCCATTGGTGTTTGACATCAGAGATGATATACGGGTGCTCAGTGGAGACTGGGTACACTGGACGGACTCGCCGAGAACTCCCAGATGGTATTATACCTTACGTCAGATGGCAGTTCTCTGGTGACACTGGTACAGAGTAGTCTGTTGACCCGAGATCGTCATAGAGTCTTGTGTGGTTCCCACTGTGCTTTGATTTCCATCTTACCACGTCCAAGAGGGAGTGCAAAATGGTGGTTTTTGGGTACAGTCCCGAATCACATGGAGGCAATGAGCGATAGGAGGGGATTCGTCTCTCCCGGTATAGGGAGTTGATGTTGCGCTGTGTTCGATTGGCTATAACCGGAAATCCCTGGCCAGGGTTGCTGAGATTTACTGGTAAGTGTTACCAGTAGTTTCTCGAACTGTTATAGACCTCATATCGACACGACTTATCGAGCTATTGGGGTCTGACGTTTACCACCCCTAGGCGAGATATGCGACATATCAGATGACGAGACCGGACTGTACGGTAAGTGTTACTGGTTGGATTCACAGGAGTGTGAGCGGGCTTGCTCGTCGATCTTCTGATCGCTCAATACCCGGGTGGCCTTTACGTTTTGCAGACCGCTTGCGGCTTGTGGGTGTTTGATATGATCATCACCTGCTGCCGGCGTATTGACGAGTCTTTAGAGTCCTACACAGAGGTTTCCTGGCTCAAGCGAAACGAAATAGGAGCGCATATGAGATATGTGCGGGACCGAGAATAATGCGTGTATATGATACCGTATTTCATTCTCGCGATGAATGTGTTGAATGGTTGTATGCGATATAACCTAGTTATCGAATCAAGGATTAATTCGATAAATCGATACATTGTATACTAGTCTGTTGTGTGCGACATGACCGGATCATTGAATCAAGTGTTGATTTAATGATTTAATGTATAACTATATATTTGATATATTACTTTGCATTAACTAGTATTGGTTCACTTTAAATGCATTTTCTCACTTGCATTGCACAAGTTGTATATGTGATATACTTTTGTGCACTTGATTGTATCATGTTTGATGATGCATGTTTACTTGGGTTTGTGTAAAGATTAAACCATGGTTATATGAATGGTTAGGGTTTTCTTTTCTTATTCATTTATTTATTTATTTATTCTTTTTGGAAAATAAATGGAATAATGAGAAAAATGGTGGCTTTCTTTGTTTGCATCTTGAAGCTTCATGAAGCTTTGACTAAGTGACCATTTTGTCTCATGCTTAACCCTAACCACTCCATCTAACCTTAGTTAAATCTCTACACTAAACCATGGTTTGTATATGATAAGAATTGATTTTCTTTTCTATTTTATTATTCTTATCATATCATTATCTTTATCTTCTTCTTCTTCTTCAAGAAGAAAACCTAGTTTTAATCAATGGTGACTTGATGAAAATGAGTGAGAAATCCAATTCTAAAGTGAACCCACCTCCTATTTCTTCATCCTCTACCTCTTGCCAAGTAGTATAGGGTGTTTCCTTCATAAGTTTCATGACTTGGTGAAGTGGGTGCTTGATCTTGTGATGCTTCGACGTAGATCATCATCGGCATCGTAGTCGATGACAAAGCCCGCCCATTTCTCCGATGAAGCCGATGCTAGAGTCCGGGATGCGATTTGTACAGCGAGGGGACTTCATCACGGAGCAATGGAGGTGGAGAACCGGATCTACAAAGGTTGTATTTCCGTTCACTTTTAGTTAAGTTGTTAACTAGTTGCTTTTGTCGCCTATATATCTAGTTAACGATCCGTATTAGGGTTTCTCGGCACCCGTAAAATTTGAAATCGGCATGGTTGATGCCTTGTGAGACCTCATTAGTGTGCCTAGGAACCCTACATAGGGAACAGGGCACAAGTTAATGCTGCAGCCGTCGGTGAATATCACCTAGTGTTGCCAAATGGCAATACTATAATTTTGAACAATTGCTACTATGTACCTTCCATGGTTTGCAACATCATATCAGTTTCTTTACTTGATAAAGATGGATATAACTTTGTTCTTGATAGAAATATCATGAACATTTACCTTCATAAGGTACAGGTTGTAGAAGGTACACTGTGTAATGGTATCTATGTTCTAAATCAGAATACAGTTCTCAATGTACAAAACACACGCAAGAGGAAGAATTCAGATACGAATGAATCCTACTTGTGGCATTGTAGACTTGGTCATATCGGTGAGAAAAGACTAAGTAAGTTGCATAAAGATGGACTTTTGAATACGTTCGAGTTTTCATCTTATGAAACCTGTCAGTCTTGTCTCAAAGGAAAGATGACCAAATCTCCGTTCACCGGACATGGAGAAAGAGCAACAGAGCTCTTGGGACTCATACACAGTGATGTATGTGGTCCAATGTCTATACATGCAAGGGGTGGGTTCTCGTACTTCATCACATTCACTGACGATCTCTTTAGGTTCGGATATGTGTATCTGATGAAACACAAATCTGAAGCTTTTGAGAAATTCGAGGAATTCAGAAACGAAGTAGAGAACCAGACTGGCAAAAGTATCAAGATCCTCCGATCGGATAGCGGAGGGGAGTACTTAAGCACGGAATTCCTAGATTACTTAAAAGAGAATGGAATTTTCTCTCAGCTTACTCCTCCTTACCACAGCACAACGGTGTATCAGAGCGGAGGAATCGTACCCTATTGGATATGGTTCGCTCCATGATGAGTAGTGCCGAGTTGCCCTTTCATTTTGGGGACATACGCTTTTAACAGCAGCATATCTATTGAATGATGTTCTGTCTAAATCAGTGCCTAAGACTCCATTCGAGATATGGAATGGAAAAAGGCCATATCATAAAAGATTTAAGATATGGGGTTGTCCGGCTTATGTTAAAAAGCATAAACCAGATAAACTAGAGGCGCGGTCAGTTTTATGTAAGTTTGTGGGATATCCAAAGAATGGTTATGGATATCCGTTCTACCACATCGAGGAACAGAAGGTGTTTGTTGCTCAGCATGTTGTTTTCTTAGAAACAGAGTTTCTTGCAAAAGAAATTAGTGGGAGCACAGTAGAATTGGAAGAAATTAAGCGACTACAAACTGAAACTGAAGATTTGATAGAAACTCATGATTCAATAACCACAGACGAAACTCAGCCACTTCGCAGATCTGGTAGGATTTCTCATCCGCCCGATAGATACTACGGTTTTCTCATAGACGGGAATCGAGAGGATTGCATCTTGGAAGAAGATGATCCTACCAGTTTCAGGCAGGCCATTATCAGTAGGGATTCTGATAATTGGCTGGATGCTATGCGATCCGAAATGGAGTCCATGTACACCAATAAAGTGTGGACCTTGGATATTGCTCCACCTAGGGTAAAACCCGTTGGATGAAAATGGATCTACAAAAGGAAACTTGGTGTAGATGGGCAGGTGGAAACCTATAAGGCTAGACTCGTTGCAAAAGGTTTTCGTCAAAGACCTGGTGTGGACTATGACGAAACTTTTTCTCCAGTGGCTATGCTCAAATCCATTCGGATCCTACTTGCCATTGCTGCCTTCCATGACTATGAAATCTTGCAGATAGACGTAAAAACGGCTTTTCTAAACGGCAGTTTGGAAGAATGCATTTACATGGATCAACCAGAAGGTTTTGTAGACAGTGGGAGCAGTGGGAAGGTGTGCAAGTTGCTTAAATCCATTTATAGATTGAAGCAGGCATCGCGGAGCTGGAACATCTGTTTTGATGAGGCAATCAAGGAATTTGATTTCATCAAGAATGAAGATGAGCCTTGTATCTGTAAGAAGATTGTAGGACAAACTGTCGTGTTCCTAGTCTTTTACGTAGACGACATTCTTTTTCTAAGAAATGACATTCCTATGCTACAATCAGTCAAGCTATTCTTATCACAAAGGTTCTCCATGAAAGACCTGGGTGATGCCTCGTACATTCTAGGGATCAAGATCTACAGAGATAGATCGAAGAGACTACTGGGACTTTCGCAGTCCAGGTACATAGAGACCGTACTAAAGAGATTTAGTATGGAAGATTCCAAGCGTGGTAATATACCCGGATTGCACGGAATCACCCTCTCCAAGAAGATGTCTCCTAAGACTGACAAGGAGAGGGTTCGCATGAGCTCTATACCCTATGCTTCGGTGGTAGGATCTATAATGTATGCGATACTATGTACAAGACCAGATGTAGCTTAGGCGCTGAGCGTGGTGAGCCGGTATCAGTCAGACCCAGGTGAGAACCACTGGACGGCAGTGAAGAACATTCCCAAGTACCTGAGAAGGACTAAGGAGATGTTCCTGGTTTACGGTAATGGAGACCTCAGGGTCGAGTCCTTTACCGATTCAAGCTTCCAGAGTGACAAGGATGACAACAAGTCTGTCTCGGGTTTTGTGTTTACCCTCAACAGAGAGGCGGTGTGTTGGAGGAGTTCCAAACAGGACACCGTCGCAGACTCGACGATGGAGGCTGAATACATTGCTGCAAGCGATGCCGTAAAAGAGGCGGTATGGATGAAGAAGTTCATTAGTGAACTTCCGGTGGTTCCGTCCATTGTTGATCCAATACCTTTGTATTGCGATAACAATGGGGTTATAGCTTTAGCGAAGGAACCAAGGTCCCATCAGAAGTCCAGACACATCTTAAGGCGGTATCACCTGATCAGGGAGATCATTGATCGCCAGGAGATCGAGGTACGGAGAGTGGACACAAAAGACAATATGGCAAATCCATTCACAAAAGACCTCCCTCAAACACAGTTCGAGCGACTTTTTGAGCTATTGGGTATGCGGTACGCCAGCAGCTGGCCATAGAGCAGATGTTGGGTATGCTGTACACCAATTACTGGCCTTTAGTGCAAGTGGGAGATTGTTGGATATGTATGCCCTAGTGGCCATTATTGTATAGTACTAGTTTGTATAATTCATTTTGGAAGCTTGGGATATATACAGGTTTACGACAGTCTTGCTCAATATAGTAGTATGCAACTTGGTTTGTTTCTATCTTAATATGTGTATATGTTTCTTTTAACATATCGCTAATACATATTGATGGAGCCCTTAGGATCCTTGCTTGACTGCCGGCGTTGTGATGGCGATCACAGTAGTGGGGGCTGGGTAGTCTGTAAGCACATCCTTATTTTGGTCCCTAGTCGTAGGATTATCGAGACAGGGCATCGATACTCCAGAGTAGACTGGTGCATACGCTTCTTATCCCAGCAGGGGAGATGGTCTGTCCCACAGCCATCAGTACGTAGTACTGGAGATAGTATGCAGGTGCTCGTTTGGTTACGAGTACACTGGACAGGACTTGTCGGGAACTGTTGGTTGGTATTATACTATCGTCAGTTAACAGTTCCCAGGTGACATGAGTACAGCTTAGTTCGTTGACTTGATACTGTCACTTCGCCTCAAGTGTGTTCCCACTGTTCTTAGATTGCTACCCTACCACGGCTCTATTGAGTCATGCAAACAGGTAGTAGTTGGGTGCAGTCCCGAAGCACTTGGAGGCTGTGACGGTTAGACAAGATTCGACTTTCCCGGTATTGGGAGTTGATATCGCGCTGTTTCTAGGAGAGCCATTACACATAGTCATCCCTGGCCTGGGCAAGCGAGAATTACTGGTAGTGTTTCCAGTAGTTTCTCAGGGTGTTCTGAGCTACACTCCGACACGACTTGTACCGCTATTAGGGGACTGACGTTTACCGTCCCATTAGGCCCGCCATGAGATAATCTCAGACGAACAGACCGGACTGTACGGAGATTATCACATTCAGGATCAGTAGGAGTTCGGATGGGTTCACCTCATCGGTCTTCTTATCGGCATCTACCTGGGGACCGTTATGTACAGCTAGTACCACTTGCGGCCTGTGGTTAAACCAACTGCCAGCGTAGTGTCGAGTCTTTAAAGCCCCACACAGAGGGTTATTCGCCTTTGGGCAAAACTGAGTAGAGGTCGCATAGTTTTGCGATGGGGTTCGTTCACCGGCACGCGTGCATCAGGTGTGCACAAAATCATATCACGCGTCCAATGTGCGCGAAAGTCCAAATCAAGTGCATCCATCATGCACAAATGAAATCAAAATCAAGTGCATCCCACATGCACGAATAAAAATCGAAATCAAGTGCATCCCATATGCACGAATAAAAATCTAAATCAAGGACATCCAACATGCACGAGTAAAATCTCATTCAAATGTATCTGATGCGCACAAAATCCAATACCAAGCGCCTAATATGCACAAAAAATCCGACCCTAGCACGTCAGGTCCGTAAAACACCTGGTAATCACAAATGCTCAAGACATAAATCGGGTGCAACTAAGGCACGGAGTATAAATCCGGTGCAACCAATACACGAAATAACAATCTCGTGCAACAAAGGCACGAAATACGAATCTGGTAGAACAAATGTACAAAAATACAAACCCAGTGCACGAAAAACCAAATCCAGTGCATCCAGTGCACGAAATATCAAATCCTGTGCATCTAGTGGACGAAATATCAAAACCCTATGCATCCACTGCACGAAATATCAATCCTGTGCATCCACTGCACGAAATATCAAATCCTGTGCATCTAGTGCAAGAAATATCAAATCATGTGCATCCACTGCACGAAAATCCTGTTCATCTAGTGCACGAAATATCAAATCATGTGCATCCACTGCATGAAATATCAAATCCAGTGCATCTAGTGCATGAAATATCAAATCCTGTGCATCCACTGCACGAAATATCAAATCCTCTGTAGGAAATCCAGGAAATCAAAAACATGTGCAGCTAAGGCAAAAAATCGACATCAACTCCACGGTGTATAAAATATATCCAGTGCAATAACTATGCACAAAAATGTAAATACCCAGTAGGTGCAGCCATGGTGCACGAAAACCATATCCTGAAACTCAATCATCAAAACTCAAATCCAAGCGATATAAGCATGATACTCGGATCAGAAACGCAAATTGCAACAAATGACATTGAGGTATACCTCCAACATTATCGAAAAAAGTCGGTGCGCCCAAACTGGCAGAGCAAGAACATTCGCTTACTTCCTGCTCACAATCTGGCGTCTTCTGTCTCTGGGTCTTCATTTCTCTGTGGATCACAAATATCACACTCTATCGGCTCATCTGCCCGGTCAGGTGTGCTAATGGAACGATTCCGCTCTGGCACTCCTCAGGTCATCTCTCGGCCAATTATTATGATCACTCATAAAACAGCACGTTACTGGAGTCGGCCTCTGGCCCTTTGAATACACGCGACACAACTGCTCCTCGGTGCAATCTCATCGCAGCAGTGTCCTGGAAGGAACCGGCTCAAGGTCTCTTCCGATCTCGCCTATACCGAACGGTACGGATGCTGGTACACTTACAAATCTTTTCTCGCTTTCTGGACATCTGCATTCTCAGCACAACATTTTCTCGGGAACTGGACGTATCCTAATACCCCTGCATACATATCAGATCTCTAATCTCGATGGGGAGTAACTGTTAGTGTATATGCCCTAGAGGCCATTACTGTATCATACTAGTTTGTATATTACTTAATGGAAGCTTGGGATATTCACCTTGTATAGACAATCTTGCTCAAAATGGTAGTATGCTACTGGGTTTGTCTCTACTTCAATATGTGCATGTGTTTCTTTTAGCATATCGCGTATACATATTAGTAGAGCCCTTAGGATCTTTGCTTGATTACCAGCGTTGTGATGGCAATCACACTAGTGGGAGCTGGGTAATCTACAAGCACCTCCTTATACAGGTCCCTAGTCGTAGGACTATCGAGACAGGGCATCGATACTCCGGAGTAGACTAGCGCATGCGCTTCTCATCCCAGCTTGGGAGACGGTCTGTACCATAGCCGTCGGTACGTCGTACTTGAGATAGTATGCGGGTGCTCGTTAGGTTACGAGTACACTGGACAGGACTCGTCGGGAACTGTTGGTGGGTATTATACATATCGTCAGTTATCAGTTCCCAGGTGACATGAGTACAGCTTAGTCCGTTGACTTGACACTATCACTTCACCTCGAGTGTGTTCCCACTGTACTTTGATTACTACCCTACCACGACTCAAAGGAGTCGTGCAAACAGGTAGTTTTTGGGTGCAGTCCCGAAACACTTGGAGGCAGTGACGGTTAGACAGGATTCGTCTATCTCGGTATTGGGGGTTGACATCGTGCTGTGTCTAGGAGAGCCATTACACGAGTAGTCCCTGGCCAGGGCAAGCGAGATATACTGGTAGGTTTCCAGTGTTATCTCAGGGTGTTCTGGGCTACACTCCGACACGACTTGTACCGCTATTAGGGGACTGACGTTCACCACCCCCTAGGCCCGCCATGCGATGTATCAGACAAACAGACCGGACTGTACGGAGATTGTCACATTTAGGTTCAGTAGGAGTTCAGATGGGTTTCACCTCGTCTGTCTTCTTGTCGGCATCTACCTGGGGACCGTTACGCACAGCTAGTGCCGCTTGCGGTCTGTGGTTAAACCCACTGCTAGCGTAGTGTCGAGCCTTTAGAGTCCCACACAGAAAGCTATTCGCCTTTAGGCAAAAAAGTAGAGGTCGCATGGTTTTGCGACAGGTCGTATGGTTTTGCGACAGGGTTCGGTCACATCCATGCACTTGTGCACGTTTGGTGTCCGGACAGTTAACACTAGCGGGCTTTGGTTTAAGCTAAATCCTAGTGTACATTTTAGGATTGGTTTTATCTCGTTTGTATTCGTGTTCCTCGGAACGCGGATGCGGGTGTGTATGCACAGTTGACAGAGAGACAGAGGCAGAGGATTCTCATTGGGGTTGTTGACTGTTCACTGTTCTCTATTGACTTTTGGCTAAACCCTAATGAGAATAAGAAATATATTTAACAATAATATTAATTAAGTATTATGGTGACATGGTTGTTGAGGGGTTGACTTTGTTGACTTGTTGACTTTGTTGACCGGTTGACTAGGTTGGACTAGTTGACCATCATCATGACAATGGCTATCATTTCATGGCAAAGACTTTTGCTTGCTTGTTTGTTTTTGCAAAATGAGTGCATGAAATGATATAGCCATTTTGACTTGAACCATCACATAATACTTGATTACTATTTTTGTTATGATGTTTTTGGATTATGAGATCTTGGATGGCAAAAGAGTTACTCATTCTCTCATTTGCTTTCTCTCTCTTGCTTGAGCTCTCCTTCTTGCTCTTCCTCTTGCTCTCTCTCTAGCTCAAGGCAACACCCTCTCATGAGTTGAGAAACATTGCCTTAGAGATAAAAGAAAACCCATATCACTTCTCTACTCATCCTAGTTCACAAGGTTTAGCAAACCAAGTGTTCTAGTTTCTTCAAGTTCGAAGAAGAAACCAAAGGTAGAAGCTTTCAGGTGGATCCATCTTCGGCGCAAGGAGACGACGAGGTGAGGCCGATCCGTACATCGGAAAGAGTTGAAGACAAAGGAGTTCAAGAAATGTATAACCCCCTAACCGAGTAGGTAAAACTCTTGTTAAGTTTGTTAGTTAGTTGTTTAACAAAGATCCGTATTATGAGTCCATGTTACCACCCTTTGAAAAATCGTTTTTCATCATTTCTACAAGCCCGTAAGTACCGGGAGAGGTAGCATGGACTTACAGTGGTATCAGAGCCAAGTTAAACACTATCTAACATGTTAGCAAAGTAACTAGAAATTCGATCGGAGAAAAAGTCGCGAAACGAACCCGAAATGCCTACTTTCTGCCGAATTTTTTTCTGTTCAAAAAAATGATAAATCTTATCTTAAAATCCGGCTCAGGGTTTTTATAAGCAACTGTAGAAAAATGGTCCACTGAACTGATCAACGCGCCGTGGACGAGTTGACTCGGCCGTGGACGATTTTTCTTGCAGTGTGGTTCTGGGGTTGTTTTGGGATTTTTACAATATGATTTTTCTGCCCAGATTTTCCAGAAAGAAAAAATTGTTTTTGGGGCCTAAAAATCCGTATTTTGATCGAACTTCTAAAGACTAAAGCTAATGGGTTTATATCTGTGATGTGATAAATGTATTAAATGTCTGCTAATCGCTATACGTCGATTAGTGGGGGTTATACATATCTGTGATATGTAATGTTGATGCTATGTGTGTTAGTTATATGTATGCCCTAGAAGCCAATACTATACATAAGATGTATATTGTAGTGGATGCTTGGACATATATAGGGAGGACTTTCTTGCTCGACATGATAGTATGCTATCTGGTTGATCTTTACCTTAACATGTACACTGATTGTCTCTCTGTTACATGTTGGTAAAGAATTTAGGATGTGTACTTGACTACCTGGAATATGATGCGGATCATACTAGTGGGGACATGGTAGCCCGTAAGTACATCCTTCAAGGTCCTTAGTCGTGGGTATATCGAGACGGGGCATCGATATACCAGAGTAGGCTAGCGTATACCTTCTCGACCCATACAGATGGGCGATGGATGAACCCATATCCATTGGTGTTTGACATCAGAGATGATATACGGGTGCTCAGTGGAGACTGGGTACACTGGACGGACTCGCCGAGAACTCCCAGATGGTATTATACCTTACGTCAGATGGCAGTTCTCTGGTGACACTGGTACAGAGTAGTCTGTTGACCCGAGATCCAATAATCGGACAAACACGGCTTTTGTTGTCATAGAGTCTTGTGTGGTTCCCACTGTGATTTGATTTCCACCTTACCACGTCCGAGAGGGCGTGCAAAACGGTGGTTTTTGGGTACAGTCCCGAATCACATGGAGGCAATGAGCGATAGGAGGGAATTCGTCTCTCCCGGTATAGGGGGTTGATGTTGCGCTGTGTTCGATTGGCTATAACCGGAAATCCCTGGCCAGGGTTGCTGAGATTTACTGGTAAGTGTTACCTGTAGTTTCTCAAACTTTTATAGACCTCATATCGACATGACTTATCGAGCTATTGTGGTCTGACGTTTACCACCCCTAGGCGAGATATGCGACATATCAGACGAACAGGCAGGACTGTACGGTAAGTGTTACTAGTTGGATTCACAGGAGTGTGAGCGGGCTTGCTCGTCGATCTTCTGGTCGCTCAATACCCGGGTAGCCGTTACGTTTAGCAGACCGCTTGCGGCTTGTGTGTGTTTGATATGATCATCACCTGCTGCCGGCGTATTGACGAGTCTTTAGAGTCCTACACAGAGGTTTCCTGGCTCAAGCGAAACGAAATAGGAGCGCATATGAGATATGTGCGGGACCGAGAATAATGCGTGTATGTGATACCGTATTCTATTCTCACGATGAATGTATCGAATGGTTGTATGTGATATAACCTAGTTATCGAATCAAGGATTGATTCGATAAGCCGATACATTGGATATTAGTCGGTTATATGCGATATGACCGGATCGTTAAATCAAGTGTTGATTTAATGATTTAATGTATAATTATATATTTGATATATTACTTTGCATTAACTAATATTTGTTCACTTTAAATGGATTTTCTCACTTGATGTGCATAAGTAGTATATGTGATATATTTTTGTGCACTTGTTTGTAACTTGTTTGATGATACATGCAAACTTGGGTTTGTGTAAAGAATTAAACCATGGTTATGTTAATGGTTAGGGTTTTGATTTACTTACTTATTCATTTATTTATTTATTCATTAATTCATTTTGGGCAAAAATGAAATGGTGGCTTAGTTTGTTTTGTTGTTGAAGCTTCATGAAGGTTTGACTAAGTGACCATTTTGTCTTCATGTCCTAACCCTAACCATTCAACTAAACCCTAGTTAATTCTCTACACTAAACCATGGTTGGGATTATGATAAGTATCATTTTTATTTTCTATTTTGAAAAAACTTATCATATTCTTCTTCTTCTTCTTCTTCTTGAACAAAGAAGAAAAGCTTGCTACCAACAATGGCAACTTGAGAAAAAGAGTGAGAAATCCAATTCTAAAGTGAACCCACTTCCTATTTCTTCATCCTCTACCACTTGCCAAGTAGTATAGGGTGTTTTCTTCACAAGTTTCATGGCTTGGTGAAGTTGGAGCTTGATCTTGTATTGCCTCGTCGTAGATCATCTTCGGCATCGAAGTCGACGACCTAGCCCACCCATTTCTCCGATGAAGCCGACGCTAGAGCCCGGGATCTGATCATCGCAGCGAGGGGACTTCATCGCAGAGCTATGGAGGTGGAGGACCGGATCTACAAAGGTTGTATTTCCATTCACTTATCAGTAAAGCTGTTTACTAGTTCTTGTTTTCGCCTAAAATCTAGTTAACGATCCGTATTAGGGTTTCTCGGCACTTGTAAAATTTGAAATTAGCATGGTTGATACCTTGTGAGACCTCATTAGCGTGCCTAGGAACCCTACAGTGGTATCAGAGCCTAGCTAGAGCCTTAGGCGAAGTGTAGACGATGTTACAATTCCGATCGAACCCCGAAACCCTAAAAATGACCCCTCTCTGTACATTTTTACAAAACTGGGTTTTTTCCAGATTAAAAATGCTTAAAAAAATCAGCAAGGAATTCTAAGAATTACGGTGCAAAAATTACCTAATGATGTGTCTAAAGCGCGGCGGAACCGCGGCAGAAGCCTGGCTTCTGCGACGGTTCCGCGGCCAAATTAAAAGATTAGCTTATAATATTTGCACAGTAATTTGTTTATTCAGGTGCTAAGTTTTCTGGGAATTTTTAATTTGCACTCAAGAGTTGAGTTTTCTGGGGTGTTTTGGAGCTTCGATGATTCGATCGGAAATTTCAAACTTTGTCTATGGGCTTTTCCGGGTAATTTTAGAATATGTTAAAAAGGTTCGACTGGATATAAATACCCACCTTTTCCCCTGTCGGGAAATTTTCAGGTGTTGGATTTTTTCGTGGTTTAAAGACGTTCTAAGTAGTGCAAGTAACTCGATGAACCCTCTAGAAGACAACAAACCTTAACTCGATTATGTGACCGTCTGGAACTGCCCTTTGAACCTTAGGGTTTGGGGCAGTACGGCGTGCCACATGTGAGGCGTTGGCTTGACCCTTCTACGGCTGGACCGTTGGTACTGAGGCATGAACTGGATGTTTTTTAAACCTATTTCACGTGTTGATTTGTTTCGGGAAAACTTGGGTGTTTGAATGTTCAATCGGAAAGTTCAACATTTTTCTATTTATCTGGAATGGGATACAATAATTGGAATTCACAAGTAGTTATGAGATAACTGAATGAATGTTATAAACATAGCAGTTTAGTCTCACTTGATTGGTTGCCACGGAATTTTGATGTGATCAAAAGTCCGTCGCAATCACGTAGCGTATGCGGATACTCGCCGGGTAAACTTAATAGACATCCACACCCCAAAGCCCCGAACAAGTGACTGTAGGACAACCCCGTCGCCGAAAGCATCCGTTCGGGTGCTCGCGGTAGCGGTGTTCCGCCTTGGTGCACTTCGTCGTTCGGGGGTGCGGCTGTCTACAAACGTTTGCGACGAGCATCCGATCAGAATGTCGGGAATCTTGTTGAATTGTCCGACTTGATATTGAAAAGTGTTTTCGATAATGAGACTAAAATGCGGGGTTTATAATTGTTAGGCATGCGATGTCTAAGAAATTCATTTGATTAGGCATGCGATGTGTATGCAGGTTGCGGATTCCAACTGTTGTAGTTTTACACTTTCTTTTCTGTGACCGTAAGTGTAATATGTGATATCGCCGGTTTCGTTGCTATATGTCAACGATAATTGGGATGCGCATATTTACTTACGTTGATGACATGTGATGTTATGTATTGCTGGATATGTTATATTGGATCGTCGTGTTTGAATAGCCGGGGGGTTTTTATCTGAGATGAATGTTTTTCATTTTCATTCATGTAAAAACTTGTATGAAATATTCTTTTATTGGGGCACTTCCAGGTTGCGGAAGATATCACCTTTTGTATATTATTTACTTTTCCGCACTAGGATAGACCCAAGGAGGGGAGCACAAGTAACCGGGTTCTGGAGTCCAGTGGGAGACTAACTCGAGGAGTCGAGTCCGGGTCTCCTAACTCTAGAATTGGTAGGGTTGCTTGCCGCTCTCGTAGGGGTCTTGGGGTGTGGGTTTGTCTATTCATCGCGACCGTGGAATCCATGTTTTATACTGGCTCGTATTGAAAACACGGACGTCCTAGTCTATCCAATATTTCATATGTTTCTTCTGCTGCGATATCTATGATGTGATCATTTGATGTTCTGTGATAGATACAGTATATAGTATATATGATATATTATATAGACGTTACTTATGTTTTACACCCGCGCTAGCCCTGCCCCGCTCTGCCGTTAGTTACCTAACCTAACGGTGCACGAGGGGACATCGAGGCGAATGCGGATGGCATAAGTGTACGTCGTATTTATCTGTGATGTTTAAGTAAATTTAAATGATGGGACTTCATTAATATGATTAATGAAAGAAAAAGAAACCTAAGATGTTGTGGAATCGAATTTCTAAATAAAACAGGTAGCTACAGTTCTTGTTTTGCATCGCGATGTTCCTTGTAGAACATCCTGCACCTTATTCGATAAGGAAAGGACCGAGATCCCTTCACCGGGAGTGACTCCTTTAGCAATAACTGGCAGATGCTACAACCCTCGGTTTGTCTTTTGATTGCTTCTATAATTTATGCTTTGCACAGTGATATATAAGATATATCCCGCACCTCATTCGACGAGGAAAGGACCGACGATCCCTTCACCGGGAGTGACTCCTTTAGCAAAACTAGAAAAGCCTCAAAAGCATTCCATTTTAAAATCATTTGATTCTAAAACGATATCAAGTTCTTTAGGCAATAGGTTTTCAGAAAAACCTGTCGTAGCCCTCCGTCATTTCAGATAAGTACTAGTTAGTATTCGTGCTGCGGTTGTTTGGTATGCGTCAAGGTGTAGTGTACGGTAGCTAACTAGTGCTTATCTGCTATCATACGATGCGATTGGATTAGGGTATTCATACGGCGTTGTTTAGCATGCGTCAAGGGTCGTGCGGGTGGGTTTAATTCAATCAAGAAATGTACGGGTTGAACTTGACTAGCGGACTATGGGTTGTTTGGCATGCGTCAAGGTCATAGCACACTAGGGGAAAAATATTATCGGGAATTTCAAGTGTTGAAATTTGCAATGAGATTGCATACCTTCTATGAAATAGTTGGATCCCGATACCCGCTGCGAGTAAGAGTTACTCCTGGGAGAGTTTTACACATTACAATTAGCCAATCAAGTAGGTGTCTAGAAAGGTGTCAACGGGGTTACACCTCTGGGAAAACGAGGTTTACATTAATTAGGTTCGTGCCAAAGCAAGGGGGACCTCCCTCAAAATACCGACACTGGCCTGGCTGAAAGATTGGCGAACTTGTAGCGTGTAATTAATCCCGGCTAGTCTTTCCTTTTAGGGTTTGAAGGAAGATTTGATAAAAACAGTGGGAGCCATCCTGATTAGATAAAATAATAACCAATCTATTCTTGCAAGAGCACACGCTGAGTGTTTTCTTCTCTCTCTCTCCAGGTAGCGACCATATCACGCCTTAATCAAGATAATAATACGGATTATTGACCGAACCCACTTGTTATACTGAGCTGGGGAACGTTGGTTCTGCTCCAACTTATAATTGTTATAAGACAGAGCAGGAAATTGGGGATTACCAGAATTCCCGTGCTGCCCAAACGAAGAGAGTGCATGCTGATGCATCATCTTCGGGTGTGTTCATTACAAAGAACTGTTTCTCAGTATCCTCCGCATCCTGGGTATATGATACCGGATCAGGATCCCAGATATGTAATCTGTTACATAGGGCTGCAAAAAGGTAGAAAAATTGAGAACGGGTGATAAGTTTCATGAGACAGAGAACGGGTCTCCTGTCTACACATGCCAGGACTGGTTCTTTATACTTCATTACGTTCTCTGATAATCTCTCAAGATTCAGACATATGTTCTTGTTGAAACACAAGTCCGGACCTTTTGAGATATTCACAGAATATAAGTTAGAAGTAGAGAACCAAAGAGGGTATAAGTATTATGTCCTTTGATGCGATCAGGGAGGAGAATACTTGAGCACGGAATTCCTGGACTATTCTAAAGGAGAATGAGATTCTCTTTCAGGATTACTCCTCCGTATACACCATAGCACGATGGTATATCGTGGCGGAGCAATCACACCCTATATGATAAGGTGTGCTCTATAATGAATACTACTGAGTTACCTATTTCCTTTTTAGGACTTATGCACTTGAGAAGCTGCATACCTATTGAATAGGGTTCAAATCAAATCAGTTGCCTACCACTTCATATGTGATATGGAAAGGGAAGAGCCCATATCTTAAGTTAGTTAAGATTTGGGGTTGTCCGGCCTATGACTAAAAGCAAAATCCGGACAAGCTCGAGGCAAGGTCAGTTATGTAGAACTGGAAAGGTTCCAGCTATACACACTACAGCAGATGATTTGGTAGAACCAAAGGATTCAGTAGAGACCAACGACCCTCAGCCTCTTCGCCGATCTAGTTGTTAGTTATATGTATGCCCTAGAGGCCATTACAGTACATTGGATGTATATTGTAGTGGATGCTGGGACATATATAGGGAGGACTTTCTTGCTCGACATGATAGTATGCTATCTGGTTGAACTTTACCTTAACGTGTATACTGATTGTCTCTCTGTTACATGCTGGTAAAGCCCTTAGGATGTGTACTTGACTACCTGGACTATGATGCGGATCATACTAGTGGGGACATGGTAGTCCATAAGTACATCCTTCAAAATCCCTAGTCGTGGGTATATCGAGACGGGGCATCGATATACCAGAGTAGACTAGCGTATACCTTCTCGACCCATACAGATGGGCGATGGATGATCCCATATCCATTGGTGTTTGACATCAGAGATGATATACGGGTGCTCAGTGGAGACTGGGTACACTATACGGACTCGCCGAGAACTCCCAGATGGTATTATACCTCACGTCAGATGGCAGTTCTCTGGCGACACTGGTACAGAGTAGTCTGTTGACCCGAGATCGTCATAGAGTCTTGTGTGGTTCCCACTGTGCTTTGATTTCCATCTTACCACGTCCAAGAAGGCGTGCAAAACGGTGGTTTTTGGGTACAGTCCCGAATCACATGGAGGCAATGAGCGATAGGAGGGGATTCGTCTCTCCCGGTATAGGGAGTTGATGTTGCGCTGTGTTCGATTGGCTATAACAGGAAATCCCTGGCCAGGGTTGCTGAGATTTACTGGTAAGTGTTACCAGTAGTTTCTCAAATTGTTATAGACCTCATATCGACACGACTTATCGAGCTATTGGGGTCTGACGTTTACCACCCCTAGGCAAGATATGCGACATATCAGACGATCAGACCGGACTGTACGGTAGTGTTACTGGTTGGATTCACTGGAGTGTGAGCGGGCTTGCTCGTCGATCTTCTGATCGCTCAATACCCGGGTGGCGTTACGTTTAGCAGACCGCTTGCGGCTTGTGGGTGTTTGATATGATCATCACCTGCTGCCGGCGTATTGACGAGCCTTTAGAGTCCTACACAGAGGTTTCCTGGCTCAAGCGAAACGAAATAGGAGCGCATATGAGATATGTACGGGACCGAGAATAATTCGTGTATGTGATACCGTATTTCATTCTCGCGATGAATGTATCGATTGGTTGTATGCGATATAACCTAGTTATCGAATCAAGTATTGATTCGATAAGCCGATACATTGTATACTAGTCGGTTGTGTGCGACATGACCGGATCATTGAATCAAGTGTTGATTTAATTATTTAATGCATAATTATATATTTGATATATTACTTTGCATTAACTAGTATCGATTCACTTTAAATGGATTTTCTCACTCGGGTGTGCGCATTGCATATGCGATATGATTTTGTGCACTTGTTTGTATCATGTTTGATGATACATGCCTTATTTGTTAAGTGTATAGAATTAAACCTTGGTTAATGGAATGGTTAGGGTTTACTATTTGATTATTCATTTTTATTCATTTGTTTATTCTTTTTGGAAAAGAAAAAGAGCATGATAAAATGGTGGCATTTTTGTTTTGTTCATGAAGTTTCTTGAACACTTTGACTTTGTAACCCTTTTGTCTCATGCTTAAACCTAACCACTTCATTTAACCCTAATTAGTTCTCTACACTTAACCATGGTCATGTTATGATAAGAATTGATTTCTTTTCCTTTTTAATAAGAACTTATCATAACTTTCTTCTTCTTCTTCTTGATATCTATCATGAAGAAAGCTTAGGTCATCAATGGTGATTGATGATAAAGAGTGAGAAATCCAATTCTAAATTGAACCCACTTCCTATTTCTTCATCCTCTACCTCTTGCCAAGTAGTAGAGTGTGTTTCCTTCACAAGTTTTCATGACTTGGTGAAGTTGGAGCTTGATCTAGCGATGCCTCGACGTAGATCATCTTCGGCATGGACATCGACGACCTAGCTTGCCCATTCTCCGACGAAGACGACGCTAGAGCCCGGGAACTCATTTGGACAGCGAGGGGACTTCGTTGCGGAGCTATGGAGGTGGAGAACCGGATCTACAAAGGTTGTATTTCCGTATTCTTTATAGTTAAGTTGTTAACTAGTTTCTAGTTTCGCCTAAACTTTAGCCAACGATCCGTATTAGGGTTTCTCGGCACCTAGAATTTTTGAAATTGGCATGGTTGATGCCTTGTGAGACCACTTGAGAGTGCCTAGGAACCCTACAATGGTATCAGAGCCTAGCTAGAGCCTTAGGCGAAGTCTAGACGCAATTTGAAATCCGATCGAACCGAAAATTAGAACCCAAAATAGCTCTCTGTCCTTTTTCTAAAATCTGGGATTTTTCAACATTAAAAATATGCAGAAAAATCAGCAGGTAATTCTAAGGGATACTGTAAAATTCGTGTGCCTAATTCCTTCAATGCGCCGCGGTTCCGCGGCACGAGCTTGGCTCGTGCGGCGGATCCGAGGCCGTTTTGTCTTTTGTGGCATCCAAATTTGCACAGTAATTCATAATATGCAGTGCTGGTTTTCCTGGGAATTTTTAATTTTTTTTCAAGAGTTGAATTTTCTGAGTTGTTTTGGGGATTCGAATGTTCGATCGGATTATCAAATTTTGTCTATGTGGCTTTCCGGATAAATTTTTGAATATGTTAAAAAGTTCGACCGGATATAAATACCCAATTTTTCCCCTGTCGGGAAATTTCTAAGTGTTGGATTTTTCCGTAGTTTAACGACGTTCTAAGTAGTGCAAGTAACGCGATGGTCCCTCTAGAAGACAACAAACCTTAACTCGATTATGTGACCGTCTTGAACTGCCCTTTGAACCTTCGGGTTTGGGGCGGTACGGCGTGCCAAATGTGAGGCGTTGGCTTGACCCTTCTACGGCTGGACCGTTGGTACTGAGGCACGAACTGAATGTTGTTAGACTTGTTTCATGTGTTGAGCTGTATCGGGAAAACTTGGGTGTTCGACTGTTCGATCGGAAAGTTTAACATTTTCTATTTATCTGGAATGGGATACAATAATTGGAATTCACAAGAAGTTATGAGATAACTGAATGAATGTTATAAACATAGCACTTTAGTCTCACTTGATCGGTTGCCACGGAATTTTGATGTGATCAAAAGTCCGTCGCAATCACGTAGCGTACGCGGATACTCGCCGGGTAAACTTAATAGATAGCCTCGCCCCATAGCCCCGACCAAGTGACTATAGGAGAACCCCGTCGCCGAAAGCATCCGTCCGGGTGCTCGCGGTAGCGGTGTTCCGCCTTGGTGCACTTCGTCGACGGCGTCGGGGGTGCGGCCGCCTATTGAAGTTTGCGACGAGCATTCGATCAGGATGTCGGGAATCTTGTTGAATTGCCCGACTTGATATTGAAAAGTGTTTTCGATAATAAGACTAAAATGCGGGGTTTATAATTGTTAGGCATGTGATGTCTAAGGTATTCATTTGATTAGGCATGCGATGTCTATGCAGGTTGCGGATTCCAACTGTTGTAGTTTTACACTTTCTTTTCTGTGACCGTAAGTGTAATATGTGATATCGCCGGTTTCGTTGCTATATGTCAACGACAATTGGGATGGACATATTTACTTACGTTGATGACATGTGATGTTATGTGTTGCTGGATATGTTATATTGGATCGTCGTGTTTGAATAGCCGGGGGTTTTTATGTGAGATGAGTGTTTTTCATTTTTATTCATGTAAAAACTTGTATGTAATATTCTTTTATTGGGGCACTTCCAGGTAGCGGAAGATGTCACCGTTTGTATATTATTTACTTTTCCGCACTAGGATAGACCCAAGGAGGAGATCACAAGTAACCAGGTTCTGGAGTCCAGTGGGAGACCAACTCGAGGAGTCGAGTGCCGGTCTCCTAACTCTAGAATTGGTAGGGTTGGTTGCCGCTCTCGTAGGGGTCTAGGGGTGTGGGTTTGGCTATTCATCACGACCGTGGAATCCGTGTTTTATACTGGCTCGTATTGAAAACACGGACGTCCTAGTATATCCAATATTTCATATGTTTCTTGTGCTGCGATATCTGTGATGTGATCATGTGATGTTCTGTGATAGATACTTTATATAGTATATATGATATATTATATAGGCGTTACTTATGTTTTACACCCGTGCTAGCCCTGGCCCGCTCTACCATTAGTTACCTAACCTAACGGTGCATGAGGGGACATCGAGGCGAATGCAGATGGCATAAGTGTACGTCGTATTTATCTGTGATGTTTAGGTACTTAAATGATGGGATTTCATTAATGTGATTAATGAAAATAGAAGAAACCTAAGATGTTGTAGAATCGAATTTCAAAATAAAACAGGTAGCTACAGTTCTTGCTTTGCATAGCGGTATATGAGATATATCCTGCACCTTATTCGATGAGGAAAGGACCGAGATCCCTTCACCGGGAGTGACTCCTTTAGCAATAACTGGTAGATGCTACACACTCGGTTTGTCTTTTGATTGCTTTTAAGAGGTTTTGCTTTGCACAGTGATATATATGATATATCCCGCACCTCATTCGACGAGGAAAGCACCGACGATCCCTTCACCGGGAGTGACTCCTTTAGCAAAACTAGAAAAGCCTAAAAAACACTCCATTTCAAAATCGTTTGGTTCTACAACGATATCAAGTTCATTACGCAATAGGTTTTCAGAAAAACCTGTCGTAGCCCTCCGTCTTTTCAGATAAGTTGTATATAGTATTCGTGCTGCATTTGTTGGCTTTCGTCAAGGTACAGTGTGCGGTAGCTATATGCTGCTTATCTGCCAGCATACGATGTGATTGGATTAGGGTAGTCGTGCGGCTTTGTTGGCTTTCGTCAAGGGTCGTGCGGGTGGGTTTAATTCAATCAAGAAATGTACGGGTTGAACTTGACTAGCGGGCTATGGTTTGTTGGCTTTCGTCAAGGTCATAGCACGTTAGGGGCAAAATATTATCGGGAATTTCAAGTGTTGAAATTTGCAATGAGATTGCATACCTTCTATGAGATAGTTGGATCCCGATACCCGCTGCGAGTAAGAGTTACTCCTGGGAGAGTTTTATACATTACAATTAGCCGATCAAGTAGGTGTCTAGAAAGGTGTTAACGAGGTTACGCCTCTGGGAAAATGAGGTTTACATTAATTAGGTTCGTGCGAAAGCACGGGGGACCTCCCTCAAAGTACCGACACTGGCCTGGCTGAAAGATTGGCGAACTTGTAGTGTGTAATTAATCCCGGCTAGTCTTTCCTTTTAGGGTTTGAAGGAAGATTTGATAAAAAGCAGTGGGAGCCATCCTGATTAGATAAAATAATAACCAATCTATTCTTGAAAGAGCGCACGCTGAGTGTTTTCTTCTCTCTCTCTCCAGGTAGCGACCATATCACGCCTTAATCAAGATAATAATACGGATATTTGACCGAACCCGCTTGTTATACTGAGCTGGGGAACGTTGGTCCCGCTCCAACTTATAATTGTTATAAGACAGAGCAGGAAATTGGGGATTACCAGAATTCCCGTGCCGCCCAAACGAAGAGAGTGCATGCTGATGCATCATCTTCGGGTGTGTTCGTTACAAAGAACTGTTTCTCCGTATCCTTTACGTCCTGGGTATGTGATACCAGATCAGGATCCCAAATATGTAATATGTTACATAGGGCTACAGAAAGGTAAAGAACTGAGAACGAGTGATAAGTTTCATGAGGCAGAAAACGGGGCAAGTGTTGCAGCCAAGTCTGTTGGTCACTGTCACCATGTATTCCAAATACATTGATTCTGAACGAATGTTATTAGATACCGAACCTGATATACAAAATCATATCTATCTCTTTATCAATAAAGAAACGATAAAATATTGTATAGTTGGATAATGTTTTGAACATTTCCTATATCAAAAGTTGATCGGTTCAGGCACGTTATCTAAAAGCGTTGATGTTCGAAATCAAACTACAGTTCTTTAATATACGGAACACACACAAGAGGAAGAGTTCAGAAATGAACGATTCATTCTTGAGGTATTGTAGACTAGGTCAGATCAATGTGACCCGACTAGCTAAAGTTACATAAAGATGCATATTTAAATCAGTTTGAATTTACATCTTGTGAAACTCGCCAGTCATGTCACAAAGATAAGATGACCACAGCTCTGTTTATTGGAAACAGAGAAAGAGTTAGTAAACTCTTGGGATGATACATGTTGATGTATGTAAGGTCCCCTGTCTACACATGCCAAGACCGGTTCTTTATACTTCATTACATTCTCTGATAATCTCTCAAGATTCAGACATATGTTCCTGTTGAAACATGAGTCCGAGCCTTTTGAGATATTCACAGAATATAAGCGAGAAGTAGAGAACCAAAATACGGGTATAAGTGTTATGTCCTATGATGAGATCAGGGAGGAGAATACTTGTGCATGGAATTCCTGGACTATTCTAAAGGAGAATGAGATTCTCTCTCAGCATTACTCCTCTGTATACACCATAGCACGATGGTATATCGGGGCGGAGCAATCACACCCTATGTGATAAGGTGTGCTCTATGATGAGAAATACTGAGTTACCTGTTTCCTTTTGGGAGTTATGCGCTTGAGAAGCTGCATACCTATTGAATAGGTTCGAATCAAATCAGTTACTTACCACTTCATATGCGATATGGAAAGGGAAGAGCCCATGTCTTAAGCTAGTTAAGATTTGGGGTTGCCCGGCCTATGTCTAAAAGCAAAATCCGGACAAGCTCGAGGCAAGATCTGTTATGTAGAACTGGAAATGTTCCAGCCAAACAAACTGCAGCAGATGATTTCGTAGAACCAAAGGATTCAATAGTTACCAACGAACCTCAGCCTCTCCGCCGATCTAGTAGGGTTCTTCACCCACCTGAGAGATACTTCGGTTTCTCTATGATAGTGGGAGCGAGGATTGCATCATGAGATGATGACCCAACTAGTTTCGAGCTGGCCATCAGGAGTAGGACTCTGTAAGAATGGCTGGATGTTTAGCGATCTGAGATGGAATCCTTATACACCAACAAAGTATGGACTTTAGTTGCTATATCTGAAGGGTTAAATCCCCATCAGGAGCAAGTATATCTTGAGAAGATTACTTGGTGTAGATGGAAAAGTTGAGACTTTCAAGGCTAGACTTGTTAAAAGTTTGCATCATTGACCAGGTGTGGATAATGATGAAACCTTTTCAAGTAGCTATGCTTAAGTCCATCCAGATCCTACTTGCCACGGCTACATACCATGACTACGATATCTGGTGGTTGGGTGCCATGACTGCTTTTCTAAAATGATGTTTTAGAAGAGAGCGTCTACAAGTACACAGCCAGAGGGCTTCGTAGACAGTGGGAGCAGCGGAAACGTGTGCAAGATGTTTTATGTGATAAAGCAGGCATCGCGGAGTTGGAACATCTGTTTTGATGGATAAGTCAAACAGTTTGACATCATCAAAATGGTAGATGAACCTTGTACATACAAAAAGGTAGTAGGGAGTATGTGATGATCCTCGTAGAGTACGTGGATAACATACTCTTGATAGGGAAGGAGTTTCCTATGCTACGCTCGGTCATTCTCTGCTTATCACAATGATTCTCCATAAAGGATCAAAATGATACCTCCTATATCCTGGGTTTTGGATCTATGAGATAGATCTAATTGGATGTTAGGATACTCACTAGCTGTAGTGAGATGGTATTAATCGATCCTGGGGAGAATCACTGGAAGTGTTCCAGGGTGATAAAGACGACTGAATGTCAGTGACAGGCATTGTCTTTACCCTCAGTAAAGGGACGGTATGTTGGAAGAGTTCCAAGCTAGATACCGTGACATACTAGACGATAAAGGCTGGATACATCGCTACTAAAGATACTACAAAAGAGGCTGTTTGGGTGTATATTGGTTCATGAGATGAACTAAGTTCCTTCCATTGTGAGACAATGGAGTTGTGGCTTATGCCAAGGAACGCCCGTCCCATCAGTGATCCAGACAAATTCTAAGGCAGTGTCACCTGATTATGGAGATGGTTGATCTCCAGGGTGATCAAGGTTTGGAGAGTAGACTCAGAGGACAAACACAGCGGATCCACTCACAAAGGCCTGTTCCCAGAGAGAGACTTTTATGGGATGGTTGAGTATGAGATACTACAACCACTGCTATCAGATGGCCCTAGTGCAAGTGGGAGATTGTTAGTTATATGTATGCCCTAGAGGCCATTACTGTACATTGGATGTATATTGTAGTGGATGCTGGGACATATATAGGGAGGACTTTCTTGCTCGACATGATAGTATGCTATCTGGTTGAACTTTACCTTAACGTGTATACTGATTGTCTCTCTGTTACATGCTGGTAAAGCCCTTAGGATGTGTACTTGACTACCTGGACTATGATGCGGATCATACTAGTGAGGACATGGTAGTCCATAAGTACATCCTTCAAAGTCCCTAGTCGTGGGTATATCGAGACGGGGCATCGATATACCAGAGTAGACTAGCGTATACCTTCTCGACCCATACAGATGGGCGATGGATGATCCCATATCCATTGGTGTTTGACATTAGAGATGATATACGGGTGCTCAATGGAGACTGGGTACACTGGACGGACTCGCCAAGAACTCCCAGATGGTATTATACCTCACGTCAGATGGCAGTTCTCTGGTGACACTGGTACAGAGTAGTCTGTTGACCCGAGATCGTCATAGAGTCTTGTGTGTTTCCCACTGTGCTTTGATTTCCATCTTACCACGTCCAAGAGGGCGTGCAAAACGGTGGTTTTTGGGTACAGTCCCGAATCACATGGAGGCAATGAGCGATAGGAGGGGATTCGTCTCTCCCGGTATAGGGAGTTGATGTTGCGCTGTGTTCGATTGGCTATAACAGGAAATCCCTTGCCAGGGTTGCTGAGATTTACTGGTAAGTGTTACCAGTAGTTTCTCAAATTGTTATAGACCTCATATCGACACGACTTATCGAGCTATTGGGGTCTGACGTTTACCACCCCTAGGCAAGATATGCGACATATCAGACGATCAGACCGGACTGTACGGTAGTGTTACTGGTTGGATTCACTGGAGTGTGAGCGGGCTTGCTCGTCGATCTTCTGATCGCTCAATACCCGGGTGGCCGTTACGTTTAGCAGACCGCTTGCGGCTTGTGGGTGTTTGATATGATCATTACCTGCTGCCGGCGTATTGACGAGTCTTTAGAGTCCTACACAGAGGTTTCCTGGCTCAAGCGAAACGAAATAGGAGCGCATATGAGATATGTGTGGGACCGAGAATAATGCGTGTATGTGATACCGTATTTCATTCTCGCGATGAATGTATCGATTGGTTGTATGCGATATAACCTAGTTATCGAATCAAGTATTGATTCGATAAGCCGATACATTGTATACTAGTCGGTTGTGTGCGACATGACCGGATCATTGAATCAAGTGTTGATTTAATTATTTAATGCATAATTATATATTTGATATATTACTTTGCATTAACTAGTATCGGTTCACTTTAAATGGATTTTCTCACTCGGGTGTGCGCATTGCATATGCGATATGATTTTGTGCACTTGCTTGTATCATGTTTGATGATACATGCCTTATTTGTTAAGTGTATAGAATTAAACCTTGGTTAATGGAATGGTTAGGGTTTACTATTTGATTATTCATTTTTATTCATTTGTTTATTCTTTTTGGAAAAGAAAAAGAGCATGATAAAATGGTGGCATTTTTGTTTTGTTCATGAAGTTTCTTGAACACTTTGACTTTGTAACCCTTTTGTCTCATGCTTAAACCTAACCACTTCATTTAACCCTAATTAGTTCTCTACACTTAACCATGGTCATGTTATGATAAGAATTGATTTCTTTTCCTTTTTAATAAGAACTTATCATAACTTTCTTCTTCTTCTTCTTGATATCTATCATGAAGAAAGCTTAGGTCATCAATGGTGATTGATGATAAAGAGTGAGAAATCCAATTCTAAATTGAACCCACTTCCTATTTCTTCATCCTCTACCTCTTGCCAAGTAGTAGAGTGTGTTTCCTTCACAAGTTTTCATGACTTGGTGAAGTTGGGGCTTGATCTAGCGATGCCTCGACGTAGATCATCTTCGGCATGGACATCGACGACCTAGCTTGCCCATTCTCCGACGAAGCCGACGCTAGAGCCCGGGAACTCATTTGGACAGAGAGGGGACTTCGTTGCGGAGCTATGGAGGTGGAGCACCGGATCTACAAAGGTTGTATTTCCGTATTCTTTATAGTTAAGTTGTTAACTAGTTTCTAGTTTCGCCTAAACTTTAGCCAACGATCCGTATTAGGGTTTCTCGGCACCTAGAATTTTTGAAATTGGCATGGTTGATGCCTTGTGAGACCACTTGAGAGTGCCTAGGAACCCTACACTAGTAGGGTTCCTCACCCACCTGAGAGATACTTCGGTTTCTCGATGACAGTGGGAGCGAGGATTGCATCATGAGATGATGACCCAACTAGTTTCGAGCTGGCCATCCGGAGTATGACTCTGTAAGAATTGCTGGAGGCTTAGCGATCTGAGATGGAATCCTTATACACCAACGAAGTATGGACTTTGGTTGCTATATCTGAAGGGTTAAATCCCCATCAGGAGCAAGTATATCTTGAGAAGATTACTTGGTGTAGATGGAAAGGTTGAGACTTTCAAAGCTAGACTTGTTAAAAGTTTACGTCATCGACCAGGCGTGGAAAATGATGAAACCTTTTTCCAGTGGCTATGCTTAAGTCCATCCAGATCCTACTTGCCACGGCTACATACCATGACTACGATATCTGGCTGTTGGGTGTCATGACTGCTTTTCTAAAATGATGTTTTAGAAGAGGGCGTCTATAAGTACACTGCCAGAAGGCTTCGTAAACAGTGGGAGCAGCGGGAACGTATGCAAGATGCTTTATAGGATAAAGCAGGCATCGCGGAGTTGGAACATCTATTTTGATGTATTAGTCAAATAGTTTGACTTCATCAAAAGGGTAGATGAACCTTTTATATACAAAAGGGTAGTAGGGAGTATGGTGGTGATCCTCGTAGAGTACGTGGATGACATACTCTTGATAGGGAAGGAGTTTCCTATGCTAGGCTCGATCAATCTCCGCTTATCATAATGATTCTCCATATAGGATCAAAGTGATACCTCCTAAATCCTGGATTTTGGATCCATGAGATAGATCTAATTGGATGTTAGGAGACTCACTAGTTGTAGTGAGATGGTATCAATTGATCCAGGGGAGAATCACTGGAAAGGTTCCAGGGTGATAAGGACGACTGAATGTCAGTCACAGGCATTGTCTTTACCCTCAGTGGAGGGACGGTATGTTGGAAGAGTTCCAAGCTAAATACCGTGGCTTACTAGACGATAAAGGCTGGATACATTGCTACTTAAGATGCTACCAAAGAGGCAGTCTGGATGTATATTTGTTCATGAGATGAACTTAGTTCCTCCCATTGTGTGACAATAGAGTTGTGGCTTATGCTAAGGAACGTCCGTCCCATAGTGATCCAGACATATTCTAAGGCATATCACCAGATCATGGAGATGGTTGATCTCCAGGGTGATCGAGGTTAGGAGAACAGACTCAGAGGACAACACGGCGGATCCACACACAAAGGTCTTTTCCCAGAGAGAGACTTATTTTTGGGATGGTTGAGTATGAGATACTACAACCACTGCTATCAGATGGCCCTAGTGCAAGTGGGAGATTGTTAGTTATATGTATGCCCTAGAGCCCATTACTATACATAGGATGTATATTGTAGTGGATGCTTGGACATATATAGGGAGGACTTTCTTGCTCGACATGATAGTATGCTATCTGGTTGATCTTTACCTTAACGTGTATACTGATTGTCTCTCTGTTACATGTTGGTAAAGCCCTTAGGATGTGTACTTGACTACCTGGACTATGATGCGGATCGTACTAGTGGGGACACGGTAGTCCATAAGTACATCCTTCAAGATCCCTAGTCGTGGGTATATCGAGACGGGGCATCGATATACCAGAGTAGGCTAGCGTATACCTTCTCGACCCATACAGATGGACGATGGATGATCCCATATCCATTGGTGTTTGACATCAGAGATGATATACGGGTGCTCAGTGGAGACTGGGTACACTGGACGGACTCGCCGAGAACTCCCAGATGGTATTATACCTTACATCAGATGGCAGTTCTCTGGTGACACTGGTACAGAATAGTCTGTTGACCCGAGATCGTCATAGAGTCTTGTGTGGTTCCCACTGTGCTTTGATTTCCACCTTACCAAGTCCAAGAGGGTGTGCAAAACGGTGGTTTTTGGGTACAGTCCCGAATCACATGGAGGCAATGAGCGATAGGAGGGGATTCGTCTCTCCCGGTATAGGGGGTTGATGTTGCGCTGTGTTCGATTGGCTATAACCGGAAATCCCTGGCCAGGGTTGCTGAGATTTACTGGTAAGTGTTACCTGTAGTTTCTCGAACTGTTATAGACCTCATATCGACACGACTTATCGAGCTATTGGGGTCTGACGTTTACCACCCCTAGGCGAGATATGCGACATATCAGACGAACAGACCGGACTGTACGGTAAGTGTTACTGGTTGGATTCACAGGAGTGTGAGCGGGCTTTCTCTTCGATCTTCTGATCGCTCAATACCCGGGTGGCCGTTACATTTAGCAGACCGCTTGCGGCTTGTGGGTGTTTGATATGATCATCACCTGCTGCCGGCGTATTGACGAGTCTTTAGAGTCCTACACAGAGGTTTCCTGGCTCAAGCGAAACGAAATAGGAGCGCATATGGGATATGTGCGGGACCGAGAATAATGCGTGTATGTGATACCGTATTCTATTCTCGCGATGAATGTATCGAATGGTTGTATGTGATATAACCTAGTTATCGAATCAAGGATTGATTCGATAAGCCGATACATTGGATATTAGTCGGTTATATGCGATATGACCGGATCGTTAAATCAAGTGTTGATTTAATGATTTAATGTATAATTATATATTTGATATATTACTTTGCATTAACTAATATTTGTTCACTTTAAATGGATTTTCTCACTTGATGTGCACAAGTAGTATATGTGATATATTTTTGTGCACTTGTTTGTATCTTGTTTGATGATACATGCAAACTTGGGTTTTTGTAAAGAATTAAACCATGGTTATGTTAATGGTTAGGGTTTTGATTTACTTATTCATTTATTTATTTATTCATTAATTCATTTTGGGCAAAAATGAAATGGTGGCTTAGATTGTTTTGTTGTTGAAGCTTCATGAAGTTTTGACTAAGTGACCATTTTGTCTTCATGTCCTAACCCTAACCATTCTACTAAACCCTAGTTAATTCTCTACACTAAACCATGGTTGAGATTATGATAAGTATCATTTTTATTTTCTATGTTGAAAAAACTTATCATATTCTTCTTCTTCTTCTTCTTCTTCTTGAACAAAGAAGAAAAGCTTGCTACCAACAATGGCAACTTGAGAAAAAGAGTGATAAATCCAATTCTAAAGTGAACCCACTTCCTATTTCTTCATCCTCTACCACTTTCCAAGTAGTATAGCGTGTTTTCTTCATAAGTTTCATGGCTTGGTGAAGTTGGAGCTTGATCTTGTGTTGCCTCGACGTAGATCATCTTCGGCATCGAAGTCGACGACATAGCCCGCCCATTTCTCCGATGAAGCCGACGCTAGAGCCCGCGATCTGATCATCGCAGCGAGGGGACTTCATCGCAGAGCTATGGAGGTGGAGGACCGGATCTACAAAGGTTGTATTTCCGTTCACTTATTAGTAAAGATGTTTGCTAGTTCTTGTTTTCGCCTAAAATCTAGTTAACGATCCGTATTAGGGTTTCTCGGCACTTGTAAATTTTGAAATTGGCATGGTTGATGCCTTGTGAGACCTCATTAGCATGCCTAGGAACCCTACAATGTGTATATGAATTCATTGGATTGTCGCGGAAGAATAGCTGGGGGGTTGTGAGATGAGAGTTTTCTTTTATCTTTCAATTCATGTAATATGTAAATTGATGTACTTTTATTTGTATGGCCGCACAACCGGGTCGGAGTTGTAGTCCTCATTGTATAATTTCTTTTTACTGTTTTTGCTCCTAGGATAGACCCAAGGTGGGGTGCACAAACTACCGAGTATCTCGAAGTGCCGAGTGGCCTACTCACGTCGTTGAGGGAGGTTGCTCCGCTTCGGATATTTGGCGGGTAGTTTGCCGCATCCGTAGGGGTCTAGGGTGGGGTATTGTCTATTCATCGCGACCGTGTAATCCGCTTTTCGTTACAGGCTCGTACGAATTGCGGATTCCTACTATATCTAATGTGTTCATCTGTGATCTGGATTGGCTATCACTGCAATATATCTATATATGATAACTATTTAGGCGTTGCTTATGTTTTGCATCCGCGCTAGTCCAGCCCTCGCTCTGTCATTAGTTAAGTAACCTAACGGGTAATGACGGGGTCCCGTGGCGAATGCGGATGGCATAAGCGTACGTCATATTTTGGTTGTTTTCTGCAATGGTAGGATTAAATGATGGGACGCATTAAAAAGAATTAATGCAAGAAAAAATAAACCAAGTAAAATTCGTTGGAACAATTTCAAAAACCACTCGGTTTCTTTTCAAAAACAACTTTTAAACGCGGAGCTTAAGCCAGTCCTTTTAAAAGCTATCTCGTTCCATCGATTATATCAAGTTCACTACGATCACGGTTTCGCAAAAACCATTCGTAGCCCTCCGTCGTTTCGTATGAATATTCAATAGTATTCAAGCTATGTTTGTTGACCTTCGTCAAGGCATAGTGATTGGTAGCTGTTGGGTGTTCATATGTAGCATAGATAGATGCGTTGGTTTGGGACAGTCATATTACCTTGTTGACCTTCGTCAAGGGTATATACGGGTGGGTTCAAATTAACCTAGGCAATGACGGGTAGAACTTGATACGTGACTTATGATTTGTTGACCTTCGTCAAGGTCATAAGAGCATGGGGCAAAAATCCACATCGAGAGTTTCAAAAGAACTGAAACTTGCTAGCCTGCATACCATTTGGAGTGTGATGATTCTGTTAGGATTCCTTCAGTTTTGTCACGATATGATATTTGGATCCCGATCCTACTGTGAGTATATGCTACTCCTTAGGAACTTTCTCACTTAACGATCAATGCTATAAACCAAGTAGGTGTCGAGAAAGGTGTTAGCAGGGCTACGCCTACAAGGAAAAGAGGTTATTTAATTAAGGAACTTCGCGAAAGCGTTGGAAAACCTCCCTCGAAGTACCGACACTGGCCTGGCTTAACGGTTAAGCAAGTATTGTACGGTGAGATTGATCCCGACTAATTCTTCCTTTATGGTTTGAGGAGGGATTCGAGAGACAGTGGGAGACATCCTGTTTAGATAAATTAAAAACCAATCTAAACTTGCAAGAGCATCATGCTGAGTGTTTTCTTCTCTCTCTCTTAATTGCAGTGACCCTAGTGACCACACATAGGTTACATCTAGATAATAAAATGACTGAACCTGACTGTTATGATTCGCAAAGGTCTGTCCAAATGTCCATTACCCATAACAAGCTGGGACACCTCTTAACTAATCAAACCCCTGCCGTCTCCGGACCAGTTTCCCCTGTCACGGACATTGACATCCGTATGACATCGGAAAAAGACTGTGCGAAAGCCAAGTGCCTCGTGTTAGCCTCATTTAATAGTGCAAACCAGAGGCAGCACGAGAAGATGGACTCAGTTTCTATCTTCCTCCATAACAAAGATTTATATGGAGAGCAATCTCGTATCGCAAGAAATGAGACCTCGAACGAATTGCTTCAAGCAAGGTTGGCTGTCGGGTCATCTGTAGGGGGCAACGTCCTTGCAGAGACCAGCTATTTTGAGCTCACGGACCTGAAGACCATGTTGGAGAACGGGTCAAATACTGACTTGATTCTACAGTCCCTGCCCTCTGCTTATACCCTGAAGGAAACCAGGGAAGAAGAAGGAAAAGGAATAGCAAAAGTTTCGGGACTGGATGTAGTTAAAGAGGGACATTCCTATTGTAACGGGAATGAACATTGGCAGAAGGATTGCATGGCTAGCAAAGCCAGTAGCCAGAATTCGAAGCATGTTGTGGCTTTGGCTTCGGGTGTGTTTATAGTAGAAAACTGTATGTCAGTTAACCCTACTTCCTGGGTATTGGATACCGAATCAGGATCTCACATCTGTAATTCATTACAGACTCTGAGAAACCGTAGGGTTATCAGGAAAGGTGATATGACTCTCAGGGTTGCTAACGGAATGAGCATGGATGCTGAATCCGTAGGGGAATATCTTGGACTGACAACTGGGCAGATATTGATTTTGCGTAACTGTTTGTATGTACCAGGTGCGGCTTGCAATATCATATCTGTATCATTACTTTCTAAGGAAGGATATGGTTTTACTTTTGTAAGCGATGTAGTACACATCCACCTAAATCATGTTCTGATTGTGTCAGGTACATTGAAAAACGGTATATACGTTTTGAATCAAGCTCAGGTCTTCAGTGTCCAGAACACACTTAAAAGAAAGTCTCCGGAATTAAATCAGGCTTTCTTATGACATTGTAGACTGGGTCACATCAATGAAACACGGTTGACAAAGTTACATAAAGAAGGATACTTGGATCCGTTCGAGTACCAGTCTTATGCCACTTGTGAATCTTGTCTCATGGGAAAGATGACAAAGACTCCGTTCACTGGACACGGAGTAAGAGCGAGCGAGCTCTTGGGACTCATACACAGTGACGTGTGTGATCCGATGTCTACACATGCGTGAAGTGGTTATTCATACTTCATTATTTTCACAGATGATTTCTCTAGGCATGGACATGTCTTCTTAATGAAGCACAAATCCGAGGCCTTTAAGAAATTTCGGGAATACAAGAATGAAGTTGAAAAACAAACAGGCAAAAGTATCAAGACACTGAGATCTGATCGAGGTGGAGAATACTTGAGTGCCGAGTTTTTGGACTATTTAAAAGAGAATGGAATTCTCTCACAGCTTACTCCTCCATACACACCACAACACAACGGTGTATCGGAAAGGCGGAATCGAACCTTATTGGATATGGTTTGTTCCATGATGAGTAAAGCTGAGTTACCGCTGTCCTTCTGGGGTTATGCACTAGAATTAGCTGCATATCTTTTGAACAAGGTTCCCTCCAAGACTGTGCCTACCACACCATATCAGATGTGGTGTGGGAAGAAACCCTGTCTTCAATATCTGAAGATATGGGGATGTCCAGCTTTTGTAAAAAGGCAGCATGCGGACAAGCTCAAGGCACGCTCAGTACTGTGTAAGTTTGTGGGATACCCGAAGAACTACAGGGGATATTTTTTCTATTACGCAGAGGAACAAAAAGTTTTTGTTTCTCGTCATGCCCACTTTCTGGAACATCAGTTTTTAGAAAAAGGTATAAGTGGGAGCGTAGTAGAACTGGAAGAAATTCTAGAACCACAAGCTATTACTGAAAGCTTGGAAGAGCCAGAAGGTTCAGGAGAATCGGACATTCCTGCGCCACTCCGCAGGAGTAGTAGGCAGTCTCATTCGCCCGAGAGATATTACGGTTTTCTCATAGACGGGGATAGAGAGGATTGCACAGTTGATTATGATGAGCCTACTAGCTTCCAGCAAGCCATTCAGAGCGGTGACTCGGTAAAATGGCTGGATGCAATGCAGACCGAGATGGAGTCCATATACACCAACAAAGTTTGGACTTTGGACTTTGCTCCAGAAGGGGTAAAGCCCGTAGGCTGCAAATGGATCTTCAGAAAGAAGATTGGTGTAGATGGGCAGGTTGAAACCTATAAAGCTAGGCTAGTTGCAAAGGGTTTTTGTCAAAGACCTGGTTTGGACTATGACGAGACCTTTTCTCCGGTAGCTATGCTCAAATCCATTCGGATCCTTCTTACCATTGCTGCCTTCCACGATTATGAGATCTGGCAGATGGACATAAAGACGGCTTTTCTAAATGGAAATTTGGAAGAGTGCGTCTATATGGATCAGCTAGAGGGATTCATTCAGAGTGGGAGCAGCGGTAAAGTGTGCAAGTTGCTCAAGTACATCTATGGACTGAAACAGGAATCGCGGAGTTGGAACATCTGCTTTGATGATACTGTCAAAGAATTCGACTTTGTCAAAAACCCAGATGAACCATACATTTACAATAAGATTGTAGGGAGAAATGTGGTATTCCTCGTCTTGTACGTTGATGACATTCTCCTAATAGGAAATGATATTCCTATTCTACAATCAGTCAAAGGATTCTTGTCACAAAGGTTCTCCATGAAGGACCTGGGCGATGCCAACTACATTCTGGGGATCCAGATCTATCGTGATAGATCTAAAAGGATGTTGGGACTTTCACAGTCAAGGTACATCGACACCATACTGAAACGATTCAGTATGGAAGATTCCAAGCACGGTAATCTACCGGCTTGTCACGGAATCACCCTCTCCAAAGAGATGTCTCCCAAGACTGATTTGGAAAGGGCTCGCATGTCATCAATACCCTACGCATCTGCGGTAGGCTCTATTATGTATACGATGTTGTGTACCAGACCAGATGTAGTATACGCATTGAGCGTTGTAAGCCGGTATCAGTCGAACCCATGGGAGAAACATTGGATAGCAGTAAAGAACATTCTCAAGTACCTGAGAAGGACTAAGGAGATGTTCTTGGTGTATGGCGGAAAAGACCTCCAGATCGAGGCCTTTGCTGACTCCAGCTTCCAGAGTGACAAGGATGACTCCAAGTCCATGTCGGGTTATGTCTTTACCCTCAATGGAGGGGCGGTTTCCTGGAAGAGTTCCAAACAGGAAACCATTGCTGACTCAACTATGGAAGCGGAGTACATAGCTGCTTGCGATGCCGCAAAGGAAGCTGTCTGGATGAAGAAGTTCCTCACGGAGCTTCAGGTGGTTCTTACCATTGTTGATCCAATACCTCTGTATTGTGACAACAACGACGCTATAGCTTTAGCGAAGGAACCCAGGTCCCATCAGAAGTCCAGGCATATTTTGAGGCGGTACCACCTGATCAGGGAGATCGTAGATCGCAGGAAGATCGAGGTGAAGAGAGTAAATATGGAAGATAACACTGCTGATCCACTCATGAAGGCCTTACCCCAGACTCAGTTCGAGCGGCTGATCGAGATGATATGTCTTCGATATACCAGTACATGGCCTTAGTGCAAGTAGGAGATTGTTAGTGTATATGCCCTAGAGGCCATTACTGTATCATACTAGTTTGTATATTACTTAATGGAAGCTTGGGATATTCACCTTGTATAGACAATCTTGCTTAAAATGGTAGTATGCTACTTGGTTTGTCTCTACTTCAATATGTGCATGTGTTTCTTTTAGCATATCGCTTATACACATTAGTGGAGCTCATAGGATCTTTGCTTGATGACCAGCGTTGTGATGGCAGTCACACTAGTGGGGGCTGGGTAATCTACAAGTACATCCTTATACAGGTCCCTAGTCGTAGGACTATCGAGACAGGGCATCGATACTCCGGAGTAGACTAGCGTATGCGCTTCTTATCCCAGCTTGGGAGACGGTCTGTCCCACAGCCGTCAGTACGTCGTACTTGAGATAGTATGCGGGTGCTCGTTAGGTTACGAGTACACTGGACATGACTCGTCGGGAACTGTTGGTTGGTATTATACCTATCGTTAGTTATCAGTTCCCAGGTGACATGAGTACAGCTTAGTCCGTTGACTTGAAACTGTCACTTCGCCTCGAGTGTGTCCCACTGTACTTTGATTACTACCCTACCACGGCTCAAAGGAGTCGTGCAAACAAGTAGTTTTTGGGTGCAGTCCCGAAGCACTTGGAGGCAGTGACGGTTAGACAGGATTCGTCTCTCCCGGTATTGGAGGTTGACATCGCGCTGTGTCTAGGAGAGCCATTACACGAGTAGTCCCTGGCCAGGGCAAGCGAGATATACTAGTAGGTTTCCAGTATTATCTCAGGGTGTTCTGGGCTACACTCTGACATGACTTGTACCGCTATTAGGGGACTGACGTTCACCACCCCCTAGGCCCGCCATGCGATGTATCAGACGAACAGACCGGACTGTACGGAGATTGTCACATTCAGGCTCAGTAGGAGTTCAGATGGGTTTCACTTCGTCAGTCTTCTTGTCGGCATCGACCTGGGGACCGTTACGCACAGCTAGTACCGCTTGCGGTCTGTGGTTAAACCCACTGCCAGCGTAGTGTCGAGTGTTTAGAGTCCCACACAGAAAGCTATTCGCCTTTAGGCAAAAGAGTAGAGGTCGCATGGTTTTGCGAAAGGTCGCATGGTTTTGCGACAGGGTTCGGTCACATCCGTGCACTTGTGCACGTTTGTTCTCCGGACAGTTAACACTAGCGGGCTTTGGTTTAAGCCAGATCCTAGTGTACATTTTGGGATTGGTTTTATCTCATTTGTATTCGTGTTCCTCGGAACGTGGATGCGGGTGTGTATGCACAGTTGACAGAGAGACAGAGGCAGAGGATTCTTATTGGGGTTGTTGACTGTTCACTGTTCACTATTGACTTTTGGCTAAACCCTAATGAGAATAAGAAATATATTTAATAATAATATTAATTAAGTATTATGGTGACATGGTTGTTGAGGGGTTGACTTTGTCGAATTGTTGACTTTGTTGACCGATTGACTAGGTTGGACTAGTTGACTATCATCATGACAATGGCTATCATTTCATGGCAAAGGCTTTTGCTTGCTTGTTTGTTTTTGCAAAATGAGTGCATGAAATGTTATAGCCATTTTGACTTGAACCATCACATAATACTTGATTACTATTTTTGTTATGATGTTTTTGGATTATGAGAGCTTGGATGGAAAAAGAGTTACTCATTCTCTCATTTGCTTTCTCTCTCTCTCTTGCTTGAGCTCTCCCTCTTGCTCTTCCTCTTGCTCTCTCTCTAGCTCAAGGCAACACCCTCTCATGAGTTGAGAAACATTGCCTTAGAGATAAAAGAAAACCCATCTCACTTCACTACTCATCCTAGTTCACAAGGATTAGCAAACCAAGTGTTCTAGTTTCTTCAAGTTCGAAGAAGAAGCCAAAGGTAGAAGCTTTCAGGTGGATCCATCTTCGGCGCAAGGAGACGACGAGGTGAGGCCGATCCGTACACCGGAAAGAGTTGAAGACGAAGGAGTTCAAGAAAGGTATAACCCCCTAACCGAGTAGGTAAAACTCTTGTTAAGTTTGTTAGTTAGTTGTTTAACAAAGATCCGTATTATGAGTCTATCTTACCACCTCTTGAAAAATCGTTTTTCATCATTTCCGCAAGCCCGTAAGTACCGGGAGAGATAGCATGGACTTACAGTAACAACAGCTCGTCAGCATCACGCACAAACCTCTTGTTCCACTCGTCCTTGTTGGAGATAGTGCCCTCATAGTCAATTATTGGATCGCAGGTACGTGATTGCAATGATTGCGGAGGACCTATACCAGTAGGACAGTCCTACTCGAGATGATAGTATGCTATCTGGTTTGCCTTTATCAGTCGTGTACATGCTCAGGTGACTGATTACATGTTACACTTTGATAGAGCCCTTAGGATCTTGCTTTACTACCAACAGTTTGATGGCGATCATATACGTGAGAGTTGGGTAGTTTATATGCATATCTTTAATTGTGGTCCCTTGTCGTGGGAGTTTCGAGACAGGGCGCCGATACTCCGGAGTAGACTAGTGTATACAGTCGAGACCCCGACGAGGGGCGGTGGCCTGTCTCACAAGCCACTGGTGTCAGTTGGATCACCTAAGATGTATACAGGTGCTCATTGGGTTTTGAGTACACCGGACAGGACTCGCCGGGAATCTGCTAGTTGGTATTATACATATCGTCAGATAGCAGTTCCCTGGTAACATGTGTACAGGTTAGTTCATCGACCTGAGGTCGTCATTTGTCTCGTGTGAGTTCCCACTGTGCTTTGATTTCTACCCTACCACGGCTTAAAGGAGTCATGCAAACAGGTAGCTTTTGGGTACAGTCCTGAGCCATATGGAGGCACGTGAGCGGATCGGCAGGGGATTCGTCTCTCCCGGTATTGGGGGCGAGATCGTGCTGTGTCTAGGAGAGCCATTACACAAAGCCCACAGCCGTGGCATTAGATTTACTGGTAGGTACTCAAGTAGTATCTCAGGGTGTTATTGGACTACACTCCGACATGACTTATACTGCTATTGGGGGTCTGACATTACTAGCCCCGTAGGCAGATATGCGATACTCATAGACGAACGGACCGGACTTTATATACATTGTCACTGTTAGGCTTAGTAGGGTTTCCGGGTGAGTTCGCTCATCGGCCTCCCTTGAGGTCAGTCCATGGGTAGCCGTTATGCATAGCTAGTGCCGCTGACGGTTTATGGTTAAACCTACTGCCAGGGTACTGACGAGTCATTAGAGTCCTCCACAGACAGTTTCCCAAGTTCGGGCGAAACGTTGTAGAGGCTGTATGGTTTTATAGCAGAGTTCGGAAAATGCACGTGCGTTACGCACGTGTCTGATTTCGGGCAGATGATACTGGTCGCCTTTGGTTTAAGCCGGATCCGAGTATTATATAGAGTAGATATAATATCTTTGTCTCAGTTGCATTTGTATTCGGTCGTAATACAAATGCGGGTATATTTATACAGTTACGGGGTTATCCTGAAATTCGTTTCGGGATCACTTTTGGAAGTTGCCAGTTTCCAGTTTTCCATCAGCCGTCTTTTAACATTCGGTTAAACATGGATTTATCTTTTCTTGGATGAGGATGAGTCATGCTTCTAGAAGGTTCTAGAAGAGGTGACTAGGTTAGAATGGTGTTGATGTTTCATTGGTTACTTTCTTTGTGTTCATACTAGATATTTTCTTGTGTTCACACTTGATATTTTTCTCTTCTGGTCACCCTCTTCCCTCCTACACTCACCCCCCCATTGCTATATATAGCCGGCCCCTTCCCCCCTCTCTCTCTCTTGATTCATTTTGATGAAAAGATTATGATAGCTTTGGGGTGTATGGAAATATCATTGCTCATTTCATTCCATTACCCGATTCGAGTGGCAACTTCATTAACCGATCGTTCGCGGCTTTGGACGAAGTGAGATAAAGTAATCTACTCATTCTCTACATCAATCTTGGTCGTCTCTTTAAGCAAACTTGACGACCGAGTTGCCTCGAGTCAGAGGCGGGAGCCCGTTTAAAGAATCGTTGACGTGGTGCTACCTGACGAGCAGATTGGAGATCGACGAGATCGGAACAGCCGCAACGGAGCGTGGGATGATGGTTAAAGAATGAAGGACTCAGATCGTTCGGTATAACCTTTCTACACTCTTTACAGTTTGTTAGTTTAGCAATAATGGCAGATCCGGGTTAAAGTATACGATAGCGCCAGTTAAAAAGTTTTTGTTCCGCATTTGACGTCTGTAGACGGCCGGGGCGCTACCGTAGACTTACAGTGGTATCAGATCCTCACCATTTTGCTTTACAAACTTGTGCTAACGCGTTTAAAACATCGATCGAACCGGATATCGAAAACCGCAAAAATTCAAGTTCACAGTTTCTGTTGATTTTTAAATGGTTCCAAAAATTATTCTGCATATCATAGAAATCTGTGCAGGGTTTTCTAAGAACTGTAGGGTTCCTAGGCACACTAATGAGGTCTCACAAGGCATCAACCATGCCAAATTCAAAATTTTCATGTGCCTACAAACCCTAATACGGATCGTTGACTAGAGATTAGGCAAAACGAAATGCTACTAAACTACTTCAGTGCTAAGTGAACAGAAATATAACCTTTACAGATCCGGTCCTCCACCTCCATAGCTCCGCGTTGACGTCCCTCCGCTGCGATCATCGGATCCCGGACTCTAGTAATGGTTTCGTCAAAGAAATGATCGGACTAGGTCGTCGACTTTGATGCCGAAGACGATCTACGTCGATGCAACACAAGATCAAGCTCCAACTTCACCAAGCCATGAAACTTGTGAAGAAAACACCCTATACTACTTGGCAAGTGGTAGAGGATGAAGAAATAGGAAGTGGGTTCACTTTAGAATTGGATTTCTCACTCTTTATCTCAGGTCACCATTGAAGCTAGCAAGCTTCTTTCTTCTTGAAGAAGAAGAAGAAGAAGAAAAAGAATATGATAAGAATAATGGAAAAAGAAAATAAAGTGATTCTTATCATGTTAGCAACCATGGTTTAGTGTAAAGAATAAACTATGGTTTAGGTTTAATGGTTAGGTTAGGCATAAAACAAAAATGGTGGACTTATTCAAAGCTTCATGAAGCTTCAACTATAATACAAAGCAAGCCACCATTTTCCTTTTTGCCAAAAATGAATTAAAGAAAATAAATAAAACATTTAAAACCCTAACCATTAACCTAAACATGGTTTAAAGTAAACACATACCCAAGTTTACATGTATCATCAAACATGATACAAACTAGTGCACAAAACTATATCATATATACAATGTGCACATCAAGTGAGAAAATCCATCTTAAGTGAACCAATACTAGTTAATGTAAAGTAATATATCAAATATATAATTATACATTAAATCATTAAATCAACACTTGATTTAACGATCCGGTCATATCGCATATGACCGACTAATATCCAATGTATCGACTTATCGAATCAATCCTCGATTCGATAACTAGGTTATATCGCATACAACCAATCGATACATTCATCGCGAGAATAGAATATGGTATCACATACATGCATTATTCTCGGTCCCGCGCATATCTCATATACGCTCCTATTTCGTTTCGCTTGAGCCAGGAAACCTCTGTATAAGACTCTAATGACTCGTCAATACGCCGGCAGCAGGTGATGATCATATCAAACACCCACAAGCCGCAAGAGATCTGCTAAACGTAACGGCCACCTGGGTATTGAGCGATCAGAATATCGACGAGCAAGCCCGCTCACACTCCTGTGAATCCAACTAGTAACACTTACCGTACAGTCCGGTCTCATCGTCTGATATGTCGCATATCTCGCCTGGGGGTGGTAAACGTCAGACCCCAGTAGCTCGATAAGTCGTGACGATATGAGGTCTATAACAGTTCGAGAAACTACTGGTAACACTTACCAGTAAATCTCAGCAACCCTGGCCAGGGATTTCCGGTTATAGCCAATCGAACACAGCACAACATCAACTCCCTATACCGGGAGAGACGAATCCCCTCCTATCGCTCATTGCCTCCATATGATACGGGACTGTACCCAAAAACCACCGTTTTGCACGCCCTCTTGGACGTGGTAAGGTGGAAATCAAAGCACAGTGGGAATCTCAGAAGGCTCTATGACGATCTCGGGTCAACAGACTAACCTGTACCAGTGTCACCAGAGAACTGCCATCTGACGTAAGGTATTATACCATCTGGGAGTTCTCGGCGAGTCTGTCCAGTGTACCCAGTCTCCACTGAGCACCCGCATATCATCTCTGATGTTAAACACCAATGGATATGGGATCATCCATCGCCCATCTGTATGGGTCGAGAAAGTATACGCTAGTCTACAATGGTATATCGATGCCCCGTCTCGATACTCCCACGACTAGGGACTTTGAAGGATGTACTTATGGACTACCATGTCCCCACTAGTATGATCCGCATCATAGTCCAGGTAGTCAAGTACACATCCTAAGGGCTTTACCAACATGTAAAAGAGAGACAATTAGTGTACACGTTAAGGTAAAGAGCAACCAGATAGTATACTATCATGTCGAGCAAGAATTTCCTCCCTATATATGTCCAAGCATCCACTACAATATACATCTTATTTATAGTAATTGCCTCTAGGTCATACATATAACTAACAATCTCCCACTTGCACTAGGGCCATCTGATAGCAGTGGTTGTAGTATCCCATACTCAACCATCCCATAAAAGTCTCTCTCTGTGAAAAGGCCTTTGTGAGTGGATCCGCCGTGTTGTCCTCTGAGTCTACTCTCCTAACCTCGATCACCCTGGAGATCAACTATCTCTATGATCAGGTGACACTGCCTCAGAATATGTCTGGATCACTGATGGGACGGGCGTTCCTAGGCATAAGCCACAACTCCATTGTCACACAATGGGAGGAACTAAGTTCATCTCATGAACTAATATACACCCAGACAGCCTCTTTGGTAGCATCTTATGTAGCGATGTATCTTGCCTTTAATCGTCTAGTATGTCACGGTATCTAGCTTGGAACTCTTCCAACATACCGTTGTAAGTCCACGTTGCGACCCCCGGTTCTTACGGGGAGGCGGAAACGGTATAAAAATCAAATTTTTAGCGCATGGGGCAACATGGACTAACAAAGTCGGGATCTTTTCTAAACTAAACTAGCAAACATGCAAAGGAGAGTTAACTACTCGGATAAAAGGTTATACCTAACTTGAACTCCTTCTTCTTGAAACTTTTGTAGGGTTTGATGGTTCTTTCCTTGTTGCCTTCTTCCGTCAAAAATGGATCCACCTGAGGGTTCAACCTTCGGGCTCTTTCTCGAACTTTGAGAGAACTAGAATCTTCGGCTTGCTAAACATTTGAACCTAGAGTGAGTAGAGAGTGTCTTTGGGGTGTTTTAATCTCAAGGAGAGGGATTCTCAACTCATGAGAAGGATTCTCCTTGAACTAGAGGAGGAAGAAGAACAAGTGAGGAGAGAGAATGGTTATGATAGAATGAGCTTATTCTTTTCATTTTACAACCATATCACAAATGAAAAGAATTATCAATTAACAATAATAATAAAATGAAATAGTTGATGGATGGTTTGGAATGACCATTATCATTACATTCATTAAATGAATTTTGCTAGAATCAAAGAGCATCTTTGCAAAGTAATGATGATGGTCAAACATTCAACCATGGTCAACAAGTCAACCATGGTCAACAAGTCAACAAAATCCAACCATGACACAATTTCATTTAATTAATATTATTAATTGATATATCATAATTCCATTAGGGTTTGGAAAAAGACGACTGTCAACTGTGCATACGCACCCGTTCCGAAACCCTAATGAAAATCCTCTTCCTCCGCCTCAATCAACTGTGCATACATACCCGCATTCTTGTTCCGAGGAACATGAATACCAAGAGATAAAATCAACCCCAAAACATATACCAGTATCTGGCTCAAACCAGAGCCTACTAGTAATATCTGTCCGGACTCCAAACGTGCACAAGTGCGCGGATGAGAACGAACCCTGTCGCAAGACCATGCGACCTCTACTCTGTTTTGCCCAGAGGCGAATACCCTCTGTGTGGGACTCTAAAGACTCGACACTACGCTGGCAGTGGGTTTAACCACAGACCGCAAGCGGCACTAGCTGTGCGTAACGGTCCCCAGGTAGATGCCGACAAGAAGGCTGACGAGGTGAACCCCATCTGAACTCCTACTGAGTCTGAATGTGACAGTCTCCGTACAGTCCGGTCTGTTCGTCTAATACATCGCATGTCGGGCCTAGGGGGCGGTAAAACGTCAGTCCCCTAATAGCGGTACAAGTCGTGTCGGAGTGAAGCCCAAAACACCCTGAGATAATGTAGCGTCTTGAAAAGTCGTTTTGGTGTTTTCCTAAAATTCGGTGGAAATTCGGTATTTTTCCGAAAACCGTCTTTCTTGTTATTTTGCAGTTTAGGGCTAATTATACCTAAAATGGATAGGTAATTGCTTGTTTTTAGTAGCTAATGAGTTAATTATGAAATTCTGGTCGTTTAAAAATTTTCCCTAAATTTTCAATTTTTTAATATTATTTTAAGCCGGTAAGAAAATACATTAAATTAGCGATAAATACAAATTTTTCCGGGCTAATTTTAATCTCTAAAATTATGATAATTAAAATCTAGTGGTAACATAAATTTTTAGTAATTTATTTTGATTTTTAACAAATTTTTATGATATGAAACGAATTTATTGAATTTTAAGCTAAAACTTGCAATTTTTGACTTGTAGGGGGCCTTTTTGCATAAAATTTCTTTTGTAAAACCCCTCTCTCTTTTCCCTCAGCCCTAGGACAGCCCCACCTTGTGCAAGTCCAGAAATTTCTGGCCTCTTTTTCTTTGTTTCCTTTCTTGAGTTGATTTAGTTAGTTTATGGATTTATTTTAAATATAATTGATAAGTTATGGTACATTGACTTTGGAGACTTGACCCTTGACCTTTCCCACTCACCCACATCCCTCCCCCTCACCTCTTACTGGCCGAAACCTGCACCTCCCCCTTCTTCATCTCTTTTCTTTTCATTTTGTTCAAATTTCTTCAAGAAAACACATCAAAATTTCAAATTAAAGCTTGCAAATTAAAACCCTCCTTCATCTTTTTTTTCCTTCACCTCTCTTGCTTGGAATCATGGTTCTATGAGGCCATCAATTGAAGCAAAATTCTTCTTGCTAGATCTAAAATTTGAGGTATAAATTCTACTCTTTTATGTTGTTATGGTTAGAATTCTTTAATCTAGTTGTTTAGTGTTAATTTTAGTGTTAATCCTAATATAGTTTCTTTTAGTTAATGGTTGATATTAAACTAGGGTTTTAGAAACCATGTATTAGTTAATTAAATTTATTTTGCTATCTAGTGTTTTGCTAACCTTAATCTAAGTGGTTAACTTGCTTATTAGGCTAAAATCTAGTGTTAAATTAAGGTTTTTCATATATAGTTTGGTTTATGTTTGCTAATTACAAAAATCAAGAGAAGGTTTTGTTTATGGAAATTAGGTTTTTAAGCATAGTTAATGGTTTAAAATTAGTGTATTGGCTAGCTATTTGGTTAGTTTGGATGTTGGTGTTGGATGGTGTTAACTTGTCGCTAAATTGTCGATGTTTGCATCAAATTGCAATTTCTAGCTTACTAGGTTTTTATTAAAATATTGTGGCGAATTAATTGCGTTATCTAGATTATTTTGTTGGCATATCCTATGATATTTAGGATGTGTGAGTGCGGATTTTTTTTTGGGTAGTCGGGTTTTAGTTTTGCCGGGCGACCAAATCGGCGATTTTTGCAGTTTTTGCGATTTTCGCGTGTGTTTCGCGCACCTTATGCACTTTGTACCTAGCTTGTGAACGTTAATATTTTCGTTTGGGTTTTGCGTCGTTCTTGACATGTAACCTTATGTTTGGTATTGATGTAAATTCCAGGTCCGGTCGCGGAGACGTCAGGCGCGGCTCGAAAGGGGAAGCGGTGATTGGACGCAGCTAGCTAGGGATTTCTGTGAGTAGATGTAACATCTACGGGGGACTATCGTTGGATGGCGCAAGCCGCCCGATAGTTTTAGTAATTTAAAAAGATTCTTAGTGATGATAGTAATTAGGGGTGTAATACTTATATGATTATTTGCTGCATCCATGCCTTATATTGACATACATATGCGAACCCATGTTATAGGACACCTGCACTATTGCCAGGGTTTTTATATGCAGCACGAGCACTATTCATGCTTACACACACGCCCTGGTAATTGCCATGCCACCACACTAGATAACCTATAATTTGAAACCTTTTACTAATTGATGCTTAAACCTGTGCTATTGCCTTTAATTCCTTAAAATGAAATCGTAGGATTGCTATTCATGTGCATGTACCTCATCATATTAATTGTTCATGCCTAGTCTATTAATCATGCATTGTAGCTTAATTATTGATACCATATGCATTCATCACCATTGACATATGCACTTATGAGGATTTCTTGAGATTTTATGATATTTCTGGATTTCGGGGGAAAGCCGCAAAATTTCTAAACTTATTATATTTTTAAAATATGTAAATTGCGGTTTTCTAGTGATGTAAGTGTCATCCACCATGAGTTTGCTGTGGTTTTGGAAATCCGTGTCGAGGAGTGGAGGAACCGGCACGGGTACATGGTGGGCCCGGTAAGGTACCCCGGGGCAAGAGGAATGTGGTGTTGACGTTGAGCCTGGCAGGGGACGGATTACCTACCGGTGACTGTTTGGGACGGCGGATATCCAGAGGATACCGACCGTGGCCGCTAGATGATGAGATATTGATATTTGAGATTGGTCAGCCGGACGGCTGAGGCCAGAGATACATTTATGAGATTTGAGACAGCTTTTGGGTGTCGTTGCTGGACACCGGTTCTCGTCGATTCTTTGAGTATTATGCTGGCATTCTAAAAGAGTTTCAAAAACAAAAAGAGATAAATGTTTCTTATATATACCTTTGAGACCTCAGATATTCATGTTGCATACATATTCGTACACTGATGTTGTATACACACCTGCTAGTGCACCCATTCATACCTGTATTTTAGATGCTAGGATGCTTGTGTGCATGCATACGATAGCCTTTGTAGATGTTATTTATTACTCACGAGTTGGCAACTCACCCCCGTTGTGCCACAGTCTTTTGCAGGTCCGCTCCGTCAGTTCAGTAGCGGCTGGCGCACTTGTTCTTTTGCCTCTTTTGCCTGAGCTCGAGATTTGCTCATAGGTGGGTTATGTTATTATTTTTGTACCACCTTGTATATTCTTTGTATCTAGTGTACTCCATCTACTGTTTCTACCAGTACTATTGTATATATTGACCTAGAGATGAGACTGTGAGATTTGTAGACTTTTGTGCTGTATTTTGGGGTCGAGCTCACTTGAGTCGACATGCTGTTTTTCTTATGCTTCATTATGATTATTTCGCATGTTGTTGCTTTATATTGCGTGGGATTTGTGACCGCCTTGTGGCGAAGAGCTAGCTCCCGCTTGGGGATGCCCTATTTTGTTGGATTTATATATATTTTGTTGTACCCATTTTGGGGGCCAGTATTTACAAAGGAGACTCTGCCGAAATTTTCGGAAAAATTAGTATTGTTTTTAAAAAGTGTTTTACATGACTTATTTGATAAACTCGCTTTCAATTGATTGGGTTTTCTTCACTCTTTTGCTTAATTGGTTTTGTTTTCTGGGCTTTGGCTTACTTATTTTACGGACGTCGTTAGACGCTTCGTAAACTTAAGTGCCAGTCACGTTCCGTACCCTGCGGGTCGTGACAGATAACACTGGAAGCCTACCAGTATATCTCGCTTGCCCTGGCCAGGGACTACTCGTGTAATGGCTCTCCTAGACACAGCGCGATGTCAACCCCCAATACCGGGAGAGACGAATCCTGTCTAACCGTCACTGCCTCCAAGTGCTTCGGGACTGCACCCAACCATTACCTGTTTGCACGACTCCTTTGAGCCGTGGTAGGGTAGTGATCAAAGTGCAGTGGGAACACACTCGAGGCGAAGTGCCGGTGTCAAGTCAGCGGACTAAGCTGTACTCATGTCACCTGGGAACTGATAACTGACGATAGGTATAATACCAACCTGTCAGTTCCCGACGAGTCCTGTCCAGTGTACTCATAACCCAACGAGCACCCGTATACTATCTCCAGTACGACGTACTGATGGCTGTGGGACAGACCATCTCCCACACTGGGATGAGAAGCGCATACGCTAGTCTACTCCGGAGTATCGATGCCCTGTCTCGATAGTCCTGCGACTAGGGACCTGTATAAGGATGTTCTTATAGATTACCCAGCCCCCACTAGTGTGACTGCCATCACAACTCTGGTAATCAAGCAAAGATCCTAAGGGCTCCACTAATGCGTATAGGTGATATACTAAAATAAGCACATGTACACATTGAAGTAGAAACAAACCAAGTAGTATACTACTATATTGAGCAAGATTGTTTATACAAGGTGAATATCCCAAGCTTCCATTAAGTAATATACAAACTAGTATGATACAGTAATGGCTTCTAGGGCATATACACTAACAATCTCCCACTTGCACTAAGGCCATGTACTGGCGTATCGAAGACCTATCATCTCGATCAGCCACTCGAACTGAGTCTGGGGTAGGGCCTTGGTGAATGGATCTGCAGTGTTTTCTTCTGAAGCAACCCTCCGAACCTCGATCTCCTTGCAATCCACGATCTCCCTGATCAGGTGATACCGCCTCAAGATGTGCCTGGATCTCTGATGGGACCTGGGTTCCTTCGCTAAAGCTATAGCCCCGTTGTTGTCGCAATACAGAGGTATTGGGTCAACAATGGACGGAACCACCTGAAGTTCTTTCAAGAACTTCCTCATCCAGACAGCTTCTTTTGCGGCATCAGATGCAGCGATATATTCTGCTTCCATCGTCGAGTCTGCAACGGTTTCCTGTTTGGAACTCTTCCAACACACCGCCCCTCCATTGAGGGTAAAGACAAAACCCGACATGGTCTTGGAATCATCCTTGTCACTCTGGAAGCTGGAGTCAGCAAAGGCCTCGATCTGGAGGTCTTTTCATCCATACACCAAGAACATCTCCTTAGTCCTTCTCAGGTACTTGAGAATGTTCTTTACCGCTATCTAGTGCTTTGTTAGTATATATGCCCTAGAGGCCATTACTGTATCATACTAGTTTGTATATTACTTAATGGAAGCTTGGGATATTCACCTTGTATAAACAATCTTGCTCAATATAGTAGTATGCTACTTGGTTTGTTTCTACTTCAATGTGTACTTGTGTTTATTTCAGTATATCACTTATACGCATTAGTGGAGCCCTTAGGATCTTTGCTTGATTACCAGCGTTGTGATGGCAGTCACACTAGTGGGGGCTGGGTAATCTATAGGCACATCCTTATACAGGTACCTAGTCGTAGGACTATCGAGACAGGGCATCGATACTCCGGAGTAGACTAGCGTATGCGCTTCTCATCCCAGTGTGGGAGATGGTCTGTCCCACAGCCATCAGTACGTCGTACTGGAGATAGTATATGGGTGCTCGTTGGGTTACGAGTACACTGGACAGGACTCGTCGGGAACTGACAAGTTGGTATTATACCTATCGTCAGTTATCAGTTCCCAGGTGACATGAGTACAGCTTAGTCCGCTGACTTGACACTGGCACTTCGCCTCGAGTGTGTTCCCACTGCACTTTGATCACTACCCTACCACGGCTCAAAGGAGTCGTGCAAACAGGTGGTGGTTGGGTACAGTCCCGAAGCACTTGGAGGCAGTGACGGTTAGACAGGATTCGTCTCTCCCGGTATTGGGGGTTGACATCGCGCTGTGTCTAGGAGAGCCATTACACGAGTAGTCCCTGGCCAGGGCAAGCGAGATATACTGGTAGGTTTCCAGTGTTATCTCAGGGTGTTTTGGGTTTCACTCCGACACGACTTGTACCGCTATTGGGGGACTGACGTTTTACCGCCCCCTAGGCCCGACATGCGATGTATCAGACGAACAGACCGGACTGTACGGAGAATGTCACATTCAGACTCAGTAGGAGTTCAGATGGGGTTTCACCTCGTCAGCCTTCTTGTCGACATCTACCTGGGGACCGTTACGCACAGCTAGTGCCGCTTGCGGTCTGTGGTTAAACCCACTGCCAGCGTAGTGTCGAGTCTTTAGAGTCCCACACAGAGGGTATTCGCCTCTGGGCAAAACAGAGTAGAGGTCGCATGGTTTTGCGACAGGGTTCGTTCTCATCCGCGCACTTGTGCACGTTTGGAGTCCGGACGGATTATACTGGCAGGCTCTGGTTTGAGCCAGATACTGGTATATGTTTTGGGGGTTGCTTTTATCTCTTGGTATTCTTGTTCCTCGGAACGAGAATGCAGGTGTGTATGCACAGTTGCTTGAGGCGGAGGATGAGGTTTTTCATTAGGGTTTCGGAACGGGTGCGTATGCACAGTTGACAGTCTTCATTTTCCAAACCCTAATGGATTTATGAATTATCTATTAATAATAGTAATTAAATGAGAATTATGTTATGGTTGATTTTGTTGACTTGTTGACCATGGTTGACTTGTTGACCATGGTTGAATGTTGACCACCATCATGCTTTAAAAAGTCCTCCTTGATTCATGCTTACATTTCATTAAATGAAGCATGGTAGTGGTCATTCCAAATTGCCATCAACTATTCTCATTTTGAATTATTATTATTTAGATAATTGTTTTTCTTTTGGCATTATGGTTGCAAGAAAGAAAAACATAGCTCATTATCTCATTTAGCTTCTCTCTCCTCTCTTCATCTTCTTCTTCCTCTAGCAAAGAGAAACCTTCTCATGTGTTGAGAATCCTTCTCTTTAAAAGGAAAAGCAAACCCTAGTCACTCTCTACTCATTCTAGGTTCAAGGTTTAGCAAGCCGGAAACCCTAGTTCACTCAAAGATCGAGGAAGAGCCCAAAGGTCGAACCTTCGAGGTGGATCCATCTTCGACGGAAGAAGGCGACGACAAGAGAACCATCAACCTCTACAAGATTTCAAGAAGAAGGAGTTCAAGTTTAGGTATAACCTCCATCCGAGTAGCTAACTCCTTTTAGCGTATTTGCTAGTTTAGTTTAGACACGATCCCGACCTTGTTTAGTCCATGTTGCCTCTTGCGATAAAAATTTGTTTTTTATACCGTTTCCGCCTCCCCGTAAGCACCGGGGGTCGCAATATGGACTTACAGTGGTATCAGAGCCTAACTAAACTTAAACTAGCTTGGTAGCGAAGTGTATGGAAGTTCGAAACCGAAAAATCGCAAAACCGGAAAAACCAAAACCCTAAGTTTCTGTTGAAATTTTTTCTGCTCTAAATGAAAAACTTTATACTCCAAAAATCGGCTCAGGGTTTTCTAAGAACACCCACCAAAAACGATAGCATGATTCCTTCAAAGCGCCGCCCTTCCGCGGCCTCACATGTTCATCAGGCCGCGGATCCGCCGCTGTTTGATGTCCTCTCTGCATCGTTTTTCGTGCAGTGTTCTTCTGTGTTGATTTTGGGATTTTTCAGATGTATTATATGTACCCAGATTTTCCAGAACATAAATTCACTTTTGGGGTCCTATAATTCCGTATTTTTTTCGAACTTCACTGCACTTTGGCTATGTTGGTTATATCTGTGATGTTTGCATGTATTGAACGTCGGCTAATCGCTATAAGTCGATTAGTCGGGGTTATACATGATCTGTGTTTGATGTTGGATTGTGTATATGAATGTGTTGGACTGTCGCGGGTGAATAGCCGGGGTGGATGTGAGATGAGCTTTTGTTTTTCTTTCATTCATTGTAAATGTAAATTGATGTAATATTATTATTTGTTTGGCCGCACAACCGGGTCGGGGTTGTAGCCGTCATTGTATAATTCTTTTTACTGTTTTTTCTCCTAGGATAGACCCATGGTGGGGTGCACAAACTACCGGGAACTTGGCGGGTAGTTTGCCGCACCCGTAGGGGTCTTGGGTGGGGTATTTGGCTATTCACCGCGACCGTGTAATCCGCTTTTCATTGCAGGCTCGAAAGGATTGCGGATTGCTAGTATATCCAATGTATTCATCTGTGATCTGTAATGTCTATCATTGCTTTCTATTTAGGCGTTGCTTATGTTTTACAGCCGCGCTAGCCCAGCCCCCGCTCTGTCGTTAGTTAAGTAACCTAACGAGTGATGACGGGACCCCGTGGCGAATGCGAATGGCATAAGCGTACGTCATATTTTGGTTGTTTTCTGCAATGGTAGGATTAAATGATGGGACGCATTAAAAGAACTAATGCAAGAATATCACGCATTAAAAGAACTAATGCAAGATAATAAACCAAGTTAAAGTCGTTGGAACACTTTCGAAAAACCACTCGGTTCTTTTCAAAACTAACTTTTAAATGCGGAGCTTGAGCCACTCCTTCTAAAAGCTATCTCGTTCCATCGATTATATCAAGTTCACTACGTTGACGGTTTCGCCAAAACCATTCGTAGCCCTCCGTCGTTTCGTATGAATATTCAATAGTATTCAAGCTATGTTTGTTGACCTTCGTCAAGACATAGAGATTGGTAGCTGTTGGGTGTTCATATGTAGCATAGATAGATGCGTTGGTTTGGGACAGTCGTGTTGCCTTGTTGACCTTCGTCAAGGGTATATACGGGTGGGTTCAAATTAACCTGGATAATGACGGGCAGAACTTGACATGTGACTTATGATTTGTTGACCTTCGTCAAGGTCATAAGAGCATGGGGCAAAAATCCACATCGGGAGTTTCATAAGTACTGAAACTTGCTAGATTTGCATACCATTTGGAGTGTGATGATTATGGTAGGATTCCTTCATTTTCGTCACGTGATGATATTTGGATCCCGATCCTACTGTGAGTATATTCTACTCCTCGGGAAATTTCTCACTAAACGATCAATGCTATAAACCTAGTAGGTGCCTAGAAAGGTGTTAGCGGGGCTACGCCCCCAGGGAAAAGAGGTTCTTAAATTAAGGAACTTCGCGAAAGCGTTGGAAAACCTCCCTCGAAGTACCGACACTGGCCTGGCTGAACGGTTAAGCAAGTATTGTACGGTGGGATTGATCCCGGCTAATTCTTCCTTTGTGGTTTGAGGAGGGATTCGAGAGACAGTGGGAGCCATCCTGTTTAGACAAATTAAAAACCATTCTAAACTTGCAAGAGCATCGTGCTAAGTGTTTCTTCTCTCCCCCTGCAGCGACCAAATCGAAATGACTGGACTTAAGTTACTTCTAGATAAAAACATACTGACAGGGCCAAACTACAAAGATTGGCTCAGGAATGTCAAATTGGCAATCACTTACGACAAGCTGGGGTATCTTCTTACCACCAAAGCTCCCCCCGTCCCAAGTCCCACCTCCAGCGTCGCGGATAAGGAAATCCGTAAGACTTGGGAGATTGATTGCGCGAAGGCCAGGTGCCTCGTGCTTGCCTCTATGGACAACGAACATCAGAGGAGGCATGAGAATATGGACCTCAAGTCCATATTTCTCCATACAAAAGAACTGTATGGAGAGCAGTCTCGTATCGCAAGATACGAAGTGTCGAAGAAGTTGTTTTCGACAAAGTTGGCCGACGGATCATCGGTAGCGGACCACGTGCTTAAGGTGATTGGCTACACTGAGGAGCTCGCAGAACTTGGGACCACGTTGGATTGTGAACTCTATACAGATTTAATTCTCCAGTCCCTTCCATCCACTTACGCCCAGTTCATACTGAATTTCAACTTGCAAGAAAAGGAAGTTGAACTTTCAGAACTCCTCAACCTGCTGAGGAGCGCAGAGGGCATCCTACAGAAGGGTAGGGATACACCCGCTTTGTTTGTAGGAGGATCTTCTTCCTCTAGGTCCAAGGCGAAAGCCAAGGGAAAGAGAAAGAAAGCCCCCGCCAAACCAAGAGGCGGTGTTAGTAAAGTGGGTACGAAGGGAAATGAAAAGGCAACAAAGATAGAGGGGAAGCTTGTGGGTAAAGAGGAATGCTTCTATTGTCACAAGAGTGGACACTGGAAGAAAGATTGCAGGGCTTAGAAAGCCAGGACACAGGAACTGAAGCAGGTTGCGGCTTCAGCTTCAGGTGTGTATGTTATTGAAAACTGTCTTTCTATAAACTCTACTTCCTGGGTATTGGATACCGGATCAGGATCTCATATCTGTAATTCTTTGCAGGCGTTGAGAAACCGTAGGTTTTTGAAGGCAGGTGACATGACCCTCAGAGTTGCGAACGGAGCTAGCATGGATGCTAAAGCCGTGGGGGACTATCACCTGGGAATGACAGATGGGCATGTTTTGGTTTTGCGTAATTGCTTTTTTGTACCCAACGCAACTTGTAATATCATTTCTGTATCTTTGGTTTCTAAAGAAGGTTATGAATTTGCGTTTGTAAGTAATGTTGTTAACATTCACCTTAATCAAGTTCTGATTGGGTCAGGTACACTGAGCAATGGTATATACGTATTAAACCAACCACAGATTTTCAATGTCCAGAATACACACAAAAGAAAGTCTCCAGATATCAATCAGGCTTTCTTATGGCATTGTAGACTGGGTCACATCAATGAGACACGGTTGACTAAGTTACATAAAGAAGGATACTTGGATCCGTTCGAGTATCAGTCTTATGCCACTTGTGAATCTTGTCTCATGGGAAAGATGACAAAGACTCCGTTCACTGGACACGGAGAAAGAGCGAGCGAGCTCTTGGGACTCATACACAGTGACGTGTGTGGTCCAATGTCTACACATGCGAGAAGCGGTTATTCATACTTCATTACTTTCACAGACGATTTCTCTAGGTATGGACATGTCTTCTTAATGAAGCACAAATCCGAGGCCTTTGAGAAATTTCGGGATTACAAGAATGAAGTTGAAAAACAAACCGGCAAAAGTATCAAGATTCTAAGATCGGATCGAGGTGGAGAATACTTAAGTGCCGAGTTCCTGAATTACTTAAAAGAGAATGGGATTCTCTCTCAGCGTACTCCTCCATACACTCCGCAACATAACGGTGTATCGGAAAGGAGGAATCGAACCCTATTGGATATGGTTCGTTCCATGATGAGTAAGGCTGAGTTACCGCGATCTTTCTGGGGCTATGCACTAGAAGCAGCTGCATATCTCTTGAACAAGGCTCCTACCAAGACTGTGCCTACCACTCCATATCAGATGTGGAGTGGGAAGAAACCCTGTCTTAAGTACCTTAAGATATGGGGATGTCCAGCTTTTGTAAAAAAGCAGCATGCGGACAAGCTCGAGGCACGTTCGGTACAATGTAAGTTTGTGGGATACCCAAAGAACTCCAGGGGGTATCTGTTCTATTCCGCTGAGGAACAAAAAGTTTTTATTTCTCAACATGCCCGCTTCTTGGAAACTGAGTTTTTGGAAACCCAGATAAGTGGGAACGCAATAGAACTGGAAGAGATTCCAGAACCACAAGCTATTACTGAAGACTTGGAAGAGCCAGTGAGTTCAAAAGAACAGGACATTCCTATGCCGCTCCGCAGGAGTAGTAGGCAGTCTCATCCGCCCGAGAGATACTACGGTTTTCTCATAGACGGGGATAGAGAGGATTGCATCATAGACTATGATGAGCCTACTAGCTTCCAGCAGGCCGTTCAGAGCGTTGACTCGGTAAAATGGCTGGATGCAATGCGGACCGAAATGGAGTCCATGTACACCAACAAAGTATGGACGTTGGACATTGCTCCAGACGGGGTAAAACCCGTAGGATGCAAGTGGATCTTCAAAAGGAAGATTGGTGTAGATGGACAGGTTGAGACCTATAAAGCTAGACTTGTAGCAAAGGGTTTCCGTCAAAGACCTGGCTTGGACTATGACGAAACCTTTTCTCCAGTGGCTATGCTGAAATCCATTCGGATCCTTCTTGCCATTGCTGCCTTCCACGATTATGAGATTTGGCAGATGGACGTAAAAACCGCTTTTCTAAATGGAAATTTAGAGGAGTGTGTCTATATGGATCAGCCAGAGGGTTTCATTCAGAGTGGGAGCAGCGGAAAGGTGTGCAAGTTGCTTAAGTCCATCTATGGACTAAAGCAGGCATCACGGAGTTGGAACATCTGTTTTGATGAGACGGTCAAGGAATTTGACTTTATCAAAAATCCAGATGAACCATGCATCTATAGTAGATTTGTAGCGAGAACTGTAGTATTCCTTGTTTTATACGTGGATGACATTCTCTAAATAGGAAATGACATTCCTATGCTACAATCTGTCAAAGGTTTCTTGTCACACAGGTTCTCCATGAAAGACCTGGGTGATGCCTCTTACATCCTGGGGATCCGGATCCATCGTGATAGATCCAAGAGGATATTAGGACTTTCACAGTCCAGGTACATCGACACCGTACTGAAAAGATTCAGTATGGAAGATTCCAAGCGCGGTAACCTACCGGCTTGTCACGGGATCACCCTCTCTAAAGAGATGTCTCCCAAGACTGATTTGGAGAGGGATCGCAAGTCTATTATACCCTACGCTTCTGCGGTAGGCTCTATAATGTATGCGATGTTGTGTACCAGACCGGATGTAGCTTATGCACTGAGTGTAGTAAGCCGGTATCAGTCAAACCCTGGGGAGAAATATTGGATAGCAGTAAAGAACATTCTCAAGTACCTGAGAAGGACTAAGGAGATGTTCTTGGTGTATGGCAGAAAAGACCTCCAGATTGAGGCCTTTGCTGACTCCAGCTTCCAGAGTGACAAGGATGATTCCAAGTCCATGTCGGGTTTTGTCTTTACCCTCAATGGAGGGGCGGTGTGTTGGAAGAGTTCCAAACAGGAAACCGTTGCAGACTCGACTATGGAAGCGGAATACATCGCTGCATCTGATGCCGCAAAAGAAGCTGTCTGGATAAGGAAGTTCTTACAAGAACTTCAGGTGGTTCCGTCCATTGTTGACCCAGTACCTCTGTATTGCGACAACAACGGGGCTATAGCTTTAGCAAAGGAACCCAGGTCCCATCAGAGATCCAGGCACATCTTGAGGCGGTATCACCTGATCAGGGAGATCGTGGATCGCAAAGAGATCGAGGTTCGGAGGGTTGCTTCAGAAGAAAACACTGCAGATCCATTCACCAAGGCCCTACCCCAGACTCAGTTCGAGCGGCTGATCGAGATGATAGGTCTTCGATACGCCAGTACATGGCCTTAGTGCAAGTGGGAGATTGTTAGTGTATATGCCCTAGAGGCCATTACTGTATCATACTAGTTTGTATATTACTTAATGGAAGCTTGGGATATTCACCTTGTATAAACAATCTTGCTCAATATAGTAGTATGCTACTTGGTTTGTTTCTACTTCAATGTGTACTTGTGTTTATTTCAGTATATCACTTATACGCATTAGTGGAGCCCTTAGGATCTTTGCTTGATTACCAGCGTTGTGATGGCAGTCACACTAGTGGGGGCTGGGTAATCTATAGGCACATCCTTATACAGGTCCCTAGTCGTAGGACTATCGAGACAGGGCATCGATACTCCGGAGTAGACTAGCGTATGCGCTTCTCATCCCAGTATGGGAGATGGTCTGTCCCACAGCCATCAGTACGTCGTACTGGAGATAGTATATGGGTGCTCGTTGGGTTACGAGTTCACTGGACAGGACTCGTCGGGAACTGACAAGTTGGTATTATACCTATCGTCAGTTATCAGTTCCCAGGTGACATGAGTACAGCTTAGTCCGCTGACTTGACACTGGCACTTCGCCTCGAGTGTGTTCCCACTGCACTTTGATCACTACCCTACCACGGCTCAAAGGAGTCGTGCAAACAGGTGGTGGTTGGGTACAGTCCCGAAGCACTTGGAGGCAGTGACAGTTAGACAGGATTCGTCTCTCCCGGTATTGGGGGTTGACATCGCGCTGTGTCTAGGAGAGCCATTACACGAGTAGTCCCTGGCCAGGGCAAGCGAGATATACTGGTAGGTTTCCAGTGTTATCTCAGGGTGTTTTGGGTTTCACTCCGACACGACTTGTACCGCTATTGGGGGACTGACGTTTTACCGCCCCCTAGGCCCGACATGCGATGTATCAGACGAACAGACCGGACTGTACGGAGAATGTCACATTCAGACTCAGTAGGAGTTCAGATGGGGTTTCACCTCGTCAGCCTTCTTGTCGACATCTACCTGGGGACCGTTACGCACAGCTAGTGCCGCTTGCGGTCTGTGGTTAAACCCACTGCCAGCGTAGTGTCGAGTCTTTAAAGTCCCACACAGAGGGTATTCGCCTCTGGGCAAAACAGAGTAGAGGTCGCATGGTTTTGCGACAGGGTTCGTTCTCATCCGCGCACTTGTGCACGTTTGGAGTCCGGACGGATTATACTGGCAGGCTCTGGTTTGAGCCAGATACTGGTATATGTTTTGGGGGTTGCTTTTATCTCTTGGTATTCTTGTTCCTCGGAACGAGAATGCAGGTGTGTATGCACAGTTGCTTGAGGCGGAGGATGAGGTTTTTCATTAGGGTTTCGGAACGGGTGCGTATGCACAGTTGACAGTCTTCATTTTCCAAACCCTAATGGATTTATGAATTATCTATTAATAATAGTAATTAAATGAGAATTATGTTATGGTTGATTTTGTTGACTTGTTGACCATGGTTGACTTGTTGACCATGGTTGAATGTTGACCACCATCATGCGTTAAAAAGTCCTCCTTGATTCATGCTTACATTTCATTAAATGAAGCATGGTAGTGGTCATTCCAAATTGCCATCAACTATTCTCATTTTGAATTATTATTATTTAGATAATTGTTTTTCTTTTGGCATTATGGTTGCAAGAAAGAAAAACATAGCTCATTATCTCATTTAGCTTCTCTCTCCTCTCTTCATCTTCTTCTTCCTCTAGCAAAGAGAAACCTTCTCATGTGTTGAGAATCCTTCTCTTTAAAAGGAAAAGCAAACCCTAGTCACTCTCTACTCATTCTAGGTTCAAGGTTTAGCAAGCCGGAAACCCTAGTTCACTCAAAGATCGAGGAAGAGCCCAAAGGTCGAACCTTCGAGGTGGATCCATCTTCGACGGAACAAGGCGACGAAAAGAGAACCATCAACCTCTACAAGATTTCAAGAAGAAGGAGTTCAAGTTTAGGTATAACCTCCATCCGAGTAGCTAACTCCTTTTAGCGTATTTGCTAGTTTAGTTTAGACACGATCCCGACCTTGTTTAGTCCATGTTGCCTCTTGCGATAAAAATTTGTTTTTTATACCGTTTCCGCCTCCCCGTAAGCACCGGGGGTCGCAATATGGACTTACATGCTTCTCCCCAGGGTTTGACTGATACCGGCTTACCACACTCAGTGCATAAGCTACATCCGGTCTGGTACACAACATCGCATACATTATAGAGCCTACCGCAGAAGCGTAGGGTATAATAGACATGCGATCCCTCTCCAAATCAGTCTTGGGAGACATCTCTTTAGAGAGGGTGATTCAGTGACAAGCCGGTAGGTTACCGCGCTTGGAATCTTCCATACTGAATCTCTTCAGTATAGTGTCGATGTACCTGGACTGTGAAAGTCCTAATATCCTCTTAGATCTATCACGATGGATCCGGATCCCCAGGATGTAAGAGGCATCACCCAGGTCTTTCATGGAGAACCTGTGTGATAAGAATCCCTTGACAGATTGTAGCATAGGAATGTCATTTCCTATTAAGAGAATGTCATCCACGTATAAAACGAGGAATACTACAGTTCTCGCTACAAATCTACTATAGATGCATGGTTCATCTGGATTTTTGATAAAGCCAAATTCCTTGACCGTCTCATCAAAACAGATGTTCCAACTCCGCGATGCCTGCTTTAGTCCATAGATGGACTTAAGCAACTTGCACACCTTTCCGCTACTCCCACTCTGAATGAAACCCTCTGGCTGATCCATATAGACACACTCCTCTAAATTTCCATTTAGAAAAGCGGTTTTTACGTCCATCTGCCAAATCTCATAATCGTGGAAGGCAGCAATGGCAAGAAGGATCCGAATGGATTTCAGCATAGCCACTGGAGAAAAGGTTTCGTCATAGTCCAAGCCAGGTCTTTGACGGAAACCCTTTGCTACAAGTCTAGCTTTATAGGTCTCAACCTGTCCATCTACACCAATCTTCCTTTTGAAGATCCACTTGCATCCTACGGGTTTTATCCCGTCTGGAGCAACGTCCAACGTGCATACTTTGTTGGTGTACATGGACTCCATTTCGGTCCGCATTGCATCCAGCCATTTTACCGAGTCAACGCTCTGAACGGCCTGCTGGAAGCTAGTAGGCTCATCATAATCTATGATGCAATCCTCTCTATCCCCGTCTATGAGAAAACCGTAGTATCTCTCGGGCGGATGAGACTGCCTACTACTCCTGCGGAGCGGCGTAGGAATGTCCTGTTCATTTGAACCCTCTGGTTCCACTAAGCTTTCAGTAATAGTCTGTGGTTCTGGAATTTCTTCCAGTTCTACTGCGCTCCCACTTAATTCTTTTTCTAAGAACTGGTGTTCTAGAAAGTGGGCATGACGAGAAACAAGAACTTTTTGTTCCTCCTCATAGTAGAAGAGATATCCCTTGGAATTCTTTGGATATCCCACAAACTTACACAGTACTGAGCGCGCCTCGAGTTTGTCCGCATGCTGCTTTTTAACAAAAGCTGGACTTCCCCAAGTCTTAATGTGATTGAGATGGGGCCTCTTCCCACACCACATCTCATATGGTGTAGTAGGCACAGTCTTAGTAGGAACTCGGTTCAAAAGGTACGCAGCTGATTCTAGCGCATACCCCCAGAATGATCACGGTAACTCAGCGTTACTCATCATGGACCGTACCATATCCAATAGGGTTCGGTTCCGTCTCTCCGATACACCGTTGTGTTGCGGAGTTTATGGAGGAGTAAGCTGAGAGAGAATCCTGTTCTCTTTTAAATAATTCAGGAACTCGGCACTTAAGTATTCTCCACCTCGATCCGATCTTAGAATCTTGATACTTTTGCCGGTTTGTTTTTCTACTTCATTCTTATATTCCTGGAACTTTTCAAAAGCTTCGGACTTATGTTTCATTAAGAAGACATAACCGTACCTTAAAAAATCATCCGTAAAAGTAATGAAGTAAGAATAACCGCTTCGCGCATGTGTAGACATTGGACCGCACACGTCGCTGTGTATGAGTCCCAAGAGCGAGCTCGCTCTTACTCCGTGTCCAGTGAACGGAGTCTTTGTCATCTTTCCTTTGAGACAGGATTGACAAGTGGCATACGATTGATATTCGAACGGATCCAAATATCCTTCTGTATGTAACTTAGTCAACCTTCTCTCATTGATGTGACCCAATCTACAATGCCATAAGAAAGTCTGATTGATTTCCGGAGACTTTCTTTTGTGTGTATTCTGGACATTGAAAATCTGTGGTTGGTTTAACACGTATATACCATTGCTCAATGTACCTGACCCAATCAGAACTTGATTAAGGTGAATGTTTACAACATTACTTACAAACGCAAATTCATAACCTTCTTTAGAAACCAAAGATACAGAAATGATATCACAAGTTGCGTTGGGTACAAAAAAGCAATTGCGTAAAACCAAAACATGTCCATCTGACATTCCCAGGTGATAGTCCCCCACGGCTTTAGCATCCATGCTAGCTCCGTTTGCAACTCTGAGGGTCATGTCACCTGCCTTCAAAACCCTATGGTTTCTCAACGCCTGCAAAGAATTACAGATATGAGATCCTGATCCGGTATCCAATACCCAGGATGTAGAGTTTATAGAAAGACAGTTTTCAATAACATACACACCTAAAGCTGAAGCCGCAACCTGCTTCAGTTCCTGTGTCCTGGCCTTCCAAGCCCTGCAATCTTTCTTCCAGTGTCCACTCTTATGACAATAGAAGCATTCTTCCTTTCCTACAAGCTTCCCCGCAATCTTTGTTGCCTTTTCCTTTCCCTTCGTACCCACTTTACTAACACCGCCTCTTGGTTTGGCGGGGGCTTTCTTCCTCTTTCCCTTGGCTTTCGCCTTGGACCTAGAGGAAGAAGATCCTCCTACAAACAAAGCGGGTGTTTCCCTACCATTCTGTAGGGTGCCCTCTGCGCTCCTCAGCATGTTGAGGAGTTCTGAAAGTTCAACTTCCTTTTCTTGTAAGTTGAAGTTCAGTATAAACTGGGCGTAAGTGGATGGAAGGGACTGGAGAATTAAATCCGTATAGAGTTCACTTTCCAACGTGGTCCCAAGTTCCGCGAGCTCCTCAATGTAGCCAATCATCTTAAGCACGTGGTCCGCTACCGATGATCCGACGGCCAACTTTGCCGAAAATAACTTCTTCGACACTTCGTATCTTGCGATACGAGACTGCTCTCCATACAGTTCTTTTGTATGAAGAAATATGGATTCCAGGTCCATATTCTCGTGCCTCCTCTGGTGTTCGTTGTCCATAGAGGCAAGCACGAGGCACTTGGCCTTCGCGCAATCAATCTCTCAAGTCTTACGGATTTCCTTATCCGCGATGCTGGAGGTGGGACCTGGGACGGGGGGAGCTTTGGTGGTAAGAAGATACCCCAGCTTGTCGTAAGTGATTGCCATTTTGACATTCCTGAGCCAATCTTTGTAGTTTGGCCCTGTCAGTATGTTTTTATCTAGAAGTAACTTTAGTCCAGTCATTTCGATTTGGTCGCTGCAGGGGGGAGAGAAGAAACACTTTAGCACGATGCTCTTGCAAGTTTAGAATGGTTTTTAATTTGTCTAAACAGGATGGCTCCCACTGTCTCTCGAATCCCTCCTCAAACCACAAAGGAAGAATTAGCCGGGATCAATCCCACCGCACAATACTTGCTTAACCGTTCAGCCAAGCCAGTGTCGGTACTTCGAGGGAGGTTTTCCAACGCTTTCGCGAAGTTCCTTAATTTAAGAACCTCTTTTCCTTGGGGGCGTAGCCCCGCTAACACCTTTCTAGGCACCTACTAGGTTTATAGCATTGATCGTTTAGTGAGAAATTTCCCGAGGAGTAGCATATACTCACAGTAGGATCGGGATCCAAATATCATCGCGTGACGAAACTGAAGGAATCCTACCAGAATCATCACACTCCAAATGGTATGCAAATCTAGCAAGTTTCAGTACTTATGAAACTCCCGATGTGGATTTTTTCCCCATGCTCTTATGACCTTGACTTTGGCCAAAATATCATAAGTCACATGTCAAGTTCTACCCGTCACTATCCAGGTTAATTTGGATCCACCCGTACCTACCCTTAACTTTGGCCAAAATGGCAGTACGACTGTCCCAAACCAACGCATCTATCTATGCTACACATGAACACCCAATAGCTACCAATCACTATTCCTTGACTTTGGCCAACATACATAGCTTGAATACTATTGCCTGTTCATGCGAAACGATGGAGGGCTACGAATGGTTTTGGTAAAACCGTGAACGTAGTGAACTTGATATAATCGATGGAACGAGATAGCTTTTAGAAGGAGTGGTTCAAGCTCCGCATTTAAAAGTTAGTTTTGAAAAGAACCGAGTGGTTTTTCGAAAGTGTTCCAACGACTTTAACTTGGTTTATTATCTTGCATTAGTTCTTTTAATGCGTGATATTCTTGCATTAGTTCTTTTAATGCATCCCATTGCAGAAAACAACCAAAATATGACGTACGCTTATGCCATTCGCATTCGCCACGGGGTCCCGTCATCACCCGTTAGGTTACTTAACTAACGACAGAGCGGGGGCTGGGCTAGCGCGGCTGTAAAACATAAGCAACGCCTAAATAGTTATAAATATATAGCAATGATAGACATTACAGATCACAGATGAATACATTGGATATACTAACAATCCGCAATCCGTTCGAGCCTGCAACGAAAAGCGGATTACACGGTCGCGGTGAATAGCAAATACCCCACCCAAGACCCCTACGGGTGCGGCAAACTACCCGCCAAGTACCCGGTAGTTTGTGCACCCCTCCATAGGTCTATCCTAGGAGCAAAAACAGTAAAAAGAATTATACAATGACGGCTACAACCCCGACCCGGTTGTGCGGCCATAGAAATAATATTATTACATCAATTTACATATTACAAATGAATGAAAGAAAAACAAAAGCTCATCTCACATCCACCCGGCTATTCACCCGCGACAGTCCAACACATTCATATACACATTCCAATATCAAACACAGATCACAGAGATGTATAACCCCGACTAATCGACTTATAGCGATTAGTCGACGTTTAATACATACAAACATCACAGATATAACCAACATAGGCAAAGTGTAGCGAAGTTCGAAAAAAATACGGATTTATAGGACCCCAAAAGTAAATTTCTTTTCTGGAAAATCTGGGCACATATAACATATTTGAAAAATCCCAAAACCCAACCAGAAGAACACTGCACAAAACACGATCACATGAAGAGCCCAAACGGCGGCGAATCCGCGGCGAAGAGAACAGCTGAGGCCGCGGATCCGCGGCGAAGAGAACAGCTGAGGCCGTGGATCCGCGGCGGTTTGAAGGATTCATGGGATCGTTTTTGGTGGGTGTTCACACAAAACCCTGAGACGATTTTAGGAGTAAAACTTTTTACATTTAGAGCACAAAAAAAATTCAACAGAAACTTAGGGTTTTTGATTTCCGGTTTTTGTGATTTTTCCGTTTCGAACTTCCATACACTTCGCTACCAAGCTAGTTTAAGTTTAGTTAGGCTCTGATACCACTGTAAGTCCACGTTGCGACCCCCGGTTCTTACGTGGAGGCGGAAACGGTATAAAAATCAAATTTTTAGCGCATGGGGCAACATGGACTAACAAAGTCGGGATCTTTTCTAAACTAAACTAGCAAACATGCAAAGGAGAGTTAACTACTCGGATAAAAGGTTATACCTAACTTGAACTCCTTCTTCTTGAAACTTTTGTAGGGTTTGATGGTTCTTTCCTTGTTGCCTTCTTCCGTCAAAGATGGATCCACCTGAGGGTTCAACCTTCGGGCTCTTTCTCGAACTTTGAGAGAACTAGAATCTTCGGCTTGCTAAACCTTTGAACCTAGAGTGAGTAGAGAGTGTCTTTGGGGTGTTTTAATCTCAAGGAGAGGGATTCTCAACTCATGAGAAGGATTCTCCTTGAACTAGAGGAGGAAGAAGAACAAGTGAGGAGAGAGAATGGTTATGATAGAATGAGCTTATTCTTTTCATTTTACAACCATATCACAAATGAAAAGAATTATCAATTAACAATAATAATAAAATGAAATAGTTGATGGATGGTTTGGAATGACCATTATCATTACATTCATTAAATGAATTTTGCTAGAATCAAAGAGCATCTTTGCAAAGTAATGATGATGGTCAAACATTCAACCATGGTCAACAAGTCAACCATGGTCAACAAGTCAAAAAAATCCAACCATGACACAATTTCATTTAATTAATATTATTAATTGATATATCATAATTCCATTAGGGTTTGGAAAAAGACGACTGTCAACTGTGCATACGCACCCGTTCCGAAACCCTAATGAAAATCCTCTTCCTCCGCCTCAATCAACTGTGCATACACACCCGCATTCTTGTTCCGAGGAACATGAATACCAAGAGATAAAATCAACCCCAAAACATATACCAGTATCTGGCTCAAACCAGAGCCTACTAGTAATATCTGTCCGGACTCCAAACGTGCACAAGTGCGCGGATGAGAACGAACCCTGTCGCAAGACCATGCGACCTCTACTCTGTTTTGCCCAGAGGCGAATACCCTCAGTGTGGGACTCTAAAGACTCGACACTACGCTGGCAGTGGGTTTAACCACAGACCGCAAGCGGCACTAGCTGTGCGTAACGGTCCCCAGGTAGATGCCGACAAGAAGGCTGACGAGGTGAACCCCATCTGAACTCCTACTGAGTCTGAATGTGACAGTCTCCGTACAGTCCGGTCTGTTCGTCTAATACATCGCATGTCGGGCCTAGGGGGCGGTAAAACGTCAGTCCCCTAATAGCGGTACAAGTCGTGTCGGAGTGAAGCCCAAAACACCCTGAGATAACACTGGAAGCCTACCAGTATATCTCGCTTGCCCTGGCCAGGGACTACACGTGTAATGGCTCTCCTAGACACAGCGCGATGTCAACCCCCAATACCGGGAGAGACGAATCCTGTCTAACCGTCACTGCCTCCAAGTGCTTCGGGACTGCACCCAACCATTACCTGTTTGCACGACTCCTTTGAGCCGTGGTAGGGTAGTGATCAAAGTGCAGTGGGAACACACTCGAGGCGAAGTGCCAGTGTCAAGTCAGCGGACTAAGCTGTACTCATGTCACCTGGGAACTGATAACTAACGATAGGTATAATACCAATCTGTCAGTTCCCGACGAGTCCTGTCCAGTGTACTCGTAACCCAACGAGCACCCGTATACTATCTCCAGTACGACGTACTGATGGCTGTGGGACAGACCATCTCCCACACTGGGATGAGAAGCGCATACGCTAGTCTACTCCGGAGTATCGATGCCCTGTCTCGATAGTCCTGCGACTAGGGACCTGTATAAGGATGTGCTTATAGATTACCCAGCCCCCACTAGTGTGACTGCCATCACAACGCTGGTAATCAAGCAAAGATCCTAAGGGCTCCACTAATGCGTATAGGTGATATACTAAAATAAACACATGTACACATTGAAGTAGAAACAAACCAAGTAGCATACTACTATATTGAGCAAGATTGTTTATACAAGGTGAATATCCCAAGCTTCCATTAAGTAATATACAAACTAGTATGATACAGTAATGGCCTCTAGGGCATATACACTAACAACCGTCCCTCCATAGAGGGTAAAGACAATGCCTGTGACTGACATTCAGTCGTCCTTATTACCCTGGAACACTTCCGGTGATTCTCCCCAGGATCGATTGATACTATCTCACTACATCTAGTGAGAATCCTAACATCCATTTAGATCTATCTCATAGATCCAAAACCCAGGATTTAGTAGGTATCACTTTGATCCTATCTGGAGAATCATTGTGATAAGAGGAGATTGATCGAGCGTAGCATAGGAAACTCCTTCCCTATCAAGAGTATGTCATCCACATACTCTACGAGGATCGTCACCATACTCCCTACTACCTTTTTGTTTATACAAGGTTCATCTACCATTTTGATGATGTCAAACTCTTTGACTACTACATCAAAACAGACGTTCCAACTCCGCGATGCCTGCTTTATCCTATAAAGCATCTTGTACACGTTTCCGCTGCTCCCACTGTCTACGAAACCCTCTGGCTGTGTACTTACAGACGCTCTCTTCTAAAACATCATTTTAGAAAAGCAGTCATGACACCCAACCGCCAGATATCGTAGTCATGGTATGTAGCCGTGGCAAGTAGGATCCGGATGGACTTCAGCATAGCCACTGGAAAAGGTTTCATCATTATCCACGCCTGGTCGATGACGAAAACCTTTAACAAGTCTAGCTTTGAAAGTCTCAACTTTTCCATCTACACCAAGTAATCATCTTAAGATATACTTGCTCCTGATGGGGATTTAACCCTTCAGATAAAGCAACCAAAGTCCATACTTTGTTGGTGTATAAGGATTCCATCTCAGATCGCTGAGCATCCAGCCATTCTTATAGAGTCCCACTCCTGATGGCCATCTCGAAACTAGTTGGGTCATCATCTCATGATGAAATCCTCGCTCCCACTGTCATAGAGAAACAGAAGTATCTCTCAGGTGGGTGAGAAACCCTACTAGATCGGCGGAGAGGCTGAGGTTCGCTGGTATCTACTGAATCCTTGGTTCTACCAAATCATCAGTTGCCGTTTGATTTGCTTTTAGACATAGGCCGGTCAACCCCAAATCTTACCTAACTTAAGACATGAGCTCTTCCGATACCATATCTTGTTGGAGATAGTGCCCTCAGAGTCAATTATTAGGTCACAGGTACGTGATTGCAATGATTGATGGAGGACCTATCCCGGTAGGACAGTCTTACTCGAGATGATAGTATGCTATCTGGTTTACCTTTATCATCGTGTACTGTTTTAGGTGACCTGACACGTCGCTATTACACGTTGATAGAGCCCCTAGGATTCTTGCTTGACCACCAGCAGTATGAGGGCGATCATATAAGTGGGAGCTGGGGGTCTATAAGCATATCCTTAAAAGGTCCCTAGTCGTGAGAGTTTCGAGACAGGGCATCGATTCTCCAGAGTAGACTAGTGTATACAGTCGAGACCCCGACGAGGGGCGGTGGCCGGTCTCACAAGCCACTGGTGTCAGTTGGATCACCTAAGATGTATACAGGTGCTCATTGGGTTATGAGTACACCGGACAGGACTCGCCGGGAACATGCTAGTTGGTCATATAACAGACGTCAGATGGCAGTTCCCTGGTGACATGTGTGCTGGTTAGCTCATCGACCCGGGGATCGTCATTTGTCTCGTGTGAGTTCCCACTGTACTTTGATTACTACCCTACCACGGCTGAAAGGAGTCGTGCAAACAGGTTTTAGTTGGGTACAGTCCCGAGCCACATGGAGGCAGTGAGCGTATCTTCAGGGGTTCGTCTCTCCCGGTATTGGGGGTGAGGTCGTGCTGTGTCTAGGAGAGCCATTACACGAAGCCCTCGGCCGAGGCAAGGAGATTTACTGGTAGGTATTCCAGTAGTATCTCAGGGTGTTCTGGGCTACACTCCGACACGACTTGTACCGCTTTTGGGGGTCTGACTTTTACCAACCCCCTAGGCCCGCCATGCGATGCTCATAGACGAACGGACCGGACTGTACGGATATTGTCACTGACAGGCTCAGTAGGGAGTCAGGCTGAGTTCGCTCACAGACGTCCCTTTTGGTCAATACCTGGTAGCCCGTTATGTATTGGCTTATACCTCTAACGTGCTAGTGGTTAAATCCACAACCAAGGTGTTGATGAGTCTTTAGAGTCCCCCACATTCAGTTACTCAGCTTTCGGGCGAAAGGTTCTAGAGGCCGTATGGAGATATGGCAAGGTCCGATCAGATACGTGCGGTATTGCACGGATCAGGATCGGACAGTTTGTACTATAGGCCGTATGGATATATGGCAGGGTTCGATCAGATACGTGCGGTATTGTACGGATCAGGATCGAACGGATATTACTGGCCGGCTTTGGTTTAAGCCGGATCCTAGTATAGTACAGTGTAGATTTTGTCTCATTGCATTTGTATTTCGGTCGGAATACAAATGCGGGTGTGTATGCACAGTATCGGGGTTTTCCTGTAATTTATTACGGGACCAGTTTTCTGGAGTTGCCAGTTTGCTTTCCGTTTCGGCCGATTTCCATTGTTCCGTTCATTGGCCGAAGATTGGTGGAGGAGGGCTTATTTGCATTGTTGCAAATAAGTATTTGTGGAGGGGGCTTTTGCTTTTTGTTGCATCATGATAGCCATTCTTTGACCTTGACTTCTTGTCTTCATCATGACTTGACTTTTGTTTTCATGATGGATGTTGATGATGGTAGGTTTGTGTGTTGGATTTGTTGTGATGATGTTTCTTTTGTATGATATCTTTCTCTCTCTCTCTCCATTGGATAATTAGATGGCTCTCTCATTATCCATGAGACCACACCCTCAATTCTCTCCTCTCAATTACCTTGGCCGGCCACTCCCATTTGGGGGCTGTCCAAAATTTGTGGTGTGGGTTTTTAGCTCATTTCATGTTGCAAAAATCCCACTTGATCAATCCATAAAGCTCCATAGTTCATTCCTCCACCAAATGGCAATTCCACAACCCCAAAGTGTGACTTGAGGACTACATATTCTACAGCGAATCTTGGGCACGTCGAGTAGCCGGCTTCGTGCCCGAGTTGCCTCGGCATTGAGGTGGGAGCCCGTAAAACATGGAGACGATGTGGTGCCCTTCCGGCAAGGTGGCGACGACCGGAGATTCCGCAGGAGATCGGGACGATGATGAGAAGACCGGAGGACTTGGATCGTCGGTATATCTCTATTCCCTTTCTTGTAGATAGCTAGGACTGGTTAGTGGTTCGATCCGGGTATTAGTGCGCGGCGGTTTGCCAGTTCAAGAAAAATTAAAGTTTATCACCGCTTCCGCATTCGGCCGTCGGATTGACGGCCGGGGCGCCGCCGTGCACTTACAGTGGTATCATAGCCTCGCCATTAACTTAGTCTAGCTTGGTTTAATGTGTTTCCATTTCCGATCTATCAAAAAGTTCCAAAACCGTGTTTTTCAAAGTGACAGTTTTCTGTTGAAATTTTTCAATCTCGAAATTTTTTTCAGGTTGTATAAAAGTACTGTACAGGAAGTTCTAAGCTCTCTGGAAAAATTCGACAAAGTGATCTTTTAAGTGGAGCGCGGAACCGCGGCCAAATCCCACTCAGGGCCGCTGTTCCGCCGCAGTTTGGAATCTTCAGTTGGTCGAAATTTTCCAGTGGGCTTCTGGGCTGGAAACAGGGTTTTTGGAATATTAATATTGGGCCCAGAAATTCTTGATGTGCTGCAGTAACACTTGGGGCCCACTTGTTAAAAATTTGATCGGTCGGATATTTTAAACACATTATTTCACAGTATTTACATTATATCTGCGACCGTGAATGTTACTTGATCGGTAAATCCATTCTAACTGCTATAGCCCGGTTGGACGGATTTGCGAACGTGACTTTCACGTTGATGTTCTGTTTTTGCTGTGATGTTGCGGATCGGTCGTGGGGGATAGCCTGGATGCAATGCTAGTACAGTTGTGGTTGTATTATGTACATTTGATATTGCGGGGCGAGCGTCCGACATGTGGACTGCCGTCACTGCCTGTTTGTATTATTATTTTGGGGCACGACCTGGTTGCGGTCGATGTACCCGGTGTATGTATATTTTACTTTCTGTACTAGGATTGCCCCGCGGAGGGGTGCACGGATAGCCGGGTTCTAGAGGGCAACAAGCCCGCATCTCATGGCATTGGGACGGAAGGAGCTTCACTCTAGGATTGGCGGGCTATTCGCCGCACTCGTAGGGGGTACAGGTTGACCCAGGAGGGGTGCCCAAGTTACCGGATTCCGTGAAGTGCTGGGTGGTCCATTCACGGTGCTGAAGGGGGCTGCCTCGCTTCAGGTTTTGGCGGGTGACTTGCCGCGCCCGTAGGGGTCTAGGATTTCATTGCACAGGCTATCCACACGACCAGGGGAACGTCGGGTTTCAGCGGCTCTGTGAAATCCGGGGATCCCAGATATCTGTATTGTTTCTGTGATGCTGTACATTTCTGTGATGTTGTATTTTTTATTCACGCCTTGAGCGAATATAATATATTGGTATATATATTAGTAGATGTTGTATATGTTTTACATCCGCGCTAGTCCAGTCCCCGCTCTGTCGTTTGTTAGCTAACCTAACGGGTAATGACGGGACCCAGTGGCGAATGCGGATGGCATATACGTACATCAGTATATTTTCGTTCTTTTTGGTGTGATCAATTGATGGGACTGCATTGATTCGGATCAACGCAAGTTAAAAACAAACCTAATCTGATGTTGTTGGAACACTTTTCAAAAAGCTGTTATTGCAAGGACGTTCACTTTTGTTTTGCATCGTGGTATTCAGTTGGAATATCCTGCTCCTCAGTCGACGAGGCAAGGGCCGAGATCCCTTCACCGGGAGTGACCCCTTGGACAAAAAGTTTGCGTCAGGGCAATGACTTCACTATAGCCGATTACTTTTGCTTTGCACCGTGGTATTCAGTTGGAATATCCTGCACCCCATTCTATGGGGAAAGAGCCGAGATCCCTTCACCGGGAGTGACCTCTTTAGCGGAAGTTGTCGTCACTATATTTCTAAAAAGCTATCCGTTCCTTCAACGATATCAAGTTCATTACGTTAAAGGTTTTCGCCAGAAACCATTCGTAGCCCTCCATCATTTCAGTTAAATATTCGGTAGTATTCAAGCTATGTATTTTGACCTCACACCAAGGCATAGTGTTTGGTAGCTGCCGGGTATTTATCTGTTGCATAGATAGATGCGTTGGTTTGGGACAGTCGCACTACTATTTTGGCCTACGTCAAGGGTATGTACGGGTGGATTCAAATTAACCTGGATAATGATGGGTAGAACTTGACATGTGACTTATGATATTTTGACCTCACGCCAAGGTCATAAGAGCATGGGGCAGAAATCACATCGGGGGTTTCAAAAGAACTGAAACTTGCCAGATATGCGCATACCTTCTGGAGTATGGTAGCGTGAGCGGATTCCGTCACGTTATCATGTGATGATAGTTGGATCCCGATTCCCACTGATGAGTTGGTATACTCCTCGGCTGATCCCGATTAATTCTTCTTTCAGGTTTGGAGGAGAATTTGAGGTACAGTGGGAGGTTTCCAGATTAGATAAATTGGTAACCATTCTGATCTAGGTTAGAGTGCACGCTGAGTGTTTCTTTTCTCTCTCTCTGGCAGCGACCATTGACCCAACCCTAAGACTATGACTCAGTGACCAAGTTGACCGAACCTTCTTAACACCGGCTTTTGGATTGTCAGAGTTGCAAACCTCATTGCCACACCTACTTTTACCCTTTTCTCCAGGACACCCCGTATTACCACGAACGTCCACTTCCATTGGACAAAATCATCGTATGGTTAGATACGAACTCGAAGTAATTTATTCGAGGATGGTTTCAGGTTCTGGAGAAAACGGATAGGATTATTCAGTAGTCTTTTCCTTTTACCTTCTCTCAGGTTGCGAGTACTCCTTGGTTTAGGAGATAGTACACCTATTACGCAAATTGGATAGTCTTCTTCCAAACCTTAGGCTGGTGCCGACCGGTAGGGAATGAAGAAAACCAATTAGCCTAACGATGGTGTACAGAAGGTATTAAGTTCAGACAAAGCAAGGGATTAGTAAGAGGGCAAAGTAAATTGCAACTGATATTCACGACCAAACCAGGTATTTCGTTACCACTCCCACGTCACCTTTGTATTTCTCCAGGACACTCCGTATCACTACGAAGATCCACAGTTTATTGGATACTCCATCGTATGGTTATATACGAACTCGAAGGGAACTTGTTCCAGTTCGGGGATGGATTCTGGTTCAGGAGAAATAGGAATAAGGTTTATTCAGGTGTCTTTTATCTTCACCTCCTCTCGCATTGCGAGTGTTCCTAGGATTGGGACAGTACACCCATTATGCTTATTGGATAGTCTTCTTCCAAACCATAGGCTGGTGCCGAACGGTAGGGAAGGAAGAAAACCATTTGGCCTAAAGGGGTGTGCAGAAGGTAAAGACTAAAGACATATGAAGGGATTTGGAGAGGTGGCAAAGAACTATACGGTTACAGTTGTGAATCTGGAAGAGGCATTACTAGGAATACCGGGATACCCCATCGAAACATTTCAATGTTTCAGTTTCACTGTGTAATGTTAAAGGAAAACTGATTTCCCGATTAGATACTTACTCCAGGGTATGTATTTACCAGGTATGATTCTCACATCTGTATGGTTTTACAGATGATGAGTGGGAGTAAGTTATTGGGAATTAGGTGATCATCCTCATTATATCGGGATTCGTTGTAATCGGTGATATTTGAGGAAATCACCTGGGCTGTTTGCCGGTCGGCAAATATTTGGTTTTGAATATCCGCTGTTGTGCACCAATTTCAAATCGATATATCTGTACGTCTATTTTCATAGAGTGAGATATACCTTTTTGAAATTATGTCTATGACATTTACCTATATCAGTGGATGGTTAGGTAAGGAGCATTAAACAGCGGTGTAATTCTTCTTAACCATCAGTACAGTTTTCAACCTACGACACACAGTGAATGAGTTATCAGACTCAAGGGACTTATACAGAGTATTGTATGTTGTCCAGGGTCCATAAGGACAGAGGGGTTGGTCCTCGTACTATATTCGGTTTACTTATGACTTCTCTAGTTTTTAGACAAGTGTTTCGTGGAAACACAGGGTCCGAATTTGGAGAAGTTATAGGTATATGAATAGAGTAGAGAACCAGGTGTAGCAAGTATCGGGATTCTTCAAAGAGATCGAAGATGTAGATACTTGTGTATGGTATTCAGTCGATAGTAATGATAAAGAGATCTTGCTTCTCTTTCAGGTTACTCATAATTGGAAGCATTCCTAAGTTGAGTAACGCTGATCGACCTTCTTCCATTTAGTTGACATGCACTGGAGACAGTTGCATGATTTGGATCTGGTTCAGTTAAATCAGTGCCTCTGGTTCTATATATGATATAGAACAGTTCATATCTTAACGATGTTAAGGTACGGGGAGTTGTCCGGTTTATGATTAAAACCAGACACTTGACAACTCAAGGCACGTTTCTGTAATGGCAGTTTGTGGGTTGACCCAGGCTATGACGAGGGTTGATTTTCTACCATCCGGATGAACAATAGCAATATTGTTCCAGACTCGCCACAGTTTTATTAAAAATGGATTTTTTCAGAAAACAGTAGTGGGAGTATGGTAGAACTGGAAGTGATTCCAGAACCACAAACGATTACTGAAGATTTGATAAGGAACCTAAAGATTCAATCTGGATTGACATTCCATTGGCCACTCCGCAGATACGGTGGGTAACTTCAGGCACCCGAGAGGTACTACGGTAGCCTCAAGGACGGTGACAGGGAAGTTCTTGTTTACCCACAATTACCATTGCTGTTGTTCCAGGCTGCGAGACCCGGCGGGAGGATGAGTATAGCGTCGTTCTAAACTAGTTTTAGAAGTGGACGTCTATATGACTCTGCCAGAGGGTTTTCGTAGTCAGTGGGAGCAGCGGAAGCATTGGTGGACAGGTAGCTTATGTCTATTTATAGACTAAAGCAGATGTAGCGGAGATAGATCATCTATTTCTGACGTGACAGTCATAGGTTTGACTTCATCAGAATAGGGGATGGATCTGTTGAGAAGGTAGTAGGGTGTGATATCCTGGTATTTGGATGACATATATAGGGTGTTTTTCGTCACCCCATTGAGATGGGAATACGCGCACGCTTGTCAGGCGTACTACAGATTCCCCCTGCCTAGGGTAGGCTGGGATTTAATGATTGTGGGGATCCGAATCTCCAGCAGCCGCGGACTAAGCTGCCGTTAATTACCCCTCGCCTTTGGGGCGAGGGAACCTCCGATTAACGGGTTAAATTGGTCATGCGAACTCAATGTGCGGTGTGCGTGTGTTTTGTTTTGAAAGGGGGGGGTTTTGGATATATCGGGAGCCACGCAGAGATTTTACGGGGGTCCCGCTACCCGGATAGCGGGCTGGGGGTTAAGGGGGCTAGCAGCCCCCTTGCGGGGTGCGGGGCAGCGCCCCGTTAGAAATTTTTTTTCTAACAGGGACAGTGTCGTGGAGTACGTGTATGTATAAATTTGTATACATATGTATATGTGTATATATGTACACAAAAAAGGGGGAAAAGACATCCAAGAGATGCGCAGGTGCGCAAGCGCGCGCACCACGTGTCGGCACGCGGGCGACTTGCGCACTTGCGCAGTTGCGCAAGCGCGCGCGCCACGTGTCGGTACGCGGGCGACTTGCGCACTTGCGCAGTTGCGCAAGCGCGCGCGCCACGTGTCGGCACGCGGGCGCCTTGCGCACTTGCGCAGTTGCGCAAGCGCGCGCGCCACGTGTCGGCACGCGGGCGACTTGCGCACACAACAGGATTTTAGCCTAAAAAGATTTCTCTGAAGAGAAATCAAAGAGGAGTTAGACTCCTGAGTGTTTTTTTTTTTTGTTGGGTTAATGGAAGGGTTCTTCTTCTTCCTCCTGTTGCTTGCTGGATCTTGAAGATCAAGAGATGTAAAATCTCAAAATCTCTCCTTTTTAAGATCTGATGGCAGATCCAAGTTCCCCTTTGTGGGTTTTGTGGTGGAAAACTATTTAGTTTTGAAAAAAGAAGAGTAAAACTCTTGATTTAATTCAAGAGAAAGAAGAAGGTTTTGGAACCTTGAAGAAGGAAGAAAGAGCTCAGCTCTAATTTTTTTTTTTGGAGAGAATGAAAAGTATTCTTTATTCATCATCATTTTGCCTTTTATAGGCTTACATATTTGCATATAGCCCCTTGGGCTTTACAAAATGGCATTTTGCCTATTCCATGGCTCATGTGCCATTACATTTTTGCACATAAGCCATGGGCTTACAAAATATTGGCTTTATGCCCATTTTACATACATTCATGTATAAAAAATTACATAAAAATTATTTATTACATGATTTTTTTTTGTTGGCATGGCGGAAGGCCAGACGCTTCGTGTTCGGGCTCGACCTGGGCATTGGCCCACTTGCTTGGGCTTGGGCCCACCTGGCTTGGGGTTGACCTTGACTTTGACTCGGTCAACAGGGGTGTAAATTTTTACCGCAACAAAGTGCCCCCCATCAATAAATGCACACAGCATATATGGGTCGTGTGCATGAAATTGATGGATCTTCTTTCACGTGGAGGCGACTTGCTTTGGTTCCCACTTTTGGGACGCACTGCCCTTTTTACGACAAGGACAGTCGATGCTTGACGCGTCTCCGAGACGGAGTGTCCGTGGTAGACGTTTCCCTGACCCGGAGTGATTTGGTTCCCGATTTGTGGGGAGCTTGCACTGCCCGTTTTACGACATGGACGGTCGACGCTCTGATCCGAAGCGATTTGGGTTCCCAATTTGCGGGAGCCTGCACTGCCCGTTTTACGACATGGACGGTCGACGCTCTGTTACGAAGCGATTTGGGTTCCCAATTTGCGGGAGCCTGCACTGCCCTTTTTGCGACATAGACGGTCGACGCTCTGTTACGAAGCGATTTGGGTTCCCAATTTTCGGGAACCTGCACTGCCCTTTTTGAGACATGGACGGTCGGTGCTGCCCTTTTAGCGACGTGGACGGTCGGTGCTGCCATTTTAGCGACGTGGACGGTCGATGCTGCCCTTTTAGCGACTTGGACGGTCGATGCTGCCCTTTTAGCGACGTGGACGGTCGGTTCTGCCATTTTTACGACGTGGACGGTCGATGTTGCCCTTTTTGCGACTTGGACGGTCGATGCTGCCCTTTTAGCGACTTGGACGGTCGGTGCTGCCCTTGTAGCGACTTGGACGATCGGTGCTGCCCTTTTAGCGACGTGGACGGCCGGTTCTGCCCTTTTTGCGACGTGGACGGTCGATGCTGCCCTTTTTGCGACTTGGACGGTCGATGCTGCCCTTTTAGCGACTTGGACGGTCGGTGCTTGATTTGACTTGCTCTGCTTCTTGCAGTGTCAGGGGTAGACTTGACTTGCTCCGCTTCTTGCGGTGTCGAGATTGAATTCTGACTTGCTCCGCTTTTTGCGGTGTCGGAGTGAAAGTTGACTTGTTGATTTTGATTTAGGTTGACATCAGCATCGCTATACTGGAATGTGGTACCAGGAGCGAATCATCATCTGTCATTTAGAGGATTTGGGATTTTGGTTTTTGTTTGGCATCTGCATTGCTGCACTGGTATAATGCCAGGAGCAACTCATCATTTGCCCCGGGAGGATTTGGGATTTTTTTTTTTTTTGGGGACTTTGAATGTGGTCTCACCGGTAGGACTTGGGAGAGGTTGGGATTGTTTTACGCCCGTGGATTGTATACGGTTTTGCAGGATGTATGATCCAGACCGTAGGGCCGGAAAAATTTCAGGGCTTTGTTGGCGTCTGCATCGCTGGACTGGAATGTGGTACCAGGAGCGACTCATCATTCGCCGTTGGGGTATGGGATTTGGAATTTGGTTGGCGTCTGCATCGCTACACTGGAATAATGCCAGGAGCGACTCATCATTCGCCACTTTGGGGTTGGGGACTTGGAATTTGGATCTTGTTTGGCATCAGCATTGCTGCACTGGAATAATGCCAGGAGCAACTCATCATTTGCCTTGGGAGGACTTGGGATTTGGGTTTTTGGTCGGCATCAGCACCGCTAACACTGAAGCGAAATGCCAGGAGCGACTCATCATTTGCCGTTGCCCGTTGGGGAACGATGGCTTAGGAGATAGGTTTGGGTCCCTACCACCCAAGGCTTTTCAATTTTATGGGCCGTGAGGGTCCCATAAAAGCATTTTCTCCCTACGAGTCGTAAGGATCCCGCAGGTGTATTTTCTCCTTAGGAATCGTAAGGATTCCTAAGTGTGTTGCTCCTTTGTGAGTCGTAAGGATCTCACGCAGGGGTTTTCTCCTCACAAAGTCGAGAGGACCTTGCGAGTGTATTTCATCTCTTTTCACGAGTTTGCGCCCTTTCGGGTTTTCACAGACTCGCCGGTAGTCCTGCTGTTTTTACTCACGGAGCCCTTTCGGGTTTTCCTCCGTGCCCATTTTGCTTGTGGACATACCCTTTTTTTTCTCTTTTTTTTTTTTTTTTTTAGTGGGACTTTGAATGTGGTCTCACCGGTAGGACTTAGGAGAGATTGGGATTGTTTTACGCCCGTGGATTGTATACGGTTTTGCAGGATGTATGATCCAGACCGTAGGGCCGGAAAAATTTCGGGACTTTGTCGGCGTCTGCATCGCTTCACTGGAATATGGTACCAGGAACGACTCATCATTCACCGTTGGGGTATGGGATTTGGAATTTGGTTGGCGTCTGCATCGCTGCACTGGAATTTGGTACCAGGAGCGACTCATCATTCGCCATTTGGGGACTTGGAATTTGGATCTTGTTTGGCATCAGCATTGCTGCACTGGAATAATGCCAGGAGCAACTCATCATTTGCCTTGGGAGGACTCGGGATTTGGGTTTTTGGTCGGCATCAGCACCGCTAACACTGAAGCGAAATGCCAGGAGCGACTCATCATTTGCCGTTGCTCGTTGGGGAACGATGGCTTAGGAGACAGGTTTGGATCCCTATCACCTAAGGCTTTTCAATTTTATGGGCCGTGAGGGTCCCATAAAAGCATTTTCTCCCTACGAGTCGTAAGGATCCCGCAGGTGTATTTTCTCCTTAGGAATCGTGGGGATTCCTAAGTGTGTTGCTCCATTGTGAGTCGTAAGGATCTCACGCAGGGATTTTCTCCTCACAAGGTCGAGAGGATGTTGCGAGTGTATTTCATCTCTCTTCACGAGTTTGCGCCCTTTCGGGTTTTCACAGACTCGCCGGTAGTCCTGCTGTTTTTACTCACGGAGCCCTTTCGGGTTTTCATCCGTGCCCGTTTTGCTTGTGGACATACCGTTTATTTCTTCTTCTTCTTTTTTTTTTTTCCTTCTTTCTTTTTCTTCTTTTTTTTTTGCCGCTGGTGGGACTTTAAAAGTAGTCTCACCGGCAGGATTTGGGAGAAATAGGGGTTATTTACGCCCGTGGATTGTATACGGTTTTGCAGGATGTCTGATCCAGACCGTAGGGCTGATGTGCTCAATTTGCCTGCGACTTGGAGCATTCACGTGTAGTATTTCTTAAGGTATCGGCCATTGATGGGTGGCATGGGCCTTTCTCCCTCGGCACTTATCAGTTGGTAGGATCCTCCGTCGAACACCTTCTCAATGACGTATGGTCCTTCCCAGTTTGGCTCGAATTTTCCCTTGGCATGTCGATTAGGGATGATCGGTCTTTTGAGGACCAACACTAATTCACCTTTCTTGAAAGTGCGGAGACGGGTTATCTTGTCATAGGCCCGTGACATTTGGGCTCGGTATAGCTCCAGATTTTGCTGCACCGCGAGCCTCTTTTCTTCGAGGGCATCGAGTTCTTCAAGTCGAAGGAGCACATTTTCTTCCTCCGTCAACTCATGTTGGACGGCCATTCTTAAGCTTGGAACTTCTACTTCGAGGGGGAGGACCGCCTCCACTCCGATGAGCAATGAGTATGGAGTGGACTGAGTTGGAGTACGGTGCGTGGTACGATATGCCCACAATGCCTCATGAAGCTTGAGATTCCAGTCTCTCTTGTTGGCTGAAGCATTTTTCCTCAGGAGCTTGCATAGAGTCTTATTGAAGGCTTCGGCTAGCCCGTTGGCTCTTGGATTATAGATGGAGGAATATCTCCAGTCTATCTTGTGCTGAGTAGCGAACCTTGAGACATTGAAGCTCTTGAAAGAAGGCCCGTTGTCAGAAATGATTCTTCTTGGTGTACCGAAGCGGTATAGAATATTATGCTGGAAGAATGTCAGAATATCTTTTGTCTTGACTTCTTTTAGCGGGACAGCTTCAGCCCATCTGGAGAAGTAGTCTGTCGCGGCCAGTATGAACCGGTGGCCTTTAGATGACGGAGGATCAATTGGGCCAACAATGTCGGTGCCCCAGACTTCGAAGGGCCACGACGCCACTGTAGGATGCAATGGATTGGGATGCTTGTGAATAAAATCACCGTGAATTTGGCAGATATAACATTTCCTTGCATGCTCTCCGCAATCCCGTATCATGGTGGGCCAGTAATACCCAAGCCGTTTAATTTGCAGTCGCATCTTGGGGCCAGATTGGTGAGCACCGCAAACGCCTGAGTGAACTTCTTTCATGACTTTTTGGGCTTCGGCCGATGACAGGCACCTGAGCCAGAGTTGGTCATATGACCTGCGGTATAACGTGTCATTTACAAACACGTATCGGAGAGCTCTTTTCTTCAGCTGAATCCTCGCAGATTTTTCTTCGGGCAGCTTGTCGTATCGGAGGTACTCTATGAAGGGTTCTCTCCAATCGGGCTCGTCTTGGATGATCGAAGCTTCTTCCGCAGGACTGCTCTTCTGTTCCGTGCTTTCCTCTTCTTGTAGAGAGACTGGGGGTAGAATTTGCCGGCTCCTGACTGTGATCAGAATTTCGTCCATGTCAGGATCAGCCAGCTCCTTGGCCAAGCGAGCGAGTACATCAGCCTTTCCGTTCAACGCTCTAGGGACTCTCGTTAGTTCAATATGAGTGAACCGTTTCATGAGTTCTACCACTCGGCCTCTGTACCGAGCTAACTCGGGTTTGTATATCTTATAAACGCCGCTTACTTGGTTGACGACGAGCTGGGAGTCACCGTAAACTTGTAGCCGACGGATTTCCATTACTATGGCGAGCTCCAAACCAGCTATCAGAGCTTCATACTCGGCCACATTGTTTATGCGAGGCTCGGTGAGAGCGAAAGAGCGCCGTAGGGTTCCCATCGACGGTGTGATGAACACCAATCCTATCCCTGCTTTTATCTCCGGGACGCTTGATTTACTGGAGGTCCTTATTGATGAGGCTCCATCGAAGTAGAGCTCCCAACATGGCTCATCTTCCTCGAGGTGCAGCACTTGTTCGTCGGGTAACTCATAATCTAGCGGCGACCCTTCTGGTATAGGATGAGCGGCGAGAAAGTCTGCAAGAGCTTGCCCTTTTACTGCTTTCTGAGGAGTATACACTATGTCAAACTCAAGTAGCATGACAGCCCATCTTGCCATTCTGCCGGCTAGGCTTGCTTTGGTCATCAAATGTTTGAGCGGGTCGACCTTGGAGATCAGCATAACCCGATGAGCGAGCAAATAGTGCCTCAGCTTCTTCACAGCAAATATTAGAGCCAGGCATTGCTTTTCGATTGAGGAGTAGTTGTGTTCCGCCCCGACTAGAGTTCGACTGAGGTAGTAGAGGGCATTTTCTTTTCCTTCCTCGTTATTCTGGGCAAGGAGCGCACCGAGTGACTCGTCCAGCGCGGCAGTGTAGAGAATCAGCGGTTTATTTGGAATGGGAGCGGCCAGCACTGGAGGGTGCAACAAGTATTGTTTGATGCTTTCGAACGCTGCTTGACATTCGGCATCCCAGATAAAAGGAGCTCCTTTCTTCATGAGCTTTGAGAAGGGCCTACATCTCCCCGATAAATTTGAGATAAACCTCCGTATATAAGCAAGCTTGCCTTGAAAAGATCTTAGCTGCGTCAGACTCTTCGGAGGGGGCATCTCCATGATGGCCTTTATCTTTGATAGGTCAACTTCGATCCCTCGATGTCGGACTATGAAGCCCAGGAATTTTCCCGATGACACGCCAAAAGCGCACTTCAGAGGGTTCATATTCAGATCGTATTCCCTCAGTCTGGTGAGAACGGTTCTGAGATCTTGGATATGATCGGCCTTGGCTTTAGTCTTGACGACCAGATCATCAACATAACATTCGACGACTTTATGGATTAGGTCATCAAAGATATTAGTCATCGCCCTTTGATATGTAGCACCTGCGTTCTTCAGTCCGAATGGCATTACCTTGTAGCAATATATTCCGATCGGGGTTCGAAATGCTGTGTGCTTCTCATCCTCAGGCGACATCTTGATCTGATTATATCCAGACGAGCCGTCCATAAAGGTGAACAGTTCGTAATTTGAGGTGTCATCGACCATCATTTCCATGACCGGTAGCGGGAAGTCATCTTTAGGACATGCCTTATTGAGGTCCCTGAAATCGACACAGACTCGGATCTGCCCATTTTTCTTCTTGACTGGGACTATGCATGCGATCCAGTCCGCATATTTCTCTTCTCTGATGAAGCCGGCATCGATGAGTTTCTTGGTTTCCTCGATGACCTTTTCTTCCAACTCCCTTCTCATTCTTCGAGGAGCTTGTTTGACTGGCTTAGCATCAGGAGATATAGCCAGCTTATGCACGGCTACCTCAGGGGAAAGGCCAGGCATTTCTTTGTATGTCCACGCGAAGCAGTCAACGAACTCACGCAACAGGGCAATTATCTGCTCTTTCATTTCCTCTGACAAGAGCGAGCTGATGTAGGTCGGCCTTGGATTATCGGGCGTTCCTAAGTCAATCTCGGTTAGCTCGTCAAAGGTTGCTTGTCCTCCATCTTCGAGCTCTTGAGGAGCTTCTTCTGGCTCGGCTATCTCGTCGTCATCATTTGATCTTTCGCCAGCTTCACCAACATGGATCATGTAGCACGCTCTGGAATCAGGTTGAATGTAACCTATTCCCCGTCTGTCTGGAATTCGTCCATCGATGAGTGCTCGGACCTGGGGCGGATGCCATAGCCCTTCGTAAAACTTTGCTTCGGACTCCGTTTGGTATAACCGGCACCCGCACTTCTTAAAGTATTCCCGCATCTCGGGCGCATAGTATCTGGGATTGAGGACGGCTCTTATGCCTCTCTCATATAGAAGGCACGCGACAGACAAATCGTCCGGGTGCGCAACGGGGTTTGACCCATAAAACAGGATGCCCTTCTGTCCACTACTCCTCCCGGGAACGTAGAAAGTCTTCAGCTGGTCCACGGTGGAGACTGATAACGCATCGAGCTCTTTGCACATCTGCTCTGGTACCCTTGTGATGGCCAGAGACCCTTCTGCGACTTCGAAGGTCTCTCGTAGTTTCGCTTGCTGCATGGGGGGGCCAATCTGCGCAGCTGTTGCACGGCAGGTCCTCTTCTTCTGACTCTTCAGTGTCACTGCCAAGATGAGGGCGGACTTTGCTGCTAGATGGGCCTTCAGCATCAGATTCGTCCGTATCGCTACCGAAACGAGGGCGAGTTTTACGGAAGGATGGGCTTCCAGCATCGGACTCATCAGTGTCGCTGCCGAAATGCGGGCGCACTTGGGTATTTTTGCTTTTGAAAGTGATAGCCGGCGCAGATTTGCTTTTGAGTCTTGGGGCTGGTCTATCCTCAGTCAGTTGTGGCTTAGCATTTTGGTGGTTCATAAAGTACCGAGAATCTTCATATCGGACTTCATGCACACCGAACGGTTGGATGTCTCCGTCAATGCGTCTTTCTTCGCCATTTTTAGTATACTTCATGCATTGATGGAGAGTTGACGGAATGATGCCGTAATCGTGGAGCCACGGCCGCCCCAGGAGAATCTTATAAGACGTGTCGGCGTCGATCACGTATATCTTAGCTTCAGTTTGCAGATCCCCGAATTTGATTGGCAGAGCTATAGACCCCAGAACTTGCTGGCAATTTTGGTTGAAGCCTTGAATGACAATCCTTTCCCTTGACAGATGTCGGACGTCCATTGATAAACTCTTCAGAGTTCGCAAGTTCATGATGTTCACTGAGGACCCCGGATCAATCAATATGCGATTAATTCGATCTCCGTCGCTGTACCCGGTCACGTAAAGCGGCCGATTATGCTCAGCCGTTCCCAGTAGCAAGTCTTCATCCTTAAATGTGACTGCGGCGGCATGCAGAGCGTGCTGGGCTTCTTTCATATTAATTTCCGCAAAGTGAGCCTGATACCGCTCGGGGTTTTGCAGAGCGTGAATGAGAACATCTCTAAGCTCTTTAGATAGGACCAAGGCGTCGTAGATGCTCAGGAGAGACGGAAGCTTCCGGAGATGCGCCAAGACATTATAGTCCACCGAGGAAGGACTTATGTTTTCATCAGTCGGTTCTCTGCCATCTTCTTCATTAGCGACTTGTTTTTCCTTCCCTTTTGGGGCGTTGCCCTGATTCGGCGGTAGAGCCCTGCCGCTTCTGAGCTGGATTTGATTGGTCGTTGTGGCGAGCTCCTCATCCTCTTCGGGAAAACAAAGATCATCCTCGGAGTCGCTGCCAAGATGGATGGCGTAGCAGGTCACTACTGGGATCTCTTTATTGGAGTCTTCTTCTAACTCCTCCAGAATTTCAGCCGCTTGTACAGGGAAGAACTCCTTCAATTGAATCAATGTTCTTTCCTTTTGTTCATATTCTTCGAGAGAATCGATATATTTTTGAATGGTTGATCTCCCTGCAGACTCTTTTTCGCGCCGAGCTGCGCTTTTCTTCTTCTTCAGCTTCTTGGATTTTGAGCCTGATGGAGCCGCATTGGCAGCTGGACTGGTAGGCTTCTTCTGCCCTCCCCATTCCGTCCTGGGTTCTTTCTGAAGTAGCTTTATCATCTTCTTCGTCTTATTAGATATGTGCGTACTCCACGGAGGCCGCGATGAGTCAGTTTCATCTCTCAGGGCAGCGGGTTCGGCTGTCTTCTCCCAGAAGGCTTCAACTTCTGTCTGTATAAAGTTGGTGGTTGCAACTTGATTGTTCACCAACACACTTTTGGACAGCTCGATCTCTCCAGCCTTGTACTGCTTCTCGACCCAATCTTTGAAGATATAGCAATCCTCGATCGCATGGCTCACTACTCGGTGGTACGGGCAATACAAAGGATTGTCAGTCATTTTTGCTTCCTGGGGTCTTTTCGATTCCGGCAATTGTAGGCCGTTGTTCAAGGCATCTTTAAATATCTTGCGAACCTTGTCCCTTCTGAAAGAGTAAACCTTGTTCTTTTTCTCCTCTAGGGAAGGCCCATCTCCTCCCAGCAATGGCTTTCGAGACCGGTTAGTTTTGGATTCGGCCGCCCTTCGCTTTTCTTCATTATCGGAGGCATTGAAGACATTGGTACTGCTGGAACTCCCTCTTCTACGGTTGTCGTCCCGCTTGCTTTTCCAGGTTTTGTCTCTCTGAGAGTCCGGCGGGGACTCTTGCTTCGAGCGTTCCAGCATTTGAACTTTCTTGGTTAGCTCCTGAAATGTCTTGAGGCCCGCTGTACACAAGAATGGGACCATCCAATTGCTGAGGTTCCCAATGAGAAGGCTGACGGACTGGTCCTGCTCCAGTGGCGGTTCGCACTTGACCGTGAGATTACGCCATCGGGCGATAAAGTCAGTGTTGCTTTCATTCTTCCCCGGCTTAGTCCTCACAAGGTCGGCTATGGAGATTTTATCACTGACGCTCATGAACCTTTGCCGGAACAGAGACTCCATTTAGGCAAAGGTAATGACGGACCCATCTGGTATGCTCGCGTACCAGTCGAAAGCGACACCGGTCAGGCTGTTGACAAACTGACGAAGAAGGAGCACGTCATTGCCCCCTGTATTTCCGCATGATACTTTGAAGTGGGCGACGTGCTGGTTTGCATTCCCCGTTCCATCAAATCTTCCGAACTTAGGAATGACGTAGCCGCTTGGGAACTCAATCAGATCGTACTGCGCGGGATATGGCCGCCCACTACTGCCGATTTCTTTCTGAGCTTCAGCTTCGGCCACCAATGTTTTGACCTTGCTGGTGACCAAATCCATTATCCGATCCTGTGTTAGCGGGATGGTGCTATCTGGGGCCAAGGCGTCCCCAGAAGCGGAATGTAGCCGGCTTTCATTTGGCTCGACCAGTCTTGGTCCCAAAGGAACAGGCATTGGCTGCCTCGGATTGTCTTCACCCGGCTGATTAGTAGCGGCTTGTGCTTGATTAGGAGGCGCTCGAGCAATTTGAGCCGTAAGCTGCATCACCACGTTCGTTAAGTCGTCAATCTTCGAATAGAGCTTGGCCATCTCTTTATCTTTGCTCCTGAGCTGTTTTCGAAGTTCTTGAAGCAGCTCTTGTTCTGCAGTCCTAGGGCGGAAAGTCGGCTCTTCCTCGCTGTCCGAGCTTGACTCTACATGGACCGAGGGGTCTATCTGCCTATCATCCTCATCGAGAGGGTTTTCTTCATCCAGCAGGGGCGGCTGTTCTTGGGCGGCGGCAACCACATTCAGGCTAGATTGGGCTTGGGATGTGGTGGCCCCGTCCTTGCTTTTGCTGCGAAGGTTGTCGCTGGGGCGCCCGCCCGCCATATAGACCATATGGATGATATATCCGGCCGTCTCTCTATCATTGGCAGCTGATTTCACGGCTCGCTGTCTTGACCCCCTTGTTTCGGTAGATGGTAGTCGATTGAAGGCGGCCGGCCTAACCAGGTTCTTGAATGGTGCTGGCGCTTCTTTTCTGGGTTTGCCCCGCTGCTTTCGCGCGGCACAGAGTGCTTGATAGACTCTTGAAGAGACAGTGTCATACTTTTTCTGTTGGGGCCGGGACACGTCTCTTTGTGGCACTGTTCGGACCGCTGTCTTCTTGATTCTGGCGGTCATGGCGTTTTTCTGAACCCACTTCAGAGGCTCGAAGGAATTGCTGATTCTTACGTCCGACTCGGCCGTCGTCGCCGAGCAACCCTGCACTTGGAACTTCACACGATTCCATTTGGCCGAAGCCTTGGCCCTCTTGTTGGCTCGATACCTGAGCCGCTTCTGCCTTAACTTTTCTGTTCTAAGCACCTGGCGGACTTCGACTTTTTGGGAAGATGCCGCAGACCGGTTGATGGAGGGCCTTAGAGATACGCCTGATTGTGCATTTGTTAGAGTCATCGCCTGAGCTCGTCCGCGACATTTGATGTTGCCCTTCGCATCGGAAGTCTTGCCCCCAGCTAGAGCGCCAGGGAGTTGTTCAGATAGCGTCTTGAGTTTCGGTTGTGGTGCCTTGGCGATCACGACATTCGGCCTCTTTCCCCTTGAGACCGGCTTCGCCACCTGTTCCGCCGGGATCTCCGCCAGATGAGCGCTTCCGGCAGGGTAGATGATGACGGAGCCGAACTGGCGGGGCGGTTCCTCCCACTGTCGACTGAGGCTTGCGGGGAGAACCACACGAGCGTTGATCTTGACCACGTACAGAATCGGGTTGCTTTGGAAGTTGAATTTGTCTGGGAAGACATTGTCGTCGAAGGTTGATTGCTGCACGGAAAAAAAACATCATTTCAGTATAAGCAATCGATATGTATATTGATTGAGTTCGCATGAACGTTTAACCCGAAATATGGGAGGAGAGATTGGTCCCACCGGGCGTGCCAGAATCTGTAGGGTGTTTTTCGTCACCCCATTGAGATGGGAATACGCGCACGCTTGTCAGGCGTACTACAGATTCCCCCTGCCTAGGGTAGGCTGGGATTTAATGATTGTGGGGATCCGAATCTCCAGCAGCCGCGGACTAAGCTGCCGTTAATTACCCCTCGCCTTTGGGGCGAGGGAACCTCCGATTAACGGGTTAAATTGGTCATGCGAACTCAATGTGCGGTGTGCGTGTGTTTTGTTTTGAAAGGGGGGGGTTTTGGATATATCGGGAGCCACGCAGAGTTTTTACGGGGGTCCCGCTACCCGGATAGCGGGCTGGGGGTCAAGGGGGATAGCAGCCCCCTTGCGGGGTGCGGGGGCAGCGCCCCGTTAGAAATTTTTTTTCTAACAGGGACAGTGTCGTGGAGTACGTGTATGTATAAATTTGTATACATATGTATATGTGTATATATGTACACAAAAAAGGGGGGAAAAGACATCCAAGGGATGCGCAGGTGCGCAAGCGCGCGCGCCACGTGTCGGCACGCGGGCGCCTTGCGCACTTGCGCAGTTGCGCAAGCGCGCGCGCCACGTGTCGGCATGCGGGCGACTTGCGCACACAACAGGCTTTTAGCCTAAAAAGATTTCTCTGAAGAGAAATCAAAGAGGAGTTAGACTCCTGAGTGTTTTTTTTTGTTGGGTTAATGGAAGGGTTCTTCTTCTTCCTCCTGTTGCTTGCTGGATCTTGAAGATCAAGAGATGTAAAATCTCAAAATCTCTCCTTTTTAAGATCTGATGGCAGATCCAAGTTCCCCTTTGTGGGTTTTGTGGTGGAAAACTATTTAGTTTTGAAAAAAGAAGAGTAAAACTCTTGATTTAATTCAAGAGAAAGAAGAAGGTTTTGGAACCTTGAAGAAGGAAGAAAGAGCTCAGCTCTAATTATTTTTTTTGGAGAGAATGAAAAGTATTCTTTATTCATCATCATTTTGCCTTTTATAGGCTTACATATTTGCATATAGCCCCTTGGGCTTTACAAAATGGCATTTTGCCTATTCCATGGCTCATGTGCCATTACATTTTTGCACATAAGCCATGGGCTTACAAAATATTGGCTTTATGCCCATTTTACATACATTCATGTATAAAAAATTACATAAAAATTATTTATTACATGATTTTTTTTTTGTTGGCATGGCGGAAGGCCAGACGCTTCGTGTTCGGGCTCGACCTGGGCATTGGCCCACTTGCTTGGGCTTGGGCCCACCTGGCTTGGGGTTGACCTTGACTTTGACTCGGTCAACAGGGGTGTAAATTTTTACCGCAACAACATACACAGAGTAGGAAAAGAAACTCCTATACTACAATCGGTTATATTTTGGTCGTCACACAGTGGTTTCTCCACAAAGGAAATGGATTTTATATCAGACATACTGGTTACTAGATCTATAGTTCTAGATCTAGATTTGGGTAGTCTCCCAATCTGGGTACTTAGACAGCATTCTAAGGGTATTTAGAATGGACGACTCCATGCACGGTAGTGTACCTGCAGAAGATGGAGTCACCCTCTCTAAAGGTGTCTTACAGACTAAAGGGGAGAGGGATGTGCATGATTGGCATATCACTTGCTCAGGCAATTGAGTCAATCATGAGATGTCAAGTACCACACCAGATATTGTTCTTGCACTAGATGCAATAAGTTGATATTGATCCAATCCTGGAGAAACAGTCGGAAGCAGTTTTAGAACATAAGTGGATGTTCTAGGGATATGATAACAACAGCCTCATTAGGGGAACAGTTATCATTCCAGGCTTCCAAGGTGACATGGACGACAAGGAGGTTGTCAGAGCTATAGTTTTCCTTCTGATGAGGGGCAGTATTTTGGACAGGTGGTCCAAGGCAATACTGAGGGAGGCATGGCGCAGGATACTGATTAAGTTCAGTTGACGATACAGTCTAAGAAGTTTGGATTTGGAGTTCATTTATGAACTAAGTCCCATCAGACATCCAGACACATTCTAAGACAGGTAGTGCTCATTTCGGGAGATGGGTTTCTCCGCGAACTTGAGATATAGAGAGACATAGAAAGAAACAACAAAGCGGATCCACTCACTAAGGCTATTCCTCGAACGCAATAGTTTCGCAAACGAGCTTTATGAGACTGACTAGTAGAGGAGTTGGGTGTTCGGTATCACACGGGCTGTGAGTATGCGACATCGCAATAATTAGCCTTGAGTGCAAGTGGGAGATTGTTGGAGATAGTACCCTCAGAGTCAATTATTAGGTCACAGGTACGTGATTGCAATGATTGATGGAGGACCTATCCCGGTAGGACAGTCTTACTCGAGATGATAGTATGCTATCTGGTTTACCTTTATCATCGTGTACTGTTTTAGGTGACCTGACACGTCGCTATTACACGTTGATAGAGCCTCTAGGATTCTTGCTTGACCACCAGCAGTATGAGGGCGATCATATAAGTGGGAGCTGGGGGTCTATAAGCATATCCTTAAAAGGTCCCTAGTCGTGAGAGTTTCGAGACAGGGCATCGATTCTCCAGAGTAGACTAGTGTATACAGTCGAGACCCCGACGAGGGGCGGTGGCCGGTCTCACAAGCCACTGGTGTCAGTTGGATCACCTAAGATGTATACAGGTGCTCATTGGGTTATGAGTACACCGGACAGGACTCGCCGGGAACATGCTAGTTGGTCATATACCAGACGTCAGATGGCAGTTCCCTGGTGACATGTGTGCAGGTTAGTTCATCGACCTGGGGATCGTCATTTGTCTCGTGTGAGTTCCCACTGTACTTTGATTACTACCCTACCACGGCTGAAAGGAGTCGTGCAAACAGGTTTTAGTTGGGTACTGTCCCGAGCCACATGGAGGCAGTGAGCATATCTTCAGGGGTTCGTCTCTCCCGGTATTAGGGGTGAGGTCGTGCTGTGTCTAGGAGAGCCATTACACGAAGCCCTCGGCCGAGGCAAGGAGATTTACTGGTAGGTATTCCAGTAGTATCTCAGGGTGTTCTGGGCTACACTCCGACACGACTTGTACCGCTTTTGGGGGTCTGACTTTTACCAACCCCCTAGGCCCGCCATGCGATGCTCATAGACGAACGGACCGGACTGTACGGATATTGTCACTGACAGGCTCAGTAGGGAGTCAGGCTGAGTTCGCTCACAAACGTCCCTTTTGGTCAATACCTGGTAGCCCGTTATGTATTGGCTTATACCTCTAACGTGCTAGTGGTTAAATCCATAACCAAGGTGTTGATGAGTCTTTAGAGTCCCCCACATTCAGTTACTCAGCTTTCGGGCGAAAGGTTGTAGAGGCCGTATGGAGATATGGCAAGGTCCGATCAGATACGTGCGGTACTGCACGGATCAGGATCGGACAGTTTGTACTATAGGCCGTATGGATATATGGCAGGGTTCGATCAGATACGTGCGGTATTGTACGGATCAGGATCGAACGGATATTACTGGCCGGCTTTGGTTTAAGCCGGATCCTAGTATAGTACAGTGTAGATTTTGTCTCATTGCATTTGTATTTCGGTCGGAATACAAATGCGGGTGTGTATGCACAGTATCGGGGTTTTCCTGTAATTTATTACGGGACCAGTTTTCTGGAGTTGCCAGTTTGCTTTCCGTTTCGGCCGATTTCCATTGTTCCGTTCATTGGCCGAAGATTGGTGGAGGAGGGCTTATTTGCATTGTTGCAAATAAGTATTTGTGGAGGGGGCTTTTGCTTTTTGTTGCATCATGATAGCCATTCTTTGACCTTGACTTCTTGTCTTCATCATGACTTGACTTTTGTTTTCATGATGGATGTTGATGATGGTAGGTTTGTGTGTTGGATTTGTTGTGATGATGTTTCTTTTGTATGATATCTTTCTCTTTCTCTCTCCATTGGATAATTAGATGGCTCTCTCATTATCCATGAGACCACACTCTCAATTCTCTCCTCTCAATTAGCTTGGCCGGCCACTCCCATTTGGGGGCTGTCCAAAATTTGTGGTGTGGGTTTTTAGCTCATTTCATGTTGCAAAAATCCCACTTGATCAATCCATAAAGCTCCATAGTTCATTCCTCCACCAAATGGCAATTCCACAACCCCAAAGTGTGACTTGAGGACTACATATTCTACAGCGAATCTTGGGCACGTCGAGTAGCCGGCTTCGTGCCCGAGTTGCCTCGGCATTGAGGTGGGAGCCCGTAAAACATGGAGACGATGTGGTGCCCTTCCGGCAAGGTGGCGACGACCGGAGATTCCGCAGGAGATCGGGACGATGATGAGAAGACCGGAGGACTTGGATCGTTGGTATATCTCTATTCCCTTTCTTGTAGATAGCTAGAACTGGTTAGTGGTTCGATCCGGGTATTAGTGCGCGGAGGTTTGCCAGTTCAAGAAAAATTAAAGTTTATCACCGCTTCCGCATTCGGCCGTCGGATTGACGGCCGGGGCGCCGCCGTGCACTTACATATCTTATATGGAGTGGTAGGCTGTGATCTAATTCGAACCTAATTCAATAGGTATGCAGCTTCTCAAGTGCATAACCCCCAAAAGGAAACAGGTAACTCAGTAGTACTCATCATAGAGCACACCTTATCATATAGGGTGTGATTGCTCCGTCCCGATATACCATCGTGCTATGGTGTATTCGGAGGAGTAATGCCGAGAAAGAATCTCATTCTCCTTTAGAAAAGTTCAGGAATTCTATGCACAAGTATTCTCCTCCTTGATCTCATCAAAGGACATAATACTTATACCCTCAATTTGGTTCTTTACTTCTAACTTATATTCCGTGAATATCTCAAAAGGTTCGGACTTGTGTTTCAACAGGAACATATGTCTGAATCTTGAGAAATCATCAGAGAATGTAATGAAGTACAAAGAACCGGTCCTGGCATGTGTAGACAGGGGACCTTACATACATCAACATGTATCATCCCAAGAGTTCACTAACTCTTTCTTTGTTTCCAGTAAACAGAGCTATAGTCATCTTATCTATGTGACATAACTGGCAAGTTTCATAAGATGTAAATTCAAACTAATTTAAATAAGCATCTAAATGTAACTTCAGCCAGTCGGGTCGCATTGATATGACCTAGTCTACAATGCCTCAAGAAGGATTCGTTCATTTCTGAACTCTTCCTCTTATGTGTGTGTTTCGTATACTATGAACTGTAGTTTGATTTAGAACATCAATGTTTTTAGACAACGTGCCTGAATCGATCAACTTTTGAAATAGGAAATGTTCAAACCATAATCCAACAATACAAAATTATATCCTTTCTTTACTAATAAAGAGACTGATATGATTTTGTATATCAGGTTCGGTATCTAATAACATTCGTTCAGAATCAATGTATTTGGAATAAAGGGTGACAGTGACCAACAGACTTGGCTGCAACACTTGCACCGTTTTCTGTCTCATGAAACTTATCACCCGTTCTCAGTTCTCTACCTTTCTGTAGCCCTATGTATCAGATTACATATCTGGGATCATGATCCGGTATCTAATACCCAGGACGTAGAGGATACAGAGAAACAGTTCTTTGTAATGAACACACCCGAAGATGATTCATCAGCATGCACTTTCTTCGTTTGGGCGGCACAGGAAATCTGGTATTCTTCTATTTCCGGCTCGGTCTTATAACAATTATTGTTAGTTATATGTATGCCCTAGAGGCCATTACTATACATAGGATGTATATTGTAGTGGATGCTGTGACGTATATAGGGAGGACTTTCTTGCTCGACATGATAGTATGCTATCTGGTTACCCTTTACCTTAACGTGTATGCTGATTGTCTCTCTGTTACATGTTGGTAAAGCCCTTAGGATCTGTACTTGACTACCTGGACTATGATGCAGATCATACTAGTGGGGACATGGTAGTCCATAAGTACATCCTTCAAAGTCCCTAGTCGTGGGTGTATCGAGACGGGGCATCGATATACCAGAGTAGACTAGCGTGTACCTTCTCGACCCATACAGATGGGCGATGGATGATCCCATATCCATTGGTGTTTGACATCAGAGATGATATACGGGTGCTCAGTAGAGACTGGGTACACTGGACGGACTCGCCGAGAACTCCCAGATGGTATTATACCTCACGTCAGATGGCAGTTCTCTGGTGACACTGGTACAGAGTAGTCTGTTGACCCGAGATCGTCATAGAGTCTTGTGTGGTTCCCACTGTGCTTTGATTTCCATCTTACCACGTCCAAGAGGGCATGCAAAACGGTGGTTTTTGGGTACAGTCCCGAGTCACATGGAGGCAATGAGCGATAGGAGGGGATTCGTCTCTCCCGGTATAGGGCGTTGATGTTGCGCTGTGTTCGATTGGCTATAGCAGGAAATCCCTGGCCAGGGTTGCTGAGATTTACTGGTAAGTGTTACCAGTAGTTTCTCGAAAAGTTATAGATCTCATATCGACACGACTTATCGAGCTATTGGGGTCTGACGTATACCACCCCTAGGCGAGATATGCGACAGATCAGACGATCAGACCGGACTGTACGGTAGTGTTACTGGTCGGATTAACTGGAGTGTGAGCGGGCTTGCTCGTCGATCTTCAGATCTCTCAATACCCGGGTGGCCATTACGTTTAGCAGACCGCTTGCGGCTTGTGGATGCTTGATATGATCATCATCTGCTGCCGGCGTATTGACGAGTCTTTAGAGTCCTACACAGAGGTTTCCTGGCTCAAGCAAAACGAAATAGGAGCGCATATGAGATATGTGCGGGACCGAGAATAATGCGTGTATGTGATACCGTATTCCATTCTCGCGATGAATGTATCGAATAGGTTATATGCGATATACCCTAGTTATCGAATCAAAGGTTGATTTGATAAGCCGATACATTATGTACTAGTCGGTTGTGTGCGACATAACCGGGTCATTGAATCAAGTGTTGATTTAATTATTTAATGCATAATTATATATTTGATATATTACTTTGCATTAACTAGTATCGGTTCACTTTAAATGGATTTTCTCACTCGGGTGTGCGCATTACATATGCGATATGATTTTGTGCATTTGATTGTATCATGTTTGATGATACATGTTTACTTGGTTAAGTGCAAAGAATTAAACCATGGTTAAAAGAATGGTTAGGGTTTCATTTCCTTTATTTATTCATTTATTTATTTGTTTATTCATTTTGGAAAAGAGGAGAAAGGAATGGTGGCTTAATTTGGAGTTTAGTTGAAGCTTCATGAAACTTTGATCAAGTCAACCATTCTTATCTCATCCTTAACCCTAACCATTCCCACTAACCATGATTCATTCTCTACACTTGACTCTAGTTAACATTATGATAAGTTTTGATTTTTCTATTGTTTTTAATCAACTTATCATATATTTCTTTCTTCTTCTTCTTCATGAGCAAGGAAGAAAAAGCTTTCTTCATCAATGGTGATTGATGATAAAGAGTGAGAAATCCAAATCTAAAGTCTACCCAGTTCCTATTTCTTCATCCTCTACCTCTTGCCAAGTAGTAGAGTGTGTTCTCTTCACAAGTTTTTGGACTTGGTGAAGTCGGAGCTTGATTTAGCGATGCCTCGACGTAGATCATCTTCGGCACGTCGTCGATGACCTAGCCCGCTTCTTCTCCGATGAAGCCGACGCAAGAGCCCGGATTTCGGATTTGTACAGCGCAGATGACTTCTTCATGGAGCTATGGAGGTGGACAAACGGATCTACAAAGGTTGTATATCCGTATCCATTAGTTAACTGTTAACTAGATTACTTTTTCGCCTAGATTTCTAGCAAACGATCCGTAGAGTCGGGTTTCTCGGCACATTAAAATTTGAAATGGGGATGTTCGATGCCTTGCGAGACCTCACTAGTGTGCCTAGGAACCCTACAGTGGTATCAGAGCCTAGCTAGAGCCTTAGGCGAAGTCCAGACGGAATTTGAAGTCCGAACGAACCCGAAAACCCATTTCTAACATGCTCTCTGTCCTTTTTTGAAAACAGTGAGTTTTTCCAAATTAAAAATATGCAGAAAAATAAGCAGGGTTTTCTAAGAATTACGGTATAAAATTTTGGTCCTAATTCCATTAAACAGCCGCGGAACCGCGGCCTTATCCCACGTGGCGCGGCGGTTCCGCGGCAACACTGTTCCATCGTTGACCAAAATTTGCACAGTAATTATTAGTTTTCTGTGCTGAGTTCTCTGGGTATTTTTAATATTTTATTCAAGAGTTGAATTTTCTGCAGTTGTTTTGGGTTTTCATGAGTTCGATCGGATTATCAAATTTTGTCTGTGTGGCTTTCCGGATAAATTTTAGAATATGTTAAAAAGTTCGACCGGATATAAATACCCAATTTTTCCCCTGTCGGGAAATTTCCATGTGTTGGATTTTTCCGTAGTTTAACGACGTTCTAAGTAGTGCAAGTAACTCGATGGACCCTCTAGAAGACAACAAACCTTAACTCGATTATGTGACCGTCTTGAACTGCCCTTTGAACCTTCGGGTTTGGGGCAGTACGGCGTGCCACATGTGAGGCGTTGCTTGACCCTTCTACGGCTGGACCGTTGGTACTGAGGCACGAACTGAATGTTGTTAGACTTATTTCATGTGTTGATCTGTATCGGGAAAACTTGGGTGTTTGACTGTTCGATCGAAAAGTTTAACATTTTCTGTTTATCTGGAATGGGATACAATAATTGGAATTCACAATTAGTTATGAGATAACTAAATGAATGTTATAAACATAGCAGTTTAGTCTCACTTGATCGGTTGCCACGGAATTTTGATGTGATCAAAAGTCCGTCGCAATCACGTAGCGTATGCGGATACTCGCCGGGTAAACTTATTAGACAGCTACATCCCTTAGCCCCGACCAAGTGACTGTAGGAGAACCCCGTCGCCGAAAGCATCTGTTCGGGTGCTCGCGGCAGCGGTGTTCCGCCTTGGTGCACTTTGTCGACGGCGTCGGGGGTGCGGCCGCCTACTGAAGTTTGCGACGAGCATTCGATCAGGATGTCGGGAATCTTGTTGAATTGCCCGACTTGATATTGAAAAGTGTTTTCGACTTTGAGACTAAAATGCGAGGTTTATAAATGTTAGGCATGCGATGTCTAAGGAATTCATTTGGTTAGGCATGCGATGTCTGAGGTGGTTGCGGATTCCAACTGTTGTAGTTTTACACTTTCTTTTCTGTGACCGTAAGTGTAATATGTGATATCGCCGGTTTCGTTGCTATATGCCAACGACAATTGGGATGCGCATATTTACTTACGTTGATGACATGTGATGTTATGTGTTGCTGGATATGTTATATTGGATCGTCGTGTTTGAATAGCCGGGGGTTTTTATGTGAGATGAGTGTTTTTCATTTTCATTCATGTAAAAACTTGTATGTAATATTCTTTTATTGGGGCGCTTCCAGGTTGCGGAAGTAGTCACCTTTTGTATATTATTTACTTTTCCGCACTAGGATAGACCCAAGGAGGAGGGCACAAGTAACCGGGTTCTGGAGTCCAGTGGGAGACCAACTCGAGGAGTCGAGTCCGGGTCTCCTAACTCTAGAATTGGTAGGGTTGCTTGCCGCTCTCGTAGGGGTCTAGGGGTGTGGGTTTGGCTATTCATCGCGACCGTGGAATCCGTGTTTTATACTGGCTCGTATTGAAAACACGGACGTCCTAGTATATCCAATATTTCATATGTTTCTTCTGCTGCGATATCTGTGATGTGATCATGTGATGTTCTTTGATGGATACTTTATATAGTATATATGATATATTATATAGGCGTTACTTATGTTTTACACCCGCGCTAGCCCTGCCCTGCTCTGCCGTTAGTTACCTAACCTAACGGTGCACGAGGGGACATCGAGGCGAATGCGGATGGCATAAGTGTACATCGTATTTATCTGTGATGTTTAGGTATTTAAATGATGGGACTTCATTAATGTGATTAATGAATTAAAAGAAACCTAAGATGTTGTAGAATCGAATTTCAAAATAAAACAGGTAGCTACAGTTCTTGCTTTGCACAGAGGTATATGTGATATATCCTGCACCTTATTCGATGAGGAAAGGACCGAGATCCCTTCACCGGGAGTGACTCCTTTAGCAATAACTGGCAGATGCTACACACTCGGTTTGTCTTTTGATTGCTTTTAAGAGTTTTTCTTTGCACAGTGATATATATGATATATCCCGCACCTCATTCGACGAGGAAAGGACCGACGATCCCTTCACCGGGAGTGACTCCTTTAGCAAAACTAGAAAAGCCTCAAAAGCACTCCATTTCAAAATCATTCGATCCTACAACGATATCAAGTTCATTACGCAATAGGTTTTCATAAAAACCTGTCGTAGCCCTCCGTCATTTCAGATAAGTTGTATATAGTATTCGTGCTGCATTTGTTGGCTTTCGTCAAGGTGCAGTGTGCGGTAGCTATATGCTGCTTATCTGCTAGCATACGATGCGATTGGATTAGGGTAGTCGTGCGGCTTTGTTGGCTTTCGTCAAGGGTCGTGCGGGTGGGTTTAATTCGATCAAGAAATGTACGGGTTGAACTTGACTGGCTGGCTATGGTTTGTTGGCTTTCGTCAAGGTCATAGCACGTTAGGGAAAAATATTATCGGGAATTTCAAGTGTTGAAATTTGCAATGAGATTGCATACCTTCTATGAGATAGTTGGATCCCGATACCCGCTGCGAGTAAGAGTTACTCCTGGGAGAGTTTTATACATTACAATTAGCCGATCATGTAGGTGTCTAGAAAGGTGTTAACGAGGTTACGCCTCTGGAAAAACGAGGTTTACATTAATTAGGTTCGTGCGAAAGCACGGGGGACCTCCCTCAAAGTACCGACACTGGCCTGGCTGAAAGATTGGCGAACTTGTAGTGTGTAATTAATCCCGGCTAGTCTTTCCTTTTAGGGTTTGAAGGAAGATTTGATAAAAAGCAGTGGGAGCCATCCTGATTAGATAAAAATATAACCAATCTATTCTTGCAGAGCGCACGCTGAGTGTTTTCTTCTCTCTCTCTCCAGGTAGCGACCATATCACGCCTTAATCAAGATAATAAAACGGAAAATTGACCGAACCCGCTTGTTATACTGAGCTGGGGAACGTTGGTCCCGCTCCAACTTATAATTGTTATAAGACAGAGCAGGAAATTGGGGAATACCAGATTTCCCGTGCCGCCCAAACGAAGAGAGTGCATGCTGATGCATCATCTTCGGGTGTGTTCATTACAGAGAACTGTTTCTCAGTATCCTTTACGTCCTGGGTATGTGATGCCAGATCAGGATCCCGCATATGTAATATGTTACATGGGCCATAGATAAGTAAAGAACTGAGAATGGGTGATAAGTTTCATGAGGCAGAAAACGGGGCAAGTGTTGCAGCCAAGTCTGTTGGTCACTGTCATCCTGTATTATCAATACATTGATTCTGAACGAATGTTATTAGATACCGAACCTGATATACAAAATCATATTAGTTTCTTTATCAGTAAAGAAATGATAAAATTTTGTATTGTTGGATAATGTTTTGAACATTTCCTATATCAAAAGTTGATCGGTTCAGGCACGTTATCTAAAAGCATTGATGTTCTAAATCAAACTACAGTTCTTAGTATGTGGAACACACACAAGAGGAAAAGTTCAGAAATGAACGAATTCTTCTTGAGGTATTGTAGACTAGGTCATATCAATGCGACCCGACAAGCTAAGTTCCAAATAGATGCATATTTAAATCTGTTTGAATTTACATCTTATGAAACTTGCCAGTCATGTCACAAAGATAAGATGACCATAGCTCCGTTTACTGAAAACAGAGAAAGAGTTAGTAAACTCTTGGGATGATACATGTTGATGTATGTAAGGTCCCCTGTCTACACATGCCAGGACTGGTTCTTTGTACTTCATTACATTCTCTGATAATCTCTCAAGATTCAGACATATGTTCCTGTTGAAACATGAGTCCGAGCCTTTTGAGATATTCACAGAATATAAGCAAGAAGTAGAGAACCAAAATACGGGTATAAGTATTATGTCCTATGATGAGATCAGGGAGGAGAATACTTGTGCATGGAATTCCTGGACTATTCTAAAGGAGAATGAGATTCTCTCTCAGCATTACTCCTCTGTATACACCATAGCACGATGGTATATCGGGGCGGAGCAGATACACCCTATTTGATATGGTGTGCTCTATGATGAGTACTACTGAGTTACCTATTTCTTTTTGGGTGTTATGCGCTTGAGAAGCTGCATACCTATTGAATAGGGTTCCAATCAAATCAATGCCTACCACTTCATATGTGATATGGAAAGGGAAGAGCCCATGTCTTAAGTTAGTTAAGATTTGGGGTTGTCTGGGCTATGTTTAAAAGCAAAATCCGGACAAGCTCGAGGCAATGTAAGTTATGTAGAACTGGAAAGGTTCCAACTATACAAACTGCAGCTGATGATTTGATAGAACCAAAGGATTCAATAGTTACCAACGAACCTCAGCCTCTCCGCCGATCTAGTAGGGTTCCTCACCCACCTGATAGATACTTCGGTTTCTCTATGACAGTGGGAGCGAGGATTGCATCATGAGATGATGACCCAACTAGTTTCGAGCTGGCCATCAGGAGTAAGACTCTATAAGAATGGCTGGATGCTTAGTGATCTGAGAAGGAATCCTTATACACCGACAAAGTATGGACTTTAGTTGCTATATCTGAAGGGTTAAATCCCCATCAGGAGTAAGTATATCTTGAGAAGATTACTTGGTGTAGATGGAAAATTTGAGACTTTCAAAGCTAGACTTGTTAAAGGTTTTCTTCATCGACCAGGTGTGGATAATGATGAAACCTTTTCAAGTAGCTATGCTTAAGTCCATCCAGATCCTACTTACCGCGGCTGCATACCATGACTACGATCTCTGGTGGTTGGGTGTCTTGACTGCTTTTCTAAATAATGATTTGGAAGAGAGCGTCTATAAGTACACAGCCAGAGGGCTTCGTAGACAGTCGGAGCAGCGGAAACGTGTGCAAGATGCTTTATAGGATAAAGCAGGCATCGCGGGGTTGGAACGTCTATTTTGATGTGTTAGTCAAAGAAGTTGACATCATCAAAATGGTAGATGAACCTTGTATAAACAAAAAGGTAGTAGGGAGTATGGTGACGATCCTCGTAGAGTACGTGGATGACATACTCTTGATGAGGAAGGAGTTTCCTATGCTACGCTCGATCAATCTCCGCTTATCACGATGATTCTCCATATAGGATCATAATGATACCTACTAAATCTTGGATTTTGGATCTATGAGATAGATCTAATTGGATGTTAGGTATCTCACTAGTAGTAGTGAGATAGTATCAATTGATTCAAGGGAAAATCACTGGAAGGGTTCCAGGGTGATAATGACGACTGAGTGTCAGTCGCAGGCATTGTCTTTACCCTCAGTAAAGGGACGGTATGTTGGAAGAGTTCCAAGCTAGATACCGTGACATACTAGACGATAAAGGCACGATACATCGCTACTTAAGATGCTACCAAAGAGGCTGTTTGGGTGTATATTGGTTCATAAGATGAACTACGTTCCTACCATTGTGTGACAATGGAGTTGTGGCTTATGCCAAGGAACGCCCGTCCCATCAGTGATCCAGACATATTCTAAGGCAGTATCACTTGATCATGGAGATGGTTGATCTCTAGGGTGATCGAGGTTTGGAGAGTAGACTCAGAGGACAACACAGCGGATCCACTCACAAAGGCCTGTTCCCAGAGAGAGACTTTTATGGGATGGTTGAGTATGAGATACTACAACCACTGCTATCAGATGGCCCTAGTGCAAGTGGGAGATTGTTAGTTATATGTATGCCCTAGAGGCCATTACTATACATAGGATGTATATTGTAGTGGATGCTGGGACGTATATAGGGAGGACTTTCTTGCTCGACATGATAGTATGCTATCTGGTTACCCTTTACCTTAACGTGTATGCTGATTGCCTCTCTGTTACATGTTGGTAAAGCCCTTAGGATCTGTACTTGACTACCTGGACTATGATGCGGATCATACTAGTGGGGACATGGTAGTCCATAAGTACATCCTTCAAAGTCCCTAGTCGTGGGTGTATCGAGACGGGGCATCGATATACCAGAGTAGACTAGCGTGTACCTTCTCGACCCATACAGATGGGCGATGGATGATCCCATATCCATTGGTGTTTGACATCAGAGATGATATACGGGTGCTCAGTAGAGACTGGGTACACTGGACGGACTCGCCGAGAACTCCCAGATGGTATTATACCTCACGTCAGATGGCAGTTCTCTGGTGACACTGGTACAGAGTAGTCTGTTGACCCGAGATCGTCATAGAGTCTTGTGTGGTTCCCACTGTGCTTTGATTTCCATCTTACCACGTCCAAGAGGGCGTGCAAAATGGTGGTTTTTGGGTACAGTCCCGAGTCACATGGAGGCAATGAGCGATAGGAGGGGATTCGTCTCTCCCGGTATAGGGGGTTGATGTTGCGTTGTGTTCGATTGGCTATAACAGGAAATCCCTGGCCAGGGTTGCTGAGATTTACTGGTAAGTGTTACCAGTAGTTTCTCGAAAAGTTATAGACCTCATATCGACACGACTTATCGAGCTATTGGGGTCTGACGTATACCACCCCTAGGCGAGATATGCGACAGATCAGACGATCAGACCGGACTGTACGGTAGTGTTACTGGTCGGATTCACTGGAGTGTGAGCGGGCTTGCTCGTCGATATTCAGATCGCTCAATACCCGGGTGGCCGTTACGTTTAGCAGACCGCTTGCGGCTTGTGGATGCTTGATATGATCATCATCTGCTTCCGGCGTATTGACGAGTCTTTAGAGTCCTACACAGAGGTTTCCTGGCTCAAGCAAAACGAAATAGGTGCGCATATGAGATATGTGCGGGACCGAGAATAATGCGTGTATGTGATACCGTATTCCATTCTCGCGATGAATGTATCGAATAGGTTATATGCGATATACCCTAGTTATCGAATCAAAGGTTGATTTGATAAGCCGATACATTATGTACTAGTCGGTTGTGTGCGACATGACCGGGTCATTGAATCAAGTGTTGATTTAATTATTTAATGCATAATTATATATTTGATATATTACTTTGCATTAACTAGTATCGGTTCACTTTAAATGGATTTTCTCACTCGGGTGTGCGCATTACATATGCGATATGATTTTGTGCATTTGATTGTATCATGTTTGATGATACATGTTTACTTGGTTAAGTGCAAAGAATTAAACCATGGTTAAAAGAATGGTTAGGGTTTCATTTCCTTTATTTATTCATTTATTTATTTGTTTATTCATTTTGGAAAAGAGGAGAAAAGAATGGTGGCTTAATTTGGAGTTTAGTTGAAGCTTCATGAAACTTTGATCAAGTCAACCATTCTTATCTCATCCTTAACCCTAACCATTCCCACTAACCATGATTCATTCTCTACACTTGACTCTAGTTAACATTATGATAAGTTTTGATTTTTCTATTGTTTTTAATCAACTTATCATATATTTCTTTCTTCTTCTTCTTCATGAGCAAGGAAGAAAAAGCTTTCTTCATCAATGGTGATTGATGATAAAGAGTGAGAAATCCAAATCTAAAGTCTACCCAGTTCCTATTTCTTCATCCTCTACCTCTTTCCAAGTAGTAGAGTGTGTTCTCTTCATAAGTTTTTGGACTTGGTGAAGTCGGAGCTTGATTTAGCGATGCCTCGACGTAGATCATCTTCGGCACGTCGTCGATGACCTAGCCCGCTTCTTCTCCGATGAAGCCGATGCAAGAGCCCGGATTTCGGATTTGTACAGCGGAGATGACTTCTTCATGGAGCTATGGAGGTGGACAAATGGATCTACAAAGGTTGTATATCCATATCCATTAGTTAACTGTTAACTAGATTACTTTTTCGCCTAGATTTCTAGCAAACGATCCGTAGAGTCGGGTTTCTCGGCACGTTAAAATTTGAAATGGGCATGTTCGATGCCTTGCGAGACCTCACTAGTGTGCCTAGGAACCCTACAATTATAAGTTGGAGCGGGACCAACGTTCCCCAGCTCAGTATAACAAGCGGGTTCGGTCAAATATCCGTATTATTATCTTGATTAAGGTGTGATATGGTCGCTACCTGGAGAGAGAGAGAAGAAAACACTCAGCGTGCGTTCTTACAAGAATAGATTGGTTATTATTTTATCTAATCAGGATGGCTCCCACTGTTTTTATCAAATCTTCCTTCAAACCCTAAAACGAAAGACCAGCCGGGATTAATTACACGCTACAAGTTCGCCAATCTTTCAGCCAGGCCAGTGTCGGTACTTTGAGGGAGGTCCCCCGTGCTTTCGCACGAACCTAATTAATGTAAACCTCGTTTTCCCAGAGGCATAACCCCGTTGACACCTTTCTAGACACCTATTTGATCGGCTAATTGTAATGTGTAAAACTCTCCCAGGAGTAACAATTACTCGCAGCGGGTATCGGGATCCAACTATCTCATAGAAGGTATGCAATCTCATTGCAAATTTCAACACTTGAAATTCCCGATAATATTTTGCCCCTAACCTCCTATGACCTTGACAAAGGCCAACAAACCATAGGATGCTAGTCAAGTTCAACCCGTCATTTCCTGATTGAATTAAACCCACCCGCACGACCCTTGACAAAGGCCAACAAGGTCGCACAACTACCCTAACCCAATCTGTATCATATGCATAAGCAGATAAGCACCAGTTAGCTACCGCACACTATGCCTTGACAAAGGCCAACAAACGCAGCACGAATACTAACTACTACTTATCTGAAATGACGGAGGGTTACGACAGGTTTTTCTGAAAACCTATTGCGTAATGAACTTGATATCGTTGTGGAATCAAATGATTTTAAAATGGAGTGTTTTTTAGGCTTTTCTAGTTTTGCTAAAGGGGTCACTCCCGGGGAAAGGATCGTCGTCCCTTTCCTCGTCGAATGAGGTGCGGGATATATCATATATATCACTGTGCAAAGCAGAAACTATAGAAGCAATCAAAAAACAAACCGAGTGTGTAGCATCTGCCAGTTATTTCTAAAGGGGTCACTCCCGGTGAAGGGATCGTCGGCCCTTTCCTCATCGAATAAGGTGCAGGATATATCATATATACTGATGTGCAAAGCAAGAAATGTAGCTACCTGTTTTATTTTTGAAATTCGATTCTACAACATCTTTAGTTTCTTTTTCTTTCATTAATCACATTAATGAAGTCCCATCATTTAAGTACCTAAACATCACAGATAAATATGACGTACACTTATTCCATCCGTGTTCGCCTCGATGTCCCCTCGTGCACCGTTAGGTTAGGTGACTAACGGCAGAGCGGGGCAGGGCTAGTGCGGGTGTAAAACATAAGTAACGTCTATATAATATATCATATATACTATATACAGTATCCATCACAGAACATATCACATGATCACATCACAGATATCGCAGCAGAAGAATCATATGAAACATTGGATATACTAGGACGACCGTGTTTTCAATACAAGCCAGTATAAAACACGGATTCCACGGTCGCGATGAATAGCCAAACCCACACCCCTAGACCCCTACGAGAGCGGCATGCAACCCTACCAATTCTGGAGTTAGGAGACCCGGACTCGACTCCTCGAGTTGGTCTCCCACTGGACTCCAGAACCCGGTTACTTGTGCCCTCCTCCTTGGGTCTATCCTAGTGCGGAAAAGTAAATAATTTACAAACGGTGACAGCTTCCGCAACCTGGAAGTCCCCCAATAAAAAAATATTACATACAAGTTTTTACATGAATGAAAATGAAAAACACTCATCTCACATAAAAAAAACCCCGGCTATTCAAAAGCGACGATCCAATATAACATATCCAGCAACACATAACATCACATGTCATCAACGTATTTAAACATGCGTAACCCAATTGTCATTGACATATAGCAACGAAACTGGCGATATCACATATTACACTTACGGTCGCAGAAAAGAAAGTGTAAAACTACAACAGTTGGAATCCGCAAACCCTTTAGACATCGCATGCCTAACCAAATGAATTCCTTAGACATCATATGCCTAACAATTATAAACCCCGCATTTTAGTCTCAAAATCGAAAACACTTTTCAATACCAAGTCGGGCAATTCAACAGGATTCCAGACATTCTGATCGAATGCTCGTCGCAAACTTTAGTAGACGGCCACACCCCCGACACCGTCGACGAAGTGCACCAAGGCGGAACACCGCTACCGCGAGCACCCGAACGGATGCTTTTGGCAACGGGGTTCTCCTAAAGTCACTTGGTCGGGGCTAAGGGATGTAGCTGTTTATTAAGTTTATCCGGCGAGTATCCGCGTACGCTACGAGATTGCGACAGACTTTTGATCGCATCAAAATTCCGTGGCAACCGATCAAGTGAAACTAAAGTGCTATGTTTATAACATTCATATTAGTTATCTCATAACTATTTGTGGATTCCAAATATTGTATCACATTCCAGATAAATAGAAAATGTTAAATTTTCCGATCGAACAATCAAACACCCAAGTTTTCCCGGAACAGCTCAACACATGAAATAAGTTTAAAAACATTCACTTCATGCCTCAGTGCCAACGGTCCAGCCGTAGAAGGGTCAAGCCAACGCCTCACATGTGGCACGCCGTACTGCCCCAAACCCTAAGGTTCAAAGGGCAGTTCAAGACGGTCACATAATCGAGTTAAGGTTTGTTGTCTTCTAGAGGGTCCATCACGTTACTTGCACTACTTAGAACATTCTTAAACTACGGAAAAATCCAACACTTGGAAATTTCCCGGCAGGGGAAAAAGTGGGTATTTATATCCAGTCGAACTTTTTAACATATTCTAAAATATCCGGAAAACACATAGACGAAGTTAAAGATTCCGATCGAATCATTGAGTCCCCAATAAAACCCTAGAAAACTCAACACTTGAGTGGAATTAAAAAATTCCCATAAAAATTTGCCAAGAAAGGACCTAAGTATAAATACATGAAATTTCAGGGACTAAGTCCAAATTTTGGCCGCGGTTCCACGGTCAAATTGTCGACTTAGTGGACCATACTTCACAGTAATTCTTAGTTTTTCCTGCTTGTTTTTCTGAGAATTTTTAATTCACAAAAATCCATTGTTTTGAAAAATGTACAGAGAAGGGTTTTGTCGGGGTTTACGGGTTTGATCGGACTTCTAACATCGTCTACACTTCGCCTAAAACTCTAGCTAGACTCTGATAACACTGTAGGGTTCCTAGGTACACTAATGAGGTCTCACAAGGCATCAACCATGCCAAATTCAAAATTTTCATGTGCTTACAAACTTTAATACGGATCGTTGACTAGAGATTAGGCGAAACTAAATGCTACTAAACTACTTTAGTGCTAAGTGAACGGAAATATAACCTTTATAGATCCGGTCCTCCACCTCCATAGCTCCGTGTTGACGTCCCTCTGCTGTGATCATCGTATCCCGGACTCTAGTAATGGTTTCGTCGAAGAAATGATCGGGCTTGGTCGTCGACTTTGATGCCGAAGATGATCTACGTCGAGGCGACAAAAGATCAAGCTCCAACTTCACCAAGCCATGAAACTTGTGAAGAAAACACCCTATACTACTTGGCAAGTCGAAAAGGATGAAGAAATAGGAAGTGGGTTCACTTTAGAATTGGATTTCTCACTCTTTATCTCAAGTCACCATTGAAGCTATCAAGCTTCTTTCTTCTTGAAGATGAAGAAGAAGAAGAAAAAGAATATGATAAGAATAATGGAAAAAGAAAATAAAGTGATTCTTATCATGTTAGCAACCATGGGTTAGTGTAAAGAATAAACTATGGTTTAGGTTTAATGGTTAGCTTAGGTATAAAACAAAAATGGTGGACTTATTCAAAGCTTCATGAAGCTTCAACTATAATACAAAGCAAGCCACCATTTTCCTTTTTGCCAAAAATGAATTAAAGAAAATAAATAAAACATTTAAAACCCTAACCATTAACCTAAACATGGTTTAAAGTAAACACACACCCAAGTTTACATGTATCATCAAACATGATACAAACTAGTGCACAAAACTATATCATATATACAATGTGCACATCAAGTGAGAAAATCCATCTTAAGTGAACCAATACTAGTTAATGTAAAGTAATATATCAAATATATAATTATACATTAAATCATTAAATCAACACTTGATTTAACGATCCGGTCATATCGCATATGACCGACTAATATCCAATGTATCGACTTATCGAATCATTCCTCGATTCGATAACTAGGTTATATCGCATACAACCAATCGATACATTCATCGCGAGAATAGAATACGGTATCACATACACGCATTATTCTCGGTCCCGCACATATCTCATATGCGCTCCTATTTCGTTTTGCTTGAGCCAAGAAACCTCTGTGTAGGACTCTAAAGACTCGTCAATACTCCAGCAGCAGGTGATGATCGTATCAAACACCCACAAGCCGCAAGCGGTCTGCTAAACGTAACGGCCACACGGGTATTCAGTGATCAGAAGATTGACGAGCAAGCCCGCTCACAATCCTGTGAATCCAACCAGTAACACTTACCGTACAGTCCGGTCTCGTCGTCTGATAAGTCGCATATCTCACCTGGGGGTGGTAAACGTCAGACCCCAGTAGATCAATAAGTCGTGTCGATATAAGGTCTATAACAGTTCGAGAAACTACTGGTAACACTTACCAGTAAATCTCAGCAACCCTGGCCAGGGATTTCCGGTTATAGCCAATCGAACACAGCGCAACATCAACTCCTTATACCGGGAGAGACGAATCCCCTCCTATCGCTCATTGCCTCCATGTGATTCGGGACTGTACCCAAAAACCACCGTTTTGCACGCCCTCTTGGATGTGGTAAGGTGGAAATCAAAGCACAGTGGGAATCATACAAGACTCTATGACGATCTCGGGTCAACAGACTAACCTGTACCAGTGTCACCAGAGAACTGCCATCTGACGTAAGGTATAATACCATCTAGCAGTTCTCGGCGAGTCTGTCCAGTGTACCCAGTCTCCACTGAGCACCCGCATATCATCTCTGATGTCAAACACCAATGGATATGGGATCATCCATCGCCCATCTGTATGGGTCGAGAAGGTATATGCTAGTCTACTCTGGTATATCAATGCCCCGTCTCGATACACCCATGACTAGGGACTTTGAAGGATGTACTTATGGACTACCAAGTCCCCACTAGTATGATCCGCATCATAGTCCAGGTAGTCAAGTACACATCCTAAGGGTTTTACCAACATGTAAAAGAGAGACAATCTGTGTACACGTTAAGCTAAAGAGCAACCAGATAGCATACTATCATGTCGAGCCAGAAAGTCCTCCCTATATATGTCCAAGCATCCACTACAATATACATCCTATGTATAGTAATGGCCTCTAGGGCATACATATAACTAATAAGAACACCGTATAAATTTGGGCACATGATTCGACAAGACTGCCGCGGAATCGCGGTCAAACCTATGGTTTGACCGCGCATCCGCGGCCATTCTGTGTGATCATGCCCCCAAATTTGCACAGTGTCTTCTTCTCTGGAATTTGGGGTTTTTGGTATATATCTTTTGGGCCCAGATTTCGTTACTATTCAACAAATGTTCGTGGGGCCCAATTCATGATATTTAGTCGATCGAAATTTAAACATGTTAGTTTACAGTGCTTACATTATATCTCCGACCGGGAATGTCATTTGATCGGTAAACCGCGTCTGATTGGTATAGTTCTTTTAGACGGGTTTGCGAACGTGACATTCGAGTAGATGTTCTGTGTTGTGCTGTGATGTTGCGGATTTGTCATGGTAGATAGCAGTGTGCAATGATAGTGCAGTTTGGATTTATTTGTACTTTTGATATTGCGGGGCGAGCGTCCAACATGTGGACTGCCGTCACTGCCTGTTGTATAATATTCTTTTGGGGCACGACCAGGTTGCGGTCCATGTACCTGTTGTACTATTTTTCATTACTGTACTAGGTTTTGCCCTGCGACGGAGTGCACGGATAGCCGGGTTCTGGGGGGCAACGGGTCCACATCTCATGGCTTTGAGTGGCAGAGGGGCCTCACTCTAGAATTGGCAGACTATTCGCCGCACTCGTAGGGGGTACAGGTTGACCCAAGGAGGGGTGCCCAAGATTACCGGATTCCGTGAAGTGCTGGGTGGTCCATTCACTTTGCTGTAGGGGGCTGCCTCGCTTCTGGTTTTGGCGGGTAACTTGCCACACCCGTAGGGGTCTAGGTTTCATTGCACAGGCTATCCACACTACCAGGGGAATGTCGGGTTTCTGCAGCGGCTCTGTGAAACCCAGGGATCCCAGATTATCTGTATTGTTCTGTGATGCTTATTACTTTTCTGTAATATTGCATATTATCACGCATGGAGCGATTATTGTATATTGGTTTATATACTATTAGATATTGTATATGTTTTACACCCGCGCTAGTTCAGTCCCCGCTCTGTCGTTAGTTAAGTAACCTAACGGGTGATGACGGGACCCAGTGACGAATGCGGATGGCATATACGTACATTTTATTTTCGTTCTTTTCTGGTGTGATTGATTGATGGGACTGCGTTGATTCTGATCAATGCAAAGGCAAAAAAACCTTTTTTGGCAGTTGTTGGAACAATTTAAAAAGTGTTATTGCAAAGACGTTTTCTTTTCTTCTGCATAGCGGTATTCAGTGGAATACCCTGCACCTCATTCGACGGGGCAAGGGCCGATATCCCTTCACCGGGACTGACCCCTGGGGTAGAAGTTTGCGTCAGGGTAATAACTTAACTATAGTCGATTACAAGTTGCTTTGCATCGCGGTATTCAGTGGAATATCATGCACCTCATTCCACGAGGAAAGAGCCGAGATCCCTTCACCGGGAGTGAATTCTTTAGCAAAAGGTTTTCGCCACTATATTTTAAAAAAGCTATCAGGTTCCTTCAGCGATATCAAGTTCACTACGTTAAAGGTTTTTCGCCAAAAACCAGCCGTAGCCCTCCGTCACTTCTTTTGGGTATTCAGTAGTATTCAAGCTATGCATTTTAGCCAAAGTTAAGGCATAGTGTTTGGTAGCTGCTGGGTATTCATTTGTTGCATAGATAGATGAGTTGGTTTGGGACAGTCGTTCTTCCATTTGGCCAAAGCCAGGGGCATGTGCCGGTGGGTTCAAATTGACAAGATAGTGACGGGTAGAACTTGGCATGTGACTTATGACATTTTGACCAAAGCCAAGGTTATAAGAGCATGGGGCAAAAATCTTATCGGGAGTTTCTAAAGAAACTGAAACTTGCCAAGTATGCGGATACCTTCTGGAGTATGAGTAACGTGGATGCATTCCATCACGTTATCATGCGATGAGAGTTGGATCCCGATTCCCACTGATGAGTTGGTTTACTCTTCGGGTGATCCCGATTGATTCTTCTTTCTGGTTTGGAGGAGAATTTGACAGGACAGTGGGAGGTTTCCGGATTAGATAAAGTGATAACCATTCTGATCTAGGTTAGAGTGCACGCAGAGTGTTTCTTTTCTCTCTCTCTTTGGCAGCGACCTTTGACCGACCTTAGACTTTGACTCAGTGACCAAATTGACCGAACCTTCTTAAAATACTGGCTTTTGGATTGTCTGAGTTGCATAAGTCATTGCCACTCCTTCTTTTACCCTTTGCATTTCTCAGAACACCCCGTATTACTACGGACATCCACTTCCATTGGATAGATCCATCGTATGGTTATATACGAACTCGAAGGGACTTCTTCGACGATGGATCAAGGTTCAAGAGAAATAGAATTGGTTTATTCGGTTGTCTTTTATTGTCGCCTTCTCTCAGGTTGCGAGGGCTCCTTGGTTTAGGAGAGTACACCTATTACGCTTATTGGATAGTCTTCTTCTAAACCATAGGTAGGTGCCGAAGGGTAGGGAATGAAGAAAACCAATTAGCCTAAGTAGGGTGTACAGATGGTTATGTAAAGACAAAATAAAGGGATTAGAAAGAGGGCAAAGTAAATTACGACTGTTATCATTCATGACCAAAACGCGTACTTCATCGCCACTCCTATTTCACCTTCAATGGAATAAGGTATTATTCAGTTGTCTTTTATCATCACCTTCTCTCAAGATGCGAGTACTCCTTGGTTTAGGAGGGTACACCTATTATGCTTACTGGATAGTCTTCTTCCAAAACATAGGCTGGTGCCGAACGGTAGGGAAGGAAGAAAACCATTTAGCCTAACGAAGGTGTACAGAAGGTAACGACTAAAGACAAATAAAGGGATTTGGAGAGAAGGCAAAGTAATATACGGTTAAAGTCATGAATTGGATTATGGAAGAGGCATTACTATGAATACCTGGATACCCCTACGAAACATTATCATGTTTCAGTGCATTGTTAAACGAAAACTGTTTTCCCGATTAGATACTTACTCCAAGGGTATGTATTTACCAGGTTTCATTCTCATATCTATGGTTTTACAGATGATGAGTGGGAGTAAGTTATTGGGAATTAGGTAATTATCCTCATTATATCAGAATTCGTTGTAATTAGTGATATTTGAGGAAATCGCCAGGGTACAGTTTTCAACCTACGAAGCACATGTTTTGAGTTATTCAACTCAGCGGACTTATACAGAGTATTGTATGTTGTCCAGTGTCCATCAGGACAAAGGGGTAGGTCCTCGTACTTTGTTCTGTTTACTTATGACTTCTCTAGTTTTTAGACAAGTGTTTCGTAGAAATACAAGGTCTAAGTTTTGAGAAGTTGTGGGTATAAGAATAAAGTAGAGAACCAGGTGTCACAAGTATCGGGATTCCTCAAAGAGATCGAAGATTTAGATTCTTGTGATTGGTATTCAGATGATAATAATGGTTTTGAGAAACTTGTTTCTCTTTCAGGTTACTCATAATTGGATGGATTCCTAAGTTGAGTAATGCTGATTAGCCTCTCTCCATTAAGTTGATATGCACTGGAGACAGCTGCATGATTGAATATGGTTCCAATTAAATAAGTGCCAATGTTTCTATATTTGATATAGAATAGTTCGTACCTTAAAAGATGTTAAAGTATGGGGAGTTGTCCAGCTTATGCTTAAAACCAGACACTGGATAACACAGGGCACGTTTCTGTAATGGCTGTTTGTGGGTTGACCCTGGCTATGACGAGGGTTGATGTTCTACCATTTGGAAGATCAATAGTGATATTGTTCTTGACTCGCCACAGTTTTAGTAAAATAGATTTTTTCAGAAAACAGTAGTGGGAGTATGGTGGAACTGGAAGTGATTTCAGAACCGCGAACGATTACGGAAAATTTAATAGGACCTATATATTCAATCAGGTTTGACATTCCATTAGCCACTCCGCAGATATGGTGGGTAACCTCAGACACCCGGGAGGTACTTGGGTAGCCTCAAGGATGGTGACAGGGAGATTCTTGTTTACCCAGACTTGACACTACTGTTGTTCCAGACTATGAGACCAGGCAGGAGGATAAGTATAGCGTCGTTCTAAACTAGCTTTAGAAATGCACGTGTATATTATTCTGCCAGAGGGTTGTCGTAGTCACTGGGAGCAGCGGAAGTATAGTGGGCAAGTAGCTTATGTCTATATATAGACTAGAGCATTTATAGCGGAGATAGATCATCTAATTTTGATGTGACAGTCATGGGTTTGACTTCATCAGAATAGGGGATGGATCTGTTAAGAAGGTAGTAGGTTGTGATGTCATGGTATCTGGATGACATACACAGAGTAGGAAGTAAAATTCTTATACTACGATCGGTTGTACTGTGGTCGTCACACAGTTGTTTCTCCAGACAGGATATGGATATAATACTTGACATTCTAGTTTCTAGATCTATGGTTTTAGATCTGGATTTGGGTAGTTTCCCAATATGGGTACTTTGACAGTATTCTAATAGTTTTTAGAATAGATGACTCCTGGCATGGTGGTGTACCTGCAGGTGATGGAGTCTCCCTCTCTAAAGGTGTCGTATAGACTAAAGAGGAGAGGGCTGTGCATGATTGGCAGATCACTTGCTTAGGCAATTGAGTCAATCGTGAGATGTCAAATACCACACCAAATGTTGTTTTTGCACTAGATGCAATAAGTTTGTATTAATCCAATCCTGGAGAAACATAAGGAAGCAGTTTTAGAACATAAGTGGATGTTCTACGGATTTGATGACGGTAGCCTCCTTCGGGATACGGTTATCATTCCAGGCTTCAAAGGTGACATAGTTGACAGAGTGATTGTCAGAGTTATAGTTTTCCCTCTGACGAGGGACAGTATTTTGGACAGGTGGTCCAAGAGGATACTGTGGGTGGCATGGTGCCGGATACTGATTAGGTTCAGTGATCGATACAGTCTAAGAAGTTTGGATTTAGAGTTCATTTATGAACTAGGTGTTAGTTATATGTATGCCCTAGAGGCCATTACTATACATAGGATGTATATTGTAGTGGATGCTTGGACATATATAGAGAGGACTTTCTTGCTCGACATGATAGTATGCTATCTGGTTGCTCTTTACCTTAACGTGTACACTGATTGTCTCTCTGTTACATGTTGGTAAAGACCTTAGGATGGGTACTTGACTACCTGGACTATGATGCGGAACATACTAGTAAGTGTTACCAGCAGTTTCTCGAACTGTTATCGACACGACTTATCTGTAAGTGCACGGCGGCGCCCCGGCCGTCAATCCGACGGCCAAATGCGGAAACGGTGATAAACTTAAATTTTCTTGAACTGGCAAACCGCCGCGCACAAATACCCGGATCGAACCACTAACTAGTCCTAGCTATTAACAAGAAAGGGAATAGAGATATACCGACGATCCAAGTCCTCCGGTCTTCTCGTCATCGTCCCGATCTCCTGCGGAATGTCCCGTCTCCTCCTCGTCGCCGGAAGTGCACCACATCGCCTACTTCTTTTACGGGCTCCCACCTCAATGCCGAGGCAACTCGGGCACGAAGCTGGCCAGTCGACGTGCCCAAGGTTTGCTGTAGAATGTGTAGTGCTCATGTCTCACTTTGGGGTTCATGGAGGTTGCCATTTTGGTGGAGGTTTGATACAAGTATTTGGAGATGGAGTTGTAGGATTTTTCCAAAGCCAAATTGGTGCAATTCCCTCATGGGAAAAAATGGGACAGCCCCTCTAGGAGCAAGGCCGGCCACAACAAGTGGTGAGGAGGGAAAATGAATTATTGAGAGAGGGAAAAAAAGGATGAGGGAGTGTATATCTCAATCATGCAAGATGAGAATCAAAGGATATCATGAAAGGAAATCATCACAAACCCAAACCCACACTCAACCACAAACAAAGTCCACCCATCATGAACCATCATGAAGTCAAGAAGTCAAGGTATGGAGCTCTCATCATGATGCAACAAAAATGCAAAGACCCCCTCCACAACCACTTATTTGCAACAATGCAAATAAGCCCTCCTCCACCAATCTTCGGCCAATGAACGGAACAATGGAAATTGGCCGAAACGGAAAGCAAACTGGCAACTCCAGAAAACTGGTCCCGTAATAAATTACAGGAAAACCCCGATACTGTGCATACACACCCACATCTGTATTTCGACCGAAATACAAATGCAAGGAGACAAAATCTACACTGTACTATACTAGGATCCGGCTTATACCAAAGCCGGCTAGTAATATCCGTTCGATCCTGATCCGTGCAATACCGCACGTATCTGATCGAACCCTGCCATATAACCATACGGCCTATAGTACAGACTGTCCGATCCTGATCCGTGCAATACCGCACGTATTTGATCGGACCTTGCCATATCTCCATATGGCCTCTACAACCTTTCGCCCGAAAGCTGAGTAACTGAATGTGGGGGACTCTAAAGACTCGTCAACACCTTGGTTGTGGATTTAACCACTAGCACGTCAGAGGTATAAGCCAATACGTAACGGGCTACCAGGTACTGACTAAAAGGGATGTCTGTGAGCGAACTCAGCCTGACAACCCTACTGAGCCTGTCAGTGACAATATCCGTACAGTCCGGTCCGCTCGTCTATGAGCATCGCATGGCGGGCCTAGGGGGTTGGTAAAACTCAGACCCCCAAAAGCGGTATAAGTCGTGTCGGAGTGTAGCCCAGAACACCCTGAGATACTACTGGAATACCTACCAGTAAATCTCCTTGCCTCGGCCGAGGGCTTCGTGTAATGGCTCTCCTAGACACAGCACGACCTCACCCCCAATACCGGGAGAGACGAACCCCTAAAGATACGCTCACTGCCTCCATGTGGCTCGGGACTGTACCCAACTAAAATCTGTTTGCACGACTCCTTTGAGCCGTGGTAGGGTAGTAATCAAAGTACAGTGGGAACTCACACAAGACAAATGACGATCCCCAGGTCGATGAACTAACCTGCACACATGTCACCAGGGAACTGCCATCTGACGTCTGGTATATGACCAACTAGCACGTTCCCGGCGAGTCCTGTCCGGTATACTCATAACCCAATGAGCACCTGTATACATCTTAGGTGATCCAACTGACACCAGTGGCTTGTGAGACCGGCCACCGCCCCTCGTCGGGGTCTCGACTGTATACACTAGTCTACTCTGGAGTATCGATGCCCTGTCTCGAAACTCTCACGACTAGGGACCATTTAAGGATATGCTTATAGACCCCCAGCTCCCACTTATATGATCGCCCTCATACTGCTGGTGGTCAAGCAAGAATCCTAGGGGCTCTACCAACGTGTAATAGCGACTTGTCAGGTCATTTAAAGCAGTACACGATGATAAAGGTAAACCAGATAGCATACTATCATCGCGAGTAAGACTGTCCTACCGGGATAGGTCCTCCATCAATCATTGCAATCACGTACCTGTGACCTAATAATTGACTCTAAGGGCACTATCTCCAACAATCTCCCACTTGCACTCAAGGCTAATTATTGCGATGTCGCATACTCACAGCCCGTGTGATACCGAACACCCAACTCCTCTACTAGTCAGTCTCACAAAGCTCGTTTGCGAAACTATTGCGTTCGAGAAACAGCCTTAGTGAGTGGATCCGCTTTGTTGTACCTTTCTATGTCTCTCTATATCTCAAGTTCGCGGAGAAACCCATCTCCCGAAATGAGCAATACCTGTCTTAGAATGTGTCTGGATGTCTGATGGGACATAGCTCATAAATGAACTCCAAATCCAAACTTCTTAGACTGTATCGTCAACTGAACTTAATCAGTATCCTGCGCCATGCCACCCTCAGTATTGCCTTGGACCAACTGTCCAAAATACTGCCCCTCGTCAGAAGGAATAACTATAACTCTGATAACCTCCTTGTCGTCCGGGTCACCTTGGAAGCCTGGAATGATAACTGTCTCCCGAATGAGGCTGTCGTTATCATATCCCTAGAACATCCACTTATGTTCTAAAACTGCTTTCGACTGTTTCTCCAGGATCGGATCAATATCAACTTATTGCATCTAGTGCAAGAACAATATCTGGTGTGGTACTTGACATCTCATGATTGACTCAATTGCCTGAGCAAGTGATCTGCCAATCATGAACATCCCTCTCCCCTTTAGTCTATAAGACACCTTTAGAGAGGGTGACTCCATCTTCTGCAGGTACACTACCGTGCATGGAGTCGTCCATTCTAAATACCCTTAGAATGCTGTCTAAGTACCCAGATTGGGAGACTACCCAAATCTAGATCTAAAGCCATAGATCTAGTAACCAGAATGTCTGATATAATGTCCAAGTCCTATGTGGAGAAACCACTGTGTGACGACCAAAGTATAACCGATCGTAGTATAGGAGTTTCCTTTCCTACTTTGTGTATGTCATCCAAATACCAGGATATCACACCCTACTACCTTCTCAACAGATCCATCCCCTATTCTGATGAAGTCAAACCCATGACTGTCACGTCAGAAGTAGATGATCTATCTCCGCTACATCTGCTTTAGTCTATAAATAAACATAAGCTACCTGTCCACCAATGCTTCCGCTGCTCCCACTGACTACGACAACCCTCTGGCAGAGTCATATACACGTACACTTCTAAAACTAGTTTAGAACGACGCTATACTCATCCTCCCGCCGGGTCTCGCACCCTGGAACAACAGCAATGGTAATTGTGGGTAAACAAGAACTTCCCTGTCACCGTCCTTGAGGCTACCGTAGTACCTCTCGGGTGCCTGAAGTTACCCACCTTATCTGCGGAGTGGCCAATGGAATGTCAATCCAGATTGAATCTTTAGGTTCCTTATCAAATCTTCAGTAATCGTTTGTGGTTCTGGAATCACTTCCAGTTCTACCATACTCCCACTACTGTTTTCTGAAAAAATCCATTTTTAATAAAACTGTGGCGAGTCTAGAACAATATCGCTATTGTTCATCCAGATGGTAGAAAGTCAACCCTCGTCATAGCCTGGGTCAACCCACGAACAGCCATTACAGAAACGTGCCTTGAGTTGTCCAGTGTCTGGTTTTAATCATAAACCGGACAACTCCCCGTACCTTAACATCGTTAAGATATGAACTGTTCTATATCCCATATAGGACCAGAGGCACTGATTTAATTGAACCAGATCCAAAACATGCAACTGTCTCCAGTGCATGTCAACTAAATGGAAGGAGGCCGATCAGCGCTACTCAACTCAGGAATGCTTCCAATTATGAGTAACCTGAAAGAGAAGCAAGATCTCTTTATCATTACTAGCAACTGAATACCATTGGCAAGTATCTATATCTTCGATCTCTTTGAAGAATCCCGATACTTGCTATACCTGGTTCTCTACTCTATTCAAAAACCTATAACTTCTCAAAATTTAGATCCTGTGTTTCCACGAAACACCTGTCTAAAAACTAGAGAAGTCATAAGTAAACCGAATATAGTACGAGGACCAACCCCTCTGTCCTGATGGACCCTGGACAACATACAATACTCTGTATAAGTCCCTTGAGTCTGATAACTCATTCACTGTGTGTCGTAGGTTGAAAACTGTACTTATGGTTAAGAAGAATTACACCGCTGTTCAATGCTCCTTACCTAACCATCCACTGATATAGGTAAATGTCATAGACATAATTTCAAAAAGGTACATCTCACTCTATGAAAACAGACGTACAGATATATCAATTTGAAATTGGTGCATAACGGCGGATATTCAAAACCAAATATTTGCCGACCGGCAAACAACCCAGGCGATCTCCTCAAATATCACTGATTACAACGAATACCGATATAATGAGGATGATCACCCAATTCCCAATAACCTACTCCCACTCATCATCTGTAAAACCATGCAGATGTGAGAATCGTTCCTAGTAAATACATACCCTGGAGTAAGTATCTAATCGGGAAATCAGTTTTCCTTTAACAGTACACAGTGAGACTGAAACATCGAAATGTTTCGATGGGGTATCCTGGTATTCCTAGTAATGCCTCTTCCAGATTCACAACTGTAACCGTATAGTTCTTTGCCACCTCTCCAAATCCCTTCATATGTCTTTAGTCATTACCTTCTGCACACCCCTTTAGGCCAAATGGTTTTCTTCCTTCCCTACCGTTCGGCACCAGCCTATGGTTTAGAAGAAGACTATCCAATAAGCATAAAGGGTGTACTGTCCTAATCCTAGGAACACTCGCAATGCGAGAGAAGGTGAAGATAAAAAACACCTGAATAAATCTTATTCCTATTTCTCCTGAACCAGAATCCATCCCCGAACTGGAACAAGTTCCTTTCGAGTTCGTATATAACCATACGATGGAGTATCCAATAAACTGTGGATCTTCGTAGTGATACGGAGTGTCCTGGAGAAATACAAAGGTGATTTTATGATTGGCAAAGGAATACTTGGTTTGGTCGTGAATATCTGTTGCAATTTACTTTGCCCTCTTACTAATCCCTTGCTTTGTCTGAACTTAATACCTTCTGTACACCATCGTTAGGCTAATTTGTTTTTCTTCATTCCCTACCGGTCGGCACCAGCCTAAGGTTTGGAAGAAGACTATCCAATTTGCGTAATAGGTGTACTATCCCCTAAACCAAGGAGTACTCACAACTTGAGAGAAGGTAAAAGGAAAAGACAACTGAATAATCCTATCCGTTTTCTCCAGAACCTGAAACCATCCTCGAATAAATTCCTTCGAGTTCGTATATAACCATACGATGGTTTTGTCCAATGGAAGTGGACGTTCGTAGCAACACGGGGTGTCCTGGAGAAAAGGGTAAAAGTAGGAGTGGCAATGAGGTTTGCAACTCTGACAATCCAAAAGCCAGTGTTGAGAAGGTTCGGTCAACTTGGTCACTGAGTCATAGTCTTAGGGTCGGGTCAATGGTCGCTGACAAAGAGAGAGAGAAAAGAAACACTCAGCGTGCACTCTAACCTAGATCAGAATGGTTACCAATTTATCTAATCTGGAATCCTCCCACTGTATCTCAAATTCTCCTCCAAACCTAAAAGAAGAATTAGTCGGGAACACCCGAGGAGTAAACTAACTCATCAGTGGGAATCGGGATCCAACTATCATCGCATGATAACGTGACGGAATCCGCTCACGCTATCACACTCCAGAAGGTATGCGCATATCTGGCAAGTTTCAGTTCTTTTGAAACTCCCGATGTGATTTCTGCCCCATGCTCTTATGACCTTGGCGTGAGGTCAAAATATCATAAGTCACATGTCAAGTTCTGCCCATCATTATCCAGGTTAATTTGAACCCACCCGTACATACCCTTGACGTAGGCCAAAATAGTAGTACGACTGTCCCAAACCAACGCATCTATCTATGCAACTAGATAAATACCCGGCAGCTACCAAACACTATGCCTTGGCGTGAGGTCAAAATACATAGCTTGAATACTACCGAATATTTAACTGAAATGATGGAGGGCTACGAATGGTTTCTGGCGAAAACCTTTAACGTAATGAACTTGATATCGTTGAAGGAACGGATAGCTTTTAAAAATATAGTGACGAAAACCTTCGCTAAAGAGATCACTCCCGGTGAAGGGATCTCGGCTCTTTCCCCGTAGAATGGGGTGCAGGATATTCTAACTGAATACCACGGTGCAAAGCAAAAGTAGTCGGCTATAGTGAAGTTAATGCCCTGACGCAAACTTCTGTCCAAGGGGTCACTCCCGGTGAAGGCATCTCGGCCCTTGCCTCGTCGATTGAGGAGCAGGATATTCCAACTGAATACCACGATGCAAAACAAAAGTGAACGTCCTTGCAATAACAGCTTTTTGAATAGTGTTCCAACAACATCAGATTAGGTTTGTTTTTAACTTGCATTGATCCGAATCAACGCAGTCCCATTAATTGATCACACCACAAAGAACGAAAATATACTGATGTACGTATATGCCATCCGCATTCGCCACTGGGTCCCGTCATTACACGTTAGGTTAGCTAACTAACGACAGAGCGGGGACTGGACTAGCGCGGATGCAAAACATATACAACATCTACTAATATATATACCAATATATTATATTCGCTCAAGGCGTGAATAAAATGCAACATCACAGAAATGTACAGCATCACAGAACAATACAGATATCTGGGATCCCCGGGTTTCACAGACCCGCTGAAACCTGACGTTCCCCTGGTCGTGTGGATAGCCTGTGCAATGAAATCCAAGACCCCTACGGGCGCGGCAAGTTACCCGCCAAAACCTGAAGCGAGACAGCCCCCTTCAGCTCCGTGAATGGACCACCCAGCACTTCACGGAATCCGGTAACCTGGGCACCCCTCCTGGGTCAACCTGTACCCCCTACGAGTGCGGCGAATAGCCCGCCAATCCCAGAGTGAAGCCCCCTCCGTCTCAATGCCATGAGATGCGGGCTTGTTGCCCTCTAGAATCCGGCTATCCGTGCACCCCTCCGCGGGGCAATCCTAGTACAGAAAGTAAAATATACATACACCGGGTACATCGACCGCAACCAGGTCGTGCCCCAAAATAATAATACAAAAAGGCAGTGACGGCAGTCCACATGTCGGACGCTCGCCCCGCAATATCAAATGTACATAATACAACTACAACTGTACTAGCATTGCATCCAGGCTATCCCCCACGACCGATCCACAACATCACAGCAAAAACAGAACATCAACGTGAAAGTCACGTTCACAAATCCGTCTAACCGGGCTATAGCAGTTAGACCGGATTTACCGATCAAGTGACATTCACGGTCGCAGATATAATGTAAATACTGTGAAATAATGTGTTTAAAAATATCCGATCGATCAAATTATAACAAGTGGGCCATAAGCACTACTGTAGCACATCAAGACATTCTGGGCCCAAAATTAATATTCCAAAACCCATATTTTAAGCCCAGAAAGCTACTGAAGAAATTTGATGCAGTAAGGACACCATTGTGCGGCGGAACCGCGGCCCAAGGGGGCGTTTTGCCGCGGTTCCGCGCTCTGGTGGTCGACTTACTGCGTCGAATTTCTACAGTGGGCTTACAATCTCCAGTGCATCACTATTTTACAACCTGAAAAATTTTTGGAGACTAGAAAATTTTAACAGAAAACTGATGCAAGCAAAAATGTGAATTTTGGAATTTTGGTCGATCGGAAATGCAAAACACATTAAACCAAGCTAGACTAAGTTAATGGCGAGGCTCTGATACCACTGTAAGTGCACGGCGGCGCCCCGGCCGTCAATCCGACGGCCAAATGCGGAAGCGGTGATAAACTTAAATTTTCTTGAACTGGCAAACCGCCGCGCACAAATACCCGGATCGAACCACTAACTAGTCCTAGCTATCAACAAGAAAGGGAATAGAGATATACCGACGATCCAAGTCCTCCGGTCTTCTCGTCATCGTCCCGATCTCCTGCGGAATGTCCCGTCTCCTCCTCGTCGCCGGAAGTGCACCACATCACCTACTTCTTTTACGGGCTCCCACCTCAATGCCGAGGCAACTCGGGCACGAAGCTGGCCAGTCGACGTGCCCAAGGTTTGTTGTAGAATGTGTAGTGCTCATGTCTCACTTTGGGGTTCATGGAGGTTGCCATTTTGGTGGAGGTTTGATACAAGTATTTGGAGATGGAGTTGTAGGATTTTTCCAAAGCCAAATTGGTGCAATTCCCTCATGGGAAAAAATGGGACAGCCCCTCTAGGAGCAAGGCCGGCCACAACAAGTGGTGAGGAGGGAAAATGAATTATTGAGAGAGGGAAAAAAAGAATGAGGGAGTGTATATCTCAATCATGCAAGATGAGAATCAAAGGATATCATGAAAGGAAATCATCACAAACCCAAACCCACACTCAACCACAAACAAAGTCCACCCATCATGAACCATCATGAAGTCAAGAAGTCAAGGTATGGAGCTCTCATCATGATGCAACAAAAAAGCAAAGACCCCCTCCACAACCACTTATTTGCAACAATGCAAATAAGCCCTCCTCCACCAATCTTCGGCCAATGAACGGAACAATGGAAATTGGCCGAAACGGAAAGCAAACTGGCAACTCCAGAAAACTGGTCCCGTAATAAATTACAGGAAAACCCCGATACTGTGCATACACACCCGCATCTGTATTTCGACCGAAATACAAATGCAAGGAGACAAAATCTACACTGTACTATACTAGGATCCGGCTTATACCAAAGCCGGCTAGTAATATCCGTTCGATCCTGATCCGTGCAATACCGCACGTATCTGATCGAACCCTGCCATATAACCATACGGCCTATAGTACAGACTGTCCGATCCTGATCCGTGCAATACCGCACGTATCTGATCGGACCTTGCCATATCTCCATACGGCCTCTACAACCTTTCGCCCGAAAGCTGAGTAACTGAATGTGGGGGACTCTAAAGACTCGTCAACACCTTGGTTGTGGATTTAACCACTAGCACGTCAGAGGTATAAGCCAATACGTAATGGGCTACCAGGTACTGACTAAAAGGGATGTCTGTGAGCGAACTCAGCCTGACAACCCTACTGAGCCTGTCAGTGACAATATCCGTACAGTCCGGTCCGTTCGTCTATGAGCATTGCATGGCGGGCCTAGGGGGTTGGTAAAAGTCAGACCCCCAAAAGCGGTACAAGTCGTGTCGGAGTGTAGCCCAGAACACCCTGAGATACTACTGGAATACCTACCAGTAAATCTCCTTGCCTCGGCCGAGGGCTTCGTGTAATGTCTCTCCTAGACACTGCACGACCTCACCCCCAATACCGGGAGAGACGAACCCCTGAAGATACGCTCACTGCCTCCATGTGGCTCGGGACTGTACCCAACTAAAACCTGTTTGCACGACTCCTTTGAGCCGTGGTAGGGTAGTAATCAAAGTACAGTGGGAACTCACACAAGACAAATGACGATCCCCAGGTCGATGAACTAACCTGCACACATGTCACCAGGGAACTGCCATCTGACGTCTGGTATATGACCAACTAGCATGTTCCCGGCGAGTCCTGTCCGGTGTACTCATAACCCAATGAGCACCTGTATACATCTTAGGTGATCCAACTGACACCAGTGGCTTGTGAGACCGGCCACCGCCCCTCGTCGGGGTCTCGACTGTATACACTAGTCTACTCTGGAGTATCGATGCCCTGTCTCGAAACTCTCACGACTAGGGACCATTTAAGGATATGCTTATAGACCCCCAGCTCCCACTTATATGATCGCCATCATACTGCTGGTGGTCAAGCAAGAATCCTAGGGGCTCTACCAACGTGTAATAGGGACTTGTCAGGTCACTTAAAGCAGTACACGATGATAAAGGTAAACCAGATAGCATACTATCATCTCGTGTAAGACTGTCCTACCCGGATAGGTCCTCCATCAATCATTGCAATCACGTACCTGTGACCTAATAATTGACTCTGAGGGCACTATCTCCAACATTATCGAGCTATTGGGGTCTGACGTTTACCACCCCTAGGCAAGATATGCGACATATCAGACGAACAGACCGGACGGTACGGTAAGTGTTACTGGTTGGATTCATAGGAGTATGAGCGGGCTTGCTCGTCGATCTTCTGATCGCTCAATACCCGGGTGGCCGTTACGTTTAGCAGACCGCTTGCGGCTTGTGGGTGTTTGATATGATCATCATCTGCTGCCGGCGTATTGACGAGTCTTTAGAGTCCTACACAGAGGTTTCCTGGCTCAAGAAAAACGAAATAGGAGCGCATATGAGATATGTGCGGGACCGAGAATAATGCGTGTATGTGATACCGTATTCTATTCTCGCGATAAATGTATCGAATGGTTGTATGCGATATAACCTAGTTATCGAATCGAGGATTGATTCGATAAGTCGATACATTGGATAATAGTCGGTTATATGCGACATGACCGGATCATTGAATCAAGTGTTGATTTAATGATTTAATGTATAATTATATATTTGATATATTACTTTGCATTAACTAGTATTGGTTCAATTTAAAAGGATTTTCTCACTTGATGTGCACATTGTATATGTGATATATTTTTGTGTGCACTTGATTGTATCATGTTTGATGATACATGCTTACTTGAGTTTGTGTAAAGATTAAACCATGGTTATTTAAATGGTTAGGGTTTTGATTTTCATATCTATCTATTTATTTATTTATTATGGAAAAGATAAAGGGAAAAATGGTGGCTAATTTTGTTTCTAGTTGAAGCTTCATGAAGCTTTGAACAAGTCCACCATTTTTGTCTCATGCTTAACCCTAACCATTCCCACTAACCATAGGTTATTCTCAACACCTAATCATGGTTGCCATATGATAAGTATTGATATTATTTTCTATTTTAAAAAGACTTATCATATTCTTTCTTCTTCTTCTTCTTCTTCTTCAAGATGAAGAAGCTTGCCTCCATCAATGGCAACTTATGAAAAAGAGTGAGAAATCCAATTCTAAAGTGAACCCACTTCCTATTTCTTCATCCTCTACCTCTTGCCAAGTAGTATAGGGTGTTTTCTTCACAAGCTTCATGACTTGGTGAAGTGGGAGCTTGATCTTGTGATGCCTCGACGTAGATCATCTTCGGTATCGAAGTCGACGACCTAGCCCGCCCATTTCTTCGATGAAGCCGACGCTAGAGTCCGGGATCCGATATGGACAGCGAGGTGTAGGGTTCCTAGGCACTCTCAAGAGGTCTCACAAGGCATCAACCATGCCAATTTCAAATTTTACGGGTGCCGAGAAACCCTAATACGGATCGTTGACTAGAAGTTTAGGCGAAAAACAAAACTAGTTAACAAGTTAACTAAAAGAGAAAGGCTACAACCTTTGTAGATCCGGTTCTCCACTTCCTTAGCTCCACGTAGGCATCCTCTCGCTGTCCATCTTGAATCCCGGACTCAATCGTCGGCTTGATCGAAGAAATGGGCGGGCTAGGTCGTCGGCTTTGTGCCGAAGATGATCTACGTCGAGGCATCACAAGTTCAAGCTCCAACTCCATCAAGTTGTGAAACTTGTGAAGAAAACACCCTATACTACTTGGCAAGAGGTAGAGGGTGAAGAAATAGAAGGTGGGTTCACTTTAGAACTGGATTTCTCTCACTTTAGCTCAAGTTGCCATTAATGGATTTAAGCTTTTTCTTTGAAGATGAAGAAGAAGATGAAGCTAGAATATGATAAGTCTTTTTGTAGCGTTTTGAAAATCGTTTCGGTGAAATTTCGGAAAAATCGGTAAAATGAGGGGGTTTTCTGTAAAAAGTCAAAATATAAATATCTTATTATAAAAAATTAAATATACATACTCTAGCTATATAATTGCTATTATTTGGTGTTTATTGAGCCGCTGGTGAAATTTCAAATTTTCTGAAAAAAATATTATTTTATTATTATTTTAAGCCGTCACTAATACATTTAATTAGGGAAAATTACAAATTGGAATGAGTTGAAACAAATTTTGTGCATCATAAAACATTAAATAAAAATTTATCATGTGGTTTTTGGAACGAAATAATTTGCCAAAACGGTTTAGAAATTATTGAAGAAAAAAGGCTTTTTTTTAGCGTAAATGGATGTTTGGGGTATTGTATTTATCATTTTTCATCACCCCACACCCGTGCCCACACCCACACACCCCCACTTACTCCTCCCCTTAGCCAAATTCAGTAGCCCTCACTTTTTCCCCACTTGGTTTGCAAAGGAAAGAAAAGGAAAAGAAAAGAAAAGAAAAGAGTAGAAAATGATATATTTTGAGTTGACTTTGACTTGAAACAACTTTCCCCACCTCACTCTCTCTCCTCACTCACCCACCCCCCCACAAATCTGGCCGAAACTGATCCATAGAGCAGCAGCCCCCCTCCCCCAAGTTCTCACTCCATTTTTGCTTCAAAAATCCATAAAAAGCTTCAAAATCCATACAATTTCAAAGCTTTTTTCCAAATCCAACACTTACCCATTATTCCTTAGCATTTCAAGCATGGATCCTTGTGAAAAGAGAGAATTTTGGAGTGCCATGGATGCTTGTGGATCTTCTTATGCTTTTGGGTATATTTCTAAACATTTTTGTTGCTTAAATTGTTACTAATTTCTTAAGCTAATTTATTTAAGTGTTATTTGGATATGTGACTTTAATTGCACGTTTTGGAATTCAAGAAAAGGGTTTGAATGCAAGTTAGGTTATTGTGAATTGGTGTATGGTTGTGATGGGTAGCTTACCATCTTAGAATTTGTAGAAAGTAATTTAGTAGTTAAATTTCATATTGTTGCATGGAAATGTCTAAATTAAGTTTTGTTTTTGCTAACTAGAGTTTTTGAAAAATTATCAAATGCTTAGATTAAAATATAATTAAGTGTTCATGTCATTATAACTATTATAATGAGTGGTTTAATGACTTTGGTTCATGCAAAACGAAGCTTAATTGATGAATTATGAATTTTGCTTTAAAGGGTGTTAAATTTGATATTTTGCAAACTAGGATTTTGGAAATTATGCAAATTTATGAGTTTAAATTATGGAAATGGTTTTTATGACTTATTTAAGATATTTAATAAATATATTGGCCGCTACATTCATTTAAACATCGTGTTTTGTACAAAAACGGCGAATTGTGCTTGCTAGATTTTCGGAAAAATGACTTTTTGAGTGAAATTGGCGTTTTTGTGAGTTTCAACCTAGTTTATATTAAAATTAGTGTTCGTGAATGTGCAAATGAGTGTATTTGGGTTTTTCTCAATGGTTTGGCGTTTGTACGCCGACGTCGAGGGTTTTTGGGTTGATTTGTGAAAGCAACCATAGGTTTTGACCTATGTGGGATTCGTGCGTCGTTTTGATCATGAGTCGGATTTTAATGAGATATGGTGCGTTATGATATGTAGGTACCCCCATGTGGACTTCGAGACGACAAGCAAGCGCGTGGCGACGTCGGCACCGGCTAGGGAGGACCAGGTGAGTAGATTTATATCTACGAGGAGAAGTTGGGTGGATGGCGTATAGCACCCCCGCAGTCCGTGGTGGTGTATACGGATGCGTATACACACCAACATTTATTATATGTTATTTAGGATTAATAACGATGCTTAGGATGGATATTGGTGTGTTGGACTATTTTAGTGTTGCGAACCCTAGGGTAGTGTTGCACTACACATACACACATACATACTTGCATACATTCCTATTGATATATGCTCATGGGATTCTTTATAGTTATGTGTTCACATGGGTATGGGACTATGTGTTCACATACGGATTGAGGATGATACTTGGGATTGAGCTGAGTCGATGAGATTTGATTTGAGGCCGTGAGATCGGTGATATAGCAGGGTTCGTATCTTAGATACGACATGACGTTGTAGCGGGTCCTTGACGTAGTGTTTCACACACGTCCATGCATACGTAGGCGGTATCAGTATGGTACTAGACGTAGATCAGTACCCCGATCATGATATTTGATAAAGAGGATACCAGGTGAATAGTATGATGAATGTGATATTGACCCGTACCCAGATTGGGATGCCGTACGACGGATTTACGTACGAGCTATATTGATGATTGATCCGCACTCTTGACTTGGGATGTCTGATTATAGATATGGTATCGGATATGATATTATTGAGGCGGGATCACCGACTATACATATACATGTATGTATATGTATCGACTCAGATGATAGGCGGTTTTCTTACCTGTAGTTCAGCTTGTTAGTTCAGCCGTATAGTTTAGTGTAGTTGTTAGATTAGATTAGACTTCTTACCTATTTCATAAACTAACGAATCGTGGGCATTTTTAAAGACAGCTCAAGGGAATCTACGGATATTTCAAAAACGACGTATCTTTTCATAAAAACACCGTAGCCCCTATTTTCAAAACCCCATGATTCGTGTTATTTCAAAAGGCACCATTTGTAGGACTTATATTAGATTATTGCAGATTAGTTATCGTTGTGTCTAGTATTCAGCTCCCGCACATTATTGCTGTTCGCTCTGCCTCGCATACTTATTGTGCTGCATATTCCATTATTGATATCATGCTGTTAGGACACCAGCACCATTACCGATGATGCGTATGTACCACGTACACCTACTTGCCGGCTCACACACATCTTCATCGGTAATTGCCATGTCACGTACACTTTAGAGAATATATTTGCTTGACTTAGCTTGTTAGCTAGTAGTTTTGACATGATATTAGTGTACTTTCCTTATATGCCATATTAGACATTTCAGTTATTACTTGCTACTTCATGCATATTGTTATTCATTGTTATACCGCACGCATGGATTCTCATGTCTTTATTCACTAGTTTATGTGCTATTGAGGTTTTGGACTCGGATTTCCTTGATATTTCTGGATTTGGGAACCGTGGAGATTTCAAAAGAGAATATGTAATTGTTTTAAAAACCCGGTTACCCTGGATATGATATTTCAGTGCGTCCACCATGTGTTTTCTCGGTGCTGAGAGCGACATGTGAGACCCGAGTTCGAGGAGTAGAGGAACCGTTTCGGGTACATGGTGGACCCGGTAAGGTACCCCGGGGCAAGAAGCTCGTGGTGATGACGATGAGCCTGGCAGGGGGAGACTACCTACCGGTGATATTACCCGACGCGTCGGATATCCGGAGGATACCGTCGTGGTCTTGAGATGGATGGTAGGGGCCGGTCTGGACTGGCGGCGCCCTAGATATTGTGATTTAGATATTGAGATTTTGAGACATTGAGATTTATGTTTTGTGTCGATGCTAGACACCGTTGGTGCTGATTTCAGTTATGATACCTCATTTGAAAAAAATACAAAGGAAATCTCACTAATTTATGAAAACAGTTTCTTCATTTACATGTATGCTGTTTTCATGCATTCATACCTCACTCATATGATATATTGCTACCTGAGGCACTGACACGGGCACATGTGATTACACTCGGGTTAGATATTACCCTAGACATTGTCATAGGCTGCCTGTTATACTTATATTTGAGGATATATTATGATCATTGACCTAGGTTGCGTTATTTATGCGATTTCTGTGCGTAGATGTTTTTCTATTCACGAGTTGGCAACTCACCCCCGTTGTGCCCCAGTTTCTTGCAGGTTTGCCGTACAGGTTTCATTACGGCTTGCGGGCTCAGTTTCATTCGGGTGGCTTGCTAGTAGGTGGGTTTTTCTTGTATCGTACCCATCATATTACCTTGTATGATATTATTCAGTTGTATCTAGTAAATTCCATCAACCAAACATGTATCTATTGAGATAGAGACCAGTGTTGGTTATTCTTTCGACCTTAGAGTCGCTCGTTATATTTCTGGTGGTTTTAAGTTTCCTTTTGAGTTTTGATCCTCGCCGTTGGCGTTGTATATTATATTGTTTGTGTGGTTGTGACCGTCGATTGACGAAGAGCTAGCTCCCGCTTGGGGATGCCATTTTCTTGATTTCGTATACTATTCATGTTGTATCCCGTTTGGGGGCCAGTATTTACAAAGGAGACTGCCGAAATTTTCAGTAAAATTTTGATGTTTTAAAAACCGCATAATTCGGCTTATGCTATTGAAATTACTTGCTTTAAGTTGGTTTTTCCTGCACTCTACTATTTTCTTGGTTTGGATTTCTGGGTTTTCGGTTTACTTAGATTACGTACGCCTCGAGACGTTCGTAGTTTAAGTGCCGGTCATGTTCCGTATTTTCGGGTCGTGACAAAGTTGGTATCAGAGCGTTAGGTTTTACCTTCGGAGCGTAGGATGACCCTTGGTTGATGGAATAGGTGACTAAAGTAGAATGACGTACCGTTGGTATGTTCCGCGGCATATTTACGATACGCTACTCCACTTATGAAGCCTTAGGATGTACATTTCCTTGTTCAGTATTATATTCCTTCCTGATCTAGCCTCATCGGTACCAGTTTGGTTTTGCTGCTACGGTTACGGGCAGGGAGAGCTACGGCTAGAGTTGCGGTCAGCACAAGCTCGTCACGAACGAGGACTGACCAGGGCGAAATTCCGGCGACACACGATTGCAGAGATGTGTCTTTTTTACTGTGTTTCCGCGCCACGAGCGATTGGCGGATCGCCTTTATGAGGTTACTCGGAGGTGCTGATCGACACTAGAGGATTGAGCCAATGATAGAGGCCAGCCAGATTTTGATGACCGTTGGTGTGTTGCTTACTCCTGATGATTGAGGCACCGTTCAGCATGCAGACGAGTGAGCCAGTTGTTGCTGCGAGCGACGAGATATCGCCCCTTATATTGGAGCTATTGCAGTGCAGATTGTACTAAGAGATGATAGAAGGTCGCTAGTCACCCGAGGATGAATGACTAGGACATGTGGTTCATTCGCCTACCCGATGAGAGGTCATCAGATAGATTGATTCCAGCTAGAGACGACTTCACGCAGAGACATGAGGGTCGACAGAGACGATCGAATGTCGGAAACCTATTATTCCAAGTTTAAAGTAGTCGGAAAGACATGCAGGCAATTCTATGGTCCCTCTAGAAGAATGAAACCCTAACTCGACTTAATGACCGTGTGAAAGCCTTTGAACCTTCGGGTTTGCGGCAGTTCTACGGCGCCATTAGTGAGGCTTGGGTTTGCCCTTCTACGGCTGGACCACCGATGCTGTGGTATGTACTCGATACTATTAAACTGTGCCCATGATGTTGAGCTCTTAGGGGATTATGAGGTTTTGACGACTCGATCGGATGGCTCGACTTAATTCGGATGCTAGGTGGTGAGATGCATTCTTGGGAGACTCCAGATACGAGGATAGCCGTTGGAGCTCAGTCCATGCAGCCACGACGAGACGAGTCCAAAGCAGACGACATTAGAGAAAAGTGGAGTAAAAGGTTCACACCAGATCTAGATGAGATGATGTTCCACTCCGCCGACATCAGAGAGGCGATGCGCATGCCGAGGCATGGTACTTGGACTTACCTTCCAGAAAGAGTCGCGATGAGTATGCAGTCGTTCCAAAGCAAGATGCAGATATAGGAAAGGACAACGACTTCCAGACAGTTGGCAGAGACGAGACATGGAAGAGACCGTGAGCAGGATTCCTTCCAGGACACTGCAGCAATGATACTTGCACCCAGGATCAGAGGTGTCATGTACATTCAAAGAGCCAGAGGCCGACGCCAGTGATATGCTGTCTTACGAGTGGTCGCGATGATTGACCGGGAGATGACAAGAGACGTGCCAGAACTGGATCATCCCCGTTAGCACACCCGACAGGGCCAATGAGCCGATGGACCGAAAGATTGGTAATCCACAGTGAAGACCTTGACCCAGGAGTGGTCATGGTTACGCACACCAGCAGGACAGAGTTCATGATCATCGACGAGACGTCCCACTAGTGACCGCCACAGTTGGCCGAGATTCTTAGAGGATGCGCTTGAGCAGTACTATTCCGCCATTATTGATTCCGATGTTTTGGGTGATTTATTCGTATGATTTAATTTTGATGATTGAGGATTTATGATCTTTGCACAGTGTTGCACTTGATATCGTTTTCGTGCTTTAGTTTCACATATTTGTGATTTTACGGTTTTAGACATTTGAGTTGATTTTGTGCATATGCACGCACACGATTTGGTTCCTGCACTCTGTATAGTTTATATATGCTTGCAGTGCAGTGATACGCCTTTTGTGCACTTAGATGCACTGGACTTCGATTTCGATTGTGATACTCGATATTTGTTTTGTGCACCTTGTGCACCTGATTGATTTTGCGCACGTTCGGCGCTTGATATTGGATTTCATGATTTCGTGCACGATGGATGCACCTGATTTGGACTTTCGCGCATGTTGGGCGTATGTTTTGAAGGGCGATTTTGGTGCACACCAGAGGCACTAAATCGAGAATTATTTTTTCGTGCATATCAGATGCACCTGATTTTGCAGTCAGGCACACATGTTGCCTACGACAGATGTTTCGTACACACCCGATGCACTTAGATGTTGTTTCTGTGCGCATGTATGGCACATTCATGGATTTTGATTTCCGTGCGCACCAGACGCACGTAGTATTCATGTGCATATTTTGGGATTGATTTCTTATAGAGCAGTACGTTTTTATGATATTGCTATATGTTTTCGTACTGAGCAGGACTAGTCAGAGGACAGTACCTGAATATATTTTGCATGCATTGATAGTTATTGAAGGGATTTCCAAAAAGCGAGCTATAGCCTCAGTATTTACCTACGTGTCTGATATGACACGAAATGTTTAAAACAAGGAGACCCTTCTAAATTGTTTCCAAAACGGCGGAACGTACATTTCAAACAAAGGTATATATGTATATAGCTATTTTCTTATGATAGACGTCCGCCACTGTGCAGTGTTATACGCGTTGCACAGCGACTTAAGAGATTTGGCATGCATTTCCTTCAGATACTTACAGATATAGATTCGATGTTTACATGTATAGTTTCGAGTTATATCATATTGGTTTGATTTGGATTTGGCATTGATGTCTTCTCCATGACTCCGATGATTGCGGGATGCTTGACGGAGTTTTGATTTGAGTTATATACTCATTTTTCAAGCGCATGCGCTGCGCTACGATTTGTTTTATGTATTTACAATTTCGGAGCACCGACGACTTGATAGTTTTTCTTAGATGTTTTAGTATTTGGGGGAGTTTGAATTTAAATTCGGGGACCGAATTTCTTTAAGGGGGGAAGATTGTAGCGTTTTGAAAATCGTTTCGGTGAAATTTCGGAAAAATCGGTAAAATGTGGGGGTTTTCTGTAAAAAGTCAAAATATAAATATCTTATTATAAAAAATTAAATATACATACTCTAGCTATATAATTGCTATTATTTGGTGTTTATTGAGCCGCTGGTGAAATTTCAAATTTTCTGAAAAAAATATTATTTTATTATTATTTTAAGCCGTCACTAATACATTTAATTAGGGAAAATTACAAATTGGAATGAGTTGAAACAAATTTTGTGCATCATAAAACATTAAATAAAAATTTATCATGTGATTTTTGGAACGAAATCATTTGCCAAAACGGTTTAGAAATTATTGAAGAAAAAAGGCTTTTTTTTAGCGTAAATGGATGTTTGGGGTATTGTATTTATCATTTTTCATCACCCCACACCCGTGCCCACACCCACACACCCCCACTTACTCCTCCCCTTAGCCAAATTCAGTAGCCCTCACTTTTTCCCCACTTGGTTTGCAAAGGAAAGAAAAGGAAAAGAAAAGAAAAGAAAAGAGTAGAAAATGATATATTTTGAGTTGACTTTGACTTGAAACAACTTTCCCCACCTCACTCTCTCTCCTCACTCACCCACCCCCCTTCAAATCTGGCCGAAACTGATCCATAGAGCAGCAGCCCCCCTCCCCCAAGTTCTCACTCCAATTTTGCTTCAAAAATCCATAAAAAGCTTCAAAATCCATACAATTTCAAAGCTTTTTTCCAAATCCAACACTTACCCATTATTCCTTAGCATTTCAAGCATGGATCCTTGTGAAAAGAGAGCATTTTGGAGTGCCATGGATGCTTGTGGATCTTCTTATGCTTTTGGGTATATTTCTAAACATTTTTGTTGCTTAAATTGTTACTAATTTCTTAAGCTAATTTATTTAAGTGTTATTTGGATATGTGAGTTTAATTGCACGTTTTGGAATTCAAGAAAAGGGTTTGAATGCAAGTTAGGTTATTGTGAATTGGTGTATGGTTGTGATGGGTAGCTTACCATCTTAGAATTTGTAGAAAGTAATTTAGTAGTTAAATTTCATATTGTTGCATGGAAATGTCTAAATTAAGTTTTGTTTTTGCTAACTAGAGTTTTTGAAAAATTATCAAATGCTTAGATTAAAATATAATTAAGTGTTCATGTCATTATAACTATTATAATGAGTGGTTTAATGACTTTGGTTCATGCAAAACGAAGCTTAATTGATGAATTGTGAATTTTGCTTTAAAGGGTGTTAAATTTGATATTTTGCAAACTAGGATTTTGGAAATTATGCAAATTTATGAGTTTAAATTATGGAAATGGTTTTTATGACTTATTTAAGATATTTAATAAATATATTGGCCGCTACATTCATTTAAACATCGTGTTTTGTACAAAAACGGCGAATTGTGCTTGCTAGATTTTTGGAAAAATGACTTTTTGAGTGAAATTGGCGTTTTTGTGAGTTTCAACCTAGTTTATATAAAAATTAGTGTTCGTGAATGTGCAAATGAGAGTATTTGGGTTTTTCTCGATGGTTTGGCGTTTGTACACCGACGTCGAGAGTTTTTGGGTTGATTTGTGAAAGCAACCATAGGTTTTGACCTATGTGGGATTCGTGCGTCGTTTTGATCATGAGTCGGATTTTAATGAGATATGGTGCGTTATGATATGTAGGTACCCCCATGTGGACTTAGAGACGACAAGCAAGCGCGTGGCGACGTCGGCACCGGCTAGCGAGGACCAGGTAAGTAGATTTATATCTACGGGGAGAAGTCGGGTGGATGGCGTATAGCACCCCCGCAGTCCGTGGTGGTGTATACAGATGCGTATACACACCAACATTTATTATATGTTATTTAGGATTAATAACGATGCTTAGGATGGATATTGGTGTGTTGGACTATTTTAGTGTTGCGAACCCTAGGGTAGTGTTGCACTACACATACACACATACATACTTGCATACATTCCTATTGATATGTGCTCATGGGATTCTTTATAGTTATATGTTCACATGGGTATGGGACTATGTGTTCACATACGGATTGAGGATGATACTTGGGATTGAGCTGAGTCGATGAGATTTGATTTGAGGCCGTGAGATCGGTGATATAGCAGGGTTCGTATCTTAGATACGACATGACGTTGTAGCGGGTCCTTGACGTAGTTTTTCACACACGTCCATGCATACGTAGGCGGTATCAGTATGGTGCTAGACGTAGATCAGTACCCCGATCATGATATTTGATAAAGAGGATACCAGGTGAATAGTATGATGAATGTGATATTGACCCGTACCCAGATTGGGATGCCGTACGACGGATTTACGTACGAGCTATATTGATGATTGATCCGCACTCTTGACTTGGGATGTCTGATTATAGATATGGTATCGGATATGATATTATTGAGGCGGGATCACCGACTATACATATACATGTATGTATATGTATCGACTCAGATGATAGGCGGTTTTCTTACCTGTAGTTCAGCTTGTTAGTTCAGCCGTATAGTTTAGTGTAGTTGTTAGATTAGATTAGACTTCTTACCTATTTCATAAACTAACGAATCGTGGGCATTTTTAAAGACAGCTCAAGGGAATCTACGGATATTTCAAAAACGACGTATCTTTTCATAAAAACACCGTAGCCCCTATTTTCAAAACCCCATGATTCGTGTTATTTCAAAAGGCACCATTTGTAGGACTTATATTAGATTATTGCAGATTAGTTATCGTTGTGTCTAGTATTCAGCTCCCGCACATTATTGCTGTTCGCTCTGCCTCGCATACTTATTGTGCTGCATATTCCATTATTGATATCATGCTGTTAGGACACCAGCACCATTACCGATGATGCGTATGTACCACGTACACCTACTTGCCGGCTCACACACATCTTCATCGGTAATTGCCATGTCACGTACACTTTAGAGAATATATTTGCTTGACTTAGCTTGTTAGCTAGTAGTTTTGACATGATATTAGTGTACTTTCCTTATATGCCATATTAGACATTTCAGTTATTACTTGCTACTTCATGCATATTGTTATTCATTGTTATACCGCACGCATGGATTCTCATGCCTTTATTCACTAGTTTATGTGCTATTGAGGTTTTGGACTCGGATTTCCTTGATATTTCTGGATTTGGGAACCGTGGAGATTTCAAAAGAGAATATGTAATTGTTTTAAAAACCCGGTTACCCTGGATATGATATTTCAGTGCGTCCACCATGTGTTTTCTCGGTGCTGAGAGCGACATGTGAGACCCGAGTTCGAGGAGTGGAGGAACCGTTTCGGGTACATGGTGGACCCGGTAAGGTACTCCGGGGCAAGAAGCTCGTGGTGATGACGATGAGCCTGGCAGGGGGAGACTACCTACCGGTGATATTACCCGACGCGTCGGATATCCGGAGGATACCGTCGTGGTCTTGAGATGGATGGTAGGGGCCGGTCTGGACTGGCGGCGCCCTAGATATTGTGATTTAGATATTGAGATTTTGAGACATTGAGATTTATGTTTTGTGTCGATGCTAGACACCGTTGGTGCTGATTTCAGTTATGATACCTCATTTGAAAAAAATACAAAGGAAATCTCACTAATTTATGAAAACAGTTTCTTCATTTACATGTATGCTGTTTTCATGCATTCATACCTCACTCATATGATATATTGCTACCTGAGGCACTGACACGGGCACATGTGATTACACTCGGGTTAGATATTACCCTAGACATTGTCATAGGCTGCCTGTTATACTTATATTTGAGGATATATTATGATCATTGACCTAGGTTGCGTTATTTATGCGATTTCTGTGCGTAGATGTTTTTCTATTCACGAGTTGGCAACTCACCCCCGTTGTGCCCCAGTTTCTTGCAGGTTTGCCGTACAGGTTTCATTACGGCTTGCGGGCTCAGTTTCATTCGGGTGGCTTGCTAGTAGGTGGGTTTTTCTTGTATCGTACCCATCATATTACCTTGTATGATATTATTCAGTTGTATCTAGTAAAGTCCATCAACCAAACATGTATCTATTGAGATAGAGACCAGTGTTGGTTATTCTTTCGACCTTAGAGTCGCTCGTTATATTTCTGGTGGTTTTGAGTTTCCTTTTGAGTTTTGATCCTCGCCGTTGGCGTTGTATATTATATTGTTTGTGTGGTTGTGACCGTCGATTGATGAAGAGCTAGCTCCCGCTTGGGGATGCCCTTTTCTTGATTTCGTATACTATTCATGTTGTATCCCGTTTGGGGGCCAGTATTTACAAAGGAGACTCTGCCGAAATTTTCAGTAAATTTTTGATGTTTTAAAAACCGCATAATTCGGCTTATGCTATTGAAATTACTTGCTTTAAGTTGGTTTTTCCTACACTCTACTATTTTCTTGGTTTGGATTTCTGGGTTTTCGGTTTACTTAGATTACGTACGCCTCGAGACGTTCGTAGTTTAAGTGCCGGTCATGTTCCGTATTTTCGGGTCGTGACACTTTTTTAAAAATGAAAAGAAAATAGATACTTATCATATACTAACTATGGTAGAGTGTAGAGAATAGACCATGGTTACTTGGAATGGTTAGGGTTAAGCATGAAGACAAGAATGGTTACAAAGTCAAAGCTTCATGAAGCTTCAACTAGAAACAAAGAAAGCCACCATTCTCTCCAAAATCTTTTCCAAATAAATGAACAAATAAATAAATGAATAAGCAAAACCCTAATCATCTTTTTAACCATGGTTTGATTCTTTACACTTAACCAATTAAACATGCATCATCAAACATGATACAAACATGTGCACAAAAGTATATCACATATACAACTTGCACATCAAGTGAGAAAATCCATTTAAAGTGAACCAATACTAGTTAATGCAAAGTAATATATCAAATATATAATTATACATTAAATCATTAAATCAACACTTGATTTAACGATCCGGTCATATCGCATATAACCGACTAGTATCCTATGTATCGAATTATTGAATCAATGATTCGATAACTAAGTCATATCGTATACAACCATTCGAAACATTCATCGCGAGAATGAAATGCGTTATCGCATACACGCATTATTGTCGGTCCTGCACATATCTCATATGCGCTCCTATTTCGTTTCGCTTGAGCCAGGAAACCTCTGTGTAGGACTCTAAAGACTCGTCAATACGCCGGCAGCAGATGATGATCATATCAATCACCCACAAGCCGCAAGCGGTCTGCTAAACGTAACGGCCACCCGGGTATTGAGCGATCAGAAGATCGACGAGTTAACCCGCTCACACTCCTGTGAATCCAACCAGTAACACTTACCATACAGTCCGGTCTGTTCGTCTGATATGTCGCATATCAAGTCTAGGGGTGGTAAACGTCAGACCCCAATAACCGATAAGTCGTGCCGATGTGAGGCTCATAACGGGTCGAGAAACTACTGGTAACACTTACCAGCAAATCTCTGATCAGCCCTGGCCAGGGACTTCCCTGTTACGGCCAATCGAGCACAGCGCAACATCAACCCCTAATACCGGGAGAGACGAAACCCCTCCTATCGTTCATTGCCTCCATGTGACTCGGGACTGTACCCAAAGACCACCGTTTTGCATGCCCTCTTGGACGTGGTAAGGTGGAGATCAAAGCACAGTGGGAATCACACAAGTCTCTATGACGATCTTGGGTCTACAGACTAACCTGTACAAGTGTCACCTGAGAACTGCCATCTGACATGAGGTATAACACCATCTGGGAGTTCTCGGCGAGTCCGTCCAGTGTACCCAGTCTCCACTGAGCACCCGTATACCATCTCTGATGTCAAACACCAATGGATATGGGATCATCCATCGCCCATCTCATGGGTCGAGAAGCGTATACGCTAGTCTACACTGGTATATCGTTGCCCCGTCTCGATACACCCACGACTAGGGACCTTGAAGGATGTACCTATAGACTACCATGTCCCCACTAGTATGATCCGTATCACAGTCTAGGTAGTCAAGTACAAATCCTAAGGGCTTTACCAACATGTAACTATAAGACAGTTTAAAGGGACTAGTGTACATGTTAAGATAAAGTGCAACCAGATAGCATACTATCATATCGAGGAAGAAAGTCATCTCTATATATGTCCAAGCATCCAATATAATATACATCATCTGTACAATACTGGCCTCTAGGGCATACATACAACTAACAATCTCCCACTTGCACTAAGGCCAGCTGCTGTAGTATCGCATACCGAGCATCCTGAAGAGTCTCTCAAACTGTATCTGGGGAATGGCCTTCGTGAGTGGATCCGCCGTGTTGTTCTTCGTGTCAACCCTCCTAACCTCGATCTCCCGGCGATCAACTATCTCCCGGATCAGGTGATACCGCCTCAGAATATGCCTGGATCGCTGATGGGACCTGGGTTCCTTGGCTAAAGCCACCGCTCCATTGTTATCGCAATACAAAGGTATTGGATGCTCAATGGATGGAACCACTCCAGGTTCAGTAAAGAACTTCTTGATCCAGACAGCCTCCTTAGCAGCATCGTTGGCAGCGATGTACTCAGCCTCCATCGTCGAGTCTGCCACGGTTTCCTGCTTGGAACTCTTCCAGCTAACCACCCCTCCGTAAAGGGTAAAGACAAATCCCGACTGCGACTTAGAGTCATCCTTATCACTCTGGAAGCTCGAATCGGTAAAGGACTCCACTTGGAGTTCTCCATTACCATACACCAAGAGAATCTCTTTAGTCCTTCGTAAGTACTTGAGAATGCTCTTCACAGCTGTCCAGTGACTCTCTCCAGGATCAGCTTGATACCTGCTCACTATACTTAGTGAGTATGCTACATCGAGTCTGGTATATAGCATCGCATACATGATAGAGCCTACAACCGAAGCATAGGGTATCCCTTGCATGCGAGCTCTCTCCAAATCAGTCTTGGGAGACATCTCTTTGGAGAGAGTGACTCCAGAGATCGTGGGCAAGTTCCCACGCTTGGATTCTTCCATACTAAACCTCTTTAGTATGGTGTCAATGTACCTGGATTGGGACAATCCCAATATCCGTTTGGATCTATCTCTATAGATCCTTATTCCCAATATGCAGGAGGCATCACCAAGATCTTTCATTGAGAATCTTTGTGATAAGAAGAGCTTGACCGATTGCAACATAGGAACATCATTTTCTATCAAGAGTATGTCATCCACGTACAATACGAGGAAGGCCACCTTACTCTCTGCTACCTTCTTGTAAATACAAGGTTCATCTGGATTTTTGACGAAATCAAACTCTTTGATAACGACATCAAAGCAGATGTTCCAACTCCGCGATACTTGCTTTAATCCATAAATGGATTTAAGCAGCTTGCACACCTTCCCGCTGCTCCCACTGTCTACGAAGCCCTCTGGCTGAGTCATGTACACACACTCTTCTAAATCACCATTTAGAAAGGCGGTCTTAACATCCATTTGCCAGATTTCGTAGTCATGATAAGCAGCAATGGCAAGCATGATCCAGATGGATTTAAGCATAGCCACTGGAGAAAAGGTTTCGTCATAGTCCACACCTGGTCTTTGACGAAAACCTTTTGCTACAAGTCTAGCTTTGAAAGTCTCCACTTTCCCATCTACACCAAGTTTTTTCTTGAAGATCCACTTGCTCCCGATGGGTTTTACCCCTTCAGGAGCAACTTCCAAAGTCCATACTTTGTTGGTGTACATGGATTCCATCTCGGACCGCATAGCATCCAGCCATTTCACTGAGTCCCCACTCGTGATGGCTTGCTCGAAGCTAGTTGGGTCATTATCCTCCATGATGCAATCCTCGCTCCCACCATCCATGAGAAAACCGTAATATCTCTCAGGTTGGCGAGGAACCCTACTAGATCGGCGAAGAGGCTGAGGTTCATTGGGAACTACTGAATCTTCTGGTTCCACTAAATCTTCAGTTACGGTTTGTGTATCTGGAACTTCTTCCAGCTCTACCACTTTGCCACTAATTTCTTTTTCAAGGAATTCCTTTTCTAAAAAGGTGGCATATTCAGAAACAAACACCTTTTGTTCTTCAGCATGGTAGAAAAAATATCCTTGTGAATTCTTAGGATATCCCACAAACTTACAAAGAACTGACCGTGCCTCGAGTTTGTCTGGATTTTGCCTTTTGACATAGGCCGGACAACCCCATATCTTAACTCGTTTAAAATATGGTCTCTTCCCACTCCATATCTCATATGGTGTGGCAGGTACAGATTTAGATGGAACTTGATTCAATAGGTATGCAGCTGTCTCCAGCGCATATCCCCAGAAGGAAATAGGTAACTCAGCTGTGCTCATCATAGAGCGCACCATATCTAATAGAGTGCGGTTCCTCCGTTCTGATACACCATTGTGCTGTGGTGTATAGGGAGGAGTCAACTGAGAGAGAATCCCATTCTCTTTTAGGAAGTCCAGGAATTCATTGTTCAAGTATTCACCTCCTCGATCAGATCGAAGGATTTTAATACTTTTTCCGGTTTGGTTCTCGACTTCATGTTTATATTCTCTAAATTTCTCAAAAGCTTCTGATTTGTGTTTCATCAGGAACACATATCCGAACCTAGAGAGATCGTCAGTGAATGTAATGAAGTACGAAGAACCATCCCTGGCATGTGTAGACATGGGACCACATACATCACTATGTATAAGTCCCAAGAGTTCGGTAACTCTTTCTCCGTGTCCCGTAAACGGAATTTTGGTCATCTTGCCTTTGAGACATGACTGGCAAGTGTCATAAGATGAAAATTCGAATGGTTTCAAATATCCATCGTTATGCAACTTAACTAGTCGTGTCGCATTGATGTGACCCAGTCTACAATGCCACAAGAAGGATTCGTTCAGTTCTGAACTCTTCCTCTTATGTGTGTTTGTTATGCTCAGAACTGTTGATTGATTTAGAACATAAATGCCATTGCACAACGTGCCTGATCCAACCAACTTTTGGTTACGGAAAATGTTCATAACATTATCCTGTAATACAAAATTATATCCCTCTTTACTCAATAAAGAAACCGATATAATGTTGCATATCAGGTTCGGCATGTAATAGCATTCGTTCAGAACCAATATATTACAAGTTGGTAATACAAGGTGATATTCCCCGACAGTCTTAGCTGCAACAATTGCACCATTTCCAACTCTAATGTCTTTATCACCTTCTCCAAGTTCTCTACCTTTTCTAAGCCCATGTAACTGATTACATATATGGGATCCTGACCCGGTATCTAATACCTAGGATGTAGAGCAAATGGAGAAACAGTTCTCTGTAATGAACACACCCGAAGAAAATGCATCAGCATGTACTTTCTTCATTCGGGTGGTATGGGAATCCTGGTATTCCCCTATATCCTGTTCATTCCTATAACTCTTATAAGAAAGAACGGAACCAACGTTCCCCAGCACAGTATAACATGCGGGTTCAGTCAATACATCCATATTATTATCTTTATTAGGGCATGACATGGTCGCTACCTGGAGAGAGAGAGAAGAAAACACTTTAGCGTATGCTCTTGCAAGATCAGATTGGTTATTATCTTATCTAATCAGGATGGCTCCCACTGTTTTTATCAAATCTTCCTTCAAACCCTAAAAGGAAAGACTAGCCGGGATTAATTACACACTACAAGTTCGCCAATCTTTCAGCCAGGCCAGTGTCGGTACTTTGAGGGAGGTCCCCCGTACTTTCGCACGAACCTAATTAATGTAAACCTCGTTTACCCAGAGGCGTAACCCCGTTGACACCTTTCTAGAGACCTACTTGATCGGCTAATTGTAATGTGTAAAACTCTCCCAGGAGTAACTCTTACTCGCAGTGGGTATCGGGATCCAACTATCTCATAGAAGGTATGCAATCTCATTGCAAATTTCAACACTTGAAATTCCCAATAATATTTTGCCCCTAGCAGCTATATGACCTTAACATAGTCAACAAATCATAAGTGCTAGTCAAGTCCAACCCGTCATTTCTCGATTGAATTAAACCCACCCGCACGACCCTTAACCTAGTCAACAAAGTCGTACGACTACCCTAATCCAATCGCATCATATGCTTATGCAGATAAGCACTAATTAGCTACCGCACACTACGCCTTAACATAGTCAACAAACGTAGCAAGAATACTAACTAGTACTTATCTGAAATGACGGAGGGCTACGACAGGTTTTTCTGAAAACCTATTGCGTAATGAACTTGATATCGTTGTAGGATCAAATGAAGTTTTGAAATGGAGTGAATTTGAGGCTTTTCTAGTTTTGCTGAAGGGGTCACTCCCTGTGAAGGGATCGTCGGCCCTTTCCTCGTCGAATGAGGTGCGGGATATATCATATATATCACTGTGCAAAGCAGAAACTATAGAAGCAATCAAAAGTCAAACCGAGTGTGTAGCATCTGCCAGTTATTGCTAAAGGAGTCACTCCCGGTGAAGGGATCTCGGTCCTTTCCTCATCGAATAAGGTGCAGGGTATATCATATATACCGCTATGCAAAGTGTTCAGTCGATAAAACTGCACATTTGTAGTACATTTTTCCTACCATTTTTATATTAAAAAAGGACTTTATTATAATATATTATACATATGAGGGTTTATGTGTAAAAACATTATTTTCCATGTGTTAATATATTTTAATTATCATTTGGTAGGAAAATGTATGCAAATAATATTATTGACCTAATCCTAGTAGAACAAAGTCTACTAAAATCTTATTTGAGTTGTTGTGTAGAATATTTCCAAGTTGTGCAGAATTTTTCAAGGCTAGAATCAAGCAAATCAAGTTGTTGAAGAAATCTTGCCAAATTAAGAAGCAAACTTGGAGACCAAGTCTGGAAGCAACCGAGAGAAGATTTCTAAAATATGAAGGTGCCTAGGATTGCCAAATGTCACCATCAGAGAGCCCAAGAAAAACGACAAAGAGATCTCAACCATTGAGCGCGGATCCGCGGCCAAACCCACCCTTGGGCCACGGATCCGCCGCAATTTAGGGGAGAGAGAATGCAAGATTTTGGGAGATTGATGACTGATAAATTTTACCAACTTTTCAACAATAATATTCTGGGTTTGCTCTATATAAAGGCACCGAGGGCCTCTTGGAAAAGCTATCAAGCCGAAGAGATCACGAAGCTCCCGACGCTCACGCATCCAGGCTGATCATCGACTATTCGACTACCTCCTTAGGAAAGATCGAGAAGCAAATCAAGTTTTGTAATCATTTTCTATGGATTAAAAGTGTAGCTTGAAGGAGTTGATTAATAAAGGTAGTTTTTATTTAATTCTTTGTTTTTTTTACATTATGTTTTCCCTCTCTTTCTTTTCATCTTCTTCTCCCAACATGCGCGAGTAATTCTCCGCTTGTTAGGGTTCGTAGGATTAGGGTAGGCTAATGAACGATGAAAATAATTAAACCCTTTTTAAGTCCTATAAAGTTTAGGAACTTTATCAAAATAATCATTAACATCCTAATCGGGCGCGCTAGCAATTTTTTGCTAGTTCCGACCGCGATTAGAGATTAGATTAATGATTGTTTTGGTAAAGGCTAGATATGAACGGAGGTCCGTGTCGAGATAAGGGTTAAGAGTGGGATTCCTTTTCCCTCCGGAAACCCTAATCTACACGCATCACCGTCGTTCTAGTTCTAAATCTATTAATGGATAAAAAGGGTAACTTTAATTAATCGTCCATAACTACTAAATCCTAACGAACCCTACAAGCTCTATTATTATATTATTTAAATCTCTAAAATAATCTAGATCTATATTTTACATTCTTGTTTAAAGTAGATCTAGAAACCATTCAACAAATTCTTTCTTTCTCCTCTTTTTTTCAACACATCTAAAGTAAAAATAAAAGTTTCAACGTTTCCCTGAGGACGACCCGTACTCACCTCGGTCTAGCTACGCACGACACCGTTCTGATTGCGGTTAAACTAAACAAACACACTTTTTCGTGTCAATCAGATGGCGCCGTTGCCGGGGATACATGCGTAATTTTTTATTTTTACTATTTGTGTTGAATTCTTAGACGAGTCATATCATTATTAAAACAAAACTGCAAATTGCATATTTAACGATTTGTGCGTGGATTTTTGCAAGGAGATCTGGAGTCACAGAATTGAGGAAAACAGGAAACAGAGAGATTTTTAGAGATCCAGAGGAGCAAAGGAGATCACAGAAAAATTTTCATCAACTGTTCTCTCTACCACGCGGCGGAACCGCGGCATAAAGGCACCTTTGGCGGCGGAAGCGCGGCAGGCTAGAGGAATCAGGGCTTTAATCTTCTCTGGTATCTTTCTTAACTCCTTCTCTCTCTCCTCAAATCCAATAAAATCTATTTTCTGCAGGATTCTTTGCAAAATTGCGCCGCTCAAAAATCTTTTTGCAAAAGTTTTGTGATTGGTTTTGTTTTGCATATTTTAATACGGATTCTAAGGGGCAAAGACCAAATCAAGATTAGGTGGGGATTTCATCACCCTTCCTAAGCCCCACAAATCACAAACTGAGCATATAGATCAACCCTTCATTAATTTAAAAAATATCTAGATCAGACTCTAAGGACTGTCGCGCTCAATAAGGACAGAGGAAGGTCGTGGGTAATCTATCGTTTATCCGCATTACTTTTGTAGTGCCTAGGAAAGTATGTCAAAGGCTAGTGGTTATTAATTAGGCCCACTGTAGTGGTGGTTCCTTCCCACTTACCTGGCACTTACCTCGCTGCAAGGGTAGTACGGAGGCGGTAGAGGATTTATCCTGCGGCTTGTCCTTTGGAAGTCTAGGAGCGGTCTAGAGACTGGACCTAGATGACCTTAGTTCTAGGGTTGCTTGTGCATCTTAGGGAGATTTGTCTTGAGTCCCACTTTTTCAAAACAAGCCAATTTTAAATCACACACACGCTGCCACTTGCACTAAACCCGCTTAGTGCATGCTCGGCTGGACACGGGATCCTAGTGCCCGTCTTGTCCGCGTTCCTGCTATCGACACCGAAGTCGGTACTTCTTCATCTTCTTTTCCCCAACCACACACCACATCGATCGTGATGGACGACACTCCATCTAATTATAACACCACGCTGCCACCGCCCGCAGGTGCGCAGAATCCACCGCGCATCTCTCTCCAAGAGAGATGCTATCCTATTCGTGGTCCCCTTCCTACTTGTTTATCTCTTCCACCACCTAACGGGGATAATTTCGAAATTAAACCCCACTACATCAATCTGCTGCCCAAATTTCACGGGCTTGAGTCGGAAGACGCGTACGTTTTCATCACCAAATTCGAAAACGTATGCGCAATGATGGGTACTTCACAATTGACTTTAGATGCTATGCGCTTACGTCTTCTCCCATTCACACTGTGCGACTTGGCAGAAAAATGGCTTTATAATACTGCCGCACACTCTATCACTAATTGGGATGAATTCGTCGTAGCATTTCTTAAGAAGTTTTACCCAAATCATAAGACTGCACATGTTAGGAGCGAGATTAACCAGTTCACCCAGCTTCCCAATGAACCATTTTGGAAGTGCTTTGAACGTTTCAAAGATCTGCTTGTCCAATGCCCCCATCACGGAATACAAAGATGGGATTTATGTCGGATTATATATGAGGGCATTAATCCAGCGACAAAGCAGATGCTTGAAACAATGTGTCAATGCAATTTCATGTCTAAAGATGATGGTGAAGCTTGGAAATATCTGGAAGATCTCGCAGAAAGCACTTTGCAGTGGGAAAGCGTAAGACCACTTTCAACTAAGGGAGGTATTCACCAGCTCGACGTTTCCATCGCAGTGAAAGCCGAAATGGCAGCGATACAAAAGAAACTCGACGCTATTGAAAACAAGTTCTCATCTTTCTCCCTAAATCAGGTCACGCTTCCTAAGACCGTCTGTGGTTGCTGTTCGGATCCTTCACACTTAACGGAAGAATGTCCTATGAATGCATTGTTTCAAGCTAATGCTGCTTTTCAGCAGCGACCTAGAAACGATCCTTATTCTTCCACATATAATCAAGGATGGAGGAATCATCCTAACTTTGCTTGGAATCAAAACCAACAAAGTAATTATCAAAGACCTCCTCCACAGCAACCACAACCACATAATCAGCCCCCCTTTCAGTCATAAATTTCCAAAATCCGGCCAACATTTCTACACCACAAGTGGCCGGTACTGACAACTCACTTGCACAAACTTTGGAGATGTTCATGAAACAATCCATGCAAAATTCGGCTGAGATAAGGTCTTCTATTGATACCCTAACGAAAAACTCCTCCTCCCATGGTAAGAGTATTAAATCAATAGAAAACCAAATCGCACAGTTAAACGCCGCAATGAGTGCGAGAGAGAAAGGGAAACTCCCATCTCAACCCCTACCGAATCCTGGCCATTCACAAAGTCATAATGTGAATGCCGTCACTACGTTGAGATCGGGGAGAGTGCTGAACAACCAAGTGGGTGAGCAAGTTGATGATAGTGACACATTTGATACCCCTTCTTCTTCTTCTTCCCCTAACTCGTCTAGTCTTCCACCTTCGTCCGAGCCTATTCTCCGTTTTCCCCAAGGCTCAAACATTTCGCCAAATCTATCTAAGTCGATGCCCACTCCAATTTTGGGATCGAGTCCGTCGCCACAGTATTCTCCACAAACGTTGGACCCAAAACTTATTGATCGAGCTCCATTTCCAAACCGATTAAGGGCCAACCGACCTAACCCGCAAATGGAGAAGATTGTGGAAATGTTTAAGCAAGTTAGCGTGAATATTCCTCTTCTAGATGCTATTCAACAAGTCCCATCTTATGCAAGAATCCTTAAAGACTTGTGCACTAGGAAGAGAAAAACTCAAGTGCCTAAAAAGGTTTTCATGACGAGTAATGTTAGCACAGCTTTTACCCAACAAATACCAAAGAAACGTAAGGACCCCGGCTGTCCTACAATCTCTATTTCTATTGGGGGTAAAAATATAAATCGTGCTTTACTCGATCTAGGCGCTAGCGTCAACTTGCTTCCTTATTCAGTATACGAGCAGTTAGGAATTGGAGAGTTAAAACCCGCCCATTGTACTCTCCAAATGGCAGACCGATCTATCACCAAACCTCGGGGCAAACTTGAGGATGTGTTAATTAAAGTCGGGGAATTCATATTTCCCGTGGACTTTATTGTTTTAGATACACAACCTGTGGCAAACCCACGCAATCAAATCCCGGTGATACTTGGTCGACCCTTCCTAGCAACTTCTAACGCTGTAATTAATTGTCGTAACGGTTCTATGAACTTATCCTTCGGGAAAATGACAATTGAGCTTAATATTTACAAGCTAGGAAGTCAGCCATCAGAACCTTCTGCTCAATTGCTGGATGTTTGTTCCATCCACGAGATAGCTTCCGAAAGCTGCATGGATGAGGAGCTTTGCTTTGATGTTCTCGACAACATTAATGAGACATCGTTTGATCTTGCACCACTTTACAGTGAGGATATGTTCAATGAGTCCGACCTTGAGATTGAACCCGTTGACTCGTTGCAAAAGTCAGCAGCACTTTCCGAGTCAATATCTTATGCAAGTTTTGAACCTCTTCGGGAGTCCGAATATCATTCGCTTACCCCACCTTCTATTGTCTCTCCGCCAATTCTTGATCTCAAACCGCTACCTTCTCATCTTAAATATGCATATTTAGGAGAGAATGAGACTTTGCCAGTGATTATTTCCGCTTCTCTAGCCTTAGAGCAAGAGAATGCACTTTTGGCAGTATTGAGATCGAATCGGGAAGCATTTGGTTGGACTATGGCTGACCTCAAAGGGATTAGTCCCTTAATTGTTGAACATTACATACATCTGATGGATGAAGCCAAACCAACCCGAGACCCACAAAGACGGTTAAATCCCGTTATGAAGGAAGCGGTAAAGAAAGAAATCGTCAAGTGTCTTGATAGTGGAATAATTTACCCCATATCTGATAGTCAATGGGTAAGTCCAATTCATGTGGTCCCTAAAAAGTCTGGCATCACGGTCATCACTAACGAGGCTAATGAGTTAATCCAAACACGCACCCAAACTGGGTGGCGCGTATGTATCGATTACAGGAAACTCAATGCCGCGACGAGGAAAGATCACTTCCCTCTACCTTTCATTGACCAGATGTTAGAACGATTAGCGGGACACGAATACTACTGTTTCTTGGACGGATACTCTGGTTATAACCAGGTCCCCATCGCTGAAAAGGATCAAGATAAAACCACTTTTACTTGTCCTTTCGGAACTTTTGCTTATAGACGCATGCCCTTTGGGTTATGCAACGCTCCCGCTACATTTCAGCGGTGCATGATGGGGATATTTTCAGATATGGTGGAAAATTTTCTAGAAATTTTTATGGACGATTTCTCCATTTTTGGGGACTCCTTTGAGGACTGCCTTCGTAATCTTGACGCTGTTCTTACCCGCTGTAAGGATAAGAACTTGACTTTGAATTGGGAAAAATGCCATTTTATGGTCCAAGAAGGTATTGTACTTGGACATATAATTTCACATAAAGGCATTGAGGTTGACAGAGCTAAAATAGATGTCATTCAAAACCTCCCTCGTCCCAATTGCGTCAAAGATATACGATCCTTCCTTGGTCATGCAGGATTTTATAGGAGATTTATTAAGGACTTTAGCAAAATTGCTAGACCCTTAACCCTTCTATTGGCCAAGGACACTACTTTTCACTTCGATTCGGATTGTGAGGCTGCTTTTGAATCGCTTAAAGAATCACTCACTACAGCCCCTGTTTTATCATCTCCGGATTGGAACCACTCGTTCGAGCTTATGTGTGATGCATTAGATTTTTCTATTGGTGCGGTCTTAGGACAGCACATTGATAAGATGCCACATGTAATTTACTATGCAAGTAGGACCTTGAATGATGCACAAATAAATTACACAACTACCGAGAAAGAACTCTTGGCAGTTGTCTTTGCATTGGAGAAATTCAGGCCCTACTTAATTGGCTCGCCTATTGTGGTTTACACAGATCACTCCGCCCTACGACATCTTTTATCGAAGAAGGATGCGAAGGCCAGGCTAATACGTTGGATCCTATTGTTACAAGAATTTGATCTTGTCATCAAATACAAGAGTGGATGTGAAAACGTTGTAGCCGACCATCTTTCACGCATCACTTCTTCGCCAACTGTGACCGTGCCGATAAATGACTCATTTCCCGACGAACAGCTCTTGAATGTATCCTACGAACCTTGGTTTGTGGATATCGTGAACTATCTTGCGACGGGACTTATACCTAGCGATTGGTCGAAACAAGACAAACTTCGATTTTTATCCCAAGTAAAATATTTTTACTGGGATGAACCATATCTATTCAAGTATTGTTCCGATCAAATCATTCGCAGGTGTGTCCCTAACGATGAATTCAAGAGCGTGTTATCATTTTGTCATGATCAGGCATGCGGCGGTCATTTTGGACATCGAAAAACGGCGGAGAAAGTTTTGCAATGTGGTTTTTATTGGCCAACATTATTTAAAGATGCATTTGAACATTGCAAAACTTGTCCGCGATGTCAGCATTTGGGTCGGATTTCACGGAGGAACGAGATGCCGCTCCAACCTATATTGGTTGTGGAAATATTTGATGTTTGGGGTATTGATTTTATGGGCCCTTTTCCCAACTCCTTTGGGAATTTATATATCTTGTTAGCGGTTGATTATGTCTCGAAGTGGGTGGAAGCTGTACCGTGTCGCACTAATGACAACAAAGTTGTCATTAAGTTCCTTAAAGAAAACTTCTTCTCGCGATTCGGACACCCTCGCGCTATCATTAGCGACAACGGGACACATTTCTGCAATAGGTCTTTCGAGGCCTTGATGCGGAAATATTCAATCACTCACAAGCTTTCTACGCCCTATCATCCCCAAACAAGCGGGCAGGCTGAGATCTCAAATAGGCAGATCAAACAGATATTGGAGAAGACGGTTTCCAAAAACCGTAAGGATTGGTCAACCAAATTGACGGATGCTCTTTGGGCATTCCGCACCGCTTATAAGACCGACCTTGGTATGTCTCCATACCGTCTTGTGTTTGGGAAGGCATGCCACCTCCCTGTTGAGATTGAACATAAGGCAATGTGGGCTATTAAAGAGCTTAATTTTGATCTTGATCATGCAGGCAGCTATCGGAAGCTGCAATTGAATGAGCTAAGCGAACTCCGCGATGAAGCTTACGATAATGCGGTAATAGTAAAGAATAGGACTAAAGTATTCCACGATAAAAATCTTTCTAGAAAAACCTTCACATCGGGGCAACAAGTCCTTTTTTACGATTCCCGTCTCCATCTTCATCCGGGTAAGTTTAAATCTCGTTGGAAAGGACCTTTTGTGGTGCGGTGTGTACACCCGTACGGAGCTGTTGAAGTCGAAAATTTGAAAAACGGTTCGATTTTTAAAGTCAATGGGCATAGATTAAAACCGTATTTTTCTGCTGACCCCGCGGAGGAGCTCCTGTTTTTACAGGAGCCGCTTTATCAAAACTAAAATTCCTCCGCCTCACCTCCATGTTTTGATAACTTTTTCACATTTTAAGAATGGAGGTGAGTAAAAAAAATGATTTGATTGAATATCTGTGCGTGTCAAAGAATAAGTTTGGGGGAATTTTTCATTTCACTATTATTTTACCCCTTGTATCTCTCCCTTAGTATACAGGTCCATGTTCTCAAAAGGCTACATCAGTGAGGACACTGCTGAAAACAGGTTTGGGAGGGAGGTTTGTATTCACTGAATTATCTTTGACACCGGGCATTAAAAAAATAATTTTTTTTTATAACAAAAGAATAGAAAGTGAAAAATTACATCCAAAAGATTGGAATAGTTTAAGAAAACCAAGAAAATTAGAAGTTTTCTTACACGAACTAGTAATAAGTAGTTATGAGCTGTTGTCCCAAGGGTTAGTAAGATGAAGGAAGTCACTAATCTGAGGATAAAAATAAGTCTGAAAAATAGTTTCTATTCTGTAAGCCAAACATTTGAATGTTGATACCCTACAATATGCACCTACACACGTCTTAAAACTCGGGATAGTAGAGGATACCTTGAAATGCTCTTGTCTAAAAGCCAAAGTATGAAGGAAATAAAAAAAAAATGAAGAAAATATAAAAATGGTGAAAAGAAAAAAATGAACACTGGTTTTGTATCGCCAAGGCAGCAATAAAAAAATATAGCGAGGGTGCCTCTTCACCTAGTGCCCTAAGGCCAACTGGTCTGGGAGTCACTGCTAAGCCTTAGGTGGTGCAAGACGAGGAAAATATTATCACCAAATCAGCAAGCACTTGAGTAATCGGTCGGTTAGTACCTCAAGAAGTATTAACGATCGCATGAAAAGGTGTGAGCAAACCTAAGTATTCATAAAATTAAAAAGTACTGAGGTAGATGGACAAGTGTATGATAGCTTGAATTGAATTCTCCGAGTGTAGGGATGTTCTTTACACACACGTGGGGTTATATGATCAATGTTTGGATAAAAGGAAGGAATGAAGAATAAAGACGATGTTTTATTGAGGGATGATGTGATTTCTAATATCTTTTCATGACTATTAAGATAGGGCTCATGACAACTGAAAAACTGGTATAGTTGGAAACTCTTCTTTTCAAAGTATTTCTTTTATGGTTCTTATCTTTATATGTAAATTTCACCATCTCTCTTTTGTTATAGGATTTTGTGGGTGTAATCCGCTGAAAACCCTCAGGAGACAACACTCCTCCTACTAGGGACACCTAGAGGTTTAACGGCTTGTTGCACGTGCTCAGTGCAATCATGTTGCCTACGAAAGTGTGCTTAGTTTTCTCCTTTCTTTTCTTAACTAAACTAGTTTGCTCGGGACGATCAAAGATAAGTTTGGGGGTATTTGTTCAGTCGATAAAACTGCACATTTGTAGTACATTTTTCCTACCATTTTTATATTAAAAAAAGGACTTTATTATAATATATTATACATATGAGGGTTTATGTGTAAAAACATTATTTTCCATGTGTTAATATATTTTAATTATCATTTGGTAGGAAAATGTATGCAAATAATATTATTGATCTAATCCTAGTAGAACAAAGTCTACTAAAATCTTATTTGAGTTGTTGTGTAGAATATTTTCAAGTTGTGCAGAATTTTTCAAGGCTAGAATCAAGCAAATCAAGTTGTTGAAGAAATCTTGCCAAATTAAGAAGCAAACTTGGAGACCAAGTCTGGAAGCAACCGAGAGAAGATTTCTGAAATATGAAGGTGCCTAGGATTGCCAAATGTCACCATCAGAGAGCCCAAGAAAAACGACAAAGAGATCTCAACCATTGAGCACGGATCCGCGGCCAAACCCACCCTTGGGCCGCGGATCCGCCGCAATTTAAGGGAGAGAGAATGCAAGATTTTGGGAGATTGATGACTGATAAATTTTACCAACTTTTCAACAATAATATTCTGGGTTTGCACTATATAAAGGCACCGAGGGCCTCTTGGAAAAGCTATCAAGCCGAAGAGATCACGAAGCTCCCGACGCTCACGCATCCGGGCTGATCATCGACTGTTCGACTACCTCCTTAGGAAAGATCGAGAAGCAAATCAAGTTTTGTAATCATTTTCTATGGATTAAAAGTGTAGCTTGAAGGAGTTGATTAATAAAGGTAGTTTTTATTTAATTGTTTGTTTTTTTTACATTATGTTTTCCCTCTCTTTCTTTTCATCTTCTTCTCCCAACATGCGCGAGTAATTCTCCGCTTGTTAGGGTTCGTAGGATTAGGGTAGGCTAATGAACGATGAAAATAATTAAACCCTTTTTAAGTCCTATAAAGTTTAGGAACTTTATCAAAAGAATCATTAACATCCTAATCGGGTGCGCTAGCAATTTTTTGCTAGTTCCGACCGCGATTAGAGATTAGATTAATGATTGTTTTGGTAAAGGCTAGATATGAACGGAGGTCCGTGTCGAGATAAGGGTTAAGAGTGGGATTCCTTTTCCCTCCGGAAACCCTAATCTACACGCATCACCGTCGTTCTAGTTCTAAATCTATTAATGGATAAAAATGTTTACTTTAATTAATCGTCCATAACTACTAAATCCTAACGAACCCTACAAGCCCTATTATTATATTATTTAAATCTCTAAAATAATCTAGATCTATATTTTACATTCTTGTTTAAAGTAGATCTAGAAACCATTCAACAAATTCTTTCTTCCTCCTCTCTTTTTCAACACATCTAAAGTAAAAATAAAAGATTCAACGTTTCCCTGAGGACGACCCATACTCACCTCGGTCTAGCTACGCGCGACACCATTCTGATTGCGGTTAAACTAAACAAACACACTTTTTCGTGTCAATCACGAAGCAAGAACTGTAGCTACCTGTTTTGTTTAAAATTTGATTCTACAACATCATTTAGGCTTCTTTTCTTTCATTAATCACATTAATGAAGTCCCATCATTTAAATACCTAAACATCACAGATAAATACGACGTACACTTATGCCATCCGCATTCGCCTCGATGTCCCCTCGTGCACCGTTAGGTTAGGTAACTAACGGCAGAGCGGGGCAGGGCTAGCGCGGGTGTAAAACATAAGTAACATCTATATAATATATCATATATACCATATACTTTATCTAACACAGAACATCACATGATCACATCACAGATATCGCAGCAGAAGAAACATATAAAACATTGGATATACTAGGACGTCCGTGTTTTCAATACGAGCCAGTATAAAACACGGATTCCATAGTCGTGATGAATAGCCAATCCCACACCCCTAGACTCCTACGAGAGCGGCAAGCAACCCTACCAATTCTAGGGTTAGGAGACCCGGACTCGACTCCTCGAGATGGTCTCCCACTGAACCCTAGAACCCGGTTACTTGTGCTCCCCTCCTTGGGTCTATCCTAATGCGGAAAAGTAAATAATATACAAAGGGTGACAGCTTCCGCAACCTGGAAGTGCCCCAATAAAAGAATATTACATACAAGTTTTTACATGAATGAAAATGAAAAACACTCATCTCACATAAAAACCCCCGGCTATTCGAACACGACAATCCAATATAACATATCCAGCAACACATAACAACACATGTCATCAACATAAGTAAATATGCGCATCCCAATTGTCGTTGACATATAGCAACGAAACCGGCGATATCACATATTACACTTACGGTCACAGAAAAGAAAGTGTAAAACTACAACAGTTGGAATCCGCAACCTCCTTAGACATCGCATGCCTAATCAAATGAAATACTTAGACATCACATGCCTAACAATTATAAACCCCGCATTTTAGTCCTATTATTGAAAACTCTTTTCAATATCAAGTGAGACTAAACCGCTAGATTTATAACATTCATCTAGTTATCTCATAACTGTTTGTGAATTCCAATTATTGTATCCCATTCCGGATAAATAGAGAATATTAAGCTTTCTGATCGAACATTCGAACACCCAAGTTTTCCCGAAACCGTTCAACACATGAAATAAGTTCAAAGACATTCACTTCATGCCTCAGTACGAACGGTCCAGCCGTAGAAGGGTCAAGCCAACGCCTCACATGTGGCACGCCGTACTGCCCCAAACCCGAAGGTTCAAAGGGCAGTTCAAGACGGTCACATAATCGAGTTAAGGTTTGTTGTCTTCTAGAGGGACCATCACGTTACTTGCACTACTCAGAACGTCCTTAAACAGCGGAAAAGTCCAACAATTGGAAATTTCCCGGCAGGGGAAAGATTGGGTATTTACATCCGGTCGAACTTTTTAACATATTCTAAAATATCCGGAAAAACACATAGACGAAGTCTGATAATCCGATCGAATCTACGAACTCCCAATACAACCCAAAACACTCAACTCTTGAGTTAAATTTAAAAATTCCCAGAAAACTCAGCAGCTGAAACCATGAATTACTGGGCAAAGTATGGAGGCAAATCCTATCAAGTGGCCGCGGAACCGCCGTAGAAGCCAGGCTTCTGCCGCGGTTCCGCCGCGCTTTAGAGGCTTCATGAGATAATTTTTGCACCGTAATTATTAGAATTCCTTGCTGAATTTTTTAAGCATTTTTAATATGGAAAAATCCCAGATTTTAGAAAAAGTCCAGAGAGCATATCGGGAATTAGGGTTTCCGTTCGATCGAGTTTCAAACGTCGTCTAGACTTCGCCTAAGGCTCTAGCTAGGCTCTGATACCACTGTAGGGTTCCTAGGCACTCTCAAGAGGTCTCACAAGGCATCAACCATGCCAATTTCAAATTTTACGGGTGCCGAGAAACCCTAATACGGATCGTTGACTAGAAGTTTAGGCGAAAAACGAAACTAGTTAACAAGTTAACTAAAAGAGAAAGGCTACAACCTTTGTAGATTCGGTTCTCCACTTCCTTAGCTCCACGTAGGCATCCTCTCGCTGTCCATCTCGAATCCCGGACTCAATCGTCGGCTTGATCCGAGAAATGGGCGGGCTACGTCGTCGGCTTTGTGCCGAAGATGATCTACGTCGAGGCATCACAAGTTCAAGCTCCAACTCCATCAAGTTGTGAAACTTGTGAAGAAAACACCCTATACTACTTGGCAAGAGTTAGAAGGTGAAGAAATAGGAGGTAGGTTCACTTTAGAATTGGATTTCTCTCACTTTAGCTCAAGTTGCCAATAATGGACTTAAGTTTTTTCTTTGAAGATGAAAAAGAAGATGAAGCTAGAATATGATAAGTCTTTTTTAAAATGAAAAGAAAATAGATACTTATCATATACTAACTATGGTAGAGTATAGAGAATAGACCATGGTTACTTGGAATGGTTAGGGTTAAGCTTGAAGACAAGAATGGTTACAAAGTCAAAGCTTCATGAAGCTTCAACTAGAAACAAAGAAAGCCACCATTCTCTCCAAAATATTTTCCAAATAAATGAATAAGCAAAACCCTAATCATCTTTTTAACCATGGTTTGATTCTTTACACTTAACCAATTAAACATGCATCATCAAACATGATACAAACATGTGCACAAAAGTATACCACATATACAACTTGCACATCAAGTGAGAAAATCCATTTAAAGTGAACCAATACTAATTAATGCAAAGTAATATATCAAATATATAATTATACATTAAATCATTAAATCAACACTTGATTTAACGATCCGGTCATATCGCATATAACCGACTAGTATCCTATGTATCGATTTATCGAATCAATGATTCGATAAATAGGTCATATCGTATACAACCATTCGAAACATTCATCGCGAGAATGAAATGCGGTATCGCATACACGCATTATTCTCGGTCCTGCACATATCTCATATGCGCTCCTATTTCGTTTCGCTTGAGCCAGGAAACCTCTGTGTAGGACTCTAAAGACTCGTCAATACGCCGGCAGCAGATGATGATCATATCAATCACCCACAAGCCGCAAGCGGTCTGCTAAACGTAACGGCCACCCGGGTATTGAGCGATCAGAAGATCGACGAGCTAACCCGCTCACACTCCTGTGAATCCAACCAGTAACACTTACCGTACAGTCCGGTCTGTTCGTCTGATATGTCGCATATCAAGTCTAGGGGTGGTAAACGTCAGACCCCAATAACCGATAAGTCGTGCCGATGTGAGGCTCATAACGGGTCGAGAAACTACTGGTAACACTTACCAGCAAATCTCTGATCAGCCCTGGCCAAGGACTTCCCTGTTACGGCCAATCGAGCACAGCGCAACATCAACCCCTAATACCGGGAGAGACGAAACCCCTCCTATCGCTCATTGCCTCCATGTGACTCGGGACTGTACCCAAAGACCACCGTTTTGCATGCCCTCATGGACGTGGTAAGGTGGAGATCAAAGCACAGTGGGAATCACACAAGTCTCTATGACGATCTCGGGGCTACAGACTAACCTGTACAAGTGTCACCTGAAAACTGCCATCTGACGTGAGGTATAATACCATCTGGGAGTTCTCGGCGAGTCCGTCCAGTGTACCCAGTCTCCACTGAGCACCCGTATACCATCTCTGATGTCAAACACCAATGGATATGGGATCATCCATCGCCCATCTCATGGGTCGAGAAGCGTATACGCTAGTCTACACTGGTATATCGATGCCCCGTCTCGATACACCCACGACTAGGGACCTTGAAGGATGTACCTATAGACTACCATGTCCCCACAAGTATGATCCGTATCACAGTCCAGGTAGTCAAGTACAAATCCTAAGGGCTTTACCAACATGTAACTATAAGACAGTTTAAAGAGACTAGTGTACATGTTAAGATAAAGTGCAACCAGATAGCATACTATCATATCGAGCAAGAAAGTCATCTCTATATATGTCCAAGCATCCAATATAATATACATCATCTGTACAATACTGGCCTCTAGGGCATACATACAACTAACATGAGGGGACTTCATCACGGAGCCATGGAGGTGGAGAACCGGATCTACAAAGGTTGTAGCCTCTTTTTTTTAGTTAAGTTGTTAACTAGTTTCCTTTTCCGTCTAAAGTCTAGTCAACGATCCGTATTAGGGTTTCCCGGCACTTGTAATATTTGAAATTGGCATGGTTGATGCCTTGTGAGACCTCTAGTGTGTGCCTAGCAACCCTACAGTGGTATCAGAGCGGGTGCAAAATTGGGGTTTCGGGTTCGATCGGGTTTCTAACATCGTCTACGCATCGCCTAAGGCTCTAACCTTGCTCTTATACCACTGTAGGGTTCCTAGGCACACACTAGAGGTCTCACAAGGCATCAACCATGCCAATTTTCATCTCACATAAAAACCTGTATGTAATATTCTTTTATTGGGGCACTTCCAGGTTGCGGAAGATGTCACCCTTTGTATATTATTTACTTTTCCGCACTAGGATAGACCCAAGGAGGAGGGCACAAGTAACCGGGTTCTGGAGTCCAGTGGGAGGCCAACTCGAGGAGTCGAGTCCGGATCTCCTAAATCTAGAATTGGTAGGGTTGCTTGCCGCTCTCGTAGGGGTCTAGGGATGTGGGTTTGGCTATTCATAGCGACCGTGGAATCCGTGTTTTATACTGGCTCGTATTGAAAACACGGACGTCCTAGTATATCCAATGTTTCATATGATTCTTCTGCTGCGATATCTGTGATGTGATCATGTGATATGTTCTGTGATGGATACAGTATATAGTATATATGATATATTATACAGACGTTACTTATGTTTTACACCCGCGCTAGCCCTGCCCCGCTCTGTCGTTAGTTACCTAACCTAGCGGTGCACGAGGGGACATCGAGGCGAATACGGATGGCATAAGTGTACGTCGTATTTATCTGTGATGTTTAGGTAATTTAAATGATGGGACTTCATTAATGTGATTAATGAAATAAAAAGAAACCTAAAGATGTTGTGGAATCGAATTTCAAAAAATAAAACAGGTAGGTACAGTTCTTGCTTTGCACAGCGGTGTATATGATATATCCTGCACCTTATTCGATAAGGAAAGGACCGAGATCCCTTCACCGTGAGTGACTCCTTTAGCAATAACTGGTAGATGCTACACACTCGGTTTGTCTTTTGATAGCTTCTATAGTTTCTGCTTTGCACAGTGATATATATGATATATCCCGCACCTCATTCGACAAGGAAAGGGCCGACGATCCCTTCACCGGGAGTGAACCCTTTAGCAAAACTAGAAAAGCCTCAAAAGCACTCCATTTTAAAATCATTTGATTCTACAACGATATCAAGTTCATTACGCAATAGGTTTTCAGAAAAACCTGTCGTAGCCCTCCGTCATTTCAGATAAGTACTAGTTAGTATTCGTGCTGCGGTAGTTTGGCCTCCGTCAAGGCGTAGTGTACGGTAGCTAACTAGTGCTTATCTGCTAGCATATGATGCGATTGGATTAGGGTATTCGTACGACGTTGTTTGGACTCCGTCAAGGGTCGTGCGGGTGGGTTTAATTCAATCAGGAAATGACGGGTTGAACTTGACTAGCGGACTATGGGTAGTTTGGCCTCCGTCAAGGTCATAGGACGCTAGGGGAAAAATTATCGGGAATTTCAAGTGTTGAAATTTGCAATGAGATTGCATACCTTCTATGAGATAGTTGGATCCCGATACCCACTGCGAGTAAGAGTTACTCCTGGGAGAGTTTTACACATTACAATTAGCCGATCAAGTAGGTGTCTAGAAAGGTGTTAACGAGGTTACGCCTCTAGGAAAACGAGGTTTACATTAATTAGGTTCGTGCGAAAGCACGGGGGACCTCCCTCAAAGTACCGACACTGGCCTGGCTGAAAGATTGGCGAACTTGTAGCGTGTAATTAATCCCGGCTAGTCTTTCCTTTTAGGGTTTGAAGGAAGATTTGATAAAAAACAGTGGGAGCCATCCCGATTAGATAAAATAATAACCAATCTATTCTTGCAAGAGCGCACGCTGAGTGTTTTCTTCTCTCTCTCTCCAGGTAGCGACCATATCACGCCTTAATCAAGATAATAATACGGTGTATTGACCGAACCAGCTTGTTATACTGAGCTTGGGAACGTTGGTCCCGCTCCAACTTATAATTGTTATAAGACAGAGCAGGAAATTGAGGAATACCAGAATTCCTATGCCGCCCAAACGAAGAAAGTGCATATGATGCATCTCCTTCGGGTGTGTTCATTACAAAGAACTGTTTCTCTGTATCCTCTACGTCCTGGGTATGTGATACCAAATCAGGATCCCAGATATGTAATATGTTACATAGGGCTACAGAAAGGTAGAGAACTGAGAAAGGGTGATAAGTTTCATGAGGCAGAAAACGGGGCAAGTGTTGCAGCCAAGTCTGTTGGTCACTGTCACCCTGTATTCCAAATACATTGATTCTGAACGAATGTTATTAGATACCGAACCTGATATACAAAATCATATCAATCTCTTTATTAGTAAAGAAATGAAAAAAATTTGTATAGTTGGATAATATTTTGAACATTTCCTATATCAAAAGTTGATCGGTTCAGGCACGTTTTCTAAAAGCATTGACGTTCTAAATCAAACTACAGTTCCTAGTATACAGAACACACACAAGAGGAAGAGTTCAGAAATGAACGAATCCTTCTTGAGGCATTGTAGACTAGGTCATATCAATGCGATCTGACTGGCTGAAGTTACATTTTAGATGCATATTTAAATCAGTTTGAATTTACATCTTGTGAAACTTGCCAGTCATGTCACAGAGATAAGATGACCATAGCTCCGTTTACTGGAAACAGAGAAAGAGTTAGTGAACTCTTGGGATGATACATGTTGATGTATGTAGGTCCCCTTTCTACACTTGCCAAGACCGGTTCTTTATACTTCATTACATTCTCTTATGATCTTTCGAGATTCAGACCTATGTTCCTGTTGAAACACAAGTCCGAACCTTTTGAGATATTCACAGAATATAAGTTAGAAGTAGAGAACCAAAATACGGGTATAAGTATTATGTCCTATGATGAGATCAAGAAGGAAAATACTTGAGCACGAAATTCTTGGACTTTTCTAAAGGAGAATGAGATTCTCTCTCAGCATTACTCCTCCGTATACACGATAGCACGGTGGTATATCGGTGCGGAGCAATCACACCCTATAAGATAAGGTGTGGTCTATGATGAGTACTACTGAGTTACCTATTTCCTTTTTGGTAGTTATGCACTTGAGAAGCTGCATACCTATTGAATAGGGTTCAAATCAAATCAGTTGCCTACCACTTCATATTTGATATGATAAGGGAAGAGCCCATCTCTTAAGTTAGTTAAGATTTGGGGTTGTCCAGCCTATGTCTGAAAAGCAAAATCCGGACAAGCTCGAGGCAAGATCTGTTATGTAGAACTGGAAATGTTCCAGCTATACAAACTGCAGCTGATGATTTGAAAGAACCAAAGGATTCAATAGTTACCAACGAACCTCAGCCTCTCCGCCGATCTAGTAAGGTTCCTCACCCGCCTGAGAGATACTTCGGTTACTCTATGACAGTGGGAGCCAGGATTGCATCATGAGATGATGACCCAACTAGTTTCGAGCTGGCCATCAGGAGTGGGACTCTGTAAGAATGGCTGGATGCTTAGCGATCTGAGATGGAATCCATGTACAGCAACAAAGTATGGACTTTGGTTGCTATATCTGAAGGGTTAAATCCCCATCAGGAGCAAGTATATCTTGAGAAGATTACTTGGTGTAGATGGAAAAGTTGAGACTTTCAAAGCTAGACTTGTTAAAGCTTTTCGTCATCGAACAGGCGTGGATAATGATGAAACCTTTTCAAGTGGCTATGCTTAAGTCCATCCAGATCCTACTTGCCACGGCTACATACCATGACTACGATATCTGGCGGTTGGGTGCCATGACTGCTTTTCTAAATGATGTTTTAGAAGAGAACGTCTATAAGTACACAGCCAGAGGGCTTCGTAGACAGTGGGAGTAGCGGAAACGTGTACAAGATGCTTTATAGGATAAAGCAGGTATCGCGGAGTTGGAACATCTGTTTTGATGTGTTAGTCAAAGAGTTTGACATCATCAAAATGGTAGATGAACCTTGTATATACAAAAAGGTAGTAGGGAGTATAGTGACGATCCTCGTAGAGCACGTGGATGATATGCTCTTGATAGGGAAGGAGTTTCCTATGCTACGCTCGGTCAATCTCCGCTTATCACAATGATTCTCCATATAGGATTAAAGTGATACCTCCTAAATCCTGGGTTTTGGATCTATGAGATAGATCTAATTGGATGTTAGGATTCTCACTAGTTGTAGTGAGATGGTATCAATCGATCCTGGGGAGAATCACTGGAAGGGTTCCAGGGTGATAAGGACGACTGAAAGTCAGTCACAGGCATTGTCTTTACCCTCAGTAAAGGGACGGTATGTTGGAAGAGTTCCAAGCTAGATACCGTGGCATACTAGACGATAAAGGCTGGATACATCGCTACTTAAGATGCTACCAAAGAGGCAGTCTAGATGTATATTTGTTCATGAGATGAACTTTGTTCCTCCCATTGTGTGACAATGGAGTTGTGGCTTATGCCAAGGAACGTCCGTCCCATCAATGATCCAGATATATTCTAAGGCAGTATCACCTGATCATGGAGATGGTTGATCTCCAAGGAGATAGAGGTTAGGAGAGTAGACTCAGAGGACAACACGGCAGATCCACTCACAAAGGCCTTTTCCCAGAGAGAGACTTTTATGGGATGGTTGAGTATGAGATACTACAACCACTGCTATCAGATGGCCCTAGTGCAAGTGGGAGATTGTTAGTTATATGTATGCCCTAGAGGCCATTACTATACATAGGATGTATATTGTAGTGGATGTTTGGAAATATATAGGGAGGACTTTCTTGCTCGACATGATAGTATGCTATCTGGTTGCTCTTTACCTTAACGTGTACACTGATTGTCTCTCTGTTACATGTTGGTAAAGCACTTAGGATGTGTACTTGACTACATGGACTATGATGCGGATCATACTAGTGGGGACATGGTAGTCCATAAGTACATCCTTCAAGGTCCCTAGTCGTGGGTGTATCGAGACGGGGCATCGATATACCAGAGTAGACTAGCGTATACCTTCTTGACCCATACAGATGGGCGATGGATGATCCCATATCCATTGGTGTTTGACATCAGAGATGATATACGGGTGCTCAGTGGAGACTGGGTACACTGGACGGACTCGCCGAGAACTCCCAGATGGTATTATACCTTACGTCAGATGGCAGTTCTCTGGTGACACTGGTACAGAGTAGCCTGTTGACCCGAGATCGTCATAGAGTCTTGTGTGATTCCCACTGTGCTTTGATTTCCACCTTACCACATCCAAGAGGGCGTGCAAAACGGTTGTTTTTGGGTACAGTCCCGTATCACATGGAGGCAATGAGCGATAGGAGGGGATTCGTCTCTCCCGGTATAGGGAGTTGATGTTGCACTGTGTTCGATTGGCTATAACCGGAAATCCCTGGCCAGGGTTGCTGAGATTTACTGGTAAGTGATACCAGCAGTTTCTCGAACTGTTATAGACCTCTTATCGACACGACTTATCGAGCTATTGGGGTCTGACGTTCACCACCCCTAGGCAAGATATGCGACATATCAGACGAACAGACCGGACTGTACGGTATGTGTTACTGGTTGGATTCACAGGAGTATGAGCGGGCTTGCTCGTCGATCTTCTGATCGCTCAATACCCGGGTGGCCGTTACGTTTGGCAGACCGCTTGCGGCTTGTGGGTGTTTGATATCATCATCATCTGCTGCCGGCGTATTGACGAGTCTTTAGAGTCCTACACAGAGGTTTCCTGGCTCAAGCAAAACGAAATAGGAGCGCATATGAGATATGTGCAGGACCGAGAATAATGCGTGTATGTGATACCGTATTCTATTCTCACGATGAATATATCGAATGGTTGTATGCGATATAACCTAGTTATCGAATCGAGGATTGATTCGATAAGTCGATATATTGGATACTAGTCGGTTATATGCGACATGACCGGATCATTGAATCAAGTGTTGATTTAATGATTTAATGTATAATTATATATTTCATATATTACTTTGCATTAACTAGTACTGGTTCACTTTAAAAGGATTTTCTCACTTGATGTGCACATTGTATATGTGATATATTTTTGTGTGCGCTTGATTGTATCATGTTTGATGATACATGCTTACTTGAGTTTGTGTAAAGATTAAACCATGGTTATTTAAATGGTTAGGGTTTTGATTTTCATATCTATTAATTTATTTATTTATTATGGAAATGAAAAAGCGAAAAATGGTGGCTAATTTTGTTTCTAGTTGAAGCTTCATGAAGCTTTAAACAAGTCCACCATTTTTGTCTCATGCTTAACCCTAACCATTCCCACTAACCATAGTTTATTCTCTACACCTAATCATGGTTGCCATATGATAAGTATTGATATTATTTTCTATTTTAAAAAGACTTATCATATTCTTTCTTCTTCTTCTTCTTCTTCTTCAAGATGAAGAAGCTTGCCTCCATCAATGGCAACTTATGAAAAAGAGTGAGAAATCCAATTCTAAAGTGAACCCACTTATTATTTCTTCATCCTCTACCTCTTGCCAAGTAGTATAGGGTGTTTTCTTCACAAGTTTCATGACTTGGTGAAGTGGGAGCTTGATCTTGTGATGCCTCGACGTAGATCATCTTCGGCATCGAAGTCGACGACCTAGCCCGCCCATTTCTCCGATGAAGCCGACGCTAGAGTCCGGGATCCGATATGGACAGCGAGGGGACTTCATCACGGAGCCATGGAGGTGGAGAACCGGATCTACAAAGGTTGTAGCCACTTTCTTTTAGTTAAGTTGTTAACTAGTTTACTTTTTTGCCTAAAGTCTAATCAACGATCCGTATTAGGGTTTCCCGGCACTTGTAAAATTTGAAATTGGCATGGTTGATGCCTTGTGAGACCTCTAGTGTGTGCCTAGGAACCCTACACTAGGTCCCATCAGATATCCAGACTTATTCTGAGACAGGTATTACTCAATTCGGGAGATGATTTTCTCCGCGAACTTGAGATTAAGAGAGATATAGAAAGAAACTTCTAGGCGGATCTACTCACCGAGGCTATTTCTCGAACACAATAGTTTTACAAACGGGCTATGTGAAACTGATTAGTAGAGGAGTTGGATATTCGGTTTCACACGGGCTGTGAGTAGTCGACATCGCAATAATTAGCCTTAAGTGCAAGTGGGAGATTGTTGGAGATAGTGCCCTCATAGTCAATTATTGGATCGCAGGTACGTGATTGCAATGATTGCGGAGGACCTATACCGGTAGGACAGTCTTACTCGAGATGATAGTATGCTATCTGGTTTGCCTTTATCAGTCGTGTACATGTTCAGGTGACTGATTACATGTTACACTTTGATAGAGCCCTTAGGATCTTGCTTTACTACCAACAGTATGATGGCGATCATATACGTGAGAGTTGGGTAGTTTATATGCATATCCTTAACTGTGGTCCCTAGTCGTGGGAGTTTCGAGACAGGGCATCGATACTCCGGAGTAGACTAGTGTACACAGTCGAGACCCCGACGAGGGGCGGTGGCCGGTCTCACAAGCCACTGGTGTCAGTTGGATCACCTAAGATGTATACAGGTGCTCATTGGGTTATGATTACACCGGACAGGACTCGCCGGGAATCTGCTAGTTGGTATTATACATATCGTCAGATAGCAGTTCCCTGGTAACATGTGTACAGGTTAGTTCATCGACCTGAGGTCGTCATTTGTCTCGTGTGAGTTCCCACTGTGCTTTGATTTCTACCCTACCACGGCTCAAAGGAGTCGTGCAAACAGGTAGCTTTTGGGTACAGTCCCGAGCCATATGGAGGCACGTGAGCGGATCGGCAGGGGATTCGTCTCTCCCGGTATTGGGGGTGAGATCGTGCTGTGTTTAGGAGAGCCATTACACAAAGCCCACGGCCGTGGCAGGAGATTTACTGGTAGGTACTCCAGTAGTATCTCAGGGTGTTATTGGGCTACACTCCGACACGACTTATACTGCTATTGGGGGTCTGACGTTACTAGCCCCCTAGGCAGATATGCGATACTCATAGACGAACTGACCGGACTGTATATACATTGTCACTGTTAGGCTCAGTAGGGTTTCCGGGTGAGTTCGCTCATCGGCCTCCCTTGAGGTCAGTCCATGGGCAGCCGTTATGCATAGCTAGTGCCGCTGACGGTTTGTGGTTAAACCTACTGCCAGGGTACTGACGAGTCAATAGAGTCCCCCACAGACAGTTTCCCAAGTTCGGGCGAAACGTTGTAGAGGCCGTATGGTTTTATGGCAGGGTTCGGAAAATGCACGTGCGTTTACGCACGTATCGGATTTCGGGCAGATGATACTGGGCGGCTTTGGTTTAAGCCGGATCCGAGTATTATATAGAGTAGATATAATATCTTTGTCTCAGTTGCATTTGTATTCGGTCGTAATACAAATGCGGGTATATTAATACAGTTACAGGGTTATCCTGAAATTCGTTTCGGGATCACTTTTGGAAGTTGCCAGTTTCCAGTTTTCTATCAGCCGTCTTTTAACATTCGGTTAAAGACGGATTTATCTTTTCTTGGATGAGGGTGAGTCATGCTTCTAGAAGGTTTTAGAAGAGGTGACTAGGTTAGAATGGTGTTGATGTTTCATTGGTTGCTTTCTTTGTGTTCAAACTAGATATTTTCTTGTGTTCACACTTGATATTTTTCTCTTGTGGTCACCCTCTTCCCTCCTACACTCACCCCCCCCATTTCTATATATGGCCGGCCCCTTCCCCCCTTCTCTCTCTCTTGATTCATTTTGATGAAAAGATTATGATAGCTTTGGGGTGTATGGAAATATCATTGCTCATTTCATTCCATCACCCGATTCGAGTGGCAACTTCATTAACCGATCGTCCACGGCTTTAGACGAAGTGAGACAAAGTAATCTACTCATTCTCTACATCAATCTTGGTCGTCTCTTTTAGCAAACTTGACGACCGAGTTGCCTCGAGTCAGAGGCGGGAGCCTGTTTAAAGAATCGTTGACGTGGTGCCACCTGGACGAGCAGATCGGAGATCAACGAGATCGGAGCAGCCGCAACGGAGCGTGGGATGATGGTTAAAGAACGAAGGATTCGGATCGTTCGGTATAACCTTTCTACACTCTTTACAGTTTGTTAGTTTAGCAATAATGGCAGATCCGGGTTAAAGTATACGATAGCGCCAGTTAAAAAGTTTTTGTTCCGCACTTGGCGTCTGTAGACGGCCGGGGCGCTACCGTAGACTTACAGTCCTTATTATCGTCCACTTGTCATCATGTCATGCTATCTGCGTACTACAATGGTTCTCGGCGACAATCAATCCGGAATCTTTCACACGGACTAAAATCATGAACTCGGTATCTTCATCACTCTTTAGAAGATATCTAGCCAAACGCGTCCTCGCGAACTCGTCCTAACCATCGGAGCAATACTCAATACTCATCCGCTTCTCGATCAACTCACAACACATCTGGGTGAGGTCCTTCTATCTGAAACTGGTCAGCTTACCGATCTCACATCGGAACATCTGATAAATAACGTCATCTCTGGATCGATCTACTCTAGATCTGAGTAAGACTCTCCGCATCGGAAATCTTTAACTCAACAGGGCTTGCGTCGGCGCATCAAATCTGATGAATCACCTTCGTCTCTCTACTCAAGATAGACTAGATATCACCTGTCGCATCTCTGCATGGAAGCTCCAGCGATCTCAGCTCGTAGGCTCTGGAAGCGACATCACATCAATCTCAGCAACAGCTGGGTCATCTGTCTGCACGGTCGATGACATCACAATCTCTGAGGTATGTTGTACATCAACAGTCCTCACACAGTAGGCGGCCTCTAACAATGGCCCAATCATCCGGTACAAAACCGTACACTCGTCTCAAACGAGAGGTCATAACACCACACTACATCTATTCGTTCCCATGTCACCAGAAAACATGATGGTCAGTCCTCGTCCACGACAAGCTCGCCCTGACCGCATCACTTCAAACTGTGCTCAAACCATGGTGACAGGAACCTCAATCAAGTATCAATGAAAATAGATCAAGTGATGAAATGAATCAACAGATCCAGAAAGAATATATGATCATAGGGAGGAACGGAATCAGTGAGAGTATGATCATGTAAACGAATAGAATCAAGGATCTCAAATGGATGTATAATCAAGGAAAACAAAGAGAATCACCAGTCTCAAGATATGTACATCCTAAGATTTCTTAAGTGGAGTATCGTATCGTAAATATGCCGTGGAACATACATACGGTACGTCACTCTACTCAAGCTACCAACTCCATCAATCAGGGTCAGCCTATAAAATGAAAGTTCGGGTTTAATACCCCCTTGTTCAAGTCAAAGTTCCGTAAGGTCAAGCTTAGCTTCCAAAATATAAATGCCCTAGACTCCACATAGTCAAACCTAAACTCAAACCAAGGTTAAACCTAGCGCTCTGATACCAACTTTGTCACGACCCCAAATATTAGCTCGCGACCAGCACTTAAATCACGCAACGTCTACAGGCGTAATGTAATTCAGGTAAGCTGAAACCCAAAAATCTAAACCTTTTTAAGAAATAAGGATACAATAAATCATGTTTTGTCTTTTGAAAAATTGGGCAGCACCTCCTTTATAAAAACTAACCCCGAAAATAGGTACAACACAGAATATAAATAAAGCATCCTAAACGGGAGCAAATCAAGCCCAACAACAGAAACAACCACACAAGCATAAATTTACGACGCCCAACGGCGAAGATCGACATAAAGAAATAAAGTAAAGCAAGACATAGTCCCCAAAAGCGAACAAAAAACCCATTGCTCAATTCTCGCAACTACAAGTCTTCTAAGTCTGCAACATATACAATTTGCTAGTTTCTGAATTGATGGAGTAACTAGATACAAAATGAATAATAATACAAGAGTGGCACGATCCAATAGGTACCACCTACCTAAAGCAAATCACCCGAAACAGCTGTGTGCAAAGAAGCCGCTACGGATCCATGCGGTCAACCTGTAAGAACCGTGGCAAAACGGGGGTGAGTTGCCAACTCGTGAATAGAAAAACATCATCAGATAGAAATCGAAAGAAACAACGATTCCTAGGTCAACTATATCATAAAGGTAATACTATGATATCTAGGGTGACCGTATCTACATATGTGCCAACACATAATAAATGCCTAACAGCAAGTGGATATCATCCAACAACATAATCAATGCATGTATGTAGGTAGATCTTGTCCAATAATATAATCAATGCATGTATGCAGCTGGATCTCGTCCAACAATATAAATAATGCATGTATGCAGTGGATCTCGTCCACGTGTCAACCACTGACACAACAACTCCTGCATGTAAATATCATAAAAGCATATGCAGGTAAAAATGAGGATATCAAAGAATGTGTGTCCATCAATGACACATCAAATCATGGAAACCTGAGTGTCTAACCCCGAAACTCGAAACATCATGAAACCCCTGTCAAGCATCCACACGTAATTCCTTGTATAATTGGCTCCGTCAGCGGGATCGGCCCGCGGGCTCCGACAGAACGGGTCGGCCTATATCCATCTCATGACTCCGGTCGGTATCCTACAGATAACCGCCGAGTCCAATACTGTCACCGGTAGGCAATACACATCCCCTGCCAGGCTCATCGGCTAATCCATCGACATACCTTTCTTGCCCCGGGGTACCATACCGGGCTCCACCATGTACCCACACACGGCCCACTCACTCCTCGCATCGGGTATATATCACAAATCTCAGACCCGAGAAATCTCATGGGGGATGCTGAAATATCATATCAAGAGAAACCGGGTTTTCAAACAATAAATAGTTTCTTGAAACACCCCCACGGTTCTCAAATCCATAAATCACATGATCCATATCTCGATGCGTAAATCCATGAAAACTGATATATGCAACATAAAACAGCAATATGAGCATATTAAGGGAAAACCGCTCTTTCAAATGAATCCGGTTTTAAAATATATCATGCGGTTCCCAAATCCTCCGAAATCAAGTGCAACATCATATGATGTGTACATGTAACTATAACAAGATAAGTATCTACATGTAAGCAAGTATGTATGATGTATTTCATAAGTGCAATAGCACAAAAATCAATATCTCAATATCACATGTCAATACAATACCACTTAGGGGTATATGCAGCTATAGCAAGATATTTGGGTGTACATATCAGTATGTAAGCATAAGGTACATGTAGCTATAGCAAGTATATCATGCAACATAGCATAGTGATGTGAACATATCAGGTATATCATAGCATGATGTAGCAGTTCTACTGTGTAGTGACATAGCAATTATCGATGATGAAGTGTGTGAGCCGGCAATATGTGTAAGTGTAACATATGCATCATCGATAATTGTGTAGGTGTACTAACACAGGTATATGAAATGCAATGAGAATAATAAGAATGCAACATAATGCACATCGTGAACTAAATGCTATGAGGTATACGTATCGAACATGACCGAGTCGGTGAATCTATCAAATGGCATCCAGCCTCACAGCATCACGTACGGTACAATCCATTGTACGGCATCCTCTAAACAAGGGTATTGATAAATCAATAGGTAAAACTCATCACGTACGGTAATCCACGTACGGCGGCATTAAACAAATAGGGATTCTATCAACCTATATAACATCAGGGTACGGATCTAAGTCCCGTACAGCATATCACTCAAAATGCAAAACGTTATCCATATAGATATACCTATCTCTCAGGTCACATCCATGTCAAACTCGTATCAGGGGACCTACTAAGGTATCAAAGATCTCATATCGACTCGAAATCCATATAACGACATATCACACTAAGTCATCATATCACATCATATACTCGTTCATCACATTAATATCTCGCATCACACTTATAAACGTCACACTTGTTCTCTTTCAATTCGCATCTATCATGATTCACTTATCATTTCATATTCACCTAAGTCAACTGTTCATTAGCATCAACTTCAATCATATTATCGTTTGTAAATCCTACAATCATGTCTGCCGCATATTATTTATCTGGATAAAATAATCAAACGGTATTCCATATCAATGTTTGCGGGGGTGCTATACGCCATCCACCTGACTTCCCCCATAGATATAAATCTACTCACCTGCTAAACTCCTTACTTAGACGTAGTCGATGCGCTTCGTCGTCTCGAAATCCACGCGAAGGTACCTACAATCAATATGAAATCGCAATGCTATTAACATCAAATTCCGAAATCCAAATACGGCACGCAGTGCGCTCATAGGTTAGAACCTATAGCTTACGCATGAAAAACAACCAAAAAACTCTCTTCGTTGACGTGCAAACGTCCAACGACCAAATACAATATCCAGTCGCAAAACTAAGAAATCTCAATACCAGAAAACATAGCCAAAACCCTCACTAGGGTCGCTATACATGAAAACTGCCACGCCAAAAATCCAATTGCACCAATACTCATTCACAACACAATAATTGTCGTAGATAAAAATATATACATCATCACTATGTCCATTAAAACCCAAGTCTAATTTTCACCAAAAACCTAGTAAGCAGTTTATATCATTTTAATACAAAGCTAGATATTTTAAACAATCTAGTGATCACAAACATCACAAAGCGACTTAATTAAGTCATACAAACCTTTACTACCATTTTAATCACACCCAAAACATGTTTTACTAAAACCAAGTTTGCTAATTATCTCAATTAGACAAATAGGAATATAACAAATATCATTCTCACAAAATGATAAGGTTATCTAAGTCTACACTTCAAGGTTAACCACTTAACCACATCAAAACCCTAACTTGATTTTTATAATAATTATCATGAATATTCTAAACATAAAATTAAAGCTATATTAAAACACTTAAATAGCTAGCTTAAAGAATTAAGCAACAATAAAAGATTAGGGTTAGGATTATACCTCACAAACTAGGTCACCGATTAGCAACTAAACCCAAACTTTTAGCCTCCAAAATGATGTCTTTAGTGGAGATCCAAGCTTGTTTAGGCTAAAGATTAAGGAGTATGGATTTGTATTTGAGTTTGTGTGAATATTTCATGATTTTTGATCATTTTTTAAAAGCTTTTTGAAGTGAAATGGAGTGAGGAAAGAAGAAGGGCAGAATTGGGGTTAGGGTTCGGCCATGTTGAAAAGAAGAGGGGTTTTTGTGAAATAAATGGAAAGATCTAGCTAAAAATGTAATAAATGCTCATTAATGCACAAAATATCAAAGCCACTTCATTTCCTTTTCTTTAAAATTTCAATTTTAATCACAAATATCTAGATATTTTTCTATGGATGGATTAAGATTAATCTAGTGATTAGATTAGCATAGATTCACATTAGAAGTAATTAACCCAAGCCAAAATTGTAATTATCACTAATTAAGTACATAATTAATAACTTAAGATAATAATTTAATTAGGGAAAATTTTCAATGTGAATCAAAACTTCCAAGTGACCCACAAAACCCGCAAACTAGCTTCAATCTAGTAAAACTGTTTGCAAACAAGTCTATACAGAAGTTTGATCACTATCGGATTAAAACGGAAAATATCGAATATTTTACCCTAAAACGAAAAAATGTGCATAACGATTTCAGAAACGTTACAACATATTTTTAAGATGTCTGGAAAAATTTTATGAACAACTTTAAAATTCGACAGCAAGCAAACAACAATGGAAATACGATTCGGAAATTTGGGTCGATCGAGATTTTAATCTTGTGCAAACTAGCTAGTAGGGTTTATGGGTTGGCTCTGATACCATGAAGGGTTATTAGCGCCCCGACCAACTTCCGTGGCCAAATGCAGAACAAATTTTTTACAACAAATAGAAACTTGGTGCTAAGATAACACAAAAACGGATCTTTACCATAAACCTAGTTAGCAAGTTAGGGTTCTATCAATTATGATAGAAAGTATACCTAAAGAAAACAATTCTTTCGAGTCTTCGATCCTCTCTTTAAGCTCCTCGATGGAAGTATGAATCTTGCTTGAACTTCGGCCTCCTTGTGTCAACGATTATCCACCCGAGAGTTCCAATCTTGTGCTCCAACCTCTAAAATGAAGCAGTTAGGGTACTTTGTGTGCTAAACTAAGTAGCTTAGAGTGAGTAGAGAATGATTTTGGTGGGAAAGTCTCACTAACCCTTAATTCTCAACTCATGAGACACTAGGGTTATGAGAGGGAAGAAGGAGAGAAAAATGAGTGTAGAGAATAATGAAGACAATAAGTTTGAGGAAATAGAAAAGTAAGTTTTTATTATGATAATTGAGATGGTTACTTTGATTTGACCATAAGCATGTCACAATTAATGCTAAGCAAAAATATCTAGTGCCCAACAAAAATATCTAAGTCAATCAAAGTCAACCAAGTCAAATAGTCAAACCAATTAGCCATGGCACAATTATCATTAATAAAAATTAGTAAACAATTTTCTTCACCTCATAATGGTTTTAATCAAGTCAATGGTCAAAACCCTAATGAGGTGTCTCCTTCTATGCCCCTCTCATCCGTATATACATACTTGCATCCGTGTTTCGAGAAACATGAATACAATGAGACGTAGCAAATCCAATAATCAAATACTAGGATCCGGATTAAACCAAAGCTCACTAGTATTGTCCGCTCGGACACCACACGCGCACAAGTACACGTATGTGATCGAACCCTGTCGTAAAACCATACGACCTCTATGTTGGAGATAGTGGCCTCAGAGTCAATTATTGGATCACAGGCACGTGATTGCAATGATTGAGGGAGGACCTGTCCCAGTAGGACAGTCTTACTCGAGATGATAGTATGCTATCTGGTTTATCTTTATCATCGTGTACTGCTTTAGGTGACCTGACATGTCGCTATTACACGTTGATAGAGCCCCTAGGATTCTTGCTTGACCACCAGCAGTATGAGGGCGATCATATAAGTGGGAGTTGGGGTCTATAAGCACATCCTTAAAAGGTCCCTAGTCGTGGGAGTTTCGAGACAGGGCATCGATACTCAACAGTAGACTAGTGTGTGCATTCGAGACCCCGACGAGGGGCGGTGGCCGGTCTCACAAGCCACTGGTGTCAGTTGGTTCACCTAAGATGTATACATGTGCTCATTGGGTTATGAGTACACCGGACAGGACTCGCCGGGAACATGCTAGTTGGTCTTATACCTGACGTCAGATAGCAGTTCCCTGGTGACATGTGTACAGATTAGTTCATCGACCTGAGGATCGTCATTTGTCTCGTGTGAGTTCCCACTGTACTTTGATTACTACCCTACCACGCTCAAAGGAGACGTGCAAACAGGTTTTAGTTGGGTACAGTCCCGAGCCACATAGAGGCAGTGAGCGGATCTTCGGGGGTTCGTCTCTCCCGGTATTGGGGGTGAGGTCACGCTGTGTCTAGGAAAGCCATTACACGAAGCCCTCGGCCGAGGCAGGAGATTTACTGGTAGGTATTCCAGTAGTATCTCAGGGTGTTTTGGGCTACACTCCGACATGACTTGTACCGCTTTTGGGGGTCTGACTTTACCAACCCCCTAGGCTCGCCATGCGATGCTCATAGACGAACGGACCGGACTGTACGGATATTGTCACTGACAGGCTCAGTAGGGTGTCAGGATGGGTTCGCTCATCGACGTCCCTTTTGGTCAATACCTGGTAGCCCGTTACGTATTGGCTTATACCTCTGACGTGCTAGTGGTTAAATCCACAACTAAGGTGTTGACGAGTCTTTAGAGTTCCCCACATTCAGTTGCTCAAGTTTTCGGGCGAAACACTGTAGAGGCCGTATGGAGATATGGCAGGGTTCGATCAGATACGTGCGGTATTGCACGGATCAAGATCGAACGGATAATACTAGCGGCTTTGGTTTAAGCCGGGTCCTAGTATAGTACAGTGTAGATTTTGTCCCTTTGCATTTGTATTTCGGTCGGAATACAAATGCGGGTGTGTATACACAGTATCGGGGTTTTCCTATAATTTATTACGGGACCAGTTTTCTGGAGTTGCCAGTTTGCTTTCCGTTTCGGCCATTTTCATTTGTAACTTTCATTCGCCGAAAATTGGTGGAGGAGGGCTTATTTGCATTTGTGCAAATAAGCATTAGTGGTGGGTGTTCTTTGCTTTTTGTTGCATCATGATGGTTTCATGATGGAGCCCCATCCTTTGACCTTCCATGGTTCATGATTGCATGACTTTTTGTAGCAATCATGGTTGTTGATTAGTTGATGGAGTATGGATTTGTTTGTGATGGTTGAATATGATAACCATTTCCTTTCACTTGCTTATTGGTGTGGCTATCCTTTTTCACTCCCTCACTCTCTCTCATTCTGTCCTCTTCCATTCCAAGCCATGGCCGGCCATAATATGGTGAGGGCTGTCCAAAATTCTAGAGGTGGGTTTTTTTGTGCTTTTGCTTTGGTAAAAATCCCACAAGATCAATCTCCATTAGCTTGCATCATCCCTCCACCAATAGGCAACCTCCATGAACCCCAAAATGAGATATGAGCACTACACATTCTACAGCAAACCTTGGGCACGTCAGCTCGCCAACTTCGTGCCCGAGTTGCCTCGGTATAGAGGCGGGAGCCCGTAAAAGAAGCCGGCGACGTGGTGCCCTTCCGGCGACTTGGTGGAGACCGGACATTCCGCGGGAGATCGAGACGACGGCGAGAAGACCGGAGGACACGGATCGCTTGGTATATCTCTCTTCCCCATCTTGTAGTTAGCTAGGACTAGTTAATGGCCCGATCCGGGTTTTAGTGCGCGGTGGTGCCGGTTCAAGAAAAATTAAAGTTAACTATCGCTTCCGCATTTGGCCTCGGGATGGAGGCCGGGGCACCGCCGTGCACTTACAGTGGTATCAGAGCCTCGCCATTAACATAGTCTAGCTTTGTCTAATGTGTTTTACATTTCCGATCGAACAATTTTCCAAATACCGTATTTTTCTTCACATCAGTTTCTGTCGAAATTTTTTTGAAGTCCAAAATTTTTCCAGGTTGTTTCAGAATGATGTGTAGGACATTCTAAGAGTTCTGTGAAAATTTGGGCTCGTGAACAGTCCAAACCACCGCGGAACCGCGGCCAAACACATGCTTGGGCCGCGGTTCCGCCGCGGTTTGAACGGTTCAGTCCCCCAAAATTCTACAGAATGCTCCTGAGTGGAAAATAGGTTTTCTGGAATGTTATTTTTTGGGCCCTGATTTCTTGATGTGCTACAGTAGTACTTGGGGGCCCACTTGGTAAATTTGATCGATCGGATATTTAAAACACATTAGTTCACAGTATTTACATTATATCTGCGACCGTGAATGTCACTTGATCGGTAAATCCTGTCTAACTGCTATAGCCCGGTTAGACGGATTTGCGAACGTGACTTTCACGTTGATGTTCTGTGTATTGCTGTGATGTTGCGGATCGGTCGTGGGGGATAGCCTGGATGCAATGCCAGTACAGTTTTTGTTGTATTATGTACATTTGATATTGCGGGGCGAGCGTCCGACATGTGGACTTCCGTCACTGCCTGTTTGTATTATTATTTTGGGGAACGACCAGGTTGCGGTCGATGTACCCGTTGTATGTATATTTTACTTTCTGTACTAGGATTACCCCGCGGAGGGGTGCACGGATAGCAGGGTTCTAGAGGGCAACGGGTCCGCATCTCATGGCATTGAGACGGAGGGGGCTTCACTCTAGAATTGGCGGGCTATTCGCCGCACTCGTAGGGGGTACAGGTTGACCCAGGAGGGGTGCCCGAGTTACCGGATTCCGTGAAGTGCTGGGCGGTCCATTCACGTTGCTGAAGGGGGCTGCCTCGCTTCAGGTTTTGGCGGGTGACTTGCCGTGCCCGTAGGGGTCTAGGATTTTCATTGCACAGGCTATCCACACGACCAGGGGAACGTCGGGTTTCAGCGGCTCTGTGAAACCCGGGGATTCCAGATATCTGTATTGTTCTGTGATGCTGTATATTTCTGTGATGTTGCATTTTATCACGCCTTGAGCGAAATATAATATATTGGTATATATATTAGTAGATGTTGTATATGTTTTGCATCCGCGCTAGTCCAGTCCCCGCTCTGTCGTTAGTTAGCTAACCTAACGGGTAATGACGGGACCCAGTGGCGAATGCGGATGGCATATACGTACATCAGTATATTTTCGTTCTTTATGGTGTGATCAATTGATGGGACTGCGTTGATTCGGATCAATGCAAGTTAAACAAATCTAATCTGATGTTGTTGGAACTTTTTCAAAAAGCTGTTATTGCAAGGACATTCACTTTTGTTTTGCACCGTGGTATTCAGTTGGAATATCCTGCTCCTCGGTCGACGAGGCAAGGGCCGAGATCCCTTCACCGGGAGAGACCCCTTGGACAAAAAGTTTGCGTCAGGGCAATGACTTCACTATAGCCGATTACTTTTGCTTTGCACCATGATATTCAGTTGGAATATCCTGCACCTCATTCTACGGGGAAAGAGCCGAGATCCCTTCACCGGGAGTGACCTCTTTAGCAAAGGTTATCGTCACTATATTTTTATAAAGCTATCCGTACCTTCAACGATATCAAGTTCACTACGTTAAAGGTTTTCGCCAGAAACCATTCGTAGCCCTCCGTCGTTTCATATGGGTGGTCAATAGTATTCAAGCTGTGTATGTTGGCCAAAGTCAAGGCACAGTGATTGGTAGCTATTGGGTATTCATATGCAGCATAGATAGATGCGTTGGTTTGGGGCAGTCGTACTACTATTTTGGCCAAAGTCAAGGGTATGTACGGGTGTGCTCAAATTAACCTAGAGAATGACGGGAAGAACTTGACATGTGACTTATAATATGTTGGCCAAAGTCAAGGTCATAAGAGCATGGGGCAAAAATCACATCGGGAGTTTCAAAAGAACTGGAACTTGCCATATATGCGCATACCTTCTGGAGTGTGATAGCGTGAGCGGATTCCGTCACGTTATCATGCGATGATAGTTGGATCCCGATTCCCACTGATGAGTTGGTTTACTCCTCGGGTGATCCCGACTAATTCTTCTTTTGGGTTTGGAGAAGAATTTGACGGTACAGTGGGAGGTTTCCTGATTAGATAAATTGGTAACCATTCTGATCTAGGTTAGAGTGCACGCTGAGTGTTTCTTTTCTCTCTCTCTTTGGCAGCGACCATTGACCCGACCCTAAGACTATGACTCAGTGACCAAGTTGACTGAACCTTCTTAAACACTGGCTTTTGGATTGTCAGAGTTGCAGACCTCATTGCCACTCCTACTTTTACCCTTTTCTCCAGGACACCCCGTATTACTACGAACATGCACTTCCATTGGGCAAACCATCGTATGGTTATATACGAACTCGAAGGGATTTATTCGAGGATGGTTTCAGGTTCTGGAGAAAACGGATAGGATTATTCAGTTGTCTTTTCCTTTTACCTTCTCTCGAGTTGTGAGTACTCCTTAGTTTAGGAGATAGTACACCTATTACACAAATTGGATAGTCTTATTCCAAACCATAGCAAGGGATTAGAAAGAAGGCAAAGTAAATTGCAACTGATATTCATGACCAAACCAGGTATTTCATTACCACTCCCAAATCACCTTCGTATTTCTCCAGAACACTCCGTATCACTACGAAGATCCACAGTTTATTGGATACTCCATCGTATGGTTATATACGAACTCGAAAGGAACTTGTTCCAGTTCGGCGATGGATTCTGGTTCAGGAGAAATAGGAATAAGGTTTATTCGGTTGTCTTTTATCTTCACCTTCTCTCGCTTTGCGAGTGTTCCTAGGATTAGGACAGTACACCCATTATGCTTATTGGATAGTCTTCTTCCAAACCATAGGCTGGTGCCGAACGGTAGGGAAGGAAGAAAACCATTTGGCCTAAAGGGGTGTACAGAAGGTAATGACTAAAGACATATAAAGGGATTTGGAGAGGTGGCAAAGAATTATACGGTTACAGTCGTGAATCTTGAAGAGGCATTACTAGGAATACCCGGATACCCCATCGAAACATTTCAATGTTTCAGTTTCACTGTGTACTGTTAAAGGGAAACTGATTTCCCAATTAGACACTTACTCCAGGGTATGTATTTACCAGGTATGATTCTCACATCTGTATGGTTTTACAGATGATGAGTGGGAGCAGGTTAGTGGGAATTAGGTGATCATCCTCATAATATCGGGATTCGCTGTAATCGGTGATATTTGAAGAAATCACCTGGGCTGTTTGCCGGTCGGCAAATATTTGATTTTGAATATCCGCTGTTATGCACCAATTTCAAATTGATATATCTGTACGTCTATTTTCATAGAGTGAGATATACCTTTCTAAAATTATGTCTATGACATTTACCTATATCAGTGGATGGTTAGGTAAGGAGCATTAAACAGCGGTGTAATTCTTCTTAACCATAAATACAGTTTTCAACCTACGATACACAGTAAATGAGTTATCAGACTCAAGGGACTTATACAGAGTATTGTATGTTGTCCAGGGTCCATCCGGAAAGAGGGGTTGGTCCTCGTACTATATTCGGTTTACTTATGACTTCTCTAGTTTTTAGACAGGTGTTTCGTGGAAACATAGGGTCCGAATTTGGAGAAGTTATAGGTATTTGAATAGAGTAGAGAACCAGGTGTAGCAAGTATCGGGATTCCTCAAAGTGATCGAAGATGTAGATACTTGTATATGGTATTCAGTTCATAGTAATGATAAAGAGAACTTGCTTCTCTTTCAGGTTACTCATAATTGGAAGCATTCCTAAGTTGAGTAACGCTGATCGGCCTCCTTCCATTTAGTTAACATGCACTGGAGATAGCTGCATGATTTGAATCTGGTTCAATTAAATCAGTGCCTCTAGTTCTATATTGGATATATAACAGTTCATATCTTAATGATGTTAAGGTAAGGGGAGTTGTCCGGTTTATGATTAAAACCAGACACTGGACAACTCAAGGCACGTTTCTGTAATGGCTGTTTGTGGGTTAACCCAGGCTATGACTGTAAGTCCATGCTACCTCTCCCGGTAGTTTCGGGCATGCGGAATTTGGTGAAAAATGATTTTTCTTAGAGGTGGTAACATGGACTCAAAACCGGATCTTTGTTAAACATCTAACTAACAACCTAATTATGAGTTGTTAACTACTCGGTTAGGGGGTTATACCTTTCTTTCTTGAACTCCTTCGTCTTCAAGCCTCGATGGTTGTCCGGATCGGCTTCACCCCGTCGTCTCCTTGCGCCGAAGATCGATCCACCTGAAAGCTTCTACCTTTGGCTGCTTCTTCGAACTTTGAAGAAACCAGTTCACTCGGTTTGCTAAACCTTGTGAACTAGAGTGAGTAGAGAAGAGTTTGTTTTGGATTTTATCTATGGTTCTTGGTTCTCAACACATGAGACAAGTGAACCATAGTGTCAAGAGAGGGAGAGCAAGAGGAGGAGATGAGAGCTCAAGAACAAGAGAGAGAATGAGCATGAAAGAATGAGAGAAGACTTTTCTCATTTGGCTCTCATAATCCAAAACAATCATAACATCTCATATCAATCAAGTATTATGTGATGGTTTAAGCAACCACAGCCATATCATTTCATGCACTCATTTTGCACAAAAGAGCAAGCAAGCAAAAGTCTTTGCCATGAAATGATAGCTATACTTATCATGATGGTCAACTAGTCAAGCCTAGTCAACCGGTCAACAAAGTCAACAAGTCAACAAAAGTCAACAAGTCAACAAAGTCAATCCCTCAACAACCATATCACCATAATACTTAATTAATATAATTGTTAATCACATATCATATTCTCATTATGGTTGAGCAAAAAGTCAATAGTCAACTGTCAACGGTCAACAACCCTAATGAGAATCCTCTGCCTCAGTTTCTCCGTCAACTGTGCATCTACACCCGCATACGCGTTCCGAGGAACACGAATGCATACTGGATAAAACCAATCCCAAAAGGTACACTAGGATCTGGCTTAAACCAATGCCCGCTAGTGTGAACTGTCTGGACACTGTACGTGCACAAGTGCACGGATGTGACCGAACCCTGTCGCAAAACCATGCGACCTGTCGTAAAACCATGCGACCTCTACTCTTTTGCCTAAAGGCGAATAGCTTTCTGTGTTGGACTCTAAAGACTCGACACTATGCTGGCAGTGGGTTTAACCACAGACCGCAAGCGTCACTAGCTGTGCGTAACGGTCTCCAGGTAGATACCGACAAGAAGACTGACGAGGCGAAACCCATCTGAACTCCTACTGAGCCTGAATGTGACAATCTCCGTACAGTCCGGTCTGTTCGTCTGATACATCGCATGGCGGGCCTAGGGGGCGGTAAACGTCAATCCCCTAATAGCGGTACAAGTCGTGTCGGAGTGAAGCCCAAAACACCCTGAGATAACACTGGAAGCCTACCAGTATATCTCGTTTGCCCTGGCCAGGGACTACTCGTGTAATGGCTCTCCTAGACACAGCGCGATGTCAACCCCCAATACCGGGAGAGACGAATCCTGTCTAACCGTCACTGCCTCCAAGTGCTTCGGGACTGCACCCAACTACCACCTGTTTGCACGACTCCTTTAAGCCGTGGTAGGGTAGTAATCAAAGTACAGTGGGAACACACTCGAGGCGAAGTGACAGTGTCAAGTCAGCGGACTAAGCTGTACTCATGTCATCTGGGAACTGATAACTGACGATAGGCATAATACCAACTAGTCTCCCGACGAGTCCTGTCCAGTGTACTCGTAACCCAACGAGCACCCGCATACTATCTCAAGTACGACGTACCGACGGCTGTGGGACAGACCGTCTCCCACACTGGAATGAGAAGCGCATGCGCTAGTCTACTCCGGAGTATCGATGCCCTGTCTCAATAGTCCTGCGATCAGGGACCTGCATAAGGATGTGCTTATAGATTACCCAGCCCCACTAATGTGACTGCCATCACAACGCTGGTAATCAAGCAAAGATCCTAAGGGCTCCACTAATGTGTATAGGCGATATACTAAAATAAACACGTGTACACATTGAAGTAGAAACAAACCAAGTAGCATACTACTATTTTGAGCAAGATTGTATATACAAGGTGAATATCCTGAGCTTCCATTAAGTAATATACAAACTAGTATGATACAGTAATGGCCTCTAGGGCATATACACTAACAATCTCCCACTTGCACTAAGGCCATGTACTGGCGTATCAAAGACCTATCATCTCGATCAGCCGCTCGAACTGAGTCTGGGGCAAGGCCTTGGTGAATGGATCTGCAGTGTTATCTTCTGAAGCGACTCTCCGAACCTCGATCTCCTGGCGATCCACGATCTCCCTGATCAGGTGATACCGCCTCAAGATGTGTCTGGATCTCTGATGGAACCTGGGTTCCTTCGCTAAAGCTATAGCCCCGTTGTTGTCGCAATACAGAGGTATTGGATCAACAATGGACGGAACCACCTGAAGCTCTTTCAAGAACTTCCTCATCCAGACAGCTTCTTTTGCGGCATCAGATGCAGCGATGTATTCCGCTTCCATCGTCGAGTCTGCAACGGTTTCCTGTTTGGAACTCTTCCAACACACCGCCCCTCCATTGAGGGTAAAGACAAAACCCGACATGGACTTGGAACCATCCTTGTCACTCTGGAAGCTGGAGTCAGCAAAGGCCTCGATCTGGAGGTCTTTTCCGCCATACACCAAGAACATCTCCTTAGTCCTTCTGAGGTACTTGAGAATGTTCTTTACTGCTATCCAGTGTTTCTCCCCAGGGTTTGACTGATACCGGCTTACCACACTCAGTGCATAAGATACATCCGGTCTGGTACACAACATCGCATAAATTATAGAGCCTACCGCAGAAGCGTAGGGTATAATAGACATGCGATCCCTCTCCAAATCAGTCTTGGGAGACATCTCTTTAGAGAGGGTGATCCCATGACAAGCCGGTAGGTTACCGCACTTGGAATCTTCCATATTGAATCTTTTCAGTATGGTGTCGATGTACCTGGACTGTGAAAGTCCTAATATCCTCTTGGATCTATCACGATGGATCCGGATCCCCAGGATGTATGAGGCATCACCCAGGTCTTTCATGGAGAACCTGTGCGACAAGAACGCCTTGACAGATTGTAGCATAGGAATGTCATTTCCTATTAAGAGAATGTCATCCACGTATAAAACGAGGAATACTACAGTTCTCGCTACAAATCTACTATAGATGCATGGTTCATCTGGATTTTTGATAAAGCCAAATTCCTTGACCGTCTCATCAAAACAGATGTTCCAACTCCGCGATGCCTGCTTTAGTCCATAGATGGACTTAAGCAACTTGCATACCTTTCCGCTGCTCCCACTCTGAATGAAACCCTCTGGCTGGTCCATATAGACACACTCCTCTAAATTTCCATTTAGAAAAGCTGTCTTTACGTCCATCTGCCAAATCTCATAATCGTGGAAGGCAGCAATGGCAAGAAGGATCCGAATGGATTTCAGCATAGCCACTGGAGAAAAGGTTTCGTCATAGTCCAAACCAGGTCTTTGACGAAAACCCTTTGCCACAAGTCTAGCTTTATAGGTCTCAACCTGTCCATCTACACCAATCTTCCTTTTGAAGATCCACTTGCATCCTACGGGTTTTACCCCGTCTGGAGCAATGTCCAACGTCCATACTTTATTGGTGTACATGGACTCCATTTCGGTCCGCATTGCATCCAGCCATTTTACTGAGTCAACGCTCTTAACGGCCTGCTGGAAGCTAGTAGGCTCATCATAATCTATGATGCAATCCTCCCTATCCCCGTCTATGAGAAAACCGTAGTATCTCTCGGGCGGATGAGACTGCCTACTACTCCTGCGGAGCGGCGTAGGAATGTCCTATTCTTTTGAACCCTCTGGTTCCACTAAAATTTCAGTAATAGTCTGTGGTTATGGAATTTCTTCCAGTTCTACTGCGCTCCCACTAATTTCCTTTTCTAAGAACTGGTGTTCTAGAAAGTAGGCATGACGAGAAACAAATACTTTTTGTTCCTCTTCGCAGTAGAAGAAATATCTCTTAGAGTTCCTTGGATATCCCACAAACTTGCACTGTACTGAGCGTGCCTCGAGCTTGTCCGCATGCTTCTTTTTGACAAAAGCTGGACTTCCCCATGTCTTAACGTGATTAAGACGGGGCCTCTTCCCACACCACATCTCATATGGTGTGGTAGGCACAGTCTTAGTGGGAACTCGGTTCAAAAAGTACGCAGCTGATTCTAGCGCATACCCCCAGAATGATCGCGGTAACTCAGCGTTACTCATCATGGACCGTACCATATCCAATAGGGTGCGATTCCGTCTCTCCGATACACCGTTATGTTGCGGAGTGTATGGAGGAGTAAGCTGAGAGAGAATTCCATTCTCTTTTAAATAGTCCAGGAACTCGGCACTCAAGTATTCACTACCTCGATCCGATCTTAGAATCTTGATACTTTTGCCGGTTTGTTTTTCTACTTCATTCTTATATTCCTGGAATTTTCCAAAGGCTTCGAACTTATGTTTCATTAAGAAGACATAACCGTACCTTGAAAAGTCATCCGTAAAAGTAATGAAGTAAGAAAAACCGCTTCGCGCATGTGTAGACATTGGACTGCACACGTCGCTGTGTACGAGTCCCAAGAGCGAGCTCGCTCTTACTCCGTGTCCAGTGAACGGAGACTTTGTCATCTTTCCTTTGAGACAGGATTGACAAGTGGCATACGATTCATATTCGAACGGATTCAAATATCCTTCTGTATGTAACTTTGTCAACCTTCTCTCATTGATGTGACCCAGTCTACAATGCCATAAGAAAGTCTGATTTATTTCCGGAGACTTTCTTTTGTGTGTATTCTGGACATTGAAAATCTGTGGTTGGTTTAATACGTATATACCATTGCTTAATATACCTGACCTAATCAGAACTTGATTAAGGTGAATGTTTACAACATTACTTACAAACGCAAATTCATAACCTTCTTTAGAAACCAAAGATACAGAAATGATATTACAAGTTGCGTTAGGTACAAAAAAGCAATTACGCAAAACCAAAACATGTCCATCTGACATTCCCAGGTGATAGTCCCCCACGGCTTTAGCATCCATGCTAGCTCCGTTCGCAACTCTGAGGGTCATGTCACCTGCTTTCAAAACACTACGGTTTCTCAACGCCTACAAAGAATTACAGATATGAGATCCTGATCCGGTATCCAATACCCAGGAAGTAGAGTTTATTGAAAGATAGTTTTCAATAACATACACACCTAAAGCTGAAGCTGCAACCTGCTTCAATTCCTGTGTTCTGACCTTCCAGGCCCTGCAATCATTCTTCCAGTGTCCTTTCTTATGACAATAGAAGCATTCTTCCTTATCCACAAGCTTCCTCGCTTTCTTTGTTGCTTTAGATTTTCCCTTCGTATCCACTTTACTAACACCGCCTCTTGGTTTGGCGGGGGCTTTCTTCTTCTTTCCCTTGGCTTTCGCCTTGGACCTAGAAGAAGATGATCCTCCTACAAACAAAGTGGATGTTTCTCTACCTTTCTATGGGTGCCCTCTGCGCTCCTCAGCATGTTGAGGAGCTCTGAAAGTTCAACTTCTTTTTCTTGTAAGTTGAAGTTCAGTATAAACTGGGCGTAAGTGGAAGGAAGGGACTGGAGAACTAAGTCCGTATAGAGCTCACTCTCCAATGTGGTCCCTAGGTCCGCGAGCTTCTCAATGTAGCCGATCATCTTAAGCACGTGTTCTGCTACTGATGATCCGACGGCCATCCTTGCCGAAAATAACTTTTTCGACGCTTCGTATCTTGCGATACGAGATTGCTCTCCATACAGTTCTTTTGTATGAAGAAATATGGATTCCAAGTCCATATTCTCGTGCCTCCTCTGATGTTCATTGTCCATAGAGGCAAGTACGAGGCACTTGGCCTTCGCGCTATCAATCTCCCAAGTCTTACGGATTTCCTTATCCGCGACGTTGGAAGTGGGACCAGGGACAGGGGGAGCTTTGGTGGTAAGAAGATACCTCAGCTTGTCGTAAGTGATTGCCATTTTGACATTCCTGACCCAATCTTTGTAGTTTGGCCCTGTCAGTATGTTTTTATCTAGAAGTAACTTAAGTCCAGTCATGTCGATTGGTCGCTGCAATTAGGAGAGAGAGAAGAAACACTCAGCATGATGCTCTTGCAAGTTTAGAATAGTTTTTAGTTTGTCTAAATAGGATGGCTCCCACTGTTTCTCGAATCCCTCCTCAAACCAAAAACGAAGAATTAGTCGGGATCAATCCCACCGCACAATACTTGCTTAACCGTTCAGCCAGGCCAGTGTCGGTACTTCGAGGGAGGTTTTCCAACACTTTCGCGAAGTTCCTTAATTCAAGAACCTCTTTTCCCTGGGGGCGTAGCCCTGCTAACACCTTTCTAGGCACCTACTAGGTTTATAGCATTGATCGTTTAGTGAGAAATTTCCCGAGGAGTAGCATATACTCACAGTAGGATCGGGATCCAAATATCATCGCGTGACGAAACTGAAGGAATCCTGCCAGAATCATCACACTCCAAGTGGTATGCAAATCTAGCAAGTTTCAGTACTTATGAAACTCCCGATGTGGATTTTTGCCCCATGCTCTTATGACCTTGACTTTGGCCAAAATATCATAAGTCACATGTCAAGTTCTACCCGTCATTATCCAGGTTAATTTGGATCCATTCACACCTACCCTTGACTTCGGCCAAAATGGCAGTACGACTGTCCCAAACCAACACATCTATCTATGCTACACATGAATACCCAATAGCTACCAATCACTATGCCTTGACTTTGGCCAACATACACAGCTTGAATACTATTGACTATTCATGTGAAACGACGGAGGGCTACGAATGGTTTTGGCAAAACCGTGAACGTAGTGAACTTGATATAATCGATGGAACGAGATAGCTTTTAAAAGGAGTGGCTCAAGCTCCGCATTTAAAAGTTAGTTTTGAAAAGAACCGAGTGGTTTTCCGAAAGTGTTCTAACGATTTTAACTTGGTTTATTTTCTTGCATTAGTTCTTTTAATGCGTGATATTCTTGCATTAGTTCTTTTAATGCGTCCCATCATTTAATCCAACCATTGCAGAAAACAAATAAAATATGACGTACGCTTATGCCATTCGCATTCGCCACGGGGCCCCGTCATTACCCGTTAGGTTACTTAACTAACGACAGAGCGGGGGCTGGGCTAGCGTGGCTGTAAAACATAAGCAATGCCTAAATAATATCATATATAGATATACTGCAATGATAGCCATTTCAGATCACAGATGAACACATTGGATATACTAGGAATCCGCAATTCGTACGAGCCTGTAACGAAAAGCAGATTACACGGTCGCGGTGAATAGCCAATACCCCACCCAAGACCCCTACGGGTGCGGCAAACTACCCGCCAAGTACCCAAAGCGAAGCAACCTCTCTCAACTCCGTGAGTAGGCCACTCGGCACTTCGGCATACCCGGTAGTTTGTGCACCCCCTCCATGGGTCTATCCTAGGAGCAAAAACAGTAAAAAGAAATTATACAATGACGGCTACAACCCCGACCCGGTTTTCCGGCCATACAAATAATTATTACATCAATTTACAAATTTACATGAATTGAAAGAAAAGAAAAAATCTCGTCTCACAACCCCCGGCTATTCACCCGCGACAATCCAACATATTCATATACACATTCCAGCAACATTACAGATCACAGATTTGTATAACCCCCACTAATCGACATATAGCGATTATTAGACGTTTAATACAAATATCACATTACAGAAAAACCCGTCAGCTAAAGACTTTTAGAAGTTCGATCAAAAATACGGATTTTTAGGCCCCAAACACAAAATTTTCGTTCTGGAAAATCTGGGCTGAAAATACATATACTAAAATTCATAAAATACCCCCATAAGCACACTGTAGCAAAGAACAACCAGAGAAGAGCCAAGACGGCCGCGGAACCACGGCAAAAGCAAGCTATTGCCGCGTTTCCGCGGCGTAATGATGAGATCAGGGGACCGTCTTTCTACAGTGCACTCTAAAAACCCTGAGTCGATTTTTGATGCATGATTTATTATTTTTACAGAACATAAAAAATCGACAGCAAGTATGAAATCGGGGTTCATTTCGGGACTTTTTCTTTGATCAATCTTCTAGCTACTTTGCTAACATGTTAGATAGAGTTTAACTAGGCTCTGATACCACTGTAAGTCCATGCTACCTCTCCCGATAGTTTCGGGCATGCGGAATTTGGTGAAAAACGATTTTTCTTAGAGGTGGTAACATGGACTCAAAATCGGATCTTTATTAAGCATCTAACTAACAACCTAACTATGAGTTGTTAACTACTCGGTTAGGGGGTTATACCTTTCTTTCTTGAACTCCTTCGTCTTCAAGCCTCGATGCTTGTCCGGATCGGCTTCACCCCGTCGTCTCCTTGCGCCGAAGATCGATCCACCTGAAAGCTTCTACCTTCGGCTCCTTCTTTGAACTTTGAAGAAACTAGTTCACTCGGTTTGCTAAACCTTGTGAACTAGAGTGAGTAGAGAAGAGTTTGTTTGGGATTTTATCTATGGTTCTTGGTTCTCAACACATGAGACAAGCGAACCATAGAGTCAAGAGAGGGAGAGCAAGAGGAGGAGATGAGAGCTCAAGAACAAGAGAAAGAATGAGCATGAAAGAATGAGAGAAGACTTTTCTCATTTGGCTCTCATAATCCAAAACAATCATAACACCCCATATCAATCAAGTATTATGTGATGGTTTAAGCAACCATAGCCATATCATTTCATGCACTCATTTTGCACAAAAGAGCAAGCAAGCAAAAGTCTTTGCCATGAAATGATAGCTATTGTTATCATGATGGTCAACTAGTCAAGCCTAGTCAACCGGTTCACAAAGTCAACAAGTCAACAAAAGTCAACAAGTCAAGAAAGTCAATCCTTCAACAACCATGTCACCATAATACTTAATTAATATAATTGTTAATCACATATCATATTCTCATTACGGTTGAGCAAAAAGTCAATAGTCAACTGTCAACGGTCAACAACCCTAATGAGAATCCTCTGCCTCTGTCTCTCCGTCAACTGTGCATCCACACCCGCATCCGCGTTCCGAGGAACACAAATGCATACTGGATAAAACCAATCCCAAAAGGTACACTAGGATCTGGCTTAAACTAAAGCCCGCTAGTGTGAACTGTTCGGACACTGTACGTGCACAAGTGCACGGATGTGACCGAACCCTGTTGCAAAACCATGCGACCTGTCGCAAAACCATGCGACCTCTACTCTTTTGCCTAAAGGCGAATAGCTTTCTGTGTGGGACTCTAAAGACTCGACACTACGCTGGCAGTGGGTTTAACCACAGACCGCAAGCGGCACTAGCTGTGCGTAACGGTCCCCAGGTAAATGCCGACAAGAAGACTGACGAGGCGAAACCCATCTGAACTCCTACTGAGCCTAAATGTGACATTCTCCGTACAGTCCGGTCTGTTCGTCTGATACATCGCATGGCGGGCCTAGGGGGCGGTAAACGTCAGTCCCCTAATAGTGGTACAGGTCGTGTCGGAGTGAAGCCCAAAACACCCTGACATAACACTGGAAGCCTACCAGTATATCTCATTTTCCCTGGCTAGGGACTACTCGTGTAATGGCTCTCCTAGACACAGCGCGATGTCAACCCCCAATACCGGGAGAGACGAATCTTGTCTAACCGTCACTGCCTCCAAGTGCTTCGGGACTGCACCCAACTACCACCTGTTTGCATGACTCTTTTGAGCCGTGGTAGGGTAGTAATCAAAGTACAGTGGGAACACACTCGAGGCGAAGTGACAGTGTCAAGTCAGCGGACTAAGCTGTACTCATGTCACCTGGGAACTGATAACTGACGATAGGCATAATACCAACTAGTCAGTTCCCGACGAGTCCTGTCCAGTGTACTCGTAACCCAACGAGCACCCGCATACTATCTCAAGTACGACGTACCGACGGCTGTGGGACAGACCGTCTCCCACACTGGGATGAGAAGCGCATGCGCTAGTCTACTCCGTAGTATCGATGCCCTATCTCGATAGTCCTGCGACCAGGGACCTGCATAAGGATGTGCTTATAGATTACCCAGCCCCACTAGTGTGACTGCCATCACAACGCTGGTAATCAAGCAAAGATCCTAAGGGCTCCACTAATGTGTATAGACGATATACTAAAATAAACACGTGTACACATTGAAGTAGAAACAAACCAAGTAGCATACAACTATTTTGAGCAAGATTGTATATACAAGGTGAATACCCCAAACTTCCATTAAGTAATATACAAACTAGTATGATACAGTAATGGCCTCTAGGGCATATGCACTAACAATGACGAGGGTTGACTTTCTACCATCTGGAAGATCAATAGTGATATTGTTCTAAACTCGCCACAGTTTTAATAAAAATGGACTTTTTCAGAAAACAGTAGTGGGAGTATGGTAGAACTGGAAGTGATTTCAGAACCACAAACGATTACTGAAGATTTGATAGGAACCTAAAGATTCAATCTGGTTTGACATTCCATTGGCCACTTCACAGATACGGTGGGTAACCTCAGGCACCCGAGAGGTACTCCGGTAGCCTCAAGGACGGTGACAGGGAGGTTCTTGTTTACCCAGATTTGCCATTACTGTTGTTCCAGACTGTGAGACCCGGCAGGAGGATGAGTATTGCGTCGTTCTAAACTAGCTTTAGAAGCGCACGTCTATATGACTCTGCCAGAGGGTTGTCGTGGTCAGTGGGAGCAGCGGAAGCATTGGTGGACATGTAGCTTATGTCTATTTATAGACTAAAGCAGATATAGCAAAGATAGATCATCAATTTCTGATGTGACAGTCATAGGTTTGACTTCATCAGAATAGGGGATGAATCTGTTGAGAAGGTAGTAGGGTGTGATGTCCTGGTATTTGGATGACATACACAGAGTAGGAAGTGATATTCCTATACTACAATCGGTTATACTTTGGTCGTCACACAGTGGTTTCTCCACATGGGACTTGGACATTATATCAGACATACTGGTTACTAGATCTATGGTTTTAGATCTAGATTTGGGTGGTTTCCCAATCAGGGTACTTAGACAGCATTCTAAGAGTATTTAGAATGGACGACTCCTGGCACGGTAGTGTACCTGCAGGTGATGGAGTCACCCTCTCTAAAGGTGTCTTACAGACTAAAGGGGAGCGGGATGTGCATGATTGGCAAATCACTTTCTCAGGCAATTGAATCAATCATGAGATGTCAAGTACCACACCAGATGTTGTTCTTGCACTAGATGCAATAAGTTGATATTGATCCTATCCTAGAGAAACAGTCGGAAGCAGTTCTAGAACATAAGTGAATGTTCTAGGGATATGATAACGACAGCCTCATTCGGGAGACAGTTATCATTCCAGGCTTCCAAGGTGACCTGGATGACAAGGAGGTTGTCAGAGTTATAGTTTTCCTTCTGACGAGGGGCAGTATTTTGGACAGGTGGTCCAAGGCAATACTGAGGGAGGCATGGCGCAGGATACTGATTAAGTTCAGTTGACGATACAGTCTGAGAAGTTTGGATTTAGAGTTCATTTATGAGCTAGGTCCCATCAGACATCCAGACATACTCTAAGACAGGTATTGGTCATTTCGGGAGATGGGTTTCTCCGCGAACATGAGTTACAGAGAGACATAGAAAGAAACATCAAAGCGGATCGACTCTCTGAGGCTATTCCTCGAACGCAATAGTTTCGCAAACGGGCTTTGTGAGACTGACTAGTAGAGGAGTTGGGTGTTCGGTATCACACGGGCTCTGAGTATGCGACATCGCAATAATTAGCCTTGAGTGCAAATGGGAGATTGTTGGAGATAGTGCCCTCAGAGTCAATTATTGGATCACAGGCACGTGATTGCAATGATTGAGGGAGGACATGTCCCAGTAGGACAGTCTTACTCGAGATGATAGTATGCTATCTGGTTTATCTTTATCATCATGTACTGCTTTAGGTGACCTGACATGTCGCTATTACACGTTGATAGAGCCCCTAGGATTCTTGCTTGACCACCAGCAGTATGAGGGCGATCATATAAGTGGGAGCTGGGGTCTATAAGCACATCCTTAAAAGGTCCCTAGTCGTGGGAGTTTTGAGACAGGGCATCGATACTCCAGAGTAGACTAGTGTGTGCATTCGAGACCCCGACAAGGGGCGGTGGCCGGTCTCACAAGCCACTGGTGTCAGTTGGTTCACCTAAGATGTATACAGGTGCTCATTGGGTTATGAGTACACCGGACAGGACTCGCCGGGAACATGCTAGTTGGTCTTATACCTGACGTCAGATAGCAGTTCCCTGGTGACATGTGTACTGGTTAGTTCATCGACCTGAGGATCGTCATTTGTCTCGTGTGAGTTCCCACTGTACTTTGATTACTACCCTACCACGCTCAAAGGAGACGTGCAAACAGGTTTTAGTTGGGTACAGTCCCGAGCCACATGGAGGCAGTGAGCGGATCTTCGGGGGTTCGTCTCTCCCGGTATTGGGGGTGAGGTCGCGCTGTGTCTAGTAGAGCCATTACACGAAGCCCTCGGCCGAGGCAGGAAATTTACTGGTAGGTATTCCAGTAGTATCTCAGGGTGTTCTGGGCTACACTCCGACACGACTTGTACCGCTTTTGGGGGTCTGACTTTACCAACCCCCTAGGCCCGCCATGCGATGCTCATAGACGAACGGACCGGACTGTACGGATATTGTCACTGACAGGCTCAGTTGGGTGTCAGGATGGGTTCGCTCATCGATGTCCCTTTTGGTCAATACCTGGTAGCCCGTTACGTATTGGCTTATACCTCTGACGTGCTAGTGGTTAAATCCACAACCAAGGTGTTGACGAGTCTTTAGAGTTCCCCACATTCAGTTGCTCAAGTTTTCGGGCGAAACACTATAGAGGCCGTATGGAGATATGGCAGGGTTCGATCCGATACGTGCGGTATTGCACGGATCAGGATAGAACGGATAATACTAGCCGGCTTTGGTTTAAGCCGGGTCCTAGTATAGTACAGTGTAGATTTTGTCCCTTTGCATTTGTATTTCGGTCGGGATACAAATGCGGGTGTGTATACACAGTATCGGGGTTTTCCTGTAATTTATTACGGGACCAGTTTTCTGGAGTTGCCAATTTGCTTTCCGTTTCGGCCATTTTCATTTGTATCTTTCATTGGCCGAAGATTGGTGGAGGAGGGCTTATTTGCATTTGTGTAAATAAGCATTAGTGGAGGGTGTTCTTTGCTTTTTGTTGCATCATGATGGTTTCATGATGGAGCCCCATCCCTTGACCTTCCACGGTTCATGATTGCTTGACTTTTTGTAGCAATCATGGTTGTTGATTAGTTGATAGAGTATGGATTTGTTTGTGATGGTTGAATATGATAACCATTTCCTTTCACTTGCTTATTGGTGTGGCTATCCTTTTTCACTCCCTCACTCTCTCTCATTCTCTCATCTTCCATTCCAAGCCATGGCCGGCCATCATATGGTGAGGGCTGTCCAAAATTCTAGAGATGGGTTTTTTTGTGCTTTTGCTTTGGTAAAAATCCCACAAGATCAATCTCCATTAGCTTGCATCATCCCTCCACCAAAAGGCAACCTCTATGAACCCCAAAATGAGATATGAGCACTACACATTCTACAGCAAACCTTGGGCACGTCGGCTCGCCAACTTCGTGCCCGACTTGCTTCGGTATAGAGGCGGGAGCCCGTAAAAGAAGCCGGCGACGTGGTGCCCTTCCGACGACTTGGTGGAGACCGGACATTCCGCGGGAGATCGGGACGACGGCGAGAAGACCGGAGGACACGGATCGCTCGGTATATCTCTCTTCCCCATCTTGTAGTTAGCTAGGACTAGTTAATGGCCCGATCCGGGTTTTAGTGCGCGGTGGTGCCGGTTCAAGAAAAATTAAAGTTAACCATCGCTTCCGCATTTGGCCTCGGGATGGAGGCCGGGGCACCGCCGTGCACTTACACTCTACTCGTTTTGCCCGAAGCTGGGAAACCCTCTGTGTGGGACTCTAAAGACTCGACAGTACTCTGGCAGTGGGTTTAACCATAAGCACGTCAGTGGCACTAGCTGTGCGTAACGGCTATCCAAGTATCTGTCGATAAGAAGGTCGACGAGCAAGCTCATCCGAACACCTACTGAGCCTATCTATGACAATCTCCGTACAGTTCGGTTTGTTCATCTAAGAGTATCGCATATCGGGCCTAGGGGGTGGTAAATGTCAGACCCCTAATAGCGGTATAAGTCGTGTCGGAGTGTAGCCCAGAACACCCTGAGAAACTACTGGAACACCTACCAGTAAATCTCACTTGCCCTGGACATAGACTTTGTGTAATGGCTCTCCAAACACAGCGCGATATCAACCCCCAATACCGGGAGAGACGAATCTTATCTAACCGCTACTGCCTCGAAGTGGTTTGGGACTGCACCCAACCACTACCTGTTTGCACGACTCAATAGAGCCGTGGTAGGATAGCAATCTAAGAACAGTGGGAACACACTTGAGGCGAAGTGGCAGTGTCAAGTCAACGGACTAAGCTGTAATCATGTCACCCAGGAATTGCTACCTGACAATAGGTATAATACCTACCAGCAGTTCCCGACGAGTTCGTCCAGTGTAACTCATAACCCAATGAGCACCTGCATACTATCTCCAGTACGACGTACTGATGGTTGTGGGATAGACCATCTCCCCTGCTGGGATGAAAAACGTATACACTAGTCTACTCTGAAGTATCGATGCCTTGTCTCGATAATCCTACGACTAGGGACCTGTATAAGGATGTGCTTATAGACTACCCATCCCCCACTAGTGTGATCACCATCACAATACTGGTAGTCAAGCAAAGACCCGAAGGGCTCTATCAATATGCGTTAGCGATATGTTAAAAGAAATATATACATATATTAAGATAGATACAAACCAAGTAGCATACTACTATATCATGCAAGACTGTCGTCAATCTGTATATATATCCCAAGCTTACAAAATGTAATATACAAACTAGTACTATATAATAATGGTCTCTAGGGCATACATATCCAACGGTTTCTCAAGTGGTGATGGGTTTATACCGACACTAAATGTCGCGTTATTAGGGGTCTGACTTTATCTACCCCATAGACTCGATATGCGATACTCATAGACGAACGGACCGGACTGTATGGATATTGTCACTGTCAGGCTCAGTAGGATTTCAGGATGAGTTTGCTCGTCGGCCTCCCTTTCGCTCAATACCTGGGTAGCCGTTACGTACAGCTAGTGCCACTGACGTGCTTGTGGTTAAACCTACCACCAGCGTATTGACGAGTCTTTAGAGTCCCACACAGAGGGTTTCAATGCTTCAAGCGAAACGTTGTAGAGGCCGTATGGTTTTATGGCAGGGTTCGATCATATACATGCACTTGTGCACGGATAATGATCGGACGGAATATACTAGTAGGCTTTGGTTTAAGCCGGATCTTAGTATTATATTGTTGGATTATTTTCGTCTCGTTGTATTCGTATTCAGTCAGAATACGGTGTCACGCCCCGCTTCCCAGTATATGGGCAGAGGACACGATGAGGCTGCTACGTATTTACTTTGAGGTAAACACGCTAAGCGTATCTAAGCAATATAAAGGAAATATACACAAGATACAAATGTAATGAGCATCAACTTTATTTATTAACATTCTTTTTACAATACATCTGAAAAGTAAATACATGGAATGGAAAGCAATGCCTAAACGGTTGCATAACAGAAATGGAAAGTACTGAAATGAAATGTACAAGTATCTAGAGCTCAGGGTCAAAGACGCGCTGATCCAAGTCCTCACTGGTGGGCTCGATCTCCTGAAGGTCCAAATCACCTGACAACATCCCAAAGAAGAAAGAGAGGGAATGTCATCAGTGAACAATCGCTCGGTAAGTCCCAAAGATAAGGGAGAAGTAGAATAGACAGAGAGAAAGAGAGTATAACTTTTAAAGTTACATTATATCGTTATAATATTGTATTTAGTGTTAACGCTGTTGTTTGTAGCTTGGTACAGAAGAGGCCAGTGTATACGAGAGGAGTCTCAGTAGACCAGAGACTATGGTGGACGGAAAGTACAAGGAACGGTTCAGCCACGGTACAACGGCAATGGAATACAGGTTAGGTGTCTTAATGGTTGCAGTCTCGTAACACTTCTAACACCATCCGTACTAATCTACCCCTTACAAACCCCGTAATGTCTTAATTATATTGTTTGTATTGTATTGTCCTGTAATTGAATTGTATAGATGGATGACTTGCCGAAACCATGATATCAGTAAATTGATGTAACTGGAGAATCATGTAGATGGATGTATATCCATGATTCGGTTCAGTCAAGTTGTATAGATTGATAGATTGAACAGATTGAATATTTGGATTCATATTGAATTTTTATATATACTTGAATCTCATTCAAGTCAGATTTATTATATTGAAACTCAGTCTGAGTCAGACATTTAGAAAAGAAATTGAATCCTGAATTAGGTTTTGGTGTTATCGGTAACCGCTGCACATGGACGGCAAGATTTGTGTGTTTTTAAAAAACGATTACCGTGTTGATAACACCGTGTGTTAAGTTGTCTGCCTTAAATAGGCAAGCACCCATATCTCCAGCTCACTGAGGCTCAAGAGACTGGTCCCGCTTAAACCTATATTTACTAGGGTCCTTATTGTAATTTATAAAACTTGAGGGGGTTTTATGTAAAAATAATTTTGTATAATTTTCAAAATACACCTCAAGTATTTAATTATCGTCTTTAAAGTTTTCATAGATGTAGATTTTATATATGTGACATTTCTGGTGAGTAAAACCTAATTTCATAATATATGGTATTTAATTGTAAAGTATTGAACTTGTATGGAATTGCATGGTATTTTCATGTAAAGTGGTCCTTTTTTATTTAGAAAAGTTGGAATATTTATACTATATCAAAAATAGATATTTTGATGATATATATATATATATTTATAAAATAATTTAATTTATTATTTTTCTAGAAATCTCATTTTCTTAAGATATTTGTATTTTTAAATCTTTCGAGACCGTATGCTCCTTACGGAGGTCTGCATCTCGCACTACTAAGCCCAAGGATGTGCGATAATCCATACCATCCTGAACGGGTTCCTTAAAATAGGTTGTAGCGGCGCATTGCAAACATTTGTTTTAAATACATAATCTTATAGAAAAAGGTTTTTATAAGTTAAAGGTATTTAATTGTAATCCGTATTCCCGTATTATATATTCCCAAAACATATTGTGCTATGATAGAGATGTGTGTTGTGAGGAGGTAGGTCATTACCTCGTGAACTATCTAAACGTATAACAAGGAATTAAAATAATTTATGTCAAAACTAAACTATATGGTATTTTTCTGTAAAAGTGCGATAAAACGTAAAATAGGAATTCTTTTGATATGAAACTTGTCAATATATTTTGTAATTGTTTAATGATCATGATGTGATGGTTTGGTATTATTGTTTTTAAGAAAAATATGATTTTTAAGGAAGAACCGAATCGGAAGTCGGATTAACTCCACTTCCGTCGGGTTTTAGAATTCTAAGTTTTTAGAATATTAAAGAGAAGGGGGAGAAAGGAATTATGGGATTTTAGATTAGAAAATAGGAAGAGGGAGTGGTAGGAGGTGCCAGTGCGTCGTTTCGTCACCGGGAGCTCCCATGGTCGTCATCGGAAATTCGTCGGAGCTTCTTCCTTCGCTAACTCCACTTGTACACAAAAGTTCTAGGGATTTTCTTGAGAGTTTGGGCAGAGATTGTGAGTGAGGGGTATGTGAGATGGAGTGGTATTTATAGGAGAACGGGTTAGGGTAGATGAAAAGATGTATTGAAAATTGTATTAAAAATTTGTATTAAAAATAGATTAATGCGGTTTTAAAAAGGCTCTGTTAATGTGCAGGGGATTTAAACCATACAGGGGTTATAAGGAGGCCAAGAGTCACAGTTTTCAAGAAGGTAAAATCAGATTCTGGGCTGACTCGGCCGACAGCGGCGGTCGATTCGACCGAGTCGCCGGTCAAGTTAGGCCGAGTCAGGTCGAGTTCGGTCGCCAAGTGTCCCCCGTCACTTAGTCTACCTCATGGACTCGTTTGTTTTTAGTTTGACCTTTGGGTTTGCGGGTTATGCACGTGTAGACTCTTGGGCTTCTAAAAAGATTAAAAGAAATCAATATAAAAAATAATGTGGCTGATGGGATTTGAACTCTGGTGCTTTAGTTCAGCAGTGCAAGGTATTACTAGTGAGCTACAAGCTCATTCTTGCTATTAAAAAGCAAAAACAAATTTATAACTTGTTCTCAGGCAAAAGTACCCCTTTCTGTGTTTTTGAAAAAAAAATTGTACAGAAAGTTTAGGGATGTGACATATGGATGCGGGTATGTATATACAGATGAGGGGTATTCTTGTAATTCGTTACAAGTTTACTTTAGAAGATGCTTTTCCTTTTTGGCTTTTAACATTTAGTTTAAATGTTTATTTTGTTTGGAAAGTGTGACTCATTCTTTGCATTGATTCATGCATGTGCACTTGTGACTCATGGTGATGAGTCATGGTAGCATGATGGATTTTTGTTTTGGCCAAGATATTTCTAGTGAGTATTGTGAGATATTTGGTGAAGGGGCAGATCCTTTTTTGGTGTGGCCTTTCTTTAGTTGCTCACTACAAGAAAATAGCTCACAACACTTCACCATTTCTTCACATGATTTTTCTTGAGCTCACACTCTTCACCCATGACATCTTCTTCAACCTCCACGTTATATGTCTCATGTGTTGAGAAACCTAGGGTGTATTGAGACAAAATAATCACACACACTCTCTACTTCATCTTGGCTATCTAGGCTAGCAAACTAGATACCCGAGTTGCTTCCTTTTTGAGGTCGGAGCCCGTATTACTAACCTTCGACGTGGATCGTCTTCGATGGGGGAGACCGGAGATCAAACTTGATCAAGGAAGCCGCGAGGAGCTTGGGACAGAGGTTGAAGACCGAAGGACTCGGATCGTTTGGTATAACCTCTCTAAACTCCTTTGCTTGTTTTGTTATCTAGGGCTTATGGGTCGATCTGTAGACTCGGGTTCCATTAGCGCCGGTTTCTAAAAGCTTTTGTTCCGCATTTGGCCACGGATTGATGGCAGGGGCGCTGGCGTAACCCAACAAAGACTCCACCTGGAGTTCAACGTTACCATACACCAAGAACATCTCTTTAGTCCTCCTCAAGTACTTAAGAATGTTCTTCACAGCTGTCCAGTGTTTCTCCCCTAGATCTGATTGATACCTTCTCACTACACCTAGTGAGTAAGCTACATCTGGTCTGGTACAAAATATCGCACACATGATTGACCTGACTTTCGAAGCATAGGGTATCCCTTGAATGCGAGCCCTCTCCAAATCAGTCTTGGGAGACATCTCTTTGGAGAGAGTGATTCTTGAACAAGCGGGTAAATTACCATACTTGGAATCTTCCATACTAAACCTCTTTAGTATGGTGTCTATATACCTGGATTGGGACAATCCCAACATCCGTTTAGATCTATCTCTATAGATCTTTATCCCCAGGATGTAGGAGGTATCACCTAGATCTTTCATGGAGAACTTGTATGATGAGAAGAGCTTGACCGAGTGTAGCATAGGAACATCATATCCTCTCAAGAGCGTTGGGTTTTGTCGGCGCCCCGGCCATCAATCCGGGGCCAAATGTGGAACAAAAATTTTCAAAACTTTGGCGCAAACAAAACCCGCACAAGATCGACCCAAAAACCCTATACTAGCAATATGTAAACTAGGAGTTAGAATGGTTATACCTAATGTGTTAGTTGTATATATGCTCTAGAGGCCATTGTTGTACATATGATGTATATTATGATGGATGCTTGGATATATATAGAGAGGACTTTCTTGCTCGATATGATAGTACGCTATTTGGTTTCACTTTGTCTTAATATGTTGACTTGTATTGGTTTACTCTCTTGCTCTCATATGTTGATAAAGCCCTTAGGATATGTACTTGACTACTAGGACTATGATGAGATCATACTAGTGGGGCCAGCGTAGTCAATGAGTACATCTTATAACTGTTCCTAATCGAGAGAGTATCGAGACAGGGCATCGATACTCCAGAGTAGACTAGCGTATACGCATTTTGACCCATATGATGGGCGATGAATGATTCCATATCCATCGGTGTTTGACATCAAAGATAGTGTACGGGTGCTCAGTGGAGACTGGGTACACTGAATGGACTCGCCGAGAACTCCTAAATGGTATTATACCTATCGTCAGATAGCAGTTCTCCGGTGACACCGGTACAGGTTAGTCTGTAGACCCGAGATCGTCATGGAGACTTGTGTGATTCCCACTATGCTTTGATTTCCACCTTACCACGTCCAAGAGGCCGTGCAAAATGGTGGCTTTTAGGTACAGTCCCGAATCACATGGATGCAATGAGCGATTGGAAGGGTTTCGTCTCTCCCGGTATAAGGAGTTGATATTGTGCTGTGTTCGATTGGTTATAACTGGTAGTCCCTGGCCAGGGCTGATTTGGAATGCTGTTGGTAAGAGTTATCAGTTGTTTCTCGACCTGTTATGACCCTCATATCGACACAACTTATCTGTTACTGTACCACCCCTAGACTTGATATGCGACATACCAAACGAAGAGACCGGACTGTACGGTAGTGTCACTGATTGGATTCACAGGAGAATGTACAGGTTTGCTTTTCGATCTTCTGATCGCTTAATACCTGGGTGGCTATTACGTTTAGCTGACCGCTTGCAGCTTGTGGGTGATTGATATGATCATCATTTACTGCCGGTGTATTGACGATTCTTTAGAGTCCTACACAGAGGTTTCCTGGCTCAGGCAAAATGGAGTAGGAGCACATATGTGATACGTGTGGGACCGAGAATAATACGATATGAGATACCGTATTCTATTCTCGCGATATGTGATATCGGCCGGGTATATGTGATATGGCCGGGTCATCGGATCAAGTGTTGATTCGATGAATTGGTACTTGTTATATTAGTCGGTTATATGTTATATATAGCCGGATTATCGGATCAAGTGTTGATTCGATAATTTAATGTATAATTATATATGTGATATATTATATTACATTAACTAATATAAGCTCGCTTTATTGATTCTTTTTCTCAATTGGAAATACATTGATGTATATGCGATATATGTTAATTGTATTATTTTCTTTTGTTACATTATATATTATATATGTGATATATAATATTGTAACATGTTAGGGTTACAAATGCAACAAGGGTTTTGAGTTTAAACCAAGTTAGGGTTTGGATTAGGGTTAAGCTTTTGGATGAGCTTTCATGAAGCTTCATGAAGGTTTGACTTTTGTCATCTTTCTTTGATATTTTGGAGAGATATTTGTTAACCCATCCCAAAACTCTACCCATGGTTTATTTTCTACAAGGGTTAAGCATGTCATGCTTAATCCTAGGTTGCAATTGTAACCACAACAATAATTCATTATTCATCACAAAAATTTTCTTCTTCTTCTTCCTCCTTGAAAAAGCTTTGCTAGCTTTTTGTGTGTGGTGAATAAAAGTGAGATAAAGAAAACAAAAGAGAGTAAAATTCCTACTACACCATCCTCATCTATTCTAGCCACTTAGATTAGGGTGTTCACTTCTCTAATTACTTCATTAGTGAAGTGTAAGCTTGGGTTAGAGATTCTTCAAGGTAGATCATCTTAGATCAAGAAGACATCAAACAAGATGCCCCATTCACCTCATGGAGCCTCTCTAGAGTTGGAGTTCTTGATGATCACAGCGGAGGAACCTCAACACGGAGCTTATGAAGCGAAAGAACGGGCTACAAAAGTTGTAATCCTTAACTCTATGTGATAGATAGTTCTTTGTATGTGATACAAACTTTGTTACCCTAATAATTTTAGTAAAGATTCATAGTTTGTTTGCTTTGCACCTCTTTAAATGTTAAAGTGGCATGAGTGATGCAACCAAACCCTAGACTAGGTGCAAGGGAAACCCAACAGTGCTATCAGAGCCAAGTTTGAATTTTAGAAATGGTGTAAAAACAATTACGAAAATGAATTCGACTCCAAAATACGGTATTATGGAACCCTCATTTTGCTCTCTGTAAATTTTCTAAAAGGTCCTTTAAAAATTTTTCAAACGGGCGCAGGATGTTGTATGGGTCCTCTAATGAACATGGGTGAAATACGGGGCGGGGAGGGAGGGGGTGCTCAGATTTTGGCTGAGCACCAAGCCGTAGAATCCGGCCTGGCCGGCCCCCCGCCTCCTTTGCTCCCTGTATTTCTCCTGTGCTCTGGTGTCTTCAATTTGGGGTTTGTAGTATTGTTTTCTTAGCCCAATTTTCATGTGATGATTATTTTGACCTGTGGCTAATTCGTAGTGCTTCGTAGTTGTATAATTTAACACTGTATTGGTAACCTTGACTATATTTAGCAATTCGATCAAACTTCGAACACCACATTTTATACCCCGCTGAAATTTCCAAGTGTTGTAATTTTCCGAAATTGATTGTATTCGTAAAATCGTGCAAGTATTCCTATGGACCCTCTAGAAGAATATACTAACCTTAACTCGATTCTATGCCCAGGGAACCGTGATCGAACCGTAGGGCTTGTCGTAGTTCCGTGGTGTCATAGGTAAGGCATTAGTAAACTTCTTCTACGGCTGGTCCAAAGACACTATGGCACGGTTTTTGAGTATTTTGACTTTGCTTAAGTGTTGAGCTCACGGGGGTAATTTGTGAGTGTATGTTGATTCGATCGAAACGTTAAACACCATCTTGTATTATTGTTAATGTGATACAATATGTGGAATTCAAATTGTTAGGCATGAAATCTGTAATATGTGATATTTCGGGTTTACGATGTCTAAGGTGTTTATGGATTCCAAATGTTGTAGTTTTTCACTTTTCTTTTCTGCGACCGTAGGTGTAGTATGTGGGGTATTGCCGGCTTCATTGCTATACATCAACGACAATCAGGATACGCATACTTGCTTATGTTGATGATATGAGATATTATGTGTTGTTGTGATATGTTATATTGGATTGTTGTGTTCTGAATAGCCGGGGGTTTTATGTGAGATTAGGGTTTTTATTTTCATTCATGTAAAATTCAATGTATGTAATATTCTTTTATATGGGGAACTTCCGGGTTGAGGTTGTTGTCACCATTGTATATTATTTACTTTTCCGCATTATGATAGACCCAAGGAGGGGAGCACAAGTAACCGGGTTCTAGGGTCCAGTGGGAGGCCATCTCAAGGAATCGAGACCGGGTCTCCTAACCCTAGAATTGGCAGAGTTACTTGCCTCTCTCGTAGGGGTCTAGGGATGTAGGTTTGGCTATTCATTGCGACCGTGGAATCCGTGTTTTATACAGGCTCGAAATAAAACACGGACCTCATAGTATATCCAATATTAAATAAATTTCTTCTTCTGCTGATATACTGTGATGTGATAATATTATATGCGGGAGACGAATGCTTTATTATTGTATATATATGATATATAATAAACGTTGCTTATGTTTTACACCCGCGCTAGTCCCGTCCCGGTATGCCGTTAGTTAAGTAACCTAACGGTGCATAACGGAATATTGTGGCGAATGCGGATGGCATAAGCGTACGTTGCATTTTCGTTTCTTCTGTGATGCTTAGGAAGCATAAATGATGGGATTTATTAATGAGATTAATAAAAGAAAAGAAACCTAAAAGATATTGTAGAATTAAATTTTCAAAAAATGGTAGCTACAGTTTTTGCTTTGCATAGTGGTATATGTGATATACCCTGCACCTTATTTGATGAGGAAAGAGCCGAGATCCCTTCACCGGGAGTGACCTCTTTAGCAAAACTGGCAGATGCTACAAACTCATGGTTTAGTTTTTGATTGCTTCTATAGTTCTTACTTTGCACAGCAGTATTTATGAAATACCCTGCACCTTATTCGATAAAGAAAGAGCCGAGATCCCTTCACCGGGAGTGACCTCTTTAGAGAAACTAGAAAAAGCTTCAAAAACACTCCTTTTCAAAATCACTTATTTCTACAACGATATCAAGTTCATTACGCAATAGGTTTTCTGAAAAACCTGTCGTAGCCCTCCGTCATTTCAGATAAGTCCTACTTGGTATTCGTGCTGCGTTTGTTAACCTTGTCAAGACGCAGTGTACGGTAGCTAATTAGTATTTATCTGCTAAAACATGAGATGTGATTGGATTAGGGTAGTCATATGGCCTTGTTGGCCTTGTCAAGGGTCATACGGGTGGGTTTAATTCAATCGGGAAATGACGGGTTGAACTTGACTTGCGATTTATGGTTTGTTGACCTTGTCAAGGTCATATATCGCTAGGGCAGAATATTATCAGGAATTTCAAGTGTTGAAATTTGCAATGAGATTGCATACCTACTATGAGATAGTTGGATCTTGATACCCACTGCTAGTAAGAGTTACTCCTGGGAGAGTTTTACACAGGACAATTAGCCGATCAAGTAGGTGACTAGAAAGGTGTTAACGGGGTTATGCCTCTTGGAAAACGAGGTTTATTCTAATCAGGTCCGTGCGAAAGCACGGGGAACCTCCCTCAAAGTACCAACACTGGCCTGGCTGAAAGATTGGCGAACTTGTAAAGTATAATTAATCCCGGCTAGTCTTACCTTTTTGGGTTTGAAGGAAGATTTGATAAAAACCAGTGGGAGCCATCCTGATTAGATAAGATAATAACCAATCTAATCTTGCAAGAGCATACGCTAAAGTGTTTTCTTCTATCTCTCTCCAGGTAGCGACCGTGTCAGGCCTTAATCAAGATAATAATATGGATGTATTGACTGAACCCGCTTATTATACTGAGCAGGGGAACGTTGGTCCCGCTCCAACTTACAATTGTTATAAGTCCGAGCAGGGAATAGGTGAATATCTGTATTCTCACACCGTTCAAACGAAAAATAAGCATGATGATTCATCTTCTTCAGGTGTGTTAGTTATCGAGAACTGTTTCTCAGTTCACTCTACGTCCTGAGTATTAGATACCGGATCGGGATCCCATATATGTTATATGTTACATGGGCTTCGGAAAGGTAGGGAACTGGGAGAGGGCGATCATTCCGTAAGAGTAGGGAATGGTGCAAATGTTGCAGCCAAAGTAGTTGGCGAATATCCCCTTATATTACTAAATTGTAATATATTGATTCTGAACGAATACTATTACATTCCGACCCTCATATGAAATCTTATATCAGTTTCTTTATTGAGTAAAGAGGGATATAATTTTATAGTACAGGATAATGTTATGAACATCTTCCTGAGTCAAAAGTTGATTGGATCAGGCTCATTAAGTAATGGCATATACGTTCTGAATCAAACTACAGTCCTTAATATACAAAACACACACAAGAGGAAGAGTTCAGAAATGAACGAATCCTACTTGTGGCATTGTAGGCTAGGTTATATCAATGTGACACGGCTAGCTAAGTTGCATAATGACGGATATTCGAATCCATTCGAATTTTCATCTTATGACACTTGGCAGTCATGTCTTAAAAGCAAGATGACCAAAAATTCGTTTAGTGGACATGGAGAAAGAGTTACAGAACTCTTGGGACTGATACATAGTGATGTATGTGGTCCCATGTCTACACATGCCAGGAATGGTTCTTCCTACTTCACTACATTCACTGACGATCTCTCAAGATACGGACATGTGTTCCTGTTGAAACACAAGTCTGAAGCTTTTGAGAAATTCAGAGAATATAAGCACGAAGTAGAGAACCAAACGGGAAAAAGTATTAAGATCCTTCGATCAGATCGAGGAGGAGAATACTTGAGCAATGAGTTCCTGAATTATCTAAAAGAGAATGGGATTCTCTCTCAGCTAACTCCTCCCTATACACCAAAGCACAACGGTGTATCGGAGCGGAGGAATCGCACCCTATTAGATATGGTGCGCTTTATGATGAGCGCTGCTGAGTTGTCTATATCCTTTTGGGGGTATGCACTTGAGATAGCAGCATACCTATTGAATCAAGTTCCATCTAAATCTGTGCCCACCACACCATATGAGATATGGAGTGGGAAGAGACCATATCTTAAACGAGTTAAGATATGGGGTTGTCCGGCCTATGTCAAAAGGCAAAATCCAGACAAACTCGAGACACGATCAGTTCTCTGCAAGTTTGTGGGATATCCAAAGAATTCTTATGGATATTTTTTCTACCACAGTGAGGAACAAAAGGTGTTTGTTGCTCAACATGCCACCTTTTTAGAAAAGGAATTTCTTACAAAAGAAATTAGTGGTGAAAAGGTAGAGCTGGAAGAAGTTCCAGCACCACAAACTACAACTAAAGATTTAGTCGAACCAGAGGATTCAGTAGTTCCCGACGAACCTCAGCCTCTCCGCCGATCTAGTAGGGTTTCTCATCCACATGAGAGATACTACGGTTTTCTCATTGACGGTGGAAGTGAGGATTGCATCATGGAAGATGATGACCCAACTAGCTTCGAGCAGGCCATCACGAGTGGGGACTCTGTGAAGTGGCTGGATGCAATGCGATCTGAGATGGAATCCATGTACACCAACAAAATATAGACTTTGGAAGTTGCTCATGAAGGTGTAAAACCCAATAGGAGCAAGTGGATCTTTAAGAAGAAACTTGGTATAGATGGAAAAGTTGAGACTTATAAAGCTAGACTTGTTGCAAAGGGTTTTCGTCAACGACCGGGTGTGGACTATAACGAAACCTTTTCTCCAGTGGCTATGCTTAAGTCCATCAGGATCCTTCTTGCCATTACTGCATACCATGACTATGAAATCTGGTAAATGGATGTTAAGACCGCCTATCTAAATGGTGATTTAGAGGAGTGCGTGTACATGACTCAGCCAGAGGGCTTCATAGATAGTGGTAGCAGCAGAAAGGTGTGCAAGCTGCTTAAATCCATCTACGGGTTAAAGCAGGCATCGCGGAGTTGGAACATCTGTTTTGATGTTGTAGTCAAAGAGTTTGACTTCATCAAGAACGTAGATGAACCTTGTATATACAAGAAGGTTGCAGAGAGTAAGGTCGTCTTCCTCGTATTGTATGTGGATGACATACTCATGATGGGAAATGATGTTCCTATGCTACACTCGGTCAAGCTCTTCTTATCATATCGATTCTCAATGAAAGATCTAGGTGATGCCTCCTGCATTTTGGGAATCAAGATCTATAGAGATAGATCTAAACAGATATTGGGATTGATCCAATCCAGGTACATTGACACCATACTAAAGAGGTTTAGTATGGAAGAATCCAAGCGTGGGAACCAACCCACGATCTCTGGACTCACTCTCTCTAAAGAGATGTCTCCTAAGACTGATTTAAAGAGAGCTCGCATGCAAGGGATACCCTATGCATCTGCAGTAGGCTCTATCATGTACGCGATGCTATGTACCAGACCCGATGTAGCATACTCACTATGTGTAGTAAGTAGGTATCAAGCAGATCCAGGCGAGAGTCACTGGACAGCTGTGAAGAACATTCTCAAGTACTTAAGAAGGACTAAGGAGATGTTCTTGGTGTATGGTAACGGAGAACTCCAAGTGGAGTCCTTTACCGATTCGAGCTTCCAAAGTGATAAGGACGACTCTAAGTCGCACTCGGGATTTGTTTTTACCCTAAATGGATGGGAGGTTTGTTGGAAGAGTTCCAAGTAAGAAACCATGGCAGACTCGACGATGGAGGCTGAATACATCGCTGCCAACGATGCTTCCAAAGAGGCTGTCTGGATGAAGAAGTCCATCGCTGAACTTGGTGTGGTTCCGTTCATTGAGCATCCAATACCTTTGTATTGTGATAACAATGGAGCTGTGGCTTTGGCCAAGGAACCCAGGTGCCATCAGAAGTCCAAACATATTCTGAAGCGGTATCGCCTGATCCGAGAGATAGTTGATCGCCGCGAGATCGAGGTCGGGAGAGTTGACATGAAGGACAACACTATGGATCCACTCACGAAGGCTATTCCCCAGATACAATTTGAGAGACTCTTTGTGATGTTGGGTATGAGATACTACAACAGTTGGTCTTAGTGCAAGTGGGAGATTGTTAGTTGTATATATGCCCTAGAGGTCATTGTTTTACATACGATGTATATTATGATGGATGCTTAGATATATATAGACTTTCTTGCTCGATATGATAGTATGCTATCTGGTTTCACTTTGTCTTAACATGTTGACTTGTATTGGTTTACTGTCTTGCTCTCATTTGTTGATAAAGCCCTTAGGATATATACTTTACTACTAGGACTATGATGAGATCATACTAGTGGGGCCAGCGTAGTCAATGAGTACATCCTATAACTGTTCCTTGTCGAGGGAGTATCGAGACAGGGCATCGATACTCCAGAGCAGACTAGCATATACGTATCTTGACCCATATGATGGGCGATAGATGATCCCATATTCATCGGTGTTTGACATCAAAGATGGTGTACGGGTGCTCAGTGTAGACTGGGTACACTGAACGGACTCGACGAGAACTCCTAGATGGTATTATACCTATCGTCAGATAGCAGTTCTCCGGTGACACTGGTACAGGTTAGTCTGTAAACCCGAGATCGTCATAGAGACTTGTGTGATTCCCACTGTGCTTTGATTTCCACCTTACCACGTCCAAGAGGGCGTGCAAAACGGTGGCTTTGGGGTACAGTCCCGAATCATATGGAGGCAAGGAGCGATAGGAGGGGTTTCGTCTCTCCCGGTATAAGTAGTTGGTGTTGTGCAGTGTTCCATTGGCTATAACTGGAAGTCCCTGGCCTGGGCTGATATGGAGTGCTGCTGGTAAGAGTTATCAGTAGTTTCACGACTCGTTATGAGTCTCACATTGACACGATTTATCGGTTACTGGGTCTGACATTTTCCACCCCTAGACTTGATATGTGACATACCAAACGAAGAGACCGGACTGTACGGTAGTGTTACTGATTGGATTCACAGGAGAATATACAGGCTTGCTTGTTGATCTTCTGATCGCTCAATACCTGGGTGGCTGTTACGTTTAGCTGACCGCTTGCAGCTTGTGGGCGTTTGATATGATCATCACCTACTGCCGGCGTATTGATGATTCTTTAGAGTCCTACACAGAGATTTCCTGGCTCAGGGAAAATGGAGTAGGAGCACTTATGTGATATGTGCGGGACAGAGAATAATACGATATGAGATATTGTATTCTATTCTCGCGATATGTGGTATCGGCCGAGTATATGTGATATAGTCGGGTCATCGGATCAAGTGTTGATTCGATGAATTGGTACTTGTTATATTAGTCGGTTATATGTTATATATAGCCGGATTATCGGATTAAGTGTTGATTCGATAATTTAATGTATAATTATATATGTGATATATTATGTTACATTAACTAATATAAGCTCGCTTTATTGATTCTTTTTCTCACTTGGTAATACATTGATGTATATGCGATATATGTTAATTGTATTATTTTCTTTTGTTACATTATATATTATATATGTGATATATAATATTGTAACATGTTAGGGTTACAAATGCAACAAGGGTTTTGAGTTTAAACCATGTTAGGGTTTGGATTAAGGTTAAGCTTTTGGATGAGCTTTCATGAAGCTTCATGAAGGTTTGACTTTTGTCATCTTTCTTTGATATTTTGGAGAGATATTTGTTAACCCAACCCAAATATCTACCCATGGTTTATTCTCTACAAGGGTTAAGCATGTCATGCTTAACCCTAGGTTGCAATTGTAACGAGAACAATAATTCATTATTCATCACAAAAGCTTTCTTCTTCTTCTTCCTCCTTGAAAAAGCTTTGCTAGCTTTATGTGTGTGGTGAATAAAAGTGAGATAAAGAAAACAAAAGAGAGTAAAATTCCTACTTCATCATCCTCATCTATTTTAGCCACTTAGATTAGGGTGTTCACTTCTCTAATAACTTCATATGAAGTGTAAGCTTGGGTTAGAGATTCTTCAAGGTAGATCATCTTAGATCAAGAAGACTTCAAGCAAGATGCCTCATTCACCTCATAGAGCCTACCTAGAGTCGATGTTCTTGATGATCACAGCGGAGGGACCTCAACACGGAGCTTATGAAGTGAAGGAGTGGACTACAAAGGTTGTAATCCTTAATTCTATGTGATAGATAGTTCTTTGTATGTGATACAAACTTTGTTACCCTAATAATTCTAGTAAAGATTCATGGTTTGTTTGCTTTGCACCTCTCTAAATTTTAAAGTAGCATGAGTGATGCTACCTAACCCTAGACTAGGTGCAAGGGAAATCCAACATAATGAACCAAGTCCTTCGGTCTTCTACCATCACCCAAGCTCCATGAAGTCGCGGATCGAATTTGGTTGTCGGTCTTCTTCCATCTACGATGATCCACTTGAAGGAAACGGCGGAAGATTTAGCCTTGCCTTGCAAGGTAACCGACGCCCCAAGGTTGCTGGCAATGGAGAGTGGAAGTCTATAATTTTTCTCTCATCACAATTTTTCTCTCATCACAAATGCTCAAAGAGCAACTCAAGAAGATGAAGAGGAGGCGAGGAAATATTTGGCATGAGCAACTAAAGAAAAAATGGCTAAGTGTTTCTCTAAGTGAGAATGTAATGAAGCAAGTGAAGAAAAAACTAAAGCATGGCATGTAAAGAATGGGTGGCTACCTCTTTCAATCATGCAATCAAAAATATCTCTTTTCGTTTATCAAATAAACTAATGTTGTGCCATACCTCTCTACATGCCATCAATCCATGCTTATGCCAACTCACCCCTCCACCTCATTTGTAAAACAAATGATTTCCTAAAAAGAAAATCATACAAATGAGGTGTCCACTTCTAGAAGTAATTCCGTACAAATACGGAATATAACCCGGTACACGTATCGAAATACATATATGCGTATTCATACCAAAATACGAATAGCCAAGAGAGAAAATGAATAGTGAGCAATAATACTAGAATACATATATATAAATATATATATAGATTATTAAATCAAAACCTGATTTAACAATTCGGCTTAATCCTAAGCCGCTAGTATTATCTACCGTCCGATTAAAATCTGCGTAGCCTGTACAGATATTTAATCGGACACCTATATGTACCAACATACGTCATCTACACTATATCGCCTGAACCGTGAAAACCCTCTGTGTGGAACTCTAAAGACTCGTCAATACGCTGGCAGTGGGTTTAACCACAAGCATATCAGTGACACTAGCTGTATGTAACGGCTACCCAAGTATTGAGCGAAAGGAAGTCCGACGAGCAAACTCATCCGTACACATGCATAACCTGACAGTGACAATATCCGTACAGTCTGGTCTGTTCGTCTAAGAGTATCGCATATCGAGTCTAGGGGGTGGATAAAGTCAGACCCCTAATAATGTGATAATTAGTGTCGGTATGAAGCCCATCACCACCTGATAAACTACCGATCCTAGATTAGTAATTCTCAACAACCTTGGCCAAGGATTTCCGGTGATGGCCACCCGTGCATAACCGCGACATCAATCCCCAATATCGGGAGAGACGAATCCCCCGATGATCCGCTCACTGCCTCCTTGTGGCTCGGGACTGTACCCAACTAAAACCTGTTTGTACGACTCCTTTGAGCCATGGTGCGGTAGTAATCAAAGCATAGTGGGAACTCACACAAGACAAATAACGATCTCAGGTCGATAGACTAACCTGTACACATGTCACATAGGAACTGCTATCTGACAATAGGTATAATACCGACTAGCATATTCCCGGCGAGTCCGTCTGGTGTACTCATAACCCAATGAGCACCTGTATATATCTCAGGTGAACAAACTAACACCAATGGCTTGTGAAACCGGCCACCGCCCCTCGTCGGGGTCTCGATCAGTATACACTAGTCTACTTTGGAGTATCGATGCCCAGTCTCGAAACTCCCACGACTAGGGACATTTTAAGGATGTGCTTATAGCCCACCCAACTCTCATGTATATGCTCGCCATCATATTGCTGGTAGTCAAGAAAGAATCATATGGGCTCTATCAATATATAATAGTGATCTGTAATGTCACCTAAAGCATGTACACGATGATAAAGACAAACCAGATAGCATACTATCATCTCGAGTAAGACTGTTCAACCGGGATAGGTCCCCCCTCAATCATTGCAATCATGTGCCTGAAATCCAATAATTGACTTGAGGGTAGTATAGCCAACAATCTCCCACTTACACTTAAGGCTAATTATTGCGATGTCGCATACTCACAGCCCGTGTGATACTGAACACCCAACTCCTCTACTAATCAGTCTCGCAAAGCTCGTTTGCGAAACTATTGTGTTCGAGAAATAACCTCAGTGAGTGGATCCGCTCTAATGTTTCTTTCTGTATCTCTCTATATCTCAACTTCGTGGAAAAAGCTATCTCCCGAATGAGCAAAACCTGTCTTAGAATATGTCTAGATATCTGATAGGACCCAGTTCATAAATGAACTCTAAATCAAGCAAACTTCTTAGACTGTATCGTCCACTGAATTTAATCAGTATCCTGCTCTATACCTTCCTCAGTTTCCGCTTGGACCACCTGTCCAACATACCGTCCCTCAAAAAAGGGAAAACTAAACTCTAACAGTCACTCTGTCATTCAGGTTACCTTAGAAGCCTAAGCTTGGAATGATAACCGTCTCCCGAAGTAGGCTGCCGTTACCAAATCCTTAGAACATCCATTTATGTTCATAAACTGCTTCTAAACGTTTCTCTAGGATTGGATTAATATATAAACTTATTGCAGCTAGTGCAAAAACAATATCTGGTGAGGTAGTTGACATCTCATGATTGACTCAATTGCCTAAGCAAGTGATATGCCAATCATGCATATCTCTCTCCCTTTAGTCTGTAAGACATCTTTAGAGAGGGTGACTCCATCACCTACAGGTACCAGGAGTCGTCTATTTTAAAACACCTTTAGAATAGTGTCAAAGTGCCCAGATTGGGAAACTACCCAAATCTAGATCTAAAACCATAGATCTAGTAACCAGAATGCCTGATATTATATCTATATCCTATGTGGAGAAACAACTGTGTGACAACCATAGTATAACCGATCGTAGTATAGGAATTTCACTTCCTATAAAGTGCATGTCATCCAAATACCAGGATATCACACCCTACTACCTTCTTAACATATCCATCTCCTATTCTGATGAAGTCAAAACCTATGACTGTCACAATAAAAATAGATGATCTATCTCTGCTATACCTGCTTTAGTCTATAAATAGACACAAGCTATTTGTCCACTATGCTTCCGCTACTCCCACCGACTATAACAACCCTCTGGCAGAGTCATATACACATGTACTTCTAAAACTAGTTTAGAACGACGCTATACTCATCCTATTGCTAGGTCTTATAGTCTAGAATAGTAGTAATGGCACGTCTTGGTAAACAAGAACCTCCCTATTACCGTTTCTAAGAAGACCGAAGTACCTCTTGGGTGCCTGAGGTTACCCACCATATCTATAGAGTGGCAAATGGAATGCCAAAACTAATTGAATCATTAGGTTCTATTAAATTTTCAGTAATCATTTGTGGTTCTGGAATCACTTCCAATTCTACCATACTCCCACTATGTTTTCTGAAAAGAATCCATTTTACTAAAACTGTGGCGAGTAAAGAACAATATATCTATTGATCTTCCAGATGGTAGAAAGTTAACCCTCGACATAGCCCGGGATAACCCACAAACAGCCATTACTGAAACGTGCCTTGAGTTTGTTCAGAGTCTGGTTTTAAGCATAAGCCGGACAACTCCATATACCTTAGCATCGTTAAGATATGAACCATTCTATATACAATATAGAAACATAGGCACTAATTTAATTGGAACTAGATTCAATTCATGCAGCTGTCTCCAGTGCATGTCAACTAAGTGAAATGAGGCCAAGCAGCATTACTCATCTAGGAATGCATCCACATATGAGTAACCTGAAAGTGAAGCAAGTTCTCAAAACCATTACTATCAATGGAATACCAAACAAAAGTATCTACATCTTCGATCACCTTGAAGAATCCTGATACTTGCAACATGTGGTTCTTTACTTTATTCATATACCTATAACTTCTTAAAATTTGGACCATGTATTTCAGTGAAACACATATCTAAAAACTAGAGAAATCATAAGTAAACAGAATATAGTACGAGTACCAACCCCTTTGTCTTAGTGGACACTGGACAACATACAATACATTGTATAAGTCCTCTGAGTTAAATAACTCATACCCTGTACGTCGTAGGTTGAAAACTGTACTATGGTTAAGAATAATTACACCACTGTTGAATGCTTCTTACCTAACCATCAACTGATATAGGTAAATGTCATAGACATAATTTGAAAAAGTTGTATCTTACTTTATAAAATAAAAATACAGATATATCAGTTTGAAATTGGTACATAACAATCGGATATTCAAAACCAAATATTTGCCGTCAGGCAAAAACCCAGGTGATTTCCTGAAATATCACCAACTACAATAAATTCCGATATAATGAGGATATAATCACCTATTCCCAATATTCTACTCCTACTCATCATCTGTAATATTATACAGATGTGAGAATCAAAGATGGTAAATACATACTATAGAGTCAGAATCTAATTAGAAAATTAGTTTTCAATTAACACTGCATAGGGAAACTGAAACTGTAAGTCCATGTCACGTACCCCACGAACTTGCGGGGAGGCGGAATATATGAAAAACGATTATCAAAGCTTCGTAACACGGACTTGAGCGCATGAATCGTTTCTAAACCATTGCTAACTAACAACTAGAGGTTTAACTACTCGGATACGAAGTTATACCTCACGATACTAGTCCTTCGGGTCTTCATCGCGGTCCTCCACATCTCGTAGGCTCCTTGGAACATCGGCACCTCAATGGCCTCCTGGAATCAAAGACGATCCACCCGAAAGCTCCTACGCCAAGCTTAATCTCAAACTTGAGATAACTAGGTTGCTTAAAGTGCTAATCTAACCTACCTAGGGGATATAGAGTGAGGTTATGGATGTATTAGTCTAGCTAACCCTTGATCTCAACACATGAGAGGCTAAGGTTAGGGTTTGAAGAGAGAGTAAGCTTGAGGAGAGAGAAGGTGAAGATGAGAATCAAATGAGATAATGAACTTATCATAATATATATGAAGCATTATTATTTATCCAAAAATCAAATAATAGAATTAACAACCATGCTTCATAAATATCTATGAGTGATTCATCACCATGAGTCATTAAGCATTTATGATGTATTAATGACTTGGATAAATCACACAAATGAGTCACTAATCTCATTTAATGCAATGCCACCTTAACCCCTTAGTCACCACTCTTCTAGAAGCTTCCCGACAAACTACGAGAATGCCCCTCCAATCCGTGAAAACACGGAAAAACTTTAGACTGTATAAATCCAATAACCCGATACTAGAATCTGGCTTAAACCAAAGCCGACTAGTAAAAACTGTCCGAAAAGTCGTACGTGCGTAAACACACGTACGCGTCCGAACCCTTGTCGTAAAACCATACGACCTCTATATCGTTTCGTCTGGAGCAGGGAAACTCTCTGTGTGGGACTCTAAAGACTCGACACTACGCTGGCAGTGGGTTTAACCACAGACCGCAAGCGGCACTAGCTGTACGTAACGGTCCCCAGGTAGATGTCGATAAGAAGGCCGATGAGGAAAATCATCCGAACTCCCACTGAGCCTGATGTGACAATCTCCGTACAGTCCGGTCTGTTCGTCTAAGACTATCTCATATCAAGCCTAGGGGGCGGCAAGCGTCAGTCCCCTAATAGCTGTATAAGTCGTGTCGGAGCGAAGCCCATTACACCTGAGAAGCTACTGGAACCTACCAGTATATCTCGCTTGCCCTGGCCAGGGACTTTGCGTAATGGCTCTCTGACACAGCGCGATATCATCTCCCAATACCGGGAGAGACGAATCCTATCTAACCACTACTGCCTCCAAGTGCTCGGGACTGCACCCAACTGCTACCTGTTTGCACGACTCCTTTGAGCCGTGGTAGGGTAGCGATGTAAGAACAGTAGGACACACTCGAGGCGAAGTAGCAGTGTCAAATCTGCGGACTATGCTGTACTCATGTCATCTGGGAACTGTTAACTGACGATGGGTATAATACCAACCAATCAGTTCCCCTGCGAGTCCTGTCCGGTGTACCCGTAACCTAACGAGCACCTGTATACTATCTCCAGTACGACGTACTGATGGCTGTGGGACAGACCATCTCCCTAACTGGGATGAGAAGCGTACACACTTAGTCTACTCCGGAATATCGATGCCCTGTCTCGATAATCCTACGACTAGGGACATGTATAGGATGTTGCTTATAGACTACCAAGCCCCCACTAGTGTGACTGCCATCATAACGCTGGTAATCAAGCAAAGAACCTATGGGCTCTACTAATATGTATAATTGATATGTTACAAGAAACATATGCACATATTAAAGTAGACACAAACCAAGTAGCATACTACCATTTTTAGCAAGACTGTATATATACAACTGTGAATATCCCAAGCTTCCATTAAGTAATATACAATCTAGTATGATACAATAATGGCCCCTAGGGCATATACACTAACAATCTCCCACTTGCACTAGGGCCATGAGCTGGCATATCGTAGACCTATCATCTCCAATAGCCTCTCGAACTGCGTCTGAGGAAGGGCCTTTGTGAATGGATCAGCAATATTATTCTCTGTCTCTACTCTTTTGACCTCGATCGCCCGGCGATCTACGATCTCCCTGATCAGGTGACACCGCCTTAAGATGTGTCTGGATTTCTGATGGGACCTGGGTTCCTTCGCTAAAGCTATAGCGCCGTTGTTGTCACAATACAGAGGTATTGGACCAATACTGGAAGGAACCACCTGAAGTTCTGTGGGGAACTTCTTCATCCAGACAGTTTTTTTGCGGCATCGCAAGCAGCTATTAGCTCCGCTTCCATTATTGAGTCAGCAACGGTCTCCTGCTTGGAACTCTTCCAACAGACCGGCCCTCCATTGAGGGCAAAGACATATCCCGACATGGACTTAGAGTCATCTTTGTCACTCTGGAAGCCGGAGTCGGCAAAGGCCTCCATCTGGAGGCCTTTTCCGCCATACACCAAGAACATTTCCTTAGTCCTTCTCAGGTACTTGAGAATGTTCTTTATTTCTATCCAGTGCTTCTCCCCTGGGTTTGCCTGATACTGGCTTACAACGCTTAATGCGTATGCTACATCTGGTCTGGTACATAACATCGCATACATTATAGAGCCTACCGCAGAAGCGTAGGGTATAATCGACATGCGATCCCTTTCCAAATCAGTCTTGGGAGACATCTCTTTGGAGAGGGTGATTCCGTGACAAGCCGGTAGGTTACCACGCTTAGAATCATCCATACTGAATCTCTTTACTATGGTGTCTATGTACCTGGACTGTGAAAGTCCCAACATCCTTTTTGATCTATCACGATAGATCCGGATTCCCAGAATGTAGGTGGCATCACCCAGGTCTTTCATGGAGAATTTATGTGACAAGAATCTTTTGACTGACTATAACATAGGAATATCATTTCCTATTAGGAGAATGTCACCCACGTACAAGACGAGGAATACTACAACTCTCCCTACAATCTTACTGTATATGCATGGTTCATCTGGATTTTTGATAAAGTCAAATTCTTTGACAGCATCATCAAAACAGATGTTCTAACTCCGCGATGCCTGCTTTAGTCCATAAATGGACTTAAGCAGCTTGCATACTTTACCGCTGCTCCCACTTTGAATGAATCCTTCTGGCTGATCCATATAGACGCTTTCTTCCAAATTACCATTTAGAAAGGCCGTCTTTACGTCCATCTGCCAGATTTCATAATCGTGGAAGGCAGCAATAGCAAGAAGGACCCGAATAGATTTAAGCATAGCCACTGGAGAAAAAGTTTCGTCATAATCCAAACCAGGTCTTTGACGGAAACCCTTTGCAATAAGTCTAGCCTTATAGGTTTCAACCTGTCTATCTACACCAATCTTCTTTTTGAAGATCCATTTGTATCCTACGGGTTTTACCCCATCTGGAGCAATGTCCAAAGTCCATACTTTGTTAGTGTACATGGACTCCATTTCGGTCCGCATTGCATCCAGCCATTTTACTGAGTCACTGCTTTGAATGGCTTGCTAGAAATTAGTAGGCTCATCATAATCAATAGTGCAATCCTCTCTATCCCCGTCTATAAGAAAACCGTAGTATCTCTCGGGCGGATGAGATTGCCTACTACTCCTGCGGAGTGGCGTCGGGATGTCCTGTTCTCCTGAACCTTCTTGTTCTACCAAGGTTTCAGTAATAGCTTGTGGTTCTGGAATTTCTTCCAGTTCTATTGCGTTCCCACTCTTCTGATTTTCTAAAAACTCAGTTTCCAAGAAGCGGGCATGTTGAGAAATAAAGACCTTTTGTTCCTCTGCGTAATAGAAACAATATCCCATAGAGTTCTTTGGATATCCCACAAACTTACACTGTACTGAGCGTGCCTCGAGCTTGTCCGCATGCTGCTTCTTTACAAAAGCTGGACATCCCCATGTCTTAAGATACTTAAGACAGGGTTTCTTCCCACTCCACATCTGATATGGTGCGGTAGGCACAGTTTTGGTTGGAACTCGGTTCAAAAGATATGCAGCTGATTCTAGTGCATATCCCCAGAATGATCACGGCAACTCAGCGTTACTCATCATGGAACGTACCATATCCAATAGGGTTCGGTTCCGTCTCTCCGATACACCGTTATGTTGTGGTGTGTATGGAGGAGTAAGTTGATAGAGAATTCCATTCTCTTTTAAGTAACCTAGGAACTCGGCACTTAAGTATTCACCACCTCGATCAGATCTCAGTGTCTTGATACTTTTGCCGGTTTGTTTTTCCACTTCATTCTTGTATTCTTGGAATTTCTCAAAGGCCTCGGATTTATGCTTCATTAAGAAGATATATCCATACCTAGAGAAATCATCCGTAAAAGTAATGAAGTAGGAATAACCACCTCGCGCATGCGTAGACATTGGACTGCACACGTCACTGTGTACGAGTCCTAAGAGCTCGCTTGCTCTTACTCCGTGTCCAGTAAACGGAGTCTTTGTCATCTTTCCCATGAGACAAGATTCACAAGTAGCATAAGATTGATATTCGAACGGATTCAAATATCCTTCTCCATGTAACTTAGTCAACCTTCTATCATTAATGTGACCTAGTCTACAATGCCATAAGAAAGCCTGATTTGTTTCCGGAGACATTCTTTTAAGTGTGTTCTGGACACTGAAAATCCGAGCTTGATTTAATACGTATATTCCGTTTTCTAATGTACCTGACCCAATCATAACTTGATTTAGGTGGATGTGAACCACATCTCTTGTAAAAGTAAAATCATATCCTTCCTTTGATAGTAAGGGTACAGATATGATATTACAAGTCGTACCTGGTACATAAAAACAGTTACGCAGAATCAATATCTGCCCAGTTGTCAGTCCAAGATGATATTCCCCTACGGATTCAGCGTTCATGCTCATTCCGTTAGCAACCGTGAGGGTCATATCACCTATCCCGATAACCCTACGGTTTCTCAGAGTTTGTAATGAATTACAGATATGAGTTCCTGACCCGGTATCCAATACCCAGGAAGTAGAGTTAACTGACATACAGTTCTTATTAACAAACACACTTGAGGTTGAAGCCACAACACGCTTCGTATCATGGTTACTGGCTTCTAAAGCTCTGCAATCATTCTGCCAATATTCATTCTTGTAACAATAGGAACGTCCCTCTTTTACTATATCCAGTCCCGAAACTTTAGCCTTTCTCTTTCCTTCTCCTTCCCTGGTTTTCCTTCAGGGTACGAAGCAGAGACTGTAGAATCAAGTGAGTATTTGACTCGTTTCCCAACGCGGTCTCCAGGTCCTGGAGCTCATCAATACAGCTAGTCATTATAAGGACGTTGTCCCCTACAGATGACCCGTCAGCTAACCTCGCTTGAATTAATTCGTTCGAGGTTTCATATCCTGTGATATGAGATTGCTCTCCATATAAATCTTTATTATGGAGAAAGATGGAAACTAAGTCCATCTTCTCGTGCTGCTTCTGGTATACACCATCAACTGAAGCTAACACGAGACACTTAGCTTTCGCTTTATCTTTTTCCCTTGGCTGACGGATATCCATATCTGCGACAGTGGAAACTGGACCTGGGACGGTAGGATCTTGAGTAGTAATAGGGTGGTCCAGCTTGTCATAGCCAATGGACATCTGGACAGACCTTTGCCAGTCATATAAGTCAGATTCAGTCAATTTGTTATCTAGATGTAACCTATTGTAGGGTTCCTAGGCACTCTCAAGAGGTCTCACAAGGCATCAACCATGCCAATTTCAATTATTGCCGGTGCCGAGAAACCCTAATACGGATCGTCAACTAGAATTCTAGGCGAAAAGTTAAGCTAGTTAACATCTTAACTAAAAGTGAGAAGCTACAACCTTTGTAGATCCGGTTCTCCACTTCCTTAGCTCCACGTAGATGTCCTCTCGCTGTCCTAGTCGGATCTCGGACTCTAGCATCGGCTTCATCGGAGAAATGAGCGGACAAGTCGTCGGCTACGATGCCGAAGATGATCTACGTCGAGGTTACACAAGATCAAGCTCCAACTTCAACAAGTTGTGAAACTTGTGAAGAAAACACCCTATACTACTTGGCAAGAGGTAGAGGGTGAAGAAATAGGAGGTGGGTTCACTTTAGAATTGGATTTCTCACACTTTTGCTCAAGATGCCATTGATGAAGACAAGCTTTCCTTCTTAATGAAGATGATGAAGAAGAAGAAAAGATATGATAAGTATATCTTTTTAAAATGCAAAAGAAAGGAATACTTATCATAATATGAACCATGGTTAGGTGTAGAGAATTGACTAAGGTTAGATGAATGGTTAGGGTTAAGCATGAAGACAAAATGGTCACTTTGGTCAAAGCTTCATGAAGCTTCAACAAGCTTCAAGAATGATAGCAACCATTTTGTTTTCTTTTGCAATTTCTTTTTAATCCAAATTAAAAAGATAAATGAATAAATAAATAAAAACCCTAACCATTTACTTAACCAAGGTTTAATTCTTTACACTTAACCAAATGAGCAAGTATCATCAAACATGATACAAACATGTGCACAAAAGTATATCACATATACAACTTGCACATCAAGTGAGAAAATCTATTTAAAGTGAACCAATACTAGTTAATGCAAAGTAATATATCAAATATATAATTATACATTAAATCATTAAATCAACACTTGATTTAACGATCCGGCCATATCGCATACAACCGACTAGTATCCTATGTATCGTCTTATCGAATCAATCCTTGATTCGATATCTAGGTTATATCGCATAAAACCAATCGATACATTCATCGCGAGAATGAAATACGGTATCACATACACGCATTATTCTCAGTCCTGCACATATCTCATATGCGCTCCTATTTCGTTTCGCTTGAGCCAGGAAACCTCTGTGTATGACTCTAAAGACTCGTCAATACGCCGGTAGCAGATGATGATAATATCAAGCACCCACCAGCCGCAAGCGGTTTGCTAAACGTAACGGCCATCCGGGTATTGAGCGATCAGAAAATTGACGAGCTAGCCCGCTCATACTCCTGTGAATCCAACCAGTAACACTTACCGTACAGTCCGGTCTGTTCGTCTGATATGTCGCATATCAAGTCTAGGGATGGTAAACGTCAGACCCCAATAACCGATAAGTAGTGCTGATGTTGTAGGGTTCCTAGGCACTCTAATGAGGTCTCACAAGGTATCAACCATGCCAATTTCAAAAATTTGCAAGTGCCGAGAAATTCTAATACGGATCGTTAACTAGAATTTTAGGCGAAACAAAAACAAGTAAACTACTTTACTCTAAGTGAACGAAAATACAACCTTTGTAGATCCGGTCCTCCACCTCCATAGCTCCGCAATGAAGTCTCCTCGCTGTCCAAATCGAATCCCGGGCTCTAGCGTCGGCTTCATCGGAGAAATAGGCGGGCTAGGTCATCGACTACGATGCCGAAGATGATCTACGTCGAGGCATCACAAGATCAAGCTCCCACTTCACCAAGTCATGAAACTTGTGAAGAAAACACCCTATACTACTTGGTAAGAGGTAGAGGATGAAGAAATAGGAGGTGGGTTCACTTTAGAATTGGATTTCTCACTCATTTGCTCAAGTTGCCATTGATGGAGCAAGGTTTCTTCTTGAAGAAGAAGAAGAAGAAGATAATATTATGATAAGTTCTCTTCAAATAGAAAATCAAAACAATACTTATCATATGGCAACCATGGTCAAGTGTAGAGAATAAATCATGGTTAGATGGAATGGTTAGGGTTAAGCATGAAGACAAAATGGTCACTTAGTCAAAGCTTCATGAAGCTTCAACTTGAAAACAAATCAAGCCACCATTTTACCTTTTGCCAAAATAGAATAAATAAATAAATAAATAAATAAGTAAATAAAATCAAAACCCTAACCATCACATAACCATGGTTTAATCTAAACATACACACTAACACTCATGTATCATCAAACATGATACAATCTTGTGCACAAAAGTATATAACATATACAACTTGTGTACATCAAGTGAGAAAATCCATTTAAAGTGAACATATACTAGTTAATGTAAAGTAATATATCAAATATATAATTATGCATTAAATCATTAAATCAACACTTGATTCAATGATCCGGTCATGTCGCACACAACCGACTAGTATACAATGTATCGTTTTATCGAATCAATCCTTGATTCGATAACTAGGTTATATCGCATACAACCATTCGACACATTCATCGCGAGAATGAAATACGGCATCACATACATGCATTATTCTCGGTCCCGCACATATCTCATAGGCGCTCCTATTTCGTTTCGCTTGAGCCAGGAAACCTCTGTGTAGGACTCTAAAGACTCGTCAATACGCCGGTAGCAGATGATGATCATATCAAACACCCACAAGCCGCAAGCAGTCTTCTAAACGTAACGGCCACCCGGGTATTCAGCGATCAGAAGATCGACGAGCAAGCCCGCTCATACTCCTGTGAATCCAACCAGTAACACTTACCGTACAGTCCGGTCTGATCGTCTGATATGTCGCATATCTTGCCTAGGGGTGGTAAACGTCAGACCCCAATACCTCGATAAGTCGTGTCGATATGAGGTCTATAAAAATTCGAGAAACTACTGGTAACACTTACCAGTAAATCTCAGCAACCCTGGCCAGGGATTTCCGGTTATAGCCAATCGAACACAGCGCAACATCAACTCCCTATACCGGGAGAGACGAATCCCCTCCTATCGCTCATTGCCTCCATGTGATTCGGGACTGTACCCAAAAACCACCGTTTTGCACGCCCTCTTGGAAGTGGTAAGGTGGAAATCAAAGCATAGTGGGAACCACACAAGACTCTATGACGATCTCGGGTCAACAGACCACTCTGTACCAGTGTCACCAGAGAACTGCCATCTGACGTAAGGTATAATACCATCTGGGAGTTCTCGGCGAGTCCGTCCAGTGTACCCAGTCTCCACTGAGCACCCGTATATCATCTCTGATGTCAAACACCAATGGATATGGGATCATCCATCACCCATCTGCATGGGTCGAGAAGGTATACGCTAGTCTACTCTATTAGTTATATGTATGTCCTAGAGGCCATTACAATACATAGGATGTATAATGTAGTGGATGCTTGGACATATATAGGGAGGACTTTCTTGCTCGACATGATAGTATGCTATCTGGTTGCTCTTTATCTTAACGTGTACACTGATTGTCTCTCTGTTACTGTAGCGTTTTGAAAATCGTTTCGGTGAAATTTCGAAAAATCGGTAAAATAAAGGGGTTTTCTGTAAAAAGTCAAAATACAAATATCTTATTATAAAAATTAAATATACATATTCTAGATATGTAATTGATATTATTTGGTGTTTATTGAGCCGCTGGTGAAATTTCAAATTTTCTGAAAAAAATATTATTTTATTATTATTTTAAGCCGTCACTAATACATTTAATTAGGAAAAATTACAAATTGGAATGAGTTGAAACAAATTTTGTGCAACATAAAACTTTAAATAAAAATTTATCATGTCGTTTTTGGAACGAAATCATTTGCCAAAACGGTTTAGAAATTATTGAAGAAAAAAGGCTTTTTTTTAGCGTAAATGGATGTTTGGGGTATTGTATTTATCATTTTTCATCACCCCACACCCGTGCCCACACCCACACACCCCCACTTACTTCTCCCCTTAGCTAAATTCAGCAGCCCCCATTTTTTCCCCACTTGAATTTCAAAGGAAAAGAAATGAAAGAAAAGAAAAGAAAATGGATAAATTAGTTAGACTTTTGACCTTGAATTGACTTTGACTTTCTCCCCATTTTTCTCCACCTCCCTCTCTCTCCTCCCCCACTCATTTTCTGGCCAAAATCTGAACCCCAACAGCCCTTCATTCTTCATCTCCTTCTCTTTAAAAAAGTTCTTCAAAAATGCTTGAAAAATCCACAAAAAATCAAGCAAAAATCCAAATCAAAATCCACCTCCTACCCATTTTCCCTTGGCTACCATAGCATGGATCTAGGGATTTAGATTTCAACTTGGGAGGCTAAGTGTGCTTGTGGGTTCTTCAAATTATTTGGGTATAAATTCTAACCTTTTTGCTTAATGTATTGTTAATTGCTTAGGTTAGCTTAATTAATTGTTTAATTAGGTTTTTAATTAGTTTTAGGTGCATGATTTAAAATTCAAGAGAGGGGTTTGATTTTAAATTGGTATTTTGTGTTGTGAGATTTAGTTTATGTGATATAATTGACATATTAATGTTATGCTAAATCCAATTTAAGTTGCTAGTTTGCATATTTGTTAATTTAAAAGTGATAATTATATAATTGGTAAACTAGGTTTTTTAAATAATTATATTCTTATGAGATAAAACTCAAATTTAGGTTTCATGTCATTATAAAGATTATATTGAGTGGTTTAATGCTTTTTGTTCATGGAAATCAAACATAAATTGTAGTTTGTGCATTTTTTTTTGCTTTGAAATTGTTAAAAAGGGTATTTTGTAAACTAGAATATTAGGGTTTTTGGAATTTAATGAGATTAAATTCCGGAAATTGTTTCTATGACTTATTTAAGATATTTAATAAATTTATTGGCCTCTACATTCATTTAAACAACATGTTTTGTACAAAAACGGTGAATTGTGCTCGCTAGATTTTCGGAAAAATGACTTTTTGAGTGAAATTGGCGTTTTTGTGAGTTTCAACCTAGTTTATATTAAAATTAGTGTTCGTGAATGTGCAAATGAGTGTATTTGGGTTTTTCTCGATGGTTTGGCGTTTGTACGCCGACGTCGAGGGTTTTTGGGTTGATTTGTGAAAGCAACCATAGGTTTTGACCTATGTGGGATTCGTGCGTCGTTTTGATCATGAGTCGGATTTTAATGAGATATGGTGCATTATGATATGTAGGTATCCCCATGTGGACTTCGAGACGACAAGCAAGCGCGTGGCGACGTCGGCACCGGCTAGCGAGGACCAGGTGAGTAGATTTATAACTACGGGGAGAAGTCGGGTGGATGGCGTATAGCACCCCCGCAGTCCGTGGTGGTGTATACGGATGCGTATACACACCAACATTTATTATATGTTATTTAGGATTAATAACGATGCTTAGGATGGATATTGGTGTGTTGGACTATTTTTAGTGTTGCGAACCCTAGGGTAGTGTTGCACTACACATACACACATACATACTTGCATACATTCCTATTGATATGTGCTCATAGGATTCTTTATAGTTATGTGTTCACATGGGTATAGGACTATGTGTTCACATACGGATTGAGGATGATACTTGGGATTGAGCTGAGTCGATGAGATTTGATTTGAGGCCGTGAGATCGGTAATATAGCAGGGTTCGTATCTTAGATACGACATGACGTTGTAGCGGGTCCTTGACGTAGTGTTTCACACATGTCCATGCACACGTAGGCGGTATCAGTATGGTACTAGACGTAGATCAGTACCCCGATCATGATATTTGATAAAGTGGATACCAGGTGAATAGTATGATGAATGTGATATTGACCCGTACCCAGATTGGGATGCCGTACGACGGATTTACGTACGAGCTATATTGATGATTGATCCGCACTCTTGACTTGGGATGCCTGATTATAGATATGGTAACGGATATGATATTATTGAGGCGGGATCACCGACTATACATATACAGGTATGTATATGTATCGACTCAGATGATAGGCGGTTTCCTGACCTGTAGTTCAGCTTGTTAGTTCAGCCGTATAGTTTAGTGTAGTTGTTAGATTAGATTAGACTTCTTACCTATTTCAAAAACTAACGAATCGTGGGCATTTTTAAAGACAGCTCAAGGGAATCTACGGATATTTCAAAAACGACGTATCTTTTCATAAAAACACCGTAGCCCCTATTTTCAAAACCCCATGATTCGTGTTATTTCAAAAGGCACCATTTGTAGGACTTATATTAGATTATTGCAGATTAGTTATCGTTGTGTCTAGTATTCAGCTCCCGCACATTATTGCTGTTCGCTCTGCCTCGCATACTTATTGTGCTGCATATTCCATTATTGATATCATGCTGTTAGGACACCAGCACCATTACCGATGATGCGTATGTACCACGTACACCTACTTGCCGGCTCACACACATCTTCATCGGTAATTGCCATGTCACGTACACTTTAGAGAATATATTTGCTTGACTTAGCTTGTTAGCTAGTAGTTTTGACATGATATTAGTGTACTTTCCTTATATGCCATATTAGACATTTCAGTTATTACATGCTACTTCATGCATATTGTTATTCCTTGTTATACCGCACGCATGGATTCTCATGCCTTTATTCACTAGTTTATGTGCTATTGAGGTTTTGGACTCGGATTTCCTTGATATTTCTGGATTTGGGAACCGTGGAGATTTCAAAAGAGAATATGTAATTGTTTTAAAAACCCGGTTACCCTGGATATGATATTTCAGTGGGTCCACCATGTGTTTTCTCGGTGCTGAGAGCGACATGTGAGACCCGAGTTTGAGGAGTGGAGGAACCATTTCGGGTACATGGTGGACCCGGTAAGGTACCCCGGGGCAAGAAGCTCGTGGTGATGACGATGAGCCTGGCAGGGGGAGACTACCTACCGGTGATATTACCCGACGCGTCGGATATCCGGAGGATACCGTCGTGGTCTTGAGATGGATGGTAGGGGCCGGTCTGGACTAGCGGCGCCCTAGATATTGTGATTTAGATATTGAGATTTTGAGACATTAAGATTTATGTTTTGTGTCGATGCTAGACACCGTTGGTGCTGATTTCAGTTATGATACCTCATTTGAAAAAAACACAAAGGAAATCTCACTAATTTATGAAAACAGTTTCTTCATTTACATGTATGCTGTTTTCATGCATTCATACCTCACTCATATGATATATTGCTACCTGAGGCACTGACACGGGCACATGTGATTACACTCGGGTTAGATATTACCCTAGACATTGTCATAGGCTGCCTGTTATACATATATTTGAGGATATATTATGATCCATGACCTAGGATTGCATTATTTATGAAATTTCTGTGCGTAGATGTTCTTCTATTCACGAGTTGGCAACTCACCCCCGTTGTGCCCCAGTTTCTTGCAGGTTTTGCCGTACAGGTTTCATTACGGCTTTGCGGGCTCAGTTTCATTCGGGTGACTTGCTAGTAGGTGGGTTTTTCTTGTATCGTACCCATCATATTACCTTGTATAATATTATTCAGTTGTATCTAGTAAATTCCATCAACCAAACATGTATTTATTGAGATAGAGACCAGTATTGTTTATTCTTTCGACCTTAGAGTCGCTCGTTACATTTCTGGTGGTTTTGAGTTTCCTTTTGAGTTTTGATCCTCGCCGTTGGCGTTGTATATTATATTGCTTGTGTGGTTGTGACCGTCGATTGACGAAGAGCTAGCTCCTGCTTGGGGATGCCTTTTTCTTGATTTCGTATACTATTCATGTTGTATCCCGTTTGGGGGCCAGTATTTACAAAGGAGACTCTGCCGAAATTTTCAGTAAATTTTTGATGTTTTTAAAAACCGCATAATTCGGCTTATGCTATTGAAACTACTTGCTTTAAGTTGGTTTTTCCTGCACTCTACTACTTTTCTTGGTTTGGATTTCTGGGTTTTCGGTTTACTTAGATTACGTACGCCTCGAGACGTTCGTAGTTTAAGTGCCGGTCATGTTCCATACTTTCGGATCGTGACAAAGTTGGTATCAGAGCGTTAGGTTTTACCTTCGGAGCGTAGGATGACCCTTGGTTGATGGAATAGGTGACTAAAGTAGAGTGACGTACCGTTGGTATGTTCCGCGGCATAGTTAAGATACGCTACTCCACTTATGAAGCCTTAGGATGTACATTTCCTTGTTGAGTATTATATTCCTTCCTGATCTAGCCTCATCGGTACCAGTTTGGTTTTGCTGCTACGGTTACGGGCAGGGAGAGCTACGGCTAGAGTTGCGGTCAGCACAAGCTCGTCACGAACGAGGACTAACCAGGGCGAAATTCCGGCGACACACGATTGCAGAGATGTGTCTTTTTACTGTGTTTCCGCGCCACGAGCGATTGGCGGATCGCCTTTATGAGGTTACTCGGAGGTGCTGATCGACACTAGAGGATTGAGCCAATGATAGAGGCCAGCCAGATTTTGATGACCGTTGGTGTGTTGCTTACTCCTTGTCACGCCCCGCTTCCCAGTGTACGGCGAAGTGGACGTGACGAGGCCCGCTACGTATATACTCAGAAGTACATACGCTAAGCGTAATTAAGCAATATAAAGTAATACACAAGAGACAAGAATATAAAAGAACAGCAACTTTTTATTAATAACATTCTTTGTACAATGCATGAAATGAAAATACAACTGGAATGAAAAAGCAATGCCTAAACAGTGGCATAATAATAATAAAAGGAAGTACTGGGAAGAACAAGTACAAAGTCTAGAGCTCTGGGTCTTCCTGGAATTTCTCCAAATCTTCACTTGTGGGCTCGATCTCAACTTGGTCCAACGCACCTGACGACATTCAAAGAAGAGAGAAATAGAATGTCGTCAGCGAACAGGTCGCTCGGTAAGTCCCAAAGATGAATGAAGAATGAGAGTGACAGAGTATAGTATTTTCTAAAGTATTGTAGTGTTGAATATTATGGAATATTGTTTAACGTAGTTGTTTGTAGCTTGGTACAGAAGGATGCCAGTGTATACGAGGGGAGTCTCTATATGCCAGAGACTAAGGGCACGTATAGTACGAGGAACCGTTTATGCCACGGTACAACAGCAACGGAATATAGGTTAGGTGTCTTAATCTGACCACCTCATGCCACTTTTAACACCTTCCGTACCAATCTACCCCTTAAACCCCGCAGTGTCTTGTTTGTATTGTTATCTTATAAAATTGTATTGATTGTAAGATTGATTAACCGACTGTCCGAAACCATGATATCAGGAAACGGTTATAACCGTAGAGTCATGTAAAATGGAATACTGGGAAACATGTAAAAGGAATATCCATGGTTCGGTTCAGTCAAGTTATATAGATTGTTAACTGGATTCAGGGATTCATGTATTCACCTTGAGTTGAATTATAAAGAATATAGATTGACTTGAATCATATTCAAGTCAGAAATAGTCAGACTCTAACCCGAGTCAGACTAAAAGAAAGATAATTTGAAGTTCTATATTTGTTAGGGGCCTTATTGTAATTTATAAAACTTGAGGGGGTTTATTGTAAAAATACTATTGTATATTTTTCAAAATACAACTCAAGTATTTAATTATCGTCTTTATGTACATACAACAATTTAATGATCAAGCTAAATATGTATACATGTTCGAATAACATGAAATGAGTCAAGTATATTATTCGAGTAACTACCATAAACAATGCTGTAAAGAAATATTATGTACGACTAATTAATCAAGTTGAACGAATGCGAAATATAAACAGAAATATGGCTCTAAATGTTTTGCATGCGTGAGTTCCAGTTTTACCTAAATATGAATACCGGTTTGAGAGATATATATGTTTTCGTATCGTCGCGCAAAACAGATCAGAATCTATTCGGCACCGTCACATATTTTTAAAACGCAGTTTGAGTTAATTTTTATCAGGTTTCAGGTTACGAAAATTATTAGAAAATTGTAGGTATTTTGATGTACTTATCTAAAACACGAAGATTCACATGATTTGGATTTCTGAAGCTCTAGTTATGATCATTTTAATATCAGCATTTAAAACAGAAATTCAGATTTCTGGACAGCAACTATATATTCTATTGCAAAGCCTATATCAGGTTGTTTCATGCATTCCTAAGTAATATAATATAAAGAAAATTATATTTCTATCAATGGTGCATCTACACATCTAAATTTTGTCACAAACGGATATCGGGTGTTCGAGTTATGTCCAATTTAAAAACAATGTGCGAATCAGGACAGATTCTGTCCAGAACCGTCACTTAATATTGTAATGCAGTTTTCTTTATCTTAGGTAGGTTTTCAGTAAAACTATAAAACTAATAAAATCTATATCATTCGATGTAGATATCAAAAACATCTGAGTTTGCTCAATTTGGATACCGGTATACCAAGTTATGTGTCCTAGAAATTGACCGATAGCTGCAGTTTTCTGTTTTACTATCAGTGAATAAATACGATGTAATTCACAAACCGTTATGCGGATCGATCTAAAATTTTTTACAGCGTATACAAAATAATATATTCTATCATATGTAAATTTCCTGAAATTTTCAGAGTTAAAAATTAATTTACAAAAAATATTTTAAAACTAAAGGTATTGATGTGTTTACTGAAATCGGCAGAAAGATTAACTGGTATTTTATGCAGGCTTCTATTTTTCTTTTAATAAACAAACCGATTTCATGTGACATTATAGATATATTGTGGCATGAAATTTGTGTTCTCACAAGTTGTAATAAACATTCCTAGCCATGAACAAAGAATTAAAAATACTTTAATTTGAACAAGAGATAATAAGATATTATTAAACCATATAGAATCATATATATCTAAACTTATGTATATGTATATGTATATGTTTATGTGTATCTTCTCTTATGGATTATGATATGAAAAGAATAGAGGGTTCACGATGCATGACAAGAGGAAAATAAGAGGTGGGGGAAAAGGAGAGAGAAGGGACTTACATGCACAAGCCGGTATTGTCACCGGGCTTATCTATCCGCCGATAGCCTCGCGTTACTAGCGAGACCTTCTTGAAGACTTCTTCATGTTCTTCTTCTTGTCATCTTGGTGAAGTGGAAGAAGTGAGAGATAGAAAAATATGAGGAAGGAAAAGATGGAGGAGGACAAATAAAGATGTTGTAATGGTGAATAATAATATATGCATTTAACATGAGAATTAAAAGAGAAATGAAAGGTCACCATTCATTTTGGAAATGAAAGGTCTCATTTATAGGTTATGGGAAGAATAAAAAATGATAAAAAAAATAATTGCAAGAATGGGGATTTGAACATGTGACTTATGGAATAACAATGCAAGGGCTTAACCAATGAGCTATAAGGTTGTTCATACACATATTTAATTAGAATTAAATATATGATGTTGCTTAAAAAGAAAATGAGCTTTTTAGATGGGCTGTAGAGAATAAGAATAATGGATTTGGGTTAAATATTTATGAAAGGAAAAATAAGAATGAGAAGTTAAAAAGTTAAATATAAGAAAAAGAAATTGTACCTAGAAAAAAATACATAATAGATTGAGAAATAAAATAATAATAAATTTAATAGAAAACGGAAAATACCAAGTACAAATAAATACGGTATATTATTGAAGAGGGATAATATAAATGTATAAAGATTTTGGGGTCATTACATTCTACCCTCCTTAAAAATAATTTCGTCCTCGAAATTACTCAAGAAGGATGATGTAACAGAGTAAGAAAACATGATTAGGATGATGTCTTCTTCGAGCTCCGTCGATTGATACTCTAACCAATTAAGCTAATAAGTCTACAGGATACAAATAGAAAGGATGAATAAGAATTAAGGATTCAAAAGTGGAGAGATGGACTTCAATGAAACCGAAGGTGGAGTTCAAGATGGATTCAAGGAATATGTAATGTAAAGAATGTTTTCAGTTGCTGTTTCTTGTGTTATATTGCTTAGGTTGTTCACGCAGACCAGAACTGCATGACAGGGATTCATACAGCTCTGACCTGCATGGGCCACCAACAAAACCTGTCACGCCCCGCTTCCCAGTGTACGGCGAAGTGGACGTGACGAGGCCCGCTACGTATATACTCAGAAGTACATACGCTAAGCGTAATTAAGCAATATAAAGTAATACACAAGAGACAAGAATATAAAAGAACAGCAACTTTTTATTAATAACATTCTTTGTACAATGCATGAAATGAAAATACAACTGGAATGAAAAAGCAATGCCTAAACAGTGGCATAATAATAATAAAAGGAAGTACTGGGAAGAACAAGTACAAAGTCTAGAGCTCTGGGTCTTCCTGGAATTTCTCCAAATCTTCACTTGTGGGCTCGGTCTCAACTTGGTCCAACGCACCTGACGACATTCAAAGAAGAGAGAAATAGAATGTCGTCAGCGAACAGGTCGCTCGGTAAGTCCCAAAGATGAATGAAGAATGAGAGTGACAGAGTATAGTATTTTCTAAAGTATTGTAGTGTTGAATATTATGGAATATTGTTTAACGTAGTTGTTTGTAGCTTGGTACAGAAGGATGCCAGTGTATACGAGGGGAGTCTCTATATGCCAGAGACTAAGGGCACGTATAGTACGAGGAACCGTTTATGCCACGGTACAACAGCAACGGAATATAGGTTAGGTGTCTTAATCTGACCACCTCATGCCACTTTTAACACCTTCCGTACCAATCTACCCCTTAAACCCCGCAGTGTCTTGTTTGTATTGTTATCTTATAAAATTGTATTGATTGTAAGATTGATTAACCGACTGTCCGAAACCATGATATCAGGAAACGGTTATAACCGTAGAGTCATGTAAAATGGAATACTGGGAAACATGTAAAAGGAATATCCATGGTTCGGTTCAGTCAAGTTATATAGATTGTTAACTGGATTCAGGGATTCATGTATTCATCTTGAGTTGAATTATAAAGAATATAGATTGACTTGAATCATATTCAAGTCAGAAATAGTCAGACTCTAACCCGAGTCAGACTAAAAGAAAGATAATTTGAAGTTCTATATTTGTTAGGGGCCTTATTGTAATTTATAAAACTTGAGGGGGTTTATTGTAAAAATACTATTGTATATTTTTCAAAATACAACTCAAGTATTTAATTATCGTCTTTATGTACATACAACAATTTAATGATCAAGCTAAATATGTATACATGTTCGAATAACATGAAATGAGTCAAGTATATTATTCGAGTAACTACCATAAACAATGCTGTAAAGAAATATTATGTACGACTAATTAATCAAGTTGAACGAATGCGAAATATAAACAGAAATATGGCTCTAAATGTTTTGCATGCGTGAGTTCCAGTTTTACCTAAATATGACTACCGGTTTGAGAGATATATATGTTTTCGTATCGTCGCGCAAAACAGATCAGAATCTATTCGGCACCGTCACATATTTTTAAAACGCAGTTTGAGTTAATTTTTATCAGGTTTCAGGTTAACAAAATTATTAGAAAATTGTAGGTATTTTGATGTACTTATCTAAAACACCAAGATTCACATGATTTGGATTTCTAAAGCTCTAGTTATGATCATTTTAATATCAGCATTTAAAACAGAAATTCAGATTTCTGGACAGCAACTATATATTCTATTGCAAAGCCTATATCAGGTTGTTTCATGCATTCCTAAGTAATATAATATACAGAAAATTATATTTCTATCAATGGTGCATCTACACATCTAAATTTTGTCACAAACGGATATCGGGTGTTCGAGTTATGTCCAATTTAAAAACAATGTGCGAATCAGGACAGATTCTGTCCAGAACCGTCACTTAATATTGTAATGCAGTTTTCTTTATCTTAGGTAGGTTTTCAGTAAAACTATAAAACTAATAAAATCTATATCATTCGATGTAGATATCAAAAACATCTGAGTTTGCTCAATTTGGATACCGGTATACCAAGTTATGTGTCCTAGAAATTGACCGATAGCTGCAGTTTTCTGTTTTACGATCAGTGAATAAATACGATGTAATTCACAAACCGTTATGCGGATCGATCTAAAATTTTTTACAGCGTATACAAAATAATATATTCTATCATATGTAAATTTCCTGAAATTTTCAGAGTTAAAAATTAATTTATAAAAATTATTTTAAAACTAAAGGTATTGATGTGTTTACTGAAATCGGTAGAAAGATTAACTGGTATTTTATGCAGGCTTCTATTTTTCTATTAATAAACAAACCGATTTCATGTGACATTATAGATATATTGTGGCATGAAATTTGTGTTCTCACAAGTTGTAATAAACATTCCTAGCCATGAACAAAGAATTAAAAATACTTTAATTTGAACAAGAGATAATAAGATATTATTAAACCATATAGAATCATATATATCTAAACTTATGTATATGTATATGTATATGTTTATGTGTATCTTCTCCTATGGATTATGATATGAAAAGAATAGAGGGTTCACGATGCATGACAAGAGGAAAATAAGAGGTGGGGGAAAAGGAGAGAGAAGGGACTTACATGCACAAGCCGGTATTGTCACCGGGCTTATCTATCCACCGATAGCCTCGCGTTACTAGCGAGACCTTCTTGAAGACTTCTTCATGTTCTTCTTCTTGTCATCTTGGTGAAGAGGAAGAAGTGAGAGATAGAAAAATATGAGGAAGGAAAAGATGGAGGAGGACAAATAAAGATGTTGTAATGGTGAATAATAATATATGCATTTAATATGAGAATTAAAAGAGAAATGAAAGGTCACCATTCATTTTGGAAATGAAAGGTCTCATTTGTAGGTTATGGGAAGAATAAAAAATGATAAAAAAAATAATTGCAAGAATGGAGATTTGAACATGTGACTTATGGAATAACAATGCAAGGGCTTAACCAATGAGCTATAAGGTTGTTCATACACATATTTAATTAGAATTAAATATATGATGTTGCTTAAAAAGAAAATGAGCTTTTTAGATGGGCTGTAGAGAATAAGAATAATGGATTTGGGTTAAATATTTATGAAAGGAAAAATAAGAATGAGAAGTTAAAAAGTTAAATATAAGAAAAAGAAATTGTACCTAGAAAAAAATACATAATAGATTGAGAAATAAAATAATAATAAATTTAATAGAAAACGGAAAATATCAAGTACAAATAAATACGGTATATTATTGAAGAGGGATAATATAAATGTATAAAGATTTTGGGGTCATTACACTCCTGATGATTGAGGCACCGTTCTGCATGCAGACGAGTGAGCCAGTTGTTGCTGCGAGCGATGAGATATCGCCCCATATATTGGAGCTATTGCAGTACAGATTGTACTAAGAGATGATAGAAGGTCGCTAGTCACCCGAGGATGAATGACTAGGACATGTGGTTCGTTCGCCTACCCGATGAGAGGTCATCAGATAGATTGATTCCAGCTAGAAACGACTTCACGCAGAGACGTGAGGGTCGACAGAGACGATCGAATGTCGGAAACCTATTATTCCAAGTTTAAAGTAGTCGGAAAGACATGCAGGCAATTCTATGGTCCCTCTAGAAGAATGAAACCCTAACTCGACTTAATGACCGTGTGAAAGCCTTTGAACCTTCGGGTTTGCGGCAGTTCTACGGCGCCATTAGTAAGACTTGGGTTTGCCCTTCTACGGCTGGACCACCGATGCTGTGGTATGTATTCGATATTATTAAACTGTACCAAGATGTTGAGCTCTTGCGGGATTATGAGGTTTTGACGAATCGATCGAATGGTTTGACTTAATTCGGATGCTAGGTGGTGAGATGCATTCTTGGGAGATTCCAGATACGAGGATAGCCGTTGGAGCTCAGTCCATGCAGCCACGACGAGACGAGTCCGAAGCGGTCGACATTAGAGAAAAGTGGAGTAAAAGGTTCGCACCAGATCTAGATGAGATGACGTTCCACTCTGCCGACATCAGAGATGCGATGCGCATGCCGAGGCATGGTACTTGGACTTACCTTCCAGTAGGAGTCGCGATGGGTATGCAGCCGTTCCAGAGCAAGATGCAGATATAGGAAAGGACGATGACTTTCGGACAGTTGGCAGAGACGAGGCATGGAGTAGACCATGAGCAGGATTCCTTCCAGGACACTGCTGCAATGATACTTGCACCCAGGATCAGATGTGTCATGTACATTCAGAGAGCCAGAGGCCGACGCCAGTGATATGCTGTCTTACGAGTGGTCGTGATGATTGACCGGGAGATGACAAGAGATGTGCAAGAACTGGATCATCCCCGTTAGCACACCTGACAGGGCCGATGAGCCGATGGACCGAGAGATTGGTAATTCACAGTGAAGACCTTGACCCAGGAGTGGTCATGGTTACGCACACCAGCAGGACAGAGTTCATGATCATCGACGAGACGTCCCACTAGTGACCGTGACAGTTGGCCGAGATTCTTAGAGGATGCGCTTGAGCAGTACTATTCCGCCATTATTGATTACGATGTTTTGGGTGATTTATTCGTATGATTTGATTTTGATGATTGAGGATTTACGATCTTTGCACAGTGTTGCACTTGATATCGTTTTCGTGCTTTAGTTTCACATGTTTGTGATTTTACGGTTTTAAACAGTTGAGTTGGTTTTGTGCGTATGCATGCACACGATTTCGTTCCTACACTCGGTATAGTTTATATATGCTTGCAGTGCAGTGATACGCCTTTTGTGTACTTAGATGCACTGGACTTCGATTTCGATTGTGATACTCGATATTTGTTTTGTGCACCTTGTGCACCTGATTGATTTTGCGCACGTTCGGCGCTTGATATTGGATTTCATGATTTCGTGCATGATGGATGCACCTGATTTGGATTTTCGCGCATGTTGGGCGCATGTTTTGAAGGGTGATTTTGGTGCACACCCGAGGCACTAAATCGAGATTTTTTTCGTGCATGTCAGATGCACTTGATTTTGCTGTCAGGCACACATGTTGCCTACGACAGATGTTTCGTGCACACCCGATGCACTTAGATATTGTTTCTGTGCGCATGTATGGCACATTCATGGATTTTGATTTCCGTACGCACCTGACGTACGTAGTATTCATGTGCATATTTTGGGATTGATTTCTTATAGAGCAGTACGTTTTTATGATATTGCTATATGTTTTCGTACTGAGCAGGACTAGTCAGAGGACAGTACCTGAATATATTTTGCATGCATTGATAGTTATTGAAGGGATTTCCAAAAAGCGAGCTATAGCCTCAGTATTTACCTACGTGTCTGATATGACACGAAATGTTTAAAACAAGGAGACCCTTCTAAATTGTTTCCAAAACGGCGGAACGTACATTTCAAACAAAGGTATATATGTATATAGCTATTTTCTTATGATAGATGTCCGCCACCGTGCAGTGTTATACGCGTTGCACAGCGACTTAAGAGATTTGGCACGCATTTCCTTCAGATACTTACAGATATAGATTCGATGTTTACATGTATAGTTTCGAGTTATATCATATTGGTTTGATTTGGATTTGGCATTGATGTCTTCTCCATGACTCCGATGATTGCGGGATGCTTGACGAAGTATTGATTTCAGTTATATACTCATTTTTTTTTCAAGCGCATGCACTGCGCTACGATTTGTTTTATGTATTTACAGTTTCGGAGCCCCGACGACTTGATGGTTTTTCTTAGATGTTTTAGTATTTGGGAAAGTATTAATTTAAATTCGGGGACCGAATTTCTTTAAGGGGGGAAGATTGTAGCGTTTTGAAAATCGTTTCGGTGAAATTTCGAAAAATCGGTAAAATAAAGGGGTTTTCTGTAAAAAGTCAAAATACAAATATCTTATTATAAAAATTAAATATACATATTCTAGCTATGTAATTGCTATTATTTGGTGTTTATTGAGCCGCTGGTGAAATTTCAAATTTTCTGAAAAAAATATTATTTTATTATTATTTTAAGCCGTCACTAATACATTTAATTAGGGAAAATTACAAATAGAAATGAGTTGAAACAAATTTTGTGCATCATAAAACTTTAAATAAAAATTTATCATGTGGTTTTTGGAACGAAATCATTTGCCAAAACGGTTTAGAAATTATTGAAGAAAAAAGGCTTTTTTTTAGCGTAAATGGATGTTTGGGGTATTGTATTTATCATTTTTCATCACCCCACACCCGTGCCCACACCCACACACCCCCACTTACTTCTCCCCTTAGCTAAATTCAGCAGCCCCCATTTTTTCCCCACTTGAATTTCAATGGAAAAGAAATGAAAGAAAAGAAAAGAAAATGGATAAATTAGTTAGACTTTTGACCTTGAATTGACTTTGACTTTCTCCCCATTTTTCTCCACCTCCCTCTCTCTCCTCCCCCACTCATTTTCTGGCCAAAATCTGAACCCCAACAGCCCTTCATTCTTCATCTCCTTCTCTTTAAAAAAGTTCTTCAAAAATGCTTGAAAAATCCACAAAAAATCAAGCAAAAATCCAAATCAAAATCCACCTCCTACCCATTTTCCCTTGGCTACCATAGCATGGATCTAGGGATTTAGATTTCAACTTGGGAGGCTAAGTGTGCTTGTGGGTTCTTCAAATTATCTGGGTATAAATTCTAACCTTTTTGCTTAATGTATTATTAATTGCTTAGGTTAGCTTAATTAATTGTTTAATTAGGTTTTTAATTAGTTTTAGGTGCATGATTTAAAATTCAAGAGAGGGGTTTGATTTTAAATTGGTATTTTGTGTTGTGAGATTTAGTTTATGTGATATAATTGACATATTAATGTTATGCTAAATCCAATTTAAGTTGCTAGTTTGCATATTTGTTAATTTAAAAGTGATAATTATATAATTGGTAAACTAGGTTTTTTAAATAATTATATTCTTATGAGATAAAACTCAAATTTAGGTTTCATGTCATTATAAAGATTATATTGAGTGGTTTAATGCTTTTTGTTCATGGAAATCCAACATAAATTGTAGTTTGTGCATTTTTTTTTGCTTTGAAATTGTTAAAAAGGGTATTTTGTAAACTAGAATATTAGGGTTTTTGGAATTTAATGAGATTAAATTCCGGAAATTGTTTCTATGACTTATTTAAGATATTTAATAAATTTATTGGCCTCTACATTCCTTTAAACAACATGTTTTGTACAAAAACGGTGAATTGTGCTCGCTAGATTTTCGGAAAAATGACTTTTTGAGTGAAATTGGCGTTTTTGTGAGTTTCAACCTAGTTTATATTAAAATTAGTGTTCGTGAATGTGCAAATGAGTGTATTTGGGTTTTTCTCGATGGTTTGGCGTTTGTACGCCGACGTCGAGGGTTTTTGGGTTGATTTGTGAAAGCAACCATAGGTTTTGACCTATGTGGGATTCGTGCGTCGTTTTGATCATGAGTCGGATTTTAATGAGATATGGTGCATTATGATATGTAGGTATCCCCATGTGGACTTCGAGACGACAAGCAAGCGCGTGGCGACGTCGGCACCGGCTAGCGAGGACCAGATGAGTAGATTTATATCTACGGGGAGAAGTCGGGTGGATGGCATATAGCACCCCCGCAGTCCGTGGTGGTGTATACGGATGCGTATACACACCAACATTTATTATATGTTATTTAGGATTAATAACGATGCTTAGGATGGATATTGGTGTGTTGGACTATTTTTTGTGTTGCGAACCCTAGGGTAGTGTTGCACTACACATACACACATACATACTTGCATACATTCCTATTGATATGTGCTCATGGGATTCTTTATAGTTATGTGTTCACATGGGTATGGGACTATGTGTTCACATACGGATTGAGGATGATACTTGGGATTGAGCTGAGTCGATGAGATTTGATTTGAGGCCGTGAGATCGGTAATATAGCAGGGTTCGTATCTTAGATACGACATGACGTTGTAGCAGGTCCTTGACGTAGTGTTTCACACATGTCCATGCACACGTAGGCGGTATCAGTATGGTACTAGACGTAGATCAGTACCCCGATCATGATATTTGATAAAGAGGATATCAGGTGAATAGTGTGATGAATGTGATATTGACCCGTACCCAGATTGGGATGCCGTACGACGGATTTACGTACGAGCTATATTGATGATTGATCCGCACTCTTGACTTGGGATGCCTGATTATAGATATGGTATCGGATATGATATTATTGAGGCGGGATCACCGACAATACATATACAGGTATGTATATGTATCGACTCAGATGATAGGCGGTTTCCTTACCTGTAGTTCAGCTTGTTAGTTCAGCCGTATAGTTTAGTGTAGTTGTTAGATTAGATTAGACTTCTTACCTATTTCAAAAACTAACGAATCGTGGGCATTTTTAAAGACAGCTCAAGGGAATCTACGGATATTTCAAAAACGACGTATCTTTTCATAAAAACACCGTAGCCCCTATTTTCAAAACCCCATGATTCGTGTTATTTCAAAAGGCACCATTTGTAGGACTTATATTAGATTATTGCAGATTAGTTATCGTTGTGTCTAGTATTCAGCTCCCGCACATTATTGCTGTTTGCTCTGCCTCGCATACTTATTGTGCTGCATATTCCATTATTGATATCATGCTGTTAGGACACCAGCACCATTACCGATGATGCGTATGTACCACGTACACCTACTTGCCGGCTCACACACATCTTCATCGGTAATTGCCATGTCACGTACACTTTAGAGAATATATTTGCTTGACTTAGCTTGTTAGCTAGTAGTTTTGACATGATATTAGTGTACTTTCCTTATATGCCATATTAGACATTTCAGTTATTACTTGCTACTTCATGCATATTGTTATTCATTGTTATACCGCACGCATGGATTCTCATGCCTTTATTCACTAGTTTATGTGCTATTGAGGTTTTGGACTCGGATTTCCTTGATATTTCTGGATTTGGGAACCGTGGAGATTTCAAAAGAGAATATGTAATTGTTTTAAAAACCCGGTTACCCTGGATATGATATTTCAGTGCGTCCACCATGTGTTTTCTCGGTGCTGAGAGCGACATGTGAGACCCGAGTTCGAGGAGTGGAGGAACCGTTTCGGGTACATGGTGGACCCGGTAAGGTACCCCGGGGCAAGAAGCTCATGGTGATGACGATGAGCCTGGCAGGGGGAGACTACCTACCGGTGATATTACCTGACGCGTCGGATATCCGGAGGATACCGTCGTGGTCTTGAGATGGATGGTAGGGGCCGGTCTGGACTGGCGGCGCCCTAGATATTGTGATTTAGATATTGAGATTTTGAGACATTAAGATTTTTGTTTTGTGTCGATGCTAGACACCGTTGGTGCTGATTTCAGTTATGATACCTCATTTGAAAAAAATACAAAGGAAATCTCACTAATTTATGAAAACAGTTTCTTCATTTACATGTATACTGTTTTCATGCATTCATACCTCACTCATATGATATATTGCTACCTGAGGCACTGACACGGGCACATGTGATTACACTCGGGTTAGATATTACCCTAGACATTGTCATAGGCTGCCTGTTATACATATATTTGAGGATATATTATGATCATTGACCTAGGATTGCGTTATATATGCGATTTCTGTGCGTAGATGTTCTTCTATTCACGAGTTGGCAACTCACCCCCGTTGTGCCCCAGTTTCTTACAGGTTTTGCCGTACAGGTTTCATTACGGCTTTGCGGGCTCAGTTTCATTCGGGTGACTTGCTAGTAGGTGGGTTTTTCTTGTATCGTACCCATCATATTACCTTGTATAATGTTATTCAGTTGTATCTAGTAAATTCCATCAACCAAACATGTATTTATTGAGATAGAGACCAGTATTGTTTATTCTTTCGACCTTAGAGTCGCTCGTTACATTTCTGGTGGTTTTGAGTTTCCTTTTGAGTTTTGATCCTCGCCGTTGGCGTTGTATATTATATTGCTTGTGTGGTTGTGACCGTCGATTGACGAAGAGCTAGCTCCCGCTTGGGGATGCCTTTTTCTTGATTTCGTATACTATTCATGTTGTATCCCGTTTGGGGGCCAGTATTTACAAAGGAGACTCTGCCGAAATTTTCAGTAAATTTTTGATGTTTTTAAAAACCGCATAATTCGGCTTATGCTATTGAAACTACTTGCTTTAAGTTGGTTTTTCCTGCACTCTACTACTTTTCTTGGTTTGGATTTCTGGGTTTTCGGTTTTCTTAGATTACGTACGCCTCGAGACGTTCGTAGTTTAAGTGCCGGTCATGTTCCATACTTTCGGATCGTGACAGTTACATGTTGGTAAAGCCCTTAGGATGTGTACTTGACTGCCTGGACTATGATGCGGATCATACTAGTGGGGACATGGTAGTCCATAAGTACATCCTTCAAGGTCCCTAGTCGTGGGTGTATCGAGACGGGGCATCGATATACCAGAGTAGACTAGCGTATTCCTTCTCGACCCATACAGATGGGCGATGGATGATCCCATATCCATTGGTGTTTGACATCAGAGATGATATACGGGTGCTCAGTGGAGACTGGGTACACTGGACGGACTCGCCGAGAACTCCCAGATGGTATTATACCTTACGTCAGATGGCAGTTCTCTGGTGACACTGGTACAGAGTAGTTTGTTGACCCGAGATCGTCATAGAGTCTTGTGTGGATCCCACTGTGCTTTGATTTCCATCTTACCACGTCCAAGAGGGCGTGCAAAACGGTGGTTTTTGGGTACAGTCCCGAATCATATGGAGGCAATGAGCGATAGGAGGGGATTCGTCTCTCCCGGTATAGGGAGTTGATGTTGCGCTGTGTTCGATTGGCTATAACCGGAAATCCCTGGCCAGGGTTGCTGAGATTTACTGGTAAGTGTTACCAGTAGTTTCTCGAACTGTTATAGACCTCATATCGACACGACTTATCGAGCTATTGGGGTCTGACGTTTACCACCCCTAGGCAAGATATGCGACATATCAGACGATCAGATCGGACTGTACGGTAAGTGTTACTGGTTGGATTCACAGGAGTGTGAGCGGGCTTTCTCGTCGATCTTCTGATCGCTCAATACCCGGGTGGCCGTTACGTTTAGCAGACCGCTTGCGGCTTGTGGGTGTTTGATATGATCATCACCTGCTGTCGGCGTATTGACGAGTCTTTAGAGTCTTACACAGAGGTTTCCTGGCTCAAGCGAAACAAAATAGGAGCGCATATGAGATATGTGCGGGACCGAGAATAATGCGTGTATGTGATACCGTATTTCATTCTCGCGATGAATGTATCGAATGGTTGTATGCGATATAACCTAGTTATCGAATCAAGGATTGATTCGATAAATCGATACATTGTATACTAGTCGGTTGTGTGCGACATGACTGGATCATTGAATCAAGTATTGATTTAATGATTTAAAGCATAATTATATATTTGATATATTACTTTGCATTAACTAGTGTTTGTTCACTTTAAATGGATTTTCTCACTTGGTTTGTGCACATTGTATATATGATATACTTTTGTGCATTTGATTGTATCATGTTTGATGATACATGTTTACTTGGTTAAGTGCAAAGAATTAAACCATGGTTAAAAGAATGGTTAGGGTTTCATTTCCTTTATTTATTCATTTATTTATTTGTTTATTCATTTTGGAAAAGATTAGAAAAGAATGGTGGCTTTATTTGTAGTTTTGTTGAAGCTTCATGAAGCTTTGACCTAGTCCATCATTCTTGTCTCTTGCTTAACCCTAACCATCATATCTAACCATGGTCTATTCTCTACACTAAACTAAGGTTAGTATTATGATAAGTATTGATTTTCCTTTTCATTTTAATAACTTATCATAATATTAGCTTCTTCTTCTTCATCTTCTTCAATGAAGAAAGCTTGACTTCATCAATGGTGATTGATGAAAAAGAGTGAGAAATCCAATTCTAAAGTGAACCCACTTCCTATTTCTTCATCCTCTACCTCTTGCCAAGTAGTATAAGGTGTTTCCTTCATAAGTTATCATGGCTCGGTGAATGTGGAGCTTGATCTAGTGATGCCTCGACGTAGATCATCTTCGGCATTGTCGTCGATGACCTAGCCCGCTCTTTCTCCGATGAAGCCGATGCTAGAGCCCGGGATCCGTTTTGGACAGCGAGGAGACATCATCACGGAGCTATGGAGGTGGAGCACCGGATCTACAAAGGTTGTATTTCCGTATACCTTTTAGTTAAGTTGTTAACTAGTTGCTTTTGTCGGCTAAATTTCTAGTTAACGATCTAGTCTAGGGTTTCTCGGCACCGTAATTTTTGAAATTGGCATGGTTGATGCCTTGTGAGACCTCTTGAGAGTGCCTAGGAACCCTACAGTGGTATCAGATATCATCATCCCCTGTTTGCACAGTAACTCCTATTTTATTATGCTGGATTTTCTGGGAATTTTTAATATTTATTCAAGAGTTGAATTTTCTGGGGTTGTTTTGGGGATTCGGTGTTTCGATCGGAGTATCAGATTTTGTCTATGTGGCTTTCCGGATAATTTTTCAATATGTTAAAAAGTTCGACCGGATATAAATACCCAATTTTTCCCCTGTCGGGAAATTTCCAAGTGTTGGATTTTTCCGTGGTTTAAAGACGTTCTAAGTAGTGCAAGTAACGCGATGGACTCTCTAGAAGACAACAAACCTTAACTCGATTATGTGACCATCTCGAACTGCCTTTTGAACCTTAGGGTTTGGGGCAGTACGGCCTGCCACATGTGAGGCGTTGGCTTGACCCTTCTACGGCTGGACCGTTGGTACTGAGGCACGAAGTGAATGTCTTTGAACTGATTTCATGAGTTGATCTGTATCGGGAAAACTTGGGTGTTTGAATGTTCGATCGGAAAGTTTAACATTTTCTGATTATCTGGGATGTGATACAATAATTGGAATTCACAAGTAGTTATGAGATAACTGAATGAATGTTATAAACATAGCAGTTTAGTCTCACTTGATCGGTTGCCACGGAATTTTGATGTGGTCAAAATTCCGTCGCAATCACGTAGCGTACGCGGATACTCGCCGGGTAAACTTAATAGACAGCCTCGCTCCATAGCTCCGACCAAGTGACTGTAGGAGAACCCCGTCGCCGAAAGCATCCGTTCGGGTGCTGGCGGTAGCGGTGTTCCGCCTTGGTGCACTTCGTCGACGGTATCAGGAGTGCGGCCGCCTACTAAAGTTTGCGACGAGCATTCGATCAGGATGTCGGGAATCTTGTTGAATTGCCCGACTTGATATTGAAAAGTATTTTCGATAATGAGACTAAAATGCGGGGTTTATAATTGTTAGGCATGTGATGTCTAAGGAATTCATTGGTTTAGGCATGTCATGTCTAAAGTGGTTGCGGATTCCAACTGTTGTAGTTTTACACTTTCTTTTCTGTGACCGTGAGTGTAATATGTGATATCGCCGGTTTCGTTGCTATATGTCAACGACAATTGGGATGCGCATATTTACTTACGTTGATGACATGTGATGTTATGTGTTGCTGGATATGTTATATTGGATCGTCGTGTTTGAATAGCCGGGGGTTTTTATGTGAGATGAGTGTTTTTCATTTTCATTCATGTAAAAACTTGTATGTAATATTCTTTTATTGGGGCACTTCCAGGTTGCGGAAGATGTCACCTTTTGTATATTATTTTCTTTTCCGCACTAGGATAGACCTAAGGAGGAGGGCACAAGTAACCGGGTTCTGGAGTCCAGTGGGAGACCAACTCGAGGAGTCGAGTCCGGGTCTCCTAACTCTAGAATTGGTAGGGTTGCTTGCCGCTCTCGTAGGGGTCTAGGGGTGTGGGATTGGCTATTCATCGCGACCGTGGAATCTGTGTTTTATACTGGCTCGTATTAAAAACACGGACGTCCTGGTATATCCAATATTTCATATGATTCTTCTGCTGCGATATCTGTGATGTGATCATGTGATGTTCTGTGATAGATACTTTATATAGTATATATGATATATTATATAGGCGTTACTTATGTTTTACACCCGTGCTAGCCCTGCCCTGCTCTGCCGTTAGTTACCTAACCTAACGGTGCACGAGGGGACATCGAGGCGAATGCGGATGGCATAAGTGTACGTCGTATTTATCTGTGATGTTTAGGTACTTAAATGATGGGACTTCATTAATGTGATTAATGTAATAAAAAGAAACCGAAGATGTTGTAGAATCGAGTTTCAAAATAAAATAAAAAAAAGGGTAGCTACAGTTCTTGCTTTGCACAGCGGTATATGTGATATATCCTGCACCTTATTCGATGAGGAAAGGACCGAGATCACTTCACCGGGAGTGACTCCTTTAGCAATAACTGGCAGATGCTACACACTCGGTTTGTCTTCTGATTGCTTTTAAGTGTTTTGCTTTGCACAGTGATATATATGATATATCTCGCACCTCATTCGACGAGGAAAGGACCGACGATCCCTTCACCGGGAGTGACTCCTTTAGCAAAACTAGAAAAGCCTCAAAAACACTCCATTTCAAAATTCATTCGATCCTACAACGATATCAAGTTCATTACGCAATAGGTTTTCAGAAAAACCTGTCGTAGCCCTCCGTCATTTCAGATAAGTTGTATATAGTATTCGTGCTGCATTTGTTGGCTTTCGTCAAGGTGCAGTGTGCGGTAGCTATATGCTGCTTATCTGCTGCATACGATGCGATTGGATTAGGGTAGTCGTGCGGCTTTGTTGGCTTTCGTCAAGGGTCGTGCGGGTGGGTTTAATTCAATCAAGAAATGTACGGGTTGAACTTGACTAGCGGGCTATGGTTTGTTGGCTTTCGTCAAGGTCATAGCACGTCAGGGGCAAAATATTATCGGGAATTTCAAGTGTTGAAATTTGCAATGAGATTGCATACCTTCTATGAGATAGTTGGATCCCGATACCCGCTGCGAGTAAGAGTTACTCCTGGGAGAGTTTTACACATTACAATTAGCCGATCAAGTAGGTGTCTAGAAAGGTGTTAACGAGGTTACGCCTCTGGGAAAACGAGGTTTACATTAATTAGGTTCGTGCGAAAGCACGGGGGACCTCCCTCAAAGTACCGACACTGGCTTGGCTGAAAGATTGGCGAACTTGTAGTGTGTAATTAATCCCGGCTAGGCTTTCCTTTTAGGGTTTGAAGGAAGATTTGATAAAAAGCAGTGGGAGCCATCCTGATTAGATAAAATAATAACCAATCTATTCTTGCAAGAGCGCACGCTGAGTGTTTTCTTCTCTCTCTCTCCAGGTAGCGACCATGTCACGCCTTAATCAAGATAATAATACAGATTATTGACCGAACCCGCTTGTTATACTGAGCTGGGGAACGTTGGTCCCGCGCCAACTTATAATTGTTATAAGACAGAGCAGGAAATTGGGGATTACCAGAATTCCCGTGCCGCCCAAACGAAGAAAGTGCATATGATGCATCTCCTTCGGGTGTGTTCATTACAGAGAACTGTTTCTCAGTATCCTTTACGTCCTGGGTATGTGATACCAGATCAGGATCCCACATATGTAATATATTACATAGGGCTACAGAATGGTAGAGAACTGAGAACGGGTGATAAGTTTCATGAGGCAGAAAACGGGGCAAGTGTTGCAGCCAAGTCTGTTGGTCACTGTCGCCCTGTATTATAAATACATTGATTCTGAACGAATGTTATTAGATACCGAACCTGATATACAAAATCATATCAGTCTCTTTATTAGTAAAGAAAGGATATAATTTTGTATTGATGGATAATGTTTTGAACATTTACTATATCAAAAGTTGATCGGTTCAGGCACGTTATATAAAAGCATTGATGTTCTAAATCAAACTACAGTTCTTAGTATACGGAACACACACAAGAGGAAGAGTTCAGAAATGAACGAATCCTTCTTGAGGCATTGTAGACTAGGTCATATTAATGCGACCCGACTAGCTGAAGTTACTTATAGATGCATATTTAAATCAGTTTGAATTTACATCTTATGAAACTTGCCAGTCATGTCACAGAGATAAGATGACCATAGCTCCGTTTACTGGAAACAGAGAAAGAGTTAGTGAACTCTTGGGATGATACATGTTGATGTATGTAGGTCCCCAGTCTACACTTTCCAAGACTGGTTTTTTATACTTCATTAAATTCTCTGATGATCTCTTTTGATTCAGACATGTGTTCCTGTTGAAACACAAGTCATAACCTTTTGAGATATTCACAGAATATAAGTTAGAAGTAGAGAACCAATACAGGTATAAGTATTATGTCCTTTGATGAGATCGAGGAGGAGAATACTTGAGCACGGAAATCCTGGATTATTCTAAAGGAGAATGAGATTCTCTCTCAGCATTACTCCTCCGTATACACCATAGCACGATGGTATATCGGGGCGGAGCAATCACACCCTATATGATAAGGTGTGCTCTATGATGAGTACTACTGAGTTACCTATTTCTTTATTGGGAGTTATGCGCTTGAGAAGCTGCATACCTATTGAATAGGGTTCAAATCAAATCAGTTGCCTACCACTTCATATTTGATATGATAAGGGAAGAGCCCATATCTTAAGTTGGTTAAGATTTGGGGTTGTCCGGGCTATGTCTAAAAGCATAATCCGGACAAGCTCGAGGCAAGGTCAGTTATGTAGAACTGGAAAGGTTCCAACTATACAAACCACAGCAGATGATTTGATAGAACCAAAGAATTCAGTAGATTCCAACGAACCTCTGCCTCTCCGCCGATCTAGTAGGGTTCCTCACCCACCTGAGAGATACTTCGGTTACTCTATGACAGTGGGAGCGAGGAATGCATCATGAGATGATGACCCAACTAGTTTCGAGCTGGCCATCAGGAGTGGGACTCTAAAAGAATGGCTGGATGCTTAGCGATCTGAGATGGAATCCTTATACACCAACAAAGTATGGACTTTGGTTGCTATATCTGAAGGGTTAAATCCCCATCAGGAGCAAGTATATCTTGAGAAGATTACTTAGTGTAGATGGAAAAGTTGAGACTTTCAAAGCAAGACTTGTTAAAGGTTTTTGTAATCAACCAGGCGTGGTTAATGATGAAACCTTTTCCAGTGGCTATGCTTAAGTCCATCCAGATCCTACTTGCTACGGCTACATACCATAACTACGATATCTGGCGGTTGGGTGCCATGACTGCTTTTCTAAATGATGTTTTAGAAGAGAACGTCTATAAGTACACAGCCAGAGGGCTTCGTAGACAGTGGGAGCAGCGGAAACGTGTACAAGATGTTTTATGTGATAAAGCAGGCATCGCGGAGTTGGAACATTTGTTTTGATGGATTAGTCAAAGAAGTTGACATCATCAAAATGGTAGATGAACCTTGTATAAACAAAAAGGTAGTAGGGAGTATGGTGATGATCCTCGTAGAGTACGTGGATGACATACTCTTGATAGGGAAGGAGTTTCCTATGCTACGCTCGATCAATCTCCTCTTATCACAATGATTCTCCATATAGTATCAAAATGATACCTCCTAAATCCTGGATTTTGGATCTATGAGATAGATCTAATTGGATGTTAGCATTCTCACTAGTTGTAGTGAGATGGTATCAATCGATCCTGGGGAGAACACTGGAAGGGTTCCAGGGTGATAAAGACGACTGAATGTCAGTCGCATACATTGTCTTTACCCTCAGTAAAGGGACGGTATGTTGGAAGAATTCCAAGCTAGATACCGTGGCATACTAGACGATTAAGGCTGGATACATCGCTACTTAAGATGCTACCAAAGAGGATGTTTGGGTGTATATTGGTTCATGAGATGAACTGCGTTCCAACCATTGTGAGACAATGGAGTTGTGGCTTATGCCAAGGAACGCCGGTCCCATCAGTGATCCAGACATATTCTAAGGCAGTGTCACCTAATCATGGAGATGGTTGATCTCCAGGGTGATCGAGGTTTGGAGAGTAGACTCAGAGGACAACACAGCGGATCCACTCACAAAGGCCTGTTCCCAGAGAGAAATTTTTATGGGATGGTTGAGTATGAGATACTACAACCACTGCTATCAGATGGCCCTAGTGCAAGTGGAAGATTTTAGTTATATGTATGCCTAGAGGCCATTACTATACATAGGATGTATAATGTAGTGGATGCTTGGACATATATAGGGAGGACTTTCTTGCTCGACATGATAGTATGCTATCTGGTTGCTCTTTATCTTAACGTGTACACTGATTGTCTCTCTGTTACATATTGGTAAAGCCCTTAGGATGTGTACTTGACTACCTGGACTATGATGCGGATCATAATAGTGGGGACATGGTAGTCCAGAAGTACATCCTTCAAGGTCCCTAGTCGTGGGTGTATCGAGACGGGGCATCGATATACCAGAGTAGACTAGCGTATACCTTCTCGACCCATACAGATGGGCGATGGATGATCCCATATCCATTGGTGTTTGACATCAGAGATGATATACGGGTGCTCAGTGGAGACTGGGTACACTGGACGGACTCGCCGAGAACTCCCAGATGGTATTATACCTTACGTCAGATGGCAGTTCTCTGGTGACACTGGTACAGAGTAGTCTGTTGACCCGAGATCGTCATAGAGACTTGTGTGGTTCCCACTGTGCTTTGATTTCCATCTTACCACGTCCAAGAGGGCGTGCAAAATGGTGGTTTTTGGGTACAGTCCCGAATCACATGGAGGCAATGAGCGATAGGAGGGGATTCGTCTCTCCCGGTATAGGGAGTTGATGTTGCGCTGTGTTCGATTGGCTATAACCGGAAATCCCTGGCCTGGGTTGCTGAGATTTACTGGTAAGTGTTACCAGTAGTTTCTCGAACTGTTATAGACCTCATATCGACACGACTTATCGAGCTATTGGGGTCTGACGTTTACCACCCCTAGGCAAGATATGCGACATATCAGACGATCAGACCGGACTGTACGGTAAGTGTTACTGGTTGGATTCACAGGAGTGTGAGCGGGCTTGCTCGTCGATCTTCTGATCGCTCAATACCCGGGTGGCCGTTACGTTTAGCAGACCGCTTGCGGCTTGTGGGTGTTTGATATGATCATCACCTGCTGCCGGCGTATTGACAAGTCTTTAGAGTCCTACACAGAGGTTTCCTGGCACAAGCGAAACGAAATAGGAGCGCATATGAGATATGTGCGGGACCGAGAATAATGCGTGTATGTGATACCGTATTTCATTCTCGCGATGAATGTATCGAATGGTTGTATGCGATATAACCTAGTTATCGAATCAAGGATTGATTCGATAAATCGATACATTGTATACTAGTCGGTTGTGTGCGACATGACCGGATCATTGAATCAAGTATTGATTTAATGATTTAATGTATAATTATATATTTGATATATTACTTTGCATTAACTAGTGTTGGTTCACTTTAAATGGATTTTCTCACTTGGTTTGTGCACATTTTATATATGATATACTTTTGTGCATTTGATTGTATCTTGTTTGATGATACATGTTTACTTGGTTAAGTGCAAAGAATTAAACCATGGTTAAAAGAATGGTTAGGGTTTCATTTCCTTTATTTATTTATTTATTTATTTGTTTATTCATTTTGGAAAAGATTAGAAAAGAATGGTGTCTTTATTTGTAGTTTTGTTGAAGCTTCATGAAGCTTTGACCTAGTCCATCATTCTTGTCTCTTGCTTAACCCTAACCATCATATCTAACCATGGTCTATTCTCTACACTAAACTAAGGTTAGTATTATGATAAGTATTGATTTTCCTTTTCATTTTAATAACTTATCATAATATTAGCTTCTTCTTCTTCATCTTCTTCAATGAAGAAAGCTTGACTTCATCAATGGTGATTGATGAAAAAGAGTGAGAAATCCAATTCTAAAGTGAACCCACTTCCTATTTCTTCATCCTCTACCTCTTGCCAAGTAGTATAGGGTGTTTCCTTCACAAGTTATCATGGCTTGGTGAAGGTGGAGCTTGATCTAGTGATGCCTCGACGTAGATCATCTTCGGCATCGTCGTCGATGACCTAGCCCGCTCTTTCTCCGATGAAGCCGATGCTAGAGCCCGGGATCCGTTTTGGACAGCGAGGAGACATCATCACGGAGCTATGGAGGTGGAGCACCGGATCTACAAAGGTTGTATTTCCGTATACCATTTAGTTAAGTTGTTAACTAGTTGCTTTTGTCGCCTAAATTTCTAGTTAACGATCTAGTCTAGGGTTTCTCGGCACCGTAATTTTTGAAATTGGCATGGTTGATGCCTTGTGAGACCTCTTGAGAGTGCCTAGAAACCCTACATACTCTGGTATATCGATGCCCCATCTCGATACTGTTGCGCCACGGCAGCGCCCCGGCCGTCTATCCGAGGCCAAAATGCGGAATCAAAATTTTCTTAACTTTTAAACTGGCGCTACCACGGACAATAAACCCGGATCGAAACCATTAACCGATACTAGCAATCAAGAGAAGGGGTGAGAGATATACCGAGTGATCCGAGTCCTCCGGTCTTCTCGTCGTCGTCCCGATCTCCCGCGGAAACTCCGGTCGTCGCATCCTTGCCGGAAGGGCACCACATCGTCTGCATCTTTTACGGGCTCCCGCCTCAATACCGAGGCAACTCGGGCACGAAGCTGGCTAGTCGACGTGCCCAAGGTCTGCTGTAGATTATAGTGTAGAAATGCTTGTCTCATTTGGGGTAGTGAAGTTGCCATTGGATGGAGGGAAGTAATGAACAAAAAATGGAGATCAACTTTGGTGTATCAAAATGAGATGATAATTTCCCACTTCACAAAATGAAAACGTCTCTTCCTCATGTGTAGTGGCCGGCCCCCCTTTCTTGAACAAATGGTGGAGGAAATACAAACTCATGAAGGGAGGTAAGAGTAGTAAAAGTAGAAAGGTGACCATATCCAAAAGGAATGATAACAAGGTCAAATCCATTCAAATCAACTCTAATCACAATCTAATCTCAAAAAGCAAGCCATCATGAAAAAGCAAAGATGCTTAACTTATCATAATGCCACATGTGCAAGAAACCCCCTCCACAAATGTTATTTGCAAACTTGCAAATAACTCCCTCCATCGGAAAAGTCCGGCCGGGAAAGAACAAAGGAAAACCGGCCGGAACGGAATGCAAACTGGCAACTCCAGAAAACTGGTCCCGTAATAAATTATAGGAAAACCCCGAAACTGTGCATACACACCCGCATCTGTATTCCGACCGGATACAAATGCAATGAGACAAAATCTACACTGTACTAAACTAGGATCCGGCTTAAACCAAAGCCGGCTAGTAATATCCGTCCGACCCTGATCCGTGCAATACCGCACTTACCAGATCGAACCCTGCCATATAACCATACGGCCATTAGTACAAACCGTCCGATCCTGATCCGTGCAATACCGCACGTATCTGATCGGACCCTGCCATATCTCCATACGGCCTCTACAGCGTTTCGCCCGAAAGCTTGAGTAACTGAAAGTGTGGTGGACTCTAAAGACTCGTCAATACTATGGTTGTGGATTTAACCACTAGCACGTCAGAGGTATAAGCCAATACGTGATGGGCCACCAGCTATTGACCAAAAGGGACGTCGATGAGCGAACTCATCCTGACACCCTACTGAGCCTGTCAGTGACAATATCCGTACAGTCCGGTCCGTTCGTCTATGCGCATCGCATGGCGGGCCTACGGGGTTGGTAAAAGTCAGACCCCCAAAGGCGGTACAAGTCGTGTCGGAGTGAAGCCCAGAACACCCTGAGATACTACTGGAATACCTACCAGTAAATCTCCTGCCTCGGCCGAGGGCTTTGTGTAATGGCTCTCCTAGACACAGCGCGACCTCACCCCCAATACCGGGAGAGACGAACCCCTGCAGATCCGCTCACTGCCTCCATGTGGCTCGGGACTGTACCCAACTAAAACCTGTTTGCACGACTCCTTTGAGTCGTGGTAGGGTAGTAATCAAAGCACAGTGGGAACTCACACGAGACAAATGACGATCTCAGGTCGATGAACTAACCTGTACACATGTCACCCGGGAACTGCTATCTGACGTCTGGTATAATCCCAACTAGCTGGTTCCCGGCAAGTCCTGTCCGGTGTACTCATAAGCTAATGAGCACCTGTATACATCTTAGGTGAACCAACTGACACCAGTGGCTTATGAGACCGGCCACCGCCCCTCGTCGGGGTCTCGACTATATACACTAGTATACTAATGGAGTATCGATGCCCAGTCTCGAAACTCCCACGACTAGGGACCTTTTAAGGATGTGCTTATAGACCCCAGCTCCCACGTATATGATCGCCATCATACTGCTGGTCGTCAAGCAAGAATCCTAGGGGCTCTATCAACGTGTAATAGCGACCTGTCAGGTCACCTAAAGCAGTACACGATGATAAAGATAAACCAGATAGTATACTATCATCTCGAGTAAGACTGTCCTACCGGGATAGGTCCTCCCTCAATCATTGCAATCACGTGCCTGTGATCCAATAATTGACTCTGAGGGCACTATCTCCAACAATCTCCCAGTTGCACTCAAGGCTAATTATTGCGATGTTGCATACTCACAGTCCGTGTGATACCGAACACCCAACTCCTCTACTAGTCAGTCTCACAAAGCTCGTTTGCGAAACTATTGCGTTCGAGGAATTGCCTCAGTGAGTGGATCCGCTGTGATGTTTCTTTCTATGTCTCTCTATATCTCAAGTTCGCAGAGAAAGCCATCTCCCGAAATGAGCAATACCTGTCTTAGAGTATGTCTGGATATCTGATGGGACCTAGCTCATAAATGAACTCCAAATCCAAACTTCTTAGACTGTATCGATAACTGAACTTAATCAGTATCCTGCGCCATGCCTCCCTCTGTATCTGTCTGGATCACCTGTCCAATATACTGCCCCTCGTCAGAGGGAAAACCATAACTCTGACAGCCACTCTGCCATCCAGGTCACCTTGGAAGCTTGGAATGATAACTGTCTCCTAAAGGAGGCTGCTGTTATCATATCCCTAGAACATCAACTTATATTCTAAAACTGCTTCCGATTGTTTCTCCAGGATTGGATGAATATCAACTTATTGCACCTACTGCAAGAACAACATCTGGTGTGGTACTTGACATCTCATGATTGACTCAATTGCCTAAGCAAGTGATCTGTCAATCATGCGTATCCCTCTCCCCTTTAGTCTGTAAGACACCTTTAGAGAGGGTGACTCCATTACCTGCAGGTGTACTACCGTGCCAGGAGTCGTCCATTCTAAATACTCATAGAATGCTGTCAAGGTACCCAGATTAGGAAACCACCCAAATCTAGATCTAAAACCATAGATCTAGTAACCGGAATGTCTGATATAATATCCAAGTCCTGTGTAGAGAAACCACTGTGTGACAACCAAAGTATAACCGATCGTAGTATAGGAGTTTCCTTTCCTACTCTGTGTATGTCATCCAAAACCAGGACATCACACCCTACTACCTTCTTAACAGGTCCATCCCCTATTCTGATGACGTCAAACCTATGACTGTCACATCAGAAATAGATGATCTATCTCCGCTATATCTGCTTTAGTCTATAAATAGACATAAGCCTGATGTCCACCAATGCTTCCGCTGCTCCCACTGACTACGACAACCCTCTGGCAGAGTCATATAGACGTGCACTTCTAAAGCTAGTTTAGAACGACGCTATACTCATCCTCCTGCCGGGTCTCGCAGCCTGGAACAACAATAATGGCAAGTGTAGGTAAACAAGAACTTTCCCTGTCACCGTCCTTGAGGCTACCGGAGTACCTCTCGGGTGCCTGAAGTTACCCACCTTATCTGCGGAGTGGCCAATGGAATGTCAAATCAGATTGAATCTTTAGGTTCCTTATCAAATCTTCAGTAATCGTTTGCTGTTCTGGAATCACTTCCAGTTCTACCATACTCCCACTACTGTTTTTGAAAAATCCATTTTTAATAAAACTGTGGCGAGTCTAGAACAATATTTCTATTGATCTGCCAGATGGTAGAAAGTCAACCGTCGTCATAGCCTGGGTCAACCCACAAACAGCCATTACATAAACGTGCCTTGAGTTGTCCAGTGTCTGGTTTTAATCATAAGCCGGACAACTCCCCGTACCTTAACAACGTTAAGATATGAACTGTTCTACATCCAATATAGAACCAGAGGCACCGATTTAATTTAACCAGATTCAAATCATGCAGCTGTCTCCAGTGCATGTCAACTAAATGGAGAGAGGCCGATCAGCGTTACTCAACTTAGGAATGCTTCCAATTATGAGTAACCTGAAAGAGAAGCAATTTCTCTTTATCATTACTATCAACTGAATACCATACACAAGTATCCACATCTTCGATCACTTTGAAGAATCCCGATACTTGCTACACCTGGTCCTCTACTCTATTCAAATACGTACAACTCCTCAAAACTTAGACCCTGTGTTTCTACGAAACACATGTCTAAGAACTAGAGAAGTTAAAAGTAAACAGAATATAGTATGAGGACCAACCCCTCTGTCCTAATGGACACTGGACAACATACAATACTCTGTATAAGTCCGCTGAGTCTAACAACTCTTTCACTATGCGTCGTAGGTTGAAAACTGTACTTATGGTTAAGAAGAATTACACCGCTGTTTGATGCTCCTTACCTAACCATCCACTGATATAGGTAAATGTCATCGACATAATATCAAAAGATATATCTCACTCTATGAAAATAGACGTACAGATATATCAATTTGAAATTGGTGCACAACAGCGGATATTCAAAACCAAATATTTGCCGACCGGCAAACAACCCAGGTGGCTTCCACAAATATCACCAATTACAACGAATCCTGATATAATGAGGATGGTCACCTAATTCCCAATAACTTGCTTCCACTCATCATCTGTAAAAACATACAGATGTGAGAATCCAACCTGGTAAATACATACCCTGGAGCAAGTGTCAAATCGGGAAATCAGTTTTCTTTTAACAGTACACAGTGAAACTGAAACATTGAAACGTTTCGATGGGGTATCCTGGTATTCCTAGTAATGCCTCTACCATTATCCAGATTCACAACTGTAACCGTATATCTCTTTGCCATCTGTCCAAATCCCCTTATATGTCTTTAGTCATTACCGTCTGCACACCCCTTTAGGCCAAATGGTTTTCTTCCTTCCCTACCGTTCGGCACCAGCCTATGGTTTGGAAGAAGACTATCCAATAAGCATAATGGGTGTACTGTCCTAATCCTAGGAGCACTCGCAATGCGAGAGAAGGTGAAGATAAAAGACAACCGAATAAACCTTATTCCTATTTCTCCTGGACCAGAATCCATCCCCGAACTGGAACAAGTTCCTTTCGAGTTCGTATATAACCATACGATGGAATATCCAAATAAACTGTGGATCTTCGTAGTGATACAGAGTGTCTTTGAGAAATACAAAGGTGATTTAGGATTGGCGAAGAAATACTCGGTTTGGTCGTGAATAGCAGTCGTAATTTACTTTGCCCTCTTACTAATCCCTTTCTTTGTCTTAACTTAATACCTTCTGTACACCATCGTTATGCTAATTTGTTTTCTTCATTCCCCACCGTTCGGCACCTGCCTAAGGTTTGGAAGAAGACTATCCAATTTGCGTAATAGGCGTACTATCTCCTAAACCAAGGAGTACTCGCAATGAGAGAAGGTGAAAAGAAAAGACAATTGAATAATCCTATTCGTTTTCTCCAGAACCAGAAACCATCCTCGAAGTCCTTCGAGTTCGTATATAACCATACGATGGTTTTGTCCAATGGAAGTGGACGTTCGTAGTAATACGGGGTGTCCTGGAGAAAAGGGTAAAAGTAGGAGTGGCAATGAGGTTTGCAACTCTGACAATCCAAAAACCTGTGTTAAGAAGGTTCGGTCAACTTGGTCAATGAGTCATAGTCTTGGGTCGGGTCAATGGTCGCTGCCAAAGAGAGAGAGAGAAGAAACACTCAGCGTGCACTCTAACATAGATCAGAATGGTTATCACTTTATCTAATCTGGAAACCTCCCACTGTAACCTCAAATTCTTCCCCAAACCTGAAAGAAGAATTAGTCGGGGTCACCCGAAGAGTAAACCAACTCATCAGTGGGAATCGGGATCCAACTATCATCGCATGATAACATGACGGAATCCACTCACGTCACCACACTCCAGAAGATATGCGCATGTCTGGCAAGTTTCAGTTCTTTTGAAACTCCCGATGTGATGTTTTTACCCCTAGGACTCAAGTGACCTTGACGGAGTCAACAAATCAAAGAGTCCTAGTCAAGTTCAATCCGTCATTATCCGGATTGCATTAAACCCACCCGTACGTGCCCTTGACGGAGTCAACAAGGCCGCACGACTGTCTTAATAAATCCCATTTATGCAACTAACAAGCACCACTTAGCTACCGTACACTACGCCTTGACGGAGTCAACAAACGCAGCACGAATACTAAATAATACCCATAAGAAATAACGGAGGGCTACGAATGGTTTTTGGCGAAAAACCTTTAACATAATGAACTTGATATCGTTGAAGGAACTGCATAGCCTTTTATAAAAATATAGTGACGAAAACCTTTGCTAAAGAGGTCACTCCCGGTGAAGGGATCTCGGCTCTTTCCCCGTAGAATGAGGTGCAGGATATTCCAACTGAATACCACAATGCAAAGCAAAAGTAATCGGCTATAGTGAAATTAATGCCCTGACGCAAACTTCTGTCCAAGGGGTCACTCCCGGTGAAGGGATCTCGGCCCTTGCCTCGTCGACTGAGGAGCAGGATATTCCAAATGAATACCACGATGCAAAACAAAAGTGAACGTCCTTGCAATAACAACTTTTTTGAAAAGTGTTCCAACAACATCAGAATAGGTTTGTTTATCTTGCATTGATCCGAATCAACGCGGTCCCATCAATTGATCACACCACAAAGAACGAAAATATACTGATGTACGTATATGCCATCCGCATTCGTCACTAGGTCCCGTCATTACCCGTTAGGTTAGCTAACTAACGACAGAGCGGGGACTGGACTAGCGCGGATGTAAAACATATACAACATCTACTAATATATATACCAATATATTATATTCGCTCAAGGCATGATAAAATGCAACATCACAGAAATGTACAGCATCACAGAACAATACAGATATCTGGAAGCCCCGGGTTTCACAGAGCCGCTGCTGAAACCCGACGTTCCCCTGGTCGTGTGGATAGCCTGTGCAATGAAAACCTAGACCCCTACGGGCGCGGCAAGTCACCCGCCAAAACCTGAAGCGAGGCAGCCCCCTTCAGCGCCGTGAATGGACCACCCAGCACTTCATGGAATCCGGTAACTTGGGCACCCCTCCTGGGTCAACCTGTACCCCCTACGAGTGCGGCAAATAGCCCGCCAATCCTAGAGTGAAGCCCCCTCCGTCTCAATGCCATGAGATGCGGGCCCGTTGCCCTCTAGAACTCGGCTATCCGTGCACCCCTCCGCGGGGTAATCCTAGTACAGAAAGTAAAATATACATACAACGGGTACATCGACCGCAACCAGGTCGTGCCCCAAAAGAATAATACAAACAGGCAGTGACGGCAATCCACATGTCGGACGCTCGCCCCGCAATATCAAATGTACATATAAAACAAAACTGTACTAGCATTGCAACCAGGCTATCCCCAACGACCGATCCGCAACATCACAGCATAAACACAGAACATCAACGTGAAAATCACGTTCGCAAATCCGTCTAACCGGGCTATAGCAGTTAGACAGGATTTACCGATCAAGTGATATTCACGGTCGCAGATATAATGTAAATACTGTGAAATAATGTGTTTAAAATATCCAATCGATCAAAAATTAACAAGTGGGCCCCCAAGTAATACTGTAGCACTCACAGAAATTTTGGGCCCAATTTTAATATTCCAAAACCACTAAAATCAGCCCAGAAAGCAACTGAAGAAAAACGACACAGTGATCTGACCATAGTGCGGCGGAACCGCGGCCCAAAGGGGGGTTCGGCCGCGGTTCCGCGCTCCCACTAAGGAATCACATTGTCGAATTTCTACAGTAGCCTTAAATTTTCCAGTACATCACTTTTCTGCAACCTGAAAAAAATTTTGAGCAAGGAAAAAATCAACAGAAAACTGATGTAAAGAAAACGTGTATTTTTGGAATTTTGGTCGATCGGAAATGTAAAACACATTAGACAAAGCTAGACAAGGTTAGTGGCGTGTCTCTGATATCATGTTGCGCCACGGCAGCGCCCCGGCCGTCTATCCGAGGCCAAAATGCGGAATCAAAATTTTCTTAAATTTTAAACTGGCGCTACCGCGGACAATAAACCCGGATCGAAACCATTAACCGATACTAGCAATCAAGAGAAGGGGTGAGAGATATACCGAGTGATCCGAGTCCTCCGGTCTTCTCGTCGTCGTCCCGATCTCCCGCGGAAACTCCGGTCGTCGCATCCTTGCCAGAAGGGCACCATATCGTCTGCATCTTTTACGGGCTCCCACCTCAATACCGAGGCAACTCGGGCACGAAGCTGGCTAGTCGACGTGCCCAAGGTCTGCTGTAGATTGTAGTGTAGAAATGCTTGTCTCATTTGGGGTAGTGAAGTTGCCATTGGATGGAGGGAAGTAATGAACAAAAAATGGAGATCAACTTTGGTGTATCAAAATGAGATGATAATTTCCCACTTCACAAAATGAAAACCTCTCTTCCTCATGTGTAGTGGCCGGCCCCCCCTTCTTGAACAAATGGTGGAGGAAAAACAAACTCATGAAGGGAGGTAAGAGTAGTAAAAGTAGAAAGGTGACCATATCCAAAAGGAATGATAATAAGGTCAAATCCATTCAAATCAACTCTAATCACAATCTAATCTCAAAAAGCAAGCCATCATGAAAAAGCAAAGATGATTAACTTATCATAATGCCACAACTGCAAGAAACCACCTCCACAAATGTTATTTGCAAACTTGCAAATAACTCCCTCCATCGGAAAAGTCCGGCCGGGAAAGAACAAAGGAAAACCGGCCGGAACGGAATGCAAACTGGCAACTCCAGAAAACTGGTCCCGTAATAAATTACAGGAAAACCCCGAAACTGTGCATACACACCCGCATCTGTATTCCGACCGGATACCAATGCAATGAGACAAAATCTACACTGTATTAAACTAGGATCCGGCTTAAACCAAAGCCGGCTAGTAATATCCGTCCGACCCTGATCCGTGCAATACCGCACGTAACAGATCGAACCCTGCCATATAACCATACGGCCATTAGTACAAACCGTCCGATCCTGATCGGTGCAATACCGCACGTATCTGATCGGACCCTGCCATATCTCCATACGGCCTCTACAGCGTTTCGCCCGAAAGCTTGAGTAACTGAAAGTGTGGTGGACTCTAAAGACTCGTCAATACTATGGTTGTTGATTTAACCACTAGCACGTCAGAGGTATAAACCATTACGTGACGGGCCACCAGCTATTGACCAAAAGGGACGTCGATGAGCGAACTCATCCTGACACCCTACTGAGCCTGTCAGTGACAATATCCGTACAGTCCGGTCCGTTCGTCTATGAGCATCGCATGGCGGGCCTAGGGGGTTGGTAAAAGTCAGACCCCCAAAGGCGGTACAAGTCGTGTCGGAGTGAAGCCCAGAACACCCTGAGATACTACTGGAATACCTACCAGTAAATCTCCTGCCTCGGCCGAGGGCTTTATGTAATGGCTCTCCTAGACACAGCGTGACCTCACCCCCAATACCGGGAGAGACGAACCCCTGCAGATCCGCTCACTGCCTCCATATGGCTCGGGACTGTACCCAACTAAAACCTGTTTGCACGACTCCTTTGAGCCGTGGTAGGGTAGTAATCAAAGCACAGTGGGAACTCACACGAGAAAAATAACGATCTCAGGTCGATGAACTAACCTGTACACATGTCACCAGGGAACTGCTATCTGACGTCTGGTATAATCCCAACTAGCAGGTTCCCGGCGAGTCCTATCCGGTGTACTCATAACCTAATGAGCACCTGTATACATCTTAGGTGAACCAACTGACACCAGTGGCTTGTGAGACCGGCCACCGCCCCTCGTCGGGGTCTCGACTCTATACACTAGTCTACTAATGGAGTATCGATGCCCAGTCTCGAAACTCCCACGACTAGGGACCTTTTAAGGATGTGCTTATAGACCCCAGCTCCCACGTATATGATCGCCATCATACTGCTGGTCGTCAAGAAAGAATCCTAGGGGCTCTATCAACGTGTAATAGCGACCTGTCAGGTCACCTAAAGCAGTACACGATGATAAAGATAAACCAGATAGCATACTATCATCTCGAGTAAGACTGTCCTACCGGGATAGGTCCTCCCTCAATCATTGCAATCACGTGCCTATGATCCAATAATTGACTCTGAGGGCACTATCTCCAACAGATACACCCACGACTAGGGACTTTGAAGGATGTACTTATAGACTACCATGTCCCCACTAGTATGATCCGCATCAAAGTCCAGGTAGTCAAGTACACATCCTAAGGGCTTCACCAACATGTAACAGAGAGACAATCAGTGTACACGTTAAGGTAAAGATCAACCAGATAGCATACTATCAAGTCGAGCAAGAAAGTCCTCCCTATATATGTCCAAGCATCCACTACATTATACATCCTATGTATAGTAATAGCCTCTAGGGCATACATATAACTAACAATCTCCCACTTGCACTAGGGCCATCTGATAGCAGTGGTTGTAGTATCTCATACTCAACCATCCCATAAAAGTCTCTCTCTGGGAAAAGGCCTTTGTGAGTGGATCCGTCGTGCTGTCCTCTGAGTCTACTCCCCTAACCTCGATCTCCTTGGAGATCAACCATCTCCATGATCAGGTGATACTGCCTTAGAATAAATCTAGATCACTGATGGGATGGACGTTCCTTGGCATAAGCAACAACTCCATTGTCACACAATGGGAGGAACTCAGTTCATCTCATGAACAAATATACACCCAGACAGTCTCTTTGGTAGCATCTTGAGTAGCGATGTATCCAGCCTTAATCGTCTAGTATGCCACGGTATCTTGCTTGGAACTCTTCCAACATACCGTCCCTTTACTGAGGGTAAAGACAATGCCTGTGACTGACATTCAGTCGTCTTTATCACCCTGGAACCCTTCCAGTGATTCTCCTCAGGATCGATTGATTCCATCTCACTACAACTAGTGAGAATCCTATCATCCAATTAGATCTATCTCATAGATCCAAAACCCAGGATTTAGGAGGTATCACTTTGATCCTATGTGGAGAATCCTTGTGATAAGCGGAGATTGACTGAGCGTAGCATAGGAAACTCTTTCCCTATCAAGAGTATGTCATCCACGTACTCTACGAGGATCGTCACCATACTCCCTACTACCTTTTTGTTTATACAAGGTTCATCTACCATTTTGATGATGTCAAACTCTTTGACTAAATCATCAAAACAGATGTTCCATCTCCGCGATGCCTGCTTTATCCTATAAAGCATCTTGCACACGTTTCCGCTGCTCCCACTGTCTACGAAGCCCTCTGGCTGTGTACTTATAGACGCTCTCTTGCAAAACATTATTTAGAAAAGCGGTCATGACGCCCAACCGCCAGATATCGTAGTCATGGTATGTAGCCGTGGCAAGTAGGATCTGGATGGACTTAAGCATAGCCACTGAAATAGGATTCATCATTATCCACGCCAGGTCGATGATGAAAACCTTTAACATGTCTAGCTTTGAAAGTCTTAACTTTTCCAAGTACACCAAGTAATCTTCTCAAGATATACTTGCTTCTGATAGGGATTTAACCCTTCAGATTTAGCAACTAAAGTCCATACTTTGTTGGTGTACATGGATTCCATCTCAGATCACTAAGCATCCAGCCATTCTTACAGAGTCTCACTCCTGATGGCCAGCTCGAAACTAGTTGGGTCATCATCCCATGATGCAATCCTCGCTCCCACTGTCATAGAGTAACCGAAGTATCTCTCAGGTAGGTGAGGAACCCTACTAGATCGGCGGAGAGGCCGAGGTTCGTTAGAATCTACTGAATCCTTTGGTTCTATCAGCTGCAGTTTGTATGGCTGGAACATTTCCAGTTCTACATTACAGACCTTGCCTCGAGCTTGTCCGGATTTTGCTTTTGGACATAGGCCGGACAACCCCAAATCTTAACTAACTTAAGATATGGGCTCTTCCATTTCCATATCACAAATGAAGCGGTAGGCAACTGATTTGATTCGAACCCTATTCAATAGGTATGCATCTTCTCAAGTGCATAACTCCCAAAAAGGAAATAGGAAACTCTGTAGTACTCATCATATAGCACACCATATCACATAGGGTGCTATTGCTCCGCCCCGATATACCATCGTGCTATGGTGTATACGGAGGAGTAATGCCGAGAGAGAATCTCATTCTCCTTTAGAATAGTCCAGGAATTCCGTCCTCAAGTATTCTCCTCCTCGATCTCATCAACGGACATAATACTTATACCCGTGTTTTGGTTTTCTACTTCTTGCTTATATTCTGTGAATATCTCAAAAGGTTCGGACTTGTGTTTCAACAGGAACATAGGTCTGAATCTCGAAAGATCATCAGAGAATATAATGAAATATAAACAACCGGTCTTGGCATTTGTAGACAGGGGACTTTACATACATCAACATGTATCATCCCAAGAGTTTACTAACTCTTTCCTTGTTTCCAGTAAACAGAGCTATGGTCATTATATCTTTGTGACATGACTGGCAAGTTTCACAAGATGTAGATTCAAACTGATTTAAATATGCATCTACATTAACTTCAGCTAGTCGGGTCGCATTGATATGACCTAGTCTACAATGCCTCAAGAAGGATTCATTCATTTCTGAACTCTTCCTCTTGTGTGTGTTCCGTATACTAAAGAACTGTAGTTTGATTTAGAACATCAATGCTTTTAGATAACGTGCCTGAACCGATCAACTTTTGATATAGGAAATGTTCAAAACATTATTCAACAATACAAAATTTTATCATTTCTTTACTAATAAAGAGACTGATATGATTTTGTATATCAGGTTCGGTATCTAATAACATTCGTTCAGAATCAATGTATTTGGAATACAGGGTGACAGTGACCAACAGACTTTGCTGCAACATTTGCCCCATTTTCTCTCATGAAACTTATCACCCGTTCTCAGTTCTCTGCCTTTCTATAGCCCTATGAAACAGATTACATATCTGGGATCCTGTTCCGGTATCAGATACCCAGGACGCAGAGGATACTGAGAAACAGTTCTTTGTAACGAACTCACCCGAAGATGATGCATCAGCATGCACTCTCTTCGTTTGGGCGGCACGGGAATTCTGGTAATCCCCAATTTCCTGCTCTGTCTTATAACAATTATAAGTTGGAGCGGGACCAACGTTCCCCAGCTCAGTATAACAAGCGGGTTCGGTCAAAATTCCGTATTATTATCTTGATTGAGGCGTGATATGGTCGCTACCTGGAGAGAGAGAGAAGAAAACACTCAGCGTGCGCTCTTGCAAGATCAGATTGGTTATTATTTTATCTAATCAGGATGGCTCCCACTACTTTAATCAAATCTTCCTTCAAACCCTAAAAGGAAAGACTAGCCGGGATTAATTACACACTACAAGTTCGCCAATCTTTCAGCCAGGCCAGTGTCGGTACTTTGAGGGAGGTCCCCCGTGCTTTCGCACGAACCTAATTAATGTAAACCTCATTTTCCCAGAGGCGTAACCTCGTTAACACCTTTATAGACACCTACTTGATCGGCTAATTGTAATGTATAAAACTCTCCCAGGAGTATCTCTTACTAGCAGCGGGTATCGGGATCCAACTATCTCATAGAAGGTATGCAATCTCATTGCAAATTTCAACTCTTGAAATTCCCGATAATTTCGCCCCTAGCACCCTATGACCTTGACGGAGGTCAACAAACCATAGGCTACTAGTCAAGTTCAACCCGTCATTTCTTGATCGAATTAAACCCACCCGCACGACCCTTGACGGAGGTCAACAAGGCCGCACGACTACCCTAATCCAATCTGCATCATATGCATAAGCAGATAAATACTAGTTAGCTACCGCACACTACGCCTTGACGGAGGTCAACAAACGTAGCACGAATACTAAATAGGACTTATCTGAAATGACGGAGGGCTACGACAGGTTTTTCTGAAAACCTATTGCGTAATGAACTTGATATCGTTGTAGAATTAAATGATTTTAAAATAGAGTGCTTTTGAGGCTTTTCTAGTTTTGCTAAAGGAGTCACTCCCGGTGAAGGGATCGTCGGTCCTTTCCTCGTCGAATGAGGTGCGGGATATATCATATATATCACTGTGCAAAGCAGAAACTGTTAAAAGCAATCAGAAAACAAACCGGGTGTGTAGCATCTGCCAGTTATTGCTAAAGGAGTCACTCCCGGTGAAGGGATCTCGGTCCTTTCCTCATCGAATAAGGGATATATCATATATACCGCTGTGCAAAGCAAGAACTGTACCTACCTGTTTTATTTTGAAATTCGATTCTACAACATCTTAGGTTTCTTTTATTTCATTAATCTCATTAATGAAGTCCCATCATTTATGTACCTAAACATCACAGATAAATACGACGTACACTTATGCCATCCGCATTCGCCTCGATGTCCCCTCGTGCACCGTTAAGTTAGGTGACTAACGGCAGAGCGGGGCAGGGCTCGCGCGCGTGTAAAACATAAGTAACGCCTATATAATATATCATATATACTATATACAGTATCCATCACAGAACATCATATGATCACATCACAGATATCGCAGCAGAAGAAACATATGAAATATTGGATATACTAGGACGTCCGTGTTTTTAATACGAGCCAGTATAAAACACGGATTCCACGGTCGTGATGAATAGCCAAACCCACACCCCTAGACCCCTACTAGAGCGGCAAGCAACCCTACCAATTCTAGAGTTAGGAGACCCGGACTCGACTCCTCGAGTTGGTCTTCCACTGGACCCTAGAACCCGGTTACTTGTGCCCTCCTCCTTGGGTCTATCCTAGTGCGGAAAAGTAAATAATATACAAAAGGTGACATCTTCCGCAACCTGGAAGTGCCCCAATAAAAGAATATTACATACAAGTTTTTACATGAATGAAAAAGAAAAACACTCATCTCACATAAAAACCCCCAGCTATTCAAACACGACGATCCAATATAACATATCCAGCAACACATAACATCACATGTCATCAACGTAAGTAAATATGCGCATCCCAATTGTCGTTGACATATAGCAACGAAAACCGGCGATATCACATATTACACTTACGGTCACAGAAAAGAAAGTGTAAAACTACAACAGTTGGAATCCGCAACCTATATAGACATCGCATGCCTAATCAAATGAATTCCTTAGACATCGCATGCCTAACAATTATAAACCCTGCATTTTAGTCTCAAAATCGAAAAAACTTTTCAATATCAAGTCGGGCAATTCAACAGGATTCCCGACATCCTGATCGAATACTCGTCGCAAACTTCAGTAGACGGCCGCACCCTCGATGCCGTCGACGAAGTGCACCAAGGCGGAACACCGCTGCCGCGAGCACCCGGACGGATGCTTTCGGCGACGGGGTTCTCCTACAGTTACTTGGTCGGGGCTATGGAGTGAGGCTGTCTATTAAGTTTACCCGGCGAGTATCCGCGTACGCTACGTGATTGCGACGGACTTTTGATCACATCAAAATTCCGTGGCAACCGATTAAGTGAGACTAAAGTGCTATGTTTATAACATTCATTCAGTTATCTCATAACTTCTTGTGAATTCCAATTGTTGTATCACATTCCGGATAAATAGAAAATGTTAACCTTTCCGATCGAACAAACGAACACCCAAGCTTTCCCGAAACAGATCATCACATGAAATAAGTCTAAAAACATCCAGTTCATGCCTCAGTACCAACGGTCCAGCCGTAGAAGGGTCAAGCCAACGCCTCACATGTAGTACGCCGTACTGCCCTAAACCCGAAGGTTCAAAGGGCAGTTCAAGACGGTCACATAATCGAGTTAAGGTTTGTTGTCTTCTAGAGGGACCATTGCGTTACTTGCACTACTTAGAATGTGATTAAACTACAGAAAAATCCAACAATTGGAAATTTCCCGACAAGGGAAAAGGTGGGTATTTATATCCGGTCAAACTTTTTAACATATTCTAAAATTTACCCGGAAAACGAACACTGATAAAATTAGACAATCCGGTCGAAACACCGAGACCCCAATACAACCCAGAAAATTCAACTCTTGAAAAATTATTAAAAATTCCCAGGAAAACCAGCACTGCAAACTAAGAATTACTGTGCAAAATTTAACACAAGAAGAGACCACATGGCCGCGGAACCGCCGCATTAGCCATGCTAATGCCGCGGTTCCGCCGCACTTTGGTGGACTCAGGGGTACGGGCTTCTCAGTAATTCTTATAATCTTCTGCTGGTTTTTCTGCATATTTTTAATATGGAAAAAACCCAGTTTTTCAAAATTGTCCAGAGAGCAAATTTGGGTTTGGGTTTAGATTCGATCGGACTTCTAATTCCGTCTACACATCGCCTAAGGCTCTAGCTAGGCTCTGATACCACTGTAGGGTTCCTAGGCACTCTAATGAGGTCTCACAAGGCATCAACCATGCCAATTTCAAAAATTTGCAAGTGCCGAGAAACTCTAATACGGATCGTTAACTAGAATTTTAGGCGAAAGAAAAACAAGTAAACTACTTTACTCTAAGTGAACGGAAATACAACCTTTGTAGATCCGGTCCTCCACCTCCATAGCTCCGCAATGAAGTCTCCTCACTGTCCAAATCGAATCCCGGGCTCTAGCGTCGGCTTCATCGGAGAAATGGGCGGGCTAGGTCATCGACTACGATGCTGAAGATGATCTACGTCGAGGCATCACAAGATCAAGCTCCCACTTCACCAAGTCATGAAACTTGTGAAGAAAACACCCTATACTACTTGGCAAGAGGTAGAGGATGAAGAAATAGGAGGTGGGTTCACTTTAGAATTGGATTTCTCACTCATTTGCTCAAGTTGCCATTGATGGAGCAAGGTTTCTTCTTGAAGAAGAAGAGGAAGAAGATAATATTATGATAAGTTCTCTTCAAATAGAAAATCAAAAAAATACTTATCATATGGCAACCATGGTCAAGTGTAGAGAATAAATCAAGGTTAGATGGAATGGTTAGGGTTAAGCATGAAGACAAAATGGTCACTTAGTCAAAGCTTCATGAAGCTTCAACTTGAAAACAAATCAAGCCACCATTTTACCTTTTGCCAAAATAGAATAAATAAATAAATGAATGAATAAGTAAATAAAATCAAAACCCTAACCATCACATAACCATGGTTTAATCTAAACATACACACTAACACTCATGTATCATCAAACATGATACAATCTTGTGCACAAAAGTATATCACATATACAACTTGTGTACATCAAGTGAGAAAATCCATTTAAAGTGAACATATACTAGTTAATATAAAGTAATATATCAAATATATAATTATGCATTAAATCATTAAATCAACACTTGATTCAATGATCCGGTCATGTCGCACACAACCGACTAGTATACAATGTATCGTTTTATCGAATCAATCCGTGATTCGATAACTAGGTTATATCGCATACAACCATTCGACACATTCATCGCGAGAATGAAATACGGTATCACATACACGCATTATTCTCGGTCCCGCACATATCTCATATGCGCTCCTATTTCGTTTCGCTTGAGCCAGGAAACCTCTGTGTAGGACTCTAAAGACTCGTCAATACGCCGGTAGCAGATGATGATCATATCAAACACCCACAAGCCGCAAGCGGTCTTCTAAACGTAACGGCCACCCGGGTATTGAGCGATCAGAAGATCGACGAGCAAGCCCTCTCATACTCCTGTGAATCCAACCAGTAACACTTACCGTACAGTCCGGTCTGATCGTCTGATATGTCGCATATCTTGCCTAGGGGTGGTAAACGTCAGACCCCAATAGCTCGATAAGTCGTGTCGATATGAGGTCTATAACAATTTGAGAAACTACTGGTAACACTTACCAGTAAATCTCAGCAACCCTGGCCAGGGATTTCTGGCTATAGCCAATCGAACACAGCGCAACATCAACTCCCTATACCGGGAGAGACGAATCCCCTCCTATCACTTATTGCCTCCATGTGATTCGGGACTGTACCCAAAAACCACCGTTTTGCACGCCCTCTTGTACGTGGTAAGGTGGAAATCAAAGCACAGTGGGAACCACACAAGACTCTATGACGATCTCGGGTCAACAGACTACTCTGTACCAGTGTCACCAGAGAACTGCCATCTGACATAAGGTATAATACCATCTGGGAGTTCTCAGCGAGTCCGTCCAGTGTACCCAGTCTCCACTGAGCACCCGTATATCATCTCTGATGTCAAACACGAATGGATATCGGATCATCCATCGCCCATCTGTATGGGTCGAGAAGGTATACGCTAGTCTACTCTGGTATATCGATGCCCCGTCTCGATACACCCACGACTAGGGACTTTGAAGGATGTACTTATAGACTACCATGTCCCCACTAGTATGATCCGCATCACAGTCCAGGTAGTCAAGTACACATCCAAAGGGCTTCACCAACATGTAACAGAGAGACAATCAGTGTACACGTTAAGGTAAAGATCAACCAGATAGCATACTATCATGTCGAGCAAGAAAGTCCTCCCTATATATGTCCAAGCATCCACTACAATATACATCCTATGTATAGTAATGGCCTCTAGGGCATACATATAACTAACAGATGTGAGGCTCATAACGGGTCGAGAAACTACTGGTAACACTTACCAGCAGATCTCTGATCAGCCCTGGCCAGGGACTTCTCTGTTACGGCCAATCGAGCACAGCGCAACATCAACCCCCAATACCGGGAGAGACGAAACCCCTCCTATCGCTCATTGCCTCCGTATGACTCGGGACTGTACCCAAAGACCACCGTTTTGCACGCCCTCATGGACGTGGTAAGGTGGAGATCAAAGCACAGTGGGAATCACACAAGACTCTATGACAATCTCGGGTCTACAGACTAACCTGTACAAGTGTCACCTGAGAACTGCCATCTGACGTGAGGTATAATACCATCTAGGAGTTCTCGGCGAGTCCGTCCAGTGTACCCAGTCTCCACTGAGCACCCGTATACCATCTCTGATGTCAAACACCAATGGATATGGGATCATCCATCGCCCATCTCATGGGTCGAGAAGCTTATACGCTAGTCTACACTGGTATATCGATGCCCCGTCTCGATACACCCACGACTAGGGACCTTGAAGGATGTACCTATGGACTACCATGTCCCCACTAGTATGATCTACATCATAGTCCAGGTAGTCAAGTACACATCCTAAGGGCTTTACCAACATGTAACTATAAGACAGTTTAAAGAGACAAGTGTACATGTTAAGATAAAGAGCAACCAGATAGCATACTATCATATCGAGCAAGAAAGTCATCTCTATATATGTCCAAGCATCCAATATAATATACATCATCTGTACAATACTGGCCTCTAGGGCATACATACAACTAACAATCTCCCACTTGCACTAGGGCCAGCTGCTGTAGTATCGCATACCGAGCATCCCGAAGAGTCTCTCAAACTGTATCTGGGGAATGGCCTTCGTGAGTGGATCCGCCGTGTTGTTCTTCGTGTCAACCCTCCTGACCTCGATCTCCCGGCAATCAACCATCTCCCGGATCAGGTGATATCGCCTCAGAATATGCCTGGATCGCTGATGGGACCTGGGTTCCTTGGCTAAAGCCACCGCTCCATTGTTATCGCAATACAAAGGTATTGGATGCTCAATGGATGGAACCATACCAAGTTCAGTAATGAACTTCTTGATCCAGACAGCCTCTTTGGCAGCATCGTTGGCAGCGATGTATTCAGCCTCCATCGTCGAGTCTGCCACGGTTTCCTGCTTGGAACTCTTCCAGCTAACCGCCCCTCCGTAATAGGTAAAGACAAATCCCGACTGCGACTTAGAGTCGTCCTTATCACTCTGGAAGCTCGAATCGGTGAAGGACTCCACTTGGAGTTCTCCGTTACCATACACCAAGAGCATCTCTTTAGTCCTTAGTAAGTACTTTAGAATGCTCTTCACAGCTGTCCAGTGACTCTCTCCAGGATCAGCTTGATACCTGCTCACTACACTTAGTGAGTATGTTACATCGGGTCTGGTACATAGCATCGCGTACATGATAGAGCCTACAGCCGAAGCATAGGGTATCCCTTGCATGCGAGCTCTCTCCAAATCAGTCTTGGGAGACATCTCTTTGGAGAGAGTGACTCCAGAGATCGTGGGCAAGTTCCCACGCTTGGATTCTTCCATACTAAACCTCTTTAGTATGGTGTCAATGTACCTGGATTGGGACAATCCCAATATCCGTTTGGATCTATCTCTATAGATCCTGATTCCCAATATGCAGGAGGCATCACCAAGATCTTTCATCGAGAATCTTTGTGATAAGAAGATCTTGACCGATTGCAACATAGGAATATCATTTCTTATCAAGAGTATGTCGTCCACGTACAATACGAGGAAGACCACCTTACTCTCTGCTACCTTCTTGTAGATACAAGGTTCATCTGGGTTTTTGACGAAATCAAACTCTTTGATAACGACGTCAAAGAAGATGTTCCAACTCCGCGATACTTGCTTTAATCCATAAATGGATTTAAGCAGCTTCCATACCTTCCCGCTGCTCCCACTGTCTACGAAGCCCTCTGGCTGAGTCATGTACACGCACTCTTCTAAATCACCATTTAGAAAGGCGGTTTTAACATCCATTTGCCAGATTTTGTAGTCATGATACGCAGCGATGGCAAGCATGATCCGGATGGATTTAAGCATAGCCACTGGAGAAAAGGTTTCGTCATAGTCCACACCTGGTCTTTGACGAAAACCCTTTGCTACAAGTCTAGCTTTGAAAGTCTCCACTTTCCCATCTACACCAAGTTTTTTCTTGAAGATCCACTTGCTCCCGATGGGTTTTACCCCTTCAGGAGCAACATCCAAAGTCCATACTTTGTTGGTGTACATGGATTCCATCTCGGACCGCATAACATCCAGCCATTTCACTGAGTCCCTACTCGTGATGGCCTGCTCGAAACTAGTTGGGTCATCATCCTCCATGATGCAATCTTTGCTTCCACCGTCAATGAGAAAACCGTAGTATCTCTCAGGTGGACGAGAAACCCTGCTAGATCGGCGGAGAGGCTGGGGTTTGTCGGGTACTACTGAATCCTCTGGTTCTACTAAATCTTCAGTTATAGTTTGTGTTGCTGGAACCTCTTCCAGTTCTACCTCAATGCCACTAATCTGTTTCATAAGAAAACCTTTTTCTAAGAAAGTGGCATGTCGAGAAACAAACACCTTTTGTTCCTCGGGGTGGTAGAAGATATACCCTTGTGAATTTTTGGGATATCCTACAAACTTACATAAGACTGATCTTGCCTCGAGTTTGTCCGGATTTTGTCTTTTGACATAGGCTGGACAACCCCATATCTTAACATACTTAAGAGATGGTCTCTTCCCTTTCCATATCTCATATGGAGTGGTAGGCACTGATTTGGTAGGAACCATATTCAATAGGTGTATGGCTGTCTCAAGCGCATACCCCCAGAAGGAAATAGGTAACTCAGCTGTACTCATCATTGAACGCACCATATCTAACAGGGTGCGATTCCTTCGTTCTGATACACCGTTGTGCTGTGGTGTATAAGGTGGAGTAAGCTGAGAGAGAATCCCATTCTCTTTTAGATAATCTTGGAACTCATTGCTCAAGTATTCTTCTCCTCGATCAGATCGAAGGATTTTAATACTTTTGCCCATTTGGTTCTCTACTTCTTGCTTATATTCTCTGAATTTCTCAAAAGCTTCAGACTTGTGTTTCAATAGGAACACATGCCCGTATCTAGAGAGATCGTCAGTGAATGTAATGAAGTAGGAAGAACCGTTCCTGGCATGGGTAGACATGGGACCGCATACATCACTATGTACCAGTCCTAAAAGTTCAGTAACTCTTTCTCCGTGTCCACTAAACGGAGCTTTGGTCATTTTTCCTTTGAGACATGAATGGCAAGTATCATAAGATGATAATTCGAACGGATTCAAATAACCATCCTTATGTAACTTAGCCAGTCGTGTCGCATTGATATGACCAAGTCTACAATGCCACAAGTAGGATTCGTTCATTTCTGAACTTTTCCTCTTGTGTGTGTTTTGTATATTGAGAACTGTATTTTGATTTAGAATGAATATGCCATTATGTAACGAGCCTGATGCAATCAACTTTTGATCTAGGACTATGTTCATAACATTATCCTGTACTACAAATTATATCCTTCTTTACTCAATAAAGAAACTGATATAATGTTGCACATCATGTTCGGTATATAATAGCACTCATTCAGAATCATTGTATCTCCACTTGGTAATACTAGGTGATATTCGCCAACTGCTTTGGCTGCAACATTTGCACCGTTCCCTACTTGAACGGAATGATCACCTTTACCCAGTTCTCTACCTTTCCGTAGCCCATGTAACTGCTTACATATGTGGGATCCTGATCCAGTATCTAATACCCAGGACGTAGGGTGAACTGAAAAACAGTTCTCAATAACTAACACACCCGAAGAAGATGCATCACCGTGTATGTTCTTTTGGGCGGCTTGAGAATCTAGATATTCTCCTATTCCCTGTTCAGTCTTATAACTCTTATAAGAAAGAACGGGTCCAACGTTCCCCTGCACAGTATAACATGCGGGTTCGGTCAATACATCCATATTATTATCTTTATTAGGGCATGACATGGTCGCTACCTGGAGAGAGAGAGAAGAAAACACTTTAGCGTTTGCTCTTGCAAGATCAGATTGGTTATTATCTTATCTAATCAGGATAGCTCCCACTGGTTTTTATCAAATCTTCCTTCAAACCCTAAAAGGAATGACTAGTCGGGATTAATTACATACTACAAGTTCGCCAATCTTTCAGCCAGGCCAGTGTCGGTACTTTGAGGGAGGTCCCCCATGCTTTCGCACGAACCTAATTAATGTTAACCTCGTTTTCCCAGAGGCGTAACCCCGTTGACACCTTTCTAGACACCTACTTGATTAGCTAATTGCAATGTGTAAAACTCTCCCAGGAGTAACTCTTACTCGCAGTGGGTATCGGGATCCAACTATCTCATAGAAGGTATGCAATCTCATTGCAAATTTCAACACTTGAAATTCCTATTAATATTTTACCCCTAGTGTTCTATGACCTTGACGAATGCCAAACAACCCATAGTCCACTAGTCAAGTTCAACCCGTACATTTCTTGATTGAATTAAACCCACCCGCACGACCCTTGACGAATGCCAAACAACGCCGTACGAATACCCTAATCCAATCTGCATCATATGCATATGCAGATAAATATTAGTTAGCTACCGTACACTACGCCTTGACAAATGCCAAACTACCGTAGCACGAATACTAAGTAGTACTTATCTGAAATGACGGAGGGCTACGCAGGTTTTCAGAAAACCTATTGCGTAATGAACTTGATATCATTGTAGGATCAAATGAAGTTTTGAAATGGAGTGATTTTGAGGCTTTTCTAGTTTTGCTAAAGGGGTCACTCCCGGTGAAGGGATCGTCGGCCCTTTCCTCATCGAATGAGATGCGTGATATATCATATATATCACTGTGCAAAGCAAAAACTATAGAAGCAATCAAAAGCAGACCGAGTATGTAGCATCTGCCAGTTATTGCTAAAGGAGTCACTCCCGGTGAAGGGATCTCGGTCCTTTCCTCATCGAATAAGGTGCAGGGTATATCATATATACCGCTATGCAAAGCAAGAACTGTAGCTACCTGTTTTATTTAAAATTTGATTCTACAACATCATTTGGTTTCTTTTATTTCATTAACCACATTAATGAAGTCCCATCATTTAAGTCACCTAAACATCACAGATAAATACGACGTACACTTATGCCATCCGCATTCGCCTGGATGTTCCCTCGTGCACCGTTAGCTTAGGTAACTAACGGCAGAGCAGGGCAGGGCTAGTGCGGGTGCAAAACATAAGTAACGTCTATATAATATATCATATATACTATATACTGTATCTATCACAAAACATCACATGATCACATCACAGATATCGCAGCAGAAGAAACATATGAAACATTGGATATACTAGGACGTCCGTGTTTTCAATACGAGCCAGTATAAAACATGGATTCCACAGTCGTGATGAATAGCCAATCCCATACCCCTAGACCCCTACGAGAGCGGCAAGCAACCCTACCAATTCTAGGGTTAGGAGACCCGAACTCGACTCCTCGAGATGGTCTCCCACTGGACCCTAGAACCCGGTTACTTGTGCTCCCCTCCTTGGGTCTATCCTAATGCGGAAAAGTAAATAATATACAAAAGGTGACAACTTCCGAAACCTGGAAGTGCCCCAATAAAAGAATATTACATACAAGTTTTTACATGAATGAAAATGAAAGACACTCATCTCACATAAAAACCCCCGGCTATTCAAACACGATAATCCAATATAACATATCCAGCAACACATAATATCACATGTCATCAACGTAAGTAAATATGCGCATCCCAATTGTCGTTGACATATAGCAACGAAACCGGCGATATCATATATTACACTTACGGTCACAGAAAAGAAAGTGTAAAACTACAACAGTTGGAATCCGCAACCTCTTTAGACATCGCATGCCTAATCAAATGAAATACTTAGACATCACATGCCTAACAATTATAAACCCCGCATTTTAGTCCCATTATCGAAAACTCTTTTCAATATCAAATGAGACTAAACCGCTAGATTTATAACATTCATTCAGTTATCTCATAACTGTTTGTGAATTCCAATTATTGTATCCCATTCCAGATAAATAGAAAATATTAAACTTTCCGATCGAACATTCGAACACCCAAGTTTTCCCGAAACTATTCAACACATGAAATAGGTTCAAAGACATTCACTTCATGCCTCAGTACCAACGGTCCAGCCGTAGAAGGGTCAAGCCAACTCCTCACATGTGGCACGCCGTACTGCCCCAAACCCGAAGGTTCAAAGGGCAGTTCAAGACGGTCACATAATCGAGTTAAGGTTTGTTGTCTTCCAGAGGGACCATCGCGTTACTTGCACTACTTAGAACGTCTTTAAACCACGGAAAAATCCAACACTTGGAAATTTTCCGGCAGGGGAAAAGTTGGGTATTTATATCCGGTCGAACTTTTTAACATATTAGAAAATTATCCGGAAAACCACACAGACAAAATTTGAAAATCCGATCGAATCTTTGATTCCCAATACAACCCCAGAATACTCAACTCTTGAGTCAAATTAAAAATTCCCAGAAAACTCAGCATAATAAAATAGGAGTTACTGTGCAAACAGGGAAGGATGACGTCATCATACGGCCGCGGAACCGCCGCAGAAGCCAGGCTTCTGCCGCGGTTCCGCCGCTCTTTGAACTCATCATTGGTCAAATTTTGCACCGTAATTCTTATAATTCCCTGCTGAATTTTTTAAGCATTTTTAATCTGGAAAAAACCCAGTTTTTGAAAAAGGTCCAGAGAGCATTTTGGTTTTTAGGGTTTCGGTTCGATCAGGTTTCAAACGTCGTCTACACTTCGCCTAAGGCTCTAGCTAGTCTCTGATACCACTGTAGGGTTCCTAGGCACTCTCAAGAGGTCTCACAAGGCATCAACCATGCCAATTTCAATTATTGCCGGTGCCGAGAAACCCTAATACGGATCGTTAACTAGAATTTTAGGCGAAAAGTTAAGCTAGTTAACATCTTAACTAAAAGTGAGAAGCTACAACCTTTGTAGATCCGGTTCTCCACTTCCTTAGCTCCACGTGGACGTCCTCTCGCTGTCCTAATCGTATCTCGGACTCTAGCATCGGCTTCATCGGAGAAATGAGCGGACAAGTCGTCGGCTACGATGCCGAAGATGATCTACGTCGAGGTTACACAAGATCAAGCTCCAACTTCACCAAGTTGTGAAACTTGTGAAGAAAACACCCTATACTACTTGGCAAGAGGTAGAGGGTGAAGAAAGAGGAGGTGGGTTCACTTTAGAATTGGATTTCTCACACTTTTGCTCAAGATGCCATTGATGAAGACAAGCTTTCCTTCTTGATGAAGATGATGAAGAAGAAGAAAAGATATGATAAGTATATCTTTTTAAAATGCAAAAGAAAGGAATACTTATCATAATATGAACCATGGTTAGGTGTAGAGAATTGACTAAGGTTAGATGAATGGTTAGGGTTAAGCATGAAGACAAAATGGTCACTTTGGTCAAAGCTTCATGAAGCTTCAACAAGCTTCAAGAATGATAGCAACCATTTTGTTTTCTTTTGCAATTTCTTTTTAATCCAAATTAAAAAGATAAATGAATAAATAAATAAAAACCCTAACCATTTACTTAACCAAGGCTTAATTCTTTACACTTAACCAAATGAGCAAGTATCATCAAACATGATACAAACATGTGCACAAAAGTATATCACATATACAACTTGCACATCAAGTGAGAAAATCCATTTAAAGTGAACCAATACTAGTTAATGCAAAGTAATATATCAAATATATAATTATACATTAAATCATTAAATGAACACTTGATTTAACGATCCGGTCATATCGCATACAACCGACTAGTATCCTATGTATCGTCTTATCGAATCAATCCTTGATTCGATATCTAGGTTATATCGCATATAACCAATCGATACATTCATCGCGAGAATGAAATACGGTATCACATACACGCATTATTCTCGGTCCTGCACATATCTCATATGCGCTCCTATTTCGTTTCGCTTGAGCCAGGAAACCTCTGTATAGGACTCTAAAGACTCGTCAATACGCCGGCAGCAGATGATGATCATATCAAGCACCCACAAGCCGCAAGCGGTCTGCTAAACGTAATGGCCATCCGGGTATTGAGCGATCAGAAGATCGACGAGCTAGCCCGCTCATACTCCTGTGAATCCAACCAGTAACACTTACCATACAGTCCGGTCTGTTCGTCTGATATGTCGCATAACAAGTCTAGGGGTGGTAAACATCAGACCCCAATAACCGATAAGTCGTGCCGATGTGAGGCTCATAACGGGTCGAGAAACTACTGGTAACACTTACCAGCAGATCTCTGATCAGCCCTGGTCAGGGACTTCCCTGTTACGGCCAATCGAGCACAGCGCAACATCAACCCCCAATACCGGGAGAGACGAAACCCCTCCTATCGCTCATTGCCTCCGTATGAATCGGGACTGTACCCAAAGACCACCGTTTTGCACGCCCTCATGGACGTGGTAAGGTGGAGATCAAAGCACAGTGGGAATCACACAAGACTCTATGACAATCTCGGGTCTACAGACTAACCTGTACAAGTGTCACCTGAGAACTGCCATCTGACGTAAGGTATAATACCATCTGGGAGTTCTCGGCGAGTCCGTCCAGTGTACCCAGTCTCCACTGAGCACCCGTATACCATCTCTGATGTCAAACACCAATGGATATGGGATCATCCATCGCCCATCTCATGGGTCGAGAAGCGTATACGCTAGTCTACACTGGTATATCGATGCCCCGTCTCGATACACCCACGACTAGGGACCTTGAAGGATGTACCTATGGACTACCATGTCCCCACTAGTATGATCTACATCATAGTCCAGGTAGTCAAGTACACATCCTAAGGGCTTTACCAACATGTAACTATAAGACAGTTTAAAGAGACAAGTGTACATGTTAAGATAAAGAGCAACCAGATAGCATACTATCATATCGAGCAAGAAAGTCATCTCTATATATGTCCAAGCATCCAATATAATATACATCATCTGTACAATACTGGCCTCTAGGGCATACATACAACTAACACCTATGTGTGGTCACAAGGTCGCTGCAATTAAGAGAGAGAGAAGAAAACATTTTAGCATGATGCTGTTGCAAGTTTAGATTGGTTTTAAGTTTATCTAAACAGGATGGCTCCCACTGTATCTCGAATCCTTCCTCAAACCATAAAAGAAGAATTAGCCAGGACAATTCTCACCGTACAATACTTGCTTAACCGTTCAGCCAGGCCAGTGTCGATACTTCGAGGGAGGTTTTCCAACGCTTTCGCGAAGTTCCTTAATTAAATAACCTCTTTTCTCTGTGGGCGTAACCCCGCTGACACCTTTCTAGGCACCTACTTGGTTTATAGCATTGATCGTTAAGTGACGAATCTCCTGATAAGTAGTATATACTCACAGTAGGATCGGGATCCAAAATATCATCGTATGATAATGTTGAAGGAATCCTACCAATATTCATCAAACTCCAAAATGGTATGCATTTCTTTGCAAATTTCAGTTTCTTTAGAAATTCCCGATGTGGATTTTTGCCCCATGCTTTTATGACCTTGACTTTAGTCAACAAATCATAAGTCACATGTCAAGTTCTACCCGTCATTGTCCAGGTTAATTTGAACCCACCCGTACATACCATTGACTTTAGTCAACAAGGTAATACGACTGTCCCAAACCAACGCATCTATCTATGCTGCATATAAATATCTAACAGCTACCAAACACTGTGCCTTGACCATAGTCAACAAACACAGCTTGAATACTATTGACTATCTATATGAAATGACGGAGGGCTACGAATGGTTTTGGCAAAACCGTGAACGTAGTGAACTTGATATAGTCGAAGGAACCTGATACTTTTTAAAAGGAGTGGTTAAAGCTCCGCAATTAAAAATTCTGATCTTTTAAAATAACCGAGTGGTTTCCTTTTAAATTTGTTCCAACGATTAAACTATGGTTTATTTTCTTTGCATTATAATAATGCGTCCCATCATTTATCCTATCATTGCAGAAAACAACGAAAATACCACGTCCTCTTATGCCATCCGCATTCGGCACTGGGTCCCGTCATCGCCCGTTAGTTTACTTAACTAACGACAGAGCGGGGGATGGGCTAGCGCGGGTGTAAAACATAAGTGACGTCTAATAGCTATCATATATAGATATTGTACATTCGTCAGACGCAATAATAAGCATTCCAGATCACAGATGAACTTTATTGGATTTATTAGTAATCCGCATTTGCTTTGAGCCTGCAACAAAAGACGGATTACACAGTTGTGATGAATAGCCATTACCCCACCCTAGACCCCTACAGGTAGGACAAACTACCCGTCAAGTACCCTAAGTGAAGCGGTCTCCCTCAACAACGTGAGTAGGCCACTAAACACTTCAATGTACCCGGTAGTTTGTGTACCCCACCTTGGGTCTATCCTAGGAGCAAAAACAGTAAAAAGAAATAATAATACAACGGTGGCTATAACCGCAACCTGTATGTGCCCCGCAAAAGAATATTACATCAAATTACATTTACATTGAATGAATGAATATTAAATACATCTCAAACCCCGGCAAATCATCACAATAGTCCAACACAGTTCATATACACAAACAGTAAACATTTCAGAAATGTGCAACCCTCTACCAACCGACATACTAGCAGTTAGGGGAGGTTTACGAACACATTAAATATTACAGATAAAACCCCAATTAGTAAATATCTTAGAATATCGATCGATAACCATATTCCGTGTTTACCCCAAAAGCCAACCAGCAAAGAAACAACCTGGGTAGAAACAGAACATACAGGAAGACAAAAACCTAAAAAATATGAATTACTGTGAAACTCCGAGTCAACGCGGCGTTGACTCGGCGGCGGATCCGCGGCAGAAGCTCTCTATTGCCGCAGATCCGCGGCCGTTTTACCGATTCACCGACTCGTTTTTTTCCAGTATTCTTAAAATACCCAGCTGTGAATTTTAAGGCATGTCAAATAATTTTTGAGACAGGTTTAAAATTAACAGAAACTAGGAATTTTCAGGGTTTCGTTTTCGTGTTTTCCGTCGATCGAATTTCTAATCATTTGCTAACAAGCTAGTAATGGTTTAGTTGGCTCTGATACCACTTTAAGTCCATGTCACGCACCCCACGAACTTGTGGGGAGGAGGAATATACGAAAAACGATTATCAAAGCTTCGTAACACGGACTTGAGCGCATGAATCGTTTCTAAACCATTGCTAACTAACAACTAGAGGTTTAACTACTCGGATACGAAATTATACCTCACGATACTAGTCCTTCGGGTCTTCATCGCGGTCCTCCACTCCTCGTAGGCTCCTTGGAATATCGGCACAATAACGGCCTCCTCGAATCAAAGACGATCCACCTGAAAGCTCCTGCGCCAAGCTTAATCTCAAACTTGAGATAACTAGGTTGCTTAAAGTGCTAATCTAAGCTACCTAGGGGATATAGAGTGAGGTTATAGATGTATTAGTCTAGCTAACCCTTGATCTCAACACATGAGAGGCTAGGGTTAGGGTTTGAAGAGAGAGTGAGCTTGAGGAGAGAGAAGGTGAAGATGAGAATCAAATGAGATAATGAACTTATTGTAATATATATGAAGCATTATTATTTATCCAAAAATCAAATAATAGAATTAACAACCATGCTTCATAAATATCTATGAGTGATTCATCACCATGAGTCATTAAGCATTTATGAAGCATTAATGACTTGGATGAATCACACAACTAAGTCACTAATCTCATTTAATGCAATGCCACCTTAACCCCTTAGTCACCACTCTTCTTGAAGCTTCCCGACAAATTACGAGAATGCCCCTCCAATCCGTGAAAACACGGAAAAACTTTAGACTGTATAAATCCAATAACCCGATACTAGAATCTGGCTTATACCAAAGCCGACTAGTAAAAACTGTCCGAAAAGTCGTACGTGCGTAAACACACGTACACGTCCGAACCCTTGTCGTAAAACCATACGACCTCTATATCGTTTCGTCTGGAGCAGGGAAACTCTCTGTGTGGGACTCTAAAGACTCGACACTACGCTGGCAGTGGGTTTAACCACAGACCGCAAGCGGCACTAGCTGTGCGTAACGGTCCCCAGGTAGATGTCGATAAGAAGGCCGATGAGGAAAATCATCCGAACTCCCACTGAGCCTGATGTGACAATCTCCGTACCGTCCGGTTTGTTCGTCTAAGATTATCACATATCAAGCCTAAGGGGCGGCAAGCGTCAGTCCCCTAATAGCTGTATAAGTCGTGTCGGAGCGAAGCCCATTACACCCTGAGAAGCTACTGGAACCTACCAGTATATCTCGATTGCCCTGGCCAGGGACTTTGCGTAATGGCTCTCTGACACAGCATGATATCATCTTCCAATACCGGGAGAGACGAATCCTATCTAACCACTACTGCCTCCAAGTGCTCGGGACTGCACCCAACTGCTACCTGTTTGCACGACTCCTTTGGGCCGTGGTAGGGTAACAATCTAAGAACAGTGGGACACACTCGAGGCGAAGTAGCAGTGTCAAGTCTGCGGACTATGCTGTACTCATGTCATCTGGGAACTGTTAACTGACGATGGGTATAATACTCCAATCAGTTCCCCTGCGAGTCCTGTCCGGTATACCCGTAACCTAACGAGCACATGTATACTATCTCCAGTACGACGTACTGATGGCTGTGGGACAGACCATCTCCCTAACTGGGATGAGAAGCGTACACACTTAGTCTACTCCGGAATATCGCTGCCCTGTCTCGATAATCCTACGAATAGGGACATGTATAGGATGTTGCTTATAGACTACCCAGCCCCTACTAGTGTGACTGCCATCACAACGCTGGTAATCAAGCAAAGAACCTATGGGCTCTACTAATATGTATAATTGATATGTTACAAGAAACATATGCACATATTAAAGTAGACACAAACCAAGTAGCATACTACCATTTTTAGCAAGACTGTATATACAACTGTGAATATCACAAGCTTCCATTAAGTAATATACAATCTAGTATGATATAATAATGGCCCCTAGGGCATATACACTAATAGAAACATGAAAATATTTCGAAGGGGTATCCGAGTATTTCTAGTAATGCCTCTTCCACTATCTAGATTCATGACAGTAACCGTATATTTCCTTTCCATCTCTCCAACCCCTTTATTTGTCTTTACTTATTACCTGTACACCACCCTTAGGCTATATGGTTTTCTTCCTTCCCTACCTTTCGGCACCAGCATATGGTTTGGAAGAAGACTATCTAATAAGCGTAATAGGTGTACCCTCCTAATCTTATGAGCCCTCGCAATCTAAGAGAAGGTAAAAATAAAAGACAACCCGAATAATCCTATTCGATTTCTCCTGAACCGGAATCCATCCTCGAACCGGAACAAGTTCCGTCAAGTTCGTATGTAACTATACGATGGCGTATCCAAGAAATGTGGATCTTCATAGTGATACAGAATGTTAAAAATAAATTCAAAGGTGAAGTAGGAGTGGTGATGATATACGCGGCTTTGTCGTGAATGACAACAGTCGCAATTTACTTTGTCCTCTTTCTGATCTCTTTATTTGTCTTCACTTATTACCTTCTGTACACCACACTTAGGCTAATTGGTCTTCTTCCTTTCCCATCGTTCGGCACCTGCCTATGGTTTGGAAGAAGACTATCCAATAACCGTAATAGATGTACTCTCCTAATACTAGGAGCTCATGCAACCTGAGAGAAGGTAAACGGAAAAGACAACTGAATAGTCCTATTCAATTTCTCCAGAACCGGAAACCATCCTCGAATCTAAAACAAGTTTTTTCAAGCTCGTATGTAACTATACAATGGTCATATCCAATAAATGTGGATCTACGTAGTGATATAGAATGCTCTAGAGAAATTCAAAGGGTAAAAGTAGGAGTGGCAATGATCTATGCAACTATGACAATCCAAAAGCCAATGTGATTTAAGAAGGTTCGGTAAACTTGGTTCATGAGTTTTAGTCTAGGGTCGGGCCATGGTCGCTGCCAAAGAGAGAGAGAAAAGAAATACTCAGCGTGTACTCTAACCTAGATCAGAATGGTTAATCACTTTATCTAATCAGGATGGCTCCCACTGTTTCCTCGAATTCTCCTCCAAACCCGAAGGAGAATTAGTCGGGATCATCTAAAATCACCCGAGGAGTAAACCAACTCATCAGTGGGAATCGGTATCCAACTATCATCGCATGATAACTTGATGGAATCCACTCAAGTTATCACACTCCAGAAGGTATGCGCATGCCTGGCAAGTTTCAGTTTCTTTAGAAACTCCCGATGTGATTTTTACCCCATGCTCTTATGACCTTGACTAAGGCCAAAAAATCATAAGTCACATGTCAAGTTCTACCCATTATTGTCCAGGTTAATTTGAACCCACCTGTACTCACCCTTGACTAAGGCCAACATGGCAGTACGACTGTCCTAAACCAACGCATCTATCTATGCAACATATAAGTAACAAATAGCTACCATACACTATACCTTGACTAAGGCCAACAAACATAGCATGAATACTAAGTTCTACCCGTCTGAAATGACGGAGAGCTATGAATGGTTTTTGGAAAAAAACATTTAACGTAATGAACTTGATATCGTTGAAGGAACCAGATAGCTTTACATATATATAGTGGTGAAAACTTTTGCTAAAGAGGTCACTCCCGGTGAAGGGATCTCGGCACTTTCCTCGTAGAATGAGGTGCAGGACATTTCAAACTGAATATCACGATGCAAAGAAAAAAGTAATCGACTATAGTGAATTTATTACCCTGATGCAAACTTCTGCCCAAGAGGTCACTCCTGGTGAAGGGATCTCGGCTCTTGTCTCGTCGAATGAGGTGCTGGATATTCATAACCGAATACCGCTGTGCAAAACAAAAGAAAACGTCCTTGTAAAAACAGCTTTAGAAAATTGTTCCAACAACATCATTTATAGGTTTGTTTTCCTTGCATTGATCAGAATCAATGCAGTCCCATCAATTAATCACACCAGAAAAGAACAAAAATAAAATGTACGTATATGCCATCCGCATTCGCCACTGAGTCCCATCATCACCCGTTAGGTTACTTAACTAACGATGGAGTGAGGGCTGGACTAGCGCGGGTGCAAAACATATAGAAGATCTACTAGTATATGTATGTATGTATGTATATATATATAACATTCGTCCCAGGCATGATATAAGCAACATCACAAAATAGCGATAAGTATCACAGAACAAATGGATAATCTTGGAGCCCCGGGTTTCCTTTGAGCCGCAAGTGAAACCCGATGTTTCCCTGGTTGTGTGGATAGCTTGTGCAATGAAAATCTAGACCCTTATCAGCGCGGCAAGTCACCCGCCAAAACCAGAAGTGAGGTAACCCCCTTCATCAAAGTGAATGGGCCACCTGGCACTTCAAGGAATCCGGTAACTTGAGCACCCCTCCGTGGGTCAACCTGTACCACCTACGAGTGCGGCGAATAGCCCGCCAATTCTAGAGTGAGGCCCCCTCCATCTCAATGCCATGAGATGCAGGCCCGTTGCCCTCTAGAACCCGGCTATTCGTGCTCTCCACCACAGGGTAATCCTAGTACAAAAAAGAAAATAATATGTACAAAAGTGACATCGACCTCAACCCGGTCGTGCCCCAAACAAATAATATACAAACTGGCAGTGACGACAGTCCACATGTCAGACACTCGCCTCGCAATATCAAATGTACAAATAAAACTAAACTGCATTACCATTGCACCCAAGACTATCTATCACGACAATCCGCACAAACCATAACCAGATTTATCCATAGAAACAAGTAACCGAATCAAGTGTGTAACCCCGTCTAATTGAGCATATAGCAATTAGACAATGTTACCAACACATTCACACGTGAAAACGAAGTCATGACATTAGAATTCTAAAATACAATTGGCGCACATCCCAAATATACTAAGGATCAAAAACCAAGTGCACTAAACATCCAAAAAGTCGAGTTTTGAGCCAATTCGGAGGTCCGAATCAAAACAAAACACGCCCGAACCTTCGCGGGAGTTAGAGCACGAAATTAACTTCGAGTCGGGGGGCCTAAAGGGGGTACCCCACCCCCGAGGCCACCATGAGGTGGCCAAAGGGTGAGGCAAACCTAAGACTGCCCATGTAGGGAAAGTTTCGGGTCCCCATCCTAAGACCACCTTGTGGTGGTCTTGGGGAGTGGGCCTAGCCGTTCGGTCCCACCGGGGTCTCCCCGGGGTGCTCATGTAGCACCCTGTGGCTTCTCGGTTCAAACTGAGAGCCCACGGGGTGTGCAAACATCTCAAAACTCAAAAATTCGGGACTGTTTTTTCGACATTTTTCGATGCCCGAAAAAACGTGAATTCTAATGTCGCAACTAGCTAGTTTAAGGTATTTGGGTGGCTCTGATACCATGTTGGGTTTTTCCGGCGCCCCGGCCATCAATTCGTGGCAAAATGCGGAATTTTTTTTTTCAAAACTTTAGCGCAAACAAAACCCGCACAAGATCGAACCAAAAACCTTATACTAGCAATATGTAAACTAGGAGCTAGAATGGTTATACCTAATGAACTAAGTCCTTCGGTCTTCTAACATCACCCAAGCTCTATGAAGTCACGGATCGAATTTGGTTGCCGGTCTTCCTCCATCTACGATGATCCACTCGAGAGAAACGGCGCAAGCTTCAGCCTTGCCTAGCAAGGCAACCGACGCGCCAAGGTTGCTGGCAATGGAGAGTGGAAGTGTAGGAATGTCTCACTATAATTTTTCTCTCGTCACAAAAGCTTAAAGAGCAACTCAAGAAGATGAAGAGGAGGTAAGGAAACTTGTGGCATAAACAACTAAAGAAAAAATGGCTAAGTGTTTCTCCAAGTGAGAATGTAATGAAGCAAGTGAAGAAAAAACTAAAGCAGGGCATGTGAAGAATAGGTGGCTGCCTCTTTCAATCATGCAATCAAAAATATCTCTTTTCATTTATCAAATAAACTAATGTGGTGCCATACCTCTTTACATACCATCAAGCCATGCTTATGCCAACTCACCCCTCCACCACATTTGTAAAACAAATGATTTCCTAAACAGAAAATCATACAAATGAGGTGTCCACTTCTAGAAGTAATTCCGTATAAATACGGAATACAACCCGATACACGTATCGAAATACATATACACGTATTTATAGCAAAATACAAATAGCCAAGAGAGAAAATGAATAGTGAACAATAATACTAGAATACATATATATAAATACATATATAAATTATTAAATCAAAACCTAATTTAACAATCCGGCTTAATCCTAAACCGCTAGTATTATCAACTGTCCGATTAAAGTCTGTGTAGTCTGTATACATATTTAATCGGACACCTGTATGTACCAACATACGTCATCTACACCATATCGTCTGAACTGTGAAAACCCTCTGTGTGGGACTCTAAAGACTCGTCTATATGCAGGCAGTGGGTTTAACCAAAAGCATGTCAGCGGCACTAGCTGTATGTAACGGCTACCCAGGTATTGAGCGAATGGAAGGCCGATGAGCAAACTCATCCTTACCCTTACTGAGCTTGACAGTGACAATATCCGTACAGTCCGGTCTGTTCTTCTAAGAGTATCATATATCCAGTCTAGGGGGTAGATAAAGTCAGACCTCGAATAACGCGATCATTAGTGTCGGTATGATGCCCATCACCACTTGATAAACTACCGATCCTTGATCAGTAATTCTCAACAATCTTGGCCAAGGATTTCTGGTGATGGCCACCCATGCACAACCGCGACATCAACCCCCAATACCAGGAGAGACGAATCCTCCGACGATCCGATCACTGCCTCTATGTGGCTCGGCACTGTACACAACTAAAACCTGTTTGCATGACTTCTTTGAGCCTTGATAGGGTAGTAATCAAAGCACAGTGGGAACCCACATGAGACAAATGACGATTTCAGGTCGATAGAGTAACCTGTACACATGTCACCTGTGAACTGCTATCTAGCAATAGGTATAATACCAACTAGTATGTTCTCGGCGAGTCCGTCCGGTGTACTCATAACCCAATGAGCACCTGTATACATCTTAGGTGAACAAACTAACACCAATGGCTTTTGAGACCGGCCACCGCCCCTCGTCGGGGTCTTGATCAGTATACACTAGTCTACTTTTGGAGTATCGATTCCCAATCTCGAAACTCCCACAACTAGGGACATTTTAAGGATGTGCTTATAGACCACCCAACTCTCATGTATATGATCGCCATCATAATGCTGTAGTCAAGCAAGAATCCTATGGGCTCTATCAACATGTAATAGTGATATGTAATGTCACCTAAAACATGTACACGATGATAAAGACAAACCAGATAGCATACTATCATCTCGAGTAAGACTGTTCTACCGGTATTGGTCCTCCCTCAATCATTGCAATCATGTGCCTGCGATCCAATAATTGACTTAAGGGCACTATAGCCAACAAAGAGTATGTCATCCACATACAATACAAGGAAGACAACCTTACTCTCTACAACCTTCTTGTATATACATGGTTCATCAACATTTTTGATAAAGTCAAACTCTTTGACAACTTCATCGAAACAGATGTTCCAGCTTCGCGATGACTGCTTTAATCCGTAGATTAATTTAAGCAGTTTGCACACGCTTCCGCTGCTCCCACTGTCTACGAAGCCCTCTGGCTGTGTCATGTACACGCTCTCTTCTAAATCACCATTTTGTAAAGCGGTCATGACGTCCATCTGCCAGATTTCGTTGTCATGGTATGCGGTAATGGCAAGTAGGATCCTGATGGTCTTAAGCATAACCACTGGAGAAAAGGTTTCTTCATAATCGATATCTGTTCGTTGACGAAAACCTTTTGCTACAAGTCTTTCTTTGAAGGTCTCAATCTTTCCATCCATACCAAATTTCGTTCTTAAAGATCCACTTGCTCTCGATGGGTTTTACCCCTTCAGGAGAAACTTCCAATGTCCATACTTTATTGGTGTACATGAATTCCATCTCAGATCACATAGCATCCAACCATTTCACATAGTCTCTACTTGTGATGGCCTGCTCGAAACTAGTTGGGTCATTATCTTCCATGATGCAATCCTCGCTCCTACCGTCTATGAGAAAACCGTAGTATCTCTCAGGTGGATGAGGAACCCTACTAGATCTGCGGAGTGGCTGAGGTTCGTTGGGGACTATTGAATCCTCCGGTTCTACCAAATCGTCAGTCATAGTCTGTGTAGCTGGAACTTCTTCTAGATCTATTTCATTACCACTAATTTCTTTCATAAGAAATTCCTTTTCTAAAAAGGTGGCATTTCGAGAAACAAACACCTTTTGTTCTTCGGTATGGTAGAAGATATACCCTCGCGAATATTTAGGATATCCAACAAACTTACATAGAACGGACCTTGCCTCGAGCTTGTCTGGATTTAGCTTTTTAACATAAGCCGGACAACCCTAAATCTTAATGAAATTAAGACATGGTCTCTTCCTCTCCCACATCTCATATGGAGTGGTAGGCACTGATATGGTCGGAACTCTATTCAATAGGTATGTATCTATCTCAAGTGCATTACCCCAAAAAGAAATAGGCAACTCAGCATTACTCATCATAGAGCGCACCATATCTAATAGGGTGCGATTTCTCCGCTTCAAAATTCCATTATGCTGTGGTGTATACGGAAGAATAAGCTGAGAGAGAATCCCTTCATCTTTTAAATAATCTAGGAACTCCATGCTTAAGTATTCTCTTCCCCGATCAGATCGAAGGATTTTAATATTTTTACCCGATTGGTTCTCCACTTCGCACTTATATTCCTTCAATTTCTCAAAAGCTTTAGACTTATGTTTCAACAGGAACACATGTTCGTATCTTGAGAGATCATCGGTGAATGTAATATAGTACGAGGAACCATTCCTGGCATGCATAGATATAGGACCGCATACATCATTATGTATCAGTCCCAAGAGTTCGGTAGCTCTTTTTCCGTGTCCAGTAAACGGAGTCTTGGTCACTAGACTTTGAGACATGACTGGCAATTTTCATAAGATGTAAGTTCGAACTGATTCAAAAATCCATTTTTATGCAACTTAGCTAGTCGTGTCGCGTTGATATGACCTAGTTTACAATACCACAAGAAGTCTTCATTCATTTCTAAACATTTCCTCTTGTGTGTGTTTCGTATATTTAGAACCGTAGTTTGATTCAGAACGTATATACCGTTACACAATGAACCAAATCCAATCAACACTTGATTTAGGAAAATGTTCAAAAAATTATCCTCCAGTACAAAATTATATCCTTTTTTATGTAATAAAGAGGCTAATATAATATTGCACATCATCTTCGGTATGTAATAACAGTCGTTCAGAATCATTGTATTACCACTTGGTAATACAAGGTGATATTCGCCAAATACTTTGGCTGCAACAATTGCACCATTCCCTACTGTAAGAGACTTGTCACCCTTTCTCTGTTCTCTGTAGGGTCTCCTTAGCACCATGCCTATGGTTTGTCTTGCATCAAACATGCTATAACAAAAATTTAGGGGTCCTATGCAATACGATTCATGAACCGAACTAAAAATTTAAGGCAATAAGAAGCAAGTATCACATAAAAGCAATAGTCTAACACTAAGAGGATAGTAATACAACTTTTGTAGACCTCCTCTTTGTGACTCCTTAGATCAACTAGGGTTTGAACTGGTTCGCTTGAGTCCTTCCAAGTCCATGACGATCCACCATGGAGTCCCTTTGCTCAAGCTCCTAACTTCACTTGATCTTTAAAGAAGTGGAGCAAACAACCTACACTAGTGGGCTAGACTAATATTGATTAGTGATGTGGGTTGTAATCTCACTTAAAAACCTTTCCTTTTTGTTTCCTTCACTCACTTGAAAAGGATAGAGAGCAAGAAGGAGGAAGAAGAAGGAGATGGCTAAGCTTGAGCTCTTTTCTGTGATAATTCTAAAGAATAATGAGAAAACCAAAATATAAATATGGGAGTCACACTTACATACAACCATGGTCAATAAATATCTTGATATTTTGTTAAAGAGTTACAGAACAAATGGAAATTAAACCATGGTTAATATTAGGTCAAGTGAAGAAGAGTGTAGAATATTTGCAACCATGATTTAATATCATTTTCTTTTTCTCAATAACAAATATATACACACACACACACACATACACACACACCATTTTTTCTTTAACTCTTTAACAAAATATCTAGATATTTATTGACCATGGTTGTATGTGAGCAAACAACCTACACCATATTTTCTTTTTCTCGATAACAAACACACACACACACACACACATACACCATGTGAGTCTTGCATAGCCATCTCCAATGTATCAACAACCATGACACATGTATGCTGGCATGTGTGCATTCATATCAACATATATGTACATACATACATTCATGCATACATCCATAAAGAAAAGGTTTTAAATAAATGAGCTAAAAGTCAATAATATTAAATCAACACTTAGTTTAATAATCCGGTCATATCACATATGACCCGACCAATAGAAAACGCCCGATTAAAATACGGTATCATATACACACATTTAATCGAGCTCCCGTGCATATCTCATATGCACTCCACATCTTTTCGCCTAAGCTAGGAAACCCCTCTGTGGGACTGTAAGACTCGTCAATACGCTAGCATTAGGCAGTGATCATATCACACACCCACAAACCGTCAGCGACACTAGCTATATGTAACGGCTCCCAAGTATTGAGCGATCAGAAGAAAAACAAACGAACCTGTCAAAAATCCCGTCGAGCCAACTGGCAACACTTATCGTATTGTCCGCTCTCTTCGTCAGATATGCTGTATATTGAGTCTAAGGATGGTATCGTTGACCCCAATAACTCAATAAGTTATGCCGATATATGGCTTATAACAGATCGAGGAACTACTGATAACACTTATCAGTAAATCTCATCGGCCCTGGCCAGGTACTTTCTGTTATAGCCAATCGAGCATTGCGCAACATCAATCCCCAATACCGGGAGAGACGAAAACCCCTCTTATCGCTCATTGCCACCATGTGCCTCGGGACTGTGCCCAAAATCCACCTCTTTGCACGACTCAGTAGAGCCATGGTAGGGTGGAGATCAAAGTACAGTGGGAGGACACACAAGAATCTATGACGATCTCGGGTCTACAGACTAACCTGTACCGGTGTCACCTGAGAACTGCTATCCGACGTTAGATATAATACCACATAGGAGTTCTCGGCGAGTCTGTTTGGTGTACCCAGTGTCTACTGAGCACCCGTATACAGTCTTTGGTGTCACCACACCAATGGATATGGGATCATCCATCGCCCATCATATGGGTCAAGTAATGTATACGCTAGTCTACTCTGGAATATCGATGCCCCGTCTCGATAACCCACGACTAGGAACATTTCAAGGATATACTTATAACTACACATATCCCACTAGTATGATCGGCATCATAATCCCAGTAGTCAAGAAAATATCCTAAGGGCTTTATCAATATGTACCAAATGAGTAATATCCATGATCAAGTGAACATGTTAAGATAAAGAACAACCAGATGGCATACTATCATGTCGAGCAAGAATGTCCTCTGAATATATATACACATATCGATACATCCACTATCATATAATGGCCTCTAAGGAATACATATATCCAACATTCTCTGTTGGGCTTCCCTTGCACCTAGTCTAGGGTTTGGTAGCATCACTCATGGCACTTTAAAAAATTAGAGAGATGCAAAGCAAGCAAACCATGAATCATGCTAGAATTACTAGGGTAACAAGTTTGTATCACGTACAAAGAAGCAAAGAGAGTAGGATTACAACCTTTGTAGTCCGTTCCTTCGCTTCATAAGCTCCGTGTTGAGGTCCCTTCGCTGCGATCATCAAGAACTCCGACTCTCGTATGGCTCCAAGAGGTGAATGATGCATCTTGCTTGAAGTCTTCTTGATCTAAGATGATATACCTTGAAGAATCTCTAACCCAAGCTTACACTTCACTAATGAAGTAATTAGAGAAGTGAACACCATAATCTAAGTGGCTAGAATAGATGAAGATGATGAAGTAGGAATTTTACACTCTTTTGTTTTCAATTTCTCGCTATTTATCATCACAAAGAATAGAATACGGTATCTCATATCGTATTATTCTCGGTCCCGCACATATTGCATATGTGCTCCTACTCCGTTTTGCCTGAACCAGGAAACCTCTGTGTAGGAGTCTAAAGAATCGTCAATACGCCGGCAGTAGGTGATGATCATATCAAACACCCACAAGATGCAAGCGGTCAGCTAAACGTAATAGCCACCCAGGTATTGAGCGATCAGAAGATCAACAAGCAAGCCTGTACATTCTCCTATGAATCCAATCAGTAACACTACCGTACAGTCCGGTCTCTTCGCTTCATATGTCGCATATCCAGTCTAGAGGTGGTAAACGTCAGACCCTAGTAACCGATAAGTCGTGTCGATATGAGGCTCATAACAGGTCGAGAAACTACTGATAACTCTTACCAGTAGCACTCCATATCAGCCCTGGCCAGGGACTTCTAGTTATAGCCAATCGAACACAGTGCAACATCAACTCCCTATACCGGGAGAGACGAAACCCTTCCTATCGCTCATTGCCTCCATGTGATTCGGGACTGTCCCCAAAAGCCACCGTTTTGCATGCCCTCTTGGACATGGTATGGTAGAAATCAAAGCACAGTGGGAATCACACAAGACTCTATGATGATCTCCGGTCTAAAGACTAACCTGTACCAGTGTCATCGGAGAACTGCTATTTGACGATACGTATAATACCATCTAGGAGTTCTTGGAGTGTCCGTTCAGTGTACCCAGTCTCCACTGAGCACCCGTACACCATCTTTGTTGTCAAACACCAATGGATATGGGATCATCCATCGCCCATCATATGGGTCAAGATGCGTATACACTAGTTTACCCTGGTGTATCGATGCCCTGTCTCGATACACCATCCACTAGGAACAGTTATAGGATGTACTCGTTGACTACCCTGGCCCAACTAGTATGATCTCATCATAGTCCTAGCAGTCGAGTACATATCCTAAGGGCTTTATCAACATGTGAGAGCAAGACAGTAAACCAATACAAGTCAACATGTAAAGATAAAGTGAAACCAAATAGCATACTATCATGTCGAGCAAGAAAGTCCTCTCTATATATATCCAAGCATCCACTATAATATACATCGTATGTACAACAATGGCCTCTAGGGCATATATATAACTAACAATCTCCCGCTTGCACTAAGGCCAGCTGTTGTAGTATTTCATACCCAACATCCCGAAGAGTCTCTCAAATTGTATCTGGGGAATGGCCTTCGTGAGTGGAACCACAGTGTTGTCCTTCGTGTTAACTCTCCTGACCTCGATCTCGCGGCGATCAACTATCTCCCGGATCTGGTGATACCGCCTCAGAATATGTCTGGACTTCTGATGGGACCTGGGTTCCTTTGCCAAAGCCACAGCTCCATTGTTATCACAATACAAGGGTATTGGATGTTCAATGGAAGGAACCACACCAAGTTCAGTGATGAACTTCTTCATCCAGACAGCCTCTTTGGCAGCATCATTGACAGCGATGTGTTCAGCTTCCATCGTCGAGTCTGCCACGGTTTCTTGCTTGGAACTCTTCCAACAAACCGCCCCTCCATTTAGGGTAAAGACAAATCCCGAGTGCGACTTAGAGTCGTCCTTATCACTTTGGAAGCTTGAATCATTAAAGGACTCCACCTGGAGTTCTCCGTTACCATACATCAAGAACATCTCCTTAGTCCTTCTCAAGTATTTGAGAATGTTCTTCACAGCTGTCCAGTGACTCTCTCCTGGATCTGCTTGATACCTACTCACTACACTTAGTGAGTATACTACATCGGGTCTGGTATATAGCATCGCGTACATGATAGAGCCTACTACCGAGGCATAGGGTATCCCTTGCATGTTAGCTCTCTCCAAATCAGTCTTGGGAGACATCACTTTGGAGAGAGTGAGTCGAGAGATCGTGGGTTGGTTCCCATGCTTGGATTCTTCCATACTAAATCTCTTTAGTATGGTGTCTATGTACCTGGATTGGGACAATCCCAGTAACCGTTTAGATCTATCTCTATAGATCTTAATTCCCAAAATGCAGGAGGCATCACCTAGATCTTTCATTGAGAATCTATGTGATAAGAAAAGCTTGACCGAGTGCAGAACATCATTTCCTATCAAGAGTATGTCATCCACGTACAATACGAGAAAGACGACCTTACTCTACAACCTTCTTGTATATACAAGGTTCATCAACGTTTTTGGTGAAGTCAAACTCTATGACTACAACATCAAAATAGATGTTCCAACTCCGCGATGCCTACTTTAACCCATAGATGGATTTAAGCAGCTTGCACACCTTTCCGCTAGTCCCACTATCTACGAAGCCCTCTGGCTGAGTCATGTACACGCACTCCTCTAAATCACCATTTAGAAAGGTGGTCTTAACATCCATTTGCTAGATTTCGTAGTCATGGTATACAGCAATGGCAAGTAAGATCCGGATGGATTTAAGCATAGCCACTGGAGAAAATGTTTCGTCATAATCCACACCTGGTTGTTGAAGAAAACCCTTTGCAACAAGTCTAGCTTTGTAAGTCTCAACTTTTCCATCTACACCAAGTTTCTTCTTAATGATCCACTTGTTCCTAATGTGTTTTACCCCTTCAGGAGCAACTTCTAAAGTCCATACTTTGTTGGTGTACATGGATTCCATCTCAAATCGCATTGCATCCAGCCATTTCGCTGAGTCCCCACTCATGATAGCCTGCTCGAAGCTAGTTGGGTCAACATCTTCCATGATACAATCCTCACTTCCACCATCTATGAGAAAACCGTAGTATCTCTCAGGTGGATGATAAACCCTACTAGATCGGCGGAGAGGCTGGGGTTCGTCGGGTACTACTGAATCCTCTGGTTCCACCAAATCTTCTGTCGCGGTTTGTGTTGCTGGAACTTCTTCCAGTTCTACCTCCTCGCCACTAATTTCCTTTGCAAGAAATTCCTTTTCTAAAAAGGTGGCATGTCGAGAAACAAGCACCTTTTGTTCCTCAGTGTGGTTGAAGATATACCCTTGTGAGTTCTTGGGATATCCTACAAACTTGCACAGGACAGAACTTGCCTCGAGTTTTTCCTGATTATGCCTTTTGACATAGGCCGGACAACCCCATATCTTAACATACTTAACAGATGGTCTCTTCCCCTTCTATATCTCATATGGAGTGGTAGGCACTGATTTGGTAGGAACCATATTCAATAGGTATATGGCTGTCTCAAGCGCATACCCCCAGAAGGAAATAGGCAACTCAGCATTGCTCATCATAGAGAGCAACATATCTAATAGGGTGCGATTCATCCGCTCCGATACACCGTTGTGCTGTGGTGTATAGGGAGGAGTAAGCTGAGAGAGAATCCCATTCTCTTTTAGATAATCTAGGAACTTATTGCTCAAGTATTCTCCTCCTCGATCAGATCGTAGGATCTTAATACTTTTGCCCGTTTGGTTCTTTACTTCGTTTTTATATTCTCCGAGTTTCTCAAAAGCTTCAGACTTGTGCTTCAACAGGAACACATGTCCGTATCTTGATAGATTGTCAGTGAATATAATGAAGTATGAGGAACCGTTCCTGGCATGTGTAGACATAGGACCACATACATCACTATGTATCAGCCCTAAGAGTTCTGTAACTCTTTCTCCGTGTCCACTAAACGGAGTTTTGGTCATCTTGCCTTTGAGACATGACTGGCAAGTATCATAAGATGAAAATTCGAACGGATTCAAATATCCATCCTTATGTAACTTAGCTAGCCGTGTCGCATTGATATGATCTAGTCTACAATGCCACAAGAAGGATTCGTTCATTTCTGAACTCTTCATCTTGTGTGTGTTTTGTACATTTAGTACTGTAGTTTGGTTGAGAACGTATATGCCATTATTTAACGATCCTGATCCAATAAACTTTTGATTCAGGAATGTTCAAAACAATATTCTGTACTACAAAATTATATCCTTCTTTGCACAATAAAGAAACTGATATAAGATTGCATATCAGGGTCGGAATGTAATAGCATTTGTTCAGAACCAATATATTACCATTTGGTACCACAAGGTGATATTCGCCAACTGCTTTGGCTGCAACATTTGCACCATTCCCAACTCTTACGGAATGATCCCCCTCTCTCAGTTCCCTACCTTTTCGTAGCCCATGTAACATATTACATATATGGGATCCAGATCCGGTATCTAATACCCAGGACTTAGAGTGTACTGAGAAACAGTTCTCAATAACAAACACACCTGAAGAAGATGCATCAGCATGCCTATTCTTCGTTTGGGTGGCGTGAGAATCCAGATATTCTCCTATTCCCTGCTCGGACTTATAACAATTATAAGTGGGAACGGGACCAACATTCCTCTACTCAGTATAATAAGCGGGTTCAGTTAATACATCTATATTATTATCTTGATTAAGGCCTGATATGGTCGCTACCTGGAGAGAGAGAAGAAAACACTTTAGCGTATGCTCTTGCAAGATTAGATTGGTTATTATCTTATCTAATCAGGATGGCTCCCACTGCTTTTTATCAAATCTTCCTTCAAACCCTAAAAGGTAAGACTAGCCGGGATTAATTACACTTTATAAGTTCGCCAATATTTCTGTCACGACCCAAAGTTTGGCCCGTGACCGGCACTTAACCACGTAACGTCTACAGGCGTAACGCGACTAAGCGAACCGAAAACCCAGAAATCAAACCAGTGAAAGCAAAGAGTGTTCTAAGTTTTAAATGAAAGCACTTACTAACATGATAAGAAATCTAAGTAAACAATCACCAAGATAGTAATATACGACGCCGTAGCGAAGATCAAGATCCATAAGTGGTAACAACACAGATAGGATAGACTGCAAGTACAGTCGGCTCACAACGAGCTCGACACCAGAATACAAATAAAATACATCATCGCCCTCACACTGTCTCTAAGTCAAATACGTACATGGTAGATGGAGAATACTAGATACAACAATTTACATACTGAAAGATAAACAGATACCGCACAAAACCCAACTATCAGCAAAAGAGCTAGTACACCAACTATGGGGGTATCTGTATCAAAAGATGCAACCGCAGCCTGCCGCGACTACTCTGAAGGGCAACCTGCAAACACTGTAGCACAACGGGGGTGAGTTGCCAACTCGTGAATAGAGATAACATATAATGGTAATCGCGAGCATGCATGTACTGCGCTACTCTATCATAGGCCAACAGATGATATCAATGTGTGATAAGCAGTATGTGCAATAATCGTGCAAATGCTCTATCAGGTAATGTAACTACAGGATGAGGTACAGTAGTAAATGCTGAGCAGGGCAATATAATATCTACACGGAATGTCAACGTGGAATATATAATCGGTGTCCATCAATGCACCCAGATCCCCCAAATAGCTCAGGCGCCGGCACTCTCATCGGCCCTCAAATCCTGTACAACTCTGAGAATCCCGAGTGCCCAACATCGGCACCCAAATATCATAAATACTCGTGTCCAGCATCGACACGCAAATCCTCATACCTCGGGCCCCGTCAGTCCGGGTCAGCCCACGGGCTCCGTCTGCGGTATCGGCCCTCGGCCCTGGCAGTACGGATCACCCCGCATCCATCTATAGACTCTGATCAGTACCCTCCGGATAACTGTCAGGTCCAACCAATCACCGGTAGGTAGTAGTCCCTCTACCAGGCTCACCGTCTACTGCACCGCGAAACCGTTCTCGTCCCGGGGTACCATACCGGGTCCACCATGTACCCGTAATCGGCCTCAACCAGCTCCTCGATTCGAGTTCACATATATCACTCTAGCACCGAGAAATCACATGGTGGACGCACCGAAATATCATATCAAGGGAACAGGGTTTTTAAAGGATTACATATTTGCAATTACCACGGTTCCCAAATCCAGAAATCACATGTAATCCAAACCAAAATGCAAGTCAATGATCCGATATGATATGTGCGTCAAATATAAATATCATGTCAAGTCACATATAGATAAGCTACAATATAATGATCCGATGTGATATAGGCATCAAGTATGAATAGCATGTCAAGTCACATATAGATGAGCTACAATATAATGATCCGATGTGATGTAGGCATCAAGTATGAATAGCATGTCAAGTCACATATAGATGAGCTACAATATAATGATCCGATGTGATATAGGCATCAAGTATGAATAGCATGTCAAGTCACATATAGATGAGCTACAATATAATGATCCGATGTGATATAGGCATCAAGTATGAATAGCATGTCAAGTCACATATAGATGAGCTACAATATAATGATCCGATGTGATGTAGGCATCAAGTATGAATAGCATGTCAAGTCACATATAGATGAGCTACAATATAATGATTCGATGTGATATAGGCATCAAGTATGAATAGCATGTCAAGTCACATATAGATGAGCTACAATATAATGATCCGATATGATATACGCATCAAGTATGAATAGCATGTTAAGTCACATATAGATGAGCTACAATATAATGATCCGATGTGATATAGGCATCAAGTATGAATAGCATGTCAAGTCACATATAGATGAGCTACAATATAATGATCCAATGTGATATAGGCATCAAGTATGAATAACATGTCAAGTCACATATAGATGAGCTACAATATAATGATCCGATGTGATATAGGCATCAAGTATGAATAGCATGTCAAGTCACATATAGATGAGCTACAATATAATGATCCGATGTGATATCTACAGTGTGAGTGTCATGGCAATTACTAACGGTGTGTGTGTAACATGCAGGATAGTGCTCGTGCAACATGGACCGTTAGTAATGGTGCGGTGTTCTATCAATCCTAGTTTATATCCAAATAGCAGGGAATGCAGCATGCACTAAAAAGTAGCCATGAATAGTCAATGTATACAAAGGAAATTATAAGGTCCTATCAGCCCTGACGTAGAACGCCATGCGGGCGATATCCCCGTAGATGTGAAATCTACTCACCGTAATCTCTCGCTAGGTGTAGCCAACAACTTGTTTCCCCTTCTGCGCGGCGTCCGCCGTACTTGCCTGCGAACCTAGAATTACACAATATATCACACGTAAGCTTGAAGTCACACAAACGCGATATTAAAGCCGAACTAGTAACTCGTGTCGCGAACCAAGCGCGCGTGCCCGCGATAAGCTAAAACGTGTGGTTACGCGCCTGAAACCACTCCGACGCGTCGTGATACGCAGAAACCCCAAACCCACACACACGTATCACGCGTGTCGCGAAAGATTGAAAATACGGGAAAATAGGTAATCACCTCCAGATTTTGATACAGAAAAGATATTGTAAAACTATATATACCAAAATAACCCACATAGCAGCAGACACCAACACCCCAAACCCCAACCCAAAACTCCCCCATCTGGCCACAAATTGCGGCCAGAATGCTTATTTCGGCGGCCTCGCTTGGGAATTGGGCTCCCAGGTTTGGTGTGTGCACTCTATACCCCCCATACATGCTACAGTAACATCTAGTTTTACTCTGAAATGTCTCGGGTAGCAGCAGATCCTACAGAGCCTTATTTCTAGTTAAAATCCACACTTTGCACTAAAAAGGAACTTTGGGGTATTTTTGTGCAAACTGAAACAAAACTTGGCCTAAGATAGCTCTAATAACACATAATAGAGCTAACACAACTAGCAAAACCCTAATCTAACATGTGAATCACAAATATCCTTAAATATCACCAAAAATGCACAAAAATGAGATTTTTACTAAGGAATACTACAAGTTATGGAAAAAGAGGTTAAGACATGAGTTTATAACTTCTAAAGACCTTATAAAACACCAAAAATCCAGCTCCCCGCTCAAATGTGCAGATTTAGCCTCCAAACACCTAAAAACTCCTTTTTTCCTAAGGTTTTATGAAGGAAAAGTGTGGTTTTTGTGTAGGATTTGTGTAGAGATCAAAGAGACATGAAGAGGAGAAGAAAAGATGAAGAAAATGGGAGGGTTTGCTGCTGGAATTCTCCAGAATTCTGAAGTGGGGAAAGAGAGAGAGAAGAGAGGGAAAAATGGGTCAAAAGTCAAGCTTTTTACCTAACCCCCATGCCTCATTTGTTTAATAGAATTTGAATTATGAGAAAGGGTTTTTGTTTTGGTTAAAAGGGTGGGGGAAAAAGAACAACCATGCAACACAAGAAAATGGTTAACATGCTACCAAAAACCCTAAGTCTCAAAAATGTCTAAGTGTGCAAGGTGTACACTACCAAGGAAAATTCCCAAAATGCTAACACTACTAAAATTAACTAATAATCCTAGGAACACATATATATATAATAACACGTACGATCACTAATTATCACGAAAGACATTCAAACGGAAATTCAAAGTGTTACAATCTATCCCCCCTTAAAGAAATTCGGTCCCCGAATATAAAAATCTAACTATACGCACCTTCAAAAAGATGGGGATACCTCTTCCTCATCTCGCTCTCGGTCTCCCAAGTGACTTCCTCACCGCTCTGGCCACGCCAAAGTACCTTGACGGACGGTATCTCCTTCGACCTCAATTTCTTCACTTGTCGATCCAAGATCATCACCGGCTGCTCTGCATAGGAAAGGTCATGCTCAAGATGGATCGTCGGGTGCTGAATCGCATGCGAAGGATCATGAAGATATCTGCGGAGCATCGAAACGTGAAATACGGGGTGCACGTCTGGAAAACTAGGCGGAAGGGTTAATCAATATGCAACCGCACCAATACGCTCAAGGATCTCGAAGGGGCCCACGTATCTGGGACTAAGCTTCCCCTTCTTCCCAAACCTCATCACGCCTTTCATTGGGGAGACCCTCAAGAAAACATGATCACCAACAGAAAACTCAAGTCTGCGCCGACGACGGTCCGCATAAGATCTTTTCCTACTCCGGGCTGCTCTCATCCTATCGCGAATCAACTGGATATTCGCGGTCGTCTCCTCCACAATCTGTGGCCCTAAGATACTGCTCTCACTGAGCTCCGTCCAACAGGTGGGCGATCTGCATCTCCTCCCATAAAGGGCCTCAAACGGTGCCATCTGAATGGTCTCCTGGTAGCAGTTGTTGTAGGAGAACTCTACTAAGGGCAAATGATGATCCCAGCTACCTCCGAAGTCTAAAACGCATGCTCTGAGCATCTCCTCGAGAGTCTGAATAGTCCGCTCTGACTGCCCGTCGGTCTGCGGATGGAATGCTGTGCTGAAACTCAAGCGAGTGTCCAAAGCCTCCTGAAGCCTCTGCCATAGCCGGCTGGTAAACTGGGTGCCTCTATCGGACACGATACAAGTCGGAACTCCGTGCAGTCGTACAATCTCATCAATGTAAATCTGGGCATACTGAGCAAATCCGAAAGTCGTCTTCACCGGTAGGAAGTGAGACGCTTTCGTCAAACGATCCACGATCACCCAGATGGAGTCATACCCTCGACTAGTCCTGGGTAGACTCAAAATGAAATCCATAGATATTTGTTCCCATTTCCACTCCGGAATGGGTAACGGCTGTAGCTCTCCCGCGGGCCTCTGGTGCTCAGCCTTGACTTGCTGACAAGTCAGGCATCTCGACACAAAATCTGCAATGTCTCTCTTCATTCCATCCCACCAGTAAACATCTCTCAAATCATGGTACATCTTGGTGGAGCCGGGATGAACACTATATACCGACCGATGTGCCTCCTCAAGAATCTCGCGCCGCAATCCCTCAGCATCTGGTACGCACAGTCTAGCTCCAAATCGTACTATCCCATGATCATCGATCACGAACTCGGAAAATCTGCCCTGTCCCATCTGTGTCCTGATCTCTGAACAGCGGTCATCACTGTGTTGTACCTCATATATACGGTCGAGCAACTGTGGGCGTGCACGAACATGCGCAATCTGTCCTCCGATCGGCGTAAACTCGAACTGTACCCGACTGTCGCATAAGATCTGCCAATCCGCCGACGACTGCCTCTGCACTGCGCTCAAACAGGATAGACTACCCCCGGGCCTCCTGCTCAAAGCATCCGCCACTACATTCGCCCTGCCCGGGTGATACAAGATCTCACAATCGTAGTCCTTCACTAACTCCATCCATCGGCGCTGTCTAAGGTTCAGGTCTCGCTGCTGAAATATGTACTTTAAGCTCTTGTGGTCAGTGAATATCTGGCACGACTCTCCATACAGATAATGTCGCCAGATCTTGAGTGCAAAGACCACTGCAGCCATCTCCAGATCATGAGTGGGGTAATTCTGTTCATGTTTCTTTAATTGCCGCGACGCATACGCAATCACCCTGTCATGCTGCATCAAAACGCACCCCAGCCCTACTCGTGAAGCATCGCAGTAGACCACAAATCCGCCTGATCCTTAAGGTAATGATAGCACTGGTGCCGTAGTCAGTAGAGCCCGTAGCCGCTGGAAACTGTGCTCACACTCCTCTGTCCAATCGAAGCGAACTCCCTTCTGGGTCAACCGGGTCAAAGGTGTAGCAATGCGAGAGAAGTCCTGCACAAATCGCCTGTAATAGCCTGCCAGCCCTAGAAAGCTGCGAACCTCCGTCACTGACGTGGGTCTAGGCCAACTCCGAACTGCCTCGATCTTCCTCGGGTCGACACATAAACCATCTCGTGTAATCACGTGCCCCAAGAAGTCTACGCTGTCTAGCCAGAAGGCACACTTTGAAAATTTGGCGAAAATCTGATGCTCCCTCAAGGTCTGCAGTGTAATCCGCAGGTGCTGCTCGTGCTCCTCTCTACTCCGAGAATACACCAAGATATCGTCAATAAACACTATGATGAACAGATCAAGATACGGCCGGAAAATACGGTTCATCATGTCCATAAATGCTGCTGGCGTGTTGGTGAGTCCGAACGACATCACCAAAAACTCATAATGGCCGTAACGCGTGCGGAAAGCTGTCCTAGAAATGTCCTCCTGTCGAACCCGCAGCTGATGGTAGCCCGATCGCAAATCGATCCTCGAAAAGTATCCTGCCCCCTGAAGCTGGTCGAACAAATCGTCGATGCGTGGCAAAGGATATCTGTTCCGCACTGTCACCCTGTTCAGCTGGCGGTAGTCGATACACAAACGCAAACTGCCGTCCTTCTTCTTGACAAACAGGACTGGAGCACCCCAAGGAGAAACACTGGGTCGAATAAGTCCCTTATCCAGCAAGTCCTGCAACTGGCCCTTCAATTCTCTAAGTTCCGCCGGGGCCATCCGATAAGGCGGTACAGAAATAGGCCCCGTGCCAGGAACCAAGTCAATGCAGAAAGAAATATCACGCTCGGGCGGTAGGCCAGGGAGTTCATCAGGGAACACATCAGGGAACTTGCTAACAATCGGAACCTGATCCAGAGGAACCTCTGTAGCTCTAGTATCGCAAACATATGCGAGAAATCCCTGACATCCCTTCCGCAAAAGCTGTCCAGCGCGAAAAGAAGAAATCACACTGTGAGGGGTGGCACTATGGTCCCCCAACACAACAACCACCGACTCGCCGGGAAAACAAAATCGAACTGTCTTCTCGCGGCAGTCAACAGAAGCATAGCACGTGGCTAACCAATCCATGCCCAAAAGAACGTCGAAGTCCAACATCTCAAGAAGGATCAAATCGAACGGCAACTCTCTCTCGCCAATACGGACGGTACAGGATCGGAACACGTGCCTAGCAACAAACTACTCTCCCACAGGAGTAGTCACAACAAGCGGCTGGTCAAGCAAACCGGACTCTCTACCCAAACTCGGCACAAATTGTGTGGATACGTACGAGTGCGTGGATCCGGGATCGAATAACACATGTGCATCAACCGAACATACAGAAAGGATACCCGAGACCACCGCATTGGACGCCTGTGCGTCCTGATGCGTCAAAGCAAAAACTCGTGCCTGTCCTCCACCTACAACTAACTGTCCCCTGCCGGCCGCTGGCTGCCCTCTACCTCGGCCACCTCGTCCTCTATGAACAAATCCTCCGCGACCACGACCTCTCTGTGTATGCGTCTGACGCGGAGTAACAGTAGGTACTATCGGCAATGCCGTCTGGGGTGGTGAAGGTGGTAATGTAACATGTGGTGCTGCCGCCCCACTCTGGGGCACCTCAGGACAATCTCGCACACGATGATAAGAACTCCCGCAACGGTAACATCCCGATGACGGTCGCTGACCCTCCTGGGAATAGGAGCTAAACAATCGGCCTCGTCTCGAATCTCTGCCACCTGCAAGGTGCCTGTCACGACGCCGGAACGGCCGTCTCTGCACTGACGTATCTGCACGAACTCTCTTCGGCCCTGGAACTGCCGAAGTCTCAACAAGGCGCTCCTCAACTAATAATGCTGCATCTACTACTGCTGCGTATGTCTCGTAATGTTGCGCGCTGATAGCAAGGAATAGTGGTGTAAGCAAGCCTCGGACAAATCTCTTGACTCGCAACTCCTCAGTAGCCACTAGATACGGAGCATAAACGGAGAGCTCGGTGAACAGCACATCGTACTCTGCCACTGACATCTCTGGCGTCTGGCGTAAGGACTCGAACCTGCGTGCTCTAGCATCTCTGACACTCAGGGGAAGAAAGCGGGCAAGGATTAGTGCCACGAAGTCTGTCCAGGTCATAGGAGGAAGACCTGCTGCTCTACCATTCTCGACTGATTCGCACCATTTCTGCGCAAGACCTTCCAAGCAAAAGCTCGCGAACTCAACCCATCTCGCATCTGCGCATCTAAGTGAACGACATATCCGCGCCATCCTATCAATGAAAGACTGTGGATCCTCAGCCACATCGGTGCCTGTGAAGACCGGAGGCTTCAGCCTCATACACTCTGACAGCGATACTGTAATAACCTCTGTAGTCGCAGGTGCAACTGCCTGAACTGTGGGTACCACCGCGGTCTCCGCAACGGGTGGAACTACCTCTGGTCGCTGCGCTCGAAGTGTCTCAACTAGAGATCCCATCATCTGGCGCATCTCCTGCATACTGGATCCCATCATCTGGCGTATCTCCTGCACACCAGCCCCTAACATAGCAATCTGATCTGTCACGGCAGGAACAGCCTGCTCGGGCTCAACCGGTGTGCTACCCGGATCAGTCCTCGTCTCGGACGAGTCAACTCGAATCTCGGCCCTCGCGGCCGCTCTCTGCGCCCTCATAGTCTTTGGCGGCATATTGGCTGAAAGGAACAATAGGATTCGATAAGGATACGGAAATCGAATCCCAAGAATGTATATACTCAAGAAGGAATTTACATCAACAAGTCCTAAGGTCGCGTAGGCGGAGTACCGTGTCGTGAGTATGCCGCGGAACATACACACGCTACGCTACCCTGCTGCAGCAACCTACTCCATCATTCCGGGCTCATCCTACACTCCGAAAGGTAAAACCTAAGCTCTGATACCAACTTTGTCACGACCCAAAGTTTGGCCCGTGACCGGCACTTAACCACGTAACGTCTACAGGCGTAACGCGACTAAGCGAACCGAAAACCCAGAAATCAAACCAATGAAAGCAAAGAGTGTTCTAAGTTTTAAATGAAAGCACTTACTAACATGATAAGAAATCTAAGTAAACAATCACCAAGATAGTAATATACGACGCCGTAGCGAAGATCAAGATCCACAAGTGGTAACAACACAGATAGGATAGACTGCAAGTACAGTCGGCTCACAACGAGCTCGACACCAGAATACAAATAAAATACATCATCGCCCTCACACTGTCTCTAAGTCAAATACATACATGGTAGATGGAGAATACTAGATACAACAATGTACATACTGAAAGATAAACAGATACCGCACAAAACTCACCTATCAGCAAAAGAGCTAGTACACCAACTATGGGGGTATCTGTATCAAAAGATGCAACCGCAGCCTGCCGCGACTACTCCGAAGGGCAACCTGCAAACACTGTGGCACAACGGGGGTGAGTTGCCAACTCGTGAATAGAGATAACATATAAAGGTAATCGCGAGCTTGCACGTACTGCGCTACTCTATCATAGGCCAACAGATGATATCAATGTGTGATAAGCAGTATGTGCAATAATCATGCAAATGCTCTATCAGGTAATGTAACTACAGGATGAGGTACAGTAGTAAATGCTGAGCAGGGCAATATAATATCTACACTGAATGTCAACGTGGAATATATAATCGGTGTCCATCAATGCACCCAGATCCCCCAAATAGCTCAGGCGCCGGCACTCTCATCGGCCCTCAAATCCTGTACATCTCTGAGAATCCCGAGTGCCCAACATCGGCACCCAAATATCATAAATACTCGTGTCAAGCATCGACACGCAAATCCTCATCCCTCGGGCCCCATCAGTCCGGGTCAGCCCACGGGCTCCGTCTGCGGTATCGTCCCTCGGCCCCGGCAGTACGGATCACCCCGCATCCATCTATAGACTCTGATCAGTACCCTCCGGATAACTGTCTGGTCCAACCAATCACCGGTAGATAGTATTCCCTCTGTCAGGCTCACCGTCTACTGCACAGCGAAACCGTTCTGGCCCCGGGGTACCATACCGGGTCCACCATGTACCCGTAATCGGACTCAACCAGCTCCTCGATTCGGGTTCACATATATCACTCTAGCACCGAGAAAACACATGGTGGACGCACCGAACTATCATATCAAGGGAACCGGGATTTTAAATGATTACATATTTGCAATTACCACGGTTCCCAAATCCAGAAATCACATGTAATCCAAACCAAAATGCAAGTCAATGATCCGATATGATATGTGCGTCAAATATAAATATCATGTCAAGTCACATATAGATAAGCTACAATATAATGATCCGATGTGATATAGGCATCAAGTATGAATAGCATGTCAAGTCACATATAGATGAGCTACAATATAATGATCCGATGTGATGTAGGCATCAAGTAAGAATAGCATGTCTAGTCACATATAGATGAGCTACAATATAATGATTCGATGTGATATAGGCATCAAGTATGAATAGCATGTCAAGTCACATATAGATGAGCTACAATATAATGATCCGATGTGATGTAGGCATCAAGTATGAATAGCATGTCAAGTCACATATAGATGAGCTACAATATAATGATCCGATGTGATGTAGGCATCAAGTATGAGTAGCATGTCAAGTCACATATAGATGAGCTACAATATAATGATCCGATGTGATATAGGCATCAAGTATGAATAGCATGTCAAGTCACATATAGATGAGCTATAATATAATGATCCGATGTGATATAGGCATCAAGTATGAATAGCATGTCAAGTCACATATAGATGAGCTACAATTTAATGATCCGATGTGATATAGGCATCAAGTATGAATAGCATGTCAAGTCACATATAGATGAGCTACAATATAATGATCCGATGTGATATAGGCATCAAGTATGAATAGCATGTCAAGTCACATATAGATGAGCTACAATATAATGATCCGATGTGATATCTACAGTGTGAGTGTCATGGAAATTACTAACGGTGTGTGTGTAACATGCAGGATAGTGCTCGTGCAACATGGACCGTTAGTAATGGTGCGGTGTTCTATCAATCCTAGTTTATATCCAAATAGCAGGGAATGCAGAATGCACTAAAAAGTAGCCATGAATAGTCAATGTATACAAAGGAAATTATAAGGTCCTATCAGCCCTGACGTAGAACGCCATGCGGGCGATATCCCCGTAGATGTGAAATCTACTCACCGTAGTCTCTCGCTAGGTGTAGCTAACAACTTGTTTCCCCTTCTGCGCGGCGTCCGCCGTACTCGCCTGCGAACCTAGAATTACACAATATATCATACGTAAGCTTGAAGTCACACAAACGCGACATTAAAGCCGAACTAGTAACTCGTATCGCGAACCAAGCGCGCGTGTGCGCGATACGCTAAAACGTGTGGTTACGCGCCTGAAACCACTCCGACGCGTCGCGATACGCAGAAACCCCAAACCCACACACACGTATCACGCGTGTCGCGAAAGATTGAAAATACGGGAAAATAGGTAATCACCTCCAGATTTTGATACAGAAAAGATATTGTAAAACTATATATACCAAAATAACCCACATAGCAGCAGACACCAACACCCCAAACCCTAACCCAAAACTCCCCCATCTGGCCGCAAATTGCGGCCATAATGCTTATTTCGGCGGCCTCGCTTGGGAATTGGGCTCCCAGGTTTGGTGTGTGCACTCTATACCCCCCATACATGCTACAGTAACATCTAGTTTTACTCTGAAATGTCTCGGGTAACAGCAGATCCTACAGAGCCTTATTTCTAGTTAAAATCCACACTTTGCACTAAAAAGGAACTTTAGGGTATTTTTGTGCAAACTGAAACAAAACTTGGCCTAAGATAGCTCTAATAACACATAATAGAGCTAACACAACTAGCAAAACCCTATTCTAACATGTGAATCACAAATATCCTTAAATATCACCAAAAATGCACAAAAATGAGATTTTTACTAAGGAATACTACAAGTTATGGAAAAAGAGGTTAAGACATGAGTTTATACCTTCTGAAGACCTTATAAAACACCAAAAATCCAGCTCCCCGCTCAAGTGTGCAGATTTAGCCTCCAAACACCTAAAAACTCCTTTTTTCCTAAGGTTTTATGAAGGAAAAGTGTGGTTTTTGTGTAGGATTTGTGTAGAGATCAAAGAGATATGAAGAGGAGAAGAAAAGATGAAGAAAATAGGAGGGTTTTCTGCTGGAATTCTCCAGAATTCTGGAGTGGGGAAAGAGAGAGAGAAGAGAGGGAAAAATGGGTCAAAAGTCAAGCTTTTTACCTAACCCCCATGCCTCATTTGTTTAATAGAATTTGAATTATGAGAAAGGGTTTTTGTTTTGGTTAAAAGGGTGGGGGGAAAAGAACAACCATGCAACACAAGAAAATGGTTAACATGCTACCAAAAACCCTAAGTCTCAAAAATGTCTAAGTGTGCAAGGTGTACACTACAAAGGAAAATTCCCAAAATGCTAACACTACTAAAATTAACTAATAATCCTAGGAACACATATATATATAATAACACGTACGATCACTAATTATCACGAAAGACATTCAAACGGAAATTCAAAGTGTTACACTTTCGGCCAGGCCAGTGTTGGTACTTTGAGGGAGGTTCCCCGTGCTCTCGCACGGACCTAATTAAAGTAAACCTCGTTTTCCCAGTGGCATAACCCCATTAACACCTTTCTAGACACTTACTTGATCGGTTAATTAACCTGTGTAAAATTCTCCCAGGAGTAATTCTTACTCGCGGTGGGTATCAAAATCCATCTATCTCATAGAAGGTATGCAATCTCATTGAAAATTTTAACACTTGAAATTCCCGATAATTCTTTTACCCCTAACGTGCTATGACCTTGACGAATGCCAACAAACCATAATCCGCTAGTCAAGTTCAACCCGTATATTTCTTGATTGAACTAAACCCATCCGAACGACCCTTGATGAAAGCCAACAAAGCCGTACGACTACCCTAACCCAATCGCATCATATGCTGCAGATAAGCAGTAAATAGCTACCGCACACTACGCCTTGACGAAAGCCAACAAACGTAGCACGAATACTAAATATTACTTATTTGAAATTTCGGAGGGCTACGCAGGTTTTTCTGAAAACCATGAGAGTAATGAACTGATATTGTTGTAGAAACAGGTGATTTTGAAAAGGAGTGTTTTTGAGGATTTTCTAGTTTCTCTAAAGAGGTCACTCCCGGTGAAGAGATCTCGGCTCTATCCTTATCGATTAAGGTGCATGATATTTCATAAATACCGCTGTACAAAGCAAGAACTATAGAAGCAATCAAAAACTAAATCGTGAGTTTGTAGCATCTGCCAGTTTTGCTAAAGAGGTCACTCCCGGTGAAGGGATCTCGGCTCTTTCCTCATCAAATAAGGTGCAGGGTATATCACATATACCACTATGCAAAGCAAAAACTGTAGGTACCCTTTTTGAAAATTTGATTCTACAACATCTTTTAGGTTTCTTTTCTTTTATTAATCTCATTAATAAATCCCATCATTTATGCTTCATAAGCATCATAGAAGAAGCGAAAGCAGTAATATTTATATATCATTATATATATATAGTATAAGCATTCGTCTCAGGCAGTAATATGATCTCATCATAGAACATTGCAGCAGAAGATAACATATGAAATATTGGATATACTAGGATGTCCGTGTTAGTTGTATGTATGCCCTAGAGGCCAGTATTGTACAGATGATGTATATTATATTGGATGCTTGGACATATATAGAGATGACTTTCTTGCTCGACATGATAGTATGCTATCTGGTTGCTATTTATCTTAACATGTACACTAGTCTCTTTATACTGTCTTATAGTTACATGTTGGTAAAGCCCTTAGGATTTGTACTTGACTACCTGGACTATGATGCAGATCATACTAGTGGGGACATGGTAGTCCATAAGTACATCCTTCAAGGTCCCTAGTCGTGGGTGTATCGAGACGGGGCATCGATATACCAGAGTAGACTAGCGTATACGCTTCTCGACCCATGTGATGGGCGATGGATGATCCCATATCCATTGGTGTTTGACATCAGAGATGGTATACGGGTGCTCAGTAGAGACTGAGTACACTGGACGGACTCGCCGAGAACTCCCAGATGGTATTATACCTCACGTCAGATGGCAGTTCTCAGGTGACACTTGTACAGGTTAGTCTGTAGACCCGAGATCGTCATAGAGTCTTGTGTGATTCCCACTGTACTTTGATCTCCACCTTACCACGTCCATGAGGGCGTGCAAAACGGTGGTCTTTAGGTACAGTCCCGAGTCACATGGAGGCAATGAGCGATAGGAGGGGTTTCATCTCTCCCGGTATTGGGAGTTGATGTTGCGCTGTGCTCGATTGGCCGTAGCAGGGAAGTCCCTGGCCAGGGCTGATCAGAGATTTACTGGTATGTGTTACCAGTAGTTTCTCGACCCGTTACGAGCCTCACATCGGCACGAATTATCGGGTTATTGGGGTCTGACGTATACCACCCCTAGACTTGATATGCGACGTATCAGACGAAGAGACCGGACTGTACGGTAAGTGTTACTGGTCGGATTCGCAGGAGTGTGCTAGCTCGTCGATCTTCTGATCGCTCAATACCCGGGTGGCCGTTACGTTTAGCAGACCGCTTGCGGCTTGTGGGTGCTTGATATGATCATCATCTGCTACCGGCGTATTGACGAGTCTTTAGAGTCCTACACAGAGGTTTCCTGGCTCAAGCGAAACGAAATAGGAGCGCATATGAGATATGTGCAGGACCGAGAATAATGCGTGTATGTGATACCGCATTTCATTCTCGCGATATATGTTTCGATTGGTTATATTCGATATGACCTAGTTATCGAATCATTGATTCGATAAATCGATACATTAGATTCTAGTCGGTTATGTGCGACATGACCGGATCATTGAATCAAATGTTGATTTAATGATTTAATGCATAATTATATATTTGATATATTGCATTGCATTAACTAGTATTGGTTCACTTTAAACGGATTTTTCTCACTTGATGCACATTGTATATGTGATATGCTTTAGTGCACTACTTTGTATCATGTTTGATGATACTTGATAATGTGATTAAGTGTAAAGGGTTAAACCATGGTTAAGTGATGATTAGGGTTTTGGTTTTTCATTTATTTATTTGTTTATTTATTTGAAAGGATTAAGTTAAGAATGGTGGCTTATTTTGGAGCTATGTTGAAGCTTCATGAAGCTTTGACAAAGTCCACCATCCTTATCTCATCCTTAACCCTAACCACACTTACTAACCTTGGTTTAATCTCTACACATGACCATGGTCAAGATATGATAAGTATTCATATTAGTTTTATTTTTTAAAATGGTGAAGACTTATCATATTCTTTTCTTGAGCTCATCTTCTTCTTCTTCTTCAAGCTTGCTACTCCAATGGCAACTTGAGTTTTAGTGAGAGAAATCCAAATCTAAAGTGAACCCACCTCCTATTTCTTCACCCTCTACCTCTTGCCAAGTTGTTTTGGGTGTTTACTTCACAAGTTTCACAAGTTTGTGAAGTCGGAGCTTGAGTTTGTGCAACCTCGACGTAGATCGTCTTTGACACAAAGCCGACGACCTATTCCGCACGTTTCTCCGATGAAGCCGTCACGAGAGTCCAAGCTTCAAGATGGACAGCGAGAAGACTTCGTTGCGGAGCCGTGGAGGTGGATATCCGGATCTACAAAGGTTGTAATTTCCGTATCCTAGTAGTTAAGTGTTAACTAGCTTTTAGTTTCGCCTAGAATTCTAGCGACGATCCGTAGTCTAGGGTTTCTCGGCACTAAAATTTTTAAATTGGCATGTTCGATGCCTTGTGAGACCTTACTAGAGTGCCTAGGAACCTTTCACTGGTATCAGAGCCTAGCTAGAGCCTTAGGCGAAGTCCAGACGGAGTTTGAAGTCCGAACGAACCCGAAAACCCATTACAAACATGCTCTCTGTACTTTTTCTGAAAACGTTGATTTTTCCAGATTAAAAATTGCCAAAAAATTCAGCAGGGAATATAGTGAGTTACTGTGAAACACGTGATGATAAATCCACTAATGAAGCGCGGATCCGCGGCCCCCACCATAGCACTAGCGGCGCTTCCGCGGCCTCCCTGTAGATTTACATCACGTGGCTTGCACAGTAATTCATGTTTTGTAGTGCTGAGTCTTCTGGAAATTTTTAATAATTTTTCCAGAGTTGAATTTTTCTGGGTTGTTTTGGGATTTCATGGACTCGATCGGATTATCAAATTTTGTCTGTGTGGCTTTCCGGATAAATTTTAGAATATGTTAAAAAGTTCGACCGGATATAAATACCCAATTTTTCCCCTGTCGGGAAATTTCCAAGTGTTGGATTTTTCCGTAGTTTAACGACGTTCTAAGTAGTGCAAGTAACTCGATGGTCCCTCTAGAAGACAACAAACCTTAACTCGATTATGTGACCGTCTTCAACTGCCTTTTGAACCTTCGGGTTTAGGGCAGTACGGCGTGCCACATGTGAGGCGTTGGCTTGACCCTTCTACGGCTGGACCGTTGGTACTGAGGTACGAACTGAATGTTGTTAGACTTATTTCATGTGTTGATCTGTATTGGGAAACCTTGGGTGTTCGATTGTTCGATCGGAAAGTTTAACATTTTCTGTTTATCTGGAATGTGATACAATAATTGGAATTCACAAGTAATTATGAGATAACTGAATGAATGTTATAAATCTAGCAATTTAGTCCCATATGATATTGAAAAGAGTTTTCGATAATGAGACTAAAATGCGGGATTTATATCTGTTAGGCATGCGATGTCTAAAGAAGTTGCGGATTCCAATTGTTGTAGTTTTACACTTTCTTTTCTGTGACCGTAAGTGTAGTATGTTCATATCGCCGGTTTCATTGCTATACGTCAACGACAATTGGGGTATGCATACTTACTTACATTGATGACATGTGATGTTATGTGTTGCTGGATATGTTATATTGGATCGTCGTGTTCGAATAGCCGGGGGTTTTTATGTGAGATGAGTGTTTTTCATTTTCATTCATGTAAAAACTTGTATGTAATATTCTTTTATTTGGGGCGCTTCCAGGTAGCGGAAGTTGTCACCCTTTGTATATTATTTACTTTTCCGCATTAGGATAGACCCAAGGAGGGGAGCACAAGTAACCGGGTTCTGGGGTCCAGTGGGAGACCAACTCGAGGAGTCGAGCCCGGGTCTCCTAACCCTAGGATTGGCAGGGTTGCTTGCCGCTCTCGTAGGGGTCTAGGGGTGTGGGATTGGCTATTCATCACGACCGTGGAATCCGTGTTTTATACTGGCTCGTATTGAAAACACGGACGTCCTAGTATATCCAATATTTCATATGTTTATTCTGCTGCGATATCTGTGATGTGATTCTGTGATGGATATAGTATATAGTATATATGATATATTATATAGACGTTACTTATGTTTTACTCCCGCGCTAGCCCTGCCCCGCTCTGTCGTTAGTTACCTAACCTAACGGTGCACGAGGGGACATCGAGGCGAATGCGGATGGCATAAGTGTACGTCATATCTATCTGTGATGTTTAGGTATTTAAATGATGGGACTTCATTAATGTGATTAATGAAAGAAAAGAAACCTAAGATGTTGTAGAATCGAATTTTAAAATAAAATAGGTAGCTACAGTTCTTGCTTTGCACAGCGGTATATATGATATACCCTCCACCTTATTCGACGAGGAAAGGACCGAGATCCCTTCGCCGGGAGTGACTCCTTTAGCAAAACTAGAAAAGCCTCAAAATCACTCCATTTCAAAACTTCATTTGATTCTACAACGATATCAAGTTCATTACGCTCATGGTTTTATGAAAACCTGCGTAGCCCTCCGTCATTTCAGATAAAGACTATTTAGTATTCGTGCTGCGTTTGTTGACCTCTGTCAAGGCGTAGTGTGCGGTAGCTAACTAGTAATTATCTGCAAAGCATGTGATGTGATTGGATTAGGGTAGTCGTGCGACCTTGTTGACCTCTGTCAAGGGTCGTGCGGGTGGGTTTGATTCAATCAAGAAATGACGGGTTGAACTTGACTAGTGCACTATGATTTGTTGACCTCTGTCAAGGTCATGGTACACTAGGGGCAAAATATTATCGGGAATTTCAAGTGTTGAAATTTGCAATGAGATTGCATACCTTCTATGAGATAGTTGGATCCCGATACCCACTGCGAGTAAGAGTTACTCCTGGGAGAGTTTTACACATTGCAATTAGCCGATCAAGTAGGTGTCTAGAAAGGTGTCAACGAGGTTACGCCTCTGGGAAAACGAGGTTTACATTAATTAGGTTAGTGCGAAAGCACGGGGGACCTCCCTCAAAGTACCGACACTGGCCTGGCTGAAAGATTGGCGAACTTGTAGTGTGTAATTAATCCCGGCTAGTCTTTCCTTTTAGGGTTTGAAGGAAGATTTGATAAAAAGCAGTGGGAGCCATCCTGATTAGATAAGATAATAACCAATCTGATCTTGCACGAGCATACGCTAAAGTGTTTTCTTCTCTCTCTCTCCAGGTAGCGACCATTTCATGCCCTAATGAAGATAATAATATGGATGTATTGACCGAACCCGCATGTTATACTGTGCTGGGGAACGTTGGTTCCGTTCTTTCTTATAAGAGTTATAGGAATGAACAGGAAATAGGGGAATACCAGGATTCCCATGCCACCCGAATGAAGAAAGTACATGTTGATGCATTTTCTTCGGGTGCGTTCGTTACTGAGAACTGTTTCTCTATTTGCTCTACTTCCTGGGTATTGGATACCGGGTCAGGATCCCATATATGTAATCAGTTACATGGGCTTAGGAAAGGTAGAGAACTTGGGGAAGGTGATAAAGACATCAGAGTTGGAAATGGTGCAATTGTTGCAGCTAAGACTGTCGGGGAATATCACCTTGTATTACCAACTGGTAATACATTGGTTCTGAACGAATGCTATTACATGCCGAACCTGATATGCAACATTATATCAGTTTCTTTATTAAGTAAAGAGGGATATAATTTTGTATTACAGGACAATGTTATGAACATTTTCCATAACCAAAAGTTGGTTGGATCAGGCACGTTGTGCAATGGCATTTATGTTCTAAACCAATCAACAGTCCTCAGCATAACAAACACACACAAGTGGAAAAGTTCTGAACTCAACGAATCCTTCTTGTGGCATTGTAGACTGGGTCACATCAATATGACACGACTGGCTAAGTTGCATAAGGATGGATATTTAAATCCGTTTGAATTTTCATCCTATGACACTTGCCAGTCATGTCTCAAAGGCAAGATGACCAAGACTCCGTTTACGGGACACGGAGAAAGAGCTACCGAACTCTTGGGACTAATACATAGTGATGTATGCGGTCCCATGTCTACACATGCCAGGGATGGTTCTTCGTACTTCATTACATTCACTGACGATCTCTCAAGATACAGACATGTGTACTTGATAAGACACAAGTCTGAAGCTTTTGAGAAATTCAGAGAATATAAACAAGAAGTCGAGAAACAAACCGGAAAAAGTATTAAAATCCTTCGATCTGATCGAGGAGGTGAATACTTGAGCAATGAATTCCTGGACTTCCTAAAAGAGAATGGGATTCTCTCTCAGCTTACTCCTCCTTATACACCACAGCACAACGGTGTATCGGAGCGGAGGAATCGCACCCTATTAGATATGGTGCGCTCTATGATGAGTACAGCTGAGTTACCTATTTCCTTCTGGGGGTATGCGCTTGAGTCAGCGGCATACCTATTGACTCAAGTTCCAACTAAATCTGTACCTACCACACCATATGAGATATGGAGTGGGAAGAGACCATGTCTTAAACGAGTTAAGATATGGGGTTGTCTGGCCTATGTCAAAAGGCAAAATCCAGATAAACTCGAGGCACGGTCAGTTCTATGTAAGTTTGTGGGATATCCTAAACATTCAAATGGATATCTCTTCTACCACAGTGAACAACAAAAAGTGTTTATTGCTCAACATGCCACCTTTTTAGAAAAAGAATTTCTTGCAAAAGAGATTAGTGGCTCTGAGGTAGAACTGGAAGAAGTTCCAGAAACACAAACTATAACTGAAGATTTAGTGGAACCAGAAGATTCGGTAGTACCCGACGAACCTCAGCCTCTCCGCCGATCTGGTAGGGTTTCTCGTCCACCTGAGAGATACTACGGTTTTCTCATTGATGGTGGAAGCGAGGATTGCATCATGGAGGATGATGACCCAACTATCTTCGAGCAGGCCATCACGAGTGGGGACTCAGTGAAATGGCTGGATGCTATGCGGTCCGAGATGGATTCCATGTACACCAACAAAGTATGGACTTTGGAAGTTGCTCCTGAAGGGGTAAAACCCATTGGGAGCAAGTGGATCTTCAAGAAGAAACTTGGTGTAGATGGGAAAGTGGAGACTTTCAAAGCTAGACTTGTAGCAAAGGGTTTTCGTCAAAGACCAGGTGTGGACTATGACGAAACCTTTTCTCCAGTGGCTATGCTTAAATCCATCCGAATCATGCTTGCCATTGCTGCCTTTCATGACTACGAAATCTGGCAAATGGATGTTAAGACCGCCTTTCTAAATGGTGATTTAGAAGAGTGCGTGTACATGACTCAGCCAGAGGGCTTCGTAGACAGTGGGAGCAGCGGGAAGGTGTGCAAGCTGCTTAAATCCATTTATGGATTAAAGCAAGCATCGCGGAGTTGGAACATCTGCTTTGACGTCGTTATCAAAGAGTTTGATTTCGTCAAAAATCCAGATGAACCTTGTATTTATAAGAAGGTGGCAGAGAGTAAGGTTGTCTTCCTCGTATTGTACGTGGACGACATACTCTTGATAGGAAATGATATTCCTATGCTGCAATCGGTCAAGCTCTTCTTATCACAAAGATTCTCAATGAAAGATCTTGGTGATGCCTCCTGCATATTGGGAATCAGGATCTATAGAGATAGATCCAAACGGATTTTGGGATTGTCCCAATCCAGGTACATTGACACCATACTAAAGAGGTTTAGTATGGAAGAGTCCAAGCGTGGGAACATGCGCACGATCTCTGGAGTCACTCTCTCCAAAGAGATGTCTCCCAAGACTGATTTGGAGAGAGCTCGCATGCAAGGGATACCCTATGCTTCGGCAGTAGGCTCTATCATGTATGCGATGCTATGTACCAGACCCGATGTAGCATACTCACTAAGTGTAGTGAGCAGGTATCAAGCTGATCCTGGAGAGAGTCACTGGACAGCTGTGAAGAGCATTCTCAAGTACTTGCGAAGGACTAGAGATATGTTCTTGGTGTATGGTAACGGAGAACTCCAAGTGGAGTCCTTTACCGATTCGAGCTTCCAGAGTGATAAGGACGACTTTAAGTCGCAGTCGGGTTTTGTCTTTACCCTTTACGGAGGGGCGGTTAGCTGGAAGAGTTCCAAGCAGGAAACCGTGGCAGACTCGACGATGGAGGCTGAATACATCGCTGCCAACGATGCTGCTAAAGAAGCTGTCTGGATCAAGAAGTTCATTACTGAACTTGGAGTGGTTCCATCCATTGAGCGTCCAATACCTTTGTATTGCGATAACAATAGAGCGGTGGCTTTGGCCAAGGAACCCAGGTCCCATCAGCGGTCCAGGCATATTCTGAGGCGGTATCACCTGATCTGGGAGATAGTTGATCGCCGGGAGATCGAGGTCAGGAGGGTTGACACGAAGAACAACACGGCGGATCCACTCACGAAGGCCATTCCCCAGATACAGTTTGAGAGACTCTTCGGGATGCTCGGTATGAGATACTACAGCAGCTGGCCCTAGTGCAAGTGGGTGATTGTTAGTTGTATGTATGCCCTAGAGGCCAGTATTGTACAGATGATGTATATTATATTGGATGCTTGGATATATATAGAGATGACTTTCTTGCTCGACATGATAGTATGCTATCTGGTTGCTATTTATCTTAACATGTACACTAGTCTCTTTATACTGTCTTATAGTTACATGTTGGTAAAGCCCTTAGGATTTGTACTTGACTACCTGGACTATGATGCAGATCATACTAGTGGGGACATGGTAGTCCATAAGTACATCCTTCAAGGTCCCTAGTCGTGGGTGTATCGAGACGGGGCATCGATATACCAGAGTAGACTAGCGTATACGCTTCTCGACCCATGTGATGGGCGATGGATGATCACATATCCATTGGTGTTTGACATCAGAGATGGTATACGGGTGCTCAGTGGAGACTGAGTACACTGGACGGACTCGCCGAGAACTCCCAGATGGTATTATACCTCACGTCAGATGGCAGTTCTCAGGTGACACTTGTACAGGTTAGTCTGTAGACCCGAGATCGTCATAGAGTCTTGTGTGATTCCCACTGTGCTTTGATCTCCACCTTACCACGTCCATGAGGGCGTGCAAAACGGTGGTCTTTGGGTACAGTCCCGAGTCACATGGAGGCAATGAGCGATAGGAGGGGTTTCGTCTCTCCCGGTATTGGGAGTTGATGTTGCGCTGTGCTCGATTGGCCGTAGCAGGGAAGTCCCTGGCCAGGGCTGATCAGAGATTTACTGGTAAGTGTTACCAGTAGTTTCTCGACCCGTTACGAGCCTCACATCGGCATGACTTATCGGGTTATTGGGGTCTGACGTATACCACCCCTAGACTTGATATGCGACGTATCAGACGAAGAGACTGGACTGTACGGTAAGTGTTACTGGTCGGATTCGCAGGAGTGTGAGCGGGCTAGCTCGTCGATCTTCTGATCGCTCAATACCCGGGTGGCCGTTACGTTTAGCAGACCGCTTGCGGCTTGTGGGTGCTTGATATGATCATCATCTGCTACCGGCGTATTGACGAGTCTTTAGAGTCCTACACAGAGGTTTCCTGGCTCAAGCGAAACGAAATAGGAGCGCATATGAGATATGTGCAGGACCGAGAATAATGCGTGTATGTGATACCGCATTTCATTCTCGCGATATATGTTTCGATTGGTTATATTCGATATGACCTAGTTATCGAATCATTGATTCGATAAATCGATACATTAGATTCTAGTCGGTTATGTGCGACATGACCGGATCATTGAATCAAATGTTGATTTAATGATTTAATGCATAATTATATATTTGATATATTGCATTGCATTAACAAGTATTGGTTCACTTTAAACGGATTTTTCTCACTTGATGCACATTGTATATGTGATATGCTTTAGTGCACTACTTTATATCATGTTTGATGATACTTGATAATGTGATTAAGTGTAAAGGGTTAAACCATGGTTAAGTGATGATTAGGGTTTTGGTTTTTCATTTATTTATTTGAAAGGATTAAGTTAAGAATGGTGGCTTATTTTGGAGCTATGTTGAAGCTTCATGAAGCTTTGACAAAGTCCACCATCCTTATCTCATCCTTAACCCTAACCACACTTACTAACCTTGGTTTAATCTTTACACTTGACCATGGTCAAGATATGATAAGTATTCATATTAGTTTTATTTTTTAAAATGGTGAAGACTTATCATATTCTTTTCTTGAGCTCATCTTCTTCTTCTTCTTCAAGCTTGCTACTCCAATGGCAACTTGAGTTTTAGTGAGAGAAATCCAAATCTAAATTGAACCCACCTCCTATTTCTTCACCCTATACCTCTTGCCAAGTTGTTTTGGGTGTTTACTTCACAAGTTTCACAAGTTTGTGAAGTCGGAGCTTGAGTTTGTGCAACCTCGACATAGATCGTCTTTGACACAAAGCCGACGACCTATTCCGCACGTTTCTCCGATGAAGCCGTCACGAGAGTCCAAGCTTCAAGATGGACAGCGAGAAGACTTCGTTGCGGAGCCGTGGAGGTGGATATCCGGATCTACAAAGGTTGTAATTTCCGTATCCTAGTAGTTAAGTGTTAACTAGCTTTTAGTTTCGCCTAGAATTCTAGCGACGATCCGTAGTCTAGGGTTTCTCGGCACTAAAAATTTTAAATTGGCATGTTCGATGCCTTGTGAGACCTTACTAGAGTGCCTAGGAACCTTTCAGTCCGTGTTTTATATCGAGCCAGTATAAAACACAGATTCCACGGTCGCGATGAATAGCCAAACCCACATCCCTAGACCTCTATGAGAGCGGCAGGTAACACTGCCAATTCTAGGGTTAGGAGACCCGGTCTCGACTCCTCGAGATGGCCTCCCACTGGACCCTAGAATTCGGTTACTTGTGCTCCCCTCCTTGGGTCTATCCTAATGCGGAAAAGTAAATAATATACAATGGTGACATCAACCTCAACCCGGAAGTGTCCCAATAAAAGAATATTACATACAATGAATTTTACATGAATGAAAATAAAAACCCTCATCTCACATAAAACCCCCGGCTATTCAGAACACGACGATCCAATATAACATATTACAACAACACATAATATCTCATATCATCATCGTAAGTAAGTATGCGTATCCCGATTGTCGTTGATATATAGCAACGAAGCCGACGATACACCACATACTACGCTTACTGTCGCAAAAAAGAAAATGTAAATCTACAACATTTGGAATCCGTAATCTCCTTAGACATCGTAAACCCGAAATATCACATATTACGGATTTCATGCCTAACTATATGAATTCCACATATTGTATCACAACCACAGAATATCAAGACGATGTTTAACGTTTCGATCGAATCAACATACACTCACAAATTACCCCCGTGAGCTCAACACTTGAGCAAAATCAAAACACTCAAAAACCGTGCCACAGTGTCCATGGACCAGCCGTAGAAGGAGTTAACTATCGCCTCACCTATGACACCACGGAACTACGGCAAACACGAAGGTTCGAACGCGGTTCCGTGGGCATAGAATTGAGTTAAGGTTATTATAGTCTTCGAGGGGGTCCATAAGGGTACTTGCATGATTTTACGAATATAATCAACTTCGGAAAATTGCATTACTTGGAAATTTCAGCGGGGTACAAAATGTGGTGTGCGAAGTTCGATCGAACTGCTAAAAATAGTCAAGGTTACCAATAAAGTGTTAGGTTATATGACTACGAAGCACTATGAATTAGCCCTAGGTCAAACAAATCATCACATGAAAATTGGGCTAAATAACAATACTAGGAAACCCAAACCGGAAACATGAGAACACAGGAGGAATACGAGGGACAGAGGAGGCTTCAGGGCTAGCCAGGCCAAAATTTAGCCTATGGGGATCGGCCAAAAACCGAGCACCCCCCTGTATTTCACCCATGTTCATATATTGTTCCAAAAATCATTCTGCACCGGTTTGAAAAATTTTTAAAGGACTTTTTGCAAAATTTCCGAAGAGCAAAATGGGGGTTCCTTAATATCGTATTTCGGAGTGGATTTCGTTTTCTTAATTGTTATAACACCATATCTAGAATTCTAGTTTGTCTCTGATACCACTGTTGGGCTTCACTTGCACCTAGTCTAGGATTTGGTAGCATCACTCATGCCACTTTAAAAAATAAGAGAGGTGCAAAGCAAGCAAACCATGAATCATGCTAGAATTACTAGGGTGACAAGTTTGTATCACATACAAAGAAGTAAAGAGAGTAGGATTACAACCTTTGTAGTCCGTTCCTTCGCTTCATAAGCTCCATGTTGAGGTCCCTTCGCTGCGATCATCAAGAACTCCGACTCTCGTGTGGCTCCAAGAGGTGAATGATGCATCTTGCTTGAAGTCTTCTTGATCTAAGATGATCTACCTTGAAGAATCTCTAACCCAAGCTTACACTTCACTAATGAAGTAATTAGAGAAGTGAACACCCTGATCTAAATGGCTAGAATAGATGAGGATGATGAAGTAGGAATTTTACACTCTTTTATTTTCAATTTCTCACCATTTATCATCACAAACACAAAAGCTAGTGAAGCTTTTACAAGAGCTAAAGAAGAAGAAGATGAAGCTAATCCTTTTGTGATGAATAATGAATTATTGCCGTGGTTACAATTGCAACCATGAGTTAAGAATGAGAGTCTTAACTCATGTAGAGAATAAATGAAGGTTAAGGGTTTGGGTTTGGTTAACAAAAATCAACACAAAATATCAAAGTTAAAGACAAAGTCAAAGCTTCATGAAGCATCCATGAACCTCATCCAAAAGCTAACACAAAAGCTAACCCTAATCCAAACCCTAATTAGGTTTAAACCCTAAATCAATGTTGCATTTGTAACCCTAACATATTACAATATTATATATCATATATATAATATATAATGTAACAAAAGAAAATAATACAATTAACACATATCACATGTATATCAATGTATTATCTTGTGAGAAAAAGAATCAATAAAGCGAGCTTATATTAGTTAACATAATGTAATATATCATATATATAATTATACATTAAATTATCGAATCAACTCTTTATCCGACAATCCGGCTAAATAGCATATAACCGACTAATATAACATGTATCAATTCATCGAATCAACACTTGATCCGATGACCCGGCTATATCACATATACCCGGCCGATATCACATATCATGATAATAGAATACGGTATCTCATATCGTATTATTCTCGGTCCCGCACATATCGCATATGTGGTCCTACTCCATTTTCCCTGAGCCAGGAAACCTCTGTGTAGGACTCTAAAGAATCGTCAATACGCCGGCAGTAGGTGATGATCATATCAAACACTCACAAGCTGCAAGCGGTCAGCTAAACGTAACAGCCACCCAGGTATTGAGCAATCAGAAGATCAACAAGCAAGCCTGTACATTCTCCTGTTAATCCAATCAGTAACACTACCGTACAGTCCGGTCTCTTCGCTTGAAATGTCGCATATCCAGTTTAGGGGTGGTAAACTTCAGACCCCAGTAACCAATAAGTCGTGTCGATATGAGGCTCATAACAGGTTGAGAAACTACTGATAACTCTTACCAGTAGCACTCCATATCAGCCCTGGCCAGGGACTTCTAGTTATAGCCAATCGAACACAGCACAACATCAACTCCCTATACCAGGTGAGACGAAACCCCTCCTATCGCTCATTGCCTCTATATGATTCGAGACTGTACCTAAAAGCCACCATTTTGCATGCCCTCTTAGACATGGTAAAGTGGAAATCAAAGCATAGTGGGAATCTTACAAGACTCTATGATGATCTCGGGTCTACAGACTAACCTGTACCAGTGTCACCGGAGAACTGCTATCTGACGATAGGTATAATACCATCTAGAAGTTCTCGGCGAGTCCGTTCAGTGTACCCAGTCTCCACTGAGCACCCGTACACTATCTTTGATGTCAAACACCAATGGATATAGGATCATCCATCGCCCATCATATGGGTCAAGATGCGTATACGCTAGTCTACCCTGGTGTATCGATGCCCTGTCTCGATACACCCTTGACTAGGAACAGTTATAAGATGTACTCGTTGACTACCCTAGCCCCACTAGTATGATCTCATCATAGTCCTAGCAGTCAAGTACATATCCTAAAGGCTTTATCAACATGTAAGAGCAAGACTGTAAACCAATACAAGTCAACATGTTAAAATAAAGTGAAACCAAATAGCATACTATCATGTCAAGCAAGAAAGTCCTCTCTATATATATCCAAGCATCTACTGTAATATACATCCTATGTACAACAATGGCCTCTAGGGCATATATATAACTAACATTCTCTACCTCTGTTTAGCCCATGCAACAAATTACATACGTGGGATCCTGATCCAGTATCAAATACCCAGGATGTAGAGCATACTGAGAAACAGTTCTTGGTAATGAACACACCCGAAGAAGATGCAGCAGCATGCTCCTTCTTCGTTCGGGTGGCGTGGGAATCCAGGTATTCCCCTATTGCTTGCTCAGACATATGACAATTATAGGAAAAAGATGAACCAACGTTCCCTAGCTCGGTATAATAAACGGGTTCGGTCAATACATCTATATTATTATCTTGATTAAGGCGTGTTATTGGTTGCTACCTAGAGAGAGAAAGAGAGAGAGAGAGAAGGACACACTTTAGCGTGCGCTCTTGCAAGATTAGATTGGTTATTATCTTATCTAATTAGGATGGCTCCCATTGTTTTTATTAAATCTTCTTCCAAACCCTAAAAGGTAAGATTAGCTGGGATTAATTATACCCTACAAGTTCGCCAATCGTTCGGCCAGGCAGGTATTGAAACTCCGAGAGAGTCTCCCCATACTTTCTCAAGGGACTAATTAAATAACCTCGTTTCCGTAGGGGTATAACCCAATTAACACCTTTCTTAGACACCTATTTGATCGGCTAATTGTAAAATGAAAAACTCTCCCAGAAGTAACTCTTACTCGCAGTGGGTATTAGGATCCAACTATCTCATAGGAGGCATGTAATCTCATTGCAAATTTCAACACTTGAAATTCCCGATAATGGTTTTTGCCTCTAGCAACTTATGACCTTCGCTATGGTCAAAAAATCATAAGCACTAGCCAAGTTCAACCCGTCATTTCCGTAATATTTTGGAAAATTATAAATATTAATTTTAAATTTTAAATATAAATATAATGAGTTTATAAAAATGATATAACATACAACTTTTGGTATCGGACTTATATCCCTAAAAATGTAGTTATTTCGATAAAATATGAATAAAAGTGCGTGATGTCATAAAAATGATATTTTAATTATTTTAACATGACATTGTATTTTTCATTAAGCTAATGATAATTAAGTGATAGATTTATCATTTCATATATTTTATGTTACAAGGATTTAAATTGTAAAATCAATTTAAAGTGTAACATTAAAGGTTGTGATATTTGGATAATCCTTTTAATGAGTGTTATATCATAACCTAAATCTAAACCCTCATATACAACACATCCTCATCCATGATCAACACCCTCCACCTCCTTCTTCTTAACTTTCCGCATCCTTCTTCATAATTAACACCTTCTACTTCACCATGCCACCTTCACCTCACAACTCTCCACCTCATGCTCTCTCAACACAACACAACACAACACAACACATAGGAACTCTTTAGCATCCTCAAACTGAACTCTTATCAATCTCCAAACAATAAAATTCTATGTGTTCCTAATATCAAAAGAGAAAGCAATGATTTCCTTCATCAATTTGTGCACACTCTCATCCTAGAAGCCACTACAAACCCTAGATACTTCCACAAGTACTTCATGAGCTGGTGTTTCATTGTACACAATTTCTATAGGTATAATTCCTTTCCTCTTTGCATGTTCAGTATATTTCCATATCTGTTTTAGGTGTGCAGTGTTAGAAAACTAGGAAAATTGTGATATTTAGCCTACTGTAAATGAATCTGGAACCAATAGGTGAAACCAATAGAAAAACTAGCAATACAATAAGTATCATAAGACCACTAGAAGACTTTACTCAAAGCCTAAGACCCTATCTCCATGATTGACCCGGCGAGAATCCCATATCGGCCGATGTCGCCGGATTTTTAGGGGTATTTGGTGTTAGATTCTCTTCTGTTTCTTCTTTTGGGTATTTTATGATCTGTAGTATTGTTTGATTTGTTCCAATATGTATACAGTAAAACTGGGGATGTTTTAATAAAGGTTTTATTATGTTTCCGATATTCCGATATGGGTTTTGCGTATTTTGTACTGCGACAGAAACATCGATGTTCGTACATAGATTTCAGTGGTAATTGTTGTTTTTGGGTTAAGTATGCTATGGGTTCTAACCTATGGGTGCCTATCTCGTTGTTTTTAGTTTTGATGTGATATTTACGTTGATATGCTATAACTACGATTATAGGTACGATCGCGAAGGTTTTCGATATGGAGGTGGCGGACATAGCAGCGTGGATTTCAGCAAGCTCATCAAGTTGGTGAGTAGATTTACATCTATGGGGGAAGTCGGGTGGATGGCGTATAGCACTCCCGCAACCTTATAAATAGTAGTATGATATTTAGTCAGTTTTAGTGTTTATTCAAAATATTGATATTAGAGTTAATTTTCATCTAGCAGGACATTCATTTGCATGTAGTTATTTATGGTTTGGGTAAATTGGTATGAAAGACCATGCCGTACTAGAGGTGAATTTGATATAGTGATAATGTGAGGTATTGTACGAGATATTATACTGTATTGATGATGACGAGATTAGTATGCTGAATAACGGCCAAGTTACCTTTAGATTCATAAATTTATGTTTTATATCGGTTTAGAACGTAATACTTGAGTGAGTTGTACTCATTTAAAAACTAACAATTTGTTTCCCTCTTTGATGATAAAAGATAAGGATTCGATGCCAATTTCCGAAACAAATATCCATTTTCAATCCGAGGCAGCTTCTAAATTTCAAAAACCAACGTTTCGTTCATTTTCAAAGATAATGGTATAGCTCATAGCAAGTAGTTACATTTATTAGTTACACTTAGATTTACTTTACATGCTCGCATTATAATTATGAATATTATATGTTTCCGTAATACGCATATTTTGATAGAACACTGCACAACTACCAATGAGTACTATACTGCAGAAGCACGTATACATTTATTACACAACACCTCATTGGTATTGCCATGTCACTGTAGAACCTTTCTGTTATGTAATGCATATATATATATATATATATATATGTTGATACGAATAGGCTATTACACCTGTAGAACATTTGCATAAATACTAATGATTGCCATGCTGCACGAGCACAGACGAGTATGTTACACCACACATCATTAGTAGTGCCATGACATAGTAGAATTGATATCTTTGTACCTGTATGATTAATTTACACAGTCTTCCTTTATTACTTGTTGCGTATTGCGAATATCAGTACTATGGATGTTATATTGATTCTTATGGGTTTTTTGGATGTTTTACTTTTGATGATACATATCAGAGGTATGGGACACTGTTATATATGTATATATATAATATATCATCAGAATGATCTATGCAAATATTCTCATTCTTTACTTGATAATTCTGGATATGATAAGTTGACATCCACCATGAGCTTAATGTTTTCTGATTGTTTTATTCCTAACCGAGTGGGGGAGCTATACGGTTTCGGACTTGTTATTTATCCGGGCTGAGTGGGGGAGATATACAGTCGGATACATGGTGGACCCGATCGAGACCGAAGGGCAGGATAGCCGCATGTGAGGCGGGGACCCTAACGAGGATACTCGATACCGAAGATAGAGATGAGCACGGCAGATATCCAGGGGATACTGATGTTCCAGCGTACTTGTTGAATCAGGTTCCGTCTAAATCTGTGCCTTAGACTCCTTATGAAGTATAGAGTGGCAGAAAACCATGTCTTAAAAGGGTTAAGATATCGGGTTGTCCGGTATATGTGAAAAACCAGAACCCGGACAAACTTCAGGCACGATCAGTTTTATGTAAGTTTGTAGGATATCCCAGGCATTCAAATGGATATTTGTTCTACTACACCGAGGAACATAAGGTGTTTGTTGCTCAGCACGCCAACCGTGCTCCCACTTATTTCTTTTACAAGAAATTGCCACTCCAAAAAGGTGCAAGTTGGCGTGCTGAGCAACAAACACCTTCTGTTCCTCGATGTGGTAGAACAGATATCCATTTGAATGCCTGGGATATCCTACAAACTTACATAAAACTGATCGTACCTGAAGTTTGTCCGGGTTCTGGTTTTTCACATATACCGAACAACCCCATATCTTAACCCTTTTAAGACATGGTTTTCTGCCACTCCATACTTCATATGGAGTCTTAGGCACAGATTTAGACGGAACCTGATTCAACAAGTACACTGATGTTTCAAGCGCAAGTCCCCAGAATGAAAGAGGTAACTTGGCATTACTCATCATGGAGCGAACCATGTCCAATAGGGTACGGTTCCTCCGTTTCGATACGCCATTAAGCTGTGGTGTGTACGGAGGAGTAAGCTGAGAGAGAATACCATTCTCTTTTAGAAAGTCCTTGAATTCAGTGCTTAAGTACTCCCCTCCTCTATCAGATCGGAGGATCTTGATACTTTTGCTAGTCTGGTTCTGTACTTCGTTTCTGAATTCTTTGAATTTCTCAAAAGCTTCAGATTTGTGTTTCATCAGATACACATATCCGAACCGAGAGAGATCGTCAGTGAATGTGATGAAGTATGAGAACCCACCCCTTGCATGTATAGACATTGGACTACATACATCACTGTGTATGAGTCCCAAGAGCTTTGCTGCCCTTTCTTTATGTCCGGTGAATGGTGATTTGGTCATCTTTCCTTTGAGACAAGACTGACAAGTTTCATAAGATGAAAATTCGAACGTATTCAAGAGTCCATCTTTATGTAACTTACTTAGTCTTTTCTCTCCGATATGACCAAGTCTACAATGCCACAAGTAGGATTCGTTTATATCTGAACTCTTCCTCTTGCGTGTGTTTTGTATATTGAGAATTGCATTCTGATTTAGAACATAGATACCATTACACAGTGTAGCTTCTGCAACCAGTACCTTATCAAGGTAAATGTTCATGATATTTCTATCAAGAACAAAATTATATCCATCTTTATTAAGTAAAGACACTGATATTATGTTGCAAACCATGGATGGTACATAGTAGCAATTGTTCAAAATCATAGTATTGCCATTTGGCAACACTAGGTGATATTCACCGACGGCTGCAACATTAACTTGTGCTCCGTTCCCTACCCTGAGGGACATATCACCAGGTGCAACTATCCTACTTTTTCTCAGTCCCTGCAAAAAATTACAGATATGAGATCCTGATCCGGTATGAAGTACCCTGGAGGTAGGGCTGACCGAAAAGCAGTTCTCGATTACAAGAACACCTGAAGTAGATGCAATACTATGCTTCTTCTTCAACTGGGTCTCCTTGGAATCCATACAATCTTCTTTTCCTTGCTCATACTTATAACTGTTGTCGTAAGTTAGAGCCGAACCGATGTTCCCCAGCCCCGAATAAGAATTCGGATCGGTCAAGCGATACATTTTATTATCTTGATTAGGGAATGAAATGGTTGCTACCTAGAGAGAGAGAAAAGAAACAACTCAGCGTGCGCTCTTGCAAGATTAATTGGTTTATTAATTTATCTAATCAGGATGGCTCCCACTGTTTCCTCAAATTCTTTTTCAAACCTTAAAAGAAGAACTAGTCAGGATTAATCGCACGTCACAATACTTGCTTAACCTTTCAGCCAGGCTAGTGTTGGTACTTCGAGGGAGGTTTTCCAACGCTTTCGCGAAGTTCCATAATTACATAACCTCTTTTCCCTGGAGGTTATAGCATTGATTGTTAAGTGAAATAATCTCCGTTCTAGACACCTACTTGGTTTATAGCATTGATTGTTATGTGAAATAATCTCCCGAGAGTAATCCAACTCATCAGTGGGATCGGGATCCAACTATCATTGTGTGATGACCTAGATGGAATCCACTCTAGTCACCATACTCCAGAAGGTATGCTAAATCTCCAAGTTTCCTGTATGTTTGAAACTCCCGATGTGGTTTTTGCCCTAAGCGGCTTCATGACCTTGACAGAGGTCAATATGTCATAAGTCGCAAGTCAAGTTCATCCCGTCATCGTCCTGGATTGATTTAGACCCACCCGCACAAGTCCTTGACATAGGTTAAAATAACCGTGCGGCTGTCCTAAATAATCGCATCTATTTATGCAACATACGAGCATTGCTTAGCTACCATTCACTATGCCTTGATAGAGGTCAACATACACAGCATGAATACTAAGCAATATTTGTAAGAAATGACGGAGGGCTACGGCTGGGTTTTTGGCGAAAAACCCATTAACATAATAAACTTGATATCGTTGAAGGAACCTGATAGCATTATAAAAGGTATAGTGGCGAAAACTTTTGCTAAAGAGGTCACTCCCTGTGAAGGGATCTCAGCTCTTTCCTCGTCGAATGAGGTGCAGGATATCCCAAACTGAATACTACGATGCAAAGCAATAATGATCGACTATAGTGAAGTTATTACGTTGACGCAAACTTTTACTCAAGGGGTCACTCCCGATGAAGGGATCTTGGCCCTTGCCTCGTCGAATGAGGTGCTGGATATTCCAAACTGAATACCACTGTGCAAATCAAAAGAGAACATCTATAATGTCTGTTTTTAAAACTTTGTTCCAACATCTTTTAGGTTTGTTTTTCTTGCATTAATCCAAATTAATGATGTCCCATCAATGTAACCTACCACACCAAAAAAGAACGAAAATACAATGTACGTATATGCCATCCGCATTCGCCACTGGGCCCCGTCATCACCCGTTAGGTTACTTAACTAACGACAGAGCGGGAGCTGGACTAGCATGGGTGCAAAACATATACAACATCTACTAGAATATATATATAAGTATATACAACATTCGTCCCAGGCATGATAGTAAACAACATTACAGAAACACAGCCAACAATACAGAATAGTGGAGAATCTTGGAGCCCCGGGTTTCATTTGAGCCAAAAATAAAACCCGACGTTCTCGGTCGTGTGGATAGCCTGTGCAATGAAAACCAGTACCCCCTACGAGTGCGGCGAATAGCCCGCCAATTCTAGAATGAAGCTCCCTCCGTCTCAACACCATGAGAAAGAATCCCCTCCGTCTCAACGCCATGAGATGCGGGCTTGCTGCCTTTCTAAAACCCGGCTATTCGTGGACTCCACTGCGGGGTAATCCTAGTATAGAAAAAGAAAATAATATGTAAAAACGGTGACATCGACCTCAACCCGGTCGTGCCCTAAAATAATATACAACCCGGCAAAGACGGCAGTCCACATGTCGGACGCTCGCCCCGTAATAACAAATGTACAAAAGAATTTAAACTGTACAACAAACATTGCAACACTTGCTATCAATCACGAATATCCAACCAACATTACAGAACAAGCACACAACATCAACGCGAATGTCACGTTCGCAAAACCCGTCTAAAAGAACATATAGCAATCAGACGAGTTTTACCGAACGAGTGACATTCCCGGTCGCAGATAAAAGTGAATGTACTGTAAAATACACATTTAAAATTTCGATCGACTAAACTTTTCCAAATAGGCCCCAAAAGAAAATCCAGCACTTAAATAAACCTGGGCAAAAACTATATATCACAAATATCATATTTTCATGAAATAGAGCCCCAGAAATTTTTTTGGGTACTGTAGCCCAAAAGGCGCTGCGGAAGCGCCGCCAAATGCGCTATTTTGCTCACTTTCCGTGGCGAAATTTTGGAGTTAGGCCCCCAAATTTTTTCTGTAGCTATATTTTCTCCTGCTTGTAATTCTAAGATACTCAGAAAAATTTTAGGACAACTTCGAAAATTGATAGCAAGCTCATGAACATAGATTCGTGATTCGGAAAAATTTGTCAATCGAGATTTTAACCTTGTGCAAACAAGCTAGTAGGGTTTATGGGTAGGCTCTGATACCATGAAGGTTTACACTAGCGCCCCGGCCAACTTCCGTGGCGAAATACGGAACAAATTTTTTTCCGACGAACATAAACTTAGCGCTAGAATAACACTAAAACTCGGATCTTTACCATAAACCTAACTAGCAAAAGAAGAGTTCTATCTACTATGATAGAGAGTTATACCTTAAACTTGAACTCCTTCTTCTCCTTGTTGTGAGCTCTTTGGAAGGATCTAGATGGCTCCTCCTCACCGGCTTCTCTATATCGAAGAAGATCCACCCGAAGGCCTCTACCTTGAGCTCCAACCTCTATCTCGAAGTAACTAAGGTGCTTGCTGTGCTAGACTAAGAACCATAGAGTGAGTAGAGAGTTGTTTTAGTGGTTAGATCTCACAAAGCTCTTGATTTTCAACTCATGAAACAAGAGAGCTTTGAGAGAGGAAGATGAGAGAGCTAGCAAGAGAGAGAATGTATCATAATAGAATGAGAAGAGATAGCTCTCATATGAACAAAAAGAATAATGATAATTTTAATTAGGATAAATTGTCATGGTTGATGCTGATTTGACCATTATCATGTCACAATTAATGCTAAGCATGCTCACAAAAATATCTAGGTCAATATGGGTCAACTTAGTCAAATGGTCAAACCAATTAACCATGATACAATTATCTCTAATTAAAACTCATTAATCAATTTCCTCCATCTCATTATGGTTTTAATCAAGTCAATGGTCAAAACCCTAATGAGGTTCCTCTGCCTCTGTCAACTGTGTATACACACCTGCATCCGTGTTTCGAGGAACACGAATACAATGAGACCGAACCAACCCGATACCAAATACTAGGATCTGGCTTAAACTAAAGCCCAATAGTATCAACTGCCCGAACATTGAACACGCACAAGTACGCATATGTGAACGAACCCTGTCGTAAAACCATACGACCTCTACTCGTTTCGCCCAAAGGTGAACAACCCTCTGCGTGGGACTCTAAAAACTCGACACTACGCTGGCAGTGGGTTTAACCATACGCCGCAAGCGGTACTAGATGTACGTAACGGCCTACAGGTAGACGCCGATAAGAAAACCGATGAGGTGAACCCATCTGAACTCCTACTAAGCCTGAATGTGACAATCTCCATACAGTCCGGTCTGTTCGTCTAAGAGTATCGCATGTCGGGCCTAGGGGGCGGTAAACGTCAGACCCCTAATAGCGGTACAAGTCGTGTCAGAGTGCATCCCAGAACACCCTAAGAAACTACTGGAAACACTACCAGTAAATCTCACTTGCCTTGGTCAGGGACTTTGTGTAATGGCTCTCCTAAACACAGCGCGATATCAACTCCCAATACCGGGAGAGACGAATCCTGTCTAACCGTCACTGCCTCCAAGTGCGTCGGGACTGCACCCAACTACTACCTGTTTGCATGACTCAATAGAGCCGTGGTAGGGAGTAATTTAAGAACAGTGGGAACACACTCGAGGCGAAGTGACAGTGTCAAGTCAACGGACTAAGCAGTACTCATGTCACCTGGGAACTGTTAACTAACGATAGGTATATGTAACAATTCAAAAAACAATAAAATAATATTTTTGGGAATTTTTATAATTTAATAATATTATATTGAATATTTTAATAAGACATTATAATTAAATACCGATAAATTCGGAACAAATTTGGAAAATTATAGAAATAATTAAAAGAGGGTGTTTTATGTGAATTATGCAATTTTTAAGTTTTTATGATTAATTATACGCTATTTTAGTGCTAATCGCGATTAAAAATCGCTAATCGCGGATTAAGCGTGTCTTATGCGCTTGCACAAAGTCTTTTTCACACTTGTGCATTTTTCTACCATGGTTTCTTTTGGGTTTCCTATTACAATATTAGAGAGAAGAAAAGAAAGGAAAAATAAAGGATTTGAATAATAGAGGTACGGGCAAGAGAGAGAAAGAGAGGGTGAGGGGTCAAACTTGGACTAAGCTCCTATTCCTTCTCATTTTCCTCCATGATTCTCTCCCTCTCCCTCATCAAGCTACTGCTACTGCCCCTCTCTTCCATCTTCACAAAACCCCCAAAACTATATGAAAAACATCTCAAAACTCTAATCCCATTTCACAAAAAAGGTGCACAAGCTCACAAGCTACCTTATGGACCAAGAAAAATATGATTTTGGCGCTGTAGGAGATTCTTGGGAGCTAGATGAGGTAACCCCTTTCACTATTAGTGTAGTGTTTCATGTGCTTTAGCCTCATTATAAGTTTAACATCATTTTGGAGAAGTTTTGTGGACTTTGGAAAAGCCTAGAAATGGTTGAGATTATTTTGAGTTGGATTAAGTGCTAATAAGCCTTATTAGTGACCTAAACCCCCATGACGGTAGAAAACTCAGACCAACCAAACCTGAAACCTAAAAATACGGAATTTTAGAACTTTGCAATGTCGGTTTGTGAACTTTGAGTGTGCACGCAAATCTGGAATGAACTGGGATTTTTACTGGAAAAATAAACAACTTCAGGAGCTTAGAATTGACCCTAGGAAGACACCCTGAGAGCACGAACCCCAGAGGAGTCCCCAGGGCCGGCGATGCCAGTTTGGCATGAGAGAGGGCTCGGCCATTTGGTGAGGGTGTGGGTCCAGGTTTCTTCTGTAGGTCACATGTACCCTATATATCAGCCTAGTATTGTTTGCTCGCATGGTTTTCACCATCATACAAATCTGGGACTAATTTTCTACAGTATAGTATTATGACATTGCCACGACTTAAACTTTACATACTAAATCTTGGTTTTTGTGTTAGATTGGTAGACCCCATGGAATCTGGAGTGACCCTAGACACTTACAGGAAAAACTAGCAAAACCATTACCCTATATTGACTACCAGAAGACTACCCTACAAACATGACACCCCAATTCCCTACCAGGGCCGGCGTCGCCGGAATTTTAGGGTAAGGGCCCGGCCACCTTGTGGAGTCAGGAGCCCAGGTTGCTTCCATAGCTCATTTACACTTTGTACATCACTCCAGTATTGTTTTGGAACATTGGTTGCACCTCAATCAAAATCTGGGACTGAATGCATGTGTTGCTATTTTGATTTGAGTTATGGTTTTGCATATTTTAAATTCTAGATTTGCGTATTTGTGTTTTGCCTCGATCACTTGATGTTTGTACAACGATATCGAGAGTTGTTTGATGGTTTTGAAAGCGTAGACCATAGGTTCTAACCTGTAGGCTTTTAAGCGTATCGTTTTGGTTTTCGTGCGTCATTTTGGTTTCGATTTGGTTTTAATGCGATGCGATACGTATGACATGTAGGTACCCCCACGGTGATCCGAGACGATGAAGAAGATGGTGGCGACATCGACATCGGCAAGAAAGATCAAGGTGAGTAGATTATATCTACGGAGGAAGTCGGGTGGATGGTGTATAGCACCCCCGCAGTTCGATGTCTGGTATACTATATATACTATATATATGATAGCGTTAAGTGTGATTTGGATATTCTAGATGTGATAAGGTGTACTATGGATAGATTAGGGTTTAGAAGTAAACTACTATGGTTTCTTAGTTGCGAACCCTAGAATAGGTTTACACCCCCACGCACACACATGCTTATTTGCTATACTTATGCTTGGATGATGAGGATAGTGGATGATATTTGGAGATGAGTCGATGTGATTGGGCATTGTGCCGTGAGATCGGCGATATGATGCGGTTCGTATTTGGGATACGACATGAGATTTTAGCGGGCCTTTGGGGCATGTTTTCATACACGCACATATATTTATATAGATAGTATCGGTTAGTACTAGACTAGATCAGTACCCCAGATCATGTGATATGGCGATAAGGATACCAGAAAATTGACGAGATGATTGTGATATTGACCCATACCCAAATTTGGGATGCCGTACGATGGATGTACCATACGAGCTTTATATTGATGATAGATCCGCACTCATGACTCGAGGATGTCATATAATATTGTATTGTACGCGGTACCTTTGAGGCAGGATCACCGACCATTATATATATATATATATATATATATCGACTCAGATTTAGGTGGTTTCCATACCCCTCCCGATTAGATCTGTAGTTTGCTTAGTAGACATTAGACTAGACCGAGTCATACCTATTTCGAAACTGTCGAATCGGGAGTATTTCAAAGACAGGCAAAGGGATCCTACGGATATTTTCAAAAAGCGCATCTTTTCTTAAAAACACCGTAGCCCTTATTTTCATAAAAACCCCGATTTGTCTTCTTCCAATGGCAAAACAGTATGACATAGATACATTGTTGTAGATACTACACTGTTGTGTTTGTTATTCATTTGCCGCATATTCTTACTTTTCGCATCGCATTGCATGTTTAAACATGTTTATTGTCCTATCAAACCCATGCTGTTAGGACACCGGCACTATTATCGATGATGCATATGTTCCATGTACACCTGCTTGCAGCTCACACATTTCATTATCGATAATTGCCATGTCACTATACAGTAGGATTATTGCATCAGGATATAACTCCTTGCATGATATACTTGCGTACACACATATTGTACCCCCATATTTACACATACATAGATGATTCTGGCTTGATTAGAGAATTAGGAACCGCAAGATACTCTTTAAAACTGATTCATTTTGAAAGAGCGGTTTCCCTCCATATGTGCATATTACTATTCCATGTTGCATGATATACTGATATGCTTACATTTCTTTTACATGTCGCATACATCATGCTTTTTGATTAGACGCATTGAGATATGTTGTTTCCATGATATTTCTGGATTTGGGAACCGTGGGTATTTCAAAGAAAGTATGTAATTGTTTTAAAAACCCGGTTATCCTTGATATGATATTTCAGTGCATCCACCATGTGTTTTCTCGGTGCTGAAAGCGACATGTGAAACCCGATTCGAGGAGGCGGATGAGGCCGATTGCGGGTACATGGTAGACCCGGTATGGTTCCCCGGAGCGAGAAATGTTTTTCGTGGAGTAGACGATGAGCTTGGCAGGGTGGCTAGTACCTACCGGTGATTGTATTTGAGCTTGGCGGATATCCGGAGGATACCGACCGGAGTCGAGAGATGACGTGGGCCGATCCGGACTGACGGAGCCCGATATATGAGGATTTACGTGCCGATGCTGGGCACAGCTTTCATGATGTTTTCGAGTGTCGATGCTGGACACTCCGGTTCCATGATTTTGATGTGTCGTGAGGGACACATGTTGATTATATCCTCATACTTCCATGCATATGCTTTATGATATTTACTTGCATGATGTTTATTGTCATTGGGTGACAAGTGGACGATATCCACATACTCGTAGACTTCATGATATAGTCGACATTGATCATACCTCATATTTAGGATATGTTATTACCTGAGGCACTGGCACGAGCACTTGGCACCATACTCATGTATACATGTTACATTGCCACCTTATCATGCTTCAGACTTATTCATTTGAGGTTTACATATATATTTGATCGTATTGACCTAGGATTGTATCATACATACGATTTCTGCTATGTGATGTTTTCTATTCACGAGTTGGCAACTCACCCCCGTTGTGCCACAGTTCTTGCAGGTTTTGTCGTACAGGTTCCATTGCGGCTTTTCTGGCACACTGCTTCCTTTCTGGGTGATTGCATTGGTAGGTGGGTTCTTTTGCATCAGAACTACCATTGTATATGTATTATCCAGTTGTATCTAGTAATTCCATCAACCAAACTTGTATATTGTTTCAGACCTAAAAAACCAGTTGTGTATTATTTCGTCCTTAAAGTCACGCGTTGTAGTATTATGGTTTTCATGCTGATTTTGAGTTTCTTTTTGAGTTTTGATCCCCGCCCTTCGGCGTTGTATATTACTGCTTGCATGGTTGTGACCGTCGATTGACGAAGAGCTAGCTCCCGCTTAGGGATGCCTTTTATCATTGTATATATATTATTCTTGTTGTACCCCATTCGGGGCCAGTATTTACAAAGGAAACTCTGCCGAAATTTTCAGAAAAGATATTGAGGATTTAAAATGCATATTCGGCTTACTTATTTTAAAAACCTTGTTTTTAAAACATGTTTTCTACACTTCTTTAAAACTAGTTTTCCTTAATTACTCCTTAAAATGGTTTTAAATTTCTGGGCTTTTGGCTTACTTGGATTAGATGGGGTCCTATAGACTTCATATGATTCAAGGGCCAGTCACGTGCTATTTCGGGTCGTGACAGTATAATACCAACCAACAGTTCCCGACGAGTCCTGTCCAGTGTACTTGTAACCTAACGAGCACCTGCATACTATCTCCAGTACGACGTACTGATGGCTGTGGGACAGACCATCTCCCCTGCTGGGACGAGAAGCGTATGCAGCAGTCTACTCTAGAGTATCGATGCCCTGTCTCGATAATACTACGACTAGGGACCTGTATAATGATATGCTTATAGACTAACCAGCCCCCACTAGTGTGATCGCCATCACAACGCGGGTAGTCAAGCGAAGATCCTAAGGGCTCCATCAATATGTATTAGCGATATGTTAAAAAAAACATTTACACATATTAAGATAGAAAGAAACCAAGTAGTATACTATTATATTGAGCAGGACTGTCGTAAACCCGTATATATATCCCAAGCTTCCAAAATGTATTATACAAACTAATACTATACAATAATGGCCTCTAGGGCATACATATCCAACATCATTTTACGGGCATTTGCATAAAAAAGGAATCCAAAAGCGAGCTATAGCCTCCTTATTTTGACATGTCTGATATGACACTGAGATTTTTAAAGTATAACCCTCTAAACATCCTTACTAAAATAGCAAGACATATATCTAAAATAAGATACCTATTATATTTCATACTATTACGTATGCTTTTATGCCGTGAAATATCCTTTCAGTGGCTATTTTTAAAGAAGAGCTTTATATATATATATATATATATATATATATATATATATATATATTCCGCTACTTTTAGGCTTATACCTAGATACAGGTCATTTACATTTGATATGTTCTACTTGGGATCGCATGATAGATAATGTTGCATTATGATACATATGCATATCATATATTATATTAGTACAGATTATGATAGTACTATACTTATGACCTAGGTATTGTCGTGCATTTCAATTTCTACCTTGTGATGTATTTTTATTCACTGAGTTGGCAACTCATCCCCGTTGTGCCACAGTTTCTAGTAGGTTTTACCGCTTGGATTATCAGCGGCTTTGGGCACACACTTCTTTCGGTGATTTCTTGGTAAGTGGGTTACTATTGTGTCGTACTCGCACTTGGTTATTCATATATTCTTATATCTAATAAAAACTCCATCAACTTAGAAATGGTATATTGTGAACTTAGAAGCGAGACTTATAAATTGTGGATTTTGATGTCGCACTCGTTGGAGTCGACTTTTTATATCGTTTGTGTGGTTGCTTCGCCGTTTGGGCGTGGAAGCTAGTTTCCGTTGGGATGTTATTTTATTGTTATGTTGCATCGGGGTTTTATGCCAAATTTACAAAGGAGGTGCTGTCGAAATTCAAAATGTCATAGATGCTCTTTAAACATACTTAGTTAAAATCAAATGGTTATTTTAAAATGATTCTATCTGATGATTATTTAAAACTTCACCTCCAATATTTTCAAAAAGAAAAGGGTTTAGATTCTGGATTTCTGCTTACTTGAACTGCATCGGCGTCTTTAGATATCACGTGATTTAAGTGCCGGTCACGTGCCATATTTCAGTCGTGACAAAGTTGGTATCAGTGCATTTGGTTTAACCTTTGTTCGAGTCTAGGTTTGGCTATAGGGGGTCTAGGCATGCACTTTTGTTACCAGGACTTTACCTTATAGGACTTAGACTTGACTTTGGGGGTCTTATACCCGAACTTTCGTTATATAGGATGACCTTTATTGATGGAGTAGGTACTAAGTAGAGTGACGTACTATACATATGATCCGCGGCATATTTACGATATGATACTCCGCCTATGTTATCTTAGGATTTATATCTTGAGATCTTCCTTCTATTCATTCCGTTGATCTATCCTTGTCAATGCATGTTGTTTGTTTCGGTCACCATGTTTATGGGAGCCAAGTGTTAGTTATATGTATGCCCTAGAGGCCATTACTATACATAGGATGTATATTGTAGTGGATGCTTGGATATATATAGGGAGGACTTTCTTGCTCGACATGATAGTATGCTATCTGGTTACTCTTTACCTTAACATGTACACTGATTGTCTCTCTCTGTTACATGTTGGTAAAGCCCTTAGGATGTGTACTTGACTACCTGGACTATGATGTGGATCATACTAGTGGGGACATGGTAGTCTATAAGTACATCCTTCAAGGTCCCTAGTCGTGGGTGTATCGAGACGGGGCATCGATATACCAGAGTAGACTAGCGTATACCTTCTCGACCCATACAGATGGGCGATGGATGATCCCATATCCATTAGTGTTTGACATCAGAGATGATATACGGGTGCTCAGTGGAGACTGGGTACACTGGACGGACTCGCCGAGAACTCCCAGATGGTATTATACCTTACGTCAGATGGCAGTTCTCTGGTGACACTGATACAGAGTAGTCTGTTGACCCGAGATCGTCATAGAGTCTTGTGTGGTTCCCACTGTGCTTCGATTTCCACCTTACCACGTCCAAGAGGGCGTGCAAAACGGTGGTTTTTGGGTACAGTCCCGAATCACACGGAGACAATGAGCGATAGGAGGGGATTCGTCTCTCCCGGTATAGGGGGTTGATGTTGCGCTGTGTTCGATTGGCTATAACCGGAAATCCCTGGCCAGGGTTGCTGAGATTTACTGGTAAGTGTTACCAGTAGTTTCTCGAACTGTTATAGGCCTCATATCGACACGACTTATCGAGCTATTGGGCTCTGACGTTTACCACCCCTAGGCGAGATATGCGACATATCAGACGACGAGACCGGACTGTACGGTAAGTGTTACTGGTTGGATTCACAGGAGTGTGAGCGGGCTTGCTCGTCGATCTTCTGATCGCTCAATACCCGGGTGGCCGTTACCTTTAGCAGACCGCTTGCGGCTTGTGGGTGTTTGATATGATCATCACCTGCTGCCGGCGTATTGACGAGTCTTTAGAGTCCTACACAGAGGTTTCCTGGCTCGGGCGAAACGAAATAGGAGCGCATATGAGATATGTGCGGGACGGAGAATAATGCGTTTATGTGATACCGTATTCTATTCTCGCGATGAATGTATCGAATGGTTGTATGCGATATAACCTAGTTATCGAATCGAGGATTGATTCGATAAGCCGATACATTGGATATTAGTCGGTTATATGCGATATGACCGGATTGTTAAATCAAGTGTTGATTTAATGATTTAATGTATAATTATACATTTGATATATTACTTTGCATTAACTACTATTGGTTCACTTAAATTGGATTTTCTCACTTGAAGTACACAAGTTGTATATGTGATATACTTTTGTGCACTTGTTTGTATCATGTTTGATGATACATGCTAACTTGAGTTTGTGTGTATGATTAAACCATGGTTATATGAATGGTTAGGGTTTTGTTTACTTATTCATTTATTTATTTTGTTTATTTATTTTGGAAAAGAGAATAGAAATGGTGGCTTTCTTTGTTTCTTTCATGAAGCTTCATGAAGTGTTGAAAGCTTGACCATTTTTGTTTGCTTCCCTTAACCTAACCATTCACCTAACCCTAGTTTAGTCTCTACACTTGACCATGGTTGGTATATGATAAGTATTTATTTTATTTTCTTTTTGAAAAATACTTATCATATTATCTTCTTCTTCTTCTCCTTCCTCAACATGAAGAATATCTTGCCTCCATCAATGGCAACTTGAGAAAAAGAGTGAGAAATCCAATTCTAAAGTGAACCCACTTCCTATTTCTTCATCCTCTACCACTTGCCAAGTAGTATAGGGTGTTTTCTTCACAAGTTTCATGTCTTGGTGAAGTTGGAGCTTGATCTAGTATTGCCTCGACGTAGATCATCTTCGGCATCGAAGTCGACGACCTAGCCCGCCCATTTCTCCGATGAAGCCGACGCTAGAGCCCGGGATCCGATGATCGCAGCGAGGGGACTTCATCACGGAGCTATGGAGGTGGAGGACCGGATCTACAAAGGTTGTATTTTCCGTTTACTCATTGTTAAGTTGTTAACTAGCTTCTCGTTTCGCCTAAACTCTAGTCAACGATCCGTATTAGGGTTTCTCTGCACTTGTAAAATTTGAATTTGGCATGGTTGATGCCTTGTGAGACCTCTAGTGTGTGCCTAGGAACCCTACAGTGGTATCAGAGCTACTAGGCATTTGATGTCGACCTATGGGGGGTTCTCACTGTGTGACAGTGTGGCGAAGCATAGGCTCTTACCCCAAGGGTGTCCCGAGACCGGAAGGTGTTCCGGTGGGTTGTAGTCCTCGCGAGGGGGCATGCGTAAAAAGTAGCGGCTGAGGGACCCGTTGGTGCCACGGCGACCCCATTGGATGGGGTGGCTGCCTGACCTACAATGGTATCAGAGCCTAGCTAGAGCCTTAGGCGATGCGTAGACAGAGTTAGAAGTCCGATCGAACCAAAACCCTACCTCTAAAATGCTCTCTGTACATTTTTTGAAATCGTGGTTTTTTCCAGATTAAAAATGCTTAAAAAATTCAGCAGGGAATTCTAGGAATTACGGTGCAAAAATTACCTAATGATGTGTCTAAAGAGCGGCGGAACCGCGGCAGAAGCCTGGCTTCTGCGGCTGTTCCGCGGCCAAATTATGAGATTAGCCTATAATTTTTGCACAGTAATTTGTTTATTCAGGTGCTGAGTTTTCTGGGAATTTTTAATTTGCACTCAAGAGTTGAGTTTTCTAGGGTGTTTTGGAGCTTCGATAATTCGATCAGATTATCAAACTTTGTCTATATGTTTTCCGGGTAATTTTAGAATATGTTAAAAAGTTCGACCGGATATAAATACCCACTTTTTCCCCTGCCGGGAAATTTCCAAATGTTGGATCTTTTCGTAGTTTAAGAACGTTCAAAGTAGTGCAAGTAACGCGATGGTCCCTCTAGAAGACAACAAACCTTAACTCGATTATGTGACCGTCTTGAACTACCCTTTGAACCTTAGGGTTTGGGGCAGTATGGCGTGCCACATGTGAGGCGTTGGCTTGACCCTTCTACGGCTGGACCGTTGGTACTGAGGCATGAACTGGATGTTTTTAAACTTATTTCATGTGTTGAGCTGTTTCGGGAAAACTTGGGTGTTCGAATGTTCGATCGGAAAGTTTAACATTTTCTATTTTATCTGGAATATGATACAATAATTGGAATTCACAAGTAGTTATGAGATAACTAATATGAATGTTATAAACACAGCACTTTAGTCTCACTTGATCGGTTGCCACGGAATTTTGATGCGATCAAAAGTCCGTCGCAATCGCGTAGTGTACGCGGATATTCGCCGATAAACTTAATAGACAGCTACACCCCTTAGCCCCGACCAAGTGACTGTAGGAGAACCCCGTCGCCGAAAGCATCCGTTCGGGTGCTCGCGGCAGCGGTGTTCCGCCTTGGTGCACCTCGTCGACGGCATCGGGGGTGCGGCCGCCTAATAAAGTTTGCGACGAGCATTCGATCAAAATGTCGGGAATCTTGTTGAATTGCCCGACTTAATATTGAAAAGAGTTTTCGATAATGAGACTGAAATGCGGGGTTTATAATTGTTAGGCATGCGATGTCTAAGGAATTCATTTGATTAGGCATGCGATGTCTATGCAGGTTGCGGATTCCAACTGTTGTAGTTTTACACTTTCTTTTCTGTGACCGTAAGTGTAATATGTGATATCGCCGGTTTCGTTGCTATATGTCAACGACAATTGGGATGGGCATATTTACTTACGTTGATGACATGTGATGTTATGTGCTGCTGGATATGTTATATTGGATCGTCGTGTTTGAATAGCCGGGTTTTTTTTATGTGAGATGAGTGTTTTTCATTTTCATTCATGTAAAAACTTGTATATAATATTCTTTTAATGGGACACTTCCAGGTTGCGGAAGATGTCACCGTTTGTATATTATTTTCTTTTCCGCGCTAGGATAGACCCAAGGAGGAGGGCACAAGTAACCGGGTTCTGGAGTCCAGTGGGAGACCAACTCGAGGAGTCGAGTCCGGGTCTCCTAACTCTAGAATTGGTAGGGTTGCTTGCCGCTCTCGTAGGGGCCTAGGGGTGTGGGTTTGGCTATTCATCGCGACCGTGGAATCCGTGTTTTATACTAGCTCGTATTGAAAACACGGACGTCCTAGTATATCCAATGTTTCATATGATTCTTCTGCTGCGATATCTGTGATGTGATCATTTGATGTTCTGTGATAAATACTATATATAGTATATATGATATATTATATAGACGTTACTTATGTTTTACACCCGCGCTAGCCCTGCCCCGCTCTGTCGTTAGTTACCTAACCTAACGGTGCATGAGGGGACATCGAGGCGAATGCGGATGGCATAAGTGTACGTCGTATTTATCTGTGATGTTTAGGTACTTAAATGATAGGACTTCATTAATATGATTAATGAAAGTAAAAGAAACCAAAAGATGTTGTAGAATCGAATTTCAAAAATAAAACAGGTAGCTACAGTTCTTGCTTTGCACAGTGATGTATATGATATATCCCGCACCTCATTCGACGAGGAAAGGACCGAGATCCTTTCACCGGGAGTGACTCCTTTAGCAATAACTGGCAGATGCTACAACCCTCGGTTTGTCTTTTGATAGTTTCTATAGTTTCTGCTTTGCACAGCGATATATATGATATATCCCGCACCTCATTCGACGAGGAAAGGGCTAACGATCCCTTCACCGGGAGTAACCCCTTTAGCAAAACTAGAAAAGCCTAAAAAACACTCCATTTCAAAATCATTCGATCCTACAACGATATCAAGTTTATTACGCAATAGGTTTTCAGAAAAACCTGTCGTAGCCCTCCGTCATTTCAGATAAGTAGTAGTTAGTATTCGTGCTGCGTTTGTTGGCCTTTGTCAAGGCGTAGTGTGCGGTAGCTAACCGGTGCTTATCTGCTTATGCATATGATGCAGATTGGATTAGGGTAGTCATGCGACCTTGTTGGCCTTTGTCAAGGGCCGTGCGGGTGGGTTTATTTCAATCAAGAAATGACAGGTTGAACTTGACTAGCTGCCTATGATTTGTTGGCCTTTGTCAAGGTCATAAGAGGCTTGGGGCAAAATATTATCGGGAATTTCAAGTGTTGAAATTTGCAATGAGATTGCATACCTTCTATGAGATAGTTGGATCCCGATACCCGTTGCGAGTAAGAGTTACTCCTGAGAGAGTTTTACACATTACAATTAGCCGATCAAGTAGGTGTCTAGAAAGGTGTTAACGAGGTTACGCCTCTGGGAAAACGAGGTTTACATTAATTAGGTTCGTGCGAAAGTACAGGGGACCTCCCTCAAAGTACCGACACTGGCCTGGCTGAAAGATTGGCGAACTTGTAATGTGTAATTAATCCCGGCTAGTCTTTCCTTTTAGGGTTTGAAGGAAGATTTGATAAAAACAGTGGGAGCCATCCTGATTAGATAAAATAATAACCAATCTATTCTTGCAAGAGCGCACGCTGAGTGTTTTCTTCTCTCTCTCTCCAGGTAGCGACCATATCACGCCTTAATCAAGATTATAATACGGAAGTATTGACCAAACCCGCTTGTTATACTGAGCTGGGGAACGTTGGTCCCGCTCCAACTTATAATTGTTATAAGACAGAGCAGGAAATAGGGGAATACCAGGATTCCCATGCCGCCCAAACGAAGAAAGTGCATATGATGCATCTTCTTCGGGTGTGTTCGTTACAAAGAACTGTTTCTCTGTATCCTCTACGTCATGGGTATTTAATACCGGATCAGGATCCCAGATATGTAATCTGTTACATAGGGCTACAGATAGGTAGAGAACTGAGAACGGGTGATAAGTTTCATGAGGCAGAAAACGGGGCAAGTGTTGCAGCCAAGTCTGTTGGTCACTGTCACCCTGTATTCCAAATACATTGATTCTGAACGAATGTTATTAGATACCGAACCTGATATACAAAATCATATCACTCTCTTTATTAGTAAAGAAATGATAAAATTTTGTATTGTTGGATAATGTTTTGAACATTTCCTATATCAAAAGTTGATCGGTTCAGGCACGTTATCTAAAAGTATTGATATTCTAAATCAAACTACAGTTCTTAGTATACGGAACACACACAAGAGGAAGAGTTCAGAAATGAACGAATCCTTCTTGAGGCATTGTAGACTAGGTCATATCAATGTGACCCGACTAGCTGAAGTTACATGTAGATGCATATTTAAATCAGTTTGAATTTACATCTTGTGAAACTTGCCAGTCATGTCACAAAGATATAATGACACCAGCTCTGTTTATAGGAAACAGAGAAAGAGTTGGTGAACTCTTGGGATGATACATGTTGATGTATAAAGGTCCCCTGTCTACACATGCCAGGACCGGTTCTTTGTACTTCATTACATTCTCTGATGATCTCTCAAGATTCAGTCATATGTTCCTGCTGAAACACAAGTCCGAACCTTTTGAGATATCCACAGAATATAAGTTAGAAGTAGAGAACCAATACGGGTATAAGTATTATGTCCTTTGATGAGATCAAGGAGGAGAATACTTGTGCATAAAAGTCCTGGACTATTCTAAAGGAGAATGAGATTCTCTCTCAGCATTACTCCTCCGTATACACCATAGCACGATGGTATATCGGGACGGAGCAATAACACCCTATATGATATGGTGTGCTTTATGATGAATACTACTGAGTTACCTATTTCCTTTTGGGAGTTATACACTTATGAAGTTGCATACCTATTGAATAGGGTTCAAATCAAATCAGTTGTCTACCACTTCATATGTGATATGGAAAGGGAAGAGCCCATATCTTAAGTTGCTTAAGATTTAGGGTTGTCCGGGCTATGTCTAAAAGCAAAATTCGGACAAGCTCGAGGCAAGGTCTGTTATGTAGAACTGGAAATGTTCCAGCTATACAAACTGCAGCTGATGATTTGAAAGAACCAAATGATTTAATAGTTACCAACGAACCTCAGCCTCTCCGCCGATCTAGTAGGGTTTCTCACCCACCTGAGAGATACTTCTGTTTCTCTATGACAGTGGGAGCGAGGATTGCATCATGAGATGATGACCCGACTAGCTTCGAGCTGGCCATCAAGAGTGGGACTCTGTGAGAATGGCTGGATGCTTAGCAATCTGAGATGGAATCCTTATACACCAACAAAGTATGGACTTTAGTTGCTTTATCTGAAGGGTTAAATCCCCATCAGGAGCAAGTATATCTTGAGAAGATTACTTGGTGTACATGGAAAAGTTTAGACTTTCAAAGCTAGACTTGTTAAAGGTTTGCATCATTGACCAGGTATGGATCATGATGAAACCTTTTCTAAGGAGCTATGCTTAAGTCCATCCAGATTCTACTTGCCACGGCTACATACCATGACTACAATATCTGGTGGTTGGGTGTCATGACAGCTTTTCTAAAATGATGTTTTAGAAGAGAGCGTCTATAAGTACACAGCCAGAGGGCTTCGTAGACAGTGGGAGCAGCGGAAACGTGAAAAAAAATGCTTTATAGGATAAAGCAGGCATCTCGGAGTTGGAACGTCTGTTTTGATGTCGTAGTCAAAAAGTTTGACTTCATCAAAATGGTAGATGAACCTTGTATATACAAAAAGGTAGTAGAGAATATGGTGGTGATCCTCGTAGAGTACGTGGATGACATACTCTTGATAGGGAAGTAGTTTCCTATGCTACGCTCGATCAATCTCCGCTTATCACAATAATTCTCCACATAAGATCAAAGTGATACCTACTAAATCCTAGGTTTGGGACCTATGAGATAGATCTAAATGGATGTTAGGATTCTCACTTGTTGAAGTGATATGGTATCAATCGATCCTGGGGAGAATCACTGAAAGTGTTCCAGGGTGATAAGGACGACTGAATGTCAGTCACAGGCATTGTCTTTACCCTTAGTAAAGGGACGGTATGTTGGAAGAGTTCCAAGATAGATACCGTGGCATACTAGACGATAAAGGATGGATACATCGCTACTTAAGATGCTACCAAAGAGGCAGTCTGGATGTATATTTGTTCATGAGATGAACTTAGTTCCTCCCATTGTGTGACAATGGAGTTGTGGCTTATGCCAAGGAATGTCCGTCCCATCAGTGATCCAGACATATTCTTAGGCAGCATCACCTGATCATGGGGATGGTTGATCTCCAAGGAGATCGAGGTTAGGAGAGTAGACTCAGAGGACAATGTTCAGACCATAATATTGCATTTTTCATTCCCCTATTCTTATCCTTTTTATAAATAAACAGGTACTCTTGACGCACGTTTGTTGCATATTGCAGGATATAGGTTTCTGGAGCAAATACAGTGAAAAAGACACAAAACAACAGAAAAAGGGACTTTTGACCAACAAGTAGACGGATCCTAGTCAAGCCGAGTCGAAGAACAGTGCAAGGTCCAAAAAGTCAAGTGAAACGGTTAAAAAGCCCAATACAAGTCTTCACTAAAAATCTGGAGAAGAACCAGAAGCCCAAAAAAGAAAACAAGTGAAGAAACAGAAGCCCAAAGAGCTAATGAACCCAGCCCACAAAGCACAAGGCCCAACTCCCTTACTTGGCCGCGGAACCGCGGCCAAACCCTACCTGGCGCCGCGGATCCGCGGCCTTCTAATACACGTGTCGGCGCATATTTTCTGAGGCGGCGCGTCGGTGCAGAGGTTGAGATTTTACGGGGGCAAATCTGTAATTTTGCATGTGCGAGAGTCTGTAACCCTAGGTTTCCTATTTTCTATAAATTGTAATTTAGATCTAAAAATTGTATGCCTCTTTTCAATCAATAAAATTCAGAAATTCTGGGAATAAATTTCAGATCTGTTCTTCTTGTTTGGAGGGAGCCGTCAACCTAGTAAGTCTTTTATTTCTTTTAATTATAATGTCTTCTCATCCCCTAATGAGCGAGTAGTCTCCTCGCTTGTTAGGGTTAGCCTTAGGGAAAGGGTTGAGAGATGAAATCTCTCGCCCCTTTCAATACCACCTTCACCTAATGAATTAGAACTTCACGCATACGATCACAACCGCTCCCTGCGGCATCCTACCCTTCGAGGTAACGATGAACCGTAGTATAAAGGGGCGGTTCCGCACGTTTTCCGTGAGGGTTAGGATAATTATCAACAAAGGTAGGATACAAATCTAGAGGAAGAAACATCTTCCCAAAAGATTTGTATCCACTTTATTGATAATTAACTTAACACCTAATAGATCTAAAAAAGGAAGGTATTGAAAGCGGTGAGGAAAAATATTAATTTCCAAAACTTCCCCTAATCCTAACCCTAGCAAGAATTTAAATTAGATTAATTAAGTTTTAGATCTAGATTTTTATAAAACCAAAACGACAAATAGAATCAACTCGTTAAGACACACTAAAGGAATTTACCCGTCTCTGTGGATCGACCCGCACTCACCGGCTAGCTGCGAAGCGACGCCGTTTTCTTTATTGCGGTAAACTCAAATTTTTGACATTAATCAAATGGCGCCGTTGCCGGGGACGGCGTAATCTTTCTTTTTGTGAATTTTCGGGTTGATATAAATTTTAAAAAAAAATTATAAAAATCTGCAAATATTAAAAAAATAAAAAATAATCAAATTTGATCGGTTTGAAGGGTGTATCTTTTGGATCTTGCAGGAACAGCGAAGAATCGAAGATCTGGAAATTTACATAGAGGAAATCAGAAAGTTGCATATAATAACAGAGAGGAAATAAAGACACAGAGCAGTAGAAAAATTTCCAGTGCCTGAAACCCTAAACCTACCGCCCTTCCGCGGCCCTAACCCCACAACCGCCGCGGATCCGCGCCTACCTGGCCACGTCAGCACACCAAAATTTCTGTGTTTGTTTCTTTTCCTCCCCTCTGCAACCTCCATATCTCTGTCTGTGAAAATTTTCCTGCAGGATTTCTTTGCGTAAAAGAGTCTTTCTCCCCCTTCTAAATAACAGATTTCTGCAGGTTTCTTTGCGCCGCGCTAAAAATTGAAATTGCAAGTGAAATTTTATTTGTTTTGCATAATTTAACCGGACTCTAAGGGGCTATTTGACCAAATTCAGATTGGGTGGGGATTTCATCACCCTTCCCAGGACCCCAGAAAACACCTAAGCATTTTGCATCAACCACCTTTAATTAAAAAAGATTAGACTCAGACCTAAGGACAGCGAGCTCAATAGGAAAAGGACTAGGGTAGGCATCGGCCGTTTATCCTAACCGACATTGCGGTGTCTAGGCTAGTGGTTTTTAATTAGGCCCACTGTAGTGGTGGTTCCTTCCCACTTACCTGGCCGTATTTGTCCGTGAAGAGGCTGTTTGAGGTCTATTTCTAGCCCTAGTTAGGAGCTGTCTAGCAGACCTAGGCAACCCTAGATCTAGGCCTGATTGTGCATGTTTGGTTGAGTCAGTTGTGTCACGAGTCCGTTTTCAAAAACCTCCTCGCAAAACTCACAAATTAAAAAAAAAATAATAATAAAGAAAAATCTTTTCAAAAACTTGCAACTTGCCGCTAAAGAAAACTTGCAAACCACTTCCACCACTTCTTCTCACTGACGTTATCTTACCCCCACATTCTGTTTTTCTTTTTTCTGACTGCACTACCCTTTAGTGTATGTCATTTTGGACTAGGGATACTAACGCCCGATTAGTCCGTGTTTCGTTGGTACCGACCAACGAACCCTTCGACGAACCCTTCGTCGATCTTCCGTCCACTTTCTTACCTCCACATTCAAATTCCTCTTTCGAAGGTATGTCGGGATTCAACCCCAACGATACCTTAACGACGGGAATGATTCCACCTCCGCCAGGTGCGAATAACCCGAATCTTCCGCCTGTTGTAGCGCCCGCACGAGTTGCGCTCCAGGACCTCTTCTACCCCGTCCGCACTTCTTTACCCACATGTCTTTCACCCCCACCGGCAAATGGGGATAATTTTGAAATAAAACCACACTTCATCAATATGCTGCCTAAGTTTCATGGTTTGGAATCCGAAGATGCATATATTTTCATTAATAAATTCCAAAACGTTTGCGCCATGATGAAGACAACCCAATTAAGTGATGACGCAATAAGGCTAAGGGTCATTCCTTTCACCTTATGTGACCTAGCCGAGAAGTGGCTATACAGCACCGCATCACATTCCATTAGGAATTGGGACGAGTTTGTGAGAGCTTTTCTGAAAAAGTTCTACCCTCATCATAAAACTGCTAGAATCCGAAACGAGATCATACAATTTTCACAGCTTCCGTCCGAACCATTCTGGAAATGCTTCGAGAGATTTAAAGACCTACTTGTTCAATGCCCTCATCATGGGATAGAAAATTGGCAACTTTGCCAAACATTATACGAGGGATTGAACGCAGCAACGAAGCAGTTGCTAGAAACAATATGTCAAGGTCATTTTCTCTCCAAGTCTAGCGACGAAGCTTGGCAGTTTCTTGAGGACCTAAGTGAGCAAACAATTCAGTGGGAGAGTACCAAGACCACATCATCTTCTTCAGTTGGTCAATCTAGGGCAGGCATACATCAAATAGATATGTCAATTGCTATGAAGGCCGAGATGGCCTCACTTATGAAAAAGCTAGAAGCCATTGAGACCAAAATCTCATCGACTTCTCCTGCCCCTACTCTACCCACAAGAACTGTTTGTGCTTGTTGTTCGAACCCGTCGCACCTAACCGAAGAGTGTCCTTATAATGCACCTATTCAAGGACAGGATCAAGTCAATGCTGCATTTCAGCAACGACAAAGAAATGATCCTTACTCTTCGACATACAATCAGGGGTGGAGGAGTCACCCGAATTTTGCTTGGAACCAAAATCAACAAGTCCAAGGGAACAATAATTTTCAAAGACCTCCTCCACAACAACAACAAGCACCCTTACAAACTCAAAACCAGCAACCTTTTCAACAACAACCTTATACAAATCAAACGAACAATTTGGTTCAACCTAATGATGATAAGGTTAGCTCGCTCGAGAAAAGTCTTGAAGCATTTCTCAAGCAAACAACAGAATCCGCAGCAAGATTTGAAAGTTATGTGCAATCTTTAATGAATAACAATGCCTCACACGATCAAAGTATCAAATCTATTGAGGCACAAATTGCACAATTAACTGCTGTGTTGAGCGAGAGAGAAAATGGAAAGCTTCCATCTCAACCATTGCCCAATCCCGGTCACCCACAAAACGCATATCACAATCACAATGTAAATGCGGTGATCACGTTGAGATCCGGAAGAGAGTTGCAAAATAATGTGGAAACTAGTGATGACATCCCCGCCGGTGGTTCTTCTTCCCCTTCTTCATTTTCTTCACTTCCTTCTTCACCTTTTTCTTTAGAGCCTATTCTCCACCCTTCACACGGCTCTACTTCTTCTGACTCGAACGGACCCATTTCTAACAACACGAACACATCCACACTGGGATCCGTTCCTATTCCACATTCTACTCCACAGACTTGTGACTCAACAAATTTTCAAAATGCACCATTTCCAAACAGGTTGAGTCCTAATAAACCAAATGAACAAGTGGAGAAGATTGTGGAGATCTTTAAGCAGGTTAGCATAAATATACCTCTCTTGGATGCTATCCAACAAGTCCCTTCATACGCGAAAATCTTAAAGGGCTTGTGCACCTCGAAGAGAAAGGCATCTCAAGTACCCAAGAAAGTGCTAGTGGCTAGTGCAGTGAGCAATGCTATTAACCACCATCAAACCTTACCCCAAAAACGAAAGGACCCCGGCTGTCCTACTATTTCAATCACAATTGGGGATAAGCAAATTAATCGTGCACTTTTAGATCTTGGGTCTAGTGTTAACCTGATTCCTTACTCCGTGTACGAACAATTAGGGGTTGGTGAGTTGAAACCCACTCGTTGCACTCTCCAAATGGCTGATCGATCAATCACCTATCCAAGGGGTCAACTAGAGGATGTGTTGATCAATGTCGGGGAATTCATATTCCCCGTTGACTTTATCGTTATGGATACACAACCTGTTGTTAACCCAAGAAACCAAATTCCGGTGATTCTTGGTCGACCATTTTTGGCCACTTCCAATGCCATAATAAATTGTCGCAATGGCTCCATGACTCTATCCTTCGGAAAAAGGTCTAGTGAGTTCAATATTTATAAGATGGGAAGTCTGCCCCCCGTGCCTAAAAATAGTACACGAGAAGTTTGCTCTATTCACGAAATCACGCAGGAGGACTGCGAGCTTAAAGGATTTCTATTTGATGAAAACAGTTTTGACGCCACTAGTGCGTCCCTCCTTGAGCCTACTACTGTTGACACAACCGATGCTGATTATCAATGTTTCACTTTTTCGGATGACGACGACTCACAGCCCGAATATGAGTCGTTTGAATTTTTGGATGAGTCAGTCGAACCATCCGAATCGGTTGTTTGCAGTGATTTCGAACCTGTGTTAGAGTCCTTTGAGTTCGAGGTAGATTCCGCAATGGTTCTTTCGCCTCAGAAATTCGAACTCATGCCCTTGCCGTCTCACCGTAGATATGCTTACATAGGTGAGAATGAGACTTTTCCCATTATCATATCAGCCTCTCTAGCCTTCGAGCAAGAGAACGCTATTTTAAAAGTCTTACAAGATAGGCGGCAAGTTTTCACTTGGACTATGGCGGACATCGAGGAGATCAGTTTCCTCATAAGTGAATATCATACACAATTGATGGATGATGCCATGTCAATAGAGGACCCATAGGGACATCTTGAGGGTATTGTGATGAGCCAACTTCCTCCCTTAGAAGTTGAAATACCCCCATTTCTTTTAATAAGGTACGAGAATGCCAACACTCCACTGATTGCTGATCACTTACATTCTCGTATCGATGCATCACCATCACCTGTATATTTACCTCCACACCTCCCATACCACTACTTCTATCTTTCCCAATTCTTTGCGGACCACCACAACTTATTTTTCAACCACCCAATATTCTTTACAGATAAATTTTTCAACTGGTTGGTGTTGAAGTTTGGTCTAGGCAAAGTTTGGCAGTAATGTCTAACATAGTTTAAAAGAAGTTTGGGGGAGGACCTTTTTGTACATATTTTTGTTTTTCTTAAACAATAAAAAAAAAAATATTTGTAAATAAATAAACAGGGAAGTGCCGTGATTTAGACCCTCTTGGTTTAGCATGACAGTGAGGACACTGTCAAGTTCAAGTTTGGGGGTATGCTCGGTACGTCTTCTTCCTTCGCATTCATTTGTATATATTTTGCATTTGCATATTTATTTGAAAATCCATTAAAAAAAAAAATTGAAAAATTTCAAAAATTATAAAAATAATTGTATTCAATATCGGCTAATTGACTTGAGTTTGACAGATAGGTTAACTAGCTAGGAACAACTAGATCTTAGACTTAGTGAATTAAAAACCCTAAAAATAACATTCCTTAAAGTTTAACGGTAGAAAGTATATGCCTTGTAGTTTATTTAGAAATAGGCAAATTTTGGGTTCACTTCTTGGGCTAAGTCGAAACAAGGGAAGAATATTGATATTCTTATTAGAGTATAAATTTGAAAGATAGTTCCTAGCTTAAGTCTAAATTCTGAAAATGTATACCCTACAATTTGCACATTCACGCACCTTGAAACTTGGAATAGTAGAAGAGACCTTGAAATGCTCTTGTCTAAAGTCCTTAGTACAATGAAAATAAAAAATGGACACTGGTTTTGGTGATTACTTAAGGCTGTAAAAATAGAAAAATATTTAGCGAGGGTGCTTCATCACCTAGTGCCTTAGACCAACTGGTTTGGGAGTCACTGCTAAAGCCTTGGGTGTTGCAAGGACTAGGAAGTATGCTTTAAAGTGCAAACGCATTTTGTAATCGGTCGTTGGTACCTCAAGAAGTATTAACGGTCGCATGAAGGATGTGTAAGCAAATTTCATTCACCAACTAATTAGTACTTTGGACAATGGACAAGGGCATGATTGCTTGAATTGAATTTCCAAGTGTAGGGGTGATCTATACACACACGTAGGGGTACGTGATTGGAATTTAGATAAGAGAGAGGAATGAAAGATAAAATTTGTATCTTTAATAGAGTTGATAGAAAATTCCCAAGTAGAGATGAAACCCTAGAAGGAAGACTTAAGAGATGCCGAAAGCTAAGTAGGTCTACATAACATATATGATCTTAAGTTACACAATAAGGAAGCGTGAAGAATATGGGTGGATAATTTACGAGTATAAGATAATAGAATTCCTTATTAGAAGACCTAATTGGAGAACAAAAGTCAATGGGCCGAGTTGATAGGATTTTGTGGGTGTAATCCGCAGAAAACCCTCAGGAGACAACACTCCTCCTACTAGGGACACCTAGAGGTTTAACGGCTTGTTGCACGAGCTCAGTGCAATCGCGTTTCCCTGCGAAAGTGCGGTTAGGTTTTTTGTGGAGAATAAAATAATAAGTTTGCTCGAGGACGAGCAAAAGGTAAGTTTGGGGGTATTTGTTCAGACCATAATATTGCATTTTTCATTCCCCTATTCTTATCCTTTTTATAAATAAACAGGTACTCTTGACGCACGTTTGTTGCATATTGCAGGATACAGGTTTCTGGAGCAAATACAGTGAAAAAGACACAAAACAACAGAAAAAGGGACTTTTGACCAACAAGTAGACGGATCCTAGTCAAGCCGAGTCGAAGAACAGTGCAAGGTCCAAAAAGTCAAGTGAAACGGTTAAAAAGCCCAATATAAGTCTTCACTAAAAATCTGGAGAAGAACCAGAAGCCCAAAAAAGAAAACAAGTGAAGAAACAGAAGCCCAAAGAGCTAATGAACCCAGCCCACAAAGCACAAGGCCCAACTCCCTTACTTGGCCGCGGAACCGCGGCCAAACCCTACCTGGCGCCGCGGATCCGCGGCCTTCTAATACACGTGTCGGCGCATATTTTCTGAGGCGGCGCGTCGGTGCAGAGGTTGAGATTTTACGGGGGCAAATCTGTAATTTTGCATGTGCGAGAGTCTGTAACCCTACGTTTCCTATTTTCTATAAATTGTAATTTAGATCTAAAAATTGTATGCCTCTTTTCAATCAATAAAATTCAGAAATTCTGGGAATAAATTTCAGATCTGTTCTTCTTGTTTGGAGGGAGCCGTCAACCTAGTAAGTCTTTTATTTCTTTTAATTATAATGTCTTCTCATCCCCTAATGAGCGAGTAGTCTCCTCGCTTGTTAGGGTTAGCCTTAGGGAAAGGGTTGAGAGATGAAATCTCTCACCCCTTTCAATACCACCTTCACCTAATGAATTAGAACTTCACGCATACGAGCACAACCGCTCCCTGCGGCATCCTACCCTTCGAGGTAACGATGAACCGTAGTATAAAGGGCCGGTTCCGCACGTTTTCCGTGAGGGTTAGGATAATTATCAACAAAGGTAGGATACAAATCTAGAGGAAGAAACATCTTCCCAAAAGATTTGTATCCACTTTATTGATAATTAACTTAACACCTAATAGATCTAAAAAAGGAAGGTATTGAAAGCGGTGAGGAAAAATATTAATTTCCAAAACTTCCCCTAATCCTAACCCTAGCAAGAATTTAAATTAGATTAATTAAGTTTTAGATCTAGATTTTTATAAAACCAAAACGACAAATAGAATCAACTCGTTAAGACACACTAAAGGAATTTACCCGTCTCTGTGGATCGACCCGCACTCACCGGCTAGCTGCGAAGAGACGCCGTTTCTGATTGCGGTAAACTTACACTTTTTGACACTAATCAGACAACACGGCGGATCCACTCACAAAGGCCTTTTCCCAGAGAGAGACTATTATGGGATGGTTGAGTATGAGATACTACAACCACTGCTATCAGATGGCCCTAGTGCAAGTGGGAGATTGTTAGTTATATGTATGCCCTAGAGGCCATTACTATACATAGGATGTATATTGTAGTGGATGCTTGGACATATATAGGGAGGACTTTCTTGCTCGACATGATAGTATGCTATCTGGTTACTCTTCACCTTAACATGTACACTAATTGTCTCTCTCTGTTACATGTTGGTAAAGCCCTTAGGATGTGTACTTGACTACCTGGACTATGATGCGGATCATACTAGTGGGGACATGGTAGTCCATAAGTACATCCTTCAAGGTCCCTAGTCGTGGGTGTATCGAGACGGGGCATCGATATACTAGAGTAGACTAGCGTATACCTTCTCGACCCATACAGATGGGCGATGGATGATCCCATATCCATTGGTGTTTGACATCAGAGATGATATACGGTTGCTCAGTTGAGACTGGGTACACTGGACGGACTCGCCGAGAACTCCCAGATGGTATTATACCTTACGTCAGATGACAGTTCTCTGGTGACACTGGTACAGAGTAGTCTGTTGACCCGAGATCGTCATAGAGACTTGTGCGGTTCCCACTGTGCTTTGATTTCCACCTTACCACGTCCAAGAGGGCATGCAAAACGGTGGTTTTTGGGTACAGTCCAGAATCACACGAAAACAATGAGCGATAGGAGGGGATTCGTCTCTCCCGGTATAGGGGGTTGATGTTGCGCTGTGTTCGATTGGCTATAACCGAAAATCCCTGGCCAGGGTTGCTGAGATTTACTGGTAAGTGTTACCAGTAGTTTCTCGAACTGTTATAGGCCTCATATCGACACGACTTATCGAGCTATTGGGCTCTGACGTTTACCACCCCTAGGCGAGATATGCGACATATCAGACGACGAGACCGGACTGTACGGTAAGTGTTACTGGTTGGATTAACAGGAGTGTGAGTGGGCTTGCTCGTCGATCTTCTGATCGCTCAATACCCGGGTGGCCGTTACCTTTAGCAGACCGCTTGCGGCTTGTGGGTGTTTGATATGATCATCACCTGCTGCCGGCGTATTGACGAGTCTTTAGAGTCCTACACAGAGGTTTCCTGGCTCGGGCGAAACGAAATAGGAGTGCATATGAGATATGTGCGGGACGGAGAATAATGCGTTTATGTGATACCGTATTCTATTCTCGCGATGAATGTATCGAATGGTTGTATGCGATATAACCTAGTTATCGAATCGAGGATTGATTCGATAAGCCGATACATTGGATATTAGTCGGTTATATGCGATATGACCGGATCGTTAAATCAAGTGTTGATTTAATGATTTAATGTATAATTATATATTTGATATATTACTTTGCATTAACTAGTATTGGTTCACTTAAATTGGATTTTCTCACTTGAAGTACACAAGTTGTATATGTGATATACTTTTGTGCACTTGTTTGTATCATGTTTGATGATACATGCTAACTTGAGTTTGTGTGTATGATTAAACCATGGTTATATGAATGGTTAGGGTTTTGTTTACTTATTCATTTATTTATTTTGTTTATTTATTTTGGAAAAGAGAATAGAAATGGTGGCTTTCTTTGTTTCTTTCATGAAGCTTCATGAAGTGTTGAAAGCTTGACCATTTTTGTTTGCTTCCCTTAACCTAACCATTCACCTAACCCTAGTTTAGTCTCTACACTTGACCATGGTTGGTATATGATAAGTATTTATTTTATTTTCTTTTTGAAAAATACTTATCATATCATCTTCTTCTTCTTCAACATGAAGAATACCTTGCCTCCATCAATGGCAACTTGAGAAAAAGAGTGAGAAATCCAATTCTAAAGTGAACCCACTTCCTATTTCTTCATCCTCTACCACTTGCCAAGTAGTATAGGGTGTTTTCTTCACAAGTTTCATGGCTTGGTGAAGTTGGAGCTTGATCTAGTGTTGCCTCGACGTAGATCATTTTCGGCATCGAAGTCGACGACCAAGCCCGCCCATTTCTCCGATGAAGCCGACGCTAGAGCCCGGGATCCGATGATCGCAGCGAGGGGACTTCATCACGGAGCTATGGAGGTGGAGGACCGGATCTACAAAGGTTGTATTTTCCATTTACTCATAGTTAAGTTGTTAACTAGCTTCTCGTTTCTCCTAAACTCTAGTCAACAATCCGTATTAGGGTTTCTCGGCACTTGTAAAATTTGAATTTGGCATGGTTAATGCCTTGTGAGACCTCTAGTGTGTGCCTAGGAACCCTACACCAAGAGGGCTACAGTTAAAGATACGGTCAGAGCAGACTTATCTGGGACAAGGACTGACCAGGGTGACATTCCGATGACATAGAGACATGTCGTTCATCTATATTCGATCGGGTTCTAATATTGAAGCGAGTTCTTCGGGATCCGCACCAGATGGTCGAGTCATTGCTAGAGATCAGTCGGACTTAAGACGCAGTGTTTTCTCCTCTCCGAAGATCATGGTGTTGCATATTATTCGGACAGCAGCACCAATCATTGCTGATGTTATCGAGTTGTTGCTTCCAGAGTTCATGAATTTAAAAGTTGACGATATTTACAAGTGTAGATGGATCAGAAGGATTCGTAGCCGTTCAGATGTAGGATGGTTAGGACTTTTAATCCGTTGTAGCGCTCCGATAAGAGATCGGTGAAATTGGTAGATCGTAGCAAACAGCAAGTAGTAATCCTTGCTATGCCATTTCCGGGTGTATAAACACCTTTCGACATTGAATAGGATATACTTCGATGTCATTTGAATTCGATATACATTTTTATGATCTAAATATTTCATTTTCATCATTGAAGAAAGGACAACTCGACGTCTGTTATTTTGACAAATGTATTTTAAGGATTTGAGGGTCACATAATGTTTTGTACACACCAGGTGCACTTGATGAGATTTCCGTGCACAATGATTTCACATTAATTTATGTTTTGTGCACACCAGGTGCACTTATTTGAGATTTTCGTGCGAGGTGGCTGTACTCGAGTGGAGTGTTGTGTACAACGGATGTACTAAACCGATATTTTCCATGCATATTAATTGCACATGATTAAGAGAATATATATATATATATATATACTCTAGGTATACTCGGTATGATTTTGTGCACACCAGTTACAAGTTTTGATGTTTTGTGCACCCCGATACACTTGAGATTTATTTGTGCACCCTGATGCACTTGATTTAGATTTTGTGCACCCCGATGCACTTGATACTATTTTGTACACTTTTTGTCATGACCCGAAAAGTACGAAATATGACCGGCACTTAAATTACGAAACGTCTCGAGGCGTATGTAATCTAAGTAAGCCAAAACCCAGAAATCTAAACCAAAGACACAGTAGAGTGAAGGAAAAACCAATTTAAAACAAGTAGTTTTAAATCAACATAGGCCGAAGTATGTATTTTCAAAATATGAAGTATTTTCTGAAAATTTCGGCAGAGTCTCCTTTGTAAATACTGGCCCCCAAACGGGATACAAAATGAATAGTATATGAAATACAAAAAGGCATCTCCAAGCGGGAGCTAGCTCTTCGTCAATCGACGGTCACAACTACGCAAGAAATATAATATAAAACGCCGAAGGGCGAGGATCAAAAACTCAAAAGAAAACTCAAATCAGCATGAAAACCATAATAATACAACGCGCGACTCTAAGGTCGAAAAATAACAACTCTGGTCTTCTATCTCTATCAAATATATAATCCGGTTGATGGAGTTTCTAGATACAACTGAAATAATAAATAAACAATGGTGGTCCTGATGCAAAAGAACCCACCTACCAAAGCATTCACCTGGAAGGAACAGTGTGCCAACAAAGCCGCAACGAAACCTGTATAGCAAAATCGGCAAGGAACTGTGGCACAACGGGGGTGAGTTGTCAGCTCGTGGGTAGAAAACATCTACGATTAGAAATCGCATGCATAACGTTATTGTAGGTCATATCAGGTAATATCCTCAAATAAAAATCCTGGTCCAGCTATGTAAAGTGTAATACTACCTGCTCGTGTCAGTTCCCTTGAAAGCAACATATCTGATATATGATATATGAATGCATTATGAATGGAAATAGAATATATCAAGAGTGAGACAACTGTTTTCTTTAATCAATGAGATTTCTATATGTATGTCAATCACGTATCATCAATGAACGCAACAGAGAAATCAGTGTCAAGCATCGACACAAAACATAAGTCTTAGTATCTCATCATCAAATCTCAATATCTCAAATCTCAAATCTCAAATCTCTAATATCAGTATCTCAGGCATCCGTAACATCAGCGGGATCGGCCCGTGGGCTCCGGCAGAACGGATCAGCCTATACTATCAATCTCATGACCACGAACGGTATCCTTCGGATATCTACCGCGCCAGGTAAAATCACGGGTAGGTATTCTACCTCTGCCGGGCTCATCGTCTACTACTCGAACTTCTTGCCCAGGGGTACCATACCGGGTTCACCATGTACCCGCAGACGGTTCATCCAACTCCTCGAATCGGGTCTCGAAAACTATCTTAGAACCGAGAAAACATCATGGTGGACACTACTCGTCATATAAAGGAAAAACCGCATTTTTCTCACTTTAAAATAGTTCATCAGTTTACAAAATTTTCACATGCGGTTTCCAAATCAAGAAAATATCAAGAAGAATCCGAAATCATCAAGTCACCATGTCAATAACAATGAAAACCGGCATAAATCTCCATAATACCGCATAACCAATGAATATATGGATGCATCTTAAATCATGCAATAATTTGTTAGTTATATGTATGCCCTAGAGGCCATTACTATACATAGGATGTATATTGTAGTGGATGCTTGGACATATATAGGGAGGACTTTCTTGCTCGAGATGATAGTATGCTATCTGGTTGCTCTTTATCTTAACGTGTACACTGATTGTCTCTCTGTTACATGTTGGTAAAGCCCTTAGGATGTGTGCTTGACTACCTGGACTATGATGCGGATCATACTAGTGGGGACATGGTAGTCTATAAGTGCATCCTTCAAGGTCCCTAGTCATGGGTGTATCGAGACGGGACATCGATATACCAGAGTAGAATAGCGTATACCATCTCGACCCATACAGATGGGCGATGGATGATCCCATATCCATTGGTGTTTGACATCAAAGATGATATACGGGTGCTGAGTGGAGACCGGGTACACTGGACGGACTCGCCGAGAACTCCCAGATGGTATTATACCTTACGTCAGATGGCAGTTCTCTGGTAACACTGGTACAGAGTAGTCTGTTGACCCGAGATCGTCATAGAGTCTTGTGTGATATCCACCGTGCTTTGATTTCCACCTTACCATGTCTAAGAGGGCGTGCAAAACGGTGGTTTTTGGGTACAGCCGCGAATCACATGGAGGCAATGAGCGATAGGAGGGGATTCGTCTCTCCCGGTATAGGGAGTTGATGTTGCGCTGTGTTCGATTGGCTATAACCGGAAATCCCTGGCCAGGGTTGCTGAGATTTACTAGTAAGTGTTATCAGTAGTTTCTCGAACTGTTATAGACCTCATATCGACACGACTTATAGAGCTATTGGGGTCTGACGTTTACCACCCATAGGCGAGATATGCGACATATCAGACGATCAGACCGGACTGTACGGTAAGTGTTACTGGTTAGATTCACAGGAGTGTGAGCGGGCTTGCTCGACGATCTTCTGATCGCTCAATACCCGGGTGGCCGTTACGTTTAGTAGACCGCTTGTGTCTTGTTGGTGTTTGATATGATCATCACCTGCTGCCGGCGTATTGACGAGTCTTTAGAGTCCTACACAGAGCTTTCCTGGCTCAAGCAAAACGAAATAGGAGCGCATATGAGATATGTGCGGGACCGAGAATAATGTGTGTATGTGATGCCGTATTCTATTCTCGCGATGAATGTATCGATTGGTTGTATGCGATATAACCTAGTTATCGAATCGAGGATTGATTCGATAAGTTGATACATTGGATATTAGTCGGTCATATGCGATATGACCGGATCGTTAAATCAAGTGTTGATTTAATGATTTAATGTATAATTATATATTTGATATATTACTTTACATTAACTATTATTGGTTCACTTAAGATGGATTTTCTCACTTGATTTGCACAAGTTGTATATGTGATATATTTTTGTGCACTTGTTTGTATCTTGTTTGATGATATATGCAAACTTGGGTGTGTGTATGCTATACACCATGTTTAGTGAATGGTTAGGGTTTCATTTCACTTATTTATTAATATTTGGCAAAAAGAAATGGTGGCTTTCTTTGGTTGTTATGCTTGAAGCTTCATGAAGCTTTTCTAGCATCTTTGAAAAGTCTAACATTTTTGTTTTGTCCTTAACCCTAACCCTTTAACTAAACCCTAGTTTATTCTCTACATGAGTAAACTTCACCCATGGTTGCAACATGATAAGTATTCACTTGAATTTTATTTTAAATATTTTTTTCATTCTTTTCTTCTTCTTCGTCTTCTTCTTCAAGTGAAGAAAAAGGAAAACTTTGCTAGAAAAATTCAAGTGATGAATCCAAGTGAGAAATCCAAATCCAAAGTGAACCCACTTTCTATTTCTTCATCCTCTACCACTTGCCATGTAGTATAGGGTGTTTTCTTCACAAGTTTCATTACTTGGTGAAGTTGGAGCTTGATCTTGAGTTTCCTCGACGTAGATTATCTTCGGCATCGAAGTCGACGACCTAGCCCGATCATTTCTTCGACGAAACCATTACTAGAGTCCGGGATCCGATGATCGCAGCGGAGGGACGTCAACGCGGAGCTATAGAGGTGGAGGACCGGATCTACAAAGGTTGTATTTCCGTTCACTTTAGAGTAAAGTTGTTTATTCGCATTTGTTTCGCCTTAAACTCTAGTTATCGATCTATGATTAGGGTTTCTCGGCACATGGAAAATTTTGAATTTGGCATGGTTGATGCCTTGTGAGACCTCTTGAGCGTGCCTAAGAACCCTACAGTGTTATCAGAGCCTAGCTAGAGCCTTAGGCGAAGTGTAGACGATGTTAGAAGTCCGATCGAACCCGAAACCCTAGTTTAAAACCCTTCTCTGTACATTTTTTGAAAACTGGGATTTTTGCGAATTAAAAATATGCAGAAAAATCAGCAGGCTTTTTTAGGGACTACTGTGGAGCACGTGCTCATGATTCGTCTAAAGCGCGGCGGAACCACGGCACGAGCATGGCTCGTGCGGCGGTTCCGCGGCCAAATAGTCACATCAGCTTTTGAATTTTACACAGTAACACCTAACTTTTAGTGCTGTATTTTCTAGGAATTTTTAACTTCTACTCAAGAGTTGAGTTTTCTGGGTTGTATTGGGGACTCGGTGTTTCGATCGGGAAGTTTAACTTCTTTTGTGTTTTTCCGGGTAATTTTAGATTATGTTAAAAAGTTCGACCGGATATAAATACCCAATTTTTCCCCTGCCGGGAAATTTCCAAGTGTTGGATTTTTCCGTAGTTTGAAAATGTTCTAATTAGTGCAAGTAACGCGATGGACCCTCTAGAAGACAACAAACCTTAACTCAATTATGTGACCGTCTTGAACTGCCCTTTGAACCTTAGGGTTTGGGGCAGTACGGCGTGCATCATGTGAGGCGTTGGCTTGACCCTTCTACGGCTGGAGCGTTGGTACTATAGCATGAAGTGAATGTTCTTTAAACTTATTTCAAGTGTTGAGCTGTTTCGGGAAAACTTGGGTGTTTGATTGTTCTATCAAAAAGTTTAACATTTTCTATTTATCCGGAATGTGATACAATATTTGGAATCCACATGTTGTTATGAGTTAACTAATATGAATGTTATAAACATAGCACTTTAGTCTCACTTGATCGGTTGCCACGGAATTTTGATGCGATCAAAAGTCCGTCGCAATCACGTAGCGTACGTCGATATTTGCCGGGTAAACTTAATAGGCAGCTACAACCCATAGCCCCGACCAAGTGACTGTAGGAGAACTCCGTCGCCGAAAGCATCCGTTCGGGTGCTCGCGGCAGCGGTGTTCCGCCTTAGTGCACTTCGTCGACGGTATCGGGAGTGTGGCCATCTACTAAAGTTTGCGACGAGCATTCGGTCAGAATGCCGGGAATCTTGTTGAATTACCCGACTAGATATTGAAAAGAGTTTTCGATAAATGAGACTAAAATGCGGGGTTTATAATTGTTAGGCATGTGATGTCTAAGGAATTCATTTGATTAGGCATGCGATGTCTAAAGCGTTTGCGGATTCCAACTGTTGTAGTTTTACACTTTCTTTTCTGCGACCATAAGTGTAATATGTGATATCGCCGGTTTCGTTGCTATATGTCAACGACAATTGGGATACGCATGTTTACTTACGTTGATGACATGTGATGTTATGTGTTGCTGTGATATGTTATATTGGATCGTCGCGTTTGAATAGCCGGGGGTTTTTATGTGAGATGAGTGTTTTTCAATTTCATTCATGTAAAAACTTGTATGTAATATTCTTTTATTAGGGCACTTCCAGGTTGCGGAAGATGTCACCTTTTGTATATTGTTTACTTTTCCGCACTAGGATAGACCCAAGGAGGAGAGCATAAGTAACCGGGTTCTGGAGTCCAGTGGGAGACCAACTCGAGGAGTCGAGTCCAGGTCTCCTAACTCTAGAATTGGTAGGGTTGCTTGCCGCTCTCGTAGGGGTCTAGGGGTGTGAGTTTGGCTATTCATCGCGACCGTGGAATCCGTGTTTTATACTTGCTCGCATTGAAAACACGGACGTCCTAGTATATCCAATGTTTCATATGATTCTTCTGCTGCGATATCTGTGATGTGATCATTTGATGTTCTGTGATAAATACTGTATATAGTATATATGATATATTATATAGGCGTTACTTATGTTTTACACCCGCGCTAGCCCTGCCCCGCTCTGCCGTTAGTTACCTAACCTAATGGTGCATGAGGGGACATCGAGGCGAATGCGGATGGCATAAGTGTACGTCGTATTTATCTGTGATGTTTATGTAACTTAAATGATAGGACTTCATTAATTTGATTAATGAAAGAAAAGAAACCTAAGATGTTGTGGAATCGAATTTCAAAAATAAAACAGGTAGCTAGAGTTCTTGCTTTGCACAGCGGTATATGTGATATATCCTGCACCTTATTCGATGAGGAAAGGGCCGACGATCCCTTCACCGGGAGTGACCCCTTTAGAAATAACTGGCAGATGCTGCACACTCGGTTTGTCTTTTGATAGCTTCTATAGTTTCTGCTTTGCACAGCGGTATATATGATATATCCTGCACCTCATTCGATGAGGAAAGGGCCGACGATCCCTTCACCGGGAATGACCCCTTTAGCAAAACTAGAAAAGCCTAAAAAAACTCTATTTTAAAATCATTTGATTCTACAACGATATCAAATTCATTACGCAATAGGTTTTCAGAAAAACCTGTCGTAGCCCTCCGTCATTTCAGATAAGTTATATATAGTATTCGTGCTACATTTGTTGGCTTTCATCAAGGTGTAGTGTGCGGTAGCTATATACTGCTTATCTGCTGCATACGATGCGATTGGATTAGGGTAGTCGTGCGGCTTTGTTGGCTTTCGTCAAGGGTCGTGCGGGTGGGTTTAATTCAATCAAGAAATGAACGGGTTGAACTTGACTAGCGGGCTATGGTTTGTTGACTTTCGTCAAGGTCATAGCACCTTAGGGGCAAAATTATCGGGAATTTCAAGTGTTGAAATTTGCAATGAGATTGCATACCTTCTATGAGATAGTTGGATCCCGATACCCGCTGCGAGTAAGAGTTACTCCTGGGAGAGTTTTACACATTACAATTAGCCGATCAAGTAGGTGTCTAGAAAGGTGTTAACGAGGTTACGCCTTTGGGAAAACTAGGTTTACATTAATTAGGTTCGTGCGAAAGCACGGGGGACCTCCCTCAAAGTACTGACACTGGCCTGGCTGAAAGATTGGCGAACTTGTAGTGTGTAATTAATCCTGGCTAGTCTTTCCTTTTAGGGTTTGAAGGAAGATTTGATAAAAAACAGTGGGAGCCATCCTGATTAGAAAAAATAATAACCAATCTGATCTTGCAAGAGCATACGCTGAGTGTTTTCTTTTCTCTCTCTCCAGGTAGCGACTATATCACGCCTTAATCAAGGTAATAATACGGAATATTGACCGAACCCGCTTGTTATACTGAGCTGAGGAACGTTGGTCCCGCACCAACTTATAATTGTTATAAGACAGAGCAGGAAATTGGGGATTACCAGAATTCCCGTGCCGCCCAAACGAAGAAAGTGCATACTGATGCATCATCTTTGGGTGTGTTCATTATACAGAACTGTTTCTCAGTATTCTTTACGTCCTGGATATGAGATACCGGATCAGGATCCCGCATATATAATTTGTTACATGGGCTACAGATAGGTAAAGAACTGAGAACGGGTGATAAGTTTCATGAGACAGAAAACGGGGCAAGTGTTGCAGCCAAGTCTGTTGGTCACTGTCACCCTGTATTACCAATACATTGATTCTGAACGAATGTTATTAGATACCGAACCTGATATACAAAATCATATCACTCTCTTTATTAGTAAAGAAATGATAAAATTTTGTATTGTTGGATAATGTTTTGAACATTTCCTATATCAAAAGTTGATCGGTTCAGGCACGTTATCTAAAAGCATTGAAGTTCTAAATCATACTACAGTTTTTAGTATACGGAACACACACAAGAGGAAGAGTTCAGAAATGAACGAATCCTTCTTGAGGCATTGTAGATTAGGTCTTATCAATGCGACCCGACTAGCTGAAGTTACATGTAGATGCATATTTAAATCAGTTTGAATTTACATCTTGTGAAACTTGCCAGTCATGTCATAAAGGTATAATGACACCAACTCTGTTTATTGGAAACAAAGAAAGAGTTAGTGAACTCTTGGGATGATACATGTTGATGTATAAAGGTCCCCTGTCTACACATGCCAAGATCGGTTCTTTGTACTTCATTACATTCTTTGATGATCTCTCAAGATTCAGACATGTTCCTGTTGAAACACAAGTCCGAACCTTTTGAGATATTCACGGAATATAAGTTAGAAGTAGAGAACCAAAATGAGGGTATAAGTATTATGTCCTTTGATGCGATCAGGGAGGAGAATACTTGTGCATAGAATTCCTGGACTGGTCTAAAGGAGAATGAGATTCTCTCTCAGCAATACTCCTCCGAATACACCATAGCACGATGGTATATCGGGGCGGAGCAATAGCACCCTATATGATATGATGTGCTCTATGATGAGTACTACTGAGTTTCCAATTTCCTTTTGGGGGTTATGCACTTGAAAAGCTGCATACCTATTGAATTAGGTTCGAATCAGATCACAGCCTACCACTCCATATGAGATATGGTATGGGAAGAGCCCATGTCTTAAGCTAGTTAAGATTTGGGGTTGACCGGCCTATGTCTAAAAGCAAAATCCGGACAAGCTCGAGGACAGGCCTGCTATGTAGAACTGGAAAGGTTCCAGCTATACAAACTACAGCAGATCATTTGATAGAACCAAAGGATTCAATAGTAACCAACGAACCTCAGCCTCTCCGCCGAACTAGTAGGGTTCCTCACCCACCTGAGAGATACTTCGGTTTCTCTATGACAGTGAGAGCGAGGATTGAATCATGAGATGATGACCCAACTAGTTTCGAGCTGGCCATCAGGAGTAAGACTCTATAAGAATAGCTGGATGCTTAATGATCTGAGATGGAATCTTTATACACCAACAAAGTATGGACTTTAGTTGCTTTATCTGAAGGGTTAAATCCCCATCAGGAGCAAGTATATCTTGAGAAGATTACTTGGTGTACACGGAAAAGTTGAGACTTTCAAAGCTAGACTTGTTAAAGGTTTGCATCATTGACCAGGTATGGATCATGATGAAACTTTTTCTAAGGAGCTATGCTTAAGTCCATCCAGATCCTAGTTGCCACGGCTACATACCATGACTACAATATCTAGCGGTTGAGTGTTATGACTGCTTTTCTAAATGATGTTTTAGAAGAGAAAAGTCTATAAGTACACAGTCAGAAAGCTTCGTAGACAGTGGGAGCAGCGGAAACGTGTGCAAGATGTTTTATGTGATAAAGCAGGCATCGCGGAGTTGGAACATCTGTTTTGATGTAGTAGTCAAATAGTTTGACTTTATCAAAATGGTAGATGAACCTTGTATATACAAAAAGGTAGTAGGGAGTATGGTGGCGATCCTCGTAGAATACGTGGATGACATTCTCTTGATAGGGAAGGAGTTTCCTATGCTACGCTCGATCAATCTCTGCTTATCACAATAATTCTCCATATAGGATCAAAGTGATATCTACTGAATCCTGGGTTTTGGATCTATGAGATAAATCTAATTGGATGTTATCAAAATGGTAGATGAACCTTGTATATACAAAAAGGTAGTAGGAAGTATGGTGGCGATCCTCGTAGAATACGTGGATGACATTCTCTTGATAGGGAAGGAGTTTCCTATGCTACGCTCGATCAATCTCTGCTTATCACAATAATTCTCCACATAGGATCAAAGTGATATCTACTAAATCCTGGGTTTTGGATCTATGAGATAAATCTAAATGGATGTTAGGACTCTCACTAGATGTAGTGAGATGGTATCAATCGATCCTGGGGAGAATCATTGGAAGTGTTCCAGAGTGATAAGGACGACTGAATGTAAGTCACAGGCATTGTCTTTACCCTCAGTAGAGGGAGGGTATGTTGGAAGAGTTCCAAGATAGATAACGTGGCATACTAGACGATAAAGGCTGGATACATCGCTACTTAAGATGCTACCAAAGAGGCTGTCTGGGTGTATATTAGTTCATGAGATGAACTTAGTTCCTCCCATTGTGTGAGAATGGAGTTGTGGCTTATGCCAAGGAACGTCCGTCCCATCAGTGATCCAGACATATTCTAAGGCAGTGTCACCTGATCATGAAGATGGTTGATCTCCAAGAGATCGAGGTTAAGAGAGTAGACTCAGAGGATAACACGGCGGATCCACTCACAAAGGCCTTTTCCCAGAGAGAGACTTTTATGGGATGGTTGAATATGAGATACTACAACCACTGCTATCAGATGGCCCTAGTGCAAGTGGGAGATTGTTAGTTATATGAATGCCCTAGAGGCCATTACTATACATAGGATGTATATAGTAGTGGATGCTTGGACATATATAGGGAGGACTTTCTTGCTCGACATGATAGTATGCTATCTGGTTGCTCTTTATCTTAACGTGTACACTGATTGTCTCTCTGTTACATGATAGTAAAGCCCTTAGGATGTGTACTTGACTACCTGGACTATGATGCGGATCATACTAGTGGGGACATGGTAGTCCATAAGTACATCCTTCAAGGTCCCTAGTCGTGGGTGTATCGAGACGGGGCATCGATATACCAGAGTAGACTAGCGTATACCATCTCGACCCATACAGATGGGCGATGGATGATCCCATATCCATTGGTGTTTGACATCAGAGATGATATACGGGTGCTCAGTGGAGACCGGGTACACTGGACGGACTCGCCGAGAACTCCCAAATGGTATTATACCTTACGTCAGATGGCAGTTCTCTGGTGACACTAGTACAGACTAGTCTGTTGACCCGAGATCGTCATAGAGTCTTGTGTGATTCCCACTGTGCTTTGATTTCTACCTTACCACGTCCAAGAGGGCGTGCAAAACGGTGGTTTTTGGGTACAGTCCGAATCACATGGAGGCAATGAGCGATAGGAGGGGATTCGTCTCTCCCGGTATAGGGAGTTGATGTTGCGCTGTGTTCGATTGGTTATAACCGGAAATCCCTGGCCAGGGTTCCTGAGATTTACTGGTAAGTGTTATCAGTAGTTTCTCGAACTGTTATAGACCTCATATCGACACGACTTATCGAGCAATTGGGGTCTGACGTTTACCACCCCTAGGCGAGATATGCGACATATCAGACGATCAGACCGGAATGTACGGTAAGTGTTAACGGTTGGATTCACAGGAGTGTGAGCGGGCTTGCTCGTCGATCTTCTGATCGCTCAATACCCGGGTGGCCGTTACGTTTAGCAGACCGCTTGCGGCTTGTGGGTATTTGATATGATCATCACCTGCTGCCGGCGTATTGACGAGTCTTTAGAGTCCTACACAGAGGTTTCCTGGCTCAAGCGAAACGAAATAGGAGCGCATATGAGATATGTGCGGGACCGAGAATAATGTGTCTATGTGATGCCGTATTCTATTCTCGCGATGAATGTATCGATTGGTTGTATGCGATATAACCTAGTTATCGAATCGAGGATTGATTCGATAAGTCGATACATTGGATATTAGTCGGTCATATGCGATATGACCAGATCGTTAAATCATGTGTTGATTTAATGATTTAATGTATAATTATATATTTGATATATTACTTTACATTAACTAGTATTGGTTCACTTAAGATGGATTTTCTCACTTGATTTGCACAAGTTGTATATGTGATATATTTTTGTGCACTTGTTTGTATCATGTTTGATGATACATGCAAACTTGGGTGTGTGTGTGCTATACACCATGTTTAGTGAATGGTTAGGGTTTCATTTCACTTATTTATTAATATTTGGCAAAAAGAAATGGTGGCTTTCTTTTGTTGTTATGCTTGAAGCTTCATGAAGCTTTTCTAGCATCTTTGAAAAGTCTACCATTTTTGTTTTGTCCTTAACACTAACCCTTTAACTAAACTCTAGTTTATTCTCTACATGAGTAAACTTCACCCATGGTTGCAACATGATAAGTATTCACTTGAATTTTATTTTAAATATTTTTTTCATTCTTTTCTTCTTCATCATCTTCTTCTTCAAGTGAAGAAAATGGAAAACTTTGCTAAAAAAATTCAAGTGATGAATCCACGTGAGAAATCCAAATCCAAAGTGAACCCACTTCCTATTTCTTCATCCTCTACCACTTGCCATGTAGTATAGGGTGTTTTCTTCACAAGTTTCATTACTTGGTGAAGTTGGAGCTTGATCTTGAGTTTCCTCGACGTAGATCATCTTCGGCATCGAAGTCGACGACCTACCCCAATCATTTCTTCGACGAAACCATTACTAGAGTCCGGGATCCGATGATCGCAGCGGAGGGACGTCAACGCAGAGCTATGGAGGTGGAGGACCGGATCTACAAAGGTTGTATTTCCGTTCACTTTAGAGTAAAGTTGTTTATTCGCATTTGTTTTGCCTTAAACTCTAGTTATCGATCTATGATTAGGGTTTCTTGGCACATGGAATATTTTGAATTTGGCATGGTTGATGCCTTGTGAGACCTCTTGAGCGTGCCTAGGAACCCTACATAATTAAACTAGCATATGAAGGCTATAACATGTAGCAACTATCAGTTAGCATGCTATGTCACTGAAATAGTATTTTCTAGAGTGTACGTGACATGGCAATTACCGATGATGATGTGTGTGAGCCGGCAAGTAAGTGTATGTGGAACATACACATCATCGGTAAGGGTGGTGGTGTCCTGACGGCATGATCTCAATAATGGCATATGGAAGTACAATATAAACATGCAAATGCGATGCGAACAGTAATAATATGCGAGAGCTAAAAGATAAACACAATGATAACTAATCTGCAATTATGTAAATATGAGTCATACAGTGGTGCCTTTTGAAATAACACGAATCGTGGAGTTTTGAAAATAAGGGCTACGGTGATTTTAAGAAAAGATATGTCCTTTGAAATATCCGTAGAATCCCTTGTCCCGTCTTTAAAATACACACGATTCGTTAGTTTTTGAAATAGGTATGAGTCGAACCTAATCTATCATTTAAAAGTACACTACAGGGCCAAACTAAACAGGCTGATCGAAAGGTAAGGAAACCGCCTAACATCTGAGTCGACACATATATATACATATAATAGTCGGTGATCCCGCCTCAATATTATCCCATACGATACAATATCTATAATATGACATCCTCAAGTCAAGAGTGTGGATCAATCATCAATATATAGCTCGTACGGTAAATCCGTCGTACGGCATCCTAAATCTGGGTACGGGTCAAATGTCACATCTATCTTATTAATCATCAGGTATCCTCTTTATTAAATATCATGATCATGGTATTGATCTACGTCTAGTACAATACTGATACCATCTATGAAATGCATGCGTGTGTATGAAAACACGACGCCTAAAGAACCTGCTAAAATATCACGTCGTATCTCAAATACGGACCATATCCCATCATATATCTCATGGCCTCAAGCCCAATCTCATCGACTCATCTCCAAATATCATACAATATCCTCAACATTCATGCATGTGTATATGAATGTATATATATGCATAGTCCTATATCCATGCGTATATACATATATATGCATTCCCATATACGCACAAGAAAATGATGTATGCAAGTGTATATGTGTGCGTGTATGCAAATCCTTACTCTAGGGTTGCGATTTAGAAACCAACCAAAACCTTCCTCCATTCCTCGCTAACATTAATCCATAAGCTCCTAAGGCTTTTCTATTAGTGAATATGCCCTAGGGGCCATTATTTTATCATACTAGTTTGTATATTACTTAATGGAAGCTTAGGATATTCATAGTTGTATTAACAGTCTAGCTCAACATAGTAGTATGCTACTTAGTTTATATCTATCTTAATATGTGTATATGTTTCTTTAAGCATATCGCGAATACATATTGATGGAGCCCTTAGGATCTTGCTTGACTACCAGCGTTGTGATGGCAGTTACACTAGTGGGGGCTAGGTAGTCTACAAGCACATCCTTTTTCAGGTCCCTAGTCGTAGGATTATCGAGACAGGGCATCGATACTCCGGAGTAGACTGTTAGTTATATGTATGCCCTAGAGGCCATTACTGTACATACGATGTATATTGTAATGGATGCTTGGACATATATAGGGAGGACTTTCTTGCTCGACATGATAGTATGCTATCTGGTTGTACTTTATCTTAACATGTACTCTGATTGTCTCCATGTTACATATTGATAAAGCCCTTAGGATATGTCCTCGACTACTGGGACTATGATGAGATCATACTAGTGGGGCCACGGTAGTCGACGAGTATATCCTATAACTGTTCCTAGTCGAGGGTGTATCGAGATAGGGCATCGATACACCAGAGTAGACTAGCGTATACGCATCTTGACCCATATGATGGGCGATGGATGATCCGATATCCATCGGTGTTTGACATCAAGGATGGTGTACGGGTGCTTAGTAGAGACTGGGTACACTGGATGGACTCGCCGAGAACTCCCAGATGGTATTATACCTCACGTCAGATGGCAGTTCTCCGGTTACACTGGTACAGAGTAGTCTGTTGACCCGAGATCGTCATAGAGTCTTGTGTGATTCCCACTGTGCTTTGATTTCCATCATACCACGTCCAAGAGGGCATGCAAAAAGGTGGCTTTTGGATACAGTCCCGAATCACTTGGAGGCAATGAGCGATAGGAGGGGATTCATCTCTCCCGGTATAGGGAGTTGATGTTGCGTTGTGTTCGATTGGCTATAACTGGAAATCCCTAGCCAGTGTTGCTGAGATTTACTGGTAAGTGTTATCAGTAGTTTCTCGAACTGTTATAGACCTCATATCGACACGATATATCAAGCTACTGGGGTCTGACGTTTACCACCCCTAGGCGAGATATGCGACATATCAGATGACGAGACCGGACTGTATGGGAGTGTTACTGATTGGATTCACAGGAGAATGTACATGCTTGCTTGTTGATCTTCTGAGCGCTCAATACCTGGGTGGCTGTTACGTTTAGCTGACCGCTTGCAGCTTGTGGGTGTTTGATATGATCATCACCTACTGCCGGCGTATTGACGATTCTTTAGAAACCTACACAGAGGTTTCTTGACTCAGGAAAAATGGAGTAGGGGCATATATGTGATATGTGCAGGATCGAGGATAATGCGATATGAGATACCGTATTTTATTCTCACGATATTTGATATCAGCCGGGTCATCGGATCAAGTGTTGATTCGATGAATCGGTAAATGAGATATTAGTCGGTTATATGTGATATAGCCGGATTGTCGGATCAAGTGTTGATTCGATAATTTAATGTATAATAATATATACGATATATTAAATTACATTAACTAATATTAGCTCACTAAAAGATTCTTTTTCTCACTCGGGTAATACATTGAGATATATGCGATATATGTTAATTGTATTATTTTATTTTGTTACAATAAATATTATATATGTGATAAATAATATTGTAACATGATATGATTACTAATACAACATGTTTAGTGGAGATTAAACAAGATTAAGGTTTGATTTGGGTTAGTTCATTCATGAACTTTCTAGAAGGTTTTCCTTTTTGTTCTGTGTAAGATATTTTCAAGTGACTCATACTTAACCCAACCCAAACCCTAGCCCTAGTTAAATCTCTACAAAGGTTTAAGTTGACCATGGTTGCATAATTAATCATTATCTTCTTTTCATTATTCATCACAAAAGGATTCTATTGATTATTCATCTTCTTCTTGCTTGAGTTCTTCATGAAAAGCTTTTCTTGGTTTGATTTTGTGATGAAAAATGAGTGAGAATAAGAAAACAAATGAGAGCAAAAATCCTACTGTAAGTGCACGGCGGCGCCCCGGCCGTCAATCCGACGCCGGAATACGGAAACGGTGATAAACTTAAATTTTGCGGACTTTGCAAACCGGCACCACCGCGCACTAAACTCCGGATCGAACCATTAACTAGTCTACGCTACTAAAAAGAAAGGGAAGAGATGTATACCGACGATCCAAGTCCTCCGGTCTTCATCTCCACTCCGATCTCCTCGCGGGATCTCCGTCCTTCTCCTCCTCGTCGCCTCCTCGCCGGAAAGGGCACCACATCGCCTTTGTCTTTTACGGGCTCCCGCCTCAATACCGAGGCAACTCGAGCATGAAGCCGGCAACTCGACATGCTCAAGATATGCTGTAGAATGTAGTGTAGAAGATGCTTGTCTCTTTGGGGTTATGTTGTTGCCAATGAGGATGATGGAGGAAACAAGGATTAGAAAAATGGTGCTTGCATTTTTCTAGCATGAAAACTAGATCAAGAAAGAAAACTCTCATGAATGAAGCTCTCTCTTCTTCTTCTCACAACCATGAAAGACTTATCAACTTAGAAATGTAGAAGGAAAGAATATGAAGCCTTAAGGGAGGTGAGTGTAGGAGTGAAGAAGAGGTGACCACATCCAAGGGACAAAGAAACATACAACCATGCTTCACCCTTTTTCAAACCATACCCTTTCATGTCACTCAAATCCAAAGTATGGAGCAAAAGAAATGAAAGCTATCATAATCAATCTTTTACAAGAAACCCCCTCCACAAATGTTATTTGCACAATTGCAAATAACCCCCTCCATCGGAAAAGTCCGGCCGGGAAAGAACAAAGGAAAACCGGCCGGAACGGAATGCAAACTGGCAACTCCAGAAAACTGGTCCTGTAATAAATTACAGGAAAACCCCGATACTGTGCATACACACCCGCATCTGTATTCCGTCCGGATACAAATGCAAAGAGACAAAATCTACACTGTACTAAACTAAGACCAGCTTAAGCCAAAGCCGGCTAGTTAAATCCGTTCGATCCTGATCCGTGCAATACCGTACGTATCTGATCGAACCCTGCCATATAACCATACGGCTACTAGTACAAACCGTCCGATCCTGATCCGTGCAATACCGCACGTATCTGATCGGACCCTGCCATATCTCCATACGGCCTCTACAGCGTTTCGCCCGAAAGCTTGAGTAACTGAAAGTGTGGTGGACTCTAAAGACTCGTTAATACTATGGCTGTGGTTTTAACCACTAGCACGTCAGAGGTATAAGCCAATACGTGACGGGCCACCAGCTATTGACTAAATGGGACGTCGATGAGGAAACTCACCCCGACACCCAACTGAGCCTGTCAGTGACAATATCCGTGCAGTCCGGTCCGTTCGTCTATGAGTATCGCATGGCGGGCCTAGGGGGTTGGTAAAAGTCAGACCCCCAAAAGCGGTACAAGTCGTGTCGGAGTGTAGCCCAGAACACCCTGAGATACTACTGGAATACCTACCAGTAAATCTCCTTGGCTTGGCCAAGGACTTTGTGTAATGGCTCTCCTAGACACAGCACGACCTCACCCCCAATACCGGGAGAGACGAACCCCTGAAGATACGCTCACTGCCTCCATGTGGCTCGGGACTGTACCCAACTAAAACCTGTTTGCACGACTCCTTTGAGCCGTGGTAGGGTAGTAATCAAAGTACAGTGGGAACTCACACGAGACAAATGACGATCCCCAGGTCGATGAACTAACCTGCACACATGTCACCAGGGAACTGCCATCTGACGTCTGGTATATGACCAACTAGCATGTTCCCGGCGAGTCCTGTCCGGTGTACTCATAACCCAATGAGCACCTGTATACATCTTAGGTGATCCAACTGACACCAGTGGCTTGTGAGACCGGCCACCGCCCCTCGTCGGGGTCTCGACTGTATACACTAGTCTACTAATGGAGTATCGATGCCCAGTCTCGAAACTCCCACGACTAGGGACCTTTTAAGGATATGCTTGTAGACCCCCAGCTCCCACTTATATGATCGCCCTCATACTGCTGGTGGTCAAGCAAGAATCCTAGGGGCTCTATCAACGTGTAATAGCGACGTGTCAGGTCACCTAAAGCAGTACACGATGATAAAGGTAAACCAGATAGCATACTATCATCTCGAGTAAGACTGTCCTACCGGGATAGGTCCTCCCTCAATCATTACAATCACGTACCTGTGACCTAATAATTGACTCTGAGGGCACTATCTCCAACAATCTCCCACTTGCACTCAAGGCTAATTATTGCGATGTCGCATACTCACAGCCCGTGTGATACCGAACATCCAACTCCTCTACTAGTCAGTCTCACAAAGCTCGTTTGCGGAACTATTGCGTTCGAGGAATAGCCTTAGTGAGTGGATCCGCCTTGACGTTTCTTTCTATGTCTCTCTATATCTCATGTTCGCGGAGAAACCCATCTCCCGAAATGAGCAATACCTGTCTTAGAATGTGTCTGGATGTCTGATGGGACATAGCTCATAAATGAACTCCAAATCCAAACTTCTTAGACTGTATCGTCAACTGAACTTAATCAGTATCCTGCGCGCCATGCATCCCTCAGTATTGCCTTGGATCACCTGTCCAAAATACTGCCCCTCGTCAGAGGGAAAACTATAACTCTGACAACCTCCTTGTCGTCCATGTCACCTTGGAAGCCTGGAATGATAACCGTCTCCTGGATGAGGCTGTCGTTATCCTATCCCTAGAACATCCACTTATGTTCCAAAACTGCTTCCAACTATTTCTCCAGGATTGGATTAATGTCAACTTATTGCATCTTGTGCAAGAACAACATCTGGTGTGGTACTTGACATCTCACGATTGACTCAATTGCCTGAGCAAGTGATCTGCCAATCATGCCCGTCCCTCTCCCCTTTAGTCTGTAAGACACCTTTGGAGAGGGTGACTCCATTACCTGCAGGTACACTACCGTGCCAGGAGTCGTCCATCCTAAATACTCTTAGAATGCTGTCAAGTACCCTGATTGGGAAACCACCCAAATCTAGATCTAAAACCATAGATCCAGTAACCAGTATGTCAGATATAAAATCCACTTCCTTTGTGGAGAAACCACTGTGTGACGACCAAAGTATAACCGATCGTAGTATAGGAGTTTCTTTTCCTACTCTGTGTATGTCATCCAAATACCAGGATATCACACCCTACTACCTTCTCAACAGATCCATCCCCTTTTCTGATGAAGTCAAACCCATGACTGTCACATCAGAAATAGATGATCTATCTCCGCTACATCTGCTCTAGTCTATAAATAGACATAAGCTCCCTGTCCACCAATGCTTCCGCTGCTCCCTCTGATTACGACAACCCTCTGGCAGAGTCATATAGACGTACACTTCTAAAACTAGTTTAGAACGACGCTATACTCATCCTCCCGCCGGGTCTCGTAACCTGGAACAACAGCAATGGCAATTGTGGGTAAACAAGAACTTCCCTGTCGCCGTCCTTGAGGCTACCGTAGTGCCTCTCGGGTGCCTGAAGTTACCCACCTTATCTGCGGAGTGGCCAATGGAATGTCAATCCAGATTGAATCTTTAGGTTCCTTATCAAATCTTCAGTAATCGTTTGTGGTTCTGGAATCACTTCCAGTTCTACCATACTCCCACTACTGTTTTCTGAAAAAATCCATTTTTAATAAAACTGTGGCGAGTCTAGAACAATATCGCTATTGTTCATCCAGATGGTAGAAAGTCAACCCTCGTCATAGCCTGGGTCAACCCACAAACAGCCATTACAGAAACGTGCCTTGAGTTGTCCAGTGTCTGGTTTTAATCATAAACCGGACAACTCCCCGTACCTTAACATCGTTAAGATATGAACTGTTCTATATCCAATATAGAACCAGAGGCACTGATTTAATTGAACTAGATTCAAATCATGCAGCTGTCTCCAGTGCATGTCAACTAAATAGAAGAAGGCCGATCAGCGTTACTCAACTTAGGAATGCTTCCAATTATGAGTAACCTGAAAGAGAAGCAATTTCTCTTAATCATTACTATCAACTGAACACCATACACAAGTATCTACATCTTCGATCTCTTTGAAGAATCCCGATACTTGCTATACCTGGTTCTCTACTCTATTCAAATACATATAACTTCTCCAAATTCGGACCCTGTGTTTCCACGAAACACCTGTCTAAAAAATAGAGGAGTCATAAGTAAACCGAATATAGTACGAGGACCATCCCCTCTGTCCTGATGGACCCTGGACAACATACAATACTCTGTAAAAGTCCCTTGAGTCTGATTACTCATTCACTGTGTGTCGTAGGTTGAAAACTGTACTTATGGTTAAGAAGAATTACACCGCTGTTTAATGCTCCTTACCTAACCATCCACTGATATAGGTAAATGTCGTAGACATAATTTCAGAAAGGTATATCTCACTCTATGAAAATAGACGTACAGATATATCAATTTGAAATTGGTGCATAACAGCGGATATTCAAAACCAAATATTTGCCGACCGGCAAACAACCCAGGTGATTTCCTCAAATATCACCGATTACAACGAATCCCGATATAATGAGGATGATCACCCAATTCCCAATAACTTACTCCCACTCATCATCTGTAAAACTATACAGATGTGAGAATCGTACCTGGTAAATACATACCCTGGAGTAAGTATCTAATCGGGAAATCAGTTTTCCTTTAACATTACACAGTGAAACTGAAACATTGAAATGTTCCGATGGAGTATCCTGGTATTCCTAGTAATGCCTCTTCCAGATTCACGACTGTAACCGTATAGTTCTTTGCCACCTCTCCAAATCCCTTCATATGTCTTTAGTCATTACCTTCTGCACACCCATTAGGCCAAATGGTTTTCTTCCTTCCCTACCGTTCGGCACCAGCCTATGGTTTGGAAGAGGACTATCCAATAAGCATAAAGGGTGTACTGTCCTAATCCTAGGAGCACTTGCAACGCGAGAGAAGGTGAAGATAAAAGACACCTGAATGTACTTTATTCCTATTTCTCCTGAACCAGGATCCATCCCCGAACTGGAACAAGTTCCTTTCGAGTTCGTATATAACCATACGATGGATTATCCAATAAAATGGGATCTTCGTAGTGATACGGAGTGTCCTGGAGAAATACAAAGGTGATTTAGGATTGGCGAAGAAATACTTGGTTTGGTCGTGAATAGCAGTCGCAATTTACTTTGCCCTCTTACTAATCCCTTGCTTTGTCTGAACTTAATACCTTCTGTACACCGTTTAAGCTAACTGGTTTTCTTTATTCCCTACCAGTCGGCACCAGCCTATGGTTTGGAAGAAGACTATCCAATTTGCATAATAGGTGTACTACTCCTAAACTAAGGAGTACTCGCAACCTGAGAGAAGGTGAAAAGAAAAGACAACTGAATAATCCTATCCGTTTTCTCCAGAACCGGAAACCATCCTCGAATCCCTTCGAGTTCGTATCTAACCATACGATGGTTTTGTCCAATGGAAGTGGACGTTCGTAGTAAAACGGGGTGTCCTGGAGAAAAGGGTAAAAGTAGGAGTGGCAATGAGGTTTGCAACTCTGACAATCCAAAGGTCGGTGTTTAAGAAGGTTCGGTCAACTTGGTCACTGAGTCAAAGTCTTAGGGTCGGGTCAATGGTCGCTGCCAAAGAGAGAGAGAAAAGAAACACTCAGCGTGCACTCTAACCTAGATCAGAATGGTTACCAATTTATCTAATCTGGAAACCTCCCACTGTACCTCAAATTTTCCTCCAAACCTTAAAGAAGAATTAGTCGGGGTCACCCGAGGAGTAAACCAACTCATCAGTGGGAATCGGGATCCAACTCTCATCGCATGACAACGTGACGGAATCCGCTCACGGTATCACACTCCAGAAGGTATGCGCATATCTGGCAAGTTTCAGTACTTTTGAAACTCCCGATGTGATTTCTGCCCCATGCTCTTATGACCTTGACTTTGGCCAACATATCATAAGTCACATGTCAAGTTCTGCCCGTCATTCTCCAGGTTAATTTGAATCCACCCGTACGTACCCTTGACTTTGGCCAAAATGGCAGCACGACTGTCCCAAACCAACGCATCTATCTATGCTGCATATGAATACCCCAATAGCTACCAATCACTGTGCCTTGACTTTGGCCAACATACACAGCTTGAATACTATTGACCACCCATATGAAACGACGGAGGGCTACGAATGGTTTCTGGCGAAAACCTTTAACGTAATGAACTTGATATCGTCGAAGGAACGGATAGCTTTTTTAAAAAATATAGTGACGAAAACCGTTGCTAAAGAGGTCACTCCCTGTGAAGGGATCTCGGCTCTTTCCCCGTAGAATGAGGTGCAGGATATTCCAAATGAATACCACGGTGCAAAGCAAAAGTAATCGGCTATAGTGAAGTTAATGCCTTGACGCAAACTTCTGTCCAAGGGGTCACTCCCGGTGAAGGGATCTCGGCCCTTGCCTCGTCGACTGAGGAGCAGGATATTCCAATGAATACCACGATACAAAACAAAAGTGAACGTCCTTGCAATAACAGCTTTTTGAAAAGTGTTCCAACAACATCAGAATAGGTTTGTTTAACTTGAATTGATCCGAATCAATGCAGTCCCATCAATTGATCACACCACAAAGAACGAAAATATACTGACGTACATATATGCCATCTGCATTCGCCACTGGGTCCCGTCATCACCCGTTAGGTTAGCTAACTAACGGCAGAGCGGGGACTGGACTAGCGCGGATGAAAAACATATACAACATCTACTAATATATATACCAATATATAGTATTTCGCTCAAGGCGTGAATAAAATGCAACATCACAGAAATGTACAGCATCACAGAACAATACAGATATCTGGGATCCCCGGGTTTCACAGAGCCACTGCTGAAACCCGACGTTCCCCTGGTCGTGTGGATAGCCTGTGCAATGAAATCCTAGACCCCTACGGGCGCGGCAAGTCACCCGCCAAAACCTGAAGCGAGGCAGCCCCCTTCAGCGCCGTGAATGGACCACCCAGCACTTCACGGAATCCGGCAACTTGGGCACCCCTCCTGGGTCAACCTGTACCCCCTACGAGTGCGGCGAATAGCCCGCCAATCCTAGAGTGAAGCCCCTTCCGTCTCAATGCCATGAGATGCGGGCTTGTTGCCCTCCAGAACCCGGCTATCCGTGCACCCCTCCGCGGGGCAATCCTAGTACAGAAAGTAAAATATACATACACCGGGTACATCGACCGCAACCAGGTCGTGCCCCAAAATAATAATACAGTCAGGCAGTGACGGCAGTCCACATGTCGGACGCTCGCCCCGCAATATCAAATGTACATAATACAACAAAACTGTACTAGCATTGCATCCAGGCTATCCCCCACGACCGATCCGCAACATCACAGCAAATACATAGAACATCAATGTGAAGGTCACGTTCGCAAATCCGTCTAACCGGGCTATAGCAGTTAGACCGGATTTACCGATCGAGTGACATTCACGGTCGCAGATATAATGTAAATACTGTGAAAAATGTGTTTAAAAAATTTCCGATTGATCAAACAATTAACAAGTGGGCCCCAAAGAAAACTGTAGCACTCACAGAAATAATTGGCCCAACTTTAATATTCCAAAGCCCATATTTTAAGCCCAGAAGGCCTCTGTAAAAAAATGGTGAAGTGATGTGAATAGTGCGCGGCGGAAGGGCCGCACAAAGGTGGTTTTCGCGGCGGTTCCGCGCTCCAACTGTGGAGTTACTTCGTCAAATTTTTACAGAACTCTTATATTTTTCAGTACATCAATATTTTACAACCTGAAAAATTTTTCGAGACTGAAAAATTTCAACAGAAACTGTCGTGGGTAAAATGCAGTTTTGGAACTTTTTGATCGATCGGAAATGCAAACACATTACACAAAGTTAGACTAAGTTAATGGCGAGGCTCTGATACCACTGTAAGTGCACGGCGGCGCCCCGGCCGTCAATCCGACGCCGGAATACGGAAACGGTGATAAACTTAAATTTTGCGGACTTTGCGAGTCCTGTCCGGTGTACTCATAACCCAATGAGCACCTGTATACATCTTAGGTGATCCAACTGACACCAGTGGCTTGTGAGACCGGCCACCGCCCCTCGTCGGGGTCTCGACTGTATACACTAGTCTACTAATGGAGTATCGATGCCCAGTCTCGAAACTCCCACGACTAGGGACCTTTTAAGGATATGCTTGTAGACCCCCAGCTCCCACTTATATGATCGCCCTCATACTGCTGGTGGTCAAGCAAGAATACTAGGGGCTCTATCAACGTGTAATAGCGACGTGTCAGGTCACCTAAAGCAGTACACGATGATAAAGGTAAACCAGATAGCATACTATCATCTCGAGTAAGACTGTCCTACCGGGATAGGTCCTCCCTCAATCATTACAATCACGTACCTGTGACCTAATAATTGACTCTGAGGGCACTATCTCCAACACCTACTTCATCATCCTCATCTACCCTTGCCCTTTAGATGAGAGTGTTCACTTCATTTAGTGAGTGAGAGCTTGTGTTAATGAAACTTCAAGGTAGATCATCTTTGTTATCGAAGATCGAAAGCAAGCTTGCATCTTCCTCTTCGTGGAGCCTCTCGAAAGTCCGGAACACGATGATCGCAGCGAAGGGAGCTCAAAACGGAGCTTAAGAAGTGAAGAACCGGATCTATAAAGGTTATAATCTCTCTCACTTAGTGTTAAAGTGTTTAACATGCTTGTTTTCGCCTAAACTCTAGTTTAAAGATCCGGCTTTGGGTTGTTCGTGTAATGTTTTAAAAATAATTAAATAAATAATTAAATGAATAAAATTGTTTAAGTGAATTTTATGATTTTCGGCAAAGTAAAATGTATTTTTCGTAAAACCTAACCGTGATTGTTTTTCATTATAATTTCAAAAATACCTATTTTAATTATGTAATTACTAGTAAATGGTGTTTATTTAGCCACTTATAAATTTTTAGTTTAATTAAATATTTTTCCTAAACTAATTATTTTAAATATTAACATAAGCTTTATTTTTACACTAAATTAGTGTAAATTACAAATTTAAATGGTTTTAATTTGTAAAAGTGAGCCATGACATATTATAATTTAGTGAGTATCATTTAAAATTCATTTGCAAATTTTTCCAATTTTCTAGAGTTTTCTTGAGTTGCTATAGTAAAAAATTAAAAGAAAATTTAATAAAAGCATGAAAAGACATAATGATATGATATTTTGGTGGAACTTTCTACATCTTTCTTCACTTTTCTCATTCTCCACCCCCTTCTCCTAATTGTGGCCGGCCTCAACAACCCCATGGCTGCCTTCCCCCCCCATTTCCCACTTCATTTTGATTCAAAATTCATCAAAAATACTTCAAAAATTCAATTAAAATTCCACAAAATCATATTTATTTCATACCCTTTATTCCTTGCTCATTTTTACATGGATTTTGGAGATGGAAAGCATGCATTTTTTAGGCTCATTTTCATGTTTGGACTTGAGGTTGTGAAGGTATAAATCTATCTCTTTTGTTTTATTTCCATTAGATGTTTCTTTTAAAGCATAAATAGTTTTATTAGATTAATTCTATGTTCAATTTTTAAAATTTAAGTTAGGGTTTGTAAATTCAAGTTATGATTTTTATTAATTAATTAGGGTTATAGTAACTAGTCTACCACTTTTAGAAGTGGAAAAATCTTGCATGGTTATTATATAATAATTTGTGTATTCAAATTGATTTAATAATGTTATTTAGCTAACTAGTTTTTAGAAAATGTATTTGTGGATAAAATAAAATTCCAATTAAGGTTGTTATCATTATATTGTAGTTTTAGTGAGAATCTTAGCATGTTAATGGAAAGAAAAACTTACTTTGATCACTAGTTTTTTTGTGATAATTGGAAAAATATTAATAAAAGGCTATTTTTGTAAACTAGATTTTGGGAAATTCCTAAATAAATGAGATTAAAAATATAATTATGGTTTCATCATATCATTATCATCATGAATTGTAGTTTAGTACATTAATTCATGCAACATCATGTTTTGTGGTGGAATTGTGGTATTTTGCTTGAAAAATGTTGAAAATTGTTAAAGGTTGCAAACTAGAAATTTCAAATTAATACAAATTTGTGTAATAAAAATTTAGTAATGGTTTGTATAGTCTAGTTATGCTATTTAATGAATTTTATAACCATTGGTTTCATCTAAATGTCAAGTTTTGTTGAAAAACGGTAAATTGGCATTTTCGGTTTTTACGAAATTGGACGGTTTGATGGATTTTAGGGTTTCGATGGATTTAATCATGTTTTATAATATAATTAATGTATTTTAAAACTACGAGTTATTTGTTGATGCTTATCTCGATCCATCGGAGTTTGTACGCCGATATCGAGCGAAATTTGGTTCTTTTGCGTGGACGGGACATAGGTTTTAACCTATGCTTGTTCCTTGCGTCGTTTTGACTTTTGTATGTGATTCAGTTTACGATGCAATTTATATGTTTGTGTTTAGGTACACCTCACGTGGACAGCGGGCGATGAAGAGGAGGATGGCGACACCGTCTTCGGCAGACATGGACCAGGTGAGTATATGTATAGCTACGGGGGGAAGTCGGGTGGATGGCGTTTAGCACCCCCGCAACGTAGAATAGGAATAGTACTTATTGACATTAGGAAACCAGATGTGACCCTAGATTCTTAATGAGTACGACCCTAGTAATGACCCTAGGCTGAACTAGACTGATTTAGGTAAACCATACCAGAAGATGAATACCTCGGAAGAGGTTCGTAGGTTTCAGGTAGAAACACACACACGCACACACTGAAACTCGACATGGTGTATAAGTGCATGTGTATATATATATAGGACGAGGTATAGGTATATATATATATACAACACGTATATGGGATACATTGATGTGATATGATATCCGAGGTATGATGAAACAGTGTAACTGGGTTTGATGCCGTGATTCTTGGCTATACAGTCGTATTAAGTCTTAGCGGATTATTAGAGAATGAGATAATGAACATGTATACTTTAATTATAATGGGTGGTGATGATATTGAGGTACATGGGACTCTAAAATAGTAACCGGACTGTAACTTGTGATTGATCACGATATGGGATATGCATGACTTGATTACGACATCATATAGGTGTGACCTGATGTCGATATCATAGAGGTGTGACTTGAGGACGATATGATACATATGACTTGATATTTCTGAGGATAAACTAATGATGCTTATTATGATGGCAATGATATATGATTGATGTATGCGATCACAGTTTAGCACTTTGATCATGAGATGTGTTGATGATGACATTATACTAATGATGAGACACTTAGGAGATACTTGACCCGTACCCTGATATTGGGATGCCGTACGATGGATTTTACCGTACGAGGCATAAATATGATGATTGATCCGCACTCTTGATTCGAGGAAGCCGTACTATGTACGTGACGCTATTGAGGTCGGATCGCCGACTATTAGAGATATTGATTCAGACCTTAGGTAGACTCTTGTTTCTTATTGACTAGTTTCTTAGGTTTTGTTCCTTAGGAGGTTAGATGGATACTAGGTTAGGTTCGAATCATATAGTGGTAGTGGTAATGGTATATCATGAGTAGATAACACACATCCGTCTTTACTTTCACACTGGAATCATAATGACGCGTGTTCTTACATATGTTGCTATAATCAGTATAAACCTTACCTGTTAGGACACTAGCACCATTACCGATGATGCGCATATTCCACGCACACTTATTTGCCGGCTCACACACATCATCATCGGTAATTGCTATGTCACGTACACTTTAGATTATATTATCTTTTATTGATAGAATCAGTTAACAACTTGACCGATATAATATTGTGATTACTCTCTGATGTTAGTATAGACGTGATAATTATTACTTAGACATTCATGCATTCATGCTTTCATGTTATCATGCAGTATTATGGGCATATGCCAACACTTATCATATACTTACTCATGTTTCTGAGATTTGGGTTTCTATGAGATTTCTGGATTTTTGGGGAAAACCGCAAGAATATATAAAAATCTTCTCTCTCTCTCCTCCTCTCTTTTTAAAATAAGATGCGGTTTTCTCGTGATGTATGTGTCGTCCACCATGAGATTTCATGTTTTCTGTTGGATTTCGAGACCCGATTCGAGGAGTGGATGAACCGTCTCGGGTACATGGTGGGCCCGGTATGGTACCCCGGGGCAAGAAGATCGAGTTGTAGACGATGAGCCTGGCAGGGGAAGGCTACCTACCGGTGATGTCTGGCGCGGCGGATATCCGGAGGATACCGACCGTTGTCGTGAGATTTAGTGATATGGGCCGATCCGGACTGACGGAGCCCGAGGTATTGAGACTATGAGACTTGAGATTTACATGTTTATGTCGATACTTGACACGGATTTCCATGGATTTCATTATTGAGATTTCAGGTTCCTATACACATTTTACTATGATAACAGTTAAAGATTTCTTATACAGATATATCTGGATTTCAGGATTGATTGTTTTATATTCATGGTGCATGCATATCCATTCATATGACATAGTACTATATGAGGCACTGACACGAGCACAGAATATCTGCACTTACACGTAGTATTACCCCGCTATTACTAGATGATTGGGACTTTGTAGTGTATTATTATGACCTAGGATAGCGTCGTGCATTCGATTTCTTTTTGTAGATGTCTTCTACTCACGAGTTGGCAACTCACCCTCGTTGTGCCGAATTTTATTACAGGTTCGATGTACAGGTTTCCCTGGCAGCTTGCTGGCACATCTATTCTTTCAGGGTGATTTTCACGGTAGGTTGGTTCACTTGTATCCGAACCACCATTGTACTTTTATTCTTTCATTTGTATCTAGTAAGCTCCATCAACCATACTTGTATTACTTGATAAGTTTATTGGACCAGTCATTTATTTTGACCTTAGTGTCGCGCATGTATTATTCTGATTTGGTGGTTTTGTTTTCTTTGGGTTTGAGCCTCGCCCTTTGGCATTGTATATTATTGTGCTTGTTGTGGTTGTTTCCGCCTGTTGGCGTTGATGCTAGCTCCCGTTTGGGGATGCTTTTTATTGTTTATGTATATTATACTTGTTGTACCCATTTGGGGGCCAGTTTTTATAGAGGAGACTCTGCCGAAATTTTTGAGAAAATTTGCTGATGCTTTTAAACTTGTTTTCTTTTTCTTCTTCTTCTTCTTTTATGGTTTAGATTTCTGGGCTTCGGCTTACTTAGGTTACGTGGCGCCTCTTGACGCTTCATAATCTAAGTGCCGGTCACGTTCCGTACTTTCGGGTCGTGACAAAGTTGGTATCAGAGCGCTAGGTTTAACCTTGTATATGTCTAGGTGACTCTTGGTTGATGGAGTAGGCGATTTAGGTAAAGTAAAGTACTGTGGGTATGGTCCGCGGCATACTTACGATACGCTACTCTGCTTAAGGAGCCCTAGGATGTACATTGTTTGCACCGTATTTCATTCGTTCCTTTGATCTATCTTCGTCGATGTCGGAGGGTGATTCTGTTACCAAGGGCACACTAGCAGAGGGAGCTGCGGCTCGAATGCGGTAACCATTAGAGTATTGGTTATTCTTGAGGATTGAAGCATTGTTTAGCGTGCGGACGAAGGGTATTCACATGCCGTCCCGATGAAGTTAAAGGGTTCGAATGATTATCAGAAAACCATTTTCCCAAGTTTAAAGTATTCGGAAGAACATGCAGGTATTTCGATGGACCCTCTAGAAGAATGAAACCCTAACTCGACATAATGACCATGAGAACGCCCTTGAACCTTAGGGTTTACGGCAGTTCCGCGGTGCCATTAGTGAGGCTTGGGTTTGCCCTTCTACGGCTGGATCATCAATGCTGGGGTATGTACTGGATATTTTTAAGCTGTACTTGAGTGTTGAGCTCTCGGGGAATTATGGGATTTTGATGGATCGATCGAAAGTTTAATGTAGTCCAGATATCAAGTGAAGGGATCGACTACGTGGGAGACTCTAGATATGAGTATTGCCGTTAGTAGCGCAGTCAGCACGGCTACGAAGAGACGAGTTTGAAGCAGCCGACATCCGAGGAAAGAGGCGCACATTGACGATAGTGTTTACGATTGTGATTTGGTGATTTGAATTTCATATTTCTGTTATTGGATTTTGGTATTTCTTATGTGTACCTTCATTATATTCTATTTGTGTTTTATATGTCTGTTGTATTGATGTTGTTAGTATACACCCAGTACACTTGATTTGGTTTTATATATTTTGAGATTTTTGATTTGATTTCGTGCATATGGGTTACACATGATTTTGATATATGTTTCGACTTAGTTTTCATGCATTTGTACTGTGATTTCGATTTTATAATTGATGTATGTTTCCGTGTACCATGTGCACCTGATTAGGATTCTTGCGCATACTTGGTGTACTTGATGCGATTTTGTGCACACCAGATGCACTAAATCGGGGTTTTGTGCAGATTAGATGCACCTGATATTGAGTCGTGCACGCCCGTTGCACTTGACAGATATTTTTGGTGCACTCCTGTTGCACTAAATTTTGTTTTTGGGTGTAGTCATGGTATCTGTATTTGGTTTCGATTTCAGTGCGCACCGGACGCACATGGTATTTTATTGATGTGATTGGGATTGATTTCAGTTTGAGCAGTGTGTTTTTTTTATAATCATTACTATTTGATTTAGTAACCAGGCGGGACGTGTATGTTAAATAAAAGATATATATATCTATATCTATATATATATAGCTATTTTTTTTTAAAAATAAACGTCCGCTACTTATGCCGTGACACGTGCATTGCACGGCGATTTTCAAAAGGGGTTTTTGCATATTTCTTTATCCAGATATTTGGAAGGTTTACTATGATGCGCACTATATATATAAGTTGTAGATTGATGTATATTATGTTGGTTTTCATATTGGGTTTTGATATTTTATTCTCGCCATAACTCCGATGATTGCGTTATGCTTGACGGAGTTGATTTTTGTTATGTATTGATGATTTCGGAGCCCCGACGATTTGAGTGTTTTGTTAAATGTTTTAGTATTTGGAAGGGAAGTTTTAATTTAAATTCGGGGACCGAATTTCTTAAAGGGGGGAAGATTGTAACGTTTTAAAAATAATTAAATAAATAATTAAATAAATAAAATTGTTTAAGTGAATTTTATGATTTTCGGCAAAGTAAAATGTATTTTTCGTAAAACCTAACCGTGATTGTTTTTCATTTTAATTTAAAAAATAACTATTTTAATTATGTAATTACTAGTAAATGGTGTTTATTTAGCCACTTATAAATTTTTAGTTTAATTAAATATTTTTCCTAAACTAATTATTTTAAATATTAACATAAGCTTTATTTTTACACTAAATTAGTGTAAATTGCAAATTTGAATGGTTTTAATTTGTAGAGCCATGACATATTATAATTTAGTGAGTATCATGTAAAATTCATTTGCAAATTTTTCCAATTTTCCAGAGTTTTCTTGAGTTGCTATAGTAAAGAATTAAAAGAAAATTTAATAAAAGCATGAAAAGACATAATGATATGATATTTTGGTGGAACTTTCTACATCTTTCTTTACTTTTCTCATTCTCCACCCCCTTCTCCTAATTGTGGCCGGCCTCAACAACCCCATGGCAGGCCCCCCCCCCATTTCCCACTTCATTTTTATTCAAAATTCATCAAAAATACTTCAAAAATTCAATTAAAATTCCACAAAATCATATTTATTTCATTCCCTTTATTCCTTGCTCATTTTTACATGGATTTTGGATATGGAAAGCATGCATTTTTGAGGCTCATTTTCATTTTTGGACTTGAGGTTGTGAAGGTATAAATCTATCTCTTTTGTTTTATTTCCATTAGATGTTTCTTTTAAAGCATAAATAGTTTTATTAGATTAATTCTATGCTCAATTTTTAAAATTTAAGTTAGGGTTTGTAAATTCAAGTTATGATTTTTATTAATTAATTAGGGTTATAATAACTAGTCTACCATTTTTAGAAGTGGAAAAATCTTGCATGGTTATTGTATAATAATTTGTGTATTCAAATTGATTTAATAATGTTATTTGGCTAACTAGTTTTTAGAAAATGTATTTGTGGATAAAATAAAATTCCAATTAAGGTTGTTACCATTATATTGTAGTTTTAGTGAGAATCTTAGCATGTTAATGGAAAGAAAAACTTAGTTTGATCACTAGTTTCTTGTGATAATTGGAAAAATACTAATAAAAGGCTATTTTTGTAAACTAGATTTTGGGAAATTCCTAAATAAATGAGATTAAAAATATAATTATGGTTTCATCATATCATTATCATCATGAATTGTAGTTTAGTACATTAATTCATGAAACATCATGTTTTGTGGTGGAATTGTGGTATTTTGCTTGAAAAATTTTGAAAATTGTTAAAGGTTGCAAACTAGAAATTTCAAATTAATATAAATTTGTGTAATAAAAATGTAGTAATGGTTTGTATAGTCTAGTTATGCTATTTAATGAGTTTTATAACCATTGGTTTCATCTAAATGTCAAGTTTTGATGAAAAACGGTAAATTGGCATTTTCGGTTTTTACGAAATTGGACGGTTTGATGGATTTTAGGGTTTCGATGGATTTAATCATGTTTTATAATATAATTAATGTATTTTAAAACTACGAGTTATTTGTTGATGTTTATCTCGATCCATCGGAGTTTGTACGCCGATATCGAGCGAAATTTGGTTCTTTTGCGTGGACGGGACATAGGTTTTAACCTATACTTGTTCCTTGCGTCGTTTTGACTTTTGTATGTGATTCAGTTTACGATGCTATTTATATGTTTGCGTTTAGGTACCCCTCACGTGGACTGCGGGCGATGAAGAGGAGGATGGCGACACCGTCTTCGGCAGACATGGACCAGGTGAGTAGATGTATATCTACGGGGGGAAGTCGGGAGGATGGCGTTTAGCACCCCCGCAACGTAGAATAGGAATAGTACTTATTGACATTAGGAAACCAGATGTGACCCTAGATTCTTAATGAGTAGGACCCTCGTAATGACCCTAGGCTGGACTAGACTGATTTAGGAAAACCATACCAGAAGATGAATACCTTGGAAGAGGTTCGTAGGTTTCAGGTAGAAACACACACACGCACGCACTGAAACTCGACATGGTGTATACGTGCATGTGTATATATATATATAGGACGAGGTATAGGTATATATATATATACAACACGTATATGGGATACATTGATGTGATATGATATCCGAGGTATGATGAAACAGTGTAACTGGGTTTGATGCCGTGATTCGTGGCTATACAGTCGTATTAAGTGTTAGCGGATTATTAGAGAATGAGATAATGAACATGTATACTTAAATTATAATGGGTGGTGATGATATTGAGGTACATGGGACTCTAAAATAGTACCCGGACTGTAACTTGTGATTGATCACGATATGGGATATGTATGACTTGATTACGACATCATATAGGTGTGACCTGATATCGATATCATAGAGGTGTGACTTGAGGACGATATGATTCATATGACATGATATTTCTGAGGATAAACTAATGATGCTTATTATGATGGCAATGATATATGATTGATGTATGCGATCACAGTTTAGCACCTTGATCATGAGATGTGTTGATGATGACATTATACTAATGATGAGACACCTAGGAGATACTTGACCCGTACCCTGATATTGGGATGCCGTACGATGGATTTTACCGTACGAGGCATAAATATGATGACTGATCCGCACTCTTGATTCGAGGAAGCCGTACTACGTACGTGACGCTATTGAGGCCGGATCGCCGACTATTAGAGATATTGATTCAGACCTTAGGTAGACTCTTGTTTCTTATTGACTAGTTTCTTAGGTTTTGTTCCTTAGGAGGTTAGATGGACACTAGGTTAGGTTCGAGTCATATAGTGGTAGTGGTAATGGTATATCATGAGTAGATAACACACATCCGTCTTTACTTTCACACTGGAATCATAATGACGCATGTTCTTACATATGTTGCTATAATCAGTATAAACCTTACCTGTTAGGACACTAGCACCATTACCGATGATGCGCATATTCCACGCACACTTATTTGCCGGCTCACACACATCATCATCGGTAATTGCTATGTCACGTACACTTTAGATTATATTATCTTTTATTGATAGAATCAGTTAACAACTTGACCGATATAATATTGTGATTACTCTCTGATGTTAGTATAGACATGATAATTATTACTTAGACATTCTTGCATTCCTGTTTTCATGTTATCATGCAGTATTATGGGCATATGCCGACACTTATCATATACTTACTCATGATTTTGAGATTTGGGTTTCTATGAGATTTCTGGATTTTTGGGGAAAACCGCAAGAATATATAAAAAACTTCTCTCTCTCTCCTCCTCTCTTTTTAAAATAAGATGCGGTTTTCTCGTGATGTATGTGTCGTCCACCATGAGATTTCATGTTTTCTGTTGGATTTCGAGACCCGATTCGAGGAGTGGATGAACCGTCTCGGGTACATGGTGGGCCCGGTATGGTACCCCGGGGCAAGAAGATTGAGTTGTAGACGATGAGCCTGGCAGGGGAAGGCTACCTACCGGTGATGTCTGGCGCGGCGGATATCCGGAGGATACCGACCGTTGTCGCGAGATTTAGTGATATGGGCCGATCCGGACTGACGGAGCTCGAGGTATTGAGACTATGAGACTTGAGATTTACATGTTTGTGTCGATGCTTGACACGGATTTCCATGGATTTCATTATTGAGATTTCAGGTTCCTATACACATTTTACTATGATAACAGTTAAAGATTTCTTATACAGATATATCTGGATTTCAGGATTGATTATTTTATATTCATGGTGCATGCATATCCATTCATATGACATAGTACTATATGAGGCACTGACACGAGCACGGAGTATCTGCACTTACACGTAGTATTACCCTGCTATTACTAGATGATTGGGACTTAGTAGTGTATTATTATGACCTAGGATAGCGTCGTGCATTCGATTTCTTTTTGTAGATGTCTTCTACTCACGAGTTGGAAACTTACCCCCGTTGTGCCGAATTTTATTACAGGTTCGATGTACAGGTTTTCCTGGCAGCTTGCTGGCACATCTATTCTTTCAGGGTGATTTGCACGGTAGGTTTGTTTACTTGTATCCGAACCACCATTGTACTTTTATTCTTTCATTTGTACCTTGTAAGCTCCATCAACCATACTTGTATTACTTGATAAGTTTATTAGACCAGTCATTTATTTTGACCTTAGAGTCGCGCATGTATTATTCTGATTTGGTGGTTTTGTTTTCTTTGAGTTTGAGCCTCGCCCTTTGGCGTTGTATATTATTGTGCTTGTTGTGGTTGTTTCCGCCTGTTGGCGTTTATGCTAGCTCCTGTTTGTGGATGCTTTTTATTGTTTATGTATATTATACTTGTTGTACCCATTTGGGGGCCAGTTTTTATAGAGGAGACTCTGCCGAAATTTTTGAGAAAATTTGCTGATGCTTTTAAACTTGTTTTCTTTTCCTTCTTCTTCTTCTTTTATGGTTTAGATTTCTGGGCTTCGGCTTACTTAGGTTACGTGGCGCCTCTTGACGCGTCGTAATCTAAGTGCCGGTCACGTTCCGTACTTTCAGGTCGTGACAGTTCGGCACGGCTAAATTTTAAATCGGGTATGGTTGATACCTCGTAGACCCTTGTGCGTGTGCCTAGCAACCCTACAGTGGTATCAGAGCCAAGCTAGAGTTTTAGGCGAAGTCTAGGCGAAGTTTAAAGTCCGATCGAACCCGGAAACCCCGATATATACCCTTCTCTAGATATTTTTCAAAAATGTGATTTTTTCTGTATTAAAAATGCTCAGAAAATTCAGCAGGTAATTTTATAGGGAACTGTGAAAAATGACACCCTAACTCAACTATTGCGCCGCGGAACCATGGCCAAACCAAGGCATTAGCGGCGGTTCCGCGGCCGTTACTGTTGATTGAGGGTTAGTTTTCGCACAGTAATAACCGTTGGTATTTCCTGATTCTTTTAGGAATTTTTAATTATACTCAAGTGTTGAGTTTTCTGGGTTGTATTGGGGAATCGTTGATTCGATCGGATAATTTAACTTCGTTTAGTTCATCCGGATAATTTTTAGAACGTGTTAAAAAGTTCGAACGGATATCAATAACTCACTTTTTCCCCTGCCGGAAAATTTCCAAGTGTTGGATTTTTCCTTAGTTTAAACGTTCTAAGTCGTGCAAGTAACGCGGTGGACCCTCTAGAAGACAACAAACCTTAACTCGATTATATGACCGTCTTGAACTGCCTCGAAATTTAGGGTTTGGGGCAGTACGGCGTGCCACATGTGAGGCGTTGGCTTGACCCTTCTACGGCTGGACCATTGGTACTGTGGCATGTGATGGATGTTTTAAAACTAATTTCAAGTGTTGAGAACTATTTGGGTAAACTTAGGTATTTGATTATTCGATCGGAAAGTTTAACATTGTCTATTTATCTGGATTGTGATACAATATTTGGAATCCACAAAAAGTTATGAGATAACTAATTTGAATGTTATAAACATAGCAGTTTAGTCTCAGATGATCTGTTGCCACGGGATTTTGATGCGATCAAAAGTCCGTCGCAATCACGTAGCGTACGCGGATGCTCGCCGGGTAAACTTAATAGACAGCCATGCCCTATAGCCCCGACCAGGTAACTGTAGGAGAACCACGTCGCCAAAAGAATCCGTTCAGGTGCTCGCGGCAGCGGTGTTCCTCCTTAGTGCACTTCGTCGACGGCATCGGGGGTGCGGCCGTCTACTAAAGTTTGCGACGAGCATTAGATCAGGATATCGGGAATTTTGTTGAATTGCCCGACCAGATATTGAAAAGAGTTTTCGATAATGAGACTAAAATGCGGGGTTTATAATTGTTAGGCATGCGATGTGTAAGGAATTCATTTGGTTAGGCATGCGATGTCTAAGGAGGTTGCGGATTTCAACTGTTGCAGTTTTACACTTTCTTTTCTGTGACCGTAAGCGTAGTATGTGGTGTATCGCCGGCTTCGTTGCTATACATCAACGACAATCGGGATACGCATACTTGCTTACGTTGATAATTTGTGATATTATGTGTTGCTGTGATATGTTATATTGGATCGTCGTGTTTTGAATAGCCGGGGGTTTTATGTGAGATGAGAGTTTTTCTTTTTCATTCATGTAAAATTCATAAGAATGTAATATTCTTTTATTGGGGAACTTCCGGGCTAAGGATGATGTCACCATTGTATATTATTTACTTTTCCGCATTAGGCAGACCCAAGGCGGGGAGCACAAGTAACCGGGTTCTAGGGTCCAGTGGGAGACCATCTCGAGGAGTCGAGACCGGGTCTCCTAATCCCAGAATTGGCAGTGTTGCTTACCGCTCTCGTAGGGGTCTAGGGATGTGGGTTTGGCTATTCACTGCGACCGTGGAATCCGTGTTTTATACAGGCCCGTATTAAAAACACGGACGTCCTAGTATATCCAATATTTCATATATGTTCTTCTGCTGCAATGTTCTGTGATGAGATCATATTACTGCCTGAGACGAATGTTTATATTATATATATGAGATATATGTTATATTGCAGATTTCGTTTCAAATGTGATGCTTGTGAAACATAATAAAATGGGACTTCATTAATGAGATTAATGAAACTAAAAAGAAACCTAAAGATATTGTAGAAACTTGTTTAAAAACTGGTAGCTCTAGTTTTTGCTTTGCATAGCGGTGTTCCCTGTAGAACATTCAGCACCTTAGTCGATAAGGAAAGAGCCGAGATCCCTTCACCGGGAGTGACCTCTTTAATGAAACTAGCAGATGCTACAAACTCGGTTTGTCTTTTGATTGCTTCTATAGTTTTTGCTTTGCATAGTGGTATTTGTGAAATATCCTGCACCTTATTCGGTGAGGAAAGAGCCGACGATCCCTTCACCGGGAGTGACCTCTTTAGCAAAACTAGAAAATCCTAAAAAACACTCCATTTAAAATCACTCGATTCTACAACGATATCAAGTTCATTACGCAAAGGGTTTTCTTAAAAACCTGTCGTAGCCCTCTGTCATTTCAGATAGGTACTACTTAGTATTCGTGCTACGGTAGTTTGGCATTCGCCAAGGCGTAGTGTACGGTAGCTAACTAGTGCTTATTTGCTAGCATACGATGCGATTGGATTAGGGTATTTGTATGGCGTTGTATGGCATTCGTCAAGGGTCATGCGGGTGGGTTTAATTTAATCATGAAATTTACGGGTTGAACTTGACTAGCGGACTATGGGTGGTTTGGCATTCGTCAAGGTCATAGGACGCTAGGGGTAAAATATTATCAGGAATTTCAAGTGTTGAAATTTGCAATAAGATTGCATACCTCCTATGAGATAGTTGGATCCCGATACCCGCTGTGAGTAAGAGTTACTCCTGGGAGAGTTTTACATATTACAATTAGCCGATCAAGTAGGTGTCTAGAAAGGTGTTAACGGGGTTAACGCCCCTGGGAAAACGAGGTTTACTTTAATTAGGTCCGTGCGAAAGCACGGGGAACCTCCCTCAAAGTACCGGCACTGGCCTGGCTGAAAGATTGGCGAACTTGTAGAGTGTAATTAATCCCGGTTAGTCTTTCCTTTTTGGGTTTGAAGGAAGATTTGACTAAAACAGTGGGAGACATCCTGATTAGATAAATTGATAACCAATCTAATCTTGGAAAAGCGCACGCTGAGTGTTTTCTTCTCTCTCTCTCCTGGTTAAGACTATGTCATGCCTTAATCAAGATAATAATACGGATGTAATTGACCGAACCCGCTTATTATACTGAGCTGGGGAACGTTGGTCCCGCTCCAACTTATAATTGTTATAAGACAGAGCAGGAAATTGGGGAATACCATATTTCCCGTGCCGCCCAAATGAAGAAAGTGCATGCTGATGCATCATCTTCGGGTGTGTTCATTACATAGAACTGTTTCTCAGTATCCTTTACGTCCTGGGTATGAGATACCGGATCAGGATCCCACATATGTAATCTGTTACATGGGCTACAGATAGGTAGAAAACTGAGAACGGGTGATAAGTTTCATGAGATAGAAACGGTGCAAGTGTTGCAGCCAAGTCTGTTGGTCACTATCACCCTGTATTACCAGAATACATTGATTCTGAACGAATGTTATTAGATACCGAACCTGATATACAACATCATATCAGACTCTTTATTAGTAAAGAAAGGATATAATTTTGTATTGTTGGAAAATGTTTTGAACATTTCCTATATCAAGTGTTGATCGGTTCAGGCACGTTATCTAAAAGCATAGACGTTCTAAATCAAACTACAGTTCTTTGTATACAAAACACACACAAGTGGAAGCGTTCAGAAATGAACGAATCCTTCTTGAGGCATTGTAGACTAGGTCATATCAATGCGACCCGACTAGCTAAGTTACATTTAGATGCATATTTAATTTATTTTGAATTTACATCTTGTGAAACTTGCCGGTCATGTCACAAAGATACGATGGCCATAGCTCTGTTTATTAGAAACAGAGAAAGAGTTAGTGAACTCTTGGGATTGATACATGCTGTTGTATGAAGGTCCCTGTCTACACATGCCAAGACCGGTTCTTTGTACTTCATTACATTCTCTGATGATCTCTCAAGATTCGGACATATGTTCCTGTTGAAACACAAGTCTGAACCTTTTGAGATATTCACAGAATATAAGTTAGAAGTAGAGAACCAAAATACGGGTATAAGTATTATGTCCTTTGATGAGATCAGGGAGTAGAATACTTGAGCACGGAAATCCTGGACTATTTTAAAGGAGAATGAGATTCTCTCTCAGCATTACTCCTCCGTATACACCATAGCACGATGGTATATCGGGGCGGAGCAATAGCACCCTATGTGATATGGTGTGCTCTATGATGAGTACTACTGAGTTTCCTATTTCTTTTTGGGAGTTATGCACTTGGGAAGATGCATACCTATTGAATGTGGATTCAATAGTTTCCAACGAACCTCAGCCTCTCCGCCGATCCAGTAGGGTTCCTCACCCACCTAAGAGATACTTCGGTTTCTCTATGACAGTGGGAGTGAGGATTGCATCATGAGATGATGACCCAACTAGTTTCAAGCTGGCCATCAGGAGTGGGACTCTGTAAGAATGACTGGATGCTTAGCGATCTGAGATGGAATCCTTATACACCAACAAAGTATCGACTTTGGTTGCTTTATCTGAAGGGTTAAATCCCCATCAGGAGCAAGTATATCTTAAGAAGATTACTTGGTGTATATGGAAAAGTTGAGACTTTCAAAGTTATGCTTAAGTCCATCCAGATCCTACTTGCCACTGCTACATACCATGACTACGATATCTGGTGGTTGGGTGTCATGACTGCTTTTCTAATTGATGATTTGGAAGAGAGCGTCTATAAGTACACAGCCAAAGGGCTTCGTAGACAGTGGGAGCAGCGGAAACGTGTGCAAGATGTTTTATGTTGATAAAGCAGGTATTGCGGAGTTGGAACATCTGTTTTGATGTGATAGTCAAATTGTTTGACTTCATCAAAATGGTAGATGAACCTTGTATATACAAAAACGTAGTAGAGAGTATGGTGGTGATCCTCATAGAGTACGTAGATGACATACTCTTGATAGGGAAGGAGTTTCCTATGCTACGCTCGGTTAATCTCCACTTATCACAAGGATTCTCCATATAGGATCAAAGTGATACCTCCTAAATCCTGGATTATGGATCTATGAGATAGATCTAATTGGATGTTAGGACTCTCACTAGTAGTAGTGAGATGGTATCAATCGATCCTGGGGAGAATCACTGGAAAGGTTCCAGGATGATAAGGACGACTGAATGTCAGTCGCATGCATTGTCTTTACCCTTAGTGGAGGGACGGTATGTTGGAAGAGTTCCAAGCTAGATACCGTGACTTACTAGACGATTAAAGGCAAGATACATCGTTACCAAGGATGTTACCAAAGAGGCAGTCTAGATATATATAAGTTCATAAGATGAACTTCGTTCCTACCATTGCGTGATAATGGAGTTGTGGTTTTAGCCAAGGAACTACTGTCCAATCAGAAATCCAGATATAATTCTTAGGCAGTATCACCTGATCATGAAGATGGTTGATCTCCAGAGAGATCGAGGTTAGGAGAGTAGACACAGAGGACAACAGCGCGGATCCACTCACAAAGGCCTTTTTCACAGTAGAGACTTTTATGGGATGGTTGAGTATGAGATACTTCAACCAGAGCTAATTGTTGCGTATGTGATACCACAACAGATGGCCCTAGTGCAAGTGGGAAATTGTTAGTTATATGTATGCCCTAGAGGCCATTACTGTACATACGATGTATATTGTAATGGATGCTTGGACATATATAGGGAGGACTTTCTTGCTCGACAAGATAGTATACTATTTGTTTGTACTTTATCTTAACATTTACTCTGATTGTGTCTATGTTACATGTTGATAAAGCTCTTAGGATATGTACTCGACTACTGGGACTATGATGAGATCATACTAGTGGGGCCACGATAGTCGACGAGTATATCCTATAACTGTTCGTAGTCGAGGGGGTATCGAGACAGGGCATTGATACACCAGAGTAGACTAGCGTATACGCATCTTGACCCATATGATGGGCGATGGATGATCCGATATCCATCGGTGTTTGACATCAAGGATGGTGTACGGGTGCTCAGTAGAGACTGGGTACACTGGAAGGACTCGGCGAGAACTCTCAGATGGTATTATACCCCACGTCAGATGGCAGTTCTCTAGTGACCTGGTACAGAGTAGTCTGTTGACCCGAGATCGTCATAGAGTCTTGTGTGATTCCCACTGTGCTTTGATTTCCATCATACCACGTCCAAGAGGGCGTGCAAAAAGGTGGCTTTTGGGTACAGTCCCGAATCACATGGAGGCAATGAGCGATAGGAGGGGATTCATCTCTAACGGTGTAGGGAGTTGATGTTGCGCTGTGTTCTATTGGCTATAACTGGAAATCCATGGCCAGGGTTGCTGAGATTTACTGGTAAGTGTTATCAGTAGTTTCTCGAATTGTTATAGACCTCATATCGACACGACTTATCAAGCTACTGGGGTCTGATGTTTACCACCCTTAGGCGAGATATGCGACATATCAGATGACGAGACCGGACTATACGGGAGTGTTACTGATTGGATTCACAGGAGAATGTACAGGCTTGGTTGTTGATCTTCTGAGCGCTCAATAGCTGGGTGGCAGTTACGTTTAGCTGACTGCTTGCAGCTTGTGGGTGTTTGATATGATCATCACCTACAGCCGGCGTATTGACGATTCTTTAGAGTCCTACACAGAGGTTTCTTGACTCAGGAAAAACGGAGTAGGGAGACATATGTGATATGTCCAGGACCGAGGATAATGCGATAAGAGATACCGTATTCTATTCTCGCGATATTTGATATCAGCCGGGTCATCGGATCAAGTGTTGATTCGATGAATCGGTAAATGAGATATTAGTCGGTTATATGCGATATAGCCGGATTGTCGGATCAAGTGTTGATTCGATAATTTAATGTATAATAATATATATGATATATTAAATTACATTAACTAATATTAGCTCACTAAAAGATTCTTTTTGTCACTCGGGTAATACATTGATATATATGCGATATATGTTAATTGTATTATTTTATTTTGTTACAATAGATATTATATATGTGATATATAATATTGTAACAAGATATGATTACTACTGCAACATGTTTAGTGGAGATTAAACAAGATTAGGGTTTGATTTGGGTTAGTTCATTCATGAACTTTCTAGAAGGTTTTCCTTTTTGTTTTGTGTAAGATATTTTCAAGAGACTCATACTTAACCCAACCCAAACCCTAGCCCTAGTTAAATCTCTACAAAAGTTTAAGTTGACCATGGTTGCATAATTAATCATTATCTTCTTTTCATTATTCATCACAAAAGGATTCTATTGATTATTCATCTTCTTCTTGCTTGAGTTCTTCATGAAAAGATTTTCTTGCTTTGATTTTGTGATGAAAAATGAGTGAGAATAAGAAAACAAATGAGGGCAAAAATCCTACTTCATCATCCTCATCTACCCTTGCCATTTAGATGAGAGTGTTCACTTCATTTAGTGAGTGAGAGCTTGTGTTAATGAAACTTCAAGGTAGATCATCTTTGTTATCGTAGATCGGATGAAAGCTTGCATCTTTCTATTCGTGGAGACTCTCGAGAGTCCGGAACACTATGATCGCAGCGAAGGGACCTCAACACAGAGCTTAAGAAGTGAAGGACCGGATCTACAAAGGTTGTAATCCCTCTCACTTAGTGTTAAAGTGTTTAACATGCTTGTTTTCGCCTAAACTCTAGTTTAAAGATCCGGCTTTGGGTTGTTCGGCACGGCTAAATTTTAAATCGGGCATGGTTGATGCCTCGTAGACCCTTGTGCGTGTGCGTAGCAACCCTACATAGACTAGTGTGTACGCTTCTCATCCCAGTTGGGGAGATGGTCTGTCTCACAGCCATCAGTACGTTGTACTGGAGATCGTATGCAGGTGGTCGTTGGGTTACGGGTACACCGGACAGGACTCGCAGGGAACTGTTGGTTGGTATTGTAAGTCCACGTTACCCGTCCCTGTTCTTTCGGGGATGGGGAAATGGTGAAAAACGATTTTTTCGGTGGAGGTAACGTGGACTCTAAAAACGGATCTTTGCTAAACAAACTATCTAACAACCTAACTAAGAGTTTAACTACTATGTTAGGGGTTATACCTTAACTTGAACTCCTTCTCTTCGACTCCTTGTGGTGGTCGGATCAGCATCACCTCGTCGTCTTCTTGTGCCGAAGATGGATCCACCCGAAAGCTTCTACCTTTGGCTCCAACCTCAATCTAGAGGAAACTAGAATACTTGGCTTGCTAGACCTTGTACACTAGGATGAGTAGAGAAGTGTTTTGGGTTTTATCTCTATGGTACTTGTTTCTCAACTCATGAGACAATAGAACCATGAGCAAGAGAGAGAGCAAGAGGAGGAGGGAGAGCAATGGAGAGAGCTTGGATGAGAGAGAGTGAGAATGATAGAATGAGTGAAAACTTTTGCAACCATGCTCTCTAAAAACAAAATATTCATAATAATTGTAATCAAGTATTATGTGATGGTTCATTTCAATGGCAATATCATTTAATGCATTTAATGCATTTTGTGAACAAACAAGCAAGCAAAAGTCATAGCCATGAAATGATAGCCATTGTAATGATGATGGTCAACAAGTCCAAGCTAGTCAACCGGTCAACAAAGTCAAGAAGTCAACAAAGTCAAACTTTTAACCCAACCATGGCACAATAATACTTAATTAATATTATTACTAATCATATTTCTTATTCTTATTAGGGTTTAGAAAAAGTCAACAGTCAACAACCCTAATAAGAATCCTCTGCCTCTGGCTCGGTCAACCGTGCATACACACTCGCATCCGCATTCTGAGGAACACGAATACTAACGAGATAAAACCAATCCCAAAACGTATACTAGGATCTGGCTTAAACCAAAGCCCGCTAGTAATAACTGCCCGGACACCAAACGTACACAAGTGCGCGGATGTGACCGAACCCTGTCGCAAAACCATGCGACCTCTACTCGGTTTTGCCCAAAGACGAATAGCTCTCTGTGTGGGACTCTAAAGACTCGACACTACGCTGGCAGTGGGTTTAACCACAGACCGCAAGCGGCACTAGCTGTACGTAACAGCCCCCAGGTAGATGCCGATAAGAAGACTGATGAGGTGAAACCCATCCGAACTCCTACTGATCCTGAATGTGACAGTTTCCATACAGTCCGGTCTGTTCGTCTGAGAATATCGCATGGTGGGCCTAGGGGGGCGGTAAACGTCAGTCCCCTAATAGCGGTACAAGTTGTGTCAGAGTGTAGCCCAGAACACCCTAAGATAACACTGGAAACCTACCAGTATATCTTGCTTGCCCTGGCCAGGGACGACTATGTGTAATGGCTCTCCTTAACACAGCGCGATATCAACTCCCAATACCGGGAGAGACGAATCCTGTCTAACCGTCACTGCCTCCAAGTGCTTCGGGACTGCACCCAACTACTACCTGTTTGCACGACTCCTTTGAGCCGTGGTAGGGTAGTAATCAAAGTACAGTGGGAACACACTCGAGGCGAAGTGACGGTGTCAAGTCAGTGGACTAAGCTGTACTCATGTCACCTGGGAACTGATAACTGACGATAGGTATAATACCAACCAACAGTTCCCGACTAGTCCTGTCCAATGTACTCGTAACCTAACGAGCACCTGCATACTATCTCCAGTACGACGTACTGATGGCTGTGGGACAGACCATCTCCCCATGCTGGGATGAGAAGCGCATGCGCTAGTCTACTCTGGAGTATCGATGCCCTGTCTCGATAGTTCTACGACTAGGGACCTGTATAAGGATGTTCTTATAGATTACCCAGCCCCTACAAGTGTGACTGTCATCACAACGCTGGTAATCAAGCAAAGATCCTAAGGGCTCTACTAATATGTGTAAGCGATATGCTAAAAGAAACACATGCACATATTAAAGTAGAAACAAACCAAGTAGCATACTAACATTTTGAGCAAGATTGTATATACAACTGTGAATATCCCAATCTTCCATCAAGTAATATACAAGCTAGTATGATACAGTAATGGCTCTAGGGCATATACACTAACAATCTCCCACTTGCACTATGGCCATGTACTGGCGTATCCGAGACCTATCATCTCGATCAGCGCTCGAACTGAGTCTGCGTTAAGGCCTTCGTGAGTGGATCTGCAGTATTATCTTCTGAATTTACTCTCTTCACCTCGATCTCCCGGCGATCTACGATCTCCCTGATCAGGTGTTACCACCTCAAAATATGCCTGGACTTCTGATGGGACCTGGGTTCTTTTGCTAAAGCTATAGCGCCGTTGTCGTCACAATACTGCGGTATTGGATCAACAATGGTAGGAACCACCTGAAGCTCTGTAAGGAACTTCTTTATCCAGACAGCTTTCTTTGCGGCATCGCAAGCAGCTATGTACTCCGCTTCCATAGTTGAGTCAGCAACGGTTTCCTGCTTGGAGATTTTCCAGCAAACCGCCCCTCCATTGAGGGTAAAGACATAACCCGACATGGACTTGGAGTCATCCTTGTCACTCTGGAAGCTGGAGTCAGCAAAAGCCTTGATCTGGATGTCTTTTCCACCATACACCAAGAACATCTCCTTAGTCCTTCTTAGGTACTTGAGAATGTTCTTTACTGCTATCCAGTGTTTCTCCCCTGGGTCCGACTGATACCGGCTTACAACGCTCAATGCGTATGCTACATCTGGTCTGGTACATAACATCGCATATATTATAGAGCCTACCGCAGATGCATAGGGTATAGATGACATGCGAGCCCTTTCCAAATCAGTCTTAGGAGACATCTCTTTGGAGAGGGTGATTCCGTGACAAGCTGGTAGATTACCGCGCTTGGAATCTTCCATACTGAATCGTTTCAGTATGGTGTCGATGTACCTGGACTGTGAAAGTCCCAAAATCCTCTTAGATTTATCACGATAGATCTGGATCCCCAGAATGTAGTTGGCATCGCCCAGGTCCTTCATGGAGAACCTTTGTGACAAGTGTTAGTGTATATGCCCTAGAGGCCATTACTGTATTATACTAGTTTGTATATTACTTGATGGAAGCTTGGGATATTCACAGTTGTATATACAATCTTGCTCGAAATGGTAGTATGCTACTTGGTTTGTCTCTGCTTTAATATGTGCATGTGTTTCTTTTAGCATATTGCTGATATACATATTAGTAGAGCCCTTAGGATCTTTGCTTGATTACCAGCGTGGTGATGGCGCTCACACTCGTGGGAGCTGGGTGATCTATAAGCACATACTTATACAGGTGCCGAGTCGTTGGACTATCGAGACAGGGTATCGATACTCCGGAGTAGACTAGCGTATGCGCTTCTCATCCCAGCGTGGGAGACGGTCTGTCCCACAGCCGTCAGTACGTCGTACTTGAGATAGTATGCGGGTGCTCGTTAGGTTACGAGTACACTGGACAGGACTCATCGGGGACTGTTTTTGGTATTATACCTATCGTCAGTTATCAGTTCCCAGGTGACTTGAGTACAGCTTAGTCCGCTGACTTGACACTGTCACTTCGCCACGAGTGTGTTCCCACTGCACTTTGATTACTACCCTACCACGGCTCAAAAGAGTCGTGCAAACAGGTAGTTTTTGGGTGCAGTCCCGAAGCACTTGGATGCAGTGACGGTTAGACAGGATTCTTCTCTCCCGGTATTGGGGGTTGACATCGCGCTGTGTCTAGGAGAGCCATTACACGAGTAGTCCCTGGCCAGGGCAAGCGAGATATACTGGTAGGTTTCTAGTGTTATCTCAGGGTGTTCTGGGCTACACTCCGACACGACTTGTACCGCTATTAGGGGACTGACGTTCACCGCCCCCTAGGCCCGCCATGCGATGTATCAGACGAACAGACCGGACTGTACGGAGACTGTCACATACAGGCTCAGTAGGAGTTCAGATGGGGTTCACCTTGTCAGTCTTCTTATCGACATCTACCTGGGGACCGTTACGTACAGCTAGTGCCGCTTGCGGTCTGTGGTTAAGCCCATTGCCAGCGTAATGTCGAGTCTTTAGAGTCCGACACAGAGAGCTATTCGCCTTTAGGCAAAATGAGTAGAGGTCGCATGGTTTTGCGACAGGGTTCGTTCACATCCGCGCACTTGTGCACGTTTGCAGTCCGGACAGCTTATACTAGCGGGCTTTGGTTTAAGCCAGATCCTAGTGTAGATTTGGGATTGGTTTTTTCTCTTTGTATTCGTGTTCCTCGGATCACGAATACGGGTGCGTATGCACAGTTACTTGAGACAGAGGGAGAGGACTTTATTAGGGTTAATGACTATTGTCATTTTATTAACCCTAATGCTTATGTGTGTATTATTGTAATTGATATTAGTTTAATAATTGTGCGTGGTTATGGTTGTTGACCATTTGACCTATCTTGACTTGTTGACCTTCTTGACACTTTGACCATCATCATTTCATTTGCAAGATGCTCTTTGATCCTTGCAATTTGCATTAAAAATGAAATGATAATGGTCATGTCTTGATTAACCATAACAATTATCTAGATAATTATCTAATTACAATAATTCACACATATATGTGAGAATGGTTCATATTATTATCATTCTATCATTTTACTTTCTCTCTCTTGTTCTTCCTCTTCCTCAAGCTCTCCCCTCTCATGGGTTGAGAAACACTTGAGCTTGAGAAAAACCCTCTCTTGATAATCTCTACTCTCATCTAGGGTTCAAGGATTAGCACTTCTTGCACCCTAGTTACTTCTATCTTGGAGTTGAAGCCAAAGGTCGAGGCTTTCGGGTGGATCTTTCTTCGACCTGAGAAGACGACTAAGGTGACCTCCTTCCACCACTCCAAGGAGCAAGGAGAGAAGGACATAAAGCCCAAGGTATAACCTTTCTAGCAATTAGCTAGTTTCTAGTTAGCTTTAGCTTGTTTTTGTTTAGCAAAGATCCTTCATAGTCTAGTCCATGTTGCCTAAGTTCATAAAAATTCGATTTTTATTCCATTTTCAGCCTCCCCGCAAGCGCCGGGGTAGGCAACGTGGACTTACAGTGGTATCAGAGCCTAACTAAACATAAACTAGCTGGGTAGTAAAGTGTATGGTAGTTCGACCGAAAAAAATCGAAAAACCGAGTTTTAAAAACCCTAAGTTTCTGTTAAAATTTTTTCTGTTCGAAATAAAATTTGTCATACTCCAAAAATCATCTCAGGGTTTTCTTAAGAAGCACAGCAAACCCGGTCCAGTGAGAAGTCTAAACCGCCGCGATTCAGCGGCAATAGCAAGCTATTGCCGCGGAACCGCCGCCGTTTTGACTCTTTACTGAGTCGAGTTTGGTGCAGTTTTCTTATGGCTTGTTTTTAGGATTTTTAAGATGGTTTATATGTTCCCAGGTTTTCCAGAATAGAAATTTGTTTTTGGGGGGCCTATAAATCCGTATTTTTTATCGAACTTCAATACACTTTGACTAAAAGGTTATATCTGTGATGTTTACATGTATTGAACGTCAGCTAATCGCTATATGTCGATTAGTCGGGGTTATACATATCTGTGATCTGTGATTGATGATGGTATGTGTATATGAATTGGTTGGATTGTCGTGGATGAATAGCCGGTGTGGATGTGAGATGAGTGTTTCTTTTTCTTTCATTCATTGTAATATGTAAATTGATGTAATATTATTATTTGTTTGGCCGCACAACCGGGTCGGGGTTGTAGCCGTCATTGTATAATTCTTTTTACTGTTTTTGCTCCTAGGATAGACCCATGGAGGGGTGCCCAAACTACCGGGTATCTCGAAGTGCCGAGTGGCCTACTCACGGTGGTGAGGGAGGTTGCTTCGCTTGGGGTACTTGGCGGGTAGTTTGCCGCACCCGTAGGGGTCTTGGGTGGGGTATTTAGCTATTCACCGCGACCGTGTAATCCGCTTTTCGTTGCAGGCTCGAACGGATTGCGGATTCCTAGTATATCCAATGTATTCATCTGTGATCTGTAATGTCTATCATTGCTATATATTTATATATGATAACTATTTAGGCGTTGCTTATGTTTTACAGCCGTGCTAGCCCAGCCCCCGCTCTGTCGTTAGTTAAGTAACCTAACGGGTGATGACGGGGCCCCGTGGCGAATGCGAATGGCATAAGCGTACGTCATATTTTGGTTGTTTTCTGCAATGGTAGGATTAAATGATGGGACGCATTAAAGGAACTAATGCAAGAAAATAAACCAAGTAAAAGTCGATTGGAACACTTTGAAAACCACTCGGTTCTTTTCAAAACTAAACTTTTAAACGCGGAGCTTGAACCACTCCTTTTAAAAGCTATCTCGTTCCATCGATTACATCAAGTTCACTACGTTCACGGTTTCGCCAAAACCATTCGTAGCCCTCCGTCATTCCACATGAATGGTCAAAAAGTATTCAAGCTATGTATTTTGGCCAAAGTCAAGGCATAGTGATTGGTAGCTATTGGGTATTCATGTGCAGCATAGATAGATGCGTTGGTTTGGGACAGTCGTGCTGCCATTTTGGCCAAAGTCAAGGGTAGGTACGGGTGGGTCCAAATTAACCTGGAGAATGACGAGTAGAACTTGACATGTGACTTATGATATTTTGGCCAAAGTCAAGGTCATAAGAGCATGGGGCAAAAATCCACATCGGGAGTTTCATAAGTACTGAAACATGCTAGCGCTGCATACCATTTGGAGTGTGATAATTCTGGTAGGATTCCTTCGGTTTTATCACGCGATGATATTTGGATCCTGATCCTACTGTGAGTATATGCTACTCCTCGGGAAAACTCTCACTTAACGATCAATGCTATAAACTTAGTAGGTGTCTAGAAAGGTGTTAGCGGGGCTACGCCCACAGGGAAAAGAGGTTACTTAATTAAGGAACTTCGCGAAAGCGTTGGAAAACCTCCCTCGAAGTACCGACACTGGCTTGGCTGAACGGTTAAGCAAGTATTGTACGGTGAGATTGATCCTGACTAATCCTTTCTTTACGGTTTGAGAAGGGATTCAAGAGACAGTGGGAGCCATCCAGTTTAGACAAATTAAAAACCACTCTAAACTTGCAAGAGCATCATGCTAAAGTGTTTCTTTTCTCTCTCCTAATTGCAGCGACCATTCAACATGACCGGACTTAAGTTATTACTAGGTAAAAACATATTGACAGGGCCAAACTATAAAGATTGGCTCAGGAATGTCAAGATGGCAATCACTTACGACAAGCTGGGGTATCTCCTTACCACCAAAGCTCCCCCTGTCCCAGGTCCCAAAACCAGTGTCGTAGATAGGGAAATCTATAAGACCTGGGAAATAGATTGCGCGAAGGCCAAATGTCTCGTACTTGCCTCGATGGACAACGAACATCAGAGGAGGCACGAGAATATGGACCTAGAGTCCATATTTCTTCATACAAAAGAACTGTATGGAGAGCAGTCTCGTATCGCCAGATACGAAGTGTCGAAGAAGTTGTTTTCGGCAAGGTTGGCCGTCGGATCATCGGTAGCGGAACACGTGCTTAAGATGATTGGCTACATAGAGGAGCTCGCAGAACTTGGGACCACGTTGGAGAATGAGCTCTATACGGACTTGATTCTCCAGTCCCTTCCTTCCACTTACGCCCAGTTCATCCTGAACTTCAACTTACAGGAAAAAGAAGTTGAACTTTCAGAGTTCTTCAACATGCTGAGGAGTGCAGAGGGCACCCTACAGAAAAGTAGGAAGACATCCACTTTGTTTGTAGGAGGATCTTCCTCTTCTAGATCCAAGACGAAAGCCAAGGGTAAGAAGAAGAAAGCCCCCGCCAAACCAAGAGGCGGTGTCAGTAAAGTGGATATGAAGGGAAAAGGAAAAGCAACAAAGGTAGCAGGAAAGCTGGTGGGGAAGGAAGAATGCTTCTACTGTCACAAAAGTGGTCACTGGAAACAGAATTGCAAGGCTTGGAAGGCCAGAACACAGGATTTGAAGCGAGTTGCGGCTTCAGCTTCAGGTGTGTATGTTATTGAAAACTGTCTATCAATAAACTCTACATCCTGGTTATTGGATACCGGATCAGGATCTCATATCTGTAATTTTTTGCAGGCGTTGAGAAAGCGTAGAGTTTTGAAGGCAGGTGACATGACCCTCAGAGTTGCAAACGGTGCTAGCATGGATGCTGAGGCCGTGAGGGACTATCACCTGGGATTGTCAGATGGACACTTTTTGGTTTTTTGTAGTTGTTATTGTTGGAGATAGTGCCCTCAGAGTCAATTATTGGATCACAGGCACGTGATTGCAATGATTGAGGGAGGACCTATCCCGGTAGGACAGTCTTACTCGAGATGATAATATGCTATCTGGTTTACTTTTATCATCGTGTACTGCTTTAGGTGACCTGACAGGTCGCTATTGCACGTTGATAGAGCCCCTAGGATTCTTGCTTGACTGCCGGCAGTATGAGGGCGATCATATAAGTGAGAGCTGGAGTTTATAAGCACATCCTTAAAAGGTCCCTAGTCGTGGGAGTTTCGAGACAGGGCATCGATTCTCCAGAGTAGACTAGTGTATACAGTCGAGACCCCGACGAGGGGCGGTGGCCGGTCTCACAAGCCACTGGTGTCAGTTGGTTTACCTAAGATGTATACAGGTTCTCATTGGGTTATGAGTACACCGGATAGGACTCGCCGGGAACATGCTAGTTGGTCTTATACCTGACGTCAGATAGCAGTTCCCAGGTGACATGTGTACAGGTTAGTTCATCGACCTGGGGATCGTCATTTGTCTCGTGTGAGTTCCCACTGTGCTTTGATTACTACCCTACCACGGCTCAAAGGAGTCGTGCAAACAGGTTTTAGTTGGGTACAGTCCCGAGCCACATGGAGGCAGTGAGCGGATCTTCAGGGGTTCGTCTCTCCCGGTATTGGGGGTGAGGTCGCGCTGTGTCTAGAAGAGCCATTACACGAAGTCCTTGGCCAAGGCAGGAGATTTACTGGCAGGTATTCCAGTAGTATCTCAGGGTGTTCTGGGCTACACTCCGACACGACTTGTACCGCTTTTAGGGGTCTGACTTTTACCAACCCCCTAGGCCCGACATGCGATGCTCATAGACGAACGGACCGGACTGTACGGATATTGTCACTGACAGGCTCAGTAGGGTGTCAGGACGAGTTCGCTCATCGACGTCTCTTTTGGTCAATAGCTGGTGGCCCGTCACGTATTGGCTTATACCTCTGACGTGCTAGTGGTTAAATCCACAGCCATAGTATTGACGAGTCTTTAGAGTCCACCACACTTTCAGTTACTCAAGCTTTCGGGCGAAACGCTGTAGAAGCCGTATGGAGATATGGCAGGGTCCGATCAGATACGTGCGGTATTGCACGGATCAGGATCGGATGGTTAGTACTAGTGGCCGTATAGATATATGGCAAGATTCGATCGGATACGTGCGGTATTGCACGGATCAGGATCGAACGGATATTACTAACGGGCTTTGGTTTAAGCCGGATCCTAGTATAGTACAGTGTAGATTTTGTCTCATTGCATTTGTATCCGGTCGGAATACAGATGCGGGTGTGTATGCACAGTATCGGGGTTTTCCTGTAATTTATTACGGGACCAGTTTTCTGGAGTTGCCAGTTTGCATTCCGTTCCGGCCGGTTTTCCTTTGTTCTTTCCCGGCCGGACTTTTCCGATGGAGGGTGTTATTTGCAAGTTTGTGAATAACACATTGTGGAGGGGTTTCTTGCAAATGTTTTGATTATGATGGCATCTTTTCTTTTCAACCATCATTTGATTCTCTTTACATCACTTAAAGGTGATTAGATTTTGATGTGAGTTTTGTTATGATGATGTTTGGATATGGTCACCCTTTCACTTTTACTGCCATTACCTCCCTTCTTGGTTTTGCAATTTGTTTCCCTCCACCATTCCAATATGAGGCCGGCCACTTGAGTGAGGAGGAAGAGGGTTTTTCCATTTTAGAGAGTGTGGCATTTTGATCTCATTTCATGTTAAGAAAAATGCAAGCACCATTTTTCTCATCTTGATTTCTCCATCATCCTCAAAGGCTACATAAACCCCAAATGAGACATAGACTCTACACTACACTTTCTACAGCAAATCTTGGATGCGTCGGCCAGCCAACTTCGCGCCCGAGTTGCCTCGGTATTGAGGTGGGAGCCCGTAAAAGATGCAGGCGATGTGGTGCCCTTCCGGCGAGGAGGCGACGACCGGAGTTTCCGCAGGAGATCGGGACGACGACGAGAAGACCGGAGGACTCGGATCACTCGGTATATCTCTTCCCATCTTGTAGTTAGCTAGAACTAGTTTAATGGTCCGATCCGGGTGTTTAGTGCACGGTGGTGCCGGTTTGCAAAGTTCGCAAAATTAAAGTTTATCACCGCTTCCGCATTTGGCCGTCGGATTGACGGCCGGGGCGCCGCCGTGCACTTACAGTGGTATCAAAGCCACGCCATTAACTTCGTCTAGCTTTGTTTAATGTGTTTGCATTTCCGATCGACCAAAATTCCAAAAAAACCACATTTTCCTCACATCAGTTTTCTGTCAAAATTTTTTGAAGTCCAAAAATTTTTCAGGTTGTAGAAAACTGATGTACAAGAAGTTCTAAGAGTTCTGGGAAAATTCGAGACATTAATCTATCAGGTAGAGCGCGGAACCGCGGCAAAACCCCCCTTATTGCCGCGGTTCCGCCGCCGGTTTGAGGGATCAATGGGTCAAAATTTTCCAGTGGGCTTCTGGGCTGATTTTAGGGGTTTTGGAATAATAACATTGGGCCCAGAATTTCTTGATCTGCTACAGTATTGCTTGGGGGCCCACTTGTTAAAATTTGATCGATCGGATATTTTAAACACATTATTTCATAGTATTTACATTATATCTGCGACCGTGAATTTCACTTGATTGGTAAATCCAGTCTAACTGCTATAGCCCGGTTAGACGGATTTGCGAACGTGACTTTCACGTTGATGTTCTGTGTTTTTGCTGTGATGTTGCGGATCGGTCATGGGGGATAGCCTGGATGCAATGCTAGTACAGTTTTGTTGTATTATGTACATTTGATATTGCGGGGCGAGCGTCCGACATGTGGACTGCCGTCACTGCCTGTTTGTATTATTCTATTGGTGCACGACCTGGTTGCGGTCGATGTACCCGTTGTATGTATATTTTACTTTCTGTACTAGGATTACCCCGCGGTGGGGTGCACGGATAGCCGGGTTCTGGAAGGCAACAAGCCCGCATCTCATGGCATTGAGACGGAGGGGGCTTCACTCTAGGATTGGCGGGCTATTCGCCGCACTCGTAGGGGGTACAGTTTGATCCAGGAGGGGTGCCCAAGTTGCCGGATTCCGTGAAGTGCTGGGTGGTCCATTCACGGTGCTGAAGGGGGCTGCCTCGCTTCAGGTTTTGGCGGGTAACTTGCCGCGCCCGTAGGGGTCTAGGATTTCATTGCACAGGCTATCCACACGACCAGGGGAACGTCGGGTTTCAGTAGTGGCTCTGTGAAACCCGGGGATCCCAGATATCTGTATTGTTCTGTGATGCTGTACATTTCTGTGATGTTGCATTTTATTCACGCCTTGAGTGAAATATAATATATTGGTATATATATTAGTAGATGTTGTATATGTTTTACATCCGCGCTAGTCCAGTCCCCGCTCTGTCGTTAGTTAGCTAACCTAATGGGTGATGACGGGACCCAGTGGCGAATGCGGATGGCATATACGTACGTCAGTATATTTTCGTTCTTTGTGGTGTGATCAATTGATGGGACCGCGTTGATTCGGATCAATGCAAGATAAACAAACCAATTCTGATGCTGTTGGAACACTTTTCAAAAAGCTGTTATTGCAAGGACGTTTACTTTTGTTTTGCATCGTGGTATTCATTTGGAATATCCTGCTCCTCAGTCGACGAGGCAAGGGCCGAGATCCCTTCACCGGGAGTGACCCCTTGGACAGAAGTTTGCGTCAGGGCATTAACTTCACTATAGCCGATTACTTTTGCTTTGCATCGTGGTATTCAGTTGGAATATCCTGCACCTCATTCTACGGGGAAAGTGCCGAGATCCCTTCACCGGGAATGACCTCTTTAGTAAAGGTTTTCGTCACTATATTTTCTAAAAAGCTATCCGTTCCTTCAACGATATCAAGTTCATTACGTTAAAGGTTTTCGCCAGAAACCATTCGTAGCCCTCCGTCGTTTCAGACGGGTAGCACGTAGTATTCATGCTATGTTTGTTGGCCTTCGTCAAGGCATAGTGTATGGTAGCTGCTTGTTGCCTTTATGCAGCATAGATAGATGCGTTGGTTTGGGACAGTCGTATAGCCTTGTTGGCCTTCGTCAAGGGCTTGTGCGGGTGGGTTCAAATCAACCTGGAGAATGACGGGTAGAACTTGACATGTGACTTATGATTTGTTGGCCTTCGTCAAGGTCATAAGAGCATGGGGCAAAAATCACATCGGGAGTTTCAAAAGAATTGAAACTTGCCAGATATACGCATACCTTCTGGAGTGTGATAGCGTGAGCGGATTCCGTCACGTTATCATGCGATGATAGTTGGATCTCGATTCCCGCTGATGAGTTGGTTTACTCCTCGGGTGACCCCGACTAATTCTTCTTTAAGGTTTGGAGGAGAATTTGAGGTACAGTGGGAGGTTTCCAGATTAGATAAATTGGTGACCATTCTGATCTAGGTTAGAGTGCACGCTGAGTGTTTCTTTTCTCTCTCTCTCTGGCAGCGACCATTGACCCAACCCTAAGACTATGACTCAGTGACCAAGTTGACCGAATCTTCTTAACACTGGTTTTTGGATTGTCAGAATTGCAGACCTCATTGCCACTCCTACTTTTACCCTTTTCTCCAGGACACCCCGTATTACTGCGAACGTCCACTTCCATTGGAAAAAACCATCGTATGGTTAGATACGAACTCGAAGGAATTCGAGGATGGTTTCCGGTTCTGGAGAAAACGGATAAGGTTTATTCAGTTGTCTTTTCCTTTTTGCCTTCTCTCAAGTTACGAGTACTCCTTAGTTTAGGAGATAGTACACCTATTATGCAAATTGGATAGTCTGCTTCCAAATTTTAGGCTGGTGCCGACCGGTAGGGAATGAAGAAAACCAATTAGCCTAAACGGTGTGCAGAAGGTATTAAGATTAAGACAAAGCAAGGGATTAGTAAGAGGGCAAAGTAAATTGCGACTGATATTCACGACCAAACCAAGTATTTCTTCGCCAATCCTAAATCACCTTTGAACTTCTCCAGGACACTCCGTATCACTACGAAGATCCACAGTTTATTGGATACTCCATCGTATGGTTATATACGAACTCGAAAGGAACTTGTTCCAGTTCGGGGATGGATTCTGGTCCAGGAGAAATAGGAATAAGGTTTATTCGGTTGTCCTTTATCTTCACCTTCTCTCGCATTGCGAGTGCTCCTAGGATTAGGACAGTACACCCATTATGCTTACTGGATAGTCTTCTTCCAAACCATAGGCTGGTGCCGAACGGTAGGGAAGGAAGAAAACCATTTGGCCTAAGGGGTGTGCAGAAGGTAACGACTAAAGACATATAAAGGGATTTGGAGAGATGGCAAAGAATTATACGGTTATAGTTGTGAATCTGGATAATGGTAGAGGCATTACTAGGAATACCAGGATACCCCATCGAAACATTTCAATGTTCCAATTCAGCTGTGTACTGTTAAAAGAAAACTGATTTCCCGATTGGACACTTGCTCCAGGGTATGTATTTACCAGGTTTGATTCTCACATCTGTATGGTTTTACAGATGATGAGTGGGAGTAAGTTTTTGGGAATAGGGTAATCATCCTCATTATATCGGGATTCGTTGTAATCGGTGATATTTGAGGAGATCATCTGGGCTGTTTGCCGGTCGGCAAATATTTGGTTTTGAATATCCGCTGTTGTGCACCAATTTCAAATTGATATATCTGTACGTCTATTTTCATAGAGTGAGATATACCTTTTGATATTATGTCGATGACATTTACCTATATCAGTGGATGGTTAGGTAAGGAGCATTAAACAGCGGTGTAATTCTTCTTAACCATAAGTACAGTTTTCAACCTACGACATACAGTGAAAGAGTTGTTAGACTCAGCGGACTTATACAGAGTATTGTATGTTGTCCAGTGTCCATTAGGACAGAGGGGTTGGTCCTCATACTATATTCTGTTTACTTTTAACTTCTCTAGTTCTTAGACATGTGTTTCGTAGAAACACAGGGTCTAAGTTTTGAGGAGTTATAGGTATTTGAATAGAGTAGAGAACCAGGTGTAGCAAGTATCGGGATTCTTCAAAGTGATCGAAGATGTAGATACTTGTGTATGGTATTCAGTTGATAGTAATGATAAAGAGAAATTGCTTCTCTTTCAGGTTACTCATAATTGGAAGCATTCCTAAGTTGAGTAACGCTGATCGGCCTCTCTCTATTTAGTTGACGTGCACTGGAGACAGCTGCATGATTTGAATCTGGTTAAATTAAATCAGTGCCTCTGGTTCTATATTGGATATAGAACAGTTCATATCTTAACGTTGTTAAGGTACGGGGAGTTGTCCGGCTTATGATTAAAACCAGACACTGGACAACTCAAGGCACGTTTCTGTAATGGCTGTTTGTGGGTTGACCCAGGCTATGACGAGGGTTGACTTTCTACCATCTGGCAGATCAATAGAAATATTGTTCTGGACTCGCCACAGTTTTATTAAAAATGGATTTTTTCAAAAACAGTAGTGGGAGTATGGTAGAACTGGAAGTGATTCCAGAACCGCAAACGATTACTGAAGATTTGATAAGGAACCTAAAGATTCAATCTGGTTTGACATTCCATTGGCCACCCCGCAGATAAGGTGGGTAACTTCAGGCACCCGAGAGGTACTCCGGTAGCCTCAAGGACGGTGACAGGGAAGGTCTTGTTTACCCACACTTTCCATTGTTGTTGTTCCAGGCTGCGAGACCCGGCAGGAGGATGAGTATAGCGTCGTTCTAAACTAGCTTTAGAAGTGCACGTCTATATGACTCTGCCAGAGGGTTGTCGTAGTCAGTGGGAGCGGCGGAAGCATTGGTGGACATCAGGCTTATGTCTATTTATAGACTAAAGAAGATATAGCGGAGATAGATCATCTATTTCTGATGTGACAGTCATGGGTTTGACGTCATCAGAATAGGTGATGGATCTGTTGAGAAGGTAGTAGGGTGTGATATCCGGGTTTTGGATGACATACACAAAGTAGGAAGTGACATTCCTATACTACGATCGGTTATACTTTGGTCGTCACACAGTGGTTTCTCCACAAAGGACTTGGTCATTATATCAGATATACTGGTTACTAGATCTATGGTTTTAGATCTAGATTTGGGTGGTTTCCCAATCAGGGTACTTTGACAGCATTCTAAGAGTATTTAGAATGGACGACTCCTGGCACGGTAGTATACCTACAGGTGATGGAGTCACCCTCTCTAAAGGTGTCTTATAGACTAAAGTAGAGAGGGATGTGCACGATTGGAAGATCACTTGCTTAGGCAATTGAGTCAATCATGAGATGTCAAGTACCACACCAGATGTTGTCTTGCACTAGATGCAATAAGTTGATATTGATCCAATCCTGGAGGAACAGTAGGAAGCAGTTATAGAACATAAGTGAATGTTCCAGGGATATGATAACGACAGCCTCATTTGGGAGGCAATTATCATTCCAGGCTTCCAAGGTGACATGGACGACAAGGAGGTTGTCAGAGTTATATTTTTCCTTCTGACGAGGGGCAGTATTTTGGACAAGTGGTCCAAGGAAATACTGAGGGTGGCATGTCGCAGGAAACTGATTAAGTTCAGTTGACGATACAGCCTAAGAAGTTTGGATTTGGAGTTCATTTATGAGCTCGGCCCCATCAGACATCCAGACATTCTAAGACAGGTATTGCTCATTTCGGGAGATGGCTTTCTCCGCGAACTTGAGATATAGAGAGACATAGAAAGAAACATCTAGGCGGATCTACTCACTGAGGCTATTCCTCGACCGCAATAGTTTCACAAACGGGATTTGTGAGACTGACTAGTAGAGGAGTTGGGTGTTCGGTATCACACGGGCTGTGAGTATGCGACATCGCAATAATTAGCCTTGAGTGCAAGTGGGATATTGTTGGAGATAGTGCCCTCAGAGTCAATTATTGGATCATAGGCACATGATTGCAATGATTGAGGGAGGACCTATCCCGGTAGGACAGTCTTACTCGAGATGATAGTATGCTATCTGGTTTACTTTTATCATCGTGTACTGCTTTAGGTGACCTGACAGGTCGCTATTGCACGTTGATAGAGCCCCTAGGATTCTGGCTTGACTGCCGGCAGTATGAGGGCAATCATATAAGTGAGAGTTGGAGTCTATAAGCACATCCTTAAAAGGTCCCTTGTCGTGGGAGTTTCGAGACAGGGCATCGATTCTCCAGAGTAGACTAGTGTATACAGTCGAGACCCCGACGAGGGGCGGTGGCCGGTCTCACAAGCCACTGGTGTCAGTTGGTTCACCTAAGATGTATACAGGTGCTCATTGGGTTATGAGTACACCGGACAGGACTCGCCGGGAACATGCTAGTTGGTCTTATACCTGACGTCAGATAGCAATTCCCAGGTGACATGTGTACAGGTTAGTTCATCGACCTGGGGATCGTCATTTGTCTCGTGTGAGTTCCCACTGTGCTTTGATTACTACCCTACCACGGCTCAAAGGAGTCGTGCAAACAGGTTTTAGTTGGGTACAGTCCCGAGCCACATGGAGGCAGCGAGCGGATCTTCAGGGGTTCGTCTCTCCCGGTATTGGGGGTGAGGTCGCGCTGTGTCTAGAAGAGCCATTACACGAAGTCCTTAGCCAAGGCAGGAGATTTACTGGCAGGTATTCCAGTAGTATCTCAGGGTGTTCTGGGCTACACTCCGACACGACTTGTACCGCTTTTGGGGGTCTGACTTTTACCAACCCCCTAGGCCCGACATGCGATGCTCATAGAAGAACGGACCGGACTGTACGGATATTGTCACTGACAGGCTCAGTAGGGTGTCAGGACGAGTTCGCTCATCGACGTCCCTTTTGGTCAATAGCTGGTGGCCCGTCATGTATTGGCTTATACCTCTGACGTGCTAGTGGTTAAATCCACAGCCATAGTATTGACGAGTCTTTAGAGTCCACCACACTTTCAGTTACTCAAGCTTTCGGGCGAAACGCTGTAGAGGCCGTATGGAGATATGGCAGGGTCCGATCTGATACGTGCGGTATTGCACGGATCAGGATCGGACGGATAGTACTAGTGGCCGTATAGATATATGGAGAGGTTCGATCGGATACGTGCGGTATTGCACGGATCTGGATCGAACGGATATTACTAGCCGGCTTTGGTTTAAGCCGGATCCTAGTATAGTACAGTGTGGATTTTGTCTCATTGCATTTGTATCCGGTCGGAATACTGATGCGGGTGTGTATGCACAGTATCGGGGTTTTCCTGTAATTTATTACGGGACCAGTTTTCTGGAGTTGCCAGTATGCATTCCGTTCCGGCCGGTTTTCCTTTGTTCTTTCCCGGCCGGACTTTTCCGATGGAGGGTGTTATTTGCAAGTTTGCGAATAACACATTGTGGAGGGGTTTCTTGCAAATGTTTTGATTATGATGGCATCTTTTCTTTTCAACCATCATTTGATTCCCTTTACATCACTTAAAGGTGATTAGATTTTGATGTGAGTTTTGTTATGATGATGTTTGGATATGGTCACCCTTTCACTTTTACTACCATTATCTCCCTTCTTGGTTTTGCAATTTGATTCCCTCCACCATTCCAATATGAGGCCGGCCACTTGAGTGAGGAGGAAGAGGGTTTTTCCATTTTAGAGAGTGTGGCATTTTGATCTCATTTCATGTTAAGAAAAATGCAAGCACCATTTTTCTCATCTTGATTTCTCCATCATCCTCAAAGGCTACATAAACCCCAAATGAGTCATAGACTCTACACTACACTTTCTACAGCAAATCTTGGACGCGTCGGCCAGCCAACTTCGCGCCCGAGTTTCCTCGGTATTGAGGTAGGAGCCCGTAAAAGATGCAGGCGATGTGGTGCCCTTCCGGCGAGGAGGCGACGACCGGAGTTTCCGCAGGAGATCGGGATGACGACGAGAAGACCGGAGGACTCGGATAACTCGGTATATCTCTTCCCATCTTATAGTTAGCTAGAACTAGTTTAATGGTCCAATCCGGGTGTTTAGTGCGCGGTGGTGCCGGTTTGCAAAGTTCGCAAAATTAAAGTTTATCACCGCTTCCGCATTTGGCCGTCGGATTGACGGCCGGGGCGCCGCCGTGCACTTACAGTTATTATGTACCAAATGCAACCTGTAATATCATTTCTGTATCTTTATTATCTAAAGAAGGTTATGAATTTGCATTTGTAAGTAATGTAGTGAACATTCACCTTAATCAAGTTTTGATTGGGTCAGGTACATTGAACAACAGTATATACGTATTAAACCAACCACAGATTTTCAATGTCCAGAATACACACAAAAGAAAGTCTCTAGAAATCAATAAAACTTTTTTATGGCATTGTAGACTGGGTCACATCAATGAGAGAAGGTTGACTAAGTTACTTACAGAAGGATATTTGGATCCGTTCGAATATCAATCATATGCAACTTGTCAATCCTGTCTCAAAGGAAAGATGACAAAGACTCCGTTCACTGGACACGGAGTAAGAGCGAGCGAGCTCTTGGGACTCGTACACAGCGACGTGTGCGGTCCAATGTCTACACATGCACGAAGCGGTTATTCTTACTTCATTTCTTTTACGGATGACTTTTCAAGGTACGGTTATGTCTTCTTAATGAAACATAAATCCGAGGCTTTTGAAAAATTCCAGGAATATAAGAATGAAGTAGAAAAACAAACAGGCAAAAGTATCAAGGCACTGAGATCTGATCGAGGTGGTGAATACTTGAGTGCCGAGTTCCTGGGTTACTTAAAAGAGAATGGAATTCTCTCTCAGCTTACTCCTCCATACACTCCGCAACATAACGGTGTATCGGAGAGACGGAACCGAACCCTATTGGATATGGTACGGTCCATGATGACTAACGCTGAGTTACCGCGATCGTTTTGGGGATATGCGCTAGAATCAGCTGCATACCTTTTGAACCGAGTTCCAACTAAGACCGTGCCTACTACACCATATCAGATGTGGTGTGGGAAGAGACCCTATCTTAATCACATTAAGACATGGGGATGTCCAGCTTTTGTAAAAAAGCAGCATGCGGAAAAGCTCGAGGCACGCTCAGTACAGTGCAAGTTTGTGGGATATCCAAAGAACTCCAAGGGATATTTCTTCTATTGCGAAGAGGAACAAAAGGTGTTTGTTTCTCGCCATGCCCACTTTCTAGAACACCAGTTCATAGAAAAAGAATTAAGTGGGAGCGCAATAGAACTGGAAGAAATTCCAGAACCACGAGCTATTACTGAAAGCTTAGTAGAACCAGAGGGTTCGAAAGATCGGGACATTCCCACGCCACTCCGCAGAAGTAGTAGGCAGTCTCATCAGCCCGAGAGATACTACGGTTTTCTCATTGACGGGGATAGAGAGGATTGCATCATAGACTTTGATGAGCCTACTAGCTTCCAGCAAGCCATTCAGAGCGTCGACTCGGTAAAATGGCTGGATGCAATGCGGACCGAAATGGAGTCCATGTACACCAACAAAGTATGGACGTTGGACATTGCTCCAGATGGGGTAAAACCCGTAGGATGAAAGTGGATCTTCAAAAGGAAGATTGGTGTAGATGGATATGTTGAGACCTATAAAGCTAGACTGGTAGCAAAGGGTTTTCGTCAGCGACCTGGTTTGGACTATGACGAAACTTTTTCTCTAGTAGCTATGCTGAAATCCATTCGGATCCTTCTTACCATTGCTGCCTTCCACGATTATGAGATTTGGCAGATGGACGTAAAGACAGCTTTTCTAAATGGACATTTAGAGGAGTGTGTCTATATGGATCAGCCAGAGGGTTTCATTCAGAATGGGAGCAGCGGAAAGGTGTGCAACTTGCTTAAGTCCATTTATGTACTAAAGCAGGCATCGCGGAGTTGGAACATCTGTTTTGATGAGACGGTCAAGGAATTTGGCTTTATCAAAAATCCAGATGAACCATGCATCTATTGTAGATTTGTAGTGAGAACTGTAGTGTTCCTCGTTTTATACGTGGATGGCATTTTCTTAATAGGAAATGACATTCCTATGCTACAATCTGTCAAGGGGTTCTTGTCACACAGGTTCTCCATGAAAGACCTGGGTGATGCCTCATACATTCTGGGTATCCGGATCTACCGTGACAGATCCAAGAGGATATTAAGACTTTCGCAGTCCAGGTACATCGACACCATACTGAAGAGATTCAGTATGGAAGATTCCAAGCGCGATAATCTACCGGCTTGTCACGGGATCACCCTCTCCAAAGAGATGTCTCCCAAGACTGATTTGGAGAGGGATCGCATGTCTATTATACCCTACGCTTCTGCGGTAGGCTCTATAATGTATGCGATGTTGTGTACCAGACCGGATGTGGCTTATGCACTGAGTGTGGTAAGCAGGTATCAGTCAAACCCTGGGGAGAAACATTGGATAGCAGTAAAGAACATTCTCAAGTACCTGAGAAGGACTAAGGAGATGTTCTTGGTGTATGGCGGAAAAGACCTCCAGATTGAGGCCTTTGCTGACTCCAGCTTCCAGAGTGACAAGGATGATTCCAAGTCCATGTCGGGTTTTGTCTTCACCCTCAATGGAGGGGCGGTGTGTTGGAAGAGCTCCAAACAGGAAACCGTTGCTGACTCGACTATGGAAGCGAAATACAACGCTGCATCTGATACCGCAAAAGAAGCTGTCCGGATGAGGAAGTTCTTGAAAGAACTTCAGATGGTTCCGTCCATTGTTGACCCAATACCTCTGTATTGCGACAACAACGGGGCTATAGCTTTAGCGAAGGAACCCAGGTCCCATCAGAAATCCAGACACATCTTAAGGCGGTATCACCTGATCAGGGAGATCGTGGATCGCCAGGAGATCGAGGTTCGGAGGGTTGCTTCAGAAGATAACACAGCAGATCCATTCACCAAGGCCTTGCCCCAGACTCAGTTCGAGCGGCTGATCGAGATGATAGGTCTTCGATACGCCAGTACATGGCCTTAGTACAAGTGGGAGATTGTTAGTGTATATGCGCTAGAGGCCATTACTGTATCGTACTAGTTTGTATATTACTTGATGGAAGCTTGGGATATTCACAGTTGTATATACAATCTTGCTCGAAATGGTAGTATGCTACTTGGTTTGTCTCTGCTTTAATATGTGCATGTGTTTCTTTTAGCATATTGCTGATATACATATTAGTAGAGCCCTTAGGATCTTTGCTTGATTACCAGCGTGGTGATGGCGCTCACACTCGTAGGAGTTGGGTGATCTATAAGCATATCCTTATACAGGTCCCTAGTCGTTGGACTATCGAGATAGGGCATCGATACTCCGGAGTAGACTAGCGTATGCGCTTCTCATCCCAGCGTGGGAGACGGTCTGTCCCACAGTCGTCAGTACGTCCTACTTGAGATAGTATGCGGGTGCTCGTTAGGTTACGAGTACACTGGATAGGACTCGTCGGGGACTGTTGGTTGGTATTATACCTATCGTCAGTTATTAGTTCCCAGGTGACATGAGTACAGCTTAGTCCGCTGACTTGACACTGTCACTTCGCCTCGAGTATGTTCCCACTGCACTTTGATTACTACCCTACCACGGCTCAAAGGAGTCGTGCAAACAGGTAGTTTTTGGGTGCAGTCCCGAAGCACTTGGAGGCAGTGGCGGTTAGACAGGATTCGTCTCTCCCGGTATTGGGGGTTGACATCGCGCTGTGTCTAGGAGAGCCATTACACGAGTAGTCCCTGGCCAGGGCAAGCGAGATATACTGGTAGGTTTCCTGTGTTATCTCAGGGTGTTCTGGGCTACACTCCGACACGACTTGTACCGCTATTAGGGGACTGACGTTCACCGCCCCCTAGGCCCGCCATGCGATGTATCAGACGAACAGACCGGACTGTACGGAGACTGTCACATACAGGCTCAGTAGGAGTTCAGATGGGGTTCACCTTGTCAGTCTTCTTATCGACATCTACCTGGGGACCGTTACGTACAGCTAGTGCCGCTTGCGGTCTGTGGTTAAGCCCATTGCCAGCGTAATGTCGAGTCTTTAGAGTCCGACACAGAGAGCTATTCGCCTTTAGGCAAAATGAGTAGAGGTCGCATGGTTTTGCGACAGGGTTCGTTCACATCCGCGCACTTGTGCACGTTTGCTGTCCGGACAGCTTATACTAGCGGGCTTTGGTTTAAGCCAGATCCTAGTGTAGATTAGGGATTGGTTTTTTCACTTTGTATTCGTGTTCCTCGGATCACGAATACGGGTGCGTATGCACAGTTGCTTGAGACAGAGGGAGAGAACTTTGATTAGGGTTAATGACTATTGTCATTTTATTAACCCTAATGCTTATGTGTGTATTATTGTTAATTGATATTAGTTTAATAATTGTGCATAGTTATGGTTGTTGACCATTTGACCTATCTTGACTTGTTGACCTTGTTGACACTTTGACCATCATCATTTCATTGGGAAGATGCTCTTTGATCCTTGCAATTTGCATTAAAAATGAAATGATAATGGTCATGTCTTGATTAACCATGACAATTATCTAGCTAATTATCTAATTACAATAATTCACACATATATGTGAGAATGGTTCATATTATTCTCATTCTATCATTTTACTTTCTCTCTCTTGTTCTTCCTCTCCCTCAAGCTCTCCCCTCTCATGTGTTGAGAAACACTTGAGCTTGAGAAAAACCCTCTCTTGATAATCTCTACTCTCATCTAGGGTTCAAGGATTAGCACTTCTTGCACCCTAGTTACTTCTAGCTTGGAGTTGAAGCCAACGGTCGAGGCTTTCGGGTGGATCTTTCTTCGACGTGAGAAGACGACTAAGGTGACCTCCTTCCACCACTCCAAGGAGCAAGGAGAGAAGGACATAAAGCCCAAGGTATAACCTTTCTAGCACTTAGCTAGTTTCTAGTTAGCTTTAGCTTGTTTTTATTTAGCAAAGATCCTTCATAGTCTAGTCCATGTTGCCTAAGTTCATAAAAATTCGATTTTTATTCCGTTTTCCGCCTCCCCGCAAGTACCGGGGTGGGCAACGTGGACTTACAACAAGAATCCTTTGACTGACTGTAGTATAGGAATATCATTTCCTATTAGGAGAATGTCATCTACGTACAAGACGAGGAATACCACAGTTCTCCCTACAATCTTACTGTAAATGCATGGTTCATCTGGGTTTTTGATAAAGTCGAATTCTTTGACAGTATCATCAAAGCAGATGTTCTAACTCCGCGATGCCTGCTTCAGTCCATAGATGGACTTAAGCAACTTGCACACCTTCCCGCTGCTCCCACACTGAATGAAACCCTCTGGCTGGTCCTTATTGACACACTCCTCTAAATTTCCATTTAGAAAAGTCGTCTTTACGTCCATCTGCCAGATCTCATAATCGTGGAAAGCAGCAATGGCAAGAAGGGTCCGAATGGATTTGAGCATAGCCACTGGAGAAAAGGTCTCGTCATAGTCCAAACCAGGTCTTTGACGAAAACCCTTTGCAACAAGTCTAGCTTTATAGGTTTCAACCTGCCCATTTACACCAATCTTTTTTCTGAAGATCCATTTGCAGCCTACGAGTTTTACCCTTTCTGGAGCAAAGTCCAAAGTCCAAACTTTGTTGGTGTACATGGACTCCATCTCGGTCCGCATTGCATCCAGCCATTTTAAAGATTCACCGCTCTGATTGGCTTGTTGGAAGCTAGTAGGTTCATCATAATCAATGACGCAATCCTCTCTATCCCCGTCTATGAGAAAACCGCAGTATATCTCGGGCGGATGAGACTGCCTACTACTCTTGCGGAGTGGCACTGGGATGTCCGGTTCTCCTGAAACTTCTGGTTCTACCAAGGTTTCAGTAATAGCTTGTGGTTCTGGAATTTCTTCCAGTTCAATTGCGCTCCCACTTATCTGGTTTTCTAAAAACTCAGTTTCCAAGAAGCGGGTATGACGAGAAACAAAGACTTTTTGCTCCTCTGCGTAATAGAAAAGATACCCCTTTGAGTTCTTTGGGTATCCCACAAACTTATACTGTTCTGTGCGTGCCTCGAGCTTGTCTGCATGCTGCTTTTTGACAAAAGCTGGACATCCCCATGTCTTAAAGTGTTGAAGACAGGGTTTCTTTCTACTCCACATCTGATATGGTGTGTTAGGCACTGTCTTAGTAGGAACTTGGTTCAAAAGATATGAAGCTGTTTCTAGTGCATAACCCCAGAAAAGATCGCGGTAACTTAGCCTTACTCATCATGGAACGAACCATATCCAATAGAGTTCGATTCCGTTTTTCCGATACACCGTTGTATTGTGGTGTGTATGGAGGAGTAAGCTGCGAGAGAATTCCATTCTCTTTTAAGTAGTCCAGAAACTCGGCACTCAAGTATTCTCCACCTTGATCAGAGCTCAGTGCCTTGATACTTTTGCCTGTTTGTTTTTCAACTGTTGGAGATAGTGCCCTCAAAGTCAATTATTGGATCGCAGGTACGTGATTGCAATGATTGAGGCGGGACCTATACCGATATGACAGTCTTGCTCAGGATGATAGTATGCTATCTGGTTTGTCTTTATCATCGTATACATACTTTAGTTCACTATTGCATGATGATAGAGCCCATAGGATTCTTGCTTGACTACCAGCAGTATGATGGCGATCATATACGTAGGAGCGGGGGTCTGTAAGCACATCCTTAAAGTGTCCCTAGTCGTGGGAGTTTCGAGACAGGGCATCGATACTCCAGAGTAGACTAGTGTATACAGTCGAGACCCCGACGAGGGGCGGTGGCCGGTCTCACAAGCCACTGGTTTCAGTAGGATCACCTAAGATGTATACAGGTGCTCATTAGGTTATGAGTACACCGGACAGGACTCGCCGGGAACATGCTAGTTGGTATTACACATATCGTCAGATAGCAGTTCCCTGGTGACATGTGTATAGGTTAGTTCATCGACCTGAGGTCGTCATTCATCTCGTGTGAGTTCCCACTGTGCTTAGATTACTACCCTACCACGCTCAAAGGAGTTGTGCAAACAGGTTTTAGTTGGGTACAGTCCCGAGCCATATTGGAGGCAAGTGAGCGGATCGGCAGGGGATTCATCTCTCCCGGTATTGGAGGGTGAGATCGCGCTGTGTCTGGGAGAGCCATTACACAAAGCCCTCGGCCGAGGCAAGAGATTTACTAGTAGATACTCCAGTAGTATCTCAGGGTGTTCTGTGTCACTCTCTGACACGACTTATACCGCTATTGGGGGTCTGACGTTACTAGCCCCCTAGGCAGATATCCGATAATCATAGACGAACGGATCGGACTGTATGTATATTGTCACTGTTAGGCTCAGTAGGGTTTAGAGATGAGTTCGCTCGTCAGCTTCCCTTCCAATCAATACATAGGCAACCGTTACGTACAGCTTGTATCTCTGATGTGCTAGTGGTTATACCCAGTGCCAATGTGTTGATGAGTCATTAGAGTCCCCCACAGACACTTTCTCAAGTTCGGGTGAAACGTTCTAGAGGCCGTATGGTTTTATGGCAAGGTTCGGAAAATGCACGTGCGTTTTCGCACGTGTCTTTTTCGGGCAGATAATACTGGTTGGCTTTGGTTTAAGCCGGATCCGAGTATTATGCTGTATAGATATAATATCTTTGTCTCAGTTGCATTTGTATTCGGTCGTAATACAAATGCGGGTATGTTTATACTGATAAGGGGTTATCCTGAAATTCGTTTCAGGATCGCTTTTGAAAGTTGCCAGTTTCAAGTTTTCTATCGCTCGTCTTTAACATTCGGTTAAAGACGGATTTATCTTTTCTTGAGATGAGTGTGGAAGGTTCTAGAAGTTTCTAGAAGAGGTGACTAGGATGGTGAGGTGGCTAAGTGCATTAATGGAGCAATTAATGTTTTGATGACTAGGGTTTAAGGTTCAATGTATGCATTAATGAGATGCAAGGTGTTACATTTGACTCATGCTTTTGATTTAGTGCTTATGGTCACTCTCCCCCTCTCCTGCATTCACCCTCCTCCTTATAAAGTGGCCGGCCTCTCTCATTTGGGAATCATGGTTGTTAATTGAAAAAAGATATAAGTTTTGGTGCATAGAAATTAGATGTGATCGATTTCTCATTTCCATTCGATCCAAAAGGCAACTTCCATAACCGTTCGTCCATAGCCTTGGACGTAACGAGATAAAATGTTCTACTCATTCTCTACTTCATCTTGGTCATCTCTTTTAGCAAACTTGATGACCGAGTTGCCTCGGTTCAGAGGCGGGAGCCCGTTTAAAGATCCGTCGACGTGGTGCCACCTGGACGACGAGACTGGAGATTCAGGAGATCAGAGCAGCCACAACAAAGCGTGGGATGATGGTTGAAGACCGAAAGACTCGGATCGTTCCCTATAACATTTCTTGCCACTTTGTAGTTTGTTGGTTTAGCTTTAATGGCAGATCCGGGTTAAAGTACGCGATAGCGCCAGTTGTAAAAAGTTTTTGTTCCGCATTTGGCGTCTGTTAGACGGCCGGGGCGCTACCGTGGACTTATAGTGGTATCAGAGCCTCACCATTAAGCTATACTAATTTGTGCTAACGCATTTAAAAGATCGATCGAACGGAATTTCCGAAATCACAATTTTCAAGTGCTTAAGTTTCTGTCGATTTTAAACAGAATCTAAAAATTATTTTGCATACAGAAGAAAATAAAGCAGGGTTTTGTAAGCCTACGGATGAAAATTGGGCACGTGATCCCACAAGAGCACCGCTGATCCGCGGTCAAACCTAGGGTTTGACCGCGGAACCGCAGCGCTTTAGTGGGAACAGTGCATCAATTTTTCACAGTGAGCTGAATTTGGGAAATTGTGGGTTTTGGAATATATCTTTTGGGCCCAGATTTTGTTACTGTACAGCAGATGTACGCGGGGCCCACTTCGGGAAATTTGGTCGATCGAAATTTTAAATTTGTTAGTATGTAGTATTTACATTATATCTCCGACCGTGAATTTCATTTGATCGGTAAACCGCGTCTGATTGCTATAGTTCTTTTAGACGGGTTTGCGAACGTGACATTCGCGTTGATGTTCTGTGTTGTGCTCTATTGTTGCGGATATGTCATGGTGGATAGCAGGGTGTAATGATAGTGCAGTTTGGATTTATTTGTACATTTGATATTGCGGGACGAGCGTCCAACATGTGGACTGCCATCACTGCATGTTTGTATAATATTCTTTTGGGGCACGACCGGGTCGAGGTCGATGTACCCGTTGTACATATTTTTATTTCTGTACTAGGTTTATCCCGCGAAGGAGTGCACGGATAGCCGGGTACTGGAGGGCAACGGGTCTGTATCTCATGGCTTTGAGAGGCAGAGGGACCTCACTCTAGAATTGGCAGACTATTCGCCGCACTCGTAGGGGGTACAGGTTGACCCAAGGAGGGGTGCTCAATTTCCTGGATTCCGTGAAATGCCGGGTGTTCCATTCATTATGCTGTGGGGACTACCTCGCTTCAAGTTTTGGCGGGTAACTTGCCGCACCCGTAGGGATCTAGGTTTCATTGCACAGGCTATCCACACGACCAGAGGAACGTCGGGTTTCAGTAGCGGCTCTGTGAAACCCGGGGATCCCAGATTATCTGTATTGTTCTGTAATGCTTATTACTTTTCTGTAATGTTGCATATTATCACGCCTGGAGCGATTATTGTATATTGGTATATATACTATTAGATATTGTATATGTTTTACACCCGCGCTAGTCCAGCCCCCGTTCTATCGTTAGTTAAGTAACCTAACGTGTGATGACGGGACCCAGTGGCGAATGCGGATGGCATATACGTACATTTTATTTTCGTTCTTTTCCGGTGTGATTAAATGATGGGAATTCGTTGATTCTTATCAATGCAAGTAAAAACAAACCTATATTTGATGTTGTTGGAACAAATTTTAAAAGTGTTATTACAAAGACGTTTCCTTTTGTTTTGCATAGTGATATTCAGTTGGAATATCCTGCACCTCATTCGACGAGGCAAGGGCCGAGATCCCTTCACCGGGAGTGACCCCTTGGGGAGAAGTTTACGTCAGGGTAGTAACTTTAATATAGTCGATTACAGGTTGCTTTGCATCGCGGTATTCAGTTGGAATATCATGCACCTCATTCCACGAGGAAAGAGCCGTGATCCCTTCACCGGGAGTGACCTCTTTAGCAAAGGTTTTTCGTCACTATATTTTTATAAAAAGCTATCAGGTTCCTTCAACGAGATCAAGTTCATTACGTTAAAGGTTTTTCGCCAAAAACTAGCCGTAGCCCTCCGTCGTATCTTATGGATGGTCAGTAGTATTCAAGCTATGTTTGTTGTCTTTCGTCAAGGCATAGTACTTGGTAGCTGCTGGGGTATTCATTTGTAGCATAGATAGATGTGTTGGTTTGGGACAGTCGTATTACCTTGTTGGCTTTCGTCAAGGGTATGTACGGATGGGTTCAAATTAACCTGGACTATGACGGGCAGAACTTGACATGTGACTTATGATTTGTTGGATTTCGACAAGGTCATAAGAGCATAGGGCAAAAATCATATCGGGAGTTTCAAACATATAGGAAACTTGCCAGGTATGCGCATACCTTCTGGAGTGTGATAACTTGAATGGCTTCTATCAAGTTATCATGCGATGATAGTTGGATCCCGATTCTCACTGATGAGTTAGTTTACTCTTCGGGTAATCCCGACTAATTCTCCTTTCAGGTTTAGAGGAGAATTTGAGATAACAGTGGGAGGTTTCCTGATTAGATAAATTGATAACCATTCTGATCTAGCTTATAGTGCACGCAGAGTGTTTCTTTTCTCTCTCTCTTTGGCAGCGACCTTTGACCGACCCTAGACTATCACTCAGTGACCAAGTTGACCGAACCTTCTTAAAATACTGGCTTTTGGATTGTCTGAGTTGCATAAGTCATTGCCGCTCCTTCTTTTACCCTTTGAATTTCATAGAACACCCCGTATTACTACGGATATCCACTTCCATTGGATAGATCCATCGTATGGTTATATACGAACTCGGAGGGACTACTTCGAGGATGGATCCAAGTTCAGGAGAAATAGAATTGGTATATTCAGTTGTCTTTTATTATCACCTTCTCTCAGGTTGCGAGGGCTCCTTGGTTTAGGAGAGTACACCTATTACGCTTATTGGATAGTCTTATTCCAAACCATAGGCAGGTGCCGAAAGGTAGGGAATGAAGGAAACCAATTAGCCTAAGTAGGATGTGCAGTAGGTAATATGTAAAGAAAAAATAAAGGGAATAGAAAGAAGGAAAAGTAAATTGCGACTGTTATCATTCACGACCAAACCGCGTACTTCATCGCCACTCCTTTTTTCACCTTTGGTTTTTCCCCAGTTCGGGAGAAATAGAATAAGGTATTATTCAGTTGTCTTTTATCATCACCTTCTCTCAAGTTGCGAGTACTCCTAGGATTAGGAGGGTACACCTGTTATGCTTACTGGATAGTCTTCTTCCAAACCATAGGCCGGTGCCGAACAGTAAGGAAGGAAGAAAACCATTTAGCCTAACGAAGGTGTACAGAAGGTAACGACTAAAGACAAATAAAGGGATTTGGAGAGATGGCAAAGATATATACGGTTAAAGTCATGAATTGGATTATGGAAGAGGCATTACTAGGAATACCAAGATACCCCTACGAGACATTTTAATGTTTCAGTTTCACTACGCATTGTTAAAAGAAAACTGATTTCCCGATTAGATACTTACTCCAGGGTATGTATTTACCAGGTTTCATTCTCATATCTGTATGGTTTTTTATAGATGATGAGTGGGAGTAAGTTATTCGGAATTAGGTGATCATCCTCATTATATCGGAATTCGTTATAATTGGTGATATTTGAGGAAATCACCTAGGTACAGTTTTCAACCTATGATGCACAGGTTTGGAGTTATTCAACTCAGCGGACTTATACAGAGTATTGTATGTTGTCCAGTGTCCGTCAGCACAGAGGGGTAGGTCCTCGTACTATGTTCTGTTTACTTGTGACTTCTCTAGTTTTTAGACAACTGTTTCGTAGAAATACAATGTCTAAGTTTTGAGAAGTTGTGGGTATAAGAATAAAGTAGAGAACCAGGTATCACAAGTATCGGGATTCTTCAAAGAGATTGAAGATGTAGATTCTTATGATTGGTATTCAGATGATAGTAATGGTTTTGAGAAACTTGTTTCTCTTTCAGGTTACTCATAATTGGATGGATTCCTAAGTTGAGTAATGCTGAGTAGCCACTTTCCATTAAGTTGATATGCACTGGAGACAGCTGCATGATTTGAATCTGGTTCCAATTAAATTAGTGCCTCTATTTCTATATTGTATATAGAATGGTTCATATCTTAACGATGTTAAGATACGGGGACTTGTCCAGCTTATGCTTAAATCCAGACACTGGATAGATCAAGGCACGTTTCTGTAATGGCAGTTTGTGGGTTGACCCTGGCTTTGACGAGGGTTGACTTTTCTACCATCTGGATGATCAATAGTGATATTGTTCTTGACTCGCCACAGTTTTAGTAAAATGGATTTTTTCAGAAAATAGTAGTGGGAGTATGGTAGAACTGGAAGTGATTCCAGAACCGCAAACGATTACGGAAAATTTAATAGGACCTATATATTCAATCAGGTTTGACATTCCAATAGCTACTCCGCAGATATGGTGGGTAACCTCAAACACCCGAGAGGTACTCAGGTAGCCTCAAGGACGGTGACAGGGAGGTTCTTGTTTACCCAGACTTGACACTACTGTTGTTCCAGACTATGAGACCCGGCAAGAGGATAAGTATAACGTCATTCTAAAACTAGCTTTAGAAGTGCACGCATATATTATTCTGCCAGAGGGTTGTCGTAGTCAGTGGGAGCAGCGGAAGCATAGTGGGCAAGAAGCTTATATCTATTTATAGGCTTGAGCAAAGATAGCGGAGATAAGATCATCTATTTTTGATGTGACAGTCATGGGTTTGACTCCATCTGAATAGAGGATGGATCTGTTAAGAAGGTAGTATAGTGTGATGTCCTGGTATTTGGATGACATACACAGAGTAGGAAGTAAAATTCCTATACTACGATCGGTTGTACTGTGGTCGTCACACAGTTGTTTCTCCACAAGGATATGGAAATAATATCAGACATTCTGGTTACTACATCTATGGTTTTAGATCTAGATTTGGGTAGTTTCCCAATATGGGTACTTTGACAGTATTCTAATGGTATTTTAGAATAGATGACTCCTGGCATGGTGGTGTACCTTCAGGTGATGGAGTCACCCTCTCTAAAGGTGTCTTAGAGACTAAAGAAGAAAGGGATGTGCATGATTGGCAGATAACTTGCTTAGGCAATTGAGTCAATCATGAGATATCAAGTACCACACCAGATGTTGTTTTTGCACAAGATGCAATAAGTTTATATTAATCCAATCCTGAAGAAACATAAGGAAGCAGTTTTAGAACATAAGTGCATGTTCTATGGATTTGATGACAACAGCCTCCTTAAGGGAGACAGTTATCATTTCAGGCTTCAAAAGTGACATGGATGACAGAGTAATTGTCAGAGTTATAGTTTTCCCTAGTCGAGGGACAGTATTTTGGACAGGTGGTCCAAGAGGATACTGTGGGAGGCATGGTGCTGGAAACCGATTAGGTTCAGTTATCGATACAGTCTAAGAAGTTTGAATTTGGAGTTCATTTATGAACTAGGTCCCATCAGATATTCAGACATATTCTAAGACAGGTATTACTCGATTCGAGAAATGGCTTTCTCCGCGAATTTGAGATTTAGAGATATAGAAAAAAACTTCAGGGCGGATCCACTCACTAAGGCTATTTCTCGAACACAAGTGTTTTTCAAACTAGCTTTGTGAAACTGATTAATAGAGGAGTTGGATGTTCGGTATCACACGGGCTGTGAGTATGCGACATCACAATAATTAGCCTTAAGTGCAAGTGGGAGATTGTTGGAGATAGTGCCCTCAAAGTCAATTATTGGATCGCATGTAGGTGATTGCAATGATTGAGGCAGGACCTATACCGATATGACAGTCTTGCTCAAGATGATAGTTTGCTATCTGGTTTGTATTTATCATCGTATACATGCTTTAGTTCACTATTGCATGATGATAGAGCCCATAGGATTCTTGCTTGACTGCCAGCAGTATGATGGCGATCATATACGTGGGAGCTGGGGTCTGAAAGCACATCCTTAAAGTGTCCCTAGTCGTGGAAGTTTCGAGACAGGGCATCGATACTCCAGAGTAGACCAGTGTATACAGTCGAGACCCTGACGAGGGGCGGTGGCCGGTCTCACAAGCCACTGGTGTCAGTAGGATCACCTAAGATGTATACAGGTGCTCATTAGGTTATGAGTACACCGGAAAGGACTCGCCGGAAACATGCTAGTTGGTATTATACATATCGTCAGATAGCAGTCCCCTGGTGACATGTGTACAGGTTAGTTCATCGACCTGAGGTCGTCATTCATCTCGTGTGAGTTCCCACTGTGCTTAGATTACTACCCTACCACGCTCAAAGGAGTTGTGCAAACGGGTTTTAGTTGGGTACAGTCCCGAGCCACATTGGAGGCAGGTGAGCGGATCGGCAGGGGATTCGTCTCTCCCGGTATTGGGGGGTGAGATCACGCTGTGTCTGGGAGAGCCATTACACAAAGCCCTCGGCCGAGGCAAGAGATTTACTGGTAGATACTCCAGTAGTATCCCAGGGTGTTCTGTGCCACTCTCTGACACGACTTATACCGCTGTTGGGGGTCTGTCGTTACTAGCCCCTAGGCAGATATGCGATACTCATGGACGAACGGACCAGACTGTATGTATATTGTCACTGTTAGGCTCAGCAGTGTTTAGAGATGAGTTCGCTTGTCAGCTTTCCTTCCAATCAATACATAGGCAACCGTTACGTACAACTTGTACCTCTGATGAGCTAGTGGTTATACCCAGTGCCAGTGTGTTGATGAGTCATTAGAGTCCCCCACAGACACTTTCCCCAGTTCGGGCGAAACATTGTAGAGGCCGTATGGTTTTATGGCAAGGTTCGGAAAATGCACGTGCGTTTTCGCAAGTGTCTTTTTCGGGCAGATAATACTGGTCGGCTTTGGTTTAAGCCGGATCTAAGTATTATGCTGTGTAGATATAATATTTTTGTCTCAGTTGCATTTGTATTCGGTCGTAATACAAATGCGGGTATGTTTATACTGATACGGGGTTATCCTGAAATTCGTTTCAGGATCGCTTTTGAAAATTGCCAGTTTCCAGTTTTCTATCGCCCGTCTTTAACATTCGGTTAAAGACGGATTTATCTTTTCATGAGATGAGTGTGGAAGGTTCTAGAAGTTTCTAGAAGAGGTGACAAGGATGGTGAGGTGGCTAAGTGCATTAATGGAGCAATTGATGTATTGATGACTTGGGTTTAAGGTTCAATGTATACATTAATGAGATGCAAGGTGTTACATTTGACTTATGCTTTTGATTTAGTGCTTATGGTCACTCTCCCCCTCTCCTACACTCACCCTCCTCCTTATAAAGTGGCCGGCCTCTCTCATTTGGGAATCATGGTTGTTAATTGAAAAAAGATATAAGTTTTGGTGCATAGAAATTAGATGTGATCGATTTCTCATTTCCATTCGATCCAAAAGGCAACTTCCATAACCGTTCGTCCATAGCCTTGGACGTAACGAGACAAAGTTTTCTACTCATTCTCTACTTCATCTTGGTCGTCTCTTTTAGCAAACTTGACGACCGAGTTGCCTTGGTTCAGAGGCGGGAGCCCGTTTAAAGATCCTTCGACGTGGTGCCACCTGGACGAAGAGACTGGAGATTCCGGAGATCGGAGCAGCCGCAATAAAGGGTGGGATGATGGTTGAAGACCGAAGGACTCGGATCGTTCGGTATAACTTTTCTTCCCACTTTGTAGTTTGTTAGTTTAATTTTAATGGCAGATCCGGGTTAAAGTACGCGATAGCGCCAATTGTAAAAAGTTTTTGTTCCGCATTTGGCGTCTGTTAGACGGCCGGGGCGCTACCGTGGACTTACATCAACTTCATTCTTGTATTCCCGAAATTTCTCAAAGGCCTCGGATTTATGCTTCATCAGGAAGATATGTCCAAACCTAGAGAAATCATCTGTGAAAGTAATGAAGTATGAATAACCACTTCGCGCATGTATAGACATTGGACCACACACATCACTGGTATGAGTCCCAAGAGCTCGCTTGCTCTTTCTCCGTGTCCAGTGAACGGAGTCTTTGTCATCTTTCCCATGAGACAGGATTGACAAGTTGCATATGACTGATATTCGAACGGATCCAAATATCCTTCTGTATGTAACTTTATCAACCTTCTCTTATTGATGTGACCCAGTCTACAATACCATAAGAAAGCCTGATTTGTTTCCGGAGACTTCCTTTTAAGTGTGTTCTAGACACTGAAAATCTGAGCCTGATTCAATACGTATATCCCGTTATTTAATGTACCTGACCCAATCAGAACTTGATTTAGGTGGATGTGGACCACATCGCTTACAAAAGTAAAATCATATCCTTCCATAGAAAGTAAGGATACAGATATGATATTACAAGTCGCACCTGGTACATACAAACAGTTATGCATAATCAATATCTGCGCAGTTGTCAATCCAAGATGACATTCCCCTACGGATTCATCATCCATGCTCATTCCGTTAGCAACCCTGAGAGTCATATCACCTTTCTTGATAACCCTACGGTTTCTCAGAGCCTGTAACAAATTACAGATGTGAGATCCTGATCCGGTATCCAATACCCAGGAAGTAGGGTTAACTGACATACAGTTCTCTACTACAAACACACCCGAAGCCGAAGCCACAACATGCTTCGAATTCTGGCTACTGGCTTTGCTAGCCCTGCAATCCTTCTACCAATGTTCATTCCCGTAACAATAGGAACGTTCCTCTTTTAATACATTCAGTCCCGAAACTTTTGCCCTTCCCTTTCCTTCTACTTCCCTGGTTTTATTCAGGGTAGAAGGTAGAGACTGTAGAATCAAGTCAGCATCTGACCCGTTCTTCAACGTGGTCTTCAGGTCGGTGAGCTCGAAATAGCTGGTCTCTGTAAGGACGTTTCCCTCTACAGATGACCCGATAGCAAACCTCGCTTGAAGCAATTCGTTTGAAGTATCATATTTTGCGATACGAGATTGCTCTCCATATAAATCATTGTCATGGAGAAAGAGAGAAACTAAGTCCATCTTCTCGTGCTGCCTTTGGTATGCACCATCAACTGAGGCTAACACGAGGCACTTGGCTCTCGCACAGTCTTTTTCCGATGTCTTACGGATATGACTATCCGTGACAGGGGAAACTGGTCCTGAGACGGCAGGGGTTCGATTAGTTATGAGGTGTCCCAGTTTGTCATGGGCAATGGACATCTGGACAGACCTTTGCCAATCATAACAGTAAGATTCAGTCATTTTATTATCTAGATGTAACCTATGTGTGGTCACTGGGTCGCTGCAATTAAGAGAGAGAGAAGAAAACACTCAGCATGATGCTCTTGCAAGTTTAGATTGGTTTTTAGTTTATCTAAACAGGATGGCTCCCACTGTTTCTCGAATCCCTCCTCAAACCAAAAAGAAAAAATTAGTCGGGATCAATCTCACCGTACAATACTCGCTTAACCGTTCAGCGAGGCCAGTGTCGGTCGAGGGAGGTTTTCCAACACTTTCGCGAAGTTCCTTAATTTAAGGACCACTTTTCCCTGGGGGCGTAGCCCCGCTAACACCTTTCTAGACACCTACTTGGTTTATAGCAGTGATCGTTAAATGAGAAATTTCCCGAGGAGTAGCATATACTCACAGTAGGATCGGGATCTAAATATCATCGCGTGACAAAACTGAAGGAATCCTACCAGAATCATCACACTCCAAATGGTATGCAACGCTAGCATGTTTCAGTTTCTTTAGAAACTCCCGATGTGGATTTTTTCCCCATGCTCTTATGACCTTGACTAAGGCCAACAAATCATAAGTCACATGTCAAGTTCTACCCGTCGTTGTCCAGGTTGATTTGAACCCACCCGTATATACCCTTGACTATGGCCAACAAAGTAATACGACTGTCCCCAACCTACGCATCTATCTATGCAACATATGAATACCCACCAGCTACCAAACACCGTGCCTTGACTAAGCCAACAAACACAGCTTGAATACTGTTGGATATTCATATGAAACGACGGAGGGCTACAAATGGTTTTGGCGAAACCGTGAACGTAGTGAACTTGATATAATCGATGGAACGAGATAGCTTTTAAAAGGAGTGGCTTAAGCTCCGCGTTTAAAAGTTGTTTTTGAAAAGAAACCGACTGGTTTTTGAAATTGTTCCAACGACTTTAATCTTGGTTTATTTTCTTGCATTAATTTTTAATGCGTCCCATCATTTAATCCTACCGTTGTAGAAAACAACGAAAATATGACATACGCTTATGCCATCCGCATTCGCCACGGGGCCCGTCATTACCCGTTAGGTTACTTAACAAACGACAGAGCGGGGGCTGGACTAGCGCGGATGCAAAACATAAGCAACTCCTAAATAGATATCATATATAGATATATACATTCGTCAGATGCAATGATAGCCATTCCAGATCACAGATAAACACATTGGATATACTAGGAATCCGCATTTCGTACGAGCCTGTAACGAAAAGTGGATTACACGGTCGCGATGAATAGCTAATACCCCACACTAGACCCCTACGGGTGCAGCAAACTACCCGCCAAATACTCGAAGCGAAGAAACCTCCCTCAACAACGTGAGTAGGCCACTCGGCACTTCGAGATACCCGGTAGTTTGTGCACCCCACGTTGGGTCTATCCTAGGAGCAAAAATAGTAAAAAGAAATTATACAATGGCGGCTACAATCTCATCCCGGATGTGCGGCCATAAAAATAATATTACATCAATTTACATATTACATGAATTGAAAGATAAATAAAACTCTCATCTCACAACCCCCCGGCTATTCATCCGCGACAATCCAACGAATTCATATATACAAACCATCAACATTACAGATCACAGATATGTATAACCCCTACTAATCGACGTATAGCGATTAACAGACGTTCAATACAAATATCACATCACAGATATAACCCGTTAGCTAAAGTTTATAGAAGTTCGATCAAAATACGGATTTGTAACCACCCCAAAAACAAATTTTGTTTTCTGGAAAATCTGGGCAGAAACAACATACTGTAAAAATCCCAAAACACCCCTACAAAAACACTGCAGGAAAACCGATCCACGGCCGAGTCAACTCGGCCGCGGATCCGTGGCAAGAAGCTGTTCTTGCCGCGGTGAGTTGGTCGGTTCACTGGATCGTTTTTCTGCTGTGTTTACTAAAAACCCTGAGACGAATTTTCAGATGTATTAAATAATTTTTTGAGCTGTATAAAAATCGACAGAAAGTATACATCCCGGGCAAGTTTTGTGATTTTCCTTTCCAATCGAACTTCTAGTTACTTTGCTAACATGCTAGATAGTATTTAGCTAGGCTCTGATACCACCGAAAGTCCACGTTACCCGTCCCGGTTCTTTCGGGCATGGGGAAATGGTGAAAAACGATTTTTTCGGTGGAGGTAACATGGACTCTAAAAACGGATCTTTGCTAAACAAACTATCTAACAACCTAACTAAGAGTTTAACTACTATGTTAGAGGTTATGCCTTAACTTGAACTCCTTCTCTTCGACTCCTTGTGGTGGTCGGATCGGCCTCACCCCGTCGTCTCCTTGTGCCGAAGATGGATCCACCCAAAAGCTTCTACCTTTGGCTCCAATCTCAATCTAGAGGAAATTAGAATACTTGGCTTGCTAGACCTTATACACTAGGATGAGTAGAGAAGTGTTTTGGGTTTTATCTCTATGATTCTTGTTTCTCAACTCATGAGACAATAGATCCATGAGCAAGAGAGAGAGCAAGAGGAAGATGGAGAGCAATGGAGAGAGCTTGGATGAGAGAGAGTGAGAATGATAGAATGAGTGAAGACTTTTGCAACCATGCTCTCAAAAAACAAAATAATCATAATAATAATTGTAATCAAGTATTATGTGATGGTTCATTTCAATGGCAATATCATTTAATGCATTTAATGCATTTTGTGAACAAACAAGCAAGCAAAAGTCATAACCATGAAATGATAGCCATTGTAATGATGATGGTCAACAAGTCCAAGCTAGTCAGCCGGTCAACAAAGTCAACAAGTCAACAAAGTCAAACTTTCAACCCAACAATGGCACAATAATACTTAATTAATATTATTACTAATCATATTTCTTATTCTCATTAGGGTTTAGAAAAAGTCAACAGTCAACAACCCTAATGAGAATCCTCTGCCTCTGTCTCGGTCAACCGTGCATACACACCCGCATCCGCGTTCCGAGGAACACGAATACTAACGAGATAAAACCAATCCCAAAACATAAACTAGGATCTAGCTTAAACCAAAGCCCGCTAGTAATAACTGCCTGGAGACCAAACGTGCGCAAGTGCGCGGATGTGACCAAACCCTGTCGCAAAACCATGCGACCTCTACTCTGTTTTGCCCAAAGGCGAATAGCTCTCTGTGTGGGACTGTAAAGACTCGACACTACGCTGGCAGTGGGTTTAACCACAGACCACAAGCGGCACTAGCTGTGCGTAACGGCCCCCAGGTAGACGCCGATAAGAAGACTGATGAGGTGAAACCCATCCGAACTCCTACTGAGCCTGAATGTGACAGTCTCCGTACAGTCCGGTCTGTTCGTCTGAGAATATCGCATGGCCGGCCTAGGGGGCGGTAAACGTCAGTCCCCTAATAGCGGTATAAGTCGTGTCGGAGTGTAGCCCAGAACACCCTGAGATAACACTGGAAACCTACCAGTATATCTCGCTTGCCCTGGCCAGGGACGACTATATGTAATGGCTCTCCTTGACACAGCACGATATCAACTCCCAATACCGGGAGAGACGAATCCTGTCTAACCGTCACTGCCTCCAAATGCTTCGGGACTGCACCCAACTACTACCAGTTTGCACGACTCCTTTGAGCCGTGGTAGGGTAGTAATCAAAGTACAGTGGGAACACATTCGAGGCGAAGTGACGGTGTCAAGTCAGCGGACTAAGCTGTACTCATATCACCTGGGAACTGATAACTGACGATAGGTATAATACCAACCAACAGTTCCCGACGAGTCCTGTCCAGTGTACTCGTAACCTAACGAGCACCCGCATACTATCTCCAGTACGACGTACTGATGGCTGTGGGACAGACCATCTCCCCATGCTGGGATGAGAAGCGCATACGCTAGTCTACTCCGGAGTATCGATGCCCTGTCTCGATAGTCCTACGACTAGGGACCTGTATAAGGATGTGCTTATAGATTACCCAGCCCCCACAAGTGTGACTGCCATCACAACGCTGGTAATCAAGCAAAGATCCTAAGGGCTCTACTAATATGTATAAGCGATATGCTAAAAGAAATACATGCACATATTAAAGTAGAAACAAACCAAGTAGAATACTACCATTTTGAGTAAGATTGTCTATACAACTGTGAATATCCCAAGCTTCCATCAAGTAATATACAAGCTAGTATGATACAGTAATGGCCTCTAGGGCATATACACTAATAGGTATTATACCCGTCGTCAGATAACAGTTCCCAGGTGACATGAGTACAGTATAGTCCGCAGACTTGACACTTCTGCTTCGCCTCGAGTGTGTTCCCACTGTTCTTAGATTGCTACCCTACCACGGCTCAAAGGAGTCGTGCAAATAGGTAGCAGTTGGGTGCAGTCCCGAAGCACTTGGAGGCAGTGGCGGTTAGAAAGGATTCGTCTTTCCCAGTATTGGGAGTTGATATCGCACTGTGTTTGGAGAGCCATTACGCAAAGTCCCTGTCCAGGGCAAACGAGATTTACTGGTAGGATTTCCAGTAGCTTCTCAAGGTGTAATGGGCTTCACTCCGACACGACTTATACCGCTTTTAGGGGACTGACGCATGCCGCCCCCTAGGCCCGATATGAGATAGTTTTAGATGAATAGACCGGACTGTACAGAGATTGTCACATCAAGCTCGGTAGGATGAGAAGCGCATACGCTAGTCTACTCCGTAGTATCGATGCCCTGTCTCGATAGTCCTACGACTAGGGACCTGTATAAGGATGCGCTTATAGATTACCCAGCCCCCACAAGTGTGACTGCCATCACAACGCTGGTAATCAAGCAAAGATCCTAAGGGCTCTACTAATATGTATAAGCGATATGCTAAAAGAAATACATGCACATATTAAAGTACAAACAAACCAAGTAGAATACTACCATTTTGAGTAAGATTGTCTATACAACTGTGAATATCCCAAGCTTCCATCAAGTAATATACAAGCTAGTATGATACAGTAATGGCCTCTAGGGCATATACACTAATAGGTATTATACCCGTCGTCAGGTAACAGTTCCCAGGTGACATGAGTACAGTATAGTCCGCAGACTTGACACTGCTGCTTCGCCTCGAGTGTGTTCCCACTGTTCTTAGATTGCTACCCTACCACGGCTCAAAGGAGTCGTGCAAATAGGTAGCAGTTGGGTGCAGTCCCGAAGCACTTGGAGGCAGTGGCGGTTAGAAAGGATTCGTCTTTCCCAGTATTGGGAGTTGATATCGCACTGTGTTTGGAGAGCCATTACGCAAAGTCCCTGTCCAGGGCAAACGAGATTTACTGGTAGGATTTCCAGTAGCTTCGCAAGGTGTAATGGGCTTCACTCCGACACGACTTATACCGCTTTTAGGGGACTGACGCTTGCCGCCCCCTAGGCCCGATATGAGATAGTTTTAGATGAATAGACCGGACTGTACAGAGATTGTCACATCAAGCTCGGTAGGAGTTCGGATGGGTTTCCTCATCGGCCTTCTTATCGACATCTACCTGGGGACCGTTACGTACAGCTAGTACCGCGTGCGGCCTGTTGTTAAACCCACTGCCAGCAAAATGTCGAGTCTTTAGAGTCCCACACAGAGAGTTTCCCTGCTTCAGGCGAAACGATATAGAGGTCGTATGGTTTTACGACAGGGTTCGGACATATACGTGTACTTGTGCACGTATGATGTTCGGACAGATTATACTAGTGGGCTTTGGTTTAAGCTAGATTCTAGTATTGGATTATTGGATTTATGCAGTCTCGGTATATCCGTGTTTTTCGTAAATACGGATGGGAGGGGAATTCTCGTAATTAGTCGAGAAGTTTCTAAAAGAAAGGTGACTCATTTAGATTTAATTCATTTATGAATTAAACTAAATGAGGTGGAGAGCTTATGTGTTATTTGCATTAAATGAATTAGTGACTCATGAGATGATTCATCCAAGTGAGTTAATGAAGCATTAATTGTTTTAATGACTCATGAGATGATTCATTCTTTTGTATTAAATGAAGCATGGTTGTAATTATCTCATATGATTTATTTGCTAATTATTATGCTTCAGGAAATATAGAAATGAGTTATATTTTTATTTCATTCTCACATACACACACTCTCTCCTCAAGCTCTCCTCTTCTTCAACCTAACCCTTATCCTCTCATGTGTTGAGATCCCAAGGGTTAGAAAGACTAATAGATCCTTTATCCACTTCTATATCTTCTAGGTCACTTGGATTAGCAATCCTAACCACTTAGTTTCCTCAAGTTAAAGGTTAAAGCTTGGAGAAGGAACTCTCGGGTGGATCTTCTATCACATCGAGGAGGCCGACGGGGAGGTGAACAACAAGAACAAGAAGGACTAGTTTCTTGAGGTATAATCATCTATCATAGTAGTTTAGCACTTCTAGATAGTTTGTTAGTTAGGGTTTAGCAAAGTTCCGTAAAGTTAGTCAATGTTACCTTAAACAAAATGGTTGTTTTACCTATTCCGCTTCCCCGCATCTTGTGGGGTGTGTAATGTCGACTTACAGTGGTATCAGAGACTAGCTAAACTATAACAAACATGTTAACTAAGTCTTAAGAAATTCGATCGCAAAATAATCCCGAAAAAACGACATTTTCACCTAGTTTCTGCCGATTTTAAAACGGGGTCTAAAAATTTTTCACGGACCCTTAAAAATACAAGCAGGGTTTTTTAAGAATTATGAGAAATTTGGGATCGTGACTCGCCCAAACCATCGCGTATTAGCCGCGGATCCACGGCCGAATTGACACCGAGTCAACCCAAATTTGCTCAGTTATTCTTCTGTGTTGATGCTGTGTTTTCTGGGATGTTTTGTTTCAGCTCAGGTTTTATGTGCACAGAGAATTGTTTGGAGTAGATTCATATGTGTTTCTTGATCGAAATTCCAAGAACTTTGGCTAACTAGATTATATCTGTGTTTTGTTTAATGTGTTCGTAAACCTCCCCTAACTGCTAGTATGTCGGTTAGCATGGGTTGCACGTTTCTGTAATGGTTTTTACTGGTTTGTGAATGTGAACTTGTTTGATTGTCGTGAATGGATAGCTGGGGATGTGAGATGAGTGTTTCTTTCATTCAAACGTAAATTGTAATTTTTTGTAATATTCTTTTGCGGGGCACATCCGGGTTAAGGTTGTAGCCACCGTTGTATTATTTCATTTACTGTTTTCTGCTCCTAGGATAGACCCAAGGTGGGGTGCACGAACTACCGGGTACTTTGAAGTGCTTAGTGGCCTACTCACGTCGTTGAGGGAGACCGCTTCACTTCGGGTACTTGGCGGGTAGTTTGCCGTACCCGTAGGGTTCTAGGATGGGGTTTTGGCTATTCATCGCGACTATGTAATCCATATTTCATTGCAGGCTCAAAGGGAATGCGGATTCCTAGAAAATCCAATATGTTCATCTGTGATCTGGAATGCCTATTATTGCGTCTGACGAATGTACAATATCTATATATGATATCTAGTAGGCGTTACTTATGTTTTGCACTCGCGCTAGCCCAGCTCCCGCTCTGTCGTTAGTTAAGTAACCTAACGGGTGAATGACGCGGTCCAGTGGCGAATGCGGATAGCATAAGAGGACATTGTATTTTCGTTGTTTTCTGCGATGATAGGTTAAATGATGGGACGCATTATTTTAATGCAAAGAAAATAAACCAAAGTTGAATCATTGGAACGGTTTAAAAGAAACCACTCGGTTATTTTTAAAACAGAAGATTTTTTTTAATTACGGAGCTTAAACCACTCCTTTTAAAAGCTATCAGGTTCCTTCGATCATATCAAGTTCACTACGTACACGGTTTCACCAAAACCATTCGTAGCCCTCCGTCATTACATTTGGGTATTCAGTAGTATTCAAGCTATGTATTTTAACCAACGCCAAGGCATAGTGTTTGGTAGCTGCTGGGTATTCATCTGTTGCATAGATAGATGAGTTGGTTTGGGACAGTTATACTACCATTTGGCCAACGTCAGGGGTATATACGGGTGGGTTCAAATTTACAAGATAATGATGGGTAGAACTTGATATGTGACTTATGACATTTTGACCAACGCCAAGGTTATAAGAGCATGGGGCAGAAATCCATATCGGGAGTTTCTAAAGAAACTGAAACTTGCTAGTGTTGCATACCATTTGGAGTGTGATAATTTTGGTAGGATTCCTTCAGCTTTATCACACGATGATATTTGGATCCCGATCCTACTGTGAGTATATGCTACTCATCAAGAGATTCTTTCACTTAACGATCAATGCTATAAACCAAGTAGGTGTCGAGAAAGGTGTCAGCGGGGCCATGCCCCAGTGAAAAGAGGTTATTTAATTAAGGAATTTCGCGAAAGCGTCGTAAAACCTCCCTCGAAGTACCGACACGGGCCTGGATGAACGGTTAAGCAAGTATTGTACGGTGAGAATTGTCCTGACTAGTTCTTCTTTTATGGTTTAAGGAAGGATTCGAGAAATAGTGGGAGCTATCCGATTTAGATAAAATAAAAACCACTCTAAACTTGCAAGAGCATTATGCTAAAGTGTTTCCTCTCTCTCTCCTAATTGCAGCGACCCAGAACATGACACGCCTTAAGTTATTATTGGATAAAAATATTTTGACAGGGCCAAACTATAAAGACTAGTTCCGGAATGTCAAGATGGCAATTACCTATGACAAATTGGTGTATGTCCTTACTACTAAGGCCCCTGCCATCCCAGGTCCAGAATCCTGTGTCGCGGATAAGGAAATCCGCAAGACATAGGAATTAGACTGCGCGAAGTCCAAATACATCGTGCTTGCCTCTATGAATAATGAACATCAGAGGAGGCAGGAGAATATGGATCTTGAATCCATATTTTTCTACACCAAGGAACTGTATGGAGAGCAATCTCGTATAGCTAGATACGAGACCTCGAAGAACTTGTTTCAGTCGAGACTGGCCGTCGGATCATCTGTAGGGGAACATGTCCTTAAGATGATTGGCTATATTGAAGAGCTCGCGAATCTCGGGACAACATTAGAGAATGAGCTGTATAGAGATATGGTTCATCAGTCCCTTCCTTCCACCTACGCCCATTTTATCTTGAATTTCAACATTCAAGGTAAGGAAGTTGAACTTCCAGAACTCCTTAAAATGTTAAGGAGTGCAGAGGGTACCATGCAGAAAGTAAGAGAAACACCCACTATGTTTGTTTGTGGTGCTTCCTCTTCCAGGTCCAAGGTAAGGGCCAAAGGAAGGAAGAAGAAGGCCGCTACCAAACCAAGAGGTGGTGTTGGTAAGGTGGGAGTCAAGGGAAAGGCAAAGGTTGCGGTGCCAGTAGTGGCAAAGGACGAGAGCTTCCACTGTCGTAGGAAAGGCCATTGGCAGAAAGATTGCAAAGCTTGGATTGCCAAGAACCAGGACCCGAGGCAAGTTGTGGATTCGAGTTCAGTTGTGTTTGTAATTGAAAATTGTCTGTCAATCAACTCTACTTCCTAGGTATTGGATACCGGATCAGGATCTCATATATGCAATTCATTATAGGCACTGAGAAACCGTAGAGTGCTGAAGGTTGGTGATATGACCCTCCAGGTTGCTAACGAAGCTAGCGTAAATGCTGTGTCTGAAGGGGATTATCACCTTGGATTGACGAGTGGACATATTTTGGTTTTGCGCAACTGTTTTTATGTACCTAGTTTAATGTGTAATATCATATCAGTATCGTTGTTATCAAAAGAAGGTTATGATTTCACGTTTGTAAGCGATGTTGTTAACATCACCTTAATCATGGTTTGATTGGGTCCGGTACACTAGATAACGGTATATACGTGTTAAACCAATTACATATTTTAAATGTCCAGAACACACAAAAAAGAAAGTTTCCAGATATAAATCAGGCTTTCTTATGGCATTGTAAACTAGGTCACACCAATGAGACAAGGTTAACTAAGTTACATAGAGAAGGATATCTGGATCCGTTCGAATATCAATCTTATGCCACTTGTCAATCATGTCTCAAAATAAAGATGACAAAGATTCCATTCACTGGACATGGAGAAAGAGCGAGCGAGCTCTTAGGACTCATACACAGCGATGTATGTGGTCCAATATCTACACACGCAAGAGGCGGTTTTTTTATATTTCATTACTTTTACGGATGATTACTCTAGGTATGGATTCATTTTCTTGATGAAACATAAATCCGAGGCCTTTGAGAAATTCTAAGAATATAAGAATGAAGTAGAAAACTAAACCGGCAAAAGTATCAAGACACTGAGATCTGATCGAGGTGGTGAATACTTAAGTGCCGAGTTTCTGGGATACCTAAGAGAGAATGGAATTCTCTCTCAGCTTCCTCCTCCATACACTCCACAACATAACGGTGTATCGGAAAGACGGAACCGAACCCTATTAGATATGGTACGTTCCATGATGAGAAATGCTAAGTTACCGCGATCTTTCTGGGGTTATGCACTAGAATCAGCTGCATATCTTTTGAACAAGGTTCCTACCAAGACTGTGCCTACCACACCATATCAGATGTGGAGTGGGAAGAAACCCTATCTTCAGTATCTGAAGATATGGGGATGTCCAGCTTTGTTAAAAAGCAGCATGCAGACAAACTCGAGGCACGATCAGTACAGTGTAAGTTTGTGGGATTGTCATGACCCGAAAGTACGGAACGCGACTGGCACTTAGATTACGAGACGTCTAAAGGCGTACCGTAACCTAAGTCAGCCAAAGCCCAGAAGAATCTAAACCAAAATCAAAAGAGAGTGAAGGAAAACCTTTAATGAAAATGGTTTTTAAAAATCATTTAAGTTGCATAGAATCCCTTTTTAAAAACATCATAAATTTCTGAAAATTTCGGCAGAGTCTCCCCTGGATTTTCTATCCCCCAAAATGGGTACAACAAGATAATAAACCTGTAATCATAAAAATGGCATCCCCAAGCGGGAGCTAGCTCTTCGCCCAAGGCGGATCACAACCACATGCAATATAATAGTAATATCAAGAAAAAGAGCATAAAAGAAATGCAAAATACCAGAAAACACACGTCGGCTCAAGTGAGCTCGACCCAAAAGAAACCACAAATATACAAACCTCTCAGTCTCGTCACTAGGTCGCATATACAATATAAAGTGGTAGATGGAGAATACTAGATATAATAATAAAGCAAAAGAAATAAAGTATGCTCGCAACCCACCTACGGGCGATGTCGCGAGTCTGAGCAAAAGGAGCTGATGATAAGATAGCCCGCCGCTACAAGACTGACGGGTCCGACCTGCAAGACACTGTGGCACAACGGTGGTGAGTTGCCAGCTCGTGAGTAAATATAACATCTAATAAGGCAATCGTAAGAATGTACGCAATGCATCACAACATGCATGTCCATATGTGATATAATATCTCTAGTATGCATGCACAGGTATGCAATGTCATTATTAAGTCTTTAAGTGTTTTAAATGCTACGGGTATTGAATTCTTAACTTTAAAAAATGAATATCTGTATAATAGCTAAGTACCATCAAGAAATCATCTGAAAACCCGTGTCAAGCATCGACACCAAATAGGAATCATATCTGTCTCAATATCGGGCTCCGTCAGTCCGGATCGGCCCATATCATAAATCTCATGACAACGGTCGGTATCCTCCAGATATCCGCCGTGCCAGACATCACCGGTAGGTAGTCTTCCCCTGCCAGGCCATCGTCTACAACTCGATCTTCTTGCCCCGGGGTACCATACCGGGCCCACCATGTAACCGAGACGGTTCATCCACTCCTCGAATCGGGTCTCGAAATCCAACAGAAAACATGAAAACTCATGGTGGATGACACATACATCACGAGGAAACCGCAACTTTGTTTTGAAAATGATAAATATAAGGTTTTGTTAAATTCTTGCGGTTTTCCCCCAAAAATCCAGAAATCGCAGAAAAACTGAAATCATCAAGAAAATCATAGTGTCCACATGTTATATATGATAAATGTCTATGATATCAATGTATATGATGTGAATTTTGGTAGAAATCTATATAAATATGATGATGATGCGAGGTATACGTATGCTATGCAATTTCATATATCATGTATGAATGCAAATGGCGATATTAAGTTAAACAGGTTTTCTAGTGCACGTGGCATGGCAATTACCAAAGGCGTGTGTGTCACATGAATAGTGCGCGTGCAACAGATGCCAATGGTAACGGTGTTCGTGTCCTACGAAGTGTTATCGCATATGAGCATATGGATATCCATGCAATCTAGCATACTATTAACTATAAGGGTATGCAATGTCAATGAAGGGGTAAGCTAACTAACAACATGAATCATACAAGAGATAAGAAAATCCTAACTAGGGGGCGCATCGCGCCATCCAGACGATTCCCCCATAGATGAATACATCTACTCACCTGAAATCTCCGCTAATCCGATCCGGCCACCGCCTTGCCTTTTCGCGCCGTGTCCGATGTTTCCCCGACCGATCCTATATTTGCACAATATCAAGCATAAGATTACAAAACCTAAAACGATGCAATCCATAATATACAATTATCAACGCTCTCGAATTAAACATAACATACACTCGGTGCGCGAGAAAACGCACGAAAATCGCTAGTCGTTAACTAGAATCGTCATTTCGGGGAAATCGGCAAAACTACAACCCGACTAGACGAAACCCCGTGTTCGCGCACTCTAATAGTCCTATACGAAGCTAATTATATCGCTAACATAACGCAATTCGGTCGCATTCTAATTTTCGTAAAAATCTAGCAAGCAATTTTCTAGCCGATTCGATACAAACATTGCAATTTGTCGATTTAGCAAGCATATCATTACACAATTAACCATTCTAATCAATTAGATAACCAAAACCCTAACTTAATTCTAACAACCATGTTTTAAACCCTAACTCAACATCAAAACCCTTTCTTGATTTTCATGAACAATAATTTTCAACTAAATTAATACTTCAAAATTAAATTCTAGCATATATAAACTACAAGTTAGCAACTAGTTTAGGATTTTACCTTACAAGTGGAAACCTAGCATGATCAAGTCACCAAGAAAGCCTCCTTTCACCACGTTTTTGAACTAATTTGGGTTGAAGAGAGAATGGATTAGGGTTTGGCTTTGAATCTATGAAGAAAATGGTATAATTTTGTGGATTTTTCTTGATTTATCATGATTTTAGAAGCATGAAGTGAGGGGGAAAATGGGGGGCTGCAGCTCAAGATTTCGGCCTGAGGTGAAGAGAGGAGGTGAGTGAGGAGAAGTGTGGAAAATTCTACACAAAATGTCATTCACAAGTTCATTTATTTCTCTCACATCAATTTTTTTCCAAAAAAACCCCTTTTTTCATCATTTTTTCATAATTTTCCCACCATAAAACTAAAAGTTTGCAAGTCATGATATAATTTTATTAACACCATATTTTATCTTATAAAGACTCCTAATTATGAAATTTACCCAATTAAATTTGTATTTATCCCTAATTTAATTTATTTAAAAAGGCTTAAAATAAAAAAAAATTAATTAATTACGAATTTTTTTTTATTTAACTAGAAAATTATAAGTGACATTTTAGTGAAAAAATTATAGTAATATCTTATCTAAATTTTGTATAATTAGGTCTACAATGAAAAATATCAATTTTGACTTTTTACGGAAAAAGCCGAAAAATTAGCCGATTACCGAAAAACTGCCTAAACGATTTTCGAAGGGTTACAGGGATATCCAAAGAACTCCAAGGGGTATTTTTTCTATTACGCAGAAGAACAAAAGGTTTTTATTTCTCGTAATGCCCATTTTCTAGAACAGCAGTTTTTAGAAAAGGAAATAAGTGGGAGTGCAATAGAACTGGTAGAAATTCCAGAACCACAAACTACTACTGAAAGTTTGGTAGAACCAGAAGTTCAAGAAGAACAGGACATTCCCGCACCCCTCCGTAGGAGTAGTAGGCCATCTCATCCGCCTGAGAGATACTACGGTTTTCTCATAGACGGGGATAGAGAGGATTGCGTCATTGATAATGATGAACCTACTAGCTTCCAACAGGCCATCCAGAGCGGCGACTCAGTAAGATGGCTGGATGCAATGCGGAACGAGATGGAGTCAATGTACACCAACAAAGTATGGACTTTGGACTTTGCTCCAGATGGGGTAAAACCCACAGGACGCAAGTCGATCTTCAAGAAAAAGATTGGTGTAGATGGACAGGTGGAAGCCTATAAGGCTAGACTTGTTGCAAAGGGTTTTCGTCAAGGACCTGGTTTGGACTATGACGAAACTTTTTCTCCAGTGGCTATGCTCAAATCCATTCGGACCCTTCTTGCCATTGCTGCCTTCCATGATTATGAGATCTGGCAGATGGACGTAAAGACGGCTTTTCTAAATGGTAATTTAGAAGAATGCGTCTATATGGATCAGCCAGAAGGTTTCATCAGAGTGGGTGCAGCGGGAAAGTGTGCAAGTTGCTTAAGTCTATTTATGGACTAAAGCAGGCATCATGGAGTTGGAACATCTGTTTTGATGAAACAGTCAAAGAATATGACTTTATAAAAAATCCAGATGAACCATGTATATATAGTAAAATTGTAGCACGAACTGTCGTATTCCTCATCTTGTACGTGGATGGCATTCTCTTGATAGGAAATGACATTCTTATGCTACAATCTGTCAAAGGATTCTTGTCACACAGGTTCCCCATAAAAGACCTGGGTGATGCCTCTTACATTCTGGGGATCCGGATCTATCGTAACAGATCTAAGAGGATATTGGGACATTCGCAGTCCAGGCATATCAACACTATACTGAAAAGATTCAGTATGGAAGATTCTAAGCGCGTTAATTTACCGGCTTGTCACAGAATCACCCTCTCCAAAGAGATGTTTCCCAAGACTGATTTGGAAAGGGATCGCATGTCGATTATACCCTACGCTTTTGCGGTAGGCTCTATAATGTATGCGATGTTGTGCACCAGACCAGATGTAGCTTACGCACTGAGCGTGGTAAGCCGGTATCAGTCAGACCCAGGGGTGAAGCACTGGATAGCAGTAAAGAACATTCTCAAGTACCTGAGAAGGTCTATGGATATGTTCTTCGTTTACGGCGGAAAAGACCTCCAGATCGAGGCTTTTGCTGACTCCAGCTTCCAGAATGACAAGGATGACTCCAAGTCGATGTCAGGTTATGTCTTTACCCTCAATGGAGGGGCGGCGTGCTGGAAGAGTTCCAAGCAGGACACCGTTGCTGACTCGACGATGGAAGCAGAGTATATCGCTACTTGCGATACCGCAAAAGAAGCAGTCTACATGAAGAAGTTCCTCACAGAACTTCAGGTGGTTCCATCCTTTGTTGATCCAATACCTCTGTATTGTGACAACAACGGGGGTATAGCTTTAGCGAAGGAACCCAGGTCCCATCAAAAGTCCAGACACATCTTAAGGCGGTATCACCTGATTAGGGAGATCATAGATCGCCGGGAGTTCGAGGTTCGGAGAGTTGCTACAGAGGAGAACACTGCAGATCCATTCACAAAGGCCTTACCTCAGACGTAGTTTGAGAGAATATTCGAGATGATAGGTCTTCGATACGCCAGTACATGGCCCAAGTGCAAGTGGGAGATTGTTAGTGTATATGCCCTAGGGGCCATTATTGTATCATACTAGTTTGTATATTACTTAATGAAAGCTTGGGATATTCACAGTTGTATTAACAGTCTTGCTCAATATAGTAGTATGTACTTGGTTTATATCTATCTTAATATGTGTATATGTTTCTTTTAGAATATCGCGAATACATATTGATAGAGCCTTTAGGATCTTGCTTGACTACCAGCGTTGTGATGGCAGTCACACTAGTGGGGGCTGGGTAGTCTACAAGCACATCTTTTTTCAGGTCCCTAGTCGTAGGATTATCGAGACAGGGCATCGATACTCCGGAGTAGACTAGTGTGTACGCTTCTCATCCCATTTGGGGAGATGGTCTATCTCACAGCCATCGGTACGTCGTACTGGAGATAGTATGCAGGTGCTCGTTGGGTTACTGGCACATCAGACAGGACTCGCAGGGAACTGTTGGTTGGTATTATACCTATTGTCAGTTAACAGTTCCCAGTGACATGAGTACAGCATAGTCTGTAGACTTGACACTGTTGCTTCACCTCGAGTGTGTTCCCATTGTTCTTAGATTGCTACCCAACCACGGCTCAAAGGAGTCTTGCAAACAAGTTGCAGTTGGGTGCAGTCCTGAAGCACCTGAGGCAGTGGCGGTTTGAAAGGATTCGTCTCTCCCGGTATTGGGAGTTGATATCGCACTGTGTTTGGAGAGCCATTACGCAAAGTCCCTGGCCTGGGCAAACGAGATTTACTGGTAGGATTTCCAGTAGCTTTTCAAGGTGTAATGGGCTTCACTCCGACATGATTTATACCGTTTTTAGGGGATTGACACTTGCCGCCCCTAAGCCCGATATGCGATAGTTATAGACGAACAGACTGGATTGTACAGAGATTGTCACATCAGGCTCAGTAGGAGTTCGGATGGGTTTCCTCATCGGCCTTCTTATCGACATCTACCTGGGGACCGTTACGTACAGCTAGTACCGCTTGCGTCCTTGTTCCCGTCCGAATGGCGGCCTGGACTTTGCGTCTGGCCTGAGATTCGGTGTAGATGCTATATAGTTTTATCCGTCTACCTCTCCGAAGATGCCAAGTTGATTTATGGCATCGTGTATCGGAGGTTTAGACGGATGCGGCCGATGTAGCAGACTTCGTCAGATTCCCCCTTGCTAGTGGGGTTTTTGATTGTGGGGACGCTCTTCCCTGCAGGCGCAAGCCCCTGCAGTTAATTACGCTACCGTATCGCGGTAGCCACTTTCTCCTTCTCCAGAATTTCACTTCGTGTCGTGTGTGTTTGTTTTGTTTGTGGTTGCCCGTGGATTGTATACGGAGACTGAGTAATGCCGTCGCCCGTAGGACGTGGATTAGTCCAAATCCGTATTTAATTAGATTTGGGTTTGGTGTTTTTAGTTTAAGGATGCATTAGTCGCGTTGCGGCTAAGATCAACTTAAACGTTCGTTAAGGATACGTTACTCCTGTTTGAGACTAAGATCAACTTAACGGGGTGATCCATTTAATATATGGCCGTCGGGACTCGTCGCCTCTCTGACGTCGTTGAAGGATTACAACTCCAGATGTCAGAGGAGTTCGGAGATGTACCCTTGAGCCAAAGCTGGTTTAGGGTTTTATAGTCCATTTGAATGTTTAAGGATACGTTAGCCGTGTTTGGGGCTAAGATCAACTTAAACGGGACCGTTTAAATCCGGAAAAAGAGTATTTGGAGGCTCTATTGTTCCAGTTTAGGGACGTAGTGGTCCATGCTACAGTTTAGGGACGTGGTGGTCCATATTCCAGTTTAAGGACGTTTCGGTCCGATATTAGTTTAGGGACGTTTCGGTCCGATATTAGTTTTGGGACGTTACGGTCCGATATTAGTTTAAGGACGTTTCTGTCCGATATTAGTTTAGGGACGTTTCGGTCCGATATTAGTTTAAGGACGTTTCGGTCCATCGCGAGTTTAAGGACGTAGTGGTCCATCATTAGTTTAAGGACGTTTCGGTCCGACATTAGTTTAAGGACGTTCCGGTCCATCATTAGTTTAAGGACGTTTCGGTTCGACATTAGTTTAAGGACGTTACGGTCCGACATTCCCATTTAGGGACGAATATTAGTTTAAGGTTGTTTCGATCCAATATTAGTTTAAGAACGTTTCGCTCCACGAGTTTAAGGACCCCACAGTCCGTATACGTGTGGTCGTTGGGACTCGTCGCCTCTCTGACGTCGTTGAAGGATTACAACGACAGGTGTCAGAGGAGCTCGGAGATGTACCCTCGAACCGGTAGTAAATTGATTTAAGAGAGCAATCTTGCTCAGTCAATTTAATTTAAGGACTTACGGCCAAAATTGGGCTAAGTCGAGTTGAAAATGTTCAACATTTTATTTGCTTTTGCATTGCATTTCTTTTTATTTTTATTTGGGCTTTGCCTAGAAAGGATGCAGAGCATCAATTTCTTTTGGGCTCTGCCCTTTATAAATGATGCAGAGCATCAATTTCATTCGGGCCCTGCCCTTTTATTGCTTTGCAATTTATTTTGGCCTGCTTGGTCTTTTTGATTTGGGCCTGGCCCTTTAAGTAATGCACTGCATTTGTCCAAAGTATTAAGAATCTTTTTAGATTCAAAAAAACAGAAGTGCAAAGCACTTTTTGATCCCTTGATCTAAATTCGGATCAAAGAAAAACAAGTTTTTCCTTGTTTCAGAGAACCAAAGGTTCATAACAAGTGCAAGGCACTATTTTTTTTATTTTTATTTATTTATTTATTTATTGAAGATCAATGATCCTGTTCTTAGATCAATGATCTGTTCATAAGAGAATTTTCTCTTCTTTTGAAGGTTTTTACCCCTATTTTATGTTCTTAAGGTGTTCCCAAGAGTTCTCTTCCTTTTTTTTAGCAAGATGTTGATTGATCTTGAATTGAGGTCTAGGGTCCTTTTTATAGTGCCCATAAATTAGTTAAATTTGTTAAAAGAGATATTTTTCTGAGTGATTTGGGAAATTTTCCCCACCGTTGGATCTTTGATCCAAAGGCCCCAGCTTTACAGAAGAAAATCTTCTTGTTTTAACAAGAATAGAAAAGATCTCTTTAAATCTCCATTCTGTTTTTTGCGCAACTCCCCAGCGCGTGACACGTGTCGCTTGCGCGGCGCTTGCGCAGCAGTGCCTGCGCAGCTGCGCAGACACGTGTCGCTTGCGCAGCTGCGCAGACACGTGTCGCGCAATGAGGCGCTTGCGCAGCTGCGCAGACACGTGTCGCGCAATGAGGCGCTTGCGTAACTGTGCTTGCGCAACTGTGCAGACACGTGTCGCGCAGTGCCGCGCTTGCGCAGCAACGCTTGCGCAACTGCGCAGACACGTGTCGCGCAGTGCGGCGCTCGCGCAACTGTGCCTGCGCAACTGCGCAGACACGTGTCGCGCAGTGCGGCGCTCGCGCAACTGCATTTGCGCAACTGCGCAGACACGTGTCGCGCAGTGCGGCGCTCGCGCAACTGACCGTTGCTTTCCTTTACTTTTTGTTTTTAAAAGAGCCCTGCTCTGATTGGACGCACTGCCTCGGGCGTTGCACTGACGTATCAATTTCAGACACGTGGCGCGTTGCGCGCAGCGCACGGGATTTGATGCGTTGCTTCAGAATTTGAATTTTCAAAATTCAAACAGAGCCTTGCTCTGATTGGGGGAAACAAATGCCCCCCAACTGTTGCGCTTACATGGCCTCCTAACGTGAGCACAGCGGTGGCAGACTCCGAACCGTCGCGCCATCACTTGGAAGCTGAAAAGGCACTTGATGCCTATAAATAGGACCTTTGGTCCCTTATATGATTCTCATCTCTAAAATTTTACTTTCAGAACTCAGAGCCCTGCTCTTTATTTTCAAGAACTTTAAGAGTTAAACTCTTAAAAGTTTTTAGGTGAAAATTTTAATTTGGATTAAACTAAATTAAATTAATTTTCATTGATAGAGCCTCGCTCTCAATAGATCCCTGATCTAAAGGAAACCTATTTAGGGTTTCACTTAGCAGAGCTTTGCTCTACAGGTCTTAAAGGGATCTAAAGAGAACTAAAGGGGACCCTACTAGGGTTCCATAGAGCTCTGCTCTCTGAAAGATTTTCCTTGGATTTTTTTAATTCATTAATAGAGCTTTGCTCATCCCAAATCATATAGAAGAACTCTTAAGAATTCTTCATGGATCTTGGAACTTAAAGATGGCATTTTATTCCTCAGTGCATTATATCGTTTTGCTTAATCAGTCTTTCTGATAATTCTGTTGATCCTCTTTCACAGGAACAATGAACGCCCACATGTATGCTCTTAACGAGATCATCTCTCATGAGGACATCCGCCGACTTGACCGCTCTCAAAATCGGGAGTTCACAAACGAGGAGTGTGCTGAAATAATGAGTCGCTTCGACGCATACAATGGTCCACTGCTTCCCCGACGTTCCTCTCTTTTTAAACTTATCGTGGGAGCTATCTAGGAAGCGCTTCCCCTATTCTGTTCTGGCGTGCCGCTTAGGGCGTTGGATGCCGCTGAGGACAAGGTGCACTCTGTGTACCTATTGAACTTTATCTCGAAGAGACAGCGAGACAGTCTTATTGACCTCTTGCACGAGATCTTTCAACAGTCTGCCATACTCGCTGCTTATCGGAGGGTGGAAGACATCGGGAGGGACCCTGACGCTTGTGCTCGCGAAAGGAAGCACACTAGGATGGTCCGCGAGGCTTGGAAAGTCATAGATAGGGTCGCTTTTGAATTCCTCAATTCATGCCCTGGATCTGAGGTTATTCTATTGTAACTTTCGTTTATTGTTTTTATGACTGTAAGAACTTCAGGCAATATTAATGGAATTTTTTTTCTTTTTTTTTATCCCAGCTTGTCTTTATTATATATCTTTTGTCCTGAGTCTTTTTGCCCATGCATGAATGAATGTGTCTTGAACGCTTGATCAAATGTAAATCGGATGCTCTTTCTGTTGCTTTTCCTCTTTCTCAGCATGTCGTCACAATTAGCAGGTAATAGAGTAAGCTTCTTGATTTCTTCACGAGATAGCGAGGGCTTAGGCCGCAGGTTCAGATCTGCTGCCTAAGACTTTTCAACTCTATGAGCCGTGAGGGTCTCATAGAGACTTTTCTCCCTACGGATCGAGAGGATCTCGTAGGTGGGTTTTTCTCCTTAGGAATCGTGAGGATTCCTAAGTGTGGTTTTCTCTTATAAGTCGTAAGGATCCTACAAGAGAATTTTTCCCTCTTACGAGTCAAGAGGACTCGTAAGCGGTTGTTTCCCTCCTTGTCGAAGTTCGATGTTGGAGAGTGAGACCCGTGGATGGTATGCAAGAGACCGTTTTGGGCCAAGTTGCAGGGTCTCAGTGCTTAGAAAACGGGCTTCTTATATGCCTACTGCCTAAGGCTTTATCTCACGAGTCGAGCCGCCTCAACAATTTTTTTTTTTGCAAGTCGAGACGAATCGAGCGTTTCTCGCAAGAACATCTTAACGTCGCATTTAACCTCTGCTCTTTACGACAGAAGCCCGTTAAGGTTGGTGGTACTTAGGGTTTTGGCCATCGTACCGTCGCATAAGCTGATATAGTCCTCGATAGGCAATCGTGCTGTTCGAGTATCCCTGCGACTGCCGTGTCTCTGATCCCTTCAGGGGCTGGACAAGACGTCTTCAAGCAATCCTCCTTGGCAGTTTGACCGTCGGAAGAGCAAGCGTTAGGAATTTGCCATGTCGCTTTTTACTTGAGGTTAGGCTTATTTTGGTGAGCCCCGATGAGTCATAACCACTCCGCGCTGGTGTGGGGATGATCTCCGATAGTCTTTCGGGCTTTATGTAAGTTGCCGTCAAGACCCTGAAGCTAGGAATTTGGCCTTTGCTTCGTTTGCTGGCATTGCGTCTGCTGTATCAAGACGAATGTTGCGGTGGGAACTAGGGATTTTGCCGTGGCTCTGTTTGTTTGATGACGTTGCGTCTGCTGTGTCGAGACGAACGTTGGGGTGACATCTCGTATGCTGTATCGAGACGGACGTCGAGGTTGTCTCTAGGTTGCCGGTGAACCGCCGAGGTTTGGAACTAGGGATTTTGCCGTGGCTCCATTCGTTTAATGACGTTGCGTCTGCTGTGTCGAGACGAACATTGGGGTGACATCTCGTCTACTGTATCGAGACGGACGTCGAGGTTGTCTCTAGGTTGCTGGTGAACCGTCGAGGTTTGGAACTAGGGATTTTGCCGTGGCTCCATTCGTTTAATGACGTTGCGTATGCTGTGTCGAGATGAACATTGGGGTGACATCTCGTCTGCTGTATTGAGATGGACGTAGAGGTGGTGACCATTCTGTGCTGGTGCGAGATGATCTCCGATTGTCTTTCCGGTTTTATATGAGTTACCGTCAAGACGTCGAAGCTAGGAATGTGGCCTTCGCTTCATTTTCTTTGGTGTGTCCAAATCCTGTTGGAGGAAGAACGCTGGGGTTGACATTTCGTCTGCTGTATCGAGACGAACGTCAAGGTGGTGACCACTCTGTGCTGGTGCGAGATGATCTCCGATTGTCTCTCCGGTTTTATGTGAGTTACCGTAAAGACGTTGAAGCTAGGAATGTGGCCTTCGCTTCGTTTGCTTTGTCACGTCCGAATCCCTGCTGGAGGAAGAACGCTGGGGTGACAACTCGTCTGCTGTATCGAAACGAACGTCGAGAAGGTGACCACTCCATGTGAGATGATCTCCGGTGGTCTTTCAGGCTTTATATGACTTGCCGTTAAGACCGTGAAGCTAGGAATTTGGCATTCGCTTCATTTGCTCACACTGTGTCTGGTGTATTGAAATGAATGCTGAGGTGGAGCTGGGATTTTGCCGTCACTCCGCTTGGTTTCGACCATGGGGTCTTTTGCATGTACACCCTGCTGGACTGCGAAGGAACGCCGTTGTTGACATTGCGTCTGCTGTAACGAGATCAATGCTAAGGTGGAGTTGGGATTTTGCCGTTACTCCGCTTTGTTTCGACCGTGAGGTCTTTTGATGACGTTGCATCTGCCTCCAGCTGGACTGCGGAGGAACGCTGCTGTTGATATTGCGTCTACTGTATCGAGACGAATGCTGAGGTGAAGCTGTGATTTTGCCATCGCTCCGCTTGATGGTGTAATATCTGTGTCCTGCTGGAATGAGGAGGCACACCGTTGTTGGTCTCCAGGCTGCAGATGTGGCCATTGAGATTTAGAACTAGAGACTTTGCCATGGTTCCGTTTCGTTGCGATTCTGAGGTCGGTTGTTGACGTCATGTCTGCATCTAGTTGGAGTGAGGAGAAACGCCGTTGGTGATCTCTAAGTTGTCGATGTTGACATCGAGACCCTGAAGCTCGGGATCTTCGTTTGCTTCATTTGTTGACATCGTGTCTGTAATATTGCGACAAATGTCGAGATTGTCTCTAGGTTGTCTATGAACCGTCGAGATTTGGCTTCGCTTTCTGATGGAGCCTGTTGGGAACGTATGGTTCCCTCTTTATCTGTGCCCCTGGATTGTATACAGGGATCGATGCGATTTCATCTGTAGGGCAAAAAGTTTCATTCTTTCATTTTTTTTTATTCTTTCCGCGATGCTCTATCATTTCAGCTTTTATATCGCGAAGGTCGCGATTGCCCAATCATTTCGGCTATTTTTCGCGGTGCCCAATCATTTCGGCTATTTATTTTATTTTTACTCGCTGCTTTTTATTGCGAGTTGCCCAATCATTTCGGCTATTTTGCATGCATACATTTTTACTTGCTGTTTTTTATTGCGAGTTGCCCCATCATTTCGGCTATTTCGTATGCATGTGTGGCTCGCTGATTTTTTATCGCGAGTGTGGAACTTGGAATCTGACACCAATCTCAACATCAGCATCGCTACAACTGGAATATTGCCAGGAGCGAATCATCATTTTCCATGAAGGGACTTGGAATTTGATACCGTTTTAGGCATCAGCATCGCTACAACTGGGATATTGCCAGGAGCGAATCATCATTTGCCTTTGTCGATATCGAACAAAGGGTGGCTTAGTAAACAGGGTTAGGATTCTGTCGACTAAGGCTTTTGACTTCATGAGCCGTAAGGGTCTCACAAAGGTATTTCTCCCTACGAGTCGTGAGGATCTCGCAGGTGCGTTTTCTCTTTAGGAATCGTAAGGATTCCTAAGTGTATGTTCTCCTATAAGTCGTAAGGATCTTACAAGAGTGTTATCTCCTTATGAGTCTAGAGGACTCACAAGGGTTGTTCACCGTGTGGACATATCCCCAGTCACGGATGGGATTTGGTTAGGGAAATGTTTATTCGCGCCCGTGGATTGTATACAAGGGCCAATATAGGACCACTTGTAGGGCAATGTCGAAAGTTGTGGGGGTTGCTTAAGCACAGGTTTAGGCCTCTGTAACTTAAGACTTTCAAATCTTATGAGCCGTGGGGGTCCCATAAGAAAGTTCTCCTTACGAGTCGTGAGGATCTCGCAAGTGTATTTTCTCCTTAGGAATCGTGGGGATCCCTAAGTGTGCTGCTCCCTTTGTAAGTCGTAAGGATCTCACGCGGGCGGTTTCTCCTTACAAGGTCGAGGGGACCTTATAAGTGTCTTTTAACGAGGTTGTGCCCTTTCGGGTTTTCACAAACACTCGCCGGTAGTCCTGCTGTTTTTACTCACGGAGCCCTTTCGGGTTTTCATCCGTGCCCATTTTGCTTATGGACATACCGTTTTTTTTCTTTTTCTCTTTTTTTTGACGAGGTCGCGCCCTTTCGGGTTTTCACGAACACTCGCCGGTAGCCCTGCTGTTTTTACTCACGGAGCGCTTTCGGGTTTTCATCTGTGCCCTTTTTGCTTATGGACATACCGTTTTTATTTATTATAATTTTCTTTATTTATATTTTTTTTATTCAACTCGTCAGCCTAAAGATGCTGCGGTATTAGTTTAAGGACGTTTCGGTCCGTTGCAAGTTTTAGGACATTGTGGTCCATCATTAGTTTAAGGACATCTCGGTCCGCCCTCGCCGTATTTGAGGCGAATATTTAGTTTATTGACTTTTCGGTCTATGGGTCTTTCTCTATGACTGACCATGATGCCCCCGGCGTATCCATCTTTCTTGGAGCATGCGGTTGTGGCGGGTTCACCTTCCAATTTTCGGACAGCGCGAACTTGCCTTGTTGGTATTGGTCTTCAACCCAGTTCTTGAAGACGTAGCAATCCTGGATCAGATGACCTACCGTTTGATGGTAAGGGCAATAATTAGGATTATTAATATCGCCTAGCCGCAACGGACGTTTTGGACTCGTCAGATTGATGAGTCTGTCGCACACTGCCAGCTCGAACAGTCCCCTTGTTTTATCTTGCGGAAACGAGTAAGGACGTTTCAACTTTTCCTGGAGGGGTTGCCGCTTGTTGCTTTGGCGAGCAACCGGTCTAGGGTCACTTAATTGTTGTTGAGCGCTCGTGACGAAGGCCATTTTTCCTTTTCCTTTATCCTTTTTGTTCGCTCCGTTGTTTGCGGGGCCGGGATTTTTTCCGAGTAGCGTGCGATTGCATGGCTGAACGTTCTCGCAGCTCCTCAATTCCTTCATTTTTGAAATAGATTCCCTGAGGGAAGGGTTGGGGGTATCTTCTTCGTCAGAGTCGCTTCCAAAGGTAATAATTTGCGATACCTTAGAGTCGGCCATATGACAATCGTCGGCGGCTCTTTTGCGATCATCTATCGCATTTTTTTGACGTCTACAAGCTTCACATTTTGTCCTGTCGAAGTGTTGCTTTTGAGCGACATACCCTTGCCACCAACAGTTAAAAGATTCGCAGTCTTCGGTAGGATGTATGATCTTCTGATGATATAAGCAGAAGTTATGGTGCATCTCTACCTCAGCGAGAGTATTTTCTTCAAAGGGCGGTAGCTTCATTCCTACTGATAAAGCTTTGGCGAACCTTTTCCTCGTCTTGAATTTGTTTTTATCCGCAGTGGATGGCTTTTGATTTGACGGGAATGCCTTGGCTTTTTCCAGTATGGCCATTTCATGCTCTTGATTGGCTTTTGCTTTCAGACGAATTTTATTTAGGAAGACATCGATTAGCTCGTCTGATGGCTGTAGAATTTCCGGTTCGGGGTTCGCCATTGGTTTCTAGGCGCAAGAAGCTTCTTTATTATCTGTCAGTGAGTGAGAAATCACATGACAAGTCGCTACGTAGTCTTCGGATTCATCTGATGAGTTTTCTCCATCATTTTCATCCTTGACTAAAGAACAAACTGCCCCCGGCGTGTCCGTCTTCTTTGGAGAGTGCGGCTGTGGTGCGTTTACCTTCCAGTTTTCCGACAGCGCGAACTTGCCTTGTAGGTACTGATCCTTGATCCATCCCTTAAAGATGAAACAATCCTCAATCGGGTGACTTACCGTTTGGTGGTAAGAGCAATAATTGGGATCGTTGACATCGTCTGGTTGCAACAGACGTTTTGGACTCGGCAGATTGATGAGATTGTTGCGCACTGCCAGCTCGAACAGTTTTCTCATTTTATCCTGAGGAAACGAGTAAGGACGTCCCAGTCTCTCCTCGAGGGATGGGCGTGGACGCATATTATTTTGATGGACAACCGGCTTTAAGTTGCTCGACCGTTGTTGAGTATTGGCAATAAAGGTTGCTTTCCCTTTGCCCTTTTCATTCCAAGGCTCTGTCTTTGAAGGAGATGGTTCATGGCCCACCTGGTCCATTTGGGCCAGCTTGTCAATCAAGGCCTGGAAGGTGGTCGGCTTAAAAAACATCATGAATTGGGAGATGGTCGCTTGAGGGTCGAGAGTACCCACGAACATGCCCAAGGCAGAAGCTTCTTCGATGCGCTGCTCGCACTTTGACCATAGATTACGCCACCGTATCGCATACTGGACCCAAGTTTCTGCAGGCTTCACCCTGGCATTGATCAATGCCGTGATTGGGGTGCGTTCGCTAGCGCTTGCAAAATGCTGGGTGAATAGCAACTCCATCTCTACGAATGTCTTGACAGAGTCATTTGGGAGTTCAGAGTACCACTCGAACGCCGTCTCCGATAAGATGCCGACGAATTGGCAGAGCAAGAGTTTATCATCGCCGCTAGTGTTGCCACATAAGGCTCTGAATTGAGCGACGTGTTGATGCGGATTTCCCGTCCCCTTGTATACATGGAACTTAGGGATCGTATATCCTGGCGGGTAACTGATTTGGTCATACCAGCTCGGGTATGGTCGTCCAGTTTTGACGACTTGGCTGGCAGCTTCACTCGCCTGATGAGCTCGTATTTGCTGAGCTATATAGTCATCTAGTGCAGCTTTGGAAATGGTTTCCTCATTGGGTGTTGAATGAGCCGGAGGAGGATTTGACGTTTCTCCCCTGTCGTCTTCAAGGACGATCGGAAGATCTTCAGCAGGAGGGTCCGGCTGTAACATCATCCCTACCATATCTTGGAAGAGGAGCACCATCTGTTTTATGTTAGCCGCTTGCTCTACAGCTTCTTTGTCCCTCTATTCGAGGACTCTCCGTAAAAAGTCAGTGTCGGTTTCTTGTTCTTGACGCTCATCCGAAGACGTTTCAGAGCTTTCTTTTGGCTCAGTGAGTGTAGCAATTGTAGTCATCATTTCCTAAAGCTTTTGTTGTTGCTCCTGGGCTTTCGTCACGGATCGGGTGAGCGGTCGGTGGCCCGTAGAAGTGCGGCTTTCCTCCTTTCCAGAAGCCATATAAACGGTGTGCACCACCATGCCCCCAGATTTGGGGCGTTTGTGTCCAGCGCTTTTATGCTTCGCCATGTTCACAGGGGCTTTTTGCGGCCTCCTTTTCTTCTGAGTGATTGGAGTTAAGGGGGCCGTTGTAATGGGCACCCGGGTAACTATTGGTTTTTGGGGCTTGACGGAGTAATCCTTCTCTTGCCGAACCTTCATTTTTTTCGTTGGCGGAGATAGTTTTCATCAATCACTGACTCCTGGACCTGTCGCCAGACTCTGTAAATTTTAGAGGACAGCCGTTGAGGGGGCTGTTCTAGCTTCTTCTCTGGAGTATTCTCCATAGGTGAAGGAGTTCGCTTCAGCACCGCAGTTGGAGAGTTTCTGCGCACCGTATTTAGCAATTCAAAGCTGTTCCCGGTTGGAACAGCAGCATCGGTCCCCACCGTTGGAGCTGGCGGAGTTATCCCAGAGGGGGAGTTGCCCCCAGCCTTCTTTACTCGGCGCCAGTGGCGACGTTGAGCATGTCGTGCTAATGGAGTTGTTTCAGCTATAGGGGTGACTTCCTCATGCCCCCCGTGTTGGTCAGAATATGCTGGTACCAGCCTTTTAAAGATCGACGTCCGTTGAACGGGGACGGCCAACCTGTCAGAAGCGGACTTCCGAGCGTGGGAAGCAACCTTGGTGACTTCGCCAAGAACGGGAGATGGGATGGCTATCCGCTTCGGGATAACGTCTTCTGGTATGGCAGGCTTCTTCATGGGCCCGATGGAGTTCTGGCCTAATCCGTTAAAACGTGAAGCAGTGGAGTTGGGCGACCTGTCGAGAGGGGTCGCGGCAGTGGTAAGTCGATCGAAGACCGACTTCTTTGGAGCTTCTTGCAATGTCATTGGGGCGTTGAAGCTCATTGGTGGGAGCATGGTCCCAAAAAATAGTCCAGTGGTGGTTTGAGCCACCTGCTCCACCGGCATTTTGAAAAGGGAGGCCGCTTGGGGCCCATAAGTCACTCCTCCAGTAAGGACCGAGCGAGAATTGCAGTTGTAGGAAGTGAAGTTTTAAGCCAGTGATCTTCTGTTTTCTGCACGTAGCAAGACACCAAATCTTAGTACCTCGAATCCACAGGCAACCACAGTAAACCGCGATTCGTTCGCGAACACGACACACGAAGTGTGGAGTGGAAAGTGTAAAAGGTCCCACCGGGCGTGCCAGAATCTGTTCCCCTCCGAATGGCGGCCTGGACTTTGCATCTGGCCTGAGATTCGGGGCAGATGCTATATGGTTTTATCCGTCTACCTCTCCGAAGATGCCAAGTTGATTTATGGGACCGAGTATCGGAGGTTTAGACGGATGCGGCCGATGTAGCAGACTTCGTCAGATTCCACCTCGCTAGAGGGGTTTTTGATTGTGGGGACGCTCTTCCCTGCAGGCGCAAGCCCCTGCAGTTAATTACGCTACCGCCTCGCAGTAGCCACTTTCTCCTTCTCCAGAATTTCACTTCGTGTCGTGTGTGTTTGTTTTGTTTATGGTTGCCCGTGGATTGTATACGGAGACTGAGTAATGCCGTCGCCCGTAGGACGTGGATTAGTCCAAATCCGTATTTAATTAGATTTGGGTTTGGTGTTTTTAGTTTAAGGATGCATTAGTCGCGTTGCGGCTAAGATCAACTTAAACGTTCGTTAAGGATACGTTAGTCCTGTTTGAGACTAAGATCAACTTAACGGGGTGATCCATTTAATATATGGCCGTCGGGACTCGTCGCCTCTCTGACGTCGTTGAAGGATTACAACTCCAGATGTCAGAGGAGTTCGGAGATGTACCCTTGAGCCAAAGCTGATTTAGGGTTTTATAGTCCATTTGAATGTTTAAGGATACGTTAGCCGTGTTTGGGGCTAAGATCAACTTAAACGGGACCATTTAAATCCGGCAAAAGAGTATTTGGAGGCTCTATTGTTCCAGTTTAGGGACGTAGTGGTCAATGCTACAGTTTAGGGACGTGGTGGTCCATATTCCAGTTTAAGAACGTTTCGGTCCGATATTAGTTTATGGACGTTTCGGTCCGATATTAGTTTATGGACGTTACGGTCCGATATTAGTTTATGGACGTTTCGGTCCGATATTAGTTTAGGGACGTTTCGGTCCGATATTAGTTTAAGGACGTTTCGGTCCATCGCTAGTTTAAGGACGTAGTGGTCCATCATTAGTTTAAGGACGTTTCGGTCCGACATTAGTTTAAGGACGTTCCGGTCCATCATTAGTTTAAGGACATTTCGGTCCGACATTAGTTTAAGGACGTTCCGGTCCGACATTCCCATTTAGGGACGAATATTAGTTTAAAGACGTTTCGGTCCAATATTAGTATAAGGACGTTTCGGTCCACGAGTTTAAGGACCCTGCAGTCCGTATACGTGTAGTCGTTGGGACCCGTCGTCTCTCTGACATCGTTGAAGGATTACAACGACAGGTGTCAGAGGAGCTCGGAGATGTACCCTCGAACCGGTAGTAAATTGATTTAAGAGAGCAATCTTGCTCAGTCAATTTAATTTAAGGACTTACGGCCAAAATTGGGCTAAGTCCAGTTGAAAATGTTCAACATTTTTTTTGCTTTTGCATTGCATTTCTTTTTTTTTTATTTGGGCTTTGCCTAGAAAGGATGCAGAGCATCAATTTGTTTTGGGCTCTGCCCTTTATAAATGATGCAGAGCATCAATTTCATTCGGGCTCTGCCCTTTTATTGCTTTGCAATTTATTTTGGCCTGCTTGGTCTTTTTGATTTGGGCCTGGCCCTTTAAGTAATGCACTGCATTTGTGCAAAGTATTAAGAATCTTTTTAGATTCAAAAAAAAAGAAGTCCAAAGCAGTTTTTGATCCCTTGATCTAAATTCGGATCAAAGAAAAACATGTTTTTCCTTGTTTCAGAGAACCAAAGGTTCATAACAAGTGCAAGGCACTATTTTTTTTATTTTTTTATTTATTTATTTATTGAAGATCAATGATCTTGTTCTTAGATCAATGATCTGTTCATAAGAGAATTTTCTCTTCTTTTGAAGGTTTTTACCCTTTTTTTTTATGTTCTTGAGGAGTTCCCAAGAGTTCTCTTCTTTTTTTTTAGCAAGATGTTGATTGATCTTGAATTGAGGTCTAGGGTCCTTTTTATAGTGCCCATAAATTAGTTAAATTTGTTAAAAGAGATCTTTTTTTAAGTGATTTGGGAAATTTTCCCCACCGTTGGATGTTTGATCCAAAGGCCCCTGCTTTACAGAAGAAAATCTTCTTGTTTTAACAAGAACAGAAAAGATCTCTTTAAATCTCCATTCTGTTTTTTACGCAACTCCCCAGGGCCAGACACGTGTCGCGCAGAGCGGCGCTTGCGCAGCTGCGCAGACACATGTCGCGCAGTGCGGCGCTTGCGCAGCTGCGCAGACACGTGCCGCGCTCGCGCAACAACGCTTGCGTAGCTGCGCAGCTGCGCAGACACGTGTCGCGCAGTGCGGCGCTCACGCAGCAACGCTTGCGCAGCTGCGCAGACACGTGTCGCGCAGTGCGGCGCTCGCACAACTGCATTTGCGCAGCTGCGCAGACACGTGTCGCGCAGTGCAGCGTTTGCGCAACTGACCGTTGCTTTCCTTTACTTTTTGTTTTTAAAAGAGCCCTGCTCTGATTGGACGCACTGCCTCGGGCGTTGCACTGACTTATCAACTTCAGACACGTGGCGCATTGCGCGCAGCGCACGGGATTTGAAGCGTTGCTTCAGAATTTGAATTTTCAAAATTCAAACAGAGCCTTGCTCTGATTGGGGGAAACAGGCCTGTGGTTAAACCCACTGCCAGCGTAGTGTCGAGTCTTAAGAGTCCCACACAGAGAGTTTCCCTGCTTCAGGCGAAACGATATAGAGATCGTATGGTTTTACGACAGGGTTCGGACATATACGTGTACTTGTGCACGTATGATGTTCGGACAGATTATACTAGCGGGCTTTGGTTTAAGCCAGATTCAAGTATTGGATTATTGGATTTATGCAGCCTCAGTATATCTGTGTTTTTCGTAAATACAGATAGGAGGGGCATTCTCGTAATTATTCGAGAAGTTTCTAGAAGAAAGGTGACTCATTTAGATTTAATTCATTTATGAATTAAACTAAATGAGGTGGAGAGCTTATGTGTTATTTGCATTAAATGAATTAGTGACTCATGAGATGATTCATCCAAGTGAGTTAATGAAGCATTAATTGTTTTAATGACTCATGAGATGATTCATTCTTTTGTATTAAATGAAGCATGGTTGTAATTATCTCATATGATTTATTTGATAATTATTATGCTCCTTGAAATATAGAAATGAGTTATATTTTCATTTCATTCTCACATACACACTCTCTCTCCTCAAGGTTTCCTCTTATTCAAGCTTACCCTAATCCTCTAATGTGTTGAGATCCCAAGGGTTAGAAGGGCTAATAGATCCTTAATCCACTTCTATATTTTCTAAGTCAGTTGCATTAGCAATCCTAGCCACTTAGTTTCCTCAAGTTAGAGGTTAAAGTTTGGAGAAGGAACTCTCGGGTGGATCTTCTATCACATCGAGGAGATCGATGAGGAGGTGAACAACAAGAACAAGAAGGACTAGTATCTTGAGGTATAATTATCTATCATAGTAGTTTAGCACTTCTAGATAGTTAGTTAGTTAGGGTTTAGCAAATATCCGTAAAGTTAGTCAATGTTACCTTAAACAAAATGATTGTTTTACCTATTCCGCCTCCCCGCATTTTGTGGGGTGTGTAACGTCGACTTACATTTTCTTATTAAGTGTACATATCTCACATTAATATATAAAAGTTTATCGTTACCACATCACATCATTTCTCATAACTTTGCGGCGGTGCTATAGGCCATTAACCCGACTTCTCCCCGTAGATATAAATCTACTCACCTGATTTTCGTTCGCCGGTGCCGACGTCGCCACGTGCTTGCTTGTCGTCTCGAAGTCTACATGGGGGTACCTACATGTCACTACGTATCGTATCGCATAAAAAACCAATTAGAAATCGAAACGGCATACGAAAACCAAATCGGCACGCGTATTACGTATAGGTTAAAACCTATCGCCTACACATGCAAGAATAGCCAAACCAACTCTCGATATCGATGTACAAACATCAACCCATCGAGAAGAACCCAAACTCATCCATTTGCACATTCACAAACACAAATTATAATATAATTAGGTTAGAATTCACAAAAACCCCAAACTCACTTTAAATGCTCTTTTTCTGAAAACCTAGCAAGCAAAATTTACCGTTTTAGTGCAACACTTGATGTTTTAACAATTCTAATGGCCAAAATGTTAACTTAATAATATAATTAGGTCATACAAATCACTTCCATATTTTTATTCTCACTAATTATCATTAACTCAAAATTCAAGTTTGCAAAAATAACCAATTTTAACAATTTTAAAGCAGCAATACCCAATCAACCACTAGACTAGGTTTGCATGATTTAAGGTGGTAAACTACAATTTATAATATTAAATATGTCATGAAGACCCTAATTAGATTTTTAATCTTACAATTTGATTAAATTTTAAAACCTAGTTTGCAATATAGCTTAATTATTACAATTTTAAATTAACAATTTGCAAACTAGCAATTAGATTAGGTTTTTCATTTCATAATATGATGAATTTCACTTTGGAACCATAATTACACAACAAAAGCCTAACTTTAATTCACAACCCATTCTCTTGAAATTTCAAGTTTGAAATTGAACCAATTTAAATGCATAATTAATTAAGATTCAAGAAACTAGCTAACAAGGCAACTATAAGGTGAAGATTTATACCTCAAAGTCATGAGATCAACATGTAAACTTGGTCTCCCAAATTGGCTTCTTGCTTCAAGGATCCAAGCTAGCTTTGAACCAAGAATTTGTGATGATAATTTGGCTAGAATTTAGGGTTAAATTTGTGGATTTTTTATAAGGAATGAGGCTTTTTGGCCATGGAAATGAGAGGAAAAAAGAAATGGGAGGGCTGCTGTTGGAATGGCCGAGCATTGGGAGTGGGGAGAGGAAGAGAGAGAGAGAGTGTCCAAGTCAATAATCAACCCATACCTCACATGACATGCACCATGCTTCTTTAGTTTTTTATTGTTTTTTTCCTTTGTTTCCTTATCCAATTTTGGAGTGGGCATTTTGGGAATGGGGCAGCCTATAGTTTGGCCAGCCATGGGAAAAGGAGGGTGAGGGTGTGTGTAACATTTCCCAAGTCAAGAAAACCCCTTCAACACTCATTATTGCATTTTACATCCATCCCTATTTAAATTTATTTAATCTAGCATTTTAAAACATCTAGAATAAGGAACAATTTTGAAGAATGAATATGTTACAACTTAGATTCTAGCTTGTCATGGTTCATAGAATTTGCATTAACCCATTCCAATTTGTAATTTTCCCTAATTAAATGTATTAGTGACGGCTTAAAATAATATTAAAATAATTAATTTCGGAAAAATTTTCAGAAATTTAGAAATTTTACAAGTGGCTCAATAAACACTGAATACTAGCAATTACATAGCTCGATTATGTATATTTAATTTTATATTAAAAGATATTTATATCTTGATTTTTACGGAAATCACCCGTTATTTTACCGATTTTCCGAAATTTCACCTAAACGATTTTCAAAACGTTACACTTTTGTTCCATGCACAGTTGATGTAGTGGATATCGTTGTTGGATATAGTGCCCTCAGAGTCAATTATTGGATCACAGGCACGTGATTGCAATGATTGAGGGAGGACCTATACCGGTATGACAGTCTTACTCAAGATGATAGTATGCTATCTGGTTTATCTTTATCATCGTGTACTGCTTTAGGCGACCTTACAGGTCGCTATTACATGTTGATAGAGCCCTTAGGATTCTTGCTTGACTACCAGCAGTATGATGGCGATCATATACGTGAGAGTTGGGTAGTCTATAAGCACATCCTTAAAGTGGTCCCTAGCCGTGGGAGTTTCGAGACTGGGCATCGATACTCCATTAGTAGACTAGTGTATACAGTCGAGACCCCGACGAGGGGCGATGGCCGGTCTCACAAGCCATTGGTGTCAGTTGGATCACCTAAGATGTATACAGGTGCTCATTGGGTTATGAGTACACCGGACAGGACTCGCCGGGAACATGCTAGTTGGTATTATACCTGACGTCAGATAGCAGTTCCCTGATGACATGTGTACAGGTTAGTTCATCAACCTGAGATCGTCATTTGTCTTGTGTTAGTTCCCACTGTACTTTGATTACTACCATACCACGGCTCAAAGGAGTCGTGCAAACAGGTTTTAGTTGGGTACAGTCCCGAGCCACATGGTGGCAGTGAGCAGATCGGCAGGGGTTTCATCTCTCCCGGTATTGGGGGTGAGATCGCGCTGTGTCTAGGAGAGCCATTACACGAAGTCCTTGGCCAAGGCAGGAGATTTATTGGTAGGTATTCCAGTAGTATCTCAGGGTGTTCTGGGCTACACTCCGACACGACTTGTACCGCTTTTGGGGGTCTGACTTTTACCAACCCCTAAGGCCCGCCATGCGATGCTCATAGACGAATGGACCGGACTGTACGGATATTGTCACTGACAGGCTCAGTAGGGTGTCAGGATGAGTTCGCTCATCGACCTCCCTTTTGGTCAATACCTGGTAGCCCGTTACGTACAGCTAGTTCCTCTGACGTGCTAGAGGTTAAATCCATAGCCAAAGTATTGACGAGTCTTTAGAGTCCCACACAGAAAGTTTCTCAAGTTTCGGGCGAAACGTTGTAGAGGCCGTATGATATAAGGCAGGGTCCGATCATATACGTGCAGTAGTGCACGCATCATGATCAGGCGGATCATACTAGTGGGCTTTGGTTTAAGCCGGATCCTAGTATTAGATTTGTTGGATTACTTTAGTCTCATCGCATTCGCATTCAGTCGGAATGCGGATGCAGGTATGTATATACAGGTGAGAGGTATCCTTGTGATCCGTCACGAGTTTACTTTAGATGTTGTCTTATCATTTTATTGTTGTAAACATTTGGATTAATGTTTACAAATGGAAATTGTAAGCTTATTTCATCATTTTGTGCATTAAATGATACATGTACTTCATAGATGACTCATGGTATCATTTCTTGTGCAAATGTCACCTTATGTGATTGATTAGTGAGATGAAATGAGAGGAAGAGAGAGAAGGGCAGCCATATGAAATGTTTTGGTCTTGTATTTTTGATTCTCACTCTCATTTTTGATAACACAACAAAAGAAAGAATATGGCTTCTTCTTCTTCCTCCTCCTCTAGCTCATTATCTCCATCAATGGCAACACCTCTAACCTCCATCCAAATCCATGGATGCAAGAGACAAAGTGATCACAAACATTCTTTACATCACCTTGGACACGTCGGCCAGCACACTTCGTGCCCGAGTTGTTTCGGATGAAGCGGGAGCCCGTAAAAAGAATCGATGATGTGGTGCCCTTTCCGACGAGGAGATCGAGACCGGAGATGCCGCGAGGAGCTTTGGATGGTGGCCGAAGACCGAAGGACACGGATCAATCAGTATAGCTTTCCAACCCTTTCTCTAGTTGCTAGTTGTAGGTTAATAGTTCGATCCGGGTTTTAAGCATACGATAGCGCCGGTTTCTAGTTTGAAAAAGTTTTTCGTTTCCGCATTTTGGCCTCGGACAGACGGCCGGGGCGCTACCGTAGTATTACAATCGTTTTGTGTATGCCTGGTGCACTTAATGTTGTTTTGCTTTCATGCACACCGTGAATAATGGTTTGATATTTGCATGCAAATATTCATTTTGTTTTCATGATTTGAACTTGAGAGAATATCTTATAGATTTGAATTCTATATTTTCGCTTGGTCGTATGCATCGATATTGCACTACGACAATAGCATTGATTGTGTACTTGGTATACACAACGGTTTTTGGTATTTGGTATTCTGTATCATAACTAATGTAATTCTCATAGCAACTGCTAGATTTACAGTTACGTGAATTTATATCTTTTTGATGTTTTCACGCGCACCGTTGCGTTATTTTACGTTTTAACTCGTATGGGACTTTGGAGTTCCATTATATTGAGCGGACGATGTATTTTAAAATATTGGACCCCGATAAAATGATTTGAAAAGAGTTGGTTTATTGAGAAAAATATTTTATGATGGGGGTTTAATTCAAATTCAGGGACCGAATTTCTTTAAGGAAGAGATATTGTAACATTTTGGAAAATTATAAATATTAATTTATAATTTGAAAAATAAATATAATGAGTTTATAATAATGATATCACATACAACTTTTGGTATCGAACTTATATCCGTAAAAATGTAGTTATTTCGATAAAATATGAATAAAAGTGTGTGATGTCATAAAAATAATTTTAATTATTTTAATATGACATTGTATTTTTCATTAAGCTAATGATAATTAAGTGATAGATTTATCATTTCATATATTTTATATTACATGGATTTAAATTGTAAAATGGATTTAAAGTGTAACATTAAAGTTTGGGATATTTGGATAATCCTTTTAATGAGTGTTATATCATAACCTAAATCTAAACTCTCACATACAACACATCCTCACCCATGCTCAACACCCTCCACCTTCTTCTTCTTAACTTTACACCTCCTTCTTCATAATTGACACCTCCTATTTCACCATGCCACCTTCACCTCACAACTCTCCAACTCATGCTCTCTCAACACAACACAACATAACACATAGGAACTCCTTAGCATCCTCAAACTGAACTCTTATCAATCTCCAAACAATAAAATTCTACGTGTTCCTAATACCAAATGAGAAAGCAATGATTTCCTTCATCAATTTGTGCACACCCTCATCCTAGAAGCCACTACAAACCCTAGATGCTTCCACAAGCACTTCATGAGCTCGTGTTTCATTGTACACAATCTCCATAGGTATAATTCCTTTCCTCTTTGCATGTTCAGTATATTTCCATATGTTTTTTAGTGTGCAGTGTTAGAAAACTAGGAAAATTATGATAATTAGCCTACTATAAATGAATCTGGAACCAATAGGTGAAACCAATAGAAAAACTAGCAATGCAATAAGTATCATAAGACCACTAGGAGACTTTACTCAAAGCCCGAGACCCTATCTCCATGATTAACCCGGCGAGAATCCCATATCGGCCGATGTTGCTGGATTTTTATGGGTATTTGGTGTTGGTTTTTCTTCTGTGGCTTCTTTTGGGTATTTTATGATCAGTAGTATTGTTTGATTTGTTCCAATATGTATAAAGTAAAATCTGGGGATGTTTTAATAAAGGTTTTATTAAGTTTCCGATATTCCGATATGGGTTTTGCGTATTTTGTACTGCGACTGAAATATCGACGTCCGTACATAGATTTCAGGGGTAATTGTTGTTTTTGGGTTAAGTATGCTATAGGTTCTAACCTATGGGTGCCTATCTAGTTGTTTTGAGTTTTGATGTGATATTTACATCGATATGCTATAACTACGATTATAGGTACGATCGTGAAGGTTTTCGAGACGGAGTTCGTAGACATAGCAGCGTGGATTTCGGCAAGCTCATCAAGTTGGTGAGTAGATTTACATCCACGGGGGAAGTTGGGTGGATGGCGTATAGCACCCCCGCAACCTTATAAATAATAGTATGATATTTAGTCAGTTTTTGTGTTTATTCAAAATATTGATATTGGAGTTAATTTGCATCTAGTAGGACATTCATTTGCATGTAGTTATTTATGGTTTGGGTAAATTGGTACGAAAGACCATGTTGTACTAGAGGTCAATTTGATATAGTCATAATGTGAGGTATTGTACCAGATATTATACTGTATTGATGATGATGAGATTAGTATGCCAAATAACGGCGAAGTTAACTTTAGATTCATAAATTTATGTTCTATTTCGTCTTAGAACGTAATACTTGAGTGAGTTATACTCTTTTAAAAACTAACGATTTGTTTCCCTTTATGATTATAAAAGATAAGGATGCGATGCCAATTTCCAAAACAAATATCCATTTTAAATCCGAGGCAGCCTCCAAATTTCAAAAACCAACGTTTCGTTCATTTTCAAAGATAATAGTATAGCTCATAGCAAGTAGTTACATTTATTAGTTACGCATAGATTTATTTTACATGCTCGCATTATAATTATGAATATTATACGTTTCCGTAATACGAATATTTTAACAGAACACTGCACAACTACCAATGAGTACTATACTGCACAAGCACGTATACATATATTACACGACACCTCATTGGTACTGCCATGTCACTGTAGAACCGTTCTGTTATATAATGCGTATATATATACATACATAAGCTATTACACCTATAGAACACTTGCACAAATAATATTGATTGCCATGCTGCACGAGCACAGACGAGTATGTTACAACACACATCATTGTATTTCCATGACACAGTACAATTGATATCTTTGTACCTGTATGATTAATTTACACAGTCTTCCTTTATTACCTGTTGCGTATTGCGAATATCAGTACTATGGATGTTATATTGATTCTTATGGGTTTTCTGGATGTTTTACTTTTGATGATATATATCAGTGGTATGGGATATTGTTATATATGTATATATATAATATATCATCAGAATGATCTATGCAAATATTCTCATTCTTTACTTGATAATTCTGGATATAATGAGTTGACGTCCACTATGAGCTTGATGTTTTCTGATTTTTTTATTCCAAACAGAGTGGGGGAGCTATACGGTTTCGGACTTGTTATTTATCCGGGCTGAGTGGGGGAGATATACAGTCGGATACATGGTGGACCCGGTCGAAACCGATGGGCAGGATAGCTGCATGTGTGGCGGTGAGCCTAGTGAGGATACTCGATACCGGAGATAGAGATGAACACGACACATATTCAGAGGAAACTGATCGGGGTTCGATTGGGCACGGCGGATATCCAGGGGGTACCGACCGGGGCCAGGGATATTGGGTGACGATCATCTGTTGATGTAGTGTCAACGATATCTGCATTTGCGTGTCGGTGATGGACACGAGAGATCTAAGGATTTATGTGTCGGTGATGAACACGAGAGATTTCAGATTTCGGGTGTCGATGCTGGACATCCATACATATATATTGATATGTTGTTATCATGAGGTACACAGTTAGATTATAGTTATTGTAGCCAACCAGGACTGATCCGGGGGACAGTACTTGCATATCATTTTAGCATATAAAATGGAATTCAAAAGCGAGCTATAGCCTCCTTATTTTGACATGTCTGATATGACACTGAGATCTTTAAAGTATAAACCTCTAAACATCCTTACTAAAATAGCAAGACGTATATCTAAAATAAGATACCTATTATATTTCATACTATCACGTCTGCTTTTATGCCGTGACATATTCTTTCAGCGGCTATTTTTAAAGAAGATATATATATATATATATATATATATATATATATATATATATATATTCGGCTACCTTTGGGCTTATACCTAGATACATGTCATTTGCATTTGATGTGTTCTATTTGGGATCGCATGATAGATAATGTTGCATTATGATACATATGCATATCATATATTATATTAGTACAGATTATGATAGTACTATATTTATGACCTAGGTATCGTCCCGCATTTCGATTTCTACCTTGTGATGTACTTTTATTCACTGAGTTGGCAACTCATCCCCGTTATGCCACAGTTTCTTGCAGGTTTTACTGCTTGGATTATCAGCGGCTTTAGGCACACACTTCTTTCGGTGATTGCTTGGTAAGTGGGTTACTATTGTATTGTACTCGCACTTGGTTATTCATATGTTCTTATATCTAGTAAAAACTCCATCAACTTAAAAATGGTATATTGTGAACTTAGAAGCGAGACATAAATCGTGGATTGTGATGCCGCACTCATTGGAGTCGACTTTTTATATCGTTTGTTTGGTTGCTCTGCCGTTTGGGCGTGGAAGCTAGTTTCCGTTGGGATGATATTTTATTGTTATGTTGCATCAGGTTTTTATGCAAAATTTACAAAGGAAGCGCTGTCGAATTTCAAAATGTCATAGATGCTCTTTAAACATACTTAGTTAAAATCAAATGGTTATTTTAAAATGATTCCATCTGATGATTATTTAAAACTTCACCTCCAATGTTTTCAAAAAGAAAAGATTTAGATTCTGGATTTCGGCTTACTTGAACCGCATCGGCGTGTTTAGATGTCATGTGATTTAAGTGCCGGTCACGTGTCACATTTGGGTCGTGACAATTTCTTGATTGAATTAAACCCACCCGTACGACCTTTGGCTAAGGTCAACAAACCCATACGACAACCTTAATCCAATCACATCACATGTTGCAGATAAGAACTAATTAGCTACCGCACACTACGCCTTGGCTATTGTCAACAAACTTAGCACGAATACTAAATAGTACTTATCTGAAATGACGGAGGGCTACGACTAGTTTTGAAGAAAACCTTTAACGTAATGAACTTGATACCTTTGTAGATTCTAGTGATTTGAAAAAGGAGTGTTTTTATAGCTTTTACTAGTTTCGCTAAAGAGGTCACTCCCGGTGAAAGGATCTCGGCTCTTTCCTAATCGAATGAGGTGCTGGATATTCATCAAGGAATTCCATTGTGCAAAGAAAGGACTAGAGAAGCTATTAAAACAAAACCGAGTAGGTTGTAGGATTTTCTAGTTTTGCTAAAGAGGTCACTCCCAGTGAAGGATCTCGGCTCTTTTCTCATGAATGAGGTGCTGGATATTCATCAAGCAATACCACTATGTAAAGCAAGAACTAGAGCTACCTTTTTAAAATTTCAATACAATAACATCTTTAGGTTTCTTTTCTTTGCATTAATCTCATTAATGAAGTCCCATCATTTATGTTTCCCTAAACATCACAGAAAAAGAAACGAAAATAGAACGCACGCTTATGCCATCCGCATTCTCCACGGGGCCCCGTCATGCATCGTTAGGTTACTTAACTAATGGCAGAGTGGGGGCTGGACTAGCGTGGGTGCAAAACATAAGCAACGTTTATTATATATCATATATATAATATAGCATTCGTCTCAAGCAATTATATGATCACATCACAGAACCAAGCAGCAGAACTCAACATATGAAATATTGGATATACTAGGAGGTCCGTGTTTTAAATTCAGTTAGTAATGAAAAACACGGATTCCAAGGTCGTGGTGAAAAGACAAACCCACATCCGTAAACCCTATGAGAGCGGCAAGTAACCCTACCAATTCTAGAGTTAGGATACCCGGTCACGACTCCTCGAGATGGTCTCCTACTGGACTCTACAACCCGGTTACTTGCGCTCCCCACCTTGGGTCTATCATAATGCGGAAAAGTAAATAATATATATTAATGGCGACATCATCCTTAACCCGAAAGTGTCCTAATAAAAGAATATTATATACAATTTTAACCTGAATGAAAATTGAAAAACTCTCATTTCACGCAAAAAACCCCGGCTATTCTAACACAACGATCGAATATAACATATCACCGCAACACATAATATCACATGTCATCAATGTAATTAAATATGCATACCCCAAATTTCGTTGACATATAGCAACGAGATTTGGGATACCCCACATATTACACTTACGGTCGTAGAAAAGAAATGAAAAATTACAATAATTAGAATCCACATTTCCTTAGATATTATAATCCCGGAATATCTCATATGCCGAATTTCATGCCTAACCTATACTTTACATTTTAGTCTCATATCAAAAACACTTTTCAATAACTTAGTCGGGTAATTCAACAAGATTCCCGACTATCCGATGGAATACTCATCGGGAACTTTAGTAGATGGCCGCACCCCCAATGCCGTCGACCAAGTGCACTTAGGCGGAATACCATGGTCGTGAGCACCCGAGTGGATGCTTTTGGCAACGGGGTTCTCCTAAAGTCACTTGATCGGGGCGATGGGGCGTGGCTACCAAGTAAAGTTATATGGCGAGTATTCACGTACGATACGCGATTGCGACGGAGTTTCGATCCGAATTGAAATTTCGTGGCAATCGATCAATAGAGACTAACATGCTAGATTTACAAACAAACTAGTTTTCACAAAACCAATTAATTGCGGATTCCAAGTATTGTATCACATATCAAACTTAAACCCAAAACGATGTAAGAATTACGACTACAAAACACTCCGTATTATCCCGAATAGAAAAGATAACAACACATGTAAACTGGGCTAATCAAACATAAACTGAAAACCCAAAACCAAGCCAACAGAAGACCAAACAAATTCGAGACCAAATAGAGCAAGCAGAGCCGGCTGGGCCGGTAAAAATGGGGTTCTCGCCGGGTCATTTTTTGAGTTTTGGCCTCGAATTTCTCTAGGGTTATGGTTACATCATATGCAACATTCTGTACATGTTTTAAAAATTTTTAGAGATCGTTTAAAAATCGATAGAAACATGGTTTTGAGGTTTCGGTTTTCGGAGTTGTTTCGGTTTCATGATTCAACTAACACCGTATAATCTTCTTGCTTTATATCTGATACCATGAAAGTGTTTGTTAGCACTACTACTAGATTTTACTAGCATCAAGCATGCCAATTTAAAAAATTTGGGGTGCTAATTAACACTAAACAAGAATCGAAACTAGACGATTATGGTTTAACTATGATATAAAAAAAACTTTAGACTAAAGGAAAGATGCTACAACTATTGTAGACCGTGTCCTTCTGTTCTAAAGCTCCGGGTTGTAGTCCCTACGACTCCACTAGGCTCCACTTGAAGAATGAATAAGCTTCCTTCGATGACCTTCGTGCCGAAGATGATCCACCCGAAGTTCGTTAATCCAAGCTACCTCTTCACTAAACTCTTTAGTGAAGGAAACACACTACATTTAATTGATAATCAAGTGTAAGATGGTGAAGTAGGGGTTTTGTTTGCTCACTAGGGTTCTTACAAGCTCAAGGGTTCACAACTCATATGAAGAATTGAGCTTGGAGGTGGAGGTGAAGAAGATGGAGAGAGCTAGAGAGCAAGGAGCTCAAGTGAGGAAAATAACTCAAGTGAAGAATGAAGTGTAGAATGGCTCTTCTAGCTCACCCATTATTGAAGCATACAATTTTCAAAAATTAAAAATTGTAACCATGCTTCAATAGTGCAAGAAAATGAATAAAATAAATGATAAAGCCATGCTTGCCTATTCCACAAAAAGTCTTCCCATTTTCCACATTTTTTCTATTTCCAAAAATAGAAAATCCATATCATACTTCATATAATATATATATCACACACACACACACACACACACACACACACATATAAAGATAAGCATATAATCAGTGATCAATAATATTAGTCAATATATAATTATATCAAATATAAATATATATCATATTATTAAATCAACATTTGATTAAATAATCCGGTTATATCAAATATATCCGACTAATATCATTTATCCGTATATCACATTATCAAATCAACACTTGATTCAATAATCCGGTTATATCACATATAACCTAACTGATATCAAATAACCGCCAGATTAGAATATGGTATCACATACTCGTATTTAATCAGGCCCCCACACATATCAGCATATATGCCCTACCTCGTTTCTCTTGAACTAGGAAACTTCTGTGTGGGACTCTAAAGACTCGTTAATACGCCAGCAGTAGGTAATGATCACATCAGTTACCACAAGCCGTCAGCGGTACTAGCTAGACGTTGTTGGCTATAGTGCGCTCAAGGCAATTATCGTAGTCGCAGGAAGGTAATTATGATGATTGAGGGAGGACCTATACCGGTAGAACAGTCTTACTCGAGATGATAGTATGCTATCTGGTTTGTCTTTATCATCACTATTACATGTTGATAGAGCCCATAAGATTCTTTCTTGACTACCAGCATTATGATGGCGATCATATACGTGGGAGCTGGGGGTCTATAAGAATATCCTTAAATGTCCCTTGTCATGGGAGTATCGAGACTGGGTATCGATACTCCAGTGTAGACTAGTGTATACTTATCCAGACCCCGGTCTCACAAGCCATTGGTGTCAGTTGTTCACCTAAGATAGTATACATGTGCTCATTGAGTTATGAGTATATTGGACGGACTCGCCGGGAACATGCTAGTTGGTATTATACCTATTGTCAGATAGAAGTTCCCTGATGACATGTGTACAGGTTAGTCTGTCGACCTGAGATCGTCATTTGTCTCGTGTGAGTTCCCACTGTACTTTGATTACTACCCTACCTCGGCACAAAGGAGTCATGCAAACAGGTTTTAGTTGGGTACAGTCCCGAGCCATATGGAGACAGTGAGCGGATCGTCGGGGATTCGTCTCTCCTGGTATTGGGGGTTGATGTCGCGCAGTGCATGTTAGTTGTAGGTATGCCCTAGAGGCCATTACTGTACATATGATGTATATTATAGTGGATGCTTGTACATATATAGAGAGGACTTTCTTGCTCGACAAGATAGTATGCTATCTGGTTGCTTTTTATCTTAACATGTATACTTGTCTCTTGATACAGTCTCATGGTTACATGTTGGTAAAGCTCTTAGGATGTGTACTTGACTACCAGGATTATGATGCAGATCATACTAGTAGTGCCATGGTAGTCCATAAGTTCATCCTTTAATGTTCCTAGTCGTGAGTGTATTGAGACAGGGCATCGATATACCAGAGTAGACTAGCGTATACGCTTCTCGACCCATGAGATGGGCGATGGATGATCCCATATCCATTGGTGTTTGACATCAGAGAGGATATACGGGTGCTCAGTGGAGACTGGGTACACTGGACGGACTTGCTGATAACTCCTAGCTGGTATTATACCCGACGTCAGATAGCACTTCTCTGGTGACACTGGTACAGGTTAGTCTGTAGACCCGAGATCGTCAAAGAGTCTTATGTGATTCCCACTGTGCTTTGATTTCCACCTTACCACATTCAAGAGGACATGCAAAACAGTGGTTTTTGGGTACAGTCCAGAGTCACATGGAGGCAATGAGCAATAGGAGGGGATTTTGTCTCTCCCGGTATTGGGGGTAGATGTCGTGCTGTGCTCGATTGGCTATAACTGGAATTCCCTGGCCGTGCCTGCTCTAGGATCTCGCGTCTATACCCATCAGTATCTGGTACACAAAAGCGAGTCCCGTAACGTAGCACACCCTGGTCATTAATCAAGAACTCCGAATCTCTACCCTGTCGAACATGATCAAGAATCTCAGACAAATGGGCATCGGCGGGCTGTGCCTCATGAAAACGATTAAGTAGAAGTGGACGGGTGCGGACATAAGCAAGCTATCCCCCAGTGGAGGTGAACTTAATTTGTACTCAACTGTCGCCCAAGAACTGTAAATCTGCAAAAGACAGTCTCTGAACTGCGCTCAACTAGGACAAGCTACCCCCGGGCCTACGACTCAAAGCATCAGCTACCACATTCGCTTTCCCGGGTGATAAAGGATCTCACAATCATAATCCTTCACAAGATCCATCCAACGGCGCTGTCTTAAAATCAGATCCCGCTGTATGAAGATGTATTTAAAGCTCTGGTGGTCCATGAAAATCTGACAAGACTCTCCATACAAGTAGCGTCTCCAAATCTTCAGCGCGAGACCACCGCGGCCATCTTAAGATCGTGAGTGGGATAATTCTGCTCGTTCTTTTTCAACTATCGGGAAGCATAAGCGATAACTCTATCATGCTGCATCAAAACACAATCGAGCCCCACTTGCGAAACATCACAGTAAACGACACAGTCACCCGATCCAGAAGGCAAAGATAGAACTTGTGCAGTCGTTAACTGAGTCTTCAACTGCTGAAAACTCAGCTCGCATGCCTCAGTATAAAGAAAAGGAACCCCCTTCCTGGTCAGTCCGGTTAGCGGTGCAGCGATACACAAGAAGTCCTGCACGAAACAGCGGTAAAAACCGGCTAAGCTCAAAAGCTGCGGACCTCTGTCACTGATACAGGTCTGGGCCAAGCTGTACGGCCTCGATCTTCCTCGGGTCCATACGAAAACCATCTCCCGTAACCACATGACCTAGGAAGTCAACACTATCAAGCCAGAAGGAACACTTCGAGAATTTAGCAAACAGCCGGTGCTCTATCAATGTCTGCAAAGCCATCCTCAAGTGCTGCTTATGTTCCTCACGACTCTTGGAATAGACCATTGTTAGTGTTTATGCCCTAGAGGCCATTTCTGTATCATACTAGTTTGTATATTACTAATGGAAGCTTGGGATATTCTCAGTTGTTTTGACAGTCTTGCTAAAAATGGTAGTATGCTACTTGGTTTGTGTCTACTTTAATATGTGCATATGTTTCTTTTAACGTATCGCTTATACATATTAGTAGAGCCTTTAGGATCTTTGCTTGATTACCAGCGTTGTGATGGCAGTCACAGTAGTGGGGGCTGGGTAGTCTATAAACAACATCCTATACAGGTCCCTGGTCGTAGGATTATCGAGACAGGGCATCGATACTCTGGAGTAGACTGGTGTATACGCTTCTCGTCCCAGCATAAGGAGATGGTCTGTCCCACAGCCATCAGTACGTCGTACTGGAGATAGTATGCAGGTGCTCGTTAGGTTACGGGTACACCGGATAGGACTCGCCGGGAACTGCAGGTTGGATTTATACCCATCGTCAGATAGCAGTTCCCAGGTGACATGAGTACAGCTTAGTCCGTCGACTTGACATTGCTACTTCGCCTCGGGTGTGTTCCCACTGTTCTTAGATTACTACCCTACCACGGCTCAAAGGAGTCGTCCAAACAGGTAGTAGTTGGGTGCAGTCCCGAAGCACTTGGAGGCAATGGCGGTTAGACAGGATTCGTCTCTCCCGGTATTGGGGGTTGATATCACGCTGTGTATGGAGAGCCATTACGCAAAGTCCCTGGCCAGGGAAAACGAGATTTACTGGTAGGTTCCAGTAGTTTCTCAAGGTGTAATGGGCTTCACTCCGATATGACTTATACCGCAATTAGGGGTCTGACGTTTACCGCCCCCTAGGCCCGATATGCGATAGTCCTAGACGAACAGACAGGACAGTACGGAGATTGTCACATCAGGCTCAGTAGGAGTTCGGATGGGTTTCCTCATCGTCCTTCTTATCGACATCTACCTGGGGACCATTACGTACAGCTCGTACCGCTTGCGGCCTGTGGTTAAACCCACTACCAGCGTAGTATCGAGTCTTTTGCGTCCCACACAAAGAGTTTCCCTGCACCGGGCAAAAGGTGTAGAGGCCGTATGGTTTTATGGCAGGGCTGCGATCACTTACGTACACTTGTGCACGTATTATGATCGGGCAGATAATACTAGCGGGCTTTGGTTTAAGCCAGATTCTAGTATTATACAGATGGAATTATTCAGTCAAAGATTATCCGTGTTTTTCGGAAATACGGATGGGAGGGGCAGTCTCGTAATTTGTCGGGAAGCTTCTAGAAGAAGATGACTCATTTGTTTTTATTTTTTTATGGATTAAACACAAATGTGGTGGAGAGATGAGTTGTAAGTTTTCATTAAATGCTTAATGACTCCTGAGGTGATTCACCCTTAGTATTAAATGAAGCTCACAAGATATTTCTAGACATTTGATCAAGAGATATTTGTATGCTTCATTATATTCTTTCATGAGTTATTATTCATATCATTATCACAAAAGCTTTATCTCTCCTCAAGTCTTCATCTTCTTCCTCAAACTCTAATAGCTCTCATGAGTTGAGAAACCTATGGTTTAAGTGACTAAGTAATCCATCTAATTACTCTACACCCTCTAGGACTTCTAGATTAGAGATCTAAGAGCCTTAGTTATCTCTGATTCGAGATAGGAGCTCGGACTATAAACTCTCGGGTGGATCGTCTTTGACTCGAGTAGGCCGTTGAGGTGCTCATGTTCCATAGAGCCTACGAGGTGCGGAGGATAGCGATGAAGACCCGAAAGACAAGTAACGTGAGGTATAACTTCGAATCCGAGTAGTTAAACCTCTCGTAGTTTGCTAGTAATGGTTTAGACACGATCCGTGTGCTCAAGTCCATGTTACGAAGCTTTGATAATTGTTTTTCATATATTCTGCCTCCCTGCAAGCTCATGGGGTGCGTGACTTGAATTTGCAGTGGTATCAGAGCCTACTAAGCCTTTACTAGCTTGTTAGCAACTAATTAGAACTTCGATCGTTGGAAAAATGCGAAAACATAACCCCGGACCCCTCAAGTTTCTGTCAATCTTAAACGTGTCAAAAAACTTATTTGATAGGTATGAAAATTCACAGCAGGGAATTGTAAGAATACTGGTGAAATACGAAGTCCCAACTCAGTGAGAACGCCACGGAAGCGCGGCGGATTAGTGCAATCCGTCGCGGATCCGCGGCCGAGTCAACACCGAGTTGACTCTTATTTGCACAGTAACTCTTATTTTGTGGTGTTTTGTTTTCCTGTATATTCTGTTTCTGCCCAGGTTATTTCAGTGCTGGCTTGCATTTGGTGTAGACTCGGAAAAAAAGGTTATCGATCGAAATTCTAAGTTATTTGCTAGTCAAGTTTTATCTGTGATGTTTAATGTGTTCGTAAACCTCCCCTAATTACTAGTATGTCGGTTAGCAGGGGGTTGCACATTTCTGTAATGGTTTTTACCGGTTTGTGTATATGAACTTGATTGGATCGTTGTGATGATTAGCCGGGGCTTGAGATGAGTTTGTATATTCTTTCATTTGATGTAAATTGTAATATGATGTAATATTCTTTTGCGGGGCACATCTGGGCTGAGGTTGTAGCCACCGTTGTATTATTTCATTTACTGTTTTATGCTCCTAAGATAGACCCAAGGTGGGGTGCACAAACTACCTGGTACTTTGAAGTGTTTAGTGGCCTACTCACATTGTTGAGAGAGACCGCTTCAATTCGGGTACTTGGCGGGTAGTTTGCCTTACCCGTAGGGGTCTAGGGTGGGGTAATGGCTATTCATCACAACTGTGTAATCCGTCTTTCGTTGCAGGCTCAAAGGAAACGCGGATTGCTTGTATATCCAATAATGTTCATCTGTGATCTGGAATGCCTATTATTGCGTCTGACGAATGTACAATATCTATATATGATGTCTATTAGGCGTTACTTATGTTTTACACCAGCGCTAGCCCAGCCCCCGCTCTGTCGTTAGTTAAGTAACCTAACGAGTGAATGATAGGACCCAGTGGTGAATGCGGATGGTATAAGAGGACGTTGTATTTTCGTTGTTTTCTGCAATGATAGGTTAATTGATGGGACACATTATTTTGATGCAAAGAAAATAAACCAAAGTTGAATCGTTGGAACAAATTTAAAAGAAACCACTCAGTTATTTTAAAAGAACAGAATTTTTTAATTGCGGAGCTTTAACCACTCCTTTTAAAAAAGCTATCAGGTTCCTTCGATTATATCAAGTTCACTACGTTCACGGTTTCGCCAAAACCAGTCATAGCCCTCCGTCATTTCTTATGGATGGTCAGTAGTATTCAAGCTATGTTTGTTAGCTTTCGTCAAGGCATAGTGTTTGGTAGCTGCTGGGGTATTCATTTGTTGCATAGATAGATGAGTTGGTTTGGGACAATCGTATTTCCTTATTCGCCTTCGTCAAGGGTATGTACGGGGGGGGTTCAAATTAACAAGAGAATGATGGGCAGAAGTTGACATGTGACTTATGATTTGTTGGCCTTCGTCAAGGTCATAAGAACATGGGGCAAAAATCCACATCGGGAGTTTCTAAAGAAACTGAAACATGCTAGTGTTGCATACAATTTGGAGTTTGATGAATGTTGGTAGGATTCTTTCAGCATTATCACACGATGATATTTGGATCCCGATCCTACTGTGAGTATCCGCTACTCATCAGGAGATTCGTCACATAATGATCAATGCTTTAAACCAAGTAGGTGTCTAGAACAGTGTCAGCGGGGCTACGCCTCCAGAGAAAAGAGGTTATTTAATTAAGGAACTTCATGAAAGCGTCGTAAAACCTCCCTCGAAGTACCGACACTAGCCTGGCTGAACGGTTAAGCAAGTATGGTACGGTAAGATCAGTTCTGACTAATTCTTCTTTTATGGTTTGAGGAAGGATTCGAGAAACAGTGGGAGCTATCCAGTTTAGATAAAATAAAAACCAATCTAAACTAGCAAGAGCATCATGCTAAAGTGTTCCCTCTCTCTCTCATTACAGCGACCTTATGACCATGACTAGGTTACATCTAGATAACAAAATGACTGAATCTGACTTATATGATTGGCAAAGGTCTGTCCAGATGTCCATTGCCTATAACAAGCTGGACCACCCTATTAGTACTCAAGCCTCCACCGTCCCAGGTCCAGTTTCCACCGTCGCGGATATAGATATCCGTCAGACAAGGGAAAAGGATAGTGTGAATGCCCAGTGCCTCGTGTTGGCTTCAGTTGATGGTATATACCAGAAGCAGCACGAGAAGATGGACTTAGTTTCCATCTTTCTCCATAACAAATATTTATATGGAGAGCAATCTCATATCGCAAGATATGAGACCTCGAACGAATTGCTTCAAGCGAGGTTGGCTGTCGGGTCATCTGTAAGGGACGACGTCCTTACAATGACTAGCTATATTGATGAGCTCACAGACCTGGAGACTACGTTGGGAAACATGTCATGTGCTGACTTATTTCCACAGTCCCTACCCTCTACTTACACCCTGAAAGAAACCAGGGAGACACCCACTCTGCTTAATGGGGGACCTTCTTCTTCTGCATACAGGGCGAAAGCAAAGGGTGAAAAGAAGAAGACCTCCACAAAGCCGATATACGGTATCAGTGAAGTAGAAGGAAAGGGAAGAGCAAAAGTTTCGGGACTTGGTGTAGGTAAGGAGGGATGTTCCTATTGTTATGGGATTGGGCATTGGCAGAAAGATTGCAGGGCTTTGGAAGCCAATAGCCAGGATTCGAAGCATGTTGTGGCTTCGGCCTCGAGTGTGTTTGTGATTGAGAACTGTTTATCAATTAACTCTACTTCCTGGGGACTAGATACCGGATTAGGATCTCATATCTGTAATTCATTACATGCTTTGAGAAACCGTAGAGTTATCAGGGTAGGTGATTTGTCTCTCAGAGTTGCAAATGGAATGAGCATGGACGCTGAATCCATGGGAGAATATCGCCTAGGTTTGACAAGTTGGCAGATATTGATTCTACGTAACTGTTTGTATGTACCTAGTTTGACTTGTAATATCATATCAGTATCCTCACTTTCGAGAGAGGGATATGACTTTACATTCGTAAGCGATGTAGTTCACATCCACCTAAATCAAGTTCTGATTGGGTCCGATACATTAGATGACGGTATATACGTATTGAATCAAGCTCAGGTTTTCAATGTCCAGAACACACTTAAAAGAAAGTCTCCAGAAATAAATCAGGATTTCTTATGGCATTGTAGACTAGGTCACATCAATGAATAATGATTAACTAAGTTACCTAGAGAAAGATATTTTAATCCGTTCGAATATCAATCTTATGCTACTTGTGAATCTTGTCTCATGGGAAAGATGACAAAGACTTCGTTTACTGGACACGGAGTAAGAGCGAGCGAGCTCTTGGGACTCGTACACAGTGACGTATGCGGTCCAATGTCTACACATGCGTGAGGTGGTTATTCCTACTTCATTACTTTTACGGATGATTTCTCTAGGTATGGACATATCTTCTTAATGAAGCATAAATCCGAGGCCTTTGAGAAATTCCAGGAATATAAGAATGAAGTGGAAAACCAAACAGGCAAAAGTATCAAGACACTGAGATCTGATCGAGATGGTGAATACTTAAGTGCCGTGTTCCTGGGTTACTTAAAAGAGAATGGAATTCTCTCTCAGCTTACTTCTCCATACACACCACAACACAACGGTGTATCGGAAAGGAGGAATCGAACCCAATTGGATATGGTTCGTTCTATGATGAGTAAGGCTGAGTTACCGCGATCTTTCTGGGGTTATGCACTAGAATCAGCTGCATATCTTTTGAACAAGGTTCCAACCAAGACTGTGCATACCACACCATATCAGATGTGGAGTGGGAAGAAACCCTATCTTCAGTACCTGAAGACATGGGGATGTCCAGCTTTTGTAAAAAAGCAGCATCCGGACAAGCTCGAGGCACGCTCAGCACAGTGTAAGTTTGTAGGATATCCAAAGAACTTCAAGGGGTATTATTTCTATTACGCAGAGGAACAAAAGGTTTTTGTTTCTCGTCATGCCTACTTCTTGGAAGCTGAATTTTTAGAAAATCAGAAGAGTGGGAGCCCAATAGAACTGGAAGAAATTCCAGATCCACAATCTGTTACTAAAAGTATGGTAGAACAATAAGTTTCAGAAGAAAGGGACATACCAACGCTTATCCGCAGAAGTAGTAGGCAGTCTCATCCGCCCGAGAGATACTACGGTTTTCTTATAGACAGGGATCGATGACCCTACTAGCTTCCAGCAAGCCATTCAGAGCGGTGACTCGGTAAAATGGCTGGATGCAATGCGGACCGAAATGGAGTCCATGTACACTAACAAAGTATGGACTTTGGACATTGCTCCAGATGGGGTAAAACCCGTAGGATGCAAGTGGATCTTCAGAAAGAAGATTGGGGTAGATGGACAGGTTGAAACCTATAAGGCTGGACTTGTTGCAAAGGGATTTCGTCAAAGACCTGGTTTGGACTATGATGAAACCTTTTCTCCCGTGGCTATGCTCAAATCCATTCGGGTCTTTCTTGCCGTTGCTACCTTCCACGATTATTAGATCTAGCAAATGGACGTAAAGATGGATTTTCTAAATGGTAATTTGGAAGAGTGCGTCTATATGGATCAGCCAGAGGGATTCATTCAGAGTGGGAGCAGCGGTAAAGTGTGCAAGTTGCTTAAGTCCATTTATGGACTAAAGCAGACATCGCGGAGTTGGAACATCTGTTTTGATGATACTGTCAGAGAATTCGACTTTATCAAGAATCCAGATGAACCATGCATATACAGTAAGATTGTAGGGAGCGTTGTAATATTCCTCGTCTTGTACGTGGATGACATTCTCCTAATAGGAAATGATATTCCTATGCTATAGTCAGTCAAAGGATTCTTGTCACAGAAGTTCTCTATGAAGGACCTGGGTGATGCCACCTACATTCTGGGGATCCAGATCTATCGTGATAGATCAAAGAGAATGTTGGGACTTTCGCAGTCCAGGTACATAGGCACCATATTGAAAAGATTCAGTATGTACGATTCTAAGCGCGGTAACCTACCGGCTTGTCACGGAATCATTCTCTCCAAAGAGATGTCTCCTAAGACTGATTTGGAAAGGGCTTTCATGTCGATTATACCCTACGCTTCTACGGTAGGCTCTATAATGTATGCGATATTATGTACCAGACCAGATGTAGCATACGCATTGAGCGTTGTAAGCCAGTATCAGGAAGGATAGCAGTAAAGAACATTCTCAAGTACCTGAGGATGACTAAGGAGATGTTCTTGGTGTATGGCGGAAAAGACCTCCAGATCGAGGCCTTAGCCGACTCCAGCTTCCAGAGTGACAAGGATGACTCTAAGTCCATGTCTGGTTATGTCTTTACTCTCAATGGAGGGGAGGTCTGTTGGAAGAGTTCCAAGTAGGACACCGTTGTTGACTCAACGATGGAAGCGGAGTACATAGCTGCTTGCGATGCCGCAAAAGAAGCTGTCTGGATGAAGAAGTTCCTAGCAGAACTTTAGGTGGTTCCTACCAGTATTGATCCAATACCTCTGTATTGTGACAACACCGGTGCTATAGCTATAGCGAAGGAACCCAGGTCCCATCAGAAGTCCAGACATATCTTTAGGAGCTATCACCTGATCAGGGAGATCGTAGATCGCCGAGAGATCGTAGATCGCCGAGAGATCGAGATAAAGAGAGTAGATACGGAGAATAACACTGCTGATCCATTCACAAAGGCTATTCCATAGACGCAGTTCGAGAGGCTATTCGAGATGATAGGTCTGCGATATGCCAGTACATGGCCCTAGTGCAAGTGGGAGATTGTTAGTGTTTATGCCCTAGAAGCCATTACTGTATCATACTAGTTTGTATATTACTAATGGAAGCTTAGGAAATTCACAGTTGTTTTGACAGTCTTGCTAAAAATGGTAGTATGCTACTTGGTTTGTGTCTACTTTAATATGTGCATATGTTTCTTTTAACGTATCGCTTATACAAAATAGTAGAGCCTTTAGGATCTTTGATTGATTACCAGCGTTGTGATGGCAGTCACACTAGTGGGGGCTGGATAGTCTATAAGCAACATCCTATACAGGTCCCTGGTCGTAGGATTATCGAGACAGGCCATCGATACTCTGGAGTAGACTGGTGTATACGCTTCTCGTCCCAGCATAGGGAGATGGTCTATCCCACAGCCATCAGTACGTCGTACTGGAGATAGTATGCAGGTGCTCGTTAGGTTACGGGTACACCGGACAGGACTCGCCGGGAACTGCAGGTTGGATTTATACCCATCGTCAGATAGCAGTTCTCAGGTAACATGAGTACAGCTTAGTCCGTCGACTTGATACTGCTACTTCGCCTCGGGTGTGTTCCCACTGTTCTTAGATTTCTACCCTACCACGGCTCAAAGGAGTCATGCAAACAGGTAGTAGTTGGGTGAAGTCCAAAAGCACTTGGAGGTAGTGGCGGATAGATAGGATTCGTCTCTCCCGGTATTGGGGGTTGATATCGCACTGTGTATGGAGAGCCATTACGCAAAGTCCCTAGACAGGGCAAACGAGATTTACTGGTAGGTTCCAGTAGTTTCTCAAGGTGTAATGGGCTTCACTCCGACACGACTTATACCGCTATTAGGGGTCTGACGTTTACCGCCCCTAGGCCCGATATGCGATAGTCCTAGACGAACAGATCGGACTGTACGGAGATTGTCACATCAAGCTCAGTAGAAGTTCGGATGGGTTTCCTCATCGTCCTTCTTATCAACATCTACCTGGGGACCGTTACGTACAGCTAGTACCGCTTGCGGCTTACGGTTAAACCTACTGCCAGCGTAGTGTCGAGTCTTTAGAGTCCCACACAGAGAGTTTCCCTGCACCGGGCAAAAGGTGTAGAGGCCGTACGGTTTTACGGCAGGGCCACGATCACTTATGTACACTTGTGCACGTATTATGATCGGGCAGATAATACTAGCGGGCTTTGGTTTAAGCTAGATTCTAGTATTATACAGATGGATTTATTCAGTCAAAGATTATCCGTGTTTTTCGGAAATACGGATGGGAGGGGCAGTCTCGTAATTTGTCGGGAAGCTTCTAGAAGAAGATGACTCATTTGTTTTTATCTCTTTATGGATTAAACACAAATGAGGTGGAGAGATGAGTTGTAAGTTTTCATTAAATGCTTAATGACTCATGAGGTGATTCTCTCTTAGTATTAAATGAAGCTCACAAGATATTTCTAGATATTTGATCACGAGATATTTGTATGCTTCGTTATATTCTTTCATGAGTTATTATTCATATCATTATCACAAAAGCTTTCTCTCTCCTCAAGTCTTCATCTTCTTTCTCAAACCCTAATAGCTCTCATGAGTTGAGAAACCTAGGGTTTAAGTGACTAAGTAATCCATCTAATTACTCTACACCCTCTAGGACTTCTATATTAGCGATCTAGGAGCCGTAGTTATCTCAGATTCGAGATAGGAGCTTGGACTATGGACTCTCGGGTGGATCGTCTTTGATTCGAGGAGGCCGTTGAGGTGCTCATGTTCTATAAAGCCTACGAGGTGCGGAGGATAGCGATGAAGACCCGAAGGACAAGTAACGTGAGGTATAACATTGAATCCGAGTAGTTAAACCTCTCGTAGTTTGCTAGTAAAACACACGATCCGTGTACTCAAGTCCGTGTTACGAAGCTTTGATAATTGTTTTTCATATATTGCGCCTCCCCGCAAGCTCGTGGGGTGCGTGACATGGACTTACAACCAGAATATCATCAATAACACAATAATAAACTGGTCGAGGAACGGCCTGAAAAATCTGGTTCATCAAATCCATGTACGCCGCTGGGGCATTGGTGAGTCCAAACGACACCACCAAAAACTCATAATGCCCATAGTGCGTACGAAAATCAGTCTTCGGAATGTCATCATTCCGAACCCGCAACTGATGATGACCTGATCACAAATCAAACTTAGAAAAATGCCCTGCACCCTGGAGCTGATCAAACAAATCATCAATGCGAGGTAAAGAATACCTATTTCGCACTATAACTCGGTTCAATTGACGAAAATCAATACACAACCTCAAACTACCGTCCTTCTTCTTGACGAATAGAACAGGAGCTCCCCAAGGTGAAACACTTGGACGTACAAGTCCCCTAACAAGCAACTCTTGCAGCTGATACTTAAGCTCCTTAAGCTCCGCTGGCTCATTTGGAACAACGTCGGGAAACTCTCACACGATAGGAACCCGGTCCAACGAATCTATTGTGGTTCCGGTATCACGAATGAAAGCCAAGAATCCTAGATATCCTTTCCTCAAAATCCGACTAGCGAAAAAGGCTGAAATCAAGCTGTGAAGGGCGGCACCACGGTCCACCTGCACAACAAGAACTGACTCGCCAGGAAAACAAAACCTGACCGTCTTCTCACGGCAGTCCACAGACACATAGCACGTAGCTAACTAGTCTATGCGCAAGAGAATGTCAAAGTCCAACATACCTGTTGGATATAGTGCCCTCAGAGTCAATTATTGGATCACAGGCACGTGATTGCAATGATTGAGGGAGGACCTATGCCGGTAGGACAGTCTTACTCAAGATGATAGTATGCTATCTGGTTTATCTTTATCATCGTGTACTGCTTTAGGTGACCTTACATATCACTATTACACGTGGATAGAGCCCTTAGGATTCTTGCTTGACGGCCAGCAGTATGATGGCGATCATATACATAGGAGCTGGGGTCTATAAGCACATCCTTAAAAGGTCCCTAGTCATAGGAGTTTTCGAGACAGGGCATTGATACTCCAGAGTAGACTAGTGTATACAGTCGAGACCCCGATAAGGGGCGGTGGCCGGTCTCACAAGCCATTGGTGTCAGTTGGTCCACCTAAGATGTATACAGGTGCTCATTGGATTATGAGTACACCAGACAGGAGTCGCCGGGAACATGCTAGTTGGTCTTATACCGGATGTCAGATAGCAGTTCCCTGGTGACATGTGTACAGGTTAGTTCATCGACCTGAGATCGTCATTTGTCTCGTGTGAGTTCCTACTGTACTTTGATTACTACCCTACCACGGCTCAAAGGAGTCGTGCAAACATGTTTTAGTTGGGTACAGTCCCGAGCCACATGGAGGCAGTGAGCGGATCGGCAGGGGTTCGTCTCTCCGGGTATTGGGGGTGAGGTCACGCTGTGTCTAGGAGAGCCATTACACGAAGTCCTTGGCCAAGGTAGGAGATTTACTGGTAGGTATTCCAGTAGTATCTCAGGGTGTTCTGGGCTACACTCTGACACGACTTGTACCGCTTTTGGGGGTCTAACTTTTACCAACCCCCTAGGCCTGCCATGCGATGCTCATAGACGAATGGACCAGACTGTACGGATATTGTCACTGACAGGCTCAGTAGGGTGTCTGGATGAGTTCGCTCATCGACGTCCCTTTTGGTCAATACCTGGTAGCCCGTTACGTATGGCTAATACCTCTGACATGCTAGTGGTTAAATCCACAGCCAAAGTATTGACGAGCCTTTAGAGTCCCCCACAGACAGTTTCTCAAGTTTCGGGTGAAACGCTGTAGAGGCCGTATGGATATATGGCAAGGTTCGATCATATACGTGCGGTATTGCACGGATCATGATCGGACGGATAATACTAGCGGGCTTTGGTTTAAGCCGAATCCTAGTATTGTACAGTGTAGATTCTGTTTCATTGCATTTGTATTCGGTCGGAATACAAATGCGGGTATGTATATACAGTCACGGAGTTTTCCTGTAATTTATTACGGGATCAGTTTTTTGAAGTTGCCAGTTTGTATTCCGTTTTGGCCAGTTTTCCTTTGTTCCTTCATGGCCGGATTTTTCTGATGGAGGGGCTAATTTGCAAATATGCAAATTAGCAATTTAGAGGGTGTTATTTGTGATTTGAGGGATTATGATAATAAAAGATCTTTAGATTCCTTTTTGTGATCATTTCATAGCTTTATGGCGGTGGGATTTGATTAGGATGTGAAAGGATTTTGTAGTGAGATAATTTCCTCTTTATCACACATTTCCTCACTTGCTTTTTCCATTCATATTTTTTCCTTCTCCCATTAGATATGGCCGACCACATTTAGAGAGAGGGAAGGGGAATTCATTTTGATGGTGGGAAAAATTTTTTGTTCTCATTTTTTGGTTTTGCTCCAAAACTACATCACCTCTCTCCAAAGTTCATTTTCTCCTCCATCATCAAAACATGGCAACTTCACAACCCCTTGAGACAAACCATTCTACACTTAGCCTACAGCATTCTTGGACAAGTTGGCTCACCAACTTCGTGCCCGAGTTGCCTCGGTCCAGAGGTGGGAGCTCGTAAAAGAACCCGGCGATGTGGTGCCCTTTCCGACGAGGAGATGAAGACCGGAGATTCCGCGAGGAGATCGGGATGGTGGCCGAAGACCGAAGGACACGGATCACTCGGTATAGCTTTCTACCCATTCTATAGTTTGCTAGTATTAGGTTAATGGCCCGATCCGGGTTTTATAGTACGCGGTAGCGCCGGTTTTCTAGTTTAAAGAAAAGATTCGTTTCCGCATTTTGGCCTCGAACAGACGGCCGGGGCGCTGCCGTGCACTTACATTGGTATCAGAGACACGCCATAAACTAGTCTAGCTTGCTCTAGTGTATTTAAAAGTTCGATCAAACGGATTTTCTAAAAAGCCCATTTTCAAGTCCAGTTTTCTGTCGAAATTTTTTGTGCTCGAAAAATTAATTTGAGTGTTGCAGAAATTCGCGCAGGCGGTTTTAAAGCTTCTGTAAAAATTCGGTACAGTGATGCCTCAGTTGGACCGCGGAACCGTGGCCACACCCCTGTTCTGGCCGCGGTTCCGCGGCAGGAAAGTGTCAGAGCCGTACCAAATTTCTGCAGTTGCTTTCTGAGTTGAAATTGGGATTTTTGGTATATTCTTTTTGGGCCCAGATTATTTTGAGTGCTATAGTTGTGCTTGCGTCCCACTTCGGGAAATTTAGTCGATCGAAAATTTTAAACATGTTCGTTCACAGTATTTACATTATATCTTCGACCGTGAATATCATTTGATCGGTAAATCCTGTCTAACTGCTATAGCCCTTTTAGACGGATTTGCGAACGTAACATTCACGTTGATATTCTGTGTTGTGCTGTGATGTTGCGGATTTGCCATGGTGGATAGCCTGGATGCAATGGTAGTACAGTTTGGTTGTATATGTACATTTGATATTGGAGGGCGAGCGTCCGACATGTGGACTGCCGTCACTGCCTGTTTGTATATTATTCTTTTGGGGCACGACCGGGCTGAGGTCGATGTACCCGTTGTATATTTTACTTTCTGTACTGGGATTACCCAATGGAGGGGTGCACGGATAGCCGGGTTCTAGAGGGCAACGGGCCCGCGTCTCATGGCGTTGAGATGGAGGGGGCTTCACTCTAGAATTGGCAGGCTATTCGCCGCACTCGTAGGGGGTATAGGTTGACCCAGGAGGGGTGCCCAAGTTACCGGATTCCGTGAAGTGCTGGGTGGTCCATTCTCATTGCTGAAGGGGGCTGCCTCGCTTCAGGTTTTGGCGGGTAACTTGCCGCGCCCGTAGGGGTCTAGGATTTCATTGCACAGGCTATCCACACGACCAGGGGAACGTCGGGTTTCAGTAGCGGCTCTATGAAACCCGGGGATCCCAGATATTTGTATTGTTCTGTGATGCTTATTACATTTCTGTGATGTTGCATTTTATCACGCCTTGAGCGAATATTATATATTGATATATATACTAGTAGATGTTGTATATGTTTTGCATCCGCGCTAGTTCAGTCCCCGCTCTGTCGTTAGTTAAGTAACCTAACGGGTGATGACGGAACCCAGTGGCGAATGCGGATGGCATATACGTAAATCATTATTTTCGTTCCTTTGTGGTGTGATCAATTGATGGGACTGCGTTGATTCGGATCAATGCAAGCTAAACAAACCTATTCTAATGTTGTTGGAACAATTTTTCAAAAAGCTGTTATTGCAAGGACGTTCTCTTTTGTTTTGCACAGTGGTATTCGGTTATGAATATCCAACACCTCAGTCGACGAGGCAAGGGCCGAGATCCCTTCACCGGGAGTGACTTGGACAGAAGTTTGCGTCAGGGTAATAACTTCACTATAGTCGATTACTTTTTCTTTGCATAGTGGTATTCAGTTGGAATATCATGCACCTCATTCTACGGGGAAAGAGCCGAGATCCCTTCACCGGGAGTGACCTCTTTAGCAAAGGTTTTCGCCACTATATTTTTATAAAAAGCTATCCGGTTCCTTCAACGATATCAAGTTCATTACGTTAAAGGTTTTTCGCCAAAAACCATTCGTAGCCCTCTGTCATTTCAGATGGGTAGCACTTAGTGTTCATGCTATGTTTGTTGACCTTCGTCAAGGCATAGTGCATGGTAGCTGCCTGTTACCTTTCTGCTGCATAGATAGATGGGTTGGTTTGGGACAGTCGTATAGCCTTGTTGACCTTCGTCAAGGGCTTATACGGGTGGGTTCAAATTAACCTGGACAATGACGGGTAGAACTTGACATGTGACTTATGATTTGTTGACCTTCGTCAAGGTCATAAGAGCATGGGGTAAAAATCACATCGGGAGTTTCTAAAGAAACTGAAACTTGGCAGATATGCGCATACCTTCTGGAGTATGATAACGTGAGTGGATTCCATCACGTTATCATGCGATGATAGTTGGATCCCGATTCCCACTGATGAGTTGGTTTACTCCTCGGGTGATCCCGACTAATTCTTCATTCAGGTTTGGAGGAGAATTTGAGATTACAGTGGGAGGTTTCCTGATTAGATAAATTGATAACCATTCTGATCTAGGTTAGAGTTCACACCGAGTGTTTTTTTTCTCTCTCTCTTTGGCAGCGACCATGGCCCGGCCCTTGACTATGACTTAGTGACCAAGATTAACCGAACCTTCTTATAAACTGGCTTTTGGATTGTCAGAATTGCATACCTCATTGCCACTCCTACTTTTACCCTTTTCTCCAGAACACCCCGTATTACTACGAACATCCACTTCCATTGGATAAAACCATCGTATGGTTATATACGAACTCGAAGGAACTTGTTCCAGATTCGAGGATGGTTTCTGGTTCTGGAGAAAACGAATAGGACTATTCAGTTGTCTTTTCCTTTTACCATCTATCAGGTTGCCAGTGCTCCTTGGATTAGGGGATAGTACACCCGTTACGCCTATTGGATAGTCTTCTTCCAAACCTTAGGCTGGTGCCGAACGGTAGGGAATGAAGAAAGCCGATTAGCCTAAGTGTGGTGTACATAAGGTATTAATTAAAGACAAAATAAAAGGATTAGAAGGTGGGCAAAGTAAATTGCGACTGCTATTCATGACCAAACCAAGTATTTCATTACCACTCCTACTTCACCTTTGTATTTCTCCAGAACACTCCGTATCACTACGAAGATCCATAATTATTTGGATATTCCATCGTATGGTTATATACGAACTCGAAAGGAACTTGTTCCAGTTCGGGGATGGATTCTGGTTCAGGAGAAATAGGAATAAGGTTTTATTCAGTTGTTTTTTTATCTTTACCTTCTCTCTCATTGCGAGTGCTCCTACGATTAGGACAGTACAGCCATTATGCTTATTGGATAGTTTTCTTCCAAACCATAGGCTGGTGCCAAATGGTAGGGAAGGAAGAAAACCATTTGGCCTAAATGGGTGTACAGAAGGTAATGACTAAAGACATATAAAGGAATTTAGAGAGGTGGCAAAGAAATATACGGTTACAGTTGTGAATCTGGATAATGGAAGAGGCATTACTAGGAATACCCGGATACCCCATCGAAACATTTTAATGTTTCAGTTTCACTGTGTACTGTTAAAAGAAAATTGATTTCCCAATTAGCCCTTACTCCAGGGTATGTATTTACCAGGTATGATTCTCACATCGTATGGTTTTACAGATGATGAGTGGGAGTAAATTATTGGGAATTAGGTGATTGTCCTCATTATATCGGGATTCGTTGTAATTGGTGATATTTGAGGAAATCGCCTATGCTGTTTGCCAGACGGCATATATTTGGTTTTGAATATCCGTTGTTATGCACCAATTTCAAATTGATATATCTGTACGTCTATTTTTATAGAGTGAGATATACCTTTTTGAAATTATGTCCGTGACATTTACCTATATCACTGGATGGTTAGGTAGGGAGCATTAAACAGCGGTGTAATTCTTCATAACCATAAGTACAGTTTTCAACCTACGACACACAGGGAATGAGTTATTAGACTCTGGGGACTTATACAGTGTATTGTATGTTGTCCAGTGTCCATTAGAACAAAAGGGTTGGTACTCATACTATATTCTGTTTACTTGTGACTTCTCTAGTTCTTAGACACGTGTTTCGTAGAAATGCAAGGTCTAAGTTTTGAGAAGTTATAGGTATAAGAGTAAAGTAGAGAACCAGATGTTGCAAGTATCGGTATTCTTCAAGGTGATCGAAGATATAGATACTTGTGAATGGTATTTAGTTGATAGTAATGATTAAGAGAACATGCTTCTCTTTGAGGTTACTCAAAATTGGAAGTACTCCTAAGTTGAGTAATGCTGATCGGCCTCTCTCCATTTAGCTGACATGCACTGGAGACAGCTGCATGATTTGAATCTGGTCCAATTAAATTAGTGCCTCTGTTTCTGTATTGGATATATAACAATTCGTATCTTAACTATGTTAAGGTACAGGGAGTTGTCCGGCTTATGCTTAAAACCAGACTCTGGATATGTAACGTTTCAAAATAATAAAATATTATTTTTGGGAATTTTTATAATTTAATATTATTTTAATGAATATTTTAATATTCTGGTATAATTAAATACAAATAAATGGGGAAAAATTTTGGAAAATTCTAAAATAGGGTATTTAATAGAATCATGCCATTTTAAAGTTTTTAAGATTAGTTATATGCTAATATAGTGCTAATCGCGATTAAAAATCGCTAATCGGATATTTTATAGAATCATGCCATTTTAAAGTTTTTAAGATTAGTTATATGCTAATATAGTGCTAATCGTGATTAAAAATCGCTAATCGGATTTTTAGCTTTTTTGTGCAAAAATGTGCACATATCATTTTCTACACTTGTGTTGCTTGTGCATTTCTACCATGGCTTTTCTTTTGGGTCTACTATTCAAGTGAGAAGAGTTTAGTGAAGAAAAGAAAAGGTTTCATGATGAGAGAGAGAAAGGGACCAAGTCAACCTTCACCTTTTTGAACTATACCCCATCATTTTTCCTTCTCCTTTTCTCTCCCCTCTCATGAAGAGCTGCTGCTGCTCCTGCTCCCTCTCATTTCCCTCCCCTTCACTTCATAGATCCCTCTCATTTCCCTCACCAAAACCCCATTCCCACTTCACAAAACTTGCTCCCGACCTCACTAGCTACACTTTGAACCTAGCAAGATTGGATTTGGAGGACTTTGAGCAACTCAAGAAAATTCCTGAGTTGCCAAATGAGGTAATTTCTGGATCATTAGATTAGATTTTGCATTACTTATACCCCTATGTTAAAATTGAATCGATATCGGGTAGTGTTGTGGACTTAAAGGAAACCTAGTTAGGGTTTGAGGAAATTGTGAGTTGTAGTGTGAAATTGAGCTTAGTGGAGGCTGCACAAACACCCTAGTGATGGAATTGAGACCCAAACCTGAGATTTGAAACCCGTAATACGGATTTAGAAAACCGATATCGGAAATATTGTGAAATCTGTAAAGGTTTTAGGAATCTGCTATCACCCCGAGACCCCTAAAATAAAATTGAGCTGACAGTGAGTCGTGCAGGCACCTAGGAAGCTACCACCAAGACCCGAGCCCCTAATTCAAACCCATGGCCGCAGATTTAATCATTCTGGCCGCAATTTGCGGCCAGAGTAGGGTAGAATTGTTCCAGTTTTGTTCCAGGGCTCCTTTTGCACTAAAATAGACCCCTACTATGTGCAGTTTTGGCTAATTGTCACCTGGGGAAAATCTGGAAGCATTTTGGTGTGTTTTAGGCTATGTTTTCCGTATTTTAAAATGCACTTTCTTGATATTTGGATTTGTATTTGGTTGTCGGATGTTCGTACATTGACAACAGGGGTCGTTTGATTGATTTGCACGTTTAGGCCATAGGTTCCAACCTATAAGCACCCTGTGCGATGTATCGGTTTTCTGCCTCGATGTTAATACGTATTGCGACTGTTTATTATTCTAGGTACCCTCGCAAGGATTCCGAGACGAAGGAGCATGGCGTCATCAATTTCGGCAAGCGAAGACCAGGTGAGTAGATTTATATCTACGGGGAGAAGTCGGGTGGATGGCGTATAGCACCCCCGCAGTCCGTGGTGATGTATACGAATACGTATACACACATATATTTATTATGTGTTGTTAAGATTATTGATGGTAATAATGGAATTATCAATGATAAGGATGTATTGGTGTGGTATAGTGCGAACCCTAGTGTAGTGGTTGCACTCACAAATACACGTACACGTATACTTGCATACATTCTTTCATCTATCTGTGCGCATTTGGAGGTGTGTATATCTACACATGGGTATGGGACTATGTGTTCATATACGGGATTTGAGGCCGTGAGATTCGGCGATATGACAGAGTTCGTAATTGAGGTGCGACATGATAGTTTTAGCGGGCCTTTGGGCATGTGTTTTACCCCGCATTCATATTTATATAGATGGTATCGATGGTACTAGACTTAGATTTATACCAGAGATAATGTGATATGATGGTAATGATACCTGATACATGATGAGATGGATGTGATATTGACCCGTACCTAGCTATTGGGATGCCGTACGATGATTTACCGTACGAGCTCTATATTGATGTTAGATCCGCACTCATGACTCGAGGATGTTATATGATATACCGTATCATACGTGATACTATTGAGGCGAGATCACCGACTATTGTATATATATGTGTATGTCGACTCAGATGTAGGTGGTTTCATACCCCTCCTGTTTAGATTACTTAGTAGACATTAGATTGACCCGAGTCATACCTATTTCAAAACTAACGAATCGGGGATATTTTAAAGATAGACAAAAAGGGATTCTACGGGTATTTTCAAACGAAGTATCTTTTCTTAAAACACCGTAACCCTTATTTTATTAAAAACCCCGATTCGTCTTATTTCAAATGTCAAGGCTGCATGATATATTTATTGAGGCAGGTTCTTTACTGTTGCGTTATTATTCGATTCCGTATATTCATGCTGTTTGCATTGCATCGCTTATATTGTTGATATATTTCACTCATGCTGCTAGGACACCAGCACAATTTTCGATGATGCGTATGTTCCACGTACACTTGTTTGCCGGCTCACACACTTCATCATCGATAATTGCCATGTCACTACACTGTAGTACTGTTGCATTCAGGATATGACCCTTGCATGACATATTGATATGCTTACCTTTCTGCTATATGTCGTATACATGCTGCTTTCTGATTATACGCATTGAGATATGCTGTTTCCATGATATTTCTGGTATTGGAAACCGTGGGTGTTTCAAAGAGAATATGTAATTGTTTTAAAAACCCGGTTACCCTTGATATGATATTTCAGTGCGTCCACCATGTGTTTTCTCGGTGCTGAGAGCGACATGTGAAACCCGATTCGAGGAGGCGGATGAGGCCGATTGCGGGTACATGGTGGACCCGGTATGGTTCCCCAGGGCAAGAAATGTTTTTCGTGGAGTAGACGATGAGCCTGGCAGGGTGGCGAGTACCTACCGGTGATTGGTTGGACCTGGCGGTTATCCGGAGGATACTGACCAGAGTCAATAGATGGATATGGGCGTACTGCCGGGGCCGAGGGCCGATACCGCAGATAGAGCCCGTGGGCCGATCCGGACTGAAAGAGCCCGATATATGAGGATTTACGTGCCGATGCCGGTCACAGTTTTCATGATGTTTTCGAGTGCCGATGCTGGGCACTCCGGTTCCATGATTTTGACGTGTCGCGAGGGACACAGGTGGTTTATATCCTCATATTTCCATGCATATGCTGATGATATTTACATGCATGATGGTTATTGTCATTAGGTGATGAGTGGACGGGATCCACGTACATGCAGATTGATTTCATTGATTGTAGCTCACATTTATGTTATGCTATTACCTGAGGCACTGGCACGAGCACTTGGCACTGCACTCATGTATAGAGATTACATTGCCAGTTTAGCATGTTTCAAACTTATTCATATTGAGGTTTATATATATATATTTGATCGTATTGACCTACGATGGGTCATACATTCGATCTCTTCTTGTAAATATTTTTCTATTCACGAGTTGGCAACCCACCCCCGTTGTGCCACAGTCCTTGCAGGTTTTGCCGTACAGATTCCATAGCGGCATTTCTGACACACTGCTTCCATATGGGTGACTTACGTTGATAGGTGGGTTCTTTTGTATCAGAACTGCCATTGTTCCTGTATTATTCATTGTATCTAGAAATTCCATCAACCAAAACTTGTATATTGTTTCAGACTTAGAAAACAGTGTTGTATTATTTCGACCTTAGAGTCGCGCTTGTAGTATTACGGTTTTCTGGCTGTTTTGAGTTTCTTTTTGGGTTTTGATCCTTGCCCTTTGGCGTTGTATATTATATTGCTTGCGTGGTTGTGACCGTCGATTGACGAAGAGCTAGCTCCCGCTTGGGTATGCCTTTTATCATTTCATATTTATGTTATTCTTGTTGTACCCCGTTCGGGGCCAGCTTTTACAAAGGAAACTCTGCCGAAATTTTCAGGAAAGATCACACATTTTAGAAATGCATATTCGGCTTAGTTATTTAAAAACTTTGATTTCCAAAACATGTTTTCTTTCCCTCTTAAAACTAGTTTTTCCTTTATTTACTCCTTAAATGGTTTTAGATTTCTGGGATTTTGGTTTACTTGGATCCGATGGAGCCCTATAGACTTCATAGGATTCAAGGGCCAGTCACGTGCTCTTTCGAGTCGTGACAAAGTTGGTATCAGAGCGCTAGGTTAACCTTGGTTCGAGTCTAAGTTTGACTATGTGGAGCCTAGGGCGTCTATATATATGGAACTTAGGCTTGACATTACGGAACTTAGACTTAGTCAAGGGGGTATTAGACCCGAACTTTCGTCGTATAGGATGACCCTTGGTTGATGGAATAGGTGACTTCAGTAGAGTGACGTACCGTGGGTATGTTCCGCGGCATACCTACGACACGCCACTCCGCTTAAGAAACCTTAGGATGTACATTTCCTTGCACAGTATTATATTTCTTCCTATGATCTATCCTCATCGATACTGGTTATGATTTTGCTGCCGCGATAGCACGGGCAGAGTGAGCCATGGCTCGAGTTGCGTCAGCATGAGCTCGTCGTGGACGAGGGCTGACCGGGGCGTGATTCCAGAGACGTACGGTTGCATGGAGGCTTCGTATTTTGTGTTTCCGCACTATGAGCGTTTGACAGATCGCTGTTGCGAGATTTCTCGGATGTACCGGTCGGTACCAGAGGATTGAGCCACTGATAGAGGCCAGCCAGGATGTGATGACCATTGATATATCGCTTATTCATGATGGTTGAGGCGCTGCTTAGAGTACCGACGAATGAGCCAGTTGTTGCTGCGAATGATGAGATATCGCCCAGATGATTGGAGCTACTGCAGCATGAGCATATACTTAGAGATATGATGGTGAGTCGCTAGTCACCGAGGATGAATGACTAGGACATGTGGTTCGTTCGCTTACCCCGATGCGAGGTCATCAGGTAGATTGATTCCAGCTAGAGACGACTTCACGCAGGTTCGTTGAGAGTCGATTGAGACGATCGAATGTCAGGAACCCATTTTCCAAGTTTAAAGTATTCGGAAAGACATGCAAGCGATTCGATGGACCCTCTAGAAGAATGACACCCTAACTCGACATAATGACCGTGTGAAAGCCTTTGAACCTTAGGGTTTGCGGCAGTTCCTCGGCGCCATTAGTGAGGCTTGGGTTTGCCCTTCTACGGCTGGACCACCGACGCTGTGGCATGTACTCGATACGAATAAACTGTTCTCAAGATGTTGATCTCTTGGGGGACTATGAGGTCTGACGAGCCGATCGGACGATTCGACATCATTCGGATATCATGTGATGGGACACTGCTTGGGAGACTCCAGATACGAGCATAGCCGTCGGAGCGCAGTTCGTGTAGCCACGATGAGATGAGTCCGAATCTGTCGATATTGGAGCAAGGTGGAGTAAAGAGTTCACACAAGATTTCGACGAGATGACGTTCCACTCCGCTGGCATCAGAGATGTGATATGCACGCTGAGGACGTGTTCGGTTAGATATCTTCTACTGAGTAAGGAAGATACCGAGTTCGTGATTTCAAGTCCGTATGAGGGACTTCGGATGGACCGTAGCCGAAGACATTGCAGTGCGCAGATAGAGACGCGACGTCGAAATGGACGATGATACAGACAAGTGGGACAAGAGGTTCGTGCGAGACGCTGATGAGCTGTCATTACTTCCCGTCGAGACCAGAGGCCTGATATGCTTACAGAGGCGTTGGGATGCGACCAATTTCCGAGGGAATGCTGTGCTGAGGACATAGATGTCCATTGAACGAGAAAAGACTATGCAAGAGTACCAGCCTCCGTACAGATCGGCATAGGCAAGATCGGCAGAGACCTTGAGCAGGATACCTTCCAGGACACCGCTGCAATGATGTTTGCACACAGGATCAGACGTGTGATGTGCATTCAGAGAGCCGGAGGCCGACGCCCGTGACATACTTCTTTACAAGCGGTCGTGAGGATTGACCGAGAGATGACCAGGAAAGTGCCAGAACGGAATCGTTCCTGTCAGCACACCTGACCGGGCCAATGAGCCGATGGATTGCGAGATTGGTAATCCATAGGGAATATAAGGAACCAGAGGCAGAGGACGCCAGCTGCGAGCAAGAGGCAAGTAGAGATCTTGCGCCGCTAGAATTGGATGTACCGGCACCTTCTCGACTTCGAAGGAGAATATACCGACGACGATATTTATGATTTGTGATTTTGTGATTCGACTATCACGTATCCGTCACTTTGGGATTTCGGTATTTTGGCGATCTATTTGCATGATTGGTTTTGGTGACCGAGTTCTATGATTTCTGTTTTCGTGCACCATGGTTGCACTTACTGGGTATTTATACCTGGCACATAATTATTATTCTTGAGGTATTGATTGTGATTTCATGCCTGTTATATGCCGGTGATTTGATTTATGCTTCCAGCATAGTTTTCATGCACTTCTAGTGTTTTGATTTGATTTGGGCACGCTGATGCACGTGGTTGTGAGATTTTCCATCGCGGTACACCTGATTTTGATTGAGCCGCATTATATCGTCGATTTTGACCCTGATATTGATGACTGATTCTTGCACTCCGTGCTTTTGGTTGGACATACGCATGTTTGGCGTTTGCTATTGGATTTTGTGATTTCGTGCATGTTGAGTGCGCAGGGTTTAGATTTTCATTCGTGCACGATGGATGCACCGATTTGGATTTTCGCGCATGTTGGGCGCATTCTTTGAGATACGATCTTGGTGCACACCCGATGCACTAAATCGAGATTCTTCGTGCATGTCAGATGCACCGGATTTTTGGCTGTCAGGCACACACGTTGCCTATGACAAATGCTTCGTGCACACCCGTTGCACCTAGATGTTGTTTTGTGCACCTGTATGGCACATATATGGATTTTGATTTCCGTGCGCACCAGACGCACAGGGTGATGTTATGTTCATTTTTGGGATTTATTCCTTTTGGAGCAGTACATTTCTATGATATTTGATATTCGTTTTGTACCGAGCAGGACTACTCAGAGGACTGTACCTGGATATATTTTGCATGCATTGATAGTTCGAAGGGACTTCCAAAGAGCGAGCTATAGTCTCGGTATAAATATACCTACGTGTCCGATATGACACGGAACGTTTTAAAATTAAGGAAACCCTTCTAAATTGTTTTCAAAATGGCGGAACGTACCTATTAAACAAAGGATATATATATACGTATATAGTTATTTTCTTATGAAAAACGTCCGCCACTGTGCAGTGTTACGCGCATCGCACAGCGACTCAAAAAGATTTGGCATGCATTTACATCAGCTATTCACATGTATAGGTTAGATGTCTACATGTATAGTTCTAATATATATCATATTGGTTTTGTATTGGATTTGACATTGGTGTCGTTACCATGACTCCGATGATTGCGGGATGCTTGATGGAGTGTTGCTTTTGAGATATCTGCTCAGTACTCATGTGCATGCATTGCGCTATGATACGTTTTATGTATTGCTGATTTCGGAGCCCCGACGACTTGGAATTTGTATCTAAATGTTTTAGTATTTGGGGGTTTTAAATTTAAATTCGGGGACCGAATTTCTTTAAGGGGGTAGATTGTAACGTTTCAAAATAATAAAATATTATTTTTGGGAATTTTTATAATTTAATATTATTTTAATGAATATTTTAATATTCTGGTATAATTAAATACAAATAAATGGGGGAAAATTTTGGAAAATTCTAAAATAGGGTATTTTATAGAATCATGCCATTTTAAAGTTTTTAAGATTAGTTATATGCTAATATAGTGCTAATCGCGATTAAAAATCGCTAATCGGATTTTTAGCTTTTTTGTGCAAAAATGTGCACATATCATTTTCTACACTTGTGTTGCTTGTGCATTTCTACCATGGCTTTTCTTTTGGGTCTACTATTCAAGTGAGAAGAGTTTAGTGAAGAAAAGAAAAGGTTTCATGATGAGAGAGAGAAAGGGACCAAGTCAACCTTCACCTTTTTGAACCATACCCCAACATTTTTCCTTCTCCTTTTCTCTCCCCTCTCATGAAGAGCCGCTGCTGCTCCTGCTCCCTCTCATTTCCCTCCCCTTCACTTCATAGACCCCTCTCATTTCCCTCACCAAAACCCCATTCCCACTTCACAAAACTTGCTCCCGACCTCACTAGCTACACTTTGAACCTAGCAAGATTGGATTTGGAGGACTTTGAGCAACTCAAGAAAATTCTTGAGTTGCCAAATGAGGTAATTTCTGGATTATTAGATTAGATTTGGCATTTCTTATACCCCTATGTTAAAATTGAATCGATATCGGGTGGTGTTGTGGACTTAAAGGAAACCTAGTTAGGGTTTGAGGAAATTGTGAGTTGTAGTGTGAAATTGAGCTTAGTGGAGGCTGCACAAACACCCTAGTGATGGAATTGAGACCCAAACCTGAGATTTGAAACCCGTAATACGGATTTAGAAAACCGATATCGAAAATATTATGAAATCTGTAAAGGTTTTAGGAATCTGCTATCACCCCGAGACCCCTAAAATAAAATTGAGCTGACAGTGAGTCGTGCTGGCACCTAGGAAGCTACCACCAAGACCCGAGCCCCTAATTCAAACCCATGGCCGCAGATTTAATCATTCTGGCCGCAATTTGCGGCCAGAGTAGGGTAGAATTGTTTCAGTTTTGTTCCAGGGCTCCTTTTGCACTAAAATAGACCCCTCCTATGTGCAGTTTTGGCTAATTGTCACCTGGGGAGAATCTGGAAGCATTTTGGTGTGTTTTAGGCTATGTTTTCCGTATTTTAAAATGCACTTTATTGATATTTGGATTTGTATTTGGTTGTTGGATGTTCGTACATCGACAACAGGGGTTGTTTGATTGATTTGCACGTTTAGTCCATAGGTTCCAACCTATGAGCACCCTGTGCGATGTATCGGTTTTCTGCCTCGATGTTAATACGTATTGCGACTGTTTATTATTCTAGGTACCCTCTCAAGGATTCCGAGGCGAAGGAGCATGGCGTCCTCAATTTTGGCAAGCGAAGACCAGGTGAGTAGATTTATATCTATGGGGAGAAGTCGGGTGGATGGCGTATAGCACCCCCGCAGTCCGTGGTGATGTATACGAATACGTATACACACATATATTTATTATGTGTTGTTAAGATTATTGATGGTAATAATGGAATTATCAATGATAAGGATGTATTGGTGTGGTATAGTGCGAACCCTAGAGTAGTGGTTGCACTCACACATACACGTACACGTATACTTGCATACATTCTTTCATCTATCTGTGCGCATTTGGAGGTGTGTATATCTACACTTGGGTATGGGACTATGTGTTCATATACGGGATTTGAGGCCGTGAGATTCGGCGATATGACAGAGTTCGTAATTGAGGTGCGACATGATAGTTTTAGCGGGCCTTTGGGCATGTGTTTTACCCCGCATTCATATTTATATAGATGGTATCGATGGTACTAGACTTAGATTTATACCAGAGATAATGTGATATGATGGTAATGATACCTGATACATGATGAGATGGATGTGATATTGACCCGTACCTAGCTATTAGGATGCCGTACGACGATTTACCGTACGAGCTCTATATTGATGTTAGATCCGCACTCATGACTCGAGGATGTTATATGATATACTGTATCATACGTGATACTATTGAGGCGAGATCACCGACTATTGTATATATATGTGTATGTCGACTCAGATGTAGGTGGTTTCATACCCCTCCTGTTTAGATTACTTAGTAGACATTAGATTGACCCGAGTCATACCTATTTCAAAACTAACGAATCGGGGATATTTTAAAGATAGACAAAAAGGGATTCTACGGGTATTTTCAAACGAAGTATCTTTTCTTAAAACACCGTAACCCTTATTTTATTAAAAACCCCGATTCTTCTTATTTCAAATGTCAAGGCTGCATGATATATTTATTGAGGCAGGTTCTTTACTGTTGCGTGATTATTGGATTCCGCATATTCTTGCTGTTTGCATTGCATCGCTTATATTGTTGATATATTTCACTCATGCTGCTAGGACACCAGCACAATTATCGATGATGCGTATGTTCCACGTACACTTGTTTGCCGGCTCACACACTTCATCATCGATAATTGCCATGTCACTACACTGTAGTACTGTTGCATTCAGGATATGACCCTTGCATGACATATTGATATGCTTACCTTTCTGCTATATGTTGCATACATGCTGCTTTCTGATTATACGCATTGAGATATGCTGTTTCCATGATATTTCTGGTTTTGGGAACCGTGGGTGTTTCAAAGAAAATATGTAATTGTTTTAAAAACCCGGTTACCCTTGATATGATATTTCAGTGCGTCCACCATGTGTTTTCTCGGTGCTGAGAGCGACATGTGAAACCCGATTCGAGGAGGCGAGTGAGGCCGATTGCGGGTACATGGTGGACCCGGTATGGTTCCCCGGGGCAAGAAATGTTTTTCGTGGAGTAGACGATGAGCCTGGCAGGGTGGCGAGTACCTACCGGTGATTGGTTGGACCTGGCGGTTATCCGGAGGATACTGACCAGAGTCGATAGATGGATATGGGCGTACTGCCGGGGCCGAGGGCCGATACCGCAGACAGATCCCGTGGGCCGATTCGGACTGACGGAGCCCGATATATGAGGATTTACGTGCCGATGCTGGGCACAGTTTTCATGATGTTTTCAAGTGCCGATGCTGGGCACTCCGGTTCCATGATTTTGACGTGTCGCGGGGGACACAGGTGGTTTATATCCTCATATTTCCATGCATATGCTGATGATATTTACATGCATGATGGTTATTGTCATTTGGTGACGAGTGGACGGGATCCACGTACATGCAGATTGATTTCATTGATTGTACCTCACATTTTTGTTATGCTATTACCTGAGGCACTGGCACGAGCACTTGGCACTACACTCATGTATAGAGATTACATTGCCAGTTTAGCATGTTTCAAACTTATTCATATTGAGGTTTATATATATCTGATCGTATTGACCTAGGATGGGTCATACATTCGATCTCTGCTTGTAGATATTTTTCTATTCACCAGTTGGCAACTCACCCCCGTTGTGCCACAGTCCTTGCAGGTTTTGCCGTATAGATTCCATAGCGGCATTTCTGGCACACTGCTTCCATATGGGTGACTTGCGTTGATAGGTGGGTTCTTTTGTATCAGAACCGCCATTGTTCCTGTATTATTCATTGTATCTAGAAATTCCATCAACCAAAACTCGTATATTGTTTTAGACTTAGAAAACAGTGTTGTATTATTTCGACCTTAGAGTCGCGCTTGTAGTATTACGGTTTTCTGGCTGTTTTGAGTTTCTTTTTGGGTTTTGATCCTCGCCCTTTGGCGTTGTATATTATATTGCTTGCGTGGTTGTGACCGTCGATTTACGAAGAGCTAGCTCCCGCTTGGGGATGCCTTTTATCATTTCATATTTATGTTATTCTTGTTGTACCCCGTTCGGGGCCAGTTTTTACAAAGGAAACTCTGCCGAAATTTTCAGGAATGATTACACATTTTAGAAATGCATATTCGGCTTAGTTATTTAAAAACTTTGATTTCCAAAACATGTTTTCTTTACCTCTTAAAACTAGTTTTTCCTTTATTTACTCCTTATATGGTTTTAGATTTCTGGGCTTTTGGCTTACTTGGATCCGATGGAGTCCTATAGACTTCATAGGATTCAAGGGCCAGTCACGTGCTCTTTCGGGTCGTGACAGGATAACTCAAGACACGTTTCTGTAATGGCTGTTTGTGGGTTGACCCAGGCTATGACGAGGGTTGACTTTCTACCATCAGGAAGATCAATAGTGATATTGTTTTTGACTCGCCACAGTTTTAAAAGAAATGGATTTTTTCAGAAAACAGAAGTGGGAGTATGGTAGAACTGGAAGTGATTCCAGAACTGCAAACGATTACTGAAAATTTGATAAGAACCTAAAGATTCAATCTGGTTTGACACTCCATTAGCCACTTCGCAGATATGGTGGGTAACCTCAGGCACTCGAGAGATACTTCGGTATGCTCAAAGACGGTGCCAGGGAGGTTCTTATTTACCCAGATTTGCCATTACTGTTGTTCCCAACTGTGAGACCCGGCAGGAGGATGGGTATAGCGTCGTTCTAAAATAGCTTTAGATGTGTACGTGTATATGACTCTGCCAGAGGGTTGTTGTAGTCAGTGGGAGCAGCGGAAGCATAGTGGACAAGCAGCTTATGTTTATTTATGGACTAAAGCAGATATAGCGGAGATAGATCATCTATTTCTGATGTGATAGTCATAGGTTTGACTTCATCAGAATAATGGATGGATCTGTTAAGAAGGTAGTAGTGTATGATGTCCTGGTATTTGGATGGCATACACAGAGTAGGAAGTGAAATTCCTATACTACGATCGGTTATGCTTTGGTTGTGACACAGTGGTTTCTCCACAAAGGACATAGATATTATATCAGATATTCTGGTTACTAGATCTGTGGTTTTAGATCTAGATTTGGGTAGTTTCCCAATCTGGGTACTTAGACAGCATTCTAAAGGTGTTTTAGAATGGACGACTCCCGGCACGGTAGTGTACCTACAGGTGATGGAGTCACCCTCTTTAAAGGTGTCTTATAGACTAAAGGGGAGAGGGATGTGCATGATTGGCAGATCACTTGCTTAGACAATTGAGTCGATCGTGAGATGTCAAGTACCACACCAGATGTTGTTTTTGCAGTAGATGCAATAAGTTGATATTGATCCAATCCTGGAGAAACATTCGGAAGCAGTTTTAGAACATAAGTGGATGTTCTAGGGATATGATAACAACAGCCTCTTTGAGGAGACAGTTATCATTCAAGGCTTCCAAGGTGACCTGGATGACAGAGTGACTGTCAAAATTATAGTTTTCCCTCTGACGAGGGGCAGTATTTTGGACAGGTGGTCCAAGCGGACACTGAGGGAGGCATAACGCAGGATACTGATTAAGTTCAGTTGACGATACAGTCTAAGAAGTTTGGATTTGGAGTTCACTTATGAACTAGGTCCCATCAGACATCCAAACAAATTCTAAGACAGATATTGCTCATTTCGGGAGATGGCTTTCTCCGCGAACTTGAGATAAAGAGAGACATAGAAAGAAACATCAGAGCGGATCCACTCACTGAGGCTATTCCTCGAACGCAATAGTTTCGCAAACGAGCTTTGTGAGACCGATTAGTAGAGGAGTTGGGTGTTCGGTATCAAACGGGCTGTGAATATGCGACATCGCAATAATTAGCCATGAGTGCAAGTGGGAGATTGTTGGATATAGTGCCCTCAGAGTCAATTATTGGATCACAGGCACGTGATTGCAATGATTGAGGAAGGACCTACGCCGGTAGGACAGTCTCACTCAAGATGATAATATGCTATCTGGTTTATCTTTATCATCGTGTACTGTTTTAGGTGACCTTAGATGTCGCTATTACTCGTTGATAGAGCCCTTAGGATTCTTGCTTGACGGCCAGCAGTATGATGGCGATCATATACGTGGGAGCTGGGGTCTATAAGCACATCCTTAAAAGGTCCCTAATCGTGGGAGTTTTCGAGACAGGGCATCGATACTCCAGAGTAGACTAGTGTATATAGTCGAGACCCCGACGAGGGGCGGTGGCCGGTCTCACAAGCCACTGGTGTCAGTTGGTTCACCTAAGAAGTATACAGGTGCTCATTGGGTTATGAGTACACTAGACAGGACTCGCCGGGAACATGCTAGTTGGTCTTATACCTGATGTCAGATAGCAGTTCCTTGGTGACATGTGTACAGGTTAGTTCATCGACCTGAGATCATCATTTGTCTCGTGTGAATTCCCACTGTACTTTGATTACTACCCTACCACGGCTTAAAGGAGTCGTGCAAACAGGTTTTAGTTGGGTACAGTCCCGAGCCACATGAAGGCAGTGAGCGGATCGACAGGGGTTCGTCTCTTCCAGTATTGGGGGTGAGGTCGCGCTGTGTCTAGGAGAGCCATTACACGAAGTCCTTGGCCAAGGCTGGAGATTTACTAGTAGGTAATCCAGTAGTATCTCAGGGTGTTCTGGGCTACACTCCGACACGACTTGTACCGCTTTTGAGGGTCTGACTTTTACCAACTCCCTAGGCCCGCCATGCGATGCTCATAGACGAACGGACCGGACTGTACGGATATTGTCACTGACAGGCTCAGTAGGGTGTCTGGATGAGTTCGCTCATCGACGTCCCTTTTGGTCAATACCTGGTAGCCCGTTACGTATGGCTAGTACCTCTGACGTGCTAGTGGTTAAATCCACGGCTAAAATATTGACGAGTCTTTAGAGTCCCCCATAGACAGTTTCTCAAGTTTCGGGTGAAACGCTGTAGAGGACGTATGGATATATGCAGGGTTCGATCATATACGTGCAGTATTGCACGGATCATGATCGGACGGATAATACTAGCGGGCTTTGGTTTAAGCCGGATCCTAGTATTGTACAGCATAGATTTTGTCTCTTTGGATTTGTATTCGGTCGGAATACAAATGCGGGTATGTATATACAGTTGTGGGGTTTTCCTGTAATTTATTACGGGATCAGTTTTTTGATGTTGCCAGTCTGTATTCCGTTTCGGCCAGTTTTCCTTTGTTCCTTCATGGCCGGATTTTTCTGATGGAGGGGCTAATTTGCAAATGTACAAATTAGCAATTTGGAGGGTGTTATTTTTGATTTGAAGGATTATTATAATAAAAGCATCTTTAGATTCCTTTTTGTGATCATTTCATAGCTTTATGGTGATGGGATTTGTATAGGATGTGAAAGGATTTTGAAGTGAGATAATTTCCTCTTTATCACACATTTCCTCACTTGCTTTTTCCATTCATATTTTTTCCTTCTCCCATTAGATATGGCCGCCACATTTAGAGAGAGGGAAAGGGAATTCATTTTGATGGTGGGAAAATTTTCTCATTTTTTGGTTTTGCTCCAAAACTTCATCACCTCTCTCCAAAGTTCATTTTCTCTTCCATCATCAAAACATGGCAACTTCACAACTCCTTGAGACAAACCATTCTACACTTAGCCTACAGGATTCTTGGATACGTCGGCTCGCCAACTTCGTGCCCGAGTTACCTCGGTCCAGAGTTGGGAGCCAGTAAAAGAACCCGGCGATGTGGTGCCCTTTCCGACGAGGAGATGAAGACCGGAGATTCTGCGAGGAGATCGGGATGGAGGCCGAAGACCGAAGGACACGGATCACTCGGTATAGCTTTCTACCTATTCTCTAGTTTGCTAGCATTAGGTTAATAGCCCTATCCGGGTTTTATAGTACGTGGTAGCTCCGGTTTTCTAGTTTAAAGAAAAGATTCGTTTCCGCAATTTGGTCTCGAACAGACGTCCGGGGCGCTGCCGTGCACTTACAATACCTAGAAGGATCAAATCGATCGATGAATCTCTATCTCCTATCCGATTGGCACATGACCGAAACACGAGTCGCGCAACAAAAGAATCGACAACAGGAGTAATCATAACAAACGGATGATCTAGCATACACAACTTTTGGCCCAACCTCGGCACGAAGTGTGTAGAAACATACGAGTGCATAGATCCCGGATTAAATAAAACGTGTGCGTCAAAAGAACATACGAAAAAGAATACCAGAAAACTCTGCATTGGACGCCTGCGCGTTCAGATGAGTTAAAGAAAATGCTCATTCCTGTCCTCCACCTGCAACTGGCTTTCCTCCTCCTCTACCATCCTGTTCTCTCTGGACAAACCCTCCACGACCATGACCTCTCTGAACATAAGTCTGACGCGGATCATCAACAGGCGCAAAAAGCAACTCTCCCTGAGGTGAAGGTGGTATGGTAATATATGGTACGATTGCCTTTCTCCGGTATATCACTGTACAATTCCTGACGAGGTGATGGAAACTCCCGCATCGGAAACATCCATACGATGACTGCTGACCCTCCTGGGGATAAGAGCTAAACAACTGAACTTGTCCAAAGCCTCTGCTACTCTCGCGACCTGAACGAAATCTATCGCGGCGTCCAAACATCCGTCTCTGGGCTGATACAACTGTACGAGCCCTCCTTGGTCCTGGAACTTCTAAAGTCTCGGAAAGACGCTCCTCATCTAGTAGGGCAGCATCCACTGTTGCTGTATACGTGACAAAATGCTGTGTGCTGAAAGCAAGGAATAACTGGGTAACAGGGGTGGCAACCTCCTATCGCTGCGCTTGAATTGTTGGAGATAGTGCCCTCAGAGTCAATTATTGGATCACAGGCACGTGATTGCAATGATTGAGGGGAGGACCTATCCCAGTAGGACAGTCTTACTCGAGATGATAGTATGCTATCTGGTTTATCTTTATCATCGTATACTGCTTTAGGTGACCTTACGAGTCACTATTACACGTTGATAGAGCCCCTAGGATTCTTGCTTGACTACCAGCAGTATGAGGGCGATCATATACGTGAGAGCTGGAGTCTATAAGCACATCCTTAAAAGGTCCCTAGTCGTGGGAGTTTCGAGACAGGGCATCGATACTCCGGAGTAGACTAGTGTATACAGTCGAGACCCCGACGAGGGGCGGTGGCCGGTCTCACAAGCTACTGGTGTCAGTTGGTTCACCTAAGATGTATACAGATGCTCATTGGGTTATGAGTACACCGGACAGGACTCGCCGGGAACCTGCTAGTTGGGATTATACCATACGTCAGATAGCAGTTCCCTGGTAACATGTGTACAGGTTAGTTCATCGACCTGAGATCGTCATTTGTCTCGTGTGAGTTCCCACTGTGCTTTGATTACTACCCTACCATGGCTCAAAGGAGTCGTGCAAACAGGTTTTAGTTGGGTACAGTCCCGAGCCACATAGAGGCAGTGAGCGGATCTGCAGGGGTTTGTCTCTCCCGGAATTGGGGGTGAGGTCACGCTGTGTCTACGAGAGCCAGAACATGAAAAGTCCTTGGCCAAGGCAGGAGATTTGCTGGTAGGTATTCCAGTAGTATCTCAGGGTGTTCTGGGCTACACTCCGACACGACTTGTACCACTATTGGGGGTCTGACTTTTACCAACCCCCTAGGCCCGCCATGCGATGCTCATAGACGAACGGATCGGACTGTACGGATATTGTCACTGACAGGCTCAGTAGGGTGTCAGGATGAGTTCGCTCATTGACGTCCCTTTTGGTCAATACCTGGTAGCCCGTCACGTATTGGCTTATATCTCTGACGTGCTCGTGGTTAAATCCACAGCCATAGTATTGACGAGTCTTTAGAGTCCACCACACTCAGTTACTCAGGTTTCGGGCAAACGCCGTAGAGGCCGTATGGAGATATGGCAGGGTTCGATAAGATACGTGCGGTATTGCACGGATCGTGATCGGACGGATTTTACTAGCCGGCTTTGGCTTAAGCCGGATCCTAGTATTAGATAGTGTAGATTTTGTCTTTTTGCATTTGTGTTCAGTGGGAATACAAATGCGGGCATCTATATGCAGTAGTGGGGTTTTCCTGTAATTTATTACGGGATCAGTTTTCTGAAGTTGCCAGTTTGCATTCCGTTCCGGCCGGTTTTTCCTTTGTTCCTTCACGGCTGGACTTTTCGTTGGAAGGGGGTTAATTGCAAGTTTGCAATTAACTTACTTGTGAGGGGCTTTCTTGCATTTGTGGCTTTTTGATGAGACTAGCATCATGATGAGATTCTATTCTAGTCTTTTTCATTGCTTTTCTTGTGATGGTTTTTGAGTGGATTGAAAAGGAATTTGGTGTGAGCATTTTTCTCTTCAATTATTCCTTCCTTGCTTTATTTGATCCATAACCCACACCCATTTCCTAGGGGGGCCGGCCACCATTCTTGAGAGAGAGAGAGGTTTATTTGAGTAAGGGAAAAATGTTTTATCTCATTTTTCATGCTACCAAATTCCTAAGCTCACTTCCATAGTTGATTTCTTCACCTCCACATCATCCATGGAAACTTCTTGACCCCAAAGAGACATAGACTACTACACTATTCTACAGCACATCTTGGACGCGTCGGCTAGCCAACTTCGCGTCCGAGTTGCCTCGGTCCAGAGGTGGGAGCCCGTAAAAGAGATCGACTACGTGGTGCCCTTTTCCGACGAGGAGGAGACGGACGGAGATTCCGCAGGAGATCGGAGTGGAGACGAAGACCGAAGGACACAGATCGCTTGGTATACTTCTCTACCCGTCTTTTAGATTGCTAGTAGCTTGGTTAATGGCCCGATCCAGGATAATAGTGCGCGGTGGTGCCGGTTCAATAGTTTTTGAAAGTTTTTGTTTCCGCGTTTCCGGCGTCGGATCGACGGCCGGGGCGCCGCCGCGGAGTTACATTGGTATCAGAGCCACGCCATTAACCTACCTAGCTTGCTCTAGTATGTTTAAAGCCTCGATCGATCAAAATCCCAAAAACCGTATTTTCACATGCTCAGTTTCTGTCGAAATTTTTTCAGCTCCAAAAATTTTTCAGGTTGTCTCAGAATTCTGTGCATGGATATAGAAGCAATCTATGAAAATTTTGTCGCGCGATCTCTTCATACCGCCGCGGAACCGCGGCCAAACCCATGCTTGGGCTGCGGTTCCGCCGCGCTTTTGATTGATCACTTGATCAAAATTTTGCAGATTGCTCCTGAGTTGGAAATAGGGGTTTTGGGATATTCTTTTTGGGCCCAGATTTTCTGTAAGTTCTACAGTACTGCTTGGGGCCCAGTTGATAAAATTTGTTCGATCGGATATTTTAAACATGCTAGTTCACAGTATTTACATTATATCTGCGACCGTGAATGTCATTCGATCGGTAAATCCAGTCTATCTGCTATAGCCCTTTTAGACGGATTTGCGAACGTGACATTCACGTTGATGTTCTGTGTTGTGCTGTGATATTGCGGATCGGTCGTGGGGGATAGCCTGGATGCAATGCTAGTACAGTTTTATTTTATATGTACATTTGATATTGCGGGGCGAGCGTCCGACATGTGGACTGCCGTCACTGCCTGTTTGTATTATTCTTTTGGGCCACGACCAGGTTGCGGTCGATGTACCCGTTGTATGTATATTTTACTTTCTGTACTAGGATTGACCCAAGGAGGGGTGCCCAAGTTACCAGATTCCGTGAAGTCCAGGGTGGTCCATTCACGTTGCTGAAAGGGGCTGCCTCGCTTCAGGTTTTGGCGGGTGACTTACCGCGCCCGTAGGGGTCTAGGATTTTCATTGCACAGGCTATCCACACGACCAGGGGAACGTCGAGTTTCAGTAGCGGCTCTGTGAAACCCGGGGATCCCAGATATCTGTATTGTTCTGTGATGCTGTACATTTCTGTGATGTTGCATTTTATCACGCCTTGAGCGAAAATTATATATTATATATATACTAGTAGATGTTGTATATGTTTTGCATCCGCGCTAGTCCAGTCCCCGCTCTGTCGTTAGTTAGCTAACCTAACGGGTGATGACGGGACCCAGTGGCGAATGCGGATGGCATATACGTACATCAGTATATTTTCGTTCTTTGTGGTGTGATCAATTGATGGGACTGCGTTGATTCGGTCAATGCAAGATAAACAATCCTATTCTGATGTTGTTGGAACACTTTTTCAAAAAGCTGTTATTGCAAGGGCGTTCTCTTTTGTTTTGCACAGTGGTATTCAGTTGGAATATCCTGCTCCTCAGTCGACGAGGCAAGGGCCGAGATCCCTTCACCGGGAGTGACCCCTTAGGACAGAGGGGTTGGTCCTCGTACTATATTCTATTTACTTGTGACTTCTCTAGTTCTTAGACAGGTGTTTCGTAGAAACACAGGGTCTGAGTTTTGAGAAGTTATAGGTATGTGAATAAAGTAGAGAACCAGGTATTGCAAGTATCGGGATTCTTCAAGGTGATCGAAGATGTAGATACTTGTGAATGGTATTCAGTTGATAGTAATGATTAAGAGAACTTGCTTCTCTTTCAGGTTACTCATAATTGGAAGTATTCCTAAGTTGAGTAACGCTGATCGGCCTTCTTCCGTTTAGTTAACATACACTGGAGACAGATGCATGATTTGAATCTAGTTCAATTAAATCAGTGGCTCTGTTTCTATATTGGATATAGAACAGTTCATATCTTAACGATGTTAAGGTACAGGGAGTCGTCCGGCTTATGCTTAAAACCAGACTCCGGATAACTCAAGGCACGTTTCTGTAATGGCTGTTTGTGGGTTGACCCGGGCTATGACGAGGGTTGACTTTCTACCATCTGGAAGATCAATAGTGATATTGTTCTTGACTCGCCACAGTTTTAATAAAAAAAATAGATTTTTTTTCAGAAAACAGTAGTGGGAGTATGGTAGAACTGGAAGTGATTCCAAAACCGCAAACGATTACTGAAGATTTGATAAAGAACCTAAAGATTCAATCTGGTTTGACATTCCATTGGCCACTCCGCAGATATGGTGGGTATCCTCAGGCACTCGAAAGGTACTTCGGTATGCTCAAGGACGGTGGCAGGGAGGTTCTTGTTTACCCAGACTTGCCATTGGTGTTGTTCCAGACTGTGAGACCCGGCAGGAGGATGAGTATAGCGTCGTTCTAAACTTGCTTTAGAAATATACGTGTATATGACTCTGCCAGAGGGTTGTCGTAGTCAGTGGGAGCAGCGGAAGCATTGGTGGACATCAGGCTTATGTCTATTTATAGACTAGAGCAGATATAGCGGAGATAGATCATCTATTTCTGATGTGACAGTCATAGGTTTGAGTTCATTAGAATAGGGGATGGATCTGTTGAGAAGGTAGTAGGGTGTGATGTCCTGGTATTTGGATGACATACACAGAATAGGAAGTGATTTTCCTATACTACGATCGGTTATACTTTGGTTGTCACACAGTTGTTTCTCCACATAGGAATTGGATCTTATATCGGACATTCTGGTTACTGGATCTATGGTATTAGATCTAGATTTGGGTGGTTTCCCAATCTGGGTACTTAGACAACATTCTATGAGTATTTAGAATGGACGACTCCTGGCATGGTGGTGTACCTACAGGTGATGGAGTCACCCTCTCTAAAGGTGTCTTACAGACTAAAGGGGAGAGGGATACGCATGATTGGCAGATCACTTGCTTAGGCAATTGAGTCAATCATGAGATGTCAAGTACCACACCAGATGTTGTTCTTGTAGTAGGTGCAATAAGTTGATATTGATCCAATCCCGGGGAAACAGTCGGAAGCAGTTTTAGAACATAAGTGGATGTTCTAGGGAAATGATAACGGCAGCCTCCTTTAGGAGACGGTTATCATTCCAAGCTTCCAAGGTGACCTGGATGGCAGAGTGGTTGTCAGAGTTATAGTTTTCCCTCTGACAAGGGGCAGTATTTTGGACAGGTGGTCCAGGTGGATACTGAGGGAAGGCATGGCGCAGGATACTGATTAAGTTCAGTTGACGATACAGTCTAAGAAGTTTGGATTTGGAGTTCATTTATGAGCTAGGTCCCATCAGACATCCAGACATTCTAAGACAGGTATTGCTTATTTCGGGAGATGGCTTTCTCCGCGAACATGAGATACAGAGAGACATAGAAAGAAACACAAGAGCGGATCCACTCACTGAGGCTATTTCTCGAACGCAATAGTTCCGCAAACGAGCTTTGTGAGACTGACTAGTAGAGGAGTTGGGTGTTTGGTATCACACGGGCTGTGAGTATGCGACATCGCAATAATTAGCATTGACTGCAAGTGGGAGATTGTTGGAGATAGTGCCCTCAGAGTCAATTATTGGATCACAGGCACATGATTACAATGATTGAGGGGAGGACCTATCCCAGTAGGACAGTCTTACTCGAGATGATAGTATGCTATCTGGTTTATCTTTATCATCGTGTACTGCTTTAGGTGACCTTACGAGTCACTATTACACGTTGATAGAGCCCCTAGGATTCTTGCTTGACTACCAGCAGTATGAGGGCGATCATATACGTGAGAGCTGGAGTCTACAAGCGCATCCTTAAAAGGTCCCTAGTCGTGGGAGTTTCGAGACAGGGCATCGATACTCCGGAGTAGACTAGTGTATACAGTCGAGACCCCGACGAGGGGCGGTGGCCGGTGTCACAAGCCACTGGTGTCAGTTGGTTCACCTAAGATGTATACAGGTTCTCATTGGGTTATGAGTACACCGGACAGGACTCGCCGGCAACCTGCTAGTTGGGATTATACCAGACGTCAGATAGCAGTTCCCTGGTGACATGTGTACAGGTTAGTTCATCGACCTGAGATCGTCATTTGTCTCGTGTGAGTTCCCACTGTGCTTTGATTACTACCCTACCACAGCTCAAAGGAGTCGTGCAAACAGGTTTTAGTTGGGTACAGTCCCGAGCCACAAGGAGGCAGTGAGCGGATCTGCAGGGGTTCGTCTCTCCTGGTATTGGGGGTGAGGTCGCGCTGTGTCTAGGAGAGCCAAAACATGAAAAGTCCTTCGCCAAGGCAGGAGATTTGCTGGTAGGTATTCCAGTAGTATCTCAGGGTGTTCTGGGCTACACTCCGACACGACTTCTACCGCTATTGGGGGTCTGACTTTTACCAACCCCCTAGGCCCGCCATGCGATGCTCATAGACGAACGGACCGGACTGTACGGATATTGTCACTTACAGGCTCAGTAGGATGTCAGGATGAGTTCGCTAATCGACGTCCCTTTTGGTCAATACCTGGTAGCCAGCGTATTGGCTTATACCTCTGACGTGCTAGTGGTTAAATCCACAGCCATAGTATTGACGAGTCTTTAGAGTCCACCACACTCAGTTACTCAGGTTTCGGGCAAAACGCTGTAGAGCCCGTATGGAGATATGGCAGGGTTCGATCAGATACGTGCGGTTTTGCACGGATCGTGATCGGACGGATTTTACTAGCCGGCTTTGGCTTAAGCCGGATCCTAGTATTAGATAGTGTAGATTTTGTCTCTTTACATTTGTGTTAAGTGGGAATACAAATGCGGGCATGTATATGCAGTAGTGGGGTTTTCCTGTAATTTATTACGGGATCAGTTTTCTGAAGTTTCCAGTTTGCATTCCGTTCCGGCAGGTTTTTCCTTTGTTCCTTCACGGCCGGACTTTTCGTTGGAACGGGGTTAATTGCAAGTTTGCAATTAACTTACTTGTGAGGGGCTTTCTTGCATTTGTGGCTTTATGATGAGACTAGCATCATGATGAGATTCTATTCTAGTCTTTTTCATTGCTTTTCTTGTGATGGTTTTTGAGTGGATTGAAAAGGAATTTGGTGTGAGCATTTTTCTCTTCAATTATTCCTTCCTTGATTTATTTGATCCATAACCCACACCCATTTCCTAGGGGGGCCGGCCACCATTCTTGAGAGAGTGAGAGGTTTATTTGAGTAAGGGAAAAATGTTTCATCTCATTTTTCATTCTACCAAATTCCTAAGCTCACTTCCATAGTTGATTTCTTCACCTCCACATCATCCATGGCAACTTCTTGATCCCAAGAGACATAAACTACTACACTATTCTACAGCACAACTTGGACGCGTCGGCTAGCCAACTTCGCGTCTGAGTTGCCTTGGTCCAGAGGTGGGAGCCCGTAAAAGAGATCGGCTACGTGGTGCCCTTTTCCGACCAGGAGGAGACAGACGGAGATTCCGCAGGAGTTCGGAGTGGAGACGAAGACCGAAGGACACGGATCGCTTGGTATACTTCTCTACCGGTCTTTTAGTTTGCTAGTAGCTAGGTTAATGGCCCGATCCGGGATAATAGTGCCCGGTGGTGCCGGTTCAATAGTTTTTGAAAGTTTTTGTTTCCGCGTTTCCGGCGTCGGATCGACGGCCGGGGCGCCGCCGCGAAGTTACACGAATGGCCTCAACCAACGATCCAATCATCTGGCGCAAATCCTGCATATCTGTCTCTAACCTAGCGATACGATCTATCGAAGGCGGATCGATCTGCTCCTGTACAGCGAGCGTACCGTCCTGGTCAATCTTCGTCTCAGACGAGCCATCTCTGACCTCGGCTCTCGCTACTACTCTCTGAGCCCTCGTAGTCTTCGGCGGCATAATGGCTAGAAATGGAACAGGATTCAATAAAAACATGGAAATCGAATCACAATGATGTATATAATCAGGGAAGGAATTTCAAGCAATAAGTACTAAGGTCACTTAGGTGGAGTACCATGTCGTTAGTATGCCACAGACATACACACGTCATGTACACGTACTCATCTAAATCACCATTTAGAAAGGCGGTCTTAACATTCATTTGCAGATTTCGTTGTCATGGTATGCAACAATGGCAAGTAGGATCCGGATGGACTTAAGCATAGCCACTGGAGAAAAGGTTTCATCATAATCCACGCCTGGTCGTTGACGAAAACCCTTTGCAACAAGTCTAGCTTTGAAAGTCTCAACTTTTCCATCTACACCATGTTTCTTCTTAAAAATCCATTTGCTCCCAATGGGTTTTACCCTTTCAGGAGTAACTTTCAAAGTCCATACTTTATTGGTGTACATGGATTCCATCTCAGATCGCATTGCATCCAGCCATTTCACAGAGTCCCCACTCGTGATGGCTTGCTCGAAGCTAGTCGAGTCATCATCTTCCATGATGCAGTCCTCACTCTCACCATCAATGAGAAAATCGTAGTATCTCTTAGGTGGATGAGCAACCCTACTAGATCGGCGAAGTGGCTGAGGTTTGTTGGAAACTATCGAATCCTCTGGTTCCACTAAATCTTCAGTTATGGTTTGTTCTGCTGGAACTTCTTCCAGCTCTATCTCTTCACCACCAATTTCTTTTGCAAGAAATTCCTTTTCTAAAAAGGTGGCATGTTGAGCAACAAACACTTTTTGTTGTTTACTGTGGAAGAATAGATATCCATTTGAATTTTCAGGATATCCAAAAAATTTACAAAGAACTAATCGTGCCTCGAGTTTGTCCGGATTTTGCCTTTTGACATAGGCCAGACAACCCCATATCTTAACTCGTTTAAGACATGGTCTCTTCCCACTCTATATCTCATATGGTGTGGTAGGTACATATTTTGATGGAACCTGATTCAATAGGTATGCTGCTGCTTCAAGCGCATAACCCCAAAAGGAAATAGGTAACTCAGCGGTGCTCATCATAGAGCGCACCATATCTAATAGGGTGCGATTCCTCCGCTCCGATATACCGTTGTACTGTGGTGTATAGGGAGGAGTAAGCTGAGAGAGAATCCCATTCTATTTTAGATAGTCCCGGAACTCATTTCTCAAGTATTCTCCTCCTCGATCAGATCGAAGGATTTTAATACTTTTACCCTTTTGGTTCTCGACTTCGTGTTTATATTCTTTGAATTTCTCAAAAGCTTCAGACTTGTGTTTCAACCGGAACACATGTCCGTATCTTAAGAGATCGTCTGTGAATGTAATGAACTATGAGGAACCATCCCTGGCATGTGTAGACATTGGACAACATACATCACTATGTATCAGTCCCAAGAGTTCCGTAACTCTTTCTCCGTGTCCACTAAACAGAGTTTTATCATCTAGCCTTTGAGAAATGACTGGAAAGTATCATAAGATGAAAATTCGAACGGATTCAAATATACATCCTTATGTAACTTAGCTAGTCGTGTCGCATTGATATGACCTAGTCTACAATGCCACAAGAAGGATTCGTTCATTTCTGAACTCTTCCTCTTGTGTGTGTTTTGTACATTAAGGACTGTAGTTTGGTTTAGAACGTATATGCCATTATTTAGCGAGCCTGATCCAATCAACTTTTGATTCAAGAAGATGTTCATGACATTATCCTGTACTACAAAATTATATCCTTCTTTACTCAATAAAGAAACTGATATAAGATTGCATATCAAGGTCGGAATGTAATAGCATTCGCTCAGAATCATTATATTACTATTTGGTAACACAAGGTGATATTCGCCAACTGCTTTGGCTGCAAAATTTGCACCATTCCCTACTCATACGGAATGATCACCCTCTCCCAGTTCCCTACCTTTCTTTAGCCCATGTAACATATTACATATATGGGATCCTGATCCGGTATCTAATACCCCGGACGTAGAGTGAACTGAGAAACAGTTCTCGATAACTAACACAGCCGAAGAAGATGCATCAACATACTTTTTCTTCGTTTGGGCGGCATGAGAATCCGGATATTCCCCTATTTCCTACTCTGTCTTATAACAATTATAAGTTAGAGCGGGACCAACGTTTCCCTGCTCAGTATAATAAGCTGGTTCGGTTAATACATCCATGTTATTATCTTGATTAAGGCCTGACACGGTCACTACCTGGAGAGAGAGAGAGAAGAAAACACTTTAGCGTATGCTCTTGCAAGATTAGATTGGTAATTATCTTATCTAATCAGGATGGCTCCCACTGCTTTTATAAAATCTTCCTTCAAACCCTAAAAGGTAAGACTAGCCGGGACTAATTACACTTTACAAGTTCGTCAATCTTTCAGCCATGTCAGTGTTAGTACTTTGAGGGAGGTTCCCCGTGCTTTACCACGCACCTAATTAAAATAAACCTCATTTTCCCAGAGGCAAAACCCCGTTAACACCTTTCTACACACTTACTTAATCGGTTAATTGTCATGTGTAAAACTCTCCCAGGAGTAACTCTTAATCACAGTGGTATCAAGATCCAACTATCTCATAGAAGGTATGCAATCTCATTGCAAATTTTAACACTTGAAATTCCCGATAATACTTTTTCACCTACCATGCTATGACCTTGACAGAGGTCAACAAACTATAGTGCACTAGTCAAGTTCAACCCGTCATTTCTTCATTGAATCAAACCCACCCGCACGACCCTTGACAGAGGTCAACAAGGTCGTACGACTACCTAATCCAATCTCATCTCATGCTTTACAGATAAGTACTAATCAGCTACCGCACACCACGCCTTGACAGAGGTCAACAAACGCAGCACGAATACTAAATAATCTTTATCTGAAATGACGGAGGGCTACGCAGATTTTTAAGAAAACCATGAGCGTAATGAACTTGATATCATTGTAGAAACAAGCGATTTTGAAAAGGAGTGTTTTTTAGGATTTTTCTAGTTTTGCTAAAGAGGTCACTCCTGGTGAAGGGATCTCGGCTCTTTTCTTATCGAATAAGGTGCAGGATATTTCACAAATACCGCTATGCAAAGAAAGGCCTATTGAAGCATTCAAAAACAAAACCGAGTGAGTTGTAGCATCTGCTAGTTTCGCTAAAGAGGTCACTCTCGGTGAAGGGATCTCGGCACTTTCCTTATCGAATAAGGTGCTGGATATTTTGCAAGGAATACCGCTATGCAAAGCAAAAACTAGAGCTACCCTTTTTGAAAATTTGATTCTACAACATCTTTTGGGTTTCTTTTTCTTTCACTAATCTCATTAATGAAGTCCCGTCATTTTAGCTTCCTGAGCAACACAAAAGAAACGAAAATACAACGTACGCTAATGCCATCCACATTCGCCACAGTGTCCCGTTATGCACCGTTAGGTTACATAACTAACGGCATAGCGGGACGGGACTAGCGCGGGTGCAAAACATAAGCAACGTTTATTATATATCATATATACAATAATAAAGCATTCATCTCACGCATATAAAACGATCACATTACAGTATATCAACAACAGAATATAACATATGAAATATTGGATATACTAGGAGGTCCGTGTTTTATTGTGAGACTGTATAAAACACGGATTCAACGGTCGCGATGAATAGCCAAACCCACATCCCTAGACCCCTACGAGAGCGGCAAGAAACCCTACCAATTCTAGGGTTTGAGACCCGGTCTCGACTCCTCGAGATGGCCTCCCACTGGACCCTAGAACCCGGTTACTTGTGCTCCCCTACTTGGGTCTATCCTAACGTGGAAAAGTAAATAATATACAATGGTGACATCATCCTCAATCTGGAAGTACCCCAATAAAAGAATATTACATACAATAAATTTTACATGAATGAAAATAAAAACCGTCATCTCACATAAAACCCCCGGCTTTTCAAAACACGACGATCCAATATAACATATCACAACAACACATAACATCACATGTCATCAACGTAAGTAAATATGCGTATCCCAATTGTCGTTGATGTATAGCAATGAAACCGGTGATACACCACATATTACACTTACGGTCGTAGAAAAGAAAGTAAAAAACTACAACATTTGGAATCCACAATCACTTTAGACTTCGTAAACCCGAAATATCACATATTACGGATTTCATGCCTAACTATATGAATTCCATATATTGTATCACATTACAGAAAAAACTAGACGATATTAAACATTCCGATCGAATCAACAAACACCCAAAAATTCCCAAAAGCTCAACACGTGAGCTTAGTTTGAAAATACTCAGTACATGCCACAGTACCAATGAACCAGACGTAGAAAGGCCAACCAATGCCTCACATATAGCACCGCTGAACTACCACAAACCCTAGGGTTTAGTGGCGGTTCTGACGGTCACATAATCAAGTTAAGGTTTCGTTCTTCTAGAGGGTCTACCGAATCACTTGCACGATATTTGAATGTTCTTTAACTATGAAAAAGATCCAACTCTTGAAAAAATTTCAGCAAGGGAAAAAGTGGGTATTTGATATCCGATCGAACTTTTTAACACCGTCTAAAATAACCGAAACAAAACCTAGAATTATGAATATGAAACACTCCGAATTTCCTTTGCTAAAAGATAACATCACATGCAAAATTAGCAAAAACAAACAACACCTAAAGTACAAAGACCTAGAGCCTTAAACACTGTAAAAATTTCAACCGTGAACAGCCCGATCTGGCTGGTTTTGGTAGTGATGGGGTTGGCCATTTTCCGAGGGAATGGGGTGAATTTTGTACAGTGTTCTTTATGTATCTCATACATCATTCTGCAATTGTTTTAAAAAAAATTGACACTCCGAAAAAATTTACAGAAACTAGGGTTTGATGTCGGGTGTTGCGGAGTTGTTTCGGTTTCGTAATCCAACACTTATCCATTTAATTCTCTAGCTAGGCTCTGATACCACTGTTGGGATACCTAGGACGGCAGGAAGGTTTCGGGTGGCATCATCCATGCCAATATCAAAATTTTGCCATTCTAGATAACCCTAACGTAGAATCGATATTAGAGAATGATACGGAATCGATAAAGTAATCATCTTTACTACTAAGAGATAGGGATTACAACCTTTGTAGTCCGTTCCTTCGCTTCATAAGCTCCGAGTTGTGGTCCCTTTGCTGCGATTATCATGCTCCCAAACTCTTGAGAGGCTCCATGAAGTGAGTGATGCATCATTGCTAGTAATTTTCATAATCAAAGATGATCTACCATGAGGAATCAAAAACCCAGGCTAACACTTTACTAATTAGAGATTAGTGAAGCTAACACACTAATCTATATGGCTAGTATAGAAGAGGATGATGAAGTAGAAATTTTTCTCTCTTTATTTTTCTATTTCTCACAATTATTCATCACAAAATTAAAATGCTAGAAAGCTTTTATGAGGAGGAAGAAGAAGATATGTGATGAATGCAATTGTTATGAGGTTAGAAATGCAACCATTGGTTAAGCATGGCATGCTTAACCCTTGTAGAGAATAAACCATAGGCTAAGGTTAAAGTTAGGTTAACGAATATCTAAGAAAATATCAACAAGGTGGACAAAGCCAACAAAGCAAAATATCTTAGCATAAATCCACGAAATTGAATTATCCAAAATACAAATGTAAACCCTAATCTTAACCCTAATCATGGTTTAACTCTCATAAACCCTAATTGCATTTATAACCTAGCATGTTACAATTATACATATCACATATATATAATTATGTAACAAAAGAAAATAATACAATTAACATATATCACATTTATATCAATGTATCATCAAGTGAAAAAAAGAATCATTTAAGCGAGCTTATATTAGTTAATGTAATGTAATATATCACATATATAATTATACATTAGATTATTAAACCAACACTTGATTTAATAATCCAGCTATATTGCAAATAACCGACTAATATAATATGTATCAGTTCATCGAATCAATAATTGATCTGATGGCCCGACAATATCACATATACCCGGCCGATTACATATATCATGAGAATCGAATACGGTATCACATACACGTATTATTCTCGGTCCTGCACATATCACATATGTACTCCTACTCCGTTTTGCCTGAGCCAGAAAACCTCTGTGTAGGACTATAAAGACTCGTCAATATGCCGGCAATAGGTGATGATCATATCAAACACCCACAAGCTGCAAGCGGTCAGTTAAACGTAACAGCCACCCGGGTATTGAGCGATCAGAAGATCAACAAGCAAGCCTGCACACATTCCTGTGAATCCAATCAGTAACACTCCCAAACAGTCCGGTCTCTTCGTCTGATATGTCGCATATCCATTCTACGGGTGGTAAACGTCAGACCCCAGTAACCGATAAGTCGTGTCGATGTGAGGCTCATAACGGGTCGAGAAACTACTGATAACACTTACCAGTAGATCTCCATAGCAGCCCTGGCCACGGATTTCCAATTATAGCCAATTGAACACTGCGCAACATCAACCCCAATACCGGGAGAGACGAAACCCCTCCTATCGCTCATTGCCTCCATGTGATTCGGGACTGTACCCAAAAGCCACCGTTTTGCAGGTTCTCATGAACGTGGTAAGGTGGAAATCAGAGCACAGTGGGAATCACACAAGACTCTATGACGATCTCGGGTCTACAGACTAACCTGTACCAGTGTCACAAGAGAACTGCTATCTGACGATAAGTATAATACCATGTAGGAGTTCTCGGCGAGTCCGTTCAGTGTACCTAGTTTCCACTGAGCACCCGTACACCATCTTTGATGTCAAACACCAATGGATATGGGATCATCCATCGCCCATCATATGGGTCAAGATGCGTATACGCTAGTCTACTCTGGAGTATCGATGCCCTGTCTCGATACACCCTCGACTAGGAACAGTTATAGGATGTACTATTGGACTACCCTGGTCCCACTAGTATGATCTGCATCATAGTCTTAGTAGTCAAGTACATATCCTAAGGGCTTTATCAACATGTGAGAGCAAGACAGTAAACCAATACAAGTCAACATGTTTAGACAAAGTGAAACCATATAGCATACTATCATATCGAGCAAGAAAGTCCTCTCTATATATATCCAAGCATCCACTATAATATACATCATATGTACAACAATGGCCTTTAGGGCATATACATAACTAACATCAATAATAGTGTCGTGTCTCATTAATACTATGTCCATATGCAATCGGAAAAAGAGGTATGCAACAATGGTACATATGCACAATCAATGTCCATATACTTATAACTAATAATCATATCATTGAATCTAGCCCAGACGTATAACGCCATGCGAGCGATTCCCCTGTAGATATTAAATCTACCCACCGATGATTTTGGGCTAAGTAAAGCCAATTACTTGCTTTCCCTTCTTTGCAGCGTTCGAAGTCCCTGCCTGCGATCCTAAAATCATATAACAACAGAAATTGACCAATAACATGTACAAACTATGTTTGACCGACACACCAACTCCAATCAAGCTCTCAAGTGTCCATCTAGTGGCTAACGCGCATAGCGACACTACGAAACCAACCCAAGAGCAACAGCTACACAAACAATACGAACCGTGTCGGATAACGTAACACACGTAGTCGAAACACTAGAAACAAGCAAAGTGATCCCAAGTTGCATGTTCTACGAGACCACATACAACCCTAGTGACCCCTAGACCATGACACGACCCATCACCCCCTAGTCTGGCCGCAAATTGCGGCCAGAAGCAATAAAATTGCGGCCAAGTTGGAAGGGAATGGTCTCAGGTTTTTAGGGTAGATTCTAGGTCACAAAACTAGGTCACTGTGACGGCAACTTTTCCGACAAACACGTGGTCTGATAGCAGATTCATCCGAGACCCAAAACTACACCAAAATACGATATGTGCACAAAAACTAAACTTTTAGTGTACTAAACTAAAACTAATAAGCTACACAACATTAAAAACACCTACTTTACAATTAGAGAGCACTACTTTCCCAAACTTGCTCAAAACCCTAGTTTTCCAAGCTCCAAGTGATCTGCATAGGCTCTAGATCAAGTTTAATAAAGGGTTTAGTGAGTTTTTTGAATAGTAGTGAGGATTGGCTTGAGTTTTTTGATGAACATGAAGAGGTTTCAGTTTAAGGGAAGAGAAGAAGAAGAATGATTGAGAATGAGAGAGAGTATGAGAGTGTGAGGTGTGATAAATATGAGAGGGTGAGTGTAAGGTGAGTATACCCTTATACTTACTCTCTCCCTGTCGATCATTAATGCAAGCATTAAAGCCCTCCATGACTCACCTAGCCACCTCTCCTCATTCCAAAACACAAGGATAACTCTCACAACAAATATCTCACACAAATATCTAAGTGCAAGTTAATCATGGCATATATTTGTTTAAAGGGTCATGGCCACTAAACAAGATTAACACTAAACAACCCCCATGTTAACATGCACAAGTGTGTGAAAGCCAAAACAAATAATAATAAAATATTGATTAATCTATATAAAATGCGAGAAAACAATTTGGTAAAATTTTTACTAAAAACCCGCATTATCTCTTAATTAACATTAATCGCAATCTAAGGTGTTACAAATCGCGACGATTCTTTTGACGCTCCCTTGATCATTGTAGGGTGTTTTTCGTCATCCCATTGAGATGGGAATACGCACGCGCTTGTCGGGCGCATTTCATATTCCCCCTGCCTAGGGTAGGCTGGGGTTTATTGATTGTGGGGATCTGAATCTCTGGCAGCCGCGGACTAAGCTGCCGTTAATTACCCCTCGCCTTAGGAGCGAGGGAACCTCCGATTAACGGGTTAAATTTGTCATGCGAACTCAATGTGCAGTGTTGTGTTTCGAAGGGGTTTTGGATATATCGGGGGCACCGCGGAGTTTTTACGGGGGTCCCGCTACCCGGATAGCGGGTTGGGGGTCAGGGGGCTAGCAGCCCCCTTGCGGGGTGCGGGGCAGCGTCCCGTTAGAAATTTTTTCTAACGGGGGATGTGTTTTTAGTGTGGAGTATGCGTGTGTGTATATGTGTATATATATATCTACATATATATATACATACATATATATATATATATGTATAAGGGAAAGGGCATCCAAAGGATGCGTGGGGGCCAGCGCCTCGCGTGCATGGCATGCAGGCGCTAAGCGCTAGCGCACTAGGCGCTGGGTGTGAGCGTTCTGGGCGCTGGGCGCACCACGTTCTCGGCACGCGGGCACGAGTGCTCTGGGCACAGGGCGCGCCACGTGCTCGGCACATCGGCACGAGCGCTCTGGGAGCAGGGCGCGCTGGGCGCGCCACGTGCTCGGCACGTAGGCGCTAGCGCGCTGGGCGCCACGTTCTCGGCACGTGGGCGCGAGCGCACTGGGCGCGCCACGTGCTTGGCACGTGGGCGCAAGCATACTAGGCGCTGGGCGTGCCATGTGCTCGGCATTTGGGCTCAAGTGCACTGGGCGCTGGGTGCACCTCGTGCTCGGTAAGTAGGCGCAAGCGCACTAGGCTCGGCACGTGGGCGCAAGCGCTCTAGGCGCTGGGCGCGCCACGTGCTCGGCACGTGGCTGCTAGCAGTCTGGGCCCTGGACGCTGGGCGGCAAACAGAAAGGGGGCTTTGGCCCCTGCACTAGGAGCTGTGCTCCCGATTTGTGGAGTTAAACTCCTAGGATGTTTTGAAGCTGATGAAAGGCTTCTCCCCTTAAGCCCTAATTCTTCCCCAAAGTGGGGTTTCTGGAGATGGGTCTCCTTCTTCCTCCTCTGTTGGCAGGTATTGAAGATCAAGAGATGTAAGATTTTAAAAATCTCTTCTTTTTGAGATCTGATGGGAGATCTAAGTTCCCCTTTGGGGGTTTTGTGGTGAAAAACTACTTAGTTTTGGAAAAGGAAGAGTCAAACTCTTGATTTAAATCATAAGAAAGAAGAAGGTTTGGAACCTTCAGAAAGGGGAAAGAGGCACAAGCCCTAAACTTTTTGAGGGGAATGAAATGTATATATTTTATTCATCATCATGTTGTCTTATATAGGCTTACATATTTACATATAGCCCCTTGGGCTTTGCAAAATGACGTTTTCCCATCCCATGGCTCATGTGCCATTTATTTTTTGCACATAAGCCATGAGCTTACAAAATATTGGCTTTATGCCCATTTTGCATACATTCGTGCACACAAAAAATTACATGAAAATTATTTGTTACATGATTTTTTATTTCGGCATGGGGAGGGCCGGCCGCTTCATGTTCGGGCTCGACTCGGGCATGAGCCCACTTGATCTGGGCTTGGGCCCACCTGGCTTGGGGTTGACCTTGACTTTGACTCGGTCAACCGGGGTGTGAATTTTGACCCCAACAAAGTGCCCCCATCAATGAATGCACATCGCACATTTGAGTTGTGTGCACGAAATTGATGGATCTTGAAGTTGGACTTCGAGGTGGAACATCATTCCAAGGGCGGAGCATCATCTCGGGGAGCATGATTCCCGGGGATCGGAGCATCATTATGATTTTCAGAGCATAATTCCAGGGTCGGAGTATCCCTCGGGGAGCATGATTCCCGGGGATCGGAGCATCATTCCGATTTTCGGAGCATAATTCCAAGGATCGGAGCATCATTCCGAAGGGCGGAGCATGATTCCAGGGATCGGAGCATCATTCTGATGAGCGGAGCATGATTCCAGGGATCGGAGCATGATTCCGATGAGTGGAGCATGATTCCAATGAGTCGGAGCATAATTCCGAGGATCGGAGCATCATTCCGAGAGGCGGAGCATGATTCCAGGATTCGGAGCATCATTCCGAAGAGCGGCAGACATTCTGACCGAAGCATAATTTCGATGCAGAGGTTAATTCCCAGGCGAAGTATAATTCCGACAGGGAAGGCAGATACTCTGAGGTGAAGCTAGATTTCGACGCGGGGTACACTTTGAGACGAAGTATGATTCCGGCGCAGAGCTTCTTGGCTGACTTGATTTCGAGGCGGAGCTTAATTTCGACGAGGAGGACGCTGGTTGATTCTGAGCCGAACCATAATTCCGACATGGAAGGCAGATACACCGAGGCAAAGCCTGATTTCGACGCGGGGGACACTTTTAGACGAAGCATGATTCCGGTGTAGAGCTTGTTGGTCGACTTGATTCTGAGACGAGGCTTAATTCCGACGAGGAGGTCGCTGGTTGATTCCGACCCGAAGCATAATTCCGACAGGGAAGGCAGATACACCGAGGCGAAGCTTGATTTCGATGCAGGGGGCACTCTGAAATGAAGCATGATTCCGGTGTAGAGCTTGTTAGTCGACTTGATTCCGAGGCAGGGCTTAATTCCGACGTGGTGGTCGCTGGTTGATTCCGAGCCGAAGTATAATTCTGACAAGGAAGGCAGATACACTGGGGCGAAGCTTGATTTCGACATGGGGTACACTCTGAGACGAAGTATGATTCTGATGCAGAGCTAGTTGGTTGATTTGATTCCGAAGCGGAGCATAATTCCGGCAGGGAAGGTAGATATCCCGAGGCGAAGCATGATTTCGACACGGTGTAAATTCTGGGATGGAGCATGATTCCGCCGCAGAGGTTGTTGGTTTGATTTGATTTGGGTTGACATCAGCATCGCTATACTGGAATATGGTACCAGGAGCGAATCATCATTTGCCATGAGTGGATTTGAGAATTTCGGATTTGGTTTGGCATCTGTATTGCTGCACTGGAATAATGCCAAGAGCAACTCATCATTTGCCCCGGGAGGACTTAGGAACTGGTTTTTTTGTTTGCCATCAGCATCGCTACACTGGAATATGGTACCAGGAGCGAATCATCATTTGCGTTCGCTTATTATGAAACTATGGCTTAGGAAACAGGTTTTAGGTCCCTATCACTTAAGACTTTTCAATTTTGTGAGCCGTAAGGGTCTCACAAAGCATTTTCTCCCTACGGGTCGTAAGGATCCCGTAAGTGTATTTTCTCCTTAGGAGTCTTGGGGACTCCCAAGTGTATTGCTCTTTTGTGAGTCGTATGTTAGTTGTATGTATGCCCTAGAGGCCATTACTGTACATTGGATGTATACTGTAGTGGATGCTGGGACATATGTAGGTAGGACTTTCTTGCTGGAAATGATAGTACGCTATCTGGTTGCTCTTTATCTTAACGTGTATACTTTCTGTCTCTCTGTTACATGTTGATAAAGCCCTTAGGATGTGTACTCGACTTCCAGGACTGTGATGCAGATCATACTAGTGGGGCCTGGATAGTCCATGAGTACATCCTTCAATGTTCCTAGTCGAGGGAATATCGAGACGGGGCATCGATATTCCAGAGTAGACTAGCGTATATCTTCTCGACCCATGTGATGGGCGATGGATGATCCCATATCCATTGGTGTTTGACAACAGAGATGGTATACGGGTGCTCAGTGGAGACTGGGTATACTGAACGGACTCGCCGAGAACTCCCAGATGGTATTATACCTCACGTCAGATGGCAGTTCTCTGGTGACACTAGTACAGCTTAGTCTGTTGACCCGAGATCGTCATAGAGTCTTGTGTGTCTCCCACTGTGCTTTGATTTCCACCCTACCATGGCTCTACTGAGTCGTGCAAACAGGTGGTTTTTGGGTACAGTCCCAATTCACATGGAGGCAATGAGCGATAGGAGGGGATTCGTCTTTCCCGGTATTGGGGGTTGATGTTGCGCTATGCTCGACTGGCCATAACAGGAAATCCCTGGCCAGGGTTGCAGCGACCTACTGGTAAGTGTTATCAGTAGTTTCACACATGTCATGGACTTCATGTCGGCATGACTTATCGAGCTACTGGGGTCTGACGTTTACCACCCCTAGGCGAGATATGCGACATATCAGACGAACAGACCGGACTGTACGGTAAGTGTTACTGGTTGGATTCACAGGAGTGTGAGCGGGCTTGCTCGTCGATCTTCTGATCGCTCAATACCCGGGTGGCCGTTACGTTTAGCAGACCGCTTGCGGCTTGTGGGTGCTTGATATGATCATCATCTGCTGCCGGCATATTGACGAGTCTTTAGAGTCCTACACAGAGGTTTCCTGGCTCAAGCGAAACGAAATAGGAGCGCATATGAGATATGTGCAGGACCGAGAATAATACGTGTATGTGATATCGTATTTCATTCTCGTGATGAATGTATCGATTGGTTATATGCGATATAACCTAGTTATCGAATCAAGGATTGATTCGATAAGCCGATACATCGGATACTAGTCGGTTAAATGCGATATGACCGGATCGTTAAATCAAGTGTTGATTTAATGATTTAATGTATAATTATATATTTGATATATTACTTTGCATTAACTAGTATTGGTTCACTTTAAATGGATTTTCTCACTTGAATTGTGCAAGTTGTATATGTGATATAATTTTGTACACTTGATTGTATCATGTTTGATGATACAAGTTTACTTGGTTAAGTGTAAAGAATTAAACCATGGTTAAGTTAATGATTAGGGTGTTCTTTTTTCTTACTTATTTATTTATTTATTTATTTTTGGAAAAGATAAGAAATGAATGGTGGCTATGTTTGTTTTTAGTTGAAGATTCATGAAGCATTGACTAAGTCACCATTCTTGTCTCATGCTTAACCCTAACCATTTACACTAACCCTAGTTCATTCTCTACACTTAACCAAGGGTTAGTATATGATAAGTATTATTTTCTTTTCTATTATTATTAACTTATCATATTCATCTTCATCTTCTTCTTCATCTTGAACAAGAAGAAAACCTAGCCACCATCAATGGCAACTAGTGAAAATGAGTGAGAAATCCAATTCTAAAGTGAACCCACCTCCTATTTCTTCATCCTCTACCTCTTGCCAAGTAGTATAGGATGTTTTCTTCACAAGTTTCATGACTTGGTGAAGTGGGACCTTTATCTTGTGATGCCTCGACGTAGATCATCTTCGGCATCGAAGCCGACGACCAAGCCCGCCCATTTCTTCGATGGAGCCGATGCTAGAGTCCGGGATCCGATTTGGACAGCGGAGGGACATCATCGCGGAGCTTAGGAAGAGGTGGACCGGATCTACAAAGGTTGTTGCCCCTTTCCTTTTCAGTTAAAGTCGTTAACTTGCATCGCATAGCCTATAAATCTAGTTAACGATCCGTATTAGGGTTTGTAGGCACATGTAAAATTTTAATTAGCCATGTATGATGCCTTGTGAGACTTCATTAGTGTGCCTAGGAACCCTACAGTGGTATCAGAGCCTAGCTAGAGCCTTAGACGATGCGTAGACGGAGTTAGAAATCCGATCGGACCGAAACCCTAACCCTAAACACGCTCTCTGGACAATTTTGTAAAATGCGGATTTTTCTATATTAAAAATATGCAGAAAAATCAGCAGGAAATTGTAAGGGTTACTGTAAAATTCGAGTCCTTAATTCCATCAATCAGCCGCGGTTCCGCGGCACGAGCATGGCTCGTGCGGCGGTTCCGCGGCCGTTTTGTCGTATTGTTCATCGAATTTTGCACAGTAATTAATTATTTGCAGTGCTGGTTTTCCTGGGAATTTTTAATATTTTTTAAAGAGTTGAATTTTCTGGGTTGTATTGGGGTCTCGGTGTTTCGACCGGATTGTCTAATTTTGTCAGAGTGTGTTTTTCCGGGTAATTTTAGAATATGTTAAAAAGTTCGACCGGATATAAATACCCACATTTTCCCCTGCCGGAAAATTTCCAAGTGTTGGATTTTTCCGAGGTTTAAGGACGTTCTGAGTAGTGCAAGTAACGCGATGGTCCCTCTAGAAGACAACAAACCTTAACTCGATTATGTGACCGCCTTGAACTGCCCTTTGAACCTTAGGGTTTGAGGCAGTACGGCGTGCCACATGTGAGGCGCTGGCTTGACCCTTCTACGGCTGGACCGTTGGTACTGAGGCACGAACTGAATGTTTTCAGATTTATTTCATGTGTTGGACTGTATCGGGAAAACTTGGGTGTTTGATTGTTCGATCGGAAAGTTTAACATTTTCTATCTTATCCTGAATGTGATACAACAATTGCAATTCACAAGTAGTTATGAGATAACTGAATGAATATTATAAACATAGCAGTTTGGTCTCACTTGATCGGTTGCCACGGAATTTTGATGTGATCAAAAGTCCGTCGCAATCACGTAGCGTACGCGGATACTCGCCGGGTAAACTTAATAGACAGCCTCACTCCATAGCCCCGACCAAGTGACTGTAGGAGAACCCCGTCGCCGAAAGCATCCGTTCGGGTGCTCGGGGCAGCGGTGTTCCGCCTTAGTGCACTTTGTCGACGGCATCGGGGGTGCGGCCGCCTACTAAAGTTTGCGATGAGTATTCGATCAGGATGTCGGGAATCCTGTTGAATTGCCCGACTTTATATTGAAAAGTGTTTTCGATTTTGAGACTAAAATGCGGGGTTTATAATTGTTAGGAATGTGAAGTCTAAGTATTGCATTTGATTACGCATGCGATGTCTAAAGAGTTTGCGGATTCCAACTGTTGTAGTTTTACACTTTCTTTTCTGTGACCGTAAGTGTAATATGTGATATCGCCGGTTTCGTTGCTATATGTCAACGACAATTGGGATGCGCATATTTACTTACGTTGATGACATGTGATGTTATGTGTTGCTGGATATGTTATATTGGATTGTCGTGTTTGAATAGCCGGGGGTTTTTATGTGAGATGAGTGTTTTTTCTTTTTCATTCATGTAAAAACTTGTATGTAATATTCTTTTATTGGGGCACTTCCAGGTTGCGGAAGATGTCAGCATTGATGTATATTATTTACTTTTCTGCACTAGGATAGACCCAAGGAGGAGGGCACAAGTAACCGGGTTCTAGGGTCCAGTGGGAGACCAACTCGAGGAGTCGAGTCCGGGTCTCCTAACTCTAGAATTGGTAAGGTTACTTGCCGCTCTCGTAGGGGTCTAGGGATGTGGGATTGGCTATTCATCACGACCGTGGAATCCGTGTTTTATACTGGCTCGTATTGAAAACACGGACGTCCTAGTATATCCAATATTTCATATGTTTCTTCTGCTGTGATTTATCTGTGATGTTATCATGTGATGTTCTGTGTCAGATATTGTATATAGTATATATGATATATTATATAGACGTTGCTTATGTTTTACATCCGCGCTAGCCCTGCCTCGTTCTGGCGTTAGTTACCTAACCTAACGGTGCAGACGGGACATCGAGGCGAATGCGGATGGCATAAGCGTATGTTATATTTATCTGTGATGATTAGGTGAACTTAAATGATGGGATATTCATTAATGAGATTAATGAAAGAAAATAAACCTAAAAGATGTTGTGGAATCGAATTTCAAAATAAAACAGGTAGCTACAGTTCTTGCTTTGCATCGCGGTGTTCATTATAGAACATTCTGCACCTTATTCGATGAGGAAAGGACCGAGATCCCTTCACCGGGAGTGACTCCTTTAGCAATAACTGGCAGATGCTACAACCCTCGGTTTGTCTTTGATCGCTTCTATAGTTTCCGCTTTGCACAGTGATATATATGATATATCCCGCACCTCATTCGACGAGGAAAGGGCCGACGATCCCTTCACCGGGAGTGACCCCTTTAGCAAAACTAGAAAAGCCTCGAAAACATTCCATTTAAAAACATTTGATTCCGCAACGAGATCAAGTTCAAAGCGTTAAAGGTTTTCAAAAAAATCATTCGCAACCCTCCGTCATTTTAGGAAGTAGAGTACTTAGTATTCGTGCTGTGTTTGTTGACCTTAGTTAAGGCACAGTGTACGGTAGCTAAGTGATGTCTTCCTACACCGCATATGATGTGATTAGTTAGGACAGTCGCGTGACTTTGTTGACCTTAGTTAAGGGTCATGTGGGTGGGTCTAATTAATCACGAAATGACGGGTAGAACTTGACTAGTGCTTATGATTTTTTGACCATAGTTAAGGTCATAAGTACTAGGGGTAAAAACTGTTATCGGGAGTTTCAAGTATTGAAATTTGCAATGAGATTGCATACCTTCTATGTGATAGTTGGATCCCGATACCCGCTGCGAGTAATTGTTACTCCTGGGAGAGTTTTGCACTTTGCAATTAGCCGATCAAGTAGGTGTCTACAAAGGTGTCAACGGGGTTACGCCTCTGGGAAAACGAGGTTTACTGTAATTAGGTCCGTGCGAGAGCACGGGGAACCTCCCTCAAAGTACCGACACTGGCCTGGCTGAAAGATTGGCGAACTTGTAGAGTGTAATTAATCCCGGCTAGTCTTTCATTTTAAGGTTTGAAGGAAGATTTGATAAAAACAGTGGGAGCCATCCTGATTAGATAAAATATATAACCAATCTGATCTTGCAAGAGCGCACGCAGAGTGTTTTCTTCTCTCTCTCTCTAGGTAGCGACAATATCACGCCTTAATCAAGATAATAATATGGATGTATTGACCGAACCCGCTTATTATACTGAGCTGGGGAACGTTGGTACCGCTCCAACTTATAATAGTTATAAGACCGAGCAGGAGTTAGGGGAATACCAGAATTCTTATGCCGCCCAAACGAAGAAAGTGCATATGATGCATCTTCTTCGGGTGTGTTCATTATACAGAACTGTTTTCTCAGTATCCTCTGCATCCTGGGTATTTGATACAGGATCAGGATCCCAGATATGTAATCTGTTACATAGGGCTACAAAAGGGTAGAAAACTGAGAACGGGTGATAAGTTTCATGAGACAGAAAACGGGGCAAGTGTTGCAGCCAAGTCTGTTGGTCGCTGTCACCCTGTATTACCGATACATTGATTCTGAACAAATGTTATTAGATACCGAACCTAATATACAAAATCTTATCCATCTCTTTATTAGTAAAGAAAGGATATAATTTTGTATTGATGGATAATGTTTTGAACATTTCCTATATCAAAAGTTGATCGGTTCAGGCACCTTATCTAAAAGCACTAACGTTCTAAATCAAACTACAGTTCCTAGTATACAGAACACACACAATAGGAAGAGCTTAGAAATGAACGAATCCTTCTTGAGGCATTGTAGACTAGGTCATATCAATGCGACCCGACTGGCTGAAGTTGCATTTTAGATGCATATTTAAATCAGTTTGAATTTACATCTTATGAAACTTGCCAGTCATGTCATAAAGATTAGATAACCATAGCCCTGTTTATTGGAAACAGAGAAAGAGTTAGTAAACTCTTGGGACTAATACATGATGATGTATGTAAAGTCTCCTGTCTACAAATGCCAGGACCGGTTCTTTAAACTTCAGTACGTTCTCTGATGATCTCTCAAGATTCTGACATATGTTCCTGTTGAAACACAAGTCCGAACCTTTTGAGATATTCACAGAATATAAGTTAGAAGTAGAGAACCAATAACCGGGTATAAGTATTATGTCCTATGATAAGATCAGGGAGGAGAATACTTGTGCATGGAATTCCTGGACTATTCTATAGGAGAATGAGATTCTCTCTCAGCATTACTCCTCCGTATACACCATAACATGATAGTATATCGGGGCGGAGCAATCACACCCTATATGATATGGTGCACTCTATGATGAGTACAACTGAGTCTCCTATTTCCTTTTAGGGAGTTATGCACTTATGAAGTTGCATACCTATTGAATAGGGTTCGAATCAAATCAGTGCCTACCACTCCATATGAGATATGGTATGGGAAGAGCCTATCTCTTAAGTAAGTTAAGATTTAGGATTGTTCGGCCTATGTCTAAAGCAAAATCCGGACAAAATCGAGGCAAGGTCAGTTCTGTAGAACTGGAAAGGTTCCAGCTATACAAAACTGCAGCTGATGATTTGACAGAACCAAAGGATCCAATAGTTCCCGACGAACCTCAGCCTCTCCGCCGATCTGGTAGGGTTCCTCATCCACCTGAGAAATACCTCGGTTTATCGATGACAGTGGGAGCGAGGATTGCATCATGAGATGATGACCCAACCAGTTTTCGAGCAGGCCATCGAGAGTAGGGGCTCTGTAAGAATGGCTGGATGCTTAGCGATCTGAGATAGAATCCTTATACATCAACAAAGTATGGACTTTAGCTGCTATATCTGAAGGGTTAAATTCCCATCAGGAGCAAGTATATCTTGAGAAGATTACTTGGTGTAGATGGAAAAGTTGAGACTTTCAAAGCTAGACTTGTTAAAGCTTTTCTTCATCGACCAGGCGTGGATAATGATGAATCCTTTTCAAGTGGCTATGCTTAAGTCCATCCAGATCCTACTTGCCACGGCTACATACCATGACTACGATATCTGGCGGTTGGGTGCCATGACTGCTTTTCTAAATGATGTTTTAGAAGAGAACGTCTATAAGTACACAGCCAGAGGGCTTCGTAGACAGTGGGAGCAGCGGAAACGTGTACAAGATGCTTTATAGGATAAAGCAGGTATCGCGGAGTTGGAACATCTATTTTGATGTGTTAGTTAAAGAATTTGACATCATCAAAATGGTAGATGAACCTTGTATAAACAAAAAGGAAGTAGGGAGTATTGTAAAGATTCTCGTAGAGTACGTGGATAACATACTCTTGATAGGGAAGGAGTTTCCTATGCTACGCTCGATCAATCTCCGCTTATCACAATGATTCTCCACATAAGATCAAAGTGATACCTCCTAAATCCTGAGTTTTCATCTATGAGATAGATGTAATTGGATGCTAGGATTCACACTAGAGGAAGTGAGATGGTATCAATCGTTCACTGGAAGTGTTCCAGGGTGATAAGGACGACTGAATGTCAGTCACAGGCATTGTCTTTACCCTCAGTAAAGGGACGGTATGTTGGAAGAGTTCCAAGCTAGATACCGTGGCAAACTAGACGATAAAGGCTGGTAACATCGCTATTTAAGATACTATCAAAGAGGTAGTTTGGGTGTATATTGGTTCATAAGATGAACAAGGTTCCTACCATTGTGTGACAATGGAAGTGAGGCTTTGGCCCTGGAACCCTGGTCCCATCAGTGACCCAGACAAATTCTGAGGCAGCATCACCTGATCATGGAGATAGTTGATCTCCAGGTTGATCGAGGTTAGGAGAGTAGACTCAGAGGACAACACGGCGGATCCACTCACGAAGGCTTTTTCCCAGAGAGAGACTTATATAGGATAGTTGAGTATGTGATACTGCAACCACTGCTACAGACGGCCCTAGTGCAAGTGGGAGATTGTTAGTTGTATGTATGCCCTAGAGGCCATTACAGTACATTAGATGTATACTGTAGTGGATGCTGGGACATATGTAGGTAGGACTTTCTTGCTCGACATGATAGTACGCTATCTGGTTGCTCTTTATCTTAACGTGTATATTTTCTGTCTCTCTGTTTCATGTTGATAAAGCCCTTAGGATGTGTACTCTACTTCCGGTACTGTGATGCAGATCATACTAGTGGGGCCTGGATAGTCCATGAGTACATCCTTCAATGTTCCTAGTCGAGGGAATATCGAGACGGGGAATCGATATTCCAGAGTAGACTAGCGTATATCTTCTCGACCCATGTGATGGGCGATGGATGATCCCATATCCATTGGTGTTTGACATCAGAGATGGTATACGGGTGCTCAGTGGAGACTGGGTACACTGAACGGACTCACCGAGAACTCCCAGATGGTATTATACCTCACGTCAGATGGCAGTTCTCTGGTGACACTGGTACAGCTTAGTCTGTTGACCCGAGATCGTCATAGAGTCTTGTGTGTCTCCCACTGTGCTTTGATTTCCACCCTACCACGGCTCTACTGAGTCGTGCAAACAGGTGGTTTTTAGGTACAGTCCCGATTCACATGGAGGCAATGAGCGATAGGAGGGGATTCGTCTCTCCTGGTATTGGGGGTTGATGTTGCGCTATGCTCGACTGGCCATAACAGGAAATCCCTGGCCAGGGTTGCAGTGACCTACTGGTAAGTGTTATCAGTAGTTTCACACATGTCATGGACTTCACGTCGGCATGACTTATCGAGCTACTGGGGTCTGACTTTTACCACCCCTAGGCGAGATATGCGACATATCAGACGAACAGACCGGACTGTACGGTAAGTGTTACTGGTTGGATTCACAGGAGTGTGAGCGGGCTTGCTCGTCGATCTTCTGATCGCTCAATACCCGGGTGGCCGTTACGTTTAGCAGACCGCTTGCGGCTTGTGGGTGCTTGATATGATCATTATCTGCTGCCGGCGTATTGACGAGTCTTTAGAGTCCTACACAGAGGTTTCCTGGCTCAAGCGAAACGAAATAGGAGCGCATATGAGATATGTGTAGGACCGAGAATAATGCGTGTATCTGATATCATATTTCATTCTCACGATGAATGTATCGATTGGTTATATGCGATATAACCTAGTTATCGAATCAAGGATTGATTCGATAAGCCGATACATAGGATACTAGTCGGTTATATGCGATATGACCGGATCGTTAAATCAAGTGTTGATTTAATGATTTAATGTATAATTATATATTTGATATATTACTTTGCATTAACTAGTATTGGTTCACTTTAAATGGATTTTCTCACTTGAATTGTGCAAGTTGTATATGTGATATACTTTTGTGCACTTGATTGTATCATGTTTGATGATACATGTTTACTAGGTTAAGTGTAAAGAATTAAACCATGGTTAAGTTAATGATTAGGGTTTTCTTTTTTCTTACTTATTTATTTATTTATTTATTTTTGGAAAAGATAAGAAATGAATGGTGGCTATGTTTGTTTTTAGTTGAAGATTCATGAAGCATTGACTAAGTCACCATTCTTGTCTCATGCTTAACCCTAACCATTTACGCTAACCCTAATTCATTCTCTACAGTTAACCAAGGGTTAGTATATGATAAGTATTATTTTCTTTTCTATTATTATTAACTTATCATATTCATCTTCATCTTCTTCTTCATCTTGAACAAGAAGAAAACCTAGACACCATCAATGGCAACTAGTGAAAATGAGTGAGAAATCCAATTCTAAAGTGAACCCACCTCCTATTTCTTCATCCTCTACCTCTTGCCAAGTAGTATAGGAGGTTTTCTTCACAAGTTTCATGACTTAGTGAAGTGGGAGCTTGATCTTGTGATGCCTCGACGTAGATCATCTTCGGCATCGAAGCCGACGACCAAGCCCGCCCATTTCTTCGATGGAGCCGATGCTAGAGTCCGGGATCCGATTTGGACAGCGGAGGGACATCGTCGCGGAGCTTCGGAAGTGGTGGACCGGATCTACAAAGGTTGTAGCCCCTTTCCTTTTCAGTTAAAGTCGTTAACTTGCATCGCATAGCCTATAAATCTAGTTAACGATCCGTATTAGGGTTTGTAGGCACATGTAAAATTTGAATTACCCATGTATGATGCCTTGTGAGACTTCATTAGTGTGCCTAGGAACCCTACAGTGGTATCAGAGCCTAGCTAGAGCCTTAGGTGATGCGTAGACGGAGTTAGAAATCCGATCGGACCGAAACCCTAACCCTAAACATGCTCTCTGGACAATTTTGTAAAATGTGGATTTTTCTATATTTAAAATATGCAGAAAATCAGCAAGAAATTGTAAGGGTTACTGTAAAATTCAAGTCCTTAATTCCATCAATCAGCCGCGGTTCCGCGGCACGAGCATGGCTCGTGCGGCTGTTCCGCGGCCGTTTTGTCATATTGTTCATCGAATTTTGCACAGTAATTAATTATTTGCAGTGCTGGTTTTCCTGGGAATATTTAATATTTTTTAAAGAGTTGAATTTTCTGGGTTGTATTGGGGTCTCGGTGTTTCGACCGGATTGTCTAATTTTGTCAGAGTGTGTTTTTCCGGGTAATTTTAGAATATGTTAAAAAGTTCGACCGGATATAAATACCCACTTTTTCCCCTGCCGGAAAATTTCCCAGTGTTGGATTTTTCCGAGGTTTAAGGACGTTCTGAGTAGTGCAAGTAACGCGATGGTCCCTCTAGAAGACAACAAACCTTAACTCGATTATGTGACCGCCTTAAACTGCCTTTTGAACCTTAGGGTTTGGGGCAGTACGGCGTGCCACATGTGAGGCGTTGGCTTGACCCTTCTACGGCTGGACCGTTGGTACTGAGGCACGAACTGAATGTTTTCAGACATATTTCATGTGTTGGACTGTATCGGGAAAACTTGGGTGTTCGATTGTTCGATCGGAAAGTTTAACATTTTCTATCTTATCCGGAATGTGATACAACAATTGGAATTCACAAGTAGTTATGAGATAACTGAATGAATATTATAAACATAGCAGTTTGGTCTCACTTGAACGGTTGCCACGGAATTTTGATGTGATCAAAAGTCCGTCGCAATCACGTAGCGTACGCGGATACTCGCCGGGTAAACTTAATAGACAGCCCCACTCCATAGCCCTGACCAAGTGACTGTAGGAGAACCCCGTCGCCGAAAGCATCCGTTCGGGTGCTCGAGGCAGCGGTGTTCCGCCTTGGTGCACTTTGTCGACGGCATCGGGTGTGCGGCCGCCTACTAAAGTTTGCGACGAGTATTCGATCAGGATGTCGGGAATCCTGTTGAATTGCCCGACTTTATATTGAAAAGTGTTTTCGATTTTGAGACTAAAATGCGGGGTTTATAATTATTAGGGATGTGATGTCTAAGTATTTCATTTGATTAGGCATGCGATGTCTAAAGAGTTTGCGGATTCCAACTGTTGTAGTTTTACACTTTCTTTTCTGTGACCGTAAATGTAATATGTGATATCGCCGGTTTCGTTGCTATATGTCAACGACAATTGGGATGCGCATATTTACATACGTTGATGACATGTGATGTTATGTGTTGCTGGATATGTTATATTAGATTGTCGTGTTTGAATAGCCGGGGGTTTTTATGTGAGATGAGTGTTTTTTCATTTTCATTCATGTAAAAACTTGTATGTAATATTCTTTTATTGGGGCACTTCCAGGTTGCGGAAGATGTCAGCATTGATGTATATTATTTACTTTTCTGTACTAGGATAGACCCAAGGAGGAGGGCACAAGTAACCGGGTTCTAGGGTCCAGTGGGAGACCAACTCGAGGAGTCGAGTCCGGGTCTCCTAACTCTAGAATTGGTAGGGTTACTTGCCGCTCTCGTAGGGGTCTAAGGGTGTGGGATTGGCTATTCATCACGACCGTGGAATCCGTGTTTTATACTGGCTCGTATTGAAAACACGGACGTCCTAGTATATCCAATATTTCATATGTTTCTTCTGCTGTGATTTATCTGTGATGTGATCATGCGATGTTCTGTGTCAGATATTGTATATAGTATATATGATATATTATATAGACGTTGCTTATGTTTTACACCCGCGCTAGCCCTGCCTCGTTCTGGCGTTAGTTACCTAACATAACGGTGCAGACGGGATATCGAGGCGAATGCGGATGGCATAAGCGTACGTTATATTTATCTGTGATGATTAGGTGGACTTAAATGATGGGATATTCATTAATGAGATTAATGAAAGAAAATAAACCTAAAAGATGTTGTGGAATCGAATTTCAAAATAAAACAGGTAGCTACAGTTCTTGCTTTGCATCGCGGTGTTCATTATAGAACATCCTGCACCTTATTCGATGAGGAAAGGACCGAGATCCCTTCACCGGGAGTGACTCCTTTAGAAATAACTGGCAGATGCTACAACCCTCGGTTTGTCTTTGATCGCTTCTATAGTTTCCGCTTTGCACAGTGATATATATGATATATCCCGCACCTCATTCGACGAGGAAAGGGTCGACGATCCCTTCACCGGGAGTGACCCGTTTAGCAAAACTAGAAAAGCCTCGAAAACATTCCATTTAATAACATTTGATTCCGCAACGAGATCAAGTTCAAAGCGTTAAAGGTTTTCACAAAAACCATTCGCAACCCTCCGTCATTTTAGGAAGTAGAGTACTTAGTATTCGTGCTGTGTTTGTTGACCTTAGTTAAGGCACAGTGTACGGTAGCTAAGTGATGTCTTCCTACACCGCATATGATGCGATTAGTTAGGACAGTCGCGTGACTTTGTTGACTTTAGTTAAGGGTCATGTTGGTGGGTCTAATTAATCACGAAATGATGGGTAGAACTAGACTAGTGCTTATGATTTGTTGACCATAGTTAAGGTCATAAGTACTAAGGGTAAAAACTGTTATCGGGAGTTTCAAGTGTTGAAATTTGCAATGAGATTGCATACCTTCTATGTGATAGTTGGATCCCGATACCCGCTGCGAGTAATTGTTACTCCTGGGAGAGTTTTGCACTTTGCAATTAGCCGATCAAGTAGGTGTCTACAAAGGTGTCAACGGGGTTACGCCTCTGGGAAAACGAGGTTTACTGTAATTAGGTCCGTGCGAGAGCACGGGGAACCTCCCTCAAAGTACCGACACTGTCCTGGCTGAAAGATTGGCGAACTTGTAGAGTGTAATTAATCCCGGCTTGTCTTTCCTTTCAAGGTTTGAAGGAAGATTTGATAAAAACAGTGGGAGCCATCCTTATTAGATAAAATATATAACCAATCTGATCTTGCAAGAGCGCACGCAGAGTGTTTTCTTCTCGCTCTCTCCAGGTAGCGACCATATCACGCCTTAATCAAGATAATAATATAGATGTATTGACCGAACCCGCTTGTTATACTGAGCTGGGGAACGTTGGTCCCGCTCCAACTTATAATAGTTATAAGACCGAGCTGGAGTTAGGGGAATACCAGAATTCCTATGCCGCCCAAACGAAGAAAGTGCATATGAAGCATCTTCTTCGGGTGTGTTCATTATACAGAACTGTTTTCTCAGTATCCTCTGCATCCTGGGTATTTGATACAGGATCAGGATCCCAGATATGTAATCTGTTACATAGGGCTACAAAAGGGTAGAAAACTGAGAATGGGTGATAAGTTTCATGAGACAGAAAACGGGGCAAGTGTTGCAGCCAAGTCTGTTGGTCACTGTCACCCTGTATTACCGATACATTGATTCTGAACAAATGTTATTAGATACCGAACCTAATATACAAAATCATATCCATCTCTTTATTAGTAAAGAAAGGATATAATTTTGTATTGATGGATAATGTTTTGAACATTTCCTATATCAAAAGTTGATCGGTTCAGGCACGTTATCTAAAAGCACTGACGTTCTAAATCAAACTACAGTTCCTAGTATACAGAACACACACAAGAGGAAGAGCTCAGAAATGAACGAATCCTTCTTGAGGCATTATAGACTAGGTCATATCAATGCGACCCGACTGGCTGAAGTTGCATTTTAGATGCATATTTAAATCAGTTTGAATTTACATCTTGTGAAACTTGCCAGTCATGTCACAAAGATTAGATGACCATAGCCCTGTTTATTGGAAACAGAGAAAGAGTTAGTAAACTCTTGGGACTAATACATGATGATGTATGTAAAGTCTCCTGTCTACAAATGCCAGGACCGGTTCTTTATACTTCATTACGTTCTCTGATGATCTCTCAAGATTCTGACATATGTTCCTGTTGAAACACAAGTCCGAACCTTTTGAGATATTCATAGAATATAAGTTAGAAGTAGAGAACCAATAACCGGGTATAAGTATTATGTCCTATGATAAGATCAGGGAGCAGAATACTTGTGCATGGAATTCCTGGACTATTCTAAAGGAGAATGAGATTCTCTCTCAGCATTACTCCTCCGTATACACCATAACATGATGGTATATCGGGGCGGAGCAATCACACCCTATATGATATGGTGCGCTCTATGATGAGTACTACTGAGTCTCCTATTTCCTTTTAGGGAGTTATGCACTTATGAAATTGCATACCTATTGAATAGGGTTCGAATCAAATCAGTGCCTACCACTCCATATGAGATATGGTATGGGAAGAGCCTATCTCTTAAGTAAGTTAAGATTTAGGATTGTTCGGCCTATGTCTAAAGCAAAATCCGGACAAGATCGAGGCAAGGTCAGTTCTGTAGAACTGGAAAGGTTCCAGCTATACAAAACTGCAGCTGATGATTTGACAGAACCAAAGGATCCAATAGTTCCTGACGAACCTCAGCCTCTCCGCCGATCTGGTAGGGTTCCTCATCCACCTGAGAAATAGCTCGGTTTATCGATGACAGTGGGAGCGAGGATTGCATCATGAGATGATGACCCAACCAGTTTTCGAGCAGGCCATCGAGAGTAGGGACTCTGTAAGAATGGCTGGATGCTTAGCGATCTGAGATGGAATCCTTATACACCAACAAAGTATGGACTTTAGCTGCTATATCTGAAGGGTTAAATCCCCATCAGGAGCAAGTATATCTTGAGAAGATTACTTGGTGTAGATGGAAAAGTTGAGACTTTCAAAGCTAGACTTGTTAAAGCTTTTCGTCATCGACCAGGCGTGGATAATGATGAATCCTTTTCAAGTGGCTATGCTTAAGTCCATCCAGATCCTACTTGCCACGGCTACATACCATGACTACGATATCTGGTGGTTGGGTGCCATGACTGCTTTTCTAAATGATGTTTTAGAAGACAACGTCTATAAATACACAGCCAGAGGGCTTCGTAGACAGTGGGAGCAGCGGAAACGTGTACAAGATGCTTTATAGGATAAAGCAGGTATCGCGGAGTTGGAACATCTGTTTTAATGTGTTAGTCAAAGAATTTGACATCATCAAAATGGTAGATGAACCTTGTATAAAGAAAAAGGAAGTAGGGAGTATTGTAAAGATTCTCGTAGAGTACGTGGATAACATACTCTTGATAGGGAAGGAGTTTCCTATGCTACGCTCGATCAATCTCCGCTTATCACAATGATTCTCCACATAGGATCAAAGTGATACCTCCTAAATCCTGAGTTTTCATCTATGAGATAGATGTAATTGGATGCTAGGATTCTCACTAGAGGAAGTGAGATGGTATCAATCGTTCACTGGAAGTGTTCCAGGATGATAAGGACGACTGAATGTCAGTCACAGGCATTGTCTTTACCCTCAGTAAAGGGACGGTATGTTGGAAGAGTTCCAAGCTAGATACCGTGGCAAACTAGACGATAAAGGATGGTAACATCGCTATTTAAGATACTATCATAGAGGTAGTTTGGGTGTATATTGGTTCATAAGATGAACAAGGTTCCTACCATTGTGTGACAATGGAAGTGAGGCTTTAGCCCTCGAACCCTGGTCCCATCAGTGACCCAGACAAATTTTGAGGCAGCATCACCTGATCATGGAGATAGTTGATCTCCAGGTTGATCGAGGTTAGGAGAATAGACTCAGAGGACAACACGGCGGATCCACTCACGAAGGCTTTTTCCCAGAGAGAGACTTATATGGGATAGTTGAGTATGTGATACTGCAACCACTGCTACAGATGGCCCTAGTGCAAGTAGGAGATTGTTAGTTGTATGTATGCCCTAGAGGCCATTACTGTACATTGGATGTTTACATTAGTGGATACTGGGACATATGTAGGTAGGACTTTCTTGCTCGACATGATAGTACGCTATCTGGTTGCTCTTTAGCTTAACGTGTATACTTTCTGTCTCTCTGTTACATGTTGATAAAGCCCTTAGGATGTGTACTCGACTTCCAGGACTGTGATGCAGATCATACTAGTGGGGCCTGGATAGTCCATGAGTACATCCTTCAATGTTCCTAGTCGAGGGAATATCGAGACGGGGCATCGATATTCCAGAGTAGACTAGCGTATATCTTCTCGACCCATGTGATGGGCGATGGATGATCCCATATCCATTGGTGTTTGACATCAGAGATGGTATACGGGTGCTCAGTGGAGACTGGGTACACTGAACGGACTCACCGAGAACTCCCAGATGGTATTATACCTCACGTCAGTAGGCAGTTCTCTGGTGACACTGGTACAGCTTAGTCTGTTGACCCGAGATCGTCATAGAGTCTTGTGTGTCTCCCATTGTGCTTTGATTTCCACCCTACCACGGCTCTACTGAGTCGTGCAAACAGGTGGTTTTTGGGTACAGTCCCGATTCACATGGAGGCAATGAGCGATAGGAGGGGATTCGTCTCTCCCGTTATTGGGGGTTGATGTTGCGCTATGCTCGACTGGCCATAACAGGAAATCCCTGGCCAGGGTTGCAGTGACCTACTGGTAAGTGTTATCAGTTGTTTCACACATGTCATGGACTTCACGTCGGCATGACTTATCGAGCTACTGGGGTCTGACGTTTGCCACCCCTAGGCGAGATATGCGACATATCAGACGAACAGACCGGACTGTACGGTAAGTGTTACTGGTTGGATTCACAGGAGTGTGAGCGGGCTTGCTCGTCGATCTTCTGATCGCTCAATACCCGGGTGGCCGTTACGTTTAGCAGACCGCTTGCGGCTTGTGGGTGCTTGATATGATCATCATCTGCTGCCGGCGTATTGACGAGTCTTTAGAGTCCTACACAGAGGTTTCCTGGCTCAAGCGAAACGAAATAGGAGCGCATATGAGATATGTGCAGGACCGAGAATAATGCGTGTATGTGATATCGTATTTCATTTTCGCGATGAATGTATCGATTGGTTATATGCGATATAACCTAGTTATCGAATCAAGGATTGATTCGTTAAGCCGATACATAGGATACTAGTCGGTTATATGCGATATGACCGGATCGTTAAATCAAGTGTTGATTTAATGATTTAATGTATAATTATATATTTGATATATTACTTTGCATTAACTAGTATTGGTTCACTTTAAATGGATTTTCTCACTTGAATTGTGCAAGTTGTATATGTGATATACTTTTGTGCACTTGATTGTATCATGTTTGATGATACATGTTTACTTGGTTAAGTGTAAAAAATTAAACCATGGTTAAGTTAATGATTAGGGTTTTCTTTTTTCTTACTTATTTATTTATTTATATTTGGAAAAGATAAGAAATGAATGGTGGTTATGTTTGTTTTTAGTTAAAGATTCATGAAGCATTGACTAAGTCACCATTCTTGTCTCATGCTTAACCCTAACCATTTACACTAACCCTAGTTCATTCTCTACACTTAACCAAGGGTTAGTATATGATAAGTATTATTTTCTTTTCTATTATTATTAACTTATCATATTCATCTTCATCTTCTTCTTCATCTTGAACAAGAAGAAAACCTAGCCACCATCAATGGCAACTAGTGAAAATGAGTGAGAAATCCAATTCTAAAGTGAACCCACCTCCTATTTCTTCATCCTCTACCTCTTGCCAAGTAGTATAGGATGTTTTCCTCACAAGTTTCATGACTTAGTGAAGTGGGAGCTTGATCTTGTGATGCCTCGACGTAGATCATCTTCGGCATCGAAGCCGACGACCATGCCCGCCCATTTCTTCGATGGAGCCGATGCTAGAGTCCGGGATACGATTTGGACAGCGGAGGGACATCGTCGCGGAGCTTAGGAAGTGGTGGACCGGATCTACAAAGGTTGTAGCCCCTTTCCTTTTCAGTTAAAGTCGTTAACTTGCATCGCATAGCCTATAAATCTAGTTAACGATCCGTATTAGGGTTTGTAGGCACATGTAAAATTTGAATTAGCCATGTATGATGCCTTGTGAGACTTCATTAGTGTGCCTAGGAACCCTACATCGTAAGGATCTCACGCGGGAATTTTCTCCTCACAAACTCGAGAGGACTTTGCGAGTGCATTTCATCTCTTTTTCACGAGTTTGCGCCCTTTCGGGTTTTCACAAACTCGCCGGCAGTCCTGCTGTTTTTACTCACGGGGCCCTTTCGGGTTTCATCCGTGCCCATTTTGCTTGTGGACATACCTTCTTTTTTTTCTTCTCTTTTTTTTTGAATCTTCCCCGCCGGTGGGACTTTGAATGTGGTCTCGCCGGTAGGACTTAGGAGAGAATGGGATCGTTTTACGCCCGTGGATTGTATACGGTTTTGCAGGATGTATGATCCAGACGGTAGGGCCAGAAGAATTTCGAGATTTTGGTTGCATCTGCATCGCTGCACTGGAATATGGTACCAGGAGCGACTCATCATTCTCCATTAGGATTTGGAATTTGGTTGGCGTCTGCATCGCTGCACTGGAATATGGTACTAGGAGCGACTCATCATTCGCCGCTGGGATTTGAGTTTGGAATTTGGTTGGCGTCTGCATCGCTGCACTGGAATATGGTACCAGGAGCGACTCATCATTCGCCACTTGGGGGTTGGATTTTGGTTGGCGTCTGCATCGCTGCACTGGAATATGGTACAAGGAGCGACTCATCATTCATCACTTGGGGATTGGGGAGCAATGGCTTAGGAGATAGGTTTAGATCCCTATCGCCTAAGGCTTTTCAATTTTATGGGCCGTAAAGGTCCCATAAAGCATTTTCTCCCTACGAGTCGTAAGGATCCCGTAGGTGCATTTTCTCTTTAGTAGTCCTGAGGACCCCCAAGTGTGTTTTTCTTTTATGAGTCGTAAGGGTCCCACGAAGGTTTGTTCTCCTCATGTATCGCGAGGACACATGAGTGGGTCTTCTCAATAGAGCCTAATTCCAAAAGCGGAGACCAGCCGCGTAACTGATGATTACGGTGGGGCATGGGTATGACGAGAATTACTTGAGCCCGTGGATTGTATACGATGGTCAACTTGGGGACCAACCGTAGGGCTGGAAGAATTTTGAGAAATTGGATTTTGGTTGGCGTCTGCATCGCTGCACTGGAATATGGTACCAGGAGCGACTCATCATTCGCCTTTGTTTTGTTTGTTTTTTTTACCGCGATTGCTCTATCATTTCAGCTTTTCTTATCGCGAAGGTCGCGATTGCTCTATCATTTCAGCTTTTCTCTATCATTTCGGCTATTTATTCGTGGTTACCCCATCATTTCGGCTATTTATTTGTGGTTACCCCATCATTTCGGCTTTATCTTTTATTTATTTATTTATACAATTTTTTTTACATTCCCAGTTTAACGACTTAGAGGTCGACTGTTCCCAGTTTAATGACGTGGTGGTCGATTGTTTTAAGAGAAAGACAGATGTCTAAGAGAATCAGTTTCACGAAGACCTTCGGTCTTCATTTATATGAAATTGGCGGTCCCAGCTGGACTGTTTGTTAATACGCCTTTAGACAGTTCTATCTCTCCTGCCTTGTATTACTTTTCGACCCAATCTTTGAAGACGAAGCAGTCATCAATGGCATGACCTATCACTTTGTGATAGGGTTAGTATTTGGGGTCGTCGGTCATATTCACTTCCTGCGGTCTTTTTGACTCTGGCAGTTGTAGACCGTTCCTCAGGGCGTCTTTGAATATTTTACGGATTTTGTCCCTTCTGAAGGATTAGACCTTATCCAGCTTCTCTTTCAGTGGAGATTCTCCTCCCTCTCCGAACATTGGCTTCCGAGGCTGGTTGGCACTAGGCCCGCTTATCCCTCGCTTATTTCGGTTAGCCGAAGTGTTGAAAGATTCAGAATCATCGGGATTTCCGCCTTTGCGATTATCGTCCTTTCAGTTTCTCCCGGACCTATTGCTAATTTGGGAATCCGAGGAGGACTCCTGCTTTGAGCGCTCCAGCATCTGAACTTTCTTGGTCAGCTCTTGGAATGTTTTGAGACCCGTGGTGCATAGAAACAGGGCCATAAAATTATTGAGATTTCCGACAAGGAGACTGACAGATTGGTCCTGCTCTATCGGCGGTTCGTATTTGACGGAGAGATTGTGCCATCGGGTTATAAAATCCGTGCTGCTTTCGTTGTTCTTTGGCTTGGTCCTTACGAGCTCGGCAATAGTGATCTTATCGCTGACGCTCATGAACCTCAGCCGAAATAGAGACTCCATTTGGACGAAATTTGTGATGGAGCCATCCGGTATGCTCTCGTACCAGTCGAAAGCAACATCAGTGAAGCTATTAACGAACTGGCGGAGGAGAAGCGCATCATTGCCCCCATTATTCCCGCATGAAGCTTTAAAATGGGCGACGTGCTGATTCGCATTTCCCGTCCCATCGAATCTTCCGAATTTAGGGATGACATAGCCGCTAGGAAATTCTACCAGATCATACTGAGCAGGATATGGTCTCCCACTACTGATGATATCTTTTTGCGCTTCAGCTTCGGCCACCAATGTTTTGACTTTGATGGCAACCAAATCCATGATTTGATCTTGAGTTAGCGGGCTACTGTCATCGGCAGCCAAGACATTTCCCGAGATAGGATGCGACTGATTTTCATGCGGTCCGCCCACTTTTGGATTTGAGGGAACGGGTGTCGGCTGTTTCGAGACATCGTTTCCCGGTTCATGAGGGCCCTGTGCCTGATTGGGCGGCTGAGAGGCAAGTAGGGCCATAAGCCGTAAGACGTCATTTGTCAAGTCTTCGATCTTTGAGTAGAGCTTGGCCATCTCCTTGTCTTTGCTTCTGAGCTGTTTTCGGAGCTCTAGGAGAAGTTGCTGCTCTGCGGTCTAAGGATGGAAAGTTAGCTCATCTTCGCTTTCCGAGCCCGACACCTCATGAACTGAGGGCTCTCTCTGCCTATCAGCCTCACTGGGAGGATTTTCATCACCCTCCGGAGGATGCTGGTCTTGAGAAGTGACAGCTATATTCACACCAGGTTGGATTTGAGATGTGGTGGCCCCATCCTTGCTTTTGCTGCGAAGGTTGTCGCTGGGACTGTTAGTTATATGTATGCCCTAGAGGCCATTACTGTACATACGATGTATATTGTAGTGGATGCTTGGACATATATAGGGAGGACTGTCTTGCTCGACATGATAGTATGCTATCTGGTTACTCTTTACCTTAACGTGTATGCTGATTGTCTCTCTGTTACATGTTGGAAAAGCCCTTAGGATGTGTACTTGACTACCTGGACTATGATGCAGATCATACTAGTGGGGACATGGTAGTCCATAAGTACATCCTTCAAGGTCCCTAGTCATGGGTGTATCGAGACGGGGCATCGATATACCAGTGTAGACTAGCGTATGCCTTCTCGACCCATACAGATGGGCAATGGTTGTGTTAGTTGTATGTATGCCCTGGAGGCCAGTATTGTACAGATGATGTATATTATATTGGATGCTTGGACATATATAGAGATGACTTTCTTGCTCGATATGATAGTATGTTATCTGGTTGCTCTTTATCTTAACATGTATACTTGTCTCTTTATACTGTCTTATAGTTACATGTTGGTAAAGCCCTTAGGATGTGTACTTGACTACTTGGACTATGATGCGGATCATTCTAGTGGGGACATGGTAGTCCATAAGTATATCCTTCAAGGTCCTAGTCGTGGGTGTATCGAGACGGGGCATCGATATACCAGACTAGACTAGCGTATACGCTTCTCGACCCATGAGATGGGCGATGGATGATCCCATATCCATTGGTGTTTGACATCAGAGATGGTATACGGGTGCTCAGTGGAGACTGGGTACACTGGACGGACTCGCCGAGAACTCCCAGATGGTATTATACCTCACGTCAGATGGCAGTTCTCAGGTGACACTTGTGCAGGTTAGTCTGTAGACCCGAGATCGTCATAGAGTCTTGTGTGATTCCCGCTGTGCTTTGATTTCCACCTTACCACGTCCATGAGTGCATGCAAAACGGTGGTTTTTGGGTACAGTCCCGAGTCACATGGAGGCAATGAGCGATAGGAGGGGTTTCGTCTCTCCCGGTATTGGGGGTTGAAGTTGCGTTGTGCTCGATTGGCCGTAACAGGGAAGTCCCTGGCCAGGGCTGATTAGAGATTTACTGGTAAGTGTTACTAGTAGTTTCTCGACCCGTTATGAACCTCACATCGGCACGACTTATCGGTTATTGGGGTCTGACGTTTACCACCCCTAGACTTGATATGCGATGTAAGTCCATGTCACGCACCCCACGAACTTGCGGGGAGGCGGAATATATGAAAAACGATTATCAAAGCTTCGTAACACGGACTTGAGCGCATGAATCATTTCTGAACCAATGCTAACTATCAACTAGAGGTTTAACAACTCGGATACGAAGTTATACCTCTCGATACTAGTCCTTCGGGTCTTCATCGCGGTCCTCCACTCCTCATAGGCTCCTTGGAACATCGGCACCTCAACGGCCTCCTCGAATCAAAGACGATCCACCCGAAAGCTCCTACGCCAAGCTTTATCTCAAACTTGAGATAACTAGGTTGCTTAAAGTGCTAATCTAAGCTACCTAGGGGATATAGAGTGAGGTTATGGATGTATTAGTCTAGCTAACCCTTGATCTCAACACATGAGAGGCTAGGGTTAGGGTTTGAAGAGAGAGTGAGCTTGAGGAGAGAGAAGGTGAAGATGAGAATGAAATGAGATAATGATGTTATCATAATATATATGAAGCATTATTATTTATCTAAAAATCAAATAAAAGAATTAACAACCATGCTTCATAAATATCTATGAGTGATTCATCACCATGAGTCATTAAGCATTTATGATGTATTTAATGACTTGGATGAATCACACAAATAAGTCACTAATCACATTTAATGCAATGCCACCTAAACCCCTTAGTCACCACTCTTCTAGAAGCTTCCCGACAAATTATGAGAATGCCCCTCCAATCCGTGAAAACACGGAAAAACTTTAGACTGTATAAATCCAATAACCCGATACTAGAATCTGGCTTAAACCAAAGCCGACTAGTAAAAACTATCCGAAAAGTCGTACGTGCGTAAACACACGTACGCGTCCGAACCCTTGTCGTAATACCATACGACCTCTATATCGTTTCGCCTGGAGCAGGGAAACTCTCTGTGTGGGACTCTAAAGACTCGACACTACGCTGGCAGTGGGTTTAACCACAGACCGCAAGCGGCATTAGCTGTACGTAACGGTCCCCAGGTAGATGTCGATAAGAAGGCCGATGAGGAAAATCATCCGAACTCCCACTGAGCCTGATGTGACAATCTCCGTACAGTCTGGTCTGTTCGTCTAAGACTATCGCATATCAAGCCTAGGGGGCGGCAAGCGTCAGTCCCCTAATAGCTGTATAAGTCATGTCGGAGTGAAGCCTATTACACCCTGAGAAGCTACTGGAACCTACCAGTATATCTCGCTTGCCCTTGCTAGGGACTTTGCGTAATGGCTCTCTGACACAGCGCGATATCTGTTGGAGGTAGTGCCCTCAGTGTCAATTATTAGGTCACAGGTACGTGATTGTAAGGATTGAGGGAGGACCTATCCCGGTAGGACAGTCTTACTCGAGATGATAGTATGCTATCTGGTTTACCTTTATCATCGTGTACTGTTTTAGGTGACCTTACAGGTCGCTATTACACGTTGGTAGAGCCCCTAGGATTCTTGCTTGACCACCAGCAGTATGAGGGCGATCATATAAGTGGGAGCTGGGGGTCTATAAGCTTATCCTTAAAAGGTCCCTAGTCGTGGGAGTTTCGAGACTGGGCATCGATACTCCATTAGTAGACTAGTGTATACAGTCGAGACCCCGACGAGGGGCGGTGGCCGGTCTCACAAGCCACTGGTGTCAGTTGGATCACCTAAGATGTATACAGGTGCTCATTGGGTTATGAGTACACCGGACAGGACTCGCCGGGAACATGCTAGTTGGTCATATACCAGACGTCAGATGGCAGTTCCCTGGTGACATGTGTGCAGGTTAGTTCATCGACCTGGGGATCGTCATTTGTCTCGTGTGAGTTCCCACTGTACTTTGATTACTACCCTACCACGGCTAAAAGGAGTCGTGCAAACAGGTTTTAGTTGGGTACAGTCCCGAGCCACATGGAGGCAGTGAGCGTATCTTCAGGGGTTCGTCTCTCCCGGTATTGGGGGTGAGGTCGTGCTGTGTCTAGGAGAGCCATTACACAAAGTCCTCGGCCAAGGCAAGGAGATTTACTGGTAGGTATTCCAGTAGTATCTCAGGGTGTTCTGGGCTACACTCCGACACGACTTGTACCGCTTTTGGGGGTCTGACTTTTACCAACCCCCTAGGCCCGCCATGCGATACTCATAGACGAACAGACCGGACTGCATGGATATTGTCACTGACAGGCTCAGTAGGGTTGTCAGGCTGAGTTCGCTCACAGAAATCCCTTTTAGTCAATACCTGGTAGCCCGTTACGTATTGGCTTATACCTCTGACGTGCTAGTGGTTAAATCCACAACCGAGGTGTTGACGAGTCTTTAGTGTCCCCCACATTCAGTTACTCAGCTTTCGGGCGAAAGGTTGTAGAGGCCGTATGGAGATATGGCAAGGTCCGATCAGATACGTGCGGTATTGCACGGATCAGGATCGGACAGTTTGTACTATAGGCCGTATGGTTATATGGCAGGGTTCGATCAGATACGTGCGGTATTGCACGGATCAGGATCGAACAGACATTACTGGCCGGTTTTGGTATAAGCCGGATCCTGGTCTAGTACAGTGTAGATTTTGTCTCATTGCATTTGTATTTCGGTCGAAATACAGATGCGGGTGTGTATGCACAGTATCGGGGTTTTCCTGTAATTTATTACGGGACCAGTTTTTTTGGAGTTGCCAGTTTGCTTTCCGTTTCGGCCAATTTCCATTGTTCCGTTCATTGGCCGAAGATTGGTGGAGGAGGGTTTATTTGCATTGTTGCAAATAGGCATTTGTGGAGGGGGTTCTTTGCATTTTTTTGTATCATGATGGTTTTCATAATGAGCACCATCATTGACTTCTCCTTCTCATGATGGATTGACTTTGGTTATGTTGATGGTTGTTTTGAGTGTTGGACTTTCCTAGCTATCATTTCTTCACATCATAACTTGACACTCCCTTGTATGATGGTTCCACCACTCCCCCTTGACTTCACACTCTCTCTCTCCATTCACAAAAGGTGGTGGCCGGCCATTTTTTGGTGGGGGTTGATTGATTCATTTTGGTGTGGCATATTTGTTTTCTTATGCTTGCTAGAAAAGCCCTCTAGTTCTTTTTCCAAAGAAGTTCCTCTCTTTTCCTCCACAAAATGGCACAACTCCATAACCCCATATGAGACTTGAGTGCTACATTATATTCTACAGTAAATCTTGGGCACGTCGAGTAGCCGGCTTCGTGCCCGAGTTGCCTCGGCATTGAGGTGGGAGCCCGTAAACAAAGTAGGCGATGTGGTGCACTTCCGGCGACGAGGAGGAGACGGGACTTTTCCGCAGGAGATCGGGACCATGACGAGAAGACCGGAGGACTTGGATCGTCGGTATATCTCTTTCCCATCTTATTGTTAGCAAGGACTAGTTAATGGTTCGATCCGGGTGTTTAGTGCGCGGTGGTGCCGGTTTGCTAAGTCCGCAAAATTTATGTTTTTCACCGTTTCCGCATTCCGCCGTCGGATTGACGGCCGGGGCGCCGCCGTACACTTACAGTGGTATCAGAGCCTCGCCATTAACATAGTCTAGCTTGGTGTAATGTGTTTTACGTTTCCGATAGAACAAAATCCCGAAACCGCATTTTTCATGCACATCAGTTTCTGTCGAATTTTTTTTGAGTCCAAAAATTTTTTAGGTCGTCTCAGAATGATGTGCAGGGAGTTCTAAGCACAGTGAAAATTTTTGGTGAAGTGATGATTCCGTACGACCGCGGAAGGGCGGCCTAAGCCCCTCATCGGCCGCGCTTCCGCCGCAGGAATAAGACTTCAGTTCATCAATTTTTTTTCAGTGGGCTTGTGGGCTTAAAATATGGGTTTTGGAATATTAAAATTGGGCCCAGGTTTTCTGTGAGTGCTACAGTTTTGATTGGGGGCCCACTTGTTAATTTTTGGTCAATCGGAAAATTTTAAACACATTTTTCACAGTATTTACATTATATCTACGACCGTGAATGTCACTTGATCGGTAAATCCGGTCTAACTGCTATAGCCCGGTTAGACGGATTTGCGAACGTGACTTTCACGTTGATGTTCTATGTTTATGCTGTGATGTTGCGGATCGGTCGTGGGGGATAGCCTGGATGCAATGCTAGTACAGTTGTGATTGTATTATGTACATTTGATATTGCAGGACGAGCGTCCGACATGTGGACTGCCGTCACTGCCTGATTGTATTATTTTTTTGGGGCACGACCTGGTTGCGGTCGATGTACCCGGTGTATGTATATTTTACTTTCTGTACTAGGATTGCCCCGCGGAGGGGTGCACGGATAGCCGGGTTCTGGAGGGCAACAAGCCCGCATCTCATGGCATTGAGACGGAGGGGGCTTCACTCTAGGATTGGCGGGCTATTCGCCGCACTCGTAGGGGGTACAGGTTGACCCAGGAGGGGTGCCCAAGTTACCGGATTCCATGAAGTGCTGGGTGGTCCATTCACGTTGCTGAAGGGGGCTGCCTCGCTTCAGGTTTTGGCGGGTAACTTGCCGCGCCCGTAGGGGTCTAGGATTTCATTGCACAGGCTATCCACACGACCAGGGGAACGTCGGGTTTCAGCGGCTCTGTGAAACCCGGGGATCCCAGATATCTGTATTGTTTCTGTGATGCTGTTCATTCTCTGTGATGTTGCATTCTATTCACGCCTTGAGCGAATATAATATATTGGTATATATATTAGTAGATGTTGTATATGTTTTTCATCCGCGCTACTCCAGTCCCCGCTCTGTCGTTAGTTAGCTAACCTAACGGGTAATGACGGGACCCAGTGGTGAATGCGGATGGCATTTACGTACATCAGTATATTTTCGTTCTTTTTGGTGTGATCAATTGATGGGACTGCATTGATTCGGATCAATGCAAGTTTAAAAACAAACCTAATCTGATGTTGTTGGAACACTTTTCAAAAAGCTGTTATTGCAAGGACGTTCACTTTTGTTTTGCACCGTGATATTCGGTTATGAATATCCTGCTCCTCAGTCGACGAGGCAAGGGCCGAGATCCCTTCACCGGGAGTGACCCCTTGGACAGAAGTTTGCGTCAGGGCATTAACTTCACTATAGCCGATTACTTTTGCTTTGCACCGTGGTATTCATTTGGAATATCCTGCACCCCATTCTACGGGGAAAGAGCCGAGATCCCTTCACCAGGAGTGACCTCTTTAGCAACGGTTTTCGTCACTATATTTTCAAAAAGCTATCCGTTCCTTCAACGATATCAAGTTCATTACGTTAAAGGTTTTCGCCAGAAACCATTCGTAGCCCTCCGTCGTTTCATATGGGTAGTCAATAGTATTCAAGCTGTGTTTGTTGGCCAAAGTCAAGGCACAGTGTTTGGTAGCTGTTGGTTATTCATATGCAGCATAGATAGATGCGTTGGTTTGGAACAGTCGTACTGCCTTGTTGGCCAAAGTCAAGGGTATGTACGGGTGGATTCAAAACAACCTGGAGAATGACGGGTGGAACTTGACATGTGACTTATGATTTGTTGGCCAAAGTCAAGGTCATAAGAGCATGGGGCAGAAATCACATCGGGAGTTTCAAAAGAACTGAAACTTGCCAGATATGCGCATACCTTCTGGAGTGTGATACCGTGAGCGGATTCCGTCACGTTGTCATGCGATGAGAGTTGGATCCCGATTCCCACTGATGAGTTGGTATACTCCTCGGGTGACCCCGACTAATTCTTCTTTCAGGTTTGGAGGAGAATTTGAGGTACAGTGGGAGGATTCCAGATTAGATAAATTGGTAACCATTCTGATCTAGGTTAGAGTGCACGCTGAGTGTTTCTTTTCTCTCTCTCTTTGGCAGCGACCATTGACCCGACCCTAGACTATGACTCAGTGACCAAGTTGACCGAACCTTCTTAAACACCGGCTTTTGGATTGTCAGAGTTGCAAACCTCATTGCCACTCCTACTTTTACCCTTTTCTCCAGGACACCCCGTTTTACTACGAACGTCCACTTCCATTGGACAAAACCATCGTATGGTTAGATACGAACTCGAAAGAATTTATTCGAGGATGGTTTCCGGTTCTGGAGAAAACGGATAGGATTATTCAGTTGTCTTTTCCTTTTACCCTCTCTCAGGTTACGAGTACTCCTTGGTTTAGGGGTAGTACACCTATTACGCAAATTGGATTGTCTTCTTCCAAACCTTAGGCTGGTGCCGACCGGTAGGGAATGAAGAAAACCAATTAGCATAACGATGGTGTGCAGAAGGTATTAAGTTCAGACAAAGCAAGGGATTAGAAAGAGGGCAAAGTAAATTGCAACAGATATTCACGACCAAACCAAATATTTCGTTACCACTCCCACATCACCTTTGTATTTCTCCAGGACACTCCGTATCACTACGAAGATCCACAGTTTATTTGGATACTCCATCGTATGGTTATATACGAACTCGAATGGAACTGGTTCCAGTTCGGGGATGGATTCTGGTTCAGGAGAAATAGGAATAAGGTTTATTCGGTTGTCTTTTATCTTCACCCTCTCTCATTGCGAGTGTTCCTAGGATTGGGACAGTACACCCATTATGCTTATTGGATAGTCTTCTTCCAAACCATAGGCTGGTGCCGAACGGTAGGGAAGGAAGAAAACCATTTGGCCTAAAAGGGTGTGCAGAAGGTAAAGACTAAAGACATATGAAGGGATTTGGAGAGGTGGCAAAGAATTATACGGTTACAATCGTGAATCTGGAAGAAGCATTACTAGGAATACCAGAATACCCCATCGGAACATTTCAATGTTTCAGTTTCACTGTGTAATGTTAAAGGAAAACTGATTTCCCGATTAGATACTTACTCCAGGGTATGTATTTACCAGGTATGATTCTCACATCTGTATAGTTTTACAGATGATGAGTGGGAGTAAGTTATTGGGAATTGGGTGATCATCCTCATTATATCGGGATTCGTTGTAATCGGTGATATTTGAGGAAATCACCTGGGCTGTTTGCCGGTTGGCAAATATTTGGTTTTGAATATCCGCAGTTATGCACCAATTTCAAATTGATATATCTGTACGTCTATTTGAATAGAGTGAGATATACCTTTCTGAAATTATGTCTACGACATTTACCTATATCAGTGGATGGTTAGGTAAGGAGCATTAAACATCGGTGTAATTCTTCTTAACCATAAGTACAGTTTTCAACCTACGACACACAGTGAATGAGTTATCAGACTCAAGGGACTTATACAAAGGATTGTATGTTGTCCAGGGTCCATCAGGACAGAGGGGTTGGTCCTCGTACTATATTCGGTTTACTTATGACTTCTCTAGTTTTTAGACAGGTGTTTCGTGGAAACACAGGGTCCGAATTTGGAGAAGTTATAGGTATTTGAATAGAGTAGAGAACCAGGTATAGCAAGTATCGGGATTCTTCAAAAGATCGAAGATGTAGATACTTGTCAATGATATTCAGTTGCTAGTAATGACTAAGAGAACTTGCTTCTCTTTCAGGTTACTCATAATTCGAAGCATTCCTAAGTTGAGTAACGCTGATCGGCCTCCTTCCATTTAGTTGACATGCACTGGAGACAGTTGCATGATTTGAATCTGGTTCAATTAAATCAGTGCCTCTGGTTCTATATTGGATATAGAACAGTTCATATCTTAACGATGTTAAGGTACGGGGAGTTGTCCGGTTTATGATTAAAACCAGACACTGGACAACTCGAGGCACGTTTCTGTAATGGCTGTTTGTGGGTTGACCCAGGCTATGACGAGGGTTGACTTTCTACCATCTGGATGAACAATAGCGATATTGTTCTAGACTCGCCACAGTTTTATTAAAAATGGATTTTTTCAGAAAACAGTAGTGGGAGTATGGTAGAACTGGAAGTGATTCCAGAACCACAAACGATTACTGAAGATTTGATAAGGAACCTAAAGATTCAATCTGGATTGACATTCCATTGGCCACTCCGCAGATAAGGTGGGTAACTTCAGGCACCCGAGAGGCACTATGGTAGCCTCAAGGACGGTGACAGGGAAGTTCTTGTTTACCCACAATTGCCATTGCTGTTGTTCCAGGTTACGAGACCCGGCGGGAGGATGAGTATAGCGTCGTTCTAAACCAGTTTTAGAAGTGTACGTCTATATGACTCTGCCAGAGGGTTGTCGTAGTCAGTGGGAGCAGCGGAAGCATTGGTGGACAGGTTGCTTATGTCTATTTATAGACTAGAGCAGATGTAGCGGAGAAAGATCATCTATTTCTGACATGACAGTCATGAGTTTGACTTCATCAGAATAGGGGATGGATCTGTTGAGAAGGTAGTAGGGTGTGATGTCCTGGTATCTGGATGACATACACAGAATAGGAAAAGAAACTCATATACTACAATCGGTTATACTTTGGTCGTCACACAGTGGTTTCTCCACAAAGGAAATGGATTTTATATCTGACATACAGGTTACTGGATCTATGGTTTTAGATCTAGATTTGGGTGGTTTCCCAATCAGGGTACTTGACAGCATTCTAAGAGTATTTAGGATGGACGACTCCTGGCACGGTAGTGTACCTGCAGGTAATGGAGTTACCCTCTCCAAAGGTGTCTTACAGACTAAATGGGAGAGGGACGGGCATGATTGGCAGATCACTTGCTCAGGCAATTGAGTCAATCGTGAGATGTCAAGTACCACACCAGATGTTGTTCTTGCACTAGATGCAATAAGTTGACATTAATCCAATCCTGGAGAAACAGTCGGAAGCAGTTTTAGAACATAAGTGGATGTTCTAGGGATATGATAAAGACAGCCTCATTCAGGAGACAGTTATCATTCCAGGCTTCCAAGATGACATGGACGACAAGGAGGTTGTCAGAGTTATAATTTTCCTTCTGATGAGGGGCAGTATTTTGGACAGGTGGTCCAAGGCAATACTGAGGGAGGCATGGCGCGCAGGATACTGATTAAGTTCAGTTGACGATACAGTCTAAGAAGTTTGGATTTGGTGTTCATTTATGAACTATGTCCCATCAGACATCCAGACACATTCTAAGACAGGTATTGCTCATTTCGGGAGATGGGCTTCTCCGCGAACTTGAGATATAGAGAGACATAGAAAGAAACAACTAAGCGGATCCACTCACTGAGGCTATTCCTCGAACGCAATAGTTCCGCAAACGAGCTTTGTGAGACTGACTAGTAGAGGAGTTGGATGTTCGGTATCACACGGGCTGTGAGTATGCGACATCGCAATAATTAGCCTTGAGTGCAAGTGGGAGATTGTTGGAGGTAGTGCCCTCAGAGTCAATTATTAGGTCACAGGTACGTGATTGTAATGATTGAGGGAGGACCTATCCCGGTAGGACAGTCTTACTCGAGATGATAGTATGCTATCTGGTTTACCTTTATCACCGTGTACTGTTTTAGGTGACCTTACAGGTCGCTATTACACGTTGGTAGAGCCCCTAGGATTCTTGCTTGACCACCAGCAGTATGAGGGCGATCATATAAGTGGGAGCTGGGGGTCTATAAGCTTTTCCTTAAAAGGTCCCTAGTCGTGGGAGTTTCGAGACTGGGCATCGATACTCCATTAGTAGACTAGTGTATACAGTCGAGACCCCGACGAGGGGCGGTGGCCGGTCTCACAAGCCACTGGTGTCAGTTGGATCACCTAAGATGTATACAGGTGCTCATTGGGTTATGAGTACACCGGACAGGACTCGCCGGGAACATGCTAGTTGGTCATATACCAGACGTCAGATGGCAGTTCCCTGGTGACATGTGTGCAGGTTAGTTCATCGACCTGGGGATCGTCATTTGTCTCGTGTGAGTTCCCACTGTACTTTGATTACTACCCTACCATGGCTCAAAGGAGTCGTGCAAACAGGTTTTAGTTGGGTACAGTCCCGAGCCACATGGAGGCAGTGAGCGTATCTTCAGGGGTTCGTCTCTCCCGGTATTGGGGGTGAGGTCGTGCTGTGTCTAGGAGAGCCATTACACAAAGTCCTTGGCCAAGGCAAGGAGATTTACTGGTAGGTATTCCTGTAGTATCTCAGGGTGTTCTGGGCTACACTCCGACACGACTTGTACCGCTTTTGGGGGTCTGACTTTTACCAACCCCCTAGGCCCGCCATGCGATACTCATAGACGAACGGACCGGACTGCACGGATATTGTCACTGACAGGCTCAGTAGGGTTGTCAGGCTGAGTTCGCTCACAGACATCCCTTTTAGTCAATACCTGGTAGCCCGTTACGTATTGGCTTATACCTCTGACGTGCTAGTGGTTAAATCCACAACCGAGGTGTTGACGAGTCTTTAGAGTCCCCCACATTCAGTTACTTAGCTTTCGGGCGAAAGGTTGTAGAGGCCGTATGGAGATATGGCAAGGTCCGATCAGATACGTGCGGTATTGCACGGATCAGGATCGGACAGTTTGTACTATAGGCCATATGGTTATATGGCAGGGTTCGATCAGATACGTGCGGTATTGCACGGATCAGGATCGAACAGACATTACTGGCCGGTTTTGGTATAAGCCGGATCCTGGTATTGTACAGTGTAGATTTTGTCTCATTGCATTTGTATTTCGGTCGAAATACAGATGCGGGTGTGTATGCACAGTATCGGGGTTTTCCTGTAATTTATTACGGGACAAGTTTTTTTGGAGTTGCCAGTTTGCTTTCCGTTTCGGCCAATTTCCATTGTTCCGTTCATTGGCCGAAGATTGGTGGAGGAGGGTTTATTTGCATTGTTGCAAATAGGCATTTGTGGAGGGGGTTCTTTGCATTTTTTTGTATCATGATGGTTTTCATAATGAGCACCATCATTGACTTCTCCTTCTCATGATGGATTGACTTTGGTTATGTTGATGGTTGTTTTGAGTGTTGGACTTTCCTAGCTATCATTTCTTCACATCATAACTTGACACTCCCTTGTATGATGGTTCCACCACTCCCCCTTGACTTCACACTCTCTCTCTCCATTCACAAAAGGTGGTGGCCGGCCATTTTTTGGTGGGGGTTGATTGATTCATTTTGGTGTGGCATATTTGTTTTCTTATGCTTGCTAGAAAAGCCCTCTAGTTCTTTTTCCAAAGAAGTTCCTCTCTTTTCCTCCACAAAATGGCACAACTCCATAACCCCATATGAGACTTGAGTGCTACATTATATTCAACAGTAAATCTTGGGCACGTCGAGTAGCCGGCTTCGTGCCCGAGTTGCCTCGGCATTGAGGTGGGAGCCCGTAAACAAAGTAGGCGATGTGGTGCACTTCCGGCGACGAGGAGGATACGGGACTTTTCCGCAGGAGATCGGGACCATGACGAGAAGACCGGAGGACTTGGATCGTCGGTATATCTCTTTCCCATCTTATTGTTAGCTAGGACTAGTTAATGGTTCGATCCGGGTGTTTAGTACGTGGTGGTGCCGGTTTGCTAAGTCCGCAAAATTTAAGTTTTTCACCATTTCCGCATTCCGCCGTCGGATTGACGGCCGGGGCGCCGCCGTGCACTTACAATATCATCTCCCAATACCGGGAGAGACGAATCCTATCTAACCACTACTGCCTCCAAGTGCTCGGGACTGCACCCAACTGCTCCCTGTTTGCACGACTCCTTTGAGCCGTGGTAGGGTAGCAATCTAAGAACAGTGGGACACACTCGAGGCGAAGTAGCAGTGTCAAGTCTGCGGACTATGCTGTACTCATGTCATCTGGGAACTGTTAACTGACGATGGGTATAATACCAACCAATCAGTTCCCCTGCGAGTCCTGTCCGGTGTACCCGTAACCTAACGAGCACCTGTATACTATCTCCAGTACGACGTACTGATGGCTGTGGGACAGACCATCTCCCAACTGGGATAAGAAGCGTACACACCAGTCTACTCTGGAATATCGATGCCCTGTCTCGATAATCCTACGACTAGGGACCTGTATAGGATGTTGCTTATAGACTACCCAGCCCCCACTAGTGTGACTGCCATCACAACGCTGGTAATCAAGCAAAGAACCTATGGGCTCTACCAATATGTATAAGTGATACGTTGCAAGAAACATATGCACATATTAAAGTAGACACAAACCATGTAGCATACTACCATTTTTAGCAAGACTGTATATACAACTGTTAATATCCCAAGCTTCCATTAAGTAATATACAATCTAGTATGATACAATAATGGCCCTTAGGGCATATACACTAACAATCTCCCACTTGCACTAGGGCCATGAGCTGGTATATCGGAGACCTATCATCTCGAATAGCCTCTCGAACTGCATCTAAGGAAGGGCCTTTGTGAATGGATCAGCTATGTTATTCTCCGTCTCTACTCTTTTCACCTCGATATCCCGGCTATCTACGATCTCCCTGATCAGGTGATACCGCCTTAAGATGTGTCTAGACTTCTGATGGGACCTGGGTTCCTTCGCTAAAGCTATAGCGCCGTTGTTGTCACAATACAGAGGTATTGGACCAACACTGGAAGGAACCACCTGAAGTTCTGTGAGGAACTTCTTCATCCAGACAGCTTCTTTTGCGGCATCGCAAGCAGCTATGTACTCCGCTTCCATTGTTGAGTCAGCAACGGTCTCCTGCTTGGAACTCTTCCAACAGACCGCCTCTCCATTGAGGGTAAAGACATAACCCGACATGGACTTGGAGTCATTTTTGTCACTCTGGAAGCCGGAGTCGGCAAAGGCCTCCATCTGGAGGTCTTTTCCGCCATACACCAAGAACATCTCCTTTGTCCTTCTCAGGTACTTGAGAATGTTCTTTACCGCTATCCAGTGCTTCTCCCCTGGGTTTGCTTGATACCGGCTTACTACGCTCAATGCATATGCTACATCTAGTCTGGTACATAACATCGCATACATTATAGAGCCTACCGCAGAAGCATAGGGTATAATCGACATGCGATCCCTTCCCAAATCAGTCTTGGGAGACATCAATTTGGAGAGGGTGATTCCGTGACAAGCCGGTAGGTTACCGCGCTTAGAATCATCCATACTGAATCTTTTCACTATGGTGTCTATGTACCTGGACTGTGAAAGTCCCAACATCCTTTTTGATCTATCACGATAGATCTGGATCCCCAGAATGTAGGTGGCATCACCCAGGTCTTTCATGGAGAATTTCTGTGATAAGAATCTTTTGACTAACTGTAACATAGGAATATCATTTCCTATTAGGAGAATGTCATCCACGTAGAAGACGAGAAATACTACAGCTCTCCCTACAATCTTATTGTATATGCATGGTTTATCTGGATTTTTGATAAAGTCAAATTCTTTGACAGCATCATCAAAACAAATGTTCCAACTCCGCGATGCCTGCTTTAGTCCATAAATAGACTTAAGCAACTTGCGTACTTTACCGCTGCTCCCACTCTGAATGAATCCCTCTGGCTGATCCATATAGACGCTTTCTTCCAAATTACCATTTAGAAAGGCCGTCTTCACGTCCATCTGCCAGATTTCATAATCGTGGAAGGCAGCAATAGCAAGAAGGACCCGAATGGATTTAAGCATAGCCACTGGAGAAAAGGTTTCGTCATAGTCCATACCAGGTCTTTGACGGAAACCTTTTGCAACAAGTCTAGCTTTATAGGTTTCAACCTGTCTATCTACACCAATCTTCTTCTTGAAGATCCATTTGCATCCTACGGGTTTTACCCCATCTGGAGCAATGTCCAAAGTCCATACTTTGTTAGTGTACATGGACTCTATTTCGGTCCGCATTGCATCCAGCCATTTTACTGAGTCACCGCTCTGAATGGCTTGCTGAAAGCTAGTAGGCTCATCATAGTCAATAGTGCAATCCTTTCTATCCCAGTCTATGAGAAAACCGTAGTATCTCTCGGGCGGATGAGATTGCCTACTACTCCTACGGAGTGGCGTCGGGATGTCCCGTTCTCCCGAACCTTCAGGTTCTTCCAAGCTTTCAGTAACAGCTTGTGTTTCTGGAATTTCTTCCAGTTCTATTTCGCTCCCATTCTTCTGATTTTCTAAAAATTCAGTTTCCAAGAATTGGGGATGCTGAGAAACATAAACCTTTTGTTCCTCTGTGGAATAGAAAAGATACTCCCTGGAGTTCTTTGGGTATCCCACAAACTTACATAGTACTGAGCGTGCATCGAGCTTGTCTGTATGCTGCTTCTTTACAAAAGCTGACATCCCCATGTCATAAGATACTTAAGACAGGGTTTCTTCCCACTCTACATCTGATATGGGGTGGTAGGCACAGTCTTGGTTGGAGCCTTGTTCAAGAGATATGCAGCTGTTTCTAGTGCATAACCCCAGAATGATCGCGGTAACTCAGCCTTACTCATCATGGAACGAACCATATCCAATAGGGTTCGATTCCTCCTTTCTGATACACTGTTGTGTTGTGGTGTGTATGGAGGAGTAAGCTGAGAGAGAATTCCATTCTCTTTTAAGTAACCTAGGAACTCGGTGCTTAAGTATTCTCCACCTCGATCAGATCTCAGTGTCTTGATACTTTTGCCGGTTTGTTTTTCCACTTCATTCTTGTATTATTGGAATTTCTCAAAGGCCTCGGATTTATGCTTCATCAAGAAGATATATCCATACCTAGAGAAATTATCCGTAAAAGTAATGAAGTAGGAATAACCACCTCGCGTATGTGTAGACATTGGACCGCACACATCACTGTGTATGAGTCCTAAGAGCTCGCTCTCTCTTACTCTGTGTCCAGAAAATGGAGTCTTTGTCATTTTTCCCATGGGACAAGATTCACAAGTAGCATAAGATTGATATTCGAACGGATTCAAATATCCTTCTCTATGTAACTTAGTCAACCTTCTCTCATTGATGTGACCTAGTTTATAATGCCATAAGAAAGCTTGATTTGTTTCCGGAGACTTTCTTTTAAGTGTGTTCTGGACACTGAAAATCTGAGTTTGATTTAATATGTATATTCCGTTTTCTAATGTACCGGACCCAATCATAACTTGATTTAGGTGGATATGAACCACATCTCTTTTAAAAGTAAAATCATATCCTTCCTTAGATAATAAGGGTACAGATATGATATTACAAGTCGTACCCGGTACATAAAAACAGTTACGTAGAATCAATATCTGCCCAGTTGTCAGTCCAAGATGATATCCCCCTACGGATTCAGCGTCCATGCTCATTCCGTTTGCAACTGTGAGGGTCATATCACCTATCCCGATAACCCTACGGTTTCTCAGAGCCTGTAAAGAATTACAGATGTGAGTTCCTGACCCGGTATCCAATACCCAGGAAGTAGGGTTAACTGACATACAGTTTTCTATCACAAACACACCCGAAGCTGAAGCCACAACATGCTTTGAATCCTGGCTACTGGCTTCTAAATCCCTATAATCTTTCTGCCAATGTTCATTCCTGTAACAATAGGAACGTCCCTCTTTTACCATATCCAGTCCCGAAACTTTTGCCTTTCTCTTTCCTTCTCCTTCCCTGGTATCCTTCAGGGTAGGAGGCAGAGACTGTAGAATCAAGTCAGTATTTGACTCGTTTCCCAACGCGGTCTCCAGGTCCTGGAGCTCATCAATACAGCTAGTCATTGTAAGGACGTTGTCCCCTATAGATGACCCGTCAGCTAACCTCGCTTGAATTAATTCGTTCAAGGTTTCATATCTAGTGATATGGGATTGCTCTCCATGTAAATCTTTATTATGGAGAAAGATGGAAACTAAGTCTATCTTCTCGTGCTGCTTCTGGTACATACCATTAACTGAAGCTAACACGAGGCACTTAGCTTTCGCTTTATCTTTTTCCCTTGTCTGACGGATATCCATATCCGCGACAGTGGAAACTGGACCTGGGGCGGTGGGATCTTGAGTATTAATAGGGTGGTCCAGCTTGTCATAGCCCATGGACATCTGGACAGACCTTTGCCAGTCATATAAGTCAGATTCAGTCAATTTATTATCTAGATGTAACCTATGTGTGGTCACAAGGTCGCTGCAATTAAGAGAGAGAGAAGAAAACATTTTAGCATGATGCTGTTGCAAGTTTTAGATTGTTTTTTAATTTATCTAAATAGGATGGCTCCCACTGTTTGTCGAATCCCTCCTCAAACCATAAAAGAAGAATTAGCCAGGACAATTCTCACCGTACAATACTTGCTTAACCGTTCAGCCAGGCTAGTGTCGATACTTCGAGAGAGGTTTTCCAACGCTTTCGCGAAGTTCCTTAATTAAATAACCTCTTTTCTCTAGGGGCGTAACCCCGCTGACACCTTTCTTGGCACCTACTTGGTTTATAGCATTGATCGTTAAGTGACGAATCTCCTGATAAGTAGCATGTACTCTCAGTAGGATCGGGATCCAAAATATCATCGTATGATAATGTTGAAGGAATCCTACCAACATTCATCAAACTCCAAAATGGTATGCTCTCTCTGCAAATTTCAGTTTCTTTAGAAATTCCCGATATGGATTTTTTCCCCATGCTCTTATGACCTTGACGAAGGTCAACAAATCATAAGTCACATGTCAAGTTCTACCCGTCATTGTCCAGGTTAATTTGAACCCACCCGTACATACCCTTGACGAAGGTCAACAAGGTAATACGATTGTCCCAAACCAACGCATCTATCTATGCTACATATGAACACCCAACAGCTACCAATCACTATGCCTTGACGAAGGTCAACAAACTTAGCTTGAATACTATTGAATATCCATATGAAATGACGGAGGGCTACGACTGGTTTTGGCAAAACCGTGAACGTAGTGAACTTGATGTTATCGAAGGAACCTGATACTTTTTAAAAGGAGTGGTTAAAGCTCCGTAATTTAAAAAATTCTGCTCTTTTAAATTAACCGAGTGGTTTCTTTTAAATTTGTTCCAAGGACTTTAACTTTGGTTTATTTTTCTTTGCATTATAATAATGCGTCCCATCATTTACCCTATCATTGCAGAAAACAACGAAAATACCACGTCCTCTTATGCCATCCGCATTCGCCACTGGGTCCCGTCATGACCCGTTAGGTTACTTAACTAACGAGAGAGCGGGGGCTGGGCTAGCGCGGGTGTAAAACATAAGTGACGTCTAATAGCTATCATATATAGATATTGTACATTCGTCAGACGCAATAATAAGCATTCCAGATCACATATGAACTTTATTGGATTTATTAGCAATCCGCATTTTCCTTGAGCCTGCAGTAAAAGACGGATTACAAAGTTGTGATGAATAGTCATTTACCCCATCCCAGACCCCTACGGGTACGGCAAACTACCCGCCAAGTACCAGAAGTGAAGCGGTCTACCTCAACACTTCAAAACACCCGGTAGTTTGTGCACCCCTTCTTGGGTCAATCCTAGGAGCAAAAACAGTAAAAAGAAATAATACAACGGTGGTTACAACCGCAACCTGGATGTGCCCCGCGAAATAATATTACAACTTATTACAATTACATTGAATGAATGAATATTAAATACATCTCAAACCCCGGCTAATCATCACAACAGTCCAACACAGTTCATATACAAAAGCAATAAACATTACAGATATGTGCAACCCCTGCCAACCGACATACTAGCAGTTAGAGGAGGTTTACGAACACAAAACATTACAGATAATAACACGATTAGCAATTAACTTAAAACATCGATCGATCACCTTTATCCGTGTCTATCCCAAAAGCAAGTCAGTACAGAGGCAACCTGGGCAGAAACAGAACATACAAGAAAACAGAAAACAACAAAATAGGAATTACTGAGCAAACCCGAGTCAACTCGGCGTTGACTCGGCGGCGGATCCGCAGCACAAGCTCTCTATTGCCGCGGATCCGCGGCCGTTTTGCCGATTCACTGACTCATTTTTTCCCAGTATTCTTAAAATACCCTGCTGTGAATTTTAAAGCATGTCAAATAATTTTTCAGACACTTTTAAAATTAACAGAAACTTAGGGTTTCGAAATTCTTTTTTCGTGCTTATCTGTCGATCGAACTTCTAATCATTTGCTAACAACCTAGTAATGGTTTAGTTGGCTCTGATACCACTGTAAGTCCATGTCACGCACCCCACGAACTTGCGGGAAGGCGGAATATATGAAAAACGATTATCAAAGCTTCGTAACACGGACTTGAGCACATGAATCGTTTCTAAACCATTGCTACCTATCAACTAGAGGTTTAACTACTCAGATACGAAATTATACCTCTCGATACTAGTCCTTCGGGTCTTCATCGCTATCCTCCACTCCTCGTAGGCTCCTTGGAACATCGGCACCTCAACGGCTTCCTCGAATCAAAGACGATCCACCCGAAAGCTCCTACGCCAAGCTTAATCTCAAACTTGAGATAACTAGGTTGCTTAAAGTGCTAATCTATGCTACCTAGGGGATATAGAGTGAGGTTATGGATGTATTAGTCTAGCTAACCCTTGATCTCAACACATGAGAGGCTAGGGTTAGGGTTTGAAGAGAGAGTGAGCTTGAGGAGAGAAAAGGTGAAGATGAGAATGAAATGAGATAATGATGTTATCATAATATATATGAAGCATTATTATTTATCTAAAAATCAAATAAAAGAATTAACAACCATGCTTCATAAATATCTATGAGTGATTCATCACGATGAGTCATTAAGCATTTATGATGCATTTAACGACTTGGATGAATCACACAAATGAGTCACTAATCTCATTTAATGTAATTCCACCTTAACCCCTTAGTCACCACGCTTCTAGAAGCTTCCCGACAAATTACGAGAATGCCCCTCCAATCCGTGAAAACACGGAAAAACTTTAGACTGTATAAATCCAATAACCCGATACTAGAATCTGGCTTAAACAAAAGCCGACTAGTAAAAACTGTCCAAAAAGTCGTACGTGCGTAAACACACGTACGCGTACGAACCCTTGTCGTAATACCATACGACCTCTATATCGTTTCTCCTGGAGCAGGGAAACTCTCTGTGTGGGACTCTAAAGACTCTACACTACGCTGGCAGTGGGTTTAACCACAGACCGCAAGCGGCATTTGCTGTACGTAACGGTCCCCAGGTAGATGTCGATAAGAAGGCCGATGAGGAAAATCATCTGAACTCCCACTGAGCCTGATGTGACAATCTCCGTACAGTCCGGTCTGTTCGTCTAAGACTATCTCATATCAAGCCTAGGGGACGGCAAGCATTAGTCCCCTAATAGCTGTATAAGTTGTGTCGGAGTGAAGCCCATTACACCCTGAGAAGCTACTGGAACCTACCAGTATATCTCGCTTGCCCTGGCCAGGGACTTTGCGTAATGGCTCTCTGACACAGCGCGATATCATCTCCCAATACCGGGAGAGACGAATCCTATCTAACCACTACTGCCTCCAAGTGCTCGGGACTGCACCCAACTGCTACCTGTTTGCACGACTCCTTTGAGCCGTGGTAGGGTAGCAATCTAAGAACAGTGGGACACACTCGAGGCGAAGTAGCAGTGTCAAGTCTGTGGACTATGCTGTACTCATGTCATCTGGGAACTGTTAACTGACGATGGGTATAATACCAACCAATCAGTTCCCCTATGAGTCCTGTCTGGTGTACCCGTAACCTAACGAGCACCTGTATACTATCTCCAGTACGACGTACTGATGGCTGTGGGACAGACCATCTCCCAATTGGGATGAGAAGCGTACACACCAGTCTACTCTGGAATATCGATGCCCTGTCTCGATAATCCTACGACTAGGGACCTGTATAGGATGTTGCTTATAAACTACCCAGCCCCCACTAGTGTGATTGCCATCACAACGCTGGTAATCAAGCAAAGAACCTATGTGCTCTACTAATATGTATAAGTGATACGTTACAAGAAACATATGCACATATTAAAGTAGACACAAACCAAGTAGCATACTACCATTTTTAGCAAGACTGTATATACAACTGTGAATATCCCAAGCTTCCATTAAGTAATATACAATCTAGTATGATACAATAATGGCCCCTAGGGCATATACACTAACATGCGACATATAAGACGAGGAGATCGGACTGCACGGGTAGTGTTGCCGGTTGGCTCGACGGGAGTTGTAGCAGGTTCGCTTGTTTTCTTCTGATCGCTCAATACCTGGGTGGCCGTTACGTTTAGCTGACCGCTTGCGGCTTGGGGGTGCTTGATATGATCATCACCCACTGCAGGCGTATTGACGAGTCTTAGAGTCCCACAAAGTAGTTACCTAGTCCAGGCGAAACGTTGTGGTGCGCGTATGCGATATGCGCATGGACCCGGTTAAAATGCGCGTATAAGATACTGTATATTAATCGGGCGGCTTGCTTTTGGTTGGGTCGTATGTGATATGGCCGGATTGATAAATCAAGTGTTGATTTGTCATTTAACCATTAGTTTCTCACTAAGAAATCCTTTCTTGTATTTTTTGATGTATGAATGCATGTATGTATTCTTTCTTGATTCATGCACATATGGATGTGCATGCACACATACATACATACATCATCCTTCATGGTTGTATTTACATAGAAGATGGTGGCAATATAAGACTCACACATTGGTTAAATAATATGAATTATTATTGAATTTTTTTAAAACAAAATGAAAAAGGAAAGGATAATTCATCGTTTGTTTCTACACTCTTCTTTGACCTAACCATGCTCACCTACTTTTAACCATGGATTAACTTTCCTTTTATGTTTTAACTAAAATTCAATAATATCTTTATCATTTAACCATGATTTGAGATGACAAGTGGAAAATATATATACATATATTTTCTATTTTCTTTCACAGGACATTATCTTTCACTTCTTCTAAAAAGGCCATCATCTTCTTCCTCCTTCTTCTTTTGCTCTCTAGATTTCTCTAGTGAGAAAATTACTCATCAAGTTAGGATTTTGAAGTGAGAAAAGCCACCACAACATCATTCTGCACAAGTCTTGCCCACTTGTTTACAGTGTTAGCTTCATTCTCTTCTCTTGATCAAGTGATGTTGCAAGCTTGGACAAAGGAGCTTCGGGTGGATCGTCGTGGACACTAGAAGACCTTAAGCGAACCCTTCTCAAACACTCAAGTGGCCAAGGAGTCTAGCGTAGGGAGCTACAAAGGTTGTACTCTCAAAACCCTAGCCTTTATTACTTGTGATGTGGTTTAAAGTTATGAAACCCTAATTTTCTAGGATTGATTCTTTGTATGCTTACTTAGCACCCTAAAAATTTAATCTTTAGTTCATGTGATGCTTCCAAACCCTTCATGAGGTGCTAGGTAAGCCTAACATTGATATCAGAGCCGACCTAGAACATTAGGCGACACTTTAGCGAAGTAAAAACTCCGATCGAACCGAAATACGGATTTTCGTGACACTCTCTGGACATTTTTTGAAAACTGTTATTTTCCAGAATTAAAAATATGCAAAAAATTTAGCAGGTAAATATAAGAACTAATGTAAAAAACGATGCCATGAACAGTTCTTTGCACCGCGGAACCGCGGAAAAAGCCTGCTTAGGCCGCGGTTCCGCGGCCATACGGATGCATCATTGTGTGGTTTTTATACAGTAACTATTTTATCTGCTTGTGTATTTTTTGGAGTATTTTTAATCTGAATTTAGTGTTGTTTGTTCTGGGGATTGTTTTGAGTTCATTGATTCGATCGGAATTTTAACTTCAATTTTTTTCTGGATAATTAGAAAGTATTGAATTGTTCGAACGAGTGTCGTTTGCTCACGTTTCATGGTGTTTAAATCTTTCAGAAATATGTGCAAGTTTTGTTTTGGACCCTCTAGAAGACAACAAACCTTAGCTCGATTATGTGACCGTCTTGAACTGCCTCCACATGTGAGGCGTTGGCTTGACCCTTCTACGGCTGGACCGCTACTACTGTGACACACTCCGAGTTTTTGAACTCCGCTCAAGTGTTGAGCTTTAGGGAATTTTGGGTATTTTGGTCATTCGTTCGAAAACTTTAATACTGTCTATTTATCTGAAATGTGATACAATATGTGGAATTCATATACTTAGGCATGAAATACGAAATATGTGATATTTCGCATTTACGATGTCTAAAGAGAATGTGGATTCCAAATATTGTAGTTTTACACTTTCTTTTCTATGACCGTAAGTGTAGTATGTCGTTATTGCCGGTTTCGTTGCTATACATCAACGACAATTGGGGTACGCATACTTACTTACGTTGATGATATATGATATTATGTGTTGCTGAGATATGATGTGGAGGATTGTCGCGATTGAATAGCCGGGGGTTTTTATGTGAGATGAGAGTTTTATATTTCCATTCATGTAAATTCAAATGTAATGTAATATTCTTTTATTTGGGGCACTTCCGGGTTGAGGTTGATGCCACCAGTGTTGTATATTATTTACTTTTCCGCATTAGGATGGACCCAAGGAGGGGAGCACAGGTGACCGGGTTCTGGGGTTCAGTGGGAGGCCATCTCGAGGAGTCGAGACCGGGTCTCCTAAACTCCAGAATTGGTAGGATCGCTTGCCTCTCTCAGAGGGGTCCAGGGTGTGGGGTTGGCTATTCATCGCGACTGTGGAATCTGTATTTTCTATTGTTGGCTAAATACTAAATACGGACGTCCTAGTATATCCCACATTATATTTATATTTCTGCTGCGATATCTGTGATGTGATCATTTGATATGTTGTGATGGATACAGTATATAGTATATATGATATATTATATAGACGTTACTTATGTTTTACACCCGCACTAGCCCTGCCCTGCTCCGTCGTTAGTTACCTAACCTAACGGTGCACGAGGGGACATCGAGGCGAATGCGGATGGCAAAAGTGTACGTCGTATTTATCTGTGATGTTTAGGTGACTTAAATGATGGGACTTCATTAATGTGATTAATGAAAGAAAAGAAACCTAAAAGATGTTGTAGAATCAAATTTTCAAATAAAAGGGTAGCTACAGTCTTGCTTTGCATAGCGGTATATATGATATACCCTGCACCTTATTCGATCGGGAAAGAGCCGAGATCCCTTCACCGGGAGTGACCTCTTTAGCAAAACTGGCAGATGCTACAAAACTCGGTTTGGTTTTTTGATTGCTTTTGGAGTTTTTACTTTGCATGGTGATATATATGATATATTCCGCACCTTATTCGATGAGGAAAGAGCCGAGATCCCTTCACCGGGAGTGACCTCTTTAGCAAAACTAATAAAAGCCTCAAAATCACTCCATTTCAAAATTCACATGATTCTACAACGATATCAAGTTCATTACGCAATAGGTTTTCAGAAAAACCTTTCGTAGCCCTCCGTCATTTCAGATAAGTCCTACTTAGTGTTTGTGCTACGTTTGTTGACCTCTGTCAAGGCGTAGTGTGCGGTAGCTAACTAGTATTTATCTGCTTTTGCACATGATACAGATTGGATTAGGGTAGTCGTACGACCTTGTTGACCTCCGTCAAGGGTCGTGCGGGTGGGTTTGATTCAATCAAGAAATGACGGGTTGAACATGACTTGCACCCAGTGGTTTGTTGACCTCCGTCAAGGTCATGGGATGGTTGGGGCAAAACATTATCGGGAGTTTCAAATGTTGAAATTTGCAATGAGATTGCATACCTTCTATGAGATAGTTGGATCCCGATACCCACTGCGAGTAATTGTTTCTCCTGGGAGAGTTTTACACAGGACAATTAGCCGATCAAGTAGGTGTCTAGAAAGGTGTCAATAGGGTTACGCCTCTGGGAAAACGAGGTTTACTTTAATTAGGTCCGTGCGAAAGCATGGGGAACCTCCCTCAAAGTACCGACACTGGCCTGGCTGAAAGATCGGCGAAGTTGTAGGGTGTAATTAATCCCGGCTAGTCATTCCTTTTAGGGTTTGAAGGAAGATTTGATAAAAACAGTGGGAGCCATCCTGATTAGATAAAATAATAACCAATCTGATCTTGCAAGAGCATACGCTAAAGTGTTTTCTTCTCTCTCTCTCCAGGTAGCGACCATGTCATGCCTTAATCAAGATAATAATATGGATGTATTGACTAAACCCACATGTTATACTGTGCTGGGGAACGTTGGTTCCGTTCTTTCTTATAAGAGTTATAAAACTGAACAGGATATAGGGGAATACCAGGATTCCCATGCCACCCGAATGAAGAAAGTACATGTTGATGCATTTTCTTCGGTTGTGTTTGTTACAGAGAACTGTTTCTCCATTTGCCCTACGTCCTGGGTATTAGATACCGGGTCAGGATCCCATATATGTAATCAGTTACATGGGCTTAGGAAAGGTAGAGAACTTGGAAAAGGTGATAAAGACATAAGGGTTGGAAATGGTGCAATTGTTGCAGTTAAAACCGTCGGGGAATATCACGTTGTATTGCCAACTGGTAATACATTGGTTCTGAACGAATGCTAATACATGCCGAACCTGATATGCAACATTATATCGGTTTCTTTGCTGAGTAATGAGGGATATAATTTTGTATTACAGGATAATGTTATGAACATTTTCCGTAACCAAAAGTTGGTTGGATCAGGAACGTTGTGCAATGGCATTTATGTTCTAAATCAATCAACAGTTCTTAACAAACAGACACAAGAGGAAGAGTTCAGAAATGAACGAATATTTCTTGTGGCATTATAGAGTAGGTCATATCAATGTGATACGACTAGCTAAGTTATATAGGGATGGATATTTGAATCTTTTCAAATTTTCATCTTATGATACTTGTCAGTCATGTCTCAAAGGAAAGATGACCAAAACTCCGTTTACGGGACACGGAGAAAGAGTTACCGAACTCTTGGGACTGATACATAGTGATGTATGCGGTCCCATGTCTATACATGCCAGGGATGGTTCTTCGTACTTCATTACATTCACTGACGATCTCTCTAGGTTCGGGTATGTGTTCCTGATGAAACACAAATCAGAAGCTTTTGAGAAATTTAAAGAATATAAACAAGAAGTCGAGAACCAAACCGGAAAAAGTATTAAAATCCTACGATCTGATCGAGGAGGTGAATACTTGGGCATTGAATTCCTGGACTTCCTAAAAGAGAATGGGATTCTCTCTCAGCTGACTCCTCCATATACACCACAGCACAACAGTGTATCAGAACGGAGGAACCGCACCCTATTAGATATGGTGCGCTCTATGATGAGCACAGCTGAGTTACCTATTTCCTTCTGGGGATATGCACTGGAGACAGCAGCATACCTACTGAATAGGGTTCCTAACAAATCTGTGCCTACCACCCCATATGAGATATGGGAGGGGAAGAGACCATATCTTAATTTTATTAAGATATGGGGTTGCCCGGCCTATGTCAAAAGACAAAAACCGAACAAACTCGATGCAAGGTCTGTTTTTTGTAGGTTTGTTGGATATCCTAAGCATTCACGAGGGTATATCTTCTACCACAGAGAGGAACAAAGAGTGTTTGTTGCTCAACATGCCACCTTTTTAGAAAAGGAATTTCTTGCAAAAGAGATTAGTGGTTTTGAGGTAGAACTGGAAGAGGTTCCAGCTGTACAAAGCACAACAGAAGATTTAGTGGAACCAGAGGATTCAGTAGCTCCCAACGAACCTCGGCCTCTCCGCCGATCTAGTAGGGTTCCTCGCCAACCTGAGAGATACTATGGGTTTCTCATGGATGGTGGGAGCGAGGATTGCATCATGGAGGATGATGACCCAACTAGTTTCGAGCAGGCCATCATGAGTAGGGACTCAATGAAATGGCTGGATAAAATGCGGTCCGAGATGGAATCCATGTACACCAACAAAGTGTGGACTTTGGAAGATACTCCTGAAGGGGTAAAACCCATTGGGAGCAAGTGGATCTTCAAGAAAAAATTTGGTGTAGATAGGAAAGTGAAGACTTTCAAAGATAGACTTGTTGCAAAGGGTTTTCGTCAAAGACCAGGTGTGGACTATGACGAAACCTTTTCTCCAGTGGCTATGCTTAAATCCATCCGGATCATGCTTGACATCGCTGCATATCATGATTACAAAATCTGGAAAATGGATGTTAAGACCGCCTTTCTAAACGGTGATTTAGAAGAGTGCGTGTACATGACTCAGCCAGAGGGCTTCGTAGATAGTGGGAGCAGCGGAAAGGTGTGCAAGCTGCTTAAATCCATTTATGGATTAAAGCAAGCATCGCGGAGTTGGAACATCTGCTTTGACGTCGTTATCAAAGAGTTTGATTTCGTTAAAAACGTAGATGAACCTTGTATCTACAAGAAGGTGGCAGAGAGTAAGATTGTCTTTCTCGTATTGTACGTGGACGACATACTCTTGATAGGAAATGACATTCCTATGCTGCAATCAGTCAAGCTCTTCTTATCACAAAGATTCTCAATGAAAGATCTTGGTGATGCCTCCTGCATATTGGGGACTAAGATCTATAGAGATAGATCTAAATGGATTTTGGGATTGTCCCAATCCAGGTACATTGACACCATACTAAAGAGGTTTAGTATGGAAGAATCCAAGCGTGTGAACTTACCCACGATCTCTGGTGTCACTCTCTCCAAAGAGATGTCTCCCAAGACTGATTCGGAGAGAGCTCGCATGCAAAGAATACCCTATGCTTCGGCTGTAGGCTCTATCATGTACGCGATGCTATGTACCAGACCCGATGTAGCATACTCACTAAGTGTAGTGAGTAGGTATCAAGCTGATCCTGGAGAGAGTCACAGGACAGCTGTGAAGAGCATTCTCAAGTACTTACGAAGGACTAAGGAGATGCTCTTGGTGTATGGTAACGGAGAACTCCAAGTGGAGACCTTTACCGATTCAAGCTATCAGAGTGATAAGGACGACTCTAAGTCGCAGTCGGGATTTGTCTTTACCCTTTACGGAGGGGCGGTTAGCTGGAAGAGTTCCAAGCAGGAAACCGTGGCAGACTCGACGATGGAGGCTGAATATATCGCTACCAACGATGCTGCCAAAGAGGCTGTCTGGATCAAGAAGTTCATTACTGAACTTGGAGTGGTTCCATCCATTGAGCATCCAATACCTTTGTATTGCGATAACAATGGAGCGGTGGCTTTGGCCAAGGAACCCAGGTCCTATCAGCGATCCAGGCATATTCTGAGGCGATATCACCTGATCCGGGAGATAGTTGATCGCCGGGAGATCGAGGTCAGGAGGGTTGACACGAAGAATAACACAGCGGATCCACTCATGAAGGCCATTCCCCAGATACAGTTTGAGAGACTCTTCGGGATGCTCGGTATGCGATACTACAGCAGCTGGCCCTAGTGCAAGTGGAAGATTGTTAGTTGTTGGTATACCCTAGAGGCCAGTATTGTACAGATGATGTATATTATATTGGATGCTTGGACATATATAGAGATGACTTTCTTGCTCGATATGATAGTATGCTATCTGGTTACTCTTTATCTTAACATGTCTACTTGTCTCTTTATACTGTCTTATAGTTACATGTTGGTAAAGCCCTTAGGATGTGTACTTGACTACCTGGACTATGATGCGGATCATACTAGGGGGGACATGGTAGTACATAAGTACATCCTTCAAGGTCCCTAGTCGTGGGTGTATCGAGACGGGGCATCGATATACCAGAGTAGACTAGCGTATACGCTTCTCGACCCATGAGATGGGCGATGGATGATCCCATATCCATTGGTGTTTGACATCAGAGATGGTATACGGGTGCTCAGTGAAGACTGGGTACACTGGGCGGACTCGCCGAGAACTCCCAGATGGTATTATACCTCACGTCAAATGGTAGTTATCAGGTGACACTTGTCCAGGTTAGTCTGTAGACCCGAGATCGTCATAGAGTCTTGTGTGATTCCCACTGTGCTTTGATTTCCACCTTACCACGTCCATGAGGGTGTGCAAAACGGTGGTTTTTGGATACAGTCCCAAGTCACATGAAGGCAATGAGCGATAGGAGGGGTTTCGTCTCTCCCGGTATTGGGGGTTGATGTTGCGCTGTGCTCGATTGGCCGTAACAGGGAAGTCCCTGGAAAGGGCTGATTAGAGATTTACTAGTAAGTGTTACCAGTAGTTTCTCGACCCGTTATGAGCCTCACATCGGCACGACTTATCGGTTATTAGGGTCTGACGTTTACCACCCCTAGACTTGATATGTGACATATAAGACGAGGAGACCAGACTGCACGGGTAGTGTTGCCTGTTGGCTCGACGGGAGTTGTAGCAGGTTTGCTTGTTTTCTTCTGATCGCTCAATACCCGGGTGGCCGTTACGTTTAGCTGACCGCTTGCGGCTTGGGGGTGCTTGATATGATCATCACCGACTGCCGGCGTATTGACGAGTCTTAGAGTCCCACAAAGGAGTTACCTAGTCTAGGAGAAACGTTGTGGTGCGCGTATGCGATATGCGCATGGACCCGGTTAAAATACGCGTATAAGATACTGTATATTAATCGGTCGGCTTGCTTTTGGTTGGGTCGTATGTTATATAGCCAGATTGATAAATCAAGTGTTGATTTGTCATTTAAACATTAGTTTCTCACTAAGAAATCCTTTCTTGTATTTTTGGATGTATGCATGCATGTATGCATTCTTTCTTGATTCATGCACATATGGATGTGCATGCACACATACATACATACATCATCCTTCATGGTTGTATATACATAGAAGATGGTGGCAATATAAGACTCACACCTTGATTAAATAATATGAATTATTATTGCATTTGTTTTAAAACAAAATGAAAAAGGAAAGGATAATTCATAGTTTGTTTCTACACTCTTCTTTGACCGGGATAGACAATGATCCTTTGGTAAGGCTCACCTACTTTTAACCATGGATTAACTTTCCTTTTATGTTTTAACTAAAATTCAATAATATCTTTATCATTTAACCATGGTTTGAGATGAGAAGTGGAAAATATATATACATATATTTTCTATTTTCTTTCACAAGACATTATCTTTCTCTTGTTCTAAAAAGGCCATCATCTTCTTCCTCCTTCTTCTTTTGCTCTCCAGATTTCTCTAGTGAGCAAATTACTCATCAAGTTAGGATTTTGAAGTGAGAAAAGCCACCATCATTCTACACAAGTCTTGCCCACTTGTTTAGAGTGTTAGCTTTATTCTCTTCTCTTGATCAAGTGAAGTTGCAAGCTTGGACAAAGGAGCTTCGGGTGGATCGTCGTGGACACTAGAAGACCTCAGGCGAACCCTTCTCCAACACTCAAGTGGCCAAGGAGTCTTGCGTAGGGAGCTACAAAGGTTGTACTCTCAAAACCCTAGCCTTTGTTACTTGTGATGTGGTTTAAAGTTATGAAACCGTAATTTTCTAGGATTGATTCTTGTATGCTTACTTAGCACCCTTAAAATTTAATCTTTGGTTCATGTGATGCTTCCAAACCCTTCATGAGGTGCTAGGTAAGCCTAATAGGATGATCCCATATCCATTGGTGTTTGACATCAGAGATGATATACGGGTGCTCAGTCAAGACTGGGTACACAGGGCGGACTCGCCGAGAACTCCCAGATGGTATGATACCTTACGTCAGATGGCAGTTCTCCGGTGACACTGGTACAGAGTGGTCTGTTGACCTGAGATCGTCATAGAGTTGATGTTGCGCTGTGTTCGATTGGCTATAACCGGAAATCCCTGGCCAGGGTTGCTGAGATTTACTGGTAAGTGTTATCAGTAGTTTCTCGAACTGTTATTGACCTCATATCGACACGACTTATCAAGCTACTGGGGTCTGACGTTTAACACTCCTAGGCGAGATATGCGACCTATCAGACGACGAGACCGGACTGTACGGGAGTGTTACTGATTGGATTCACAGGAGAATGTACAGGCTTGCTTGTTGATCTTCTGAGCGCTCAATAACTGGGTAGCTGTTACGTTTAGCTGACCGCTTGCAGCTTGTGGGTGTTTGATATGATCATCACCTACTGCCGGCGTATTGACGATTCTTAAGAGTCCTACACAGAGGTTTCATAACTCAGGCAAAATGGAGTAGGAGCACATATGTGATATGGACCGAGGATAATGCGGTATGTGATACCGTATTGGATTCTCGCGATATGAGATATTGGCCGGGTGTATGTGATATAGCCGGGTCATCGTATTAGTCGGTTATATGCGATATAGCCGGATTATCGGATCAAGTGTTGATTCGATAATTTAATGTATAATAATATATATGATATATTAAATTACATTAACTAATATTAGCTCACTAAAAGATTCATTTTCTCACGGGATAATACATTGATATATATGCGATATATGTTAATTGTATTATTTTCTATTGTTACAAAATATATTGTATATGTGATATATAATATTGTGACATGTTAGGGTTAAAAATTTAACAATGTATTAGGGTTTAAACTTGGTTAAGGTTTGGATTAGGGTTAGCTTTTACATGAAGCTTCCATGAAGCTTCATGAAGCTTTGACTTTATGGTTGCTTGATATTTTTGTGAGATATTATGTTAACCCAATCCAAACCATTAACTCTAGTTAACTCTCTACAAGGGTTAACTCTTTCATGCTTAACCCTTGGTTAGATTTGTAACCACTATAATAATTCATTGTTCATCACAAAAGGATAAAGTTATCATCTTCATTCATCTTCTTCTTCCTTGAGTTTTCTTCATGAAAAAGCTTTCTTTTGTGATGAAAGTGAGTGAGAAAAAGATAATAAATAAGAGAAAAAATCCTACTCATCATTCTCATCTATCCTTGCCATTTAGATGAGGGTGTTCACTTCATTTAGTGAGTGTTAGCTTGTGTTAACGAAACTTCAAGGTAGATCATCTTTGTATCGAAAATCGGAAGCAAGACTGCATCTTTCTCTTCGTGGAACCTCTCGAGAGTCCGGAACACGATGATCGCAGCGAAAAGACCTCAACACGGAGCTTAAGAAGTGAAGGACTGGATCTACAAAGGTTGTAATCCCTCTCACTTAGTGTTAAAATGTTTAATATGTTAGTTTTCGCCTAAACCCTAGTTTAAAGATCCGGCTTCGGGTTGTTCGGCACGGCTAAAATTTTAATCGGGCATGGTTGATGCCTCATAGACCCTTGTGCACGTGCATAGCAACCCTACAGTAGTATCAGAGCCAAGCTATAGTTTTAGGCGAAGTCTAGACGAAGTTTAAAGTCCGATCGAACCCGAAAACCCCGATGTAAACCCTTCTCTGTACATTTTTTGAAAATGTGATTTTTTATGAATTAAAAATGCTCAGAAAAACTAGCAGGAAAAACTAAGAATTACTGTGAAGTACGGTCCACTAAGTCCCTAAAATGACCGCGGAACCGCGGCCAAAACATGGGTTTGGCGGCGGTTCCGCGGCCGAAGTTTGACTTAGTCCCTGAAATTTCATATATTTATTCTTAGGTCCTTTCTTGGCAATTTTTTCTGGGAATTTTTTAATTCCACTCAAGTGTTGAGTTTTCTAGGGTTGTATTGGGGACTCGTTGATTCGATCGGATAATTTAACTTTGTTTCGTTTGTCCGGATAATTTTTAGAAACTGTTAAAAAGTTCGACCGGATATTAATAACTCATTTTTTCCCCTGTCGGAAATTTTTTCAAAAGTTGGATTTTTTTTCTCGAGTTTAAGAACGTTCTAAGTCTTGCAAGTAATGCGGTGGACCCTCTAGAAGACAACAAACCTTAACTCGATTATGTGACCGTCTTGAACTGCCTATAAACCTTAGGGTTTGGGGCAGTACGGCGTGCCATATGTGAGGCGTTGGCTTGACCCTTCTACGGCTGAACCATTGGTACTGTGGCATGTGATGGATGTTTTTAAACTGATTTTAAGTGTTGAGATATATTGGGGAAATCTTGGGTATTTGATTATTCGATCGGAAAGTTTAACATTGTCTATTTATCTGGATTGTGATACAATATTTGGAATCCACAAGAAGTTATGAGATAACTAATTTGAATATTATTAACATAGCAGTTTAGTCTCAAATGATCGGTTGCCATGAAGTTTCGATGCGATCAAAAGTCTGTTGCAATCACGTAGCGTACGCGGATACTCGCTGGGTAAACTTAATAGACAGCCATGCCCCATAGCCCCGACGAAGTGACTGTTGGAGAACCCCGTCGCCAAAAGCCTCCGTTCAGATGCTAGCGGCTGCGGTGTTCCGCCTTAGTGCACTTCGTCGACGGCATCCGGGGGTGCGGCCGTCTGCTAAAGTTTGCGACGAGCATTCGATCAGGTTGTCGGGAATCTTGTTGAATTGCCTAACTTGATATTGAAAAGAGTTTTCGATAATGAGACAAAAATGCAGGGTTTATAATTGTTAGGCATGCGATGTCTAAGGAATTCATTTGGTTAGGCATGTGATGTCTAAAGAGGTTGCGAATTCCAACTGTTGTAGTTTTACACTTTCTTTTCTATGACCGTAAGCGTAGTATGTGGTGTATCGCCGGCTTCGTTGCTATACATCAACGACAATCGGGATACGCATACTTGCTTACGTTGATGATATGAGATATTATGTGTTGCTGTGATATGTTATTTTGGATCGTCGCGTTTTGAATAGCCGGGGATTTTATGTGAGATGAGAGTTTTTTCTTTTTCATTCATGTAAAATTCATTTGTATGTAATATTCTTTTATTGGGGAACTTCCGGGCTGAGGATGATGTCACCGTTGTATATTATTTACTTTTCCGCATTAGGTAGACCCAAGGCCGGGAGCACAAGTAACCAGGTTCTAGGGTCCAGTGGGAGACCATCTCGAGGAGTCGAGACCGGGTCTCCTAACCCTAGAATTGGCAGTGTTACTTGCCGCTCTCGTAGGGGTCTAGGGATGTGGGTTTGGTTATTCATCGCGACCGTGGAATCCGTGTTTTATACAGGCTCTTATTGAAAACACGGACGTCCTAGTATATCTAATATTTCATATATGTTCTTCTGCTGCAATGTTCTGTGATGAGATCATATTACTGCCTGAGACGAATGTTTATATTATATATATGAGATATATGTTATATTGCAGATTTTGTTTCAAATGTGATGCTTGTGAAGCATAATAAAATGGGACTTCATTAATGAGATTAATGAAACTAAAAGAAACCTAAAGATGTTGTAGAAACTTGTTTAAAAACTGGGAGCTCTAGTTCTTGCTTTGCATAGCGGTGTTCCTTGTAGAACATCCAGCACCTTATTCGATAAGGAAAGAGCCGAGATCCTTTCACCGGGAGTGACATCTTTAGTGAAACTAGCAGATGCTACAAACTCGGTTTGTCTTTTGATTGCTTCTATAGTTCTTTCTTTGAACAGCGATATTTTTGAAATATCCTGCACCTTATTCGATAAGGAAAGGACCGACGATCCCTTCACCGGGAGTGACCCCTTTAGCAAAACTAGAAAAGCCTAAAAAACACTCCATTTAAAAATCACTCGATTCTACAACGATATAAAGTTCATTACGCAAAGGGTTTTCTTAAAAACCTGTCGTAGCCCTCCGTCATTTCAGATAAGTAATAGTTAGTATTCTTGCTGTGTTTGTTGACTAAGTCAAGGCATAGTGTGCGGTAGCTGATTACTGCTTATCTGCAAAGCATATGATGCGATTGGATTAGGGTAGTTGTGCGGCCTTGTTGACACAGTCAAGGGTCATGCGGGTGGGTTTAATTCAATCGGGAAATGATGGGTTGAACTTTACTTGCGGTCTATGGTTTGTTGACTTAGTCAAGGTCATAGATCCTTGGGGCAAAATATTATTAGGAATTTCAAGTGTTGAAATTTGCAATGAGATTGCATAGCTTCTATGAGATAGTTGGATCCCGATACCCGCTGCGAGTAAGAGTTACTCCTGGGAGAGTTTTACACATTACAATTAGCCGATCAAGTAGGTGTCTAGAAAGGTGTTAACGAGGTTACGCCTCTTGGAAAACGAGGTTTACTTTAATTAGGTACGTGCAAAAGCACGGGGAACCTCCCTCTAAGTACCGACACTGTCCTGGCTGAAAGATTGGCGAACTTGTAGCATGTAATTAATCCCGGCTAGTCTTTCTTTTTAGGGTTTGAAGGAAAATTTGATTAAAACAGTGGGAGACATCCTGATTAGATATATTAGGTAACCAATCTAATCTTGCAAGAGCATACGCTGAGTGTTTACTTCTCTCTCTCTCTCCAGGTAGCGACCATATCACGTCTTAATCAAGATAATAATATGGATGTATTGACCGAACCCACTTGTTATACTGAGCTGGGGAACGTTGGTCCCGCTCCAACTTATAATTGTTATAAGACAGAGCAGGAAATTGTGGAATACCGGATTTCCCGTGCCGCCCAAACGAAGAAAGTGCATGCTGATGCATTATCTTCGGGTGTGTTCATTACATAGAACTGTTTCTCAGTATCCTTTACGTCCTGGGTATGAGATACCGGATCAGGATCCCGCATATGTAATCTGTTACATGGGCTACAGATAGGTAGAGAACTGAGAACGGGTGATAAGTTTCATGAGACAGAAAACGGTGCAAGTGTTGCAGCCAAGTCTGTTGGTCACTGTCACTCTGTACTACCAGAATACATTGATTCTGAACGATTGTTATTAGATACCAAACGTGATATACAACATCATATCAGTCTCTTTATTAGTAAAGAAAGGATATAATTTTGTATTGTTGGATAATGTTTTGAACATTTCCTATATCAAGAGTTGATCGGTTCAGGCACGTTATCTAAAAGCATTGACATTCTAAATCAAACTACAGTTCTTAGTATACAGAACACACACAAGAGGAAGAGTTAAGAAATGAACGAATCCTTCTTGAGGCATTGTAGAATAGGTCATATCAATGCGACCCGATTAGCAAAGTTACATTTAGATGCATATTTAAATTTGTTTGAATTTACATCTTGTGAAACTTGCAGGTCATGTCCCAAAGATAAGATGACCACAGCTCTGTTTATTGGAAACAGAGAAAGAGTCAGTGAACTCTTGGGATTGATTATGCTGATGTATGAAAGTCCCCTGTCTACAAATGCGAAGACCGGTTCTTTGTACTTCATTACATTCTCTGATAATCTCTCAAAGTTCAGACATGTGTTCCTGTTGAAACATAAGTCCGAAGCTTTTGAGATATTCACAGAATATAAGTTAGAAGTAGAGAACCAAAAACGGGTATAAGTATTATGTCCTTAGATGAGATCAGGGAGGAGAATACTTGAGCACGAAATTCCTGGACTATTCTAAAGGAGAATGAGATTCTCTCTCAGCATTACTCCTCCTTATACACCATAGCACGATGGTATATCGGGGCGGAGCAATCACACCCTATTTGATATGGTGTGCTCTATGATGAGTACTACTGAGTTTCCTATTTCCTTTTGGGAGTTATGCACTTGAGAAGCTGCATACCTATTGAATAGGGTTCAAATCAAATCAGTTGCCTACCACTTCATATGTGATATGGAATGGGAAGAGCCCATATCTTAAGTATGTTAAGATTTGGGGTTGTCCAGCCTATGTCTAAAAAGCATAATCTGGACAAGCTCGAGACAAAGTCAGATCTGTAGAAGTTTGTTGGATATCCCAAGCATTCGCAAGGGAATATCTTCTACCTAACTGAGGAACAAAATATGTTTTGTTTCTCAACATGCTACCTTTGTGAAAGGGAATTTGTTGTAAAGAAATTAGTGGTCATGAGGTAGAACTGGAAGAAGTTCCAGCTATACAAACTACAGCAGATGATTTGGTAGAACCAAAGGATTCAATAGTTTCCAACGAACCTCAGCCTCTCCGCCGATCTAGCAGGGTTCCTCACCCACCTGAGAGATACTTCGGTTTCTCTATGACAGTGGGAGCGAGGATTGGATCATGAGATGATGACCTAGCTAGTTTCGAGCAGGCCATCAGGAGTGGGACTCTGTAAGAATGGCTGGATGCTTTTCGATCTGAGATGGAATCCTTATACACCAACAAAGTATGGACTTTGGTTGCTTTATCTGAATGGTTAAATCCCCATCAGGAGCAAGTATATCTTGGGAAGATTACTTGGTGTACATGGAAAAGTTGAGACTTTCAAAGCTATGCTTAAATCCATCCAGATCCTACTTGCCACGGCTACATACCATGGCTACGATATCTGGCGGTTGGGTGTCATGACTGCTTTTCTAAATGATGATTTAGAAGAGAGCGTCTATAAGTAGACAGCCAGAGGGCTTCGTAGACAGTGGGAGCAGCGGAAACGTTTGCAAGATGATTTATGTGATAAATCAGGCATCGCGGAGTTGGAACATCTGTTTTGATGTGGTAGTCAAAGAGTTTGACTTCATCAAAATGGTAGATGAACCTTGTATATACAAAAAGGTAGTAGGGAGTATGGTGGTGATCCTCGTAGAGTACGTGGATGACATACTCTTGATAGGGAAGGAGTTTCCTATGCTACGCTCGGTCAATCTCCGCTTATCACAAGGATTCTCCATATAGGATCATAGTGATACCTCCTGAATCCTGGATTTTGGATCTATGAGATAGATCTAATTGGATGTTAGGATACTCACTAGTTGTAGTGAGATGGTATCAATCGATCCTGGGGAGAATCACTGGAAAGGTTCCAGGGTGATAAGGACGACTGAATGTCAGTCGCAGGCATTGTCTTTACCCTCAGTGGAGGGACGATATGTTGGAAGAGTTCCAAGCTAGATACTGTGACTTACTAGATGATTAAAGGCAAGATACATCGTTACCAAGGATGCTACCAAAGAGGCAGTCTGGATATATATAGGTTCATGAGATGAACTTCGTTCCTACCATTGTGTGACAATGGAGTTGTGGCTTTGGCCAAGGAACCCCCGTCCCATCAGAAATCCAGATATAATTCTTAGGCAGTATCACCTGATCATGGAGATGGTTGATCTCCAGGGAGATCGAGGTTAGGAGAGTAGACACTGAGGACAACAGCACGGATCCACTCACAAAGGCCTTTTTCCCAGTAAAGACTTTTATGGGATGGTTGAGTATGAGATACTTCAACCACAGCTAATTTTTGGGTATGTGATACCACAACAGATGGCCCTAGTGCAAGTGGGAGATTGTTAGTTATATGTATGCCCTATAGGCCATTACTATACATACGATGTATATTGTAGTGGATGCTTGGATATATATATGGAGGACTTTCTTGCTCGACATGATAGTATGCTATCTGGTTACTCTTTACCTTAACGTGTATACTAATTGTCTCTCTGTTACATGATAGTAAAGCCCTTAGGATGAGTACTTGACTACCTGGACTATGATGCGGATCATACTAGTGGGGACATGGTAGTCTATAAGTACATCCTTCAAGGTCCCTAGTCATGGGTGTATCGAGACGAGGCATCGATATACCAGTGTAGACTAGCGTATGCCTTCTCGACCCATACAGATGGGCGATGGATGATCCCATATCCATTGGTGTTTGACATCAGAGATGATATACGGGTGCTCAGTGAAGACTGGGTACACTGGACGGACTCGCAGAGAACTCCCAGATGGTATTATACCTTACGTCAGATGGCAGTTCTTCGGTGATACTGGTATAGAGTAGTCTGTTGACCCGAGATCGTCATAGAGTCTTGTGTGATTCCCACTGTAATTTGATTTCCATCATACCGCGTCCAAGAGGGCATGCAAAAAGGTGTCTTTTGGATACAGTCCCGAATCACATAGAGGCAATGAGCAATAGGAGGGGATTCATCTCTCCCGGTATAGGGAGTTGATGTTGCGCTGTGTTCGATTGGCTATAAACGGAAATCCCTGGCCAGGGTTGCTGAGATTTACCGGTAAGTGTTATCAGTAGTTTCTTGAACTGTTATAGACCTCATATCGACACTACTTATCGAGCTACTGGAGTTTGACGTTTACCTCCCCTAGGCGAGATATGCGACATATCAGACGACGAGACCGGACTGTACGGGAGTGTTACTGATTAGATTCACAGGAGAATGTACAGGCTTGCTTGTTGATCTTCTGAGCGCTCAATACCTGGGTAGCTGTTACATTTAGCTGACCGCTTGCAGCTTGTGGGTGTTTGATATGATCATCACCTACTGCCGGCGTATTGACGATTCTTAAGAGTCCTACACAGAGGTTTCTTAACTCAGGCAAAACGGAGTAGGATCACATATGTGATATGTGATGGACCGAGGATAATGCGGTATGTGATACCGTATTGGATTCACACGATATGAGATATCGGTTGGGTATATGTGATATAGCCGGGTCATCGTATTAGTTGGTTATATGCGATATAGCCGGATTATCGGATCAAGTGTTGATTCGATAATTTAATGTATAATAATATATATGATATATTAAATTAAATTAACTAATATTAGCTCACTAAAAGATTCATTTTCTCACGGGATAATACATTGATATATATGCGATATATGTTAATTGTATTATTTTCTATTGTTACAAAATATATTGTATATGTGATATATAATATTGTAACATGTTAGGGTTACAAATTTAACAATGGATTAGGGTTTAACTTGGTTAGGGTTTGGATTAGGGTTAGCTTTTGCATGAAGCTTCCATGAAGCTTCATGAAGCTTTGACTTTGTGGTTTCTTGATATTTTTGTGAGATATTATGTTAACCCAATCCAAACCATTAACTCTAGTTAACTCTCTACAAGGGTTAACTCTTTCATGCTTAACCCTTGGTTAGATTTGTAACCGCTACAATAATTCATTGTTCATCACAAAAGGATAAAGTTATCATCTTCATTCATCTTCTTCTTCCTTGAGTTTTCTTCATGAAAAAGCTTTCTTTTGTGATGAAAGTGAGTGAGAAAAAGATAATAAATGAGAGCAAAAATCCTACTTCATCATCCTCATCTATGCTTGCCATTTAGATGAGGGCGTTCACTTCATTTAGTGAGTGTTAGCTTGTGTTAACGAAACTTCAAGGTAGATCATCTTTGTATCGAAGATCGGAAGCAAGACTGCATCTTTCTCTTCGTGGAACCTCTCGAGAGTCCGGAACACGATGATCGCAGCGAAGAGACCTCAACACGGAGCTTAAGAAGTGAAGGAGAGGGATTACAAAGTTTGTAATCCCTCTCACTTAGTATTAAAGTGTTTAACTTGTTAGTTTTCGCCTAAACCCTAGTTTAAAGATCCGGCTTCGGGTTGTTCGGCACGGCTAAAAATTTAATAGGGCATGGTTGATGCCTCGTAGTCCCTTGTGCGCATGCATAGCAACCCTATAGGGACGAGTGCCCACCATGTAGACGGTGTGAATAACACATTCAGCCATCCCCTCATCTTTGGCGAGGTAACCCTGTTCCTCGAACCTCATGAGGTTCGGCCTAGCAGGAGCCATAGCCCATTTGTTGGATCTATATCTAAGCCTTTCCTGCCTTAGATTCTCAATTTTAAGTGCTTGGCGGGCATCTGTTTATTGGGAAGCCACCGTGAGTCGATTAGCGGGGAGCTTCGAGAAGTCACCCGATCGAGCAGTTGTCAGAGGCACCGCTGGAGCATGCTCGAGACGCCTTGTTGCTTTGTTGGTGTTGATGACCTTGCCCCCAGCTGGGGCCAAGGAGAGCCGCTCAAACACCGACTTGCGTTTTAGTTGTGGCGCCTTCGAGACCACCACAGTTGGCCGCTTGCCTTTTGAGTCCGGTTTGTCTATTACCGGAGCTTGATGAGCTGGGACGGCGTTAGCTGACACGAAAATAATAGAGCCAAATGGTAGCTGCTCCTCCTCCCATTGTCGCCCGAGACTGGCTGAAAGGACCGTCCTGGAGTCCATCTTCATCGTATAGGAGACGGGAGTTGTGTCGAGAGATGAACTTGTCCTTGGATACATTTTTTCTGCGACCGGTTATTGCAATTTTAAATTTGTTAACCTGCACGAAGAATCATGATTTCAGTACAGGCAGTCGATATGTATATTGATTGAGTTCGCATGAACGTTTAACCTGTAATATGGGAGGAGAGAAAGGTCCCACCGGGCGTGCCAGAGTCTGTAGGGTGTTTTTCGTCACCCCATTGAGATGGTAATACACGCACGCTTGTCAGGCGCATTACAGATTCCCCCTTCCTAGGGTAGGCTGGGGTTTATTGATTATGGGGATCCGAATCTCCGGTAGCCGCGGACTAAGCTGCCGTTAATTACCCCTCGCCTTTGGAGTGAGGGAATCTCTGATTAACGGGTTAAACTTGTCATGCGAACTCAATGTGCAGTGTTGTGTTTCGAAGGGGTTTTGGATATATCGGGGGCCCCGCAGAGTTTTTACGGGGGTCTCTTTACCCGGATAGCGGGCTGGGGGTCAAGGGGGCTAGCAGCCCCCTTGCACGGTGCGGGCCAGCGCCCCGTTAGAAATTTTTTCTAACGGGAGAGTTGTTTTTAGTGTGGAGTATGCGTGTGTGTATTTGTATATATATATATACATGTATATATATATATGTATGTTTGTATAAGGGAAAGGGCATCTAAAGGATGCGTGGGGGCCAGCGCCTCGCGTGCATGGCAAGCAGGCGCTGAGCGCTAGCGCACTAGGCACTGGGTGCGAGCGCTCTGGGCACTGGGCGCGCCGCGTGCTCGGTACTTGGGCGTGAGCGCTTTGGGCGCAGGGCGCGCGACGTGCTCAGCACGTAGGCGCTAGCGCACAGGGCGCTGGGCGCACTACATGCTCGGCACGTGAGCGCAAGCGCTCTGGGCGCTGGGCGCGCCGCGTGCTCGGCACAAGCACTCTGGGCGCGCCGCGTGCTCGGCACAAGCACTCTGGGCGCGCCAAGTGCTTCTCCCCTTGAGCCCTAATTCTTCCCCAAAGTGGGGTTTCTTGGGATGGGTCTCCTTCTTCCTCCTCTGTTGGCAGGATCTTGAAGATTAAGAGATGTAAGATTTTAAAAATCTCTTCTTTTTGAGATCTGATCGGAGATCTAAGTTCTCCTTTCGGGGTTTTGTGGTGAAAAACTACTTAATTTTGGAAAAGGAAGAGTCAAACTCTTGATTTAAATCAAAAGAAAGAAGAAGGTTTGGAACCTTCAGAAGGGGGAAAGAGGCACAAACCCTAAACTTTTTGAGGGGAATGAAAAGTATATATTTTATTCATGATCATGTTGCCTTATATAGGCTTATATATTTACATATAGCCCCTTGGAGTTTGCAAAATGGCGTTTTGCCAATCCCATGGCTCATGTGCCATTTATTTTTTGCACATAAGCCATGAGCGTACAAAATATTGGCTTTATGCCCATTTTGCATACATTCGTGCACACAAAAAATTACATGAAAATTATTTGTTACATGATTTTTTATTTTGGCATGGGTAGGGCCGGCCGCTTCATGTTCGGGCTCGACTCAGGCATGAGCCCACTTGATCTGGGCTTAGGCCCACCTGGCTTGGGGTTGACCTTGACTTTGACTCGGTCAACCGGGGTGCGAATTTTGACCCCAACAATCTTGAGTTGTCCGTCCTTACGTCGATCCCGGCATGAAGCATGACTTGTCAAGGCGGTTGAAAAGCACAAATCATCAAATTCCGATATTCGCCGCGAAACACGAAACGAGTCCGTTTTGTTCACTTACAGTTTGTATGTCCAAACTTGGGGTATCAACACTAAGCACGAGAGTTAGCAATCATACCACATCATCAAAGACACAAATTAGTGAGTGAGAGCAAATGATTTTACTGTTGAGTTTGTGTAACATCTTAGAATGCGATTAGTGTTAATTAAGCGATAATGCGGGTTTTTGGTAAAAAATTTTCCAAATTGGTTTTCTCACATTTGGTAACATTTAATTAATATTTTATTATTATTTGTTTTGGCTTGCACACACGTGTGCACGTTAATGTGAGGGATAGTTTTTGTTAATCTTGTTTAGTAGACCATGACAACCTTTAACCTAATCCTTCCTTGCTTTGATTAAACCTAAACCCCTAGGTATTTGTTGTGTGAGGAGAGATATTTCCATTTGTGTTTTGGAAATGAGAGGATGTGGCAAGGTGAATTATGGAGGGCATTAATGTGCATTAATGATGAAGTGAGGGAGAGAGAGTAAGTGTAAGATACACTTACCCTACACTCTTCTCTCATGCTTTTCACCTCACACAATCTCATTCTCTTTCACTCTATCCCAATCCTTCACAAAACCTTCATTAAACATCACCCAAATCACTTTTCACGACTTTTTTTGCCTCTAAGATGCATTGGAGCTTGGAAAGCTAGGATCTTTGAGCTTGTGTAGTTAGGTAATGATCTCTATATATTAAGTAGGTATTTTTAATGTTGCGTAGCTTATTAGTTTCAGTCTAGAACGCGTAAAGTTTTGTTTCGGGTAAATATCATATTTTTAGTGTAGTTTTGGGTCTTGGATGATCTGCTATCAAACCAGGTGTTTGTTAGGAAAGTTCCCATCACAGTGACCTAGTGTAGTGACCTAGAACCCACCATAAAAACCTGAGACAATTCCTTGTTCAGTTGGCCGCAAATATATTGCTTCTGGCCGCAAATTGTGGCCAGACTGGGGTGTTTGGGTTTGGGTTTTGGTCTGGGGGTCTCTGGGGTTGTGTTTGGTCTTGTGGAACTTGCAACTTTTACATATAGTTTGTGTAGCAAAATCTGGGATCACTTTGCTAGTTTCTAGTGTTTTGATTACGCGCGTTACGTTATCCGACACAGTTCGTGTTCTTGTGTAGCTGTTGCTCTTGGGTTGGTTTCGCAGTGTCGCTACGCATGTTATCCACTAGACGAACAGTTGAGAGTATGCTTGGAGTTGGTGCGTCGGTCAAACGTAGTGGTTACATGTTATTGGTCGATTGCTAATAATCACTTGTTATATTGTTATATGATCTCAGGGTCGCAGGCGGGGACTTCAGACGCTACAATGAAGGGAAAGCGAGTGGTTGGTTTTACTTAGCCCATGATCATTTGTAAGTAGATTTAACATCTACATGGGAATCGCCCGGATTGCGTTATGTGTCTGGGCTAGGTTAAATGACATGATTATTAGTTACAAATATATGGACATTGATTGTGCATGTGTACCATTGTTGAATATCTCTTTTCCTATTGATATGGACATAGTATTAATGAGACACAACACCATTATTGACAGTTCATGTTGCACGAGCACAAATTGTATGCTACACCCACATTGTCGATAATTGCCATGACACGCACAATACCTATACATACGTGATATTGTATTGGTTAGGGACATTTAGACATCATCCTTATTTCCATTGTGCATATGAGATATAGCATACCTGTATACCTACATGCTTACACATATGCTTTGCTATACCTTGATACAGCTACACATATACCTGGAGGGTATTGCATCATTATTGACATGTATATACACATACCTTGCTATACTACAGCTACACATATACCTGGAGGGTATTGCATCATTATTGACATGTATATACACATACCTTGCTATGCTACAGCTACACATATACATGGAGGGTATTGCATCATTATTGACATGTATATACATATACCTTGATATGCTACAGCTACACATATACCAGGAGGGTATTGCATCATTATTGACATGTATATACACATACCTTGCCATGCTACAGCCATACATATACCTGGAGGGTATTGCATCATTATTGACATGTATATACACATACCTTGCTATGCTAAAGCAACACCTATACCTATATGGTATTACATCATTATTGACATGTGTATATACATATGAGATATAGCTACATGTACATCATACGTACATACTTACATGTACACCCTTATACCTTGCTGTAGCCACATGTTGACCTTTATATGATGTTGCGTTGGATTTTGGAGAAATTAGGAACCGCATGATATATTCAATGACTTGTTGCATTTAAATAGCGGTTTTTCCTTTATATGCTCATATTACTGTTTTATGTTGCATATATTATATTACATGGATTAACGCATTGAGATATGGATTTCATAAGATGTTTTACTCTTGATGATATATATTAGTGGTATGGGATGCTGTTATATATGTATATATATATCAGTGGTATGGGACGCTGTTATATATATACATATATATAATATATATCATCATAATGATCTATGCAAGTTTTCTGATTCTCTTGATATGATATTTCGATGCGTTCACCATGTGATTTCTCGGTTCTGAGATTGGCATGTGATACCCGATTCGAGGAGCGGGAGGCACTGTCTGCGGGTACATGGTGGACCCGGTATGGTACCCCGGGGCGAAAGGTGATTTCGTGGTGTAAACGATGAGCCTGGCAGAGAGACCACTACCTACCGGTGATATTATTTGGACTCGGGGGATATATGGAGGATATCGTCCGGAGTTATGAGATGTATGGATACGTGGATTTCGAGCGTCGGAGCTGGACATTCAGATGCCGTGAGACGTATGATACGGACATGAGGGCCGGTCCTGGTGACGGCGCCTGATAAATGGGTATTTACGTGTCGATGCCGGACACTAGTTTTCATGATGTTTTCGGGTGTCGATATTAGACACTCAGGTTCCATGAGACTTACAGGATTGAGGGCCGATCTGAGGATGCAGAGCCTTTGGTATTGGGATTTAGATTGTCTTGATGGACACTGGTCCTGCCATGATGAGAATTCTGTGAGGATGACATGTTTTATCCTATACTCAGCATTTATTTGATATGCATTGTTTCTTGTATTAGTAATACCTGATAGAGTACCTTTCATAACCGTTGCATATACATATTGCCATTTATTGCTATCAGCTTGCATGTGGTAGCTATTCGCAGTACGTGCTGTAAGTCTACGGTAGCGCCCCGGCCGTCTACAGACGCCAAATGCGGAACAAAAACTTTTTAACTGGCGCTATCGTATACTTTAACCCGGATCTGCCATTATTGCTAAACTAACAAACTGTAAAGAGAGTAGAAAGGTTATACCGAACGATCCGAGTCCTTCATTCTTCAACCATCATCCCACGCTCCGTTGCGGCTGCTCCGATCTCGTCGATCTCCGATCTGCTCATCTAGGTGGCACCACGTCAACGATTTTTTAAACGGGCTCCCGCCTCTGAATCGAGGCAACTCGGTCGTCAAGTTTGCTAAAAGAGACGACCAAGAATGATGTAGAATATGAGTTGATTGCTTTGTCTCACTTCGTCCAAAACTGTGGACGATCGGTTAATGAAGTTGCTACTCGAATCGGGTGATGGAATGAAAGAGGCTATGAAATTTCCATGCACCCTAAAACTATAGTCTTTTCTACCAAAAATGAAATCAATCTCTCTCTTTCTCACACAATGGTGGCCGGCCACTTTTAAACCAAGAGGAAGGTGAGGGTAGGATTAAAGAGAGGGTAACCATAAGAGAAAAGATCATGAAGAAATATCCTTAAGTAAACAAGAACATTAAAGCTTAAAGCATGAGTCATTATAACACATCATCAAGTCATTAATGCACCAATTAATGACAAGATGACTCATTAGCCACTTCACCCTCTCTAGAACCTTCTGGAAACACGACTCATCCTTATCCAAGAGAAGATAAATCCGTCTTTAACCAAATGTTAAAAGACGGCAGATAGAAAACTGAAAACTGGCAACTTCCAAAAGTGATCCCGAAACGAATTTCAGGATAACCCCGTAACTGTATAAAAATACCCTCATTTGTATTACGACCGAATACAAATGCAACTGAGACAAAGATATTGTATCTACTCAATATAATACTCGGATTCGGCTTAAACCAAAGCCGACCAGTATCATCTGCCCGAAATCTGACACGTTCGTAAACGCACGTGCATTTTCCGAACCCTGCCATAAAACCATACGGCCTCTACAACGTTTCGCCCGAACTTGGGAAACTGTCTGTGGGGGACTCTAATGACTCGTCAGTAACCTGGCAGTGGGTTTAACCACAAACCGTCAGCGGCACTAGCAATGCGTAACGGCTGCCCATGGACTGACCTCAAGAGATGCCGATGAGCGAACTCATCCGGAAACCCTACTGTGCCTAACAGTGACAATGTATATACAGTCCGGTCCGTTCGACTATGAGTATCGCATATCTTCCTAGGGGGCTAGTAACGTCAGACCCCCAATAGCAGTATAAGTCGTGTCGGAGTGTAGCCCAGTAACACCCTGAGATACTACTGGAGTACCTACCAGTAAATCTCCTGCCACGGCCGTGGGCTTTGTGTAATGGCTCTCCTAAACACAGCACGATCTCGCCCCCAATACCGGGAGAGACGAATCCCCTGCCGATCCGCTCACGTGCCTCCATATGGCTCGGGACTGTACCCAAAAGCTACCTGTTTGCACGACTCCTTTGAGCCGTGGTAGGGTAGAAATCAAAGCACAGTGGGAACTCATACGAGACAAATGATGACCTCAGGTCGATGAACTAACCCGTACACATGTCACCAGGGAACTGCTATCTGACGATTTGTATAATACCAACTAGCAGATTCCCGGCGAGTCCTGTGCGGTGTACTCATAACCCAATGAGCACCTGTATACATCTTAGGTGATCCAACTGACACCGGTGGCTTGTAAGACCGGCCACCGCCCCTCGTCGGGGTCTCGACTGTATACACTAGTCTACTCCGGAGTATCGATACCCTGTCTCGAAACTCCCATGACTAGGGACCACAATTAAGGATATGCATATAAACTACCCAACTCTCACGTATATGATCGCCGTCATACAGTTGGTAGTAAAGTAAGATCATAAGGGCTCTATCAAAGTGTAACATGTAATCAGTCACCTGAACATGTACACGACTGATAAAGGCAAACCAGATAGCATACTATCATCTCGAGTAAGACTGTCCTACCGGTATAGGTCCTCCGCCATCTTTGCAATCATGTACCTGCGATCCAATAATTGACTATGAGGGCACTATCACCAACAATCTCCCACTTGCACTCAAGGCTAATTATTGCAATGTCGACTACTCACTGCCCGTGTGAAACCGAACATCCAACTCCTCTACTAATCAGTTTCACAAAGCTCGTTCGTAAAACTATTGTGTTCGAGAAATAGCCTCAGTGAGTGGATCCGCCTAGATGTTTCTTTCTATATCTCTCTAAATCTCAAGTTCGCGGAGAAAACTATCTCCCGAATCGAGTAATACCTGTCTTAGAATATGTCTGGATATCTGATAGGACCTAGTTCATAAATGAACTCCAAATCCAAACTTCTTAGACTGTATCGATCACTCAACCTAATCAGTATCCGGCACCATGCCACCCACAGTATCCTCTTGGACCACCTGTCCATAATACTGTCCCTTGTCAGAGGGAAAACAAAAACTCTGACAATCACTCTGTCATACACGTCTCCTTTGAAGCCAGGAATGATAATCGTCTCCCGAAGGAGGTTGCCGTCATCAAATCCGTGGAACATCCACTTATGTTCTAAAACTGCTTCCTTATGTCTCTCCAGGATTGGATTAATACAAACTTATCGCATCTAGTGCAAAAACAACATCTGGTGTGGTACTTGACACCTCACGATTGACTCAATTGCCTAAGCAAGTGATCTGCCAATCATGCACAGCCCTCTCCCCTTTAGTCTATACGACACCTTTAGAGAGGGTGACTCCATCACCTGCAGGTACACCACCATGCTAGGAGTCATCTATTCTAAAAACCATTAGAATATCTGTCAAAGTACCCACATTGGGAAACTACCCAAATCTAGATCTAAAACCATAGATCCAGAAACCAGAATGTCAAATATTATATCCATATCCTGTCTGGAGAAACAACTGTGTGACTACCACAGTACAACCGATCGTAGTATAGGAATTTTACTTCCTACTCTGTGTATGTCATCCAGATACCATGACATCACACCCTACTACCTTCTTAACAGATTTATCCCCTATTCTGATGAAGTCAAACCCATGACTGTTACATCAAAATTAGATGATCTTTCTCCGCTATAACTGCTCTAGTCTATAAATAGACATAAGCTACTCGCCCACTATGCTTCCGCTGCTCCCACTGACTACGACAACCCTCTGGCAGAATAATATACACGTGCACTTCTAAAGCTAGTTTAGAACGACGCTATACTTATCCTCTTGCCTGGTCTCATAGTCTGGAACAACAGTAGTGTCAAGTCTGGGTAGATAAGAACCTCCCTGTCACCGTCCTTGAGGCTACCGAAGTACCTCTCGGGTGTCTGAGGTTACCCACCATATCTGCGGAGTGGCTAATGGAATGTCAAACCTGATTGAATATATAGGTCCTATTAAATTTTCCGTAATCGTTCGCAGTTCTGGAATCACTTCCAGTTCTACCATACTCCCACTACTGTTTTCTGAAAAAATCCATTTTACTAAAACTGTGGCGAGTCAAGAACAATATTACTATTGATCTTCCAAATGGTAGAATATCAACCCTCGTCAAAGCCAGGGTCAACCCACAAACAGCTATTACAGAAACGTGCCCTGAGTTATCTAGTGTCTGGTTTTAAGCATAAGCTGGACAACTCCCCGTACCTTAACATCTTTTAAGGTACGAACTATTCTATATCCAATATAGAAACTTTGGCACTTATTTAATTGGAACCATATTCAATCATGCTGCTCTCTCCAGTGCATATCAACTTAATGGAAAGAGACTAATCAGCATTACTCAACTTAGGAATCCTTCCAATTATGAGTAACCTGAAAGAGAAACTAGTTTCTCAAAATTATTACTATTATCTGAATACCAAACACAAGAATCTACATCTTCGATCTCTTTGAAGAATCCCGATACTTGTGACACCTGGTTCTCTACTTTATTCTTATACCCACAACTTCTCAAAACTTAGACCTTGTATTTCTACGAAACACTTGTCTAAAAACTAGAGAAGTCATAAGTAAACAGAACAAAGTACGAGGACCTACCCCTTTGTCCTGATGGACACTGGACAACATACAATACTCTGTATAAGTCCGCTGAGTTGATAACTCAAAACTTGTGCTTCGTAGGTTGAAAACTGTACCCTGGCGATTTCCTCAAATATCACCAATTACAACGAATTCCAATATAATGAGGATAATCACCTAATTCCAAATAACTTACTCCCACTCATCATCTGTAAAACCATACAGATATGAGAATGAAACCTGGTAAATACATACCCTTGGAGTAAGTATCTAATCGGGAAAACAGTTTTTCTTTAACAATGCACTGAAACATGAAAATGTTTCGTAGGGGTATCTTGGTATTCCTAGTAATGCCTCTTCCATAATCCAATTCATGACTTTAACCGTATATTTCATTGCCATCTCTCCAAATCCCTTTATTTGTCTTTAGTCGTTACCTTCTGTACACCATCGTTAGGTTAAATGGTTTTCTTCCTTCCCTACCGTTCGACACCGGCCTATGGTTTGGAAGAAAACTATCCAGTAAGCATAATAGGTGTACCCTCCTAATCCTAGGAGTACTCGCATCTTGAGAGAAGGTGATGATAAAAGACAACTGAATAATACCTTATTCCTTTAAAGGTGAAATAGGAGTGGCGATGAAGTACGCGGTTTTGGTCGTGAATGATAACAGTCGCAATTTACTTTGCCCTCTTTCTAATCCCTTTATTTTGTCTTTAGTTATTTCTTTCTGCACACCCTACTTAGGCTAATTGGTTTTCTTCATTCCCTACCTTTCGGCACTTGCCTATAGTTTGGAATAAGACTATCCAATAAGCGTAATAGGTGTACTCTCCTAAATCAAGGAGCCCTCGCAACCTGAGAGAAGGTGATAATAAAAGACAACTGAATAAACCAATTCTATTTCTCCTGAACCTTGATCTATCCTCGAAGAAGTCCCTTCGAGTTCGTATATAACCATACGATGGATCTATCCAATGGAAGTGGATGTCCGTAGTAATACGGGGTGTTCTGAGAAATACAAAGGGTAAAAGAAGGAGTGGCAATGACTTATGCAACTCGAACAATCCAAAAGCCAGTATTTTAAGAAGGTTCGGTAACCTTGGTCACTGAGTCATAGTCTAGGGTTGGTCAAAGGTCGCTGCTAAAGAGAGAGAGAAAAGAAACACTCTGCGTGTACTCTAACCTAGATCAGAATGGTTATCACTTTATCTAATCCGGAAACCTCCCACTGTCCTGTCAAATTCTCCTCCAAACCTAAAAGAAGAATCAATCGGGATCACCCGAAGAGTAAACCAACTCATCAATGGGAATCGGGATCCAACTCTCATCGTACGATAACGTGATGGAATGCATCCACGTTACTCATACACAGAAGGTATGCGCATACTTGGCAAGTTTCAGTTTCTTTAGAAACTCCCGATAAGATTTTGCCCCATGCTCTTATAACCTTGGCTTTGGTCAAAATGTCATAAGTCACATGCCAAGTTCTACCCGTCACTATCTTGTCAATTTGAACCCACCCGCACATGCCCCTGACTTTGGCCAATCGGCAGAACGACTGTCCCAAACCAACTCATCTATCTATGCATCAATTGAATACCCAGCAGCTACCAAACACTATGCCTTAACTTTGGCTAAAATGCATAGCTTGAATACTACTGAATATCCAAAAGAAGTGACGGAGGGCTACGGCTGGTTTTTGGCGAAAAACCTTTAACGTAGTGAACTTGATATCGCTGAAGGAACCTGATACCTTTTAAAATATAGTGGCGATAACCTTTTGCTAAAGAGGTCACTCCCGGTGAAGGGATCTCGGCTCTTTCCTCATGGAATGAGGTGCAGGATATTCCACTGAATACCGCGATGCAAAGCAACTTGTAATCGACTATAGTGAAGTTATTACCCTAACGCAAACTTCTGCCCAAGGGGTCAGTCCCGGTGAAGGGATATCGACCCTTGCCCCGTCGAATGAGGTGCAGGATATTCCACTGAATACCGCTATGCAAAACAAAAGGAAACATCTTTGTAATAACACCTTTTTAAATTGTTCCAACAACTGCCAAATAGGTTTGTTTTACTTTGCATTGATCAGAATCAACGCAGTCCCATCAATCAATCACACCAGAAAAGAACGAAAATAAAATGTACGTATATGCCATCCGCATTCGTCACTGGGTCCCGTCATCACCCGTTAGGTTACTTAACTAACGACAGAGCGGGGACTGGACTAGCGCGGGTGTAAAACATATACAACATCTAATAGTATATAAACCAATATACAATAATCGCTCCAGGCGTGATAATATGCAACATTACAGAAAAGTAATAAGCATCACAGAACAATACAGATAATATGGGATCCCCGGGTTTCACAGAGCCGCTGTTGAAACCCGACGTTCCCCTGTCGTGTGGATAGCCTGTGCAATGAAACCTAGACCCCTACGGGTGCGGCAAGTTACCCGCCAAAACCTGAAGCGAGGAAGCCCCCTGCAGCAAAGTGAACAGACCACCCTGCACTTCACGGAATCCGGTAGCTTGAGCACCCCTCCTTGGGTCAACCTGTACCCCCTACGAGTGCGGCGAATAGTCTGCCAATTCTAGAGTGAGGTCCCTCTGCCTCTCAATGCCATGAGATGCGGACCCATTGCCCCTCAGAACCCGGCTATCCGTGGACTCCGTCGCGGGGCAAAACCTAGTACAGTAATAAATAATAGTACAACAGGTACATCGACCGTAACCTGGTCGTGCCCCAAAAGAATATTATACAACAGGCAGTGACGGCAGTCCACAAGTTGGATGCTCGCCCCGCAATATCAAATGTAGAAATAAATCCAAACGGCACTATCATTGCAACTGCTATCCACCATGACAAATCCGCAACATCACAGCACAACACAGAACATCAACGCGAATGTTACGTTCGCAAACCCGTCTAAAAGAACTATAGCAATCAGACGCGGTTTACCGATCAAATGACATTCCCGGTCGGAGATATAATGTAAGCACTGTAAACTAACATGTTTAAATTTCGATTGACTAAATATCATGAATTGGGCCCCACAAACATCTGTTGAACAGTAACAAAATCTGGGCCCAAAAGATATATACCAAAAACCCCAAATTCTAACAGAGAAGACACTGTGCAAATTTGGTGCACTGAATCAATAGAACGGCCACGGATGCGCGGCCAAACCATGGGTTTGGCCGCGATTCCGCGGCAGTTTGGTGGAATCACGTGCTCAAATTTGGTCGGTGTGCTTCTAAAACCCTGCATAACTTTCTGTGATATGTAGAATAATTTTAGGATTTCATTTAAAATCGACAGAAACCGTGAATGGAGATTTTGCAGTTTTCGATATCCGGTTCGATCGATATTTTAAACGCGTTAGCACAAATTAGTAAAGCAAAATGGTGAGGCTCTGATACCACTGTAAGTCTACGGTAGCGCCCCGGCCGTCTACAGACACCAAATGCGGAACAAAAACTTTTTAACTGGCGCTATCGTATACTTTAACCCGGATCTGCCATTATTGCTAAACTAACAAACTGTAAAGAGAGTAAAAAGGTTATACCGAACGATCCGAGTCCTTCATTCTTCAACCATCATCCCACGCTCCGTTGCGGCTGCTCCGATCTCGTCGATCTCCGATCTGCTCATCCAGGTGGCACCACGTCAACGATTCTTTAAATGGGCTCCCGCCTCTGAATCGAGGCAACTCGGTCGTCAAGTTTGCCAAAAGAGACGACCAAGAATGATGTAGAATATGAGTTGATTGCTTTGTCTCACTTCGTCCAAAACCGTGGACGATCGGTTAATGAAGTTGCTACTCGAATCGGGTGATGGAATGAAAGAGGCTATGAAATTTCCATGCACCCTAAAACTATAGTCTTTTCTACCAAAAATGAAATCAATCTCTCTCTTTCTCACACAATGGTGGCCGGCCACTTTTAAACCAAGAGGAAGGTGAGGGTAGGATTAAAGATAGGGTAACCATAAGAGAAAAGATCATGAAGAAATATCCTTAAGTAAACAAGAACATTAAAGCTTAAAGCATGAGTCATTATAACACATCATCAAGTCATTAATGCACTAATTAATGTAAAGATGACTCATTAGCCACCTCACCCTCTCTAGAACCTTCTGGAAACACGACTCATCCTTATGCAAGAAAAGGTAAATCCGTCTTTAACCAAATGTTAAAAGATGGCAGATAGAAAACTGGAAACTGGCAACTTCCAAAAGTGATCCCGAAATGAATTTCATGATAACCCCGTAACTGTATAAAAATACCCGCATTTGTATTACGACCGAATACAAATGCAACCGAGACAAAGATATTATATCTACTCAATATAATACTCAGATCCGGCTTAAACCAAAGACGACCAGTATCATCTGCCCGAAATCTGACACGTGCGTAAACGCACGTGCATTTTCCGAACCCTGCCATAAAACCATACGGCTTCTACAACGTTTCGCCCGAACTTGGGAAACTGTCTGTGGGGGACTCTAATGACTCGTCAGTACCCTGGCAGTGGGTTTAACCACAAACCGTCAGCGGCACTAGCAATGCGTAACGGCTGCCCAAGGACTGACCTCAAGGGATGCCGATGAGCGAACTCATCCGGAAACCCTACTGAGCCTAACAGTGACAATGTATATACAGTCCGGTCCGTTCGTCTATGAGTATCGTATATCTGCCTAGGGGGCTAGTAACGTCAGACCCCCAATAGCAGTATAAGTCATGTCGGAGTGTATCCCAATAACACCCTGAGATACTACTGGAGTACCTACCAGTAAATCTCCTGCCACGGCCGTGGGCTTTGTGTAATGGCTCTCCTAGACACACCACGATCTCGCCCCCAATACCGGGAGAGACGAATCCTCTGCCGATCCGCTCGCGTGCCTCTATATGGCTCGGGACTGTACCCAAAAGCTACCTGTTTGCACGACTCCTTTGAACCGTGGTAGGGTAGAAATCAAAGCACAGTGGGAACTCATACGAGACAAATGATGACCTCAGGTCGATGAACTAACCTGTACACATGTCACTGGGAACTGCTATCGGACGATATGTATAATACCAACTAGCAGATTCCCGGCGAGTCCTGTCCGGTGTACTCATAACCCAATGAGCACCTGTATACATCTTAGGTGATCCAACTGACACCAGTGGCTTGTGAGACCGGCCACCGCCCCTCGTCGGGGTCTCGACTGTATACACTAGTCTACTCCGGAGTATCGATGCCCTGTCTCGAAACTCCCACGACTAGGGACCACAATTAAGGATATGCATATAAACTACCCAACTCTCACGTATATGATCGCCGTCATACAGTTGGTAGTAAAGCAAGATCCTAAGGGCTCTATCAAAGTGTAACATGTAATCAGTCACCTGAACATGTACACGGCTGATAAAGGCAAAGCAGATAGCATACCATCATCTCGAGTAAGACTGTCCTACCGGTATAGGTCCTCCGCCATCATTGCAATCACGTACCTGCGATCCAATAATTGACTATGTGGGCACTATCACCAACACGTGCATACCTATGATTACCTGCATATGTTATTTATTATTCACGAGTTGGCAACTCACCCCATTGTCCCACAGTGTTTTGCTGGTATCCCCTCAGAGCAGTCGCGGCAAGGCTTCTTCCTATCGTATCATCTTTTGCAGCGGATACCGCTACGGCTGACTGTGTGCAGTTTTGCTATAGGTGGGTTTTGCGGTTATCTGATGTTGCTCATTGTATATTCGTTGTATCCACTACTCTCTATCTACTACTTCATGTATTAAATTAGAAATGAGTTGTGAGGACGATATTTTATATTATTTTGTGACTTTGGAGGTCTTTCATGCTGTTTCACTTTATATCGTTTTTTTCTTCGCTACGGCGTCGTATATCTGTTGTAGTGGTTGTTTTCCGCCTTCGGGCGTAGATTTGCTCCCGTTTGGGGATGCTTTACTTATATATTTTATTGTACCCTTTTTGGGGCTAGTTTTTACAAAGGAGGTGCTGCCAAATTTTTAAGAAAGTAAATTTGGATTTTAAAATTTTTTACTTAAGATTTCAAAAGTTTTAACAATATTCTTATCACTTACTACTTTTGATGGTTTAGATTGCTGGGTTTTCGGCTTACTTAAATTGCGTTATGTCTGTAGACGTTACGTGGTTTAAAGGCCGTCACATGCCAAATTTCCGGTCGTGACAAAGTTGGTATCAGAGAGCTAGGTTTTACCTTTCGGAGTGTATGATGACCTTGGTATGATAGAGAAGGTAACTTAAGCATAGTGACGTAGTGTGTGTTTGTCCGCGGCATACTTACGACACGGTACTCCGCCTATGTGACCTAAGTACTAATTGTTTAAAATTCCTTCTGTGATTATACATATCCTTGTGATTCATTTTCCGTGTTCTTATTGAATCCTATTTCCATTTATAGCCTTTATGCCGCCGATGACTATGAGGGCTCAGAGTGAGGCAGCGAGAGCCGAGGTCAGAGTTGACTCGTTTAGGACGAGGACTGACCCGGACAGTACGCTTGTTGCACAGGAGCAGATTAATCCACCTTTGATGGGTCATATCTCTAGGCTTGAGGCAGATATGCAGGACTTGCGCCAGATGATGAGGTCGTTGGTTGAGGCCAGTCGAGCGCAGCGATAGGAGGTTACCACCCCTATTACCCAGTTATTCCTTGCTATCAGCATACAGCATTGTGTCACGTATACAGCAGTGGATGCAGCCCTAGTTGTTGAGGCACGTCTTCCCGAGACTTTGGGAGTTTCAGGACCGAGGAAGGCTCGTACAGGTGTATCAGCCCAAAGACAGAGGCTTAGTCGCCGTGACAGATTTCGTTTACGACGTGGGAGTAGCAGAGGCTTAGGACGAGGACAGTTGTTTAGCTCTTATCCCCAGGAGGATCAGCAGCCATCGTATGGATGTTTCCGGTGTGGGAGTTTCCATCACCTCATCAGAGATTGTACCTTGGTATGCCAGAGGAGGGCAGCAGTACCATATTTTACCTTACCACCTTCACCTTAGGGAGCGTTGCCCCTTGCGCCTGTTGTCGCACTGCGTCAGACTTATGTTCAGAGAGGTCGTGGTCGCGGAGGGTTCATTCAGAGAGTACAGGATGGTAGAGGAGGAGGACAGCCAGTTGCGAGTAGAGGGCAGGCATGAGCGTTTGTTTCTACTCATCGGGATGCACGGGCGTCCAATGCAGCGTTTTCAAGTATTCATTTTCGGATGCTCTTTTGTTGCGCATGTTTGTTCAATTCGGGATCTATGCACTCATTTGTTCTACACACTTCATGCCGACGTTGGGCCGAGAGTCGTGTATGCTAGATCAGCCGTTTATTGTGTTTACTCCTGTTAGCGATCCTTTGGTTACGCGAAAGTGTTTCGGTCATATGCTATTTGGGTAGGAGATAGAGATTCGTCCGTCGATTTGATCCTTCTAGAGATGTTGGACATTGACGTTCTCCTAGGCATGGACTGGTTACGTACGTGCTATGCGTCTGTAGACTGCCGCGAGAAAACAATCAGGTTTTGTTTTCCCGGTGAGTCAGTTCTTATTATGCAGGGGGTCAGTGGTGCCGCCCCTCACAGCTTGATTTCAGCTTTTTTCGCTAGTCAGCTTTTGAAGATAAGATGTCGAGGATTCTTGGGTTTCATTTATGATACCGGAGCCACAGTGGATTCATTGGACTGGGTTCCTATCGTGCGAGAGTTTTCCGACGTTGTTCCAGATGAGCCAACGGAGCTTAGGAGCTTAAGGATCAGCTGCAGAGTTACTAGATTGGGGCACTTGTACATCCAAGTGTTTCGCTTTGGGGAGCTCCTACTCTGTTCATCAAGAAGAAGGACGGCAATTTGAGGTTGTGTTTGATTGATCATCAATTGAACCGAGTTACGGTGCGGATTGGGTATCCTTTACCTCGCTTTGACGATTTCTTCGATCAGCTCCATGGTGCGGGACATTTTTCTAAGTTCATTTTGGGATCAGGTCATCATTAGCTGCGGGTTCGAAGTGATGACATTCCGAAGACTTCTCTTTATTCGCGCTACAGGCTTTAAGAGTTGTTGGTGGTTTCGTTAGACTCACCAATGCCCTAGCAGCATTCGTGGATGTGATGAACCAGATTCTTCATGCCGTTCCTCTACCAGTTTATTGTTATGTTATTGATGACATTCTGGTCTATTCAAAGAGTCGTGAGAAACATGAATAGCACTTGATGATTGCTTTGCAGACATTGAGAGAGCGACAGCTGTTTGCTAAATTCTCGAAGTGTTCCTTCAGGCTTGATAGTGTTGACTTCCTAGGTCATGTGGTTACGGGAGACGGTATTCGTATGGACCCGAGGAAGATCGAGGCCGTACAGCTTTGGCCCAGACCTGTTCAGTTACAGAGGTCCACAGCTTTTTGGGCTTAGCCGGTTTTTACTGCCGTTTCGTGCAGGATTTCTTGAGTATCACCTCACTGTTGACTATATTGATAAGGAAGGGGGTTCCTTTTCTTTAGACTGAGGCATGCGTGCCGAGTTTTTAGCGGTTGAAGACTTGGGTGACGACTGCACCAGTTCTATCCTTGTTTTTAGACCAGGCGACCTTATCGTTTATTGTGATGTTTCGCGAGTGGGGCTCGATTGTGTATTGATGTAGCTTGATAGAGTTATCGCTTAAGCTTCCCGACAGTTGGAGGAAGTACGAGCAGGATTTATCCTACTTATGATCTGGAGATGGTCGCGGTGGTTTTGCGCTGGAGATTTGGGGACACTACTTATACGGAGAGTCATGTCGGATTTTCACGGACCACCAGAGCTTAGTGTACATCTTCCTGCAGCGGGTTTTGATTGTTGAGACAGCACCGTTTGATGGAGCTTGTGAAGGATTGTGATTGTGAGATCCTTTATTACCCGTGGCAAGGCGATTGTGGTAGTTGATGCTTTGAGTCGTAGTCCCGGGGGTAGCTTGTTCCAGTTGTGCGCAGTTCAAAGACAGTCTTCTGCAGATTTACAGTTCTTGCGCGACCTTTGAGTACAGCTTAAGTTCGCCTCTACTGAGGGGACAACTTACTCATGTCCACACCCATCCACTTTTACTTAATCGCTTTTGTGAGGAACAGCCAACCAATGCCCATTTGTCTGAAATTCTTGAGCATGTTCGGCTGGGCAGAGATTCGGAGTTCTGATTTATGACCAGGGTGTGCTACGTTTAGGGACTCGTTGGTGTATACCTGATACTGATGGGTTGAGACGCGAGGTTCTACAGTAGGCACATCAGTCAGTTTTCAGTGTTCACCAAAGTGCCACCGTGATGTGACGTGACTTGAGAGATAATTACGGGTGGGCAGGGATGAAGAGTGAAGTTTCAGATTTCGTTTCGAAGTGCTTGGCTTGTCGGCGAGCTAAGGTTAAGCATTTGAGACCGGCTGGAGAATTGCAACCTTTTTACCGTTCCAGAGTGGGAATGAGAGCAGATCTCCATGAATTTTGTTGTGGTGTCTACCTAGGTCCAGACAGGGTGTGACTCCATTTGGGTGTTTGTTGTCCGGTTATGCTCAGTATACTCAGTTTGCTCGTTGTTCTCTGATAAGTTTGTGCGTTTGCATAGAGTTCCTTCATGTGCTATATCCAATAGAGGCATCCAGTTCGCTAGCCGTCGTTGGCAGATGCTTCAGGAAGCCTTGGGTACTGGTTGAGCTTTACCTCCGCTTTCTATTCGTAGGCCGATGGTCAGACAGAGCGGACTATACAGACTCTAGAGGATATGCTTTTGCGTACGTACTAATTGTTTGTTGTCAGTTGGTATCGTCACTTGCCATTGATGAGTTCTCCTACGATAACAGTTATCAGGAGACATTTCAAATGGAAACTTTCAGGCCTTGTGTGGTAGATTGTGTCGATTGCTAGTCTGTTTTACTGACTCCACGAGAGCAGGATTTTTGGACCCCAGCTAGTCCAGAGACTTTGTAAAAGATCCAGTTGATTCAGGTCAGGAAGAGAGCAGCCAAGTGCAGAAAGAAGTCTTATGCCGACTGTGGTTGTCACAGACTTGAGTTCGCAGTGGGGGAGATTTTCTGATGAAATGGCGTGTTGAGTTTTGGGAAGCTTAGTCCGAGATTGTAGGTCCTTTTGAGATCCTCGAGGGAGTTAGTACTGTTGCCTATCGTTGGCACTTCCACCCAGATTTTTGAGTATTCACCCCGTATTCCTTATGTTGATACTTGCAAATACCTTCATGACCTTTCTCACATGATTCAGCATCAGACCATTTAGCTTGACGCGATCTTTTTGTTCACTGGCAGCCGATAGTGTTAGTGGATCGGCAGGTTGAGAAACTTCGGTCAAAGGTCTTTCCATCTGTAGAGGTTTTCTTTGGCATAGCCCATCTAGTGAGGAGATCACTTGAGAGGCTACGAGCGAGATGTGGATGATTTGCACTCATCTCTTTGAAGATATGCATAGTAAGAATTTTAAATTCGGAGACGAATTTCAATAAGGAGGGATTGTAACACCTTAGAATGCGATTAGTGTTAATTAAGTTATAAAACGGGTTTTTGGTAAAAAGTTTACCAAATTGGTTTCCTCACATTTTATAACATTTAATTAATATTTTATTATTATTTATTTTGGCTTGCACACACGTGTGCACGTTAATGTGAGGGTTAGTTTGTGTTAATCTTGTTTAGTAGACCATGACAACCATTAACCTAAACCTTCCTTGCTTTGCTTAAACCTAAACCCTAGATATTTGTTGTGTGAGGTGAGATATTTCCATTTGTGTTTTGGAAATGAGAGGAGGTAGCAAGGTGAATCATGGAGGGCATTAATGTGCATTAATGCTAAAGTGAGGGAGAGAGAGTAAGTCTAAGATACACTTACCCTACACTCAACTCTCATGATTTTCACCTCACACACTCTCATTCTTTCTCACTCTATCTCTTTCTCTTTATTTTCTTCATCTCTTTTCCCTCAACTGAACCCTCACCTCTTCATCACCAATCCTTCACAAAAGCTTCATTAAACATCACCCAAATCACTTTTCAAGACTTGTTTTGCCTCTAATGTAACATTTTGGAAAATTATAAATATTAATTTATAATTTTAAATATAAAAATAATGAGTTTATAAAAGTGATATCACATACAACTTTTAGGTATCGGAATAATATCCGTAAAAATGTAGGTATTTTGGTAAATACAAAGAAAGGTGTGCGATATAATAAAAATGATATATTTAATTATTTTAACATGATATTGAATTTTACGTTAAGCTAATGACATTTAAGTGATAGGTTAAATCATTTCCTGTCTTTTATTTCATATGGATTTAAATTGTAACATGATATAAGATTTCATATTAAGATAAGAATATTTAAGTGTCATGACAAGTGTTTCATTTTAAGCATGGATGTAGATTTTACATGAAAAGGGTTTTCTTTCTTTTGTTGTTCTAATTATTTGGAAATGGTTGACATATCATAACCTAGACTAAACCCTCATATACAACTCACCGCACCCAAGCTCATAATCTTCAACCTCCTTCTTCAAGTTTAACACATCCTCCTTGCATGAATGCACCATGCTTCCTTATGGTGACACCTCCTCTTTCATCCATGTCAACTCCACCTCTTAACCTTGACCTCATACTTTCTCTACACAATAACACATACACATAGGAACTCCTTAGCCTCCTCAAACTGAACACTTACCAAAATTCTAACAATAGAAACCTATGTGTTCCTAATATCAAAAGAGAAGAAATGATTCACCACATCAAAGTTGAGCACATCACCAAGTTAGAGCCCCTACAAGACTTAGATGCTCCCACACACAATTCATGAGCTGGCGTTTCATTTTACACAATCTCCATAGGTATAATCTCTAAACTCTATAGGATTCTAGTTCTGAAAAGTTTAAATATTGAAATCAGATATCGAAAATATCGTATTTTGAATCTGCTATAGTTTAGATGTAAATTAGAAAACCCAAACAGTGCCTTAACCTTGTAAATTGGACCTAGAATAAGACATAGGAATACGAACCCATTACCTCGGATTTTGGCCGGCGACAAGAAGGTAAAATCCGAGCTCGCCGGATTTATAGGGGAGTTGGGTGTTGTATGTTTTAGGGTATCTCTCTGTAGGTGTATAGGTATATTTGGTACTGTTTATTTAAGTTATTTTAGCAGTATGATAAATCTGTAAGCTAGTATCAGTTTCGGAGTAAATTCTATATACGAAACGTAGCATGTTTAGTTTGTGCCGTATATAGAATTTACTCCAAAACATAGCAACGTGGATTTCAGCAAGCTCATCAAGTTGGTGAGTAGATTTATATCTACGGGGGAAATTGGGTGGACGGCGTATAGCACCCCCGCAACCTTATAAATCAAATAGTATGACTTCTAGTTAGATGTTAATGTTATTGATATAGTATCACATATGGTATGTCCTTCAATTGCATATAGTTTCATACATAGCTTTAATGACATGCGTACGGGACGTGAGATCCGTATGACATGGAAATGGTTTGATGATATGTACGAGGAATCATGCCGTACTTGAAATGATACAGATACAATGATACAATGTGGTATTATACAAAAGATTATACGTAATGGAAATGATGAGATTCGTATGCCGAATAACGGCCAAGTTTTCCTTTAGACTCGTAGAGTTAGATTATATTCCGTTTTAAGATGTAATACTTGTGTGAGCTATATTCTTTTAAAAACTATGATTCGTTTCTCTTTTAAATGATAAAATACAAGGATGTTATGCCCACTTCCAAAATGAATATTTATTTTAAACTATAGCAGCTTCCTTATTTCAAACCCAACGTATTGTTCCATTTCTAAAGATAATGGTATAGCTCATAGCAAGTAATTATAATTAATAGTTACCCTTAGATTACTTTACATGTTTGCGTTATACTATCGATGTATATGTTTCCGCGATACGAACACTCTGATAGAACACTGCACAATTACCAATGAGTATCATGTTGCACTAGTACGTATATATATGTTACACTATACCTCATTGGTACTGCCATGACACAGTAGGATTGATATCATTATACCTATATGATTTAATTAAGCAGTCTTTCCTTATTTCTTATTGTAAATTAAGAATATCAGTATTATAGATGTTGTATTTGATTCTTATGGATTTTCTGGATATTTACTCATGATGATATATATTAGTGGTATGGGACGCTGTTATATATGTATATATATAATATATCATCAGAATGGTCTATGTAAGTATTCTCATTCTTTACTTGATATTTCTGGATATGATGAGTTGGAGTCCACTATGAGTTTTATGTTTTCTGAGTTTTTATTCCGAACCGAGTGGGGTAGCTATACGGTTTCGGATTTGTGACTTATCCATACTAAGTGGGGTAGCTATACAGCGGGATACATGGGGGACCTGGTTTGACGCCGAGGGGCAAGATTGCCGCATTATAGGCGGGGAGCCTAACAAGGGTACTCGATACCGGAGATAGAGATGGGCACGGTACATATCCAGGCGATGCTGACCAGGGTTCGATTAGGCACGACGGATATCTAGGGGATACCGATCAGAGCCAGGGATATCGGGTGGCGATCATCAGTTGAGATGGTGTCAACGGTATCTGCATTTACGTGTTGGTGATGGACACGAGATTGGAGCATTTGCGTGTCGGTGATGGACACGAGAGATTTCTGATTTCGGGTGTCGATGCTGGACATCCATATATATATTGATATGTTGCTATCATGAGGTACACAGTTATATCATAATTATAGTAGCTGACCAGGACTGCTCTGGAGGACAGTACTCGCATACATTTTTACGAGTAGTTGCATATAAAAAGGATTTCAAATCGAGCTATAGGCTCATTATTTTGACGTGTATGATATGATTCTGAAATCTTTTAAATTGTAAACCTCTTAACACTATTCATTAAAATAGCAGGACGTGTATCTTAAATAAGATATCTATTATATTTCATACTATCACGTCTGCTTTATGCCGAGACATATCTATTCCGCGGCTATTTTAAAGAAGAAGTTTATATATACATATTTTCGGTTACATTGGGCTTATACCTAGATACAGGTCATTGCATTTGATATAGTCTACATGAGATTGCATGATATTTAGTGTTGCATTATGATACATATGTATATCATATAGTATATTGTATAGATTATGATAGTACTATACTTATGACCTAGGTATCTTCGTGCATTTCGATTTCTACCTTTCGATGTATTTTTATTCACTGAGTTGGCGACTCATCCCCGTTGTGCCACAGTTTCTTGCAGGTTTTACCACTTGGATTATCAGCAGCTTGGGCACACATTCCTTTCGGTGATTGATTGGTAAGTGGGTTAGTATTGTATCGTACTCACTCTTGATTATTCATATATTCTTGTATCTAGTGGAAACTCCATCAACTTAGAAATGTTATATTGTGGACTTAGAAGCGAGACTTAGAGTTTGGGTGTTGTGATGTCGCACTCATAGGAGTCGACCATTTTAGATTGTTGATTTTGTTTCGCTTTCCTTTTCTTCGCCGTTGTGCGTTGTATATTGTTGCTTGGTTACTCCACTGTTTGGGCATGGATATTAGCTTCCGTTTGGATGATATTTATATTATTATGTTGTATCGGGTTATACAAAAATGCAAAGGAGGTGCTGTCAAATTTCAAAACGTCATAGATATTTTTCAAGCAAACTTTGTCAAACTCAAATGAAATTTTTAACTGATTCCATCTGATGACTATTTTAAACTTCACCTCGAATATTTTCAAAAAGGTTTAGATTCCGGGTTTTCGGCTTACTTGAAATGCGTTGACGTCTTTACATGTCACGTGATTTAAGTGCCGGTCACGTGCCACATTTGGGTCGTGACAAAGTTGGTATCAGAGCATTTGGTTTAACCTTTGTTCGAGTCTAGGTTTGGCTATATGGGGTCTAGGCATGCACTTTTGTTATCTGGATTTACCTTATAGGACTTAGACTTGACTTTGGGGGTCTTATACCCGAACTTTCCTTATATAGGATGACCTTGGTTGATGGAGTAGGTACTAAGTAGAGTGACGTACCGTATATATGTTCCGCAACATATTTACGATATGGTACTCCGCCTAAGTTACCTTAGGATTTATATCTTGAGATCTTCCTTCTATTCCTTCCGTTGATCTATCCTCGTCAGTGCATGTTGATTGTTTCAGTCACCATGTTTATGGGAGCCGAGGGGGCTGCAGTTAGAGATACGGTCAGAGCAGACTTGTCGGGGACAAGGACTGACCGGGGTGACTTTTTGGTGATATAGTGACAAGTCGTTTATTCATAATTGATCGAGTTCTAATGTTGAAGCGAGTTTCTTCGGGATCCATACCAGATGGCCGAGTCGTTGCTGAAAGTCAGCCGGACTTGAGGAATGATGTTTTCCCCTCTCCGAAGATCGTGGTGTCGCGTACTGTTCAGAAAGCAGTACCAATCATTGCTGGGGTTATCGAGATGTTGCTCCCAGAGTTCACGAAGTTAATGGATGACGATGTTTACAAGGGTAGACGGATCAGAAGAATTTGTAGCCATTAAGATGTGGGATGGTTAGGACATTTAATCTGTTGTGGCGCTCTCATAAGAGATCGGTGAAGCTGATTAGATTCTTCCGATGGATCTTACTCAGACCTGATGCAAGTCGATCGAGAAAGAGATCGTGTTCCTCCGAAAAATTAGGACGAGTTTTCGAAGGTGAGCATAGACAGATTCTTCTACAGAGTATCAGAGGTGCCGGATTCGTGTTTTTGGAAGTCTTGTAAGACTCCGGGTAAGGTCATAATCGAGTAGGACTTGCAACTCGCATGATTATCGTGATACGTTTCTTAAGTGGTTGATATTGGATTTTATGGAACATGAGATTGGTGCATGGTTTCAGTGGACAGTTGTTCTTCACCGTTGATATCGAAGATTCAAAGCAAATGCAGAAGCAAGTACGACCACACAATCAGGGAAAATCATAAGGAATGACAGTTGTTACTAAAGAGAAAATGGATTCAGTAATGAGTGCTAGTTTTGGACAGGCTGGATAGCTGAGATCAGCAGGAGACTTGAAGAGGTTCTTTCTGGAAGTTTATAATAAGTATGATTGGACCCAGGATCAGTTGTTAGCACACAAGAAGAGGAAAGCAATTTCAGCCATTAGCATATTGCGTTACGAGACACTGGACTACTGGCCAAGAAGATTTGTTGAGGGGTATCAGCAGTAGGACTGATTGTGTCGTTGCTCCTCACCGAACGATTGTATGAAGAGACCCTGACGTAAGAGATCTGCAAGGAGAACCAGAATTCGTGGACAGAGGACGTTAGAACGTGGCAGACAGCAAGTAGTAATCCTTGCTATGCCAATTCCGGTGGTATAAACACCTTCCGATTTTTAAGAAGATAGGCTTCGATGTCCTTGGAGTTCGATTTGTGATTTTATGATCCAAAATAATTCATTTTCAACATTTAAGAAGAGACAACTGAACGTCCATTGTTTTGATATATGTATTTTGAGGATTTGAGGGTCAATCTATGTTTTGTGCACACCAGGTGCACTTGATGAGATTTCCGTGTACAGTTAATTCATTTTGACTTATGTTTTGTGCATACCAGGTGCACTGGTTGAGAATTTCATGCGAGAAGACTGCACTCGATTGGAGTGTTATGTACTTCAGGTGCACTACACTGATATTTCCGTGCACATCGGATGCACATGGTTAAGAGATTTTATATATATATTGTAGGACTACGGTATCGCCCCGGCCGTCTATCCGAGGCCAAAATGCGGAAATGAAATTTTTTCTTGACTTTAAAACCGGCGCTATCGTATGATTAAAACCCAGATCGTAACCATTAACCTAATGCTAGCTAACAAGAGACGGGATAGAAGCTATACCGAGCGATCCGTGTCCTTCGGTCTTCGGCCTCCACTCCGATCTCCTCGCGGAATCACCGATCTTCATCTCCTTGTCGGAACGGGCACCACATCGCCGGGTTCTTTTACAGGCTCCCACCTCTGGACCGAGGCAACTCGAGCACGAAGTTGGTGAGTCGACGTGCCCAAAGATGCTGTAGGCTAAGTGTAGTAATGTTTGTTTCATGGGGTTGTGAAGTTTCCTTTTGATGGAGGAAACAACAATGGAAAATGAGCTTGGGATTTTGTAGCAAGCATAATATGATATGATAATTTTTTTTCATACAAAAATGAACCTCTCCCCTCTCATAATGTGGCCGGCCATTCTCTTGAATGGATGAAAGAAAAAACACAAGGGAGGTGAGCACAAGAGGAGAATAATGGTGAGCATAAGAAATGTGAAGAAAATGAGGTTATAATGTCACATCCAATTCTAATCAAATCGTATCTCATTAATGAAAACCAAGTGATGCAAAAAGAATCTCATGATGCAAAGAACCCTCATGAAGCCACAAATCACAAAAGCCCCCTCCACAATTGCTAATTTGCATATTTGCAAATTAGCCCCTCCACCAGAAAAATCCGGCCATGAAGGAACAAAGGAAAACTGGCCGGAATGGAATACAAACTGGCAACTTCAAAAAACTGATCCCGTAATAATTTACAGGAAAATCCAGCGACTGTATATACATACCCGCATTTATATTCCGACCGAATACAAATGCAATGAGACAAAATCTGCACTGTATAATACTAGGATCCGGTTTAAACCAAAGCCCGCTAGTATTATCCGTCCGATCATGATCCGTGCAATACCGCACGTATCTGATCGAACCCTGCCATATTTCCATACGGCCTCTATATCGTCTCGCCTGAAACTTGAGAAAACAGTCTGTGAGGGACTCTAAAGACTCGTCAATACTTTGGTTGTGGATTTAACCACTAGCACGTCAGAGGTATTAGCCATACGTAACGGGCTACCAGGTTTTGACCAAAAGGGACGTCTGTGAGCGAACTCATGCTGACAATCTACTGAGCCTGTCAGTGACAATATCCGTACAGTCTAGTCCGTTCGTCTATGAACATCGCATGGCGGGTCTAGGGGGTTGGTAAAAGTCAGACCCCCAAAAGCGGTACAAGTCGTGTCGGAGTGTAACCCAGAACACTCTGAGATACTACTGGAATACCTACCAGTAAATCGTCTGCCTCGGCCGAGGGCTTTGTGTAATGGCTCTCCTAGACACAGTGCGACCTCACCCCCAATACCGGGAGAGACGAACCCCTGCAGATCCGCTCACTGTCTCTATGTGGCTCGGGACTGAACCCAACTAAAACCTGTTTGCAAGACTCCTTTGAGCCGTGGTAGGTTAGTAATCAAAGTACAGTGGGAACTCATACGAGACAAATGACGATCTCAGGTCGATGAACTAACATGTACACATGTCACCAGGGAACTGCTATCTGACGTCTGGTATATAACCAACTAGCATGTTCCCGACGAGTCCTGTCCGGTGTACTCATAACCCAATGAGTACCTGTATACATCTTAGGTGAACCAACTGACACCAGTGGCTTGTGAGACCGGCCACCGCCCCTCGTCGGGGTCTCGACTGTATACACTAGTCTACTCTGGAGTATCGATGCCCTATCTCGAAACACCCACGACTAGGGACCTTTTAAGGATGTGCTTATAAACCCCAGCTCCCACGTATATGATCGCCATCATACTGCTGGACGTCAAGCAAGAATCCTAAGGGCTCTATCAACGCACAATAGGGACCAATAAGGTCACCTAAAGCAGTACACGATGATAAAGATAAACCAGATAGCATACTATCATCTTGAGTAAGACTGTCCTACCGGCATAGGTCCTCCCTCAATCATTGCAATCACGTGCCTGTGATCCAATAATTAACTCTTAGGGCACTATATCCAACAATCTCCCACTTGTACTCAAGGCTAATTATTGCGATGCCGCATACTCACAGCCCGTGTAATACCGAACACCCAACTCCTCTACTAATCAATTTCACAAAACCCGTTTGCAAAACTAATGCGTCCGAGGAATAGCCTCTGTGAGTGGATCCGCTTTGATGTTTCTTTCTATGACTCTCTTTATCTCAAGTTCGTAGAGAAAACCATCTCCCGAAATGAGCAACACCTGTCTTAGAATGTGTCGGGATATCTGATGGGACCTGGTTCATAAATGAACTCCAAATCCAAACTTCTTAGACTGTATCGTCAACTGAAAATAATCAGTATCCTGCACCATGCCTCCCTCAGTATCCGCTTGGACCACCTGTCCAAACTACTGTCCCTCGTCAAAGGGAAAACTATAACTCTGACAGTCACTCTGTCATCCAGGTCACCTTGGAAGCCTGGAATAATAACTGTCTCCCAAAGGAGGATGCCGTCATCATATCCCTAGAACATCAACTTATGTTCTAAACCTGCTTCCGAACATTTCTCCAGGATTGGATCAATATCACCTTATTGCATCTAGTGCAAAAACAACATCTATATCTTATGTGGAGAAACCACTGTGTGACAACCAAAGTATAACCGATCATAGTATACGAACTTCACTTCCTACTCTGTGTATGTCATCCAAATACCAGGACATCACACCCTACTACCTTCTTAACAGATCCATCCCCTATTCTGATGAAGTCAAACCTATGACTGTCACATCAGAAATAGATGATCTATCTCCGCTATATCTGCCTTAGTCTATAAATACACATAAGCCACTTGTCCACTATGCTTCCGCTGCTCCCACTGACTACGACAACCCTCTGGCAGAGTCATATAGACGTACACTTCTAAAGCTAGTTCAGAACGACGCTATACTCATCCTCCTGCCGGGTTTCACAGTCTGGAACAACGGCAATGGAAAGTATGGGTAAACAAGAACCTCCCTGTCACTGTCCTTGAGGCTACCGGAGTACCTCTCGGGTGCCTGAGGTTACCCACCATATTTGCGGAGTGGCCAATAGAGTGTCAAACCAGATTGAATCTTTAGGTTCTTACCAAATTTTCAGTAATCGTTTGCGGTTCTGGAATTACTTCCAGTTCTACCATACTCCCACTACTGTTTTCTGAAAAAATCCATTTTTATTAAAACTATGGCGAGTCTAGAGCAATATCACTATTGATCATCCAGATGGCAGAAAGTCAACCCTCGTCATAGCCCGGGTCAACCTACAAATAGCCATTACAGAAAAGTGCCTTGAGTTATCCGGAGTCATGTTTTAAGCATAAGCCGGACAACTCCTCGTACCTTAACATCGTTAAGATATGAACTGTTCTATATCCAATATAGAAACAGAGGCACTGATTTAATTGGAACCAGATTCAAATCATGCAGCAGTCTCCAGTGCATATCAACTAAATGGAGAGAGGCCGATCATCGTTACTCAATTTAGGAATGCTTCCAATTATGAGTAACCTGAAAGAGAAGCAAGTTCTCTTAAAACCATTACTATCAACTGAATACCATACACAAGTATCTACATCTTCGATCACCTTGAAGAATCCTGATACTTGCAATACTTGGTTCTCTACTTTATTCATATACCTATAACTTCTCAAAATTTGGACCTTACATTTGTACGAAACACATGTCTAAGAACTAAAGAAAGTCATAAGTAAACCGAATATAGTGTCACGACCCAAAATTGGCCCGTGACGGCCCTAATACTACGCAATGCCTAAAGACGCAACGTAGTAAAAGAAAGCCAAACCCAGAAATCTAAACCATGAAAATACGGAAAAAGATAATATAAGTTTTGGAAACATTTGAAATCGCAATCCAAATTCTTTAAAAAGGTCTACTTTCCTTTTTTAAAATTTTAGCAACACCCCCTTATTTGTAAAACTAGGCAAGATGAGTACAACACAAAAATAAAGACAGTGGAGAAAAAGCTGTATATAAAAGACATCAAATCCACAATAATACACATAACGTCCTCACCAAGTCTCTAAGTCAACAATACAATAGTAGATGGAGAGTACAAAATACAACGAATGTACAATATGAAATACAGATAATCATCTAACCCACCTAAGCAAAAAGGTCCTGTGAGCTGATGCGGTATCTGTAGCAAAAGATGATAGCTGGATAGCTGAATGGAGGAATAGCCTGCCTCGACTAGTCTGGGGAACAACCTGAAACACCTGTGGTACAACGGGAGTGAGTTGCCAACTCGTGAATAGTAGATAACATATGCAGGTAATCGCAGGAATGTACGTACAGCATGAATCTAAGATATGCGATTACAGTAATAACATGTCATGAAAATGCTGAAATAAGGGAAGTACAGTAACAGGTACAATCCATATGTAAAGCAGTAATAACATGACAATAATATGCAATAACCATGCAATAGGGATATGAGAAAGTAGATATGCAACTATCATAAGGGTATACTACAAGTACTACCAATATATGAATCTGTGCATAAGGTAGGTAAGGGTGAGGTATAGGGTGGAATATGTCATTTCTCACGGAAACCTGACATCGTGGTAGGATCACAATCCATCATGACACTCACATCCTAAATTTCCAAATCGGCCCCCAAACTGGGCTCTCACATCACATAGATCTCACATCACCTCAAGGTACAATATCGAATAGCTCTCCTATATCTCGAATGTACCAATCAACCATCTCTTTCATATCCAATATCCAATCTCAATGAATCACCTACTATCCCAGTCAAATCTCAAGTAAAACCTAACATCCTAAAGGTATATATGTATATGCAGAAATAAATATGATGGGGTCAATACACATATATTAGCGTCCCACGCCACTAATATTGGTGTAAGGATATATATAACAACGGCTAAATCCCCTGTTATATATACAAAGGTATTAAAAGAAATATCATGAAAACCATGTGCCAAGCATCGACACAGAAATCCTGCTCACGTATCATACGCTATCCCGAAAGCACGAGTGCCTAGCTCTGACCCTCGCCTTCCGACGTATGCATACGTACATGACTCTCAGCGGTGTCATCCGTGATCCCCCGCCGAGTCATGGATACTGCCACCGGTAGGTACTCGCCCGCCTCCAGGCTCAATCGGCAAAATCCATCGATCTTCTTGCCGAGGGGAACCATACCGGGCCCCACCATGTACTCTCATACGGCAACCACACCTCGTATGGAGTATATAATCAGCATCGATAAAACTCATGGTGGATGCGCAAATATCATATCAAGGAAACCGGGTTTTTCAATGTATGCATAATTTCATGAACTCCCACGGTTCCCAAATCATGAAAACATCATGTAAAATCCAAATAACAATGTGCAAATCCAGGAATAAATATATGCGATATATCTGAATGCGGGCATGTAAATGAAAGTATAAAGCTGAACCAGATGTATGTAAAAATCAATAAGGTACAGCCAAGTATTGGTATCTACCTATAAGTAGAAGATGCCGTATACCCCCCGTGGGTATAAGTAACATATGTAGGAAAACCCCCCTGGTAAAACTAAAATATGTGCATGGTATACCTGTAGTGGTATCGCAAGGTGAATATGTATCTATCACTAATGGTAAGATACACTACAGGTATATCGATAAGATAGATGTCAAGTATGATAGGCAATAGAATCTATAAGGGATTGTGTGTGACATGGCAATTATTGACGGTGTGTGTGTAGCATACAATCCATGCTCGTGCAACATGAACCGTCAATAATGTGTGCAGTGTCCTACGGCTGCTAGTCACAGTACAACTATATCAAGGAAATAAAATAAATGAGCAATTCTAACAATGACGTAGAATGCGCGACAGGTATTTGAATCCTAGCCCAGACGCATAACGCCATGCGGGCGATCTCCCTGTAGATGTTAAATCTACTCACCTACGCCCCACGCTACGTGAATCCTACCATCTGCTCCCCCTGTAGCCGTGTCCGTAGTTCCTGTCTGCAAACCTGCAAATAAGACATGGAAATACATATAAGCCAAATATTTCGCGAAACGCGATATCGAATCGAAACGAGAAACTCGCGTCGCGAACTAAACGCGCGTGTGCACGATACGCTGAATCGTGTGTGCATGCGTCTAAAACCATCGCGACACGCCGCGATACGCTGGATCACAGAACCCACTCACGTATCGCGCGTATCGCGCAAACACAACGAACATCAAAAGCGATATATGACCCCAGATTTTCCTACAGGTAAGATATCATAAAACTAGACATGCCAAAGACCTAGACAACACAGAAGGGACCCCTAGCCAAGAGCCCAACACCCCTGTCCCCCTATTGGCCGCAAATTGCGGCCAATCTAGATTAATTGGCGGCCTGCATTGGGAGTTAGGGGGTCGTGCTTAGGTGGTGGTGTCTAAACCTAGGTATCATGTCCAAGTCTTCTCAATTTCACTCTATAAGGTCCGGGTCTATAGCAGATCTCAGATATCCAATATATCGTATAAAAACGATAATATAGCACAATAGGAAAACCCTATGGCATTTTAGTGTAATCTAGGGTTAAACTCAGTTAAGGTGACCCTAACAACACTTAAACTAGTACGGTTAACCAACACGATCATCAATTATCCAAAAGTCCACACAAAGCATCACAATCTAGCACTAAACTAACAATTAAACACAAACCGACACTAATCGACACACAAGCTAGGAAAGCTAGGGAAAGAGCTCAGAATTATACCCAAAAGAACCCAAGGAAGCAAGAGAAGAAGTGTGTGTAGGAGATGATGGCTGCTGCAGTTGCTGGAGCTCCCACTGTTGCTCCAGAAGTTGCTGCAGATGCTGCTTTGTTGGTGCTGCTGCTTGCCTCTTTTGCTGCTGCTTCTCTCTGCTGCTGCCCTGAAGGTGAGTGTGTGTGTGTTTGTGTGTGTGTTTGTGTGAGAGAAATGAGAGAAGTGAGAAGAAATTGAGAGGCAAGGAAATTGTGGCACCAAGGGTCAACCCCTCTCTCTCTCTCTCTCTTTCTTCATTTAATGAGGCATGGCAAGGCCATCATGCCTCATAATGCACTCTCTCTCTCTCTCACCCCAAGTCAACACAAAAACAACCATATTCCAATTCATTTTCATTTTAAAACAACAATACACTATTAAACCCAAAACACCTAATACAATATTAAACTAGATTAAGGAATGGTTAGTTCACCATGTTACCAATCATGGTTAAACACCAAAAACAAGCCTAGTTATCATGCACAAGTGTGTGCAAGGCTAGGAAAAAATCTACTAAAATACTCAATAAATAGGATAAAATATTTAAAACCCAATTTGGTAAACTTTTATTAAAAAAACATATATAAAAATATAATTAGCTACAGAACACATTCTAAGGTGTTACAATCTCCCCCCCTTAAAAGAAATTCGTCCCCGAATTTAAAAATACACATCTACGGTACCTTCAAAGAGAAGATTAAAATCCTCAAATCTCGCTCGCAACCTCCCAAGTGATTACCTCACTATATGGCTACGTCCAAGAAAAACCCTTCACAGATAGCAAGACCCTTGACCGATGTTCCTCCACCCGCTGAGCCATTAACACAATTGGCTGCTGGCGAACGAAAGATCACGTCAAGTTAATTGGTCTGATGCTAGATCATGTGAGGAAGGTCATGAAGGAAATTGTAAAGTATCATCATAAGGAAATACGGGGTGAAAATCCAATAATCTGGGTGGAAGAACCAAATTAAAGGCAACAAAACTAACTCGCCTATAGGATCTCAGAAGAACCTAAATCCTGGGACAAGCTTCCCAAAATCCAACACAGTCATTCATCGGAAAGTCCGTAGGAATACATGATCTGTCCCTGCGAACTCGAGTCTATGACCAACACAGTCGTCATAAGACCTCAGTTCGAAATGGACAATTCCCATCGTGACCTAACACAACTGGACTATCTCCGAAGTCTCTAGACTAGCTGGGGTCCCAAGTCCTACTTACGCGGAGTCAGAAGAACAACAGACTGGTGATCGACACGACCTAACCCCTAAGCCTAAGGGTGGCCAATTGGAGTGTCTTCTGATAACGGCTATCGAAGGAGAACCCTAACGATGGCGAGTGACGATCCCCAACTGCTGACAACGACCAAACAAACCCACCACTTAACAAAACAACTGAGTAAACTGAGTATAACCGGACGACAAGAATCCGGATGGAGTCACACCCTGACTAACCTTGGGTAGAAACCATAACGGAATTCATGGAGATCTGCTCCCATCCCTGCTTCGGAATGGTAAAAGATTGCAATTCTCCAGCCGGCCTCAGATGCTCGACCCTAGCACACAACAAGATAGACACTTGAAACGAAACCTGAAACTTCTCTCTACATCCCTATCCACCCGTAACTATCTCACAAGTCACGTCACTGTTGGCGGAACTTGAATGCATCTAAAGAGTTGACAGATGTGCATGCCTTAGGATTTCACGTCTCTACCCGATGAAACCGGGTACACAAACACGTCCCTAACTTAGCACATCATTGTCACAAATCAAGGTCTCCGAATCATTACCCAGCCGAGTATGCTCAAGTATCACTGACGAATGAGTATCGGCGGGCAGTGTCTCACGAAAATGATTTAAGGAAAGTGGTCGGGCGCGGACATGAGCATGCTGTCCCCTCCGTAGAGATGAACTAAAGCTGTACTCAACGATCACACAAGAACTGTAAATCTGCAGGAGACTATCACAACAATCAAAATCCGCTGCAGGAAGATATACATTAAGCTCTAGTGGTCCGTGGAAAATCTGACACGACTTCCAAACAAGTAGTGTCTCCAAATCTCCAACACAAAACCACCGCGGCCATCTCCAGATCAAGAGTGGAATATCCTTCTCGTACTCCCTCTAAATGTAAGGAAGCAAAAGCGATAACTCCATAGTGTCCTCTCAGTACACACTTGAGCCCACTCAAGAAACATTATAGTTAAACCACAAGGTCGCCCGAGCCAAAAGCAGAGAAAGAACTGATGCAGTTGTTAACCGAATCTCCAACTGCCGAAAACTCCGTACACATGCCTCAGTCCACAGAAAAGAAACCTCCATCTTGGTCAATTCAGTCGACGGTGCAGTACTACTCTAGCAATCCTGCGTGAAACGGCGGTAAAAACCTGTTAAGCCCAAAATCTGCGGATCTCCGTCCTGCACACATGTCTGGACCTAAGTTGTACGGTTACGATCTCCCTCGGAACCATACGAAACCGTCTCCCGTGACTACAAGACTTAGGAGTCAACACAAAACAAGCCTGAAGGAAAACTTCGAGAATTTAGCAAACTGCTGGTGCTCTCCCAGTATCTGCATAACAAATCCTCAATTGCTGCTTCTGTTCCTCAAGACACATTAGATAGACCAGAATGTCGTAAATAACACAACAAAACTGGTCGAGGAACGGCCTGAAGAAATCTGGCTCATCACATCTACGAATGCTGCCATGGCACCAGTGAATCCAACGACTCACAAAAAACACACAAGCCCGTAGCACGCACAAGGCAGTCTTCGGAATGCCATCACTCCGAACCTGCAATAATGATGACCTGATCCCAAGCAAACTTAGAAAATGTCTCGCGCTCTAGAGCTGATCGAAGAAATCGTCAATGCGAGGTAAGGGACACCTATCCGCACCGTAAGCCGGTTCAATTGACGATCCGTCGATACACAACCTCAAACTGCCGTCTTCCTCCTCGACGAACAGAAATCGGAGCCTCCAAAAGCGAAACACTTAGACACACAAAACTCCCCAAACCACAACTCTGCAGCTGATCCTTTAGCTCCCAAGTTTCGCCGGCTCATCCGGAACAACGTCGGAAAAACTCTCGCATGAAAGGAACTCGGTCCAACAATCTCACTGTGGCTCCAGTATCACGAATAAGCGCCAAGAATCCACGACATCTCCTCAGTAGCCGACTAGCGAAAAAGGCTGAATTCAAGCTGTGAAAGGCGGCACAACTATCCATCTTCACAACAAGAACTGACTTGCCGGGAAAACAACCCTGACTGTTTCCTCACGGTAGTCCACAGACGCCTAACACGTAGTTAATCAGTCCGTGCCCAGGAGAACGTCAAATCCAACATCTCTAGAAAGATCTAAACGACGGACGAATCTCTATCTCCTATCCGATTGGCACACAACTGAATACGTGTCGCACAACAAAGGATCGCTGACAGAAGTTAAAACAACTACTACTAATCTACCCGACAACGGTACAACCAAGAAGACAAACGAATACATCAAAAGAACATATAAATAAAGATACCTGAAAACTCCACATTGGATGCCTGCGCGTCCCGATGAGTAGAAGCAAACTCCTGTGTCTGCCCTCTACTCGCAGCTGGATGAACTCCTCTGGTAGACTGAGCCCTCTGAGCAATTCTTCCACGTCCACGGCCTCTCTGAATACGACTCTGACGAGGTGCTAAGGAACAATCCCTGACGAAGTGCTGAAGGCTCCCGCATCGGAAACATCCACGCGCTGACTGCTGACCATCCTGGGGATGAGAGCTGAACGACTGTCCTCGTCCTAAGCCTCTGCTACTCCCACGGCGGCCACGAAATCTGTCTCGCTGACCAAATCTCTGTCTCTGGGCTGGTATGCTGGTATGAGTCCTCCACTGTCCTGGAACTCTCTGAGCCTCTGGAATATGCGCCTCGTCAACTGGAGCTGCAACCACTGGTGCTTTGTAGGTGACGGACTGCTGCATGCTGATCGTAAGGGACAGCTGAGTAACAGGGGTGACAACCTCCTTTCGTAGCTCCCGAACGACATCAATCAAAGAACTCATCGTCTGGCGGAAGTCCTGCATCTCTACCAAAAGTCTATCCATAGTATAGATCGTAGGCTGATCCGTCTGCACCTGTGCAACTAGAGTGCCATCCTGGTCAGTACTCGTCTCACCCGAGCCAACTCTGACCTCGGCCCTCGCTGCATCACTCTGAGTCCCCATAGTCATCGGCGGCAAGGCTAAAAATAGATATAAGATTCGATGAGAATAAGGAAATCGAATCTTAAGGATAGGAATCATCAAGGAAGGAATTTCAAGCAAATTGTACTTAGGTCACTTAATGCGAAGTACCGCATCGTGGGTATGCTGCAGACATACACACACTACGTTACTTTGCTTAAGCAACTGTTAGTTGTATGTATGCCCTAGAGGCCAGTATTGTACAGATGATGTATATTATATTGGATGCTTGGACATATATAGAGATGACTTTCTTGCTCGATATGATAGTATGCTATCTGGTTACTCTTTATCTTAACATGTACACTTGTCTCTTTAAACTGTCTTATAGTTACATGTTGATAAAGCCTTTAGGATGTGTACTTGACTACCTGGACTATGATGCAGATCATACTAGTGGGGACATGGTAGTCCATAAGTACATCCTTCATGGTCCCTAGTCGTGGATATATCGAGACGGGGCATCGATATACCAGTGTAGACTAGCGTATAAGCTTCTCGACCCATGAGATGGGCGATGGATGATCCCATATTCATTGGTGTTTGACATCAGAGATGATATACGGGTGCTCAGTGGAGACTGGGTACACTGGACGGACTCGCCGAGAACTCCCAGATGGTATTATACCTCACGTCAGATGGCAGTTCTCAGGTGACACTTGTGCAGGTTAGTCTGTAGACCCGAGATCGTCATAGAGTCTTGTATGATTCCCACTGTGCTTTGATCTCCACCTTACCACGTCCATGAGGGCGTGCAAAACGGTGGTCTTTGGGTACAGTCCCGAGTCACATGGAGGCAATAAGCGATAGGAGGGGTTTCGTCTCCCCCGGTATTGGGGGTTGATGTTGCGCTGTGCTCGATTGGCCGTAACAGGGAAGTCCCTGGCCAGGGCTGATCAGAGATTTGCTGGTAAGTGTTACCAGTAGTTTCTTGACCCGTTATGAGCCTCACATCGGCACGACTTATCGGTTATTGGGGTCTGACGTATACCACCCCTAGACTTGCTATGCGACATATCAGACGAACAGACCGGACTGTACGGTAAGTGTTACTGGTTGGATTCACAGGAGTGTGAGCGGGCTAGCTCGTCGATCTTCTGATCGCTCAATACCCGGATGGCCGTTACGTTTAGCAGACCGCTTGCGGCTTGTGGGTGCTTGATATGATCATCATCTGCTACCGGCGTATTGACGAGTCTTTAGAGTCCTACACAGAGGTTTCCTGGCTCAAGCGAAACAAAATAGGAGCGCATATGAGATATGTGCAGGACCGAGAATAATGGGTGTATGTGATACCGTATTTCATTCTCGCGATGGATGTATCGATTGGTTACATTCGATATAACCTAGATATCGAATCAAGGATTGATTCGATAAGCCGATACATAGGATACTAGTCGGTTACATGCGATATCACCGGATCGTTAAATCAAGTGTTGATTTAATGATTTAATGTATAATTATATACTTGATATATTACTTTGCATTAACTAGTATTGGTTCACTTTAAATGGATTTTCTCACTTGATGTGCAAAAAGTATATGTGATATACTTTTGTGCACATTTTTGTATCATGTTTGATGATACTTGATAATGTGGTTAAGTGTAAAGGATTAAACCATGGTTAAGTGATAATTAGGGTTTTGGTTTTTCATTTATTTATTTGATTATTTATTTGGAAAGGATTAAGTTAAGAATGGTGGCTTATTTTGTTTCTATGTTGAAGCTTCTTGAAGCTTTGACAAAGTCCACCATCCTTATCTCATTCTTAACCCTAACCATTCCAACTAACCTTGGTTTAATCTCTACACTTGACCATGGTCAAGATATGATAAGTATTCATATTAGTTTCATTTTTAAATAGAAGACTTATCATATTCTTTCTTCTTCTCCTTGTTCTTCTTCAAGAAAAGCTTAAGGTCCATCAATGGCAACTTGAGCTAAAGTGAGAGAAATCCAATTCTAAAGTGAACCCACCTCCTATTTCTTCACCCTCTACCTCTTGCCAAGTTGTTTTGGGTGTTTTCTTCACAAGTTTCACAACTTTGTGAAGTCGGAGCTTGAACTTGTGATGCCTCGACGTAGATCGTCTTTGACATGAAGCCGACGACCTAGCTCGCCCGTTTCTTCGATGAAGCCGACGAATGAGTCCGAGATCCAACTAGGACAGCGAGAGGACGCCTACGTGGAGCTTAGGGAGTGGAGAAACGGATCTACAAAGGTTGTAATCTCTCTCCTTTAGTTAAAGTGCTAACTAGATTTGTATTTCGCCTAAACATCTAGTCTACGATCCGTATTAGGGTTTCCCGGCACCCATAAAATTTTAAATTGGCATGGTTGATGCCTTGTGAGACCTCTATAGTGTGCCTAGGAACCCTACAGTAGTATCAGAGCCTAGCTAGAGCCTTAGGCGAAGTCTAGACGGAGTTTGAAGTGCGAACGAACCGAAACCCCAAAATTTCCATGCTCTCTGGATTTTTTCTGAAAACGTGGATTTTTCCAGATTAAAAATTCCTAAAAAAATCAGCAGGAAGATCTAAGAATTATGGTGCAAAACGAGATCATGATACGTCTAAACCGCCGCGGAAACGCGGCAGAAGCATGGCTTCTGCCGCGGTTCCACGGCCTACTGTTCAAAATGCACAATATTTTTCCCACTGTAATTCATTGTTTCAGATGCTGAGTTTTCTGGGAATTTTTAATAATTATTCAAGAGTTGAATTTTCTGGGGTTGTTTTGGGGATTCTGTGTTTCGATCGGAGTATCAGATTTTGTCTATGTGGCTTTCCGGATAAATTTTAGAATATGTTAAAAAAAGTTCCACCGGATATAAATACCCAATTTTTCCCCTGTTGGGAAATTTCCAAGTATTGGATTTTTCCGTAGTTTAACGACGTTCTAAGTAGTGCAAGTAACGCGATGGTCCCTCTAGAAGACAACAAACCTTAACTCGATTATGTGACCGTCTTGAACTGCCCTTTGAACCTTAGGGTTTGGGGCAGTACGGCGTGCCACATGTGAGGCGTTGGCTTGACCCTTCTACGGCTGGACCGTTGGTACTGAGGCACGAACTGAATGTTGTTAGACTTATTTCATGTGTTGAGCTGTATCGGGAAAACTTGGGTATTCGACTGTTCGATCGGAAAGTTTAACATTTTCTGTTTATCTGGAATGTGATACAATATTTGGAATTCACAAACAGTTATGAGATAACTGAATGAAGGTTATAAATCTAGCGGTTTAGTTTCACTTGATATTGAAAAGAGTTTTCGATAATGAGACTAAAATGCGGGGTTTATAACTGTTAGGCATGTGATGTCTAAGTATTTCATTTGATCAGGCATGTGATGTCTAAAGAGGTTGCGGATTCCAACTGTTGTAGTTTTACACTTTCTTTTCTGTGACCGTAAGTGTAATATGTGATATCGCCGGTTTCGTTGCTATATGTCAACGACAATTGGGATGGACATATTTACTTACGTTGATGACATGTGATGTTATGTGTTGCTGGATATGTTATATTGGATTGTCGTGTTTGAATAGCCGGGGGTTTTTATGTGAGTTGAGTGTTTTTCATTTTCATTCATGTAAAAACTTGTATGTAATATTCTTTTATTTGGGGCACTTCCAGGTTGCGGAAGTTGTCACCTTTTGTATATTATTTACTTTTCCGCATTAGGATAGACCCAAGGAGGGGAGCACAAGTAACCGGGTTCTGGGGTCCAGTGGGAGACCAACTCGAGGAGTCGAGTCCGGGTCTTCTAACCCTAGAATTGGCAGGGTTGCTTGCCGCTCTCGTAGGGGTCTAGGGGTGTGGGATTGGCTATTCATCACGACCGTGCAATCCGTGTTTTATACTGGCTCGTATTGAAAACACGGACGTCCTAGTATATCCAATGTTTCATATGTTTCTTCTGCTGCGATATCTGTGATGTGATCATGTGATGTTCTGTGATAGATACTTTATATAGTATATATGATATATTATATAGACGTTACTTATGTTTTGCACCCGCACTAGCCCTGCCCTGCTCTGTCGTTAGTTACCTAACCTAACGGTGCACGAGGGGACATCGAGGCGAATGCGGATGGCATAAGTGTACGTCATATCTATCTGTGATGTTTAGGTAATTAAATGATGGGACTTCATTAATGTGATTAATGAAAGAAAAGAAACCTAAGATGTTGTAGAATCAAATTTTAAACAAAACAGGTAGCTACAGTTCTTGCTTTGCATAGCGGTATATATGATATACCCTGTACCTTATTCGATGAGGAAAGGACCGAGATCCCTTCACCGGGAGTGACTCCTTTAGCAATAACTGGCAGATGCTACACACTCGGTTTGGCTTTGATTGCTTTTAAGAGTTTTTGCTTTGTATAGTGATATATATGATATATCCCGCACCTCATTCGACGAGGAAAGGGCCGACGATCCCTTCACCGGGAGTGACCCCTTTAGCAAAACTAGAAAAGCCTCAAAATCACTCCATTTCAAAACTTCATTCGATTCTACAACGATATCAAGTTCATTACGCTCATGGTTTTTTCTGAAAGAACCCGCGTAGCCCTCCGTCATTTCAGATAGATATTATTTAGTATTCATGCTATGTTTGTTGACTTAGTCAAGGCATAGTGTATGGTAACTAAATTATGTTTATCTGTAACAACATGAGATGTGATTGGATTAGAGCATTCGCACGGCCTTGTTGACTCAGTCAAGGGTCGTACGGGTGGGTTTAATTCAATCGGGAAATGTACGGGTTGAACTTGACTTGCGATTTATGGTTTGTTGACTTAGTCAAGGTCATAGATCGCTAGGGGCAAAAGCATTATCGGGAATTTCAAGTGTTGAAATTTGCAATGAGATTGCATACCTTCTATGAGATAGTTGGATCCCGATACCCACTGCGAGTAAGAGTTACTCCTGGGAGAGTTTTACACATTACAATTAGCCGATCAAGTAGGTGACTAGAAAGGCGTTAACGAGGTTACGCCTCTGGGAAAACGAGGTTTACATTAATTAGGTTCGTGCGAAAGCACGGGGGACCTCCCTCAAAGTACCGACACTGGCCTGGCTGAAAGATTGGCGAACTTGTAGTGTGTAATTAATCCCGGCTAGTCTTTCCTTTTAAGGTTTGAAGGAAGATTTGATAAAAAGCAGTGGGAGCCATCCTGATTAGATAAGATAATAACCAATCTGAACTTGCACGAGCTTACGCTAAAGTGTTTTCTTCTCTCTCTCTTCAGGTAGCGACCATTTCATGCCTTAATCAAGATAATAATATGGATGTATTGACCGAACCCGCATGTTATACTGTGCAGGGGAACGTTGAACCCGTTCTATCTTATAAGTGTTATAAGAATGAACAGGAAAAAGGAGAATATCTGGATTCTCACACCGCCCAAAAGGAGAACATGCATGTTGATGCATCATCTTCGGGTGTGTTTGTCATTGAGAACTGTTTCTCAGTTCACCCTACGTCCTGGGTATTAGATACCGGATCAGGATCCCACATATGTAAGCAGTTACATGGGCTACGGAAAGGTAGAGAACTGGGAAAAGATGATCATTCCGTTCAAGTAGGGAATGGGGCAAATGTTGCAGCCAAAGCAGTTGGCATATATCACCTGGTATTACCAAATGGTAATACACTAGTCCTGAATGAGTGCTATTATATACCGAACATGATGTGCAACATTATATCAGTTTCCTTATTAAGTAAAGAAGGATATAATTTTGTAGTAAAGGATAATGTTATGAACATATTCCTGGATCAAAGGTTGATTGCATCAGGCTCGCTACATAATGGCATATTCATTCTCAATCAAAATACAGTCTTCAATATACAAAACACACATAAAAGGAAAAGCTCAGAAATGAACGAATCCTTCTTGTGGCACTGTAGACTTGGCCATATCAATGAGACACGACTAGCTAAGTTGCATAAGAATGGATATTTGAATTCATTCGAATTATCATCTTATGACACTTGCCATTCATGTCTCAAAGGAAAAATGACCAAAACTCCGTTTACGGGACACGGAGAAAGAGTTACTGAACTCTTGGGACTGGTGCATAGTGATGTATGCGGTCCAATGTCTACACACGCCAGAAATGGTTCTTCCTACTTCATTACATTCACTGACGATCTCTCTAGATACGGGCATGTGTTCCTGTTGAAACACAAGTCTGAAGCTTTTGAGAAATTCAAAGAATATAAGCACGAGGTAGAGAACCAAACGGGCAAAAATATTAAGGTTCTTCGATCTGATCGAGGAGGTGAATACTTAAGCAGTGAATTCCTGGATTATCTAAAAGAGAATGGGATTCTCTCTCAGCTTACTCCTCCTTATACACCATAGCACAACGGTGTATCGAAACGAAGGAATCGCACCCTATTAGATATGGTGCGTTCAATGATGAGTAATGCTGAGTTACCTATTTCCTTTTGGAGGTATGCGCTTGAGACAGCCATATACCTATTGAATCTGGTTCCGTCTAAATCTGTACCTACCACACCATATGAGATATGGAGTGGGAAGAGACCATATTTTAAACGAATTAAGATATGGGGTTGTCCGGCCTATGTCAAAAAACAAAATCCGGACAAACTCGAGGCACGATCAGTCCTTTGCAAGTTTGTGGGATATCCTAAGAATTCTCAAGGATATTTTTTCTACCAAGCTGAGGAACAAAGAGTGTTTGTTGCTCAACATGCCACCTTTTTGGAAAGGGAATTTCTTGCAAAAGAAATTAATGGCAAAGAGGTAGAGCTGGAAGAGGTTCCAGCACCACAAACTGCAACTAACGATTTAGTAGAACCAGAGGATTCAGTGGTGCCCGACGTACCGCAGCCTCTCCGCCGATTTAGTAGGGTTTCTCGTCCACCTGAGAGATACTATGGTTTTCTCATTGATGGTGGCAGTGAGGATAGCATCATGGAGGATGATGACCCAACTAGCTTCGAGCAGGCCATCACGAGTGGGGACTCAGTGAAATGGCTGGATGCTATGCGGTCCGAGATGGAATCCATGTACACCAACAAAGTATGGACTTTGGAAGTTGCTCCTGAAGGGGTAAAACCCATTGGGAGCAAGTGGATCTTCAAGAAAAAACTTGGTGTAGATGGGAAAGTGGAGACTTTCAAAGCTAGACTTGTAGCAAAGGGTTTTCGTCAAAGACCAGGTGTGGACTATGACAAGACCTTTTCTCCAGTGGCTATGCTTAAATCCATCTGGATCATGCTTGCCATCGCTGCATATCATGACTACGAAATCTGGCAAATGGATGTTAAGACCGCCTTTCTAAATGGTGATTTAGAAGAGTGCGTGTACATGACTCAGCCAGAGGGCTTCGTAGACAGTGGGAGCAGCGGGAAGGTGTGCAAGCTGCTTAAATCCATTTATGGATTAAAGCAAGCATCGCGGAGTTGGAACATCTGCTTTGACGTCGTTATCAAAGAGTTTGATTTCGTCAAAAATCCAGATGAACCTTGTATCTACAATAAGGTGGCAGAGAGTAAGGTTGTCTTCCTCGTATTGTACGTGGACGACAAACTCTTGATAGGAAATGATATTCCTATGCTGCAATCGGTCAAGCTCTTCTTATCACAAAGATTCTCAATGAAAGATCTTGGTGATGCCTCCTGCATATTGGGAATTAGGATCTATAGAGATAGATCCAAACGGATATTGGGATTGTCCCAATCCAGGTACATTGACACCATACTAAAGAGGTTTAGTATGGAAGAATCTAAGCGTGGGAACTTGCCCACGATCTCTGGACTCACTCTCTCCAAAGAGATGTCTCCCAAGACTGATTTAGAGAGAGCTCGCATGCAAGGGATACCCTATGCTTCGGCAGTAGGCTCTATCATGTATGCGATGCTAAGTACCAGACCCGATGTTGCATACTCACTAAGTGTAGTGAGTCGGTATCAAGCAGATCCTGGAGAGAGTCACTGGACAGCTGTGAAGAACATTCTCAAGTACTTACGAAGGACTAGAGATATGTTCTTGGTGTATGGTAACGGAGAACTCCATGTAGAGTCCTTTACCGATTCGAGCTTCCAGAGTGATAAGGACGACTCTAAGTCGCAGTCGGGCTTTGTCTTTACCCTTTACGGAGGGGCGGTTAGCTGGAAGAGTTCCAAGCAGGAAATCGTGGCAGACTCGACGATGGAGGCTGAATACATCGCTGCCAACGATGCTGCCAAAGAGGCTGTCTGGATCAAGAAGTTCATTACTGAACTTGGAGTGGTTCCATCCATTGAGCATCCAATACCTTTGTATTGCGATAATAATGGAGCGGTGGCTTTGGCTAAGGAACCCAGGTCCCATCAGCGGTCCAGGCATATTCTGAGGCGGTATCACCTGATCCGGGAGATAGTTGATCGCCGGGAGATCGAGGTCAGGAGAGTTGACACGAAGGACAACACGGCGGATCCACTCACGAAGGCCATTCCCCTGATACAGTTTGAGAGACACTTTGGGATGCTCGGTATGCGATACTACAGCAGCTGGCCCTAGTGCAAGTGGGAGATTGTTAGTTGTATGTATGCCCTAGAGGCCAGTATTGTACAGATGATGTATATTATATTGGATGCTTGGACATATATAGAGATGACTTTCATGCTCGATATGATAGTATGCTATCTGGTTACTCTTTATCTTAACATGTACACTTGTCTCTTTAAACTGCCTTATAGTTACATGTTGATAAAGCCCTTAGGATGTGTACTTGACTACCTGGACTATGATGCAGATCATACTAGTGGGGACATGGTAGTCCATAAGTACATCCTTCATGGTCCCTAGTCGTGGGTGTATCGAGACGGGGCATCGATATACCAGTGTAGACTAGCGTATAAGCTTCTCGACCCATGAGATGGGAAATGGATGATCCCATATCCATTGGTGTTTGACATCAGAGATGATATACGGGTGCTCAGTGGAGACTGGGTACACTGGACGGACTCGCCGAGAACTCCCAGATAGTATTATACCACACGTCAGATGGCAGTTCTCAGGTGACACTTGTGCAGGTTAGTCTGTAGACCCGAGATCGTCATAGAGTCTTGTGTGATTCCCACTGTGCTTTGATCTCCACCTTACCACGTCCATGAGGGCGTGCAAAACGGTGGTCTTTGGGTACAGTCCCGAGTCACATGGAGGCAATGAGCGATAGGAGGGATTTCGTCTCTCCCGGTATTGGGGGTTGATGTTGTGCTGTGCTCGATTGGCTGTAACAGGGAAGTCCCTGGCCATGGCTGATCAGAGATTTGCTGGTAAGTGTTACCAGTAGTTTCTCGACCCGTTATGAGCCTCACATCGGCTCGACTTATCGGTTATTGGGGTCTGACGTATACCACCCCTAGACTTGATATGCGACATATCAGACGAACAGACCGGACTGTACGGTAAGTGTTACTGGTTGGATTCACAGGAGTGTGAGCGGGCTAGCTCGTCGATCTTCTGATCGCTTAATACCCGGATGGCCGTTACGTTTAGCAGACCGCTTGCGGCTTGTGGGTGCTTGATATGATCATCATCTGCTACCGGCGTATTGACGAGTCTTTAGAGTCCTACACAGAGGTTTCCTGGCTCAAGCGAAACGAAATAGGAGCGCATATGAGATATGTGCAGGACCGAGAATAATGCGTGTATGTGATACCGTATTTCATTCTCGCGATGGATGTATCGATTGGTTATATTCGATATAACCTAGATATCGAATCAAGGATTGATTCGATAAGCCGATACATAGGATACTAGTCGGTTATATGCGATATGACCGGATCGTTAAATCAAGTGTTGATTTAATGATTTAATGTATAATTATATATTTGATATATTACTTTGCATTAACTAGTATTGGTTCACTTTAAATGGATTTTCTCACTTGATGTGCAAAAAGTATATGTGATATACTTTTGTGCACATTTTTGTATCATGTTTGATGATACTTGATAATGTGGTTAAGTGTAAAGGATTAAACCATGGTTAAGTGATAATTAGGGTTTTGGTTTTTCATTTATTTATTTGATTATTTATTTGGAAAGGATTAAGTTAAGAATGGTGGCTTATTTTGTTTCTATGTTGAAGTTTCTTGAAGCTTTGACAAAGTCCACCATCCTTATCTCATTCTTAACCCTAACCATTCCAACTAACCTTGGTTTAATCTCTACACTTGACCATGGTCAAGATATGATAAGTATTCATATTAGTTTCATTTTTAAATAGAAGACTTATCATATTCTTTCTTCTCCTCCTTGTTCTTCTTCAAGAAAAGCTTAAGGTCCATCAATGGAAACTTGAGCTAAAGTGAGAGAAATCCAATTCTAAAGTGAACCGACCTCCTATTTCTTCACCCTCTACCTCTTGCCAAGTTGTTTTGGGTGTTTTCTTCACAAGTTTCACAACTTTGTGAAGTCGGAGCTTGAACTTGTGATGCCTCGATGTAGATCGTCTTTGACACGAAGCCGACGACCTAGCTCGCCCGTTTCTTCGATGAAGCCGACGAATGAGTCCGAGATCCAACTAGGACAGCGAGAGGACGCCTACGTGGAGCTTAGGGAGTGGAGAAACGGATCTACAAAGGTTGTAATCTCTCTCCTTTAGTTAAAGTGCTAACTAGATTTGTATTTCGCCTAAACATCTAGTCTACGATCCGTATTAGGGTTTCCCGGCACCCATAAAATTTTAAATTGGCATGGTTGATGCCTTGTGAGACCTCTATAGTGTGCCTAGGAACCCTACAGCAACCTCCTCCATCATACTAAGGTCATCCTACACTCCGAAAGGTAAAACCTAATGCTCTTATGCCAACATTGTCACGACCCAAAATTGGCCCGTGACGGCCCTAATACTACGCAATGCCTAAAGACGCAACGTAGTAAAAGAAAGCCAAACCCAGAAATCTAAACCATGAAAATACGGAAAAAGATAATATAAGTTTTGGAAACATTGGAAATCGCAACCCAAATTCTTTAAAAAGGTCTACTTTCCTTTTTTAAAATTTTAGCAACACCCCCTTATTTGTAAAACTAGGCAAGATGAGTACAACACAAAAATAAAGACAGTGGAGAAAAAGCTGTATATAAAAGACATCAAATCCACAATAATACACATAACGTCATCACCAAGTCTTTAAGTCAACAATACAATAGTAGATGGAGAGTACAAAATACAACGAATGTCCAATATGAAATACAGATAATCATCTAACCCACCTAAGCAAAAAGGTACTGTGAGCTGATGTGGTATCTCTAGCAAAAGATGATAGCTGGATAGCTGATTGGAGGAATAGCCTGCCTCGACTACTCTGGGGAACAACCTGAAACACCTGTGGCACAACGGGGGTGAGTTGCCAACTCGTGAATAGTAGATAACATATGCAGGTAATCGCAGGAATGTACGTACAGCATGAATCTAAGATATGCGATTACAGTAATAACATGTCATGCAAATGCTGAAATAAAGGAAGTACAGTAACATGTACAATCCATATGTAAAGCAGTAATAACATGACAATAATATGCAATAACCATGCAATAGGGATATGAGAAAGTAGATATGCAACTATCATAAGGGTATACTACAAGTACTACCAATATATGAATCTGTGCATAAGGTAGGTAAGGGTGAGGTATAGGGTGGAATATGTCATTTCCCACGGAAACCTGACATCGTGGTACGATCACAATCCATCATGACACTCACATCCTAAATTGCCAAATCGGCCCCCAAACTGGGCTCTCACATCACATAGATCTCACATCACCACAAGGTACAATATCGAATAGCTCTCCTATATCTCGAATGTACCAATCAACCATCTCTTTCATATCCAATATCCAATCTCAATGAATCACCTACTATCCCAGTCAAATCTCAAGTAAAACCTAACATCCTAAAGGTATATATGTATATGCAGAAATAAATATGATGGGGTCAATACACATATATTAGCGTCCCACGCCACTAATCTTGGTGTAAGGGTATATATAACAACGGCTAAATCCCCTGTTATATATACAAAGGTATTAAAAGAAATATCATGAAAACCATGTGCCAAGCATCGACACAGAAATCCTGCTCACGTATCATACGCTATCCCGGAAGCACGAGTGCCTAGCTCTGACCCTCGCCTTCCGACGTATGCATACGTACATAACTCTCAGCGGTGTCATCCGTGATCCCCCGCCGAGTCATGGATACTGTCACCGGTAGGTACTCGCCCGCCTCCAGGCTCAATCGGCAAAATCCATCGATCTTCTTGCCGAGGGGAACCATACCGGGCCCCACCATGTACTCTCATACGGCAACCACACCTCGTATGAAGTATATAATCAGCACCGATAAAACTCATGGTGGATGCGCAAATATCATATCAAGAAAACCGGGTTTTTCAATGTATGCATAATTTCATGAACTCCCACGGTTCCCAAATCGTGAAAACATCATGTAAAATCCAAATAACAATGCGCAAATCCAGGAATAAATATATGCGATATATCTGAATGCGAGCATGTAAATGAAAGTATAAAGCTGAACCAGATGTATGTAAAAATCAATAAGGTACAGCCAAGTATAGGTATCTACCTATAAGTAGAAGATGTCGTATACCCCCCGTGGGTATAAGTAACATATGTAGGAAAACCCCCCTGGTAAAACTAAAATATGTGCATGGTATACCTGTAGTGGTATCGCAAGGTGAATATGTACCTATCACTAATGGTAAGATACACTACAGGTATATCGATAAGATAGATATCAAGTATGATAGGCAATAGAATCTATAAGGGGTTGTGTGTGACATGGCAATTATTGACGGTGTGTGTAGCATACAATCTGTGCTCGTGCAACATGAACCGTCAATAATGTGTGCAGTGTCCAACGGCTGCTAGTCACAGTATAACTATATCAAGGAAATAAAATAAAGGCGCAATTCTAACAATGACGTAGAATGCGCGACAGGTATTTGAATCCTAGCCCAGACGCATAACGCCATGCTGGCGATCCCCCTGTAGATGTTAAATCTACTAACCTACGCCCCCACGCTACGTGAATCCTACCATCTGCTCCCCCTGTAGCCGTGTCCGTAGTCCCTTTCTGCAAACCTGCAAATAAGACATGGAAATCACATATAAGCCAAATATTCCGCGAAACGCGATATCGGATTAAAACGAGAAACTCGCGTCGCGAACTAAACGCGCGTGTGCACGATACGCTGAATCGTGTGTGCATGCGTGTAAAACCATCGCGACACGCCGCGATACGCTGGATCACAGAACCCACTCACGTATCGCGCATATCGCGCAAACACAACGAACATCAAAAGCGATATATGACCCCAGATTTTCCTACAGGTAAGATATCACAAAACTAGACCTTCCAAAGACCTAGACAACACAGAAGGGACCCCTAGCCAACAGCCCAACACCCCTGTCCCCCTATTGGCCGCAAATTGCGGCCAATCTGGATTTATTGGCGGCCTGCATTGGGAGTTAGGGGGTCGTGCTTAGGTGGTGGTGTCTAAACCTAGGTATCATGTCCCAGTCTTCTCAATTTCACTCTGTAAGGTCCGGGTCTATAGCAGATCTCAGATATCCAATATATCGTATAAAAAAAACAATATAGCACAATAGGCAAACCCTATGGTATTTTAGTGTAATCTGGGGTTAAACTCAGTTAAGGTGACCCTAACAACACTTAAACAAGTAGGGTTAACCAACACAATCATCAATTATCCAAAAGTCCATACAAAACATCACAATCTAGCACTAAACTAACAATTAAACACAAACCGACACTAATCGACACACAAGCTAGGAAACCTAGGGAAAGAGCTCAGAATTATACCCAAAAGAACCCAAGGAAGCAAGAGAAGAAGTGTGTGTAGGAGATGATGGCTGCTGCAGTTGCTGGAGCTCCCACTGCTGCTCCAGAAGTTGCTGCAGATGCTGCTTTGCTGTTGCTGCTGCTTGCCTCTGTTGCTGCTGCTTCTCTCTGCTGCTGTCCTGAAGGTGATTGTGTGTGTGTTTGTGTGAGAGAAATGAGAGAAGTGAGAAGAAATTGAGAGCCAAGGAAATTGTGGCACCAAGGGTCAACCCCTCTCTCTCTCTCTCTCTTCATTTAATGAGGCATGGCAAGGCCATCATGCCTCATAATGCACTCTCTCTCTCTCTCTCACACACCAAGTCAACACAAAAACAACCATATTCAAATTCATTTTCATTTTAAAACAACAATACACTATTAAACCCAAAACACCTAATACAATATTAAACTAGATTAAGGAATGGTTAGTTCACTATGTTACCAATCATGGTTAAACACAAAAAACAAGCCTAGTTATCATGCACAAGTGTGTGCAAGGCTAGGAAAAAATCTACTAAAATACTCAATAAATAGGATAAAATATTTGAAACCCAATTTGGTAAACTTTTATTAAAAAAACATACATAAAAATATAATTAGCTACAAAACACATTCTATGGTGTTACATATAGTACGAGGACCAACCCCTCTGTCCTAATGGACACTGGACAATATACAATACTCTGTATAAGTCCCTTGAGTCTAATAACTCATTCTCTGTGTGTCATAGGTTGAAAACTGTACTTATGGTTAAAAAGAATTACACCGCTGTTTAATGCTCCTTACCTAACCATCCACTGATATAGGTAAATGTCATGGACATAATTTCAAAAAGGTATATCTCACTCTATAAAAATAGACGTACAGATATATCAATTTGAAATTGGTGCATAACAACGGATATTCAAAACCAATATATTTGCCGTCCAGCAAACAACCTAAGCGATTTCCTCAAATATCACCAATTACAACGAATCCCGATATAATGAGGATGATCACCTAATTCCGAATAACTTACTCCCACTAATCATCTGTAAAACCATACAGATGTGAGAATCATACCTGGTAAATACATACCCTGGAGCAAGGGCTAATTGGGAAATCAGTTTTCTTTTAACAGTACACAGTGAAACTGAAACATTGAAATGTTTCGAAGGGGTATCTGGGTATTCTTAGTAATGCCTCTTCCATTATCCAGATTCACAACTGTAACCGTATATTTCTTTGCCATCTCTCCAAATCCCTTTATATGTCTTTAGTCATTACCTTCTGTACACCCTCTTAGGCTAAATGGTTTTCTTCCTTCCCTACCTTTCGGCACCAGCCTTTGGTTTGGAAGAAGACTATCCAATAAGCATAATGGGTGTACTGCCCTAATCCTAGGAGCACTCGCAACCTGAGAGAAGGTAAAGATAAAAGACACCTGAATAAACCTTATTCCTATTTCTCCTGGACCAGAATCCATCCCCGAACTGGAACAAGTTCCTTTCGAGTTCGTATATAACCATACGATGGAATATCCAATAAACTGTGGATCTTCGTAGTGATACGGAGTTTCCGGGAGAAATACAAAGGTGAAGTAGGAGTGGTAATGAAATACTTGGTTTGGTCATGAATATTAGTCGCAATTTTACTTTGCCCTCTTACTAATCCCTTTATTTGTCTTTACTTAATACCTTCTGTACGCCTTTTAGGCTAAATGGTTTTCTTCATTCCTTACCGGTCGGCACCTGCCTATGGTTTGGAAGAAGACTATCCAATTTGCGTAATAGGTGTACTGTCCTAATCCAAGGAGCACTCGCAACCTGAGAGAAGGTATAAGGAAAAGACAACTGAATAGTCCTATTCGTTTTCCCCAGAACCGGAAACCATCCTCGAATATATTCCTTTGAGTTCGTATATAACCATACGATGGTTTTATCCAATAGAAGTGGACGTTCGTAGTAATACGGGGTGTTCTGGAGAAAAGGGTAAAAGTAGTAGTGGCAATGAGGTATGCAACTCAGACAATCCAAAAGCCAGTGTTTAAGAAGGTTCGGTTAATTTTGGTCACTGAGTCATAGTCAAGGGTCGGGCCATGGTCGCTGCCAAAGAGAGAGAGAAAAGAAACACTCAGTGTGCACTCTAACCTAGATCAGAATGGTTGTCACTTTATCTAATCAGGAAACCTCACACTGTACCGTCAAATTATCCTCCAAACCTGAAAGAAGAATTAGTCGGGATCACCCGAGCAGTAAACCAACTCATCAGTGGGAATCGGGATCCAACTATCATCGCATGACAACGTGATGGAATCCACTCACGTTATCACACTCCAGAAGGTATGAGCATATCTGGCAAGTTTCTGTTTCTTTAGAAACTCCCGATTTGTGTTTTTACCCCAAGCGGCTTATGACCTTGACTAGGTCAACAAACCATAAACTGCCAGTCAAGTTCAACCCGTCATTATTCTGGATTGCATTAAACCCACCCGTACGTGCCCTTGACTAGGTCAACAAGGTCGCACGACTGTCCTAACCAATCCCATTTATGCAACAAACAAGTACCACTTAGCTACCGAACACTACGTCTTGACTAGGTCAACAAACGCAGCACGAATACTAAATAATACCCGTAGGAAATGACGGAGGGCTACGGCTGGTTTTTGGCGAAAAACCTTTAACGTAATGAACTTGATATCGTTAAAGGAACTGCATAGCTTTTTATAAAAATATAGTGGCAAAAACCTTTGCTAAAAAGGTCACTCCCGGTGAAGGGATCTCGGCTCTTTCCCCGTAGAATGAGGTGCAGGATATTCCAACTGAATACCACGATGCAAAGAAAAAGTAATCGATTATAGTGAAGTTATTGCCCTGACGCAAACTCTTATCCAAGGGGTCACTCCCGGTGAAGGAATCTCGGCCCTTGCCTCATCGACTGAGGTGCTGGATATTCATAACCGAATACCACTGTGCAAAACAAAAGAGAACGTCCTTGCAATAACAGCTTTTTTGAAAAAATTGTTCCAACAACATCAGAATAGGTTTGTTTAGTTTGCATTGATCCGAATCAATGCAGTCCCATCAATTGATCACACCAATAAAGAACGAAAATAATGATATACGTATATGCCATCCGCATTCGCCACTGGGTCCCGTCATCACCCGTTAGGTTACTTAACTAATGATAAAGCGGGGATTGGTTGCAAAACATATACAACATCTACTAGTATATATATATATCAATATATAATATTCGCTCAAGGCGTTAGAAAATGCAACATCACAGAAATGTAATAAGAATCACAGAACAATACAGATATCTGGGATCCCCGGGTTTCATAGAGCCGCTACTGAAACCCGACGTTCCCCTGGTCGTGTGGATAGCCTGTGGAATGAAATCCTAGACCCCTACGGGCGCGGCAAGTTACCCGCCAAAACCTGAAGCGAGGCAGCCCCCTTCAGCAACGTGAATGGACCACCCAGCACTTCACGGAATCCGGTAACTTGAGCACCCCTCCTTGGGTCAACCTGTACCCCCTACGAGTGTGGCGAACAGCCCGCCAATTCTAGAGTGAAGCCCCCTCCGTCTCAACGCCATGAGATGCGGGCCCGTTGCCCTCTAGAACCCGGCTACCCGTGCACCCCTCCGCAGGGTAATCCTAGTACAGAAAGTAAAATATATACAACGGGTACATCGACCTCAGCCCGGTCGTGCCCCAAAAGAATAATATACAAACAGGCAGTGACGGCGGTCCACATGTCGGACGCTCGCCCCGCAATATCAAATGTACATATACAACCAAACTGTACTAACATTGCATCCAGGCAATCCACCATGACAAATCCGCAACATCACAGCACAACACAGAACATCAACGTGAATGTCACGTTCGCAAATCCGTCTAAAGGGCTATAGCAGTTAGACAGGATTTACCGATCAAGTGACATTCACGGTCGCAGATATAATGTAAATACTGTGAACTAACATGTTTAAAATTTTCGATCGACAAAATTTACCGAAGTGGGCCCCAAGTACAACTGTAGCACTCAAAATAAATCTGGGCCCAAAAAGAATATACCAGAAACCCTATTTCCATGTCAGCAACCCACTGTAGAAATTTGGTGGAATTTGGCCACAATTAGGAGGTGGATCCGCGGCCAAAACGTGGTTTTGGCCGCTAATCTGCCGCTCTACAGTAACTTCAGCCGACCAAATTTTCACAGAATGCTTATAAAACCCTTCGCATATTTTTGCAATGTACCAAATAATTTTTTGAGCACAGCAAAAATTCGACAGAAACCTGATGCATGAAAACGCGGTTTTTGGAATTTTCGTTCGATCGAACTTGTAAACACGTTAGAGCAAGCTAGACTAGGTTAATGGCGTGGCTCTGACACCATGTAGGACTACGGTAGCGCCCCGGCCGTCTATCCGAGGCCAAAATGCGGAAACGAAAATTTTTCTTGACTTTAAAACTGGCTCTATCGTATGCTTAAAACCCGGATCATAACCATTAAGCTAATGCTAGCTAACAAGAGACGGGATAGAAGCTATACCGAGCGATCCGTGTCCTTCGGCCTTCGGCCTCCATTCCGATCTCCTCGCGGAATCTCCGATCTTCATCTCCTCGTCGGAACGGGCACCACATCGCCGGGTTCTTTAACGGGCTCCCACCTCTGGACCGAGGCAACTCGAGCACGAGGTTGGCGAGTCGACATGCCCAAGGATGCTGTAGGCTAAGTGTAGTAATGTTTGTCTCATGGGGTTGTGAAGTTGCCTTTTGATGGAGGAAACAACAATGGAAAATGAGCTTAGGATTTTGTAGCAAGCATAATATGATATGATAATTTTTTTCACACAAAAATGAACCTCTCCCCTCTCATAATGTGGCCGGCCATTCTCTTGAATGGATGAAGGAAAAAACACAAGGGAGGAGAGCACAAGAGGAGAATAATGGTGAGCATAATAAATGTGAAGATAATGAGGTTATAATGTCACATCCAATTCTAATCAAATCTTATCTCATTAATGCAAACCAAGTGATGCAAAAAGAATCTCATGATGCAAAGAACCATCATGAAGCCACAAATCACAAAAGCCCCCTCCACAATTGCTAATTTGCATATTTGCAAATTAGCCCCTCCACCAGAAAAATCCGGCCATGAAGGAACAAAGGAAAACTGGCCGGAACGGAATACAAATTGGCAACTTCAAAAAACTGATCCCGTAATAATTTACAGGAAAACCCCGCGACTGTATATACATACCCGCATTTGTATTCCGACCGAATACAAATGCAATGAGACAAAATCTACACTGTACAATACTAGGATCCGGTTTAAACCAAAGCCCGCTAGTATTATCCGTCCGATCATGATCCGTGCAATACCGCACGTATCTGATCGAACCCTGCTATATTTCCATACGGCCTCAATAGCGTTTCGCCCGAAACTTGAGAAAACGTTTTATAGGGTACTCTAAAGACTCGTCAATACTTTGGTTATGGATTTAACCACTAGCATGTCAGAGGTATTAACCATACGTAACGGGCTACCAGGTATTGACCAAAAGGGACGTCTGTGAGCGAACTCATGTTGACACCCTACTGAACCTGTCAGTGACAATATCCGTACAGTCCGGTCCGTTCATCTATGAGCATCGCATGGCAGGCCTAGGGAGTTGGTAAAAGTCAGACCCCCAAAAGCGGTACAAGTCATGTCGGAGTGTAGCCCAGAACACTCTGAGATACTACAGGAATACCTACCAGTAAATCTCCTGCCTCGGCCGAGGGCTTTGTGTAATGGCTCTCCTAGACACAGCGCGACCTCACCCCCAATACCGGGAGAGACGAACCCCTGCAGATCCGCTCACTGTCTCCATGTGGCTCGGGACTGTACCCAACTAAAACCTGTTTGCACGACTCCTTTGAGCCGTGGTAGGGTAGTAATCAAAGTACAGTGGGAACTCACACGAGACAAATGACGATCTCAGGTCGATGAACTAACCTGTACACATGTCACCAGGAAACTGCTATCTGACGTCTGGTATAAGACCAACTAGCATGTTCCCGGCGAGTCCTGTCCGGTGTACTCATAACCCAATGGGCACCTATATACATCTTAGGTGAACCAACTGACACCAGTGGCTTGTGAGACCGGCTACCGCCCCTCGTCGGGGTCTCGACTGTATACACTAGTCTACTCTTGAGTATCGATGCCCTGTCTCGAAACTCCCACGACTAGGGACTTTTTAAGGATGTGCTTATAGACCCCAGCTATCACGTATATGATCGCCATCATACTGCTGGACGTCAAGCAAGAATCCTAAGGGCTCTATCAACGTGCAATAGTGACCTGTAAGGTCACCTAAAGCAGTACACGATGATAAAGATAAACCAGATAGTATACTATCATCTTGAGTAAGACTGTCCTACCGGTATAGGTCCTCCCTCAATCATTGCAATCACATGCCTGTGATCCAATAATTAACTCTGAGGGCACTATATCCAACATATATTCCTTAGGTATACTTGGTTTTTGATTTTGTGCACTCTGATGCACTTGATGTTGATTTTGTGCACCGCGATGCACTTGATACTATTTTGTACACTTTTGTTCCATGCACAGTAGATGCAGTGGATATTGTTTCATGCACGCCTGTTACAATTAACGCAGTTTTGCTTTCATTCACACCATGACGTGTGGTTTGAGATTGCACGCAAACCCATTAGGGTTGATTTTGTTTTCGTGCTTTGCACTTGATAGGATATATTATAGATTTGGTTTATATAAAAGAATTTTCGCTTGATCGTGTGCATTGATATTGCACTACGATTATGATAATTATGGTGTACTTAAGATACACAACGGTTTTCGTATTTGGCAAATTGCATCATAACTGGAGTAATTCTCATAGCACCAGCTAGAGTTACAATTATATGAGTTTTATATATTTTGATGTTTCACGCACACTGTTACAATATGATGCATTTTAGCTCGTATGAGACTTTGGAGTTTTTTTATACCGAGCGGGTGTTATGTTTTAAATTTGGACCCCGGAAAATTGTTTTGAAATGAGTGGATTGGATTGAGAAAAATGTTTTAAGAAGGGGATTGAATTTAAATTCGGGGACCGAATTTCTTTAAGGAGGAGAGACTGTAATGTTTTGGAAAATTATAAATATTAATTTATAATTCTAAATATAAAAACAATGAGTTTATAAAAATGATATCACATACAGCTTTTGGGTATCGGAATAATATCCGTAAAAATGTATGTATTTTGGTAAATACAAAGTAAGGTGTGCGATATCATAAAAATGATATATTTAATTATTTTAACATGATATTGAATTTTACATTAAGCTAATGACATTTACGTGATAGGTTAAATCATTTCCTATCTTTCATTTCATATAGATTTAAATTGTAACATGATATAAGATTTCATATTAAGATAAGAATATTTAAGTGTCATGACAAGTATTTCATTTTAAGTATGGATGTAGATTTTACATGAAAAAGATTTTCTTTCTTTTGTTGTTTTAATTATTTGGAAATGGTTGACATATCATAACCTAGACTAAACCCTCACACACAACTCACCTCACCCATGCTCACAAGCCTCCACCTCCTTCTTCAAGTTTAACACCTCCTCCATGCATGAATGCACCATGCTTCCTTATGGTGACACCTCCTATTTCATCCATGTCATCTCCACCTCTTAACCTCCACTTCATACTTTCTCTACACAATAACACATACACATAGGAACTCCTTAGCCTCCTCAAACTGAACACTTACTAAAATTCTAACAATAGAAACCTATGTGTTCCTAATATCAAAAGAGAAGAAATGATTCACCTCATCAAAGTTGTGCACATCACCAAGTTAGAGCCCCTACAAGACTTAGATGCTCCCACACACAATTCATGAGCTGGTGTTTCATTTTATACAATCTCCATAGGTATAATCTCTAAACTCTATAGGATTCTAGTTCTAAAAAGTTTAAATATTGAAATCGGATATTGGAAATATCATATTTTGATAATAAGCTCTATTTTGAATCCGCTATTGTTTAGATATAAATTAGAAAACCCAAACAGTGCCTTAACCTTGTAAATTGGACCTAGAATAACTCATAGGAATACGAACCCATTACCTCGGATTTTGGCCGGCGACAAGAAGGTAAAATCCGAGCTCGCCGAATTTATAGGGGAGTTGGGTGTTGTATTTTTAGGGTATCTCTCTGTAGGTGTATAGGTATATTTGGTATTGTTTATTTAAGTTATTTTAGCAGTAGGTTAAATCTGTAAGCTAGTATCAGTTTTGGAGTAAAATTCTATATACGACACGTAGCATGTTTAGTTTGTGCAGTATCATAAACTGGGATTTTGTGATATCTAGCTCATTTCAATTGAATTTGGAACCAATAGGTATAAGCACTAGGAAAACTAGCAACACCATAAGCATCATAGGACCACTATAAGACTTAACTTAAAGACAGAGCCCCTAAGTCAATGGTTGACCCGGCGACATCTAGTCATTTTCCGAGCTTGCCGGCCCCCCTTTGGTGTTTGGTGTTGGTTTTTCTTCTGTGCCTTAGTATGGGAAAATTTTGATTTTTAGTATTGTTTGATTTGTCCCAACATTCATACAGAGAAATCTGGGAATGTTTAGTTGAGTTTTATTAAAGTTTCCGACATTTCGATATGATTTTCCGTATTTCCGTACTGCAACTGAAACGTTGGCGTTCGTACGTTAAGTTCAGGGGTATTTGATCGTCTTTGGTGTAAGTGAGCTGTAGGTTCTAACTTACGGGTGCTTAGCTCGTTGTTTTGGTTTTCAATATGATATTTACATCGATGTGATTTTAAATACAATTATAGGTGCGATCGTGAAGGATTCCGAGACGGAATTGACAAACTTAGCAACGTGGAATTCAGCAAGCTCATCAAGTTGGTGAGTAGATTTATATCTACGGGGGACGTCGGGTGGATAGCGTATAGCACCCCCGCAACCTTATAAATCAAATAGTATGATATCTAGTTAGATGTTAATGTTATTTATATAGTATCATATATAATATGTCCTTCAATTGCATATAGTTTCATACATAGCTTTAATGACAAACGTACGGGACGTGAGATCCGTATGACATAGAAATGGTTTGATGATATGTATGAGGAATCATGACGTACTTGAAATGATACAGATACAGTGATAGAATGAGGTATTTTACAAAAGATTATACGTATTGGAAATGATGAGATTCGTATGCCGAATAACGGCCAAGTTTTCCTTTAGACTCGTAGAGTTAGATTATATTCCGTTTTAGGATGTAATACTTGTGTGAGCTATATTCTTTTAAAAACTATGACTCGTTTCCCTTTCAAATGATAAAATACAAGGATGCGTTGCCCACTTCCAAAACGAATATTTATTTTAAACTAAGGCAGCTTCCTTATTTCAAACCCAACGTATCGTTCCATTTCTAAAGATAATGGTATAGCTCATAGCAAGTAATTACAATTAATAGTTATGCTTAGATGACTTTACATGTTTGCGTTATACTATCGATGTATACGTTTCTGCGATACGAACACTCTGATAGAACACTGCACAATTACCAATGAGTATCATGTTACACAAGTACGTATATATATGTTACACTACACCTCATTGGTACTGTCATGACACAGTAGGATTGATATCATTATGCCTATATGATTTAATTAAGCAGTCTTTCCTTATTTCCTATTGTAAATTACGAATATCAGTACTATAGATGTTGTATTTGATTCCATATCGAGACAGGGCATCGATATACCAGAGTAGATTAGCGTATGCTTCTCAACCCATGTAGATGGGTGATGGATGATCCTATATCCATTGGTGTTTGACATCAGAGATGGTATATAGGTGCTCAGTGGAGACTGGGTACACTGCATAGACTCGCCGAGAACTCCAAGATGGTATTATACCTCATGTCAGATGGCAGTTCTCTGGTGACACTGGTACAGTTTAATCTGTAGACCCGAGATCGTCATAGAGTCTTGTATGATTCCTACTGTGCTTTTATTTCCACCATACCATGCTCAAGAGAACGTGCAAAACAGTGGCTTTTGGGTACAGTCCCGAATCACATAGAGGCAATGAGCGATAGGAGGGGTTTCGTCTCTCCCGGTATTAGGAGTTGATGTTGCGCTGTGTTCCATTGGTTATAACTAGAAATCTCTGGCCAGGGTTGCTGAGATTTATTGGTAAGTGTTATCAGTAGTTTCTCGAACTGTTATGGACCTCATATCGAAACGACTTATCGGTTACTGGGGTCTGACGTTTACCATCCCTAGACTGGATATGTGACATATCAGACGAAGACACCGGACTGTACGGGAGTGTTACTGATTAGATTCGCAGGAGAATGTACAGGCTTGCTTGTTGATCTTCTGAACGCTCAATATCTGGGTAGCTGACCGCTTGCATCTTGTGGGTGTTTGATATGATCATCACCTACTGTCGGCGTATTGACGATTCTTTAGAATCTTACACAGAGGTTTCCTGGCTCAAGCAAAACGGAGTAGGAGCACATATGTGATATGTGCGGGACCGAGAATAATACGATATGAGATACCGTGTTCTTTTCTCGCGATATGTGATATCGGCCGGGTATATATGATATAGCCGGGTCATCGAATCAAGTGTTGATTCGATGAACTGATACATTTTATATTAGTCGGTTATTTGTGAAATAGCCGGATTATCGGATCAAGTGTTGATTCGATAATTTAATGTATAATTATATATATGATATATTATATTGCATTAACTAATATAATCTCACTTAAAGATTCTTTTTCTCACTTGGATAATACATTGATGTATATGCGATATATGTTAATTGTATTATTTTCTTTTGTTACAAAATATATTGTAGATGTGATATATAATATTGTAACATGTTAGGGTTACAAATGCAACATGGTTGTTGAGTTTAAACCAAGTTAGGGTTTGGATTAGGGTTAGCTTTTGGGTTAGCTTTTGGATGAAGCTTTCCTTTTGTCTTCATCCTTTGATATTTTGTGTAAATATTCTTTAACCCAACCCAAACCCTTAACCTATGGTTTATTCTCTACAAGGGTTAAGCCTTTCATTTTTATCCCATGGTTGCAATTGTAACCATAACAATAATTCATTATTCATCACAAAAGGATTGTTCTTCTTCTTGCTCTTGAAAAAGCTTTCTAGCTTTTGGGTTTGTTATGATTTTGAGTGAGAAATTGAAAACAAAAGAGAGCTAAATTCCTACTTCATCATCCTCATCTATTCTAGCCACTTAGATTAGGGTGTTTACTTTACTAATACTTGATTAGTGAAGCAAGTGCTTGGGTTAGAGTTTCTTCAAGGTAGATCATCTTAGTTTTTGAAGCTTGGAAGAAAGGTTGCATCTTTCTCTTCATGGAGCCTCTCTAGAGTCCGGATACTTGATGATCGCAGCGAAGGGACCTCAATACGGAGCTTATTAAGCGAAGGAACGGACTACAAAGGTTGTAATCCCTAACTCTTAGATGTTAAAATGTTAACATGCTAGTTTTGTTTGATTCTCTAGTTAAACATTGTAGGTTTAGGGTTATCTATAATGGCAAAATTTGAAAATTGCATGTGTGATGCCACCCGAAACCTTGCTGCAGTTATAGGTAACCCAACAATGGTATCAAAGCCTAGCTAGAGAATTAGACGGATAAGTGTAAGATTACGAAACCGAAACAACTCCGAAACACCCGATATCAAACCCTAGTTTCTGTCGAATTTAAAATGAGCTCTAAAAATTTTCTAAACAAGTGCAGAATGATGTATGAGACACATTATGAACATGGCCCAAACCCTACCCCCTGCTCAGATTTTGGCCGATCACTTGGCCAAGAAATCCGAGCAGGCCGGCCCCCCAATGGGTTCTGGGCTTCAGGTTTTGGTCATGGTCAAGTCTCTGGGGTTTGGTACTTTTGGTGTTGTTTATTTTGGCTAAATTTGCATGAGATGTTTATTTACTCAAAAGGTAATTCGGAGTGTTTCGTATTCGCAATTCTAGCTTGGTTTCATGATTGTTTAGACATTGTTAACAAGTTCGAACGGATATCAATAACTCACTTTTTCCCCTGCCGGAAAATTTCCAAGTGTTGGATTTTTCCTTAGTTAAAGAACATTCGAAGTCGTGCAAGTAACGCGGTGGACCCTCAAGAAGAACAAAACCATAACTCGATTATGTGACCGTCTGAACCACCTCTGAACCCTAGGGTTTGTGGTAGTTCGGCGTTGCCACATGTGAGGCATTGGTTTGACCCTTCTACGGCTGGACCATTGGTACTGTGGTATGTGATGGATGCTTTTAAACTAAGTTCAAGAGTTGAGCAAATAAGGAAATTTTGGGTGTTTGTTGATTCGATCGGAATTTTTAACATCGTCTAACTTTTTCTGTAATGTGATACAATATTTGGAATCCACATTTAGTTATGAATAACTAATTTGAATGTTATAAATCTAGCAGTTTAGTCTCAGTTGATCGGTTGCTACAGGATTTTGATACGATCAAAAGTCCGTCGCAATCACGTAGCGTACTCGGATACTCGCCAGGTAAACTTAATAGATAGCCACGCCCCTTAGCCCCGACCAAGTGACTGTAGGAGAACCCCGTCGCCAAAAGGATCCGTTCGGGTGCTCGCGGCAGCGGTGTTCCGCCTTAGTGCACATTGTCGACGGCATCGGGGGGTGTGGCCGTCTACTAAAGTTTCCGACGAGCATTCAATCAGGAAATCAGGAATCTTGTTGAATTGCCCGACTTGATATTGAAAAGTGTTTTCGAGATCAAGACTAAAATGCGGGGTTTTTAATTGTTAGGCTTGCGATGTCTAAGGAATTCATTTGGTTAGGCATGTGGTGTCTAAGGAGGTTGCAGATTCCAACTGTTGTAGTTTTACACTTTCTTTTCTTCGACCGTAAGTGTAATATGTAGTGTATCGCCGATTTCGTTGCTATACATCAACGACAATTGGGATATGCATATTTATTTATGTTGATGACATGTGATGTTATATGTTGCTGTGATATGTTATATTGGATCGTCGTGTTTTGAATAGCCGGGGGTTTTATGTGAGATGAGGGTTTTTATTTTCAATCATGTAAAATTCATTGTATGTGATATTCTTTTATCGGGGCACTTCCAGGTTGAGGATGATGTCACCATTGTATATTATTTACTTTTCCGCATTAGGATAGACCCAAGGTGGGGAGCACAAGTAACCGGGTTCTAGGGTCCAGTGGGAGACCATCTCGAGGAGTCGAGACCGGGTGTCCTAACTCTAGAATTGATAGGGTTGCTTGCCGCTCTCGTAGGGGTCTAGGGGTGGGGGATTGGCTATTCATCACGACCGTGAAATCCGTGTTTTATATAGGCTCGCATTAAAACACGGACCTCCTAGTATATCCAATATTTCATATGTTTCTTCTGCTGCGATATCTGTGATGTGATCATTTGATTTGATGAGATGAATACAAGATATAGTATATGCGATATATTATATAGACGTTGCTTATGTTTTACACCCGCGCTAGCACTGCCCCGCTCTGCCGTTAGTTACCTAACCTAACGGTGCACGAGGGGATATCGAGGCGAATGCGGATGGCATAAACGTACGTTGTATTTATCTGTGATGTTTAGGTAAACTTATATGATGGGACTTTATTAATGAGATTAATGAAATAAAAGAAAGCTAAAGATGTTATGGAATCGAATTTTCAAAAACAGGTAGCTCTAGTTATTGCTTTGCATAGCGGTGTTCCTTATAGAACATCAAGCACCTTATTCGATAAGGAAAGAGCCGAGATCCCTTCACCGGGAGTGACCTCTTTAGCAATAACTGGCAGATGCTACAACCCTCGGTTTTGTCTTTTGATTGCTTTTCTAGTTCTTGCTTTGCATAGTGGTATTGTGAATATCCTGCACCTCATTCGACGAGGAAAGAGCCGAGATCCCTTCATCGGGAGCGACTTCTTTAGCAAAACTAGTAAAAGCCTTAAAAACACTCCATTTTAAATCATTTGATTCTATAACGATATCAAGTTCATTATGAAAAAGGTTTTCTTAAATACCTGTCGTAGCCCTCCTTCATTTCAGATAAGTACTAGTAAGTATTCGTGCTACGTTTGTTGACCTTAGCCAAGGCGTATTATTCGGTAGCTAATTAATGCTTATCTGTAAAGCGTATGATGCGATTGAGTTAGGGTAGTCATGCGACTTTGTTGAACTTAGCCAAGGGTCGTGCGGGTGGGTTTAATTCAATCGGGAAATGACGGGTTGAACTTGGCTAGCACTTATGATTTGTTGATCTTAGCCAAGGTCATAAGATGCTAAGGGTAAAATATTATCAGGAATTTCAAGTGATGAAATTTGCAATGAGATTGCATACCTCCTATGAGATAGTTGGATCCCGATACCCACTGCGAGTAAGAGTTACTCCTGGGAGAGTTTTACACATTACAATTAGCCGATCAATTAGGTGTCTAGAAAGATGTCAATGGGGTTTCGCCCCTGGGAAAACGAGGTTTATTTTAATTATGTCCGTGCGAAAGCACGGGGAACCTCCCTCAAAGTATCGGCACTGGCCTGGCTGAATGATTGGCGAACTTGAAGGGTGTAATTAATCCCAGCTTGTCTTCCTTTTAGGGTTTGAAGGAAGATTTGACTAAAACAGTGGGAGACATCCTGATTAGATATATTAATAACCAATCTAATTTTGCAAGAGCATACGCTGAGTGTTTTCTTCTCTCTCCCTTTCCAGATAGTGACTATGTCACTCCTTAATCAAGATAATAATACAGATGTATTGACCGAACCTGCTTGTTATACTGATCTAGGGAACGTTGGTCCGGCTCCAACTTATAATTGTTATAAGACCGAGCATGAAATTAGGGATTACCAGAATTCCCGTGCCGCCCAAACGAAGAAAGTGTATGCTGATGCATTTTCTTCGGGTGTGTTCATTACAGAGAACTGTTTCTCAGTATCCTTTACGTCCTGGGTATGAGATACCGGATCAGGATCCCGCATATGTAATATGTTACATGGGCCACAGATAGATAGAGAACTGAGAATGGGTGATAAGTTTCAAGAGTTGGAAACGGTCCAAGTGTTGCAGCCAAGTTTGTTGGCAGTTATCACCCTGTATTACCAAATACAGTGATTCTGAATGAATGTTATTAGATACTGAACCTGATTTACAAAATCATATCAGTATCTTTATTTAGTAAAGAAGGATATAATTTTGTATTAATGGATAATATTTTGAACATTTCCTATATCAAGAGTTGATCGGTTCAGACACGTTATCTAAAAGCATATATTTTCTAAATCAAACCACAGTTCTTAACGTACAGATCACACACAAGAGGAAGAGTTCAGAAATGAATGAATCCTTCTTATGTGTCACGACCCGAAAGGTACGGAACGTGACTGGCACTTAAATTACGAACGTCTCAAGGCATACGTAATCTAAGTAAGCCAAAGTCCAGAAATCAAAACCAAATAAGCAGTAAAGCGACGGAAAACCAATTTATTGAAAGCAATTTTAATCAAATAAGTCACATCAAGCTTTTTTTTAAAAGCAACATCCATTTTTCCGAAAATTTCGGTACAGTCTCCTTTGTAAATACTGGCCCCCAAACGGGTACAAATAGGAATATATAAGAATAACATGAAATAAGGCATCCCCAAGCGGGAGCTAGCTCTTCGCCCCAAGGCGGACACAGATCCCACACAATATAAATCAGTAATGTGCTAAATAAGCATAAAAGGCACAAGTAATAGGCAACATGTCGGTTCAAGTGAGCGCGACCTAAAGAAACAATATACATGCCTACAAATCTCACTGTCTCGCTTCTAAGTCAAAATACAACAGTACTGGTAGATGATACAGTAAATGGAGTACACTAGATACAACGAATATACAAGGTGAAAACAAAATAATCATATAACCCACCTACAAGCAAAACCCTCAAATCCAAGCAAAAAGAGAAAGTGCGTCCGCCAGTACAGTACTGACGGATCGGACCTGCAAAAAGACTGTGGCACAACGGGGGTGACTTACCAACTCGTGAGTAATATGTTTCATCTGTAAAGACTATCGTAAGCATGTACGCAAAGTGTCACAATTCTACAATATTGATATGGTATGATGTACTACCATGTATGCGACATGAATGCAATTTAACACGTGATCTGAATATGCTGATATGAGAAAATCATTATTTTCATCTTAGAAAACTCTTTTAGAAATATCTGAAGTAATATCAATTAAATCAACAGAAATCCGTGTCAAGCATCGACACCTCAAATGAATATCTCAGTGTCCCAAAGTATAGGTATCTCAAAAAGTCTCGGTCTCCGGCAATCCGGACAGGTCTATCTCAACTATCAATGTCTCAATATCTCACGACCACGGTCGGTATCCTCCGGATATCCGCCGTGCCAACAATCACCTGTAGGTAGTCTGCCCCTGCTAGGCTCATCATCTACTACATGAGCCTCTTGCCCCGGGGTACCTTACCGGGCCCACCATGTACCCGAGATGGTTAATCCTACTCCTCGAAACGAGTCTCGAAAACTAACAGAAAACTCATGGTGGACGACACAATTATCATATCTCGAGAAAACCGCAACTTGCAATATTTAAAATGATATCAGTTTTATTAAATTCTTGCGGTTTTTCCAAAATCTCATAAATCTCAATTGCTGAAATCCTCAAGAAAGAAAGTACCACAAGTACACATGTCTATGATGATGATGCCTATGGTAGCAACAATGCGAACTGCAATATATGACTAAAAGACTATGTATGATCGAATGAGCTAATGAGGTACATACATCTGACTAGAAATTCTACATGTTCATCTTACGGAATTTATTATATTAGTACTAATTTATATGACTTATATGGTGAAATTATTCTAAATTCCGGTTTAAACAAGTTATCTAGTGTTTGTGGCATAGCAATTACCAAGGCGTGTGCGTCCGCATGAATAGTGCTCGTGCTACATAAAACCCTGGTAATGATGCAAGTGTCCTATGAGACGATGTTGCACAATTATATATAATGAACTAAGCAAGCCAAATGTTTCATGTGACGCATATCTCATTTTAATGGTTTCTATAGTTTTTATACGATGAATTTAACACAAATATGGAGATACAGGTCATGCTGTGCGGTAAAATAGGTAACTAGGCACTACATGCAACAAGCTGGTATTACTAAAAATTATAAATTATTGGACGCCTCGCGCCATCCAAACGATTCTCTCGGTAGATGTATACATCTACTCACCGGAAATCCCCAGCTAGCTAGGTCCAATCACCGCTTTCCCTTTTCGTGCCGCGTCCGAAGTCTCCACAACCAATCCTGGAATTTGCACAACACAAAATATAAGGTTACACATCATGAAACAATGCATGTCACAAAATGAAAGGGTCAACGTCAACGACTTAGGCACAACATGCACAAGGTGCGCGGAACACACACGAAAAACACTACAATCTTAACTAAAATTATCGTTTCGGAGCAACCGCCAAAACTAAACCCGATCAACCCAAGTTTTGCATTCTCCTACCCTAAAAGTCATAGGAGGCGCCAATAATATCATCAAGATATCACAAATAATTCATCACATAATTATATAAAAAAAAACCTAGTAAGCACTAAAAATTCCAAATTTGGTGCAAACATCGAAGATTTGCGACAAAAAGACTACTATCAAGCATAATCATCCAACCGCACAACTAGTTAGCCACAATCACTTAATTTCAACACATTAGCAATACTTCAAATCCTATTTCCAACATCAAACCTTTTCTTGATTTTTATAAACTAGCAAGCTAAAACCATTCCATACATGAAAAAAACTAAATTAACACCAATTGAAACCCACTTAAGCAAATTAACCTCTTAGATTAGGTTAGTAAAACAACTAGATAAAAAAACGAATTTAATTAACCTAGTAATGGTGTGCTAAAACCCTAGTTCAAATCAAACTACTCTATTTAAAAAAAACTAGATTAGAAACTAGCAATAAAATTAACATTTCAAAGTTCTAATTTAGCACACTTAAACTACAAATTAACCATAGATTGAAATTATACCTCACAAGTTCAAACCCTAGCTTGCTCTTGCCTCCCAAGACACCTCCTTTCTCCATGTTGTAAACAAAATTGGGTGTGAGAAGAGGTAGAATGGGGATTTGTTTTGAATTAGTGAAGGATTTTGTGGATTTTTAATGGATTTTGATGGAATTTAGTGGCAAAATGAGAAGGAGAATTTGGGGGAAAAGAATGGGGCTGCTGCTGGTGCTCTTGGCCTTGAGGGAAATGGGGAAGAGTGAGGGAGTGTTGTGTGAAAAAAATCCAAAGTCAAAGCCCTCTCATATCACTTAAAACCTATACCCAAATTAATGTATTCTAATCAAACATAATGTTTCATTCAAATGAGATGGAGACAAATTGAAGGGGGGGGGATGGGCTACTGCCTTTGTAAGGCCAGGCAAGTGGGAGAGGTGAGGAATTGTGAAAGTTTGCAAAGAAAATTCCATGCAAAAAGACCCCCTCAAGTTACCTAATTGCAACCTTAAGCTTATTTTATATAATTTTAATTTTCCTTTGATTATAACTAATTAGAACTTAGAATAAAATGCTAAAAATTTATATTACTCACTAGATTTTAGTTCTCATGGTTCTAAATCATGTAATTAGCCCATTCAAATTTGTATTTATCGCTAATTTAATGTATTTTTAACAGCTTAAAATAATATTAAAAATAGTAAATTAGGGAATTTTTTTTAAATGACCAGAAATTTATAAGTGACTCATTAGGTACTAAATACTAGCAATTACCTATCCAAATTAGGTATAATTAGGCCTATATTGAAAAATAATTATAATGACAATTTACGGAAAAATACCAAATATTTAACGATTTTCGGGAAAAATACCAAAACGACTTTTAAAGGCGTTACAATCTTCCCCCCTTAAAGACATTCGGTCCCCGAATTTAAAAATCTATCTACGCGTACCTTCAAAGAGATGGGGATATTTCTTCCTCATCTCGTCCTCGGTCTCCCAAGTGACCTCCTCGCTGCTCAGGCCACGCCAAAGGACCTTGACGGTCGGTATAACTTTCGATCTCAATTTCTTCACCTGTCGAACCAGGATGACCACCGGGTGCTCTGCAAAAGAAAGGTCGCGCTCCAGCCGGATCGTCGGGTGCTGAATCGCATAAGAAGGGTCGTGAAGGTACTTGCGGAGCATCGAAACATGGAAGACGGGGTGAATATCAGGAAAGCTGGGTGGAAGAGCCAAACGATACGTAACTGCGCCGACACGCTCGAGAATCTCGAAGGGACCCAAAAATATGGAACTAAGCTTTCCTTTTCGCCCAAACCTCACCACGCCCTTCATCGAAAAGACCCTCAAAAAAACATGATCGCCAACAGTAAACTCTAATCTGCGATGGTGTCTGTCCGCATACGATTTCTGCCTGCTCTGAGCCGCTCTCATCCGATCTCGAATCAACTGTATCTTCTCGGTCGTCTCCTCAACAATCTGCGGCCCTAAAATACTGCTCTTGCTGAGTTCTGTCCAACAGACGGGCGATCTACATCTCCTCCCATACAAGGCCTCAAAAGGTGCCATCTAAATAGTATCCTGGAAGCTGTTGTTGTAAGAGAACTCCACTAAGGGTAAATGATGATCCCCTACCTCCGAAGTCTAAAACGCACGCTCGGAGCATGTCCTTAAGAGTCTGAATAGTCTGCTCTGATTGGCCGTCAGTTTGCGGATGAAATGCTGTGCTGTAACTCAAACGGGTGCCCAACGCCTCCTGAAGTCTCTGCCATAGTCGACTGGTAAACTGGGTGCCTCGGTCGGACCCGATACAAGTCGGGATGCCATGCAACCGTATGATCTCATCGATGTAAATCTGGGCATACTGAGCAAATCCGAAAGTGGTCTTCACTGGCAGGAATTGAGCCGCTTTTGTCAAACGATCCACGATCACCTAAATGGAGTCATACCATCGACTGGTCCTGGGTAGACGCACAATGAAGTCCATAGAAATCTGCTCCCATTTCCACTCCGGAATAGGCAAAGGCTGCAACTCTTCAGCGGGCCTCTGGTGCTCGACCTTGACTTGCTGACAAGTCAGGCATCTCGACAAGAAGTCAGTGACGTCCCTCTTCATTCCGTCCCACCAGTAAACATCTCACAAGTCATGGTATATCTTGGTGGAACCGGGATGAACTCTATACATCGAACTATGTGCCTCCTCAAGAATCTTACGTCGCAGTCCCTCAGAATCTGGTACGAATCGAGTCCCAAATCGCAGTACCTACTGATCATCAATCACGAACTCGGAAACTCTGCCCTGCTGAACTGCTCTATGATCTCTGAAAGACGGTCATCACTGGGCTGTGCCTCTCGAATACGGTCAAGCAACTGCGGACGTGCACGAACATGCGCAAGATGTCCCTCTGTCGGAGTGAACTCGAACTGCACTCGGCTGTCGTATAGAATCTGCCAATCTGCTGACGACTGCCTCTGCACGGTGCTCAAATAAGATAAACTACCTCCGAGCCCCTACTCAAAGCATCTGCCACCATGTTCGCCTTGCCCGGATGGTCAAGGATCTCGCAATCATAGTCTTTCACCAGCTCCATCCAACGGCGTTGTCTCAGATTCAGGTCTCGCTGCTGAAATATGTACTTCAAGCTCTTGTGGTCCATAAATATTTGGCACGACTTGCCGTATAGGTAATGTCTCCAGATCTTGAGTGCAAACACCACTGCAGCCATCTCTAAATCATGCGTAGGATAGTTCTGTTCATGTGCCTTCAGCTGCCGAGAAGCATACGCGATAACTCTGTCGTGCTGCATCAACTTGCAACCTAGCCCCACTCGAGTAGCGTCGCAATAAACAACGAATCCGCCCGATCCCGAAGGCAATGACAACACTGGTGCAGTAATCAGACGAGTCTTCAACTGCTGGAAGCTATGCTCGCACGCCTCGGTCCAATCAAAAGGAACTCCCTTCCGGGTCAACCCAGTCAACGGTGCAGCAATTCGGGAGAAGTCCTGAACAAATCGCCGGTAGTAGCCAGCCAGGCCTAGGAAATTGCGGATCTCCGTAACTGATGCCGGTCTGGGCCAATGCTGAACGGCCTCGACCTTCTTCGGGTCCACACATATGCCATCTCTCGTAATCACGTGACCCAAGAAATCAACGCTGTCAAGCCAAAACGCGCACTTGGAAAATTTCGTGAACAGCTGGTGCTCCCTCAAAGTCTGTAACGTGATCTGCAAGTGCTGCTCGTGCTCCTCTCGGCGCCGGGAATACACCAAAATGTCGTCAATAAACACGATGATGAATAGATCTAGATACGGCCTGAAAATGCGGTTCATCAAGTCCATAAACGCGGCTGGTGCATTGGTGAGTCCGAACGACATCACCAAAAACTCACAGTGCCCGTAACGTGTGCGAAAAGCCGTCCTCGGAATATCTTCCTGCCGCACCGGCAACTGATGGTAACCCGATCGCAAGTCAATCCTCGAAAAGTATCCCGCACCCTGAAACTTGTCAAACAAATCATCGATACGTGGTTAGGGATATCTGTTCCGTACGGTAACCCTGTTCAGCTGGCGGTAATCAATGCACAAGCGTAAACTGCCGTCCTTCTTCTTGACGAACAGGACAGGAGCACCCCACGGAGACACACTAGGTCGAATAAGCCCTTTATCTAACAAATCCTGCAACTAATCCTTCAGCTCTCTAAGCTCCGTCGAGGCCATCGGATAAGGCGGTATGGAATTAGGCCCCGAGCCGGGAATCAAGTCAATGCAGAAAGCAACATCATGCTCAGGCGGTAACCCAGGCAGCTCGTCAGGGAAAACATTAGAGAACTCACTAACAATCGGGAACTGGTCCAAAGGAACCTCTGCAGCTCGAGTATCACAAACATAAGCTAAGAATCCTTGACATCCCTTCCACAAGAGCTGACCAGCGTGAAGAGACAAAATCAAGCTGGAAAGGGTGACGCTGCGGTCTCCCTGAATAACAAGGACTGGCTCTCCCGGAAAGCTAAATCTGACTGCCTTCTCACGGCAGTCCACAGATGCATAACAAGTGGCCAGCCAGTCCATGCCCAGAAGCACATCAATGTCTAATATATCGAGGAGAATCAAATCAACCGACGAATCCCTCTCCCCGATACCAACGGAACACAATCGAAACACAAAACGAGCAACAAACGACTCGCCTATCGGAGTAATAACAACAAGAGGCTGATCTAACGGCGATGACTCATGGCCCAACATCGGTGCAAAGTGTGTAGATACATACGAATGTGTGGAACCTGGGTCGAATAATACTCGCGCGTCAAAAGAACATACTGGCAAGGTACCTGTCACAACGGTATTCGATGCCTGCGTACCCTGCAGAGTCAAAGCGAACACTCAGGCCTGTCCCCCACCAATAGCTGGCTGTTCTCGGCCTCCTTGTCCTCTCTGAATAGGACCGCCACATCCACGGCCTCTGGGGGCGCCAAACTGAAGTGGAGCATCACCGGGGGTAGGAAGTAGAGCTCTCTGAGAAGGTGGTGAAGGTGGTAAAGTAACGTGTGGAACCGTCGCCGCTCCCTGTCATCTCACCATACAGTCTCTGATACGATGGGACGGACTCCCGCACCTAAAACATCCTGGCGACGCCTGCTGGCCCTGCAGATAAGAACCAAATAGCTGACCCCGTCTAACTCCTCTGCTGCCACCATCTCTCGGAAAGAATTTGTCACGATGCCTCTGAGCTGGCATATCGATACGAATCCTCTTCGGCCCAGAAACGGCTGAAGTCTCTGAAATGCGCGCCTCCATCCGTAAGGCCATGTCCATAACAGCTGCATAAGTGTCAAAGTGATAGGCGCCGATGGCAAGAAATAACTGTGTGTCGAGTCCCTGCACAAACCTCTTTACCCTCTTCTCTTCAGTATAAACCAAGTACGGAGCATATCAAGACAACTGAGTAAACTGGATATCATACTCGGACACTGTCATCCCTGAAGTCTTGAGCAAAGCCTCAAAACTACGAGCTCGAGCATCACAAATGCTCTCTGGAAGGAAACGGGCTAGAAATACTGCTGTGAACTCGGCCCAAGTCATAGGAGATAGACCTGCAGCTCGACCTCTCTCGACTGACTCCCACCATGTCTGCGCAAGGCCCTCCAGACGGAAACTCGTAAGCTCCATCCATCTATCGTCGAAACATCTGAGCGAACGGCAAATCCTAGCTAAATTGTCAAGGAATGTCTGCGGATCCTCCGCTGCATCGGTGCCGGTGAAGACTGGGGGCCTCAGTATCATGAAATCCTGTAGTGATATTGGAATAGCCACTGTAGTAGGAGCGACTGTCTGGACAGCAGGTACTATCCTAGTCTGTGCTATGGTAGGTACGTCCTCCGATCTTGGTGCATGACTAGCCTCTACTAAGAATCTCACCACCTGTCGTAACTCCTGCATACCTCCCATCATCTGTCATAACTCCTCCATACCAGACTCTAGCCTATCCATGCGGCCTGGGGAATGCGGATCAGTCTGTCCCTGAGGCGTAGGTACGCCACCCTGCTCGGTCCTCGTCTCAGACGAGCCTACTCGGATCTCATTTCGGACGGCAGCCCTTTGCGCTCTTGTAGCCTTCGGCGGCATAGTGGCTGGTATAGGAAACAGGATAATAAGACCGGTGCAATAGAATCATAGGATACACGGAATTGAAGAAGGAATTTTCAAGCAAGTATATCCTAAAGTCACCTAGGCGGAGTACTGTTCATATCAGATTTTTGCATTTTTATACCGTCCAATTTTTATCATATTGCTTATCGGTAGGTACTCTTGAGCCGTGTTTGCTAGTCAATTGCAGGATACAGGTTCTCGACTCTAAATGGTGAAATTCATGGAAAAGCATGAAAAAATCCAGATTACTGCCAACCACAGATGTAACACGGGTCTCCGCTCTCTATCCGTATGTTGCCGCACACAAGTTTAAGAAACAAAATGGCAAATCAATGTCATTTTCATGCACAAAGCTCAATGGCAACACAAGATCCAACATATCTACGCAGAGCTCGAGGAAATCATGACAAAAAGATCCACATCAAATCACCTTTTGGTCTGCTGGAATTCCGGAAAAATTGTGAAGAGTTTCTGGGAAACAACATATACTACACTGAAGAGTACACAATACCAGGGAAACCCACAAAATTCGACAAGACAATTCATCTATATGGCAGCGGATCCGTGGACAATAGGGGGTCTAGGCCGTGGATCCGCGGCCGTACGGGCTCCTCAAGTGGTGAGTTTTTAGGGCAGTTTGGTCATTTTATGTGGAGCCAGATTCTTGCCCTAGGTTTTCAGTTCCCTGCCTATAAATAGTCCAGAACATGCCAAAGCCAAGGGTGCTTAATCTTGTATTTAGATTTTAGGTTATATGTTGTTGTTCTTCTTCCTCCTCTCATCTCTTCTCCATTAAAAACTTGTAGTGAGTTTTTGTGAGTGAAGAATGAATAAAGGAGTTCTTGTTCTTACCATGCTTATCTTGTTGTGATTGTTAATTATAATTGCTTGCATTTTTCTTTTGCTAATCTAGTTGTTGTTATTTGTTGTTTGTTTCTTTCTTGTTCTCTTTTTCTTTATCCTTAAACAACATTGATGCTTACGCTTGATCTGTAGGGTTCCTAGGCACACTAATGAGGTCTCACAAGGCATCAACCATGCCAATTTCAAATTTTACGGGTGCCGAGAAACCCTAATACGGATCGTTAACTAGAATTTTAGGCGACAAATGAAACTAGTTAACAATTTAACTAAGTGAACGGAAATACAACCTTTGTAGATCCGGTTCTCCACCTCCATAGCTCCATGATGAAGTCCCCTTGCTGTCCAAATCAAATCCCGGGCTCTAGCGTCGGCTTCATCGGAGAAATGGGCGGGCTAGGACATCGACTACGATGCCGAAGATGATCTACGTCGAGGCATCACAAGATCAAGCTCCCACTTCACCAAGTCATGAAACTTGTGAAGAAAACACCCTATACTACTTGGCAAGAGGTAGAGGATGAAGAAATAGGAGGTGGGTTCACTTTAGAATTGGATTTCTTACTCTTTTCATCAAGTTGCCATTGATGAGGCAAGCTTTTTCTTCAAGTAGAAGATGAAGAAGAAGAAGAAGATAATATGATAAGTTAATACAAAATAGAAAATAAATTGAATACTTATCATGTTGCAACCATGGTCAAGTGTAGAGAATAAATCATGGTTAAATGGAATGGTTAGGGTTAAGCATGAAGACAAAATGGTCACTTAGTCAAAGCTTCATGAACTTTCAATGTAAAACAAAACTAGCAACCATTTTCTTTTCTTTTCCAAAATAATATAAATGAAATAAATAAATAAATGAAAAAGAAAATCCTAACCATTACACAACCGTGGTTTAATCTTTACACAAACCCTAGAGAGCATGTATCATTAAACATGATACAATCAAGTGCACAAAAAGTATATCACATATACAATGTGCACGTCCGAGTGAGAAAATCCATTTAAAGTGAACCGATACTAGTTAATGCAAAGTAATATATCAAATATATAATTATACATTAAATCATTAAATCAACACTTGATTTAACGATCCGGTCATATCGCATATAACCGACTAGTATCCTATGTATCGGTTTATCGAATCAATGCTTGAATCGATAACTAGGTTATATCGCATACAACCATTCGATACAATCATCACGAGAATAGAATACGGTATCACATACACGCATTATTCTCGGTCCCGCACATATCTTATATGCGCTCCTATTTCGTTTCGCTTGAGCCAGGAAACCTCTGTGTAGGACTCTAAAAACTCGTCAATACGCCGGCAGCAGGTGATGATCATATCAAACACCCGCAAGCCGCAAGCGGTCTGCCAAACGTAACGGCCACCCTGTATTGAACGATCAGAAGATCGACGAGCAAGCCCGCTCACACTCCTGTGAATCCAACCAGTAACACTTACCGTACAGTCCGGTTTGATCGTCTGATATGTCGCATATCTCGCCTAGGGGTGGTAAATGTCAGACCCCAATAGCTCGATATGTCGTGTCGATATGAGATCTATAACAGTTCGAGAAACTACAGGTAACACTTACCAGTAATTCTCAGCAACCCTGGCCAGGGATTTCCGGTTATAGCCAATCGAACACAGCGCAACATCAACTCCCTATACCGGGAGAGACGAATCCCCTCCTATCGCTCATTTCCTCCATGTAATTCGGGACTGTACCCAAAAGCCACCGTTTTGCACGCCCTCTTGGACGTGGTAAGGTGGAAATCAAAGCACAGTGGGAACCACACAAGACTCTATGACGATCTCGGGTCAACAGACAACTCTGTACCAGTGTCACCAGAGAACTGCCATCTGACGTAAGGTATAATACCATCTGGGAGTTCTCGGCGAGTCCGTCCAGTGTACCCAGTCTCCACTGAGCACCCGTATATCATCTCTGATGTCAAACACCAATGGATATGGGATCATCCATCGCCCATCTGTATGGGTGGAGAAGGTATACGCTAGTCTACTCTGGTATATCGATGCCCCGTCTCGATAAACCCACGACTAGGGACTTTGAAGGATGTACTTATAGACTACTATGTCCCCACTAGTATGATCCGCATCACAGTCCAGATAGTCAAGTACACATCCTAAGGGCTTTACCAACATGTAACAGAGAGACAATTAGTGTACACGTTAAGGTAAAGATCAACCAGATAGCATACTATCATGTCGAGCAAGAAAGTCCTCCCTATATACGTCCCAGCATCCACTACAATATACATCCTATGTACAGTAATGGCCTCTAGGGCATACATATAACTAACAATCTTCCACTTGCACTAGGGCCATCTGTAGCAGTGGTTGCAGTATCTCATACTCAACCATCCCATAAAAATCTTTCTTTGGGAATAGGCCTTCGTGAGTGGATCCGCCGTATTGTCCTCTGGGTCTACTCTCCTAACCTTGATCACCCTGGAGATCAACTATCTCCATGATCAGGTGACACTGTCTTAGAATATGTCTGGATCACTGATGGGACGGGTGTTCCTTGGCATAAGCCACAACTCCATTGTCACACAATGGGAGGAACTAAGTTCATCTCATGAACAAATATACATCTAGACTGCCTCTTTGGTAGCATCTTAAGTAGCGATGTATCCAGCCTTAATCGTCTAGTATGCCACGGTATCTAGCTTGGAATTCTTCCAACATACCGTCCCTTTACTGAGGGTAAAGACAATGCCTGCGACTGACATTCAGTCGTCTTTATCACCCTGGAACCCTTCCAGTGATTCTCCGCAGGATCGATTGATACCATCTCACTACAACTAGTGAGAATCTTAACTTCCAATTAGATCTATCTCATAGATCCAAAACCCAGGATTTAGGAAGTATCACTTTGATCCTTTATGGAGAATCATTGTGATAAGCGGAGATTGACCGAGCGTAGCATAGGAAACTTCTTCCCTATCAAGAGTATGTCATCTACGTACTCTACGAGGATCGTCACTATACTCCCTACTACCTTTTTGTTTATACAAGGTTCATCTACCATTTTGATGATGTCAAACTCTTTGACTAACACATCAAAACAGATGTTCCAACTCCGCGATGCCTGCTTTAACCTATAAAGCATCTTGTACACGTTTCCGCTGCTCCCACTGTCTACGAAGCCCTCTGGCTATATACTTATAGACGTTCTCTTCTAAAACATTTAGAAAAGCAGTCATGGCACCCAACCGCCAGATATCGTAGTCATGGTATGTAGCCATGGCAAGTAGGATCTGGATGGAGTTAAGTATAGGCACTGAAAAAGGTTCCATCATCCACGCCTGGTTGATGACATAAACCTTTAACAAGTCTAGCTTTGAAAGTCTCAACTTTTCCATCTACACCAAGTAATCTTCTCAAGATTTACTTTCTCCTGATGGGGATTTAACCCTTCAGATATAGCAACCAAAGTCCATACTTTGTTGGTGTATAAGGATTCCATCTCAGATCGCTAAGCATCCAGCCATTCTTACAGAGTCCCACTCCTGATGGCCTGTTCGAAACTAGTTGGGTCATCATCTCATGATGCAATCCTCGCTCCCACTGTCATAGAGTAACCGAAGTATCTCTCAGGTGGGTGAGAAAACCTACTAGATCGGCGGAGAGGCTGAGGTTCGTTGGTAACTATTGAATCTTTTGGTTTTATCAAATCAACTTCTGTAGTTTGTATAGCTGGAACATTTCTAGTTCTACATAACAGATCTTGCCTCGAGCTTGTCCGGATTTTGCTTTTAGACATAGGCCGGACAATCCCAAATCTTAACTAACTTAAGACATGGGTTCTTCCCTTTCCATATCACATATGAAAAGGTAGGCAACATATTTGATTTGAACCCTATTCAATAGGTATGCAGCTTCTCAAGTGCATAACTCCCAAAAAGGAAATAGGTAACTCAGTAGTACTCATCATAGAACACACCATATCAAATAGGGTGCTATTGCTCCGCCCCGATATACCAACGTGCTGTGGTGTATACGGAGGAGTAATGCTGAGAGAGAATCTTATTCTCCTTTAGAATAGTCCAGGAATTCCGTGCTCAAGTATTCTCCTCCTTGATCACATCAAAGGACATAATACTTATACCCGTATTGGTTCTCTACTTCTAACTTATATTCTGTGAATATCTCAAAAGATTCGGACTTGTGTTTCAACAGGAACATATGTCTGAATCTTGAGAGATCATCAGAGAATGTAATGAAGTACAAAGAGCCGGTCTTGGCATATGTAAACAGGGGACTTTCATACATCAGCATGTATCAATCCTAAGAGTTCACTAACTCTTTCTCTGTTTCCAATAAACAGAGCTATGGTCATCTTATCTTTGTGACATGACCGGCAAGTTTCATAAGATGTAAATTTAAACTAATTTAAATATGCATCTAAATGTAACTTGGCTAGTCGGGTCGCATTGATATGACCTAGTCTACAATACCTCAAGAAGGATTCGTTCATCTCTGAACTCTTCCTCTCGTGTGTGTTCTGTATACTAAGAACTGTAGTTTGATTTAGAACATCAATGCTTTTAGATAACGTGCCTGAACCGATCAACTTTTGATATAGGAAATGTTCAAAACATTATCCAACTATACAAAATTTTATCATTTCTTTACTAATAAAGAGATAGATATGATTTTGTATATCAGGTTCGGTATCTAATAACATTCGTTCAGAATCAATGTATTTGGAATACAGGGTGACAGTGACCAACAGACTTGGTTGCAACACTTGCCCCGTTTTCTGCCTCATGAAACTTATCACCCGTTCTCAGTTCTCTACCTTTCTGTAGCCCTATGTAACAGATTACATATCTGGGATCCTGATCTGGTATCACATACCCAGGACGTAGAGGATACAGAGAAACAGTTCTTTGTAACGAACACACCCGAAGATGATGCATCAGCATGCACTCTCTTCGTTTGGGCGGCACGGGAATTCTGGTATTCCCCAATTTCCTGCTCTGTCTTATAACAATTATAAGTTGGAGCGGGACCAACGTTCCCCAGCTCAGTATAACAAGCGAGTTCGGTCAATATTCCGTATTATTATCTTGATTAAGGCGTGATATGGTCGCTACCTGGAGAGAGAGAGAAGAAAACACTCAGCGTGCGCTCTTTCAAGAATAGATTGGTTATTATTTTATCTAATCAGGATGGCTCCCACTGCGTTTTATCAAATCTTCCTTCAAACCCTAAAAGGAAAGACAAGCCGGGATTAATTACACACTACAAGATCGCCAATCTTTCAGCCAGGCCAGTGTCGGTACTTTGAGGGAGGTCCCCCGTGCTTTCGCACGAACCTAATTAATGTAAACCTCGTTTTCCCAGAGGCGTAACCTCGTTAACACCTTTCTAGACACCTACTTGATCGGCTAATTGTAATGTGTAAAACTCTCCCAGGAGTAACTCTTACTCGCAGCGGGTATCGGGATCCAACTATCTCATAGAAGGTATGCAATCTCATTGCAAATTTCAACACTTGAAATTCCCGATAATTTTGCCCCTAACCTCCTATGACCTTGACAAAGGCCAACAAACCATAGGATGCTAGTCAAGTTCAACCCGTCATTTCCTGATTGAATTAAACCCACCCGCACGACCCTTGACAAAGGCCAACAAGGTCGCACGACTACCCTAACCCAATCTGCATCATATGCATAAGCAGATAAGCACCAGTTAGCTACCGCACACTGCGCCTTGACAAAGGCCAACAAACGCAGCACGAATACTAACTACTACTTATCTGAAATGACGGAGGGCTACGACAGGTTTTTCTGAAAACCTATTGCGTAATGAACTTGATATCGTTGTAGAATTAAATGATTTTAAAATGGAGTGCTTTTGAAGCTTTTCTAGTTTTGCTAAAGGAGTCACTCCCGGTGAAGGGATCGTCGGTCCTTTCCTCGTCGAATGAGGCGCGGGATATATCATATATATCACTGTGCAAAGCAAAACACTTAAAAGAAATCAAAAGACAAACCGAGTATGTAGCATCTGCCAGTTATTGCTAAAGGAGTCACTCCCGGTGAAGGGATCTCGGTCCTTTCCTCATCGAATAAGGTGGAGGATATATCACATATACCGCTGTGCAAAGCAAGAACTGTAGCTACCTGTTTTATTTTTGAAATTCGATTCTACAACATCTTAGGTTTCTTTTATTTCATTAATCACATTAATGAAGTCCCATCATTTAAGTACCTAAACATCACAGATAAATACGACGTACACTTATGCCATCCGCATTCGCCTCGATGTCCCCTCGTGCACCGTTAGGTTAGGTAACTAACGGCAGAGTGGGGCAGGGCTAGCGCGGGTGTAAAACATAAGTAACGCTTATATAATATATCATATATACTATATACTGTATCTATCACAGAACATCTCACATGATCACATCACAGATATCGCAGCAGAAGAATCATATGAAATATTGGATATACTAGGACGTCCGTGTTTTTAATACGAGCCAGTATAAAACACGGATTCCACGGTCGTGATGAATAGCCAAACCAACACCCCAAGACCCCTATGAGAGCGGCAAGAAACCCTACCAATTCTAAAGTTAGGAGACCCGGACTCGACTCCTCGAGTTGGTCTCCCACTGGACTCCAGAACCCGGTTACTTGTGCTCCCCTCCTTGGGTCTATCCTAGTGCAGAAAAGTAAATAATATACAAAAGATGACATCTTCCGCAACCTGGAAGTGCCCCAATAAAAGAATATTACATATAAGTTTTTACATGAATGAAAATGAAAAACACTCATCTCACATAAAAAAAACCCGGCTATTCAAACACGACGATCCAATATAACATATCCAGCAACACATAACATCATATGTCATCAACGTAAGTAAATATGCGCATCCCAATTGTCGTTGACATATAGCAACGAAACCGGCGATATCACATATTGCACTTACGGTCACAGAAAAGAAAGTGTAAAACTACAACAGTTGGAATCCGCAATCCCTTTAGACATCACATGCCTAAATAAATGAATTTCTTAGACATCGCATGCCTAACAATTATAAACCCCGCATTTTAGTCTTATTATTGAAAACTCTTTTCAATGTCAAGTCGGGAAATTCAACAGGATTCCCGACATCCTGATCGAATGCTCGTCGCAAACTTTAGTAGACGGCCGCATCCCCGACGCCGTCGACGAAGTGCACCAAGGCGGAACACCGCTGCCGCGAGCACCCGAACGGATGCTTTCGGCGACGGGGTTCTCCTACAGTCACTTGGTCGGGGCTATGGGACGAGACTGTCTATTAAGTTTACTCGGCGAGTATCCGCGTACGCTACGTGATTGCGACGGACTTTTGATCACATCAAAATTCCGTGGCAACCGATCAAGTGAGACTAAAGTGCTATGTTTATAAGTTTCATTCAGTTATCTCATAACTATTTGTGAATTCCAATTATTGTATCACATTCCAGGTAATTAGAAAATGTTAAACTTTCCGATCGAGCATTCAAACACCCAAGTTTTCCCGATACAGATCAACACATGAAACAAGTCTAAAAACATTCAGTTCGTGTCTCAGTACCAACGGTCCAGCCGTAGAAGGGTCAAGCCAACGCCTCACATGTGGCACGCCGTACTGCCCCAAACCCGAAGGTTCAAAGGGCAGTTCAAGACGGTCACATAATCGAGTTAAGGTTTGTTGTCTTCTAGAGGGTCCATCGCGTTACTTGCACTACTTAGAACGTCTTTAAACCACGGAATAATCCAACACTTGGAAATTTCCCGACAGGGGAAAATTGGGTATTTATATCCGGTCGAACTTTTTAACATATTCAAAAATTATCCGGAAAGCCACACATACAAAATTTGATAATCCGATCGAACATTCGAATCCCCAAAATAACCCAGAAAATTCAACTCTTGAAAAAATATTAAAAATTCCCAGGAAAACCAGCACTTGAAACTAAGAATTACTGTGCAAAATACGATGCCACATAAGACAAAACTGCCGTGGAACCGCCGCACGAGCCATGCTCGTGCCGCGGAACCGCGGCGCATTGATGGATTTAGGCATACGAATTTTACAGAAACCCTTAGAATTTCCTGCTGATTTTTCTGCATATTTTTAATATCGAAAAACTCCAGATTTTGGAAAAAGTCCAGAGAGCATGTTTGTGTTAGGGTTTCGGTTCGATCGGACTTCAAACTCCGTCTACGCATCGCCTAAGGCTCTAGCTAGGCTCTGATACCACTGTAGGGTTCCTAGGCATACTAATGAGGTCTCACAAGGCATCAACCATGCCAATTTCAAATTTTACGGGTGCCGAGAAACCCTAATACGGATCGTTAACTAGAATTTTAGGCGACAAATGAAACTAGTTAACAATTTAACTAAGTGAACGGAAATACAACCTTTGTAGATCCGGTTCTCCACCTCCATAGCTCCATGATGAAGTCCCCTTGCTGTCCAAATCAAATCCCGAGATCTAGCGTCGGCTTCATCGGAGAAATGGGCGGGCTAGGTCATCGACTACGATGCCGAAGATGATCTACGTCGAGGCATCACAAGATCAAGCTCCCACTTCACCAAGTCATGAAACTTGTGAAGAAAACACCCTAAACTACTTGGCAAGAGGTAGAGGATGAAGAAATAGGAGGTGGGTTCACTTTAGAATTGGATTTCTCACTCTTTTCATCAAGTTGCCATTGATGAGGCAAGCTTTTTCTTCAAGTAGAAGATGAAGAAGAAGAAGAAGATAATTTGATAAGTTAATACAAAATAGAAAATAAATTGAATACTTATCATGTTGCAACCATGGTCAAGTGTAGAGAATAAATCATGGTTAAATGGAATGGTTAGGGTTAAGCATGAAGACAAAATGGTCACTTAGTCAAAGCTTCATGAACTTTCAATGTAAAACAAAACTAGCAACCATTTTCTTTTCTTTTGCCATTTCTTTTCCAAAATAATATAAATGAAATAAATAAATAAATGAAAAAGAAAACCCTAACCATTACACAACCATGGTTTAATCTTTACACAAACCCTAGAGAGCATGTATCATCAAACATGATACAATCAAGTGCACAAAAAATATATCACATATACAATGTGCACATCCGAGCGAGAAAATCCATCTAAAGTGAACCGATACTAGTTAATGCAAAGTAATATATCAAATATATAATTATACATTAAATCACTAAATCAACACTTGATTTAACGATCCGGTCATATCGCATATAACCGACTAGTATCCTATGTATCGGTTTATCGAATCAATGCTTGAATCGATAACTAGGTTATATCGCATACAACCATTCGATACAATCATCGCGAGAATAGAATACGGTATCACATACACGCATTATTCTCGGTCCCGCACATATCTCATATGCGCTCCTATTTCGTTTCGCTTGAGCCAGGAAACCTCTGTGTAGGACTCTAAAGACTCGTCAATACGCCGGCAGAAGGTGATGATCATATCAAACACCCGCAAGCCGCAATCGGTCTGCCAAACGTAACGGCCACCCGGGTATTGAACGATCAGAAGATCGACGAGCCAGCCCGCTCACACTCCTGTGAATCCAACCAGTAACACTTACCGTACAGTCCGGTCTGATCGTCTGATATGTCGCATATCTCGCCTAGGGGTAGTAAACGTCAGACCCCAATAGCTCGATAAGTCGTGTCGATATGAGGTCTATAACAGTTCGAGAAACTACAGGTAACACTTACCAGTAATTCTCAGTAACCCTGGCCAGGGATTTCCGGTTATAGCCAATCGAACACAGCACAACATCAACTCCCTATACCGGGAGAGACGAATCCCCTCCTATCGCTCATTGCCTCCATGTGATTCGGGACTGTACCCAAAAGCCACCGTTTTGCACGCCCTCTTGGTCGTGGTAAGGTGGAAATCAAAGCACAGTGGGAACCACACAAGACTCTATGACGATCTCGGGTCAACAGACTACTCTGTACCAGTGTCACCAGAGAACTGCCATCTGACGTAAGGTATAATACCATCTGGGAGTTCTCGGCGAGTCCGTCCAGTGTACCCAGTCTCCACTGAGCACCCGTATATCATCTCTGATGTCAAACACCAATGGATATGGGATCATCCATCGCCCATCTGAATGGGTCGAGAAGGTATACGCTAGTCTACTCTGGTATATCGATGCCCCGTCTCGATAAACCCACGACTAGGGACTTTGAAGGATGTACTTATAGACTACCATGTCCCCACTAGTATGATCCGCATCACAGTCCAGGTAGTCAAGTACACATCCTAAGGGCTTTTCCAACATGTAACAGAGAGACAATCAGTGTACACGTTAAGGTAAAGATCAACCAGATAGCATACTGTCATGTCGAGCAAGAAAGTCCTCCCTATATACGTCCCAGCATCCACTACAATATACATCCTATGTACAGTAATGGCCTCTAGGGCATACATATAACTAACATGATCCTTGCCAAGGTGAGGTCTAAAATAGCTAGTTGTAATCTTCTGACCTCTTTCTTTCTATCTTTCTCCTTTGTTTTATTTTCATCTTTCTTGTAATGGGTGAGTAGTTTCCATACTTGTTAGGGTAGGATTAGGAAAGTTTGAGAGAAGGAAATCTCTCTCACTCTTTCCTTGCCCAACATCTTAAATCGGACTCCCGTTAATTGAAGCACAATCCGCTCCCAACGGCACCCTATCCTACATGATAGCGGTGATTCCATAGTGAGACCGGTTGTGGTTGAATTAACCGGAGGTTAAGGCTAAGAGCCAAGAACGGACGAACAAGCACCAAAAGGAAGAACTTATGCGTTGGAAAGCCTAGCTTATACTCGCAAGTTCTTTCCTAGTCGTGCTAATCCCCGTTGTTACCGATTACCGTAACACCGATATTAAGAGGGGCAACGAAAGAAGTGAGCGACTCCAAAATCAAACTAACCTAATCCTAACCCTAACCCTAACAAGCTCTCTTTACATATCATTTTAGCACATAGTTAATCACAAACAAATCTAGACATTTGGACTTAACTCGTTAAAGCACATAGAAAAAGATTCCCATCTCCCTGCGGACGACCCGTACTCAACCGGCTAGCTACAAGCAAAACCGTCTTGATTGCGGTAATAAACTTGAACACGCAAAAAATCCTAACAATCAAATGGCGCCGCTGCCGGGGAGACGGTAGTTTATTTCTTTGTGTAATTTCGGGTTAATTTGTGAATATAAAGCTAACCGAAAAAACAAAACAAAAAAAATTTACATTGTAAAAAAATCATCTTTTTATTTATGATTAGTTTTTGTGCAAGTGTGCAGGATAATACGAAGTTCGAGTTCAGTGCCAAAGACGTGGGAAGTTAGACCCATATCTCGTGGCTACACTGCGACGGATCAAGACAAGAGCCAACGGTCTACCGTAAAAATCTGGAGCAGTTACAGTGAGCAAATCAAGATTCAGGAAATCCAGACAAGCAGAGGACTCCCAGACCAGCACCTGTAAGAAAATTGAAGGCCCAACTCACCCATCTTGCCGCAGAACCGCGGCATAAGCAAGCTTAGGCCGCGGAACCACGGCCGTTTGGTGCCCTCAGGATGCCAAATTCCCTGTAAGTGTCTCTTGCATCTCCCCCATTCCTCTGGACTCCACTGAACTGTGTTTTCTGTAGCATTCTTTGCGCAAATTCTCTTCCCCCTTTCAATAAATTGTTTTTGTGCAGAATTCTTTGAGCCGCGCTAAAAAAATAAAAATTGATTGTAGTTGATTTGTTACTGCTTTGCATTTATTAATACGGACTTTAAGGAGCTTGAAACCAATTCAGATTGGGTGGGGATTTCATCACCCTTCCCAGGAGCCCAAAAATCACAAAAAGCATATGCATTGATCATTGTTAATTAAAAAAATACTAGACTTAGCCCTAAGGACTTCGCGCTCAATAGGACAGAGGACTAGTTACAGGCATCGGCCGTTTATCCTATCCTGACTTTGCGGTGTCTAGGCAAGTGTGTCCAAGGCAAGTGGTTACTTAATTCGGACCACTACTTACGTAGTGGGGAGCCTCCCACTTACCTGACACTTACCTGGCCGCAATTGGCGGAGAAGAGGCGGTTTGAGGTCCTATTTCTAGCCCTTTGGAACAGTTAGGAGCTGTCTAGCTGACCTAGGTGACCCTAGGTCTAGGTGTGAGTGTGCATATCTTGTTTGTGATTGCTTAAAGCCGTAAGTCCGTATATTTTTCTGTAAAGCTCTTTCTAAAAAAAAGGAAAAAACCAAAAGCTTTTATAAAAACTTGCCCTTTGTCGCCAGAATCCATTTTTTCACCCACCACCCATCGTATTTCTCCATTGAAGTTTTCTTACCCTCACCTTCTCCGCTTTGACTATACTAAACTCGTTTAGTGTATGTCCGCTTGGACTCGGGACACTAGCGCCCGCCTAGTCCGTGTTACGATAGTCGCTACCGACTACGCGATCGACTCAGACGTCGAAACTCCGTCCACGCCACTTTCACCCTTACCTTTGCCGGCCAGCTCAGACGTTGACCGGAATTCTGTTCATACATCTTCACCTTCACCATCACCAACCTCTTCTTCCGCGATGTCAAGATTTAATCCAAACATCTCTTTGACTCCCCCGAGATTGACTCCACCACCTATGGAGGCAAATAACCCACCACCACCGCCTGTTGTAGCGCTGCAGCGAATCGCGCTCCAGGATCGTTTCTATCCCACCCGTTCTGCACTTCCTACCTGTCTTTCTCTTCCACCGGCCAATGGGGATAATTTTAAAATTAAGCCCCACTTCATTAACATGCTTCCGAAATTTCATGGGCTTGAATCTGAAGATGCCTATATCTTCATCAATAAGTTCCAAAATGTTTGTGCCATGATGAAAACCACCCAGCTGTCGGACGATGCTATACGGCTACGGGTCATTCCGTTCACCTTGTCCGATCTTGCTGAAAAATGGCTGTATAGCACCGCTTCCCACTCCATAACCAGTTGGGACGAGTTTGTGAAAGCGTTTCTCAAGAAATTCTATTCGAATCATAAAACCGCGAGGATCCGTAACGAAATCAACCAATTCTCCCAGCTTCCTACTGAACCCTTTTGGAAGTGCTTTGACCGGTATAAAGACCGTCTTGCTCAGTTCCCTCACCATGGTATTGAGAAATGGCAACTGTGCCAAACTTTATACGAGGGCCTGAATCCAGCAACGAAGCAGTTGTTGGAAACCATTTGTCAGGGGCACTTCCTATCGAAATCTGACGAGGAAGCGTGGCAATTCTTCGACGATCTTGCGGAACAAACGCTACAATGGGAGAGCACCAGACCAACTTCTTCTTCTTCTACCTCCACTTCTACCGGTCAGTCTAGGGTAGGAATTCACCAACTCGATGTCTCTATTGCGATGAAAGCTGAAATGGCTGCAATAACGAGAAAACTTGAAGCGATAGAGAACAAATTTTCATCTCCTGCTCCTGCCCCTGTTCTTCCCCTTCGTACCATTTGTGCTTGTTGTTCCGATCCTTCTCACTTAACCAAAGAGTGTCCTTACAATCCACCATCTCAAGGACAGGATTAGGTTAATGCTGCATTTCAGCAAAGACCAAGAAATGACCCATACTCTTCCACCTACAATCCCGGTTGGAGGAACCACCCCAATTTCGCCTGGAATCAGAATCAGCATCAATTCCAAGGCAACAATTTACAGAGGCCCCCTCCTCCGCAACAACAAGCACAACAACAAACTCAACATCAGTTTTAGCAGCCCTTCCAACCCCAACCTTTTCAAAATCAGACGAACAACTTTGCACCCAACAATTCTTTTCCTCAAAATAACTTTGTTCCGTCAAACAACGATAAGGTTTCCTCGCTAGAACGAAGTCTGGAGGCGTTCGTTAAACAATCGACTCAATCCATCGCCAACATCCAGTCTTCTATTCAGTCCTTGGTGCAACACACTGCCGCTCACGAGCAAAGCATCAAAACCATCGAAGCCCAGATAGCACAACTGAATGCAGCCTTAAGCGAGCGAGAGAAGGGGAAGCTTCCGTCCCAACCACTCCCAAATCCCGGTCACCCACATAATGTACATGTTGCTCTTGAACAACAGAACCATAATGTGAGTGCCATGACTACATTGAGATCGGGAAGGATGCTGCAAAACAACATTGGCACACGGATCGATAATGACACCCCGGCCGCTTCTTCTTCTTCTTTTTCTTCTTCGTCTTCTGAGCAAATTCTCCATTCTTCAAAAGGTTCTTCTTCTTCTTCTTCTTCTTCTTCTTCTGCTCTGAACGGACCCACTTCTCACTCCACAAAAACACCAGCTCTGGGATCCGTTCGAGCTCCACAATCTCCTCCACAAGCATTGGACTCAACCAATTTTTAAAACGCTCCATTTCCAAACCGGTTGAGGTCCAATAAACAAAATCCACAAATGGAGAAGATTCTGGAGTTATTTAAGCAGGTTAACATCAACATTCTGCTTTTAGATGCTGTCCAACAAGTCCCGTCCTACGTGAAAATATTAAAGGACTTGTGCACGAAAAAGAGGAAGTCTCAGGTACCCAAGAAAGTTTTCTTGGCTAGTGCTGTGAGTGATGCTCTTACCCAATCTTTACCGCAAAAACGGAAGGACCCTGGCTGTCCTACGATTTCTATTACCATTGGGGATAAGAACATCAAACGCGCACTATTAGATCTTGGTGCCAGTGTTAACCTGCTTCCGTACTCAGTATATGAGCAATTAGGTGTAGGAGAGCTGAAACCCACACACTGTACTCTCTAAATGGCCGACCGATCGATCACCCATCCTAGGGGTGAGCTAGAGGATGTGTTAATCAAGGTTGGGGACTTCATAATCCCCGTGGACTTCATTGTATTAGACACACAGCCTGTAGCTAACCCCCGGAATCAAATTCCGGTGATACTCGGTCGTCCATTCCTTGCAACCTCAAATGCTGTGATCAATTGTCGAAATGGTTCGATGAACCTATCTTTTGGAAACATGACAATTGAACTCAACATTTTTAGGTTGGGGAATCAGCCCTCCGAACCTAATGCTCATATACTAGACGTTTGCTCGATCTAAGAGATCACCCCAGAAGAGTGTGAATTCGAGGAGTTTTTGTTCGATCACGATAACCTTAACGCCACTAGTGCGTTCCTCTTCGAACCTGCTGCTGTTTCTACACCCGACAATGACTATGAGTGCTTCACTTTCTCGAACGATCTTAGCCACTCACCACCCGAGTTTGAATCCTTCGAATTTCCGGATGAGTTACCTGAACCATCCAACTCGGTCGCTTACACTCGTTTTGAACCTTTGCTGGAATCCTTTGAGTTGGAGACCTTTTCACCAATCTTGCCTTCAATCGTTTCACCTGCAACGCTCGAACTCAAGCCTTTACCATCTCACCTTAAGTACGCTTACTTGGGTGAGAACGAGACCCTCCCTGTTATCATCTTGGCTTCTCTAGCTCCAGAGCAAGAGAAAGCCCTTCTTGCGGTCTTGCACAGCAATAGGCAAGCTTTTGGCTGGTTCATGGCGGACATCAAGGGGATTAGTCCCCTGATCGTTGAACATCACATTCATCTGATGGATGATGCCAAACCAGCCAGAGATCCACAAAGGCGACTCAATCCAGTCATGAAGGAGGCTGTGAAAAAGGAGATCGTTAAATGTCTAGATAGTGGTATCATTTACCCTATCTCTGATAGCCAGTGGGTTAGCCCCATTCACGTTGTCCCCAAGAAATCAGGCATAACGGTTATCACTAACGAAAAGAACGAGTTAATCCCTACTCGCACCCATACTGGGTGGCGAGTATGCATCGATTACAGAAAACTCAACGCCGCAACGCGGAAGGACCACTTTCCGCTACCTTTCATTGACCAAATGCTTGAACGATTGGTTGGACACGAGTATTACTGCTTTCTTGATGGCTACTCCGGCTACAATCAGATTCCCATCGCCGAAAAAGACGAGGACAAGACCATATTCACTTGTCCTTTCGGCACGTTTGCATATCGTCGCATGCCCTTTGGGTTATGCAATGCGCCCGCTGCCTTCCAGCGGTGTATGATGGGAATCTTCTCAGACATGGTGGAAAAATTCCTGGAGATCTTCATGGACGATTTCTCCATCTTCGGCGATTCCTTTAACGAGTGTTTGTTGCATCTCGACGCTGTCCTTACCCGATGTAAGGATAAGAACCTCACTTTGAATTGGGAGAAGTGCAACCTCATGGTGCGCGAAGGTATTTTCTTAGGACATATCATTTCGCAAAATGGCATAGAGGTTGACAAAGCGAAGATTGAGGTCATTTCCAATCTCCCTCCTCCCAGATGCGTCAGAGACATCCGAGCCTTCCTTGGCCATGCCAGTTTCTATAGACGCTTCATCAAGGACTTTAGCAAGATTGCTAGGCCCTTGACTCTTCTACTGGCCAAGGACACGCCATTCGACTTCAACTCGAGCTGTGTGACTGCGTTCGAGTCATTAAAAAGCTCACTCACTTCTGCTCCCATTCTTTCTTCACCTGACTGGACGCACCCATTTGAGATTATGTGCGATGCATCCGACTTTGCCATTGGTGCTGTCCTTGGACAACACATCAACAAGATGCTGCACGTAATCTATTATGCTAGCCGAACCCTGAACGACGCCCAACTTAATTATACAACAACCGAGAAGGAATTCTTAGCTATTGTATTTTCTTTAGAAAAGTTCACGCCCTACCTCATTGGCTCTCCAGTCATTCTCTACACAGACCATTCTGCTCTGTGCCATCTTTTTGCGAAGAAAGATGCAAAATCTCGGTTGATACGTTGGATCCTCTTGCTTCAAGAGTTTGACCTTGTCATCAAGGACAAAAGAGGATGCGAGAACGTAGTCACCGACCATCTCTCACGACTTCCTTCTTCGCCGTCGCTTCAAATTCCGATCAACAACGTTTTCCCGGATGAACAACTCTTGACCGTATCTTGCGAACCCTGGTTCGCAGATATTGTGAACTATTTGGCCACAGGGTTACTACCGACTGAATGGTCAAGTCAGGACAGACTTCGATTTTTATCCCAAGTAAAACACTTTTACTGGGACGGACCCTATCTGTTCAAGTACTGTCCCGACCAGATTATTCGTCGGTGTGTCCCTGACGATGAATTCAAGAGTGTGCTGTCATTTTGCCACGATCAAGCATGTGGCGGGCATTTTGGCCCCAGAAAGACAGCTGAGAAGATCTTGCAGTGTGGTTTCTACTGGCCACAACTCTTCAAAAACGCTCATGACTACTGCAAGACTTGCGCCCGGTGCCAACACTTGGGCCGGATATCCCGGAGGAACGAGATGCCGCTCCAACCAATCTTGGTTGTGGAGATTTTCGACGTTTGGGGGATAGATTTCATGGGGCCGTTTCCCAGCTCTATCGGGAACTTGTACATCCTTCTCGCTGTTGATTACGTCTCTAAGTGGGTCGAGGCTGTGCCCAGCCGGACTAACGACAACATGGTTGTCGTTAGGTTTCTTAAAGAAAACATTTTCTCCCAGTTTAGGCACCCCCGAGCGATCATTAGCGACAATGGAACTCATTTCTGCAATAAGACTTTCGTGGCCTTGATGCGGAAATATTCCATTAATCATAAGCTATCTACTCCCTACCACCCCCAGACGTGTGGGCAGGCCGAAGTTTCAAATCGGCAAATCAAGCAGATACTGGAGAAGACGGTTTCCATGAACCGTAAGGATTGGTCGCTGAAACTCACTAATGCCCTTTGGGCATTTCGAACCGCTTATAAGACCGATCTTGGCATGTTTCCCTATCGGCTTGTGTACGGAAAGGCTTGCCACCTCCCTGTCGAAATAGAGCATCGCGCATTTTGGGCGATAAAGGAGCTGAATCTGTCTCTCGAAGATGCGAGCAGCCATCGGAAGCTGCAGTTGAACGAATTGAGTGAGCTTAGGGATGAGGCTTACGATAACGCGGTTGTCGTTAAGAACCGAACGAAGGTGTTTCACGATAAACACCTTTTGCGCAAAACTTTCGTACCTGGTCAACAGGTACTGCTTTACGACACCCGGCTACACTTCCATCCAGGAAAGCTCAGATCTCGCTTGAAAGAGCCGTATTTTGTGCGGAATGTGTATCCGCATGGCGCTGTGGATTTGGAGAATCCAAAGGACGGTTCATTTTTCAAAGTCAACGGACACAGACTAAAACCGTACCTTAGTGCCGAACCAACAGAGGAGCTCCTGGTCTTACAGGAGCCAGTTTACCCTGCATAATCTTCCTCTGCCTACCACCAAACTTCGGTTATCCAGCCAAGACCAGTGGACACTGTTCCAAATAAGTTTGGGGGTATGTATATACCATCTTGTTTATATTTGTGGATATTTTTTTCCATTTTTACTAATTTTCTTTTCTTTAAAAACAAAAACAAAAAAAAATTGTGTATATCTAACCGACAATTTTGACCCTTCAATGATCTCTTCACGCAATAGCAGTGAGGACACTGTCCAGTTTATGATTGGGGGTACGCTCGGTACGCATTTCTAACCTTCGCATTCATATGTATATTGTGCATCTGCATACTAAAATCCATAAAATCCATAAAAATCAGAAAGTTTTCTAAAAAAATAAAAACTTTTTTGTCAAGTTAGCTAGTGGGAGAACTCAGATTCAACATTTCGACGGTTTTGTTTGATAAGATAAGAATAACTAAATCATATTTTTAGATTTCGAAAACCTGAAAGATAACTCTTCTTTGAAGTTAACTATAGCTGATATACGTCTTTACATCACACTACACGCGTCGTGAGTTTTGGAAATTAGATGACATGTCTTTTATGTCTAAAAACTTTTAAATGGATAAATGATTTTCTGAGGATCAAAAAAGTTTGTTCTGAAATAAGTAATATCAAGAATAGTTTATGAAGTGAAGTGAATATGAAGGAATGTTATTGATGCCTTAATTGGAACTAAGTCTGAAAAATAACCCATCTGGAACTTGATTGAAATGATTACACACCGAACCCACTAAACACGTCTTTTATCCACAAAAAAAAATAAATTGAACTGCCGGTTATATCTCCGTTCGTATTGAATCATCATGATTTTCACGCCAAATTGTCTTTTGTTTTCGAACCTAGGTAACTTGAGTAATTAAGTCCGCTGGGGTGTTTCTACACCTAATGCCCTGAAGCCAACTGGTTTGGGTGCATTGGCCCAAAGCTCGTTAAGAAGCCTAGAAAGTCCAGATTAAAACAAAGTCAAGCAAGTGTTATCTCCGAGTTAAAATTCCTAACGGTTCTTTGTGTGAGAATAATCTTGATAAAAGACAGGCTTTTATAAAAAAAAATTAGCGGAGATATGAAGGTTTTATTCTATGATAAAGACTATTGCACGTTCACAGAGGTGTGTATGAAATGAAAACAAGAAAAAGGTGGAGTGAAAAATAAGACCTAGTTTCTTGTTAAGGAAGATAGAAATTCTGAAGTTGAAACCATACTGGAAAACGAAACTTGAAAAATGCTTAACTCTTTATAAAACTTATGTAACCCTTTTAAAAATTTTATCTGGGCTTTATTGTGTGACATGATGACTTTATTCGATCCTTCGGGAACTTAACGACACTATTTGCACTGCACGTAAAGACATATAAAATCTTAAGTTAAATAAGAAGCGAGGTGTGAAAAATAAAGGTTCGATAGTCTGGACTTAGGATCATAGAATTGTTATTTTCTGAAACAAAACTTTAGGTTTTGAATCATAGTTATTTTCCAAAGCTAGCTTTACCGGATTTTGTGGGTAGTATCCGTTGAAAACCCTCAGGAGACAACACTCCTCCTACTAGGGACACCTAGAGGTTTAACGGCTTGTTGCACATGCTCGGTGCAATCGCGTTCCCTGCGAAAGTGAGGTTATGAATTTTTGTGAATAAATTGGCTTTGCTCGGGACGAGCAAATGATAAGTTTCGGGATATTTGTTCATATCAAATTTTTGCATTTTTATACCGCCCAATTTTTATCATATTGCTTATCGGTAGGTACTCTTGAGCCGTATTTGCTAGTCAATTGCAGGATACAGGTTCTCGGCTCTAAACGGTGAAATTGTTGGAAAAGAACGAAAAAATCCGGATTACTGCCAACCACAGATGAAACACGGGTCTCCGCTCTCTATCCGTATGTTGCCGCACACCAGTTTAAGAGACAAAATGGCAAATCAATGTCATTTTCATGCACAAAGCTCAATGGCAACACAAGATCCAACATATCTACGCGGAGCTCGAGGAAATCATGACAAAAATATCCACATCAAATCACCTTTTGGTCTGCTGGAATTCTGGAAAAATTGTGAAGAGTTTCTCGGAAACAACATATACCATACTAAAGAGTACACAATACCAGGGAAACCCACAAAATTCGACAAGACAATTCATCTATATGGCCGCGGATCCGCGGCTAATAGGGGGTCTAGGCCGCGGATCCGCGGCCGTACGGGCTCCTCAAGTGGTGGGTTTTTAGGGGCAGTTTGGTCATTTTATGTGGAGCCAGATTCTTGCCCTAGGTATTCAGTTCCCTGCCTATAAATAGTCCAGAACTTACCTAAGCCAAGGGTGCTTAATCTTGTATTTAGATTTTAGGTTATATGTTGTTGTTCTTCTTCCTTCTCTCATCTCTTCTCCATTAAAAACTTGTAGTGAGCTTTTGTGAGTGAAGAATGAATAAAGGAGTTCTTGTTCTTACCATGCTTATCTTCTTGTAATTGTTAATTATAATTGCTTTCATTTTTCTTTTGCTAATCTAGTTGTTATTTGTTGTTTGTTTCTTTCTTGTTCTCTTTTTCTTTATCCTTAAACAACAATGATGCTTACGCTTGATCATTGCCAAGGTGAGGTCGCAAATAGCTAATTGTAATCTTCTAACCTCTTTCTTTCTATCTTTCTCCTTTGTTTATTTTCATCTTTCTTGTAATGGGTGAGTAGTTTCCATACTTGTTTGGGTAGGATAAGGAAAGTTTGAGAGAAGGAAATCTCTCTAACTCTTTCCTTGCCCAACATCTTAAATCGGACTCCCGTTAATTGAACCACAATCCTCTCCCTACGGTACCCTATCCTACATGATAGCGGTGATTCCATAGTGAGACCGGTTGTGGTTGAATTAACCGAAGGTTAAGGCTAAGAGCCAAGAACGGACGGACAAGCACCAAAAGAAAGAACTTATGCGTTGGAAAGCCTAGCTTATACTCGCAAGTTCTTTCCTAGTCGTGCTAATCCTCGTTGTTGCCGATTACCGTAACACCGATACTAAGAGAGGCAACGAAAGAAGTGAGCGACTCTTAACTCAAACTAACCTAATCCTAACCCTAACAAGCTCTCTTTACATATCATTTTAGCACATAGTTAATAAAAAAAAAATCTGGACATTTGGACTTAACTCGTTAAAGCACATAGAAAAGATTCCCATCTCCCTGCGGACGACCCGTACTCAACCGGCTATCTACAAGCAAAACCGTCTTGATTGCGGTAATAAACTTGAACACGCAAAAAATCCTAACAATCAAGTACCATTTTGCAAGTATGCCGTGGACATACACACGCTACGATACTCTTCTTAAGTCACTTACTCCATCTACCAAAGGTCATCCTATACTCAGAAAGGTAAAACCTATCGCCCTGAAACCAACTTTGTCACGACCCGAAAGGTACGGAACATGACTGGCACTTAAATTACGAACGTCTCAAGGCGTACGTAATCTAAGTAAGCCAAAGCCCAAAAATCAGAACGAAATAAGCAGTAGAGTAAAGTAAAAACCAATTTATTGAAAGCGATTTTAGTCAAATAAGTCACATCAAGTTTTTTTTAAAAGAAACATCCATTTTTTCGAAAATTTCGGCAGTGTCTCCTCTGTAAATACTGGCCCCCAAACGGGTACAAACAGGAATATATAGGAATAACATAAAATAAGGCATCCCCAAGCGGGAGCTAGCTCTTCTCCCCAAGGCGGACACAAATCCCACGCAATATAAATCAGTAATGTGCAAAATAAGCATAAAAGTCACAAGTAATAGGCAACATGTCGGCTCAAGTGAGCACGACCCAAAGAAACAATATACATGCCCACAAATCTCAGTGTCTCGCCTCTAAGTCAAAATACAACAGTACTGGTAGATGATACAGTAGATGGAGTACACTAGATACAATGAATATACAAGGTGGAAACAAAATAATCATATAACCCACCTACGAGCAAAAGCCTCAAATCCAAGCAAAAGGAAGAAGTGCATCTGCCGGTACAGTGCTGACGGATCGGACCTGTAAAAAGGCTGTGGCACAACGGGGGTGAGTTGCCAACTCGTGAGTAATATGTATCATCTATAAAGACTATCGTAAGCATGTATGCAAAGTGTCACAATTCTACAATATTGATATGGTATAATGTACTAGCATGTATGCGACATGAATGCAATTTAACACGTGATCTGAATATGCTGATATGAGGAAATCATTATTTTCATCTTAGAAATATCTGAAGTAATATCAATTAAATCAACAGAAACCGTGTCAAGCATCGACACCTCAAATGAATATCTCAGTATCCCAAAGTATAGGTATCTCAAAAATTCTCGAGCTCCGGCAATCCGGACTGGCCGATCTCAAGTATCAATGTCTCAATATCTCATGACCATGGTCAGTATCCTCCGGATATCCGCCGCGCCAACAATCACCGGTAGGTAGTCTGCCCCTGCCAGGCACATCGTCTACTACTCGAACTTCTTGCCCCGGGGTACATTACCGGGCCCACCATGTACCCGAGACGGTTCATCCTACTCCTCGAAACGGGTCTCGAAAACTAACAGAAAACTCATGGTGGACGACACAAGTATCATATTTGGAGAAAACCGCAACTTGCAATATTTATAATGATATCAATTTTATTAAATCCTTGTGGTTTCTCCAAAATTTCATAAATCTCAATTACTGAAATCCTCAAGAAAGAAAGTACCACAAGTACACATGTCAATGATGATGAATGCCTATGGTATCAACAATGCGAACTGCAATATATGACTAAATGACTATGTATGATCGAATGAGGTAATGAGGTACATGCATCTGACTAGCAATTCTACATGTTCATCTTACGGAATTTATTATATTAGTACTGGTTTATATGACTTATATGGTGAAATTATTCTAAATACCGGTTTAAACAAGTTATCTAGTGTTTGTGGCATAGCAATTACGAAGGCGTGTGTGTCCGCATGAATAGTGCTCATGCTGCATAAAACCCTGATAAAGGTGCAAGTGTCCTATGAGACGATGTTGCACAATTATATATAATGAACTAAGCAAGCCAAATGTTTCATATGTCGCACATCTCATTTTAATGGTTTCAATGGTTTTTATACGATGAATTTAACACAAATATGGATGTACAGGTCATGAAGTGCCGTAAAATAGATAACTAGGAACTACATGCAACAAGCTGGTATTACTAAAAAATCTAAATTATCGGGCGCCTCCCGCCATCTAAACGATTCTCCCTGTAGATGTATACATCTACTCACCGGAAATCCCCAGCTAGATAGGTCCAATCACCGCTTGCCCTTTTTGTGCCGCGTTCGAAGTCTCCGCGACCAATCTTGGAATTTGCACAACACAAAACATAAGGTTACACATCATAAAACAACACATGTCACAAAATGAAAGGGTCAACGTCAACGAGTTAAGCACAACATGCACAAGGTGCGCGGAACACACACGAAAAACACTACAAGCTTAACTAAAATTGTCGTTTCGGAGCAACTGCCACAACTAAACTCGATAAACCCAAGTTCCGCATTCTCCTACCCTAAAAGTCATAGGAGACGCCAATAATATCATTAAGATATCACAAATAATTCATCCCATAATTATATAAAAAAACTAGTAAGCACTAAAAATTCCAAATTCGGTGCAAACATCGAAGATTTGCGACAAAAAGACTACTATCAAGCATAATCGTCCAACCGCACAACTAGTTAGCCACAATCACTTAATTTCAACACATTAGCAATGCTTCAAATCCTATTTCTAACATCAAACCCTTACTTGATTTTTATAAACTAGCAAACTAAAACCATTCCATACATGAAAAAACCTAAATTAACACCAATTGAAACCCACTTAAGCAAATTAACCTCTTAGATTAGGTTAGTAAAACAACTAGATAGCAAAATGAATTTAATTAACCTAGTAATGGTGTGCTAAAATCCTAGTTCAAATCAAACTACTCTCTTAAAAAAAAACTAGATTAGAAATTAGCAATAAAATTAACATTTCAAAGTTCTAATTTAACACACTTAAACTACAAATTAACCATTGATTGAAATTATACCTCACAAGTTCAAACCCTAGCTTGCTCTAACCTCCCAAGACACCTCCTTTCTCCATGTTGTAAACAAAATTGGGTGTGAGAAGTGGTAGAATGGGGATTTGCCTTGAATTAGTGAGGATTTTGTGGATTTTTAATGGATATTGATGGAATTTAGAGGCAAAATGAGAAAGAGAATTTGGGGAAAAAGAATGGGGCTGCTGCTGGTACCCTCGGCCTTAAGGGAAATGGGGAAGAGTGAGGGAGTGTTGTGTGAAAAAAATCCAAAGTCAAAGCCTTCTCATATCACTTAAAACCCATACCCAAATTAATATATTATAATCAAACATAAGGTTTCATTCAAAAGAGATGGAGACAAATTGAGGGGGGGAATAGGCTGCTGCCTTGGTGGGGTCGGCCAAGTGGGAGAGGTGAGGAATTGTGAAAGTTTGCAAAGAAAATTCCATGCAAAAAGACCTCCTCAAGTTACCTAATTGCAACCTTAAGCTTATTTTATTTAATTTTAATTTTCCTTTGATTATAACTAATTAGAACTTGGAATAAAATGCTAAAAATTTATATTACTCACTAGATTTTAGTTGTCATGGTTCCAAAGCATGTAATTAGCCCATTCAAATTTGTATTTATCGCTAATTTAATGTATTTTTAACAGCTTAAAATAATATTAAAAATAGTAAATTAGGGAAAAAAATTTAAGCGACCATAAATTTATAAGTGACACATTAGCTACTAAATACTACCAATTACCTATCCAAATTAGGTATAATTAGGCCAATATTGAAAAATAATTATAATGACAATTTACGGGAAAATACCAAATATTTACCGATTTCCGGGAAAAATACCAAAACGACTTTTCAAGGCGTTACATTATGGCATTGTAGACTAGGTCATATCAATGCGACCCGACTAGCTGAAGTTAGATAAAGATGCATATTTAAATCAGTTTGGATTTACATCTTGTGAAACTTGCCGGTCATCTCTCAAAGATAAACATGACCATAACTCCGTTTACTGGAAACAGAGAAAGAGTTAGTGAACTCTTGGGATTGATACATAATGATGTATGAGCTCCCCTGTCTACACATGCCAGGAATGGTTCTTTGTACTTCGTTACATTCACTGATGATCTCTCAAGATTCGCACATGTGTTCCTGTTGAAACACAAGTCTGAACCTTTCGAGAAACTCAATGAATATGAGTTAGAAGTAAAGAACCAAAACGGGTATAAGTATTATATCCTTTGATATGATCAGGGAGGAGAATACTTGAGCACGGAATTCCTGGACTATTCTAAAGGAGAATGAGATTCTCTCTTAGCATTACTCCTCCGTATACACCATAATACGTTGGTATATCGGGGCGGAGCAATCGCACCCTATGTGATATGGTGTGCTCTATGATGAGTACTACTGAGTTGCCTATTTCCTTTTGGGGATATGCACTTGAGAAGCTACATAACTTTTGAATAGGATTCTAATCAAATCAGGTGCCTACCACTCTATATATAATATGGTATGGGAAGAGCCCATCTCTTAAGGATGTTAAGATTTGGGGTTGTCCGGCCTATGTCAAAAGAAAAATTCGGACAAGCTCGAGGCAAGGTAAGTTCTGTGGAAGTTTGTTGGATATCCCAAACATTAGCAAGGGAATATCTTCTATCAAACCGAGGAACAAAAGGTGTTTTATTTCTCGACATACCACCTTTTTTAGAGAAAGGGAATTTCTTATAAAGAAATTAGTGGTCATGAGGTATAACTGGATGGAGTTCCGGCTATACAAACTGCGTCTGATGATTTGGTAGAACCGGAGGATTCAATAGTTTCCAACGAACCTCAGCCTCTCCGCCGATCTAGTAGGGTTCCTCATCCACCTGAGAGATACTTCGGTTTTCTCTATAACAGTGGAAGCGAGGATTGCATCATGAGATGATGACCCAACTAGTTTCGAGCATGCCATCAAGAGTGGGGACTCTGTAAGAATGGCTGGATGCTAAGCGATCTGAGATGGAATCCATATACACCAACAATGTATAGACTTTGGTTGCTTTATCTGAAGGGTTAAATCCCCATCAGGAGCAAGTATATCTTGAGAAGATTACTTGGTGTACATGGAAAAGTTGAGACTTTCAAAGCTATGCTTAAGTCCATCCAGATCCTACTTGCCATTGCTACATACCATGACTACAATATCTGGCTGTTGGGTGTCATGACTGCTTTTCTAAATGATGATTTAGAAGAGAGCATCTATAAGTACACAGCCAGAGGACTTCGTAGACAGTGGGAGCAGCGGAAACATGTGCAAGTTGTTTTATAAGATAAATCAGGCATCGCGGAGTTGGAACGTCTGTTTTGATGTAGTAGTCAAAGAGTTTGACTTCATCAAAATGGTAAATGAACCTTGTATGTACAAAAAGGTAGTAGGAAGTATGATGATGATCCTCGTATTGTATGTGGATGACATACTCTTGATAGGGAAGGAGTTTCCTATGCTACGCTTGGTCAATCTCCTCTTATCACAAGGATTCTCCATATAGGATCAAGGTGATACCTCCTAAATCCTAGGTTTTGGATCTATGAGATAGAGCTAATTGGATGTTAGGATTCTCACTAGCTGTAGTGAGATGGTATCAAGCGATCTTGGGGAGAATCACTGGAAAGCTTCCAGGGTGGTAAGGTCGACTGAATATCAGTCATAGGCATTGTCTTTACCCTCAGTGGAGGGACGGTATGTTGGAAGAGTTCCAAGTTAGATATTGTGACAAACTAGACGATTAAAGGCAAAACACATCGTTACCAAGGATGCTACCAAAGAGGCAGTCTGGATATATATATAAGTTCATGAGATGAACTTTGTTCCTACCATTGTGTGACAATGGAGTTGTGGCTTATGCCTAGGAACTCCCGTCCTATCAGAGATCCAGGCATATTCTTAAGAAGTATCACCTGATCATGGAGATGGTTGATCTCCAGGGAGATCGAGCATAGGAGAGTAGATACAGAGGACAACGGCGTGATTCCACTCACAAAGGCCTATTTCCCAGTAGAAACTTTTATAGGATGGCTGAGTATGAGATACTTCAACCACAGCTGATTGTTGGGTATGAGTTACTACAACAGATGGCCCTAGTGCAAGTGGGAGATTGTTAGTGATATTTATGCCCTAGAGGCCATTACTGTACATACGATGTATATTGTAGTGAATGCTTGGACATATGTCAGGAGGACTTTCTTGCTCGACATGATAGTATGCTATCTGGTTGCTCTTTATCTTAACATGTACTCTGATTGCCTCTATGTCATATGTTAATAAAGCCCTTAGGATGAGTACTTGACTACCAGGACTATGATGTAGATCATACTAGTGGGGACAGTGTTGTCGCTAAGTACATCCTTCAAATGTTCCTAGTCGTAGGTGTATCGAGACAGGGCATCGATATACCAGAGTAGACTAGCGTACGCTTCTCGATCCATGTAGATGGGCGATGGATGATCCCATATCCATTGGTGTTTGACATCAGAGATAGTATACGGGTGCTTAGTGGAGACTGGGTACACTGGACAGACTCGCTTAGAACTCCTAAATAGTATTATACCTCACGTCAGATGGCAGTTCTCTGGTGACACTGGTACAGGTTAGTCTGTACACCCAAGATCGTCATAGAGTCTTGTGTGATTCCCATTGTGCTTTGATTTCCACCTTACCACGCTCAAGAGAACGTGCAAAACAGTGGCTTTTGGGTACAGTCCCGAATCATATGGAGAAAATGAGCGATAGGAGGGCATTCGTCTGTCCCGGTATTGGGAGTTAATGTTGCGCTGTGTTCGATTGGCTATAACTGGAAATCTCTGGCCAGGGTTGCTGAGATTTACTGGTAAGTGTTATCAGTTGTTTCTCAAACTGTTATGGACCTCATATCGACACGACTTATCGGTTACTGGGGTCTGACATTTACCACCCCTAGACTGGATATGCGACATATCAGACGAAGAGACCGGACTATACGAGAGTGTTACTGATTGGATTCGCAGGAGAATGTATAGGCTTGTTTGTTGATCTTCTGATTGCTCAATACCTGGGTAGCAGTAACTTTTAGCAGACCACTTGCAGCTTGTGGGTGTTTGATATGATCATCACCTACTGTCGGCGTATTGACGATTCTTTAGAGTCCTACACAGAGGTTTCCTGGCTCAGGCAAAACGGAGTAGGAGCACATATGTGATATATGCGTGACCGAGAATAATACGATATGAGATACCATATTCTATTCTCGCGATATATGATATCGGCCGGGTATATATGATATAGCCGGGTCATCGAATCAAGTGTTGATTCGATGAACTGATACATTTTATTCTAGTCAGTTATTTGTGAAATAGCCGGATTATCGGATCATGTGTTGATTCGATAATTTAATGTATAATTATATATATGATATATTATATTACATTAACTAATATAAGCTCTCTTAAAAATTCTTTTTCTCACTTGGATAATACATTGATGTATATGCGATATATGTTAATTGTATTATTTTCTTTTGTTACAAAATATATTGTATATGTGATATATAATATTGTAACATGTTAGGGTTACAAATGCAACATGGTTGTTGAGTTTAAACCAAGTTAGGGTTTGGATTAGGGTTAGCTTTTGGATGAAGCTTTCAAGAAGCTTTATGAAGCTTTCCTTTTGTCTTCATCCTTTGATATTTTGTGTAGATATTCTTTAACCCAACCCAAACCCTTAACCTATAGTTTATTCTCTACAAGGGTTAAGCCTTTCATTCTTAACCTATGGTTGCAATTGTAACCATAACAATAATTCATTATTCATCAGAAAAAGATTCTTCTTCTTCTTGCTTTTGAAAAAGCTTTCTAGCTTTTGGGTTAGTGATCATTTTGAGTGAGAAATTGAAAACAAAAGAGAGCAAAATTCCTACTTCATCATCCTCATCTATTCTAGCCACTTAGATTAGGGTGTTTGCTTTACTAATACTTGATTAGTGAAGAAAGAGCTTGGGTTAGAGTTTCTTCAAGGTAGATCATCTTAGTTTTTGAAAATTGGAAGCAAGGTTGCATCTTTCTCTTCATGGAGCCTCTCTAGAGTCCGGATACTTGATGATCACAGCGAAGGGACCTCAACACGGAGCTTAAGAAGCTAAGGAACGGACTACAAAGGTTGTAATCCCTAACTCTTAGATGTTAAAGTGTTAACATGCTAGTTTTGTTTGATTCTCTAGTTAAACATCCTAGGTTTAGGGTTATCTATAATGGCAAAATTTGAAATTGGCATGTGTGATGCCACCCGAAACCTTGCTGCCGTTGTAGGTAACCCAACAGATACATGGTGGATCCGGTTCGAGGCCGAGGGGCAGGATAGCTGCATTATAGGCGGGGAGCCTAACGAGGATACTCGATACCGGAGATAAAGATAGGTACGACAGATATTCAGGGGATACCGACCGGGGTTCGATTAGGCACGGCGAATATCCAGGGGATACCGATCGAAGCCGAGGATATCGGGTGGCGATCATCTGTTGAGATGGTGTCAATGGTATCTGTATTTACGTGTCGCTGATGGACACGAGAGATTTAAGCATTTGCGTGTCGGTGATGGACACGAGAGATTTCTGATTTCGGGTGTTGATGCTGGACATCCATATATATATTGATATGTTGCTATCATGAGGTACACAGTTATATCATAATCATAGTAGCCGACCAGGACTGCTTCGGGGGACAGTACCCGCATACCTTTTTATGAGTAGTTGCATATAAAAAGAATTTCAAATCGAGCCATAGCCTCATTATTTTGACGTGTATAATATGATTCTGAAATCTTTTAAATTGTAAACCTCTTAATACTATTCATTAAAATAGAAGGACGTGTATCTTAAATAAGATATCTATTATATTTCATACTATCACGTCTGCTTTATACCGAGACATATCTATCTCGCGGCTATTTTAAAGAAGAGCTTTATATATACATATTTTCGGTTACATTAGGCTTATACCTAGATACAGGTCATTGCATTTGATATAATCTACTTGGGATTGCATGATATTTAGTGTTGCATTATGATACATATGTATATCATATAGTATATTGTATAGATTATGATAGTACTATACTTATGACCTAGATATCGTCATGCATTTCGATTTCTACCTTTAGATGTATTTTTATTCACTGAGTTGGCAACTCATCCCCGTTGTGGCACAGTTTCTTGCAGGTTTTACTGCTTGGATTATCAGCGGCTTAGGCACACATTCCTTTCGGTGATTGATTGGTAAGTGGGTTAGTATTGTATCGTACTCACTCTTGATTATTCATATATTCTTTTATCTAGTGGAAACTCCATTAACTTAGAAATAGTATATTGTGGACTTAGAAGCGAGACTTAGAGTTTGGGTGTTGTAATGTCGCACTCATGGGCGTCGACCATTTTAGATTGTTGATTTTGTTTCGCTTTCCTTTTCTTCGCCATTGTGCATCGTATATTGTTGCTTGGTTGCTCTACTGTTTGGGCGTGGATAGTAGCTTCCGTTGGGATGCTATTTATATTATTATGTTGTATCGGGTTATAAAAAAATGCAATGGAGGTGCTGTCAAATTTCAAAACGTCATAGATGTTTTTCAAACATACTTAGTCAAACTCAAATGATATTTTTAACTGATTCCATCTGATGACTATTTTAAACTTCACCTCCAATATTTTCAAAAGGGTTTAGATTCCGGGTTTTCGGCTTACTTGAACCGCGTTGACGTCTTTAGATGTCACGTGATTTAAGTGCCGGTCACGTGCCACATTTGGGTCGTGACATCTAAGATGCCTTGGAGCTTGGAAAGCTAGGATCTTTGAGCTTGTGTGGTTAGGTAATGATCTCTATCTGTTAAGTAGGTGTTTTTAATATTGCGTTGCTTATTAGTTTCAGTTTAGAACGCGTAAAGTTTAGTTTCGTGTAAATATCGTATTTTTAGTGTAGTTTCGGGTCTCGGCTGATCTGTTATCAAACCAGGTGTTTGTTGGGAATGTTCCCATCACAGTGACCTAGTGTAGTGACCTAGAACCCACCATAAAAATCTGAGACAATTCCATGTTCAGTTGGCCGCAAATATATTGCTTCTGGTCGCAAATTTCGGCCAGACAGGGATGTTTGGGTTTGGGTTTTGGTCTGGGGGTCTCTGGGGTTGTATTTGGTCTTGTGGAACTTGCAACTTTTACAAATAGTTTGTGTAGGAAAATCTGGGATCACTTTGCTAGTTTCTAGTGTTTCGATTACGCGTGTTACATTATCCGACACGGTTCGTGTTCTTGTGTAGCTTTTGCTCTTAGGTTGCTTTCGTAGTGTCGCTACGCATGTTAGCCACTAGACGAACACTTGAGAGTATATTTGGAGTTGGTGCGTCGGTCAAACGTAGTGGTTACGTGTTATTGGTCGATTGCTAATATTCACTTGTTATATTGTTATATAATCTTAGGGTCGCAGGCGTGGACTTCGGACGCTGCGAAGAAGGGAAAGCGAGTGGTTGGCTTTACTTAGCCTAAGATCATTTGTGAGTAGATTTAACATCTACAAAGGAATCGCCCGTATGGCGTTATGCGTCTGGGCTAGATTAAATGACATGATTATTAGTTACAAATATATGGACATTGATAGTGCATGTGTACCATTGTTGAATATCTCTTTCCCTATTGTATATGGACATGGTATTAATGAGACACAACACCATTATTGACGGTTCATGTTGCACGAGCACAAATTGTATGCTACACCCACACCGTCGATAATTTCCATGACACGCACAACATGTATACATACGTGATATTGTATTGGTTATGGACATTGAGACATGATCCTTATTTCCATTGTGCATATGAGATATAGCATACATGTATACCTACATGCTTACACATATGCCTTGATATACCTTGATACAGCTACACATATACCTGGAGGGTACTGCATCATTATTGACATGTATATATACATACCTTGCTATGCTACAGCTACACATATACCTGGAAAGTATTGCATCATTATTGACATGTATATATACATACCTTGCTATGCTATAGCTACACATATACATGGAGGGTATTGCATCATTATTGACATGTATATACACATACCTTGCTATGTTACAGCCATACATATACCTGGAGGGTATTGCATCATTATTAACATGTATATACACATACCTTTCTATGCTACAGCTACACATTTACCTACATGGTATTACATCATTATTGACAGGTGCATACACATATGAGATATAGCTACAAGTACATCATACGTACATACTTACATGTACACCCTTATACCTTGCTGTAGCCGCATGTTCACCTTTATATGATGTTGCGTTGGATTTTGGAGAAATTAGGAACCACATGATATATTTAATAACTTGTTGCATTTAAATAGCGGTTTTTTCCTTTATATACTCATATTACTGTTTTATGTTGCATATATTATATTTCATGGATTTACGCATTGAGATATGGATTTCATAAGATGTTTTACTCCTGATGATATATATCAGTGGTATGGGAAGCTGTTATATATGTATATGTATATCAGTGGTATGGGACGCTGTTATATATGTACATATATATAATATATATCATCATAATGATCTATGCAAGTTTTCTGATTCTCTTGATATGATATTTCGATGCGTCCACCCTGTGATTTCTCGATTCTGAGATTGGCATGTGATATTGTAAGTCTATGTTGCGCATCCCACTTGTTTGTGGGGAGGCGGAATGAGCAAAAAATGATTTTTACGGGCTTCGTAACATCGACTACAACCACGGATCATTCATAAACCTTAACTAGCACTAAACTTTGAGGTTAAACTACTAAGCAATAATTGTTATACCTCAAGTTACTAGTCCTTCTTGTTCTTGTTGTCCTCCTCCTCTTCTTAAGCTCCTAGTGGTGAGAATGGAAAGCACCTCCTCGTCGGCTCCTCGAAGTAATAGAAGATCCACCCGAAAGTTCCTACTACAAGCTTACACCTCCAAGATGAGGTAACTAAGTGACTTAGAATGCTAATTCAAGTAACCTAGATGATATAGAGATGGATTAAGGATTGATTAGTCTTGCTAACCCTAGGGTTGTCAACTCATGAGAGGATTAGGGTTAAGTTGAAAAAGAGAGAGCTTGAGGAGAGAGAAGTGTTTTTTTTATTATGAAATGAATCTTGACTCATTTGGATAATATGAAGCATGAAAAATATCTCATCAAATATCTAGCAACCATGCTTCATTTAATACTTGAGATGAATCATCTCATGAGTCATGGTTCATTTATTGATAATTACACCTCATCTCCTCCACTTTATTTAGTTTAAATCATAAAGATTAAAACACAAATGAGTCATCTCCTTCTAGAAGCTTCCCAACAAATTACGAGAATGCCCCTCCCATCCGTATTTACGAAAAACACGGATATACTGAGTTTAAATAAAATCCAATAATCTAATACTATAATCTGTCTTAAACCAAAGCCCGCTAGTATAATCTGTCCGAATATCATACGTGCATAAATACACACATATGTCCGAACCCTGTCGTAAAACCATACGACCTCTATATCGTTTCGCCTGAAGCAGGGAAATTCTCTATGTGGGACTTTAAAGACTCGACACTAAGCTGGCAGTGGGTTTAACCACAGGCCGCAAGCGGTACTAGCTGTGCGTAACGGTCCCCAGGTAGATGTCGATAAGAAGGCCGATGAGGAAACCCATCCGAACTTCTACTGAGCCTGATGTGACAATCTCCGTACAGTCCGGTCTGTTCGTCTAAGACTATCGCATATCGGGCCTAGGGGGCGGCAAGCGTCAGTCCCCTAATAGCGGTATAAGTCATGTCTGAGTGAAGCCCATTACACCTTGAGAAACTACCGGAATATCTACCAGTAAATCTCGCTTGCCCTGGCCAGGGACCTTGCGTAATAGCTCTCCAAACACAGTGCGATATCAACCCCCAATACCGGGAGAGACGAATTCTATCTAACCGCCACTGCCTCCAAGTGCTTCGGGACTGCACCCAACTACTACCTGTTTGCACGACTCAGTCGAGCCGTGGTAGGGTAATAATCTAAGAACAGTAGGAACACACTCGAGGAAAAGCAGCAGTGTCAAGTCAACGGACTATGCTGTACTCATGTCACCTGAGAACTGTTAACTGACGATGGGTATAATACCAATCAACAGTTCCCTGCGAGTCCTGTCTGGTGTACCCGTAACCCAACGAGCACCTGCATACTATCTCCATTACAACGTACTGATGGATGTGGGACAGACCATCTCCCCTGCTGGGACGAGAAGCGTATACACTAGTCTACTCCGTAGTATCGATGCTCTGTCTCGATAATCCTATGACTAGGGACCTGAAAATAGATGTGCTTGTTGACTACACAGCCCCCACTAGTGTGACTGCCATCACAACACTGGTATTTAAGCAAGATCCTAAGGGCTCTATCAATATACATTCGTGATATGCTAAAAGAAATATATACACATATTAAGATAGATATACACCAAGTAGCATACTACTATGTTGAGCAAGACTGTTAATATAACTGTGAATATCACAAGCTTCCATTAAGTAATATATAAGCTAGTATGATACAATAATGGCCCCTAGGGCATATACACTAACAAATACCCGATTCGAGGAGCGGGAGGCACCGTCTGCGGGTACATGGAGGACCCGGTATGGTACCCCGGGGCGAGAGGTGATTTCGTGGTGTAGATGATGAGCGTGGCAGATGGACCACTACCTACCAGTGATATTATTTGGACTTAGTGGATATCTGGAGGATACCGACCGGAGTTATGAGACGTATGGATATATGGATTTCGAGTGTCGGAGCTGGACACTGAGATTTTGTGAGACGTATGATACGGACATGAGGGCCGGTCCTGGTGATGGCGCCTGACAGATGGGTATTTACGTGTCGATGCTGGACACTAGTTTTCATGATGTTTTCGGGTGTCGATGTTGGACACTCAGGTTCCATAAGACTTACAGGATTGAGGGCCGATCTGAGGATGCGGTGCTTTTGGTATTGGGATTTAGATTGTCTTGATGGACACTGGTCCTGGCACGATGAGGATTCTGTGAGGATGACATGTTTTATCCCATACTCAGCATTTATTTGATATGCATTGTTTCATGTATTAGTAATACCTGATAGAGTACCTTTCATGACCGTTGCATATACATATTGCCATTTATTGCTATCAGCTTGCATGTGGTTGATATTCGCAGTACGTGCATACCTACGATTACCAGAATATGTTATTTACTATTCACGAGTTGGCAACTCAACCCGTTGTGCCACAGTGTTTTGCTGGTAGCCCCTCAGAGCAGTCGCGGCAGGGCTTCTTCCTATCGTATCATCTTTTGCAGCGGATACCGCTACGGCTGACTGTGTGCAGTTTTGCTATAGATGGGTTTTGCGGTTATCCGATATTGCTCATTGTATATTCGTTGTATCCAGTACTCTCCATCTACTACTTCTTGTATTAACTTAGAGACGAGTTGTGAGGACGATATTGTACATTATTTTGTGACTTTGGAGGTCTTTCATGCTGTTTCACTTTATATCGTTTTTTTCTTCGCTACGGCGTCGTATATCTGTTGTAGTGGTTGTTTTCCGCCTTTGGGCATGGATTTGCTCCCATTTGGGGATGCTTTACTTATATCTTTTCTTGTACCCTTTTTGGGGCTAGTTTTTACAAAGGAGGTGCTGCCAAATTTTTAAGAAAGTAAATTTAGACTTTAAAGATTTTTTACTTAAGATTTCAAAAGTTTTAACAATGTTCTTATCACTTACTACTTTTGATGGTTTAGATTGCTGGGTTTTCGGCTTACTTAAATTGCGTTATGTCTGTAGACGTTACGTTGTTTAAGGGCCGTCATGTGCCAAATTTTGGGTCGTGATAGTTTGCTAAATGTTTGTGATAGTATATAATAGATGAAACCAAGAGATTATCAAGCACTTTATCACAAAATACCATATCTCAACTTAGCAAACATAACACCAAATTGATTCTAACTTAAACATTGAAATGCGGAAAGGGAGTGAATATGGTATATGAGGAGGTTACAAAGTAACCATATTTCAAAATACCATACCACATCAATACATAAACAATCTTTAAGTTAGAATCATATATATAAGCACATTAAACATTAACAAGAGGAGGAGGAAGAGGTAAAGCCTTTCATCTAATTTCCTCACCATTACTATAACCAAAGAAAGATTAGTTACACATCATAATGAAAAGAAAAGATAAGCAGGTAAAAAAGCAATAAACAAAGAAACAACAATATTATTAACACTTGAAAAAGTTTAGGTATAAGATATTGGTAACTTGTTCAATCTCCATAATGAAGCTCTCAAAAGAAAGCTTAAAGAGGGAAGAAGAAGAAGAAACCAAGTTAAAGCTCACTCAACTCTCAAGCTAAACCAAACAAAAAATGGAAAAAGGTATAATATCTATGTGTAGGGTTGTATAGCATGACAACAAGGTTTTGGAAGCCATCACACATGCCATTTTATAAATTTTTGGTGTGTTATGAAACCCTAACGAAGATCTTAAATAGAGAATTAGGGTTAACTTTGCATGTAAACGACTTTACATCTAAGTGAGAGGGATTACAACCTTTGTAGTCCGTTCCTTCACTTCATAAGCTCCGAGTTGTGATCCCTTCGCTGTCATCATCAAGTTTCCAGACTCTAGAGAGGCTCCATGAGGCGAATGATGCATTTTGCTTGAACTCTTCGAAATCCAAGACGATCCACCTTGAGGAAACACAAACTCAAGCTAACTCTTCACTAATTATGAATTAGTGAAGCTAACACAGTAATCTATATGGCTAGTATAGATGAGGATGATGAAGTAGGAATTTTTCTTTCTTTATTTTTTTTTTTCAAAATTTTTTTCATCACAAAATAAAAAGCTAGCATGCTTTTGAGCAAGAAGAAGATGAAGGATGAGAATAATTGTTGTGTGGTTAGAAATGCAACCATGGGTCAAGTATATCATCCTTAACCCATGTAGAGACTTAACCAATAGCTATGGTTAAAGGTGAGATTGATAAATATCCTAAGCTAGACAAAAAGAATGGACAAAGTCAATGAAGTCTACAAGCTTCTTCAAGCTTCCACCAAAATATCAACCATGACAAATATCCACAATATTTGAATAACTTAATGATAAATATAAACCCTAACATTAACCCTAGCATGGTTTAACTCTCATGAACCCTAATTGCATTTATAACCTAGCATGTTACAATTATACATATCATATATATATATATATATATATATATATATATATATATATATATAATTTTGTAACAAAAGAAAAGAATACATTTAACATATATCACATATATATCAATGTATCCAAAATGAGAAAAAGAATTACTTAAGTGAGCTTATATTAGTTAATGTAATGTAATATATCACATATATAATTATACATTAAATTATCGAATCAATACTTGATCCGATAATTCGGCTATATCACATATAACCGACTAATATAACATGTATCATTTCATCGAATCAACACTTGATCCGATGACCCGGCTATATCACATATACCCGGCCGATATCACATATCGCGAGAATAAAATACGGTATAACATACTCGCATTATTCTCGGTCGCGCACATATCACATATGTACTCCTACTTCATTTCACCTGAACCAGGAAATCTCTTTGCAGGACTCTAAAGACTCGTCAATACGCCGGCAGTAGGTGATGATCATATCAAACACCCACAAGCTACAAGCGGTCAGCTAAACGTAACAGCCACCCGGGTATTGAGCGATCAGAAGATCAACAAGCAAACCTGCTCAAACTCCTGTGAATCTAATCAGTAACACTCCCGTACAGTCCGGTCTCTTCGTCAGATATGTCGCATATCCAGTCTAGGGGTGGTAAACGTCAGACCCCGGTAACTGATAATTCATGTTGATGTGAGGCTCATAACAGGTCGTGAAACTACTGATAACACTTACCAGTAGATCTTCATATCAGCCCTGGCTAGGGACTTCCAGTTATAGCCAATCGAGCACAGCGCAATATCAACCCTAAATACCGGGAGAGACAAAACCCCTCCTATCGCTCATTGCCTCCATGTGATTCGGGACTGTACCCAAAAGCCACCATTTTGCACATTCTCGTGAACGTGGTAAGGTGGAAATCAAAGCACAGTGGGAATCACATAAGACTCTATAATGATCTCGGGTCTACAAACTAACCTGTACCAGTGTCACCAGAGAACTGCTATCTGACAATAGGTATAATACCATCTAGGAGTTCTCGGCGGGTCCGTTCAGTGTACCTAGTCTCCACTTAGCACCCTCATACCATCTTTGATGTCAAACATCAATGGATGTGGGATCATCCATCGCCCATCATATGGGTCAAGAAGCGTATACGCAAGTCTACTCTGGAGTATCGATGCCATGTCTCGATACATCTTTGATTAGGAACAATTATAGGATGTACTCGTTGACTACCCTTGCCCTACTAGTATGATCTCCATCATAGTCCTAGTAGTCAAGTACATATCCTAAGAGCTTTATCAATATGTAAGAGCAAGACAGTAAACTAATACAAGTCAACATGTTAAGACAAAGAGCAACCAGATAGAATACTATCATATCGAGCAAGAAAGTCCTCTCTCTATATATCCAAGCATCCACTATAATATACATCATGTGTATAATAATGGCCTCTAGGGCATATACATAACTAACACTATGCACCATTTTGCTCTAATCTGTTCTGGTATTTATAGGCATCAAAATAGAATAAACAAACAATATATAATGGATGATGTGATGCCTATAATTGCCAGAAGAAAAATGGTGGGAAAATGATCTAGGGGGTCGGCGGCGTTGGATTTTCTTGGAGTCTCGCCGGTCCATATCCGAGCATTGGGGCTCGTCTTGGTGTGATGGGCATGTGTGCTCTCCTTAATAACTCTAATGCTGTTTGATTTATCCATTTAAGCCTGGTTTCCATTCATAAATTTAGAGGGAAACTTGATGCTTTATTTCATATCACACCTTTTTGCATTTAACACAAATCACACTCACTTTCCCACTTGCACAAGTCACGAGTGTGCCAAGGCAGCCCCCACCATGGCCCATGTCCTAAAAGAGCTAGTGCATACTTGTATTGTGTTGGACCCAAATTGTGTACACACATTTATTGCAAAAGAGTTCTTGAATATCGGTCGGTTTTCTGTTCTAATTGCAGTGTCGGCTCCCAGACGCTATATCCGTGACAATGAGTGTGTTTCCAGTATTTTATCACGAATACCTGTAAACTGTAATTACTGAGCAGACGCTGATTAATAGTACCGAAAAATAACAAAATTGATATTGAATGAGAGGTATTAAAATGCAGTTTTTTGTGATGAACAAAACCCCCAAAATTATCTTTTGCTCGTCCCGAGAAAAACAAAAAAACCTACCCTCACTTTCACAGGGAACGTGATTGTACTAAGCACGTGCAACAAGCCGTTAATCCTATAGGTGGCCCTAGTAGGAGGAGTGTTATCTCCTGAGGGTTTTCAGCGGATTACACCCACAAAATCCAGTCAAGTTAGCATCACGGAGAAACTGTTGATTCAAATCTTAAGGTTAAGATTCGAAGATAGAAGTTATATTATCCAAGTTAGCAACGTCAAACCCTATTCTTCATTCCTCACAATTTGTTTAACAAAAGCTTATATAAGTCTTTACGTGATTGTGCAAATAGTGTCCATAAGTACTTAAGAATTTTGATTAGGGTCATCATGTCATAAGTACGGACCAGGATAAACTTCCAAGAGATCTCACGGGTTTGAAAAGGAGTTAAGATTTTCTGAATTTTTTGTTCTCAAGTTAGGTTTCAAGTAAGAATATATATCATTTTTAACAGAAAAAATAAGTCTTATTTTTCACTCCTACTTTTTACCTGTTTTTGTTCATACACACCCTTCGTTATCATGCAAAACGTCTTTATAAATATAAACTTTCATATCTTCGTAAAAAAAAACTATTTTATAAGAAAACTCATATCTGCCAAGATTAGTCTCCTACAAATAACCGTGAGGATTTTTAACTCGGAAAGAACACTTGCTTAGCTTGTTTTATTTGGCGATTGGAAACTTAGCGAGCTTTGGGTCAATGACTTTCAAACTAGATGGTTTTAAGGCATTAGGTGTAGAGACACCCCAAGGACTTAATTGTAGGGTTGCTAAGCACACGCACAAGGGTCTACGAGGCATCAACCATGCCCGATTTAAAATTTAGCCGTGCCGAAACACCCAAAGCCGGATCATTAAACTAGAGATTAGGCGAAAACAAGCATGTTAAACACTTTAATACTAAGTGAGAGGGATTACAACCTTTGTAGATCCGGTCCTTCACTTCTTAAGCTCCGTGTTGAGGTCCCTTCGCTGCGATCATCGTGTCCCGGACTCTCGAGAGGCTCCACGAAGAGAAAGATGCAAGCTTGCTTCCGATCTTCGATAACAAAGATGATCTACCTTGATGTTTCATTAACACAAGCTCTCACTCAGTAAATGAAGTGAACACCCTCATCTAAAGGGCAAGGATAGATGAGAATGATGAAGTAGGATTTTTGCTCTCATTTATTTTCTATTTCTCACTCATTTTCATCACTTGGATCAAAGCTAGAAAGCTTTTCTAAGCAAAAAGAAGAAGAAGAAGAATTGTGATCCATTTGTGATGAATAATGAAAGGATGATAATGATGAAGAATGCAACAATGGTCAAACTAACCCTTGTAGAGATTTGGCTAAGGTTAAAGGTTTGGTTGGGTTAAGGAAATATCTTGCAAAAATATCTTTTCCAAGACAAAAATCAAAGCTTCTAGAAACATCTAGAAAAGCTTAACCCTAATCAAACCCTAACCATGTTTAATCTCCACTAAACATGTTGCATTAATAACCATATCATGTTATAATATTATATATCACATATATAATATTTATTGTAACAAAATAAAATAATACAATTAACATATATCGCATATATATCAATGTACTACCCGAGTGAGAAAAAGAATCTTTTAGTGAGCTAATATTAGTTAATGTAATTTAATATATCATATATATTATTATACATTAAATTATCGAATCAACACTTGATCCGACAATCCGGCTATATCGCATATAACCGACTAATATATCATATACCGATTCATCGAATCAACACTTGATCCAATGATCCTGGTGATATCAAATATCGCGAGAATAGAATACGGTATCTCAAATCGCATTATCCTCGGTCCTGCACATATCACATATGTGCCACTACTCCGTTTTGCCTGAGTCAAGAAACCTCTGTGTAGGACTCTAAAGAATCGTCAATACGCCGGCAGTAGGTGATGATCATATCAAACACCCACAAGCTGCATGCGGTCAGCTAAACGTAACAACCACCCAGGTATTGAGCGATCAGAAGATCAACAAGCAACCTGTACATTCTCCTGCGAATCCAATCATTAACACTCCCGTACAGTCCAGTCTTGTCGTTTGATATGTCGCATATCTCTCCTGGGGATGGTATACGTCAGACCCCAGTAGCTTAATAAGTCATGTCGATTTGAGGTCTATAATAGTTCTAGAAACTACTGATAACACTTACCAGTAAATCTCAGCAACCCTGGCCAAGGATTTCCAGTTATAGCCAATCAAGCACAGCGCAACATCAACTCCCTATACCGGGAGAGACGAATCCCCTCCTATCGCTCATTACCTCCTTGTAATTCAGGACTGTACCAAAAAGCCACCTTTTTGCACGCCCTCTTGGATGTGGTATGATGGAAATCAAAGCACAGTGGGAATCACACAAGACTCTATGATGATCTCAGGTCAACAGACTACTCTGTACCCGTGTCACCGGAGAACTGCCATCTGACGTGAGGTATAATACCATCTGGGAGTTCTCGGCGAGTCCGTCCAGTGTACCCAGTCTCTACTGAGCACCCGTACACCATCCTTGATATCAAACACCGATGGATATGGGATCATCCATCGCCCATCATATGGGTCAAGATGCGTATACGCTAGTCTACTCTGGTATATCGATGCCCTGTCTCGATACACCCACGACTAGGAATAGTTATAGGATGTACTCGTCGACTACCGTGGCCCCACTAGTATGATCTCATCATAGTCCCAGTAGTCGAGTACATATCCTAAGGGTTTTATCAACATGTAACATAGAGACAATCAGAGTACATGTTAGATAAAGGGTAACCAGATAGCATACTATCATGTCGAGCAAGAAAGTCCTCCCTATATATGTCCTAGCATCCATTACAATATACATCATATGTACAGTAATGTCCTCTACGGCATACATATAACTAACAATCTCTCACTTGCACTAGGGCTATCTGTTGTGGTATCGCATACCCAACAATTAGCTGTGGTTGAAGTATCTCATACTCAACCATCCCATAAAAGTCTCAGCTGGGAAAAAGGCCTTTGTGAGTGGATCCGCGCTGTTGTCCTCTGTGTTTACTCTCCTAACCTCGATCTCCCTAGAGATCAACCATCCCCATGATCAGGTGATACTGCCTAAGAATTATATCTGGATTTCAGATGGGATGGGGGTTCCTAGGCCAAAGCCATAACTCCAATGTCACACAATGGTAGGAACGAAGTTCATCTCATGAACTTATATATATCCAGACTGCCCCTTTGGTAACGATGTATCTTGCCTTTAATCGTCTAGTATGTCACGATATCTAGCTTGGAACTCTTCCAACATACCGTCCCTCCACTGAGGGTAAAGACAATGCCTGCGACTGACATTCAGTCGTCCTTATCACCCTGGAACTTTTCCAGTGATTCTCCCCAGGATCGACTGATACCATCTCACTACAACTAGTGAGTATCTTAACATCCAATTATATCTATCTCAAAGATCCAAAACCCTAGATTTAGGAGGTATCACTTTGATCCTATATGGAGAATCTTTATGATTAGTGGAGATTGATCGAGCGTAGCATAGGAAACTCTTTCCCTATCAAGAGTATGTCATCCACGTACTCTACGAGGATTACCACCATACACTCTACTACCTTTTTGTATATACATGGTTCATCTACCATTTTGATGAAGTCAAACTCTTTGACTACCACATCAAAATAGATGTTCCAACTCCGCGATGCCTGATTTATCACATAAAACATCTTGTACACGTTTCCGCTGCTCCCACTGTCTACGAAGCCCTCTGGCTGTGCACTTATAGACGCTTTCTTCTAAAACATCATTTAGAAAAGTAGTCATGACACCCAACCACCAGATATCATAGTCATGGTATGTAGCCGTGGCAAGTAGGATCTGCATGGACTTAAGCATTGCTTTCAAAGTCTCAACTTTTCCATGTACACCAAGTAATCTTCTCAAGATGTACTTGCTCCTGACGGGGATTTAACCCTTCAGATAAAGCAACTAAAGTCCATACTTTGTTGGTGTATAAGGATTCCATCTCAGATCTCTAAGCATCCAGCCATTCTTACAGAGTCCCACTCCTGATAGCCTGCTCGAAACTAGTTGGGTCATCATCTTATGATGCAACCCTCGCTCCCACTGTCATAGAGAAACCGAAGTATCTCTCAGGTGGGTAAGGAACCCTGCTAGATCGGCGGAGAGGCTGAAGTTCGTTGGAAACTATTGAATCCACATTCAATAGGTATGCATCTTCTCAAGTGCATAACTCCCAAAAGGAAATAGGAAACTCAGTAGTACTCATTATAGAGCACACCATATCACATAGGGTGTGATGGTTCCGCCCCGATACACCGATGTGCTATGGTGTATACGGAGGAGTAATGCTGAGAGAGAATCTCATTCTCCTTTAGAATAGTCCAGGATTTCCATGCTCTTGTATTCTCCTCCTTGATCTCATCAAAGGACATAATACTTATACCCGTTTTTGGTTCTCTACTTCTAACTTATATTCTGTGAATATCTCAAAAGGTTCGGACTTGTGTTTCAACAGGAACATATGTCTGAATCTTGAGAGATCATCAGAGAATGTAATGAAGTACAAAGAACCGGTCTTGGTATGTGTAGACAGGGGACCTTCATACATCAGCATGTATCAATCCCAAGAGTTCACTAACTCTTTCTCTGTTTCAAATAAACAGAGTTGTGGTCATCTTATCTTTGCGATATGACTGGCAAGTTTAATAAGATGTAAATTCAAACAGATTTAAATATGCATCTAAATGTAACTTCAGCTAGTCGGGTCGCATTGATATGACCTAGTCTACAATGCCTCAAGAAGGATTCGTTCATTTCTGAACTCTTCCTCTTGCGTGTGTTCTATATACTAAGAACTGTAGTTTGATTTAGAACGTCTATACTTTTAGATAACGTGCCTGAACCGATCAACTCTTGATATAGGAAATGTTCAAAACATTATCCAACAATACAAAACTATATTCTTTCTTTACTAATAAAGAGACTGATATGATGTTGTATATCAGGTTCGGTATCTAATAACATTCGTTCAGAATCAATGTACTCTAGTAATACAGGGTGATAGTGACCAACAGACTTGGCTGCAACACTTGCACCGTTTCTATCTCATGAAACTTCTCACCCGTTCTCAGTTTTCTACCTATCTATAGCCTATGTAACAAATTACATATGTGGGATCCTGATCCGGTATCACATACCCAGGACGTAAAGGATACTGAGAAGCAGTTCTGTGTAATGAACACACCCGAAGATGATGCATCAACATACACTTTCTTCGTTTGGGCGGCACGGGAATTCTGGTAATCGCCAATTTCCTGCTCTGTCTTATAACAATTATAAGTTGGAGCGGGACCAACGCTCCCCAGCTCAGTATAACAAGCGGATTCGATTAATTCATCCGTATTATTATCTTGATTAAGGCGTGACATAGTCGTAACCAGGAGAGAGAGAGAGAGAAGAAAACACTCAGCATGCGCTTTTACAAGATTAGATTGGTTATCAATTATCTAATCAGGATGTCTCCCACTGTTTTAGTCAAATCTTCCTTCAAACCCTAAAAGGAAAGACTAGCCGGGATTAATTACACCCTACAAGTTCGCCAATCTTTCAGCCAGGCCAGTGCCGGTACTTTGAGGGAGGTTCCCCGTGCTTTCGCACGGACCTAATTAAAGTAAACCTCGTTTTCCCAGGGGCGTAACCCCGTTGACACCATTCCAGACACCTACTTGATCGGCTAATTGTAATGTGTAAAACTCTCCCAGGAGTAACTTTTACTCGCAGCGGGTATCGGGATCCAACTATCTCATAGAAGGTATGCAATCTTATTGTAAATTTCAACACTTGAAATTCCCAATAATATTTTACCCCTAGCGTCCTATGACCATGACGCAGGCCAACAAACCATAGTCCGCTAGTCAAGTTCAACCCGTCATTTCCCGATTGAATTAAACCCACCCGCACGACCCTTGACGCAGGCCAACAAAGTCGCACGACTACCCTAACTCAATCGCATCATATGCTTTTACAGATAAGCATAAATAGCTACCGAACACTACGCCTTGACGCAGGCCAACAAACGTAGCACGAATACTATGAAATACTTATCTGAAATGACGGAGGGCTACGACAGGTTTTTAAGAAAACCCTTTGCGTAATGAACTTGATATCGTTGTACAATCGAGTGATTTTAAATGGAGTATTTTTTGAGGCTTTTCTAGTTTTGCTAAAGTGGTCACTCCCGGTGAAGGGATCGTCGGCTCTTTCCTCATCGAATAAGATACAGGATATTTCACAAATATCACTATGCAAAGCAAAAAATATAGAAGCAATCAAATGACAAACCGAGTTTGTAGCATCTGCTAGTTTCACTAAAGAGGTCACTCCCGGTGAAGGGATCCCGTCTCTTTCCTTATCGAATAAGGTGCTGGATATTCTACAAGGAACACCGCTATGCAAAGCAAGAACTAGAGCTACCAGTTTTTAAACAAGTTTCTACAAAATCTTTAGGTTTCTTTTATTTCATTAATCTCATTAATGAAGTCCCATTTTAATTTTGCTTCACAAGCATCACATTTGAAACGAAATCTGCAATATAATATATATCTCATATATATAATATAAACATTCGTCTCAGGCGGTAATATGATCTCATCACAGAACATTGCAGTAGAAGAACATATATGAAATATTGGATATACTAGGACGTCCGTATTTTAATACAAGCCTGTATAAAACACAGATTCTACGGTCGCGATGAATATCCAAACCCACATCCCTAGACCCCTACGAGAGCGGCAAGCAACACTGCCAATTCTAGGGTTAGGAGACCCGGTCTCGACTCCTCGAGATGGTCTCCCACTGGACCCTAAAACCCTTGTGCTCCCTGCCTTGGGTCTACCTAATGCGGAAAAGTAAATAATATACAATGGTGACATCATCCTCAGCCCGGATGTGCCCCAATAAAAGAATATTACATACAATGAATTTTACATGAATGAAAAAAAACTATCATCTCACATAAAACCCCCCGCTATTCAGAACGCGACGATCCAATATAACATATCACAGCAACACATAATATCTCATATCATCAACATAAGCAAGTATGCGTATCCCGATTGTCGTTGATGTATAGCAACGAAGTCAGCGATACACCACATACTACGCTTACGGTTACAGAAAAGAAAGTGTAAAACTACAACAGTTGGGATCCGCAAGCTCCTTAGACATCGCATGCCTAACCAAATGAATTCCTTAGATATCGCATACTTAACAATTATAAACCCCGCATTTTAGTCTCATTATCGAAAACTCTTTTCAAAATCAAGTCGGGCAATTAAACAAGATTCCCGACATCCTGATCGAATGCTCGTCGCAAACTTTAGTAGACGGCCGCACCCCCGATGCCGTCGACGAGGTGCAATAAGGCGGAACACCGCTGCCGCGAGCACCCGAACGGATGCTTTTGGCAACGGGGTTTCCTACAGTCACTTGGTCGGGGCTATGGGGCGTGGCTTTCTTTTAAGTTTACCCGGTGAGTATCCGCATACGCTACGTGATTGCGACGGACTTTTGATCACATCAAAATTCTGTGGCAACCGATCATCTGAGACTGAACTGCTAGATTTATAACATTCAAATTAGTTATCTCATAACTACTTGTGAATTCCAAATATTGTATCACATTCCAGATAAATAGACAGTGTTAAACTTTCCGATCGAATAAACAAACACCCAAGATTTCCCAAATAGCTCAATACTTGAGCGGAGTTCAAAAAATATCCATCACATGCAACAGTACCAATGGTCCGGCCGTAGAAGGGTCAAGCCAACGCCTCACATATGGCACGCCGTACTGCCCCAAAGCCTAAGGTTCAGAGGCAGTTCAAGACGGTCACATAATCGAGTTAAGGTTTGTGTTCTTCTGGAGGGTCCACCCCGTTACTTGCACGACTTAGAAAATTTCAAACTCGAGAAAAAATCCAACTTTTGAAAAAATTTCCTACTGGGGAAAAAGTGAGTTATTGATATCCGTTCGAACCTTTTAACAGTTTCTAAAATTATCCGGAAAAAACTTAAACGAAGTTAAATTATCCGATAGAATCAACGAGTCCACAATAAAACCCAGAAAACTCAATATTTGAGCAAATTAAAAATTTCCCAAAAGAATTAGGAATCACCTACGGAGGTAACTGTAGAAAAACGAGTCCCTAATCTCCACATACGGCCGCGGAACCGCCGCCAAAACTAGGGTACGGCCGCGCTTCCGCGGCGCTACAGTGGAGTTAGGAAGTCGTATTCCACAGTTATTCTTAGATTTTCCTGCTCTATTTTCTGAGCATTTTTAATACGAAAAAATCAACATTTTTAAAAAATAACAAGAGAAGGTTCGTGTCGGGGTTTCCGGGTTTGATCGGACTTTAAACTTCGCTTAGAATTCGCTTAAAGCTCTAGGTTAGCTCTGATACCACTGTAGGGTTGCAAAGCACACACACAAGGGTCTACGAGGCATCAACCATGCCCGATTTAAAATTTAGCCGTGTCGAACAACCCAAAGCCGGATCTTTAAACTAGAGATTAGGCGAAAACAAGCATGTTAAACACTTTAACACTAAGTGAGAGGGATTACAACCTTTGTAGATCAGGTCCTTCACTTCTTAAGCTCCGTGTTGAGGTCTCTTCGCTGCGATCATCGTCTCCCCGACTCTCGAGAGGCTCCATGAAGAGAAAGATGCAAGCTTGCTTCCGATCTTCGATAACAAAGATGATCTACCTTGAAGTTTCATTAACACAAGCTCTCACTCACTAAATAAAGTGAACACTCTCATCTAAAGGGCAAGGATAGATGAGAATGATGAAGTAGGATTTTTGCTCTCATTTATTTTCTATTTCTCACTCATTTTCATCACTTGGATCAAAGCTAGAAAGCTTTTCTAAGCAAAAAGAAGAAGAAGAAAAATAGTGATCCATTTGTGATGAATAATGAAAGGATGATAATGATGAATAATGCAACCATGGTCAAACTAACCTTTGTAGAGATTTGGCTAAGGTTAAAGGTTTGGTTGGGTTAAGGAAATATCTTGCAAAAATATCTTTTCCAAAACAAAAAACAAAGCTTCTAGAAACTTCTAGAAAAGCTTAACCTAATCAAACCCTAACCATGTTTAATCTCCAATAAACATGTTGCATTAATAACCATATCATGTTACAATATTATATATGACATATATAATATTTATTGTAACAAAATAAAATAATACAATTAACATATATCGCATATATATCAATGTATTACCCGAGTGAGAAAAAGAATCTTTTAGTGAGCTAATATTAGTTAATGTAATTTAATATATCATATATATTATTATACATTAAATTATCGAATCAACACTTGATCCGACAATCCGGCTATATCGCATATAACCGACTAATATACCATTTACCGATTCATCGAATCAACACTTGATCCGATGATCCGAGTGATATCAAATATCGCGAGAATAGAATACGGTATCTCATATCGCATTATCCTCGGTCCTGCACATATGTCCCCCTACTCCATTTTGCCTGAGTCAAGAAACCTCTGTGTAGGACTCTAAAGAATCGTCAATACGACGGCAGTAGGTGATGATCATATCAAACACCCACAAGCTACAAGCGGTCAGCTAAACGTATCAGCCACCCAGGTATTGAGCGATCAGAAGATCAACAAGCAAGCCTGTACATTCTCCTGTGAATCCAATCAGTAACACTCCCATACAGTCCGGTCTCGTCGTTTGATATGTCGCATATCTCGCCTAGGGGTGGTATACGTCAGACCCCAGTAGCTTGATAAGTCGTGTCGATTTGAGGTCTATAACAGTTCGAGAAACTACTGATAACACTTACCAGTAAATCTCAGCAACCCGGGCCAAGGATTTCCAGTTATAGCCAATCGAACACAGCGCAACATCAACTCCCTATACCGGGAGAGACGAATCCTCTCCTATCGCTCATTGCTTCCATGTAATTCAGGACTGTACCAAAAAGCCACATTTTTGCACGCCCTCTTGGACGTGGTGATCAGTCGAAAATATTGCATTCTTAACACGGCAATTTCGCTATCATTTGCACTCATCTAGAAGTGTTCGGCATTTATATTTCACATCTTAGCAGATCAGTCATAAAATATCAGATTGCATGTGTTAGACTCTAAAACCGGCACTATAAAGGAAATTGACCGCATTTCATGGCATCGCATCATCTCTGTATTTGTGCAACACTTGTGTCGAGATTTGTGCAGGAAATTGCAGGAGCAAAGCCAAAAGAGCTGATCAAAAATACGCCTACTCAATAATTTCAGATCTGGTAGCAATTCAAAAGGAAATACAAAATTCAACACATCAAAACAAGGCCCTAATATTATATAGGGAATTACCAGAAAATATGGAAGCCCAAGGCCCACAAAGAGCCGCGGATCCGCGGCAGGATCCTGCTTGGGCCGAGGATCCGCGGAGGTTCCAAGGCTTTAGCCCCCCATTTTTGCTGCAAAACTTTTCTCTCAAGGCCCACAGTCATTTCACATATGTCAAATTCCAGAATTCTCCAGAGTCTTCTGCCAGATCAGCAAAGATCATTAAGCATGCTAATCTTGATTAAGCTCCTAACTAATCACATCTAGAAGCTTCTCCTCAACAACCTTTTGGAGGGAAATTCAAATTTCATCTAACAAAATTTTGAAGGGAAATTCAAATTCTAATCCTTGATCTAGGGTTAGGGAAGTCTATAAATAAAAGCCTAGACCTAGGGTTAAAGGCTAATCTTTGGGGGTTAATCAATCTTTTAGATCCTAAATCAATCTTTAATCTCTAATCTTTACTCTCCCATCTTCTTCCACAAGTTGAGTGACACGACTTGTGCAAAACCCTAACCCAAATTCCAATCCAAATTCAAGATCCCGAGTACCATTCAAGCAAGAAGCCTTCAACCTTTTATGAGCCGAGCCGATCTTCAATCGAGCAAGTGATCCAAGCCGATCCGCGACTCAAGGAGACGAGCGAAGCCAAATTGACGATCGAGTTCTTCCTCTTGTAATTCTTGAGCGATTGTAACGAAATTGTTGATATAAATAAAAGGTGAAATTCTTTAATCTTGCTTTCTTTTAATTCTTGCATCATGATTCGATCTCAATTTGTGATTATAGTTCTTGTTGTGATGTTTGAGTAAAACTCCGCTTTTAAAGGAGTCGAGACGATCAATAGAATGATGATGTAACAAATCTTAAAACGATTCTTAAGTCCTACGAGTTTTGTAAACCCTAGCAAATTGAAGAATCGACAACCTAGTTTCGTTGCGATACTTTCTTGATTGTTATCGCTTGAAATTAGGGATCTACGATCGTTTCTTGAATTTACTAGAGGCTAGCATGTGAATGACTCTATAATTTCTTTACAATTTTCATACTACACAACAAGAATATCATTAAATCAAATGGTGCCGTTGCCGGGGATAGTGCGCTAATTGTTCGTAGTTTGAAATTTGAGTTGAAAAATTTATTCCATCTATATTTTTTTTGATCTAAATTCGCACAAACCCTAATACGTGTGTTGTGATTTGATTGCGAGGAAATCTGGAATAATTGGAGCTTGGATAAAATTTTTGTGAATATTCCAGAGAGCTAAGGGGAGCAACAGAAGCATTGTCCTAAATTTTTTTTGCAGAGATCCCTTCAAGAGACCGCGATTCCGCGGCAAATACCCCCATATTGCGGCGGTTCCGCGGCTTTTTGAAGCCCTCTCTGTGCCAATTTTCCTCTGTAAGTTTCTTACCTTCTCCTTGTAGGGTTCCTAGGCACCCTATGAAGGTCTCACATGGCATCGAACATGCCAATATAAAAATTTACGGGTGCCGAGAGACCCGACTACGGATCGTTTGCTAGAAAACTAGGCGAAATAATAAACTAGTTAACACTTAACTAATGGGATATCGGAAATACAACCTTTGTAGATCCGGTGCTCCACCTCCATAGCTCCGCAACGAAGTCATCTCCGCTGTCCAAAAGGAATCCGGGCTCTAGAGTCGGCTTCGTCGGAGAAAAAGTGAGCTAGGTCGTCGATGTCCATGCCGAAGATGATCTACGTCGAGGCATCGCTAGATCGAGCTCCACCTTCACCAAGTCTTGAAACCTTGTGAGGGAAACACACTCTACTACTTGGCAAGAGGTAGAGGATGAAGAAATAGGAAGTGGGTAGACTTTAGATTTGGATTTCTCACTCATTTCATCAATCCACCATTGATGTAGTCAAGCTTTTCTTCTTGAAATGAAGAAGAAGAAGAAGAAAGCAAGAAGAAGATTATTATTATGATAAGAATAAAAGAATAAATAAAAATCCATTCTTATCATAATTCTTATCATGGTTAGGTGTAGAGAATTAACTTGAGTTAATTGAATTGGTTAGGGTTAAGCATGAGACAAAATGGTGACTAAGTCAAAAGTTCATGAAGCTTCATGAAAGAAAACAAAAGAAGCCACCATTCTATTTTATGCATTTTATTTTCCAAAAATAAAAAAAAATGAATAAACGAATAATCAAATAAAAACCCTAACCATTTCTTTAACCAAGGTTTAATTCTTTACACAAACCCTAATTTGCATGTATCATCAAATATGATACAAACAAGTGCACAAAATCATATCGCATATGCAATGCGCACAACCGAGCGAGAAAATCCATTTAAAGTGAACCGATACTAGTTAATGCAAAGTAATATATCAAATATATAATTATGCATTAAATCATTAAATCAACGCTTGATTTAACGATCCGGTCATGACGCACATAACCGACTGGTACCATTAGTAACATCTTATTGAATCAACACTTGATCCGATAACCCGGCTATATCGCATATAACCGATCAATGTCATATCGCGAGAATCGAATACAGTATCACATACTCGTATTATTCTCGGTCCCGCACATATCTCATATGCGCTCCTATTTTGTTTTGCTTGAGCCAGGAAACCTCTGTGTAGGACTCTAAAGACTCATCAATACGCCGGCAGCAGATGATGATCATATCAAACACCCACAAGCCGCAAGCGGTCTGCTAAACGTAACGGCCACCCGGGTATTGAGCGATCTGAAGATCGACGAGCAAGCCCGCTCACACTCCAGTGAATCCGACCAGTAACACTACCGTACAGTCCGGTCTGATCGTCTGATATGTCGCATATCTCGCCTAGGGGTGGTAAACGTCAGACCCCAATAGCTCGATAAGTCGTGTCGATATGATGTCTATAACTGTTCGAGAAACTACTGGTAACACTTACCAGTAAATCTCAGCAACCCTGGCCAGGGATTTCCTGTTATAGCCAATCGAACACAGCGCAACATCAACCCCCTATACCGGGAGAGACGAATCCCCTCCTATCGCTCATTGCCTCCATGTGACTCGGGACTGTACCCAAAAACCACCGTTTTGCACGCCCTCTTGGACGTGGTAAGATGGAAATCAAAGCACAGTGGGAACCACACGAGACTCTATGACGATCTCGGGTCAACAGACTACTCTGTACCAGTGTCACCAGAGAACTGCCATCTGACGTGAGGTATAATACCATCTGGGAGTTCTCGGCGAGTCCGTCCAGTGTACCCAGTCTCTACTGAGCACCCGTATATCATCTCTGATGTCAAACACCGATGGATATGGGATCATCCATCGCCCATCTGTATGGGTCGAGAAGGTATACGCTAGTCTACTCTGGTATATCGATGCCCCGTCTCGATACACCCACGACTAGGGACTTTGAAGGATGCACTTATGGACTACCATGTCCCTACTAGTATGATCCGCATCATAGTCCAGGTAGTCAAGTACACATCCTAAGGGCTTTACCAACATGTAATAGAGAGACAATCTGTGTACACATTAAGGTAAAGAGCAACCAGATAGCATACTATCATGTCGAGCAAGAAAGTCCTCCCTATATACGTCCCAGCATCCACTACAATATACATCCTATGTATAGTAATGGCCTCTAGGGATTACATATAACTAACACTCCTTTCTCCTCTTTTTAGCTCCAATTAATATTTTGTGCAGGTTTCTTTGCAAATATTTGCAGCGCTGCGCAAAAAGCAAAATTAAATTGTGCGTGTTTTGATTTTTGGTTGTTTGCATATTAATACGGATATTAAGGGGCACGACCAAATCTAAATTAGGTGGGGAGTTCATTACCCTTCTTAGGCCCCAAAAATCGCAAAACTTGCATCCGCATTGACCCACATTAACTAAAAAAGATCTAGATATGACTCTAAGGACCGTCGCGCTCACTTAGGACAGAAGAAGGCCTTGGGTAATTCATTGCTTATCCACGTTTTCTTGTGGTGTCTAAGGCAAGTGTGTCGAAGGCTAGTGGTTATTAATTAGGCCCACTACTTACGTAGTGGAGTACCTTCCCACTTACCTGGAACTTACCTGGCCACAGAGGGACAAAGAGGCAGTGGAGGATTTATCCTGCGACTTGTCTTTTGGCAGTTAGGAGCGGTCTAGAGCCGGACCTAGGTGACCACTAGATTCTAGGGTTTTTGCTTGTTGCATTTGTTGTGTCGCATCATTTTTTTAAAAAAAATCCGTCCCTTTTTCAAAGCAAACACCGCATACATCATTTCCCCTAATTATAAATTCACGCTGCCACTTGTACTAACCCTTTTTAGTACAAGATAGGCTGGACAACGGGATTCTAGTGCCTGTTAGTCCGCGTCCCCCGATCGACCCTAAAGTCGTTATTTCTGCATTTAACCTTTTCTTTACCCACTACCACACCCACATCGATGGATCCATCTCCATCGAACTTCTTTTCCACTACCCTGCCGCCGTCCGTTGGTGCGCAGAATCCACCTCACATCTCTCTCCAAGAGAGGTGCTATCCTACCCGAGGTCCCCTTTCCACCTGTCTTTCCATTCCACCAGCCAACGGGGAAAATTTTCAAATAAAACCCCAATGCATCAACCTTCTACCAAAATTTCACGGTCTCGAGTCTGAAGACGCATACGTGTTTATCACGAAATTTGAAAATGTATGCGCAATGATGGGTACTTCACAGCTTTCTGTGGATGCTTTACGTCTTCGTCTTCTCCCATTTACCTTGTGCGATATAGCCGAGAAGTGGTTGTATAATACTACCGCACATTCCATCTCCAATTGGGAAGACTTCGTCAAAGCATTCCTTAAGAAATTCTACCCACATCATAAAACAGCTCGAATCCATAGCGAAATATATCAATTCACCCAGCTTCCAAATGAAACATTTTCACAATGTGTTGAACGCTTTAAGGATCTGTTAGTCCAATGTCCTCATCACGGAATCCCCAAATGGGAACTGTGCCGAATCATTTATGAGGGCATAAATCCTAACACAAGACAGACCCTTGAATTAATGTGTCAAGGCAACTTCATGACCAAAGATGATTGGGAAGCCTGGAAATTTCTAGAAGATTTCGCTGAAAAATCTTTACAGTGGGAGGGTATGAGTCAATCGTCTAGGGATGGCAATGATATTTCCATAGGAGTTAGAGCTGACATTGCAGCTATACACACGAAACTCGAGACTATGGAAAATAAATTTTTAGCAGCCACCCTAAATCAAATATCACTCTCCAAAACTGTATGTGGCTGCTGTTCTGATCCGTCTCACTTGACGGAAGAATGTCCGTTTCAAAGTCATGAGCATACCAATGCCGCATTTAAAAGACCTAGAAACGATCCATTTTCCTCCACATATGATCAGGGTTGGAGGAATCACCCAAATTTTGCTTGGAACCAATCACAATCTCAAAACACGGTTCCAACCCAAAACAATTTCCAACGGATCCCTCCACCACAACAGCACCCACAACTTCAATTGAGTCAGCACCCCTTTCAAGCACAAAATTTCCAAAATCCGGTCAACACACCCGCACCATCTAGTCCTTTGCAGTTGACCGGGACTGATGAATCCTCTTCATTCATAAACTTGCTAACAAATCTCATGCAAGTATCGGCTGAAATAAAGTCTTCTGTCGATAAAATTGAGAAAAACTCTGCGTCCCAAAGCGAGAGTATTAAATCGATGGAAAAAGAAATTGCACGATTAAAAGCCGAAATGAGTGCAAGAGAGAAAGGGAAACTTCCAGCTCAACCTTTACCTAATCCTGGCTATTCACATCTTGTGGATGCAATCACGTTGAGATCTGGAAGAGTGCTTGACAATCATGTTGGGGAAGAATTTGATGACACTGATAAATCAATCAATAAAACCCCGGCTGAGACCTTTCCTCACACACACACTTCTAATTCTGACCCCAGTTCTTCTACCCCACCACCTTCTTGCGAGCCTATTCTTCGTTTCCCAAAAGGCTCACCACCTCAGCCCATCTCTTCTAGTTCTCCACAGACGATCCCCACTCCTCTTTTGGGATCATGTCTACCCCCTCTTCCTTCTCCTATGATGGACCCAGCGCTTATTGCTAAAACACCTTATCCTAATCGGTTAAGGGCAAATACACCGAGTCCACATATGGAGAAGATTATGAACATTTTTAAGCAAGTTAACATCAACATCCCTCTCCTAGATGCCATCCAACAAGTTCCGTCCTATGCGATAACTCTTAAGAACTTGTGCACTAGGAAGAGGAAGACTCAAGTGCCGAAAAAGATATTCATGGCAAAGACGGTAGACACGGCTTTCCCCCAACAGTTACCGAGGAAACGTAAGGATCCTGGATATCCTACAATTTCCATTTCTATCGGGGAAAAACACATTAACCGTGCTCTACTAGACTTTGGCGCTAGTGTTAACTTGCTTCCATACTCTGCTTATGAGCAGTTAGGTATCGGAGAGTTGAAGCCAACCCATTGCACTCTCCAGATGGCTGACCGATCAATCACCAAACCTAGGGCTGAACTGGAGGATGTGTTAATAAAAATCGGGGAATTCATATTCCCTGTGGACTTTATTGTAATTGATACACAGCCTGTAGAGAACCCACGGAATCAAATTCTGGTGATTTTAGGTTGCCCCTTTTTGGCCACTTCCAATGCAATAATCAACTGTCGTAATGGTTCTATGACCCTATCTTTCGGGAATAGGTCAATAGAGCTGAACATTTACAAGTTGGGAAGTGTACCCTCCGAACCTACTGCTCAGGTCTGTTCTGTCGACTTAATGGATGTCGACAGCAGCGAATTTGATGATCCTCCTGATACCGATCTTGACTCTTTTCATATGTTATTGTTTGACCCAACTATGTATCAGACACATACGGACTCTTCCACCGAGATGTTCGGGTCAACAATTAACACGGATTATGAACTGTTCTTAGAGTCTGAAGATCACCCCGCACTTTGTGATGACATTATTCATCGGGGTATTGATGGAACTTTTGAGGAGATCTTCGCTGATGAACTCGCATTTTTGAATGACACGGGTGTTGAGATGAATCATCTCCCAATCAATGAAATTGAACTTCCACCCCTTCTTCTGGACTGTAAAAAGAATGCGAGTAATCCAGCACATTCACTGCATCGTCTCTCCAAAACGAGACGCAGACACATTCTATTCCACCCCTTAACCTTTCCCCACTTCTTCTTCCACCAACCCGAGGACTGCATTGATAAAATTTTTGAATGGTTGGTGTTAACATTTGGTCTTTGCAAAGGTTGGCATCGACCAATGATTTTTTGACCCCCTCATGTGATTTTCAAAGATTAATATTGCTTAAGTTTGGGGGGGCATTTTTTCTGGCTCTGGAAAAGAAAATTTTTACAAAATGATGAGCCAAAAATAAGTTTTGGGAAGTTCTTCACTTAAATATTTTGCCTCCACTAATAAATTCTTCCCAAGCTTACAGGTTTTTTTCGAGATTTAGCAGATGGCAACAGTGAGGACACTGTTGAAAACAAGTTTGGGGGGAGGTTTGTGCTTATTTTCGCATCATTTGCATATCATTTGCATAAGCACAAAACATTTTTAAAAACCTATAAAAATTTAAAAATTTTCAAAAAGATAAAAAAATATTTTTTTACATAAATAAGATAATGAAAGTTTAGATAGTGAAAAATTACATCCATGAGATTAGAAAAATTTAAGAAAATTAGAAGTTTTCTTATACGAACTAGTAATAAGTAGTTATGAGCCGTTGTCCCAAGGGTTAGTAAGATGAAAGATGTCACTAATCTGAGGATAAAAATAACTCTGAAAATAGTTTCTATTCTGGAAGCCAAACATTTTGAACGTTGATACCCTGCTATCCGCACTTACACACGTCTTAAATCCTAGGATAGTAGAGGATACCTTGAAATGCTCTTGTCTTAAAGCCAAAAGTATGAAGGAAATAAAAAAATTAAAAAAATGAAGAAAATATAAAGTGGTGAGAAAAAAATGAACACTGGTTTTGTTATCACCAAGGGCAATAAAAAATGTATAGCGAGGGTGCCTCTTCACCTAGTGCCCTAAGGCCAACTGGTCTGGGAGTCACTGCTATGCCTGAGGTGGTGCAAGACGAGAAAAATACACCAAATAAGCAAGCACATGAGTAATCGGTCGGTTAGTACCTCAAGAAGTATTAACGGTCGTATGAAAGTGTGTGAGCAAATTCAGCTAAATATTCATTAATTAAAAAGTACTGAGGCAGAAGGGCAAGAGTATGATAGCTTGAATTGAATTCTCCGGGTGTAGGGATGTCTTTTACACATACGTAGGGTTATATGATCGATGTTTGGAAGAAAGATAGGAATGAAGAATAAGATGATGTTTTATTGAGGGAGGACGTGATTTCTGACATCTTTTCATGACCATTAAGATAGGGCTCATGACAACCGAAAAGCTAGCTTAGTTGAAAACCCTAATTTTCAATGCTTTTCTTTTACAATTCTTGTCTTTAAATGTAATATTCATGATCTTTCTTTTATTATTGGATTTTGTGGGTGCAATCCGCTGAAAACCCTCAGGAGACAACACTTCTACTACTAGGGACACCTAGAGGTTTAAAGGCTTGTTGCACATGCTCAGTGCAATCGTGTTGCCTACGAAAGTGTGCTAGTTAGTTGTTCTCTTTCTTTATTTTCTCCTTTTCTATTTAATAAAACAGTTCGCTCGAGACGATCGAAAATAAGTTTGGGGGAATTTGATCAGTCGAAAATATTGCATTCTTAACACGGCAATTTCCCTATCATTTGCACTCATCTAAAAGTGTTCGGCATTCATATTTCACATATTAGCAGATCAGTCATAAAATATCAGATTGCATGTGTTAGAATCTAAAACCGGCACTATAAAGGAAATTGACCGCATTTCATGGCATCGCATCATCTCTGTATTTGTGCAACACTTGTGTCGAGATTTGTGCAGGAAATTGCAGGAGCAAAGCCAAAAGAGCTGATCAAAAATACGCCAACTCAATAATTTCAGATCTGGTAGCAATTCAAAAGGAAATACAATATTCAACACATAAAAACAAGGCCCAAATATTATATAAGGAATTACCAGAAAATATGGAAGCCCAAGGCCCACAAAGAGCCGCGGATCCGCGGCAGGAGCCTACTAGGGCCGTGGATCCGCAGCGGTTCCAAGGCTTTAGCTCCCCATTTTTGCTGCAAAACTTTTCTCTCAAGGCCCACAGTCATTTCACATATGTCAAATTCCAGAATTCTCCAGAGTCTTCTGCCAGATCAGCAAAGATCATTAAGCATGCTAATCTTGATTAAGCTCCTAACTAATCACATCTAGAAGCTTCTCCTCAACAACCTTTTGGAGGAAAATTCAAATTTCATCTAACAAACTTTTGGAGGGAAATTCAAATTCTAATCCTAGATCTAGGGTTAGGGAAGTCTATAAATAGAAGCCTAGACCTAGGGTTAAAGGCTAATCTTTGGGGGTTAATCAATCTTTTAGATCCTAAATCAATCTTTAATCTCTAATCTTTACTCTCCCATCTTCTTCCACAAGTTGAGTGACACGACTTGTGCGAAACCCTAACCCTAATTCCAATCCAAATTCAAGATCCCGAGTACCATTCAAGCAAGAATCCTTCAACCTTTTATGAGCCGAGCCGATCTTCAATCGAGAAAGTGATCCAAGCCGATCCGCGACTCAAGAAGACGAGCGAAGCTAAATCGACGATCGAGTTCTTCCTCTTGTAGTTCTTGACCGATTGTAACGAAATTGTTGATATAAATAAAAAGTGAAATTCTTTAATCTTGCTTTCTTTTAATTCTTGCATCATGATTCGATCTCAATTTGTGATTGTAGTTCTTGTTGTGATGTTTGAGTAAAACTTCGCTCGTAAAGGAGTCGAGACGATCAATAAAATGATGATGTAACAAATCTTAAAACGATTCTTAAGTCCTACAAGTTTTGTAAACCCTAGCAAATTGAAGAATCGACAACCTTGTTTCGTTGCGATACTTTCTTGATTGTTATCGCTTGAAATTAGGGATCTACGATCGTTTCTTGAATTTACTAGAGGCTAGCATGTGAATTATATCGATGAAAGAACAAGGGATAAGATGAAACCCTAGTTTCACTAGAAATCCTTAATTCTTGTCGATCATCATCGATCCAGTATCAATTCATCGAAGGATAAGAATACGTCATTGTAAGATTACAACACATCTATAGATCTGATCGATTCCTACGAGCCTCATTTTGATTCCTGATATTTGGTTGGAAAAATCATTAAACTCTCAATTCTTGATTCTATCTTTTTTCTTGTTATTAGATCTAGATTTTCTAATTCTTGAACTTCAACTATAAATCATGAATTGTTTCTTTTCTTTTCTTTAAAGTTTCAATTCACCTAATTCAAAAGACGAACGATTACACTTTCCCTGTGGACGATCCGCACTTACTAACGCGCTACATTCGACACTGTTATTGATTGCGGTCAAATATTTTTGGTTGTGATTTCTATATAATTTTCCAACTACACAATCCGAAATCAATTCAATCACGTGGTATGATGGAAACCAAAGCACAGTGGGAATCACACAAGACTCTATGACGATCTCAGGTCAATAGACTACTCTGTACCAGTGTCACCGGAGAACTGCCATCTGATGTGAGGTATAATACCATCTGGGAATTCTCGGCGAGTCCGTCCAGTGTACCCAGTCTCTACTGAGCACCCGTCTGCCATCCTTGTTGTCAAACACCAATCGATATGGGATCATCCATCGCCCATCATATGGGTCCAGATGCCTATACGCTAGTCTACTCTGGTGTATCGATGCCCTGTCTCGATACACCCTCGACTAGGAACAGTTATAGGATGTACTCGTCGACTACCGTGGACCCACTAGTATGATCTCATCATAGTCCCAGTAGTCGAGTATATATCCTAAGGGCTTTATCAACATGTAACATAGAGACAATCAGAGTACATGTTAAGATAAAGGGTAACCAGATAGCATACTATCATGTCGAGCAAGAAAGTCCTCCCTATATATGTCTAAGCATCCATTACAATATACATCATATGTACAGTAATGGCATCTAGGGCATACATATAACTAACATTAATTACCCATGTTACCAAGGCCACAAAACAAAAGACTCATTTTATTTTAAAATATTCTGAACTTAGTGAAAACGGAGATATAGTCAGCTTTTCTTTTAAATCCAAAGACGTTACGTGTGGATAAGGTGTGTAATTACTCCAACAAGGATGCAGATGGGTTATTTTTTCAAACTTATAGCTCCTATTGAAGCATCTATAAAATTCTTCATATCTACTTCACTGTATGAACTATTCTTGATATTGTTTAACTCAGAACAAAGCTGGTTGATCCTAAAGATATTTATTAATTTTTAAAAGTTTGAGACATGCCAGACCTTTCATCTAATTCTCAAGAACATATGACACATGTACATAGATATAAAAGACATATAATAGCTACTGTTAAACTCAAAGAAGGGTTATCTTTCGGGTTTTCTATCTCATGAAAAAGATTTAGTTGCTTCTATCTTATCAACCGAACCGTCAGACTTTGAGTCTAAGTTCCCCCGCTAGCTAACATGAAAAAGTTTTTATGTTTTAGAGATTTTTTTTCAATTTTTATGGATTTTTTAATATGTATGCAATGTAGAATATACACATGATGCAGAAAAATGAACGCAGTGCTCACCCCCAAACCTGAGTTTTACGATGTCCTCATTGTTGCCCCCGTCTCCGGTAGCTAGACTTAGACATCAGGGTAAGAAGTTTATTCAAAGAAAAAGAAAAAAAACCTAAGACTAATTATAACATGTACAAGTTAAAATATTGGGTTAGTCCCGAAATTAATACCGGCCATTTAAAAATTCTGTCTATATAGTGCAATGGCTGGTAAAAGAATATGTATAAAAAGAGAAAAAGAAAAAGAAAAGGTATATGTTAGATTAGTGAAGGATATGAGCGTGTAAAAATAGGGATCAGAAGACATTGAAGGTGAAGGTGAAGTTTTGAAGAGGTCAAAGAATTGATTTTTGAATGAATTGAATGTTCAAAAAGCACATGTTAAGTTCTGAAGTCAAGTTCGTTTAAAAACTGGAGTTCATCCGCAAAAAGTTCGGCAAAAGAAAGGTTCTTAAAATGTTCCCAAATTGATCCTGACTCAAACTCACCTAGAATATCAAGTTCATCCGCAAATAATTTCTTAAAACTTTGCATGAAAGAATATTTATCAAAGCTGCCTTCCTCCCTCTGATTTTTCACAATCGTACTCTTCTCGCTACAGCTCACTAACACTCTGAAAACAAGTTCTCCCTCATTACATTCATACCTTGGTAGGTTTATGTCATCTAAAAAAGTAGGTTCCCACCCTAGCGTTTCTTCCGAAACAATATCACTAGGTGATACAAAAATTATGGGCTTCGGATCATTGATCTTTTCAAACAATCTATCCAAACCATACCCAACAAATTCACAAACTCCTTCATTTAAAAGTGGAGTACAAAAATTATCGGACTGACTCGGAGGGTTTTCTTGTGTGTCCTGATAACACTCAGTCAACTCAATCGTATCATCATCTATGAAATCATCAAAATTTGTTTGATCGTTTATCTCACTCGGATGACTTCTTAGATGACAGACACTAACATTATTGGGTTCCGATTGACTGTGTTCACTCCTTAGAATCCTCACAGCTAAATGTTTCATGTGTTTCTCTATTCTAGCCAAAGATTGAGCTTGAGCATGAAACAGTTGCTGAGACTGCTGTATGAACAGGGCTAGCGTTGAAGCTGATTGATTCTCGACCGCAGTCATTACTTCAATACCTTTCTCTCAAACGGTCAACCTAGCATCCATATCACTATCATACCCTAATGGTGTGTAACACCTTAGATTGCGATTAGTGTTAATTAAGCGATAATGCAGCTTTTTAGTAAAAATTTTACAAAAATAGTTTTCTCGCATTTTATTAAGATTAATCAATATTTTATTATTATTTGTTTTTGCTTACACACACTTGTGCATGTTAACATGGGGGTTGTTTAGTGTTAATCTTGTTTAGTGGCCATGACACCTTAAACTAATCCATGCCATGATTGCACTTAGATTTTTTTGTGTGAGTTATCCTTTTGTTTTGGAATGGGGGGAGGTGGCAAGGTGACTCATGGATAAGCATGATTGCATTAATGACGGAGAGGGAGAGAGTAAGTGTAAGGGTACACTCACTCTCTCATCCTTATCTCACCTCACACTCTCATTCTCTCTCATTCTCTCTCATTCTTATCTCATTCTCAATTCTTCTTCTTCTTCTCTTCTCTCAATTGAAACCTTCACTACTTCTTTACAAAACCAAGAAAAACCTTCATTTAAACCTCACTAAAACACTTCTCAAGTTATGTTTTAGCCACTAGGATCTCTTGGAGCACGGAAAGCTAGGATCTTTTGAGCAAGTGTTGATAGGTATAACCTATAAACTGTTAAATAGATGTTTTATTATTGTGTTGTCTTTTAGTTCTTGTTTAGAACTCTAAAAGTATAGTTTTATGCACATATCGTATTTTTAGTGTCATTATAGGATGTCTGTGATCTGCTGTGACCCCGAGTGTATACTGAAAAACCTAGAAATGTAGTAGTGATATACTAGTGACCCTGAGTATACACCTGAAGCATGAACCCTACCTGATCGGTTTTGGCCAGCGAGATCATGATGAAATCCAGCGACCTCGGGCTTTTAGGGGAGTTAGGGCTTGGCTTTTGTAGGGTAGCTATCAGCAGTTGTTTTAGAGTGTTTGGTACTGCTTGATTTTTATGTTTTTACAGTATACAAAATCTGGGATCAGTTTTCTTGTTTCTAGTATTTCGACTACGCGTGTTACGTTATCCGACACAGTTCATGATCTGGTGTAGCTGCTGCACTTGATTTGCTTTTGGGGTGTCGCTACGCACGTTAACCACCAGACGAACACTTGAGAGTTTGTTTGGAGTTGGTGCATTGGTCAAACGCAGTTTGTACGTGTTATTGGTCGATTTCTAATGTGAACTTGTTATGTTGTTGTATGATTTTAGGATCGCGGGCGGGGACTTCAGACGCTGCGAAGAAGGGAAAGCAAGTAGTTGGTTTAACATAGCCCAAGATCATTTGTGAGTAGATTTAACATCTACAGGGGAATCACCCGTATGGCGTTATGTGTCTAGGCTAGATTCAATGACTTGATTATTAGTTATAAGTATATGGACAGTGATTGTGCATGTGTACCATTCTTACATCCCTCATTTTCCTATTGCATATGGACATAGTATTAAGAAGACATAACACTATTGCTGACGGTTCATGTTGCACGAGCACAAATTGTATGCTACACACACCGTCGATAATTGCCATGACAGGCACAACACTTATACATATGTGATATTGTATTGGTTAGTGACATTGAGACATTGATTCTTATTCCATTGTGCATATGAAATACAGCATACACATATACCTTTCTATACATACATGCTTACACATGTACCTTGCTATAGCTACATGTTCACATTTATATGATGTTGCATTTGACTTTGGAGAAATTTGGAACTGCTTGATACATTTAATAACTTGATGTATTTAAATAGCAGTTTTTCCTTGATATGCTCATATTACTTTTTATGTTGCATATATTATAATTCATGGATGTAAGCATTGAGATATGGATTTCATGTGATTTTATGGATTTGAGGACCGTGGTATTTCATGAAATTATATATTGTTTGAAAAACCCGGTTTTTCTTGATATGATATTTCGATGCGTCCACCATGAGTTTTCTCAGTTCTGAGACTTTTGTTAGAGACCCAATGAAAGGAGTTAGATGAGGCCGTGTGCGGGTACATGGTAGACCCGGTAGGATACCGCCGGGGCAAGAAGATCGCAGATGATGGCGTTGAGCCCGGCAGTGGGAGCACTGCCTACCGGTGATAGTATTTAGACTCGGCGGATATCTGGAGGATACCGACCGCAGTTATGAGATGGATATAGACGACCGTTCTGCCGAAGCCCGCGGGCCGATCTGCCGACGGAGCCCATGATATGAGTATTTACGTGTCGATGCAAGACACTAGTTTTCATGATTTTCGAGTGTCAATGTTGGACACTCGGGTTTCAAGAGACTTACAGGATATAAGGGCCGATCAGAGTGATGGTGCCTTAAGTATTGGGATTTGGAGTGTCGTTGATGGACACTAGTTTTTCCACGATGATGATTCATTGCCGATGATATGATTTATCCCATACTCAGCTTTCATTTGATATGCAATGCTTCATGTATTAGTAGTACCTGATAGAGTACCTTTCATGACCGTTGCATATACATATTGCCATATTATACTATCAGTTTGCATGTGATAGATTATCGCAGTACGTGCATACCTGTGATTACCTGCATGATGTTATTTAATATTCATGAGTTGGCAACTCACCCCCGTTGTGCCACAGTGTTTTGCAGCTTGTCCTTTAGAGCAGTCGCGGCAGGGTTTCTTCTTATCGTATCTTTTTGCAGCGGATACCGCTATGGCTGACCGTGAGCAGTTTTTCTATAGGTGGGTTTTGCGGTTATCCGATGATGTTCATTGTAAATCTTATTGTATCTAGTACTCTCCATCTACTACTTCATGTATTGACTTAGAGACGAGATGTGAGGATGATATTGTATATTATTTTTGTGACTCTAGGTGTCGTGCTCGTGTGAGCCGGCCCTTTTCTTATGTTTATCATCTCTTTTATATTGTCTATTTCTTCGCTACGGCGTCGTATATCTTCTTGTGGTGGTTGTTTCCGCCTTTGGGCTAGATTTTCTCCCGTTTGGGGATGCTATACTTATATCTTATGTTCGTACCCTTTTCGGGGCTAGTTTTTACAAAGGAGGTGCTGCAAAAATTTTATAAAAGCAACATAAGTTAAAGATTTTTACTTGAGATTCCCAAAAATTTTTAACAATGTTCTTATCACTTACTACTTTTGATGGTTTAGATTTCTGGGTTTTCGGCTTACTTAAATTGCGTTACGCCTGTAGACGTTACGTGGTTTAAGTGCCGTCATGTGCTAAATTTCTGGTCATGACAAAGTTGGTATCAGAGCGCTAGGTTTTACCTTTCGGAGTGTAGAATGACCTTAGTATGATGGAGTAGGTAGCTTAAGCAGAGTGACGTAGCGTGTGTATGTCCGCGGCATACTTACGACACGGTACTCCGCCTAAGTGACCTTAGGACTTATTGCTTGAAATTCCTTCCATGATTATATATATCCTTGCGATTTGATTTCCGTGTTCTTATCGGATCCTGTTTCCATTTCTAGCTATTTTGCCGCCGAAGACTACAAGGGCACATGGAGAGGCAGCGAGAGCCGACGTCAGAGTTGATTCGTCTGAGATGAGGACTGACCAGGACGGTATGCTCGCTGTACAGGAGCAGATTGATCCCCCTTCGATAGATCGTATCGCTAGGCTAGAGACAGAGATGCAGGATTTGCGCCAGATGATGAGATCGTTGGCTGAGGCCAATCGAGCGCAGCGACAGGATGTTGCCACACCTGTTACCTAGTTATTCCTTGCTATCAGCACACAGCATTGTGTCACGAATACTGCAGCAGTGGACGCGGCCCTAATAGATGAAGAGCGTCTTTCCGGGACTTTGGAAGTTCCAGGACCGAGGAGGGCTCATACAGGTGTATCAGCCCAGAGGCAGATGTTTCAACGCCGCGACAGATTTTGTTCAGGTCGCGGGAGTAGTACAGGCTTGGGACGAGGTCAGTTGTTTAGCTCTTATCCCCAGGAAGGTCAGCAGTCATCGTCTGGATATTTCCGGTGCGGGAGTTTCCATCACCTCGTTAGGAATTGTACCGTGGTATGCCAGAGAAAGGCAGCCGTACCATATGTTACCTTACCACCTTCACCTCAGGGAGTGTTGCCTTTTGCTCCTGTTGTTGATCCGCGTCAGACTTATGTTCAAAGAGGTCATGGTCACGGAGTGTTTGTTCAGAGAGGACAGGGTGGCAGAGAAGGAGGACAGCCAGTTGCAGATAGAGGACAGGCACGAGCATTTGCTTTGACTCATCAAGACGCACTGGCGTCCAATGCAGAGTTTTCAGGTATTCTTTTTCGTATGTTTTTTGATGCACACGTTTTATTTAATCCGAGATCTATGCACTCGTATATTGCTACACACTTCGTGCCGAGATTAGGCCGAGAGTTGTGTTTGCTAGATCAGCCGTTTGTTGTGATTACTCCTGTTAGCGATTCTTTGTTTGTGCGACACATGTTTCGGTCATGTGCCAATCGGATAGGAGATAGAGATTCGTCCGTCGATTTGAACCTTCTAGATATGTTGGACTTTGACGTCCTCCTGGGCACAGACTGGTTAGCTACGTGCTATGCGTCTGTGGACAGCCACGAGAAGACAGTCAGATTATGTTTTCTCGGCGAGTCAGTTCTTTTTATGCAGGGGGACCGTGGTGACGCCCCTCAGAGCTTGATTTCAGCCTTTTTAGCTAGTCGGCTTTTGAGGAGAGGATGTCGAGGATTCTTAGCTTCCATTTATGATACCGGAGCCACGGTAGATTCATTGGACCAGGTTCCTATCGTGCAAGAGTTTCCCGACATTGTTCCTGATGAGCCGGCGGAGCTTAGAGAGCTTAAGGATCAGCTGCAAGAGTTTCTTGATGGGGGACTTGTACGTCCAAGTGTTTCGCCTTGGGGAGATCCTGCTCTGTTTGTTAAGAAGAAGGACGGTAGATTGAGGTTGTGCAATGATTTTCGTCAATTGAACCGAGTTACGGTGCGGAATAGGTATCTTTTACCCCGCATTGACGATTTCCTTGATCAGCTCCAGGGTGCGGGACATTTTTTTAAGTTTGATTTGAGATCAGGTCATCATCAGTTGCGGGTTCGGAATGATGATATTCCGAAGACTGTTTTTCGTACGCGCTATGGGCATTATGAGTTTTTGGTGGTGTCGTTTGGACTCACCAATGCCCCAGCAGCGTTCATGGATTTGATAAACCAGATTTTTCACGCCGTTCCTCGACCAGTTTATTATTTTGTTATTGATGACATTCTGGTCTATTCCAATAGTAAAGAGGAACATGAGTAGCACTTGAGGATGGCTTTGCATACATTGAGAGAGCACCAGTTGTTTGCTAAATTCTCGAAGTGTTCCTTCAGGCTTGATAGTGTTGACTTCCTAGGTCATGTGGTTATGGGAGACGGTTTTCGTATGGACCCGAGGAAGATCGAGACCGTACAGCTTTGGCCCAGACCTGTATCAGTGACTGAGGTCCGCAGCTTTTGGGCTTAGTCGGTTTTTACCGCCGTTTCGTGCAGGATTTCTCGAGTATCGCTGCACCGCTGACCGGACTAACCAGGAAGGGGGTTCTTTTTCTTTAGACTGAGGCATGCGAGCTGGGTTTATAGCAGTTGAAGACTCGATTGACGACTGCACCAGTTCTATCTTTGCTTTCTGGATCAGGCGACTTTGTCGTTTACTGTGATGTTTCGCGAGTGGGGCTCAATTGTGTATTGATGCAGCATGATAGTGTTATCGCTTATGCTTTCCAGCAGTTGAAGGAGCACGAGCAAAATTATCCCATTCATGATCTTGAGATGGCCGCGGTAGTCTTGCGCTGAAGATTTGGAGACACTGCTTGTACGGGAAGTCGTGTCAGATTTTCACAGACCACCAGAGCTTCAAGTACATCTTCCTGCAGCGGGATCTGATTTTGAGACAGCACCGTTGGATGGAGCTTGTGAAGGATTATGATTGTGAGATCCTTTATCACCCAGGCAAGGCGAATGTGGTAGCTGATGTTTGAGTCGTAGGCCTGGGGGTAGCTTGTCCCAGTTGAGCGCAGTTCAGAGACAGTCTTCTGCAGATTTACAGTTCTTATGCAACAGCTGAGTACAGTTAAGTTCACCTCCACTTGGGGGTAGCTTGCTCATGTCCGTGCCCGTCCACTTCTACTTAATCGTTTTCGTGAGGTACAGCCCGCCGATGCCCATTTGTCTGAGATTCTTGAGCATGTTCGGCAGGGTAGAGATTCGGAATTCTTGATTGATGACCAGGGTGTGCTACGTTATGGGACTCGCTTGTGTGTACCAGATACCGATGGGTAGGGACGCAAGATCCTAGAGCAGGCACATCAGTCAGCTTTTAGTGTTCGCCCAAGTTCCACCAAGATGTAATGTGACTTGAGAGATAGTTACGGGTGGGCAGGGATGAAGAACGATGTTTCAAATTTTCGTTTCGAGGTGCCTGACTTATTAGTGAGCTAAGGCTGAGCATTAGAGACCGGTAGGAGAGTTGCAACCTTTGACCATTCCGGAGTGGGAATGGGAGCAAATCTCCATGAATTTCATTATGGATCTACCCAGGTCTAGTCAAGGGTATGACTCCATTTGGGTGATTTTGTTTTCCGGTAAACGAAAGCGGCTCACTTCCTTCCAGTGAAGACTACTTTCAGTTATGCTCAGTTTGCTCAATTGTACATCGATAAGTTTGTGCATTTGCAGGGAGTTCCATCATGCATTGTATCCAATAGAGGCACCCAGTTAACTAGCCGTCTTTGGCAGAAGCTTCAGGAAGCCCTGGGTACCTGTTTGAGTTTTAGCACCGCTTTCCATTCGTAGACCGATGGTCAGTCAGAGCGGACTATACAGACTCTGGAGGATATGCTTCGTGCGTGCGTTCTTAATTTTGTTGGCAGTTGGGATCCTCACTTGCCATTGATGGAGTTCTCCTACAATAACAGTTATCAAGAGACGATTCAGATGGAAACTTTTTAGGCTTTGTATGGTAGATTGTATCGATCGCCAGTCTGTTAGATCGACTCAGCGAGAGCAGGATTTTTGGACCCCAGCTAGTCAAGAGACTACGGAGAAGATCCAGTTGATTCAGGACAGGATGAGAGCAGCCCAGTGGAAACAGAAGTCTTATGCCGACCGTCGTTGTCACAGACTTGAGTTCGCAGTGGGGGATCATGTATTCCTATGGATTTCTTCGATGAAAAGCGTGTTGAGTTTTGGGATGAAGGGGAAATTTAGTCCAAGAATTGTAGGTCATTTTAAGATCCTTGAGTGAGTCAGTACCGTTGCGTATCGTTGTGTACTTCCACCCAGATTTCCAGATGTTCACCCCGTATTCCTTGTGTCAATACTTTGCAATTACCTCCATAACCCTTCTCACATGATTCAATACCAAACCGTTCAAAAAGAACGCGTTCTTTCGTTCACCAAGCAGCCGATAATTTTATTGGATCGGCAGGTAGAGAAATTTCGGTTAAAGTCTTGCCATCTGTGAAGGTTCGTTGGCATAGCCCGTCTAGTGAGGAAATCACTTGGGAGGCTGCGAGCGGATGCGGAAGAAATTCACTCATCTTTTTGAATGTACGCATAGTAAGAATTTTAAATTCGGGGACGAATTTCTTTAAGGGGGGAGATTGTAACACCTTAGAATTTGATTAGTGTTAATTAAGCGATAATGCGGGTTTTTAGTAAAAAGTTTACAAAAACAGTTTTCTCACATTTTATTAAGATTGATCAATATTTTATTATTATTTGTTTTTGCTTACAGACACTTGTGCGTATTAACATGAGGGTTATTTAGGGTTAATCTTGTTTAGTGGCCATGACACCTTAAACCAATCCATTCCATGATTAACCTTGCACTTAGATTTTTTTGTGTGAGTTATCCTTTTGTTTTAGAATGGAGGGAGGTGGCAAGGTGACTCATGGATAAGCATGCTTGCATTAATGATGGAGAGGGAGAGAGTAAGTGTAAGAGTACACTCACCCTCTCATCCTTATCTCACTTCACACTCTCATTCTCTCTCATTCTTATCTCATTCTCAATTCTTCTTATTCTTCTCTTCTCTCAATTGATACCTTCACTACTTCTTCACAAAACCAAGCAAAACCTCACTAAAACACTTCTCAAGTTATGTTTTAGCCACTAGGATCCCTTGGAGCATGGAAAGCTAGGATCTTTTGAGCAAGTATGGATAAGTATAACCTATAAACTGTTAAATAGATGTTTTATTGTTATGTTTCCTCGTAGTTGTTGTTTAGAACACTAAAAGTATAGTTTTGTGCACATATCGTATTTTTAGTGTCATTATAGGATGTCTGTGATCTGCTATGACCCCGAGTGTATACTGGAAAATCTAGAAATGTAGTAGTGATGTACTAGTGACCCTGAGTGTACACCTGAAGCACGAACCCTACCTGATCGGTTTTGGCCGGCGAGATCATGCTGAAATCCGGCGACCTCGAGCTTTTATGGGAGTTGGGGCTTGGGTTTTGTAGGGTAGCTGTCAGCAGTTGTTTTAGAGTGCTTGGTACTGCTTGATTTTTATGTTTTTACAGTATACGAAATCTGGGATCACATTGCTTGTTTCTAGTGTTTCGACTACGCGCATTACGTTATCCGACACGGTTCATGATCTGGTGTAGCTGCTGTACTTGATTTGGTTTCGGGGTGTCGCTATGCACGTTAACCCCTAGACGAACACCTTAGAGTTTGTTTAGAGTTGGTGCGTTGGTCAAACGTAGTTTGTAGGTGTTATTGGTCGATTTCTAATGTGAACTTGTTATGTTGTTGAATGATTTTAGGATCGCAGGCGGGAACTTTGGACGCTGTGAAGAAGGGAAAGCAAGTAGTTAGCTTTACTTAGACTAAGATCATCTATGAGTAGATTTAACATCTACAGGGGAATCGCCCGTATGGCGTTATGCGTCTGGGCTAGATTCAATGACATGATTATTAGTTATAAGTATATAGACATTGATTGTGCATGTGTACCATTGTTGCATACCTCATTTTCCTATTGTATATGGACACAGTATTAATGAGACGCAACACCATTACTGACGGTTCATGTTGCACGAGCAAAAATTGTATGCTACACACACACCGTCGGTAATTGCCATGACACACACAACACATATACATATGTGATATTGTATTGGTTAGTGACATTGAGACATTGATTCTTATTCCATTGTGCATATAAAATACAACATACACATATATTTTGCTATACCTACATGCTTACACATGTACCTTGCTATAGCTACATGTTCACCTTTATATGATGCTGCATTTAACTTTGGAGAAATTTGGAAGCGCATGATATATTTAATAACTTGATGCATTTAAATAGGTGTTTTTCCTTGATATGCTCATATTACTGTTTTATGTTGCATTTATTATATTTCATGGATTTACTTATTGAGATATGGATTTCATGTGATTTTATGGATTTGAGGACTGTGGTATTCCAAGAAATTATGCATTGTTTGAAAAACCCGGTTTCTTTTGATATGATATTTCGATGCGTCCACCATGAGTTTTCTCGGTTCTGATACTTGTGTTAGAAACCCGATGCGAGGAGTTGTATGAGGCCATGTGCGGGTACATGGTGGACCCGGTAAGGTACCCCAGGGGCAAGATGATCGTAGATGATGGCGTTGAGACCGGCAGGGGGAGCACTGCCTACCGATGATAGTATATGGACTCGGTGGATATCTTGAGGATACCGACCGCAGTTATGAGATGGACATGGACCGACCGTTCTGCCGGAGCCCGCGGGCCGATCCCGCAGACGGAGCCCATGATATGAGTATTTACGTGTCGATACTTAACACTAGTTTTCATGATGTTTTCGAGTGTCAATGTTGGACACTCAGGTTCCATGAGACTTACAATATACGAGGGCCGATCAGAGTGATGGCGCCCGAGGTATTGGGATTTGGAGTGTCGTTGATGGACACTAGTATTTCCACGATGATGATATGTTTTATCTCATACTGAGCTTTCATTTGATATGCAATGCTTCATGTATTAGTAGTACCTGATAGAGTACCTTTCATGACAGTTGCATATACATATTGCCATATTATACTATCAGTTTGCATGTGATAGATTATCGCAGTACGTGCATACCTGCGATTACCTGCATGATGTTATTTACTATTCATGAGTTGGCAACACCCCCCCGTTGTGCCACAGTGTTTTGCAGGTTGTCCATTAGAGCAGCCATGACAGGGCTTCTTATCGTATCTTTTTGCAGCGGATACCGCTACGGCTGACTGTGAGCAGTTTTGCTATAGGTGGGTTTTGCGGTTATCCGATAATGTTCATTGTATATTTTATTGTATCTAGTACTCTCCATTTACTACTTCATGTATTGACTTAGAGACGAGATCTGAGGACGATATTGTATATTATTTTTGTGAATCTGGGTGTCGTGCTCGTATGAGCCGGCCCTTTTCTTATGTTGATTATCTCTTTTACATTGTCTATTTCTTTGCTACGATGTCGCATATCTTTTTGTGGTGGTTGTTTCCGCCATTGGGCGAGACTTACTCCCGTTTGGGGATGCTATACTTATATCTTATATTTGTACCCTTTTTGAGGCTAGTTTTTACAAAGGAGGTGCTGTTAAAATTTTATGAAAGCAACTTAGTTAAAGATTTTTACTTGAGATTCCCAAAAGTTTTTAACAATGTTCTTATCACTTACTACTTTTGATGGTTTAGATTTCTGGGTTTTCGGCTTAATTAAATTGCGTTACTCTAGTAGACGTTACGTGGTTTAAGTGCCGTCAAGTGCCAAATTTCGGGTCGTGACATGGTGGTTCAATTATTTCGTGTTGGAGGGGTTGTGATGGTGGTGATGCTAAAGCTGTTAATCTGTTGACCTTTTTCTCTAAATCTTCAATCATTTGGTCTATATTTGAAGTGAGACTAGGTTCAAGAGTGTTTGGTGGGTGACCATTATCAAAACACTAGGACGATTGGCCACCCCCTAAGAAAGGACAGTTATCATGAATGTGGAAAGAATCTTGGCAATTTGAACAAATGAATTGGGACTGAGTATAAACAAAAGAATAAGAATCATGAAAAATAGACTTGAATTGTGTGTCACCCATATTAACAAGAATTCACAAATGTCACAAAAATAAACAATAGCACACCCCTAGCAGTCTATGTTATGTTAGTCAACTAGACCTGCTCAAGAACCTGATTGTTGAAGTAAAACTGTGTCGAGAAACGGGTTCAAGATATACGGATCACGATACCATGTAAGTGCAATAGAAAATGTAATACCCCAGGTATTATCCGGTATACCCATATATACCAGATAAGCATGGGGACCCACTGTAAAACAATGTGGAATCTTCAGAATACATTCCGAAAGAGGACATATCTGTACTATAAATGGAATGATACCACTTTTCAATACAGAGGCGCCTTTAAAGTGAACTGGCACTACAGGAGTTTGAGAACTCCGTAGTTAAGCGTGCTTGGGCCAGGGAAGTCCTGGGATGGGTGATCTCCTGGGAAGTGGCCCCTGGTCAGGTCCGGTTCGTTCCGAAGAACAAAACCATGCGGTTTCGGCCAGAGCGAACAATACTCTCTGTATTGGGGGTGGGGCATGACAGAATGGTATCAAATCCAGGTTCCTCAATAATAGGTCTGTGGTTCGAGGACGAACCATTGTTCTAAGTGTAGGGGAATGTAATACCCCAGCTATTATTCGGTATACCTAAAGCAATGGGGAATCTTCAGAATACATTCCGAAAAAGGACAAATCTGTACTATAAACGGAATGATACCACTCTTCAATACAGAGATGTCTTTTAAGTGAACTGGCACTCAGGAGTTTGAGAAATCTATAGTTAAGCGAGCTCGGGCCAGGGAAGTCCTGAGATGGGTGACCTCCTAGGATGTGGCCCCTGGTCGGGTCCGGTTCGCTCCGAAGGACAAAACCCTGCGGCTTCGGCCAGAGCGAACAATACTCTATGTATTGGGGGTGGGGCATGACAGATAAGGGGAGGTTTTACAATACTTTCGTGAAGTTCCTTAATTAGATAACCCTTTCTCTTGAACACTTGCTTAGACACCCCTTGAACGATATACTGTTAAGCAGTGTTCTAAACACAGTCAACTTCTCCTAATGAGCGTGAAGTCCTTAAAGTCAAAGTTCTAGTTGATTTGAAATTATTGTGGGTATGCAAGAATACAGTTTTGTGATTTGTGGGCTATGGAGAAAGGTGATGAAATCGTTTACCGTATCATGTTTGGTCGTGCCCTGAATATCCGTATTAAGATGCAAATGCGCAATTCAATAAGAGAATTCAAGAATTCAATCAATAAAGTAATTCTTTTTCTGTTTTAGGCTTAAGCGCTGCAACAAATACGGGTTGGTTCTCTATGCAATTGGTGGCAATATTGTGCGAAGAATCCTACAGAAAATAGAATATTGGAATGCTTCTGATTTGAGCGAAGGTGTTAGAAAATATGTACCGATGCGATTTAGGTTAAGAAACCCCTTTGAAGTGATTACGGGTATTTGAATGTTCGCTTGCACGGGTCAAAATACCCGGATCTTTGGCACTTTACTTTACTAGCATTTTGGAATTGAATTTGATCCTCGCTCCGCACGATCGCTGGTTGTAATTCCTTGAAAATCTGAAATGTCGAAAAATACGATATTTAGTGTTAAAAAGCGATATATATGCCCCAATTCCTGCATACTAAAAATTATAAAAATCAAACAACATCAATAGATTACTGACAAGGCACTGGAGATAAGACAAGAAAAAAAATCAAAAACACCCTGAATGGGCCGGCGAGATCAGAGTTTTCATCAATGTCGCCGGCCAAATGCAAAGTATTTGTGCTCGAATTGTGTGTCTCTTCTAGGCTATATTAGTAGTCTATTAGTATACTTTGATTTTTTAACTTAAGTTCAAGATGATTGCTGGTTTTATGGATAGAGAACAAAGCGTTAGAAATGAATGTGTTTTGTTAGTTTTGAAAAAATTGAGTTAAAAATTAGTAAGTTAGTACGAACCAGAAATAACAATCTATAATAACTACTAACTCCTCGTCAACGTCGCCAAAAACTCGTTGGGACCTCACCCGCACACGCAAACACGTATGTTTTGAAAATGGATATCGTTTTAAAGAAAAAATTGTGCACGCGAGCTCGGTCTCATTTTAAAATTTATAAACAGCAAGTGCACGGCGCGTTGTAACAAGCCGGCAAGTATGGATCAATCCGTAAGGAATTGTGTATTAGGTTTTGTTGTTTAAGGTTCAACAAATAAGGAATATGTTGGTTTGTCACAAAAATATAAAATACGAAAACGATGAAAACAAATTAAGAAAGAAGTGGTTGTGGTTTTGGATCGGAAGGTTGAATCGCGACGATTCCTTCGACGCTCCCTTGATCATGAGTTGTCCGTCCTTACGTCGATCTCGGCATGAAGAATGACTTGTCAAGACGGTTGCGAAGCACAAATCATCAAATTCGGATATTCGCCGCGAAATACGAAACGAGTCCGTTTTGTTCACTTACCATTTGTATGTCTATGCTTGGGGTATCAACACTAAGCGCAAGGGTTAGCAAGTATACCACAACATCAAAAACACAAATTAGTGAGTGAGAGCAAATAATTTTAATGTTGAGTTTGCTAAGTGTTTGTGATAGTATATAGTAGATGAAACCAAGAGATTGTCAAGCACTTGATCACAAAATACCATATCTCAACTTAGCAAACTTAACACCAAATTGATTCTAACTTAAATATTGAAATGAGGAAAGGGAGTGAATATGGTATATGAGGAGGTTACAAAGTAACCATGTTTCAAAATACCATACCACATCAATACATAAACAATTTTTAAGTTAGAATCATATATATAAGCACATTAAACATTAACAAGAGGAGGAGGCAAAGCCTTTCATCTCATTTTGTCACCATTACCACAACCCAAGAAAGATTAGTTACACATCATAATAAAAAGAAAAGAAAAGCAATTAAAGAAGAAAGTAAACAAAGAAACAACATTATTATTAACACTTGAAGAAATTTAGGTACAGGATATTGGTAACTTGTTCAACCTCCATAATCAAGCTCTCAAAAGAGAGCTTCAAGAGGGAAGAAGAAGAAAAAACCAAGTTGAAACCCATTCAACTCTCAAGCTAAACCAAAACTAAACAAAAAATGGAAAAAGGTATAATATCTATGCACCCTTTTTCTCTAATCTGTTATGGTATTTATAGGCATCAAAATAGAATAAACAAACAATATATAATGGATGATGTGATGCCTATAAAGTGCTAGAAGAAAAATTGGGGAAAAGGAGCTAGGGGGCCGGCAGCGCCGGATTTTCTTGGAGTCTCGCCGGTCCAAATCCGAGCATTGGGGCTCGTCTTGGTGTGGTGGTCATGTGTGCTCTCCATAATAACTCTGATGCTGTTTGATTTATCTGTTTAAGCATGGTTTTCATTCAGAGATTTGGAGGGAAACTTGATGTATTATTTCACATCACACCATTTTGCATTTAATACACATCACACTCACTTGCCCACTTGCACAAGTCATGAGTATGCCAAGGCAGCCCCCACCATGGTCCATGTCCTAAAAGAGCTAGTGCACACTTGTATTGTATTGGCCAAAATTGTGTGCGCACATTTATTGCAAAAGTGCTCTTGAATATCGGCCGGTTTTCTGCTCTGATTGCAATGTCGGCTCCCAAACGCTATATCTGTGATATTGAGTGTATTTCCGGTATTTTATCACGAATACCGGTAAACTGTAATTACTAAGCAGACACTGATTAATAATACAGATAAATAACAAAATTGATATTGAATGAGAGTGTCACGCCTCGAAGGTACGGAACGCGACTGGCACTTAGATTACGAGACGTCTCAAGGCGTAACGTAACCTAAGTCAGCCAAAGCCCAGAAAAATCTAAACCAAAACCAAAAGAGTGAAGGAAAAGCTTTCATGAAAACAACTTGAAATCAATTAAGTTGCATTGAACCCCTTTTTAAAAACATCAAAAATTCCCGAAAATTTCGGCAGAGTCTCCTTTGTAAATTTTATCCCCCAAAATGGGTACAACATTATATATAAACCTATAATCACAAAATGGCATCCCCAAGCGGGAGCTAGCTCTTCGCCCAAGGCGGATCACAACCACACGCAATATATATATGTAATCTTAAGAAAAAGAGCATAAAGAAATGCGAAATGTAAGGAAACACAACGTCGGCTCAAGTGAGCTCGACCCAAAAGAAACCACATATACACAAATCTCTCAGTCTCATCACTAGGTCGCATATACACATAAGAAGTGGTAGATGGAGAATACTAGATACAAAAAATAGTACAAAAAGAGATAATAGGGCTCTCGCAACCCACCTACGAGCAATGTCGCGAGTAAGAGCAAAAGAAGTCACTAATAAGATAAGCCGCCGCTACAAGGCTGATGAGTCTGACCTGCAAGACACTGTGGCACAACGGGGGTGAGTTGCCAGCTCGTGAGTAGAATATAACATCTAGTAAGGCTATCGTAAGAATGCACGCAAATGCGTCACAGCATGGATGTCCAGATGTGATGTAATACCTCTAGTATGCATGCACATGTATGCAATGTCAATACTAAATCTTTAAGTATTTAAATGCTATGAGTTCTGCATTCGTAACTTTAGAAAAAAGGATGTCTGTATGATAGCTAAATACCATCAAGAAATAATCTAAAACCCGTGTCAAGTATCGACACCAAATATGAAAACACATCTGTCTCAATGTCTCACTGTATCAATGTCTTAATACATCTGGCTCCGTTAGTCCGGATCGGCCCATATCATCAAATCTCATGACAACGGTCGGTATCCTCCGAATATCCGCCGCGCCAGACATCACCGGTAGGTAGTCTTCCCCTGCCAGGCTCATCGTCTACAACTCGATCTTCTTGCCCCGGGGTACCATACCGGGCCCACCATGTACCCGAGACGGTTCATCCACTCCTCGAATCGGGTCTCGAAATCCAACAAAAAACATGAAAACCCATGGTGGACGACACATACATCACGAGAAAACCCCAACTTTATTTTTAAAAATGATAAATATAAACTTTGTTAAATTCTTGCGGTTTTCCCCAAAATCAAGAAATCGCAGCAATACTAAAATCCTCAAGAAAATCATAATGTCCAACATGTTGTATATGATAAATGTCTATGATATCAAGGTATGCGATGTGATTTGTGGCTAGAAATCTATGTAAGTATGATGATGATGCGAGGTATATATATGCTATGCGATTTCATATATCATGTATGATGCAAGTGGTGATACTAAGCTAAACAGGTTCTATGGTGCTCGTGCCATGGCAATTGCCAAAGGCGTGTGTGTCACATGAATAGTGCGCGTGCAACAGGAGCCAATGGTAATGGTGTTCGTGTCCTACGAAGTGATATCGCACATGTGTATATGAATATCCATGCAATCTAGCAGACGATTAGCTATAAGGGTATGCAATGTAAATGAGGGGGAAAGCTTACTAACAATGCAAATCTTTCAAGAAATAAAGTAATCCTAACTAGGGGGCGCCTCGTGCCATCCAGACGATTCCCCCATAAATGAATACATCTACTCACCTGAATGCCTTGCTAATCCGATTCGACCACCGCCTTTCCTTTGCACGCCGTGTCTGATGTTTCCGCAACCGTTCCTAGAATTGTATAACACACAATATAAGATTACAGATTCCTAAAATTTCGCAACTCACAATATGAAAAGATCGACACTCTCGAATTAATCACAACGTGCACTCGGTGCGCGGAAAACCCACGAAAATCGCTAAAACCGTAACTAAAATCGCCGTTTCGGGGCAATCGTCAAAACTAAAACCCGACTAGACAAAACCCCGCATTCGCACACACTAAAAGTCGTATAGGATGCTAATTATATAGTCCATATATCGTAATTATATCACCTCCTAATTATCTTAAAAATCTAGTAAGCATTATCATACCGATTTCGACGCAATTATCGCGAATTAACGATATCGCGATCACAATTCAACTCCAACATCCAATTCAAACTACTAGATGCCCACAAAACCAATTTTAACCCAATTATCATACTTCAAACCCTAATTAGAACATCTACTATTTCCTTGAAATTCATTAGCAAGCAAAAATAACAAAATTTCACACTTTAAATATCTAATTTAGCTTATTTAAACTACAAATTTAACAACTAGTTTAAAACTTATACCTCCCAAGTTGTGATTCCCTTGCACTTAGCCTCTAAAGAGGACTCCTTTCTCCTTGCCTTAGACCAATTTGGGCTAGAGATGGGATAGCATAAGGGTTAGGTTTGATTTAGTGAAGGAAATAGTGTATTTTTGTGGATTTTTGTTGATTTTATCATGATTTTTGAAGCAAGAAATGAGGGGGAAAATATGAGCTGAAGGAGGTGGCTCGGCCAGAAGTTGGGAGGTGGGGAAATGAGAGAATGTTTGGAAATTTCCACAAAGAAAATATCATCTAAGTCAATTAATACATGTTACATCAAAGTTTTTCAAAAAATACCCTTTTTCTTTTTCAAATTTCCAACCTCTTTTTCCAAAACAATCAAACATGAAATGGTTTGTCAAAATTTTTGTTACACTAAATTTTAGTTTATTATGGTTCCTAATTATATAAATTACCCAATTAAATTTGTATTTATCACTAATTAAATGTATTTTTAAAAGCTTAAAATAATATTAAAAATAATTAATTAAGGAATTTTTTTTTATTAACTAGAAAATTTTAAGTGACATTTTAGTGACCAATTTATAGTAATATCTTATCTAAATTTTGTATAATTAGGTCTATAATGAAAAATACCCATTTTGACTTTTTACGGAAAACGCTGCTAATTTAGCCGATTACCGAAAAACTGCCTAAACGATTTTCGAAGCGTTACAATCTTCCCCACTTAAAGAAATTCGGTCCCCGAATTTAAAATTTAACTACACGTACCTTCAAAATGATGGGGATATCAATTCCTCATCTCGACCTCGGTCTCCCAGGTGACCTCCTCGCTGTTCGGGTCACGCCAAAGGACCTTGACGGACGGTATAACCTTCGACCTCAATTTCTTCACCTGCCGATCCAAAATGACCACCGACTGCTCGATGAATGAAAGATCACGCTCTAGCTGGATCGGCTGGTGCTGAATCGCATGGGAAGGATCATGAAGGTACTTGCGGAGCATCGAGACATGGAACACGGGGTGAACATCGGGGAAGCCGGACGGAAGAGCTAACCGATAAGCGACTGGACCAACACGCTCTAGGATCTCGAAGGGACCAACATATCTAGGACTAAGCTTCCCTTTCCGGCCAAATCTCATCACACCCTTCATCGGAGAGACCCTCAGGAAAACATGATCGCCAACATCGAACTCGAGTCGGCGACGGCGCCTGTCAGCATATGATTTCTGCCTACTCTGTGCCGCTCTCATCCTATCCCGAATCAACTGTATCTTTTCGGTCGTCTTCTGTACGATCTGCGGCCCCAAAATACTGCTCTCCCTGAGCTCTGTCCAACATATAGGCGATCGACATCTCCTCCTATATAAAGCCTCGAAAGGTGCCATCTGAATCGTCTCTTGGAAGCTATTATTGTAGGAGAACTCGATCAAAGGCAAATGACGATCCCAGCTACCACCGAAATCTAAAGCACAAGCTCTGAGCATGTCCTCAAGAGTCTGAATAGTATGCTTCGACTAACCGTCAGTCTGTGGGTGAAAGACTGTGCTAAAACTCAATCGGGTGCCCAAAGCTTCCTGAAGTTTCTGCCATAATCGGTTGGTAAACTGGGTGCCCCGGTCGGACACGATGCAAGTCAGAACGCCATGCAGTCGCACGATCTCATCAATATAAAGCTGGGCGTACTGAGAAAATCCAAAAGTGGTCTTCACTGACTGGAAGTGAGCCGCTTTCGTCAGTCGATCCACAATCACCCAAATAATGTCATACCCTCGACTTGTCCTGGGTAGACCCACAATGAAGTCCATGGAGACCTGTTCCCACTTCCACTCAGGGATGGGCAAAGGCTGTAACTCGCCGGCTGGCCTCTGGTGCTCGGCCTTGACTTTCTGACAAGTCTGGCATCTCGACACAAAGTCTGTAACATCCTTTTTCATTCGGTCCCACCAGTAAACCTCTCTCAAATCACGGTACATCTTGGTGGAACCTAGATGAACACTGTATACTAATCTATGTGCTTCCTCGAGGATATCGTACCTCAGTCCTTCAGAATCTGGTATGCACAGTCGAGTCCCAAATCGAAGTATCCCCTGATCATCAATCACGAACTCAGAAACTCTGCCCTGCCGAATCTGCTCAATAATCTCTAAAATACGGGCATCGCCGGACTGTGCCTCGCGGATACGGTCAAGTAACTATGGGCGTGCTCTGAAATGGGCCAGATATCCCCCGGTAGGAGTAAACTCGAACTGCACTCTTCTGTCACATAAAATCTGCCAATCCGCCGTCGTCTGCATCTGTACTGTGCTCAAACAAGATAAGCTACCTCCGGGCCTCCTACTCAAAGCATCCGCCACCACATTCGCCTTGCCCGGATGGTATAGAATCTCGCACTCATAATCTTTCACCAACTCCATCCAACGGCACTGTCTCAGATTCAGATCTCGCTGCTGAAAGATATACTTCAAACTCTTGTGGTCAGTGAATATCTGGCACGACTCACCGTATAGGTAATGTCTCCAGATCTTAAGTGCAAATACAACTGCAGCCATCTCTAAATCATGAGTGGGGTAGTTCTGTTCGTGTTTCCTCAGCTGCCGAGAAGCATACGCGATAACTCTGTCGTGCTGCATCAATACGCAGCCCAGCCCCACTCGAGAAGCATCATAATATACCACGAACCCACCTGATCCTGAAAGCAATGCTAACACTGGTGCAGTAGTCAGAAGAGTCTTCAACTGCTGGAAACTATCCTCACATGCCTAGGTCCAATCAAAAAGAACCCCCGTCCAGGTTAACCTGGTCAACAGTGCAGCAATGCGGGAGAAATCCTGGACAAAACGTCGATAATAGCCGGCCAGACCCAGAAAGCTGCGAACCTCTGTAACTGATACTGGTCTAGGCCAACGCTGAACTGCCTCGATCTTCTTCGGGTCCACACAAAAGCCATCTCTAGTCACCACATGACCTAAGAAGTCGACACTGTCTAACCAGAATGCGCACTTGGAAAATTTGGCGAACAGCTGATGCTCCCTCAAAGTCTGCAATATGATACGTAAGTGCTGCTCATGCTCCTCCCGGCTCCGAGAATAAACCAAGATGTCTTCAATGAACACAATGATGAACTGATCGAGATACGGCTTGAACACACGGTTCATCAAGTCCATAAATGCTGCCGGGGCATTGGTGAGCCCGAACGACATCACCAGGAACTCATAATGACCATATCGAGTACGGAAAGCGGTCTTCGGAATATCCTCCTTCCGAACCCGCAACTGGTGATAACCTGACCGTAAATAAACCTTCGAGAAAAACCCTGCACCCTGGAGCTGATCGAATAAGTCATCAATGCGGGGTAGGGGATATCTGTTCCTTACAGTAACCCGGTTCAGCTGACGATAATCAATGCATAAGCGCATACTGCCGTTCTTCTTCTTAACAAACAGGACGGGAGCACCCCAAGATGACACACTCGGTCGGATAAGCCCTTTGTCCAGCAAGTCCTGTAACTGATCTTTCAGCTCTCTCAGCTCCGCCGGGGCCATCCGATAAGGCGGTATGGAGATAGGCCCCGTGCCGGGGATCAGGTCGATGCAGAACTCAATCTCGCGCTCTGGTGGCAGACCAGGTAGCTCGTCAGGGAATACATCTGGAAACTCTCTCACAACAGGGACCTGGTCCAACGGAACCTCTGTGGAGCTAGTATCACAAACATAGGCTAAGAATCCTTGACACCCTTTCCTTAAGAGCTGACCAGCGCGAAGAGAAGAAATCAAGATGGGAAGGGTAGCGCTACGATCTCCCTGAATAACCAGAACCGGCTCACCAGGAAAACTGAATCTGACTGCTTTCTCACGGCAGTCCACGGATGCATAACAGGTGGCTAGCCAGTCCATACCAAGAAGAACGTAAAAGTCTAGCATATCGAGGAGAATCAAATCAACTGAAGAATCTCTCTCCCCGATACGAACGGAACATGATCGGTACACAAAACGAGCAACAAACGACTCGCCTACCGGTGTAATAACGACAAGCGGCTGATCTAACGAAGATGACTCTCGGCCCAACCTCGGTGCAAAGTGCGTGGATACATAGGAATGTGTGGAGCCTGGATCAAATAATACCCGTGCATCAAAAGAACATACTGGTAGAGTACCTGTCACGACGGAATTGGATGCCTGTGCATCCTGAGGAGTCAACGCGAACACTCGGGCCTGTCCACCACTAGTAGCTGGCTGTCCTCTGCCTCTAACTCAGCCTCTGCCTCTGCCTATGTCGCCTCGCCTTCTCTGAATCGGACTGCCACGCACACGACCTCTAGGAGCATCTAGCTGGTGTGGAGCATCATCAGGAGTAGGAAGTAGAGCTCTCTGAGGAGGTGGTGAGGGTGGTAAGGTCACATGCGGGACTGTCGCCATGCCCTGGCGCCCCATGGTACAGTCTCTGATACGGTGGTACTGACTCCCGTACCGAAAACATCCTAGCGACGACTGCTGGGTCTGTGTATATGAACAAAATAACTGATCTCGTCTCAATCCTCGGCCTCCACCATCTCCCAGAAATAATCTATCGCGGTGTCTACCTGTCTGCCGCTGAGCTGGCGAATCAGTACGGATCCTCTTCGGCCCAGAAACGACCGGAGTCTCAGAAATACGCTCCTCCGAAAGTAAGGCTGCGTCCATCGCGGCTGCGTATGTATCAAAGTGCTGGGTGCTGATGGCAAGGAATAGTTGTGTATCAAGCCCTTGCACAAACCTCTTTATTCTCTTCTCTTCTGTGTCTACTAGGTACGGAGCATATCGAGACAACTGGGTAAACTGTATATCATACTCCGACACCGTCATCCCAGGAGTCTTGCGCAGAGGCTCAAAACTACGGGCTCGAGCATCTCGGACACTCACCGGAAGAAAACGGGCAAGAAACGCAGCTGTAAACTCATCCCAGGTCATAGAAGGCAGACCTGCCGCTCGGCCTCTCTCTACTGAATCGTACCATGTCTGGGCAAGACCCTCCAGACGAAAACTCACGAACTCCACCAATCTATCATCAGAACACCTCAACGAATGGAAAATCCGAGCCATCCTATCAAGAAATGCCTGTGGGTCCTCTGTCGCATCGGTACCGGTAAAAGCTGGAGGTCTCAATCTCATGAACTCCTATAGTGAAACAGGGATAGTCTCCGTAGTAGCAGGAGCAACCATCTGTGCAGCAGGTACAATCGTGGTCTGTGCAGTGGAAGGAACGTCCTCGGATCTCTGTGCCCGACTGGACTCAACTAAAGATCCCATCATCTGTCGCAACTCCTGCATGCCGGCCTCTAATCTGGCAATACGGTCTGGATAAGGCGGATCAATATGACCCTGAGGGGTAGGCGTATCATCCCGCTCGATCCTCGCCTCAGACGCGCCCGCTCAAATCTCATCCCTAGCGGCAGCCCGCTAAGCTCTCGTAGTCTTTGGCGGCATCGAAGCTGGAATAAGAAACAGGACCGATAAGAACATTGCAAATGAATCAAGGAATGCAAGGGAAATACAAGCAATTATGTCCTAAGGTCACTTTGGCGGAGTACTGTATCGTAAGTATGCCGCGGATCATACCCACGCTACGCCACTCTGCTTAAGTCACCTACTCCATCTACCAAGGTCGTCCTACACTCAGAAAGGTAAAACCTACGCTCTGATACCAACTTTGTCGCGCCCCGAAGGTACGGAACGTGACTGGCACTTAGATTACGAGACGTCTTAAGGCGTAACGTAACCTAAGTCAGCCAAAGCCCAGAAAAATCTAAACCAAAACCAAAAGAGTGAAGGAAAAGCTTTCATGAAAACAACTTGAAATCAATTAAGTTGCATTGAACCCCTTTTTAAAAACATCAAAAATTCCCGAAAATTTCGGCAGAGTCTCCTTTGTAAATTCTATCCCCCAAAATGGGTACAACAATATATATAAACCTGTAATCACAAAATGGCATCCCCAAGCGGGAGCTAGCTCTTCGGTCAAGACGGATCACAACCACACGCAATATATATATGTAATCTCAAGAAAAAGAGCATAAAGAAATGCGAAATGTAAGGAAACACAACGTTGGCTCAAGTGAGCTCGACCCAAAAGAAATCACATATACACAAATCTCTCAGTCTCATCACTAGGTCGCATATACACATAAGAAGTGGTAGATGGAGAATACTAGATACAAAAAATAGTACAAAAAGAGATAATAGGGCTCTCGCAACCCACCTACGAGCAATGTCGCGAGTCTGAGCTAACGAAGTCACTAATAAGATAAGCCGCCGCTACTAGGCTGATGAGTCCGACTTGCAAGACAATATGGCACAATGGGGGTGAGTTGCCAGCTCGTGAGTAGAATATAACATCTAGTAAGGCTATCGTAAGAATGCAAGCAAATGCGTCACAGCATGTATGTCCAGATGTGATGTAATACCTCTAGTATGCATGCACATGTATGCAATGTCAGTACCAAATCTTTAAGTATTTAAATGCTATGAGTTCTGCATTCGTAACTTTAGAAAAAAGAATGTCTGAATGATAGCTAAATACCATCAAGAAATCATCTAAAACCCGTGTCAAGCATCGACACCAAATATGAAAACACATCTGTCTCAATGTCTCACTGTATCAATGTCTCAATACATCGGGCTCCGTCAGTCCGGATCGGCCCATATCATCAAATCTCACGACAACGATCGGTATCCTCCGGATATCCGCCGCGCCAGACATCACCGGTAGGTAGTCTTCCCCTGCCAGGCTCATCATCTACAACTCGATCTTCTTGCCCCGGGGTACCATACCGGGCCCACCATGTACCCGAGACGGTTCATCCACTCCTCGAATCGGGTCTCGAAATCCAACAAAAAACATGAAAACCCATGGTGGACAACACATACATCACGAGAAAACCACAACTTTATTTTTAAAAATGATAAATATAAGCTTTGTTAAATTCTTGCGGTTTTCTCCAAAATCAAGAAATCGCAGCAATACTGAAATCCTCAAGAAAATCATAATGTCCAGCATGTTGTATATGATAAATGTCTATGATATCAAGGTATGCGATGTGATTTGTGGCTAGAAATCTATGGAAGTATGATGATGATGGGAGGTATATACATGTTATGCGATTTCATATATCATGTATGATGAAAGTAGTGATACTAAGCTAAACAGGTTCTATGGTGCTTGTGGCATGGCATTTGCCAAAGGCGTGTGTGTCACATGAATAGTGTGTGTGCAACAGGAGCCAATGGTAATGGTGTTCGTGTCCTACGAAGTGATATCGCACATGTGTATATGAATATCCATGCAATCTAGCAGACGATTAGCTATAAGGGTATGCAATGTAAGTGAGGGGGAAAGCTAACTAACAATGCAAATCTTGCAAGAAATAAAGTAATCCTAACTAGGGGGAGCCTCGCGCCATCCAGGAGATTCCCCCATAGATGAATACATCTACTCACCTGAATGACTTGCTAATCCGATTCGACCACCGACTTGCCTTTGCGCGCCGCGTCTGATGTTTCCGCAACCGTTCCTAGAATTGCATAACACACAATATAAGATTACAGATTCCTAAAATGACGCAACTCACAATATGAAAAGATCGACACTCTCGAATTAATCGCAACGAGCACTCGGTGCGCGGAAAACGCACGAAAATCGCTAAAACCTTAACTAAAATCGCCGTTTCGGGGCAATCGTCAAAACTAAAACCTGCCTAGACAAAACCCCGCATTCGCACACACTAAAAGTCGTATAGGATGCTAATTATATAGTCCATATATCGTAATTATATCACCTCCTAATTATCTTAAAAATCTAGTAAGCATTATCATACCGATTTCGACGCAATTATCGCGAATTAACGATATCGCGATCACAATTCAACTCCAACATCCAATTCAATCTACTAGATGCCCACAACACCAATTTTAACCCAATTATCATACTTAAAACCCTAATTAGAACATCTACCATTTCGTTGAAATTCATTAGCAAGCAAAAATAACAAAATTTCACACTTTAAATATCTAATTTAGCTTATTTAAACTACAAATTTAACAACTAGTTTAAAACTTATACCTCCCAAGTTGTGATTCCCTTGCACTTAGCCTCTAAAGAGGTCTCCTTTCTCCTTGTCTTAGACCAATTTGGGCTTGAGTTGGGATAGCATAAGGGTTAGGTTTGATTTAGTGAAGGAAATGGTGTATTTTTGTGGATTTTTGTTGATTTTATCATGATTTTGACGCAAGAAATGAGGGGAAAAAATATGAGCTGAAGGAGGTGGCTCGGCCAGAAGTTGGGAGGTGGGGAAATGAGAGAATGTGTGAAAATTTCCACAAATAAAATATCATCTAAGTCAATTAATGCATGTTACATCAAAGTTTTTCAAAAAAAACCCTTTTTCTTTTCAAATTTCCAACCCCTTTTTCCAAAACAACCAAACATGAAATGGTTTGTCAAAATTTTTGTTACACTAAATTTTAGTTTATTATGGTTCCTAATTATATAAGTTACCCAATTAAATTTGTATTTATCACTAATTAAATGTAATTTTAAAAGCTTAAAATAATATTAAAAATAATTAATTAAGGAATTTTTTTTTTATTAACTAGAAAATTTTAAGTAACATTTTAGTGACCAATTTATAGTAATATCTTATCTAAATTTTGTATAATTAGGTCTATAATGAAAAATAGCTATTTTGACTTTTTACGGAAAAGGCTGCTAATTTAGCCGATTACCGAAAAACTGCCTAAACGATTTTCGAAGCGTTACAGAGAGGTATTAAAATGCAGTTTTCTGTGATGAACACTGGCGTATTGACGAGTCTTTAGAGTCCTACACAGAGGTTTCCTGGCTCCGACGAAACGAAGTAGGAGCATATATGTGATATGTGCGGGACCGAGATTAATACGTGTATGTGATACCATATTCTAATCTCGCGATATATGATATCGATCGATTATATATGATATAATCGGGTTATCGAATCAAGTGTTGATTCGATATGTTGATATAAATGATATTAGTCGGTTATATGTGATATAGCCGGATTATTAAATCAAGTGTTTATTTAATAATTTAATGTATGATTATATATTTGATATATTAATTTACATTAACTGATATTAGCTCACTTAAAAATTTCTTCTTCTTACTTCTACATATAATATATATGTGATATATATTATTGCATTTATCTTTTGTGTCATGCATGATGATACATTGTACATAGGTGTATGAGACTCACACCATGCTTTAGATAATTAAGGTTATTATTTGATTAAAATAAATACAAAATTAGGTAGAAATTAGTCATAGTTGGATGCTTGTGGAAGTATGTGGTAACCATTGACTTAGTCCACTAATTTTGTTTTACTCTAGATATTTATTAACCCAACCATTATCTTTAGCCATAGTTAAGTCTCTACATTGATAATATATGATATTATCTCACCCATGGTTGCAATTAGCCATTGATTCTTTCACCACTTCATCTTCTTCATCTCTTGATGGATCTCTAGGTTTTCAAGAGTTGAAGAAAATTAGTGAGGAAAACAATTTTTATGTGAGCAAAAATCCTACTTCTTCAACCTATACTAGACTAGACATTTGGTTTAGGTTGTTTGCTTCATAAATTCCCAATTAGTGAAGAGGTAGATTGAGTTGGAGATTCATCGATGTAGATCATCATCGTCCTCCAAGACTTCAAGCAAGCTTGTTCATTTCGCTTTGTGGAGCCTAACTTGAGTACGGGAGATCACTACTTGGAGCGAGGGGACTACTACACGGAGCTATTGAAGTGAAGGACCAGTCTACAAAGGTTGTATTCCTCATTCACTTAGTGTAGTGTTTGATTACATGTTTTCTTTACTCCTAATCCTCTAGTTAGATCCTAGGCTAGGGTTCTTTAGCACCTTAGACTTTTTAAATTGCATATTAGATGCATTGGAAAACCTAGTGGGGGTGCTAAGGAACTCTAATATGGTATCAGAGCCTCGCTAGAGAATTAGACGATGTTAGCAGAATTACGAAACCGAAACAACTTCGAAACCTGAAAACGAAATCCATAGTTTCTGTTAAATTTTAAAACTTCTCTAAAAATTTTTTAAACAAGTGCAGAATGTTTCATATGATGTAACATGAACACCACAGAAAATTGAGCCCCTTTCACCGATTTTGACCCGACGAAAAGCACTAAAAACCGGCCTGGCCAGTTTTGGATTGGTGTTCTGGCTTCAATTATTTTTGGTGGTACAGACTCTGGAGTTAGGTGTTTCAGATATTGATTTTTTTACTAAGATTGCATGTGATGTTATCTTTCTGTAAAGGCAATTCGGAGTATTTCGTATTCTTAATTTTAACATCGTTTCGGGTAACATAGACGACGTTAAAAAGTTCGAACGAACATCAAACACCACCTCAAATTGCTCTATGTAAAATTTTCAAAATTTGGAATTTTTGGGATTAAAAATGCTCAGAAAATTGTTCCAAGTATTGTGTGGACCCCCATGAAAAATGAACCCTTAACTCGACCTAACGACCGTGGAACCGTGGCCAAAAGGTGCTTTTTGCGACGGTTCCGTAGGGCCGTTGGTGAGGCTTGGGACGTGCTCTCTTGTGCTGGTTCATATGTGCTTATGGCACTGTCTGGGAATTTTTGAATCTAACTCAAGTGTTGAGTCCGCTGAGAATTTTGGATGGTTGATCGATTGATCGAAAAGTTGAACATCGACAAGTTATTATGAATGTGATACAATATTTGGAATTCACAATAATTAGTTTTGTGAAAACTACTTTGAATTTTGTAAACCTAGCAATTTAGTCTCATTTGATCAGTTGCCACGGGGTTTTGATTCGGATCAAAACTCCGTCGTAATCTCGTATTGTACGCAAATGTTCGCCGGGTAACATTACTAGATAGCCACGCCCCATAGCCCTGACCAAGTGACTGCAGGAGAACCCCGTTGCCTAAAGCATCCGTTCGGGTGCTCGCGACCGCGGTGTTCCACCTAAGTGCACTTCGTTGACGGCATCGGGGGTACCGCCGTGTACTAAAGTTTCCGATGAGCATTTGATCAGGTTGTCGGGAATCTTGTTGAATTACCCGAATGGTTATTGAAAAGTGTTTTCAATATTGAAACTAAAATGCGGGGTTTATAAGGTTAAGCATGAAATTCGGAATATGAGATATTCTGGATTTATGATGTCTAAAGAATTCATATGGTTAGGTATAAAATCCGAAATATGTGATATTTCGGGTTTATGATGTCTGAGGTGGTTGTGGATTCTAATTGTTGTAGTTTTCACTTTCTTTTCTATGACCGTAAGTGTAATATATGGTGTATCGCCAGTTTTGTTTCTATACGTCAATGACAATTGGGATACGCATATTTACTTACGTTGATGACATGTGATGTTATGTGTTGCTATAATATGTTATATTGGATCGTCGTGTTTGAATAGCCGGGGGTTTTATGTGAGATGAGAGTTTTTCATTTTCATTCTTGTAAAATTCATTGTATGTAATATTATTTTATTGGGGCACTTCCGGGTTGAGCATGATGTCACCATTGATGTATATTATTTACTTTTCTGCATTAGAATAGACCCAAGATAGTGAGCACAAGTAACCGGCTTCTACGGTCCAGTAGGAGACCATCTCGAGGAGTCGAGACCGGGTCTCCTAACTCTAGAATTGGTAGGGTTGCTTTCCGCTTTTGTAGGGGTCTAGAAATATGGGTTTGGCTATTCGTCACTGTTGGGTTACGGTAGTGCCCCGGCCATCAAACCGTGGCCAAATGCGGAACAAAAATTTACTAAACTGGTGCTACCATTACCCGATGCCCGGATTTACCTTAAACCCTAAACTAGCAAGCTATATATAAGAAGTTAGATGGTTATACCTGTAGGGTGTTTTTCGTCACCCCATTGAGATGGGAATACGCGCGCGCTTGTCAGGCGTACTACAGATTCCCCCTGCCTAGGGTAGGCCGGGGTTTAATGATTGTGGGGATCCGAATCTCCGGCAGCCGCGGACTAAGCTGCCGTTAATTACCCCTCGCCTTTGGGGCGAGGGAACCTCCGATTAACGGGTTAAACTGGTCATGCGAATTCAATGTGCAGTGTACGTGTGTTCTGTTCTGAAAGGGGGTTTTTGGATATATCGGGAGCCACGCAGAGTTTTCACGGGGGTCCCGCTACCCGGATAGCGGGCTGGGGGTCAAGGGGGCTAGCAGCCCCCTTGCGGGGTTCGGTGCAGCGCCCTGGCCCGAAAATTTTTTGGAGGGGGAGAATGTTGCGGAGTATGTGTATGTGTACATTTGTATACAAATGTATATATATATGTATATACATAAAAAGAGGGGGAAAAGGCATCCAAGGGATGCGTGGGGCAGCACCTTGGGCGCTGTGCTCTTAGGTGCTGTGCGCAGGTGCGCAAGCGCGCGCCACGTGTCGGCACGCGGGCGTCTTGCGCCCTTGCGCAAGCGCGCAGGTGCGCAAGCGCGCGCGCCACGTGTCGGCACGCGGGCGCCTTGCGCACCTGCGCAGGTGCGCAAGCGCGCGCGCCACGTGTCGGCACGCGGGCGCCTTGCGCACCTGCGCAAGCGCGCAGGTGCGCAAGCGCGCGCGCCACGTGTCGGCACGCTGGCGCCTTGCGCACTTGCGCTGCGCGCCGGAGAGGTACAAGAGGCTTTTAGCCTAAGAACAGAAGCTGTGCTTCAGAAATGAAATATTTATTATGTATATATGTATGGAGTTAAACTCCTATGATGTTTTGAAGCTGATAAAGGGGGTTCTTCTTCTTCCTCCTGTTGTTTGGCCGGATCTTGAAGATCAAGAAGTAGGAGATTTTAAAAATCACTCCTTTTTGAGATCTGATGGGAGATCTGAGTTCCCCTTTGTGGGTTTTGTGGTGGAAAACCACTTAGTTTTGGAAAAGAAAGAGTAAAACTCTTGATTTAATTCAAAAGAAATGAGAAGGTTTTAGAACCTTGGAGAAGAAGCAGGAAAGAGCTCAGCTCTGAAACTTTTTTGGAGAGAGAAAAAGTTATGAGATATTTTCATTATCTTTGCCTTTATAGGCCATACATTTTACACATAGCCCCTTGGGCTTCACAAAATGGCATTTTGCCTATCACATGGCTCATGTGCCATTTCTTTTTGCACATAAGCCATGGGCTTTACAAAAATTTGGCTTTATGCCTATTTTTCTTACATTTATCCGAAAATAAAATAAAAGAAAATGCAACAAAATTATTTATTACAAAAATTTTATCTTGGCGTAGGGGAGGCCGGCCGCTTCATGTTCGGGCTCGACCCGGGCATGGGCCCACTGGATCTGGGCTTGGGCCCACTTGGCTTGGGGTTGACTTTGATTTTGACTTGGTCAACCGGGGTGTAAATTTTTACCCCAACAAATTGCCCCCCATCAATAAATGCACACCACATATATGGGTCGTGTGCATGAAATTGATGGATCTTCTTTCACGTGGAGGCGACTTGATTTGGTTCCCGCTTTTGGGAAGTTGGCACTGCCCTTTTTACGACATGGACGGTCGTTGCTTGACATGTATCCGAGACAGAGTGTCTGTGATAGACGTTTTCCTGGCCGGAGTGATCTGGTTCCCGCTTTGTAGGAATCCTGCGCTGCCCTTTTTGCGACTTGGACGGTCGGTGCTGCCCTTTTAGCGACTTGGACGGTCGGTGCTGCCCTTTTTGCGACTTGGACGGTCGGTTCTGCCCTTTTTGCGACTTGGACGGTCGATGCTGCCCTTTTAGCGACGTGGACGGTCGGTGCTGCCCTTTTAGCGACGTGGACGGTCGGTTCTGCCCTTTTTGCGACTTGGACGGTCGGTGCTGCCCTTTTAGCGACGTGGACGGTCGGTGCTGCCCTTTTAGCGACGTGGACGGTCGGTTCTGCCCTTTTTGTGACTTGGACGGTCGGTGCTGCCCTTTTAGCGACGTGGACGGTCGGTGCTGCCCTTTTAGCGACGTGGACGGTCGGTTCTGCCCTTTTTGCGACTTGGACGGTCGGTGCTGCCCTTTTAGCGACGTGGACGGTCGTTGCTGCCATTTTAGCGACTTGGACGGTCGGTGCTTGGTTTGACTTGCTCTGCTTCTTGCAATGTCAGGGATAGACTTGACTTGCTCCGCTTCTTGCGGTGTCGGAGTGGAAGTTGACTTGTTGATTTTGATTTGGGTTGACATCAGCATCGCTATACTGGAATATGGTACCAGGAACGAATCATCATCTGTCATGGAGAGGATTTTGTGATTTTGGTTTTCGTTTGGCATCTGCATTGCTGCACTGGAATAATGCCAGGAACAACTCATCATTTGCCCTGAGAGGATTTGGAATAAATCGGGGTTGTTTTACGCCCGTGGATTGTATACGGCTTTGCAGGATGTATGATCCAGACCGTAGGGCCGGAAAAATTTTGGGATTTTGTCGGCGTCTGCATCGCTGCACTGGAATATGGTACCAGGAGCGACTCATCATTCGCCGTTTGGGTATGGGATTTGGAATTTGGTTGGCGTCTGCATCGCTGCACTGGAATATGGTACCAGGAGCGACTCATCATTCGCCATTTGGGGGTTGGGGACCGATGGCTTAGGAGACAGGTTTAGATCCCTATCGCCTAAGACTTTTAAATTTTATGGGCTGTGAGGGTCCCATAAAAGCATTTTCTCCCTACGGGTCGTAAGGATCCCACAGGTGTATTTTCTCCTTAGGAGTCGTGAGGACTCCTAAGTGTGTTTTTCCTTTATGAGTCGTAAGGATCCCACAAAGGTTTGTTCTCCTCATATATCGTGAGGACACATGAGTGGGTCTTATCAATGGAGCATCATTCCCAAAGCGGAGACCGGCCGCGTAACTGGTGATTACGGTGGGGCATGGGTATGATGAGAATTATTTGAGCCCGTGGATTGTATACGATGGTCAATTTGTGGACCCACCGTAGGGCCGGAGAATTTTGAGAAATTGGATTTTGGTTGGCGTCTGCATCGCTACACTGGAATATGGTACCAGGAGCGACTCATCATTCGCCGTTTGGGGACTTTGAATTTGGATCTTGTTTGGCATCAGTATTGCTGCACTGGAATAATACCAGGAGCAACTCATCATTTGCCTTGGGAGGACTTGGGATTTGGGTTTTTGGTCGGCATCAGCACCGCTAACACTGAAGCGAAATGCCAGGAGCGAATCATCATTTGCCGTTGCCCGTTGGGGAACGATGGCTTAGGAGACAGGTTTGGGTCCCTATCACCTAAGGCTTTTCAATTTTATGGGCCGTGAGGGTCCCATAAAAGCATTTTCTCCCTACGAGTCGTAAGGATCCCGCAGGTGTATTTTCTCCTTAGGGATCGTGAGGATTCCTAAGTGTGTTGCTCCTTTGTGAGTCGTAAGGATCTCACGCAGGGGTTTTCTCCTCACAAGGTCGAGAGGACTTTGCGAGTGTATTTCATCTCTTTTCACGAGTTTGCACCCCTTTCGGGTTTTCACAGACTCGCCGGTAGTCCTGCCGTTTTTACTCACGGAGCCCTTTCGGGTTTTCATCCGTGCCCGTTTTGCTTGTGGACATACCGTTTTTTTTTTGTTTTTTTTTTTTGGGCCGCTGGTGGGACTTTAAAGTAGTCTCACCGGCAGGATTTGGGAGAAATAGGGGTCATTTACGCCCGTGGATTGTATACGGTTTTGCAGGATGTATGATCCAGACCGTAGGGCTGATGTGCTCAATTCGCCTGCAACTTGGAGCATTCATGTGTAGTATTTCTTGAGATATCGTCCATTGATGGGTGGCATGGGCCTTTCTCCCTCTGCACTTATTAGTTGGTAGGATCCTCCGTCGAACACTTTCTCAATGACGTATGGTCCTTCCCAGTTTGGCTCGAATTTTCCCTTGGCATGTCGATTGAGGATGATCGGTCTTTTGAGGACCAACACCAATTCACCTTTCTTGAAAGCACGGAGACGAGTTATCTTGTCATAGGCCCGTGACATTTGGGCTCGGTATAGCTCCAGATTTTGCTGCATCGCGAGCCTCTTTTCTTCGAGGGCATCGAGTTCTTCAAGTCGAAGGAGCACGTTTTCTTCCTCCGTCAACTCATGTTGGACGGCCATTCTTAAGCTTGGAACTTCAACTTCGAGGGGGAGGACCGCCTCCACTCCGAAGAGCAATGAGTATGGAGTGGACTGAGTTGGAGTACGGTGCGTGGTACGATATGCCCACAACGCCTCGTGAAGTTTGAGATCCCAGTCTCTCTTGTTGGCTGAAGCATTTTTCCTCAGGAGCTTGCATAGAGTCTTATTGAAGGCTTCGGCTAGCCCATTGGCTCTTGGATTATAGATGGAGGAGTATCTCCAGTCTATCTTGTGCTGAGTAGCGAACCTTGAGACATCGAAGCTCTTGAAAGAAGGCCCGTTGTCAGAAATGATTCTTCTTGGTGTACCGAAGCGGTATAGAATATTATGCTGGAAGAATGTCAGAATATCTTTTGTCTTGACTTCTTTTAGCGGGACAGCTTCAGCCCATCTGGAGAAGTAATCTGTCGCGGCCAGTATGAACCGATGGCCTTTGGATGATGGAGGATCAATTGGGCCAACAATGTCGGTGCCCCAGACTTCGAAGGGCCACGACGCCACCGTAGGATGCAATGGATTGGGATGCTTGTGAATAAAATCACCGTGAATTTGGCAGATATAACATTTCTTTGCATGCTCTCCGCAATCCCGTATCATGGTGGGCCAGTAATACCCAAGCCGTTTAATTTGCAGTCGCATCTTGGGGCCAGATTGGTGAGCACCGCAAACACCTGAGTGAACTTCTTTCATGACTTTTTGGGCTTCGGCCGATGACAGGCACCTGAGCCAGAGTTGGTCATATGACCTGCGGTATAACGTGTCATTTACAAACACGTATCGGAGAGCTCTTTTCTTCAGCTGAATCCTCGCAGATTTTTCTTCGGGCAGCTTGTCGTATCGGAGGTACTCCATGAAAGGTTCTCTCCAATCGGGCTCGTCTTGAACGATCGAAGCTTCTTCGGCGGGATTGCTCTTCTGTTCCGCGCTTTCCTCTTCCCGTAGAGAGACTGGGGGTAGAATTTGTCGGCTCCTGACTGTGATCAGAATTTCGTCCATGTCAGGATCAGCCAGCTCCTTGGCTAGGCGAGCGAGTATGTCGGCCTTTCCATTCAATGCTCTAGGGACTCTTGACAGTTCAATGTGAGTGAACCGTTTCATGAGTTCCACCACCCGGCTTCTGTACCGAGCCAACTCGGGTTTGTATATCTTATAATTGCCGCTTACCTGGTTGACGACAAGCTGGGAGTCACCGTAGACTCGTAGCCGACGGATTTCCATTTCTACGGCGAGCTCCAAACCAGCTATCAGAGCTTCATACTCAGCTTCGTTGCTTGTCCGAGGCTCGGTGAGAGCGAAAGAACGCCGTAGGGTTCCCATTGATGGTGTGATGAACACCAATCCTATCCCTGCTCTTATCTCCGGGATGCTTGATTTACTGGAGGTTCTTATTGATGAGGCTCCATCGAAGTAGAGCTCCCAACATGGCCCATCTTCCTCGAGGTGTAGCACTTGTTCGTCGGGTAACTCACAATTTAGCGGCGACCCTTCTGGTATGGGATGAGCAGCGAGAAAGTCTGCAAGGGCTTGCCCTTTTACTGCTTTCTGAGGAGTATAAACTATATCAAACTCAAGTAGCTTGACAGCCCATCTTGCCATCCTGCCGGCTAGGCTTGCTTTGGTCATCAAGTGTTTGAGCGGGTCGACCTTGGAGATCAGCATAACCCGATGAGCCAGCAGATAGTGCCTCAGCTTCTTCACAGCAAATATCAGAGCCAGGCATTGCTTTTCGATTGGGGAATAGTTGTGTTCCGCCCCGACTAGAGTTCGACTGAGGTAGTAGAGGGCATTTTCCTTTCCCTCCTCGTTATTCTGGGCGAGGAGCGCACCGAGTGACTCATCTAGCGCGGCAGTGTAGAGAATCAGCGGTTTATTTGGAATAGGAGCGACCAGCACTGGAGGGTGCAACAAGTATTGTTTGATGCTTTCGAACGCTGCTTGACATTCGGCATCCCAGATAAAAGGAGCTCCTTTCTTCATGAGCTTTGAGAAGGGCCTACATTTCCCCGATAAATTTGATATAAACCTCCGTATATAAGCAAGCTTGCCTTGAAAAGATCTTAGCTGCGTCAGACTCTTCGGAGGGGGCATCTCCATGATGGCCTTTATCTTTGATGGGTCAACTTCGATCCCTCGATGTCGAACTATGAAGCCCAGGAATTTTCCCGATGACACGCCAAAAGCGCATTTCAGAGGATTCATCTTCAGGTCAAATTCCCTCAGTCTGGTGAGAACGGTCCTAAGATCCTGGATATGATCGGCCTTGGTTTCAGTCTTAACGACCAGATCATCAACATAACATTCGACGACTTTATGAATTAGGTCATCGAAGATATTGGTCATTGCCCTTTGATATGTAGCACCTGCGTTCTTTAGTCCGAACGGCATCACCTTGTAGCAATATATTCCGATCGGGGTTCGAAATGCTGTGTGTTTCTCATCCTCAGGCGACATCTTGATCTGATTATATCCAGACGAGCCATCCATAAAGGTGAACAGTTCGTAATTTGAGGTGTCATCGACCATCATTTCCATGACCGGTAGTGGGAAGTCGTCTTTAGGACATGCCTTGTTGAGGTCCCTGAAATCGACACAAACTCGGATCTGCTCATTTTTCTTCTTCACTGGGACTATGCATGCGATCCAGTCTGCATATTTCTCCTCCCTGATGAAGCCGGCATCGATGAGCTTCTTAGTTTCCTCGATGACCTTTTCTTCTAGTTCCCTTCTTATTCTTCGAGGAGCTTGTTTGACTAGCTTAGCATCAGGAGATATAGCCAACTTATGTACGGCCACTTCTGGGGAAAGGCCAGGCATTTCTTTGTATGTCCACGCGAAGCAGTCGACGAACTCATGCAGCAGGGCAATTATCTGCGCTTTCATTTCCTCTGACAAGAGCGAGCTGATGTAGGTCGGCCTTGGATTATCGGGCGTTCCTAAGTCAATCTCGGTTAGCTCGTCAAAGGTTGCTTGTCCGCCATCTTCGAGCTCTTGAGGAGCTTCTTCTGGCTCGGCTATCTCGTCGTCATCATTTGATCTTTCGCTGGCCTCACCAACATGGATCATGTAGCACGCTTTGGAATCAGGTTGAATGTAGCCTATGCCCCGTCTATCTGGAATTCGTCCATCGATGAGTGCTCGGACCTGGGGCGGATGCCATAGCCCTTCGTAAAACTTTGCTTCGGACTCCGTTTGATATAACCGGCATCCGCACTTCTTAAAGTATTCCCGCATCTCGGGCGCATAGTATCTGGGATTGAGGACGGCTCTTATGCCTCTCTCATAGGGAAGGCACGTGACAGAAAGATCGTCCGGGTGCACAACGGGGTTTGACCCATAAAACAGGATGCCCTTCTGTCCACTTTTCCTCCCGGGAACGTAGAAAGTTTTCAGCTGGTCCACGGTGGAGATTGATAATGCATCGAGCTCTTTGCACATTTGCTCTGGTACCTTTGTAACGGCTAGGGACCCTTCTGCAACTTCAAAAGTCTCTCGTAGTTTCGCTTGTTGCGTGGGGGTCCAATCTGCACTGCTGTTGCACGACAGGTCCTCCTCCTCTGACTCTTCAGTGTCGCTGCCAAGATGAGGGCGGACTTTACTGCTAGATGGGCTTTCAGTAACAGATTCGTCCGTATCGCTGCCGAAATGAGGGCGAGTTTTGCGGAAGGACGGGCTTCCAGCGTCGGACTCATCAGTGTCGCTGCCGAAATGCGGGCGCACTTGGGCATTTTTGCTTTTGAAGGTGACAGCCGGCGCAGATTTGCTTTTGAGCCTTGGGGCTGGTCTATCCTCAGTCAGTTGTGGCTTAGCATTTTGGTGGTTCATAAAGTACCGAGAATCTTCATATCGGACTTCATGCACACCGAATGGTTGGATGTCCCCGTCAATGCGTCTTTCTTCGCCATTTTTAGTATACTTCATGCATTGATGGAGAGTTGACGGAATGATGCCGTAATCGTGGAGCCACGGCCGCCCCAAGAGAATCTTATAAGACATGTCAGCGTCGATCACGTATATCTTAGCTTCAGTTTGCAGATCTCCGAATTTGATTGGCAGAGCTATGGACCCCAGAACTTGCTGGCAATTTTGGTTGAATCCTTGAATGACAATCCTTTCCCTTGACAGATGTCGGACGTCCATTGATAAACTCTTTAGAGTTCGCAAGTTCATGATGTTCACTGAGGACCCCGGATCAATCAATATGCGATTAATTCGATCTCCGTCGCTGTACCCGGTCACGTAAAGCGGCCGATTATGCTCAGCCGTTCCCAGTAGCAAGTCTTCATCCTTAAATGTGACTGCGGCGGCATGCAAAGCGTGCTGGGCTTCTTTCATATTAATTTCCGCAAAGTGGGCCTGATACCGCTCGGGGTTTTGTAGAGTGTGGATGAGAACATCTCTAAGCTCCTTAGATAGGACCAAGGCGTCGTAGATGCTCAGGAGAGACGGAAGCTTCCGGAGATGCGCCAAGACATTATAGCCCACCGAGGAAGGACTTATGTTTTCATCAGCCGGTTCTCTGCCATCTTCTTCATTAGCGACTTGTTTTTCCTTCCCTTTTGGGGCGTTGCCCTGATTCGGCGGTAGAGCCCTGCCGCTTCTGAGCTGGATTTGATTGGTCGTTGTGGCGAGCTCCTCATCCTCTTCGGGAAAACAAAGATCATCCTCGGAGTCGCTGCCAAGATGGATGGCGTAGCAGGTCACTACTGGGATCTCTTTATTGGAGTCTTCTTCTAACTCCTCCAGAATTTCAGCCGCTTGTACAGGGAAGAACTCCTTCAATTGAATCAATGTTCTTTCCTTTTGTTCATATTCTTCGAGAGAATCGATATATTTTTGAATGGTCGATCTCCTTGCAGACTCTTTTTCGCGCCGAGCTGCACTTTTCTTCTTCTTCAGCTTCTTGGATTTTGAGCCTGATGGAGCCGCATTAGCAGCTGGACTGGTAGGCTTCTTCTGCCCTTCCCATTCCGTCCTGGGTTCTTTCTGAAGTAGCTTTATCATCTTCTTCGTCTTATTAGATATGTGCGTACTCCACGGAGGCCGCGATGAGTCAGTTTCATCTCTCAGGGCTGCGGGTTCGGCTGTCTTCTCCCAGAAGGCTTCAACTTCTGTCTGTATAAAGTTGGTGGTTGCAACTTGATTGTTCACCAACACACTTTTGGACAGCTCGATCTCTCCAGCCTTGTACTGCTTCTCGACCCAATCTTTGAAGATATAGCAATCCTCGATCGCATGGCTCACTACTCGGTGGTACGGGCAATACAAAGGATTGTCAGTCATTTTTGCTTCCTGGGGTCTTTTCGACTCCGGCAATTGTAGGCCGTTGTTCAAGGCATCTTTAAATATCTTGCGGACCTTGTCCCTTCTGAAAGAGTAAACCTTGTTCTTTTTCTCCTCTAGGGAAGGCCCATCTCCTCCCAGCAATGGCTTTCGAGACCGGTTGGTTTTGGATTCGCCCGCCCTTCGCTTTTCTTCATTGTCGGACGCATTGAAGACATTGGTACTGCTGGAACTCCCGCTTCTACGGTTGTCGTCCCGCTTGCTTTTCCAAGTTTTGTCTCTCTGAGAATCCGGCGGGGACTCTTGCTTTGAGCGTTCCAGCATTTGGACTTTCTTGGTTAGCTCCTGAAATGTCTTGAGGCCCGCCGTACACAAGAATGGGACCATCCAGTTGCTGAGGTTCCCAATGAGAAGGCTGACGGACTGGTCCTGCTCCAGCGGCGGTTCACACTTGACTGTGAGATTACGCCATCGAGCGATAAAGTCGGTGTTGCTTTCATTCTTCCCCGGCTTGGTCCTCACAAGGTCGGCAATGGAGATTTTATCACTGACACTCATGAACCTTTGCCGAAACAGGGACTCCATTTGGGCAAAGGTAATGACGGACCCGTCTGGTATGCTCGCGTACCAGTCGAAAGCGACACCGGTCAGGCTGTTGACAAATTGACGAAGAAGGAGCGCGTCATTGCCCCCTGTATTTCCGCACGATGCTTTGAAGTGGGCAACGTGCTGATTTGCATTCCCCGTTCCATCAAATCTTCCGAACTTAGGAATGACGTAGCCGCTTGGGAACTCGATCAGATCGTATTGCGCGGGATATGGCCGGCCACTACTGCCGATTTCCTTCTGAGCTTCAGCTTCGGCCACCAATGTTTTAACCTTGCTGGTGACCAAATCCATTATCCGATCCTGTGTTAGCGGGATAGTGCTATCAGGGGCCAAGGCGTCCCCAGAAGCGGAGTGCGGCCGGCTTTCATGCGGCTCGACCAGTCTTGGTCCTAAAGGAACAGGCATTGGCTGCCTCGGATTGTCATCACCCGGCTGATTAGTAGCGGCTTGTGCTTGATTGGGAGGTGCTCGAGCAATTTGAGCCGTAAGCTGCATCACCACGTTCGTTAAGTCGTCAATCTTCGAATAGAGCTTGGCCATCTCTTTATCTTTGCTCCTGAGCTGTTTTCGAAGCCCTTGAAGCAGCTCTTGCTCTGCGGTCCTGGGGCGGAAAGTCGGCTCTTCCTCGCTGTCTGAGCTTGACTCTGCATGGACCGAGGGGTCTTTCTGCCTATCATCCTCATCGAGAGGGTTTTCTTCATCCAGCGGGGGCGGCTGTTCTTGAGTGGCGGCGACCACATTCAGGCTAGATTGGGCTTGGGATGTGGTGGCCCCATCCTTGCTTTTGCTGCGAAGGTTGTCGCTGGGGCGTCCGCCCGCCATATAGACCGTATGGATGATGTATCCGGCCGTCTTTCTATCATTGGAAGCTGATTTCACGGATCGCTGTCTTGACCCCCTTGCTTCGGTAGCTGGTAGTCGATTGAAGGCGGCTGGCCTAACCAGGTTCTTGAATGGTGCTGGCGCTTCTTTTCTGGGTTTGCCCCACTGCTTTCGTGTGGCACAGAGTGCTTGATAGACTCTTGAAGAGACAGTGTCATACTTCTTCTGTTGGGGCCGGGACACGCCTCTTTGTGGCACTGTTCGGACCGCTGTCTTCTTGATTCTGGCGGTCATGGCGTTTTTCTGAACCCACTTCAGAGGCTTGAAGGAATTGCTGATTCTTACGTCCGACTCAGCCGTCGTCGCGGGGAAACCCTGCACTTGGAACTTCACATGGTTCCATTTGGCCGAAGCCTTGGCCCTCTTGTTGGCTCGATACCTGAGCCGCTTCTGCCTTAACTTTTCTGTTCTAAGTCCCACCGGGCGTGCCAGAATCTGTAGGGTGTTTTTCGTCACCCCATTGAGATGGGAATACGCGCGCGCTTGTCAGGCGTACTACAGATTCCCCCTGCCTAGGGTAGGCCGGGGTTTAATGATTGTGGGGATCCGAATCTCCGGCAGCCGCGGACTAAGCTGCCGTTAATTACCCCTCGCCTTTGGTGCGAGGGAACCTCCGATTAACGGGTTAAACTGGTCATGCGAATTCAATGTGCAGTGTACGTGTGTTCTGTTCTGAAAGGGGGGTTTTGGATATATCGGGAGCCACGCAGAGTTTTCACGGGGGTCCCGCTACTCGGATAGCGGGCTGGGGGTCAAGGGGGCTAGCAGCCCCCTTGCGGGGTTCGGTGCAGCGCCCTGGCCCGAAAATTTTTTGGAGGGGGAGAATGTTGCGGAGTATGTGTATGTGTACATTTGTATACAAATGTATATATATATGTATATACATAAAAAGAGGGGGAAAAGGCATCCAAGGGATGCGTGGGGCAGCACCTTGGGCGCTGTGCTCTTAGGTGCTGTGCGCAGGTGCGCAAGCGCGCGCCACGTGTCGGCACGCGGGCGTCTTGCGCCCTTGCGCAAGCGCGCAGGTGCGCAAGCGCGCGCGCCACGTGTCGGCACGCGGGCGCCTTGCGCACCTGCGCAGGTGCGCAAGCGCGCGCGCCACGTGTCGGCACGCGGGCGCCTTGCGCACCTGCGCAAGCGCGCGCGCCACGTGTCGGCACGCTGGCGCCTTGCGCACTTGCGCTGCGCGCCGGAGAGGCACAAGAGGCTTTTAGCCTAAGAACAGAAGCTGTGCTTCAGAAATGAAATATTTATTATGTATATATGTATGGAGTTAAACTCCTATGATGTTTTGAAGCTGATAAAGGGGGTTCTTCTTCTTCCTCCTGTTGTTTGGCCGGATCTTGAAGATCAAGAAGTAGGAGATTTTAAAAATCACTCCTTTTTGAGATCTGATGGGAGATCTGAGTTCCCCTTTGTGGGTTTTGTGGTGGAAAACCACTTAGTTTTGGAAAAGAAAGAGTAAAACTCTTGATTTAATTCAAAAGAAATGAGAAGGTTTTAGAACCTTGGAGAAGAAGCAGGAAAGAGCTCAGCTCTGAAACTTTTTTGGAGAGAGAAAAAGTTATGAGATATTTTCATTATCTTTGCCTTTATAGGCCATACATTTTACACATAGCCCCTTGGGCTTCACAAAATGGCATTTTGCCTATCACATGGCTCATGTGCCATTTCTTTTTGCACATAAGCCATGGGCTTTACAAAAATTTGGCTTTATGCCTATTTTTCTTACATTTATCCGAAAATAAAATAAAAGAAAATGCAACAAAATTATTTATTACAAAAATTTTATCTTGGCGTAGGGGAGGCCGGCCGCTTCATGTTCGGGCTCGACCCGGGCATGGGCCCACTGGATCTGGGCTTGGGCCCACTTGGCTTGGGGTTGACTTTGATTTTGACTTGGTCAACCGGGGTGTAAATTTTTACCCCAACAATACCGAGTTGATCCTTGTCCTTCGGTCTTCAACCGTCATCCCCAAGCTACTAATGGCTCCTTGTCGAGTTTGGTTGCCGGTCTTCCTCCATCTACAATGATCCACCTGAGGGAAACGGTGCAAGCTTAAGCCTCATGAAATGAGACAACCGATGCTCTAAGATTGCTAGCAATGGAGAGTGGAGGTGGAATGTGTCACTATATTTTTCTCTCATCATAATTGCTCAAGGGAGCTATTATAGAAGATGAAGGAGGTGAGGAAACAATGGCATGAGCAACACAAGAATGGCTATGTGTTGAAGTGAGTATGAGAGTGTAAGCAATGAAGCAAGTGAAGAAAAATGACCAAGTCCACCCCAAAACTAGTGGCTGTCCTCTCTCTCTCTCTCTTTCTTAATAATCCATATACAAAAATATCTCTTTTCCTTTTTCCATTAAACAATAAAGACCCATGCCTCTCTACATGTCTAAGACCCATGCTCATGCCACCTTACCCCTCCACCTCAATTCCATATTTGATTTTCTAAAAGGAAAATCCAATAATGAGGTGGCCAACTTCTAGAAGACATTCCGTATAAATACGGAATGCAACCCGTACAGATATCGAAATACATATACGTGTATTCGTACAAAAATACGAATAGCCAAGAGAGAAAATGAATAGTGAAAATAATACTAGAATATATATATACACACATATATAAATTATTAAATCAAAACCCGATTTAATAATCCGGCTTAATCCTAAGCCGCTGGTATTATCAACCGTCCGATTAAAGTCTGTACAGCATGTGCACATATTTAATCGGACACCTGTATGTACCAACATATATCATCTACACCATATCTCCTGAACCATGAAAACCCTCTGTGTGCGACTCTAAAGACTCGTCAATACGCTGGCAGTGGGTTTAACCACAAGCACATCAGCGGCACTAGCTATACGTAACGGCTACCCAGGTATTGAGCGAAAGGGAGGCCGACGAGCAAACTCATCCTAAACTCCTACTGAGGCTGACAGTGGCAATATCCGTACAGTCCGGTCTGTTCGTCTAAGAGTATCACATATCAAGTCTAGGGGGTGGATAAAGTCAGACCCCTAACAACGCGACATTTAGTGTCGGCATGAAACCCATCACCACTTGAGAAACTATGGACCCTGGATCGATAATTCTCGTCTACCATGGCCATGGATTTCTGGTGATGGCCACTCGTGCACAACGCGACATCAACCCCCAATATCGGGAGAAGCGAATCCCCGATGATCCGATCACTGCCTCCATGTGGCTCGGGACTGTACCCAAGTAAAACCTGTTTGCACGACTCCTTTGAGCCGTGGTAAGGTAGTAATCAAAGCACAGTAGGAACTCAAACGAGACAAATGACGATCTCAGGTCGACAGAATAACCTGTACACATATCACCTGGGAACTACCATCTGCCAATAGGTATAATACCAACTATCACGTTCCCGGCTTGTCCGTCCAGTGTACTCATAACCCAATGAGCACCTGTATACAATCTTAGGTTACAAACTAACACCAATGGCTTGTGAGACCTGGCCACCGCCCCTCATCGGTGTCACGTCCCGAAAGTACGGAACAGGACCGGCACTTAAACTACGAAACGTCTCGAGGCGTACGTAATCTAAGTAAGCCGAAAACCCAGAAATCCAAACCAAGAAAAGTAGTAGAGTGAAGGAAAAACCAACTTAAAACAAGTAGTTCTAATAGCATAAGCCGAATTATGCATTTTAGAAAAAAACATCAAGTATTTTCTGAAAATTTCGGCAGAGTCTCCTTTGTAAATATTGGCCCCCAAACGGGATACAGCACGAATAGTATACGAAATCAATAAAAAGGCATCCCCAAGCGGGAGCTAGCTCTTCGTCAATCGACGGTCACAACCACTCAAGCAATATAATATACAACGCCAAGGACGAGGATCAAAACTCAAAAGAAAACTCAAAACAACAAGAAATCCACAGAAATATAACGCGCGACTCTAAGGTCGAAAGAATAACATCACTGGTCTCTATCTCAAAATAAATACATGTTTGGTTGATGGAACTTCTAGATAAAAAAAAAGTAATAATATACAAGGTATATAATGAGGGGCACGATACAATTAAACATACCTACTAGCGAATCACCCGGAAATGGAAGTAGTGCCAGCAAAGCCTTAATGAAACCTGTACGGCAAAACCTGCAAGAAACTGTGGCACAACGGAGGTGAGTTGCCAACTCGTGAGTAGAAAAATATCTACGAACAGAAACCGCATGAACAACGTAATCCTAGGTCAACGATCATAATATATCCTCAAATATATATAACATGCAGCCTATGACAATGACTAAGGTAAATATCTAACCCGAGTGTAATCCCATGTGCCCGTGTCAGTGCCTCAGGTAGCAATATATCATATGGATGATGTATGAATGCATGAAACAGAATAAAACTGCTTTCATAATTTAGTGAGATTTCTGTACTTTTAAAAGAGGTATCATAAATGAAATCAGCATAAACAGTGTTTAGCATCGACACAAAACATAAATCCCATTGTCTCAATATCTCAGGATCTCAATGTCTCAATCTCACAATCTAGGGCGCCGTCAATCCAGACCGGCCCGTACCATCAATCCCAAGACCACGACGGTATCCTCCGGATATCCGACGCGTCGGGTAATATCACCGGTCGGTAGTGCTCCCCTGCCAGGCTCAACGCCATCATTAGCGATCCTCTTGCCCCGGGGTACCGCACCGGGTCCACCATGTACCCGAAAGGGTTCCTCCACTCCTCGAACTCGGGTCTTGAAATCCATCAGCAAACTCATGGTGGACGACTCATACATCATGGGAAAACCGCACTTTTCTTTATAAAAAAAGGAAAGAATTTTATAAGAGTTTTTGGGTTTTCCCCCAAATCTAGGAAATCTCATGAAAATCCGAATCCAAATCCTCAATAGCATATAAACAGTGAATATAGACATAAATATCCATGAATGCGGCATATCAATGAATAATAACATGCATGAAGTAGCAAGTAATATCTACAATGTCTAAACTAGCATATAAGGCAAGTACACTAATATCATGTCTAAACTATTAGCTAACAACCTATGTCAAATGAAATAGAATTTTCTAAAGTGTTCGTGACATGGCAATTACCGATGAAGATTTTTGTGAGCCGGCAAGTAAGTGTACGTGGTACATACGCGTCATCGGTAATGGTGCTGGTGTCCTAACAACATGATATCAATAATAGGATATGAATCATAATATAAGCATGCGATGCGGAGCGAACAGCAATAATGAGCGGGAGCTAAATACTAGACATAAGATAACAAATCTTTATTTAATAAAAATTTAGTCTAACAACTACACTAAACTAAAGGGCTAAGCTAACTGGTTACTGAAGGTAAGGAAACCGCCTAACCTCTGAGTTGATACATATACCTACATGTTTATGTTAGTCGGTGATCCTGCCTCCATAATATCACATCCGCTACCATATCTATAATCACACATTCCTAAGTTAAGAGTGCGGATCAAACATCAATATATAGCTCGTACGTAAATCCGTCGTACGGCATCCCCAAATCTGGGTACGGGTCAATATCACCTTCATCAATTTAATCATTTGGTATCCTCTTTATCAAAGATCATAATCCGGGGTACTAATCTATGTCTAGTACAATACTAATATCATCAATCAAATCATGATCTGACTGCTAATCTACAGCCTCATACAAACCGATATCATCCTCCTATATCGTCATAAAGTGGTATACATCACCTAATGCGACCTATTATGAATATCTTAACATATCTAATCTCATATCACGATCACATGTCAACCATTCAATTTATAACGCTATTCACATGTATCGTCGTCCTAAGATCTGCTATAATATCAGGACGTACCTCAAGTACGAATCCTGCCATATCACCGTTCTCGCGGTCTCAATCAATTCTTATCGACTCATCTCAAATCCCAATACTATCCTCCAATCCAGTATGTGAACACATAGTCTCATACCCATGTGAACACATAAATACATATTCCCGTATAAGCACAAATGAAAAAAGAATGTATGCAAGTATGGGTGTGTGTGTGTATGTGGTGCAACCACAACTCTAGGGTTTCGCAACACTAAACCTATCCGATCACACCTAAAATCTATCTTTATCATAAATAACCTCAACAATAAAAAATCAATATATATATGTGTATACGTATTCGTATACATCACCACGAACTGCGGGGGTGCTATACGCCATCCACCCGACTTCTCCCCGTAGATATAAATTTACTCACCTGGTCCTCGCTCGGCGGTGCCGACATCGCTACGCGCTTGCTTGTCGTCTCGAAGTCGACATGGGGTACCTACATGTCATAACGCACCGTATCGTATTAAAACCAAATTCAAAATCGAAACGGCATACGAAAATCAAATCGGCACGCTATGACGCATAGGTCAAAACCTATCGCCTACGCATGCACGAATAGCCAAACCAACCTTCGATGTCGATGTACAAACGTCAAACCATCGAGAAAAACCCAATCAAACTCATTTGCATATTCAAGAACACTAATTATAATATGAAATGGGTTAAAACTCACAAAAACCCCAAACTCACTTTAAAAGCCATTTTTCCGGAAATCTAGCAAGCAAAAATTACCCGCTTTAGTACAAAACTCGACGTTTAAACAAATCTAGCGGCCATAATACTTATTAAACATCTTAAATAAGTCATAAAAACAATTTCCACAATTTAATCTCATTAAATTTCATTAACCCCAAAATTCTAGTTTACAATATACCTAATTTTAACAATTTTATAGCACAAATGCACAAACAACAATTTAGCTTGGATTTTCATGAACTAAAGTATTAAACTACATTTTATAATGTTAATGAAGTCATGAATATCCTAATTACATTTTTAAACCCAATTAATAAACCAATTTTAAAAACCTAGTTAGCAAATTAGCATAATTATCACAATTTTAAATTAACAAATTAGCAAGTAGTAACCAACTTAGATTTTGCATACAATTACATGTTAATATCCTCATTACAACCATAAATTAATGATAAAAACCCTAATTAAATTCAAACCCTAGTCTTGAATTTTCCAAACTTGCAATAAAACCCAATTAAACATCTAAATTGTTAACATTGAAGCAATTAAACAACAATATAAGCATAAGGTTAAAATTATACCTCATGATCCATGGATCAACATGAAATCTAGCCTATCAAAATGCTCTCTTTTCACCACAATTCATGCATGTTAGGCTAAGATAAAATGGGTAAGAGTTGGATTTGGATTTTGGGATTTATTTTTGATGGATTTTGAGGCAATTTTGAAGAATTTTTTGAAGGGAAATGAGAGGAGAAAAGGGGGAGGGGGCTGCTGCTGTAGGGGCTGATTTTGGCCAGGAATTTGAGGGAGAGAGGAGAGGAAGTCAAGTGGGGAAAACGATATCAAGTCAACCCAAGGTCAAAGTCCATACTTATATATTCTTTTATTCTTTCATTTCCTTTTTTTTTTTTTTTTTGGGCAAAACAAATGGGGAAATGAGGAGGGGGAAACATGGGCTGCTGATTTGGGGAGAGGAGAGAGGGTGTGGATGAGTGTGGGTGAGGGAAAAAATGATAAATGATATACCCCAACATCTATTTATACTAATTTCACTATTTAAGCCTTTTTCTTCAATATTTTCTAAAACCGTTTGGCAACTTCATTTCATTTCAAAACCAACATGTTAAAATTTTGTTTAATTTGTTATGATGCACAAAATTTGTTTCAACCCATTCCAATTTGTAATTTTCCCTAATTAAATGTATTAGTGACGGCTTAAAATAATATAAAAATAATTAATTTTGGAAAAAAATTCAGAAAATTTGAAATTTCACCAGTTTCTCAATAAACACCAAATACCTATAATTATATATCTAGAATATGTATATTTAATTTTATGATAAAGATATTTGTATTTTGACTTTTTACAGAAAACCCCTTTATTTTACCGATTTTTCCGGAATTTCACCGAAACGATTTTCAAAACGTTACAATCTTCCCCCCTTAAAGAAATTCGGTCTCCGAATTTAAATTAACACTCCCCCCAAATACTAAAACATCTAAGCAAAACCATCAAGTCTTCGGGGCGCCAAAATCGTAATTACATAAAACAAATCGTAGCGCAGCGCATGCGCATAAAAAAATGAGCATGTAACTCAAAATCAAAACTCCATCCAGCTCCCGCAATCATCGGAGTCATGGTGAAGACACAATGTCTAAATCCAAAATGAAAATCAATATGATATACATCATTAAAACATCTAGGAGCAATGCATGCCAAATCTTCTTCAAATCGCTGTGCGATTCTCGCAGCGCTGCACAGTGGCAGACATCTATTGTAAGAAAATAACTACATATATATATATTCTTTGTTTAATATGAACGTCCTGCCATTTTGGAAGCAATTTCAGAAGGGTTTCCTTTATAAAATGTTTCGTGTCATCTCAGACACGTAGGTAAATACCGAGACTATAGCTCTTCTTTGGAAATCCCTTCGATAACTATCAATGCATGCAAAAATATACTCAGGTACTGTCCTGTGACTAGTCCTGCTCAGTACTAAACCAATAGCAAACATCATAAAATATACTGCTCCAACATAAATCAGTCCTAAATATATATATGAATGCCATGTGCGTCTGGTGCGCACGGAAATCGAAATCCATGAATGTGCCATACATATGTACAGATACAACATCTAAGTGCATCGGGTGTGCACAAAACATCTGTCAAGGGCAACAGGTGTGCCTGATAGCAAAACAGGTGCATCTGACATGCACGAAGAATCTCGATTTTGTGCATCTGGTGTGCACCAAAATCGTATCTTAAAACATGCGCTCAACATGCGCGAAAATAAAAACCAAGTGTATCCATCATGCACGAAATCATGAAATCCAATATCAAGAGCCGAACATGCGCAAAATCAAATCAGGTGCACAAGGTACACAAAACAATTATCGAGTATCACGATCGAAATCGAAGTCCGGTGCATCTAAGTGCACAAAATGCGTATCACTGCACTGCAAGCATATATGAATCATACCGAGTGGAAAAACCAAATCTTGTGCGTATATATGCACGAAATCAACTCTACTGTATGAATCCCATAAAATCATAAACGTGTGAAACCAAGGCACGAAAACGAGATCAAGTGCAACAACTGTGCCAAATCGCAAATACTCAGCTGGTACAACCATGGTCCATGAAAACAAATATCATGAAACTCAATCATCAAAATCAATCATGCGAATAGATCGCCCAAAATACCGAAATCAAATATGGTAGAATAGTCCCCGCTCAAGCACTTCCTCTAAGAACCTCTGGCCAACTGTCGTGGTCACTCATAGCATGTCTCGTCGACGATACTGAACCATGGCCTGCCGATGTGCGTAACATGACCACTCCTGGGTCCAAGTCTTCTCGTAATTCATTCCAGAAAGGTCATGTCGAGATCTCCCCCAAATCTCGTCTCTGTTGAACTGTCCGGAAGTCATCGTCCTTTACTAGATCTGTTCTCGTTCCGGAACGGCTGCATACTCATCGCGACTCCTTCTGGAAGGTATATCCAAGTACAATGCCTCAGCATGCGTATCGCAACTCTGATGTCAGCGGAGTGGAACGTCATCTTATCCAGATCTGGTACGAATCTCTTACTCCACTTTTCTCTAACGTCGACTGCTTCGGACTCGTCTCGTCATGGCTGCATGGACTGAGCTCCAACGGCTATCCTCGTATCTGGAGTCTCCCAAGAATGCATCTCTCCACCAAGCATCCGAATGAAGTCGAACCATCCGATCGATTTGTCAAAACCTCATAATCGCCCAAGAGCTCAACATCTTGGGTACAGTTTAACAGTATCGAGAACGTACCACAGCATCGATGGTCCAGCCGTAGAAGGGCAAACCCAAGCCTCACTAATGGTGCCACGGAACCGCCGCAAACCCTAAGGTTCAAAGGCTTTCACACGGTCATTAAGTCGAGTTAGGGTTTCATTCTTCTAGAGGGTCCATAGAATTGTCTGCATGTCTTTCCGAATACTTTAAACTTGGAATAATAGGTTTCTGACATTCGATCGTCTCTGTCGACATCCAACGTCTCCGCGTGAAGTCATTTCTAACTGGAATCAATCTATCTGATGACCTCGCATCGGGGTAGCGAACGAACCACATGTCCTAGTCATTCATCCTCAGTTACTAGCGACCTTTTATCATCTCTTAGTACAACTCGTACTGCAATAGCTCCAACATCTGGGGCGATATCTCGTCGTTCGCAGTAATGACTGGCACACTCGTCTGCACGCTGAACAGTGCTTCAATCATCAGGAGTAAGCAATACGCCAACGGTCCTCAAAATCTGGCTGGCCTCTATCATTGGTTCGATCCTTTGGTACTGATCGGCACATCCGAGAAATCTCGTAAAAGCGATCTGTCAAACGCTCATGGCGCGAAAACACAATCAGACGACGCCTCTCAATGCAATCGTATGTCCGTGGAATCACGCCCTGGTCAGTCCTCGTTCGTGACGAGCTTGTGCTGACCGCAACTCTAGCCGTAACTCTCCCTGCCCGTAATCGTGGCAGCAAACCATAACTGGTACCGATGAGGCTAGATCAGGAATGAATATAACACTGAACAAAGAAATGTACATCCTAAGGCTTCTTCAGTGGAGTAGCGTATCGTAAGTATGCCGCGGAACATACCCACGGTACGTCACTCTACTTTAGTCACCTATTGCATCAACCAAGAGTCATCCTACGCTCCGAAGGTAAAACCTAACGCTCTGATACCAATTTTGCCACGTCCCGAAAGTACAGAACATGACCGGCACTTAAACTACGAAACGTCTCGAGTTGTACGTAATCTAAGTAAGCCGAAAACCCAGAAATCCAAACCAAGAAAAGTAGTAGAGTGAAGGAAAAACCAACTTAAAACAAGTAGTTCTAATAGCATAAGCCGAATTATGCATTTTTAAAAAAAACATCAAGTATTTTCTGAAAATTTCGGCAGAGTCTCCTTTGTAAATACTGGCCCCCAAACGGGATACAACACGGATAGTATACGAAATCAATAAAAAGGCATCCCCAAGCGGGAGCTAGCTCTTCGTCAATCGACGGTCACAACCACACAAGCAATATAATATACAACGCCAAGGGCGAGGATCAAAACTCAAAAGGAAACTCAAAACAACAAGAAATCCACAGAAATATAACGCGCGACTCTAAGGTCGAAAGAATAACATCTCTGGTCTCTATCTCAAAATGAATACATGTTTGGTTGATGGACCTTCTAGATACAACAGAGTAATAATATACAAGGTATATAATGAGGGGTACGATACAATTAAACCCACCTACTAGCGAATCACCCGGAAATGGAAGTTGTGCCAGCAAAGCCGTAATGAAACCTGTACGGCAAAACCTGCAAGAAACGGTGGCACAACGGAGGTGAGTTGCCAACTCGTGAGTAGAGAAACATATACGAACAAAAACCGCATGAACAACATAATCCTAAGTCAACGTTCATAATATATCCTCAAATATATATAACATGTAGCCTATGACAATGACTAGGGTAAATATCTAACCCGAGTGTAATCCCTTGTACCCGTGTCAATGCCTCAGGTAGCAATATATCATATGGATGATGTATGAATGCATGAAACATAATAAAACTGCTTTCATAATTTAATGAGATTTATGTACTTTTAAAAGAGGTATCATAAATGAAATCAGCATAAACAGTGTCTACAATCGACACAAAACATAAATCCTAATGTCTCAATATCTCAGGATCTCAATGTCTCAATCTCACTATCTAGGGCGCCGTCAATCCAGACCGGCCCCTACCATCAATCCCAAGACCACGACGGTATCCTCCGGATATCCGACACGTCGGGTAATATCACCGGTCGGTAGTGCTCCCCTGCCAGGCTCAACGCCATCATCTGCGATCCTTTTGCCCCGGGGTACCGCACCGGGTCCACCATGTACCCGAAAGGGTTCCTCCACTCCTCGAACTCGGGTCTCGAAATCCATCAGTAAACTCATGGTGGACGACTCATACATTATGGGAAAACCGCACTTTTCTTTAAAAAAAAAGAGAAAGAATTTTATAAGTATTTTTGCGGTTTTCCCCCAAATCCAGGAAATCTCATGAAAATCCGAATCCAAATCCTCAATAGCATGTAAACAGTGAATATAGACATAAAAATCCATGAATGCGGCATATCAATGAATAATAACATGCATGAAGTAGCAAGTAATATCTACAATGTCTAAACTAGCATATAAGGCAAGTACACTAATATCATGTTTAAACTATTAGCTAACAACCTATGTCAAATGAAATAGTATTTTCTAAAGTATTCGTGACATGGCAATTACCGATGAAGATGTGTGTGAGCCGTCAAGTAAGTGTACGTGGTACATACGCGTCATCGGTAATGGTGCTGGTGTCCAAACAGCATGATATCAATAATAGGATATGAATCATAATATAAGCATCCAATGCGGAGCGAACAGCAATAATGAGCGGGAGCTAAATACTAGACACAAGATAACAAATCTACATTTAATAAAAATTTAGTCTAACAACTACACTAAACTAAAGGGCTAAGCTAACTGGCTACTGAAGGTAAGGAAACCGCCTAACCTCTGAGTCGATACATATACCTACATGTATATGTTAGTCGGTGATCCTGCCTCCATAATATCACATCCGATACCATATCTATAATCAGACATTTCCAAGTCAAGAGTACGGATCAAACATCAATATATCGCTCGTACGTAAATCCGTCGTACGGCATCCCCAAATCTGGGTACGGGTCAATATCACCTTCATCAATTTAATCATTTGGTATCCTCTTTATCAAAGATCATAATCCGGGGTACTGATCTACGTCTACTACAATACTAATATCATCAATCAAATCATGATCTGACTGCTGATCTACAGCCTCATACAAACCGATATCATCCTCCTATATCGTCATAAAGTGGTATACATCGCCTAATGCGACCTATTATGAATATCTTAACATATCTAATCCCATATCACGATCACATGTCAACCATTCAATGTATAACGCTATTCACATGTATCGTCGTCCCAAGATTCGCTATAATATCAGGACGTACCTCAAGTACGAATCCTTCCATATCACCGTTCTCGCGGTCTCAATCAATTCTTATCGACTCATCTCAAATCCCAATACTATCCTCAAATCCAGTATGTGAACATATAGTCTCATACCTATGTGAACACATAAATACATATTCCCGTATAAGCACAAATGAAGGAAGAATGTATGCAAGTATGGGTGTGTGTGTGTGTGTGTGGTGCAACCACTACTCTAGGGTTTCGCAACACTAAACCTATCCAATCACACCTAAAATCTATCTTTATCATCAATAACATCAACAATAAATAATCAATATATATGTGTGTATACGTATTCGTATATATCACCACGAACTGCGGGGGTGCTATACGCCATCCACCCGACTTCTCCCGTAGATATAAATCTACTCACCTGGTCCTCGCTCGACGGTGCCGACGTCGCCACGCGCTTGCTTGTCGTCTCGAAGTCCACATGGGGTACCTACATGTCATAACGCACCGTATCGCATTAAAACCAAATTCAAAATCGAAACGGCATACGAAAATCAAATCGGTACGCGTATCACGCATAGGTCAAAACCTATCGCCTACGCATGCACGAATAGCCAAACCAACCTTCGATGTCGATGTACAAACGTCAAACTATCGAGATAAACCCAATCAAACTCATTTGCACATTCACGAACACTAATTATAATATGAAATGGGTTAAAACTCATTAAAACCCCAAACTCAATTTAAAAGCCATTTTTCCGGAAATCTAGCAAGCAAAAATTACCGGCTTTAGTACAAAACTCGACGTTTAAACAAATCTAGCGGCCATAATACTTATTAAACATCTTAAATAAGTCATAAAAATAATTTCCATAATTTATTCTCATTAAATTTCATTAACCCCAAAATTCTAGTTTACAATATACTTAATTTTAACAATTTTATAGCAGAAATGCACAAACAACAATTTAGCTTGGATTTTCATGAACTAAAGTATTAAACTATATTTTATAATGTTAATGAAGTCATGAAAATCCTAATTACATTTTTAAAACCAATTAATAAACCAATTTTAAAAACATAATTAGTAAATTAGCATAATTATCACAATTTTAATCTAACAAATTACCAAGTAGTAACCAACTTAGATTTTGCATACAATTACATGTTAATCTCCTCATTACAACCATAAACTAATGATAAAAACCCTAATTAAATTCAGACCCTAGTCTTGAATTTTCCAAACTTGCAATAAAACCCAATTAAACATCTAAATTGTTAACATTGAAGCAATTAAACAACAATATAAGCATAAGGTTAAAATTATACCTCATGATCCATGGATCAACATGAAATCTAGCCTCTCAAAATGCTCTCTTTTCACCACAATCCATGCATGTTTGGCTAAGCTAAAATGGGTAAGAGTTGGATTTGGATTTTGGGATTTTTTTTTGATGGATTTTGAGGTGATTTTGAAGAATTTTTTTGAAGAGAAATGAGAGGAGAAAAGGGGGAGGGGGCTGCTGCTGTAGGGGCTAATTTTGGCCAGGAATTTGAGGGAGAGAGGAGAGAGAGTCAAGTTGGGAAAATGATATCAAGTCAACCCAAGGTCAAAGCCCATACTTATATATTCTTTTATTCTTTCATTTTCTTTTTCTTTTCATTTCTTTTGGGCAAAACAAATGGGGAAATGAGGAGGGGGAAACATGGGCTGCTGATTTGGGGAGAGGAGAGAGGGTGTGGGTGAGTGTGGGTGAGGGAAAAAATGATAAATGATATACCCCAACATCTATTTACACTAATTTCACTATTTAAGCCTTTTTCTTCAATATTTTCTAAAACCGTTTGGCAACTTCATTTCATTTCAAAAACAATATGTTAAAATTTTGTTTAATTTGTTATGATGCACAAAATTTGTTTCAACCCATTCCAATTTGTAATTTTCCCTAATTAAATGTATTAGTGACGGCTTAAAATAATATTAAAATAATTAATTTCGGAAAATTTTTCAGAAAATTTGAAATTTCACCAGTTGCTCAATAAACACCAAATAGTAGTAATTACATAGCTAGAATATGTATATTTAATTTTATAATAAAGATATTTGTTTTTTGACTTTTTACAGAAAACCCCTTTATTTTACCGATTTTTCTGAAATTTCACCGAAACGATTTTCAAAACGTTACAATCGGGGTCTCGATCAGTATACACTAGTCTACACTGGAGTATCGATGCCCAGTCTCGATACTCCCACGACATGGACATTTAAAGATGTGCTTATAGACCTACAGCCCCACGGATAGATCGCCATCATAATGCTGGTAGTCAAGAAAGAATCATATGGGCTCTATCAACATGTAATAGTGATGATAAAGACAAACCAAATAGCATACTATCATCTCGAGTAAGACTGTTCTACCGGTATAAGTCCTTCCTCAATCATCATAATCATCTGCCTGCAATTACGATAATTGCCTTGAGGGCACTATAGCCAACAATTACCCACTTGCAGTTAAGGCCAATTATTGCGATGTCGTATACTTACAGCCAGTGTGATACCGAACACCCAACTTCTCTAGTAATCAGTTTCGCAATGCCTGTTTATGAAAGTATTGCGTTTAAGAAATAGCCTCAGCGAGTGGATCCGCTCTAATGTTTCTTTATGTATCTCTCTATATCTCAACTTCGTGGAAAAAGCTATCTCTCGAATTGAGCAATACCTGTCTTAGAATTTATCTGGATATCTGATGGGACCCAGTTCAAAAACGAACTACAAATCCAGCAAACTTCCTAGACTGTATCATCCACTGAATTTAATCAGTATCATGTGCCATGCCTTTCCTCAGTATCCGCTTAGACCACCTGTCCAACATACTGTCCCTTTAAAGAGGGAAAACTATAACTCTGACAGTCACTCTGTCATCCAGGTCACCTTGGAAGCGTGAAATGATAACCGTCTCCTGAAAGAGGCTGCTATTACCATATCCCAAGAACATTCACTTATGTTCATAAACTGCTTCCCTCCATTTCTCGAGAATTCGATTAATATATCTACTTATTGCAGCTAGTGCAAAAACAACATTTGGTGTGGTACTTGACATTTCATGATTAACTCAATTGCCTAAGCAACTGATATGCTAATCATGCAGATCCCTCTCCCATTTAGTTTGTAAGACACCTTTAGAGAGGGTGACTCCATCACCTGCAGGTACACCACCATGCCAGGAGTCTTCCATTCTAAAATACCTTTAGAATAATGTCAAAGTACCCAGATTAGAATACTTCCCAAATCTAGATCTAAAACCATAGATCTAGTAACCAGAAACCCTGATATTATATCCATATCCTATGTGGAGAAACAACTTTGTGACAGCAACAGTATAACCGATCATAGTATAGGAATATCTCTTCCTATCAAGTGCATGTCATCCTAATTACCTGGACATCACTCTCTACTACCTTCTTAGCCGATCCATCTCCTATTCTGAGTAAGTCAAAGCCTACGACTGTCACATAAAAAATAGATGATCTATTTCCGCTATACCTTCTTTAGTCTATAAATAGACATAAGCTACTTGCCCAATATACTTCCGCTGCTCCCACTGACTGCAACAACCCTCTGGAAGAGTCATATACACATGAACTTTTAAAGCTAGTTTAGAATGATGCTATACTCATCCTCCTGCCGGGTATTATAGTCTAGAACAGCAGCAATGGCAAGTCTAGGTAAATAAGAACCTCCCTATCACCGTCTCTGAGAAGACCGAAGTACCACTCGGGTGCCTGAGGTTACCCATCAAATCTGCGGAGTGATTAATGGAATATCGAAAGTAATTGAATCCTTATGTTTTATTAAATCTTCAGTGATCATTTGTTGTTCTGGAATCACTTCCAGTTCTACCATACTCCTACTTCTGCTTTTCTGAAAAAATCCATTTTACTAAAACTGTGGCGAGTCAAGAACAATATAAATATTGATCTTCCTGATGGTAGAAAGTTAACCCTCGTCAAAGCCCTGTTAGTTATATGTATGCCCTAGAGGTTATTACTGTACAAGCGATATTTATTGTAGTGGATGCTTGGACATATATAGGGAGGACTTTCTTGCTCGACATGATAGTATTCTATCCGGTTGCACTTTATCTTAACATGTTAACAAATACTGTTTTGTGATCACATGTTGATAAAGCCCTTAGGATGATTACTTGACTATCAGAATTATGATGCAGATCATACTAGTGGGGACATGGTAGTCGATAAATACATCCTTCAAATATTCCTAGTCGTGGGAGTATCGAGACAGGGCATCGGTACTCCAAAGTAGACTAGCGTATGCGCTTCTTGTCCCATATGATGGGCGATGGATGATCCCATATCCTTTGGTGTTTGACATTAGAGAAGGTATATGGGTGCTCAGTGGAGACTGGGTACACTGAACGGACTCGCCGAGAACTCCTAGATGGTATTATACCCATCGTCAGATAGCAGTTCTCTGGTGACTCTGGTACAGGTTAGTCTGTAGACCTGAGATCGTCATAATGTCTTGTGTGATTCCCACTATACTTTGATTTCCACCATACCACGGTCAAGAGATCGTGCAAAAAGGTGGTTTTTGGGTACAGTCCCGAGTCACATGGAGGAAATGAGCGATAGGAGGGGTTTCGTCTCTCCCGGTATTGGGAGTTGATGTTGCGCTATTGTAACGTTTTGAAAATCGTTTCGGTGAAATTTCGGAAAATCGGTAAAAAAGGGGGTTTTCTGTAAAAAGTCAAAATACAAATATTTTTATTATAAAATTAAATATACATATTCTAGGTATATAATTGCTGCTATTTGGTGTTTATTGAGCCACTGGTGAAATTTAAAATTTTCTGAAAATTTTTCCGAAATTATTTATTTTAATATTATATTAAGCCGTCACTAATACATTTAATTAGGAAAAATTACAAATTGGAATGGGTTGAAACAAACTTTGTGCATCATAACAAATTAAACAAAATTTTAGCATGTGGTTTTTGAATTAAAATGAAACTGCCAAACGGTGTTAGAAAATATTGAAGAAAAACGCTTTTTTTTGGTGAAATTAGTGTAAGTGGAAGTGGGGTATAACATTTATCTTTGTTTCTCACCCAAAAAATACCCACACCCATCCCCAACATTTCTGGGCCGAGCCCATGCTGTCCCCCTCCATCTCACACTTCTATTTGGTTTGAAAAGAAAACAAGAGAAGAAAAGGAAATGAAAGGATAAAAGAATATATATGAATGGGCTTTTGACTTTGTCTTTGACTTTGAAACCCACACCCTCTCTCTCTCACTCTCCCACTGACCTCACCCCTCCCCACTCTCGGCCAGAAATCAGCCCCCCCATTTTCTCCAAGTATCCATCTTCCTTCACCTCCATTTTCCTTCAAAAAATCAACAAAAATCAACACAAACCCTCACAAAATCAAAATCCGACACCTACCCATTTCTCATTAGCGAAAATTGCATGGATCTAAGGAACAAGATTCCAATTTGGGAGGCTAAGTGTGTGCTTGTGGATCTTCAAATTTATTGGGTATAAATTCTAACAATTTTTGCTTAATTTGTTAGTTAATTTCTTAAAGCTAAGTTATTTAAGGGTTAATTAGGCTTTAGTTGCAAGTTTGGAATTTCTAGAATTGGGTATGGATCAACTTAGGGTTTTATATCATTTGAACATGGTTTCAGAGTATAATTTAACATATTATGGCATGTAAAATCTTACCTAGTAACTAGTTTGCTAATTGTTATTTTAAAATTTTACTAATTAAGTTATTTTGCTAACTAGGGTTTTTGGAAAATGTCACGACCCAAAAGTACGGAACGTGACTGGCACTTAGATTACGAGACGTCTAAAGGCGTAACGTAACCTAAGTCAGCCGAAGCCCAGAAAAAAACTAAACCAAAATCAAAAGAGTGAAGGAAACCTTTCATGAAAACGACTTTGAAATTAATTATAGTTGCATTTTATGGAAAATACGAGTTATTTTAACGGTTATCGGGAAAATTCACCTAAAGAATTTATTTATTTATTTTTAAAACGTTACAATCTTCCCCCCTTTAAGAAATTCGGACCCCGAATTTAAAACCTAACTACACGTACCCTAGAAAAGATGGGAATATTCCTCTCGCATCTCGACCTCGTCTTCCTACGTGACCTTTTCGTCGCTCTGGCCACGCAAAAAAAAAAAAAAAACATTATGGTCAGTATGACCTCGGATCTTGGTTTCTTTACCTGCCGATCTAGAATAACTATCGGCTGCTTGGCGAAAGAAAGATCGCGCTCCAACCGGATGTTGTATCGCGTGAGAGGATCATAAAGGTACTTGCGGAGCATTGATACATAAAATACGGAACGAACAATTTGGAAAACTAGGTAAAAGAGCCACACGATAAACACCGCGCCAACACGCTTGAAAATCTCTAAGCGACCCACATATCTGGAACTAAGCTTGCCTTTCCTCCTGAATCTCAACACGCCCTTCATCGGAGAAACCTTTAAGAAAAACATGATCGCCTACTTTAAACTCAAGTCTGCGTCGATTTCTATTAGTATTAAACTTCCGCCTGCTCTAAGCCGCTCTTACCTTATCTTGCATCAACTGGATCTCTTTTCGGTCATCTCCTACACAATCCGTGGCTCCAAATACTGCTCTCACTGAGTTCTATCCAACACAGGGGCGATCGACATCTCCTCCCCTATAACGCCTCGAAGGGTGCTATCTGAATCTTCACCTGGAAGCTGTTACTATAGGAAAACCTTATCAAGGGCAAGTAGTGATCCCAACTGTCACCGAAACAAGAACGCAAGACCGGAGCATAATCTGAATGGTCCGCTCTAGCTGATCGTCGGTTTGCGGATCGAAAACTGCACTGAAACTTAAATGGCTGTCCAAAATCCCCTGAAGTTTCCGCCATAGTCGGCTGGTAAACTGGGTGCCTCTGTCAGACACAATACAAGTCGGAATTTCATGTAGTCACACCATCTTATCAACCTATAACTGAGCATACTGAACGAATCCGAAAATAGTCTTGACTGGTAGAAAATGTGATACTTTCCGTCAATCGGTCTACAATCTCTAAATAGAGTCATACTCTTGACTGGTCCTAGGTAGGCCCAGAATAAGATCCATAGAATTTTGTTCCTATTTCCACTCCAGAATGGCCAATGGTTGTAATTCTCCTGCTAACCCCTGATTCTCGGCCCTGACTTGCTGATAAGCCAGCATCCCGAAATAATCTGTGACATCTTTCTTCATCCCTTCACGCCAGTAGACTTCTCTCAATCCTAATACATCCTGGTGGAAGCCGGATAAACACTATATGTCTATTTGTGTGCCTCTTCTAAAAATCTTGCGTCTCAGTCCCTCGGAACTGGCACACATAGTCGGGTCCCAATTCGTAGTATTCCCTGATGATCGATCGCTAGCACTGAATCTCTGCCCTGTCGAACCTGCTCCCTGATTTTTGACAAACAGACGTCATCGAATTATGCCTCACGGACTTGATCAAATCACTGTGGACGCACACGAACATGAGCAAATTGTCCCCCGGTCGCTGTAACTCGAACTGTACTCGAACGACAAAAGCTACCTCCGGGCCTCCAACTCAAGGCATCCGCCAGAACATTCACCTTGCCCGGACGATAAAGAATCTCGCTGCTGAAAGATATACTTTAAGCTTCTTGTGGTCCCTAAATACCTGGTACGACTTGTCGTATAAGTAGTGTCTCCAAGTATTGAGTGTAAAATCACTGCAGCCATCTCTAAGTCATGCATAGAATAGTTCTGCTCGCTCTTCTTCAACTGTCGAGAAGCATCGTAATAACCAACAAAACCGCCTGATCCTTAAGGCAAAGATAATACTGGCGCCGACATCAAACAAGTTTGTATCTGCTTAAAGCTCTACTCGCATGCATCGGTCCAAAGAAAGAAACTCTCTTCCGGGTCAACCCGGTCAACCCAAAAATGCTGTGAACCTCCATCACTGATACAGATCTGCGCCAGTGCTGAACGGCCTCGATCTTCTTCGGTTCCGTACATACCATCTCTCGTACTACGTGATCCAAGAAGTCAACACCATCCAACCAGAAAAAACACTTAGATAATTCAGGGAATAGCTGGCGCTCCCACAAAGTCTGCAACGAAATTCTCAATTACTGCCCAGGCTCCATTCAGATCCAAAAGTATACTAAGATGTTCTTAATGAACACGATGATAAACTGATCAAGAACGGCCTGGATATTTGGTTCATCCAATCCATAAACGTTTCTGAGGCATTGGTGAGCTCGAACAATATCACCAAAACTCATAACGCCCGTAACTTGTGTGAAAAATGATCTTCGAAATATCTTCCTCTCAAACCCACAACTGGTAGTATATACCATGCGAAGTACGGCCAGAAACTATGCATGAACCTCGATGTAATAAGGTATGTATATATGACTAACAACCCTACATATAAATCTTAGTGAAATGAATAATCAAATTGACAGGAGAAAACCTATCTCCGATGCGAACGAATCATAAACGAACAACATATCGAGCGACCAATAGATTAGCCAGTCACAACGGCGTCTATCTAAACGCCTCAGAGCTGACATACTGGTACAATTCCTCTTTGGTCCAGAAACGATTGAAGTCTCAGAGATGCGCTCCTTCAACAATAAGGTTGCGTTCATAGCAATGACGTAAGTGTCAAAATTCTGAGTGCCTATAGCAAACAATAACCGTATGTCCAATCTCCACACGAACCTCTTTATCCATTTCTCTTTAGTGTCCTCCAGGTAAGGAGTATATCGAACCACCAAGAAATCTGAATGTTGTACTCGGACACTGTCATCTCAGGAGTCTTGCGCGAAGACTCAAAACTACAAGCTCGGCTAACCATCACTAACAATCCAACATCAGTCGCAAGTCCTGAATGCTCGACTCCAGCCTAGCCATTCGTCCTGGAAAAGGAAGACCACCCTGTTCGTGAGGGGTAGGCGTACCGCCCTGATCGGTCCTCGTCTCAAACGAGCCTACTCTAATCTCATCCCCGGCGGCAGCCCTCTCGCCCTCGTAGTCTCCGGCGGCATAATGGTTGGAGCAAGAACAGGATCGATAGTAACATTACAATCGAATCAAAGGATTTCCGGAATCAAGGAAGGAAATACAAGCAAATATATATATATATATATATATATATCCTAAAGTCACTTAGGCGGAGTACCGTATCGTAAGTATGCCGCGGAACATACCCACGCTATGCCACTCTGCTTAAGCCACCTACTCCATCTACCAAGGGTCGTCCTACACTCAGAAAGGTAAAAACCTCGCTCTGATACCAACTTTGTCACGACCCAAAAGTACGGAACGTGACTGGCACTTAGATTACGAGACGTCTAAAGGCGTAACGTAACCTAAGTCAGCCGAAGCCCAGAAAAAAACTAAACCAAAATCAAAAGAGTGAAGGAAACCTTTCATGAAAACGACTTTGAAATCAATTAAGTTGCATTTAACCCCTTTTTAAGAACATCAAAATTTTCCGAAAATTTCGGCAGAGTCTCCTTTGTAAATACTATCCCCAAAATGGGTACAACAAGATATATAAACCTGTAATAACAAAATGGCATCCCCAAGCGGGAGCTAGCTCTTCGCCCAAGGCGGATCACAACCACACGCAATATATATATGTAATATCAAGAAAAAGAGCATAAAGAAATGCAAAATATAAGAAAACACGTCGACTCAAGTGAGCTCGACCCCAAAGAAACCGCATATACACAAATCTATCAGTCTCATCACTAGGTCGCATATACAAATAAGAAGTGGTAGATGGAGAATACTAGATACAAAAATAGTACAAAAAGAGATAAAAGTGCCCACGCAACCCACCTACGAGCAATGTCGCGAGTCTGAGATAAAGGAGCCAATGATAAGAAAATCCCGCCGCTAGAAGGCTGACGGGTCCGACCTGCAAGACACTGTGGCACAACGGGGGTGAGTTGCCAGCTCGTGAATAGCAAGTAACATCTAATAAGGCTATCGTAAGAATGCACGCAAATGCGTCACAACATGTATGTCTTGATATGATGTAATGCCACTAGTATGTATGCACATGTATGCAACATCAATATGAAATCTTTAAGTGTTTTAAAATACTATAAGCTCTGCATTCTTAACTTTTAGAAAAAAAAAGAATATCCGTGCAATAGCTAAATATCCTCATGAAATCATCTGAAAACCGTGTCAAGCATCGACACCAAATATGGAAATATATATGTCTCAATGTCTCACTGTATCAATATCTCAATATATATCGGACTCCGTCAGTCCGGATCGGCCCATATCATCAAATCTCACAACGGTCGGTATCCTCCGGATATCCGCCGTGCCAGACATCACCGGTAGGTAGTCTTCCCCTGCCAGGCTCATCGTCTACAACTCGATCTTCTTGCCCCGGGGTACCATACCGGGCCCACCATGTACCCGAGACGGTTCATCCACTCCTCGAATCGGGTCTCGAAATCTAACAGAAAACATGAAAACTCATGGTGGACGACACATACATCACGAGAAAACCGCAACTTGCCTTTTTAAAACATAATTAGTTTGAAAAAATTTGTTGCGGTTTTCCCCAAAATCCAGAATTCTCATCAAAAGTAAAAACCTCAAGAAATCACAATATCTGACATGTTGCAAATGGTAGATGTCTATGATATCAATATTATGTAATGGAGTTTATGACGAGGAATCTATATAAGCATGATAATGAAGTGAGATATATGCATGCTTTGCAATTCAATGTATCATGTATGATGCAAATGTTTGATACTGAACTAAGCAGGTACTAATGTGCTCGTGGCATGGAAATTACCAAAGACGTGTGCGTTCACATGAGTAGTGCACGTGCAACATGAGCCAATGGTAATGGTGTAAGTGTCCTAAGAGGTGATATCACACATAGCTATATAGATAACTATGCAATGCCAGCAGACGAATAACTAGAAGGGTATGCATATGAATGAAATGGTTAACTAAATAACTATGCACATAGTTTGCAAGTAATAAAGTGATCCTAACTATGGGGCATCTCGCACCATCCAGACGATTTCCCCATAGATGTATACATCTACTCACCGGGACGCCTCAGTTAATCAGATCCGATCACAACCTTGCCTTTCCGCGCCGCGTCCGATTGCCTCCGTAACCGATCCTAGAATTGTACAAACACAAGACATAAGGCTAAATATTCTGCAAAACACGATATCAAGACCATGTGAGAAAACTAGCGCCCACAGCTAAACGCGTGTGCACTCGAAGCACCAAAACGTGTGCGCTAACGTCTGAAACCACCCCGATTGACTGTGATTCATAGCAGACACCAAACCTAGACTCGGAACGTACGTGTCGCGCAAGTCACAATAAATAAAATATAGGTAATTTGGTCCTAGATTTTATCTGGAGAAGAAACAAGAAAAACAAGCAATACCAATAACCATAAAATACCTACAGACAACGACCAAGCAAAAATCTTTATCTAATGAGGAGCAGGATTATACCATATGATTTTATAAAAAGGAAAAGGCTGATTGGTAGAGTTAATAGCCTTATACATCATTTTAATTGCCTATCATATAAAGTCATATTGATTCAGAGGGTTAAGAGATTGATTGGAAATAGTTTTCAAAAGATTCTGCAAGCTAGATTTATCCTCAAGAGAAAGAAATTTAGAAAAATCAGGTTTCCAACACCAAGAATTATTGCAAATATAACCTGTGTGTGAACACAAGCATTGGTGTTCCAAGCCATCTTATATAATGTAGGGAAATCAATTGCAAGAGAGTTTTTGCAATAATTTCGTGCCACACTAAGCTTAAAAAGACAATCAAATTGAAACACAGGGACTGATAGTTCCAAATTATCCCTAAAAGGTCAAAATTGAAGGGAGTTTCCTGCAATTTAACCCGTTTTTCACCAGATCTGAGAGTAACAACCCTGAATTCTTGTTCCTCTAGAATCATCATCGCCTTATACAAAACACAAGCAAGTATCAATGGAAAAAATCCATGTAACAACAGTAAGAATACCTACTATTCACATTTACCTAAAGAAGCAAAGTTGATATGCAAGGGTCGGCAATAAACTCTCAAGATCTTCCCAAAAGGCGACGCCGCCATCGACGATCGCGGCTTCAATTTCGCATCGGTGAGGCCTGACTTCAGCGCCTCGTTGTTGGGGTCGATGTCGAGGCCCCACTCGTAGGCGTCGATGGCGCCCTCGACATCGCCGCCGAGGTGGGCGGTGCCGAGGCGGCTGTAGCCCATGGACCAGCTATGGTTGAGCTCGACGGTCTTCTGGGCGTCGGATTCGAGCTTCAACGAAGTGGTTGAGGAAGGCATAGGCGGCGGAGCGGTTGGAGTAAAGGAGGTGGTTGGTGGGGGCGAGGGCGACGGCATCGGAGAAGTGCTTGATCGTGACGGCGAAGTCGTCGCAGGAAAAGACGGCGTTGCCCTTGGCTTTGGCCTCGTCGGCCAAAGGGATGGGATGAAGTTTTTTAGAGGAATGGAAGTGGAAAGAAAAATAAAAATAAAAAAAATTTGGCTGCTGCGAAGGGGCTTAGCCAAATTAGGAATGAGGAAAAAAAAGAAGAAGTAAATGGTTGTGTAGAAGTTACATATTTAGTGCCCTTTTTTATTATTTTATTTTCCTTATTATTTTCACAAATAAGAAATGTGCTGGAAAATTTTGAAGAGAGAGAGAGAGAGAGAGAGCTGCTCATGAGCTCGGCAACAACAGGTAGAGTGAGGTAAAAAAAAATGAAGTGTTAGTTTGTATGTATAGAAACTACCCCAATTGTATCCTATATTATTTCCTTTACTTAATTAATTCATTTAATTCTATTTTCTAACCCTATACTTCTCTAGATGCTTGGAGTCAATTAGAGAAAGATTTAGCATATTAAAAACTTAATTCTATGCTGTCATGGTGCACCATTGTAAAAATAAACCATTCAAATTGGTAGTTTATGCTAATTTAACATATAATTGAAAGCTCAAAATAATATTAAAATAATTAATTAATAAAAAATAATATTTAAGTAAACTATAATTTATAAATGGCTAAATAAATATCAAATACTAGCAATTATATAGTTAAAATAGGCGTATTTAATTCTATAAAAAAAATTAATTATAGTTGCATTTTATGGAAAATACGAGTTATTTTAACGGTTATCGGGAAAATTCACCTAAAGAATTTATTTATTTATTTTTAAAACGTTACAGAAAATTATTAAATGCTTTAGATTAAATATAATTAAAGTTTCATGTCATTATTAATATTATAATGAGTGGTTTAATGCCTTTGGATCATGCAAAACCAAGCGTAGTTGTTGTTTTGTGCATTTTCCCTCGAAATTGTTAAAATTAGATAAATTGCAAAACTAGAATTTTTAGTTTTATAAGAATTGGTGAGATTAATTTTTGAAATGGGTTGTATAACTTATTTAAGATGATTAATAAGTATTATGACCATTAGAATTGTTAAAACATCAAGTTTTGTACTAAAACGGTAAATTTTTGTTTGCTAGATTTTCGGGAAAATGGCTTTTAAAGTGAGTATGGGGTTTTTGTGAGTTTTAACCCATTTTATATTATAATTAGTGTTCGTGAATGTGCAAATGAGTGTGTTTGGGTTTTTCTCGATGTTTTGACGTTTGTACATCGACATCGAGGGTTGGTTTGGCTATTCTTGCATGCGTAGGCGATAGGTTTTGACCTATGCGTGATACGCGTGCCGATTTGATTTTCGTATGCCGTTTCGATTTCGAATTTGGTTTTTAATGCGATACGGTGCGTTATGACATGTAGGTACCCCATGTAGACTTCGAGACGATAAGCAAGCGCGCGGCGACGTCGGCACCGGCGAGCAAGGACCAGGTGAGTAGATTTATATCTACAGGAAGAAGTCGGGTGGATGGCGTATAGCACTCCCGCAATTCGTGGTGATGTATACGAATACGTATACACACATATATATTGATTATTTATTGTTGAGTTTATAGATGATAAAGATAGATTTTAGGTGTGATTGCATAGGTTTAGTGTTGCGAGACCCTAGAGTAGAGGTTGCACCACATTTACACACACACCCCCATACTTGTACGCATTCTTCTTTCATATGTGCTTATATGGGGTTATATTGTTATGTGTTCACATGGGTATGGGACTATGTGTTCACATACGGGATTTGAGGATAGTGTTTGGGATTTGAGGTGAGTTGATGAGATGTGATTTGAGATCATAAGATCGGTGATTTGGTAGAATTCATGTTTGAGATACGTTATGATATTATAGCGGATGGTTGGACGACGATACCATGTGATTAGTGACACCAATAAAATGATCGACATGTGATCGTGTTATGAGATATGATATGTTAGGATGTTTATGATAGGCCGCATTGGGCGATGTATACTTCCTTATGATGATATGTGCTGATGATATCGGTTGTACGGGATTGTCGATCAGTAGTCAGATCATGATTATATTGAAGATATTAGTATTGTACTAGACATAGATCAGTACCCGGTTTATGAACTTGATAAAAAGGATACCAGATGAATAATATGAGGAATATAATATTGACCGTACCCAGATTTGGGGTGCTGTACGACGGATTTACGTACGAGCTATTTATTGATGTTTGATCCGCTCTTTTGACCTGGGAATATTGATTATAGATATGGTATCGGATGTGACATTATCAAGGCGGGATCACCGACTAATATATATATATATATATATATATATACACACACATATACATATGTATCGACTCAGGTGTCTGGCGGTTTCCTTACCTTTAGTTTAGTTTAACAGCTTAGCCCTATAGTTTAGTGTAGTTGTTAGCCCATATTAGTGGTCGTTGTGTCTAGTATTCAGCTCCCGCTCATTATTGTTGTTCGCTCCGCATCGTCTGCTTATATTATGATTCATATTCTATTATTGATATCATGCTGTTAGGACACCAGCACCATTACCGATGACACGTATGTACCACGTACACTTACTTGCCGGCTCACACACATCTTCATCGGTAATTGTCATGTCACGAACACTTTAGAAAATACTATTTCATTTGACATAGGTTGTTAGCTAATAGTTTAGACATGATATTAGTATACTTGCTTTATATGCTAGTTTAGACATTGTAAATATTACTTGCTACTTCATGCTTGTTGTTATTCATTGATATACCGCATTCATGGATTTTTATGTCTATATTCACTGTTTACATGCTATTGAGGATTTGGATTCGGATTTTCATGAGATTTCCTGGATTTGGGGGAAAACCGCAAAAACACGTATAAAATTCTTTCTCTTTTTTAAAAAGAAAAGTGCGGTTTTCCAATCATGTATGAGTCGTCCACCATGAGTTTGCTGATGGATTTCGAGACACGAGTTCGAGGAGTGGAGGAACCGTTTCGGGTACATGGTAGACCCGGTGCGGTACCCCGTGGCAAGAGGATCGCAGATGATGGTGTTGAGCCTGGCAGGGGAGCACTACCGACCGGTGATTTTTCCCGACGCGTCGGATATCCGGAGGATACCGTCGTGGCTTTGAGATGGATGGTAGGGGCCGGTCTGGACTGACGGCGCCCTAGATATTGAGATTGAGACATTGAGATTTCGAGATATTGAGGTACTAAGATTTGATGATACAGGCCAGTCCAGATAGCCGGAGCCTGAGATTTTGAGACATTGAGATTTATCTTTTGTGTCGATGCTAGACACTGTTTATGCTGATTTCATTTATGATACCTCATTTTAAAAATACAAAGGAAATCTCACTAAATTATGAAAGCAGTTTCTTCAGTATATGTATTCTGTTTTCTTGCATTCATACATCATCCATATGATATATTGCTACCTGAGACACTGATACGAGCACATGGGATTACACTCGGGTTAGATATTTACCCTAGCCATTGTTATAGGCTACATGTTATATATTGAGGATATATTATGATCGTATGACCTAGGATTGCATCATACATGCGATTCCTGTTCGTAGATGTTTTTCTACTCACGAGTTGGCAACTCACCCCCGTTGTGCCACAGTTTCTTGCAGGTTTTGCCGTACCGGTTTCATTACGGCTTTCCTGGCTCTGCTTCTTTCGGGTGACTTGCTAGTAGGTGGGTTTATTTGTATCGTACCCATCATTATACATTGTATATTATTATTCAGTTTTATCTGAAGTTCCATCAACCAAACATGTTTTTATTTTTGAGATAGAGACCGGTGATGTTATTCTTTCGACCATAGAGTCGCGCGTTATATTTCTGTGGATTTCTTGTTATTTTGAATTTCCTTTTGAGTTTTGATCCTCACCCTTGGCGTTGTATATTATATTGTTTGTGTGGTTGTGACCGTCGATTGACGAAGAGCTAGCTCCCGCTTGGAGATGCCTTTTATTGATTTCGTAGACTATTCATGTTGTATCCCGTTTGGGAGCCAGTATTTACAAAGGAGACTCTACCGAAATTTTCAGAAAATATTTGATGTTGTAAAAAAAACGCATAATTCGGCTTATGCTATTAAAACTACTTGATTTAAATTGGTTTTCCTTCACTCTGCTACTTTCTTTGGTTTGGATTTCTGGGTGTTCGGCTTACTTAGAATACGTACACCTTGAGACGTTGGTAGTTTAAGTGCCGGTCATATTCCGTACTTTCGGGACATGACAAAGTTGGTATCAGAGCGTTAGGTTTTACCTTCGGAGCATAGGATGACCCTTGGTTGATGGAATAGGTGACTAAAGTAGAGTGACGTACCGTGGGTATGTTCCACGGCATACTTACGATACGCTACTCCACTTAAGAAGCCTTAGGATGTACATTTCTTTGTTCAGTATTATATTCATTCCTGATCTAGCCTCATCGGTACCAGTTATGGTTTTGCTGCCACGATTACGGGCAGGGAGTGCTATGGCTAGAGTTGCGGTCAGCACGAGCTCGTTACGAATGAGGACTAACCAGGGCGTGATTCTGGCGACACACGATTGCTGAGATGTGTCTTTTTACTGTGTTTTCGCGGCACGAGCGTTTGATGGGTCGCTGTATGAGGTTACTCAGATGTGCTGATCGACACCAGAGGATTGAGCTAATGATAGAGTCCGGCCATATTTTAAGGACCGTTGGCGTATTGCTTACTCCTGATGATTGAGGCACTGTTCAGCGTGCAGACGAGTGAGCCAGTCATTGCTGCGAACGACGAGATATCGCCCCAGATGTTGGAGCTATTGCAGTACGAGTTGTACTAAGAGATGATAGAAGGTCGCTAGTCACCGAGGATGAATGACTAGGACATGTGGTTCGTTCGCTATCCCGTTGCGAGGTCATCAGATAGATTGATTCCAGCTAGAAACGACTTCACGCGGAGACGTTGAAAGTCGACAGAGACGATCGAATGTCAGAAACCTATTATTCTAAGGTTAAAGTATTCGGAAAGACATACAGGCAATTCTATGGACCCTCTAGAAGAATGAAACCCTAACTCGACTTAATGACCGTGTGAAAGCCTTTGAACCATAGGGTTTGCGGCAGTTCCATGGTGCCATTAGTGAGGCTTTGGTTTGCCCTTCTACGGCTGGACCATCGATGCGGTGGTACGTACTCGATACTGTTAAACTGTACCCAAGATGTTGAGCTCTTGGTGGATTATGGGGTTTTGACAAATCGATCGGATGGTTCGACTTCATTCGGATGCCAGGTGGTGAGATGCATTTCTTGGGAGACTCCAGATACGAGGATAGCCGTAGGAGCTCAGTCCATGCAGCCACGACGAGACGAGTCCGAAGCAGTCGATATTAGAGAAAGTGGAGTAAGAGGTTCGTACGAGATCTTGATGAGACGACGTTCCACTCCGCCGACATCAGAGATGCGATACGCATGCCGAGACATTGTACTTGGATATACCTTTCAGAAGGAGTCGCGATGAGTATGCAGCCGTTCCGGAACGAGAATAGATCTAGTAAGGGACGATAACTTCCGAACAGTTCGGCAGAGATGAGATTTGGGAGAGATTACGACAGGACCTTTCTGGAATAAATTACGAGATGACTTGGACCCAGGAGTGGTCATGTTACGCACACCAGCAGACCAGAGTTCAGGATCGTCGACGAGACATGCTATGAGTGACCACGATAGTTGGCCAGAGATTCATGGAGGATGTGCTTGAGCGGGACTATTCCGCCATACTTGATTTTGGTATTTTGAGTGATCTATTTGCATGATTTGGTTTTGATGATTGAGTTTCATGATATCGTTTTCATGCACCATGGTTGCACCTACTGGGTATTTACGATTTTTGTACAGTTGTTGCACTTGAGATAGTTTTCGTGCCTTGGTTTCTCATGTTTGTGATTATATGGATTTCATACAGTTGAGTTGATTTGTGCGTATATATATGCATACGATTTGGTTTTTGCACTCGGTATAGTTCACATATGCTTGCGGTGCAGTGATACGCATTTTGTGCACTTAGATGCACTGGACTTCGATTTTGATTGTGATGCTCGATATTGGTTTTGCACACCTTGTGCACCAGATTGGACTTTGCGCATGTTCGGCGCTTGATATTGGATTTCATGATTTCGTGCATGATAGATGCACCTGCCTTGGATTTTCGCGCATGCTGAGCGCATGTTTTGAGATGCGATTTTGGTGCACACCAGATGCACTAAATCGCGATTCTTCGTGCGTGTCAGATGCACCTGTCTTTGCTGTCAGGTACACACGTTGCCTATGACAAATGTTGTGTGCACACCCGATGCACTTAGATGTTGTTTCTGTGTGCATGTATGGCACATATATGGATTTTGATTTCTGTGCGCACCAGACGCACGTAGTATTCATATGCATATTTTGGGATTGATTTCTTATAGAGCGGTACGTTTTTATGACATTTGCTATGTGTTTTCGTACTGAGCAGGACTAGTCAGATGACAGTACCTGAATGTATTTTGCATGCATTGATAGCTATCGAAGAGAATTCAAAAAGCGAGCTATAGTCTCAGTATTTATCTATGTGTCTGATATGACACGAAACGTTTAAAACAAGGAAACCCTTCTAAAATTGTTTCCCAAAATGGCGGAACGTACATTTTAAACAAAAGGTATATATGTATATGGTTATTTTCTTATGATAGACGTCGGCCACTGTGCAGTGTTTTGCGCATTGCACAGCGACTTCAAGAGATTTGGCATGCATTTCCTTCAGATACTTACATATATAGATTTGATATTTACGTGTATAGTTTCGAGTTATATCATATTGGTTTTGTATTGGATTTGATATTTGTGTCTTTACCATGAGTCCGATGATTGCGGGATGCTTGACGGAGTTTTGATTTTGAGTTATATGCTCATTTTTCATGCGCATGCGCTGCGCTACGATTCGTTTTATGTATTTATGATTTCGGAGCCCCGACGACTTGATAGTTTTGCTTAGATGTTTTAGAATTTAGGGTAGTTTTAATTTAAATTTGGGGACCGAATATCTTTAAGGGGAGAAGATTGTGACGTTTTGAAAATCGTTTCGGTGAATTTTCGGAAAATCGGTAAAATAAAGGGGTTTTCTGTAAAAAGTCAAAATACAAATAAATTTATTACAAAATTAAATATACATATTCTAGCTATGTAATTGCTAGTATTTGGTGTTTATCGAGCCACTGGTGAAATTTCAAATTTTCTGAAAAATTTTCCGAAATTAATTATTTTAATATTATTTTAAGCCGTCACCAATACATTTAATTAGGAAAAATTACAAATTGGAATGGGTTGAAACAAATTTTGTGCATCATAACAAATTAAACAAAATTTTATCATGTGGTTTTTGAATCAAAATGAAACAGCCAAACGGTGTTAGAAAATATTGAAGAAAAATGGTTTTTTTTGGTGAAATTAGTGTAAGTGGAAGTGGGGCATAACATTTATCTTTGTTTCTCACCCAAACAAAACGCACACCCATCCCCAACATTTCTTGGCCGAGCCCATGCTGTCCCCCTCCATCTCACACTTCAATTTGGTTTGAAAGGAAAACAAGAGAAGAAAAGGAAATGAAAGGATAAAAGAATATATAAGAATGGGCTTTTGACTTTGTCTTTGACTTTGAAACCCACACCCTCTCTCTCTCACTCTCCCACTGACCTCACCCCTCCCCACTCTCGGCCAGAAATCAGCCCCCCTATTTTCTTCAAGTATCCATCTTCCTTCACCTCCATTTTCCTTCAAAAAATCAACTAAAATCAACACAAACCCTCACAAAATCAAAATCCGACTCCTACCCATTTCTCAATAGCCAAAATTGCATGGATCTAAGGAACAAGATTCCAATTTGGGAGGCTATGTGTGTGCTTGTGGATCTTCAAATTTATTGGGTATAAATTCTAGCCATTTTTGCTTAATTTGTTAGTTAATTTCTTAAAGCTAAGTTATTTAAGTGTTAATTAGGCTTTAGTTGCAAGCTTGGAATTTCTAGAATTGAGTATGGATCAAGTTAGGGTTTTATATCATTTGAACATGGTTTAAGAGTATAATTTAACATATTATGGCATGTAAAATCTTACCTAGTAACTAGTTTGCTAATTGTTATTTTAAAATTTTACTAATTAAGCTATTTTGCTAACTAGGGTTTTTGGAAAATTATTAAATGCTTTAGATTAAATATAATTAAAGTTTCATGTCATTATTAAAATTATAATGAGTGGTTTAATGCCTTTGGATCATGCAAAACCAAGCGTAGTTGTTATTTTGTGCATTTTCCCTCAAAATTGTTAAAATTAGATAAATTGCAAAACTAGAATTTTTAGTTTGATATGAATTGATGAGATTAAGTTTTGAAATGGGTTGTATGACTTATTTAAGATGTTTAATAAGTATTATGACCATTAGAATTGTTAAAACATCAAGTTTTGTACTAAAACGGTAAATTTTTGCTTGCTAGATTTTCGGAAAAATGGCTTTTAAAGTGAGTTTGGGGTTTTTGTGAGTTTTAACCCATTTTATATTATAATTAGTGTTCGTGAATATGCAAATGAGTGTGTTTGGGTTTTTCTCAATGGTTTGACGTTTTTACATCGACATCGAGGGTTGGTTTGGCTATTCTTGCATGCGTAGGCGATAGGTTTTGACCTATGCGTGATACGCGTGCCGATTTGATTTTCGTATGCCGTTTCAATTTCGAATTTGGTTTTTAATGCGATACGGTGCATTATGACATGTAGGTACCCCATGTGGAATTCGAGACGACAACCAAGCGTGCGGTGACGGCACCGGCGAGCAAGGACCAGGTGAGTAGATTTATATCTACGGGGAGAAGTCGGGTGGATGGCGTATAGCACCCCCGCAATTCGTGGTGATGTATACGAATACGTATACACACATATATATTGATTATTTATTGTTGAGTTTATAGATGATAAAGATAGATTTTAGGTGTGATTGGATAGGTTTAATGTTGCGAGACCCTAGAGTAGAGGTTGCACCACATTTACATACACACACCCATACTTTCATGCATTCTTCTTTCATATATGCTTATATGGGGTTATATTGTTATGTGTTTATATGGGTATGGGACTATGTGTTCACATACGGGATTTGAGGATAGTGTTTGGGATTTGAGGTGAGTCGATGAGATGTGATTTGAGATCATAAGATCGATGATTTGGTAGAATTCATGTTTGAGATACGTTATGATATTATAGTGGATGGTTGGACAACGATACCATGTGATTAGTGATATCAATAAAATGATCGACATGTGATCGTGTTATGAGATATGATATGTTAGGATGTTTATGATAGGCCGCATTGGGCGATGTATACTTCCTTATGATGATATGTGCTGATGATATCGGTTGTACGAGATTGTCGATCAGTAGTCAGATCATGATTATATTGATGATATTAGTATTGTACTAGACATAGATCAGTACCCGGTTTATGACCTTGATAAAAAGGATACCAGATGAATAATATGAGGAATATAATATTGACCGTACCCAGATTTGGGGTGCTGTACGACGGATTTACGTACGAGCTATTTATTGATGTTCGATCCGCTCTCTTGACTTGGGAATATTGATTATAGATATGGTATCGGATGTGACATTATCGAGGCGGGATCACCGACTAATATATATATATATATATATATATATATATATATATACACATATGTATTGACTCAGGTGTTAGGCGGTTTCCTTACCTTCAGTTTAGTTTGACAGTTTATCCCTATAGTTTAGTGTAGTTGTTAGCCCATATTAGTTGTCGTTGTGTCTAGTATTCAGCTCCCGCTCATTATTGTTGTTCGCTCCGCATCGCCTGCTTACATTATGATTCATATTCTATTGTTGATATCATGCTGTTAGGACACCAGCACCATTACCGATGACGCGTATGTACCACGTACACTTACTTGCCGGCTCACACACATCTTTATCGGTAATTTCCATGTCATGAACACTTTAGAAAATACTATTTCATTTGACATAGGTTGTTAGCTAATAGTATAGACATGATATTAGTGTACTTGCCTTATATGCTAGTTTAGACATTGTAGATATTACTTGCTACTTCATGCATATTGTTATTCATTGATATGCCGGATTCATGGATTTTTATGTCTATATTCACTGTGTACATGCTATTGAGGATTTGGATTCGGATTTTCATGAGATTTCCTGGATTTGGGGGAAAACCGCAAAAACACTTACAAAATTCTTTCTCTTTTTTTAAAAGAAAAGTGCGGTTTTCCCATGATGTATGAGTCGTCCGCCATGAGTTTGCTGATGGAATTCGAGACCCGAGTTCGAGGAGTGGAGGAACCGTTTCGGGTACATGGTGGACCCGGTGCGGTACCCCGAGGCAAGAGGATCGCAGATGATGGTGTTGAGCCTGGCAGGGGAGCACTACCAACCGGTGATTTTTCCCGACGCGTCGGATATCCGGAGGATATCGTCGTGGTCTTGAGATGGATGGTAGGGGCCGGTCTGGACTGACGGCGCCCTAGATATTGAGATTGAGAGATTGAGATTTCAAGATATTGAGGTACTGAGATTTGATGCTACAGGCCAGTCCGGATAGCCGGAGCCTGAGATTTTGAGACATTGAGATTTATGTTTTGTGTCGATGCTAGACACTGTTTATGCTGATTTCATTTATGATACCTCATTTTAAAAATACAAAGGAAATCTCACTAAATTATGAAAGCGGTTTCTTCGGTACATGTATTCTGTTTTCATGCATTCATACATCATCCATATGATATATTGCTACATGAGGCACTGACACGGGCACAGGGGATTACACTCGGGTTAGATATTTACCCTAGCCATTGTTATAGGCTACATGTTATATATTGAGGATATATTATGATCGTATGACCTAGGATTGCGTCATACATGCGATTCCTGTTCGTAGATGTTTTTTTACTCACGAGTTGGCAACTCACCCCCGTTGTGCCACAGTTTCTTGCAGGTTTTGCCGTACAAGTTTCATTACGGCTTTGCTGGCACTGCTTATTTCGAGTGACTTGCTAGTATGTGGATTTATTTTTATCGTACCCATCATTATACATTGTACATTATTATTCAGTTGTATCTAGAAGTTCCATCAACTAAATATGTTTTTATTTTTGAGATAGAGACCAGTGATGTTATTCTTTCGACCTTAGAGTCGCGTGTTATATTTCTGTGGATTACTTGTTATTTTGTGTTTCCTTTTGAGTTTTGATCCTCGCCCTTGGCGTTGTATATTATATTGCTTGTGTGGTTGTGACCGTCGATTGACTAAGAGCTAGCTCCCGTTTGGGATGCCTTTTATTGATTTCGTATACTATTCATATTGTATCCCGTTTGGGAGCCAGTATTTACAAAGGAGACTCTGCCGAAATTTTCAGGAAATATTTGATGTTTTAAAAAAAAACGCATAATTCGGCTTATGCTATTAAAACTACTTGATTTAAATTGGTTTTCCTTCACTCTACTACTTTCCTTGGTTTGGATTTCTGGGTGTTCGGCTTACTTAGAATACGTACGCCTAGAGACGTTCGTAGTTTAAGTGCCGGTCATATTCCGTACTTTCGGGACGTGACAGCTATGCTCGATTGGCCATAATAGGAAATCCCTGGCTAGGGTTGCTGAGATTTGCTGATAAGTGTTACCAGTAGTTTCTCGAACCGTTATGAACCTTTCATCGACATGACTTATCAGGCTATTGTAGTATGACGTTATACCCCCAGGCAATGATATGCGACGTATCAAACGAAGAGACAGGACTATACGGTAGTGTTACTGATTGGATTCGTAGGAGTTATAGAAGGCTTGCTTGTTGATCTTCTGATCACTCAATAACCGGGTTACCGTTACGTTTAGCTGACCACTTACGGCTTGTTGGTGTTTGATATGATCATCATCTACTGCCGGCGTATTGACGAGTCTTTAGAGTCCTACACAGAGGTTTCCTGGTTCATGCGAAACGGAGTAGGACCACATATGTGATATGTACGGGACCGAGATTAATACGAGTATGTGATACCGTATTCTATTCTCGTGATATGTAATATTGGTCGGGTATATGAGATATAGCCAGGTTATTGGATCAAGTGTTGATTCGATAAGTTGATTCATTTGATATTAGTCGGTTATATGTATTATAGCCGGATTATTAAATCAAGAGTTAATTTAATAATTTAATGTATAATTATATTTTTGATATATTAAATTACATTGACTAATATTAGCTCATTTAAGATTTCTTTTCTCACTTTATGATACATTGATATATATGTGATATATGTTAAATGTATTGTTTTCTTTATGCACAAAATATAGATGTGATATATATTGTTGTGTCATATTAGGTTACATATGCAACATGTATGTATGAGACTCATACCATGCTAGGGTTAAGTTAGGGTTTTATTTGTTTTAAGTAATTTAAACACTTGGATAATGAGTTATGGTGGAAGCTTGTAGAAACCATTGACTTAGTCCACTTGTTTGTCTAGCTTAAGATATTTTTCAACCCAACCCTTAACTCATAGCTATGGTTAAGTCTCTACAATGGTTAGTGGACGACATACACAAACCATGGTTGTATTTCTAACCTTATGGATTCATTCATCACTTGAGCTTCATCTTCTTCTTCCTTATTCAAACTTTCTAGCTTGACCATGGTTTGAATGAGGAAGAAGAAGATAGCATGAAGTGATAGCATGAGCTAGTGTCTCCGCGGCGTAGATCATCTTCGGTCTCGAAGACTTCGAAGCAAGCTTGTTCGTTTCTTCATGGGAGCCTTTCTAAAGTCCGGAAGTTCATGATCGTAATGAAGAGACTACTACATGGAGCTATTGAAGTGAAGGATCGGTCTACAAAAGTTTTATTCCTTATTCACTTAGATGTAAAGAGTTTATATATCATGTTTAACCCTAAGTCTCTAGTTAAGATCTTGGTTAGGTTTTCTTTAGCACCCCAAAATTTTAAAGTAGCATGATTGATGCTTGCCAAAACCTTCATAAGTGGCTAAGCTAACCCTACAATGGTATCAGAGACAAGCTAAAGCATTAGGCTTTGTCTAGACGAAGTTTAAAGTCCGATCGAACTTCGAAAGCCGGAAATGACCCCCTTTCTTGAATTTTTTAAAAAAGTTGGATTTTTCCATATTAAAAATACTCAGAAAATCATGCAAGGAATTCTATGGACACACCTAAAGAACAAAACCCTAACTCGTCCAAGTGACCGCGGATCCACGGCCAAAACATGTTTTTGGCGGCGGATTCGCGACGCCACTTGAGAGGCTTGGGCTGGGCCCTTGAGCTCTCTGGGAATTTTTGGGAATTCGTTGCATCGATCGAATTATCTAACTTCGCCTAGCTATCTGTGATTGTGATACAATATTTGGAATGCACATAATTGGTTATGTGATAACTAGTTTGAATTTTAAAAATCTAGCAGTTTAGTTTCATTTGATCGGTTGCCACGGGATTTTGATGTGGATCAAAAGTTCGTCACAATCGCGGATACTCGCCGGGTAACCTTACTAGATAGCCATGCCCCATAGCACCGACCAAGTGACTGTAGGAGAACCCCATCGCCAAAAGCATCCGTTCGGGTGCTCGCGGCTACGGTGTTCCTCCTTAGTGCACTTTGTCGACGGCATCGGGGGTGCGACCGTCTATTAAAGTTTCCGACGTGCATTCGATCAGGTTATCGGGAATCTTGTTGAATTACCCGACATGTTATTGGAAAGTGTTTTCAATTTTGAGACTAAAATACGGGGTTTATAATTGTTAGGCATGCGATATCTAAGGAATTCATTTGGTTGGGCATGAAATCCAAAGTATGTGATACATTGGGTTTATGATGTCTAAGGAGATTGTGGATTCCAATTATTGTAGTTTTCACTTTCTTTTCTGCGACCATAAGTGTAATATGTGGTGTATCGCCGGTTTCGGTGCTATATGTCAATGACAACTCGGATACGCGTATTTACTTATGTTGATGACATGTGATGTTATGTGTTGCTGTAATATGTTATATTGGATCGTCGTGTTTTGAATAGCCGGGTATTTTTATGTGAGATGAGAGTTTTTCATTATTATTCATGTAAAATTCATTGTATATAATATTCTTTTATTGGGGCACTTCCGGGTTGAGGATGATGTCACCATTGTATATTATTTACATTTCCGCATTAGGATAGATCCAAGGCGGGGAGCACAAGTAACCGGGTTCTAGGGTACAGTGGGAGACCATCTCGATGAGTCGAGACCGGGTCTCCTAACTCTAGAATTGGTAGGGTTGCTTATGACTTTCGTATGGGTCTAGGGATGTGGGTTTTGCTATTCATCACGACCGTGGAATCCGCATTTTTACTGGCTTAAATAAAACACGGAATTCCTAGTATATCCAATATTTTATATGTGATTCTTCTGCTGCTGATATTCTATGATGTGATCATTTTATATGCATAAGACGAATGCCTATATTATATATATGAGATATAATTAATATTATTGCTTTTGTTTCTTCTGTGATGCTTAGGAAGCATAAATAATGGGACTTCATTAACGAGATTAATGAAATAAAAAGAAACCTAAAGATGTTGTAGAAACTTGTTGAAAAACTGGTAGCTCTAGTTCTTGCTTTGCATAGCGGTATTCCTTGTAGAATATCCAGCACCTTATTCGATAAGGAAAGAGCCGAAATCCCTTCACCGGGAGTGACCTCTTTAGCGAAACTAGAAGATGCTACAAACACGGCTTGTCTTTTGATTGCTTCTATAGTTTTTTGCTTTGCATAGTGGTATTTTTGAAATATCCTGCAGCTTATTCGATGAGGAAAGAGCCGAGATCCTTTCACCGTGAGTGACCTCTTTAGCGAACTTGTAAAAGCCTAAAAAACACTCCTTTTCAAAATAACTCGATTCTACAACGATATCAAGTTCATTATGCTCATGGTTTTCTTAAAAAACATGTGTAGCCTTCCGTCATTTCAGATAAGTACTACTTAGTATTCGTGTTGCGGTAGTTTGGCATTCGTCAAAGCGTAGTGTATGGTAGCTAATTAGGGTATTCGTACGGCGTTGTTTGGCTTTCGTCAAGGGTCGTGCGGGTGGGTTTAATTCAATCAGGAAATGTACGGGTTGATCTTGATTAGCACACTATGGGTTGTTTGGTATTCGTCAAGGTCATAGTACGTTAGGGGCAAAACATTATCGGGAATTTCAAGTGTTGAAATTTTTAATGAGATTGCATACCCTCTATGAGATAGTTGGATCCTGATACCCACTGCGAGTAAGAGTTACTCCTGGGAGAGTTTTACACATGATAATTAGCCGATTAAGTTGGTGTCTAGAAAGGTGTTAATGGGGTTATGCCTATGGGAAAATGAGGTTTATTTTAATTAGGTCCGTGCGAAAGCATGGGGAACCTCCCTCAAAGTACCGACACTGACCTGGTCGAAAGATTGGCGAACTTGTAGGGTGTAACAGATCCCGGCTAGTCTTAACTTTTAGGGTTTGAAGAAAGATTTGACTAAAATAATGGGAGCCATCCTGATTAGATAAACTATTAACCAATCTGATCTTGTAAGAGTATACGTAGAGTGTTTTCTTCTCTCTCTCTCCTGGTAGCGACAATGTCACGCCTTAATCAAGATAATAATATGGATGCATTGACCGAACCTCCTTATTATACTGAACTAGGGAACGTTGGTTCCGCTCAATCTTATAATTGTTATAAGTCCGAGCAGGAAATAGGGGAATATCCAGATTCCCATACCACCCAATCGAAGAAAGTGCATGTTGATGCATATTCTTCAGGTGTCCTTATTATTGGGAACTGTTTTTCAGTATCCTCTATGTTCTGGGTATGTGATACCGGATCATGTCCTGCATATGTAATATATTACATGGGCTGCAGAAAGGTAGAGAACTGAGAATAGGTGATAAATCTCTAAGTGTTAGAGAATGGTGCATTTGTTGTAGCCAAATCAATTGGCAGATGTCACCTAGTATTAATACATTGATTCTGAACGAATGTTATTACATACCGAACCTGATATACAACATTACATCATGTTCTTTACTAAGTTAAAGAAGGATATAATTCTGTATCGGAGGAAAATGTTGTAAACATTTTCCTGAATCAAGAGTTGATTCGATCAGGTACGTTAGATAATAACATATACGTTCTAAATCAAACTACAGTTAAAAGTATGTAGAATACACACAAGAGGAGTAGTTCAGAAATGAACGAATCCTTCTTGAGCCTTTGTAGACTAGGTCATATCAATGCGACACAACCAGCTAAATTACATAAGGATGAATTTGAGAATCTGTTCGAATTTTCATCTTATGCTACTTGCTAGTCTTGTCTTAAAGATAAAATGACCAATACTCCGTTTACTAGAAATAGAGAAAGAGTTAATGAACTCTTGGGATAGATTCATGATGATGTATATTGTCCCATGTCTACAAATGCCAAGGTTGGTACGTTTGAGAACCAAACGGGTAGAAGTATTAAAGTCCTACGATGTGATCGAGGAGGCGAATATTTGCGTATGGTGTTCCTGGAGCTTCTAAAAGCAGTATGTGATTCTCCCTCGGCTTACTCCTTCGTATACACCACAGCACAACGGTGTATCAGGGAGGAAGTAACGCACCCTATAAGATATGGCGTGCTTGTTCATATCAGATTTTTGCATTTTTATACCGCCCAATTTTTATCACATTGCATATCGGTAGGTACTCTTGAGCCGTGTTTGCTAGTCAATTGCAGGATACAGGTTCTCGGTTCTGAACGGTGAAATTCATGGAAAAACACGACAAAACCCGGGTTCCTGCCAACCACAGATAAAACACGGATCTCCGCTCTTTATCCGTCTGTTGCCACACACCAGTTTAAGAGACAAAATGGCAAATCAATGTCATTTGCATGCACAAGGCTCAATGGCAACACAAGATCCAAGAAATCTACGCGGAGCTCGAGGAAATCATGACAAAAAGATCCACATCAAATCACCAATTGCTCAACAAAAATTCTGGAAAAATCGTGAAGAAAATATGAGAAAACACATATACCAGAATAAAGTACATAAAAAACCAGGGAAGCACACAAAGTACGAGGGCCTAACTCCTCTATATGGCTGCGGATCCGCGGCCAATAGTGGGTTTAGGCCGGGGATCCGCGGCCGTACTGACTCCTCAGAGGGAGTGTTTTCAGGGGTATTTGGGTCTTTTGATGAAGGTTCTGAATGTAGCCCTAGATTTCCAGCTTCCTGCCTATAAATAGTCCAGAACCTTGTGAAGCCAAGGGGTGCTTAATCTTGTATTTTTTCTAGGTTTTAGAATACTTGTTCTTCTTCCTCTTCTCATCTCTTCTCCATTGAAAAACTTGTAGTGAGCTTTTGTGAGTGAAGAATGAGGAATAAAGAAGTTCCTTTGTTATTATACTTGTCTTGTTCTCTTATTATTGCTTGTAATTTTCATTTGTTAACTTAGTTGTTGTTACTTCTTGTTGTTTCTTTCTTTTCTCTTTTCCTTTATCCTTAAACAACCATGATGCTTACGCTTGATCCTTGCCGAGGTGAGGTCGCAAATAGCTAGTTGTTATCTTCTAATCTCCTTCTTTCTATCTTCCTCTTTTGTGTTATTTTCTTTTCCGTATAATGGGTGAGTAGTTTCATACTCGTTAGGGTAGGATAAGGGAAGTTTGAGAGAAGGAAATCTCTCTCACTCTTTTCTTGCCCAACATCTTAAATCGACTCCCGTTAATTGAACCACAATCCGTTCCTTACGGCACCCTATCCTACATGATAGCGGTGATTCCGTAGTGAGACCGGTTGTGGTTGAATTAACCGGAGGTTATGGCTAAGAGCCAAGAACGGACGGACAAGCACCAAAAGGAAGGACTTAAGCATTGGAAAGCCTAGCTTATACTCGCAAGTTCCTTCCTAGTCGTGCTAATCCCCGTTGTTGCCGATTACCGTAACACCGATATTAAGAGTGGCAACGAAAGAAGTGAGCGACTCCTAACTCAATCTAACCTAATCCTAACCCTAACAAGCTCTCTTTACATATCATTTTAACACTTAGTTAATCACAAACTAACCTGGAAAATTGGACTTAACTCGTTAAAGCACATAGAAAAAGATTCCCATCTCCCTGCGGAAGACCCGTACTCAACCGGCTAGCTACAAGCGAAACCGTGTTGATTGCCGTAATTAACTAAACTTGAACACGCAGAATATCTAACAATCAAATGGCGCTGTTGCCGGGGAGACGGTAGTTTATTTCTTTGTGTAATTTCAGGTTAATTTATGAATATAACCGGAAAACAAAACAAAAAAATATACATTGTAAAAAAAAACCATTTTGTTATTTTTGATTAGTTTTTGTGCAAGGGTGCAGGATAATACGGAGTTCGAGTTCAGTGCCAAAGACGTGGGATATTTGGATTTCGAGTTCAGTGCCAAAGACGTAGGAAGATAGAGCCACATCTCGCAGCTACACCGCGACGGATCAAAACGAAGGGAACGGTCTACTGTAAGATTCTGGAGTAGATACAGTGAAAAATTCAAGATTCAAGACATCCAGAAAAGAAGAGGACAGCCAGGGAAGCATCTACAACCAAACTGAAGCTTCAAGGACACCATAAAGCCGCGGAACCACGGCATAAGCGTGATTAGGCCACGGAACCACGGCGGTTTGGTGGAATCAGTCGCCCAAAATTCTCTGTAAGTGTCTCTCTTCTCTCCCCCACTCCTCTGGACTCCAATAAACTGTGTTTTCTGCAGCATTCATTGCGCAAATTCTTTTCCCCCTTCCAATAAACTGTTCTTGTGCAGGATTCTTTGCGCCGCGCTAAAAAAATAAAAATTGTTTGCAGTTGATTTGTTACCGCTTTGCATTCATTAATACGGACTTAAGGGGCTTGAAACCAATTCAGATTGGGTGGGGATTTCATCACCCTTCCCAGGACCCCAAAAATCACAAAAAGCATATGCATTGACCATTGTTAATTAAAAAATACTAGACTCAGCCCTAAGGACTTCGCGCTCAATAGGACAGAGGACTAGTTACAGGCATCGGCCGTTTATCCTATCTGACTTTTGCGGTGTCTATGCAAGTGTGTCGAAGGCAAGTGGTTATTTAATTAAGGAACTTCGCGAAAGCGTTGGACAACCTCCCACTTACCTGGCACTTACCTGGTCGCAGTTGACGGAGAAGAAGCGGTTTGAGGTCCTATTTCTAGCCCTCTGGAACAGTTAGGAGCTGTCTAGCAGACCTAGGTGACCCTAGATCTAGGTGAGATTGTGCATATCTTGTTTGTGATTGCTTAAAGCCGTAAGTCCGTACATATTTCTGTAAAGCTCTTTGTAAAAAAAAACGGAAAAAATCAAAAACTTTTATAAAAACTTGCCCTTTGTCGCCAGAATCCATTTTTCACCCACCACCTATCGTATTTCTCCATTGACGTTTTCTTACCCTTACCTTCTCCGCTTTGACTATACTAAACTCGTTTAGTGTATGTCCGCTTGGACTCGGGACACTAGTGCCCGCCTAGTCCGCGTTACGTTAGTCGCTACCGACTACGCGATCGACTCAGACGTCGAAACTCCGTCCACTCCTCTTTCACCTTTACCTTTGCCGGCCAACTCCAACGTTGACCGGAATTCTGTTCATACATCTTCACCTTCACCATCACCAACCTCTTCTTCCGCGATGTCAGGATTTAATCCAAACATCTCTTTGACTACCCCTGGATTGGCTCCACCTCCTACGGAGACCAATAACCCACCACCACCGCCTGTTGTAGCGCCGCAGCGAATCGCGCTCCAGGATCGTTTCTATCCCACCCGTTCTGCACTTCCCACCTGCCTTTCTCTTCCACTGGCCAATGGGGATAATTTTGAAATTAAGCCCCACTTCATCAACATGCTTCCATGATTTCATGGGCTTGAATCTGAAGATGCCTATATCTTCATCAATAAATTTCAAAACGTTTGTGCCATGATGAAAACCACCCAGCTGTCGGACGATGCTATAAGCCTACGGGTCATTCCGTTCACTTTATGCGATCTTGTTGAAAAATGGCTGTATAGCACCGCTTCCCACTCCATAACAAGTTGGGACGAGTTTGTTAAAGCGTTTCTCAAAAAGTTCTATCCGAATCATAAAACCGTAAGGATTCGCAATGAAATCAACCAATTCTCTCAGCTTCCTTCTGAACCCTTCTGGAAGTGCTTTGACCGGTACAAAGACCTTCTTGTTCAGTGTCCTCACCACGGTATAGAGAAATGGCAACTTTGCCAAACCTTATACGAGGGCCTGAACCCAGCAACGAAGCAGTTGTTGGAAACCATCTGTCAGGGCCACTTCCTATCAAAATCTGACGAGGAAGCGTGGCAATTCTTTGACGACCTTGCGGAGCAAACGCTACAATGGGAGAGCACCAGACCGACTTCTTCTTCTACCTCCACTTCTACCGGTAAGTCTAGGGTAGGAATTCACCAACTTGATGTCTCTATTGCGATGAAAGCTGAAATGGCAGCAATAACGAGAAAGCTTGAAGCGATAGAGAGCAAATTTTCTTCTCCTGCTCCTACCCCTGTTCTCCCCCTTCGTACCATTTGCGCTTGTTACTCCGATCCTTCTCACTTAACTGAAGAGTGTCCTTACAATCCACCATCGCAAGGACAGGATCAGGTTAATGCTGCATTTCAGCAAAGACCGAGGAATGATCCATACTCTTCCACTTACAATCCCGGTTGGAGGAACCACCCCAATTTCGCCTGGAATCAGAATCAGAATCAATTCCAAGGCAACAATTTCCAAAGGCCCCCTCCGCCGCAACAATAAGCGCAACAACAAACTCAACATCAATTTCAGCAGCCCTTCCAACCCCAACCTTTTCAAAATCAGACGAACAACTTTGCACCCAACAATTCTTTTCCCCAAAACAATTTTGTTCCGTCAAACAACGATAAGGACTCCTCGCTCGAACGAAGTCTGGAGGCGTTCGTTAAACAATCGACACAATCTACTGCCAACATCCAGTCTTCCATTCAGTCCTTAGTGCAACACACTGCCGCTCACGAGCAAAGCATCAAGACCATCGAGGCCCAGATTGCACAGCTGAATGCGGCCTTAAGCGAGCGAGAGAAGGGGAAGCTCCCGTCCCAGCCCCTCCCAAATCCCGGTCACCCACATAATGTACATGTTGCTCTTGAACAACAGAATTATAATGTGAGTGCCGTGACCACATTGAGATCGGGAAGGATGCTGCAAAACAACATTGGCACACGGATCAACGATGATACCCCGGCCGCTTCTTCTTCTTCTTCTTCTTCTTCTTCGTCTTCTGAGCCTATTCTCCATTCTCCAAAAGGCTCTCCTTCTTCTTCTTCTTCTGCTCTGAACGGACCCGCTTCCCACTCCACGAAAACACCAGTTCTGGGATCCATTCCGACTCCACAATCTCCTCCACAAGCATTAGACTCAACCAATTTTAAAAACGTCCCATTTCCAAACCGGTTGAGGTCTAATAAACAAAATCCTCAAATGGAGAAGATTCTGGAGTTATTTAAGCAGGTTAACATTAACATTCCTCTTTTAGATGCCGTCCAACAAGTCCCATCCTACGCGAAAATCTTAAAGGACTTGTGCACGAAAAAGAGGAAGTCTCAGGTACCAAAGAAAGTTTTCTTGGCTAGTGCTGTGAGTGATGCCCTTACTCAATCTTTACCACAAAAACGGAAGGACCCTGGCTGTCCTACGATTTCTATTACCATTGGGGATAAGAACATCAACCGCGCACTATTAGATCTTAGTGCCAGTGTTAACCTGCTTCCGTACTCAGTATACGAGCAATTAGGCGTAGGAGAGCTGAAACCCACACACTGTACTCTCCAAATGGCCGACCGATCGATCACCCATTCTAGGGGTGAGCTAGAGGATGTGTTAATCAAAGTCGGGGACTTCATATTCCCCGTTGACTTCATTGTATTAGACACACAGCCTGTAGCTAACCCCCGGAATCAAATTCCGATGATACTCGGTCGCCCATTCCTTGCAACCTCAAATGCTGTGATCAATTGTCGCAATGGTTCGATGAACCTCTCTTTTGGAAACATGACAATTGAACTCAACATTTTTAGGTTGGGGAATCAGCCCTCCGAACCTAATGCTCATATACTGGACGTCTGCTCGATCCAGGAGATCACCCCAGAAGAGTGTGAATTCGAGGAGTTTCTGTTCGATCACGATAACCTTAACGCCACTAGTGCGTTCCTCCTCGAACCTGCTGCTGTTTCTGCGCCCGACAACGACTACGAGTGTTTCACGTTCTTGAACGATCTTAGTCGCTCACAACCCGAGTTTGAATCCTTCGAATTTCCGGATGAGTTACCTGAACCATCCGACTCGATCGCTTACACTCGTTTTGAACCTTTGCTGGAGTCCTTTGAGTTCGAGACCTCTGCACCAATCTTGCCTTCAATCATTTCACCTCCGATGCTCAAACTCAAGCCTTTGCCGTCTCACCTTAAGTACGATTACTTAGGTGAGAACGAGACCCTCCATGTCATCATCTCGGCTTCTCTAGCTCCGGAGCAAGAGAAAGCCCTTCTCACGGTCTTACACAGCAACAGGCAAGCTTTTGGCTGGTCCATGGCGAACATCAAGGGGATTAGTCACCTGATCGTTAAGCATCACATTCATCTGATGGATGATGCCAAACCAGCCCGGGATCCACAAAGACGTCTCAATCCAGTCATGAAAGAGGCTGTGAAGAAGGAGATCGTAAAATGTCTGGATAGTGGTATCATTTACCCTATCTCTGATAGCCAGTGGGTTAGCCTCATTCAGGTTGTCCCCAAGAAATCAGGTATAACGGTCATCACTAACGAGGCGAACGAGTTAATCCCTACTCGCACCCAAACTGGGTGGCGAGTATGCATCGATTACAGAAAACTCAACGCCGCAACCCGGAAGGACCACTTTCCGCTACCTTTCATTGACCAAATGCTTGAACGATTGGCCGGACACGAGTACTACTGCTTTCTTGATGGCTACTCCGGTTATAATCAAATTCCCATCGTCGAAAAAGACCAGGACAAGACCACATTCACTTGTCCTTTCGGCACGTTTGCATATCGTCGCATGCCCTTTGGGTTATGCAATGCGCCCGCTACCTTCCAGCGGTGTATGATGGGAATCTTCTCAGACATGGTGGAAAAATTTCTGGAGATCTTCATGGACGATTTCTCCATCTTCGGCGATTCCTTCAACGAGTGTTTGCTGCATCTTGACGCTGTCCTTACCCGATGTAAGGACAAGAATCTCACTTTGAATTGGGAGAAGTGCCACTTCATGGTGCGCGAAGGTATTGTCTTAGGACATATCATCTCACAAAATGGCATAGAGGTCGACAAAGCGAAGATTGAGGTCATTTCCAATCTCCCTCCTCCCCGATGCGTCAGAGATATCCGAGCCTTCCTTGGCCATGCCGGTTTCTATAGACGGTTCATCAAGGACTTTAGCAAGATTGCTAGGCCCTTGACTCTTTTGCTGGCTAAGGACACGCCATTCGACTTCAACTCGAGCTGTGTGACTGCATTCGAGTCATTAAAAAGCTCACTCACTTCTGCTCCCGTTCTTTCTTCACCTAACTGGACGCACCCATTTGAGATTATGTGCGATGCATCCGACTTTGCCATTGGTGCTGTCCTTGGACAACACATAAACAAGATGCCGCATGTAATCTATTATGCGAGCCGAACCCTGAACGACGCCCAACTCAATTATACAACAACTGAGAAGGAATTCTTGGCTGTTGTATTTGCTTTAGAAAAGTTCAGGCCCTACCTCATCGGCTCTCTAGTCATTGTCTACACAGACCATTCTGCTCTGCGCCATCTTTTTGCGAAGAAAGATGCAAAATCTCGGTTAATACGTTGGATCCTCTTGCTTCAAAAGTTTGACCTTGTCATTAAGGACAAACGAGGATGTGAAAATGTAGTTGCCGACCATCTCCCACGACTTCCTTCTTCGCCTTCGCTTCCAATTCCGATCAACGACGTTTTCCCGGATGAACAGCTCTTGACGGTATCTTGCGAACCCTGGTTCGCAGATATTGTGAACTATTTCGCCACGGGATTACTACCGACTGAATGGTCAAGTCAGGACAGACTTCGCTTCTTATCCCAAGTAAAACACTTTTACTGGGACGAACCCTATTTGTTCAAGTACTGTCCCGACCAGATTATTCGTCGGTGTGTCCCTGACAAGGAATTCAAGAGTGTGCTGTCATTTTGCCACGATCAAGCGTGTGGCGGGCATTTTGGCCCCAGAAAGACAGCTGAGAAGATCTTGCAATGTGGTTTCTACTGGCCACAACACTTCAAAGACGCTCATGATTATTGCAAGACTTGTTCCCGGTGCCAACACTTGGGCCGGATATCCCGGAGGAACGAGATGCCGCTCCAACCAATCTTGGTTGTGGAGATTTTCGATGTTTGGGGGATAGATTTCATGGGGCCGTTTCCCAGCTCTTTCGGGAACTTGTACATCCTTCTCGCTGTTGATTACGTCTCTAAATGGGTCGAGGCTGTGCCCAGTCGGACTAACGACAACAAGGTTGTCGTTAGGTTTCTTAAAGAAAACATTTTCTCCCGTTTTGGGCACCCCCGAGCGATCATTAGCGACAATGGAAGCCATTTCTGCAACAAGACTTTCGAGTCCTTGATGCGGAAATATTCCATTAATCATAAGCTCTCTACGCCCTACCACCCCCAAACCTGCGGGCAGGCCGAAGTTTCAAATCGGCAAATCAAGCAGATACTGGAGAAGACGGTTTCCAAAAACCGTAAGGATTGGTCGCTGAAACTCACTGATGCCTTTTGGTCCTTTCGAACCGCTTATAAGACCGATCTTGGCATGTCTCCCTATCGGCTTGTGTATAGAAACGCTTGCCACCTACCTGTCGAAATAGAGCATCGCGCATTTTGGGCGATAAAGGAGTTGAATCTGTCTCTCGAAGATGCGCGCAGCCATCGGAAGCTGCAATTGAACGAATTAAGCGAGCTTAGGGATGAGGCTTACGATAACGCGGTTGTCGTTAAGAACCGAACGAAGGTGTTTCATGATAAACACCTTTTGCGCAAAACTTTCGTACCTGGTCAACAGGTACTACTTTACGACACCAGACTACACTTCCATCCCGGAAAGCTCAGATCTCGCTGGAAAGGACCGTATTTTGTGCGGAACGTGTATCGGCATGGCGCTGTGGATTTGGATAATCCAAAGGACGGTTCATTTTTCAAAGTGAACGGACACCGACTAAAATCGTACCTTAGCGCCGAACCAACAGAGGAGCTCCTGTTCTTACAGGAGCCGGTTTACCCTGCATAATCTTCCTCTGCCTACCTCCAAACTTCGGTTATCCAGCCAAGAACAGCGGACACTGTTCCAAATAAGTTTGGGGGTATGTATATACCATTCTGTACATTTTTGTGGATATTCCTTTTCTTTTTCTTTTTCTTAAAACCAAAAACACACAAAAAAACTTTGTGTATATGTAACCGACAATTTTGACCCTTCAAATGATCTCTTCATGCAATGACGAGGACACTGTCCAGTTTATGTTTGGGGGTACGCTCGGTACGCATTTCTTACCTTCGCATTCATATGTATATTTCACATCTGCATATTAAAATCCATAAAATCCATAAAAATCAGAAAATTTTCTAAAAACATAAAAACTTTTTGTCAAGTTAGCTAGTGGGAAAACTCTGATTCAACATTTCGACGGTTTTGTTTGATAAAATAAAAATAACTAAATCTTATTTTTAGATTTTGAAAACCTGAAAGATAGCTCTCCTTTGAAGTTAACAATAGCTGATATACGTCTTTACTTCACACTACACGTGTCATGGGTTTTGGAAATTAGATGACAAGTCTTTTATGTCTAAAAACTTTTAAATGGATAAATGATTTTCTGAGGATCAAATAGGTTTGTTCTGAAATAAGTAATATCAAGAATAGTTTATGAAGTGAAGTGAATATGAAGGGATATTATTGATGCCTTAATTGGAACTAAGTCTGAAAAATAACCCATCTGAAACTTGATTGGAATGATTACACACCGAACCCACTAAACACGTCTGTTATCCAAAAAAATAATTGAACTGCCGGCTATGTCTCCGTTCATATTGAATCATCATGATTTTCACGCCAAACTGTCTTTTTGTTTTTGGACCTAGGCAACTTGAGTAATTAAGTCTGCTGGGGTGTTTCTACACCTAATGCCCTAAAGCCAACTGGTTTGGGTGCATTGGCCCAAAGCTCACTAAGAAGCCTAGAAAGTCCAGATTAAAACAAAGTCAAGCAAGTGTTCTCTCCGAGTTAAAAGTCCTAAGGGTTCTTTGTGTGAGAATAATCTTGATAAAAGACAGGCTTTTATAAAAATTTTAGCGGAGATATGAAGATTTTATTCTATGATAAAGACTATTGCACGTTCACAGAGGTGTGTATGAAATGAAAACAAGAAAAAGATGGAGTGAAAAATAAAACCTAGTTTCCTGTTAAGGAAGATAGAAATTCTGAAGTTGAAACTTTACTGGAAAATGAAACTTGAAAAATGCTTAACTCTTTATAAAACTTATGCGATCCTTTTTAAAATTTTTATATGGGCTTTACTGTGTGACATGATGACTTTAATCGATTCTTCTGAAACTTAACGACACTATTTGCACTGCACGTAAAGACATATAAAATCTGTAGTTAAATAAGAAGCGAGGTGTGAAAAATAAGGGTTTGATAGTCTAGACTTGGGATCATAGAATTGTTATTTTCTGAAACAAAACTTTAGGGTTTGAATCTTAGTTATTTTACAAAACCAACTTGACCGGATTTTTTTGGTAGTATCCGCTGAAAACCATCAGGAGACAACACTCCTCCTACTAGGGACACCTAGAGTTTTAACGGCTTGTTGCACATGCTCAGTGCAATCGCGTTCCCTGCGAAAGTGAGGTTAGGAAATTTTTTATGAATAAATTGGCTTTGCTCGGGACGAGCAAATGATAAGTTTGGGGGTATTTGTTCATATCAGATTTTTGCATTTTTATACCGCCTAATTTTTATCACATTGCATATCGGTAGGTACCCTTGAGCCGTGTTTGCTAGTCAATTGCAGGATACAGGTTCTCGGTTCTGAACGGTGAAATTCATGGAAAAACACGACAAAACCCGGGTTCCTGCCAACCACAGATAAAACACGGATCTCCGCTCTTTATCCGTCTGTTGCCACACACCAGTTTAAGAGACAAAATGGAAAATCAATGTCATTTTCATGCACAAGGCTCAATGGCAACACAAGATCCAAGAAATCTACGCGGAGCTCGAGGAAATCATGACAAAAAGATCCACATCAAATCACTAATTGCTCAACAGAAATTCTGGAAAAATCGTGAAGAAAATATGAGAAAACACATATACCAGAATAAAGTACATAAAAAACCAGGGAAGCACACAAAGTACGAGGGCCTAACTCCTCTATATGGTCGCGGATCCGCGACCAATAGTGGGTCTAGGCCGCGGATCCGCGGCCGTACTGACTCTTCAGAGGGAATGTTTTCAGGGGTATTTGGGTCTTTTGATGAAGGTTCCGAATGTTGCCCTAGATTTCCAGCTTCCTGCCTATAAATAGTCCAGAACCTTGTGAAGCCAAGGGGTGCTTAATCTTGTATTTTTTCTAGGTTTTAGAATACTTGTTCTTCTTCCTCTTCTCATCTCTTCTCTATTGAAAATCTTGCAGTGAGCTTTTGTGAGTGAAGAATGATGAATAAAGAAGTTCCTTTTGTTATTATACTTGTCTTGTTCTCTTATTATTGCTTGTAATTTTCATTTGTTAACATAGTTGTTGTTACTTCTTGTTGTTTCTTTCTTTTCTTTTTTCCTTTATCCTTAAACAACCATGATGCTTACGCTTGATCCTTGCCGAGGTGAGGTCGCAAATAGCTAGTTGTTATCTTCTAATCTCTTTCTTTCTATCTTCCTCTTTTGTGTTATTTTCTTCCGTATAATGGGTGAGTAGTTTCATACTTGTTAGGGTAGGATAAGGGAAGTTTGAGAGAAGGAAATCTCTCTCACTCTTTCCTTGCCCAACATCTTAAATCGACTCCCGTTAATTGAACCACAATCCGTTCCTTACGGCACCCTATTCTACATGATAGCGGTGATTCCGTAGTGAGACCGGTTGTGGTTGAATTAACCGGAGGTTATGGCTAAGAGCCACGAACGGACGGACAAGCACCAAAAGGAAGAACTTAAGCGTTGGAAAGCCTAGCTTATACTCGCAAGTTCCTTCCTAGTCGTGCTAATCCCCGTTGTTGCCGATTACCGTAACACCGATATTAAGAGTGGCAACGAAAGAAGTGAGCGACTCCTAACTCAAACCAACATAATCCTAACCCTAACAAGCTCTCTTTACATATCATTTTAACACTAAGTTAATCACAAACAAACCTGGAAAATTGGACTTAACTCGTTAAAGCACATAGAAAAAGATTCCCATCTCCCTGCGGACGACCCGTACTCAACCGGCTAGCTACAAGCGAAACCGTTTTGATTGCGGTAATTAACTAAACTTGAACACGCAGAATCTCTAACAATCAGCGCTCTATGATGAGTACTGCAGAGTTACCTGTTTCCTTTTGGTGTTATGTACTTGAGAAGTTGCATACCTATTGAATGGGGTTCCATCCAAACCAGGGCCTACCACCACATATCAGATATGTAATGGGAAGAGACCATGTATTAAATGAGTTAAGATATGGGGTTGTCCGGCCTATGTCGAAAAGCAAAATCCAGACAAGCTCGAGGTAAGGTCAGTTCTGTATAGGTTTGTTAGTATATCCCAAACATTAGTGAGGGAATATTTTCTACCACTTTGAGGAGCAAAATGTGTTTTTGTTTCTCTACATGCCATCTTTTTCAGAAAAGGAATTTCTTGTGAAGAAATTAGTGTTCATGAGGTAGAACTGGAAGAGGTTCTTGCTAGACAAACTAACAGCTGATGATTTGGTGAAACCAAAGGATTCAATAGTCTCCAACGAACCTCAGCCTCTCCGCGAATATGATAGGGTTCCTTATCCACTTGAGAGATACTACGGTCTTTTCGGTGATAGTGGGAGCGAGGATTGCATCATGAGATGATGGCCCAACCGGGTTCAGGCAGTTGGAACGTTTGTTTTGATGTGATAGTCAAAGAGTTTGACTTCATCAAAATGGTAGATGGACCTTGTATATACGAGAAGGTTGTAGAGAGTAAGGTTGTCTTCTACGTATTGTACGTAGATGACATACTCTTGATAGGAAATAGTTTCCTATGCTACACTCGGTCAAGCTCCTCATATCATAAGGATTCTCAATATAAGATCTGGATGATACCTACTACATCTTGTGGGTTATGATCTATAGTGATAGATCTAAGTGGATGTTGGGAGTGTCCCAAATCCAGGTACATAAACACCATACTAAAGGAGTTTAGTATGGAAGATTCTAAGCGTGGTGGTTCGCTCACTTACTCATGGATCACTCTCTCCAAAAAGATGTCTCCTGAGACTGATTTGAAAAGAGCTCGCGTGCAAGGGATACCCTTTGCTTTGGTAGTAGGCTCTATCAGAGTATGCGATGTTATGTACCAGACCAGATGTAGATGACTCACTAGGTGTAGTGATCAGGAATCAATCGGATCTTAGGAGAATCACTGGAAAGCTGTGGAGGACATTCTTAAGTACTTGAGAAGCACTAAAAGAAAGTTCTTGGTTCCAGCTTCTAGAGTGATAAGTTCGACTGAGAGTCAGTCACAGGCATTGTCTTTACCCTCAGTGTTGGGACGGTATGTTGGAAGAGTTCCAAACTAGATATCGTGATATACTAGACGATAAAGGCTGAATACATTGCTACCAATGATACTACCAAAATGGTTGTGTAGACATTTCTTGTTCATGAGATGAACAAGGTTCCTACTATTGAACGTCCAATAACTATTATTATGACAACAATAGAGTTATGGTTTTGGCCTAGGAACACTGGTCCCATCAGTGTTCCAGACATATTCTGAGGCAAGTATCACCTGATCAGGGAGATGGTTGATCTCCAAGGGATCGAGGATAGGAGAGTAGACCTGAAGGATAACATGGTGGATCCACTCACAAAGGCCTTACCCCTAAAGAGTCTTCTCTACAATAGTTGAGTATGGGATACTACAACCACTTCTATATTGTAGGGTATTGGATACTAAAACGGATGGCCTTAGTGCAAGTGGGAGATTGTTAGTTATATATATGCCCAGAGGCCATTACTATACATGCGATGTATATTGTAGTGGATGCTTGGACATATATAGGGAGGACTTTCTTGCTCGACATGATAGTATGCTATCTGGTTGCACTTTATCTTAACATGTTAACAAATAATGTTTTGTGATCACATGTTGATAAAGCCCTTAGGATGATTACTTGACTATCAGGATTATGATGCAGATCATACTAGTAGGGACAGGGTAGTCGATAAGTACATTCTTCAAATGTTCCTAGTCATGGGAGTATCGAGACAGGGCATTGGTACTCCAGAGTAGACTAGCGTATGCGCTTCTTGACCCATATGATGGGCGATGGATTATCCCATATCCATTGGTGTTTGACATCAGAGAAGGCATACGGGTGCTCAGTGGAGACTGGGTACACTGAACGGACTCGCTGAGAACTCCTAGATTGTATTATACCCATCATCGGATAGCAGTTCTCTGGTGAGACTGGTACAGGTTAGTCTGTAGACCCTAGATCGCCATAGAGTCTTGAGTGATTCCCACTGTGCTTTGATTTCTACCATACCATGGTCAAGAGATCGTGCAAAAAGGTGGTTTTTGGGTACAATCCAGAGTCACATAGAGGCAATGAGCGATAGGAGGGGTTTCGTCTCTCCCGGTATTGGGAGTTGATGTTGCGCTATGCTCGATTGGCCATAACAGGAAATCCCTGGCCAGGGTTGCTGAGGTTTACTCATAAGTGTTATCAGTAGTTTCTCGAACTGTTATGGACCTTTCATCTACATGACTTATTAGGCTATTCGGGTCTGACGTTATACCACCCCCAGGCTGTGATATGCGACATATCAGACAAAGAGACCGGACTGTACGGCAGTGTTACTGATTTGATTCGCAGGAGTTATAGCACTCTTGCTTGTTGATCTTCTGATCGCTCAATACCCGGTGGCCGTTATGTTTAGCAGACTCTTGCGGCTTGTGGGTGTTTGATATGATCATCACCTACTGTCAGCGTATTGACGAGTCTTTAGAGTCCTACGCAGAGGTTTCCTGGTTCATGCGAAACGGAATAGGAGCACATATGTGATATGTGCGGGACCGAGATTAATACGAGTATGTGTTACCGTATTCTATTCTCGTGATATGTGATATCGGTCGGGTATATGAGATATAGCTGGGTTATCGGATCAAGTATTGATTTGATAAGTTGATTCATTTGATATTAGTCGGTTATATGTATTATAGCCGGATTATTAAATCAAGAGTTGATTTAATAATTTAATATATAATTATATATTTAATATATTAAATTACATTGACTAATATTAGCTCACTTAAGATTTCTTTTCTCACTTTATGATACATTGATATATATGTGATATATGTTAAATGTATTGTTTTCTTTTTGCACAAAATATATATGTGATATATATTATTGTGTCATGCTAGGTTACACATGCAATATGTATGTATGAGACTCACACCATGCTAGGGTTAAGTTAGGGTTTTATTTATTTTAAGTAATTCAAACACTTGAATAATGAGTCATGGTGGAAGCTTGGAGAAGCTTGTGGAAAACATTGACTTAGTTTACTTGTTTGTCTAGCTTAAGATATTTTTCAACCCAACCCTTAAGTCATAACAATGGTTAAGTCTCTACAATTTTTAGTGGTTGACATACACAAACCATGGTTGCATTTCTAATATCATGGATTCATTCATCACTTGAGCTTCATCTTCTTCTTCCTCATTCAAGCTTTCTAGCTTTCGTGAAAGTGATGATAACATGTGAGAAAAATATATCTAAAGTGAGCCCACTTCCTAATTCATCATCCTCTACTATTAGCCATTTAGTTTAGGGTGTTTGCTTCACTAATCTACACAATTAGTGAAGAGATATCATGAGTTAGTGTCTCCTCGACGTAGATCATCTTCGGCCTCGAAGACTCCGAAGCAAGCTTGTTCGTTTCTTCATGGGAGCCTTTCTAAAGTCCAGAAGTTCATGATCGCAGCGAAGGGACTACTACATGGAGCTATCGAAGGGAAGGACCGATCTACAATGGTTGTATTCCTTGTTCACTTAGATGTAAAGAGTTTACATATCATGTTTAGCCCTAAGTCTCTAGTTAAGATCTTGGTTAGGGTTTGTTTAGCACCCCAAAATTTTAAAGTAGCATGATTGATGCTTTCCAAAACCTTCACAAGGTGCTAAGCTAACCCTACAAGCCCGGGATAACCCACAAACTGCCATTACTGAAACATGCCTCGAGTTTATCCGGATTCTGGTTTTAAGCATCAGCCGGACAACTCCCTATACATTAACGTCGTTATGATATAAATTTATTCTATATGTATCTAATATTGAAACAAATTCACTAATTTAATTGGAACCAGATTAAAAATCATGCAGCTGTCTCCAGTGCATATCAACCAAATGGAAAAAGGCCAATCAGCATTACTCATCTAGGAGTGCATCCATATATAAGTAATCTGAAAGAGAAGCAAGTTCTCAAAACCATTACTATCAACGGAATACCAAACACAAGTAGCTACATCTTCGACTTCCTCAAAGAATTCTGATACTTTCAACAAATGGTTCTCTACTTTATTCTTATACCTATAACTTCTCAAAATCTGAACCTTGTATTTTAACGAAATACTTGTCTAGAACTAGAGAAGTTATGAGTAAACAGAATATAGTACGAGTACCAACCCCATTGTTATAATGGACATTGGACATACAATACTTTGTATATGTCCCCTGAGTTCAATAACTCAAACCCTGTGCGTCGTAGGTTAAAAAATTGTACTATGGTTAAGAAGAATTACACCGCTGCTGAATGCACCTTACCTAATCACCAACTGATATAGGTAAATGTCATAGACAAAATATCAAAATTTTATATCTCACTTTATAAAATAAACGTACATATATATCAGTTTGAAATTGGTGCATAATAACAAATATTCAAAACCAAATATTTGCCATCCGGCAAAATCCAGATGATTTCCTCAAATATCACCAATTACAACGAATTCAGATATAATGAGGATCTAATCACCCAATTCCTAATATCTTACCCCCACTCACCATCCGTATTAATATATAGATGTGAGAAACTGATCTGGTAAATAGATACTCTGGAGTTAGATTCCTATTGCGCATGCCTGGCAAGTTTCCTCTATGTTTGAATAATATCTATATATTGTAGAATAATATCTATATATTGTTCATTGTCCATTGTCCATCCAAGGTCCTCAAGTTCTTCTATAAGAGCTATCATCTTCAGAACATGGTCTCCTACTGGTGTGCCAGGGGCCATTCGCATCTGAAACAATTTCTTTGATGCTTCGTATCGTAATACGCGGGATTGCTCCCCATACAACTCCTTTGTATGGAGCAATATACCGTGAATGTCCATGTCCTCGTGCTGCTTTTGATGTGTGTTATCCATCGATGCAAGCGCGAGGCATGTGGCCGTGGCACAGTCAGCGTCCCATGTCTTGCGGACTTCAATGTCCGCAACTGAGGATTTTGGACTAGGGACGGGCGGGGCTGAAGCCGTGAGGACATATGATACTTTATCATAAGTCAAGGCGATTTTCAGATTCCTTAGCCAGTCTTTATAGTTGGTCCCATTCAGTTTGTTTTTATCTAGTAGAAGCTTATGTCCAGTCATTGGTATCTGCCATTAAGAGAGAGAAAAGAATACACTCAGCGAAAGCTCTTGCACAGATTAGATTGGTTTATTATCTTGTCTAATCGATGTTTCCCATTGCTTTTTATCAAGTTTTTCTTTCAAACCTTAAAAAGAAAAACTAGCCAGGATTAATTACAGTCTACAACTTCGCTAACCGTTCAGCCAGGCCAGTGTCGGTACTTTGAGGGAGGTTCCCCGTGCTTTCGCACGGACCTAATTAAAGCAAACCTCGTTTTCCCAGAGGCGGAGCCCCGTTAACACCTTTCTAGACACCTAATGAGTTAGCTAATTGTAAACTGTAAAACTCTCCTAGGAGCAACTATTGCCCACAGTGGGATCGGGATCCAACCATCACATGGAAGGTATGCAATCTCATTGCAAATTTCAACACTTGAAATTCCCGATGTAATTTTTACCCCTAGTACTTATGACCATAACTATAGTCAACAAATCATAAGTACCAGTCAAGTTCTACCCGTCATTTCTTGATCAATTAGACCCACCCATATGACCCTTAACTATAGTCAACAAAGTCGCATGAATGTCCTAATTAATCTGCATCATATGCAGTGTAGGAAGACATCACTTAGCTACCATACACTACGCCTTAACTAAAGTCAACAAACGTAGCACGAATACTAAGTACTCTACTTCCTAAAATGACGGAGGGTTGCGAATGATTTTTAAGAAAATCTTTAACGCTTTGAACTTGATATCGTTGTAGAATCAAATGGTTTTCAAAAGGAGTGGCTTAAGCTCCACAGTTTTGAAATATAGCTTTTTCATAAATAGACGAGTGGTTTTCAAATCCGATTCTACAACATCTTTTTAGGTTTATTTTCTTTACATTAATCACATTAATGTAATCCCATCATTTAAGTCCTAAAGCCAATCACAGAAAAGAAACGAAAATAACACGTACGCTTATGCCATCCGCATTCGCCGCAATGTTCCGTTATGCACTGTTAGGTTACTTAACTAACGGCATACCGGGACGGGACTAGCGCGGGTGTAAAACATAAGCAACCTCTACTATATATCATATATATAATATGTCATTCGTCTCAGATATCACAGAACACAGGCAGCAGAAACATAGATATAACGTGGGATATCCTAGGACGTCCGTATTTAGTATTTAGCCAGAATAGAAAATACGGATTCCACAGTCGCGATGAATAGCCAAGCCCACACCCTGGACCCCTACGAGAGCGGCAAGTGACCCTACCAATCCTGGAGTTTAGGAGACCCGGTCTCGACTCCTCGAGATGGCCTCCCAGTGAACCCCAGAACCCGGTCACCTGTGCTCCCCTCCTTGGGTCCATCCTAATGCGGAAAAGTAAATAATATACAACACTGGTGACACAACCGCAACCTGGAAGTGCCCCAAATAAAAGAATATTACATTACATTTGAATTTACATGAATGAAAATATAAAACTCTCATCTCACAAACCCCCCCGGCTATTCGATCGCGACAATCCTGCACATCATATCTCAGCAACACATAATATCACATATCATCAACGTAAGTAAGTATGCATACCCCAATTGTCGTTGATGTATAGCAACGAAACCGGCGATATCTAACATACTACACTTACGGTCACAGAAAAGAAAGTGTAAAACTACAATATTTGGAATCCAGATTCTCTTTAGACATCATAAATGCGAAATATCACATATTTCGTATTTCATGCCTAAACTATATGAATTCCATATATTGTATCACATTCCAGACAAACAGACAGTATTAAAGTTTTTCGAACGAACAATCAAGCACCCAAGATTCACTAAAGCTCAACACTTGAGCAGGGTTCAAAAAATCCGGAGTGTGACACAGTAGTGGCGGTCCAGCCGTAGAAGGGTCAAGCCAACGCCTCACATGTGGCACGCCGTACTGCCCCAAACCCTAAGGTTCAAAGGGCAGTTCGAGACGGTCACATAATCGAGTTAAGGTTTGTTGTCTTCTAGAGGGACCACCGCAAAAAAACTTGCACGTATCTCCAAACTATTTAAACCCCGTGAATAGTGAGTAAATGATACTCGTTCAAACACTTCAATACTTTCTAATTTACCCGGAAAAACTACGAAATGAAAATCCCGATCGAATTGACGAGTCCAAAACCACCTCCAGAATTTTTCAAAACCAAATACAGATTAAAAATATCCAAAAAATTATACAAGCAGATTCAAGAATTACAGTGAAAAAAATATCCATCAATTCATATGTACGGCCGCGGAACCGCGGCCTAAGCAAGCTTAGGCCGCGTTTCCGCGGTGATAATAACTGTTCACTGAAAAAGTTTTGTACCGTAACTCTTATTTTTTCCTGCTGTATTTTTTTACATATTTTTAATTCTGCAAATTGTCAAATTTTAGAAAATTTCCAGAGAGCACCCAAAAATACCGTATTTTTGTCCGATCGGGGTTTTCACTTCATAAAAACGTTGCCTAATGTTCTAGATCAGCTCTGATACCAATGTAAGGTTTGTTTAGCACCCTATGAAGTGTTTTGAAGTATCACATGGCCCAAAGTTATAATTTTTAAGGTGCTAAACAAACATGCAAAGGGATCGATCCTAGAAAATTAGGGTTATGAAACTTTAAACTAGAAAAGATTAGGGTTTGAAGGCTACAACCTTTGTAGCTCCCCTTTGCTAGACTCCTTGGTGTCTTGGGTGTTGAATCGAGGTCCTCTCGAAGTTCCCTTGCGTCCACGACGATCCACCACGGAGCACTCCGTCCATGCTCGCTTCTTTGGAAAACCGAAGGAAACACTCTAATCAAGTCGGCTAGACTTGAGTAGAATGATGTTGTGGTTTGGAATCTCACTTCAAAAACCTATCTTTAAGTGGTATTTGCTCACTAGGAAAATCAAGAGAGCAAAGGAGTTAGAGGAAGAAGATGGTGGCAATTTTAACAAGAGATAAAAGGTTAACTCTAGTGAAGAAAAAGAAATATATCCATATATATTTTATTCCTTCATGCTATGAACCATGGTTAAAGTGATGGAGACATTATTTAACTTTAGTTTGGAATGATAAAGAGAAGGATAACCTTAGGTTAGTGGTAGTTGAGCAAGGTTAGGTCAAAGGAAGAATGTAGAAGCATGAAAGATTATCCTTTCCTTTTTCATTTTCTTTTAAATCCAAAATTAAATAATAATCCATTATATAATCCATGGTGTGAGTCTTATATTGCCACCATTTTCATATGCTAACAACCATGATGGATGGGTGTATGTATGTATGCATGTATGCACATCTACATGTGCATGAAACTAAAAAGGAAGAAAGAAACACATGCATGCATGCATACATCCATCAAACCCTAGAAAGGTTTCAAGTGAGAATACTAATGGTTAGATGATAAATCAACACTTAATTTATCAATCCGGTCATATCTCATATGACCCTACCAAAAGCAGTTCACCCGATCAATGTTCGGTATCATATACGCACATTTCAATCGGGTGCATACGCGCACCACAACGTTTCGCCTGGACTGGGTAACTCCTTTGTGGGACTCTAAGACTCGTCAATACGCCGGCAGAGGGTAATGATCATATCAAGTACCCTCAAGCCGCAAGCGGTCAGCTAAACGTAACGGCCACCCGGGTATTGAGCGATCAGAAGACAACAAGCGAACCTGCTACAACTCCCGTCGAGCCATCCGGCAACACTACCGTACAGTCCGGTCTCTTCGTCAGATATGCTGCATATCGAGCCTAGGGATGGTCACGTCGACCCCAATAACTCAATAAGTCGTGCCGGTGAATGGTCTATAACAGATCGAGAAACTACTAATAACACTTATCAGCAAATCTCAGCAGCCCTGGCCAGGGACTTGCTGTTATAACCAGTCGGGCACAGCACAGCATCAACTCCCAATACCGGGAGAGACGAAACCCCTCCTATCGCTCATCGTCTTCGTGTGTCTCGGGACTGTACCCAACGGCCACCTGTTTGCACGACTCAGTAGAGCCGTGGTAGGGTGGCAATCAAAGTACAGTGGGAGAACACACAAGGCTCTATGACGATCTCGGGTCTACAGACTAACCTGTACCAGTGTCACCTGAGAACTGCTATCCGACGATAGATATAATTCCATATAGGAGTTCTCGGTGAGTCCGTCCAGTGTACCCAGTCACCACTGAGCACCCGTATATGATCTTGATGTCAAACATCGATGAATGTGGGAACATTCATCGCCCATCGTATGGGTCTAGTATCATATACGCTAGTCTACTCTGGTATATCAATGCCCTGTCTCGATATACCTACGACTAGGGACGTTCCAGGATATGCTTATAGACTACAGATGTCCCACTAGTATGATCTCCATCATAATCAGAGTAGTCAAGCCGATATCCTCAGGGCTTTATCAGCTTGTATGAATGAATAGAAGCATGATCAAATCAACATGTCAGATAAAGAAGAACCAGATAGCATACTATCATGTCGAGCAAGAATGCAAACTGAATATATATACATGTATAGATACATCCACTATCACATAATGGCTTCTAGGGCATACATATATCCAACAACAGGCTCGTACGGAATGTGGATTCCTAGTATATCCAATGTGTTCATCTGTGATCTGGAATGGCTATCATTGCTATATATCTATATATGATATCTATTTAGGCTTTGCTTATGTTTTGCATCCGCGCTAGTCCAGCCCCCGCTCTGTCGTTAGTTAAGTAACCTAACGGGTAATGACGGGGCCCCGTGGCGAATGCGGATGGTATAAGCGTACGTCATATTTTGGTTGTTTTCTGCAATAGTAGGATTAAATGATGGGACACATTAAAATTAATGCAAGAAAATAAACCAAAGTAAAGTCGTTGGAACACTTTCAAAACCACTCTGTTCTTTTCAAAAACCAACTTTTAAACGCGGAGCTTGAACCACTCCCTTTAAAAGCTTTCTCGTTCCATCGATTATATCAAGTTCACTACGTTCACGGTTTTGCCAAAACCATTTGTAGCCCTCCGTCGTTTCATATGGATAGTCAATAGTATTCAAGCTGTGTTTGTTGGCCAAAGTCAAGGCATAGTGTTTGGTAGCTATTGGGTATTCATATGCAGCATAGATAGATGCGTTGGTTTGGGACAGTCGTACTGCCTTGTTGGCCAAAGTCAAGGGTAGGTACGGGTGGGTTCAAATTAACCTGGAGAATGACGGGTAGAACTTGACATGTGACTTATGATTTGTTGGCCAAAGTCAAGGTCATAAGAGCATGGGGCAAAAATCCACATCGGGAGTTTCTAAAGAACCAGAAACTTGCTAGCGCTGCATACCATTTGGAGTGTGATGATTCTGGAAGGATTCCTTCAGTTCTGTCACGCGATGATATTTGGATCCCGATCCTACTGTGAGTATATGCTACTCTTCGGGAAATTTCTCACTTAACGATCAATGCTATAAACCAAGTAGGTGTCTAGAAAGGTGTTAGCGGGGCTACGCCCCCAGGGTAAAGAGGTTCTTAAATTAAGGAACTTCGCGAAAGCGTTAGAAAATCTCCCTCGAAGTACCGACAATGGCCTGGCAGAACGGTTAAGCAAGTATTGTACGGTGAGATTGATCCCGACTAATTCCTCTTTTTTGGTTTAAGGAGGGATTCGAGAAACAGTGGGAGCCATCCTGTTTAGACAAACTAAAAACCACTCTAAACTTGCAAGAGCATCATGCTGAGTGTTTCTTCTCTCTCTCCTAATTGTAGCGACCAATCGTCATGACCGGACTTAAGTTACTTCTAGATAAAAACTACTGACAGGGCCAAACTACAAAGATTGGCTCAGGAATGTCAAAATGGCAATCACTTACGACAAGCTGGGGTATCTTCTTACCACCAAAGCTCCCTCTGTCTCACGACCCACCTCCAGCGTCGCGGATAAGGAAATCCGTAAGACCTGGGAGATCGATTGCGCGAAGGCCAAGTGCCTCGTGCTTGCCTCTATGGACAATGAACATCAGAGGAGGCACGAGAATATGGACTTCGAATCCATATTTCTCCATACAAAAGAACTGTATGGAGAGCAATCTCGTATCGCTAGATACGAAGTGTCAAAAAAGCTGTTTTCGACAAGGTTGGCCATCGGATCATCGGTAGCGGAACACGCGCTTAAGATGATTGGCTTCATTGAGGAGCTCACGGACCTTGGGACAATGTTAAAGAACGAGCTCTATACGGACTTGATTCTCCAGTCCCTTCCTTCCACTTACGCCCAGTTTATCCTGAACTTCAACTTGCAAAGAAAAGAAGTTGAACTTCCGGAGCTCCTCAACAGGCTGAGGAGTGCAGAGGGCACCCTACAGAAAGGTAGGGAAACATCCACTTTGTTTGTAGGAGGATCTTCCTCTTCTATGTCCAAGGAGAAAGCCAAGGGAAAGAAGAAGAAAGCCCCCGCCAAACCAAGGGGCGGTGTTAGTAAAGTGGATACGAAGGGAAAAGCAAAGGCAACAAAGATAGCGGGGCAGCTTGTGGGAAAGGAAGAATGCTTCTATTGTCATAAGAAGGGACACTGGAAAAAAGATTGCAGGGCTTGGAAGGCCAGAAACCAGGATCCGAAGCAAGTTGCGGCTTCGGCTTCAGGTGTGTATGTTATTGAAAACTGTCTTTCAATAAACTCTACTTCCTGGGTATTGGATACCGGATCAGGATCTCATATCTGTAATTCTTTGCAGGCATTGAGAAAGCGTAAGGTTTTGAAGGCAGGTGATATGACCCTCAGAGTTGCAAACGGAGCTGGCATGGATGCTGAGTCCGTGGGGGACTATCACCTGGGATTGTCAAATGGACACGTTTTGGTTTTGCGTAATTGCTATTTTGTACCCAATGCAACTTGTAATATCATTTCTGTATCTTTATTATCTAAAGAAGGTTATGCATTTGCATTTGTAAGTAATGTTGTGAACATTCACCTTAATCAAGTTCTGATTGGGTCAGGTACATTAAGCAATGGTATATACGTATTAAACCAACCACAGATTTTCAATGTCCAGAATACACACAAAAGAAAGTCCCGGGAAACTAATCAGGCTTTCTTATGGAATTGTTGACCGGGTTACATCAATGAGAGAAGGTTGACGAAGTTACATACAGAAGGATATTTGGATCCGTTCCAATATCAATCGTATGCAACTTGTCAATCCTGTCTCAAAGGAAAGATGACAAAGACTCCGTTCACTGGACGCGGAGTAAGAGCAAGCGAGCTCTTAGGACTCGTACACAGCGACGTGTGCGGTCCAATGTCTACACATGCACGAAGCGGTTATTCTTACTTCATTACTTTTACGGATGATTTTTCAAGGTACGGATATGTCTTCTTAATGAAACATAAATCCGAAGCCTTTGGAAAATTCCAGGAATATAAGAATGAAGTAGAAAAACAAACCGGCAAAAGTATCAAGACACTGAGATCTGATCGAGGTGGTGAATACTTGAGTGCCGAGTTCCTGGATTACCTAAAAGAGAATGGTATTCTCTCTCAGCTTACTCCTCCATACACTCCGCAATATAACGGTGTATCGGAGAGACAGAACCGGACCCTATTGGATATGGTACATTCCATGTTGAGTAACGCTGAGTTACCGCGATCATTCTGGGGATATGCACTAGAATCAGCTGCATATCTTTTGAACCGAGTTCCAACTAAGACTGTGCCTACCACACCATATCAGATATGGTGTGGGAAGAAAGCCTATCTTAAGCACATTAAGACATGGGCATGTCCAGCTTTTGTTAAAAAGTAGCATGCAGACAAACTCGAGGCACGCTCAGTACAGTGCAAGTTTGTGGGATATCCAAAGAACTCCAAGGGATATTTCTTCTATTGCGAAGAGGAACAAAAGGTTTTTGTTTCTCGGCATGCCTGCTTCTTGGAAACTGAGTTTTTGGAAAATCAGATAAGTGGGAGCGCAGTAGAACTGGAAGAAATTCCAGAACCATGAGCTATTACTAAAAGCTTAGTAGAACCAGAGGGTTCAAAAGAACAGGACATTCCTACGCCGCTCCGCAGGAGTAGTAGGCAGTCTCATCCGACCAAGAGATACTACGGTTTTCTCATAGACGGGGATAGAGAGGATTGCATCATGGATAGTGATGAGCCTACTAGCTTCCAGCAGGCCATTCAGAGCGTTGACTCGGTAAAATGGCTGGATGCAATGCGGACCGAAATGGAGTCCATGTACACCAACAAAGTATGGACTTTGGACATTGCTCCAGATGGGGTAAAACCCGTAGGATGCAAGTGGATCTTCAAGAAGAAGATTGGTGTAGATGGAAAGGTTGAGACCTATAAGGCTAGACTTGTTGCAAAGGGTTTTCGTCAAAGACCTGGTTTGGACTATGACGAAACCTTTTTTCCAGTGGCTATGCTGAAATCCATTTGATTCCTTCTTGCCATTGCTGCCTACCACGATTATGAGATTTGGCAGATGGACGTAAAGACCGCTTTTCTGAATTGAAATTTAGAGGAGTGTGTCTATATGGACCAGCCAGAGGGTTTCATTCAGAGTGGGAGCAGCGGAAAGGTGTGCAAGTTGCTTAAGTCCATCTATGGACTAAAGTAGGCATCGCGGAGTTGGAACATCTGTTTTGATGAGACAGTCAAAGAATTTGGCTTTATCAAAAATCCAGATGAACCATGCATCTATAGTAGATTTGTAGCAAGAACTGTCGTATTCCTCGTGTTATACGTGAATGACATTCTTTTGATAGGAAATGACATTCCTATGCTACAATCTGTCAAGGGGTTCTCGTCACACAGGTTCTCCATGAAAGCCCTGGGTGATGCCACTTACATTCTGGGGATCCAGATCCATCGTGATAGATCCAAGAGGATGTTAGGACTTTCGCAGTCCAGGTACATTGACACCATACTGAAAAGATTCAGTATGGAAGATTCCAAGCGCGGTAACCTACCGGCTTGCCACGGGATCACCCTCTCCAAAGAGATGTCTCCCAAGACTGATTTGGAAAGGGATCGCATGTCTATTATACCCTACGCTTCTGTGGTAGGCTCTATAATGTATGCGATGTTGTGTACCAGACCAGATGTGGCTTATGCACTGAGTGTGGTAAGCCGGTATCAGTCAAACGCTGGGGAGAAACACTGGATAGCGGTAAAGAACATTCTCAAGTACCTGAGAAAGACTAAGGAGATGGTCTTTGTGTATGGCGGAAAAGACCTCCAGATCGAGGCCTTCGCTGACTCCAGCTTCCAGAGTGACAAGGATGATTCCAAGTCCATGTCGGGTTTTGTCTTTACCCTCAATGGAGGGGCGGTGTGTTGGAAGAGTTCCAAACAGGAAACCGTTGTAGACTCGATAATGGAAGCGGAATATATCGCTGCTGCTGATACCGCAAAAGAAGCTATCTGGATGAGGAAGTTCTTAACGGAACTTCAGGTGGTTCTGTCCATTGTTGATCTAATACCTCTGTATTGCGACAACAACGGGGCTATAGCTATAGCGAAGGAACCCAGGTCCCATCAGAAGTCCAGACACATCTTGAGGCGGTATCACCTGATCAGGGAGATCGTGGATCGCCAGGAGATCGAGGTTCAGAGGGTTGCTACGGAAGATAACACTGCTGATCCACTTACGAAGGCCTTACCCCAGACCCAGTTCGAGCGGCTGATCGAGATGATAGGTCTTCGATACGCCAGTACATGGCCTTCGTGCAAGTGGGAGATTGTTAGTGTATATGCCCTAGAGGCCATTACTGTATCATACTAGTTTGTATATTACTTAATGGAAGCTTGGGAAATTCACAGTTGTATAGACAATCTTGCTCAAAATGGTAGTATGCTACTTGGTTAGTTTCTACTTTAATGTGTACATGTGTTTATTTTAGTATATCACCTATACACATTAGTGGAGCCCTTAGGATCTTTGCTTGATTACCAGCGTTGTGATGGCAGTCACACTCGTGGGGGCTGGGTAATCCACAAGCACATCCTTATACAGGTCCCTAGTCGTAGGACTATCGAGACAGGGCATCGATACTCCGGAGTAGACTAGCGTATGCGCTTCTCATCCCAGCAGGGGGGACGGTCTGTCCCACAGCCGTCAGTACGTCGTGCTTGAGATAGTATGCGGATGCTCGTTAGGTTACGAGTACACTAGATAGGACTCGTCGGGAACTGATTGGTTGGTACTATACCTATCGTCAGTTATCAATTCCCAGGTGACATGAGTACAGCTTAGTCCGCTGACTTGACACTGTCACTTCGCCTCGAGTGTGTTCCCACTGTACTTTGATTACTATCCTACCACGGCTCAATGGATTCATGCAAACACGTAGTAGTTGGGTGCAGTCCCAAAGCACTTGGCGACAGTGACGGTTAGACAGGATTCGTCTCTCCCGGTATTGGGAATTGATATCGCACTGTGTCACGGAGTGCCATTACACACAGTCGTCCCTGGCCAGGGCAAGCGATATATACTGGTAGGTTTCCAGTGTTATGTCAGGGTGTTCTGGGCTACACTCCGACACGACTTGTACCGCTATTAGGGGACTGACGTTTACCGCCCCCCTAGGCCCGCCATGCGATATTCTCAGACGAACAGACCGGACTGTATGGAGATTGTCACATTGAGGCTCAGTAGGAGTTGAGATGGGTTTCACCTCGTCAGTCTTCTTATCGGCATCTACCTGGGGGACGTTACGCACAGCTAGTGCCGCTTGCGGTCTGTGGTTAAACCCACTGCCAGCATAGTGTTGAGTCTTTAGAGTCCCACACAGAGAGCTATTCGCCTTTAGGTAAAAGAGTAGAGGTCGTATGGTTTTGCGACAGGGTTCGGTCACATCCGCGCACTTGTGCACGTTTGGTGTCCGGACAGTTATTACTAGCGGGCTTTGGTTTAAGCCAGATCCTAGTATACGTTTTGGGATTGATTTTATCTCGTTTGCATTTGTGTTCCCCGGAACGCGGATGCGGGTGTGTATGCACAGTTGACAGAGACAGAGGCAGAGGATTCTCATTAGGGTTGTTGACTGTTGACTTTTGCTAAACCCTAATGAGAATTAGAATTATGATTAAAAATAATATTAATTAAGTATTAATGTGACATGGTTGGGTTGAAGGGTTGACTTTGTTGACTTGTCGACTTTGTTGACCGGTTGACTAGGTTGGACTTGTTGACCACCATCATGACAATGGCTATCATTTCTTGACAATGACTTTAGCTTGCTTGTTTTGTTCAAAAGTTGCATTTAATGCAAGAAATGATATTGCCATTTGATAGGATAACAACCATCACATAATACTCAATTATTATTATTTGTTATCATGATTTTGGATTATGAGAGCTTGGATGGCAAAAGTCTTGCTCATTCTTTCATTTCCTTTCTCTCTCGTGCTTGAGCTCTCCCTCTTCCTCTTGCTCTCTCTCTCTAGTTCATGGTTCAATTGTCTCATGTGTTGAGAAGCAAGAACCGTAATGATAAAAACCATTACACTTCTTTACCCATCCTAGTACACAGGGTCTAGCAAGCCAATTGTTCTAGTTTTCTTCTAGTTTTAAGTAGAAGCCAAAAGGTATAAGCTTTCGGGTGGATCCATCTTCGGCGCGAGGAGACGACGAGGTGAGGCCGATCCGACCACCGCAAGGAGTTGAAGACGAAGGAGTTCAAGTTAAGGTATAACCCCTTAACCGAGTAGGTAAAACTCCTAGTTAGATTGTTATTTAGTTGTTTAACAAAGATCCGTATTTTGAGTCCATGTTACCCCCCAAAAGAAAAAAATCGTTTTTCACCATTTCGACAACCCCAATGAACCGGGGACGGGTAACGTGGACTTACAAGGTTCATCTACTATTTTGATGAAGTCAAACTCTTTGACCACCACATCAAAACAGACGTTCCAACTCCGCGATGCCTGCTTTATCACATAAAACATCTTGCACACGTTTCCGCTGCTCCCACTGTCTACGAAGCCCTCTGGCTGTGTGCTTATAGACGCTCTCTTCCAAATCAACATTTAGAAAAGCAGTCATGACACCCAACCGCCAGATATCGTAGTCATGGTATGTAGCTGTGGCAAGTAGGATCTGGATGGACTTAAGCATGACTTTGAAAGTCTCAACTTTTCCATGTACACCTAGTAATCTTCTCAAGATATACTTGCTCATGATGGGGATTTAACCCTTCAGATAGAGCAACCAAAGTCTATACTTTGTTGGTGTATAAGGATTCTATCTCAGATCGATAAGCATCCAGCCATTCTTACAGAGTCTCATTCCTGATGGCCAGCTCGAAACTAGTTGGGTCATCATCTCATGATGCAATCCTCGCTCCCACTGTCATAGAGAAACCGAAGTATCTCTCAGGTGGGTGAGCAACCCTACTAGATCGACGGAGAGGATGAGCTTCGTTGGAAACTACTGAATCCTTTGGTTCTACCAAATCATCAGCTGCAGTTTGTATAGCTGGAACTACTTCCAGTTTTACAGAGCTGACTTTGCCTCGATCTTGTCCGGATTTTGCTTTTAGACATAGGCCGGACAACCCCAAATCTTAACAAACTTAAGATATGGTCTCTTCCCTTTCCATATCACATATGAAGTGGTAGGGAACTGATTTGATTTGAACCCTATTCAATAGGTATGCAGCTTCTCAAGTGCATAACTCTCAAAAGGAAATAGGAAACTCAGTAGTACTCATCATAGAGCACACCATATCACATAGGGTGCTTTTGCTCCGCCCCGATATACCATTGTGCTATGGTGTATTCGGAGGAGTAATGCTGAGAGAGAATCTCATTCTCCTTTAGAATAGTCCAGGAATTCCGTGCTCAAGTATTCTCCTCCCTGATCACATCAAAGGACATAATACTTTTACCCGAATTTGGTTCTCTACTTCTAACTTATATTCTGTGAATATCTCAAAAGGTTCGGACTTGTGTTTCAACAGGAACATATGTCTGAATCTTGAAAGATAATCAGTGAATGTAATGAAGTACAAAGGACCGATCTTGGCATGTGTAGACAGGGGACCTTCATACATCAACATGTATCAATCCCAAGAGTTCACTAACTCTTTCTCTGTTTCCAATAAACAGAGCTATGGTCATCTTATCTTTGTGACATGACCGGCAAGTTTCACAAGATGTAAATTCAAACAAATTTAAATATGCATCTTAATGTAACTTCAGCTAGTCGGGTCGCATTGATATGACCTAGTCTACAATGCCTCAAGAAGGATTCGTTCATTTCTGAACTCTTCCTCTTGTGTGTGTTCTGTATACTAAGAACTGTAGTTTGATTTAGAACGTCGATGCTTTTAGATAATGTGCCTGAACCGATCAACTCTTGATATAGGAAATGTTCAAAACATTATCCAACAATACAAAATTATATCCTTTCTTTACTAATAAAGATACTGATATGATGTTGTATATCAGGTTCGGTATCTAATAACATTCGTTCAGAATCAATGTATTCTGGTAATACAGGTTGATAGTGACCAACAGACTTGGCTGCAACACTTGCACCGTTTTCTGTCTCATGAAACTTATTACCCATTCTCAGTTCTCTACCTATCTGTAGCCCATGTAACAAATTACATATGTGGGATCCTAATCTGGTATTAAATACCCAGGACGTAAAGGACACTGAGAAATAGTTCTTGGTAATGAACACACCCGAAGAAGATGCATCAGCATACACTTTCTTCGTTTGGGCAGCATGGGAAATCTGGTATTCCCAAATTTCCTGCTCTGTCTTATAATAATTATAAGTTGGAGCGGGACCAACGTTCCCTAGCTCAGTATAACAAGCGGGTTCGGTCAATATATCCGTATTATTATCTTGATTAAGGCGTGACATGGTCGCTACCTGGAGAGAGAGAGAAGAAAACACTCAGCGTATGCTCTTGCAAGATTAGATTGGTTATCTAATATATCTAATCAGGATGTCTCCCACTGTTTTAGTCAAATCTTCCTTCAAACCCTAAAAGGAAAGACTAGCCGGGATTAATTACACTCTACAAATTCGCCAATCTTTCAGCCAGCCAGTGTCGGTACCTTGAGGGAGGTTCCCTGTGCTTTCGCACTGACCTAATTAAAGTAAATCTCGTTTTCCCAGAGGCATAACCCCGTTAACACCTTTCTAGATACCTACTTGATCGGCTAATTATAATGTGTAAAACTCTCCCAGGAGTAACTCTTACTCGCAGCGGGTATCGGGATCCAACTATCTCATAGAAGGTATGCAATCTCATTGCAAATTTCAACACTTGAAATTCCCAATAATATTTTACCCTTAGCGTCCCATGACCTTGAGGCAGGCCAACAAACGACAGTGCGCTAGTCAAGTTCAACCCGTCATTTCTTGATTGAATTAAACCCACCCGCACGACCCTTGACGCAGGCCAACAAAGTCGCACGACTACCCTAATCCAATCTGCATCATATGCATAAACAGACAAATAAATGTTAGCTACCGCACACTACGCCTTGACGCAGGCCAACAAACGTAGCACGAATACTAAGTAGGACTTATCTGAAATGGCGGAGGGCTACGACAGGTTTTTATGAAAACCCTTTGCGTAATGAACTTGATATCGTTGTAGAATCGAGTGATTTTAAATGGAGTGTTTTTGAGGCCTTTCTAGTTTTGCTAAAGGGGTCACTCCTGGTGAAGGGATCGTCGGCCCTTTCCTCATCGAATAAGGTGCAGGATATTTCACAAATATCACTATGCAAAGCAAGAACTATAGAAGCAATCAAAAGACAAACCGAGTTTGTAGCATCTGCTAGTTTCACTAAAGAGGTCACTCCCGGTGAAGGGATCTCGGCTCTTTCCTTATCGAATAAGGTGCTGGATGTTCTACAAGGAACACCGCTATGCAAAGCAAGAACTAGAGCTACCAGTTTTTTTAAACAAGTTTCTACAACATCTTAGGTTTCTTTTATTTCATTAATCTCATTAATGAAGTCCCATTTTTATATGCTTCACAAGCTTATCTTTTGAAACGAAATCTGCAATATAACATATATCTCATATATATAATATAAACATTCGTCTCAGGCAGTAATATGATCTCATCACAGAACATTGCAGCAGAAGAACATATATAAAATATTGGATATACTAGGACGTCCGTGTTTTTAATACGAGCCTATATAAAACACGGATTCCACGGTCGCGATGAATAGCCAAACCCACATCCCTAGACCCCTACGAGAGCGGCAAGCAACTCTGCCAATTCTAGAGTTAGGAGACCCGGTCTCGACTCTTCGAGATGGTCTTCCACTGGACCCCAGAACCCGGTTACATGTGCTCCCTGCCTTGGATCTACCTAATGCGGAAAAGTAAATAATATACAATGGTGACTTCTTCCTCAGCCCGGAAGTGCCCCAATAAAAGAATATTACATACAAATGAATTTTACATGAATGAAAAAGAAAAACTCTCATCTCACATAAAACCCCCGGCTATTCAAAACGCGACGATCCAATATAACATATCACAGCAACACATAATACCACATATCATCAATGTAAGCAAGTATGCATATCCCGATTGTCGTTGATGTATAGCAACGAAGCCGGCGATACACCACATACTACGCTTACGGTCACAGAAAAGAAAGTGTAAAACTACAACAGTTGGAATCCGCAACCTCCTTTAGACATCGAATGCCTAACCAAATGAATTCCTTAGACATCACATGCCTAACAATTATAAACCCCGCATTTTAGTCTCATTATCGAAAACTCTTTGCAATATCAGGTCGGGCAAATCAACAAGATTCCCGACATCCTGATCGAATGCTCGTCGCAAACTTTAGTAGACAGCCGCACCCCCGGATGCCGTCGACGAAGTGCACTAAGGTGGAACACCGCTGCCGCGAGCACCCGAACGGATGCTTTTGGCGACGGGCTTCTCCTACAGTCACTTGGTCGGGGCAATGGGGTGTGGCTATCTATTAAGTTTACCCGGCGAGTATCCGCGTACGCTACGTGATTGCGACGGACTTTTGATCGCATCAAAATCCCGTAGCAACCAATCATTTGAGACTGAACCGCTAGATTTATAACATCAAATTAGTTATCTCATAACTACATGTGGATTCCAAATATTGTATCACATTCCAGATAAAAAGACAGTGTTAAACTTTCCGATCGAATAATCAAACACCCAAGATTTCCCCAATATATCTCAACACTTGAAATGAGATTAAAAACATCCATCGCATGCCACAGTACCAATGGTCCAGCCGTAGAAGGGTCAAGCCAACGCCTCACATGTGGCACGCCGTACTGCCGCAAATCCTAAGGTTTACAGGCAGTTCAAGACGGTCACATAATCGAGTTAAGTTTTGTTTTCTTCTAGAGGGTCCACCGCGTTACTTGCATGACTTTACGAAAGTTTCAAACTCGAGAAAAAATCCAACTTTTGAAAATTTTCCGACAGGGGAAAAAGTGAGTTATTGATATCTGTTCGAACTTTTTAACAGTTTCTAAAATTATCCGGGAAAAAAACTTAAACGAAGTTAAATTATCCGATCAAATCAACGAGTCCCCAATACAACCCTAGAAAACTCAACACTTGAGTGGAATTAAAAAATTTCCAGAAAAAAATGACAAGAAAGGATCTAAGAATAAATATATGAAATATGAGGGACTAAGTGTAAATTTTGGCCGCGAAACCGCCGCCAAACCCTTGGTTTGGCCGCGGTTCCGCGGTTAAATAAGCGACTTAGTGGACCGTACTTCACAGTAATTCTTAGTTTTTCCTGCTTGTTTTTCTGAGCATTTTTAATTCATAAAAAAACACATTTTTGAAAAATGTCCAGAGAGGGGTAAACATCGGGGTTTGCGGGTTCGATCGGACATTATACTTCGCTCAGACTTCGCCTAAAGCTCTAGCTTGGCTCTGATACCACTGTAGGGTTGTTGGGCACTGCCACAAGGGGCTACGAGGCATCAACCATGCCCGATTTAAAAATCAGCCGTGCCGAACAACCCGATACGAGATCTTTAAACTAGAGATTAGCCGAAAACAAGCATGTTAAACACTTTAACACAAAGTGAGAAGGATTACAACCTTTGTAGATCCGGTCCTTCACTTCTTAAGCTCCGTGTTGAGGTCCCTTCGCTGCGATCATCATGTTCCGGACTCTCGAGAGGCTCCCTGAAGAGAAAGGTGCAAGCTTGCTTCCGATCTTCGATAACAAAGATGATCTACCTTGAAGTTTCATTAACACAAGCTCTCACTCACAAAATGAAGTGCACACTCTCATCTAAAGGGCAAGGGTAGATGAGGATGATGAAGTAGGATTTTTACTCTCATTTGTTTTCATATTCTCACTCATTTTCATCACAAAGCAAAAAGCTAGAAAGCTTTTGCTCAAAGGAAGAAGAAGGAAGAAGATTGAATCAATTGCTTTGTGATGAATAATGCAAAGTAATCATAAGGTTAGAAATGCAACAATGGTTCAAGTAACCATTGTAGAGAATTAACCAAGGTTAAAGGGTGTGGTTGGGTTAAGGAAATATCATGCAAAAATATCTAAACAAATATCTATGCACAAAACAAAAAGAAAGCTTCTAGAAACATCTAGAAATGCTTAACCCTAATCAAACCATAACCATGTTTAATCTCCACTAAACATGTTACATTAATAACCATATCATGTTAAAATATTATATATCACATTTATAATATTTATTGTAACAAAATAAAATAATACAATTAACATATATTGCATATATATCAATGTATTACCCGAGGGAGAAAAAGAATCTTTTGGTGAGCTAATATTAGTTAATGTAATTTAATATATCATATATATTATTATACATTAAATTATCGAATCAACACTTGATCCGACAATCCGGCTATATCGCATATAACCGACTAATACGATGACCCGGCTATATCACATATACCCGGCCGATATCTCATATCACGAGAATCCAATACGGTATCACATACCGCATTATCCTCGGTCCCACACATATCACATATGTGCTCCTACTCCGTTTTTCCTGAGCCAAGAAAACTCTGTGTAGGACTTTAAAGAATCGTCAATACGCCAGTAGTAGGTGATGATCATATCAAACACCCATAAGCTGCAAGCGGTCAGCGAAACGTAACAACCACCCAGGTATTGAGTGCTCAGAATATCAACAAGCAAGCCTGTACATTCTTCTATGAATCCAATCAGTAACACTCCCGTACAGTCCGGTCTCGTCGTCTGATATGTCGCATATCTCGCCTAGGGGTGGTTAACGTCAGACCCCAGTAGCTCGATAAGTCGTGTCGATATGAGGTCTATAACAGTTCAAGAAACTACTGATAACACTTACCAGTAGATCTCAGCAACGCTGGCCAGGGATTTTCGGTTATAGCCAATCGAACACAGCGCAACATCAACTCCCTATACCGGGAGAGACGAATCCCCTCCTATCGCTCATTGGCTCCATGTGATTCGGTACTGTACCCAAAAGCCACCTTTTTGCACGCCCACTTGGACGTGGTATGATGGAAATTAAAGCACAGTGGGAATCACACAAGACTCTATGACGATCTCGGGTCAACAGACTACTCTGTACCAGTGTTACCGGAGAACTTCCATCTAACGTGAGGTATAATACCATCTGAGAGTTCTCGGCGAGTCCGTCCAGTGTACCCAGTCTCTACTGAGCACCCGTACAGCATCCATGATGTCATACACCGATGGATATGGGATCATCCATCGCCCATCATATGGGTCAAGATGCGTATACGCTAGTCTACGCTGGAGTATCGATGCCCTGTCTCGATACACCCTCGACCAGGAACAGTTATAGGATATACTCGTCGACTACCGTGGCCCCGCTAGTATGATCTCATCATAGTCCCAGTAGTCGAGTACATATCCTAAGGGCTTTATCAACATGTAACATAGAGACAATCAGAGTACATGTTAAGATAAAGTACAACCAGATAGCATACTATCATGTCGAGCAAGAAAGTCCTCCCTATATATGTTCAAGCATCCATTACAATATACATTGTATGTACAGTAATGGCCTCTAGGGCATACATATAACTAACATGCGCATGCCTAGAAAGTTTCCTGTATGTTTGAAACTCCCGATATGATTTTTACCCCTAACGACTTCATAGCCTTGATAGAGACCAACGTGCCATAAGTCGCTAGTCAAGTTCAACCCGACATTATCCAAGATTGATCTAAACCCACCCGCACAAGCCCTTGATAGAGACCAACGTGACTATACGACTGTCCTAGATAATCGCATATCCATGCTACAGACATGTATCACGCAGCTACCGTACACTATGCCTTGATAGAGACCAACGTATATAGCACGAATTCTACGAGATACCTATCTAAAATGACGGAGAGTTACGGCTGGTTTTTGGCGAAAAACCTTTAACGTGTATGTATGCCCTAGAGGCCAGTATTGTACAGATGATGTATATTATATTGGATGCTTGGACATATATAGAGATGACTTTCTTGCTCGATATGATAGTATGCTATCTGGTTGCTCTTTATCTTAACATGTACACTTGTCTCTTTAAACTGTCTTATAGTTACATGTTGATAAAGCCCTTAGGATGTGTACTTGACTACCTGGACTATGATGCAGATCATACTAGTGGGGACATGGTAGTCCATAAGTACATCCTTCAAGGTCCCTAGTCGTGGGTGTATCGAGACAGGGCATCGATATACCAGTGTAGACTAGCGTATACGCTTCTCGACCCATGAGATGGGTGATGGATGATCCCATATCCATTGATGTTTGACATCAGAGATGGTATACGGGTGCTCAGTGGAGACTGGGTACACTGGACGGACTCGCCGAGAACTCCCAGATGGTATTATACCTCACGTCAGATGGCAGTTCTCAGGTGACACTTGTACAGGTTAGTCTGTAGACCCGAGATCGTCATAGAGTCTTGTGTGATTCCCACTGTGCTTTGATCTCCACCTTACCACGTCCATGAGGGCGTGCAAAACGGTGGTCTTTGGGTACAGTCCCGAGTCACATGGAGGCAATGAGCGATAGGAGGGGTTTCGTCTCTCCCGGTATTGGGGGTTGATGTTGCGCAGTGCTCGATTGGCCGTAACAGGGAAGTCCCTGGCCAGGGCTGATCAGAGATTTGCTGGTAAGTGTTACCAGTAGTTTCTCGACCCGTTATGAGCCTCACATCGGCACGACTTATCGGTTATTGGGGTCTGACGTATACCACCCCTAGACTTGATATGCGACATATCAGACGAACAGACCGGACTGTACGGTAAGTGTTACTGGTTGGATTCACAGGAGTGTGAGCAGGCTAGCTCGTCGATCTTCTGATCGCTCAATACCCGGATGGCCGTTACGTTTAGCAGACCGCTTGCGGCTTGTGGATGCTTGATATGATCATCATCTGCTACCGGCGTATTGACGAGTCTTTAGAGTCCTACACAGAGGTTTCCTGGCTCAAGCGAAACGAAATAGGAGTGCATATGAGATATGTGCAGGACCGAGAATGATGCGTGTATGTGATACCGTATTCCATTCTCGCGATGGATGTATCGATTGGTTATATTCGATATAACCTAGATATCGAATCAAGGATTGATTCGATAAGCCGATACATAGAATACTAGTCGGTTATATGCGATATGACCGGATCGTTAAATCAAGTGTTGATTTAATGATTTGATGTATAATTATATATTTGATATATTACTTTGCATTAACTAGTATTGGTTCACTTTATATGGATTTTCTCACCTGATGTGCAAGAAGTATATGTGATATACTTTTGTGCACATATTTGTATCATGTTTGATGATACATGATCATTTAGTTAAGTGTATAGAATTAAACCATGGTTAATATGATGATTAGGGTTTTGCATATTCATTTATTTATTTATTTGTTCATTTATTTATTTGGAAATGATTTAGATAAGAATGGTGGCTTTATTTGTTTCTAGTTGAAGCTTCATGAAGCTTTGACTTCTTAACCATTCTTGTCTTCATGCTTAACCCTAACCCATCCAAGTAACCATGGTCTATTCTCTACACTTAACCTTAGTTAGCTTATGATAAGTATTGATTTATTTTCATTTTAATTCAACACTTATCATATTCTTTCTTCTTCTTCATCATCTTCTTCTTAAAGAAAAGCTTAAGTCCATCAATGGCAACTTGAGCTAAAGTGAGAGAAATCCAATTCTAAAGTGAACCCACCTCCTATTTCTTCACCCTCTACCTCTTGCCAAGTTGTTTTGGGTGTTTTCTTCACAAGTTTCACAACTTTGTGAAGTCGGAGCTTGAACTTGTGATGCCTCGACGTAGATCATGTTCGGCACGAAGCCGACGACCTAGTCCGCCCATTTCTCCGATCAAGCCGACGATTGAGTCCGGGATTCGAGATGGACAGCGAGAGGACGCCTACGTGGAGCCAAGGAAGTGGATATCCGGATCTACAAAGGTTGTAGCTTCTTATCTCTAGTTAAGTTGTTAACTAGATTCATATATCGCCTAAACTTCTAGTCAACGATCCGTATTAGGGTTTCTCGGCACCCATAAAATTTGAAATTGGCATGTTTGATGCCTTGTGAGACCTCTATAGTGTGCCTAGGAACCCTACAAGTATGCTATCTGATTGCTATTTGTCTTAACATTTTGACTTATATTGGGTTACTGTCTTACTCTCACATGTTGATAAAGCCCTTAGTATATGTACTTGACTACTAGGACTATGATGTAGATCATACTAGTGGGGCCAGGATAGTCCATAAGTACATCCTATAACTGTTCCTAGTCAAGGGTGTATCGAGACAGGGCATTGATGCTCCAGAGTAGACTAGCGTATACGCATCATGACCCATATGATGGGCGATGGATGATCCCACATCCATTGGTGTGTGACATCAAAGATGGTATACGGGTGCTTAGTGGAGACTGGGTACACTGAACAAACTCGCCGAGAACTCCTTGTTGGTATTATACCTATCATCAGACTGGAGTTCTCAGGTGACACTGGTACAGGTTAGTTGTAGACCTGAGATCGTCATAGTGTCTTATGTGATTCCCACTGTGCTTTAATTTCCACCTTACCACGTTCAAGAGAACGTGCAAAACGATGGCTTTTGGGTACAGTCCCGAATCACATGGAGGCAATGAGCGATAAGAGGGGTTTCGTCTCTCCCGGTATTGGGGGTTGATGTTGCGCTGTGTTCGATTGGCTATAACTGGAAGTCCCTGGCCAGGGCTGATATGGAGATATACTGGTAAGTGTTATCAGTAATTTCTCGACCCGTTATGAGCCTCACATCATTACGACTTATCGGTTACTGGGGTCCGACGTTTACCACCCTTAGATTGAATATGCGACATATCAGACGAAGAGACCGGACTGTACGGTAGTGTTACTGGTCGGATTTGCAGGAGTGAGAGCAGGCTTGCTTATTGATCTTCTGGTCACACAATACCTGGGTGGCTGTTACGTTTAGCTGACCGCTTGCAGCTTGTGGGTGTTTGATATGATCATCACCTACTACCGGCGTATTGACGAGTCTTTAGAGTCCTACACAGAGGTTTCCTAGCTCAGGCGAAATGGAGTAGGAGCACATATGTGATATGTGCGGGACCGAGAATAATACGTGTATATGATACCATATTCTATTCTCACGATATGGGATATCCGCCGGGTATATATGATATAGCCGGATCATCGGATCAAGTGTTGATTCGATGAAACGATACATATTATATTAGCCGGTTATATGTGATATAGCCGGATTATCGGATCAAGTATTGATTCGATAATTTAATGTATAATTATATATGTGATATATTACGTTACATTAACTAATATAAGCTCACTTAAGTAATTCTTTTTCTCATTTTGGATGCATTGATATATATATGATATATGTTTAACGTATTCTTTTTTTTTTGTTACAAAATTATATATATGTGATATGTATAATTATGACATGCTTGGTTATAAATGCAACTAGGGTTTATGAGAGCTAAACCCTGCTAGGGTTAATGTTAGGGTTTATATTTATCATTAAGTAATTCAAATATTGTGGATATTTGTCATGGTAGATATTTGTTGAAGCTTGTAGAAGCTTGTAGTCTTCTTTGACTTTGTCCACTCTTTTTGTCTAGCTTAAGATATTTATCAACCATACCTTTAACCATAGCTCATGGTTAAGCCTCTACAAGGGTTAAGGATGATATACTTGACCCAAGGTTGCATTTCTAACCACACAACAATTATTCTCATCACTTCATCTTCTTCTTCCTCAAGAAGCTTGCTAGCTTTTTCATTTGTGATGAAATAAATTGAGAAAAAGAAAACTAAAGAGAGCAAAATTCCTACTTCATCATCCTTTTCTATACTAGCCATATAGATTAGTGTGTTAGCTTCACTAATTCCATATTAGTGAAGAGTGAGCTTGAGTCCGTGTTTCCTCGACGTAGATCATCACAGACTTTGAAGATTTCAAGCAAGGATGCATCATACATCTTGTAGAGCTTCTCAAGAGTTTGGGAGTTCATCGATCGCAGCGAAGGGACCACTACTCGGAGCTTATGAAGTGAAGGAACGGACTACAAAGGATGTACTCCCTATCACTTAGATGTAAAGTTGTTTACATGCAAAGTTAACCCTAATTATCTAGTTCGATGACTTGGTTGGTTTGTTTAGCACCCCAAAATTTTAATATAGCATGTATGATGCTTGCCAAAACCTTGCTAAGGTTCTAAGCTGACCTTACAAAATGATGGGACTTCATTAATGCGATTAATGAAAGGAAATAAACCTAAAAGATATTGCAGAATCGAAATTGAAACTCTCTCGGCCTTTTTATGAATAAGCAAGTTTCAAAGATGTGTAGCTTAAGCCACTCCTTTTAAAACTATTTGATTCTACAACGAGATCAAGTTCAAAGCGTTAAAGGTTTTCTTAAAACCCGTCCGCAACCCTCCGTCATTTTAGGAAGTAGAGTACTTATTATTCGTGCTACGTATTTTGACCATAGTTAAGGCGTAGTGTACGGTAGCTAAGTGATGTCTTCCTACATAGCATATGATGCGCTTAGTTAGGACATTCATGTGATTATGTTGACTATAGTTAAGGGTCATAAGAGTGGGTCTAATTAATCACGAAATGGCGGGTAGAACTTAACTAGTGCTTATGATATGTTGACCATAGTTAAGGTCATAAGTACTGGGGGTAAAAACAATATCGGGAGTTTCAAGAGTTGAAATTTGCAATAAGATTGCATACCTTCTATGAGATAGTTGGATCCCAATTGTTGGATATATGTATGCCCTAGAGGCCATTATATGTATAATGGATGCTTGGACATGTATATATGTATAGATGACTTTCTTGCTCGACATGATAGTATGCTATCTGGTTTTACTTTATCTTGACATGTTTACTTGATACTGTTCATTGCATACATGTTGATAAATCTTTCAGGATATCTGCTTGACTTCCATGGCTATGATGGAGATCATACTAGTGGGGCATGCGTGGTCTATAAGCAAATCCTTAAATGTTCCTAGTCGAGGGTATATCAAGACATGGCATCGATATTCCAGAGTAGACTAGCGTATACGTTTCTTGACCCATATGATGGGCAATGGATGGTCCCATATCCATTGGTGTTGTGACATCAAAGATTGTATACGGGTGCTCAGTGGAGACTGGGTACACTGAACGGACTCATCGAGAACTCCTATATGGTATTATGTCTATCGTCGGACAGCAATTCTCAGGTGATAAAGGTACGTGTTAGTTTGTAGACCCAAGATCGTCATAGAGTCTTGTGTGTTCTCCCACTATACATTGATTTCCACCCTACCACGGCTCTACTGAGTTGTGCAAATAGGTGGCTTTTGGGTACAGTCCCGAGACACATGGAGACAATGAGCGATAGGAGGGGTTTCGTCTCTCCCGATATTGGGAGTTGATGTTTTGCTATGCACGATTGTCTTTGACTCGAAGTCCCTAAACAGGGCTGATGAGATTTACTATCAGTAGTTTCTCGACCGGTCATAGTCCATATCGGCATAACTTATTAAGTTATCAGGGCTCGACGATTCCATTCTTAGACTTGATATGCAATATATCAGACGAAGAGACCGGACTGTACGGTAAGTGTTACCAATGGCTCGACGAGAGTTTTGACGCGTTCGCTAGTTTTTCTACTGATCGCTCAATATCCGGGTGGCCGTTATATTTGGCTGACCGCTTGCAGTTTGTGGGTATTTTGATGTGATCATTATCTACTGCCAGAGTATTGACGAGTCTTAGAGTCCCACACAGGAGTTTCCTCGCTCAGGAAAAACGATGTGGTGTCCATATGAGATATGCGCGAGGGCCCCGGTTAAATACGTGTATGTGATACCATTTTTTAATCGGACGTTTACTATTAGTCGGGTCGTATGTGATATGACCGGTTTATTAAATCAAGTGTTGATTTAATATTGACTTTTAGCTCATTTTTATTAAACCTTTTCTTTTTGGATGTATGCATATATGTATATACATATACATGATGATGTGAATGCATACATGCATGCATGTGTATCATGGTTGATGATACATAGAAGATGGCAATGCAAGACTCACATGGTTTGTATATATATATATATGTATGTATGTATTGTTGGAGATAGTGCCCTTATAGTCAATTATTGGATCGCAAGTATGTGATTGCAATGATGGCGAAGGACCTATACCGGTAGGACAGTCTTACTCGAGATGATAGTATGCTATCTGGTTTGCCTTTATCAGTCATGTGCATGTTCAGGTGACTGATTACATGTTACACTTTGATAGAGCCCTTAGGATCTTTCTTTACTACCAACTGTATGACGGCGATCATATACGTGAGAGTTGGGTAGTTTATATGCATATCCTTAATTGTGGTCCCTAGTCGTGGGAGTTTCGAGACAGGGCATCGATACTCCGGAGTAGACTAGTGTATACAGTCGAGACCCCGATGAGGGGCGGTGGCCGGTCTCACAAGCCACCGGTGTCAGTTGGATCACCTAAGATGTATACAGGTGCTCATTGGGTTATGAGTACACCGGACATGACTCGTCGGGAATCTGCTAGTTGGTTTTATACATATCGTCAGATAGCAGTTCCCTGGTGACATGTGTACAGGTTAGTTCATCGACCTGAGGTCGTCATTTGTCTCGTGTGAGTTCCCACTATGCTTTGATTTCTACCCTACCACGGCTCAAAGGAGTCGTGCAAACAGGTAGTTTTTGGGTACAGTCCCGAGCCACATGGAGGCACATGAGCGGATCGGCAGGGGATTCGTCTCTCTCGGTATTGGGGGTGAGATCGTGCTGTGTCTAGGAGAGCCATTACACAAAGCCCACGGCCGTGGCAGGAGATTTACTGGTAGGTACTCCAGTAGTATCTCAGGGTGTTATTGGGCTATACTCCGACACGACTTATACTGCTATTGGGGGTCTGACGTTACTAGCCCCCTAGGCAGATATGCGATACTCATAGACGAACGGACCGGACTGTATATACATTCTCACTGTTAGGCCCAGTAGGGTTTCCGGATGAGTTTGCTCATCGGCATCCCTTGAGGTCAGTCCATGGGCAGCCGTTACGCATTGCTAGTGCCGCTGACGGTTTATGGTTAAACCCACTGCCAGGGTACTGACGAGTCATTAGAGTTCCCCACAGACAGTTTCCCAAGTTCGGGCAAAATGTTGTAGAGGCCGTATGGTTTTATGGCAGGGTTCGGAAAATGCACGTGCGTTTACGCACGTGTCAGTTTTCGGGCAGATGATACTGGTCGGCTTTGGTTTAAACCGGATCCGAGTATTATATTGAGTAGATATAATATCTTTGTCTCAGTTGCATTTGTATTCGGTCGTAATACAAATGCGGGTATATTTATACAGTTACGGGGTTATCCTGAAATTCGTTTCGGGATCACTTTTGGAAGTTGCCAGTTTCCAGTTTTCTATCAGCCGTCTTTTAACATTCGGTTAAAGACGGATTTATCTTTTCTTGAGATGAGTGTGGAAGTTTCTAGAAGCATCTAGATGAGGTGACTAGGTTAAATGGTGTTGTGTTTTCATTGGTTGCTTTTTGGTGTGTTCACACTTTGTGTTCACACTAAAGATATTTGTTTGTGTTCACACATGATATTTTCTTGTGGTCACCTCCCTCCTCCTACACTCACCCCCACCTCCCTATATATGGCCGGCCCCTTCCCCCTCTCCTCCTCCTCTCACTCTCACTTTGTAGAAAAAGATTATGATAGTTTTCGGTGTATGGAATTTCACAGCTCATTTCATTCCATCACCAGATTCCCACGGCAACTTCATTAACCGTTCGTCCATAGCTTTGGACGGAACGAGACAAAGTCTTCTACTCATTCTCTACATCAATCTTGGTCGTCTCTTTTGGCAAACTTGACAACCGAGTTGCCTCGAGTCAGAGGCGGGAGCCCGTTTAAAGAATCGTTGACGTGGTGCCACCTGGATGAGCAGATCGGAGATCGACAAGATCGGAGCAGCCGCAACGGAGCGTGGGATGATGGTTAAAGAACGAAGGACTCGGATCGTTCGATATAACCTTTCTACACTCTTTACAGTTTGTTAGTTTAGCAATAATGGCAGATCCGGGTTATAGTACACGATAGCGCCAGTTAAAAAGTTTTTGTTCCGCATTTGGCGTCTGTAGACGGCCGGGGCGCTACCGTAGACTTACAGTGGTATCAGAGCCTCACCATTTTGCTTTACTAACTTGTGCTAACGCGTTTAAAATATCGATCGAACCGGATATCGAAAACTGCAAAATCTCCATTCATAGTTTCTGTCGATTTTAAATGAAGTCCTAAAATTATTCTATATATCACAGAAAGTTGTGCAGGGTTTTAGAAGCACACCGACCAAATTTGAGTACGTGATTCCACCAAACTGCCACGGAATCGCGGCCAAACCCATTGTCTCACCGCACATCCGCGGCCGTTCTATTGAATCAGTGCACCAAATTTGCACAGTGTCTTCTCTGTTGGAATTTGGGGTTTTTGGTATATATCTTTTGGGCCCAGATTTTGTTACTGTTCAACAGATGTTCGTGGGGCCTACTTCGTGATATTTAGTCGATCGAAATTTAAACATGTTAGTTTACAGTGCTTACATTATATCTTCGACCGGGAATGTCATTTGATCGGTAAACCGCGTCTGATTGCTATAGTTCTTTTAGACGGGTTTGCGAACGTGACATTCGCGTTGATGTTCTGTGTTGTGCTATGATGTTGCGGATTTGTCGTGGTGGATACCAGTGTGCAATGGTAGTGCAGTTTGGATTTATTTGTACATTTGATATTGCAGGGCAAGCGTCCAACATGTGGACTGCCGTCACTGCCTGTTGTATAATATTCTTTTGGGGCACGATCAGGTTGCGGTCGATGTACCTGTTGTACTATTATTTATTTCTGTACTAGTTTTACCCCGCGACGGAGTGCACGGATAGCCGGGTTCTGGAGGGCAACGGGTCCGCATCTCATGGCTTTGAGAGGCAGAGGGGCCTTACTCTGGAATTGGCAGACTATTCACCGCACTCGTAGTGGGTACAGGTTGACCCAAGGAGGGGTGCTCAAGCTACCGGATTCCGTGAAGTGCAGAGTGGTCCATTCACTTTGCTGTAGGGGGCTGCCTCGCTTCAGGTTTTGGCGGGTAACTTGCCGCACCCGTAGGGGTCTAGGTTTCATTGCACAGGCTATCCACACGACTAGGGGAACGTCGGGTTTCAGCAGCGGCTCTGTGAAACTCGGGGATCCCAGATTATCTGTATTGTTCTGTGATGCTTATTACTTTTCTGTAATGTTGCATATTATCACGCCTGGAGCGATTATTGTATATTGGTTTATATACTATTAGATGTTGTATATGTTTTACACCCGCGCTAGTCCAGTCCCCGCTCTGTCGTTAGTTAAGTAACCTAACGGGCGATGACGGGACCCAGTGACGAATGCGGATGGCATATACGTATATTTTTTTTCGTTCTTTTCTGGTGTGATTAATGATGGGACTGCGTTGATTCTGATCAACGCAAAGTAAAGAAAACCCTTTTTGGCAGTTGTTGGAACAAATTTAAAAAGTGTTATTGCAAAGACGTTTCCTTTTGTTTTGCATAGCGGTATTCAGTGGAATATCCTGCACCTCATTCGACGGGGCAAGGGCCGATATCCCTTCACCGGGACTGACCCCTTGGGCAGAAGTTTGCGTCAGGGTAATAACTTCACTATAGTCGATTACAAGTTGCTTTGCACCGTGGTATTCAGTGGAATATCCTGCACCTCATTCCACGGGGAAAGAGCCGAGATCCCTTCACCGGGAGTGACCTCTTTAGCAAAAGGTTTTCGTTACTATATTTTAAAAAGCTATCAGGTTCCTTCAGCGATATCAAGTTCACTACGTTAAAGGTTTTTTGCCAAAAACCAGCCGTGGCCCTCCGTCACTTCTTTTGGGTATTCAGTAGTATTCAAGTTATGCATTTTAGCCAAAGTTAAGGCATAGTGTTTGGTAACTGCTGGGTATTCAATTGTTGCATAGATAGATGAGTTGGTTTGGGACAGTCGTTCTCCCGATTGGCCAAAGTCAGGGGCATGTGCGGGTGAGTTCAAATTAACAAGATAGTGACGGGTAGAACTTGGCATGTGACTTATGACATTTTGACCAAAGCCATGGTTATAAGAGCATGGGGCAAAAATCATATCGGGAGTTTCTAAAGAAACTGAAACTTGCCAAGTATGCGCATACCTTCTGGAGTATGCGTAACGTGGATGCATTCCATCACGTTATCATGCGATGAGAGTTGGATCCCGATTCCCACTGATGAGTTGGTTTACTCTTCGGGTGATCCCGATTGATTCTTCTTTCAGGTTTGGAGGAGAATTTAACAGGACAGTGGGAGGTTTCCGGATTAGATAAAGTGATAACCATTCCGATCTAGGTTAGAGTGCACGCAGAGTGTTTCTTTTCTCTCTCTCTTTGGCAGCGACCTTTGACCGACCCTAGACTATGACTCAGTGACCAAGTTGACCGAACCTTCTTAAAATACTGGCTTTTGGATTGTCCGAGTTGCATAAGTCATTGCCACTCCTTCTTCTACCCTTTGAATTTCTCAGAACACCCGTATTACTACGGACATCCACTTCCATTGGATAGATCCATCGTATGGTTATATACGAACTCGAAGGGACTTCTTCGAGGATGGATCCAGGTTCACGAGAAATAGAATTGGTTTATTCAGTTGTCTTTTATTATCACCTTCTCTCAGGTTGCGAGGGCTCCTTAGTTTAGGAGAGTACACCTATTACGCTTATTGGATAGCCTTATTCCAAACCATAGGCAGGTGCCGAAAGGTAGAGAATGAAGAAAACCAATTAGCCTAAATAGGGTGTGCAGAAGGTAATATGTAAAGACAAAATAAAGGGATTAGAAAGAGGGCAAAGTAAATTGCGACTGATATCATTCACGACCAAACCGCGTGCTTCATCGCCACTCCTATTTCACCTTTAATAGAATAAGATATTATTCAGTTGTCTTTTATCATTACCCTCTCTCAAGATGTGAGTACTCCTTGGTTTAGGAGGGTACACCTATTATGCTTACTGGATAGTCTTCTTCCAAACCATAGGCTGGTGCCGAACGGTAGGGAAGGAAGAAAACCATTTAGCCTAACGAAGGTGTACAAAAGGTAACGACTAAAGACAAATAAAGGGATTTGGAGATAAGGCAAAGAAATATACGGTTAAAGTCATGAATTGGATTATGGAAGAGGCATTACTAGGAATACCAGGATACCCCTACGAAACATTTTCATGTTTCAGTGCATTGTTAAAGGAAAACTGTTTTCCCGATTAGATACTTGCTCCAAGGGTATGTATTTACCAGGTTTCATTCTCATATCTGTATGGTTTTACAGATGATGAGTGGGAGTAAGTTATTGGGAATTAGGTGATTATCCTCATTATATCGGAATTCGTTGTAATTGGTGATATTTGAGGAAATCGTCAGGGTACAGTTTTCAACCTACGAAGCACAGGTTTTGAGTTATTCAACTCAGCGAACTTATACAGAGTATTGTATGTTGTCCAGTGTCCATCAGGACAAAGGGGTAGGTCCTCGTACTTTGTTCTGTTTACGTATGACTTCTCTAGTTTTTAGACAAGTGTTTCGTAGAAATACAAGGTCTAAGTTTTGAGAAGTTGTGGGTATAAGAATAAAGTAGAGAACCAGGTGTCACAAGTATCGGGATTCTTCAAAGAGATCGAAGATGTAGATTCTTGTGTTTGGTATTCAGATGATAGTAATGATTTTGAGAAACTAGTTTCTCATTCAGGTTACTCATAATTGGAAGGATTCCTAAGTTGAGTAATGCTGATTAGTCTCTTTCCATTAAGTTGATATGCACTGGAGACAGCTGCATGATTGAATATAGTTCCAATTAAATAAGTGCCAAAGTTTCTATATTGGATATAGAATAGTTCGTACCTTAAAAGATTTTAAGGTACGGGGAGTTGTCCAGCATATGCTTAAAACCAGATACTGGATAACTCAGGGCACGTTTCTGTAATGGCTGTTTGTGGGTTGACCCTGGCTATGACTGAAGGGTTCCTAGGCACACTAAAGAGGTCTCACAAGGCATCAACCATGCCAATTTCAAATTTTACGGTGCCGAGAAACCCTAGACTAGATCGTTAACTAGAATTTTAGGCGAAAAACGAAACTAGTTAACAATTTAACTAAAAGAGAAAGGTTACAACCTTTGTAGATCCGGTTCTCCACTTCCTTAGCTCCACGTAGGTATCCTCTCGCTGTCCATCTCGAATCCCGGACTCAATCATCGGCTTGATCGGAGAAATGGGCGGGCTAGGTCGTCAGCTTCGTGCCGAAGATGATCTACGTCGAGGCATCACAAGTTCAAGCTCCAACTCCATCAAGTTGTGAAACATGTGAAGAAAACACCCTATACTACTTGGCAAGAGGTAGAGGGTGAAGAAATAGGAGGTGTGTTCACTTTAGAATTGGATTTCTCACACTTTAGCTCAAGTTGCCATTGATGAAGGCAAGGTTTTTCTTTGAAGATGAAGAAGAAGATGAAGCTAGAATATGATAAGTCTCTCTTTAAAATTAAAAAGAAAATGAATACTTATCATATACTAACTAAGGTAGAGTGTAGAGAATTGACCATGGTTACTTGGAAGGGTTAGGGTTAAGCATGAAGACAAGAATGGTTACAAAGTCAAAGCTTCATGAAGCTTCAACTAGAAACAAAGAAAGCCACCATTCTCATCAAAATCTTTTCCAAATAAATAAATAAACAAACAAATAAATAAATGAATAAGCAAAACCCTAATCATCAACTTAACCATGGTTTAATTCTATACACTTAACCAAATGAGCAAGTATCATCAAACATGATACAAACATGTGCACAAAAGTATATCACATATACAACTTGCACATCAAGTGAGAAAATCCATTTAAAGTGAACCAATACTAGTTAATGCAAAGTAATATATCAAATATATAATTATACATTAAATCATTAAATCAACACTTGATTTAACGATCCGGTCATATCTCATATAACCGACTAGTATCCTACGTATCGGCTTATCGAATCAATCCTTGATTCGATATCTAGGTTATATCGAATATAACCAATCGATACATTCATCGCGAGAATGGAATACGGTATCACATATTCGCATTATTCTCGGTCCTGCACATATCTCATATGCTCTCCTATTTCGTTTCGCTTGAGCCAGGAAACCTCTGTGTAGGACTCTAAAGACTCGTCAATACGCCGGTAGAAGATGATGATCATATCAAGCACCCACAAGCCGCAAGCGGTCTGCTAAACGTAACGGCCATCCGGGTATTGAGCGATCAGAAGATCGACGAGCTAGCCCGCTCACACTCCTGTGAATCCAACCAGTAACACTTACCGTACAGTCCGGTCTGTTCGTCTGATATGTCGCATATCAAGTCTAGGGGTGGTAAACGTCAGACCCCAGTAACCGATAAGTCGTGCCGATGTGAGGCTCATAACGGGTCGAGAAACTACTGGTAACACTTACCAGCAAATCTCTGATCAGCCCTGGCCAGGGACTTCCCTGTTATAACCAATCGAGCACAGCGCAACATCAACCCCCAATACCTGGAGAGACGAAACCCCTCCTATCGCTCAGTGCCTCTATGTGACTTGGGACTGTACCCAAAGACCACCGTTTTGCACGCCCTCATGGACGTGGTAAGGTGGAGATCAAAGCACAGTGGGAATCACACAAGACTCTATGACGATCTCGGGTCCACAAACTAACATGTACAAGTGTCACCTGAGAACTGCTATCTGACGTGAGGTATAATACCATCTGGGAGTTCTCGGTGAGTCCGTCCAGTGTACCCAGTCTCCACTGAGCACCCTATACCATCTCTGATGTCAAACACCAATGGATATGGGATCATCCATTGCCCATCTCATGGGTCGAGAAGCGTATACGCTAGTCTACTCTGGTATATCGATGCCCCGTCTCGATACACCCACGACTAGGGACCTTGAAGGATGTACTTATGGACTACCATGTCCCTACTAGTATGATCTGCATCATAGTCCAGGTAGTCAAGTACACATCCTAAGGGCTTTACCAACATGTAACCATAAGACAGTTTAAAGAGACTTTGTCACGACCCGAAAGTACGGAACGTGACTGGCACTTAAATTACGCAACGTCTAGAGGCGTGACGTAATCTAAGTAAGCCAAAGCCCAGAAATCCAAACCAAATAATGAAATAGAGTGAAAGAAAACTTATTTAAAGAAAGTGATTTAAACCAAGTAAGTCACATTAAATATTTTAAAAGCATCAAAATTTTCCTGAAAATTTCGGCAGAGTCTCCTTTGTAAATACTGGCCCCGAAAAGGGTACAAAGCAAGAAAATACAAAAAAAGAATAAAGTGTTGGAGATAGTGCCCTCAGAGTCAATTATTAGGTCACAGGTACATGATTGCAATGATTGATGGAGGACCTATCCCGGTAGGACAGTCTTACACGAGATGATAGTATGCTATCTGGTTTACCTTTATCATCGTGTACTGCTTTAGGTGACCTGACAAGTCGCTATTATACATTGATAGAGCCCCTAGAATTCTTGCTTGACCACCAGCAGTATGAGGGCGATCATATACGTGGGAGCTGGCATTCTATAAGCATATCCTTAAATGGTCCCTAGTCGTGAGAGTTTCGAGACAGGGCATCGATACTCCAGAGTAGACTAGTGTACACAGTCGAGACCCCGACGAGGGGCGGTGGCCGGTCTCACAAGCCACTGGTGTCAGTTGGATCACCTAAGATGTATACAGGTGCTCATTGGGTTATGAGTACACCGGACAGGACTCGCCGGGAACATGCCAGTTGGTCATATACCAGACGTCAGATGGCAGTTCCCTGATGACATGTGTAGAGGTTAGTTCATCGACCTGGGGATCGTCATTTGTCTTGTGTGAATATCCACTGTACTTTGATTACTACCCTACCACGGCTCAAAGGAGTCGTGCAAACAGGTTTTAGTTGGGTACAGTCCCGAGCCACATGGAGGCAGTGAGCCTATCTTCAGGGGTTCATCTCTCCCGGTATTGGGGGTGAGGTCGCACTGTGTCTAGGAGAGCCATTACACGAAGCCCTCGGCCGAGGCAAGGAGATTTACTGGTAGATATTCCAGTAGTATCTCAGGGTGTTCTGGGCAACACTCCGACACGACTTGTACCGCTTTTGGGGGTCTGACTTTTACCAACCCCCTAGGCCCGCCATGCGATGCTCATAGACGAACGGACCGGACTGTACGGATATTGTCACTGACAGGCTCAGTAGGGTTGTCAGGCTGAGTTCGCTCACAGACGTCCCTTTTAGTCAATACCTGGTAGCCCGTTACGTATTGGCTTATACCTCTGACGTGCTAGTGGTTAAATCCACAACCAAGGTGTTGACGAGTCTTTAGAGTCCCCCACATTCAGTTACTCAGCTTTCGGGCGAAAGGTTGTAGAGGCCGTATGGAGATATGGCAAGGTCCGATCGGATACGTGCGGTATTGCACGGATCAGGATCAGACAGTTTGTACTATAGGCCGTATGGATATATGGAAGGGTTCGATCAGATACGTGCGGTATTGCGGGTGTGTATGTGTTAGTTATATGTATGCCCTAGAGGCCATTACTGTACATTGGATGTATATTGTAGTTGATGCTGGGACATATATAGGTAGGACTTTCTTGCTCGACATGATAGTACGCTATCTGGTTGCACTTTATCTTAACATGTATACTTTCTGTCTCTCTGATTACATGTTGATAAAGCCCTTAGGATGTGTACTCGACTTCTAGGACTATGATGTAGATCGTACTAGTGGGGCCTGGGTAGTCAATGAGTACATCCTTCATTGTTCCTAGTCGTGGGAATATCGAGACGGGGCATCGATATTCCAGAGTAGACTAGCGCATATCTTCTCGACCCATGCGATGGGCGATGGATGATCCCATATCCATTGGTGTTTGACATCGAAGATGGTATGTGGGTGCTCAGTGGAGACTGGGTACACTGAACGGACTCGCCGAGAACTCCCAGATGGTATTATACCTCACGTCAGATGGCAGTTCTCTGGTGACACTGGTACAGCTTAGTCTGTAGACCCGAGATCGTCATAGAGTCTTGTGTGTCTCCCACTGTGCTTTGATTTCCACCCTACCATGGCTCTACTGAGTCGTGCAAACAGGTGGTTTTTGGGTACAGTCCCGATTCACATGGAGGCAATGAGCGATAGGAGGGGATTCGTCTCTCCCGGTATTGAAGGTTGATGTTGTGCTATGCTCGACTGGCCATAACAGGAAATCCCTGGCCAGGGTTGCTGTGATATACTGGTAAGAGTTATCAGTAGTTTCACGAATGTTATGGACCTCAAGTCGGCATGACTTATCGAGCTATTGGGGTCTGACGTTTACCACCACTAGGCGAGATATGCGACATATCAGACGATCAGACCGGACTGTACGGTAAGTGTTACTGGTTGGATTCGCAGGAGTGTGAGCGGGCTTGCTCGTCGATCTTCTGATCGCTCAATACCCGGGTGGCCGTTACGTTTAGCAGACCGCTTGCGGCTTGTGGGTGCTTGATATGATCATCATTCGCTACCGGCGTATTGACGAGTCTTTAGAGTCCTACACAGAGGTTTCCTGGCTCAAGCGAAACGAAATAGGAGCGCATATGAGATATGTGCGGGACCGAGAATAATGCGTGTATGTGATACCGTATTTCATTCTCGCGATGAATGTGTCGAATGGTTGTATGCGATATAACCTAGTTATCGAATCAAGGATTGATTCGATAAGCCGATACATTGGATACTAGCCGGTTATATGCGATATGACCGGATCATTGGATCAAGAGTTGATTTAATAATTTAATGCATAATTATATATTTGATATATTACTTTGCATTAACTAGTATTGGTTCACTTTATGAGGATATTCTCACTTGATGATGCACATTGTATATGTGATATATTCTTGTGCACTTGTTTGTATCATGTTTGATGATACATGCAACCTTGGGTTTGTGTAAAGACTTAAACCATGATTAGTGAATGGTTAGGGTTTCTTTTCTTTTAATTCTTTATCCATTTATTTATTTATTCATTCTTTTTTGGCAAAAGAAAAGGATGGTGGCTTTCTTTGTTTTACATTGAAGCTTCTTGAAACTTTGAATAAGTCCACCATTCTTATCTCATGTCTAACCCTAACCACTCATCTAACCTAAGTTAAGTCTCTACACTAAACCATGGTTGAAGATATGATAAGTATTGTATTTTCTTTTCTATTTTAATTAACTTATCATATCTTTTCTTCTTCTTCTTCATCTTGAGCAAGAAAGAGAAAGCATGACCATCAATGGTGATTGATGGAAAAGTGTGAGAAATCCAAATCTAAAGTTTACCCACTTCCTATTTCTTCATCCTCTACCTCTTGCCAAGTAGTATAGGGTGTTTCCTTCACAAGTTTTCCCGACTTGGTGAAGTTTAAGCTTGTTCTAGCAATGCCTCGACGTAGATCATCTTCGGCATCGAACCGACGATCAAGCCCGCCCATTCTTCGATGATGCCAATGCTAGAGTCGTGAGTTCGATTTGGACAGCGGAGGGAGATCATCACGGAGCATACGAAGTGGTGGACCGGATCTACAAAGGTTGTAGCTCTTTCCCTTTTAGATAAAGTTGTTTACTTGCATGCTTTGCCTAGATATCTAGTAAACGATCCATATTAGGGTTTGTAGGCACCCGTAAAAGTTGATTTGTGCATGTTTGATCCCTTGTGAGACCTCACTAGGGTGCCTAGGATCCCTACAGTATGCACAGTATCGGGGTTTTCCTGTAATTTATTACGGGACCAGTTTTATGGAGTTGAAGTTTGCTTTCCGTTTCGGCCAATTTCCTTTGTATCGTTCATTGGCCGAAGATTGGTGGAGGAGGGCTTATTTGCATTGTTGCAAATAAGTATTTGTGGAGGAGTTCTTTGCATATATTTGTATCATGATGGTTTCATGATGGAGCCCATCCCTTGACCTTTCTTGAGTTCATGATTGCTTGACTTTGTTGATGGGTTATGATGATGGTTTTGGTGTGTTGGTTTTACTAGTAATCATTTCCACACATCATAACTCCACACTCTCTCTCTTACATTATGACATACCCTCCCCTTGTTTTTTTTCTCTCTCTTGCTCTTGCTTTTTTTTTGCCGGCCATAATTGGAGGGGGCTGCCAAATTTTTGTGGGGGTGGGGTTTTGTTCATTTCATGTTTCAAAATCCCCAAAGTTCCTCTACATTGTTCTTATATCATCCCTCCACCAAAATGGCATCTCCATGAACCCCAAATGAGACTTGCTCACTAGATATTCTACAGAAAACCTTGGGCACGTCGACCAGCCAGCTTCGTGCCCGAGTTGCCTCGGCATTGAGGTGGGAGCCCGTAAAAGAAGTAGGCGATGTGGTGCACTTCCGGCGACGACGTGGAGACAGGACATTCCGCGGGAGATCGGGACGACGACGAGAAGACCGGAGGACTTGGATCAGTCGGTATATCTCTCTTCCCCATCTTGTAGTTAGCTAGGACTAGTTAATGGTTCGATTCGGGTATTAGTGCGCGGCGGTTTGCCAGTTCAAGAAAAATTAAAGTTTATCACCGCTTCCGCATTTGGCCGTCGGATTGACGGCCGGGGCGCCGCCGTGCACTTACAGTGGTATCAGAGCCACGCCATTAACTTAGTCTAGCTTTGTCTAATGTGTTATACATTTCCGATCGACCAAAATTCCAAAATCCGCGTTTTTGTTCACATCAGTTTTCTGTTGAAAATTTTTGGTGTCGAAATTTTTTTCAGGTTACAGAAAAGTGATCTACTAGAAAAAATAAGAATTCTGTGAAAATTGGATGCAGCAACTCCACTGTAGGAGCGCGGAACCGCGGCCAAACACCCCTTTGGGCCGCGGTTCCGCCGCACTATTTTGGGTTCCCTGCACCAAATTTCTACAGTATCTCTCTGGGGTGAAAATTGGGTTTTTGGAATAATAACATTGGGCCCAGAATTTCTTGATCTGCTACAGTAATGCTTTGGGGCCCACTTGTTAAAATTTGATTGATCGAATATTTTAAACACATTATTTCACAGTATTTACATTATATCTGCGACCGTGAATGTCACTTGATCGGTAAATCCGGTCTAACTGCTATAGCCCGGTTAGACGGATTTGCGAACGTGACTTTCACGTTGATGTTCTGTTTTTGCTGTGATGTTGCGGATCGGTCGTGGGGGATAGCCTGGATGCAATGCTAGTACAGTGTTTTGTTGTATTATGTACATTTGATATTGCGGGGCGAGCGTCCGACTTGTGGACTGCCGTCACTGCCTGTTTGTATTATTATTTTGGGGCACGACCAGGTTGCGGTCGATGTACCCGTTGTATGTATATTTTACTTTCTGTACTAGGATTGCCCCGCGGAGGGGTGCACGGATAGCCGGGTTCTGGAGGGCAACAAGCCCGCATCTCATGGCATTGAGACGGAGCGGGCTTCACTCTAGGATTGGCGGGCTATTCGCCGCACTCGTAGGGGGTACAGGTTGACCCAGGAGGGGTGCCCAAGTTACCGGATTCCGTGAAGTGCTGGGTGGTCCATTCACGGTGCTGAAGGGGGCTGCCTCGCTTCAGGTTTTGGTGGGTAACCTGCCGCGTCCGTAGGGGTCTAGGATTTCATTGCACAGGCTATCCACACGACCAGGGGAACTTCGGGTTTCAGTAGTGGCTCTGTGAAACCCGGGGATCCCAGATATCTGTATTGTTTCTGTGATGCTGCACATTTTCTGTGATGTTGCATTTTATCACGCCTTGAGCGAATATAATATATTGGTATATATATTAGTAGATGTTGTATATGTTTTGCATCCGCGCTAGTCCAGTCCCCACTCTGTCGTTAGTTAGCTAACCTAACGGGTAATGACGGGACCCAGTGGCGAATGCGGATGGCATATACGTACGTCATATTATTTTCGTTCTTTGTGGTGTGATCAATTGATGGGACTGCATTGATTCGGATCAATGCAAGTTAAAAACAAACCTAATATGATTTTGTTGGAACACTTTTCAAAAAGCTGTTATTGCAAGGACGTTCTCTTTTGTTTTGCATCGTGGTATTCAGTTGGAATATCCTGCTCCTCAGTCGACGAGGCAAGGGCCGAGATCCCTTCACCTTGAGTGACCCCTTGGACAAAAAGTTTGCGTCAGGACATTAACTTCACTATAGCCGAGTACTTTTGCTTTGTACCGTGGTATTCAGTTGTAATATCCTGCACCTCATTCTACGGGGAAAGAGCCGAGATCCCTTCACCGGGAGTGACCTCTTTAGCAAAGGTTTTCGTCATTATATTTTTAAAAGCTATCAGTTCCTTCAACGATATCAAGTTCATTACGTTAAAGGTTTTCGCCAGAAACCATTCGTAGCCCTCCATCATTTCAGTTAAATATTCGGTAGTATTCAAGCTATGTATTTTGACCTCACGCCAAGGCATAGTGATTGGTAGCTGCCGGGTATTTATCTGTAGCATAGATAGATGCGTTGGTTTGGGACAGTCGTACTACTATTTTGGCCTACGTCAAGGGTATGTACGGGTGGGTTCAAATTAACCTGGATAATGATGGGCAGAACTTGACATGTGACTTATGATATTTTGACCTCACGCCAAGGTCATAAGAGCAAGGGGCAGAAATCACATCGGGAGTTTCAAAAGAACTAAAACTTGCCAGATATGCGCATACCTTCTGGAGTGTGATAATGTGAGCGGATTCCGTCACGTTATCATGCGATGATAGTTGGATCCTGATTCCCACTGATGAGTTAGTTTACTCCTCGGGTGACCCCGACTAATTCTTCTTTCAGGTTTGGAGGAGAATTTGAGGTACAGTGGGAGGTTTCCAGATTAGATAAATTGGTAACCATTCTGATCTAGGTTAGAGTGCACGCTGAGTGTTTCTTTTCTCTCTCTCTTTGGCAGCGACCATTGAGCCGACCCTAAGACTATGACTCAGTGACCAAGTTGACCGAACTTTCTTAACACTGGCTTTTGGATTGTCAGAGTTGCAAACCTCATTGCCACTCCTACTTTTACCCTTTTCTCCAGGACACCCCGTATTACTACGAACGTCCACTTCCATTGGACAAAACCATCGTATGGTTAGATAAGAACTCGAAGGAATTTATTCGAGGATGGTTTCAGGTTCTGGAGAAAACGGATAGGATTATTCAGTTGTCTTTTCCTTTTACCTTCTCTCAGGTTGCGAGTACTCCTTGGTTTAGGAGATAGTACACATATTACGCAAATTGGATAGTCTTCTTCCAAACCTTAGGCTGGTGCCGACCGGTAGGGAATGAAGAAAACCAATTAGCCTAACGATGGTGTACAGAAGGTATTAAGTTCAGACAAAGCAAGGGATTTGTAAGAGGGCAAAGTAAATTGCAACTGATATTCACGACCAAACCAAGTATTTCATTACCACTCCCACTTCACCTTTGTATTTGTCCAGGACACTCCGTATCACTACGAAGATCCACAGTTTATTGGATACTCCATCGTATGGTTATATACGAACTCGAAAGGAACTTGTTCCAGTTCGGCGATGGATTCTGGTTCAGGAGAAATAGGAATAAGATTTATTCAGGTGTCTTTTATCTTCACCTTCTCTCGCATTGCGAGTGTTCCTAGGATTGGGACAGTACACCCATTATGCTTACTGGATAATCTTCTTTCAAACCATAGGCTGGTGCCGAACGGTAGGGAAGGAAGAAAACCATTTGGCCTAAGGGGTGTGCAGAAGGTAATGACTAAAGACATATAAAGGGATTTGGAGAGGTGGCAAAGAATTATATGGTTACAGTCGTGAATATGGAAGAGGCATTACTAGGAATACCAGGATACCCCATCGAGACATTTCAATGTTTCAGTTTCACTGTGTAATGTTAAAAGAAAACTGATTTCCTGATTAGGTACTTACTCCAGGGTATGTATTTACCAGGTATGATTCTCACATCTGTATGGTTTTACAGATGATGAGTGGGAGTAGGTTTTTGGGAATTGGGTGATCATCCTTATTATATCGGGATTCGTTGTATATTTGAGGAAGTCACCTGGGTTGGTTGCCGGACGGCAAATATTTGGTTTTGAATATCCGCTGTTGTGCACCAATTTCAAATTGATGTATCTGTACGTCTATTTTTATAGAGTGAGATATACCTTTTTGAAATTATGTCTACGACATTTACCTATATCAGTGGATGGTTAGGTAAGGAGCATTAAACAGCGGTGTAATTCTTCTTAACCATAAGTACAGTTTTCAATCTACGACACACAGTGAATGAGTTATCAGACTCAAGGGACTTATACAGAGTATTGTATGTTGTCCAGGGTCCATCAGGACAGAGGGGTTGGTCCTCGTACTATATTCGGTTTACTTATGACTTCTCTAGTTTTTAGACAGGTGTTTCGTGCAAACACAGGGTCCGAATTTTGAGAAGTTATAGGTATTTGAATAGAGTAGAGAACCAGGTGTAGCAAGTATCGAGATTCTTCAAAGCGATCGAAGATGTAGATGCTTGTGTATGGTATTCAGTTGATAGTAATGATAAAGAGAACTTGCTTCTCTTTCAGGTTACTCATAATTGGAAGTGTTCCTAAGTTGAGTAACGCTGATCGGCCTCCTTCCGTTTAGTTGACATGCACTGGAGACAGTTGCATGATTTGGATCTGGTTCAATTAAATCAGTGCCTCTGTTTCTATATTGGATATAGAACAGTTCATATCTTAACGATGTTAAGGTACGGGGAGTTGTCCGGTTTATGCTTAAAATCAGACACTGAACAACTCAAGGCACGTTTCTGTAATGGTTGTTTGTGGGTTGACCCAGGCTATGACGAGGGTTGACTTTCTACCATCTGGATGAACAATAGCAATACTGTTCTAGACTCGCCACAGTTTTATTAAAAATGGATTTTTTCAGAAAACAGTAGTGGGAGTATGGTAGAACTGGAAGTGATTCCAGAACCGCAAACGATTACTGAAGTTTTGATAGGGAACCTAAAGATTCAATCTGGATTGACATTCCATTGGCCACTCCACAGATACAGTGGGTAACTTCAGGCACCCGAGAGGTACTCCGGTAGCTTCAAGGACGGTGACAGGGAAGTTCTTGTTTACTCACACTTGCCATTGCTGTTGTTCCAGGCTGCGAGACCCGGCGGGAGGATGAGTATAGCGTCGTTCTAAACTTGCTTTAGAAGTGTACGTTTATATGACTCTGCCAGAGGGTTGTCGTAGTCAGTGGGAGCAGCGGAAGCATTGGTGGACAGGTGGCTTATGTCTATTTATAGACTAAAGCAGATGTTGCGGAGATAGATCATCTATTTCTGACGTGACAGTCATGGGTTTGACTTCATCAGAATAGGGGATGGATCTGTTGAGAAGGTAGTAGGGTGTGATATCCTGGTATTTGGATGACATACACAGAGCAGGAAGTGATATTCCTATACTACAATCGGTTATACTTTGGTCGTCACACAGTGGTTTCTCCACAAAGGACTTGGATTTTATATCTGACATACTGGTTACTGGATCTATGGTTTTAGATCTAGATTTGGGTGGTTTCCCAATTAAGGGTACTTAGACAGCATTCTAAGAGTATTTAGAATGGACGACTCCTGGCACGGTAGTGTACCTGCAGGTAATGGAGTCACCCTCTCTAAAGGGGTCTTACAGACTAAAGGGGAGAGGGATGTGCATGATTGGCGGATCAATTGCTTAGGCAATTGAGTCAATCATGAGATGTCAAGTACCACACCAGATGTTGTTCTTGCACTAGATGCAATAAGTTGACATTGATCCAATCCTGGAGAAACAGTCGGAAGCAGTTATAGAACATAAGTGGATGTTCTAGGGATATGATAACGATAGCCTCATGCAGGAGACAGTTATCATTCCAGGCTTCCAAGGTGACATGGACGACAAGGAGCTTGTCAGAGTTATAGTTTTTCCTTCTGACGAGGGGCAGTATTTTGGACAGGTGGTCCAAGGCAATACTGAGGGAGGCATGGCGCAGGATACTGATTAAGTTCAGTTGACGATACAGTCGAAGAAGTTTGGATTTGGAGTTCATTTATGAGCTATGTCCCATCAGACATCCAGACACATTCTAAGACAGGTATTGCTCATTTCGGGAGATGGGTTTCTCCGCGAACTTGAGATATAGAGAGACATAGAAAGAGACTACAAAGCGGATCCACTCACTAAGGCTATTCCTCGAACGCAATAGTTTCGCAAACGAGCTTTGTGAGACTGACTAGTAGAAGAGTTGGGTGTTCGGTATCACACACGGGCTGTGAGTATGCGACATCGCAATAATTAGCCTTGAGTGCAAGTGGGAGATTGTTGGAGATAGTGCCCTCAGAGTCAATTATTAGGTCACAGGTACGTGATTGCAATGATTGATGGAGGACCTATCCCGGTAGGACAGTCTTACTCGAGATGATAGTATGCTATCTGGTTTACCTTTATCATCGTGTACTGCTTTAGGTGACCTGACAAGTCGCTATTACACGTTGATAGAGCCCCTAGGATTCTTGCTTGACCACCAGCAGTATGAGGGCGATCATATACGTGGGAGCTGGCAGTCTATAAGCATATCCTTAAATGGTCCCTAGTCGTGAGAGTTTCGAGACAGGGCATCGATACTCCAGAGTAGAGTAGTGTATACAGTCGAGACCCCGACGAGGGGCGGTGGCCGGTCTCACAAGCCACTGGTGTCAGTTGGATCATCTAAGATGTATACAGGTGCTCATTGGGTTATGAGTACACCGGACAGGACTCGCCGGGAACATGCCAGTTGGTCATATACCAGACGTCAGATGGCAGTTCCCTCGTGACATGTGTACAGGTTAGTTCATCGACCTGGGGATCGTCATTTGTCTTGTGTGAGTTCCCACTGTACTTTGATTACTACCCTACCACGGCTCAAAGGAGTCGTGCAAACAGGTTTTAGTTGGGTACAGTCCCGAGCCACATGGAGGCAGTGAGCGTATCTTCAGGGGTTCATCTCTCCCGGTATTGGGGGTGAGGTCGCGCTGTGTCTAGGAGAGCCATTACACGAAGCCCTCGGCCGAGGCAAGGAGATTTACTGGTAGGTATTCCAGTAGTATCTCAGGGTGTTCTGGGCTACACTCCGACACGACTTGTACCGCTTTTGGGGGTCTGACTTTTACCAACCCCCAAGGCCCGCCATGCGATGCTCATAGACGAACGGACCGGACTGTACGGATATTGTCACTGACAGGCTCAGTAGGGTTGTCAGGCTGAGTTCGCTCACAGACGTCCCTTTTAGTCAATACCTGGTAGCCCGTTACGTATTGGCTTATACCTCTGACGTGCTAGTGGTTAAATCCACAACCAAGGTGTTGACGAGTCTTTAGAGTCCCCCACATTCAGTTACTCAGCTTTCGGGCGAAAGGTTGTAGAGGCCGTATGGAGATATGGCAAGGTCCGATCGGATACGTGCGGTATTGCACGGATCAGGATCAGACAGTTTGTACTATAGGCCGTATGGATATATGGCAGGGTTCGATCAGATACGTGCGGTATTGCACGGATCAGGATCGAACGGATATTACTAGCCGGCTTTGGTTTAAGCCGGATCCTAGTACAGTACAGTGTAGATTTTGTCTCATTGCATTTGTATTTCGGTCGGAATACAAATGCGGGTGTGTATGCATAGTATCGGGGTTTTCCTGTAATTTATTACGGGACCAGTTTTATGGAGTTGCCAGTTTGCTTTCCGTTTCGGCCAATTTCCTTTGTATCGTTCATTGGCCGAAGATTGGTGGAGGAGGGCTTATTTGCATTGTTGCAAATAAGTATTTGTGGAGGAGTTCTTTGCATATATTTGTATCATGATGGTTTTATGATGGAGCCCATCCCTTGACCTTTCTTGAGTTCATGATTGCTTGACTTTGTTGATGGGTTATGATGATGGTTTTGTTGTGTTGGTTTTACTAGTAATCATTTCCACACATCATAACTCTACACTCTCTCTCTTACATTATGACATACCCTCCCCTTGTTTTTTTTCTCTCTCTTGCTCTTTCTTTTTTTTTGGCCGGCCATAATTGGAGGGGGCTGCCAAATTTTTGTGGGGGTGGGGTTTTGTTCATTTCATGTTTCAAAATCCCCAAAGTTCCTCTACATTGTTCTTATATCATCCCTCCACCAAAATGGCATCTCCATGAACCCCAAATGAGACTTGCTCACTAGATATTCTACAGAAAACCTTGGGCACGTCGACCAGCCAGCTTCGTGCCCGAGTTGCCTCGGCATTGAGGTGGGAGCCCGTAAAAGAAGTAGGCGATGTGGTGCACTTCCGGCGACGAGGTGGAGACAGGACATTCCGCGGGAGATCGGGACGACGACGAGAAGACCGAAGGACTTGGATCAGTCGGTATATCTCTCTTCCCCATCTTGTAGTTAGCTAGGACTAGTTAATGGTTCGATTCGGGTATTAGTGCGCGGCGGTTTTCCAGTTTAAGAAAAATTAAAGTTTATCACCGCTTCCGCATTTGGCCGTTGGATTGACGGCCGGGGCGCCGCCGTGCACTTACATAAAGGCATCCTCAAACGGAAGCGAGATCTTCGCCAAATGGCGGAAACAACCACACAGTCAATATAAAATACAACGCCAAAGGACGAGGATCAAAACTCGGAAAGGAAGGAAACTAACATCATCAAGAAAACCAGAAAACCATAACAATAAAACAGCGTGACTCTAAGGTCGAAAGAATATACAACCAGTTTCCAAATCTAGCAAATGAACAATGTCTGGTTGATGGAGCTCACTAGATACAACTGAAATAATGAAAATACAATAGTGGTCACGATGCAAGTGAACTCACCTACCTAGCAATCGCCCTGAATGAAGTGGTGTGCCAGCAAGCTGCCAAGGAAACCTGTACACCTGAACCTGTAAGAAAATTCGGCATAACGGGGGTGAGTTGCCAACTCGTGAGTAGAAGACATCTGCGAGTAAAAATCGCGTGCACGACGCTCTCCTAGGTCATATAATATACTCAACATAACACTAGACATCTAGTAATGATAGGGTAATAAACTATACACAAGTGTAATACTCGGTGCTCGTGTCAGTGTCACTAAGTGGTATCATGTCATGTATGTATAAGCATGCATCATGAATGAAAAACAATCAACCAAAAAATCTGGATATATCTGAAAAAGAAAATCTTTACGTTTATCATAGAAAAGATTCTTTTGGATTAACTGAAATATCATCAATGAAATCCATGGAAATCCGTGTCAAGCATCGACAAAAAACATATATATCTCAATGTCTCAATATCTCGGGCTCCGTCGGTCCGGATCGGCCCATATCATCAAATCTCACGACAACGGTCGGTATCCTCCGGATATCCGCCGCGCCAGACATCACCGGTAGGCAGTCTTCCCCTGTCAGGCTCATCGTCTACAACTCGATCTTCTTGCCCCGGGGTACCATACCGGGCCCACCATGTACCCGAGACGGTTCCTCCACTCCTCGAATCGGGTCTCGAAATCTAACAGAAAATATGAAATATCTTGGTGGACGATACATACATCACGAGAAAACCGCAGCTTATATTTCAAAAAGAGAGGGAGAGAGAGAGAGAAGTTTTTATATATATTCTTGCGGTTTTCTCCAAAATCCAGAAATCTCATAGAAATCCAAAATCCCAAAATCATGAGTAAGTAATAATGAGTATCGGCATAAGCCCCACAATACTGCATGATAATATGAAAATGTGAATGCATGAAGTGTCTAAGCAAGAAATGCAATATCTAACTAGCACATGAGAGCAAGCATACTAAAATATATTTAACTACTGATTGCAGCTATACGACATGAATTAGCTTTTCTAAAGTGTGCGTGACATGGAAATTACCGATGATGATATGTGTGAGCCGGTAAATAAGTGTACGTGGGATATGCGCATCATCGGTAATGGTGCTGGTGTCCTAATAGGCAGGGTTCATAATCACTAAAGTAACACCAGTATAAACATGCAATGCGATGAGAACAGCATGAACACAACGGTGAATGTATAGTAAATGCACATTTAGAATATATATACCAAATACGAGTCATACAGTTTGTTATTTGAAATAGCACGAATCGGGGTTTTTAGAATAGGTATGACTCCAATCTAATCTACCATCTACCTAAACACTGAGAGGCTAACTAAGAACTGGTCGGAAGGAAAAGAAAATCTAACCATGTAAACCGAGTCGATATACCTAGTAGTCGACGATCCAGCCCCATAGCGTCACGTACCGTGTAATATATAGTACGGTATCCTCAAATCCAGAGTGCGGATCAATCATCAGATATAAACTTCGTACAGTGAAATCCAGCGTACGACATCCCCAGAATCGAGGGTATAGGTCAACTATCATGAATGCATCATCATTCTTATAGTATCATCATCGAACAATATCATAATCAGAGTATTGTTCTAAAATCTAATACATTCCACTATCATCAAACATATATCATCGTATGAATGAGTACACATCGCCCCGAGATCCATTATAATATCCCATCATATATCATACCATGCCTCAATCGCATATCAAAGCTCACGGTATCATGCCCGATCATATCGACCCATCTCCAAGTTTCATACACCATCCTCGTCTCACGGGTATGTGTGTGTGTTTATATATATGTGTATGCATGTATACCTACACTCATACACACACACACACATATACCCATATACACAAGAAATAAAGTGTGCGTGGTGCGTGTGGGTGTGACCATACGTATTCTGTGACTCGCCTCCAAGATACAACATCCTCCGGGTAGTTTTCCTAGATCAATCTAATCTAACCTAAGATCTGCTAAAATACTCTACTCGCTAAGTATCCAATAACACCACCAAGCTCATAATTAACATTGTAAGAACACTATTCTATACTTTCGGGGGTGTTGTACGCCATCCACCCGATTTCCCCCGTAGATATACATCTACTCACCTTGATCTTTGCTTGACGAAGTCGATGCCACCATGCTCTTCGCTTTTCGTATCAAGTCCACACGGATACCTGATGAGTCCAGGAAGCCTCGACTAAGTGTGTGTCGTAGTCTTCAAGCATTTCATATAACAAGATAAAGCCTTCCATCTTCTTGACTATTGAAATAACCATGACCAAGATGGCAAACTGCTCCGACACCTAAGGACTTGGCTTCTTTTTTTTTTTGGCCCATTTACTCTTCTTTGTGATATTAGAATGTGACGATGTCCCATTGCATGAAATATACTCATCTGAAGAATCTGTGACAAATTTTGTGTTGTTGGATATATGATCATTGTTTTTAACATGAGCAAAATATCCGTTCAAAGAAATTTGAAGAATAAGTAGTACCTGCTTCCTCAAGAATGCAACCTTGTCAACCAATCCTCTTGTATTTCCTCCCAGAACTTCTTTTTTTTTTGGATCTTAAATCGACTTCTTTATTAATATCACCACTAGATAAATCATCGCTGAATTGGATGCAGTAGAAAGTTGAGAAATACAAAAAGAGCATACTGTATGCATATAGTCACTGTAAACAAGCTCATTCCCTTTTTTTTCCTCCAAATTTCCAGTTTTACCCTGGAATTGGCGGTGTTGTAAGTAGCAACATTTCTCTGCGGCATTCGATCAAACACGTAGAGTGCGGCTTTTGGGTTGTTGGATTCGAAATACATGTTGATGAGGGTGTAGTACTGGAACATGCCAAGGTTCATACAATGGTGAATCGAGAGGCCATGAAATGGTTTCACAAAATCAAACAAACCTACAACAACAACCACTGAAGCACAGGCAAAAGCTGAGACGCCAGCCCCACGCCATTCGACTCGATCACCTCGTTCCCGACGGCGACGACCGAGATCTTCAACGCGGGGACGAAGGGGATCTTGACGGCGCGAGATCAAGATTGCTTGGAGATCTTAATATAGGTGTCGAGGTAGCTGCAACATCGAGGTCAGTGAGGCAGCGGAGCTTGCACAGGCGGCTGAGGCGGGGTGGCCGAGATCGCCGCCGCCGTCGCCCTTGCAGCTGAAGAACGAGGAGAAATCCTTGCACGGCTTGTTGCGAGAAGAGGCGGTGGGGGATGAGGACAACGACGATAGCGAATTGCTGCTGCTGCTGCCATGCTCGATCCCTCATGCTCCGCGCCGATCGATGCATCCACTCGCCTCCGCCTCCACCACTGCCATTCTGTACCAATTGAGGCTTGGGTCGTGATCGAAGCGCCAGCGGTGAGGCGGCCTCGACGAGTTGCGATCGACCTCGATCGATCGGTCTAAAATTTGCGGTGGTGCCGATCCGATCTCTCTTTGCTGCTGTCGGCGTCTTCATCGTAGGATCTCGGCCGCTTCGTCGGGAAACCATCCAAATTGAAGGAGATGGGTTTTTTTTTTTGAGGAATGAAGTCGCCACCAAAACATAGGAGAAATCACCAGCCCATAAACTTTATTAGAGGGTGAGGGTTATTATTAGTGAGCCTCCACAGGAACAGCACCCCAGTCACCTAAAATATCCTTCCTTTTCTTTTTTCTTTTTTCTTTTTTTATGAAGAAACCCCACTTAAATGCAAATGAAGCACTGTTAAATATAAGTGTGGCAAGTGCATATAACAAGTTTGTATATAATAAACTTTATAATGATTATAACATGTCTAAATCACATAAACCCTTTAAAAAATCAATATTTGATATAAATTTTCCAAATATTTTTCATACTATCGGTATATGATTATACCCTTTCATTTATAACCAGTCTCTATACTTAAAATTATTTTTAATATTTATTATTTTAGTTAATTAAATTCCGAAAATAAAATTTTATTTTTCTAAAATTTTACAATCCTTCCCCCTTAAATAAATTCGGTCCCCGAATTTAAATTTAAATCACTCAAGTACTAAAACATTTCAGTAAAAAAAAAATCAAGCCATCGGGGCTCCAATATCATAAATATAATAGACATATCTTAGTGCAATGCATGCGCATGAAAAATGAGTATATAACTCAAAAATCAAAACTCCGTCAAGCCTCAAGCAATCATCGGAGTTATGGTGGAAATACAATATCAAAATCCAATATGAAAAACCAATATGATATACTCAAAATTATAACTTGTGTATAGTACGCACCATTGTAAAACCGTCCAAACATCCGAAAAGAAATACATGCAAAAGCTTTTTCAAATTGTCGTGCGATGCGCGTATCACGGCACAAGTAGCGGACGCTCATTTAAGGAAAAATAGCTATACATATATATATCTTTTATTTAACATACACGTCCCGCCATTTTTTGCAAATAATTTTGCAGGGTTTCCTTTGTAAAATGTTTCGTGTCATCTCAGCCACATAAGAAAATATCGAGTCTATAACTCATTTTGGAAATCTCTTCGGTAACTATCAATGTATGGAAAAACATATTCAGGTACTGTCCTCCAAACAGTCCTGCTCGGTTACTACACCCTATAGTATGTATGATAAAAATGTGACGCTCAGAATGAAATCAATCCCAACTACAGCATACAAAATACCACATGCGTCCGGTGCGTACGGAAATCGAAACCAAATACGGATGCCACGAACATGCATAGAAATAAAACTGAGTGCAACGGGTGTGCACCAAAAACATATGTCAAGTGCAGCGGGCACGCACGACAACAATATCAGGTGCATCTAATCTGCACAAATCTCGATTTAGTGCATCTGGTGTGCACAAAATCGCATCAAGTGCGCCAAGTGCGCGCAAGAATCTTAATCAAGTGCACATGGTGCACGAAAACATATACCGAATATCAAAATCGAAATCACAGTACGAAAAGTGCATGAAAACTATGCCGAAGCATACGTCAAAATCATGTGCAACCCATATACACGAAATCAAATCAATATCTTAAAATGTATAAAACCAATTCGAGTGCACTGGGTATGCACAAAACAACATCAGTACAACTGACATATGCAACGCAAATAGAGGGTAATGAATGTACACATAGGAAATACCAATCGTAAAACAAAATCATCAAAATACCAGAATCCAAACAACGGAAATGTGATATTCAAATCACAACTCGTAAATCGTAACACTGACGTTGATGTAGTCCTCTTCCTTCTGCTGTCGACTGATTCGAACTCGTCTCTTCGTAGCTGTATGAACTGTGCTAAAAACGGATATACTCATATCTAGAGTCTCCCAAATAATGTATTCCATCACATGATATCCGGACTACGTTAAACTTTTCAATCGATTCATCAAAGTCCCAAAATTCCTGAGAGCTCAACACTCAAGTACAGTTTAAAAATATCCAGTACATGCCCCAGCATCTGCGGACCAGCCGTAGAAGGGCAAACCCAAGCCGCACTAATGGCACCGCGGAACTGCCGCAAACCCTTAGGTTCACCAGCGTTCTCATGGTCATTATATCGAGTTAGGGTTTTATTCTTCTAGAGGGTCCATAGAAATACCTGCATGTTCTTCCGAATACCTTAAATTTGGGAAAATGGGTTTCTGACATTCGTTTGAACTTTTTAACTTTGTCTGGACGACATGTGAATACCCTTCGTCCGCACGCTAAACAATGCTTCAATCCTCAAGAATACACAATACATTAACGGCCAACACATTCTAGCCGGTCTCTAGCAATGGCCCGATCACCTGGTGCAGATATCAAACGCTCGCGTCCACGAGAAAACGTAGTAAACGACATATCAAAACACCCATGCTGACCGCAACTCTAGCTGCAGCTCGCTCTGCTCCTGCAATCGTGGCAACAGAAACCACCATCTGACATCGACGAAGATAGATCAAAGGAACGAATAGAATACGGTGCAGGAAATGTACCTCCTAAGACTTCTTAAGTGGAGTAGCGTATCGTAAGTATGCCGCGGAACATACCCACGGTACGTCACTCTACTTTAGTCACCTACTCCATCAACCAAGGGTCACCCTAGACTTATACAAGGGTTAAACCTAGCGCTCTGAAACCAATTTTGTCACGACCCGAAAGTACGGAACGTGACTGGCACTTAAATTACGCAACGTCTAGAGGCGTGACGTAATTTAAGTAAGCCAAAGCCCAGAAATCCAAACCAAATAATGAAATAGAGTGAAAGAAAACTTATTTAAAGAAAGTGATTTAAACCAAGTAAGTCACATTAAATATTTTAAAAGCATCAAAATTTTCCTGAAAATTTCGGCAGAGTCTCCTTTGTAAATACTGGCCCCGAAAAGGGTACAAAGCAAGAAAATACAAAAAAAGAATAAAGGCATCCCCAAACGGAAGCGAGATCTTCGCCAAATGGCGGAAACAACCACACAGTCAATATAAAATACAACGCCAAAGGATGAGGATCAAAACTCGGAAAGGAAGGAAACTAACATCATCAAGAAAACCAGAAAACCATAAAAATAAAACATCGTGACTCTAAGCTCGAAAGAATATACAACCAGTTTCCAAATCAAGCAAATGAACAATGTCTGGTTGATGGAGCTCACTAGATACAACTGAAATAATGAAAAATACAATAGTGGTCACGATGCAAGTGAACTCACCTACCTAGCAATCGCCCTGAATGAAGTGGTGTGCCAGCAAGCCGCCAAGGAAACCTGTACACCTGAACCTGTAAGAAAATTTGGCATAACGGGGGTGAGTTGCCAACTCGTGAGTAGAAGACATCTGCGAGTAAAAATCGCATGCACGACGCTCTCCTAGGTCATATAATATACTCAACATAACACTAGACATCTAGTAATGATAGGGTAATAAACTATACACAAGTGTAATACTCGGTGCTCGTGTCAGTGTCACTAAGTGGTATCATGTCATGTATGTATATGCATGCATCATGAATGAAAAACAATCAACCACAAAATCTGGATATATCTGTAGAAGAAAATCTTTACGTTTATCATAGAAAAGATTCTTTTGGATTAACTGAAATATCATCAATGAAATCCATGGAAATCCGTGTCAAGCATCGACACAAAATATATATATCTCAATGTCTCAATATCTCGGGCTCCGTCGGTCCGGATCGGCCCATATCATCAAATCTCACGACAACGGTCGGTATCCTCCGGATATCCGCCGCGCCAGACATCACCGGTAGGCAGTCTTCCCCTGTCAGGCTCATCGTCTACAACTCGATCTTCTTGCCCCGGGGTACCATACCGGGCCCACCATGTACCCGAGACGGTTCCTCCACTCCTCGAATCGGGTCTCGAAATCTAACAGAAAACATGAAATATCTTGGTGGACGATACATACATCACGGGAAAACCGCAGCTTATATTTCAAAAAGAGAGGGAGAGAGAGAGAGAAGTTTTTATATATATTCTTGCAGTTTTCCCCAAAATCCAGAAATCTCATAGAAATCAAAAATCCTAAAATCATGAGTAAGTAATAATGAGTATCGGCATAAGCCCCACAATACTGCATGATAATATGAAAATGTGAATGCATGAAGTGTCTAAGCAAGAAATGCAATATCTAACTAGCACATGAGAGCAAGCATACTAAAATATATTTAACTACTAATTGCATCTATATGACATGAATTAGCTTTTCTAAAGTGTGCGTGATATGGAAATTACCGATGATGATATCTGTGAGCCGGTAAATAAGTGTACGTGGGATATGCGCATCATCGGTAATGGTGCTGGTGTCCTAATAGGCAGGGTTCATAATCACTAAAGTAACACCAGTATAAACATGCAATGCGATAAGAACAGCATGAACACAACGGTGAATGTATAGTAAATGCACATTTAGAATATATATACCAAATACGAGTCATACAGTTTGTTATTTGAAATAGCACGAATCGGGGTTTTTAGAATAGGTATGACTCCAATCTAATCTAGCTTCTACCTAAACACTGAGAGGCTAACTAAGAACTGGTCGGAAGGAAAAGAAAATCTAACCATGTAAACCGAGTCGATATACCTAGTAGTCGACGATCCAGCCCCATAGCGTCACGTACCGTGTAATATATAGTACGGTATCCTCAAATCCAGAGTGCGGATCAATCATCAGATATAAACCTCGTACAGTGAAATCCAGCGTACGACATCCCCAGAATCGAGGGTACAGGTCAACTATCATGAATGGAACATCATTCTTATAGTATCATCATCGAACAATATCATAATCAGAGTATTGTTCTAAAATCTAATACATTCCACTATCATCAAACATATATCATCGTATGAATGAGTACACATCGCCCTGAGATCCATTATAATATCCCATCATATATCATAACATGCCTCAATCGCATATCAAAGCTCACGGTATCATGCCCGATCATATCGACTCATCTCCAAGTTTCATACACCATCCTCGTCTCACGGGTATGTGTGTGTGTTTATATATATGTGTATGTATGTATACCTACACTCATACACACACACACATATATACCCATACACACAAGAAATAAAGTGTGCGTGGTGCGTGTGGGTGTGACCATACGTATTCTGTGACTCGCCTCCAAGATACAACATCCTCCGGGTAGTTTTCCTAGATCAATCTAATCTAACCTAAGATCTGCTAAAATACTCTACTCGCTAAGTATCCAATAACACCACCAAGCTCATAATTAACATTGTAAGAACACTATTCTATACTTTCGGGGGTGTTGTACGCCATCCACCCGATTTCCCCCGTAGATATACATCTACTCACCTTGATCTTTGTTTAACGAAGTCGATGCCACCATGCTCTTCCCTTGTCGTATCAAGTCCACACGGATACCTGATGAGTCCAAGAAGCCTCGACTAAGTGTGTGTCGTAGTCTTCAAGCATTTCATATAACAAGAATAAAGCCTTCCATCTTCTTGACTATTGAAATAACCATGACCAAGATGGCAAACTGCTCCGACACCAAAGGACTTGGCTTCTTTTTTTTTTTGCCCATTTACTCTTCTTTGTGATATTAGAATGTGACGATGTCCCATTGCATGAAATATACTCATCTGAAGAATCTGTGACAAATTTTGTGTTGTTGGATATATGATCATTGTTTTTAACATGAGCAAAATATCCGTTCAAAGAAATTTGAAGAATAAGTAGTACCTGCTTCCTCAAGAATGCAACCTTGTCAACCAATCCTCTTGTATTTCCTCCCAGAACTTCTTTTTTTTGGATCTTAAATCGACTTCTTTATTAATATCACCACTCGATAAATCATCGCTCAATTGGATGCAGTAGAAAGATGAGAAATACAAAAAGAGCATACTGTATGCATATAGTCACTGTAAACAAGCTCATTCCCTTTTTTTTTCCTCCAAATTTCCAGTTTTACCCTGGAATTGGCGGTGTTGTAAGTAGCAACATTTCTCTGCGGCATTCGATCAAACACGTAGAGTGCGGCTTTTGGGTTGTTGGATTCGAAATACATGTTGATGAGGGTGTAGTACTGGAACATGCCAAGGTTCATACAATGGTGAATCGAGAGGCCATGAAATGCTTTCACAAAATCAAACAAACCTACAACAACAACCACTGAAGCGCAGGCAGAAGCTGAGATGCCAGCCCCACGCCATTCGACTCGATCACCTCATTCCCGACGGCGACGACCGAGATCTTCAACGCGGGGACGAAGGGGATCTTGACGGCGCGAGATCAAGATAGCTTGGAGATCTTAATATAGGTGTCGAGGTAGCTGCGACATCGAGGTCAGTGAGGCAGCGGAGCTTGCACTGGCGGCTGAGGCGGGGTAGCCGAGATCGCCGCCGCCGTCGCCCTTGCAGCTGAAGAACGAGGAGAAATCCTTGCACGGCTTGTTGCGAGAAGAGGCGGTGGGGGATGAGGACAACGACGATAGCGAATTGCTGCTGCTGCTGCCATGCTCGATCCCTCAAGCTCCACGCCGATCGATGCATCTGCTCGCCTCCGCCTCCACCGCTGCCATTCTGTACCAATCGAGGCTTGGGTCGTGATCGAAGCGCCAGCGGTGAGGCGGCCTCGACGAGTTGCGATCGACCTCGATCGATCGGTCTAAAATTTGCGGTGGTGCCGATCCGATCTCTCTTTGCTGCTGTCGGCGTCTTCATCGTAGGATCTCGGCCGCTTCGTCGGGAAACCATCCAAATTGAAGGAGATGGGTTTTTTTTTTGAGGAATGAAGTCGCCACCAAAACATAGGAGAAATCACCAGCCCATAAACTTTATTAGAGGGTGAGGGTTATTATTAGTGAGCCTCCACAGGCACAGCACCCCAGTCACCTAAAATATCCTTCCTTTTCTTTTTTCTTTTTTCTTTTTTTATGAAGAAACCCCACTTAAATGCAAATGAAGCACTGTTAAATATAAGTGTAGCAAGTGCATATAACAAGTTTGTATATAATAAACTTTATAATGATTATAACATGTCTAAATCACATAAACCCTTTAAAAAATCAATATTTGATATAAATTTTGCAAATATTTTTCATACTATCGGTATATGATTATACCCTTTCATTTATAACCAGTCTCTATACTTAAAATTATTTTTAATATTTATTATTTTAGTTAATTAAATTCCGAAAATAAAATTTTATTTTTCTAAAATGTTACAGACTAGTATACATGTTAAGATAAAGAGTAACCAGATAGCATACTATCATATCGAGCAAGAAAGTCATCTCTATATATGTCCAAGTATCCAATATAATATACATCATCTGTACAATACTGGCCTCTAGGGCATACATACAACTAACAATCTCCCACTTGCACTAGGGCCAGCTGCTGTAGTATCGCATACCGAGCATCCCGAAGAGTCTCTCAAACTGTATCTAGAGAATGGCCTTCGTGAGTGGATCCGCCGTGTTGTTCTTCGTGTCAACCCTCCTGACCTCGATCTCCCGGAGATCAACTATCTCCCGGATCAGGTGATACCGCCTCAGAATATGCTTGGATCGCTGATGGGACCTGGGTTCCTTGGCCAAAGCCACCGCTCCATTGTTATCGCAATACAAAGGTATTGGATGCTCAATGGATGGAACCACTCCAAGTTCAGTAATGAACTTCTTGATCCAGACAGCCTCTTTGGCAGCATCGTTGGCAGCGATGTATTCAACCTCCATCGTCGAGTCTGCCACGGTTTCTTGCTTGGAACTCTTCCAGCTAACCTCCCCTCCGTAAAGGGTAAAGACAAATCCCGACTGCGACTTAGAGTCGTCCTTATCACTCTGGAAGCTCGAATCGGTAAAGGACTCCATTTGGAGTTCTCCGTTACCATACACCAAGAGCATCTCTTTAGTCCTTCGCAAGTACTTAAGAATGCTCTTCACAGCTGTCCAGTGACTCTCTCCAGGATCAGCTTGATACCTGCTCACTACACTTAGTGAGTATGCTACATCGGGTCTGGTACATAGCATCGCGTACATGATAGAGTCTACTGCCGAAGCATAGGGTATCCCTTCCATGCGAGCTCTCTCCAAATCAGTCTTGGGAGACATCTCTTTGGAGAGAGTAACTCCAGAGATCGTGGGCAAGTCCCCACGCTTGGATTCTTCCATACTAAACCTCTTTAGTATGGTGTCAATGTACCTGGATTGGGATAATCCCAATATCCTTTTGGATCTATCTCTATAGATCCTGATTCCCAATATGCAGGAGGCATCACCAAGATCTTTCATTGAGAATCTTTGTGATAAGAAGAGCTTGACCGATTGCAGCATAGGAATATCATTTCCTATCAAGAGTATGTCGTCCACGTACAATACGAGGAAGACAACCTTACTCTCTGCCACCTTCTTGTAAATACAAGGTTCATCTGGGTTTTTGACGAAATCAAACTCTTTGATAATGACGTCAAAGAAGATGTTCCAACTCCACGATGCTTGCTTTAATCCATAAATGGATTTAAACAGCTTGCACACCTTCCCGCTGCTCCCACTGTCTACGAAGCCCTCTGGCTGAGTCATGTACACACACTCTTCTAAATCACCATTTAGAAAGGCGGTCTTAACATCCATTTGCCAGATTTCGTAGTCATGATATGCAGCGATGGCAAGCATGATCCGGATGGATTTAAGCATAGCCACAGGAGAAAAGGTTTCGTCATAGTCCACACCTGGTCTTTGACGAAAACCCTTTGCAACAAGTCTAGCTTTGAAAGTCTCCACTTTCCCATCTACATCAAGTTTCTTCTTGAAGATCCATTTGCTCCCAATGGGTTTTACCCCTTCAGGAGCAACATCCAAAGTCCATACTTTGTTGGTGTACATGGATTCCATCTCGGACCGCATAGTATCCAGCCATTTCACGGAGTCCCTACTCGTGATGGCCTGCTCGAAGCTAGTTGGGTCATCATCCTCCATGATGCAATCCTCGCTCCCACCATCCATGAGAAAACCGTTGTATCTCTCAGGTTGGCGAGGAACCCTACTAGATCGGCGAAGATGCTGGGGTGTGTCGGGTACTACTGAATCCTCTGGTTCTACCAAGTCTTCTGTTATAGTTTGTGTCGCTGGAACCTCTTCCAGTTCTACCTCAATGCCACTTATCTGTTTCATAAGAAAACATTTTTCTAAGAAAGTGGCATGTCGAGAAACAAACACCTTTTGTTCCTCGGGATGGTAGAAGATATACCCTTGTGAATTTTTGGGATATCCTATAAACTTACATAAGACAGATCTTGCCTCGAGTTTGTCCCGATTTTGTCTTTTGACATAGGCTGGACAACCCCATATCTTAATATAATTAAGATGTGGTCTCTTCCCTTTCCATATCTCATATGGAGTGGTAGGCACTGATTTGGTAGGAAATCTATTCAATAGGTCCATGGCTGTCTCAAGCGCATATTCCCAGAAGGAAATAGGTAACTCAGCTGTACTCATCATTGAGCGCACCATATCTAATAGGGTGCGGTTTCTCCGTTCAGATACACCGTTGTGCTGTGGTGTATATGGAGGAGTCAGCTGAGAGAGAATCCCATTCTCTTTTAGGAAGTCCAGGAATTCATTGCTCAAGTATTCACCTCCTCGATCAGATCGAAGGATTTTAATACTTTTTCCGGTTTGGTTCTCAACTTCATGTTTATATTCTCGAAATTTCTCAAAAGCTTCTGATTTGTGTTTCATCAGGAACACATATCCGAATCTAGAGAGATCGTCAGTGAATGTAATGAAGTACGTTGAACCATCCCTGGCATGTGTAGACATGGGACCGCATACATCACTATGTATCAGTCCCAAGAGTTCAGTAACTCTTTCTCCGTGTCCCGTAAACGGAGTTTTGGTCATCTTGCCTTTGAGACATGACTGGCAAGTGTCATAAGATGAAAATTCAAACGGATTTAAATATCCATCCTTATGCAACTTTGCTAGTCGTATCGCATTGATGTGACCCAGTCTACAATGCCACAAGAAGGATTCGTTCAGTTCAGAACTCTTCCTCTTGTGTGTGTTTGTTATGCTCAGAACTGTTGATTGATTTAGAACATAAATGCCAATGCACAACGTGCCTGATCCAACCAACTTTTGGTTACGGAAAATGTTCATAACATCGTCCTGTAATACAAAATTATATCCCTCTTTGCTCAACAAAGAAACCGATATAATGTTGCATATCAGGTTCGGCATGTAATGGCATTCGTTCAGAACCAATGTATTACCAGTTGGTAATACAAGGTGATATTCCCCGACAGTCTTAGCTGCAACAATTGCACCATTTCCAACTCTAATGTCTTTATCACCTTCTCCAAGTTCTCTACCTTTTCTAAGCCCATGTAACTGATTACATATATGGGATCCTGACCCGGTATCTAATACCCAGGACGTAGGGCAAATGGAGAAACAGTTCTCTGTAACGGACACACCCGAAGAAAATGCATCATCATGTATTTTCTTCAATCGGGTGGCATGGGAATCCTGGTATTCCCCTATATCATGTTCATTCCTATAACTCTTATAAGAAAGAACGGAACCAACGTTCCCCAGCACAGTATAACATGCGGGTTCAGTCAATACATCCATATTATTATCTTTATTAGTGCATGACATGGTCGCTACCTAGAGAGAGAGAGAAGAAAACACTTTAGCGTATGCTCTTGCAAGATCAGATTGGTTATTATCTTATCTAATCAGGATGGCTCCCACTGGTTTTTATCAAATCTTCCTTCAAACCCTAAAAGGAAAGACTAGCCGGGATTAATTACACAATACAAGTTCGCCAATCTTTCAGCCAGGCCAGTGTCGGTACTTTGAGGGAGGTCCCCCATGCTTTCGCACGAACCTAATTAATGTAAACCTCGTTTTCCTAGAAGCGTAACCCCGTTGACACCTTTCTAGACACCTACTTGATCAGCTGATTGCAATGTGTAAAACTCTCCCAGGAGTAACTCTTACTCGCAGTGGGTATCGGGATCCAACTATCTCATAGAAGGTATGCAATCTCATTGCAAATTTCAACACTTGAAATTCCCGATAATATTTTGCCCCTAGCGTGCTATGACCTTGACGCATGCCAAACAACCCATAGTCCACTAGTCAAGTTCAACCCGTACAATTCGTGATCGAATTAGACCCACCCGTACGACCCTTGACGCATGCCAAACAACGCCGTACGAATACCTTAATCCAATCGCATCTCATGCTACAGATAAGTAATAATCAGCTACCGTACACTACGCCTTGACGCATGCCAAACAACCGTAGCACGAATACTGAATATTACATATCTGAATTGACGGAGGGCTACGCAGGTTTTTCTGAAAACCATGAGCGTAATGAACTTGATATCGTTGTAGAATAAAATGAAGTTTTGAAATGGAGTGATTTTGAGGCTTTTCTAGTTTTGCTAAAGGGGTCACTCCCGGTGAAGGGATCGTCGGCCCTTTCCTCGTCGAATGAGGTGCGGGATATATCATATATATCGCTGTGCAAAGCATAAACTATAGAAGCAATCAAAAGTCAAACCGAGTGTGTAGCATCTGCTAGTTATTGCTAAAGGAGTCACTCCCGGTGAAAGGATCTCGGTCCTTTCCTCATCGAATAAGGTGCAGGGTATATCATATATACCGCTATGCAAAGCAAGAACTGTAGCTACCTGTTTTGTTTAAAATTTGATTCTACAACATCTTAGGTTTCTTTTCTTTCATTAATCACATTAATGAAGTCCCATCATTTAAGTCACCTAAACATCACAGATAAATACGACGTACACTTATGCTATCCGCATTTGCCTGAATGTCCCCTCGTGCACCGTTAGGTTAGGTAACTAACGGCAGAGCAGGGCAGGGCTAGTGCGGGTGCAAAACATAAGTAACGTCTATATAATATATCATATATACAATATAATGTATCTATCACAGAACATCACGTGATCACATCACAGATATCGCAGCAGAAGAAAACATATGAAACATTGGATATACTAGGACGTCCGTGTTTTCAATACGAGCCAGTATAAAACACGGATTCCATGGTCGTGATGAATAGCCAATCCCACAACCCTAGACCCTTACGAGAGCGGCAAGCAACCCTACCAATTCTAGGGTTAGGAGACCCGGACTCGACTCCTCGAGATGGTCTCCCACTAGACCCTAGAACCCGGTTACTTGTGCTCCCCTCCTTGGGTCTATCCTAGTGCAGAAAAGTAAATAATATACAAAGGGTGACAGCTTCCGCAACCTGGAAGTACCCCAAATAAAAGAATATTACATACAAGTTTTTACATGAATGAAAATGAAAAACACTCATCTCACATAAAAAAACCCCGGCTATTCGAACACGACAATCCAATATAACATATCCAGCAACACATAACATCACATGTCATCAACGTAAGTAAATATGAACATCCCAATTGTCGTTGACGTATAGCAACGAAACCGGCGATATCACATATTACACTTACGGTCACAGAAAAGAAAGTGTAAGACTACAACAGTTGGAATCCGCAACCTCTTTAGACATCGCATGCCTAATCATATGAAATACTTAGACATCACATGCCTAACAATTATAAACCCCGCATTTTAGTCCCATTATCGAAAACTCTTTTCAATATCAAGTGAGACTAAACCGCTAGATTTATAACATTCATTCAGCTATCTCATAACAGTATGTGAATTCCAATTATTGTATCCCATTCCGGATAAATAGAAAATATTAAACTTTCCGATCGAACATTCGAACACCCAAGTTTTCCCGAAACCGATCAACACATGGAATAAGTTCAAAGACATTCACTTCATGCCTCAGTACCAACGGTCCAGCCGTAGAAGGGTCAAGCCAACGCCTCACATGTGGCACGCCGTACTGCCCCAAACCCAAAGGTTCAAAGGGCAGTTCAAGACGGTCACATAATCGAGTTAAGGTTTGTTGTCTTCTAGAGGGACCATCGTGTTACTTGCACTACTCAGAACGTCCTTAAACCACAGAAAGATCCAACACTTGGAAATTTTCCGGCAGGGGAAAAGTTGGGTATTTATATCCGGACGAACTTTTTAACATATTCAAAAAATTATCCGAAAAACACTTGGACAAAGCATGATAATCCGATCGAAACACCGATTTCCAATGCAACCCCAGAACACTCAACTCTTGAGTCAATTTAAAAATTCCCAGAAAACTCAGCACTGTGAAATAGGAATTACTGTGCAAAGGAGGAGGGCTGACGTCATCATCAGGCCGCGGAACCGCCGCAGAAGCCATGCTTCTGACGCGGTTCCGCCGCACTATGGAGGTATCATTTTGAAAATTTTGCACCGTAATTCTTAGAACTTCCTGCTGAATTTTTTAAGCATTTTTAATCTGGAAAAAACCCAGATTTTAGAAAAAGTCCAGAGAGCGTTTTGGGAATTAGGGTTTCGGTTCGTTCGGATTTCAAACGTCGTCTACACTTCGCCTAAGGCTCTAGCTAGGCTCTGATACCACTGAAGGGTTCCTAGGCACACTAAAGAGGTCTCACAAGGCATCAACCATGCCAATTTCAAATTTTACGGTGCCGAGAAACCCTAGACTAGATCGTTAACTAGAATTTTAGGCGAAAAACAAAACTAGTTAACAATTTAACTAAAAGAGAAAGGATACAACCTTTGTACATCCGGTTCTCCACTTCCTTAGCTCCACGTAGGTATCCTCTCGCTGTCCATCTCGAATCCCGGACTCAATCGTCGGCTTGATCGGAGAAATGGGCGGGCTAGGTCGTCGGCTTCGTGCCGAAGATGATCTACGTCGAGGCATCACAAGTTCAAGCTCCAACTCCATCAAGTTATGAAACTTGTGAAGAAAACACCCTATACTACTTGGCAAGAGGTAGAGGGTGAAGAAATAGGAGGTGGGTTCACTTTAGAATTAGATTTCTCACACTTTAGCTCAAGTTGCCATTGATGAAGGCAAGGTTTTTCTTTGAAGATGAAGCTAGAATATGATAAGTCTCTCTTTAAAATTAAAAAGAAAATGAATACTTACCATATACTAACTATGGTAGAGTGTAGAGAATTGACCATGGTTACTTGGAAGGGTTAGGGTTAAGCATGAAGACAAGAATTGTTACAAAGTCAAAGCTTCATGAAGCTTCAACTAGAAACAAAGGAAGCCACCTTTCTCATCAAAATCTTTTCCAAATAAATAAATAAACAAATAAATAAATAAATGAATAAGCAAAACCCTAATCATCAACTTAACCATGGTTTAATTCTATACACTTAACCAAATGAGTAAGTATCATCAAACATGATACAAACATGTGCACAAAAGTATATCACATATACAACTTGCACATCAAGTGAGAAAATCCATTTAAAGTGAACCAATACTAGTTAATGCAAAGTAATATATCAAATATATAATTATACATTAAATCATTAAATCAACACTTGATTTAACGATCCGGTCATATCTCATATAACCGACTAGTATCCTACGTATCGGCTTATCGAATCAATCCTTGATTCGATATCTAGGTTATATCGAATATAACCAATCGATACATTCATCGCGAGAATGGAATACGGTATCACATATTCGCATTATTCTCAGTCCTGCACATATCTCATATGCGCTCCTATTTCGTTTCGCTTGAGCCAGGAAACCTCTGTGTAGGACTCTAAAGACTCGTCAATACGCCGGTAGCAGATGATGATCATATCAAGCACCCACAAGCCGCAAGTGGTCTGCTAAATGTAACGGCCATCTGGGTAATGAGCGATCAGAAGATTGACGAGCTAGCCCGCTCACACTCCTGTGAATCCAACCAGTAACACTTACCGTACAGTCCGGTCTGTTCGTCTGATATGTCGCATATCAAGTCTAGGGGTGGTAAACGTCAGACCCCAATAACCGATAAGTCGTGCCGATGTGAGGCTCATAACGGGTCGAGAAACTACTGGTAACACTTACCAGCAAATCTCTGATCAGCCCTGGCCAGGGACTTCCCTGTTATAGCCAATCGAGCACAGCGCAACATCAACCCCCAATACCGGGAGAGACGAAACCCCTCCTATCGCTCATTGCCTCCATGTGACTCGGGACTGTCCCCAAAGACCACCGTTTTGCACGCCCTCATGGACGTGGTAAGGTGGAGATCAAAGCACAGTGGGAATCACACAAGGCTCTATGACGATCTCGGGTCTACAAACTAACCTGTACAAGTGTCACCTGAGAACTGCCATCTGACGTGAGGTATAATACCATCTGGGAGTTCTCGGCGAGTCCGTCCAGTGTACCCAGTCTCCACTGAGCACCCGTATACCATCTCTGATGTTAAACACCAATGGATATGGGATCATCCATTGCCCATCTCATGGGTCGAGAAGCGTATACGCTAGTCTACTCTGGTATATCGATGCCCCGTCTCGATACACCCACGACTAGGGACCTTGAAGGATGTACTTATGGACTACCATGTCCCCACTGGTATGATCTGCATCATAGTCCAGGTAGTCAAGTACACATCCTAAGGGCTTTACCAACATGTAACCATAAGACAGTTTAAAGAGACTAGTGTACATGTTAAGATAAAGAGTAACCAGATAGCATACTATCATATCGAGCAAGAAAGTCATCTCTATATATGTCCAAGCATCCAATATAATATACATCATCTGTATAATATTGGCCTCTAGGGCATACATACAATTAACAATGACGAGGGTTGATATTCTACCATTTGGAAGATCAATAGTGATATTGTTCTTGACTCGCCACAGTTTTAGTAAAATGGATTTTTTCTGAAAACAGTAGTGGGAGTATGGTAGAACTGGAAGTGATTCCAGAACCGCGAACGATTACGGAAAATTTAATAGGACATATATATTCAATCAGGTTTGACATTCCATTAGCCACTCCGCAGATATGGTGGGTAACCTCAGACACCCGAGAGGTACTTCGGTAGCCTCAAGGACGGTGACAGGGAGGTTCTTATCTACCCAGACTTGGCACTACTGTTGTTCCAGACTATGAGACCAGGCAGGAGGATAAGTATACCGTCGTTCTAAACTAGCTTTAGAAGTGCACGTGTATATTATTCTGCCAGAGGATTGTCGTAGTCAGTGGGAGCAGCGGAAGCATAGTGGGCAAGTAGCTTATGTCTATTTATAGACTAGAGCAGTTATAGCGGAGATAGATCATCTAATTTTGATATGACAGTCATGGGTTTGACTTCATCAGAATAGGGGATGGATCTGTTAAGAAGGTAGTAGGGTGTGATGTCATGGTATCTGGATGACATACACAGAGTAGGAAGTAAAATTCCTATACTACGATCGGTTGTACTGTGGTCGTCACACAGTTGTTTCTCCAGACAGGATATGGATATAATATTTGACATTCTGGTTTCTTGATCTATGGTTTTAGATCTAGATTTGGGTAGTTTCCCAATGTGGGTACTTTGACAGATATTCTAATGGTTTTTAGGATAGTTGACTCCTAGCATGGTGGTGTACATGCAGGTGATGGAGTCACCCTCTCTAAAGGTGTCGTATAGACTAAAGGGGAGAGGGTTGTGCATGATTGGCAGATCACTTGCTTAGGCAATTGAGTCAATCGTGAGGTGTCAAATACTACACCAGATGTTGTTTTTGCACTAGATGCGATAAGTTTGTATTAATCCAATCCTGGAGAGACATAAGGAAGCAGTTTTAGAACATAAGTGGATGTTCTATGGATTTGATGACGGCAGCCTCCTTCGGGAGACGATTATCATTCCAGGCTTCAAAGGTGACGTGGATGACAGAGTGATTGTCAGAGTTTTAGTTTTCCCTCTGACGAGGGACAGTATTATGGACAGGTGGTCCAAAAGGATACTGTGGGTGGCATGGTGCCGGATACTGATTAGGTTCAGTGATCGATACGGTCTAAGAAGTTTGGATTTGGAGTTCATTTATGAACTAGGTCCCATCAAATATCCAGACATATTCTAAGACAGGTATTACTCAATTCGGGAGATGGTTTTCTCCGCGAACTTGAGATTAAGAGAGATATAGAAAGAAACATCTAGGCGGATCCACTCACTGAGGCTATTTCTCGAACACAATTGTTTTACAAACGGGCTTTGTGAAACTGATTAGTAGAGGAGTTGGATGTTCGGTTTCACACGGGCTGTGAGTAGTCGACATCGCAATAATTAGCCTTGAGTGCAAGTGGGAGATTGTTGGAGATAGTGCCCTCATAGTCAATTATTGGATCGCAGGTACGTGATTGCAATGATGGTGGAGGACCTATACCGGTAGGACAGTCTTACTCGAGATGATAGTATGCTACCTGGTTTGCCTTTATCAGTCGTGTACATGTTCAGGTGACTGATTACATGTTACACTTTGATAGAGCCCTTAGGATCTTGCTTTACTACCAACTGTATGACGGCGATCATATACGTGAGTGTTGGGTAGTTTATATGCATATCCTTAATTGTGGTCCCTAGTCGTGGGAGTTTCGAGACAGGGCATCGATACTCCGGAGTAGACTAGTGTATACAGTCGAGACCCCGACGAGGGGCGGTGGCCGGTCTCACAAGCCACCGGTGTCTGTTGGATCACATAAGATGTATACAGGTGCTCATTGGGTTATGAGTACACCGGACAGGACTCGCCGGGAATCTGCTAGTTGGTTTTATACATATCGTCAGATAGCAGTTCCCTGGTGACATGTGTACAGGTTAGTTCATCGACCTGAGGTCGTCATTTGTCTCGTGTGAGTTCCCACCGTGCTTTGATTTCTACCCTACCACGGCTCAAAGGAGTCGTGCAAATAGGTAGTTTTTGGGTACAGTCCCGAGCCACATAGAGGCACGTGAGCGGATCGGCAGGGGATTCGTCTCTCCCGGTATTGGGGGTGAGATCGTGCTGTGTCTAGGAGAGCCATTACACAAAGCCCACGGCCGTGGCAGGAGATTTACTGGTAGGTACTCCAGTAGTATCTCAGGGTGTTATTGGGCTATACTCCGACACGACTTATACTGCTATTGGGGGTCTGACGTTACTAGCCCCCTAAGAAGTTATGCGATACTCATAGACGAACGGACCGGACTGTATATACATTGTCACTGTTAGGCTCAGTAGGGTTTCCGGATGAGTTCGCTCATCGGCATCCCTTGAGGTCAGTCCATGGGCAGCCGTTACGCATTGCTAGTGGCGCTGACGGTTTGTGGTTAAACCGACTGCCAGGGTACTGACGAGTCATTAGAGTTCCCCACAGACAGTTTCCCAAGTTTGGGCGAAATGTTGTAGAGGCCGTATGGTTTTATGGCAGGGTTCGAAAAATGCACGTGCGTTTACGCACGTGTCAGTTTTCGGGCAGATGATACTGGTCGGCTTTGGTTTAAGCCGGATCCGAGTATTATATTGAGTAGATATAATATCTTTGTCTCAGTTGCATTTGTATTCGGTCGTAATACAATTGCGGGTATATTTATACAGTTACGGGGTTATCCTGAAATTCGTTTCGGGATCACTTTTGGAAGTTGCCAGTTTCCAGTTTTCTATCAGCCGTCTTTTAACATTCGGTTAAAGACGGATTTATCTTTTCTTGAGATGAGTGTGGAAGTTTCTAGAAGCATCTAGATGAGGTGACTAGGTTAAATGGTGTTGTGTTTTCATTGGTTGCTTTTTGGTGTGTTCACACTTTGTGTTCACACGAAAGATATTTGTTTGTGTTCACACATGATATTTTCTTGTGGTCACCTCCCTCCTCCTACACTCACCCCCCCACCTCCCTATATATGGCCGGCCCCTTCCCCCTCTCCTCCTCTTCTCACTCTCACTTTGTAGAAAAAGATTATGATAGTTTTCGGTGTATGGAATTTCACAGCTCATTTCATTCCATCACCAGATTCCCACGGCAACTTCATTAACCATTCGTCCATAGCTTTGGACGGAACGAGACAAAGTCTTCTACTCATTCACTGCATCAATCTTGGTCGTCTCTTTTGGCAAACTTGACGACCGAGTTGCCTCGAGGCAGAGGCGGGAGCCCGTTTAAAGAATCGTTGACGTGGTGCCACCTGGACGAGCAGTTCGGTGATCGACGAGATCGGAGCAGCCGCAACGGAGCGTGGGATGATGGTTAAAGAACGAAGGACTCGGACCGTTCGGTATAACCTTTCTACACTCTTTACAGTTTGTTAGTTTAGCAATAATGGCAGATCCGGGTTATAGTACACGATAGTGCCAGTTAAACAGTTTTTGTTCCGTATTTGGCGTCTGTAGACGGCCGGGGCGCTTCCGTAGACTTACATGTATGTATTTTGTTTTTGAGATAAAAGGAAAAAGGAAATAAAGTAGTGACTCATTGTTTCTACACAATTCTTGAGTTGATCATTGATTTTAACCCTAATTTGTTTTCCTTTGTTCTTTTAACTCATTACAAAATACCTAGATATTTATTTAACCATGGTTTGTTGTGAGAGTGTCTCAAATAAATATCTATTTTATTTTCTTTATCATGATCATTAAATTGAGAAAAGCTTTACCATTTTCATCTTCCTCCTCCTTCAAGCTCTTTTGAGTTTTATTTAGAGTAAGTAAATTAAAAAGAAAGGGTTTTTAAAGAGAGAACATAAACCACCTCATCATTCTACATTACTATAGCCCTTTAGTGTAGGGTGTTTGCTTTACTTCTTCAAAGATCAAGTGAAGCTAGGAGCTTTGAGAAAAGGGTCTTCGGGTGGATCATCATGGACAACGAAGGATTCAAGCGAGACAGTTCAAACTCTAGGAGATCTAAGGAATCACTCAAGGAGGTCTACAAAGGTTGTAATCTCTCCGCTTAGTGATAGATACTTATAGCATGTAATACTATTGGTTTGTTACCCTAACTTTCTAGTTCGATCCATGGATGGTATTGTTTAGCACCCCTAAATTTTTGTTATAGCATGTTTGATGCAACCCAAACCCTAGGCATGGTGCTAGAGAATCCCATCAGTGGTATCAGAGCCAACCTAGAGGTTTAGAGTAATCTAGACGAAGTAAAAAACCTCGAACGAACGAAAATCGACACCCGATGCATGCTTACTGGAAATTTTTCAAAAAGTTGGATTTTTTCATATTAAAAATGCTCAGAAAATCGTGTAGGGTATTGTATGGGCCCACAAGAAGAACGAAGCCATAAGTCGATTTAATGACCGTGGAACCGCTGCCAAAAGGGTCTTTTGGCTGGGGTTCAGCGGCGCCGTTGTTGAGGCTTGGACTGTGCCTTCTTGTGCTGGCCCTTATGTATCGATAGCAGTCTCTGGTATATTTTAAAAACTGCTCAAGTGTTGAGCTTTCTGAGAATTTTTTGGGTGATTGATCGTTCGATCGAACGTTTTAACTGCGCCTAGTATATGAGATTGTGATACAATAATTGGAATCTATACAAATATATTTGTTGCGTGTAAATCTAGCATTTCAGTCTCGGGAGTAATCGGAAATCTTGTTGAATTATCCGACTTATTATGAAAAGGTGTTTTCATGGGTGAGACCTAAATGCGAGATTTACATTGTTAGGCTTGAAATCTTGGATATGTGATATCCCTGGTTTATGATGTCTAAAGGCAACGACGATTCCAATTGTTGTAGTTTTTCATTTTCTTTTATGCGACCTAAAGTGTAGTATGTTGTGTATTGTTGGTTTCGTTGCTATACATCAACGATAATTGGTGTACGCATACTTGCTTACGTTGATGACATGTGATGTTATGTGTTGCTGAGATATGATGTATAGGATCGTCATGATTGAATGGCCGGGGTTTTTATGTGAGATGAGAGTTTTCTTTTCATTCATGTAAATTTTAATTGTATGTAATATTCTTTTATTGGGACACTTCTGGGTTGAGGATGATGTCACCATTATTGTATATTATTTACTTTTCTGCATTAGGATAAACCCAAGGCGGGGAGCACAAGTGACCAGGTTCTGGGGTCTAGTGGGAGACCATCTCGAGGAGTCGAGACCGGGTCTCCTAACTCCAGAATTGGTAGGGTCACTTGCCGCTCTCATAGGGGTCTAGGGGTATGGGATTGGTTGTTCATCACGACCGTGGAATCCGTATTTTCTATTGTTGGCTAAGTACAAAATACGGACCTCCTAGTATATCCTATATTTTCATATATGCGTTTCTGCTGCTGATTATTCTGTGATGTGATTACTTAATATCTGAGACGAATGGAATATTAATATTATATATATGATATATAATAGACGTTGCTTATTTTTTACATTCGCGCTAGTCCCGCCCCGCTATGCCGTTAGTTAAGTAACCTACCGGTGCATAACGGGACACTATGACGAATGCGAATGGCATAAGCGTATTGTTGGATATGTATGCCCTAGAGGCCATTATTGTATAGTACTAGTTTGTTTAATACATTTTGGAGGCTTGGGATATATATACTGGTTTACGACAGTCTTACTCGATATAGTAGTATGCTACTTAGTTTGTTTCTATTTTAATATGTGTGTATGTTTCTTTTAACATATCGATAATACATATTGATGGAGCCCTTAGGATATTTGCTTGACTACCGGCGTTGTGATGGCGATCACACTAGTGGGGACTGGGTAGTCTATAAGCACATCCTTATTTTAGTCCTTAGTAGTAGAATTATCGAGACAGGGCATCGATACTCCAGAGTAGACTAGTGCATACGCTTCTCGTCCCAGCAGGGGAGATGGTCTGTCCCACAGCCATCAGTACGTCGTACGGGAGATAGTATGCAGGTGCTCGTTAGGTTACGAGTACACTGGACAGGACTCGTCGGGAACTGTCGGTTGGTATTATACCTATCATCAGTTAACAGTTTCCAGGTGACTTGAGTACAGCTTAGTCCGTTGACTTGACACTGTCACTTCGCCTCAAGTGTGTTCCCACTGTTCATAGATTACTACCCTACCACGGCTCTATTGAGTCGTGCAAATAGGTAGTAGTTGGGTGCAGTCCCGAAGCACTTGGAGGCAATGACGGTTAGACAGGATTCGTCTCTCCCGGTATTGGGAGTTGATATCGCGCTGTGTCTAGGAGAGCCGTTACACATAGTCGTCCCTGGCCAGGGCAAGCGAGATTTGCTGGTAGTGTTACCAGTAGTTTCTCAGGGTGTTCTGGGCTACACTCCGACATGACTTGTACCGCTATTAGGGGACTGACGTTTACCGCCCCCTAGGCCCGCCATGCGATACTCTCAGAAGAACAGACCGGACCGTACTGAGATTGTCACATTCAGGCTCAGTAGGAGTTCGGATGGGTTCACCTCATCAGTCTTCTTATCAGCATCTACCTGGGGACCGTTACGTACAGCTAGTACCGCTTGTGGCCTGTGCTTAAACCCACTGCCAGCGTAGTGTCGAGCCTTTAGAGTCCCAAACAGAGGGTTATTCGCCTTTAGGCAAAACAGAGTAGAGGTCGCATGGTTTTGCGATGGGGTTCGTTCACATCAGCGCACTTGTGCACGTTTGGTGTCCGGGCAGTTATTACTAGTGGGCTTTGGTTTAAGCCAGATCCTAGTATTTGTTTTGGGATTGGTTTTGTCTCATTGTATTCGTATTCCTCGGAACACGGATGCGGGTGTGTATGCACAGTTGACAGAGGCAGAGGTAGAGGATTCTCATTAGGGTTGTTGACCGTTGATTTTTTCCAAACTCTAATGAGAATGAGAAATATGATTAATGGTATTAATTAAAGATAATTGTGTCATGGTTAGGGTTGTTGAACTTTTGACTTTGGTTGACTTGTTGACCTATGTTAACATATTAACCATCATCATTTCACATGAAAGATGCTCCTTGATTCTTGCAAAATCCATTTAATGTGAAATGATAATGGTCATTCCAAATGAACCATCACACTTTTTCTTTAATTATTATTGTTATTTTCATATTATCTCATATGTGAGCATGGTTGCAAAAGAGAGCTCATTCTATCATATTCTTTCTCTCTCTTGAAAGAAAGCTCTCCCTCTTCCTCTCTGAAAGTTTAAGTGTTCCATGAGTTGGAAATCATTAGCTTTTGAGACTAAACCACCATAACTCCTCTCTACTCATTCTAGGGTTCTAAGTTTAGCAAACCAAGCACCTTAGTTACCTCTAGGTTGAGGTAGGAGCTCAAGTTCGAGGCCCTCGGGTGGATCTATCTTCGGCAAAGAGGAGACGACGACGAGGAGCCATTCAAACCACTACAAGGAGCAAGCAAGGAGGAGAACCACAAAAAGAAGAGAAGGAGTTCAAGACCTAGGTATAACCATTCTACATAGTAGCTAAAACTTGTAGTTTATTTGTTAGTTTTTGTTTAGCAAAGATCCTTCATGGATGGTCCATGCTACCTAGTGAGGAAAATTTTGATTTTTACCTATTCCGCCTTCCCGAAAGAACCGGGGTGGGTAACATGGACCTAACATTGCTTACGTTGATGACATGTGATGTTATGTGTTGCTAAGATGTGATGTATAGGATCGTCGTGATTGAATGGCCGGGGTTTTTATGTGAGATGAGAGTTTTCTTTTAATTCATGTAAAATTCAATTGTATGTAATATTCTTTTATTGGGACACTTCCGGGTTGAGGATGATGTCACCATTGTTGTATATTATTTACTTTTCCGCATTAGGATAGACCCAAGGCGGGGAGCACAAGTGACCGGGTTCTGGGGTCTAGTGGGAGACCATCTCGAGGAGTCGAGACCGGGTCTCCTAACTCCAAAATTGGTAGGGCCACTTGCCGCTCTCATAGGGGTCTAGGGGTGTGGGATTGGCTGTTCATCACGACCGTGGAATCCGTATTTTCTATTGTTGGCTAAGTACAAAATACGGACCTCCTAGTATATCCTATATTTTCATATATGCGTTTCTGCTGCTGATTATTCTGTGATGTGATTACTTAATATCTGAGACGAATGGAATATTGATATTATATATATGATATATAATAGACGTTGCTTACTTTTTATATCCGTGCTAGCCCCGCCCCGCTATGCCGTTAGTTAAGTAACCTACCGGTGCATAACGGGACACTGTGGCGAATGCGAATGGCATAAGCGTACGTTTTATTTTTTGTTTCTTTTCTGTGATGGTTTAGGAACTTAAATGATGGGAATTCATTAATGAGATTAATGTAAAGAAAAAGAAACCTCAAGATGTTGTAGAATCGGATTTGAAACCCACTCGGCTCTTTTCTCGAAAAAGCAAGTTTCAAAAGATGCGGAGCTTAAGCCACTCCTTTTCTAAAATTATTTAGATTCTACAACGAGATCAAGTTCAAAGCGTTAAACATTTTCATAAATACCATCCGCAACCCTCCGTCATTTTAGGAAGCAGAGTACTTAGTATTCGTGCTACATATGTTGATCTTAGTCAAGACGTAGTGTACGGTAGATAGTGATGTCTTCTTACAAAGCATATGATGCGAACAGTTAGGACATTCATGTGATAATGTTGATCATAGTCAAGAGTCATATGGGTGGGTCTAGTTAATCACGAAATGACGGGTAGAACTTGACTAGTGCCTATGATATGTTGACTATAACCAAGGTCATAAGCAGTTAGGGGTAAAATCCATATCGGGCATTTCAAGAGTTGAAATTTTCAATGAGATTGCATACCATCTATATGATATTTGGATTCCGATCCCACTGTGAGTAAGAGTTACTCCCAGGAGGGTTTTACACTTTACAATTAGCTAATCCTGTAGGTGTCTAGAAAGGTGTTAATGAGGTTTGACTTCTGGAAAAACGAGGTTTATTTTAATTAGGTCCGTACGAAAGCATGGCGAACCTCCCTCAAAATACCGACACTGGTCTGACTGAACGGTCAGCAAAACTGTAGAATGTAATTAATCGTAGCTAGTTTAATTTTTTGAGGTTTGAAATTTTTTTTGATAAAAGCAGTGGGAGACATCTATTAGATAAGATAATAACCAATCTAAATCTTTGCAATAGCATTTCGCTGAGTGTATTCTTTTCTCCCTCCTAACGGCAGATACCTGATGACGGGACTTAAGCTTCTTTTAGAGAAAAACAAACTGACTGGACCGAATTATAAAAAATGGCTAAGGAACCTGAACATTGCACTCTCATATGATAAAGTATCATATGTCCTCACTGCCAAAGCCCCACCCATCCTAGGTCCTGAATCATCTATTTCGGTTAAGGAATCCGAAAAACATAGGATATTGATTGTAACATGGCCAAGTGCCTCGTGCTTGCTTCTATGGACAATGAACATCAAAAGCAGAATGATAAGATGTTAGTTATGTATATGCCCTAGAGGCCATTGTTGTACATATGATGTATATTATGATGGATGCTTGGATATATACAGAGAGGACTTTCTTGCTCGTCATGATAGTATGCTATTTGGTTTCACTTTATCTTAACATGTTGGCTTGTATTGGTTTACTGTCTTTCTCTCATATGTTGATAAACCCCTTAAGATCTGTATTCGACTACTGGGATTATGATGAGATCATACTAGTGGGGCCACGGTAGTCGATGAGTACATCCTATAAATGTTCTTAGTCGAGGGTATATCGAGACAGGGCATCGACACACCAGAGTAGACTGGCGTATACGCATCTTGACCCATATGATGGGCGATGGATGATCCCATATCCATCGGTGTTTGACATCGGAGATGGTGTATGGGTGCTCAGTGGAGACTGGGCACACTGGACGGACTCATCGAGAACTCCCAGATGGTGATATACCACACGTCAGATGGCAGTTCTCCGGTGACACTGGTACAGGGTATTCTGTAGACCCGAGATCGTCATAGAGTCTTGTGTGATTCCCATTGTGCTTTGATTTCCACCTTACCACGTCCAAGAGGGCGTGCAAAACGGTGGTTTTTGGGAACAGTCCCGAATCACATGGAGGCAATGAGCGATAGGAGGGGATTCGTCTCTCCCGGTATAGGGAGTTGATGTTGTGCTGCGTTCGATTGGCTATAACTGGAAGTCCCTGGCCAGGGATGATATAGAGATATACTGGTAAGTGTTATTAGTAGTTTCTCGACCTGTTATGAGCCTCACATCGACACGACTTATCGGTTACTGGGGTCTGACGTATACAACCCCTAGACTTGATATGCGACATATCAGACGAACAGACCGGACTGTACGGGAGTGTTACTGATTGGATTCACAGGAGAACGGACAGGATAGCTTGTTGATCTTCTGATCGCTCAATACCTGGGTGGCTGTTACGTTTAGCTTACCGCTTTCAGCTTGTGGGTGTTTGATATGATCATCACCTGCTACCGGCATATTGACGATTCTTTAGAGTCCTACACAGAGGTTTCTTGGCTCAGGCAAAACGGAGTAAAGGCATATATATGATATGTGCAGGACCGAGGATAATGCGATATGAGATACCGTATTATATTCTCGCGATATTTAGATATGAATCGGGACATCGGATCAAGTGTTGATTCGATGAATCGGTACATGATATATTAGTCGGTTATATTCGATATAGCCGGATCGTTGGATCAAGAGTTGATTCGATGATTTAATGTATAATGATATATATAATAAATTGTATTACATTATCTAATATTGGCTCACTTTATTATTTCATTTTCTCACCGGATTAATACATTGATATATATGCGATATATATTAATTGTATTATTTTCTTTTGTTGCAAATATATAATATATATGTCATATATATTATTGTGACATGATATGATTTATTATAAAACATGTTTAAGGATGATAAAAAGGGATTAAGGTTTGATTAGGGTTAGCTCATTATTGTTCATTCTAGAAGAATTCTATTTTGTCTTCGTTAAGATATTATGGTTGATACTTATCCTTAACCTAACCAAACCCTAACTCTAGTTTATTCTCTACAAAGGTTAAGCCTCTCATCCTTGACCATGGTTTGATAATCAATCATATATTCTTGAATACTATTCATCACAAAAGGATTATTCTTTCCTTTTTCTTCTTCTCTTTTGAGTTTTGAGAGAGAGCTTACTAGTTAATCCTTTTATGATGATTTATTGTGAGAAAGTGAGATAAAAAGATAGCATAAATATCACTCCATCATCCTCATCTAATCTAGCCCATTAGATTAGGGTGTTCAACTCTTTAGAGTGAGAAAGCTTGGGTTATAGCAACTTCGACGTAGATCATCGGAGAATCGGAACACTTCAAGCTAGCATGGATCGTTCGAGTCGTGGAGCCTCTCTTGAGTCCGGGAGATTGTGGATCGCGGCGAAGGGACTTCTACTCGGAGCTTGTGAAGCGAAGGAGCGGACTAAAAAGGTTGTAATCCCTCACACTTAGCTTTAAAGATGTTATCTTGCATGCAAAACCCTAATAATCTAGCAAAGATCCCGTCTTTGGGTTGTTCGGCACATGTAAAATTTTATTCGGGCATGTTTGATACTTTATAAACCTTCATAAGTGTTCCTAGGAACCCTACAGTGGTATCAGAGCCTAGCTAGAGCATTCGGCGACGTGTATACGAAGTTGAAACTCCGATCAAACCCGAGCCGACGAAAATGAACCCCTCTCTGGATATTTTTCAAAAATGCGATTTTTTCTGAATTAAAAATACCTGAAAAATTAAGCAAAGTGAAATAAGAATTACTGTGAAATTCGGTGCAGTGATCCGTACAGACTACCGCGGAATCGCGGCCGTACCATGCTTGGGCCGCGGTTCCGCGGCCGTACTGTTTGATTTGACAATTATTTTTTCACAGTAATTCGTTTATAATGCTTATACAGTTTCTGGTATTTTTATTTTTGACTCAATGGTTGAGTGTTCTGGGGTTTGTTTTGTAATCGTAGATTCGATCGGAATATTTAAATTCGTTTTTATTTCCGGATATTTAGAAACTGTTAAAAAGTTTGAACGAATATCATTAACTCACTTTTTTCCGACACGAAAAATTTTCAGGTGTTGAATCTTTTCTCGAGTTTAAATATTTCGCAAATGCGTGCAAGTTTTGTGGTGGACCCTCTAGAAGACAACAAACCTTAACTCGATTATGTGACCGTCTTGAACTGCCTTTTGAACCTTCGGGTTTGGGGCAGTACGGCGTGCCACATGTGAGGTGTTGGCTTGACCCTTCTACGGCTGGACCGCTACTACCGTGACACATTCCGGATTATTTGAACTCCGCTCAAATGTTGAGCAATTTAGGAAATTTTGGGTATTTGATTATCTGTTCGGAAAGTTTAATACTGTCTATTTATCTGGAATGTGATACAATATGTGGAATTCATTGTGTTAGGCATGAAATGCGAAGTATGTGATATTTCGGATTTACGATATCTAAAGTGATTGTGGATTCCAAATATTGTAGTTTTACAATTTCTTTTCTGTGACCTTAAGTGTAGTATGTAGTTGTATTGCCGGTTGTCGTTGCTATACATCGACGAAGATCGGTGTATGCATACTTACTTACGTTGATGATATGAGATATTATGTGTTGCTGAGATATGATGTGCAGGATTGTCGCGATTGAATAGCCGGGGGTTTTATGTGAGATGAGAGTTTTATATTTTCATTCATGTAAATTCAAATGTAATGTAATATTCTTTTATTTGGGGCACTTCTAGGTTAAGGTTGATGCCACCAGTGTTGTATATTATTTACTTTTCCGCATTAGGATGGACCCAAGGAGGGGAGCACAGGTGACCGGGTTCTGGGGTTCAGTGGGAGGCTATCTCGAGGAGTCGAGACCGGGTGTCCTAAACTCCAGAATTGGTAGGGTCGCTTGCCGCTCTCGTAGGGGTCCAGGGTGTGGGCTTGGATATTCATCGCGATTGTGGAATCCGTATTTTCTATTGTTGGCTAAATACTAAATACGGACGTCCTAGTAAATCCCATATTATATCTATGTTTCTGCTGCGATATCTGTGATGTGATCATTTGATATGTTGTGATGGATACAGTATATAGTATATATGATATATTATATAGACGTTACTTATGTTTTACACCCGCACTAGCCCTACCCTGCTCTGTCATTAGTTACCTAACCTAACGGTGCACGAGGGGACATCGAAGCGAATGCGGATGGCATAAGTGTACGTCGTATTTATCTGTGATGCTTGGGAAGCATAAGCTGATGGGATTTTTTATTAATGAGATTAATAAAAAGAAAAGAAACCTAAAAGATGTTGTAGAATCAAAACTTTATAAAAAGGGTACCTACAGTTTTGCTTTGCATAGCGGTATATATGATATACCCTGCACCTTATTCGATGAGGAAAGAGCCGAGATCCCTTCACCGGGAGTGAGCTCTTTAGCGAAACTGGCAGATGCTACAAAACTCGGTTTGTCTTTTGATTGCCTTTAGAGTTTTGCTTTACACAGTGATATATATGATATGTCCTGCACCTTATTCGATGAGGAAAGAGCCGAGATCCCTTCACCGGGAGTGACCTCTTTAGAAAAACTAATGAAAGCCTAAAAAACACTCCATTTCAAAATTTCACTTGATTCTACGACGATATCAAGTTCATTACGCAATAGGTTTTCAGAAAAACCTGTCGCAGCCCTCCGTCATTTCAGATAAAGACTATTTAGTATTCGTGCTGCGTTTGTTGACCTCTGTCAAGGCGTAGTGTGCGGTAGCTAACTAGTAATTATCTTTAAAGCATGTGATGTGATTAGATTAGGGTAGTCGTACGACCTTGTTGACCTCTGTCAAGGGTCGTGCGAGTGGGTTTGATTCAATCAAGAAATGACGAGTTGAACTTGACTAGTGCACTATGGTTTGTTGACCTCTTTCAAGATCATGGAACACTAGGGGCAAAATATTATCGGGAATTTCAAATGTTGAAATTTGCAATGAGATTGCAAACCTTCTATGAGATAGTTGGATCCCGATACCCACTGCGAGTAAGAGTTACTCCTGGGAGAGTTTTACACAGGACAATTAGTCGATCAAGTAAGTGTCTAGAAAAGTGTTAACGGGGTTACGCCTCTGGGAAAACGAGGTTTACTTTAATTAGGTCCGTGCGAAAGCACGGGGAACCTCCCTTAAAGTACCGACACTGATCCGGCTGAAAGATTGACGAAATTGTAGGGTGTAATTAATCCCGGCTAATCTTACCTTTTAGAGTTTGAAGGACGATTTGATAAAAACAGTGGGAGACATCGTGATTAGATAAGATAATAACCAATCTAATCTTCCAAGAGCATACTCTAAAGTGTTTTCTTCTCTCTCTCTCCAGGTTGCGACCATGTCAGGACATAATCAAGATAATAATATGGATGTATTGACTGAACCCGCTTATTATACTGAGCAAGGGAACGTTGGACCCGTTTTTTCTTATAAGAGTTATAAGACTGAACAGGAAACAGGAGAATATTTGGATTCTCACACCGCCCAAAAGAACATGCATGTTGATGCATCTTCTTTAGGAGTGTTAGTTATTGAGAACTGTTTCTCAGTTCACCCTACGTCCTGGGTATTTGATACCGGATCAGGATCCCACATATGTAAATTGTTAAATGGGCTACGTAAAGGTAGAGAACTGGGAAAAGGTGATCATTCCGTTCAAGTAGGGAACGGTGCAAGTATTGCAGCCAAAGCAGTTGGCGAATATCACCTAGTATTGCCAAGTCGTAATACACTGATTCTAAATGAGTGCTATTATATACCGAACATGATGTGCAACATTATATCAGTTTCTTTATTAAGTAAAGAAGGATATAATTTTGTAGTAAAGGATAATGTTATGAACATATTCCTAGATCAAAAGTTGATTGCATCAGGCTCGTTACATAATGGCATATTCATTCTAAATCAGAATACAGTCCTCAATATACAAAACACACACAAGAGGAAAAGTTCAGAAATGAACGAATCCTACTTGTGGCATTGTAGACTTGGTCAAATCAATGCGACACGACTGGCTAAGTTACATAAGGATGGTTATTTGAATCCGTTCGAATTATCATCTTATGATACTTGCCATTCATGTCTCAAAGGAAAAATGACCAAAGCTCTGTTTAGTGGACACGGAGAAAGAATTACTGAACTCTTAGGACTGGTACATAGTGATGTATGCGGTCCCATGTCTACGCATGCCAGGAACGATTCTTCCTACTTCATTACATTCACTGACGATCTCTCTAGATTCGGACATGTGTTCCTGATGAAACACAAGTCTGAACCTTTTGAGAAATTCAGAGAATATAAGCACGAAGTAGGAAAAAAACGGGCAAAAGTATTAAGATCCTTCGATCTGATCGAGGAGGAGAATACTTAAGCAATAAGTTCCTAGATTATCTAAAAGAGAATGGGATTCTCTCTCAGCTTATTCCTCCTTATACACCACAGCACAACGGTGTATCGGAGCGGAGGAATCGCACCCTATTAGATATGGTGCGCTCCATGATGAGTACATCTGAGTTATCTATTTCCTTCTGGGGGTATGCGCTTGAGACAACAGCATACCTATTGAATCAAGTTCGAACTAAATCTGTACCTACCACACCATATAAGATATGGAGTGGGAAGAGACCATATCTTAAACGAGTTAAGATATGGGGTTGTCTGGCCTATGTCAAAAGGCAAAATCCAGACAAACTCGAGGCACGGTCAGTTCTATGCAAGTTTGTGAGATATCCTAAACATTCAAATGGATATTTTTTCTACCACAGTGAACAACAAAAAGTGTTTATTGCTCAACATGCCACCTTTTTAGAAAAGGAATTTCTTGAAAAGAGATTAGTGGCTCTGAGGTAGAACTGGAAGAAGTTCCAGCAACACAAACTGTAACTGAAGATTTAGTGGAACCAGAGGATTCGGTAGTACCCGACGAACCCCAGCCTCTCCGCCGATCTAGTAGGGTTTCTCGTCCACCTGAGAGATACTATGGTTTTCTCATTGATGGTGGAAGCGAGGATTGCATCATGGAAGATGATGACCCGACTAGTTTCGAGCAGGCCATCACGAGTGGTGACTCTGTGAAATGGCTGGATGCAATGCGATCTGAGATGGAATCCATGTACACCAATAAAGTATGGATTTTGGAAAATGCTCCTGAAGGGGTAAAACCTATTGGGAGCAAGTGAATTTTTAAAAAGAAATTTGGTGTAGATGGAAAAGTTGAGACTTTCAAAGCTAGACTTGTAGCAAAGGGATTTCATCAACGACCAGGTGTGGACTATGACGAAACCTTTTCTCCAGTAGCTATGCTTAAGTCCATCCGGACCTTACTTGCCATTGCTGCATACCATGACTACGAAATCTGGCAAATGGATGTTAAGACCGCCTTTCTAAATGGTGATTTAGAAGAGTGCGTGTACATCACTCAGCCAGAGGGCTTCGTAGATAGTAGGAGTAGCGGAAAGGTGTGCAAACTGCTTAAATCCATTTATGGGTTAAAGCAAACATCGCGGAGTTGGAACATCAGTTTTGATGTAGTAGTGAAAGAGTTTGACTTCATCAAAAACATAGATGAACCTTGTATCTATAAGAAGGTAGCAGAGAGTAAGATTGTCTTCCTCGTATTGTACGTGGATGACATACTCTTGATAGGAAATGATATTTCTATGCTGCAATCAGTCAAGCTCTTCTTATCACAAAGATTCTCAATGAAAGATCTAGGTGATGCCTCCTGCATATTGGAGATTAGGATCTATAGAGATAGATCAAAAAGGATACTGGGATTGTCCCAATCCAGGTACATTGACACCATACTAAAGAGGTTTAGTATGGAAGAATCCAAGCGTGGTAACCAACCCATGATCTCTGGACTCACTCTCTCCAAAGAGATGTCTCCCAAGACTGATTTGGAGAGAGCTCACATGCAAGGGATACCCTATGCTTCGGCAGTGGGCTCTATCATGTATGTGATGCTATGTACCAGACCCGATGTAGCATACTCATTAAGTGTAGTGAGTCGGTATCAAGCAGATCCTGGAGAGAGTCACTGGACGGCTGTGAAGAACATTCTCAAGTACTTACGAAGGACTAGAGATATGTTCTTGGTGTATGGTAACGGAGAACTCCAACTGGAGTCCTTTACCGATTCCAGCTTCCAAAGTGATAAGGACGACTCAAAGTGGCACTCGGGATTTGTCTTTAGCCTCAATGGAGGGGCGGTATGTTGGAAGAGTTCCAAACAGGATACCGTTGCAGACTCGACGATGGAGGTTGAATACATCGCTGCCAACGATGCTGCCAAAGAGGCTGTCTGGATGAAGAAGTTCATCACAGAACTTGGTGTGGTTCCATCCATTGAACATCCAATACCTCTGTATTGCGATAACAATGGAGCTGTGACTTTGGCCAAGGAACCCAGATCCCATCAGAAATCCAGACATATTCTGAGGCGGTATCACCTGATCAGGGAGATAGTTGATCGCCGGGAGATCGAGGTCAGGAGAGTAGATACGAAGGACAACACTGCGGATCCACTCGCGAAGGCCATTCCCCAGATACAGTTTGAGAGATTATTCGGGATGCTAGGTATGAGATACTACAGCAGCTGGCCTTAGTGCAAGTGGGAGATTGTTAGTTATGTATATGCCCTAGAGGCCATTGTTGTACATATGATGTATATTAGGATGGATGCTTGGATATATACAGCGAGGACTTTCTTGCTCGTCATGATAGTACGCTATTTGGTTTCACTTTATCTTAACATGTTGACTTGTATTGGTTTACTGTCTTTCTCTCACATGTTGATAAAGCCCTTAGGATCTGTACTCGACTACTGGGATTATGATGAGATCATACTAGTGGGGCCACGGTAGTCGATGAGTACATCCTATAAATGTTCCTAGTCGAGAGTATATCGAGACAGGGCATCGATACACCAGAGTAGACTAGCGTATACGCACCTTGACCCATATGATGGGCGATGGATGATCCCATATCCATCGGTGTTTGACATCGAAGATGGTGTACGGGTGCTCAGTGGAGACTGGATACACTGGATGGACTCGCCGAGAACTCCCAGATGGTGATATACCACACGTCAGATGGCAGTTCTCCGGTGACACTGGTACAGGGTAGTCTGTAGACCCGAGATCGTCATAGAGTCTTGTATGATTCCCACTGTGCTTTGATTTCCACCTTACCCCGTCTAAGAGGGCGTGCAAAATGGTGGCTTTTGGGTACAGTCCCGAATCACATGGAGGCAATGAGCGATAGGAGGGGATTCGTCTCTCCCGGTATATGGAGTTGATGTTGTGCTGTGTTCGATTGGCTATAACTGGAAGTCCCTGGTCAGGGCTGATATAGAGATATACTGGTAAGTGTTACTAGTAGTTTGTTGACCGGTTATGAGCCTCACATCGACATGACTTATCGGTTACTGGGGTCTGACGTATACCACCCCTAGACTTCATATGCGACATATCAGGCGAACAGACCGGACTGTACGGCAGTGTTACTGATTGGATTCACAGGAGAACAGACAGGCTAGCTTGTTGATCTTCTGATCGATCAATACTGGGTGGCTGTTACATTTAGCTGACCGCTTGCACCTTGTGGGTGTTTGATATGATCATCACCTGCTACCGGCGTATTGACGATTCTTTAGAGTCCTACACAGAGGTTTCTTCGCTCAGGCAAAACGGAGTATAGGCACATATGTGATATGTGCAGGACCGAGGATAATGCGATATGAGATTCCGTATTATATTCTCGCGATATTTAGATATGAATCGGGACATCGGATCAAGTGTTGATTCGATGAATCGGTACAAGATATATTAGTCGGTTATATTCGATATAGCCGGATCGTTGGATCAAGTGTTGATTCGATGATTTAATGTATAATGATATATATGATATATTGTATTACATTATCTAATATTGGCTCACTTTATTATTTCATTTTCTCACCGGATTAATACATTGATATATATGCGATATATGTTAATTGTATTATTTTCTTTTGTTGCAAATATATAATATATATGTGATATATATTATTGTGACATGATATGATTTATTATAAAACATGTTTAAGGATGATAAAAAGGGATTAGGGTTTGATTAGGGTTAGCTCATTCTTGTTCATTCTAGAAGGATTCTATTTTGTCTTGGTTAAGATATTATGGTTGATACTTATCCTTAACCTAACCAAACCCTAACTCTAGTTTATTCTCTATAAAGGTTAAGCCTCTCATCCTTGACCATGGTTTGATAATCAATCATATATTCTTGAATACTATTCATCACAAAAGGATTATTCTTTCCTTCTTCTTCTTCTCTCTTGAGTTTTGAGAGAGAGCTTACCAGTTAATCCTTTTATGATGATTTATTGTGAGAAAGTGAGATAAAAAGATAGCATAAATACTACTCCATCTTCCTCATCTAATGTAGCCCATTAGATTAGGGTGTTCAACTCTTTAGAGTGAGAAAGCTTGGGTTATAGCAACTTCGACGTAGATCATCGGAGAATCGGAACACTTCAAGCTACCATGGATCGTTCGAGTCGTGGAGCCTCTCTTGAGTCTGGGAGATCGTGGATCGTGGCGAAGGGACTTCTACTCGGAGCTTGTGAAGCGAAGGAGCGGACTACAAAGGTTGTAATCCCTCACACTTAGCTTTAAAGATGTTATCTTGCATGCAAAACCCTAATAATCTAGCAAAGATCCCGTCTTTGGGTTGTTCGACACATGTAAAATTTTATTCGGGAATATTTGATGCTTTATAAACCTTCACAAGTGTGCCTAAGAACCCTACAGAAGATTGATGTTTAATCCATCTTTCTCCATACATTGGATATGTATAGAGAGCAATCTCGGGGCATCTCGAAAGCTGTTTCAGATGTGGATGGCTTCTGGTACATCAGTAGGAGAACATGTCTTGAAGATGATTGGTCTTATAAAAGAACTTGAGGACCTTGGATGGACCATGGATAACAAGCAATATACTGATATTGTTCTACAGTCTCTCCCCCCTGCCTTTGCTCCCTTCATAGTAAACTTTAATATGAATGATTTGGAGAAATCACTGCCTGAACTTCTCAATATGTTGAGAAGTGCAGAAAGAACATTTAAGATAGCGAAAACTCCCGCTCTACTTTATGGGCCATCTTCCTCTTCCATCCCAAAAACCAAGGCCAAGGGAAAGAAGAAGAAGAAACCCACTAAGCCGAGAGGTGGAGTAGTAAAGGCAGAGGGGAAGGACAAGTCTGGGGCCGCGGGAAGTGGAAAAGGAGAATGTTTTTTCTGCCCCAAGTTGGGACACTGGAAACGCAATTGTTCTTTGTACCTTGCTGATCTCAAGAAGAAGAAGCATACTGATGTTTCCGCTTCAGGGATTGAGAAACAATAGAGTTTTGAAGACTTGGGAACACACTCTATGTGTTGGAAATGGTTCTAATGTACATGATGTATCCGTCGGAGAATATCATCTGGGGTTTCTTTCAGAATGTATTTTGGTTTTGAACCCTTGTTATTATGTATCTAGTATGCTATGTAATATAATATCCGTTTCTTTGTAAGATAATGAAGGATATCATTTTGTGTTGTAAAATAATGGTATGAACATTAACCTTAATCAACAGTTGATTGGGATTGGTATACTGAATAACGTTGTTTACGTCCTAAACCAACACACAGTTTTCAACATACAACACTCAAGTAAAAGAAAATTTTCAGAAATAAATGAATCTTTTCTTTGACATTATAGACTTGGTCATATTAATGAAACAAGACTAAATAAGAAACATAAAGATGGATATTTGATTCCTTTTGAATATAAATCTTATGCGACTTGTCAGTCCTGTATCAAAGGTAAAATGACCAAAACTCCATTTATTGGACACGGAAAGAGAGCTACAGAAATCTTAAACCTCATGCATAGTGATGTATGGGACCAATGTCTACACATGCTAGAGGCGATTTTTCATACTTCATCAGTTTTACTGATGATTTCTCTAGATTCGGACAAGTGTTTTATTGAAGTATAAATCCAAAGCTTTTGAGAAATTCAAGGAGTATAAACTTGAAGTAGAAAAACAAACTGGCTTGAGCATCAAGAAACTTCGATCAGATCGAGGTGGAGAGTATTTAAGCACCGAGTTTTTAGACTTCTTAAAAGAGAATGGGATTCTCTCTCAGCTCACTCCTCCTTACACACTACAGCACAACGGTGTGTCAGAACGGTGGAATCGTACCCTATTAGATATGGTACGGTCCATGATGAGTGATGCTGAATTACCGCTTTCCTTTTGAGGAGATGCATTAGAGACAACAATTTATCTATTGAACAGGGTTCCAACCAAGATCGTGTCTACCACTCCATATGAGATGTGGTGTGAGAAGAGACCATCTCTTAAAAGAGTTAGGATATGGGGTTTTCTGGCTTTTGTCAAAAAGAAGAATCCGGACAAACTCGAGACACGATCGGTCATGTCTAAATTTGTGCGTTATCCAAAACATTCAAATGGATATCTATTCTACCATAAGGAGGAACAAAGAGTGTTTGTTTCTCAACATGCCACATTTTTAGAAAATAAATTTTTTACAAATAGTACTGATGGCAATGCGGTAGAACTAGAAGAGGTTCTAGAGACATAAATTACTCATGATGAATTGGTTGAACCTGATGTTGTAGTAGAACATCAAGAACCTCAGCCGCTCCGGAGATCTAGTAAGACTTCTTGCCCACCGGAGAGATAATATGGTTTTCTCACTGATGGTGATAGAGAAGATTGCATCATAGATGATGATGACCCTACTAGTTTTCAGCAAGCTATCACGAGTGGTGACTCAGTGAAGTGGCTGGATGCCATGAGATCTGAAATGGAGTCCATGTACACAAACAAAATATAGACTTTGGAAGTTGCACCTCCTGGGATAAAACCCGTAGGTTGCAAATGGATCTTTAAGAGAACGATTGGTGTGGATGGACACGTAGAGACCTATAAAGTAAGGCTTATAGCCAAACGTTTTCGTCAAAGACCAGGATTGGACTACGATGAAACTGTTAGTTATATATATGCCCTACAGGCCATTGTTGTACATATGATGTATATTATAGTCGATGCTTGGATATATATAGAGAGGACTTTCTTGCTCGATATGATAGTATGCTATCTGGTTTTACTTTGTCTAAACATGTTGACTTGTATTGGTTTACTGTCTTGCTCTCACATATTGATAAAGCCCTTAGGATATGTACTTGACTACTAGGACTATGATGAGATCATACTAGTGGGGCCAGGGTAGTCAACGAGTACATTCTATAACTGTTCCTAGTCGGGGGTGTATCGAGACAGAGCATCGATACACCAGAGTAGACTAGCGTATACGCATCTTGATCCATATGATGGGCGATGAATGATCCCATATACATTGGTGTTTGACATCAAAGATGGTGTACGGGTGCTCAGTAGAGACTGGGTATACTGAACGGACTCGCCAAAAACTTCTAAATGGATTTATACCTATCGTTAGATAGAGGTTCTCTGGTGACACTGGTACAGGTTAGTCTGTAGACCCGAGATTGTCATAGAGTCTTGTGTGATTCCCACCATGCTTTGATTTCCACCTTACCACGTCCAAGAGGGCGTGCAAAACGGTGGCTTTTGGGTACAGTCCTGAATCCCATGGAGGCAATGAGCGATAGGAGGGGTTTTGTCTCTCCCGGTATATGGAGTTGATGTTGTGCTGTATTCGATTGGCTTTAATTGGAAGTCCTTGGCTAGGGCTGATATGGAGTGCTACTGGTAAGTGTTATCAGTAGTTTCTCGACCTGTTATGAGCCTCACATCGATACGACTCATCGGTTACCGGGGTCTGATGTTTACCACCCATAGACTGGATATGCGACATATCAGACGAAGAGACCAGACTGTACGAGTAGTGTTACTGATTGGACTCACAGAAGAATGTACATGCTTGCTTGTTGATCTTCTCTTCACTCAATACACGGGTGGCTGTTACGTTTAGCTGACCGCTTGCAGCTTATGGGTGTTTGATATGATCATCACCTACTACCCGGGTATTGACGATTCTTTAGAATCCTGCACAGAGGTATCCTGGCTCAGGCAAAACGGATTAGGGGCACATATACGATATGTGTGGGAACGAGACTAATACGATATGAGATACCGTATTCTTTTCTCGCGATATGTGATATCGTCTGGGTATTTGTGATATAGCCGGGTCATCGGATCAAGTGTAGATTCGATGAAATGGTACTTGTTATATTAGCCGGTTGTATGTAATATAGCCGGGTTATCGGATCAAGTGTTGATTCGACAATTTAATGTATAATTATTTATGAGATATATTATGTTATATTAACTAATATAAGCTCACTTTATTGATTCTTTTTCTCACTTGGATATTACATTGATGTATATGCGATATATGTTAATTGTAATATTTTCTTTTGCTACATTATATATTATATATGTGATATATAAAATTGTAACAAGCTAGGTTAAAATTGCAACTAGGGTTTATGAGACTTGAACCATGCTAGGGTTAGATTAGGGTTTATAATTATTATTAAGGAAATACAAATAATGGCGGAAATATCCATGGTTGATATTTTGATGGAAGCTTGTAGGCTTCTTTGACTTTGTCCACAATTTTTGTCTTCCTTAAGATATTTGTTGACCTAACTCTAACCATAGCAAATGGTTAAGTCTCTACAAGGGTTAAGAATGTCATCTTTAACACATGGTTGCAATTCTAACCTCACATAACAATTCATTATTCATCACATAAGCTTTCTTCTTCTTCTTCCTCCTTGGAAAAAACTTTCTAGCTTTTTGTGTTGTGATGATTTAAAGTGAGAAATTGAAAACAAAAGAGAGCAAAATTCCTACTTCATCATCCTCATCTATTCTAGCCTCTAAAATTAGGGTGTTAAGTTCACTAATACTTCATTAAAGAAGTGAGTGCTTGGGTTTGAGATTCTTCAAGGTAGATCATCTTCGAAATGGAAGACTTCAAGAAAGATGCCTCATTCACCTCATGGAGCCTCTCTAGAGTCCAGGTTCATGATGATCGCAGTGAAGGGACCTCAACACGGAGCTTATGAAGTAAAGGAATGGACTAGAAAGGTTGTAATCCCAAACTCTTAGAAGTAAAGTTGTTTGCTTCGATATTTTGTTTGATTCTCTAATTAAAGATCTTGTGTTTGGGTTATCTAGAATGGAAAAAATTTAAACTTGGCATGTGTGATGCCTCCCGAAACCTTGATGCCGTTGTACGTATCCCAACAATGGTATCAGAGCCTAACTAGAGAATTAAACAGAAAAGTCTAGGATTACGAAACCGAAACAACTCCGAAACACCCGACGGAAAACCCTAGATTCTGTCGAAATTTTTCAGGTGTAAAAAAATTATTTTAACAGTTCCAGAATGATGTATATGATACATATTGAACAATGTGCAAAACCTCACCCCCTCCTCGGACTCTGGCCGACGATATGAGCATGAAATCCGGTATCGCCGGATTTTCCTTGGACTTTGGGGTTTGGGTTTTGGTTGATGTTCTACTTTCTGGGGTTTGGAAATTGTGGTGTTGTTTATTTTTGCTAAAATTACATGTGATGTTAATTTACTTCATTATAAATTCGGAGTGTTTCGTATTCGAAATTCTAGCTTTTGTTTCGGTTATTTTAGACGGTTTTGAAAAGTTCGTTCGGATACCAAATACCCACTTTTTCCCTTCCTGAAATTTTTCAAGAGTTGGATCCTTTCACAGTTATAGAACATTCAAATATCGTGCAAGTGATGCGGTGAACCCTCTAGAAGAACAAAACCTTAACTCAATTTTGTAACCGTCAAAACCGTCACTGAACCTTTGGGTTTGTGATGGTTTAGCGGTGCCACAAGTGAGGCGTTGGTTGACCCTTCTACGGCTGGTTCACTACTATTGTGGCATGTGATGGATACTTCTAAATTACACTCAAGTGTTAAGCATTTGGGAAACTTTGGGTGTTTGTTGATTCGATCGGAATGTTTAACATCGTCTAGATTTTTCTGTAATGTGATACAATATATGGAATTCATACAGTTAGGCATGAAATGCGAAGTATGCGATATTTCGGATTTATGATGTCGAAGGAGATTGTGGATTTCAAATGTTGTAGTTTTACATTTTCTTTTCTGCGACCGTAAGTGTAATATGTGGTGTATCGTCGGTTTCGTTGCTATACATCAACGACAATTGGGATATGCATATTTACTTACGTTGATGACATATGATGTTATGTGTTGCTGTGATATGTTATATTGGATCGTCGTGTTCTGAATAGCCGGGGGTATTATGTGAGATGAGAGTTTTTATTTTCATTCATCTAAATTCAATTGTATGTAATATTCTTTTATTAGGGCACTTCCGGGTTGAGGATGATGTCACCATTGTATATTATTTATTTTTCCGCATTAGGATAGACACAAGGGGAGAGCACAAGCAGCCGGGTTCTAGGGTCCAGTGGGAGGCCATCTCGAGGAGTCGAGACCGGGTCTCCTAACCCTAGAATTGGTAGGGTTTCTTGCCGCTCTCGTAGGGGTCTAGAGATGTGGGTTTGGCTATTCATCGTGACCGTGGAATCCGTGTTTTATAAAGGCTCAAAATAAAACACGGACCTCCTAATATATCCAATATTTCATATGTTTCTTCTGTTGCTATGTTCTGTGATGAGATCATATTACTGCTTAAGACGCATGCTTATACTATATATATATATGATGATATATAAATATTACTGCTTTCGTTTCTTCTGTGATGCTTAGGAAGTATAAATGATGAGATTTATTAATAAGATTAATAAAAGAAAAGAAACCTAAAAGATTTTGTAGAATCAAATTTTCAAAAAATGTAGCTATAGTTTTTTGCTTTGCATAGTGGTATATGTGATATACCCTGCACCTTATTCGATGAGGAAAGAGCCGAGATCCCTTCACCGGGAGTGACCTCTTTAGCAAAACTGGCAGATGCTACAAACTCATGGTTTATTTTTTGATTGCTTCTATAGTTCTTACTTTGCACAGCGGTATTTGTGAAATATCCTGCACCTTATTCGATAAGGAAAGAGTCGAGATCCCTTCACTGGGAGTGACCTCTTTAGCGAAAGTAGAAAAAGCCTCGAAAACACACCTTTTCAAAATCACTTGTTTCTACAATGATATCGAGTTCTTTACACCCATGGTTTTCTGAAAAACCTGCATAGCCCTCCGTCATTTCAGATAAGTACTACTTAGTATTCGTGCTACGTTTGTTGACTATGTTAAGGCACAGTGTGCGGTAGCTAATTAGTGCTAATCCGCTAAAACATGAGATGTAATTGGATTAGGGTTGTCGTACGACTTTGTTGACTATGTTAAGGGTCGTGCGGGTGGGTTTAATTCAATCGGGAAATGACGGGTTGAACTTGGCTAGCAATTATGATTTGTTGACATGTTAAGGTCATAAGTTGCTAGGGGCAAAAGAATTATCGGGAATTTCAAGTGTTGAAATTTGCAATGAGATTGCATACCTACTATGAGATAGTTGGATCCTGATATCCACTGCGAGTAAGAGTTACTCCTGGGAGAGTTTTACATAGGACATTTAGCCGATCAAGTAGGTGTCTAGAAAAGTGTTAACGGGGTTATGCCTCTGGGAAAATGAGGTTTATTCTAATTAGGTCCGTGCGAAAGCACGGGGAACCTCCTTCAAAATACCAACACTGACCTGGATAAGTGATTGTCGAACTTGTTAGGTATAATTAATCCCGGCTAGTTTTAACTTTTAAGGTTTGAAGGAAGATTTGATGAAAACAATGGGAGCCATCCTGATTAAATAAGATAATAACCAATCTAATCTTGCAAGAGCATACGCTATAGTGTTTTCTTCTCTCTCTCTCTCCAGGTAGAGACCATGTCAGGACTTAATCAAGATAAAAATATGGATGTATTGACCGAACCCACTTGTTATACTGAGCAGGGGAACGTTGGTCCAGTTCTTTCTTATAAGTGTTATAAGACTGAGCTGGAAATAGAAGAATATCTGGATTCTCACACCGCCCAAACGAAGAACAAGCATGCTGATGCATCTTCTTCGGGTGTGTTAGTTATCGAGAACTGTTTCTCAGTTCACTCTACGTCCTGGGTATTAGATACCGGATCGGAATCCCACATATGTAATATGTTACGTGGGCTACATAAAGGTAGAGAACTGAGAATGGGTGATCATTCCGTAAGAGTAGCGAAATGTACAGATGTTGCAGCCAAGGCAGTTGGCGAATATCACCTTGTATTACCAAATGGTAATACATTGATTCTGAACGAATGCTACTACATTCCGACCCTGAAATGCAATCTTATATCAGTTTCTTTATTAAGTAAAGATGGATATAATTTTGTATTACAAGATAATGTTATGAACATCTTCCTGGATCAAAAGTTGATTGGATCAGGCTTGTTAAATAATGGCAAATACGTTCTACATCAAACTACAGTTCTTAATGTACAGAACACACACAAGAGGAAGAGTTCAGAAATGGATGAATCCTACTTATGGCATTGTAGACTAGTTCATATCAATGCGACACGACTAGCTAAGTTACATAAAGATGGATATTTGAATACGTTCGAATTATCATCTTATGAAACTTGCCATTCATGTCTCAAAAGCAAAATGACCAAAACTCCGTTTAGTGGACACGGAGAAAGAGTTAAAGAACTCTTAGGACGGTACATAGTGATGTATGCGGTCCCATGTCTACACATGTAAGGAACGGTTCTTCCTACTTCATTATATTCAATAACGATCACTCAAGATACGGACATGTGTTCCTGATGAAACACAAGTCTGAAGCTTTTGAGAAATTCAGAGAATATAAGCACGAAGTAGAGAACCAAACGGGTAAAAGTATTAAGATTCTTCGATCTGATCGAGGAGGAGAATACTTGAGTAATGAGTTCCTGGACTATCAAAAAGAGAATGGGATTCTCTCTCAGCTTACTCCTCCCTATACACCACAGCACAACGGTGTATCGGAGCGGAGGAATCACACCCTATTAGATATGGTGCGCTCTATGATGAGCACTGCTGAGTTGCCTATTTCTTTTTGGGGTTATGTGCTTGAGACAGCAGCATACCTATTGAATCAAGTTCCATCTAAATCTGTGTAGGGTTCCTAGGCATCCTAATGAGGTCTCACAAGGCATCAACCATGCCAATTTCAAATTTAAACGGTGCCGAGAAACCCTAGAACGGATCGTTGGCTAGATTTCTAGGCGAAAAGTAAACTAGTTAACACTTAACTATAAGAATACGGAAATACAACCTTTGTAGATCCGGTGCTCCACCTCCACGGCTCCGCAATGAAGTCCTCTCCGCTGTCCAAATCGAACCATGACTCTCACGGTAGTTTCATCGGAGAAAAGACCGGGCTAGGTCGTCGACAACGTGCCGAAGACGATCTACGTCGAAGCATCACTAGATCAAGCTCCACCTTCACCAAGCCATGAAAACTTGTGAAGGAAACACACTCTACTACTTAGCAAGAGGTAGAGGATGAAGAAATAGGAAGTGGGTAGACTTTAGAATTGGATTTCTCACTCATTTCCATCAATCACCATTGATGGAGCTTGCTTTCTTCAAGTGAAGAAAGGAAGAAGAAGAAGAATTATGTTATGATAAGTTATTATAATAAGAATAATAAAATCATTCTTATCATAATCTTAACCATGGTAATGTGTAGAGAGTTAATCATGGTTGAATGGAATGGTTAGGGTTAAGCATGAGACAAAATGGTCACTTGGTCAAAGTCTTCATGAAGCTTCATGAACAAAACAAAACAAGCCACCATTTTCTCATTTGCATTTCGTTTTCCAAAAGAATAAATAAATGAATAAAATGAATAAGGAAATAGTAAATCCTAACCATTTCATTAACCAAGATTTAATTCTTTACACTTAACCAAAAGGCATGTATCATCAAACATGATACAAGCAAGTGCACAAAATCATATCGCATATGCAATGTGCACAGCCGAGTGAGAAAATCCATTTAAAGTGAACCGATACTAGTTAATGCAAAGTAATATATCAAATATATAATTATGCATTAAATAATTAAATCAACACTTGATTCAATGATCCGGTCATGTCGCACACAAACGACTAGTATACAATGTATCGGCTTATCGAATCGATCCTTGATTCGATAACTAGGTTATATCGCATACAACCATTCGACACATTCATCGCGAGAATGGAATACGGTATCACATACACGTATTATTCTGGGTCCCGCACATATCTCATATGCGCTCCTATTTCGTTTCGCTTGAACCAGGAAACCTCTGTGTAGGACTCTAAAGACTCGTCAATATGCCGGCAGCAGGTGATGATCATATCAAGCACCCACAAGCCGCAAGCGGTCTGCTAAACGTAACGGCCACCCGGGTATTGAGAGATCTGAAGATCGACGAGCAAGCCCGCTCACACTCCAGTGAATCCAACCAGTAACACTACCGTACAGTCCGGTCTGATCGTCTGATATGTCGTATATCTCGCCTAGGGGTGGTAAACGTCAGACCCCAATAGCTCGATAAGTCGTGTCGATATGAGGTCTATAACAATTCGAGAAACTACTGGTAACACTTACCAGTAAATCTCAGCAACCCTGGCCAGGGATTTCCTGTTATAGCCAATCGAACACAGCGCAACATCAACCCCCTATACCGGGAGAGACGAATCCCCTCCTATCGCTCATTGCCTCCATGTGACTCGGGACTGTACCCAAAAACCACCGTTTTGCACGCCCTCTTGGACGTGGTAAGATGGAAATCAAAGCACAGTGGGAACCACACAAGACTCTATGACGATCTCGGGTCAACAGACTACTCTGTACCAGTGTCACCAGAGAACTGCCATCTGACGTATGGTATAATACCATTTGGGAGTTCTCGGTGAGTCCGTCCAGTGTACCCAGTCTCTACTGAGCACCCGTATATCATCTCTGATGTCAAACACCGATGGATATGGGATCATCCATCGCCCATCTGTATGGGTCAAGAAGGTATACGCTAGTCTACACTGGTATATCGATGCCCCGTCTCGATACACCCACGACTAGGGACTTTGAAGGATGTACTTACGGACTACCATGTCCCCACTAGTATGATCCGCATCATAGTCCAGGTAGTAAAGTACACATCCTAAGGGCTTTACCAACATGTAATAGAGAGACAATCTGTGTACACGTTAAGGTAAAGAGCAACCAGATAGCATACTATCATGTCGAGCAAGAAAGTCCTCCCTATATATGTCCCAGCATCCACAACAATATACATCCTATGTACAGTAATGGCCTCTAGGGCATACATATAACTAACAATCTCCCACTTGCACTAGGGCCATCTGTAGCAGTGGTTGCAGTATCTCATACTCAACCATCCCATAAAAGTCTCTCTTTGGGAACAGGCCTTTGTGAGTGGATCCGCTGTGTTGTCCTCTGAGTCTACTCTCCTTACCTCGATCCCATAGAGATCAACCATCTCCATGATCAGGTGATACTGCCTTAGAATATGTCTGGATCACTGATGGGACCGGCGTTCCTTGGCATAAGCCACAACTCCATTGTCACACAATGGGAGGAACATAGTTCATCTCATGAACCAATATACACCCAAACAGCCTCTTTGGTAGCATCTTAAGTAGCGATGTATCCAGCCTTTATCGTCTAGTATGTCACGGTATCTAGCTTGGAACTCTTCCAACATACCGTCCCTCCACTGAGGGTAAAGACAATGCCTGTGACTGACATTCAGTCATCTTTATCACCCTGGAACCCTTCCAGTGATTCTTCCCAGGATCGGTTGATACCGTCTCACTACAACTAGTGAGAGTCCTAACATCCAATTAGATCTATCTCATAGATCCAAAAACCCAGGATTTAGGAGGTATCACTTTGATCCTATATGGAGAATCATTGTGATAAGCGGAGATTGATCGAGCATAGCATAGGAAACTCCTTCCCTATCAAGAGTATGTCATCCACATACTCTACGAGGATCGTCACCATAATCCCTACTACCTTCTTGTTTATACAAAGTTCATCTACCATTTTAATGATGTCAACTTCTTTGACCGCTTCATCAAAACAGATGTTCCAACTCCGCGATGCCTGCTTTATCCTATAAAGCATCTTGCACACGTTTCCGCTGCTCCCACTGTCAATGAAGCCCTCTGGCTGTATACTTATAAACACTCTCTTCTAAACATCATTTAGAAAAGCTGTCATGACACCCAACCACCAGATATCGTAGTCATGGTATGTAGCCGTGACAAGTAGGATCTGGATGGACTTAAGCATAGCTACTTGAAAAGGTTTCATCATTATCCACACCTGGTCAATGATGCTAACTTTTAACATGTCTAGCTTTGAAAGTCTCAACTTTTCCATGTACACCAAGTAATCTTCTCAAGATATACTTGCTCCTGATGGGAATTTAACCCTTCAGATATAGCAACCAAAGTCCATACTTTGTTGGTGTACATGGATTCCATCTCAGATCGATAAACATCCAGCCATTCTCACAGAGTCCTACTCCTGATGGCCAGGTCGAAACTAGTTGGGTCATCATCTCATGATGCAATCCTCGCTCCCACTGTCATAGAGAAACAGAGGTATCTCTCAGGTGGGTGAGGAACCCTACTAGATCTGCGGAGAGGCTGAGGTTCGTTGGAATCTACTGAATCCTTTGGTTCTATCAAATCATCAGCTGCAGTCTGTATAGCTGGAACATTTCCAGTTCTACATAACAGACCTTGCCTTGAGCTTGTACGGATTTTTCTTTTAGACAAAGGCCGGACAACCCCAAATCTTAACTAGCTTAAGAGACGGGCTCTTCCCTTTCTATATCACATATGAAGTGGTAGGCTACTGATTTGATTTGAACCCTATTCAATAGGTATGCAGCTTCTCAAGTGCATAACTCCCAAAAGGAAATGGGTAACTCAGTAGTACTCATCATAGAGCACACCTTATCATATAGGGTGTGATCGCTCCGCCCCGATATACCATCGTGCTATGGTGTATACGGAGGAGTAATGCTGAGAGAGAATCTTATTCTCCTTTAGAACAATCCAGGAATTCCGTGCTCAAGTATTCTCCTCCTTGATCTCATCATAGGACATAATACTTATACCCGTATTGGTTCTCTACTTCTTACTTATATTCTGTGAATATCTCAAAAGTTTCGGACTTGTGTTTCAACAGGAACATATGTCTGAATCTTGAGAGATTATCAGAGAATGTAATGAAGTACAAAGAACCGGTCTTGGCATGTGTAGACAGGGGACCTACATACATCAACATGTATCATCCCAAGAGTTCACTAACTCTTTCTCTGTTTCCAATAAACAGAGCTAGTGTCATTATATCTTTGTGACATGACTGGCAAGTTTCACAAGATGTAGATTCAAACTGATTTAAATATGCATCTACATGTAACTTCAGCTAGTCGGGTCACATTGATCTGACCTAGTCTACAATACCTTAAGAAGGATCCGTTCATTTCTGAACTCTTCCACTTATGTGTGTTCTATATACTAAGAACTGTAGTTTGATTTAGAACATCAACGCTTTTAGATAACGTGCCTGAATCGATCAACTTTTGATATAGGAAATGTTCAAAACATTATCCAACAATACAAAATTATATCCTTTCTTTACTAATAAAGAGACTGATATGATTTTGTATATCAGGTTCGGTATCTAATAACATTCGTTCAGAATCAATGTATTGGTAATACAGGGTGACAGTGACCAACAGACTTGGCTGCAACACTTGCCCCGTTTTCTGCCTCATGAAACTTATCACCCGTTCTCAGTTCTCTACCTTTCTGTAGCCCTATGTAACAGATTACATATCTGGGATCCTGATCTGGTATCACATACCCAGGACGTAAAGGATACTGAGAAACAGTTCTATATAATGAACACACCCGAAGATGATGCATCATCATGCACTCTCCTCGTTTGGGCGGCACGGGAAATCTGGTATTCCCCAATTTCCTGCTCTGTCTTATAACAATTAAAAGTTGGAGCGGGACCAACGTTCCCCAGCTCAGTATAACAAGCGGGTTCGGTCAAAAATCCGTATTATTATCTTGATTGAGGCGTGATATGGTCGCTACCTGGAGAGAGAGAGAAGAAAACACTCAGCATGCGCTCTTGCAAGAATAGATTGGTTTTTATTTTATCTAATCTGGATGGCTCCCAATGCTTTTTATCAAATCTTCCTTCAAACCGTAAAAGGAAAGACTAGCCGGGATTAATTACATATTACAAGTTCGCCAATCTTTCAGCCAGGCTAGTGTCGGTACTTTGAGGGAGGTCCCCCGTGCTTTCGCACGAACCTAATTAATGTAAACCTCGTTTTCCCAGAGGCGTAACCTCGTTAACACCTTTCTAGACACCTACTTGATCGGCTAATTGTAATGTATAAAACTCTCCCAGGAGTAAATCTTACTCGCAGCGGGTATCGGGATCCAACTATCTCATAGAAGGTATGCAATCTCATTGCAAATTTCAACACTTGAAATTCCCGATAATATTTTGCCCCTAGCGTCCTATGACCTTGACAGAGGTCAACAAACCATAGGCTGCTAGTCAAGTTCAACCCGTCATTTCCTGATAGAAGTAAACCCACCCGCACGACCCTTGACAGAGGTCAACAAGGTCGCACGACTACCCTAAATCAATCACATCATATGCTTATGCAGATAAGCACTAATCAGCTACCGCACACTACGCCTTGACAGAGGTCAACAAACGCAGCACGAATACTAACGAGTACATATCTGAAATGACGGAGGGCTACGACAGGTTTTTCTGAAAACCTATTGCGTAATGAATTTGATATCGTTGTAGAATCAAATGATTTTGAAATGGAGTGTTTTTGAGGCTTTTCTAGGTTTGCTAAAGGAGTCACTCCCGGTGAAGGGATCGTCGGTCCTTTCCTCGTCGAATGAGGTGCGGGATATATCATATATATCACTGTGCAAAGCAAAAACATTTAAAAGCAATCAAAAGACAAACCGAGTGTGTAGCATCTGCCAGTTATTGCTAAAGGAGTCACTCCCGGTGAAGGGATCTCGGTCCTTTCCTTATCGAATAAGGTGCAGGATATATCATATATACCTCTGTGCAAAGCAAGAACTGTAGCTACCTGTTTTATTTTGAAATTCGATTCCACAACATCAATTAGGTTTATTTTCTTTCATTAATCTCATTAATGAATATCCCATCATTTAAGTCCACCTAAACATCACAGATAAATATAACGTACGCTTATGCCATCCGCATTCGCCTCGATGTCCCGTCTGCACCGTTAGGTTAGGTAACTAACGGCAGAGCGGGGCAGGGCTAGCGCGGGTGTAAAACATAAGCAACGTTTATATAATATATCATATATACTATATATAGTATGTAAGTCCATATTGCGACCCCCGGTGCTTACGGGGAGGCGGAAACGGTATAAAAAACAAATTTTTATCGCAAGAGGCAACATGGACTAAACAAGGTCGGGATCGTGTCTAAACTAAACTAGAAAATACGCTAAAAGGAGTTAGCTACTCGGATGAAGGTTATACCTATACTTAAACTCCTTCTTCTTGAAATCTTGTAGAGGTTGATGGTTCTCTTTTCGTCGCCTTCTTCCGTCGAAGATGGATCCACCTCGAAGGTTCGACCTTTGGGCTCTTCCTCGATCTTTGAGTGAACTAGGGTTTCCGGCTTGCTAAACCTTGAACCTAGAATGAGTAGAGAGTGACTAGGGTTTGCTTTTCTTTTTAAAGAGAAGGATTCTCAACACATGAGAAGGTTTCTCTTTGCTAGAGGAAGAAGAAGATGAAGTGAGGAGAGAGAAGCTAAATGAGATAATGAGCTATGTTTTTCTTTCTTGCAACCATAATGCCAAAAGAAAAACAATTATCTAAATAATAATAATTCAAAATGAGAATAGTTGATGGCAATTTGGAATGACCACTACCATGCTTCATTTAATGAAATGTAAGCATGAATCAAGGAGGACTTTTTAAAGCATGATGGTGGTCAACATTCAACCATGGTCAACAAGTCAACCATGGTCAACAAGTCAACAAAATCAACCATAACATAATTCTCATTTAATTACTATTATTAATAGATAATTCATAAATCCATTAGGGTTTGGAAAATGATAACTGTCAACTGTGCATACGCACCCGTTCCGAAACCCTAATGAAATACCTCATCCTCCGCCTCAAGCAACTGTGCATACACACCTGCATTCTCGTTCCGAGGAACAAGAATACCAAGATATAAAAGCAACCCCAAATATATATACCAGTATCTGGCTCAAACCAGAGCCTGCCAGTATAATCCGTCCGGACTCCAAACGTGCACAAGTGCGCGGATGAGAACGAACCCTGTCGCAAAACCATGCGACCTCTACTCTGTTTTGCCCAGAGGCGAATACCCTCTGTGTGGGACTCTAAAGACTCGACACTACGCTGGCAGTGGGTTTAACCACAGACCGCAAGCGGCACTAGCTGTGCGTAACGGTCCCCAGGTAGATGCCGACAAGAAGGCTGACGAAGTGAAACCCCATCTGAACTCCTACTGAGTCTGAATGTGACATTCTCCGTACAGTCCGGTCTGTTCGTCTGATACATCGCATGTCGGGCCTAGGGGGCGGTAAAACGTCAGTCCCCCAATAGCGGTACAAGTCGTGTCGGAGTGAAGCCCAAAACACCCTGAGATAACACTGGAAACCTACCAGTATATCTCGCTTGCCCTGGCCAGGGACTACTCGTGTAATGGCTCTCCTAGACACAGCGCGATGTCAACCCCCAATACCGGGAGAGACGAATCCTGTCTAACCGTCACTGCCTCCAAGTGCTTCGGGACTGCACCCAATCACCACCTGTTTGCACGACTCCTTTGAGCCGTGGTAGGGTAGTGATCAAAGTGCAGTGGGAACACACTCGAGGCGAAGTGCCAGTGTCAAGTCAGCGGACTAAGCTGTACTCATGTCACCTGGGAACTGATAACTGACGATAGGTATAATACCAACCTGTCAGTTCCCGACGAGTCATGTCCAGTGTACTCGTAACCCAACGAGCACCCGTATACTATCTCCAGTACGACGTACTGATGGCTGTGGGACAGACCATCTCCCATACTGGGATGAGAAGCGCATACGCTAGTCTACTCTGGAGTATCGATGCCCTGTCTCGATAGTCCTACGACTAGGGACCTGTATAAGGATGTGCCTATAGATTACCCAGCCCCCACTAGTGCGACTGCCATCACAACGCTGGTAATCAAGCAAAGATCCTAAGGGCTCCACTAATGCGTATAAGTGATATACTGAAATAAACACAAGTACACATTGAAGTAGAAACAAACTAAGTAGCATACTACTATATTGAGCAAGATTGTTTATACAAGGTGAATATCCCAAGCTTCCATCAAGTAATACACAAACTAGTATGATACAGTAATGGTCTCTAGGGCATATACACTAACAATCTCCCACTTGCACTAAGGCCATGAACTGGCGTACCGAAGACCTATCATCTCGATCAGCCGCTCGAACTGAGTCTGGGGTAAGGCCTTGGTGAATGGATCTGCAGTGTTCTCTTCTGAAGCAACCCTCCGAACCTCGATCTCCTTGCGATCCACGATCTCCCTGATCAGGTGATACCGCCTCAAGATGTGCCTGGATCTCTGATGGGACCTGGGTTCCTTTGCTAAAGCTATAGCCCCGTTGTTGTCGCAATACAGAGGTACTGGGTCAACAATGGACGGAACCACCTGAAGTTCTTTTAAGAACTTCCTTATCCAGACAGCTTCTTTTGCGGCATCAGATGCAGCGATGTATTCCGCTTCCATAGTTGAGTCTGCAACGGTTTCCTGTTTGGAACTCTTCCAACACACCGCCCCTCCATTGAGGGTAAAGACAAAACCCGACATGGACTTGGAATCATCCTTGTCACTCTGGAAGCTGGAGTCAGCAAAGGCCTCAATCTGGAGGTCTTTTCCGCCATACACCAAGAACATCTCCTTAGTCCTTCTCAGGTACTTGAGAATGTTCTTTACTGCTATCCAATGTTTCTCCCCAGGGTTTGACTGATACCGGCTTACTACACTCAGTGCATAAGCTACATCCGGTCTGGTACACAACATCGCATACATTATAGAGCCTACCGCAGAAGCGTAGGGTATAATAGACATGCGATCCCTCTCCAAATCAGTCTTGGGAGACATCTCTTTAGAGAGGGTGATCCCGTGACAAGCCGGTAGGTTACCGCGCTTGGAATCTTCCATACTGAATCTTTTCAGTACGGTGTCGATGTACCTGGACTGTGAAAGTCGTAATATCCTCTTGGATCTATCACGATGGATCCGGATCCCCAGGATGTAAGAGGCATCACCCAGGTCATTCATGGAGAACCTGTGTGACAAGAAACCCTTGACAGATTGTAGCATAGGAATGTCATTTCCTATTAAGAGAATGTCATCCACGTATAAAACAAGGAATACCACAGTTCTCGCTACAAATCTACTATAGATGCACGGTTCATCTGGATTTTTGATAAAGTCAAATTCCTTGACCGTCTCATCAAAACAGATGTTCCAACTCCGTGATGCCTGCTTTAGTCCATAGATGGACTTAAGCAACTTGCACACCTTTCCGCTGCTCCCACTCTGAATGAAACCCTCTGGCTGATCCATATAGACACACTCCTCTAAATTTCCATTTAGAAAAGCGGTCTTTACGTCCATCTGCCAAATCTCATAATCGTGGAAGGCAGCAATGGCAAGAAGGATCCGAATGGATTTCAGCATAGCCACTGGAGAAAAGGTTTCGTCATAGTCCAAGCCAGGTCTTTGACGGAAACCCTTTGCTACAAGTCTAGCTTTATAGGTCTCAACCTGTCCATCTACACCAATCTTCCTTTTGAAGATCCACTTGCATCCTACGGGTTTTACCCCGTCTGGAGCAATGTCCAACGTCCATACTTTGTTGGTGTACATGGACTCCATTTCGGTCCGCATTGCATCCAGCCATTTTACCGAGTCAACGCTCTGAACGGCCTGTTGGAAGCTAGTAGGCTCGTCATAATCTATGACGCAATCCTCTCTATCCCCGTCTATGAGAAAACCGTAGTATCTCTCGGGCGGATGAGACTGCCTACTACTTCTGCGGAGCGGCGTAGGAATGTCCTGTTCATTTGAACCCTCTGTTTCCACTAAGCTTTCAGTAATAGTCTGCGGTTCTGGAATTTCTTCCAGTTCTACTGCGCTCCCACTTAATTCTTTTTCTAAGAACTGATGTTCTAGAAAGTGGGCATGACGAGAAACAAGAACTTTTTGTTCCTCTTCGTAGTAGAAGAGATATCCCTTGGAATTCTTTGGATATCCCACAAACTTACACAGTACTGAGCGCGCCTCGAGCTTGTCCGCATGCTGCTTTTTAACAAAAGCTGGACTTCCCCAAGTCTTAATGTGAATGAGATGGGGTCTCTTCCCACACCACATCTCATATGGTGTAGTAGGCACAGTCTTAGTAGGAACTCGGTTCAAAAAGTACGCAGCTGATTCTAGTGCATACCCCCAGAATGATCGCGGTAACTCAGCGTTACTCATCATGGACCGTACCATATCCAATAGGGTTCGGTTCCGTCTCTCCGATACACCGTTGTGTTGCGGAGTGTATGGAGGAGTAAGCTGAGAGAGAATCCCGTTCTCTTTTAAATAATTCAGGAACTCGGCACTTAAGTATTCTCCACCTCGATCCGATCTTAGAATCTTGATACTTTTGCCGGTTTGTTTTTCTACTTCATTCTTAAATTCCTGGAATTTTTCAAAAGCTTCGGACTTATGTTTCATTAAGAAGACATAACCGTATCTTGAAAAATCATCCGTAAAAGTAATGAAGTAAGAATAACCGCTTCGCGCATGTGTAGACATTGGACCGCACACGTCGCTGTGTACGAGTCCCAAGAGCTCGCTCGCTCTTACTCCTTGTCCAGTGAACGGAGTCTTTGTCATCTTTCCTTTGAGACAGGATTGACAAGTGGCATATGATTGATATTCGAACGGATCCAAATATCCTTCTGTATGTAACTTAGTCAACCTTCTCTCATTGATGTGACCCAGTCTACAATGCCATAAGAAAGTCTGATTGATATCTGGAGACTTTCTTTTGTGTGTATTCTGGACATTGAAAATCTGTGGTTGGTTTAATACGTATATACCATTGCTCAGTGTACCTGACCCAATCAGAACTTGATTAAGGTGAATGTTTATAACATTACTTACAAACGCAAATTCATAACCTTCTTTAGAAACCAAAGATACAGAAATGATATTACAAGTTGCGTTGGGTACAAAAAAGCAATTACGCAAAACCAAAACATGCCCATCTGACATTCCCAGGTGATAGTCCCCCACGGCTTTAGCATCCATGCTAGCTCCGTTCGCAACTCTGAGGGTCATGTCACCTGCCTTCAAAACCCTACGGTTTCTCAACGCCTGCAAAGAATTACAGATATGAGATCCTGATCCGGTATCCAATACCCAGGAAGTAGAGTTTATAGAAAGACAGTTTTCAATAACATACACACCTGAAGCTGAAGCCGCAACCTGCTTCAGTTCCTGTGTCCTGGCTTTCCAAGCCCTGCAATCTTTCTTCCAGTGTCCACTCTTGTGACAATAGAAGCATTCCTCTTTACCAATAAGCTTCCCCTCTATCTTTGTTGCCTTTTCCTTTCCCTTCGTACCCACTTTACTAACACCGCCTCTTGGTTTGGCGGGGGCTTTCTTCCTCTTTCCCTTGGCTTTCGCCTTGGACCTAGAGGAAGAAGATCCTCCTACAAACAAAGCGGGTGTATCCCTACCCTTCTGTAGGGTGCCCTCTGCGCTCCTCAGCAGGTTGAGGAGTTCTGAAAGTTCAACTTCCTTTTCTTGCAAGTTGAAATTCAGTATGAACTGGGCGTAAGTGGATGGAAGGGACTGGAGAATTAAATCTGTATAGAGTTCACTATCCAACGTGGTCCCAAGTTCTGCGAGCTCCTCAGTGTAGCCAATCATCTTAAGCACGTGGTCCGCTACCGATGATCCGACGGCCAACTTTGTCGAAAACAACTTCTTCGACACTTCGTATCTTGCGATACGAGACTGCTCTCCATACAGTTCTTTTGTATGGAGAAATATGGACTCGAGGTCCATATTCTCATGCCTCCTCTGATGTTCGTTGTCCATAGAGGCAAGCACGAGGCACCTGGCCTTCGCGCAATCAATCTCCCAAGTCTTACGGATTTCCTTATCCGCGACGCTGGAGGTGGGACCTGGGACGGGGGGAGCTTTGGTGGTAAGAAGATACCCCAGCTTGTCGTAAGTGATTGCCAATTTGACATTCCTGAGCCAATCTTTGTAGTTTGGCCCTGTCAGTATGTTTTTATCTAGAAGTAACTTAAGTCCAGTCATTTCGATTTGGTCGCTGCAGGGGGAGAGAAGAAACACTTAGCACGATGCTCTTGCAAGTTTAGAATGGTTTTTAATTTGTCTAAACAGGATGGCTCCCACTGTCTCTCGAATCCCTCCTCAAACCACAAAGGAAGAATTAGCCGGGATCAATCCCACCGCACAATACTTGCTTAACCGTTCAGCCAGGCCAGTGTCGGTACTTCGAGGGAGGTTTTCCAACGCTTTCGCGAAGTTCCTTAATTTAAGAACCTCTTTTCCCTGGGGGCGTAGCCCCGCTAACACCTTTCTAGGCACCTACTAGGTTTATAGCATTGATCGTTTAGTGAGAAATTTCCCGAGGAGTAGCATATACTCACAGTAGGATCGGAATCCAAATATCATCGCGTGACGAAAATGAAGGAATCCTACCATAATCATCACACTCCAAATGGTATGCAAATCTAGCAAGTTTCAGTACTTATGAAACTCCCGATGTGGATTTTTGCCCCATGCTCTTATGACCTTGACTTTGGCCAAAATATCATAAGTCACATGTCAAGTTCTACCCGTCACTTTCCAGGTTAATTTGGATCCATCCGTACATACCCTTGACTTTGGCCAAAATGGCAGCACGACTGTCCCAAACCAACGCATCTATCTATGCTACACATGAACACCCAATAGCTACCAATCACTGTGCCTTGACTTTGGCCAAAATACACAGCTTGAATACTATTGCCTATTCATGCGAAACGACGGAGGGCTACGAATGGTTTTGGTAAAACCGTGAACGTAGTGAACTTGATATAATCGATGGAACGAGATAGCTTTTAGAAGGAGTGGCTCAAGCTCCGCATTTAAAAGTTAGTTTTGAAAAGAACCGAGTGGTTTTTCGAAAGTGTTCCAACGATTTTAACTTCGTTTATTATCTTGCATTAGTTCTTTTAATGCGTGATATTCTTGCATTAGTTCTTTTAATGCGTCCCATCATTTAATCCTACCATTGCAGAAAACAACCAAAATATGACGTACGCTTATGCCATTCGCATTCGCCACGGGGTCCCGTCATCACTCGTTAGGTTACTTAACTAACGACAGAGCGGGGGCTGGGCTAGCGCGGCTGTAAAACATAAGCAACGCCTAAATAGAAAGCAATGATAGACATTACAGATCACAGATGAATACATTGGATATACTAGCAATCCGCAATCCTTTCGAGCCTGCAATGAAAAGCGGATTACACGGTCGCGGTGAATAGCCAAATACCCCACCCAAGACCCCTACGGGTGCGGCAAACTACCCGCCAAGTACTCGGCAGTTTATGCACCCCTCCATGGGTCTATCCTAGGAGCAAAAACAGTAAAAAGAATTATACAATGACGGCTACAACCCCGACCCGGTTGTGCGGCCAAACAAATAATATTATTACATCAATTTACATTTACAATGAATGAAAGGAAAACAAAAGCTCATCTCACATCCACCCCGGCTATTCACCCGCGACAGTCCAACACATTCATATACACATTCCAATATCAAACACAAATCATGTATAACCCCGACTAATCGACTTATAGCGATTAGCCGACGTTCAATACATGCAAGCAACACAGATATAACCAACATAGCCAAAGTGCAGTGAAGTTCGGAAAAAATACGGAATTATAGGACCCCAAAAGTGAATTTCAGTTCTGGAAAATCTGGGCACATATAATACATCTGAAAAATCCCAAAACCAACACAGAAGAACACTGCACGAAAAACGATGCAGAGAGGACATCAAACAGCGGCGGATCCGCGGCCTTATGAACAGGTGAGGCCGCGGAAGGGCGGCGCTTTGAAGGAATCATGCTATCGTTTTTGGTGGGTGTTCTTAGAAAACCCTGAGCCGATTTTTGGAGTATAAAGTTTTTCATTTAGAGCAGAAAAAATTTCAACAGAAACTTAGGGTTTTGGTTTTTCCGGTTTTGCGATTTTTCGGTTTCGAACTTCCATACACTTCGCTACCAAGCTAGTTTAAGTTTAGTTAGGCTCTGATACCACTGTAAGTCCATATTGCGACCCCCGGTGCTTACGGGGAGGCGGAAACGGTATAAAAAACAAATTTTTATCGCAAGAGGCAACATGGACTAAACAAGGTCGGGATCGTGTCTAAACTAAACTAGCAAATACGCTAAAAGGAGTTAGCTACTCGGATGAAGGTTATACCTAAACTTGAACTCCTTCTTCTTGAAATCTTGTAGAGGTTGATGGTTCTCTTTTCGTCGCCTTCTTCCGTCGAAGATGGATCCACCTCGAAGGTTCGACCTTTGGGCTCTTCCTCGATCTTTGAGTGAACTAGGGTTTCTGGCTTGCTAAACCTTGAACCTAGAATGAGTAGAGAGTGACTAGGGTTTGCTTTTCTTTTTAAAGAGAAGGATTCTCAACACATGAGAAGGTTTCTCTTTGCTAGAGGAAGAAGAAGATGAAGTGAGGAGAGAGAAGCTAAATGAGATAATGAGCTATGTTTTTCTTTCTTGCAACCATAATGCCAAAAGAAAAACAATTATCTAAATAATAATAATTCAAAATGAGAATAGTTGATGGCAATTTGGAATGACCACTACCATGCTTCATTTAATGAAATGTAAGCATGAATCAAGGAGGACTTTTTAAAGCATGATGGTGGTCAACATTCAACCATGGTCAACAAGTCAACCATGGTCAACAAGTCAACAAAATCAACCATAACATAATTCTCATTTAATTACTATTATTAATAGATAATTCATAAATCCATTAGGGTTTGGAAAATGATAACTGTCAACTGTGCATACGCACCCGTTCCGAAACCCTAATGAAATACCTCATCCTCCGCCTCAAGCAACTGTGCATACACACCTGCATTCTCGTTCCGAGGAACAAGAATACCAAGATATAAAAGCAACCCCAAATATATATACCAGTATCTGGCTCAAACCAGAGCCTGCCAGTATAATCCGTCCGGACTCCAAACGTGCACAAGTGCGCGGATGAGAACGAACCCTGTCGCAAAACCATGCGACCTCTACTCTGTTTTGCCCAGAGGCGAATACCCTCTGTGTGGGATTCTAAAGACTCGACACTACGCTGGCAGTGGGTTTAACCACAGACCGCAAGCGGCACTAGCTGTGCGTAACGGTCCCCAGGTAGATGCCGACAAGAAGGCTGACGAGGTGAAACCCCATCTGAACTCCTACTGAGTCTGAATGTGACATTCTCCGTACAGTCCGGTCTGTTCGTCTGATACATCGCATGTCGGGCCTAGGGGGCGGTAAAACATCAGTCCCCCAATAGCGGTATAAATCGTGTCGGAGTGAAGCCCAAAACACCCTGAGATAACACTGGAAACCTACCAGTATATCTCGCTTGCCCTGGCCAGGGACTACTCGTGTAATGGCTCTCCTAGACACAGCGCGATGTCAACCCCCAATACCGGGAGAGACGAATCCTGTCTAACCGTCACTGCCTCCAAGTGCTTCGGGACTGCACCCAATCACCACCTGTTTGCACGACTCTTTTGAGCCGTGGTAGGGTAGTGATCAAAGTGCAGTGGGAACACACTCGAGGCGAAGTGCCAGTGTCAAGTCAGCGGACTAAGCTGTACTCATGTCACCTGGTAACTGATAACTGACGATAGGTATAATACCAACCTGTCAGTTCCCGACGAGTCCTGTCCAGTGTACTCGTAACCCAACGAGCACCCGTATACTATCTCCAGTACGACGTACTGATGGCTGTGGGACAGACCATCTCCCATACTGGGATGAGAAGCGCATACGCTAGTCTACTCCGGAGTATCGATGCCCTGTCTCGATAGTCCTACGACTAGGGACCTGTATAAGGATGTGCCTATAGATTACCCAGCCCCCACTAGTGCGACTGCCATCACAACGCTGGTAATCAAGCAAAGATCCTAAGGGCTCCACTAATGCGTATAAGTGATATACTGAAATAAACACAAGTACACATTGAAGTAGAAACAAACCAAGTAGCATACTACTATATTGAGCAAGATTGTTTATACAAGGTGAATATCCCAAGCTTCCATCAAGTAATATACAAACTAGTATGATACAGTAATGGCCTCTAGGGCATATACACTAACATAGTATCCATCACAGAACATATCACATGATCACATCACAGATATCGCAGCAGAAGAAACATATGAAATATTGGATATACTAGGACGTCCGTATTTTCAATACGAGCCAGTATAAAACACGGATTCCACGGTCGTGATGAATAGCCAAACCCACACCCCTAGACCCCTACGAGAGCGGCAAGCAACCCTACCAATTCTAGGGTTAGGAGACCCGGACTCGACTCCTCGAGTTGGTCTCCCACTGGACCCTAGAACCCGGTTACTTGTGCTCCCCTCCTTGGGTCTATCCTAGTGCGGAAAAGTAAATAATATACAACAACGGTGACAACTTCCGCAACCTGGAAGTGCCCCAATAAAAGAATATTACATACAAGTTTTTACATGAATGAAAATGAAAAACACTCATCTCACATAAAAACCCCCGGCTATTCAAACACGACGATCCAATATAACATATCCAGCAACACATAACATTACATGTCATCAACGTAAGTAAATATGTCCATCCCAATTGTCGTTGACATATAGCAACGAAACCGGCGATATCACATATTACACTTACGGTCACAGAAAAGAAAGTGTAAAACTACAACAGTTGGAATCCGCAACCTACATAGACATCGCATGCCTAATCAAATGAATTTCTTAGACATCACATGCCTAACAATTATAAACCCTGCATTTTAGTCCCATTATTGAAACTCTTTTCAATATCAAGTCGGGGAATTCAACAGGATTCCCGACATGCTGATCGAATGCTCGTCGCAAACTTCAGTAGACGGCCGCACCCCCGATACCGTCGATGAAGTGCACCAAGGAGGAACACCGCTGCCGCGAGCACCCGAACGGATGCTTTCGGCGACGGGGTTCTCCTACAGTCACTTGGTCGGGGCTATGGAGTGAGGCTGTCTATTAAGTTTATCCGGCGAGTATCCGCGTACGCTACGTGATTGCGACGGACTTTTGATCACATCAAAATTCCGTGGCAACCGATCAAGTGAGACTAAAGTGCTATGTTTATAACATTCATTCAGTTATCTCATAACTCATTGTGAATTCCAATTATTGTATCCCATTCCAGATAAATAGAAAATGTTAAACTTTCAGATCGAACAATCGAACACCCAAGGTTTCCCAATACAGATCAACACATGAAATAAGTCTAACAATATTCAGTTCGTGCCTCAGTACCAACGGTCCAGCCGTAGAAGGGTCAAGCCAACGCCTCACATGTGGCACGCCGTACTGGCCCAAACCCGAAGGTTCAAAGGGCAGTTCAAGACGGTCACATAATCGAGTTAAGGTTTGTTGTCTTCTAGAGGGACCATCGCGTTACTTGCACTACTTAGAACGTCGTTAAACTACGGAAAAATCCAACACTTGGAAATTTCCCGACAGGGGAAAAATTGGGAATTTATATCCGGTCGAACTTTTTAACATATTCTAAAATTTATCCGGAAAGCCACATAGACAAAATCTGATACTCCGATCGAAACACCGAATCCCCAAAACAACTCCAGAAAATTCAACTCTAGAATAAATATTAAAAATTCCCAGAAACACCAGAAATAATATATAAGAATTACTGTGCAGATAAAAGTGACTGAAGAGTCAAACCTGCCGCGGAACCGCCGCATTAGGCATGCATATGCGGCGGTTCCGCCGCACTATTAACGATTCAGAGCCCCCGTTTTAAACAGTAATTCTTAGATTATTTTACTGAGTTTTCTGAATATTTTTAATCTGGAAAAATCCCAGTTTTTCAAAATTGTCCAGAGAGCAAATTTGGGTTTGGGTTTTCAGGTCGTTCGGATTTCAAACTCCGTCTAGACTTCGCCTAAGGCTCTAGCTAGGCTCTGATACCACTGTATGGTTCCTAGGCATCCTAATGAGGTCTCACAAGGCATCAACCATGCTAATTTCAAATTTAAACGGTGCCGAGAAACCCTAGAACGGATCGTTGGCTAGATTTCTAGGCGAAAAGTAAACTAGTTAACACTTAACTATAAGAATACGGAAATACAACCTTTGTAGATCCGGTGCTCCACCTCCATGGCTCCGCAATGAAGTCCTCTCCGCTGTACAAATTGAACCATGACTCTCACGGTAGTTTCATCGGAGAAAAGACCGGGCTAGGTCGTCGACAACGTGCCGAAGACGATCTACGTCGAAGCATCACTAGATCAAGCTCCACTTCACCAAGCCATGAAAACTTGTGAAGGAAACACACTCTACTACTTGGCAAGAGGTAGAGGATGAAGAAATAGGAAGTGGGTAGACTTTAGAATTGGATTTCTCACTCATTTCCATCAATCACCATTGATGGAGCTTGCTTTCTTCAAGTGAAGAAAGGAAGAAGAAGAAGAATTATGTTATGATAAGTTATTATAATAAGAATAATAAAATCATTCTTATCATAATCTTAACCATGGTAATGTGTAGAGAGTTAATCATGGTTGAATGGAATGGTTAGGGTTAAGCATGAGACAAAATGGTCACTTGGTCAAAGTCTTCATGAAGCTTCATGAACAAAACAAAACAAGCCACCATTTTCTCATTTGCATTTCTTTTTCCAAAAGAATAAATAAATGAATAAAATGAATAAGGAAATAGTAAACCCTAACCATTTCATTAACCAAGGTTTAATTCTTTACACTTAACCAAAAGGCATGTATAATCAAACATGATACAAGCAAGTGCACAAAATCATATCGCATATGCAATGCGCACAGCCGAGTGAGAAAATCCATTTAAAGTGAACCGATACTAGTTAATGCAAAGTAATATATCAAATATATAATTATGCATTAAATAATTAAATCAACACTTGATTCTATGATCCGGTCATGTCGCACACAACCGACTAGTATACAATGTATCGGCTTATCGAATCAATCCTTGATTCGATAACTAGGTTATATCGCATACAACCATTCGACACATTCATCGCGAGAATGGAATACGGTATCACATACACGTATTATTCTCGGTCCCGCACATATCTCATATGTGCTCCTATTTCGTTTCGCTTGAACCAGGAAACCTCTGTGTAGGACTCTAAAGACTCGTCAATACGCCGGCAGCAGGTGATGATCATATCAAGCACCCACAAGCCGCAAGCGGTCTGCTAAACGTAACGGCTACCCGGGTATTGAGCGATCTGAAGATCGACGAGCAAGCCCGCTCACACTCCAGTGAATCCAACCAGTAACACTACCGTACAGTCCGGTCTGATCGTCTGATATGTCGCATATCTCACCTAGGGGTGGTAAACGTCAAACCCCAATAGCTCGATAAGTCGTGTCGATATGAGGTCTATAACAATTCGAGAAACTACTGGTAACACTTACCAGTAAATCTCAGCAACCCTGGCCAGGGATTTCCTGTTATAGGCAATCGAACACAGCGCAACATCAACCCCCTATACCGGGAGAGACGAATCCCCTCCTATCGCTCATTGCCTGCATGTGACTCGGGACTGTACCCAAAAACCACCGTTTTGCACGCCCTCTTGGACGTGGTAAGATGGAAATCAAAGCACAGTGGGAACCACACAAGACTCTATGACGATCTCGGGTCAACAGACTACTCTGTACCAGTGTCACCAGAGAACTGCCATCTGACGTATGGTATAATACCATCTGGGAGTTCTAGGCGAGTCCGTCCAGTATACCCAGTCTCTACTGAGCACCCGTATATCATCTCTGATGTCAAACACCGATGGATATGGGATCATCCATCGCCCATCTGTATGGGTCGAGAAGGTATACGCTAGTCTACACTGGTATATCGATGCCCCGTCTCGATACACCCACGACTAGGGACTTTGAAGGATGTACTTACGGACTACCATGTCCCTACTAGTATGATCCGCATCATAGTCCAGGTAGTCAAGTACACATCCTAAGGGCTTTACCAACATGTAATAGAGAGACAATCTGTGTACACGTTAAGGTAAAGAGCAACTAGATAGCATACTATCATGTCGAGCAAGAAAGTCCTCCATATATATGTCCCAGCATCCACAACAATATACATCCTATGTACAGTAATGGCCTCTAGGGCATACATATAACTAACAATCTGTACCTACCACACTATATGAGATATGGAGTGGGAAGAGACCATTTTTTAAACGAGATAAGATATGGGGTTGTCCGGCCTATGTGAAAAGGAAAAATCCGGACAAACTCGATGCAAGATCATGCAGGGTTACTAGGAACTCTCACAAGGGTCTATAAGGCATCAACCATGCCCGATTTTAAATTTAGTCGTGCCGAACAACCCTAACCAAGATCTTAGACTAGAGATTAGATGAAACAAAGCATGTTAAACACATTAACATCTAAGAGTTTGGGATTACAACCTTTGTAGTCCGGTCCTTCGCATCATGAGCTCCGTGTTGAGGCCCCTTCGCTGCGATCATCATGTACCCAGACTCTAGAGAGGCTCCATGAAGAGAATGATGCAAACTTGCTTCCGATCTTCGATAACTAAGATGATCTACCTTGAAGTTTCTTTAACACAAGCTCTCACTCACAAATGAAGTGAACACCCTAATCTAAATGGCTAGGATAGATTAGGATGATGAAGTAGGATTTTATCTCTCATTTATTTTCTTAATCTCACTCAAAATCATCACTAATGATAAAGCTAGAAAGCTTTTCCATTGAAAAAGAGAAGGAAGAAGAAGCACCATTTCTTTTGTGATAAATAATGAATTGCGTTGAGGTTAGAAATGCAACCATGGGTTAAGTATGATAACTTAACCCATGTAGAGAATGAACCATGGTCAAGGGTTGAGTTGGGTTAACAAATATCATACAAAAATATCTTTACAAAATATCTTTGCAAAAACAAAAGAAAACCTTCTAAAAGCTTCTAGAAAAATTAACCCAAATCAAACCTTAATCATGTTTAATCTCCACTAATCACATTGAATTAATAACCCAAACATGTTACAATATTATATATCATATATATTTATTGTAACAAAATAAAATAATACAATTAACATATATCGCATATATATCAATGTATTACACTAGTGAGAAAAAGAATCTTTTTGTGAGCATATACTAGTTAATGTAATTTAATATATCAAATATATAATTATACATTAAATTATCGAATCAACACTTGATCCGATAATCCGGCTATTTCACAAATAACCGACTAATATAATATGTATCAGTTCATCGAATCAACACTTGATCCGATGACCCGGCTATATCACATATACCCGGCCGATATCTCATATCGTGAGAATCTAATACGGTATCACATACACATATTGTTCTCGGTCCCGCACATATCATATATGTGCTCCTACTCCATTTTGCCTGAGTCAAAAAATCTCTGTGTAGGACTCTAAAGAATCGTCAATACGCCGGCAGTAGGTGATGATCATATCAAACATGTAAGTCCGCGGCGGCGCCCCGGCCGTCGATCCGACGCCGGAGACGCGGAAACAAAAATTTTGCAAACTAGCAAACCGGCACCACCGCGCACTTTTCACCCGGATCGGGCCATTAACCTAGCTACTAGCAAACAAGAAAAGAGTAGAGAAGCTATACCAAGCGATCCGTGTCCTTCGGTCTTCGTCTCCACTCGAATCTCTTGCGGAATGTCCGTCCATCAACTCCTCGTCGGAAAGGCCACCACAAAGCCGGAATCTTTTACGGGCTCCTACCTCTGGACCGAGGCAACTCGGGCGCGAAGTTGGCTAGCCGACGCGTCCAAGGGATGCTGTAGAATAGTGTAGTAGCCATGTCTCTTTGGGGTTTATGGAAGTTGCCATGTATGGAGGGATCAAGAAAGAACTTTGGAGAGAGGTACATGAAATTGTGTAGTAAGGAAAAAAAAATGAGATGAACAAAGTTTTCCCTCATCAAAAATGAACTCACCCTCTCTCCTCTAATGAAGTGGCCGGCCTCATGATCAAGCCATGGTGGAGGGAAAATATCAAGGGAATATATCAAGTGGGAAAATAATTGATAAAAAGAAAATCTACAAATCATCACAAGATCAACCTCATATCCCTTCAACAACCCATCACAAGATAAGCAATTGAAATGACCATAATAGAATCTCATCATGATGCTAGTCTTTTTACAAAGAACCCCCTCCACCAATACTAATTTGCACAATTGCAAATTAACCCCTCCAATGGAAAATCTGGTCGGGAAGGAACAAAGAAAAACCGGCCGAAACGGAATGCAAACTGGCAACTTCAGAAAACCGATCCCGTAATAAATTACAGGAAAACCCCGCTACAGCAAATACATGCCCGCATTTGTATTCCTACTGAACACAAATGCAAAGAGACAAAACTACACTATCTAATACAAAGATCCGGCTTAAGCCAAAGCCGGCTAGTAAAAACCGTCCGATAACGATCCGTGCAATACCGCACGTATCTGATCGAACCCTGCCATATCTCCATACGGCCTCTACAGCGTTTCGCCCGAAACCTGAGTAACTGAATGTGTGGTGGACTCTAAAGACTCGTCAATACTATGGCTGTGGATTTAACCACTAGCACGTCAGAGGTATCAGCCATACGTGACGGGCCACCAGCTACTGACTAAAAATAGACGTCGATGAGCGAACTCATCCTAACACCCTACTGAGCCTGTCAGTGACAATATCCATACAGTCCGGTCCGTTCGTCTATGAGTATCGCATGGCGGGCCTAGGGGGTTGGTGAAAGTCAGACCCCCAAAAGCGGTACAAGTCGTGTCAGAGATCAGCCCAGAACACCCTGAGATACTACTGGAATACCTACCAGTAAATCTCCTGCCTTGGCCAAGAACTTTTCATGTTCTGGCTCTCCTAGACAAAGCGCGACCTCACCCCCAATACCGGGAGAGACGAACCCCTGAAGATCCGCTCACTGCCTCCATGTGGCTCGGGACTGTACCCAACTAAAACCTGTTTGCACGACTCCTTTGAGCCGTGGTAGGGTAGTAATCAAAGCACAGTGGGAACTCACACGGGACAAATGACGATCTCAGGTCGATGAACTAACCTGTACACATGTCACCTGGGAACTGCTATCTGACGTCTGGTATAATACCAACTAGCAGGCTCCCGGCGAGTCCTGTCCGGTGTACTCATAACCCAATGAGCACCTGTATACATCTTAGGTGAACCAACTGACACCAGTGGCTTGTGAGACCGGCCACCACCCCTCGTCTGGGTCTCGACTGTATACACTAGTCTACTCTGGAGAATCGATGCCCTGTCTCGAAACTCCCATGACTAGGGACCATTTAAGGATGTGCTTATAGACTCCAGCTCTCACGTATATGATCGCCCTCATACTGCTGGTAGTCAAGCAAGAATCCTAGGGTCTCTATCAACGTGCAATAGCGACTCGTAAGGTCACCTAAAGCAGTACACGATGATAAAGATAAACCAGATAGCATACTATCATCTCGAGTAAGACTGTCCTACTGGGATAGGTCCTCCCCTCAATCATTGCAATCACGTGCCTGTGATCCAATAATTGACTCTGAGGGCACTATCTCCAACAATCTCCCACTTGCACTCAAGGCTAATTATTGCGATGTCGCATACTTACAGCCCGTGTGATACCGAACACCCAACTCCTCTACTAGTCAGTCTCACAAAGCTCGTTTGCGAAACTATTGCGTTCGAGGAATAGCCTCAGTGAGTGGATCCACTATGGCGTTTCTTTCTATGTCTCTCTTTATCTCAAATTCGCGGAGAAAGCCATCTCCCGAAATGAGCAATACCTGTCCTAGAATGTTTGGATGTCTGATGGGACCTAGATCATAAGTGAACTCCAAATCCAAACTTCTTAGACTGTATCGTCAACTGAACTTAATCAGTATCCTGCGCCATGCCTTCCCTCAGTATCCACCTGGACCACCTGTCCAAAATACTGCCCCTCGTCAGAGGGAAAAACTATAACTCTGACAGCCACTCTGCCATCCAAGTCACCTTGGGAAGCCTGGAATGATAAATGTCTCCCGAAGGAGAATGCTGTTATCATATCCCTAGAACATCAACTTATGTTCTAAAACTGCTTCTGATTGTTTTTCCAGGATTGGATCAATATCAACTTATTGCACCTACTGCAAGAACAACATCTGGTGTGGTACTAGACATCTCATGATTGACTCAATTGCCTAAGCAAGTGATCTGCCAATCATGCGTATCCCTCTCCCCTTTAGTCTGTAAGACACTTTTAGAGAGGGTGACTCCATTACCTGCAGGTACACCACCGTGCCAGGAGTCGTCCATTCTAAATACTCTCAGAATGCTGTCAAAGTACCCAGATTGGGAAAACACCCAAATCTAGATCCAAAACCATAGATCTAGTCACCAGAATGTCTGATATAAAATCCAATTCCTTATGTGGAGAAACCACTGTGTGACGACCAAAGTATAACCGATTGTAGTATAGGAATATCACTTCCTACTCTGTGTATGTCATCAAATACCAGGACATCACACTCTACTACCTTCTTAACAGATCAATCCCCTATTCTGATGAAGTCAAACCTATGACTGTCACATCAGTAACAGATGATCTATCTCCGCTATATCTGCTTTAGTCTATAAATAGACATAAGCCTGATGTCCACCAATTCTTCCGCTGCTCCCACTGACTACGACAACCCTCTGGCAGAGTCATATACACGTATATTTCTAAAGCAAGTTTAGAACGACGCTATACTCATCCTCCTGCCGGGTCTCACAGTCTGGAACAACAGCAATGGCAAGTCTGGGTAAACAAGAACCTCCCTGCCACCGTCCTTGAGCATACCGAAGTACCTCTCGAGTGCCTGAGGATACCCACCATATCTGCGGAGTGGCCAATGGAATGTCAAACCAGATTGAATCTTTAGGTTCTTATCAAATCTTCAGTAATCGTTTGTGGTTCTAGAATCACTTCCTGTTCTACCATACTCCCACTACTGTTTTCTGAAAAAATCCATTTTTATTAAAATTATGGCGAGTCAAGAACAATATCACTATTGATCTTCCAGATGGTAGAAAGTCAACCCTCGCCATAGCCCGGGTCAACCCACAAACAGCCATTACAGAAACGTGCCTTGATTTATCCGGAGTCTGTTTTTAAGCATAAGCCGGACAACTCCCCGTATCTTAACAATGTCAAGATATGAACTGTTCTATATCCAATATAGAAACAGAGGCACTGATTTAATTGAACCATATTCAAATCATGCAGCTGTCTCCAGTGCATGTCAACTAAATGGATGGAGGCCGATCAGTGTTACTCAACTTAGGAATACTTCCAATTATGAGTAACCTGAAAGAGAAGCAAGTTCTCTTAACCATTACTATCAACGGAATACCATATACAAGTATCTACATCTTCGATCACTTTGAAGAATTCCGATACTTGCAATACCTGGTTCTCTACTCTATTCTTATACCTATAACTTCTCAAAACTTTGACCTTGTGTTTCTACGAAACACCTGTCTAAGAACTAAAGAAGTCATAAGTAAACAGAATATAGTACGAGGACCAACCCCTCTTTCCTAATGGACACTGGACAATATACAATACTCTGTATAAGTCCCCTGAGTCTGGTGACTCTTTCACTGTGTGTCGTAGGTTGAAAACTGTACTAATGGTTAAGAAGAATTACACCGCTGTTCAATGCTCCTTACCTAACCATCCACTGATATAGGTAAATGTCATAGACATAATTTCAAAAAGGTATATCTCACTCTATAAAAATAGATGTACAGATATATCAATTTGAAATTGGTGCATAACAACGGATATTCAAAACCAAATATTTGCCGACCGGCAAACAACCCAGGTGACTTCCTCAAATATCACCGATTACAACGAATCCCGATATAATGAGGATGGTCACCTAATTCCCTATAACTTACTCCCACTCATCATCTGTAAAACCATACAGATGTGAGAATTCTGCCTGGTAAATACATACCCTGGAGCAAGTGTCTAATTGGGAAATCAGTTTTCTTTTAACAGTACACAGTGAACCTGAAACATTGAAATGTTTCGATGGGGTATCCTGGTATTCATAGTAATGCCTCTTCCATTATCCAGATTCACAACAGTAACCGTATATTTCTTTGCCACCTCTCCAAATCCCTTTATATGTCTTTAGTCATTACCTTCTGTACACCCCTTTAGGCCAAATGGCTTTCTTCCTTCTCTACCGTTCGGCACCAGCCTATGGTTTGGAAGAAGACTATCCAATAAGCGTAATGGGTGTACTGTCCTAATCCTCGGAGCACTCGCAATGCGAGAGAAGGTGAAGATAAAAGACAACCTGAATGAACTTTATTCCTATATCTCCTGAACCAGGATCCATCCCCGAACTGTAACAAGTTCCTTTCGAGTTCGTATATAACCATACGATGGATCATCCAATAAACTGGGATCTTCGTAGTGATACGGAGTGTCCTAAAGAAATACAAAGGTGATTTAGGATTGGCGAAGAAATACTTGGTTTGGTCGTGAATAGCAGTCGCAATTTACTTTGCCCTCTTACTAATCCCTTTCTTTGTCTTAACTTAATACCTTCTGTACACCGTTTAGGCTAATTGGTTTTCTTCATTCCCTACCGTTCGGCACCTGCCTATGGTTTGGAAGAAGACTATCCAATTTGCTTAATAGGTGTACTATCTCTTAAACCAAGGAGTACTCGCAATCTGAGAGAAGGAAAAAAAGGAAAAGAGAACTGAATAGTCCTATTCGTTTTCTCCAGAACCTGAAACCATCCTCGAATAAATTCCTTCGAGTTTGTATATAATCATACGATGGTTTTGTCCAATGGAAATGGACGTTCGTAGTAATACGGTGTGTCCTGGAGAAAATGGTAAAAGTAGGAGTGGCAATGAGGTCTGCAACTCTGACAATCCAAAAGCCAGTGTTAAGAAGGTTCGGTCAACTTGGTCACTTAGTCATAGTCTAGGGTCGGGTCAATGGTCGCTGCCAAAGAGAGAGAGAAAAGAAACACTCAGCGTACACTCTAACCTAGATCCGAATGGTTATCACTTTATCTAATCTGGAAACCTCTCACTGTAACGTCAAATTCTTCCCCAAACCTGAAAGAAGAATTAGCCGGGATCACCCGAGGAGTAAACCAACTCATCAGTGGGAATCGGGATCCAACTCTCATCGCATGATAACGTGACGGAATCCTCTCACGCTATCACACTCCAGAAGGTATGCGCATATCTGGCAAGTTTCAGTTCTTTTGAAACTCCCGATGTGGATTTTTGCCCCATGCTCTTATGACCTTGACGAAGGCCAACAAATCATAAGTCACATGTCAAGTTCTACCCGTCATTGTCCAGGTTGATTTGAACCCACCCGTATAAGCCCTTGACTAGGGCCAACAAGGCTATATGACTGTCCCAAACCAACGCATCTATCTATGCAGCATATGAACACCCAATAGCTACCAAACACTGTGCCTTGACTATGGCCAACAAACACAGCTTGAATACTATTGATTATCCATATGAAACGACGGAGGGCTACGAATGGTTTCTGGCGAAAACCTTTAACGTAATGAACTTGATATCGTTGAAGGAACGGATAGCTTTTAAAAAATATAGTGACGAAAACCTTTGCTAAAGAGGTCACTCCCGGTGAAGGGATCTCGGCTCTTTCCCCGTAGAATGAGGTGCAGGATATTCCAACTGAATACCACGATGCAAAGCAAAAGTAATCGGCTATAGTGAAGTTATTGCCCTGACGCAAACTTTTGTCCAAGGGGTCACTCCCGGTGAAGGGATCTCGGCCCTTGCCTCGTCGACTGAGGAGCAGGATATTCCAACTGAATACCACTATGAAAAACAAAAGAGAACGCCCTTGCAATAACAGCTTTTTGAAAAGTGTTCCAACAACATCAGAATAGGTTTGTTTAACTTGCATTGATCGGGATCAATGCAGTCCCATCAATTGATCACACCACAAAGAACGAAAATATACTGACGTACGTATATGCCATCCGCATTCGCCACTGGGTCCCGTCATCACCCGTTAGGTTAGCTTACTAACGACAGAGCGGGGACTGGACTAGCGCGGATGCAAAACATATACAACATCTACTAGTATATATATAATATATAATTTTCGCTCAAGGCGTGGTAAAATGCAACAGTACAGAAAAGTACAGCATCACAGATCAATACAGATATCTGGGATCCCCGGGTTTCACAGAGCCGCTACTGAAACCCGACGTTCCCCTGGTCGTGTGGATAGCCTGTGCAATGAAATCCTAGACCCCTACGGGCGCGGCAAGTTACCCAGCACTTCACGGAATCCGGTAACTTGGGCACCCCTCCTGGGTCAAACCTATACCCCTACGAGTGGGCGAATAGCCCGCCAATTCTAGAGTGAAGCCCCCTCCGTCTCAAAGCCATGAGATGCGGGCTCGTTGCCCTCTAGAACCCGGCTATCCGTGCACCCCTCCGCGGGGTAACCCTAGTACAGAAAGTAAAATATACATACAACGGGTACATCGACCGCAACCTGGTCGTGCCCCAAAAGAATAATACAAACAGGCAGTGACGGCAGTCCACATATCGGACGCTCGCCCCGCAATATCAAATGTACATATAAAACACAACTGTACTAATATTGCATCCAGGCTATCCCCCACGACCGATCCGCAACAACACAGCAAAACACAGAACATCTACGTGAATGTCACGTTCGCAAATCCGTCTAACCGGGCTATAGCAGTTAGACGGGATTTACCGATCAAGTGACATTCACGGTCGCAGATATAATGTAAATACTGTGAACTAGCATGTTTAATATCCGATCGAACAAATTTATCAAAGTGGGCCCCAAGCAGTACTGTAGCACTTACAGAAAATCTGGGCCCAAAAATAATATCCCAAAACCCCTATTTCCAAGTCCAAATCCTAATGGGAAATTTTGGTGCAATGAACACACCTTACCGCCGCGGAACCGCGGCCGTACTAAGCTATCACTGTATCAAATTTTACCAGAATTCTTAGAATTTCCTGCTTGTGTTTCTGCAATGACCTGAAAAATTTTTGGAGTAGAAAAAATTTCGACAGAAAACACAATGCATTGAAAATACGTTTTTTTTGGGGGTATTTTTGTTCGATCGAGTTCTAAACATACTAGAGCAAGCTAGGCATGGTTAATGGCAAGGCTCTGATACCAATGTAAGTCCGCGGCGGCACCCCGGCCGTCGATCCGACGCCGGAGACGCGGAAACAAAAATTTTGCAAACTAGCAAACCGGCACCACCGCGCACTTTTCACCCGGATCGGGCCATTAACCTAGCTACTAGCAAACAAGAAAAGAGTAGAGAAGCTATACCAAGCGATCCGTGTCCTTCGATCTTCGTCTCCACTCGAATCTCTTGCGGAATGTCCGTCCATCAACTCCTCATCGGAAAGGCCACCACAAAGCCAGAATCTTTTACGGGCTCCTACCTCTGGACCGAGGCAACTCGGGCGCGAAGTTGGCTAGCCGACGCGTCCAAGGGATGCTGTAGAATAGTGTAGTAGCCATGTCTCTTTGGGGTTTATGGAAGTTGCCATGTATGGAGGGATCAAGAAAGAACTTTGGCGAGAGGTACATGAAATTGTGTAGTAAGGAAAAAAAAATGAGATGAACAAAGTTTTCCCTCATCAAAAATGAACTCACCCTCTCTCCTCTAATGAAGTCGCCGGCCTCATGATCAAGCCATGGTGGAGGGAAAATATCAAGGGAATATATCAAGTGGGAAAATAATTGATAAAAAGAAAATCTATAAATCATCACAAGATCAACCTCATATGCCTTCAACAACCCATCACAAGATGAGCAATTGAAATGACCATAATAGAATCTCATCATGATGCTAGTCTTTTTACAAAGAACCCCCTCCACCAATACTAATTTGCACAATTTCAAATTAGCCCCTCCAATGGAAAATCCGGTCGGGAAGGAACAAAGAAAAACCGGCCGAAACGGAATGCAAACTGGCAACTTCAGAAAACCGATCCCGTAATAAATTACAGGAAAACCCCGCTACAGCAAATACATACCCGCATTTGTATTCCTACTGAACACAAATGTAAAGAGACAAAACTACACTATCTAATACTAGGATCCGGCTTAAGCCAAAGCCGGCTAGTAAAAACCGTCCGATCACGATCCGTGCAATACCGCACGTATCTGATCGAACCCTGCCATATCTCCATATGGCCTCTACAGCGTTCCGCCCGAAACCTGAGTAACTGAATGTGTGGTGGACTCTAAAGACTCGTCAATACTATGGCTGTGGATTTAACCACTAGCATGTCAGAGGTATCAGCCATACGTGACGGGCCACCAGCTACTGACTAAAAAGGGACGTCGATGAGCGAACACATCCTGACACCCTACTGAGCCTGTCAGTGACAATATCCGTACAGTCCGGTCCGTTCGTCTATGAGTATCGCATGGCGGGCCTAGGGGGTTGGTGAAAGTCAGACCCCCAAAAGCGGTACAAGTCGTGTCAGAGATCAGCCCAGAACACCCTGAGATACTACTGGAATACCTACCAGTAAATCTCCTGCCTTGGCCAAGGACTTTTCATGTTCTGGCTCTCCTAGACACAGCGCGACCTCACCTCCAATACCGGGAGAGACGAACCCCTGAAGATCCGCTCACTGCGTCCATGTGGCTCGGGACTGTACCCAACTAAAACCTGTTTGCACGACTCCTTTGAGCCATGGTAGGGTTGTAATCAAAGCACAGTGGGAACTCACACGAGACAAATGACGATCTCAGGTCGATGAACTAACCTGTACACATGTCACCTGGGAACTGCTATCTGACGTCTGGTTTAATACCAACTAGCAGGCTCCCGGCGAGTCCTGTCCGGTGTACTCATAACCCAATGAGCACCTGTATACATCTTAGGTGAACCAACTGACACCAGTGGCTTGTGAGACCGGCCACCGCCCCTCGTCGGGGTCTCGACTGTATACACTAGTCTACTCTGGAGAATCGATGCCCTGTCTCGAAACTCCCACGACTAGGGACCATTTAAGGATGTGCTTATAGACTCCAGCTCTCACGTATATGATCGCCCTCATACTGCTGGTAGTCAAGCAAGAATCCTAGGGGCTCTATCAACGTGTAATAGCGACTCGTAAGGTCACCTAAAGCAGTACACGATGATAAAGATAAACCAGATAGCATACTATCATCTCGAGTAAGACTGTCCTACTGGGATAGGTCCTCCCCTCAATCATTGCAATCACGTGCCTGTGATCCAATAATTGACTCTGAGGGCACTATCTCCAACAAAACACGCACAAGCTGCAAGCGGTCAGCTAAACGTAATAGCCACCCAGGTATTGAGCGATCAGAAGATCAACAAGCGAGCCTGTAATTTCTCCCGTGAATCCAATCAGTAACACTCACGTACAGTCAGGTCTCTTCGTCTGATATGTCGCATATCTCGCCTAGGGGTGGTAAACGTCAGACCCGAGTAGCTTGATAAGTCGTGTCGATATGAGGTCTATAACAGTTTGAGAAACTACTGATAACACTTACCAGTAAATCTCAGCAACCCTGGCCAGGGATTTCCAGTTATAGCCAATCGAACAGAGCGCAACATCAACTCCCTATACCGGGAGAGACGAATCCCCTCCTATCGCTCATTGCCTCCATATGATTCGGGACTGTACCCAAAAGCCACCTTTTTGCACGCCCTCTTGGACGTGGTATGATGGAAATCAAAGCACAGTGGGAATCACACAAGACTCTATGACGATCTCGGGTCTACACACTAACCTGTACCAGTGTCACCAGAGAACTGCCATCTGACATGGGGTATAATACCATCTGGGAGTTCTCGGCGAGTCCGTCCAGTGTACCCAGTCTCCACTGAGCACCGGTACACCATCCTTGATGTCAAACACCGATGGATATGGGATCATCCATCGCCCATCATATGGGTCAATATGCGTATACGCTAGTCTACTCTGGTGTATCGATGCCCTGTCTCGATACACCCTCGACTAGGAATAGTTATAGGATGTACTCATCGACTACCGTGGCTCCACTAGTATGATCTCATCATAGTCGCAGTAGTCGAGTACAATCCTAAGGGCTTTATCAACATGTAACATAGAGACAATCAGAGCACATGTTAAGATAAAGAGCAACCAGATAGCATACTATCATGTCGAGCAAGAAAGTTCTCTCTATATATGTCCAAGCATCCACTACAATATACATCGTATGTACAGTAATGGCCTCTAGGGCATACATATAACTAACAATCTCCCACTTGCACTAGGGCCATCTGCACTAGGGCATACATATAACTAACAATCTCCCACTTGCACTAGGGCATACATATAACCAGTAGTCGAGTACATGTTGTGGTATCGCATACCCAACAATCAGCTGTGGTATCGCATACCCAACAATCAGCTGTGGTTGAAGTATCTCATACTCAACCATCCCATAAAAAGTCTCTACTGGGAAATAGGCCTTTGTGAGTGGATCCGCGCAGTTGTCCTCTGTGTCTACTCTCCTAAGCTGGATCTCCTTGGAGATCAACCATCTCCATGATCAGGTGATACTGCCTAAGAATTATATCTGGATTTCTGATGGGACAGGGGTTCCTAAGCCAAAGCCATAACTCCATTGTCACACAATGGCAGGAACGAAGTTCTTCTTATGAACTCATATATATCCAGACTGCCTCTTTGGTAGCATCCTTGGTAACGATGTATCTTGCCTTTAATCGTCTAGTATGTCACGGTATCTAGCTTGGAACTCTTCCAACATACCGTCCCTCAACTGAGTGTAAAGACAATGCCTGCGACTGACATTTAGTTGTCCTTATCATCCTGGAACCATTCCAGTGATTCTGCCCAGGATCGATTGATACCATCTCACTATAACTGGTGAGTATCCTAACATCCAATTAGATCTATCTCATAGATCCATAACCCAGGATTTAGGAGGTATCACCTTGATCCTATAGAGAATCTTTGTGATAAGAGGAGATTGACCGAGCGTAGCATAGGAAACTCCTTCCCTATCAAGAATATGTCATCTACGTACTCTACGAGAATCACCACCATACTCCCTACTACCTTTTTGTATATAGAAGGTTCATCTACCATTTGGATGAAGTCAAACTCTTTGACTACTCCATCAAAACAGACGTTCCAACTCAGTGATGCTTGATTTATCACATAAAACATCTTGCACACGTTTCCGCTGCTCCCACTGTCTACGAAGCCCTCTGGCTGTGTACTTATAGACGCTCTCTTCCAAAACATCATTTAGAAAAGCAGTCATGACACCCGACCGCCAGATATCGTAGTCATGGTATGTATCCGTGGCAAGTAGGATCTGGATGGACTTTAAGCATAGCTTTGAAAGTCTCAACTTTTCTATGTACACCAATTAATCTTCTCAAGATATACTTGCTCCTGATGGGGATTTAACCCTTCAGATAAAGCAACCAAAGTCCATACTTTGTTGGTGTATAAGGATTCCATCTCAGATCGCTAAGCATCCAGCCATCCTTACAGAGTCCTACTCCTGATGGCCAGCTCGAAACTAGTTGGGTCATAATCTCATGATGCAATCCTCGCTCCCACTGTCATAGAGAAACCGAAGTATCTCTCAGGTGGGTGAGGAACCCTACTAGATCGGCGGAGAGGCTGAGGTTCGTTGGAAACTATTGAATCCTTTGGTTCTACCAAATCATCAGCTGCAGTTTGTATAGCTGGAACTCCTTTCAGTTCTACCTCATGACCATCAATTTCTTCACAAGAAATTCCCTTTCACAAAGGTGGCATGCTGAGAAACAAAAACACTTTTTGTTCCCCAGTTTGGTAAAAGATATTCCCTTGCGAATGCTTGGGATATCCAACAAACTTCCACAGAACTGACTTTGCCTTGAGCTTGTCCGGATTTTGCTTTTTAGACATAGGCCGGACAACCCCAAATCTTAACATACTTAAGATATGTGCTCTTCTCATTCCATATCACATATGATGTGGTTCGCAACTGATTTGATTGGAACCCTATTCAATAGGTATGCAACTTCTCAAGTGCATAACTCCCAAAAGGAAATAGGAAACTCAGTAGCACTTATTATAGAGCGCACCATATCACATAGGGTGTGATTGCTCCGTCCCGATATACCATCGTGCTATGGTGTATACGGAGGAGTAATGCTGAGAGAGAATCTCATTCTCCTTTAGAATAGTCCATGAATCCCGTGCTCAAGTATTCTCCTCCTTGATCTCATCAAAGGACATAATACTTATACCCGTTTTTGGTTCTCTACTTCTAACTTATATTCTGTGATTATCTCAAAAGTTTCGGAATTGTGTTTCAACAGGAACAAATGTCTGAATCTTGAGAGATCATCAGTGAATGTAATGAAGTGCAAAGAACCGGTCCAGGCATGTGTAGACAGGGGACCTTCATATATCAGCATGTATCAATCCCAAGAGTTCACTAACTCTTTCTCTGTTTCCAATAAACGGAGCTGTGGTCATCTTATCTCTGCGACATGACCGGCAACTTTCACAAGATGTAAATTCAAACTAATTTAAACATGCATCTATGTATAACTTCAGCTAGTCGGGTCACATTGATATGATCTAATCTACAATGCCTCAAGAAGGATTCGTTCATTTCTGAACTCTTCCTCTTGTGTGTGTTCTGTACGTTAAGAACTGTGGTTTGATTTAGAACGTCTATGCTTTTAGATAACGTGCCTGAACCGATTAACTCTTGATATAGGAATTGTTCAAAACATTATCCAACAATACAAAATTATATCCTTCTTTAGTAATAAAGAGACTGATATGATGTTGTATATCAGGTTCGGTATCTAATAACATTCGTTCAGAATCAATGTATTCTGGTAATACATGGTGATAACTATCAACAGACTTGGCTGCAACACTTGCACCGTTTCTATCTCATGAAATTTATCACCCGTTCTCAGTTCTCAACCTATCTGTAGCCCATGTAACAAATTACATATGCGGGATCCTGATCTGGTATCAAATACCCAGGATGTAAAGGATACTGAGAAACAGCTCTCTATAATGAACACACCTGAAGAAGATGCATCAGCATGCACTTTCTTCGTTTGGGCGGCACGGGAATTCTGGTAATCCCCAATTTCCTGCTCTATCTTATAACAATTATAACTTGGAGCGGGACCAACGTTCCCTAGCGCAGTATAACAAGCAGGTTCGGTCAATACATCCGTATTATTATCTTGATTAAGGCGTGACATGGTCTCTACCAGGAAAGAGATAGAAGAAAATACTCAGCGTGCGCTTTTATAAGATTAGATTGGTTATCAATTTATCTAATCAGGATTGCTCCCACTGTTTTAGTCAAATCTTCCATCAAACCCTAAAAGGAAAGACTAGCCGGGATTAATTACACGCTACAAGTTCCCCAATATTTCAGCCAGACCAGTGCCGGTACTTTGAGGGAGGTTCCCTGTGACAAAATTAAAGTAAACCTCGTTTTCCTAGGGGCGTAACCCCGTTAACACCTTTCGAGACACCTACTTGATCGGCTAATTGTAATGTGTAAAACTCTCCTAGGAGTAACTCTTACTCGCAGCAGGTATCGGGATCCAACTATCTCATAGAAGGTATGCAATCTCATTGCAAATTTCAACACTTGAAATTCCCAATAATATTTTCCCCCTAGCGTCCTATGACCTTGACGGAGGCCAAACTACCCATAGTCCGCTAGTCAAGTTCAACCCGTCATTTCCTGATTGAATTAAACCCACCTGCACGACCCTTGACGGAGGCCAAACTATGCCGTACGAATACCCTAATCCAATCGCATCATATGCTAGCAGATAAGCACTAGTTAGCTACCGTACACTATGCCTTGACGGAGGCCAAACTACCGCAGCACGAATATTAAGTAGTACGTATCTGAAATGACGGAGGGCTACGTAGGTTTTTAAGAAAACCATGAGCGTAATGAACTTGATATCGTTGTAGAATCGAGTGATTTTAAATGGAATGTTTTTTTAGGCTTTTTCTAGTTTTGCTAAAGAGGTCACTCCCAGTGAAGGGATCGTCGGCTCTTTCCTCATCGAATAAGGTGCAGGATATTTCACAAATACGGCTGTGCAAAGTAAGAACTATAAAAGCAATCAAAAGACAAACCGAGTTTGTAGCATCTGCTAGTTTCACTAAAGAGGTCACTCCCGGTGAAGGGATCTCGGCTCTTTCCTTATCGAATAAGGTGCTGGATGCTCTACAAGGAACACCGCTATGCAAAAAAAGAACTAGAGCTACCAATTTTTAAACAAGTTTCTACAACATCTTTAGATTTCTTTTATTTCATTAATCTCATTAATGAAGTCCCATTTTAATATGCTTCATAAGCATCACATTTGAAACGAAATCTGCAATATAACATATATCTCATATATATAATATAAACATTCGTCTCAGGCAGTAATATGATCTCATAACAGAACATTGTAGCAGAAGAACATATATGAAATATTGGATATATTAGGACGTCCGTGTTTTAATACGAGCCTGTATAAAACAAGGATTCCACGGTCGCGATGAATAGCCAAACCCACATCCCTAGACCCCTACGAGAGCGGCAAGCAACTCTGCCAATTCTAGGGTTAGGAGACCCGGTCTCGACTCCTCGAGATGATCTCCCAATGGACCCTAGAATCCATTTACTTGTGCTCCCCGCCTTGGGTCTACCTAATGCGGAAAAGTAAATATTATACAATGGTGACATCATCCTCAGCCCGGAAGTGCCCCAATAAAAGAATATTACATACAGTGAATTTTACATGAATGAAAATAAAAACCCTTATCTTACAAAAACCCCCCAGCTATTCAGAACACGATGATCAAATATAACATATCACAGCAATACATAATATCTCATATCATCAACGTAAGCAAGTATGCGTATCCCGATTGTCGTTGATGTATAGCAACGAAGCCGGCGATACACCACATACTACGCTTACGGTCGCAGAAAAGAAAGTGTAAAACTACAACAGTTGGAATCCGCAACCTTCTTAGACATCGCATGCCTAACCAAATGAATTCCTTAGACATCGCATGCCTAACAATTATAAACCCCGCATTTTAGTCTCAATTATCGAAAACTCTTTTCAATATCTAGTCGGGCAATTCAACAAGATTCCCGATATCCTTATCGAATGCTCGTCGCAAACTTTAGTAGATGGCCACACCCCCGGATGCCGTCGACGAAGTGCACTAAGGCAGAACACCGCTGCCTCGAGCACCCGAATGGATTCTTTTGGCGACGAGGTTCTCCTACAGTCACTTGGTCAGGGCTATGGGACGTGGCTATCTATTAAGTTTACCTGGCGAGTATCCGCGTACACTACGTGATTGCAACGGACTTTTGATCACATCAAAATCCCGTGGCAACCGATCAAACGAGACTAAACTGCTAGATTTAAAACATTCAAATTAGTTATCTCATAACTACTTATGGATTCCAAACATTGTATCACATTCCAGATAAATAGACAATATTAAACTTTCCGATCGAATAATCAAACACCCAAGTTTTCCCAAATAGTTCAACACTTGAGCGGAGTTTAAAAGCATCTATCACATGCTACAGTACCAATGGTCCAGCTGTAGAAGGGTCAAGCCAACGCCTCACATGTGGCAACGCCGTACTACCACAAACCCTAAGGTTCAGAGTCGGTTCAGACGGTCACATAATCGAGTTAAGGTTTGTGTTCTTCTAGAGAGTCCACCGCGTTACTTGCATGATTTTCCGGAAGTTTGAAACTCGAGAAAAAATCCAACTTTTGAAAAATTTTCCGACAAGGGAAAAAGTAAGTTATTGATATCCGTTCGAACTTTTTAACACGTTCTAAAATTATCCGGGAAAAATTAAATGAAGTTAAACTTTCCAATCGAATCAACGAGCTCCCAATACAACCCAGAAAACTCAACACTTGAGTAAAATTAAAAATTCTAAGAAGCATCAGGAAATACATACGGACATTACTGTACAAAATTCAAACCCGAATGCCACTGTAGCGCCGCTGAACCACCGCGCAAGCCAGGTCATTGCCGTGTTTCCGCGGCGTATTAAAGGTATTAAAGTGTCGTTTTGCACAGTAATCCATCAAATCACCTGCTGATTTTTCTGAGCATTTTTAATGTGAAAAATATCAACGTTTGAAAAAATTTCCAGAAACTAGGGTTTTAAGGGTATTCGGAGTTCGATCAGACATTAAAGTTCATCCAGACTTCGCCTAAAGCACTAGCTTGGCTCTGGTACCACTGCAGGGTTACTAGGCACTCTCAGAAGGGTCTATAAGGCATAAACCATGCCCGATTTAAAATTTAGACGTGCCGAACAACCCTAACCAAGATCTCAGACTAGAGATTAAGTGAAACAAAGCATGTTAAACACATTAACATCTAAGAGTTTGGGATTACAACCTTTGTAGTTCGGTCCTTCAGTTCATAAGCTCCATGTTGAGGTCCCTTCGCTGCGATCATCATGTACCCGGACTCTAGAGAGGCTCCACTAAGAGAATGATGCAAACTTGCTTCCGATCTTCGATAACTAAGATGATCTACCTTGAAGTTTCTTTAACACAAGCTCTCACTCACAAATGAAGTGAACACCCTAATCTAAATGGCTAGGATAGATTAGGATGATGAAGTAGGATTTTAGCTCTCATTTATTTTCATAATCTCACTCAAAATCATCACTAATGAAAAAGCTAGAAAGCTTTTCCATTGAAAAAGAGAAGGAAGAAGAAGCACCATTTCTTTTGTGATGAATAAGGAATTGTGTTGAGGTTTTAACCCATGTAGAGAATGAACCATGGTCAAGGGTTGAGTTGGGTTAACAAATATCATACAAAAATATCTTTACAAAATATCTTTGCAAAAACAAAAGAAAACCTTCTAGAAGCTTCTAGAAAAAATTAACCCAAATCAAACCTTAATCATGTTTAATCTCCACTAATCACTTTGCATTAATAACCCTAACATGTTACAGTATTATTTATCATATATACAATATTTTTTGTAAGAAAATAAAATAATACAATTAACATATATCGCATATATATCAATGTATTACGCGAGTGAGAAAAAGAATCTTTTTGTGAGCTTATACTAGTTAAAGTAATTTAATATATCAAATATATAATTATACATTAAATTATCGAATAAACACTTGATCCGATAATCCGGCTATTTCACAAATAACCGACTAATATAATCTGTATCAGTTCATCGAATCAATATTTGATCCGATGACCCGGCTATATCACATATACCCGGCCGATATTTCATATCACGAGAATCTAATACGGTATCACATACACGTATTGTTCTCGGTCCTGCACATATCATATATCTACTCCTACTCCATTTTTCCTGAGTCAAGAAACCTCTGTGTACGACTCTAAAGAATCGTCAATACGCAGGCAGTAGGTGATGATCATATCAAACACCCACAAGCTGCAAGCGGTCAGCTAAACGTAACAGCCACCCAGGTATTGAGCGATCAGAAGATCAACAAGCAAGCCTGTACTTTCTCCGGTGAATCCAATCAGTAACACTCCCGTACAGTCCGCTCTCTCCGTCTGATATGTCGCATATCTCGCCTAGGGGTAGTAAACGTCAGACTCCAGTAGCTTGATATGTCGTGTCGATATGAGGCCTATAACAGTTCGAGAAACTACTGATAACACTTACCAGTAAATCTTAGCAACCCTGGCCAGGGATTTCCAGTTATAGCCAATCGAACACAGCGCAACATCAACTCTCTATACCGGGAGAGACGAATCCACTCCTATCGCTCTTTGCCTCCATGTGATTCGGGACTGTACCCAAAAGCCACCTTTTTGCACGCCCTCTTGGACGTGGTATGATGGAAATCAAAGAACAGTAGGAATCACACAAGACTCTCTGACGATCTCGGGTCTACAGACTAACCTGTACCAGTGTCACCAGAGAACAGCCATCTGACGTGGGGTATAATACTGTAACGTTTTGAAAATCGTTTCGGTGGAATTTCGGAAAATCGGTAAAATAAGGCGGGTTTTCTGTTAAAAGTCAAAATACAAATATCTTTATTATAAAAATTAAATATACATATTCTATCTATGCAATTGCTTGTATTTGGTGTTTATTGGGCCACTGGTGAAATTTCAAATTTTCTGAAAAAAAATTATTTTAATATTATTTTAAGCCGTCACTAATACATTTAATTAGGGAAAATTAGAAATTGGAATGGGTAGATACAAATTTTATAATTCTTCGCACATTAAACAAAATTTTAAAATATTGTTTCTGAAACGAAATTGTTTGCCAAAACGGTTTAGAAATTATTGAAGAAAAAGGCTTTTTTTAGTGAATTTAGTGTAAATGGATGTTTGGGGTATAGTATTTATCATTTTTCATCACCCCACACCCATACCCACACTCACACACCCCCATTTTTTCTTCCCCATGGCTGAATTCAGCAGCCCCCCCTCAATTGTCCCCACTTGTGTTCCAAAAGAAAAGAAAGAAAAGAAAAGAAAAGAGAATGATTAAAGTAAAAGGTGGACTTTTTGACCCCATTCTCTCTCCAATCACCTCACACTCTCTTCTCCTCCCCATTTGGCCGAGCCCACTGCTGATTTCAGCAGCCCCTCTCCTCTCTTTCCCTCATCTCATCTCTTCTCCAAAAATCCTCAAAAAAATTGCCAAAAATCAAAGTAAAACCTCACCAAAATCAAAATCCGACTCCTACCCATTTCTCATTAGCCAAAATTGCATGGATCTAGGGAACAAAATTTCGATTTGGGAGGCTATGTGTGCTTGTGGATCTTCAAAATTATTGGGTATAAATTCCAACCCTTTTTGCTTAATTTGTTAGTTAATTTCTTAAAGCTAATTAATTAAGTGATTAATTAGGTTTTAGATGAGTTTAATTGCATGATTAAGGAATTCAATTTAGGGTTTTGTTGTGGATTTCGGTTGTGATAAATTGTGCATGGTTATGTGATGTGGATTAACATCTTAAGTATTGTAGAAAGCTAATCTAGTTGTTAATTACAAACCATTACTTATAAAATGCCCAAATTAAGTAATTTTGCTAACTAGGGATTTTGGAAAATTATGAAATGCTTTAGGTTAAAATATAATTATGGTTTCATGTCATTATTAATATTATATTGAGTGGTTTAATGCCTTTAGTTCATGAAAATCCAAGCTAAATTGTTGTTTGTGTATTTTTGCTATAAAATTGTTAAAATTGGGTATTTTGTAAACTAGAATTTTGGAGTCAATGGAATTTAATGAGATTAAATTATGAGAATTGTTTTTATGACTTATTTAAGATATTTAATAAGTATTATGGCCGCTAGATTTGTTTAAACGTCGAGTTTTGTACTAAAACGGGTAATTTTTGCTTGCTAGATTTTCGGAAAAATGGCTTTTAAGGTGAATTTGTGGTTTTTGTGAATTCTAACCTATTTTATATTATAATTAGTGTTCGTGAATGCGAAAATGAGAGTGTTTGGGTTTTTCTCGATGGTTTGAAGTTTGTACATCGACATCGAGGGTTGGTTTGGCTATTCTTGCCTACGTAGGCGATAGGTTTTGACCTATGCGTGATACGCGTGCCGATTTGATTTTCGTATGCCGTTTCGATTTCGAAATTGGTTTTAATGCGATATGGTGAGTGATGATATGTAGGTACCCCATGTGGACATCGAGACGACAAGCAAGCGCGTGGCGACGTCGGCACCGGCGAGCGAGAACCAGGTGAGTAGATTTATATCTACGGGGAGAAGTCGGGTGGATGGCGTATAGCACCCGGGCAGTCCGTGGTGATGTATACGAATACGTATACACACATATATATTGATTATTTATTATTGAGGTTATTGATGATAAAGATAGATTTTAGGTGTGAATGGATAGGTTTAGTGTTGCGAAACCCTAGAGTAGAGGTTGCACCACATTTACACACACACACATACTTGCATACATTCTTCTTCATATGTGCTTATATTGGGTTATATAGTTATGTGTTCACATGGATGTGGGACTATGTGTTCATATACTGGATTTGAGGATAGTACTTGGGATCTGAGATGAGTCGATTAGATTTGATTTGAGGCCGTGAGATCGGTGATTTGGCAGGGTTCGTATTTGAGATACGACATGACGTTGTAGCGGGTCCTTTGACGTAGTGTTTCACACACGTGCATGCATACGTAGGTGGTATCAGTATTGTACTAGACGTAGGTCAGTACCCCGATCATGATATTTGATAAAGAGGATACCAGATGAATAGTATGATGAATGCGATATTGACCTGTACCCAGATTTGGGATGCCGTACGACGGATTTACGTACGAGCTATATATTGATGACTGATCCGCACCCTTGACTTGGGATGTCTGACTATAGATATGGTATCGGAAATGATATTATTGAGGCGGGATCACCGACTATACATATACATGTATGTATATGTATCGACTCAGATGATAGGCGGTTTCCTTACCTGTAGTTCAGCTTGTTAATTCAGCCGTATAGTTTAGTGTAGTTGTTAGATTAGATTAGACTCCTACCTATTTCAAAAACTACCGGATCGTGGGTATTTTAAAAGACAGGTCAAGGGATCTACGGATATTTCAAAAGACGTATCCTTTCTTAAAACCACCGTAGCCCTTATTTTCAAAACCCCACGATTCGTGTTATTTCAAATGGCACCATTGTTTAATATTTTGTTCCCGCTCATTATGGTTGCTCGCTCCGCATCGCATACTAACATTGTTATTTCATATTGCATTGTTGATATTATGCTGTTAGGACACCAGCACCATTACCGATGATGTGTATGTACCACGTACACTTACTTGCCGGCTCACACACATCTTCATCGGTAATTGCCATGTCACGTATGTAGGGTTCCTAGGCACACACTAGAGGTCTCACAAGGCATCAACCATGCCAAATTCAAATTTTACAAGTGCCGAGAAACCCTAATACGGATCGTTAACTAGATTTTAGGCGAAACAATGAAACTAGTTAACAACTTAACTAAAAGAACGGAAATACAACCTTTGTAGATCCGGTCCTCCACCTCCATAGCTCCATGATGAAGTCTCCTCGCTGTCCATATAGAATCCCGGGCTCTTGCGTCGGTTTCATCGGAGAAAGGGGCGGGCATGGTCGTCGGCTTCGATGCCGAAGATGATCTACGTCGAGGCAACACTAGATCAAGCTCCAACTTCACCAAGTCAAGAAACTGGTGAAGAAAACACCCTATACTACTTGGCAAGAGGTAGAGGATGAAGAAATAGGAAGTGGGTTCACTTTATAATTGGATTTCTCACTCTTTTCATCAAATCACCATTGATGGTGCAAGCTTTTCTTCTTTGTAAAGATGAAGAAGAAGAAGAAGAAGAAGATGAATATGATAAGTTAATTATCATTCAAAAGAAAAATAATACTTATCATATATTTAACCATGGTCAAGTGTAGAGAATGATTCATGGTTAAGAGGAATGGTTAGGGTTAAGCATGAGACAAAAATGGTGGACTAGTTCAAAGCTTCATGAAGCTTCAATATACAAACAAAGAAAGCCACCATTTTCTCTTTATGCTTATTATTTTCCTAAAAGAATAAATAAATAAATAAATAAGAAACCAAAACCCTAACCATTCATATAACCATGGTTTAATCTTTACACAAACCCAAGTTAGCATGCATCATCAAACATGATACAAACTTGTGCACAAAAAATATATCACATATACAATGTGCACAAACAAGTGAGAAAAACCATTTAAAGTGAACCAATACTAGTTAATGCAAAGTAATATATCAAATATATAATTATGAATTAAATCATTAAATCAACACTTGATTTAACGATCCGGTCATATCGCATATAACCGAATAATATCCAATGTATCGGCTTATCGAATCAATCCTTGATTCGATAACTAGGTTATATCGCATACAACCATTCGATACATTCATCGCGAGAACGAAATACGGTATCACATACACGCATTATTCTCGGTCCCGCACATATCTCATATGCGCTCCTATTTCGTTTCTCTTGAGCCAGGAGACCTCTGTGTAGGACTCTAAAGACTCGTCAATACGCCGGTAGCAGGTGATGATCATATCAAACACCCACAAGCCGCAAGCGGTCTGCTAAACGTAACGGCCACCCGGGTATTGAGTGATCAGAAGATCGACGAGCAAGCCCGCTCACACTCCTGTGAATCTAACCTGTAACACTTACCGTACAGTCCGGTCTCGTCGTCTGATATGTCGCATATCTCGCCTAGGGGTGGTAAACGTCAGACCCCAACAGCTCGATAAATCGTGTCGATATGAGCTCTATAACAGTTCGAGAAACTTCTGGTAACACTTACCAGTAAATCTCAGCAACCCTGTCCAGGGATTTCCGGTTATAGCCAATCGAACACAGCACAACATCAACCCCTATACCGGGAGAGACGAATCCCCTCCTATCGCTCATTGCCTCCATGTGACTCGGGACTGTACCCAAAAACCACCGTTTTGCACGCCCTCTTGGACGTGGTAAGATGGAAATCAAAGCACAGTGGGAACCACACAAGACTCTATGACGATCTCGGGTCAACAGACTACTCTGTACCAGTGTCACCAGAGAACTGCCATCTGACGTAACGTATAATACCATCTGGGAGTTCTCGGTGAGTCCGTCCAGTGTACCCAGTCTCCACTGAGCACCCGTATATCATCTCTGATGTCAAACACCAATGGATATGGGATCATCCATCGCCCATCTGTATGGGTCGAGAAGGTATACGCTAGTCTACTCTGGTATATCGATGCCCGTCTCGATATACCCACGACTAGGGACTTTGAAGGATGTACTTATAGACTACCATATCCCCACTAGTATGATCCGCATCATAGTCCAGGTAGTCAAGTACACATCCTAAGGGCTTTACCAACATGTAATAAAGAGACAATCAGTGTACACGTTAAGGTAAAGATCAACCAGATAGCATACTATCATGTCGAGCAAGAAAGTCCTCCCTATATATGTCCAAGCATCCACTACAATATACATCCTATGTATAGTAATGGCCTCTAGGGCATACATATAACTAACAATCTCCCACTTGCACTAGGGCCATCTGACAGCAGTGGTTGTAGTATCTCATACTCAACCATCCCATAAAAGTCTCTCTCTGGGAAAAGACCTATGTGAGTGGATCCGCCGTGTTGTCCTCTAAGTCTACTCTTCTAACCTCGATCACCTTGGAGATCAACTATCTCCATGATCAGGTGATACTGCCTTAGAATATGTCTGGATCACTGATGGGACGAACGTTCCTTGGCATAAGCCACAACTCCATTGTCACACAATGGGAGGAACTAAGTTCATCTCATGAACAAATATACATCCAGACTGCCTCTTTGGTAGCATCTCAAGTAGCGATGTATCGAGCCTTTATCTTCTAGTTTGCCACGGTATCTAGCTTGGAACTCTTCCAACATACCGTCCCTTTTACTGAGGGTAAAGATAATACCTGTGACTGACTCTCAGTCGTCTTTATCACCCTGGAACCCTTCCAGTGATTCTCCCCAGGATCGGTTGATACCATCTCACTACAACTAGTGAGAATCCTAACATCCAATTAGATCTATCTCATAGATCCAAAATCCAGGATTTAGGAGGTATCATTTTGATCCTATATGGAGAATCATTATGATAAGCGGAGATTGACCGAGTGTAGCATAGGAAACTCCTTCCCTATCAAGAGTATGTCATCCACGTACTCTACGAGGATCATCACCATACTCCCTACTACCTTTTTGTATATACAAGTTTCATCTACCATTTTGATGATATCAAACTCTTTGACTACTACATCAAAACAGATGTTCCATCTCCGAGATACCTGCTTTATCCTATAAAGCATCTTGTACACGTTTCCGCTGCTCCCACTGTCTACGAAGCCCTCTGGCTGTGTACTTATAGACTCTCTCTTCTAAAACATTATTTTGAAAAGCAGTCATAATACCCAACCGCCAGATATCGTAGTCATGGTATGTAGCCGTGGCAAGTAGGATCTGGATGGACTTCAGCATAGCCACTGGAAAAGGTTTCATCATTATCCATGCCTGGTCGATGACGAAAACCTTTAACAAGTCTAACTTTGAAAGTCTCAACTTTTCCATCTACACCAAGTAATCTTCTCAAGATGTACTTGCTCCTGATGGGGATTTAACCCTTCAGATATAGCAACCAAAGTCCATACTTTGTTGGTGTATAAGGATTCCATCTCAGATCACTAAGCATCCAGCCATTCTTACAGAGTCCCACTCCTGATGGCCAGCTCGAAACTAGTTCGGTCATCATCTCATGATGCAATCCTTGCTCCCACTGTCATAGAGTAACCGAAGTATCTCTCAAGCGGGTGAGGAACCTCACTAGATCGGCGGAGAGGCTGAGCTTCGTTGGTAACTATTGAATCCTTTGGTTCTATCAAATCATCAGCTGCAGTTTGTATAGCTGGAACATTTCCAGTTCTACATAACAGATCTTGCCTCGAGCTTGTCCGGATTTTGCTTTTAGACATAGGCCGGACACCCCCAAATCTTAACTAGCTTAAGAGATGGGCTCTTTCCTTTCCATATCACATATGAAGTGGTAGGCAACTGATTTGATTCGAACCCTATTCAATAGGTATGCAGCTTCTCAAGTGCATAACTCCCAAAAGGAAACAGGTAAGTCAGTATTACTCATCATAGAGCACACCTTATCATATAGGGTGTGATTGCTCCGCCCCGATATACCATCATGCTATGGTGTATACGGAGGAGTAATGCTGAGAGAGAATCTCATTCTCCTTTAGAAAAGTCCAAGAACTTCGTGCTCAAGTATTCTCCTCCTTGATCTCATCAAAGGATATAATACTTATACCCGTATTGGTTCTCTACTTCTTGCTTATATTCTGTGAATATCTCAAAAGGTTCGGACTTGTGTTTCAACAGGAACATATGTCTGAATCTAAAGAGATTATCAGAGAATGTAATGAAGTACAAGGAACCGGTCTTGGCATGTGTAGACAGGGGACCTTACATACATCAACATGTATCATCCCAAGAGTTCACTAACTCTTTCTCTGTTAACAGTAAACGGAGCTATGGTCATCTTATCTCTGTGACATGACTGGCAAGTATCATAAGATGTAAATTCAAACTGATTTAAATATGCATCTAAAATGTAACTTCAGCCAGTCGGATCGCATTGATATGACCTAGTCTACAATGCCTCAAGAAGGATTCGTTCATTTCTGAACTCTTCCTCTTTTGTGTGTTCCGTATACTAAAGAACAGTAGTTTGATTTAGAACATCAATGCTTTTAGATAACGTGCCTGAACCGATCAACTTTTGATATAGGAAATGTTCAAAACATTATCCAACTATACAAAATTTTATCATTTCTTTACTAATAAAGAGATAGATATGATTTTGTATATCAGGTTCGGTATCTAATAACATTCGTTCAGAATCAATGTATTTGGAATACAGGGTGACAGTGACCAACAGACTTGGCTGCAACACTTGCCCCATTTTCTGTCTCATGAAACTTATCACCCGTTCTCAGTTCTCTACCTATCTGTAGCCCTATGTAACAGTTTACATATCTGGGATCCTGATCCGGTATCATATACCCAGGATGCGGAGGATACTGAGAAACAGTTCTTTGTAATGAACACACCCGAAAATGATGCATCAGCATGCACTCTCTTCGTTTGGGCGGCACGGGAATTCTGGTAATACCCAATTTCCTGCTCTATCTTATAACAATTATAAGTTGGAGCGGGACCAACGTTCCCCAGCTCAGAATAACAAGTGGGTTCGGTCAATATTCCGTATTGTTATCTTGATTAAGGCGTAATATGGTCGCTACCTGGAGAGAGAGAGAAAAATAACATTCAGCGTGCGCTCTTGCAAGAATAGATTGGTTATTATTTTATCTAATCAGGATGGCTCCCACTGTTTTTATCAAATCTTCCTTCAAACCCTAAAAGGAAAGACTAGCCGGGATTAATTACACGCTACAAGTTCGCCAATCTTTCAGCCAGGCCAGTGTCGGTACTTTGAGGGAGGTCCCCCGTGCTTTCGCACGAACCTAATTAATGTAAACCTCGTTTTCCCAGAGGCGTAACCCCGTTAACACCTTTCTAGACACCTACTTGATCGGCTAATTGTAATGTGTAAAACTCTCCCAGGAGTAACTCTTACTCGCAGCGGGTATCGGGATCCAACTATCTCATAGAAGGTATGCAATCTCATTGCAAATTTCAACACTTGAAATTCCCGATAATATTTTTCCCCAAATGATATATGACCTTGACAAGGTCAACAAACCATAGACCGCAAGTCAAGTTCAACCCGTCATTTCTTGATTGAATCAAACCCACCCGCACGACCCTTGACAAGGTGAACAAGGCCGCACGATTACCCTAACCCAATCTGCATCATATGCATAAGCAGATAAATACTGGTTAGCTACCGCACACTGCGCCTTGACAAGGTCAACAAACACAGCACGAATACTAAACAGGACTTATCTGAAATGACGGAGGGCTACGACAGGTTTTTCTGAAAACCTATTGCGTAATGAACTTGATATCGTTGTAGAATCAAATGATTTTAAAAATGGAGTGCTTTTGAGGCTTTTCTAGTTTTGCTAAAGAAGTCACTCCCGGTGAAGGGATCGTCGGTCCTTTCCTCTTCGAATGAGGTGCAGGATATATCATATATATCACTGTGCAAAGCAAAAACTCTTAAAAGCAATCAAAAGACAAACCGAGTGTGTAGCATCTGCCAGTTATTGCTAAAAGAGTCACTCCCGGTGAAGTGATATCGGTCCTTTCCTCATCGAATAAGGTGCAGGATATATCACATATACCTCTGTGCAAAGCAAGAACTTTAGCTACACTTTTTATTTTGAAATTCGATTCTACAACATCTTTAGGTTTCTTTTACATTCATTAATCACATTAATGAAGTCCCATCATTTAAGTACCTAAACATCACAGATAAATACGACGTACACTTATGCCATCCGCATTCTCCTCGATGTCCCCTCGTGCACCGTGAGGTTAGGTAACTAACGGCAGAGCAGGGCAGGGCTAGCGCGGGTGTAAAACATAAGTAACGTCTATATAATATATCATATATACTATATACAGTATCTATCACAGAACATCACATGATCACATCACAGATATCGCAGCAGAAGAATCATATGAAATATTGGATATACTAGGACGTCCGTGTTTTCAATACGAGCCAGTATAAAACACGGATTCCACGGTCGTGATGAATAGCCAAACCAACACCCCTAGACCCCTACGAGAGCGGCAAGCAACCCTACCAATACTAGAGTTAGGAGACCCGGACTCGACTTCTCGAGTTGGTCTCCCACTGGACTCCAGAACCCGGTTACTTGTGCTCTCCTCCTTGGGTCTATCCTAGTGCGGAAAAGTAAATAATATACAAAAGGTGACATCTTCCGCAACCTGGAAGTGCCCCAATAAAAGAATATTACATACAAGTTTTTACATGAATGAAAATGAAAACACTCATCTCACATAAAAAAAACCCGGCTATTCAAACACGACGATCCAATATAACATATCCAGCTACACATAACATCACATGTCATCAACGTAAGTAAATATGCGCATCCCAATTGTCGTTGACGTATAGCAACGAAACCGGCGATATCACATATTACACTTACGGTCACAGAAAAGAAAGTGTAAAACTACAACAGTTGGAATCCGCAATCTCCATAGACATCGCATGCCTAATCAAATGAATACCTTAGACATCACATGCCTAACAATTATAAATCCCGCATTTTAGTCTCAAAATTGAAAACACTTTTCAATATCAAGTCGGGCAATTCAACAGGATTCCCGACATTCTGATCGAATGCTCGTCGCAAACTTTAGTAGGCGGCCGCACCCCCGATACCGTCGACGAAGTGCACCAAGGCGGAACACCGCTGCTACGAGCACCCGAACGGATGCTTTCAGCAATGGGGTTCTCCTACATTCACTTGGTCGGGGCTATGGAGCGAGGCTGTCTATTAAGTTTACCCGGCGAGTATCCGCGTACGCTACGTGATTGCGACAGACTTTTGATGACATCAAAATTCCGTGGCAACCGATCAAGTGAGACTAAAGTGCTATGTTTATAACATTCATACAGTTATCTCATAACTTCTTGTGAATTCCAATTGTTGTATCACATTCCGGATAAATAGAAAATGTTAACCTTTCCGGTCGAACAAACGAACACCCTAGTTTTCCCGAAACAGCTCATCATATGAAATAAGTTCAAAAAATTTCACTTCGTGCCTCAGTACCAACGGTCCAGCCGTAGGAGGGTCAAGACAACGCCTCACATGTGGCACGCCGTACTGCCCCAAACCCTAAGGTTCAAAGGGCAGTTCAAGACGGTCACATAATCGAGTTAACGTTTGTTGTCTTCTAGAGGGTCCATCGCGTTACTTGCACTACTTAGAACGTCTTTAAACTACTGAAAGATCCAACACTTGGAAATTTCCCGCCAGGGGAAAAAGTGGGTATTTATATCCGGTCGAACTTTTCAACATATTCTAAAGTTATCCGGAAAAACACATAGACAAAGTTAGACAATCCGATCGAATAATCGAATCCCAATGCAACCCCAGAACACTCAACTTTTGAGTCAAATTAAAAATTCCCAGAAAACTCAGCATCATAAAATAGGAATCACTGTGCAAAAAGGGAAAGATGAGTCCAAAGTGCGGCGGAACCGCGGCAGAAGCCAAAATATGCAGAAAAATCAGCAGGGAATCTTAAGCATTACTGTGCAATACGTGTCCATCTGTAGGGTTCCTAGGCACACACTAGAGGTCTCACAAGGCATCAACCATGCCAAATTCAAATTTTACAAGTGCCGAGAAACCCTAATACGGATCGTTAACTAGATTTTAGGCGAAACAGTGAAACTAGTTAACAACTTAACTAAAAGAACGGAAATACAACCTTTGTAGATCCGGTCCTCCACCTCCATAGCTCCATGATGAAGTCTCCTCGCTGTCCATATAGAATCCTGGGCTCTTGCGTCGGTTTCATCGGAGAAATGGGCGGGCTTGGTCGTTGGCTTCGATGCCGAAGATGATCAACATCGAGGCAACACTAGATCAAGCTCCAACTTCACCAAGTCAAGAAACTTGTGAAGAAAACACTCTATACTACTTGGCAAGAGGTAGAGGATGAAGAAATAGGAAGTGGGTTCACTTTAGAATTGGATTTCTCACTCTTTTCATCAAATCACCATTGATGCTGCAAGCTTTTCTTCTTTGTAAAGATGAATATGATAAGTTAATTATCAATCAAAAGAAAAATAATACTTATCATATATTTAACCATGGTCAAGTGTAGAGAATGAATCATGGTTAAGAGGAATGGTTAGGGTTAAGCATGAGACAAAAATGGTGGACTAGTTCAAAGCTTCATGAAGCTTCAATATACAAACAAAGAAAGCCACCATTTTCTCTTTATGCTTATTATTTTCCAAAAAGAATAAATAAATAAATAAATAAGAAACCAAAACCCTAACCATTCATATAACCATGGTTTAATCTTTACACAAACCCAAGTTAGCATGCATCATCAAACATGATACAAACTTGTGCACAAAAAATATATCACATATACAATGTGCACAAACAAGTGAGAAAAACCATTTAAAGTGAACCTATACTAGTTAATGCAAAGTAATATATCAAATATATAATTATGCATTAAATCATTAAATCAACACTTGATTTAACGATCCGGTCATATCGCATATAACCGAATAATATCCAATGTATCGGCTTATCGAATCAATCCTTGATTCGATAACTAGGTTATATCGCATACAACCATTCGATACATTCATCGCGAGAACGAAATACGGTATCACATACACGCATTATTCTCGGTCCCGCATATATCTCATATGCGCTCCTATTTCATTTCGCTTGAGCCAGGAGACCTCTGTGTAGGACTCTAAAGACTCGTCAATACGCCGGTAGCAGGTGATGATCATATTAAACACCCACAAGCCGCAATCGGTCTGCTAAACGTAACGGCCACACGGGTATTGAGCGATCAGAAGATCGACGAGCAAGCCCGCTCACACTCCTGTGAATCCAACCAGTAACACTTACCGTACAGTCCGGTCTCGTCGTCTGATATGTCGCATATCTCGCCTAGGGGTGTTAAACGTCAGACCCCAACAGCTCGATAAGTCGTGTCGATATGAGGTCTATAACAGTTCGAGAAACTACTGGTAACACTTACCAGTAAATCTCAGCAACCCTGGCCAGGGATTTCCGGTTATAGCCAATCGAACACAGCGCAACATCAACCCCCTATACCGAGAGAGACGAATCCCCTCCTATCGCTCATTGCCTCCATGTGACTCGGGACTGTACCCAAAAACCACCATTTTGCACGCCCTCTTGGACGTGGTAAGATGGAAATCAAAGCACAGTGGGAACCACACAAGACTCTATGACGATCTCGGGTCAACAGACTACTCTGTACCAGTGTCACCAGAGAACTGCCATCTGATGTAAGGTATAATACCATCTGGGAGTTCTCGGCGAGTCCGTCCAGTGTACCCAGTCTCCACTGAGCAGCCGTATATCATCTCTGATGTCAAACACCAATGGATATGGGATCATCCATCGCCCATCTGTATGGGTCGAGAAGGTATACGCTAGTCTACTCTGGTATATCGATGCCCCGTCTCGATATACCCACGACTAGGGACTTTGAAGGATGTACTTATAGACTACCATGTCCCCACTAGTATGATCCGCATCATAGTCCAGGTAGTCAAGTACACATCCTAAGGGCTTTACCAACATGTAACAGAAAGACAATCAGTGTACACGTTAAGGTAAAGATCAACCAGATAGCATACTATCATGTCGAGCAAGAAAGTCCTCCCTATATATGTCCAAGCATCCACTACAATATACATCCTATGTTTAGTAATGGCCTCTAGGGCATACATATAACTAACAACGTACACCTTAGAAAATATTATGGCTCAACTTAGTTTGTTAGCTAGTAGTTTGACATGATATTAGTGTACTTACGCTATATGCCAGCTTAGATATTGTAGTTATTACTTGTCACTTCATGCATACTGTTATTCATTGTTATGCCGTATTCATGGATTCTCATGCCTATATTCATGGTTTTACATGCTATTGATGATTTGGATTCGGATTTCCATGAGATTTTCTGGATTTGGGGGAAAACCGAAAAACTTGTATAAGCTTCTTTCCTCTCTTTTAAATAAAAAGTGCGGTTTTTCCATGATGTATGAGTCGTCCACCATGAGTTTGCTAATGGATTTCGAGACCCGATTCGAGGAGTTTGATGAACCGTTTCGGGTACATGGTGGGCCCGGTGCGGTACCCCGGGGCGAGAAGGCCGTGTTGTTGACGTTGAGCCTGGCAGGGGAGCACTACCGACCGGTGATTTTACCCGACGCGTCGGATATCCGGAGGATACCGTCGTGGTCTTGAGATTGATGGTAGGGGCCGGTCAGGACTGACGACGCCCTAGATAGTGAGATTGATACTGAGATTTTGAGATATTGAGGTACTGAGATTTGATGATACAGGCCAGTCCGGATAGCCGGAGCCTCAGATTTTTGAGACATTGGGGTTTATGTTTTGTGTCGATGCTAGACACTGTTTATGCTGATTTCATTTATGATACCTCGCTTTAAAAATAAAGTAATCTTACAGAATTATGAAAGCAGTTTCTTAAGTACATGTATTCTGTTTTCATGCATTCCTACATCATCCATATGATATATTGCTATCTGAGGCACTGACACGAGCACTTGGTATTACTGTTGTTTAGTGGTATACCCTAGCCATGGTTATAGGTTGCTGGTAATATTTTAAGGATATATTATGATCGTTGACCCAGGTTTGCGTTGTTCATGCGGTTTCTGTTCGTAGATGTTTTTCTACTCACGAGTTGGCAACTCACCCCCGTTGTGCCACAGTTCCTTGTAGGTTTTGCCGTACAGGTTTCATTATGGCTTTGCTGGCGGTGCTTCTTTCGGGTGACTTGCTAGTAGGTGGGTTTATTGGTATCGTACCCATCATATTACCTTGTATAATATTATTCAGCTGTATCTAGTAAATTCCATCAACCAAACATGTATTTATTTCAGAGATAGAGACCAGTGATGTTATTCTTTCGACCTTAGAGTCGCACGTTATATTTATGTGGATTTCTGGTGGTTTTGAGTTTCCTTTTGAGTTTTGATCCTCGCCCTTGGCGTTGTATATTATATTGCTTGTGTGGTTGTGACCGTCGATTAACGAAGAGCTAGCTCCCGCTTGGAGATGCCTTTTATTGATTTCGTATACTATTCATGTTGTATCCCGTTTGGGGGCCAGTATTTACAAAGGAGACTCTGCCGAAATTTTCAAGAAATATTTGATGTTTTAAAAAAAATGCATAATTCGGCTTATGCTATTAAAACTACTTGATTTAAATTGGTTTTCCTTCACTCTACTACTTTTCTTGGTTTTGGATTTCTGGGTTTTCGGCTTACTTAGATTACGTACGCTTCGAAACGTTTCGTAGTCTAAGTGCCGGTCTTGTTCCGTACTTTCGGGTCGTGACAAAGTTGGTATCAGAGCGTTAGGTTTTACCTTCGGAGCGTAGGATGACCCTTGGTTGATGGAATAGGTGACTAAAGTAGAGTGACGTGCCGTGGGTATGTTCCGCGGCATACTTACGATACGCTACTCTACTTAAGGAGCCTTAGGATATACATTTCTTTGCTCGGTATCATATTCATTCCTAATCTAGCCTCATCGGTACTAGTTATGGTTTTGCTGCCACGATTACGGGCAGGGAGAGCTATGGCTATAGTTGCTGTCAGCATGAGCTTGTCAAGAACGAGGACTGACCAGGGCATGATTCCGGCGACATACGATTGCAGAGATGTGTCTTTTTATTGTGCTTTCGTGCCACGAGTGTTGGGTGGATTGCTGTATGAGATTACTCGGACGTGCAGATCAGTCCCAGAGGATTGAGCCAATGACAGAGGCCAACCAGATTTTGATGACCGTTGGTGTATTGCTTACTCATGATGATTGAGGCACTGTTCAACGTGCGGACGTGTGAGCCAGTTGTTGCTGCGAACGACAGGATATCGCCCCAGATGTTGGAGCTATTGCAGTACGAGGTTGTATTAAGAGATGATAGAAGGTCGCTAGTCACCGAGGATGAATGACTAGGACATGTGGTTCGTTCGCTACCCCAATGCGAGGTCATCAGATAGATTGATTCTAGCTAGAGACGACTTCACGCGGAGACGTTGAGAGTCGACAGAGACGATCGAATGTCAGCAACCTATTAGTCCAAGTTTAAAGTATTCGGAAAAACATGCAGGCAATTCTATGGACCCTCTAGAAGAATGAAACCCTAACTCGACTTAATGACCGTGTGAAAGCCTTTGAACCTTAGGGTTTGCGGCAGTTCCACGGCGCCATTAGTGAGGCTTAGGTTTGCCCTTCTACGGCTGGACCATCGATGCTGTGGTACGTACTCGATACTATTAAACTGTACCCAAGATGTTGAGCACTTGGGGATTATGAGGTTTTGACGAATCGATCGGATGGTTCGACTTCATCCGGATGCTAGGTGGTGAGATGCATTTCTTGGAAGACTCCAGATACGAGGATAGCCGTTGGAGCTCAGCCCATGCAGCCACGATGAGACAAGTCCGAAGCAGTCGAGATTAGAGAAAAGTGGAGTAAAGAGGTCCGTACAAGATCTGGATAAGACGACTTTCCACTCCGCCGACATCAGAGATGCGATACACATGCCGAGGCATTATGCTGGATATATCTTCCAAAAGGAGTCGCGATGAGTATGCAGCCGTTCCGGAACAAGAAACAGATATTGTAGGGTTCCTAGGCACACTATAGAAGTCTCACAAGGCATCAACCATGCCAATTTCAAATTTTATGGGTGCCGAGAAACCCTAATACGGATCGTTGACTAGAAATATAGGCGAAACAGTAAACTAGTTAACAACTGAACTAAAGATAGGAAGCTACAACCTTTGTAGATCCGGATATCCACTTCCTTGGCTCCAAGTAGGTGTCCTCTCGCTGTCCATCTCGAATCCCGGACTCGATCGTCGGCTTGATCGGAGAAATGGGCGGACTAGGTCGTCGGCTTCGTGCCGAAGATGATCTACGTCGAGGCATCACAAGTTCAAGCTCCGACTTCACAAATTTGTGAAACTTGTGAAGAAAACACCCAAAACAACTTGGCAAGAGGTAGAGGGTGAAGAAATAGGAGGTGGGTTCACTTTAGAATTGGATTTCTCACTTTAGAACTCAAGTTGCCATTGATGACATCAAGCTTTCTTGAAGAAGAAGATGATGAAGAAGAAGAAAGAATATGATAAGTGTTGAATTAAAATGAAAAATAATTCAATACTTATCATAAGCAAACCATAGTTGAGTGTAGAGAATAGACCATGGTTACTTGGATGGGTTAGGGTTAAGCATGAAGACAAGAATTGTTAAGAAGTCAAAGCTTCATGAAGCTTCAACTGAAAACAAACAAATCCACCATTCTTATCTAAATCTTTTCCAAATAAATAAAAGAACAAATAAATAAATAAATGAATATGAAAAACCCTAATTATCAAATTAACCATGGTTTAATTCTATACACTTAACTAAATTATCAAGTATCATCAAACATGATACAAATATGTGCACAAAAGTATATCACATATACTTCTTGCACATCAAGTGAGAAAATCCATTTAAAGTGAACCAATACTAGCTAATGCAAAGTAATATATCAAATATATAATTATACATTAAATCATTAAATCAACATTTGATTCAATGATCCGGTCATGTCGCACATAACCGACTAGTATCCAATGTATCGATTTATCGAATCAATGATTCGATAACTAGGTCATATCGTATATAACCAATCGATACATCCATCGCGAGAATGAAATACGGTATCACATACACGCATTATTCTCGGTCCTGCACATATCTCATATGCGCTCCTATTTCGTTTCGCTTGAGCTAGGAAACCTCTGTGTAGGACTCTAAAGACTCGTCAATACGCCGGTAGCAGATGATGATCATATCAAGCACCCACAAGCCGCAAGCGGTCTGCTAAACGTAACGGCCATCCGGGTATTGAGCGATCAGAAGATCGATGAGCTAGCCCGCTCACACTCCTGTGAATCCAACCAGTAACACTTACCGTACAGTCCGGTCTGTTCGTCTGATATGTCGCATATCAAGTCTAGGGGTGGTATACGTCAGACCCCAATAACCGATAAGTCGTGAAGATGTGAGGCTCATAACGGGTCGAGAAACTACTGGTAACACTTACCAGCAAATCTCTGATCAGCCCTGGCCAGGGACTTCCCTGTTACGGCCAATCGAGCACAGCGCAACATCAACCCCCAATACCGGGAGAGACGAAACCCCTCCTATCGCTCATTGCCTCCATGTGACTCGGGACTGCACCCAAAGACCACCGTTTTGCACGCCCTCATGGACGTGGTAAGGTGGAGATCAAAGCACAGTGGGAATCACACAAGACTCTATGACGATCTCGGGTCTACAGACTAACCTGTACAAGTGTCACCTGAGAACTGCCATCTGACGTGAGGTATAATACCATCTGGGAGTTCTCGGCGAGTCCGTCCAGTGTACCCAGTCTCCACTGAGCACCCGTATACCATCTCTGATGTCAAACACCAATGGATATGGGATCATCCATCGCCCATCTCATGGGTCGAGAAGCGTATACGCTAGTCTACACTGGTATATCGATGCCCCGTCTCGATACACCCACGACTAGGGACCTTGAAGGATGTACTTATGGACTACCATGTCCCCACTAGTATGATCTGCATCATAGTCCAGGTAGTCAAGTACACATCCTAAGGGCTTTACCAACATGTAACTATAAGACAGTTTAAAGAGACTAGTATACATGTTAAGATAAAGAGCAACCAGATAGCATACTATCATATCGAGCAAGAAAGTCATCTCTATATATGTCCAAGCATCCAATATAATATACATCATCTGTACAATACTGGCCCCTAGGGCATACATACAACTAACAATCTCCCATTTGCACTAGGGCCAGCTGCTGTAGTATCGCATACCGAGCATCCCGAAGAGTCTCTCAAACTGTATCTGGGGAATGGCCTTCGTGAGTGGATCCGTCGTGTTGTTCTTCGTGTCAACCCTCCTGACCTCGATCTTCCGGCGATCAACTATCTCCCGGATCAGGTGATACCGCCTCAGAATATGCCTGGATCGCTGATGGGACCTGGTTCCTTGGCCAAAGCCACCGCTCCATTGTTATCGCAATACAAAGGTATTGGATGCTCAATGGATGGAACCACTCCAAGTTCAGTAATGAACTTCTTGATCCAGACAGCCTCTTTGGCAGCATCGTTAGCAGCGATGTATTCAGCCTCCATCGTCGAGTCTGCCACGGTTTCCTGCTTGGAACTCTTCCAGCTAACCGCCCCTCCGTAAAGGGTAAAGACAAAACCCGACTGCGACTTAGAGTCGTCCTTATCACTCTGGAAGCTCGAATCGGTAAAGGACTCCACTTGGAGTTCTCCGTTACCATACACCAAAAGCATCTCTTTAGTCCTTCGTAAGTACTTGAGAATGCTCTTCACAGCTGTCCAGTGACTCTCTCCAGGATCATCTTGATACCTGCTCACTACACTTAGTGAGTATGCTACATCGGGTCTGGTACATAGCATCGCATACATGATAGAGCCTACAGCCGAAGCATAGGGTATCCCTTGCATGCTAGCTCTCTCCAAATCAGTCTTGGGAGACATCTCTTTGGAGAGAGTGACTCCAGAGATCGTGGGCAAGTTCCCATGCTTGGATTCTTCCATACTAAACCTCTTTAGTATGGTGTCAATGTACCTGGATTGGGACAATCCCAATATCCGTTTGGATCTATCTCTATAGATCCTAATTCCCAATATGCAGGAGGCATCACCAAGATCTTTCATCGAGAATCTTTGTGATACGAAGAGCTTGACCGATTGCAGCATAGGAATATCATTTTCTATCAAGAGTATGTCGTCTATGTACAATACGAGGAAGACAACCTTACTCCCTGCCACCTTCTTGTAAATACAAGGTTCATCTGGGTTTTTGATGAAATCAAACTCTTTGATAACGACATCAAAGCAGATGTTCCAACTCCGCGATGCTTGCTTTAATCCATAAATGGATTTAAGCAGCTTGCACACCTTGCCGCTGCTCCCACTGTCTACGAAGCCCTCTGGCTGAGTCATGTACACGCACTCTTCTAAATCACCATTTAGAAAGACGGTCTTAACATCCATTTGCCAGATTTCGTAATCATGATATGCAGCGATGGCAAGCATGATCCGGATGGATTTAAGCATAGCTACTGGAGAAAAGGTTTCGTCATAGTCCACACCTGGTCTTTGACGAAAACCCTTTGCTACAAGTCTAGCTTTGAAAGTCTCCACTTTCCCATCTACACCAAGTTTTTTCTTGAAGATCCACTTGCTCCCAATGGGTTTTACCCCTTCAGGAGCAACTCCAAAGTCCAAACTTTGTTGGTGTACATGGATTCCAACTCGGACCGCATAGCATCCAGCCATTTCACTGAGTCCTTACTCGTGATGGCCTGCTCGAAGCTAGTTGGGTCATCATCCTCCATGATGCAATCCTCGCTCCCACCATCCATGAGAAAACCGTAGTATCTTTCAGGTGGGCGAGGAACCTTACTAGATCGGCGGAGAGGCTGAGGTTCATTGGGAACTACTGAATCCTCTGGTTCCACTAAATCATCTGTTGTGTTTTGTTCAGCTGGAACCTCTTCCAGTTCTACCTCAGAGCCACTAATCTCTTTTGCAAGAAATTCCTTTTCTAAAAAGGTTGCATGTTGAGCAACAAATACTCTTTGTTCCTCACTGTGGTAGAAGATATACCCTCGCGAATGTTTGGGATATCCAACCAATTTACACAAAACAGACCTTGCCTCGAGTTTGTCCGGTTTTTGTCTTTTGACATAGGCCGGGCAACCCCATATCTTAATAAAATTAAGATATGGTCTCTTCCCTTCCCATATCTCATATGGTGTGGTAGGCACAGATTTGGTGGGATCCCTATTCAGTAGGTATGCTGCTGTTTCCAGTGCATATCCCCAGAAGGAAACAGGTAACTCAGCTATACTCATCATAGAGCGCACGATATCCAATAGGGTGCGGTTCCACCGTTCTGATACACCGTTGTGCTGTGGTGTATATGGAGGAGTTAGCTGAGAGAGAATCCTATTCTCTTTTAGGAAGTCCAGGAATTCAATGCTCAAGTATTCACCTCCTCGATCAGATCGTAGGATTTTAATACTTTTTCCGGTTTGGTTCTCGACTTCTTGTTTATATTCTCTAAATTTCTCAAAAGCTTCTGATTTGTGTTTCGTCAAGAACACATATCCGAATCTAGAGAGATCGTCAGTGAATGTAATGAAGTACGAAGAACCATCCCTGGCATGTGTAGACATGGGACCGCAAACATCACTATGTATCAGTCCCAAGAGTTCGGTAACTCTTTCTCCGTGTCCCGTAAACGGAGCTTTGGTCATCTTTCCTTTGAGACATGATTGGCAAGTGCCATAAGATGAAAATTCAAACGGATTTAAATATCCATCCTTATGCAACTTAGCGAATCGTGTCGCATTGATGTGACCCAGTCTACAATGCCACAAGAAGGATTCGTTCAGTTCTGAACTCTTCCTCTTGTGTGTGTTTGTTATGCTCAGAACTGTTGATTGGTTTAGAACATAAATGCCATTGCACAACGTGCCTGATCCAACCAACTTTTGGTTACGGAAAATGTTCATAACATTGTCCTGTAATACAAAATTATATCCCTCTTTGCTCAATAAAGAAACCGATATAATGTTGCATATCAGGTTCGGCATGTAATAGCATTCGTTCAAAACCAATGTATTACCAGTTGGTAACACAAGGTGATATTCCCCGACAGTCTTAGCTGCAACAATTGCACCATTTCCAACTCTTATGTCTTTATCACCTTCTCCAAGTTCTCTACCTTTTCTAAGCACATGTAACTGATTACATATATGGGATCCTGACCCGGTATCTAATACCCAGGACGTAGAGCAAATGGAGAAACAGTTCTCTATAACGAACACACCCGAAGAAAATGCATCATCATGTACTTTCTTCATTCGGGTGGCATGGGAATCCTGGTATTCCCCTATATCCTGTTCATTCCTATAACTCTTATAGGAAAGAACGGAACCAACGTTCCCCAGCACAGTATAACATGCGGGTTTGGTCAATACATCCATATTATTATCTTTATAATGGCATGAAATGGTCGCCACCTGGAGAGAGAGAGAGAAGAAAACACTTTAGCGTAAGCTTGTGCAAGATCAGATTGGTTATTATCTTATCTAATCAGGATGGCTCCCACTGTTTTTATCAAATCTTCCTTCAATCCCTAAAAGGAAAGACTAGCCGGGATTAATTACACACTACAAGTTCGCCAATCTTTCAGCCAGGCCAGTGTCGGTACTTTGAAGGAGGTCCCACGTGCTTTCGCACGAACCTAATTACTGTAAACCTCATTTTCCCAGAGGCGTAACCCTGTTGACACCTTTCTAGACACCTACTTGATCGGCTAATTGTAATGTGTAAAACTCTCCCAGGAGTAACTCTTACTCGCAGTGGGTATCGGGATCCAACTATCTTATAGAAGGTATGCAATCTCATTGCAAATTTCAACACTTGAAATTCCCGATAATATTTTGCCCCTAGCACCCTATGACCTTGACGGAGGTCAACAAACCATAGGCTACTAGTCAAGTTCAACCCGTCATTTCTTGATCGAATTAAACCCACCCGCACGACCCTTGACGGAGGTCAACAAGGCCGCACGACTACCCTAATCTAATCCGCATCATTTGCATAAGCAGATAAATACTAGTTAGCTACCGCACACTACGCCTTGACGGAGGTCAACAAACGTAGCACGAATACTAAATAGGACTTATCTGAAATGACGGAGGGCTACGACAGGTTTTTCTGAAAACCTATTGCGTAATGAACTTGATATCGTCGTAGAATCAAATGATTTTAAAAATGGAGTGCTTTTGAGGCTTTTCTAGTTTTGCTAAAGGAGTCACTCCCGGTGAAGGGATCGTCGGTCCTTTCCTCGTCGAATGAGGTGCGGGATATATCATATATATCACTGTGCAAAGCAGAAACTATAGAAGCAATCAAAAACAAACCGAGTGTGTAGCATCTGCCAGTTATTGCTAAAGGAGTCACTCCCGGTGAAGGGATCTCGGTCCTTTCCTCATCGAATAAGGTGCAGGGTATATCATATATACCGCTATGCAAAGCAAGAACTGTAGCTACCTGTTTTGTTTTAAAATTTGATTCTACAACATCTTAGGTTTCTTTTCTTTCATTAATCACATTAATGAAGTCCCATCATTTAAATACCTAAACATCACAGATAAATACGACGTACACTTTTGCCATCCGCATTCGCCTCGATGTCCCCTCGTGCACCGTTAGGTTAGGTAACTAACGACAGAGCAGGGCAGGGCTAGTGCGGGTGCAAAACATAAGTAACGTCTATATATAATATATCATATATACTATATACTGTATCTATCACAGAACATCACATGATCACATCACAGATATCGCAGCAGAAGAAACATATGAAACATTGGATATACTAGGACGTCCGTGTTTTCAATACAAGCCAGAATAAAACACGGATTCCACGGTCGTGATGAATAGCCAATCCCACACCCCTAGACCCCTACGAGAGTGGCAAGCAACCCTACCAATTCTAGGGTTAGGAGACCCGGACTCGACTCCTCGAGATGGTCTCCCACTGGACCCTAGAACCCGGTTACTTGTGCTCCCCTCCTTGGGTCTATCCTAATGCGGAAATGTAAACAATATACAAAAGGTGACAACTTCCGCAACCTGGAAGTGCCCCAAATAAAAAGAATATTACATACAAGTTTTAACATGAATGAAAATGAAAAACACTCATCTCACATAAAAACCCCCGGCTATTCAAACACGACAATCCAATATAACATATCCAGCAACACATAACATCACATGTCATCAACGTAAGTAAATATGTGCATCCCAATTTTCGTTGACATATAGCAACGAAACCGGCGATATCACATATTACACTTACGGTCACAGAAAAGAAAGTGTAAAACTACAACAGTTGGAATCCGCAACCTCTTTAGACATCACATGCCTAATCAAATGAAATGCTTAGACATCACATGCCTAACAGTTATAAACCCCGCATTTTAGTCCCATTATCGAAAACTCTTTTCAATATCTAGTGAGACTAAACCGCTAGATTTATAACATTCATTCAGTTATCTCATAACTGTTTGTGAATTCCAATTATTGTATCCCATTCCGGATAAATAGAAAATATTAAACTTTCCGATCGAACATTCGAACACCCAAGTTTTCTCGAAACCGTTCAACACATGAAATAAGTTCAATGACGTTCGCTTCATGCCTCAGTACCAACGGTCCAGCCATAGAAGGGTCAAGCCAATGCCTCACATGTGGCACGCCGTACTGCCCCAAACCCGAAGGCTCAAAGGGCAGTTCAAGACGGTCACATAATCGAGTTAAGGTTTGTTGTCTTCTAGAAGGACCATCGCATTACTTGCACTACTCAGAACGACCTTAAACCATAGAAAAATCCAACACTTGGAAATTTTTTCGGCAGGGGAAAAGTTGGGTATTCATATCCGGTCGAAATTTTTAACATATTCTAAAGTTATCCGGAAAAACACATAGACGAAGTTTAACAATCCGATCGAATCTACGATTCCCAATCCAACCCCAGAATACTCAACTCTTGAGTCAATTTAAAAATTCCCACAAAACTCAGCATAATTAAATAGGAGTTACTGTGCAAACGAGGAGGGCTGACGTCATCATCAGACCGCGGAACCGCCGCATAAGCCATGCTTATGCCGCGGTTCCGCCGCATAAGCCATGCTTATGCCGCGGTTCCGCCGCACTTTTTACTGTTCATGTGAAAAAATTTGCACCGTAATTCTTAGAATTCCCTGCTGAATTTTTTAAGCATTTTTAATATGGAAAAATCCCAGATTTTAGAAAAAGTCCAGAGAGCATGAAAAAGTTAGGGTTTCGGGTTCGATCGGGTTTCAAACATCGTCTAGACTTCGCCTAAGGCTCTAGCTAGGCTCTGATACCACTGTAGGGTTCCTAGGCACACTATAGAGGTCTCACAAGGCATCAACCATGCCAATTTCAAATTTTATGGGTGCCGAGAAACCCTAATACGGATCGTTGACTAGAAATATAGGCGAAACAGTAAACTAGTTAACAACTGAACTAAAGATAGGAAGCTACAACCTTTGTAGATCCGGATATCCACTTTCTTGGCTCCATGTAGGTGTCCTCTCGCTGTCCATCTCGAATCCCGGACTCGATCGTCGGCTTGATCGGAGAAATGGGCGGACTAGGTCGTCGGCTTCGTGCCGAAGATGATCTACGTCGAGGCATCACAAGTTCAAGCTCCGACTTCATAAATTTGTGAAACTTGTGAAGAAAACACCCAAAACAACTTGGAAAGAGGTAGAGAGTGAAGAAATAGGAGGTGGGTTCACTTTAGAATTGGATTTCTCACTTTAGAACTCAAGTTGCCATTGATGGCATCAAGCTTTCTTGAAGAAGAAGATGATGATGAAGAAGAAAGAATATGATAAGTGTTGAATTAAAATGAAAAATATTTCAATACTTATCATAAGCAAACCATAGTTGAGTGTAGAGAATAGACCATGGTTACTTGGATGGGTTAGGGTTAAGCATGAAGACAAGAATGGTTAAGAAGTCAAAGCTTTATGAAGCTTCAACTAAAAACAAACAAATCCACCATTCTTATCTAAATCTTTTCCAAATAAATAAATGAACAAATAAATAAATAAATGAATATGCAAAACCCTAATTATCAAATTAACCATGGTTTAATTCAATACACTTAACTAAATTATCAAGTATCATCAAACATGATACAAATATGTGCACAAAAGTATATCACATATACTTCTTGCACATCAAGTGAGAAAATCCATTTAAAGTGAACCAATACTAGCTAATGCAAAGTAATATATCAAATATATAATTATACATTAAATCATTAAATCAACATTTGATTCAATGATCCGGTCATGTCGCACATAACCGACTAGTATCCAATGTATCGATTTATCGAATCAAAGATTCGATAACTAGGTCATATCGTATATAACCAATCGATACATCCATCGCGAGAATGAAATACGGTATCACATACACGCATTATTCTCGGTCCTGCACATATCTCATATGCGCTCCTATTTCGTTTCGCTTGAGCCAGGAAACCTCTGTGTAGGACTCTAAAGACTCGTCAATACGCCGGTAGCAGATAATGATCATATCAAGCACCCACAAGCCGCAAGCGGTCTGCTAAACGTAACGGCCATCCGGGTATTGAGCGATCAGAAGATCGATGAGCTAGCCCGCTCACACTCCAGTGAATCCAACCAGTAACACTTACCGTACAGTCCGGTCTGTTCGTCTGATATGTCGCATATCAAGTCTAGGGGTGGTATACGTCAGACCCCAATAACCGATAAGTCGTGCCGATGTGAGGCTCATAACGGGTCGAGAAACTACTGGTAACACTTACCAGCAAATCTCTGATCAGCCCTGGCCAGGGACTTCCCTGTTACGGCCAATCGAGCACAGCGCAACATCAACCCCCAATACCGGGAGAGACGAAACCCCTCCTATCGCTCATTGCCTCCATGTGACTCGGGACTGTACCCAAAGACCACCGTTTTGCACGCCCTCATGGACGTGGTAAGGTGGAGATCAAAGCACAGTGGGAATCACACAAGACTCTATGACGATCTCGGGTCTACAGACTAACCTGTACAAGTGTCACCTGAGAACTGCCATCTGACGTGAGGTATAATACCATCTGGGAGTTCTCGGCGAGTCCGTCAAGTGTACCCAGTCTCCACTGAGCACCCGTATGCCATCTCTGATGTTAAACACCAATGGATATGGGATCATCTATCGCCCATCTCATGGGTCGAGAAGCGTATACGCTAGTCTACACTGGTATATCGATGCCCGTCTCGATACACCCACGACTAGGGACCTTGAAGGATGTACTTATGGACTACCATATCCCCACTAGTATGATCTGCATCATAGTCCAGGTAGTCAAGTACACATCCTAAGGGCTTTACCAACATGTAACTATAAGACAGTTTAAAGAAACTAGTATACATGTTAAGATAAAGAGCAACCAGATAACATACTATCATATCGAGCAAGAAAGTCATCTCTATATATGTCCAAGCATCCAATATAATATACATCATCTGTACAATACTGGCCCCTAGGGCATACATACAACTAACAGATATAGTAAAAGACGATGACTTCCGGACAGTTCGGCAGAGACGAGATTTGGGAGAGATCTCGACAGGACCTTTCTGGGACAAATTACGAGAAGACTTGAACCCAGGAGTGGTCATGTTACGCACACCGGCAGGCCAGAGTTCAGGATCGTCAACAAGACATGCTATGAGTGACCATGACAGTTGGCCAGAGATTCTTAGACGATGTGCTTGAGCGGGACTATTCCGCCATACTTGATTTTGGTATTTTGAGCGATCTATTCGCATGATTGATTTTGATGATTGAGTTTCATGATATTTGTTTTCATGGACCATGGTTGCACCTACTGAGTATTTACGATTTTTGCACAGTGGTTGCACTTGATATCGTTTTCGTGCCTTGGTTTCTCACGTTTATGATTTTATGGGTTTCATACAGTTGAGTTGATTTTGTGCGTATGTACGAACACGATTTGGTTTTTGCACTCGGTATAGTTCATTTATGCTTGCAGTGCAGTGTTACGTATGTTGTGCATTTAGATGCACTGGACTTCGATTTCGATTATGATGTTCGATATTTGTTTTGTGCACCTTGTGCACCTGATTGGATTTTGCGCATGTTCGGCGGTTGATATCGGATTTCATGACTTCGTGCACAATGGATGCACCTGATTTGGATTTTCGCGCATGATTGAGCGCATGTTTTGAGATACGATTTTGGTGCACACCAGATGCACTAAATCGAGATTCTTTGTGCATGTCAGATGCATCCGTTTTGCTGTCAGGCACTCACGTTGCCTATGACAGATGTTTCGTGCACACCCGATGCACTTAGATCTTGTTTCTGTGCATATGTTGGCACATATATGGATTTTGATTTCCATGCGCATCAGACACACGTAGTATTCGTATGCATATTTTGGGATTGATTTCTTATAGAGCAGTACGTTTTTATGATATTTGCTATGTGTTTTCGTACTGAGCAGGACTAGTCAGAGGACAGTACCTGAATGTATTTTGCATGCATTGATAGCTATCGAAGGGAATTCCAAAAAGCGAGCTATAGTTTCAGTATTTACCTACGTGTCTGATATGACACGAAACGTTTAAAACGAGAAAACCCTTCCAAATTGTTTCCAAAAATGGCGGAACGTACAGTTCAAACAAAAGGTATATATGTATATGATTATTTTCCTATGATAGACGTCCGCCACTGTGCAGTGTTATGTGCATTGCACAGCGACTTTAAGAGATTTGGCATGCATTCCCTTCAAATATTTACATATATAGATTTGATATTTATGTGTATAGTTTCGAGTTATATCATATTGGTTTTGTATTGGAATTGACATTGTGTCTTTACCATGACTCCGATGATTGCGGGATGCTTGACAGAGTTTTGATTTTGAGTTATATGCTCATTTTTCATGCGCATACATTGAGCTACGATTTGTTTCATGTATTTACGATTTCGGAGCCCCGACGACTTGATGGTTTTGGCTTAGATGTTTTACTATTTTGAGGGAGTTTTAATTTGAATTCGGGGACCGAATTTCTTTAAGGGGGGAAGATTGTAACGTTTTGAAAATCGTTTCGGTGGAATTTCGGAAAATCGGTAAAATAAGGCGGGTTTTCTGTAAAAAGTCAAAATACAAATATCTTTATTATACAAATTAAATATACATATTCTAGCTATATAATTGCTAGTATTTGGTGTTTATTGAGCCACTGGTGAAATTTCAAATTTTCTGAAAAAAATTTATTTTAATATTATTTTAAGCCGTCACTAATACATTTAATTAGGGAAAATTACAAATTGGAATGGGTTGATACAAATTTTATAATTCTTGGCACATTAAACAAAATTTTAAAATATTGTTTCTGAAACGAAATCATTTGCCAAAACGGTTTAGAAATTATTGAAGAAAAAAGGCTTTTTTTAGTGAATTTAGTGTAAATGGATGTTTGGGGTATAGTATTTATCATATTTCATCACCCCACACCCATACCCACACTCACACCCCCCCATTTTTCCTTCCCCATGGATGAATTCAGCAACACCCCCTCAATTGTCCCCACTTGTGTTGCAAAAGAAAAGAAAGAAAAGAAAAGAAAAGAAAAGAGATTGATAGAAGTAAAAGGTGGACTTTTTGACCCCATTCTCTCTCCAATCACCTCACACTCTCTTCTCCTCCCAATTTGGCCGAGCCCACTGCTGATTTCAGCAGCCCATCCCCTCTCTTTCCCTCATCTCATCTCTTCTCCAAAAATCCTCAAAAAAATTGCCAAAAATCAAAGTAAAACCTCACCAAAATCAAAATCCGACTCCTACCCATTTCTCATTAGCCAAAATTGCATGGATCTAGGGAACAAAATTTCGATTTGGGAGGCTATGTGTGCTTGTGGATCTTCAAAATTATTGGGTATAAATCCCAACCCTTTTTGCTTAATTTGTTAGTTAATTTCTTAAAGCTAATTAATTAAGTGATTAATTAGGTTTTAGATGAGTTTAATTGCATGATTAAGGAATTCAAGTTAGGGTTTTGTTGTGGATTTGGGTTGTGATAAATTGTGCATGGTTATGTGATGTGGATTAACATCTTAAGTATTGTAGAAAGCTAATCTAGTTGTTAATTACAAACCATTACTTATAAAATGCCCTAATTAAGTTATTTTGCTAACTAGGGATTTTGGAAAATTATGAAATGCTTTAGGTTAAAATATAATTATGGTTTCATGTCATTATTAATATTATATTGCGTGGTTTAATGCCTTTAGTTCATGAAAATCCAAGCTAAATTGTTGTTTGTGTATTTTTGCTATAAAATTGTTAAAATTGGGTATTTTGTAAACTAGAATTTTGGGGTCAATGGAATTTAATGAGATTAAATTATGGGAATTGTTTTTATGACTTATTTAAGATATTTAATAAGTATTATGGCCGCTAGATTTGTTTAAACGTCGAGTTTTGTACTAAAATGGGTAATTTTTGCTTGCCAGATTTTCGGAAAAATGGCTTTTAAGGTGAATTTGTGGTTTTTGTGAATTCTAACCTATTTTATATTATAATTAGTGTTCGTGAATGCGCAAATGAGAGTGTTTGGGTTTTTCTCAATGGTTTGAAGTTTGTACATCGACATCGAGGGTTGGTTTGGCTGTTCTTGCCTGCGTAGGCGATAGGTTTTGACCTATGCGTGATACGCGTGCCGATTTGATTTTCGTATGCCGTTTCGATTTCGAATTTGGTTTTAATGCGATACGGTGCGTTATGATATATATGTACCCCATGTGGACTTCGAGATGATAAGCAAGCGCGTGGCGACATCGGCACCGGCGAGCGAGGACCAGGTGGATAGATTTATATCTACGGGGAGAAGTCGGGTGGATGGCGTATAGCACCCCCGCAGTCCGTGGTGATGTATACGAATACGTATACACACATATATATTGATTATTTATTATTGAGGTTATTGATGATAAAGATAGATTTTAGGTGTGAATGGATAGGTTTAGTGTTGCGAAACCCTAAAGTAGAGGTTGCATCACATTTACACACACACACATACTTGCGTACATTCTTCTTCATATGTGCTTATATGGGGTTATATAGTTATGTGTTCACATGGGTATGGGACTATGTGTTCATATACTGGATTTGAGGATAGTACTTGGGATCTGAGATGAGTCGATGAGATTTGATTTGAGGCCGTGAGATCGGTGATTTGGCAGGGTTCGTATTTGAGATACGACATGACGTTGTAGCGGGTCCTTTGACGTAGTGTTTCACACACGTGCATGCATATGTAGGTGGTATCAGTATTGTACTAGACGTAGGTCAGTACCCCGATCATGATATTTGATAAAGAGGATACCAGATGAATAGTATGATGAATGTGATATTGACTCGTACCCAGATTTGGGATGCCGTACGATGGATTTACGTACGAGCTATATATTGATGATTGATCCGCACCCTTGACTTGGGATGTCTGACTATAGATATGGTATCGGAAATGATATTATTGAGGCGGGATCACCGAGTAAACATATACATGTATGTATATGTATCGACTCAGATGATAGGCGGCTTCCTTATCTGTGGTTCAGCTTGTTAGTTCAGCCGTATAGTTTAGTGTAGTTGTTAGATTAGATTAGACTCCTACCTATTTCAAAAACTAGCGGATCGTGGGTATTTTAAAAGACAGGTCAAGGGATCTACGGATATTTCAAAAGACGTATCCTTTCTTAAAACCACCGTAGCCCTTATTTTCCAAACCCCACGATTCATGTTATTTCAAATGGCACCATTGTTTAATACTTAGTTCCCGCTCATTATGGTTGCTCGCTCCGCTTCGCATACTTACATTGTTATTTCATATTGCAATGTTGATATTATGCTGTTAGGACACCAGCACCATTACCGATGATGCGTATGTACCACGTACATTTACTTGCCGGCTCACACACATCTTCATCGTTAATTGCCATGTCACGTACACCTTAGAAAATATTATGGCTTAACTTAGCTTGTTAGCTAGTAGTTTGACATGATATTAGTGTACTTACGTTATATGCCAACTTAGATATTGTAGTTATTACTTGTCACTTCATGCATACTGTTATTCATTGTTATGCCGTATTCATGGATTCTCATGCCTATATTCATGGTTTTACATGCTATTGATGATTTGGATTCGGATTTCCATGAGATTTTCTGGATTTGGGGGAAAACCGCAAAACTTGTATAAGCTTCTTTCCTCTCTTTTAAATAAAAAGTGCGGTTTTCCCATGATGTATGAGTCGTCCACCATGAGTTTGCTGATGGATTTCGAGACCCGATTCGAGGAGTTGGATGAACCGTTTCGGGTACATGGTGGGCCCGGTGCGGTACCCCGGGACGAGAAGGCCGTGTTGTTGACGTTGAGCCTGGCAGGGGAGCACTACCGACCGGTGATTTTACCCGACGCGTCGGATATCCGGAGGATACCGTTGTGGTCTTGAGATTGATGGTAGGGGCCGGTCAGGACTGACGGCGCCCTAGATAGTGAGATTGATACTGAGATTTTGAGATATTGAGGTACTGAGATTTGATGATACAGGCCAGTCCGGATAGCCGGAGCCTCGGATTTTTGAGACATTAGGGTTTATGTTTTGTGTCGATGCTAGACACTGTTTATGCTGATTTCATTTATGATACCTCGCTTTAAAAATAAAGTAATCTCACAAAGTTATGAAACCAGTTTCTTCAGTACATGTATTCTGTTTTCATGCATTCCTACATCATCCATATGATATATTGCTATCTGAGGCACTGACACGAGCACTTGGTATTACTGTTGTTTAGTGGTATACCCTAGCCATGGTTATAGGTTGCTGGTTATATTTTGAGGATATATTATGATCGTTGACCTAGGTTTGCGTTGTTCATGCGGTTTCTGTTCGTAAATGTTTTTCTACTCACGAGTTGGCAACTCACCCCCGTTGTGCCACAGTTCCTTGTAGGTTTTGCCATACAGGTTTCATTACGGCTTTGCTGGCACTACTTCTTTCGGGTAACTTTCTAGTAGGTGGGTTTATTGGTATCGTACCGATCATATTACCTTGTATAATATTATTCAGTTGTATCTAGTAAATTCCATCAACCAAACATGTATTTATTTCAGAGATAGAGACCAGTTATGTTATTCTTTCGACCTTAGAGTCGCGCGTTATATTTCTGTGGATTTCTGGTGGTTTTGAGTTTCCTTTTGAGTTTTGATCCTCGCCCTTGGCGTTGTATATTATATTGCTTGTGTGGTTGTGACCGTTGATTGACGAAGAGCTAGCTCCCGCTTGGAGATGCCTTTTATTGATTTCGTATACTATTCATGTTGTATCCCGTTTGGGGGCCAATATTTACAAAGGAGACTCTGCCGAAATTTTCAGGAAATATTTGATGTTTTAAAAAAAACGCATAGTTCGGCTTATGCTATTAAAACCACTTGATTTAAATTGGTTTTCCTTCATTCTTCTACTTTTCTTGGTTTTGGATTTCTGGGTTTTCGGCTTACTTAGATTACGTACGCCTCGAGATGTTTCGTAGTCTAAGTGCCGGTCATGTTCCGTACTTTCGGGTCGTGACAAATACCATCTGGGAGTTCTCGGCGAGTCCGTCTAGTGTACCCAGTCTCCACTGAGCCCCCGTACACCATCCTTGATGTCAAACACCGATGGATATGGGATCATCCATCGCCCATCATATGGGTCATGATGCGTATACGCTAGTCTACTCTGGTGTATCAATGCCCTGTCTCGATACACCCTCGACTAGGAACAGTTATAAGATGTACTCGTCGACTACCGTGGCCCCACTAGTATGATCCCATCATAGTCCCAGTAGTCGAGTACAATCCTAAGGGCTTTATCAACATGTAACATAGAGACAATCAGAGTACATGTTAAGCTAAAGAGCAATCAGATAACGTACTATCATGTCGAGCAAGAACGTCCTCCCTATATATGTCCAAGCATCCACTACATTATACATCGTATGTACAGTAATGGCCTCTAGGGCATACATATAACTAAAAGATCAGTTCTTTGCAAGTTTGTAAGATATCCAAAGAATTCTCAAGGATATTTTTTCTACCACGCTGAGGAGTAAAAAGTGTTTGTTTCTCAATATGCCACCTTTTTAGAAAATGAATTTCTTGCAAAAGAAATTAGTGGCAAAGAGATAGAGCTGGAAGAAGTTCCAGCAGCACAAACTACAACTGATGATTTGTTTGAACCAGAGGATTCAGTAGTACCCAATGAACCCCAGCCTCTCCGCCGATCTAATAGGGTTTCTCATCTACCTGAGAGATACTACGGTTTTCTCGTTGATGGTGGGAGCGAGGATTGCATCATGGAAGATAATGACCCGACTAGCTTCGAGCAGGCCATCACGAGTAGTGACTCTGTGAAATGGCTGGATGCAATGCGATCTGAGATGGAATCCATGTACACCAACAAAGTATGGACTTTGGAAGTTTCTCCTGAAGGGGTAAAACCCATTGGGAGCAAATGGATCTTTAAGAAGAAACTTGGTGTAGATGGAAAAGTTGAGACTTTCAAAGCTAGAGTTGTTGCAAAGGGTTTTCGTCATTGACCAGATATGGATTATGACGAAACCTTTTCTCCAGTGGCTATGCTTAAGTCCATCCGGATCCTACTTGCCATTGCTGCATACCATGACTCTGAAATCTGGCAGATGGATGTTAAGACCGCCTTTCTAAATGGTGATTTAGAAGAGTGCGTGTACATGACTCAGCCAGAAGGCTTCGTAGACAGTGGGAGCAGCGGAAAGGTGTGCAAGCTACTTAAATTCATCTACGGGTTAAAGCAAGCATCGCGGAGTTGGAACATCTGTTTTGATGTAGTAGTCAAAGAGTTTGATTTCATCAAAAACATAGATGAACCTTGTATCTATAAGAAGATTGCAGAGAGTATGGTTTTCTTCCTCGTATTGTATGTCGATGACATACTCTTGATAGGAAATGATGTTCCTATGCTGCACTCGGTCAAGCTCTTTTTACCACATAGATTCTCAATGAAAGATCTAGGTGATGCCTCCTGCATTTTAGGAATTAAGATATATAAAGATAGATCTAAACCGATACTGGGATTGTCCCAAACCAGGTACATTGACACCATAATAAAGAAGTTTAGTATGGAAGAATCCAAGCATGGCTACTTACCTATGATCTCTGGACTCACTCTCTCCAAAGAGATATCTCCCAAGAATGATTTGGAAAGAGCTCGCATGCAAGGGATACCCTATGCTTCGGCAGTAGGCTCTATCATGTACGCGATGCTATGTACCAGACCCGATGTAGCATAGTCACTAAGTATAGCGAGTCGGTATCAAGCAGATCCTGGAGAGAATCACTGGACAGCTGTGAAGAACATTCTTAAGTACTTGAGAAGGACTAAGGAGATGTTCTTAGTGTATGGTTACGGAGAACTCCAGGTGGAGTCTTTTACCGATTCGAGCTTCCAAAGTGATAAGGACGACTCTAAGTCGCACTCAGGATTTGTTTTTACCCTCAATGGAGGGGCGGTGTGTTGGAAGTGTTCCAAACAGGAAACCATTCCAGACTCGACGATGGAAGCTGAATACATCGCTGCCAACGATGCCGCCAAAGAGGTTGTCTGGATGAAGAAGTTCATCACTGAACTTAGTGTGGTTCCATCCATTGAACATCCAATACCTTTGTATTGTGATAACAATGGAGCTGTGGCTTTGGCCAAGGGACCCAGGTCCTATCAGAAGTCCAGACATATTCTGTGGCGGTATCACCTGATCCGGGAGATTGTTGATCGCCGGGAGATCATGGTCAGGAGAGTTGATACGAAGGACAACACTGCGGATCCACTCATGAAGGCCATATCCCAGATACAATTTGAGAGACTCTTTGGGATGTTGGGTATGAGATACTACAACAACTGGCCTTAGTGTAAGTGCACGGCAGTGCCCCGGCCGTCTGTACGAGGCCAAAATGCGGAATACAAAACTTTTTCTTTAGACAAGAACCGGCGCTACCGCGGACTTTTAAACCCGGATCGGGCCATTAATCTAATGCTAGATAACTAGAGAAGGGGTAGAGATATACCGAACGATCCGTGTCCTTCGGTCTTCTCGTCGTCGTCCCGATCTCCCCGTGGAATCTCCGGTCTTCATCTCCTCGTCGGAAGGGCACCACATCGCCGGGTTCTTTTACGGGCTCCCACCTCTGGACCGAGGCAACTCGGGCACGAAGTTGGCGAGTCGACATGTCTAAGAATGCTGTAGGCTAAGTGTAGAATGGTTTTGTCTCATGGGGTTACTAAAAGTTGCCATTTGGAATGGAGGTGAAGTGATAAGCTTTTTGAGATGAACCAAGAGGATTTTGTGCAAGCAAATGAACAATTTTCCCGCACAAAAAAATTGGGACAGCCCCCATAGAAGTGGCCAGCCCCCCATCAAGAGAGAGGAAAAATCTCAAGGGGGGGTGAGCACAAGAGAGAGGAGGGTGTGTGAGTGTCATGCAAGAAAGAAAAATGAGTGACGATGAGAACATAATCATCACAACAAAGTCTCCTACACATCAACCATCTCATCAAGCAAAGTCAAGCAATGATGAACCAATGAAGTCAAAAGATAGTGGAACCATCATGAAGCTATCATGTGCCATAAAAAGTCTTCCCCATTGTTAATTGCACAATTGCAAATAACCCCCTCCACCAATTTTCAGCCAAAGAAAGATACAAAGGAAAATGGCCGAAAAGGAAAGCAAACTGGCAACTTCAAAAAACTGATCCCGTAATAAATTACAGGAAAACCCCGCTACTGTATATACATACTCGCATTTGTATTCAGACCGAATACAAATGCAATGAGACAAAATCTACACTGTACAATACTAGGATCCGGCTTAAACCAAAGCCCGCTAGTATTATCCGTCCGATCATGATCCGTGCAATACCGCACGTATATGAGCGAACCCTGCCATATCTCCATACGGCCTCTACAGCGTTTCGCCCGAAACTTGAGAAACTGTCTGTGGGGGACTCTAAAGACTCGTCAATACTATGGTTATGGATTTAACCACTAGCACGTCAGAGGTATTAGCCATACGTAACGGGCTACCAGGTATTGACCAAAAGGGACGTCGATGAGCGAACTCATCTTGACATCCTACTGAGCCTGTCAGTGACAATATCCGTACAGTCCGGTCCGTTCGTCTATGAGCATCGCATGGCGGACCTAGGGGGTTGGTAAAAGTCAGACCCCCAAAAGCGGTACAAGTCGTGTCGGAGTGTAGCCCAGAACACCCAGAGATACTACTGGAATACCTACCAGTAAATCTCCTGCCTTGGCCAAGGACTTCGTGTAAGGGCTCTCCTAGGCACAGCGCGACCTCACCCCCAATACCAGGAGTGACGAACCCCTGCAGATCCGCTCACTGCCTCCATGTGGCTCGGGACTGTACCCAACTAAAACCTGTTTGCACGACTTCTTTAAGCCGTGGTTGGGTAGTAATCAAAGTACAGTGGGAACTCACACGAGACAAATGAAGATCTCAGGTCGATGAACTAACCTGTACCCATGTCACCAGGGAACTGCTATCTGACGTCTGGTATAATCCCAACTAGCATGTTCCCGGCGAGTCCTGTCCGGTGTACTCATAACCCAACGAGCACCTGTATACATCTTAGGTGAACCAACTGTCACCAGTGGCTTGTGAGACCGGCCACCGCCCCTCGTCGGGGTCTCGACTGTATACACTAGTCTACTCTAGAGTATCGATGCCCTGTCTCGAAACTCCTATGACTAGGGACCTTTTAAGGATGTGCTTATAGACTACTAGCTCCCACGTATATGATCGCCATCATACTGCTGGCTGTCAAGCAAGAATCCTAAAGGCTCTATCAATGTGCAATAGTGACCTGTAAGGTCACCTAAAGCAGTACACGATGATAAAGATAAACCATATAGCATACTATCATCTTGAGTAAGACTGTTCTAACGGTATAGGTCCTCCCTCAATCATTGCAATCACGTACCTGTGATCCAATAATTGACTCTGAGGGCACTATTTCCTACAATCTCCCACTTGCACTCAAGGCTAATTATTGCGATGTCGCATACTCACAGCCCGTGTGATACCGAACACCCAACTCCTCTACTAGTCAGTCTCACAAAGCTCGTTCGCAAAACTATTGCGTTCGAGGAATAGCCTCAGTGAGTGGATCCGCTCTAATGTTTCATTCTATGTCTCTCTTAATCTCAAGTTCGCGGAGAAAGCCATCTCCCGAAATGAGCAATACCTGTCTTAGAATGTGTCTGGATGTCTGATGGGACCTAGTTCATAAATGAACTACAAATACAAACTTCTTAGACTGTATCGTCAACTGAACTTAATCAGTATCCTGCGCCATGCCTCCCTCAGTATCCGCTTGGATCACCTATCCAAAACACTGCCCCTCGTCAGAGGGAAAACTATAACTCTGACAGCTACTTTGTCATCCAGGTCACCTTGGAAGCCTGGAATGATAACTGTCTCCCGAAAGAGGCTGTTGTTATCATATCCCTAGAACATCCACTTATGTTCTAAAACTGCTTCCGACCGTTTATCCAGGATTGGATTAATATCAACTTATTGCATCTATTGCAAAAAACAATATCTGGTGTGGTACTTGACATCTTATGATTGACTAAATTGTCTAAGCAAGTGATCTGCGAATCATGCATATCTCTCTCCCCTTTAGTCTGTACGACACCTTTAGAGAGGGTGACTCCATCACCTGCAGGTACACTACCATGCCAGGAGTCGTCCATTCTAAAACACCTTTAGAATGCTGTTTAAGTACCCAGATTGGGAAACTACCCAAATCTAGATCTAAAACCATAGATCTAGTAACCAGAATGTCTGATATTAAATCCATTTCCTTTATGGAGAAAGCACTGTATGACGACCAAAGTATAACCGACCGTAGTAAAGGAATTTCACTTCCTATTCTATGTATGTTATCCAAATACCCGCACATCACACCCTACCACCATCTCAACAGATCCATCCCCTATTCTGATGAAGTCAAACCTGTGACTGTCACATCAGAAATAGATGATCTATCTCCGCTATATCTGCTTTAGTCCATAGACATAAGCTACTTGTCCACCAATGCTTCCGCTGCTCCCACTGACTACAACAACCCTCTGGCAAAGTCATATAGACGTACACTTCTAAAGCCAGTTTAGAACGACGCTATACTCATCCTCCTGCCGGGTCTCACAGTCTGGAACAACAGCAATGGCAAGTCTGGGTAAACAAGAACCTCCCTGTCACTGTCCTTAAGGCTACCAGAGTACCTCTCGGGTGCCTGAGGTTACCCACCATATCTGCGGAGTGGCCAATGGAATGTCAAACCAGATTGAATTTTTAGGTTCGTATCAAATTTTCAGTAATCGTTTGCGGTTCTGGAATCACTTCCAGTTCTACCATACTCCCACTACTGTTTTCTGAAAAAATCCATTTTTATTAAAACTGTGGCGAGTCAAGAACAATATCACTATTGATCTTCCAGATGGTAGAAAATCAACCCTCGTCATAGCCCGGGTCAACCCACAAACAGCAATTACAGAAACGTGCCTTGAGTCATCCAGAGTCTGGTTTTAAGCATAAGATGGATAACTCCCCGTACCTTAACATCGTTAAGATATGAACTGTTCTATATCCAATATAGAAACAGAGACACTGATTTAATTGGAACCAGATTCAAATCATGCAGCTGTCTCCAGTGCATCTCAACTAAATGGAGAGAGGCCGATCGGCATTACTCAACTTAGAAGTACTTTCAATTATGAGTAACCTGAAAGAGAAGCAAGTTCTCTTAATCATTACTATTAACTGAATACCATACAAAAGTATCTACATCTTCGATCACCTTGAAGAATCCCGATACTTGCAATACCTGGTTCTCTACTTTACTCTTATACCTATAACTTCTCAAAACTCAGACCTTGTATTTCTACGAAACACTTGTCTAAGAACTAGAGAAGTCATAAGTAAACCGAATATAGTACGAGGACCAACCCCTCAGTCCTAATGGACACTGGACAACATACAATACTCTGTATAAGTCCCCTGAGTCGAATAACTCAAACGCTGTGTGTCGTAAGTGTAAGTCCACGTTGCGACCCCCGGTTCTTACGGGGAGGCGGAAACGGTATAAAAAACGAATTTTTATCGCAAGAGGCAACATGGACTAAACTATGGTCAGGATCGTTGTCTAAACTAAAACTAGCAAACTAAGCTAAAGATATTTAGCTACTCGGATGAAGATGGTTATACCTAAACTTGAACTCCTTCTCTTCAAGCTCCGATGGTGGTTCGATGGCTCCTTCTCGTCGTCTCCGTACGCCGAAGATAGATCCACTTGAAAGCTCCAACCTTTAGCTCCTTCTTCGGTCTTTGAAGAAACTAGTTCACTTGGTTTGCTAAACCTAGTGAACTAGAATGAGTAGAGAGGAAATAGAATGGGATTTTATCTATGGTTCTTGATTCTCAACTCATGAGACAAGAGAACCATAGATCAAGAGAGGGAGCAAGAGGTTGAGGGTGAGAGCAAGGGGAGAGCTCAAGAACAAGAGAGAGAATGAGCAAGAAAGAATGAGGCTCTCTTTTCCTTTCACCCTCTCATAATCCAAAGTGATCATAACTCATCATATCAAAAAAGTCTTTTGGTAATGGTTAGAAGCAACCATAAGGTTATCATATCATGCACTCATTTTACTCAAAAAGCAAGCAAGAAAAAAGTCTTTGGCATGAAATGATAACCATGGTCATCATGATGGTCAACTAGTCAAGCCTAGTCAACCGGTCAACAAGTCAACAAAAGTCAACAAGTCACCAAAGTCAACAAGTCAACAAAAGTCAACAAGTCAACAACCATATCACCATAATACTTAATTAATATAATAGTTAATCACAAATCATATTCTCATTAGGGTTGAGCATAAAGTCAAAAAGTCAACGGTCAACTGTCAACAACCCTAATGAGAATCCGCTGCCTCTGCCTCCCTGTCAACTGTGCATACACACCCGCATCCGCGTTCCGAGGAACACGAATGCAAACTGGATAAATCCAATCCCATAAGGTACACTAGGATCTGGCTTAAACCAAAGCCCGCTAGTGTAAACTGTCCGGACACTGTACGTGCACAAGTGCACGGATGTGACCGAACCCTGTCGCAAAACCATGCGACCTGTCGCAATACCATGCGACCTCTACTCTTTTGCCTAAAGGAGAAAAGCTTTCTGTGTGGGACTCTAAAGACTCGACACTACGCTGGCAGTGGGTTTAACCACTGACCGCAAGCGGCACTAGCTGTGCGTAACGGTCCCCAGGTAATGCCGACAAGAAGACCGACGAGGCGAAACCCATCTGAACTCCTACTGAGCCTGAGTGTGACATTCTCCGTACAGTCCGGTCTGTTCGTCTGATACATCGCATGGCGGGCCTAGGGGGCGGTAAACGTCAGTCCCCCAATAGCGGTACAAGTCGTGCCGGAGTGAAGCCCAATACACCCTGAGATAACACTGGAAACCTACCAGTATATCTCGTTTGCCCTGGCCAGGGACTACTCGTGTAATGGCTCTCCTAGACACAGCGCGATGTCAACCCCCAATACCGGGAAAGACGAATCCTGTCTAACCGTCACTGCCTCCAAGTGCTTCGGGACTGCACCCAACCACCGCCTGTTTGCACGACTCCTTTGAGCCGTGGTAGGGTAGTGATCAAAGTACAGTGGGAACACACCCGAGGCGAAGTGACAGTGTCAAGTCAGCGGACTAAGCTGTACTCATGTCACCTGGGAACTGATAACTGACGATAGGTATAATACCAACTAGTCAGTTCCCGACGAGTCCTGTCCAGTGTACCCGTAACCTAACGAGCACCCGCATACTATCTCAAGTACGACATACTGACGGCTGTGGGACAGACCGTCTCCCACACTGGGATGAGAAGCGCATGCGCTGGTCTACTCCGGAGTATCGATGCCCTGTCTCGATAGTCCTGCGACCAGGGACCTGCATAAGGATGTGCTTATAGATTACCCAGCCCCACTAGTGTGACGGCCATCACATCGCTGGTAATCAAGCAAAGATCCTAAGGGCTCTACTAATGTGTATAGGCGATATACAAAAATAAACACATGTACACATTGAAGTAGAAACAAACCAAGTAGCATACTACTATTTTGAGCAAGATTGTATATACAAGGTGAATATCCCAAGCATCCATTAAGTAATATACAAACCAGTATGATACAGTAATGGCCTCTAGGGCATATACACTAACAATCTCCCACTTGCACTAAGGCCATGTACTGGCGTATCGAAGACCTATCATCTCGATCAGCCGCTCGAACTGAGTCTGGGGCAGGGCCTTGGTGAATGGATCAGCAGTGTTATCTTCTGAAGCGACTCTCCGAACCTCGATCTCCTGGCGATCTACGATCTCCCTGATCAAGTGATACCGCCTTAAGATGTGCCTGGATCTCTGATGGGACCTGGGTTCCTTCGCTAAAGCTATAGCCCCGTTGTTGTCGCAATACAGAGGTATTGGATCAACAATGGATGGAACCACCTGAAGTTCTTTCAAGAACTTCCTTATCCAGACAGCTTCTTTTGCGGCATCAGATGCAGCGATGTATTCCGCTTCCATCGTCGAGTCTGCAACGGTTTCCTGTTTGGAACTCTTCCAACACACCGCCCCTCCATTGAGGGTAAAGACAAAACCCGACATGGACTTGGAATCATCCTTGTCACTCTGGAAGCTGGAGTCAGCAAAGGCCTCGATCTGGAGGTCTTTTCCGCCATACACCAAGAACATCTCCTTAGTCCTTCTCAGGTACTTGAGAATGTTCTTTACCGCTATCCAGTGTTTCTCCCCAGGGTTAGACTGATACCGGCTTACCACACTCAGTGCATAAGCTACATCCGGCCTGGTACACAACATCGCATACATTATAGAGCCTACCGCAGAAGCGTAGGGTATAATAGACATGCGATCCCTCTCCAAATCAGTCTTGGGAGACATCTCTTTAGAGAGGGTGATCCCGTAACAAGCCGGTAGGTTACCGCGCTTGGAATCTTCCATACTGAATCTCTTCAGTATGGTGTCGATGTACCTGGACTGTGAAAGTCCTAATATCCTCTTGGATCTGTCACGGTAGATCCGGATACCCAGAATGTATGAGGCATCACCCAGGTCTTTCATGGAGAACCTGTGTGACAAGAACCCCTTGACAGATTGTAGCATAGGAATGTCATTTCCTATTAAGAGAATGTCATCCACGTATAAAACGAGGAATACTACAGTTCTCGCTACAAATCTACTATAGATGCATGGTTCATCTGGATTTTTGATAAAGCCAAATTCTTTGACCGTCTCATCAAAGCAGATTTTCCAACTCCGCGATGCCTGCTTTAGTCCATAGATGGACTTAAGCAACTTGCACACCTTTCCGCTGCTCCCACTCTGAATGAAACCCTCTGGCTGGTCCATATAGACACACTCCTCTAAATTTCCATTTAGAAAAGCTGTCTTTACGTCCATTTGCCAGATCTCATAATCGTGGAAGGCAGCAATGGCAAGAAGGATCCGAATGGATTTCAGCATGGCTACTGGAGAAAAGGTTTCGTCGTAGTCCAAGCCAGGTCTTTGACGAAAACCCTTTGCTACCAGCCTAGCTTTATAGGTCTCAACCTGTCCATCTACACCAATCTTCCTTTTGAAGATCCACTTGCATCCTACGGGTTTTACCCCGTCTGGAGCAATGTCCAACGTCCATACCTTGTTGGTGTACATGGACTCCATTTCGGTCCGCATTGCATCCAGCCATTTCACTGAGTCAACGCTCTGAACGGCCTGCTGGAAGCTAGTAGGCTCATCATAATCTATGATGCAATCCTCTCTATCCCCGTCTATGAGAAAACCGTAGTATCTCTCGGGCGGATGAGACTGCCTACTACTCCTGCGGAGCGGCGTAGGAATGTCCTGTTCTGTTGAACCCTCTGGTTCCATCAAGCTTTCAGTAACAGTCTGTGGTTCTGGAATTTCTTCCAGTTCTACTGCGCTCCCACTTATTTCTTTTTCTATGAACTGGTATTCTAGAAAGTGGGCATGTCGAGAAACAAGAACTTTTTGTTCCTCTTCACAGTAGAAGAAATATCCCTTGGAATTCTTTGGATATCCCACAAACTTGCACAGTACTGAGCGTGCCTCGAGCTTGTCCGTATGCTGCTTTTTGACAAAAGCTGGACTTCCCCATATCTTAATGTGATTAAGATGGGGTCTCTTCCCACACCACATCTCAAATGGCGTGGTAGGCACAGTCTTAGTGGGAACTCGGTTCAAAAGGTATGCGGCTGATTCTAGCGCATACCCCCAGAATGATCGCGGTAACTCAGCGTTACTCATCATGGACCGCACCATATCCAATAGGGTGCGGTTCCGTCTCTCCGATACACCGTTATGTTGCGGGGTGTATGGAGGAGTAAGCTGAGAGAGAATTCCGTTCTCTTTTAAATAGTCCAGGAACTCGGCACTTAAGTATTCTCCACCTCGATCCGATCTTAGAATCTTAATACTTTTGCCGGTCTGTTTCTCTACTTCATTCTTATACTCCTTGAATTTTCCAAAGGCCTCGGACTTATGTTTCATTAAGAAGACATAACCGTACCTTGAGAAGTCATCCGTAAAAGTAATGAAGTAAGAATGTCCGCTTCGGGCATGTGTAGACATTGGACCGCACACGTCACTGTGTACGAGTCCCAAGAGCTCGCTCGCTCTTACTCCTTGTCCAGTAAACGGAGTCTTTGTCATCTTTCCTTTGAGACAAGATTGACAAGTGGCATACGATTGATATTCGAACGCATTCAAATATCCTTCTGTATGTAACTTAGTCAACCTTCTCTCATTGATGTGACCCAATCTACAATGCCATAAGAAAGTCTGATTTATTTCTGGAGACTTTCTTTTGTGTGTATTCTGGACGTTGAAAATCTGTGGTTGGTTTAACACGTATATACCATTACTCAATGTACCTGACCCAATCAAAACTTGATTAAGGTGAATGTTTACAACATTACTTACAAACGCAAATTCATAACCTTCTTTAGAAACTAAAGATACAGAAATGATATTACAAGTTGCGTTGGGTACAAAAAAGCAATTACGCAAAACCAAAACATGTCCATCTGACATTCCCAGGTGATAGTCCCCCACGGCTTTAGCATCCATGCTAGCTCCGTTTGCAACTCTGAGGGTCATGTCACCTGCTTTCAAAATACTACGGTTTCTCAACGCCTGCAAAGAATTACAGATATGAGATCCTGATCCGGTATCCAATACCCAGGAAGTAGAGTTTATTGAAAGACAGTTTTCAATAACATACACACCTGAAGCTGAAGCTGCAACCTGCTTCAATTCCTGTGTTCTGGCCTTCCAGGCCCTGCAATCATTCTTCCAGTGTCCTTTCTTATGACAATAGAAGTATTCTTCCTTATCCACAAGCTTCCCCGCTATCTTTGTTGCTTTACCTTTTCCCTTCGTATCCACTTTACTAACACCGCCCCTTGGTTTGGCGGGGGCTTTCTTCTTCTTTCCCTTGGCTTTCGCCTTGGACCTAGAAGAAGATGATCCTCCTACAAACAAAGTGGATGTATCCCTACTTTTCTGTAGGGTGCCCTCTGCGCTCCTCAGCATGTTGAGGAGCTCTGATAGTTCAACCTCTTTTTCTTGTAGGTTGAAGTTCAGTATAAACTGGGCGTAAGTGGAAGGAAGGGACTGGAGAACTATATCCGTATATAGCTCACTCTCCAATGTGATCCCTAGGTCAGCGAGCTCCTCAATGAAGCCGATCATCTTTAGCACGTGCTCGGCTACTGATGATCCGACGGCCATTCTTGTCGAAAATAACTTTTTCGACGCTTCGTATCTTGCGATACGTGATTGCTCTCCATACAGTTCTTTTGTATGGAGCAATATGGACTCCATGTCCATATTCTCATGCCTCCTCTGATGTTCGTTGTCCATCGAGGCAAGCAGGAGGCACTTGGCCTTCGCGCTATCAATCTCCCAAGTCTTGCGGATTTCCTTATCCGCGACGCTGGAAGTTGGACCAGGGACAGGGGGAGCTTTGGTGGTAAGAAGATACCCCAGCTTGTCATAAGTGATTGCTATCTTGACATTCCTGAGCCAATCTTTATAGTTTGGCCCTGTCAGTTTGTTTTTATCTAGGAGTAACTTAAGTCCAGTCATGTTGATTGGTCGCTGCAATTAGGAGAGAGAAGAAGAAACACTCAGCATGATGCTCTTGCAAGTTTAGAGTGGTTTTTAGTTTGTCTAAACAGGATGGCTCCCACTGTTTCTCGAATCCCTCCTCAAACCATAAAGGAAGAATTAGTCAGGATCAATCCCACCGTACAATACTTGCTTAACCGTTCAGCCAGGCCGGTGTCGGTACTTCGAGGGAGGTTTTCCAACGCTTTCGCGAAGTTCCTTAATTAGAGAACCTCTTTTCCCTGGGGGCGTAGCCCCGCTAACACCTTTCTAGGCACCTACTAGGTTTATAGCATTGATCGTTAAGTGAGAAATTTCCCGAGGAGTAGCATATACTCACAGTAGGATCGGGATCCAAATATCATTGCGTGACGAAACTGAAGGAATCCTACCAGAATCATCACACTCCAAATGGTATGCAAATCTAGCAAGTTTCAGTACTTATGAAACTCCCGATGTGGATTTTTGCCCCATGCTCTTATGACCTTGACTTTGGCCAAAATATCATAAGTCACATGTCAAGTTCTACCCGTCATTATCCAGGTTAATTTGGATCCATCCGTACCTACCCTTGACTTTGGCCAAAATGGCAGTACGACTGTCCCAAACCAACGCATCTATCTATGCTACACATGAACACCCAATAGCTACCAATCACTGTGCCTTGACTTTGGCCAACATACACAGCTTGAATACTATTGACTATTCATGTGAAACGACGGAGGGCTACGGATGGTTTTGGCAAAACCGTGAACGTAGTGAACTTGATATGGTCGATGGAACGAGATAGCTTTTAAATGGAGTGGCTCAAACTCCGTATTTTAAAAGTTTGTTTTGAAAAGAACCGAGTGGTTTTTCGAAAGTGTTCCAACGACTTTAACTTGGTTTATTATCTTGCATTAGTTCTTTTAATGCGTGATATTCTTGCATTAGTTCTTTTAATGCGTCCCATCATTTAACCCTACCATTGCAGAAAACAACCAAAATATGACGTACGCTTATGCCATTCGCATTCGCCACTGGGCCCCGTCATTACCCGTTAGGTTACTTAACTAACGACAGAGCGGGGGCTGGGCTAGCGCGTCTGTAAAACATAAGCAACGCCTAAATAATAAGCAATGATAGACATTACAGATCACAGATGAATGCATTGGATATACTAGCAATCCGCAATCCTTTCGAGCCTGAAACGAAAAGCGGATAACACGGTCGCGGTGAATAGCCAAATACCCCACCCAAGACCCCTACGGGTGCGGCAAACTACCCGCCAAGTACTCGGTAGTTTGTGCACCCCTCCATGGGTCTATCCTAGGAGCAAAAACAGTAAAAAGAATTATACAATGACGGCTACAACCCCGACCCGGTTGTGCGGTCAAACAAATAATATTATTACATCAATTTACATTTACAATGAATGAAAGAAAAACAAAAGCTCATCTCACATCCACCCCGGCTATTCACCCGCGACAGTCCAACACATTCATATACACATTCCAGCACATTACAGATCATGTATAACCCCGACTAATCGACTTATAGCGATTAGCCGACGTTCAATACATGCAAGCATCACAGATATAACCATCATAGTCAAAGTGCAGTGAAGTTCGGAAAAAATACGGAATTATAGGACCCCAAAAGGAAATTTCTTTTCTGGAAAATCTGGGCACATATAATATATTTTAAAAATCCCAAAACCAACACACAAACACACTGCACGAAAAACGATGCAGAGAAGACACCAAGTCGCGGCGGTTCCGCGGCGTCTAAGAAGGATCACGCGGCGGAAGCGCGGCACTTTAGGCGAATCACTGTATCGTTTTTCTTGGGTGTTCACACAAAACCCTGAGCCGAATTTAGGAGTATAAAGTTTTTCATTTTGAGCAGAAAAAATTTCAACAGAAACTCAGTTTTTGTGATTATCCGGTTTTGTGATTTTTTTCGGTTCCGAACTTCGTTACACTTCACTACCAAGCTAGTTTAAGTTTAGTTAGGCTCTGATACCACTGTAAGTCCACGTTGCGACCCCCGGTTCTTACGGGGAGGCGGAAACGGTATAAAAAACGAATTTTTATCGCAAGAGGCAACATGGACTAAACTATGGTCGGGATCGTTGTCTAAACTAAAACTAGCAAACTAAGCTAAAGATATTTAGCTACTCGGATGAAGATGGTTATACCTAAACATGAACTCCTTCTCTTCAAGCTCCGATGGTGGTTCGATGGCTCCTTCTCGTCGTCTCCGTACGCCGAAGATAGATCCACTTGAAAGCTCCAACCTTTAGCTCCTTCTTCGGTCTTTGAAGAAACTAGTTCACTTGGTTTGCTAAACCTAGTGAACTAGAATGAGTAGAGAGGAAATAGAATGGGATTTTATCTATGGTTCTTGATTCTCAACTCATGAGACAAGAGAACCATAGATCAAGAGAGGGAGCAAGAGGTTGAGGGTGAGAGCAAGGGGAGAGCTCAAGAACAAGAGAGAGAATGAGCAAGAAAGAATGAGGCTCTCTTTTCCTTTCACCCTCTCATAATCCAAAGTGATCATAACTCATCATATCAAAAAAGTCTTTTGGTAATGGTTAGAAGCAACCATAAGGTTATCATATCATGCACTCATTTTACTCAAAAAGCAAGCAAGAAAAAAGTCTTTGGCATGAAATGATAACCATGGTCATCATGATGGTCAACTAGTCAAGCCTAGTCAACCGGTCAACAAGTCAACAAAAGTCAACAAGTCACCAAAGTCAACAAGTCAACAAAAGTCAACAAGTCAACAACCATATCACCATAATACTTAATTAATATAATAGTTAATCACAAATCATATTCTCATTAGGGTTGAGCATAAAGTCAAAAAGTCAACGGTCAACTGTCAACAACCCTAATGAGAATCCGCTGCCTCTGCCTCCCTGTCAACTGTGCATACACACCCGCATCCGCGTTCCGAGGAACACGAATGCAAACTGGATAAATCCAATCCCATAAGGTACACTAGGATCTGGCTTAAACCAAAGCCCGCTAGTGTAAACTGTCCGGACACTGTACGTGCACAAGTGCACGGATGTGACCGAACCCTGTCGCAAAACCATGCGACCTGTCGCAATACCATGCGACCTCTACTCTTTTGCCTAAAGGCGAAAAGCTTTCTGTGTGGGACTCTAAAGACTCGACACTACGCTGGCAGTGGGTTTAACCACAGACCGCAAGCGGCACTAGCTGTGCGTAACGGTCCCCAGGTAATGCCGACAAGAAGACCGACGAGGCAAAACCCATCTGAACTCCTACTGAGCCTGAGTGTGACATTCTCCGTACAGTCCGGTCTGTTCGTCTGATACATCGCATGGCGGGCCTAGGGGGCGGTAAACGTCAGTCCCCCAATAGCGGTACAAGTCGTGCCGGAGTGAAGCCCAATACACCCTGAGATAACACTGGAAACCTACCAGTATATCTCGTTTGCCCTGGCCAGGGACTACTCGTGTAATGGCTCTCCTAGACACAGCGCGATGTCAACCCCCAATACCGGGAGAGACGAATCCTGTCTAACCGTCACTGCCTCCAAGTGCTTCGGGACTGCACCCAACCACCGCCTGTTTGCACGACTCCTTTGAGCCGTGGTAGGGTAGTGATCAAAGTACAGTGGGAACACACCCGAGGCGAAGTGACAGTGTCAAGTCAGCGGACTAAGCTGTACTCATGTCACCTGGGAACTGATAACTGACGATAGGTATAATACCAACTAGTCAGTTCCCGACGAGTCCTGTCCAGTGTACCCGTAACCTAACGAGCACCCGCATACTATCTCAAGTACGACGTACTGACGGCTGTGGGACAGACCGTCTCCCACACTGGGATGAGAAGCGCATGCGCTGGTCTACTCCGGAGTATCGATGCCCTGTCTCGATAGTCCTGCGACCAGGGACCTGCATAAGGATGTGCTTATAGATTACCCAGCCCCACTAGTGTGACGGCCATCACATCGCTGGTAATCAAGCAAAGATCCTAAGGGCTCTACTAATGTGTATAGGCGATATACAAAAATAAACACATGTACACATTGAAGTAGAAACAAACCAAGTAGCATACTACTATTTTGAGCAAGATTGTATATACAAGGTGAATATCCCAAGCATCCATTAAGTAATATACAAACCAGTATGATACAGTAATGGCCTCTAGGGCATATACACTAACAGTAAGTAGAAAACTGTACTTATGGTTAAGAAGAATTACACCGCTGTTTAATGCTCCTTACCTAATCATCCACTGATATAGGTAAATGTCATGGACATAATTTCAAAAAAGTATATCTCACTCTATAAAAATAGACGCACAGATATATCAATTTGAAATTGGTGCATAACAACGGATATTCAAAACCAAATATTTGTCATCCGGCAAACAGCCCAGGCGATTTCCTCAAATATCACCAATTACAACGAATTCCGATATAATGAGGATGATCACCTAATTCCCAATAACTTACTCCCACTCATCATCTGTAAAACCATACAGATGTGAGATTCATACCTCGTAAATACATACCCTGGAGCAAGTGTCTAATTGGGAAATCAGTTTTCCTTTAACAGTACACAGTGAAACTGAAACATTGAAATGTTTGGTTGGGGTATTCTGGTATTCCTAGTAATGCCTCTTCTATTATCCAGATTCGCAACTGTAACTGTAACAACTCTAATTTTTATACACTTTTTCCTATACAATTTTTTTTCAAACTATTTTTTTTAAAAATCCACAAAAGGGTATTTAAGCCTGAGCACAAGATTTAGGTAATTATTTTTGTTTTTAATTACAAGCTACAAGAATGAAATAACTCCATTTTTAGTGTACAAGAAATTACTTTAAATTTAATGAATACTAGGAGTATTTATTCTTGCTGCTATCAGTTTAAGTAATTAAAAACCACAATAATTACAAGAAGGAGCTTGTAGCTCATTGGTAATACCTTGCACTGCTGAACCAAGCCACCGGAGTTCAAATCCCATGCCCCACATTATTTTTGTATTTATTTTGTTTTAATTTTTTTTGGAAGTCAACGGTAAAAAGGCCATAACTCCCAAAATATGTACTGGACAACAAAGAGTAAATATACCAAATTGTACCCCCAGAAAATCCCCGGCCACTGGAACCCTGACTCGGCACGACTCGGCGCCGTCGGCCGGCGAATTGGCCGACTCGGTCCGGCGCCGCCGGCCGGACTTGGCCGGACGGCCGAGTCACCAACTAAGAAAAGTTGGCTCTTGACTTGGTCAACCCTCTTGCACACTTATTATACCTGGATCGGTTTTAATTTGGCCAATAAATCCCTTTTACTCCTAGTTTTAATGATTTTTAATGAATTTTTTACATTTTTAATATTTTTTTTAATCCAAACCCTAACCCTAGCCTAGCCCTATATAAACACCCCTACCCTCTACCATTTCACACTACAACTCTAAGTCCACTCTCTCAAATTCTCGAGAACTCGGTATAAAGAGTGAGAAGCGAAGCGCTGCCGAAACCGACGACGGATTCCGGCGATCAGACTAGAACCTTCGCGACGTTTTCGACGCATCGACAACCATCACTTCCTTAGCCTCCTTAGTTTGTCCAGACCCGTAAGCCCCATCTCTTCTATCTCTCTTTTCCTTTAGTAGAAAATACGACTTTTTGGAACCCGACGAAAATCGGAACAAACCGGTTCCCGATTCGGTTTTTCTACAAATTTCCACTTGTCACTTAATCCACAATACCTAAAAATATCCATGATGACTATTAATCACATAGAAACCAATTTAAATAAAGTTTCTCACATGAAATGATAACTTTCTTGTAAAACCGTATTCTTTTCATAAAAATACCATAGAGTTTATTTTTATTGTTCTAAATAAATCGCTCACTCCTAAATATGTTTATCTTGATCCCTAAACTTGTAGAAATTAATTTGAATGAAATTTCACACATAAAATGATAACGTTTTCAAATACCGTATTCTTGCGCTTTAATACCTTCAAGTTTAATATGTCATATTTAACCTCTAAAACTTCATTAAACCTTAAAATAAGTCACGAGGTAATGACCTACCTCTATACACACACAAATATAACCCTAATTGATAAACGTCAAAACATAGAATACGAAAATACAGGACTTTTCACTAAAATACCATATTCTTTATAAACCTCTCTTGAAAGCTTTAAGTTTTACACAATTCTAAATAAAATCTTTTAAAAATGAAAGTACGATTGGTCATGGACATCGATCGTTTATCTAAACTGTCTTGTGGTGTCTAGGCAAGTGTGTCCAAGGCTAGTGGTTTTTAATTAGGCCCACGACTGTGGTTCCTTCCCACTTACCTGGCCGCAATTGACGGTGAAGAGGGGATTTGAGGCTTCTAATGACTCATCGTTTAGACCTTAGAAATAGGCTAGTTGGCTTAGGAAACCCCAATAACTAAAATACGGAAAACTGTACTCTTTTGCAAATAAATACCCTATAGTTATAAACCGTTTTCCTAAATGAAAAGTATTCATAAAACCTAAGAAAAGTGCCGCTACAACCTATCTTTGGGGAACCTGTTAGGGATAGTACGGTTCATCGTGCACCCGCAGGCTAGTAGTGCGAGATTCAGACCTCCGCAAGGAGCATTCGGTCTCGAAAAGTTTAAAATACGACATTTGAGAAAAATGAGATTTTGGAGATTAAAATATTTATTTAAAATTATTCTTTTGTTAATATATATATAATTATCATTAAAACACCTATTTTATCATAAGATAAAGTTTCCACTTTTTCTAAAATTACAAGATTAAAAGTTACATTAAAATACCATGAATTTCAAATAAATAAATTAATACTTTTATTAGGATATATTCACTAGAATAACACAAATAAAATTCACACTCATTATAACTATAAAGACGAATAATAAATACTTGAGGTGTATTTTGAAAACTATACAATGATACTTTTACATAAACCCCCTCAAGTTTTATAAATTACAATAAGGCCCCTAACAATTATTGAACTTCAAATTACATTTCTTTTAGTCTGACTCGGGTTTGAGTCTGACTATTTCTGACTTGAATATGATTTAAGTCAATCTATATTCTTTTATATTTCAACTCAATATGAATACATGAATCCCTGAATTCAGTTAACAATCTATATAACTTGACTGAACCGAACCATGGATATTCCTTTTACATGTTTCCCAGTATTCCATTTACATGACTCCACGGTTATAACCGTTTCCTGATATCATGGTTTCGGTCAGTCGGTCAGTCAATCATGCAATTAATACAATTTTACAAGATAACAATACAAATAAGACATCGCGGGGTTTAAGGGGTAGATTGGTACGGAAGGTGTTAAAGGTGGCACGAGATGGTAAGATTAAGGCACCTAACCTGAATCCAATTGCCGTTGTTCCGGGTTGTATAACGGAGCCTTGTACTTCCATTTGCCCAGGTCTCTAGCATACTGAGACCCCTCTCGTGTACACTGGCATCCTTCTGTACCAAGCTACAACAACAGCGTTAATACCATACTACAATAATATAACAATATAAAAGCTACCCTCTCCCTCTCTCTCTTACTCTCTGTCTATTCTATTTCTCCCCTTATCTTTGGGACTTACCGAGCGACCTGTTCGCTGACGACATTCTATTTCTTTCTTCTTTGAATGTCGTCAGGTGCGTTGGACCAAGCTGAGATCGAGCCCACCGGTGAAGATTTGAAGCAGTTCCACGAAGACCTCGAGCTCTAGATATTGTACCTTGTTCTTTTTCAGTATTTTCATTTCTTGTTATGCCACTGTTTAGGCATCGCTTTTCATTTCAGTTGTATTTTCTTTTCATGCATTGTACAAAAGAATGTTATTAATAAAGTTGATGTTATTCTATATCTTTCGTCTCTTATGATTTACTTTATATTGCTTAGCTACACTTAGCGTATGTACTTCTGAGTACCTACGTAGCGGACCTTGTCGCGTCCACTTCGCCGTAAACTGGGAAGCGGGGCGTGGCAGTAACTGTATATTTCTATGCCATCTCTCCACATCCCTTCATATGTCTTTAGTCATTACCTTCTGTACACCCCTTTAAGGCAAATGGTTTTCTTCCTTCCCTACCGTTCGGCACCAGCCTATGGTTTGGAAGAAGACTATCCAATAAGCATAATGGGTGTACTGTCCTAATCCTAGGAGCACTCGCAATGCGAGAGAAGGTGAAGATAAAAGACAACCGAATAAACCTTATTCCTATTTCTCCCGAACCAGAATCCATCCCCGAACTGGAACAAGTTCCTTTCGAGTTTGTATATAACCATACGATGGAGTATCCAAATAACTGTGGATCTTCGTAGTGATATGGAGTGTTCTGGAGAAATACAAAGGTGAAGTGGGAGTGGTAAAGAAATACTTGGTTTGGTCGTGAATAGCAGTCGCAATTTACTTTGCCCTCCTTCTAATCCCTTTATTTGTCTTAATTTATTATCTTCTGTACACCACACTTAGGCTAATCGGCTTTCTTCATTCCCTACCGTTCGGCACCAGCCTAAGGTTTGGAAGAACACTATCCAATAGGCGTAACGGGTGTACTATCCCCTAATCCAAGGAGCACTCGAAACCTGAGAGAAGGTAAGAGGAAAAGACAACTGAATAATCCTATTCGTTTTCTCCAGAACCGGAAACCATCCTCGAATAAATTCTTTCGAGTTCGTATATAACCATACGATGGTTTTGCCCAATAGAAGTGAACGTTCGTAGTAATACGGGGTGTCCTGAAAAAAGGGTAAAAGTAGGTGTGGCAATGAGGTTTGCAACTCTGACAATCCAAAAGCCAGTGTTTAAGAAGGTTCGGTTAATTTGGTCACCGAGTCATAGTCTTAGGGTCAGGTCATGGTCGCTGCCAAAGAGAGAGAGAAAAGAAACACACAACGTGCACTCTAACCTAGATCAGAATGGTTATCAATTTATCTAATCAGGAAACCTCCCACTGTACCGTCAAATTGTCATGACCCGAAAGTGCACGTAACTGGCCCTTGAACCATATGAAGTCTATAGAACTCCATCTGATCCAAGTAAGCCAAAAGCCCAGAAATCTAAAACCATTTTAAGAGTAAGTAAAGAAAACTGGTTTTTAAAGAAGTGAAGGAAAACATGTTTGAAGTCAAGGTTTTTAAATAACTAAGCCGAATGTGCATTTTTAAAAGGTAAAGTCTTTTCTAAAAATTTCGGCAGAGTTTCTTTTGTAAATACTGGCCTCGAACGGGGTACAACAAGAACAATATATATACAATGATAAAAGGCATCCCCAAGAGGGAGCTAGCTCTTCGTCAAACGACGGTCACAACCACACAAGCAATAATAATATACAACGCCGAATGGCGAGGGTCAAAACCAAAAGAAACTCAATAAGCATGAAAACCGCAATACTACTAAGCGCGACTCTAAGGTCAAAAATACATCACTAGTGTTTGAGTCTGAAACAATATACAAGTTTTGGTTGATGGAATTCCTAGATACAATGAATAAATAAGTACAATGGTGGTTCTTGATGTAAAAGAATCCACCTACCAAATGCAATTCACCCGCAAGGAAGCAGTGTGCCAGAAATGCCACAATGGAACCTGTACGGCAAAACCTGCAAGAACTGTGGCACAATGGAGGTGAGTTGCCAACTCGTGAATAGAAATATCTACAAGCAGAAACCGAATGCAAGACATAATCCTAAGTCAAAACGATCAGTATAAATAACCCACAAGAGTACGTCTGGAGCATGATAAAGTGGCAATGTAACATCTAAGCATGTATGTAGTGCCAAGTACTCAGGTAATAACATATCATCAGTATAAGGTATGTCTGCTTGAAGTATGATCAATGTAAATCCAGTCCGTATGTGATCAAGTCTGTATAAACATGGAACCCGTCCACCCGTCACCCAAAGACAATAAACGTGGAACCCGTCCACCCGTCACCCAATGACAATAAACATCATGTATGTAAATATGAGGATATAATCAAAATCATGGAAAACATCATGAAACCCGTGCCTAGCATCGACACGTAAATCCTCATCTATCGGGCTCCGTCAGTCCGGATCATCCCACGGGCTATGTCTGCGGAATCGGCCCTCGGCCCCGGCAGTACGCCCATATCCATCTATCGACTCTGGTCGGTATCCTCTAGATAACCGCCAGGTCTAACCAATCACCGGTAGGTAGTAGTCCCTCTGCCAGGCTCACCGTCTACTACACAGCGAAACCGTTCTTGCCCCGGGGTACCATACCGGGTCCACCATGTACCCGCAATCGGCCTCATCCGCCTCCTCGAATCGGGTTTCACATGTCGCTCTCAGCACCGAGAAAACACATGGTGGACGCACTGAAATATCAAATCAAGGGTAACCGGGTTTTTAAAACAATTATACATTCTCTTTTGAAATATCCACGGTTCCCAAATCCAGAAATATGATAGAAACAACATATCTCAATGCGTATAATCAAAACATGATGTATGCGACATGTAAAGAAAGGTGAGCATATCAGAAGTCATGTAACATGGAATAATAATATGCACATGTCGAAGGAAACTGCTCTTTTTAAAATGAATCAGTTTTGAAGAATATCTTGCGGTTCCCAGATCTCTAATCAAGTCAGAATCATTTATGTATGTGTATAGATATAAGTGTACAATATGCCATGCAAGAATCATATCATGAATGCAACAGTACTACAGTGCAGTGGCATGGCAATTATCGATGATGAAGTGTGTGAGCCGGCAAATAGTGTAGGTGGAACATACGCATCATCGATAATGGTGCTGGTGTCCTAACAGCATGATAACAATATAGCAATAAACATATGCAAGCAATGCGAATAGCATGAATATGCGGAAATCAAATAATCAACACCACAGTGAAGAATCTACTATGCAAACTACAGATCTAAGTATCAAGTCAATCGGGAGAGGTATGGAAACCACCTAAATCTGAGTCGATATATATATATATATATAATAGTCGATGATCCCGCCTCAATAATATCGCGTACGATACAATATATCGTAAGACATCCTCGAGTCATGAGTGCAGATCTATCATCAATATAGGCTCATAAGGTAAATCGTCGTACGACATCCCAATAGCTGGGTACGGGTCAATATCACATTCTTTTCATCAGATATCAGGTATCATTATCATCGTATCACATAATCTGGGGTACTGATCTAAGTCTAGTTCAACTGATACCATCAATATACCGCGTGTGCAAGTACACGTCCCAAGGCCCGCTAGAGATCACGTATCGTATCCCAAATACGAATCACATCAAATCACCGATCTCGCGGCACAATGCCCAACATCATCGACTTATCTCCAATGTCATCCAATATCATCAACACGGTGTAGGGTTCCTAGGCACACTAATGAGGTCTCACAAGGCATCAAGCATGCCAATTTCAAATTTTACATGTGCCTACAAACCCTAATACGGATCGTTAACTAGATTTTTTGGCGAAACATGCATCTAGTTAACAACTTAACTAAGTGAACGGAAATACAACCTTTGTAGATCCGGTCCTCCACCTCCATAGCTCCATGATGAAGTCTCCTCTTTGTCCATATAGAATCCCGGGCTCTTGCGTCGGTTTCATCGGAGAAATGGGCGGCTTGGTCGTCGGCTTCGATGCCGAAGATGATCTACGTCGAGGTAACACAAGATCAAGCTCCAACTTCACTAAGTCAAGAAACTTGTGAAGAAAACACCCTATACTACTTGGCAAGTGGTAGAGAATGAAGAAATAGGATGTGGGTTCACTTTAGAATTGGATTTCTCACTCTTTTTCATCAAGTTGCCATTGTTGGTGGCAAGGTTTTCTTCTTCTTGAAGAAGAAGAAGAAGAAGAAGATGATAATATCATAAGTATTTATAAAATAAGAAATAATATGATACTTATCATAATGGTAACCATAGTTAGGTGTAGAGAATAAATCATGGTTAGGTTGAATGGTTAGGGTTAAGCATGAGACAAAGATGGTGGACTTGTTCAAAGCTTCAAGAAGCTTCAACAAGCAAACAAAGAAAGCCACCATTTTTTCCTTTGCCAAAATGAATGAATAAATAAATAAATAAGCAAATAAATCAAGTGAAACCCTAACCATTAACCAACCATGGTTTAAACCAAACATACACCCAAACTAACATGTATCATCAAACATGATACAATCAAGTGCAAAAAAAATATATCACATATACAATGTGCACAACAAGTGAGAAAATCCATTTAAATGAACCAATACTAGTTAATGCAAATTAATATATCAAATATATAATTATGCATTAAATCATTAAATCAACGCTTGATTTAACGATCCGGTCATATCGCATATAACCAACTAATATCCAATGTATCGGCTTATCGAATCAATCGTTGATTCGATAACTAGGTTATATCACATACAACCATTCGATACATTCATCGCGAGAATGGAATACGGTATCACATACACGCATTATTCTCGGTCCCGCACATATCTCATATGCGCACCTATTTCGTTTCGCTTGAGCCAGGAAACCTCTGTGTAGGACTCTAAAGACTCGTCAATACGCCGGCAACAGGTGATGATCATATCAAACACCCACAGGCCGCAAGCGGTCTGCTAAACGTAACGGCCACCCGGGTATTGAGCGATCGGAAGATCGACGAGCAAGCCCGCTCATACTCCTGTGAATCCAACCAGTAACACTTACCGTACAGTCCGGTCTCGTCGTCTGATATGTCGCATATCTCGCCTAGGGGTGGTAAACGTCAGACCCCAACAGCTCGATAAGTCATGTCGATATGAGGTCTATAATAGTTCGAGAAACTACTGGTAACACTTACCAGTAAATCTCGGCAACCCTGGCCAGGGATTTCCGGTTATAGCCAATCGAACACAGCGCAACATCAACTCCCTATTCCGGGAGAGACGAATCCCCTCCTATCGCTCATTGCCTCCATGTGATACGGGACTGTACCCAAAAACCACCGTTTTGCACGCCCTCTTGGACGTAGTAAGGTGGAAATCAAAGCACAGTGGGAACCACACAAGACTCTATGACGATCTCGGGTCAACAGACTACTCTGTACCAGTGTCACCAGAGAACTGCCATCTGACGTAAAGTATAATACCATCTGGGAGTTCACGGCGAGTCCATCCAGTGTACTCAGTCTCCACTGAGCACCCGTATATCATCTCTGATGTCAAACACCAATGGATATGGGATCATCCATCACCCATCTGTATGGGTCGAGAAGGTATACGCTAGTCTACTCTGGTATATCGATGCCCCGTCTCGATATACCCACGACTAGGGACTTTGAAGGATGTACTTATGGACTACCATGTCCCTACTAGTATGATCTGCATCATAGTCCAGGTGGTCAAGTACACACCCTAAGGGCTTTACCAACATGTAACAGAGAGACAATCAGTGTATATGTTAAGGTAAAGAGCAACCAGATAGCATACTATCATGTCGAGCAAGAAAGTCCTCCCTATATATGTCCAAGCACCCACTACAATATACATCCTATGTATAGTAATGGCCTCTAGGGCATACATATAACTAACAATCTCCCACTTGCACTAGGCCCATCTGATAGCAGTGGTTGTAGTATCTCATACTCAACCATCCCTTAATAGTCTCTCTCTGGGAAATGGCCTTTGTGAGTGGATCCGCCGTGTTGTCCTCTGAGTCTGTTCTCCTAACCTCGATCACCCTGGTGATCAACCATCTCCATGATCAGGTGATACTGCCTTAGAATATGTCTGGATCACTGATGGGACGGTCGTTCCTTGGCATAAGCCACAACTCCATTGTCACACAATGGAAGGAACTAAGATCATCTCATGAACCAATATACACCCAGACTGCCTCTTTGGTAGCATCTTAAGTAGCGATGTATCGAGCCTTTATCGTCTAGTATGCCACGGTATCTAGCTTGGAACTCTTCCCACATACCGTCCCTTTACTGAGGGTAAAGACAATGCCTGTGACGGACTTTCAGTCGTCCTTATCACCCTGGAACCCTTCCAGTGATTCTCCCCAGGATCGGTTGATACCATCTCACTACAACTAGTGAGAATCCTAACATCCATTTAGATCTATCTCATAGATCCAAAACCCAGAATTTAGGAGGTATCATTTTGATCCTATATGGAGAATCATTGTGATAAGCGGAGATTGACCGAGCGTAGTATAGGAAACTCCTTCCCTATCAAGAGCATGTCATCCACGTACTCTACAAGGATCGGCACTTTACTCCCTACTACCTTTTTGTTTATACAAGGTTCATCTACCATTTTGATGATGTCAAACTCTTTGACTAACACATCAAAACAGATGTTCCAACTCCGCGATACCTGCTTTATCCTATAAAGCATCTTGTACACGTTTCCGCTGCACCCACTATTTACGAAGCCCTCTGGCTGTGTACTTTTAGACGTTCTCTTCTAAAACATTATTTAGAAAAGCAGTCATGGCACCCAACCGCCAGATATCGTAGTCATGGTATGTAGCCGTGGCAAGTAGGATCTGGATGGACTTAAGCATAGCCACTTGAAAAGGTTTCATTATTATCCACGCCTGGTCGATGACGAAAAGCTTTAACAAGTCTAGCTTGGAAAGTCTCAACTTTTCCATCTACACCAAGTAATCTTCTCAAGATATACTTGCTCCCGATGGGGATTCAACCCTTCAGATATAGCGTCCAAAGTCCATACTTTGTCGGTGTACATGGATTCCATCTCAGATCGCTAAGCATCCAGCCATTCTTACAGAGTCCCTACTCTGGATGGCCTACTCGAAACTAGTTGGGTCATCATCTCATGATGCAATCCTCGCTCCCACAGTCATAGAGAAACAGAAGTATCTCTTAGGTGGGTGAGAAAACCCTACTAGATCGGCGGAGAGGCTGAGGTTCGTTGGTAACTATTGAATCCTTTAGTTTTGTCAAATCATCTGTTGTAGTTTGTATAGCTAGAACCTTTCCAGTTCTACATTACAGACCTTGCCTTGAGCTTGTCCGGATTTTGCTTTTCAGACACAGGATGGACAACCCCAAATCTTAACTAACTTAAGAGATGGGCTCTTCCCTTATCATATCAAATATGAAGTGGTAGGCAACTGATTTGATTTGAATCCTATTCAATAGGTATGCAGCTTCTCAAGTGCATAACTCCCAGAAAGGAAATAGGTAACTCAGTAGTACTCATCATAGAGCACACCTTATCATATAGGGTGAGATTGCTCCGCCCCGATATACCATCGTGCTATGGTGTATATGGAGGAGTAATGCTGAGAGAGAATCTCATTCTCCTTTAGAAAAGTCCAGGAATTCCATGCACAAGTATTCTCCTCCCTGAACTCATCAAAGGACATAATACTTATACCCGTTTTGGTTCTCTACTTCTAACTTATATTCTGTGAATATCTCAAAAGGTTGTGACTTGTGTTTCAACAGGAACATATGTCTGAATCTTGAGAGATTATCAGAGAATGTAGTGAAGTACAAAGAACCGGTCTTGGCAAGTGTAGACAGGGGACCTACATACATCAACATGTATCATCCCAAGAATTCACTAACTCTTTCTCTGTTTTGCAGTAAACGGAGCTATGGTCATCTTATCTCTGTGACATGACTGGAAAGTTTCACAAGATGTAAATTCAAACTGATTTAAATATTCATCTAAAATGTAACTTCAGCCAGTCGGATCGCATTGATATGACCTAGTCTACAATGCCCCAAGAAGGATTCGTTCATTTCTGAACTCTTCCTCTTTTGTGTGTTGAATATACTAAAGAACTGTAGTTTGATTTAGAACATCAATGCTTTTAGATAACGTGCCTGAACCGATCAACTTTTGATATAGGAAATGTTCAAAACATTATCCATCAATACAAAATTTTATCATTTCTTTACTAATAAAGAAATAGATATGATTTTGTATATCAGGTTCGGTATCTAATAGCATTTGTTCAGAATCAATGTATAGGTAATACAGGGTGACAGTGACCAACAGACTTGGCTGCAACACTTGCCCCGTTTTCTGCCTCATGAAACTTATCACCCGTTCTCAGTTTTTCTACCTTTTTGCAGCCCTATGTAACAGATTACCTATCTGGGATCCAGATCCGGTATCATATACCCAGGATGCGGAGGATACTGAGAAACAGTTCTTTGTAACGAACACACCCGAAGATGATGCATCAGCATGCACTCTCTTCGTTTGGGCGGCACGGGAATTCTGGTAATCCCCAATTTCCTGCTATGTCTTATAACAATTATAAGTTGGAGCGGGACCAACGTTCCCCAGCTCAGTATAACAAGTGGGTTCGGTCAATATTCCGTATTATTATCTTGATTAAGGCGTGATATGGTCGCTACCTGGAGAGAGAGAGAAGAAAACACTCAGCGTGCACTCTTTCAAGAATAGATTGGTTTTTATTTTATCTAATCAGGATGGCTCCCACTGCTTTTTATCAAATCTTCCTTCAAACCCTAAAAGGAAAGACTAGCCGGGATTAATTACACACTATAAGTTCGCCAATCTTTCAGCCAGGCCAGTGTCGGTACTTTGAGGGAGGTCCCCCTTGCTTTCGCACGAACCTAATTACAGTAAACCTCGTTTTCCCAGAGGCGTAACCCCATTGACACCTTTCTAGACACCTACTTGATCGGCTAATTTTAATGTGTAAAACTTTCCCAGGAGTAACAATTACTCGCAGTGGGTATCGGGATCCAACTATCTCATAGAAGGTATGCAATCTCATTGCAAATTTCAACACTTGAAATTCCCGATAATTTTGCCCCTAACCTCCTATGACCTTGACAATGGCCAACAAACCATAGGATGGCAGTCAAGTTCAACCCATCATTTCCTGATTGAATTAAACCCACCCGCACGACCCTTGACAAAGGCCAACAAGGTCGCACGACTACCCTAACCCAATCTGCATCATATGCATAAGCAGATAAGCACCAGTTAGCTACCGCACACTGCGCCTTGACAAAAGCCAACAAACGCAGCACGAATACTAACTATTACTTATCTGAAATGACGGAGGGCTACGACAGGTTTTTCTGAAAACCTATTGCGTAATGAACTTGATATCGTTGTAGAATCGAATGATTTTGAAATGGAGTGTTTTTGAGGCTTTTCTAGTTTTGCTAAAGGAGGCACTCCCGGTGAAGGGATCGTCGGTCCTTTCCTCGTCGAATGAGGTGCGGGATATATCATATATATCACTGTGCAAAGCAGAACTCTTAAAAGCAATCAAAAGACAAACTGAGTGTGTAGCATCTGCCAGTTATTGCTAAAGGAGTCACTCCCAGTGAAGGGATCTCGGTCCTTTCCTTATCGAATAAGATGCAGGATATATCATATATACCGCTGTGCAAAGCAAGAACTGTAGCTACCTGTTTTATTTTTAGAAATTCGATTCTACAACATCTTAGGTTTCTTTTATTTCATTAATCTCATTAATGAAGTCCCATCATTTAAGTACCTTAACATCACAGATAAATACGACGTACACTTATGCCATCCGCATTCGCCTCGATGTCCCCTCATGCACCGTTAGGTTAGGTGACTAACGTCAGAGCGGGGCAGGGCTAGCGTGGGTGTAAAACATAAGTAACGTCTATATAATATATCATATATACTATATACTGTATCTATCACAAAACATCACATGATCACATCACAGATATCGCAGCAGAAGAATCATATGAAACATTGGATATACTAGGACGTCCGTGTTTTCAATACGAGCCAGTATAAAACACGGATTCCACGGTCTTGATGAATAGCCAAACCCACACCCCTAGACCCCTACGAGAGTGGCAAGCAATCCTACCAATTCTAGGGTTAGGAGACCCGGACTTGACTCCTCGAGATGGTCTCCCATTGGACCCTAGAACCCGGTTACTTGTGCTCCCCTCCTTGGGTCCATCCTAATGCGGAAAAGTAAATAATATACAAAGGGTGACATCTTCCGCAACCTGGAAGTTCCCCAATAAAAGAATATTACATACAAGTTTTTACATGAATGAAAATGAAAAACACTCATCTCATATAAAAAAACCCCGGCTATTCAAACATGACGATCCAATATAACATATCCAGCAACACATAACATCACATGTCATCAACGTAAGTAAATATGCGCATCCCAATTGTCGTTGACATATAGCAACGAAACCGGCGATATCGCATATTACACTTACGGTCACAGAAAAGAAAGTGTAAAACTACAACAGTTGGAATCCGCAACCTGCATAGACATCGCATGCCTAATCAAATGAATTCCTTAGACATCGCATGCCTAACAATTATAAACCCCGCATTTTAGTCTCATTATCGAAAACACTTTTCAATGTCAAGTCGGGTAATTCAACAAGATTCCCGACATCCTGATCGAATGCTCGTCGCAAGCTTTAGTAGACGGCCGCACCCCCGACGCTGTCGACGAAGTGCACCAAGGCGGAACAACGCTGCCGCGAGCACCCCAACGGATGCTTTCGGCGACGGAGTTCTCCTACAGTCACTTAGTCGGGGCTATGGGGCGTAGCTGTCTATTAAGTTTACCGGCGAGTATCCGCGTACGCTACGTGATTGCGACGGACTTTTGATCACATCAAAATTCCGTGGCAACCGATCAAGTGAGACTAAACTGCTATGTTTATAACATTCATTCAGTTATCTCATAACTTCTTGTGAATTCCAATTGTTGTATCACATTCCAGATAAATAGAAAATGTTAAACTTTCCGATCGAACAATCGAACACCCAAGTTTTCCCAAAGCAAATCAACACATGAAACAAGTTTAAAAACATCCAGTTCATGCCTCAGTACCAACGGTCCAGCCGTAGAAGGTTCAAGCCAACGCCTCACATGTGGCACGCCGTACTGCCCCAAACCCGAAGGTTCAAAGGGCAGTTCAAGAAGGTCACATAATCGAGTTAAGGTTTGTTGTCTTCTAGAGGGACCATCGCGTTACTTGCACTACTTAGAACGTCCTTAAACCACAGAAAAATCCAACACTTGGAAATTTTCCGGCAGGGGAAACAGTGGGTATTTATATCCGGTCGAACTTTTAACATATTCAAAAATTATCCGGAAAACACATAGACAAAGCTTGATAATCCGATCGAATCTTCGATTCCCAATACAACCCCAGAACACTCAACTCTTGAGTCAAATTAAAAATTCCCAGAAAACTCAGCATCACAAAATAGGAATTACTGTGCAAAAAGTATTGGACATTTTGATAATACGGCCGCTGAACCGCCGTAGAAGCCATGCTTCTGCCGCGGTTCCGCCGCACATTTAACGAATTAGCCCGACGAATTTCACTGTAATTCTAATAGGACCCTGCTGAATTTTTTAGCAATTTTTAATTCACAAAAATCCAAATTTTCAGAAAAGGTTCATTTTTAGGGTTTCGGGGTTCGATCGGGTTTCAAACATCGTCTACGCATCGCCTAAGGCTCTAGCTAGGCTCTGATACCACTGTAGGGTTCCTAGGCACACTAATGAGGTCTCACAAGGCATCAACCATGCCAATTTCAAATTTTACATGTGCCTACAAACCCTAATACGGATCGTTAACTAGATTTTTAGGCGAAACATGCATCTAGTTAACAACTTAACTAAGTGAACGGAAATACAACCTTTGTAGATCCGGTCCTCCACCTCCATAGCTCCATGATGAAGTCTCCTCACTGTCCATATAGAATCCCGGGCTCTTGCGTCGGTTTCATCGGAGAAATGGGCGGGCTTGGTCGTCGGCTTCGATGCCGAAGATGATCTACGTCGAGACAACACAAGATCAAGCTCCAACTTCACCAAGTCAAGAAACTTGTAAAGAAAACACCCTATACTACTTGGCAAGTGGTAGAGGATGAATAAATAGGAAGTGGGTTCACTTTAGAATTGGATTTCTCACTCTTTTTTATCAAGTTGCCATTGTTAGTGGCAAGGTTTTCTTCTTGAAGAAGAAGAAGAAGAAGAAGAAGATGATAATATCATAAGTATTTCTAAAATAAGAAATAATATGATACTTATCATAATGGTAACCATAGTTAGGTGTACAGAATAAATCATGGTTAGGTTGAATGGTTAGGGTTAAGCATGAGACAAAGATGGTGGACTTGTTCAAACCTTCAACAAGCAAACAAAGAAAGCCACCATTTTTCCCTTTGCCAAAATGAATAAATAAATAAATAAATAAGCAAATAAATCAAGTGAAACCCTAACCATTAACCAACCATGGTTTAAACCAAACATACACCCAAACAAACATGTATCATCAAACATGATACAATCAAGTGCACAAAAAATATATCACATATACAATATGCACAACAAGTGAGAAAATCCATTTAAATGAACCAATACTAGTTAATGCAAAGTAATATATCAAATGTATAATTATGCATTAAATCATTAAATCAACGCTTGATTTAACGATCCGGTCATATCGCATATAACCGACTAATATCCAATGTATCGGCTCATCGAATCAATCGTTGATTCGATAACTAGCTTATATCACATACAACCATTCGATACATTCATCGCGAGAATGGAATACGGTATCACATACACGCATTATTCTCGGTCCCGCACATATCTCATATGCGCTCCTATTTCGTTTCGCTTGAGCCAGGAAACCTCTGTGTAGGACTCTAAAGACTCGTCAATACGCCGGCAGCAGGTGATGATCATATCAAACACCCACAAGCCGCAAGCGGTCTGCTAAACGTAACGGCCACCCGGGTATTGAGCGATCAGAAGATCGACGAGCAAGCCCGCTCATACTCCTGTGAATCCAACCAGTAACACTTACTGTACAGTCCAGTCTCGTCGTCTGATATGTCGCATATCTCGCCTAGGGTTGGTAAACGTCAGACCCCAACAGCTCGATAAGTCGTGTCGATATGAGGTCTATAACAGTTCGAGAAACTACTGGTAACACTTACCAGTAAATCTCAGCAACCCTGGCCTGGGATTTCCGGTTATAGCCAATCGAACACAGCGCAACATCAACTCCCTATACCGGGAGAGACGAATCCCCTCCTATCGCTCATTGCCTCCATGTGATTCGGGACTGTACCCAAAAACCACCATTTTGCACGCCCTCTTGGACGTGGTAAGATGGAAATCAAAGCACAGTGGGAACCACACAAGACTCTATGACGATCTCGGGTCAACAGACTACTATGTACCAGTGTCACCAGAGAACTGCCATCTGACGTAAGGTATAATACCATCTGGGAGTTCTCGGCGAGTCCGTCCAGTGTACCCAGTCTCCACTGAGCACCCGTATATCATCTCTGATGTCAAACACCAATGGATATGGGATCATCCATCGCCCATCTGTATGGGTCGAGAAGGTATACGCTAGTCTATTCTGGTATATCGATGCCCCTTCTCGATATACCCACGACTAGGGACTTTGAAGGATGTACTTATGGACTACCATGTCCCCACTAGTATGATCCGTATCATATTCCAGGTAGTCAAGTACACACCCTAAGGGCTTTACCAATATGTAACAGAGAGACAATCAGTGTACATGTTAAGGTAAAGAGCAACCAGATAGCATACTATCATGTCGAGCAAGAAAGTCCTCCCTATATATGTGCAAGCACCCACTACAATATACATCCTATGTATAGTAATGGCCTCTAAGGCATACATATAACTAACACACAGTGCAAGAATAATGAATATGCAAGGGTGTGCGTGTAGGTGTAAATTTATTCTAGGTTTCGCGACTATGAACTACACTAGTCACTTCTAACCCTACACTATCCATAGTACACCTAACTATCATATATGTAATATAACAACTACGGACTGCGGGGGTGCTATACGCCATCCACCCGACTTCCCCCTGTAGATATAATCTACTCACCTTGCGTCTTCATTGTCGACGTCACCATGCATTTGCTTGTCATCCCGAAGTCTTCATAGGTACCTATCAAAGTATCGTATATGCGCATTAAAACCAAATCAAAGCTAAAACGGCCCACGAAACCCAAAAACGATACGATAAGGGGCCTATAGGCTAGAACCTATGGCACGCCTTCAAAACCATCAATAAATCCTCTATATCGTCGTATAAACGCCAAATAGTCGAGGTAAAACACAATACACAATTGCAGAATTAAAAATACGGAATACGGAAACACGAATCCAAAACAGCAACTTAGGTAATATGTTCCAGATTTCACCGTAGGTCAAATTGGACAAATCTATATATACAAGGGGTCAAATCTACAGATAAGGGAACACCAAAACCAAAACGAGGCAAATCCACCATGGTCTGGCCGCAAATTGGGCCAGAATGGATAAATCTGTGGCCGGCTTGATGAGTTAGGGGTTAGGGTCTTGGTGGTAGCTTCCTGGGTGCCTGCACATGTCACTGTCCAATCAATTTTAATTTAGGATGTCTCGGGTGATAGCAGATTCAATATACCCTTCACTGATTCCACAATTTCTCCGATATCGGTTTCTAAAATCCGTATTCTGGGTTTAATCTTCAGGTTTGGGTCTCAATTCATACACTAGGGTGTTGGTGTAGCCTCTACTGAGTTCAATTTCCCATCACAACTCATAATTTCCTCAACCCTAACTAGGTTTTCTTTAAGTCCACCAAATCACACAATATCGATTCTAAACTAGTATGGGGGTGTATGTAATAAAAAAAACTAAGCTAATGGTTCAGTAATTACCTCATTTGGCAACTCAAGAATTTTCTTGAGTTGCCCCTAGTGGCCAAAATCCTTGCTTCTTTAGTCCAATGTGTAGATCTAGAGTTTGTGCACACTTTTAATGAAATGAGAGTGGGGTTTTGGAGTTGTTTTAGAGGTGATTTGAGGCTTGAAGAGGGGAGATAGGGTGAGGAGCAGGAGCAGCAGCAGCAGCTTGAAGGAGAGGGAGAGAAATGAGTGAAGGGAATAAAGGAGATGGCTAAGTCTTGGTCAAAGAAGCCCATACCTCTCTCTCTCACCAACTACTGAATTCTTTAATATAAACCCTTTGTCCATTTCTTTTCTTTTCTCTAAATTCCTTCTCACTCAAATAGTAAACCCAAATGAGAAACCATGGCAAGAAAATGCACAAGTGTGAAAAAAGTGATATGTGCATGTTTTGCACAAAAAAGCTAAAAACCGATTAGCGATTTTTAATCGCGATTAACACTAATTTAGCATATAACTAATCAATTAAACTTAGAAACAGCATAATTCTCTAATTTACCCTATTTTAGAATTTTCCATTATTTTTTTATAATATTTTTCCCATTTATTTGTATTTAATAATACCAAAATATTAAAATATTCAATAAAATAATATTAAATTATAAAAATTCCCAAAAATAATATTTTTATTATTTCGAAATGTTATACAAATTCTCCTCCAAACCTGAAAGAAGAATCAGCCGGGATCACCCGAGGAGTAAACCAACTCATCAGTGGGAATCAGGATCCAACTATCATCGCATGCTAACGTGATGGAATCCACTCACGCTATCACACTCCAGAAGGTATGCGCATATCTGGCAAGTTTCAGTTTCTTTAGAAACTCCTGATGTGATTTTTACCCCATGCTCTTATGACCTTGACTTTGGCTAACAAATCATAAGTCACATGTCAAGTTCTACCCGTCATTCTTCAGGTTAATTTGAACCCACCCGTACCTACCCTTGACTTTGGCCAACAAAGCAGTACGACTGTCCCAAACCAACGCATCTATCTATGCTGCATATGAACACCCAATAGCTACCAAACACTGTGCCTTGACTTTGGCCAACAAACACAGCTTGAATACTATTGACTATCTATATGAAATGACGGAGGGCTACGAATGGTTTTTGGCGAAAAACCTTTAACGTAATGAACTTGATATCGTTGAAGGAACCAGATAGCTTTTTAGAAAAATATAGTGACGAAAACCTTTGCTAAAGAGGTCACTCCGGGTGAGGAGATCTCGGCTCTATCCCCGTAGAATGAGGTGCAGGATATTCCAACTGAATACCATGATGCAAAGCAAAAGTAATCGACTATAGTAAAGTTATTGCCCTGACGCAAACTCCTGTCCAAGGGGTCACTCCCGGTGAAGGGATCTCGGCCCTTGCCTCGTCGACTGAGGTGCTGGATATTCATAACCGAATACCACTGTGCAAAACAAAAGAGAACGCCCTTGCAATAACAGCTTTTTGAAAAATTATTCCAACAACATCAGAATAGGTTTGTTTAGCTTGCATTGATCTGAATCAATGCAGTCCCATCAATTGATCACACCAATAAAGAACGAAAATAATGATGTATGTATATGCCATCCGCATTCACCACGGGGTCCCGTCATCACCCGTTAGGTTACTTAACTAACGACAGAGCGGGGACTGGACTAGCGCGGATGCAAAACATATACAACATCTACTAGTATATATATCAATATATAATATTCGCTCAAGGCATGATAAAATGAAACATCACAGAAATGTAATAAGCATCACAGAACAATACAGATATCTGGGATCCCCGGGTTTCATAGAGTCGCTACTGAAACCCGACGTTCCCCTGGTCGTGTGGATAACTTGTGCAATGAAATCCTAGACCCCTATGGGTGCGGCAAGTTACCCGCCAAAACCTGAAGCGAGGCAGCCCCCTTCAACAACGTGAATGGACCACCCAGCACTTCACGGAATCCGGTAACTTGAGTACCCCTCCTTGGGTCAACCTGTACCCCCTACGAGTGCGGAGAATAGCCCGCCAATTCTAGAGTAAAGCCCCCTCCGTCTGAATGCCATAAGATTCGGGCCCGTTGCCCTCTAGAACCCGGCTACCCTGCACTCCTGCGCGGGGTAATCCTAGTACAGAAAGTAAAATATACATACAACGGGTACATCGACCTCAGCCCGGTCGTGCCCCAAAAGAATAATATACAAACAGGCAGTGACGGCAGTCCACATGTCGGACCCTCGCCCCACAATATCAAATGTACATAATACAACCAAAACTGTACTACCATTGCATCCAGGCTATCCACCACGACAATCCGCAACACCACAGCACAACACAGAACATCAACGTGAATGTCACGTTCGCAAATCCGTCTAAAAGGGCTATAGCAATTAGACAGGATTTACCGATCAAATGACATTCACGGTCGCAGATATAATGTAAATACTGTGAACTAACATGTTTAAAATTTTCGATCGACTAAATTTTCCCAAGTGGGCCCCAAGCACTACTGTAGCACTCAAAGAAAATCTGGGCCCAAACAGAATATACCAAAACCCTCATTTCCAAGTCCAAGACCCTCTGTAAAAATTTGGTGCACTGTTTCCTTAATACTGCGGCGGAACCGCGGCCGGAACAGGGGAAAGGCCGCGGTTCCGCGGTGCAACAGGAACAACAGTGAACAAAAATTTCACAGAATACTTAAAAAACCCTGCACGATTTTTTAACATGCTCAGAAAAAATTTTGGACCACAAAATAAAATCGACAGAAAACTGGAGTTGGAAATGGGCATTTTAGAAAATCCGCTCGATCGAACTTTTAAACACACTAGAGCAAGCTAGACTAGGTTAATGGCATGGCTCTGATACCAGTGTAAGTGCACGGCAGCGCCCCGGCCGTCTGTACGAGGCCAAAATGCGGAATACAAAACTTTTTCTTTAGACAAGAACCGGCGCTACCGCGGACTTTTAAACCCGGATAGGGCCATTAATCTAATTCTAGCTAACTTGAGAAGGGGTAGAGAGATATACCGAGCGATCCGTGTCCTTCGATCCTCTCGTCGTCGTCACGATCTCCCCGCGGAATCTCCGGTCTTCATCTCCTCGTCGGAAGGGTACCACATCGCCGGGTTGTTTTACGGGCTCCCACCTCTGGACCGAGGCAACTCGGGCACAAAATTGGCGAGTCGACGTGTCCAAGAATACTATAGGCTAAGTGTAGAATGGTTTTGTCTCATGGGGTTACTAAAAGTTGCCATTTGGAATGGAGGTGAAGTGATAAACTTTTTGAGATGAACCAAGAGGATTTTGTGCAAGCAAATGAACAATTTTCCCACACAAAAAAATTGTGACAGCCCCCTTAGAAGTGGCCGGCCCCCCATAAAGAGAGAGGAAAAATCTGAAGGGGGGTGAGCACAAGAGAGAGGAGGGTGTGTGAGTGTCACGCAAGAAAGAATGATGAGTGATGATGAGAACATAATCATCACAACAAAGTCTCCTACACATCAACCATCTCATCAAGCAAAGTCAAGCAATGATGAACCAATGAAGTCAAAAGATATTGGAACCATCATGAAGCTATCATGTGCCATAAAAAGTCTTCTTCATTGTTAATTGCACAATTGCAAATAACCCCCTCCATCAATTTTCAGCCAAAGAAAGATACAAAGGAAAATGGCCAAAACGGAAAGCAAACTAGCAACTTCAAAAAACTGATCCCGTAATAAATTACAGGAAAACCCCGCTACTTTATATACATACCCGTATTTGTATTCCGACTGAATACAAATGCAATGAGACAAAATCTACACTGTACAATACTAGGATCCGGGTTAAACCAAAGCCCGCTAGTATTATCCGTCCGATCAGGATCCGTGCAATACCTCACGTATATGATCGAACCCTACCATATCTCCATACGGCCTCTACAGCGTTTCGCCCGAAACTTGAGAAACTGTCTGTGGGGGACTCTAAAGACTCGTCAATAATATGGTTGTGGATTTAACCACTAGCATGTCAGAGGTATTAGCCATACGTAACGGGCTACCAGGTATTGACCAAAAGGGACGTCGATGAGCGAACTTATCCTGACACCCTACTGAGCCTGTCAGTGACAATATCCGTACAGTCCGTTCTTTTCGTCTATGAGCATCACATGGCGGGCCTAGGGGGTTGGTAAAAGTCAGACCCCCAAAAGCGGTACAAGTCGTGTCGGAGTGTAGCCCAGAACACCCTGAGATACTACTGGAATACCTACCAGTAAATCTCCTGCCTTGGCCAAGGACTTCGTGTAAGGGCTCTCCTAGACACAGCGCGACCTTACCCCCAATACCGGGAGAGACGAACTCTTGCAGATCCGCTCACTGCCTCCATGTGGCTCCGGACTGTACCCAACTAAAACCTTTTTGCACGACTCCTTTGAGCCATGGTAGGGTAGTAATCAAAGTACAGTGGGAACTCACACGAGACAAACGACGATCTCAGGTCGATGAACTAACCTGTTCACATGTCACCAGGGAACTGCTATCTGACGTCTGGTATAATCCCAACTAGCATGTTCCCGGAGAGTCCTGTCCGGTGTACTCATAATCCAATGAGCACCTGTATACATCTTAGGTGAACCAACTAACACCAGTGGCTTATGAGACCGGCAACCGCCCCTCGTCCGGTCTTGACTGTATACACTAGTCTACTCTGGAGTATCGATGCCATGTCTCGAAACTCCTACGACTAGGGACCTTTTAAGGATGTGCTTATAGACTACCAGCTCCCACGTATATGATCGCCATCATACTGCTGGCTGTCAAGCAAGAATCCTAAGGGCTCTATCAACGCGCAATAGTGACCTATAAGGTCACCTAAAGCAGTACACGATGATAAAGATAAACCAGATAGCATACTATCATCTTCAGTAGGACTGTTCTAACGGTATAGGTCATCCCTCAATCATTGCAATCACGTGCCTGTGATCTAATAATTGACTCTGAGGGCACTATCTCCAACACTTAGTGCAAGTGGGAGATTGTTAGTTATATATATGCCCAAGAGGCCATTGTTGTACATCTGATATATATTATAGTGGATGCTTGGATATATATAGAGAGGACTTTCTTGCTCGATATGATAGTATGCTATCTGGTTTTACTTTGTCTAAACATGTTGACTTGTATTGCTTTACTGTCTTGCTCTCACATGTTGATAAAGCCTTTAGGATATGTACTTTACTACAAGGACTATGATGAGATCATACTAGTGGGGCAAGGGTAGTCAACGAGTACATCCTATAACTATTCCTAGTCGAAGGTGTATGACACAGGGCATCGATACACCAGAGTAGACTAGCGTATACGCATCTTGACCCATATGATGGGCGATGGATGGTCCCATATCCATTGGTGTTTGACATCAAAGATGGTGTACGGGTGCTCAATGGAGACTGGGTACACTGAACGGACTCGCCGAGAACTCCTAGATGGATTTATACCTATCTTCAGATAGCAGTTCTCTGGTGACACTAGTACAGGTTAGTCTGTAGACCCGAGATCGTCATAGAGTATTGTGTGATTCCCACAGAGCTTTGATTTCCACCTTACAACATCTAAGAGGGCATGCAAAACGGTGGCTTTTGGGTACAGTCCCAAATCACATGGAGGCAATGAGCGATAAGAGAGGTTTCGTCTCTCCCGGTATAGGGAGTTGACGTTGTGCTGTGTTCGATTAGCTATAACTGGAAGTCCATGGCCAGGGCTGATATGGAGTGCTACTGGTAAGTGTTATCAGTAGTTTCTCGACTTGTTATGAGCCTCACATCTGTAGGGTTCCTAGGCACCCTATTGAGGTCTCGCAAGGCATCGAACATGCCAATTTCAAAAAATCTAGGTGCCGAGAAACCCGACTACGGATCGTTGGCTAGAAAACTAGGTAAAAAAGCAAACTAGTTTACAACTAAACTAGAAGAATACGGAAATACAACCTTTGTAGATCCGATGCTCCACCTCCACGGCTCCGCAATGAATTCTCCTCGCTGTCCATAACAAATCCCGGGCTCTAGCGTCGGCTTCATCGGAGAATGGACGGGCTAGGTCATCGATGTCCACGCCGAAGATGATCTACGTCGAGGCATCGCTAAATCAAGCTCCGACTTCACCAAGTGAAGAAACTTGTGAAGAAAACACACTCTACTACTTGGCAAGAGGTAGAGGATGAAGAAATAGGAAGTGGGTTAACTTTAGAATTGGATTTCTCACTCATTTCATCAATCCACCATTGATGTAATCAAGCTTTTCTTCTTGAAAATGAAGAAGAAGAAGAAAGCAAGAAGATGATAATTATTATGATAAGCATTCAAGAATAAATAAAAATCCATTTTTATCATAATTCTCACCATGGTTAGGTGTAGAGAATTAACTTGAGTTAATTGAATTGGTTAGGGTTAAGCATGAGACAAAATGGTGACTAAGTCAAAAGTTCATGAAGCTTCATGAAAGAAAACAAAAGAAAGCCACCATTCTATTTTATGCAATTTATTTTCCAAAAATAAAAACAAATGAATAAATGAATAATCAAATAAAAACCCTAACCATTTCTTTAACCAAGGTTTAATTCTTTACACAAACCCTAATTTGCATGTATCATCAAATATGATACAAACAAGTGCACAAAATCATATCGCATATGCAATGCGCAAAACCGAGCGAGAAAATCCATTTAAAGTTAACCGATACTAGTTAATGCAAAGTAATATATCAAATATATAATTATGCATTAAATCATTAAATCAACACTTGATTTAACGATCCGGTCATGACGCACATAACCGACTGGTATCATTAGTAACATCTTATCGAATCAACACTTGATTCGATAACCCGGCTATATCGCATATAACCGATCAATGTCACATCGCGAGAATCGAATACAGTATCACATACTCGTATTATTCTCGGTCCCGCACATATCTCATATGCGCTCCTATTTCGTTTCGCTTGAGCCAGGAAACCTCTGTGTAGGACTCTAAAGACTCGTCAATACGCCGGCATCAGATGATGATCATATCAAGCACCCACAAGCCGCAAGCGGTCTGCTAAACGTAACGGCCACCCGGGTATTGAGCGATCTGAAGATCGACGAGCAAGCCCGCTCACACTCCAGTGAATCCAACCAGTAACACTACCGTACAGTCCGGTCTGATCGTCTGATATGTCGCATATCTCGCCTAGGGGTGGTAAACGTCAGACCCCAATAGCTCAATAAGTCGTGTCGATATGAGGTCTATAACTGTTCGAGAAACTACTGGTAACACTTACCAGTAAATCTCAGCAACCCTGGCCAGGGATTTCCTGTTATAGCCAATCGAACACAGCACAACATCAACCCCCTATACTGGGAGAGACGAATCCCCTCCTATCGCTCATTGCCTCCATGTGACTCGGGACTGTACCCAAAAACCACCGTTTTGCATGCCCTCTTGGACGTGGTAAGATGGAAATCAAAGCACAGTGGGAACCACACAAGACTCTATGACGATCTCGGGTCAACAGACTACTCTGTACCAGTGTCCCCAGAGAACTGCTATCTGACGTGAGGTATAGTACCATCTGGGAGTTCTCGGCGAGTCCGTCCAGTGTACCCAGTCTCCACTGAGCACCCGTATATCATCTCTGATGTCAAACACCAATGGATATGGGATCATCCATCGCCCATCTGTATGGGTCGAGAAGGTACACGCTAGTCTACTCTGGTATATCGATGCCCCGTCTCGATACACCCACGACTAGGGACTTTGAAGGATGTACTTATGGACTACCATGTCCCCACTAGTATGATCCGCATCATAGTCCAGGTAGTCAAGTACAGATCCTAAGGGCTTTACCAACATGTAACAGGGAGACAATCAGTGTACACGTTAAGGTAAAGATCAACCAGATAACATACTATCATGTCGAGCAAGAAAGTCCTCCCTATATATGTCCCAGCATCCACTACAATATACATCCTATGTATATTAATGGCCTCTAGGGCATACATATAACTAACAATCTCCCACTTGCACTAGGGCCATCTGATAGCAGTGGTTGCAGTATCTCATACTCAACCATCCCTTAAAAATCTCTCTCTGGGAACAGGCCTTTGTGAGTGGATCCGCTGTGTTGTCCTCTGAGTCTACTCTCCTAACCTCGATCTCCCTGGAGATCAACCATCTCCATGATCAAGTGATACTGCCTTAGAATATGTCTGGATCACTGATGGGACCGGCGTTCCTCGGCATAAGCCACAACTCCATTGTCTCACAATGGTAGGAACGTAGTTCATCTCATGAACCAATATACACTCAAACAGCTTCTTCGGTAGCATCTTAAGTAGCGATGTATCCTGCCTTTATCGTCTAGTATGTCACGGTATTTTGTTTGGAACTCTTCCAACATACCATCCCTTTACTGAGGGTAAAGACAATGCCTGTGACTGACACTCAGTCGTCTTTATCACCCTGGAACCATTCCAGTGATTCTCCCCAGGGTCGATTGATACCTTCTCACTACAACTAGTGAGAATCCTAACATCCATTTAGATCTATCTCATAGATCCAAAACCTAGGATTTAGTAGGTATCACTTTGATCCTATATGGAGAATCATTGTGATAAGCGGAGATTGACCGAGCGTAGCATAGGAAACTCTTTCCCTATCAAGAGTATGTCATCCACGTACTCTACGAGGATCGTCACCATACTCCCTACTACCTTTTTGTTTGTACAAGGTTCATCTACCATTTTGATGATGTCAAACTCTTTGACTAATTCATCAAAACAGATGTTCCAACTCCGCGATGCCTGCTTTAATCCTATAAAGCATCTTGCACACGTTTCCGCTGCTCCCACTGTCTACGAAGCCCTCTGGCTGTGTACTTATAGACGCTCTTTTCTAAAACATCATTTAGAAAAGCAGTCATGGCACCCAACCGCCAGATATCGTAGTCATGGTATGTAGCCGTGGCAAGTAGGATCTGGATGGACTTAAGCATAGTTGCTTGAAAAGGTTTCATCATTATCCACACCTGGTCAATGATGCAAACTTTAACAAGTCTAGCTTTGAAAGTCTCAACTTTTCCATCTACACCAAGTAATCTTCTCAAGATATACTTGCTCCTGATGGGGATTTAACCCTTCAGATATAGCAACCAAAGTCCATACTTTGTTGGTATATAAGGATTCCATCTCAGATCGCTAAGCATCCAGTCATTCTTATTGAGTCTTACTCCTGATGGCCAGCTCGAAACTAGTTGGGTCATCATCTCATGATGCAATCCTCGCTCCCACTGTCATAGAGAAACCGAAGTATCTCTCAGGTGGGTGAGGAACCCTACTAGATCGGCGGAGAGGCTGAGGTTCGTTGGTAACTATTGAATCCTTTGGTTCTTTCAAATCATCAGCTGCAGTTTGTATAGCTGGAACATTTACAGTTCTACATAACAGATCTTGCCTCGAGCTTGTCCGGATTTTGCTTTTAGACATAGGCCGGACAACCCCAAATCTTAACTAACTTAAGATATGGGCTCTTCCCTTTCCATATCACATATGAAGTGGTAGGCATTGATTTGATTCGAACCCTATTCAATAGGTATGCAGCTTCTCAAGTGCATAACTCCCAAAAAGGAAAAAGGTAACTCAGTAGTACTCATCACAGAGCACACCTTATCATATAGGGTGTGATTGCTCCGCCCCGATATACCATCGTGCTATGGTGTATACGGAGGAGTAATGCTGAGAGAGAATCTTATTCTCCTTTAGAAAAGTCCAGGATTTCCGTGCTCAAGTATTCTACTCCTCAATCACATCAAAGGACATAATATTTATACCCTTATTGGTTCTCTACTTCTAACTTATATTCTATGAATATCCTAAAAGGTTCGGACTTGTGTTTCAACAGGAACATATGTCTGAATCTTGAGAGATTATCAGAGAATGTAATGAAGTACAAAGAACCGGTCTTAGCATGTGTAGACAGGGGACCTTCATACATCAACATGTATCATCCCAAGAGTTCACTAACTCTTTCTCTGTTTCCAATAAACAGAGATAGTGTCATTATATCTTTGTGACATGACTGGCAAGTTTCACAAGATGTAGATTCAAACTGATTTAAATATGCATCTACATGTAACTTTAGCTAGTCGGGTCACATTGATCTGACCTAGTCTACAATACCTCAAGAAGAATTCGTTCATTTCTAAACTCTTCCTCTTGTGTGTGTTCCGCATACTAAAGAACTGTAGTTTGATTTAGAACATTAATGCTTTTATATAACGTGCCTGAACCGATCAACTTTTGATATAGGAAATGTTCAAAACATTATCCAACAATACAAAATTTTATCGTTTCTTTACTAATAAAGAGACTGATATGATTTTGTATATCAGGTTCGGTATCTAATAACATTCGTTCAGAATCAATATATTGGTAATACAGGGTGACAGTGACCAACAGACTTGGCTGCAACACTTGCCCCGTTTTCTGCCTCATGAAACTTATCACCCGTTCTCAGTTCTCTACCTATCTGTAACCCTATGTAACAGATTACATATCTGGGATCCTGATCCGGTATCACATACCCAGGACGTAAAGGACACTGAGAAACAGTTCTATATAATGAACACACCCGAAGATGATGCATCATCATGCACTCTCCTCGTTTGGGCGGCACGGGAAATCTGGTATTCCCCAATTTCCTGCTCTGTCTTATAACAATTATAAGTTGGAGCGGGACCAACGTTCCCCAGCTCAGTATAACAAGCGGGTTCGGTCAATAATCCGTATTTATTATCTTGATTAAGGCGTGATATGGTCGCTACCTGGAGAGAGAGAGAAGAAAACACTCAGCGTGCGCTCTTGCAAGAATAGATTGGTTATTATTTTATCTAATCAGGATGGTTCCCACTGCTTTTTATCAAATCTTTCTTCAAACCCTAAAAGTAAAGACTAGCCGGGATTAATTACACACTACAAGTTCGCCAATCTTTCTGCCAGGCCAGTGTCGGTACTTTGAGGGAGGTCCCCCGTGCTTTCGCACGAACCTAATTAATGTAAACCTCGTTTTCCCAGAGGCGTAACCTCGTTAACACCTTTCTAGATACCCACTTGATCGGCTAATTGTAATGTATAAAACTCTCCCAGGAGTAACACTTACTCGCAGCGGGTATCGGGATCCAACTATCTCATAGAAGGTATGCAATCTCATTGCAAATTTCAACACTTGAAATTCCCGATAATATTTTGCCCCTAGCAGCTATATGATCTTAACATAGTCAACAAATCATAAGTGCTAGTCAAGTTCAACCCGTCATTTCCCGATTGAATTAAACCCACCCGCACGACCCTTAACATAGTCAACAAAGTCGCACGACTACCCTAATCCAATCACATCATATGCTTATGCAGATAAGCACTAATTAGTTACCGCACACTACGCCTTAACATAGTCAACAAACGTAGCACGAATACTAACCAGTACATATCTGAAATGACGGAGGGCTACGACAGGTTTTTCTGAAAACCTATTGCGTAATGAACTTGATATCGTTGTAGGATCGAATGAATTTTGAAATGGAGTGTTTTTTAGGCTTTTCTAGTTTTGCTAAAGGAGTCACTCCCGGTGAAGGGATCGTCGGTCCTTTCCTCGTCGAATGAGGTGCGGGATATATCATATATATCACTGTGCAAAGCAAAAACACTTAAAAGCAATCAAAAGACAAACCGAGTGCGTAGCATCTGCCAGTTATTGCTAAAGGAGTCACTCCCGGTGAAGGGATCTCGGTCCTTTCCTCATCGAATAAGGTGCAGGATATATCACATATACCTCTGTGCAAAGCAAGAACTGTAGCTACCTGTTTTATTTTGAAATTCGATTCTACAACATCTTAGGTTTCTTTTACTTTCATTAATCACATTAATGAAGTCCCATCATTTAAGTACCTAAACATCACAGATAAATACGACGTACACTTATGCCATCCGCATTCGCCTCGATGTCCCCTCGTGCACCGTTAGGTTAGGTAACTAACGGCAGAGCGGGGCAGGGCTAGCGCGGGTGTAAAACATAAGTAACGTCTATATAATATATCATATATACTATATACTGTATCTATCACAGAACATCACATGATCACATCACAGATATCGCAGCAGAAGAATCATATGAAATATTGGATATACTAGGACGTCCGTGTTTTCAATACGAGCCAGTATAAAACACGGATTCCACGGTCGCGATGAATAGCCAAACCCACACCCCTAGACCCCTACGAGAGCGGCAAGCAACCCTACCAATTCTGGAGTTAGGAGACCCGGACTCGACTCCTCGAGTTGGTCTCCCACTAGACTCCAAAACCCGGTTACTTGTGCCCTCCTCCTTGGGTCTATCCTAGTGCGGAAAAGTAAATAATATACAAACGGTGACAACTTCCGCAACCTGGAAGCGCCCCAATAAAAGAATATTACATACAAGTTTTTACATGAATGAAAATGAAAAACACTCATCTCACATAAAAACCCCTGTCTATTCAAACACGACGATCCAATATAACATATCCAGCAACACATAACATCACATGTCATCAACGTAAGTAAATATGTCCATCCCAATTGTCGTTGACATATAGCAACGAAACCGGCGATATCACATATTACACTTACGGTCACAGAAAAGAAAGTGTAAAACTACAACAGTTGGAATCCGCAACCACCTCAGACATCACATGCCTGACCAAATGAATTACTTAGACATCGCATGCCTAACAATTATAAACCCCGCATTTTAGTCTCAAAATCGAAAACACTTTTCAATATTAAGTCGGGCAATTGAACAAGATTCCCGAAAAACTGATCGAATGCTCGTCGCAAACTTTTGTAGGCGGCCGCACCCCTGATACCGTCGACGAAGTGCACCAAGACGGAACACCGCTATAGCGAGCACCCGGACGGATGCTTTCGGCGGCGGGGTTCTCCTACAGTCACTTGGTCGGGGCTATGGAGTGAGGCTGTCTATTAAGTTTACCCGGCGAGTATCCGCGTACGCTACGTGATTGCGATGGATTTTTGATCACATCAAAATTCCGTGGCAACCGATCAAGTGAGACTAAACTGCTATGTTTATAACATTCATTCAGTTATCTCATAACTTCTTATGAATTCCAATTATTGTATCATATTCCGGATAAATAGAAAATGTTAAACTTTCCGATCTAACAATCGAACACCCAAGTTTTCCCGAAACAGGTCAACACATGAAATAAGTTTAACAACATTCAGTTCGTGCCTCACTACCAACGGTCCAGCCGTAGAAGGGTCAAGCCAACGCCTCACATGTGGCACGCTGTACTGCCCCAAACCCGAAGGTTCAAAGGGCAGTTCAAGACGGTCACATAATCGAGTTAAGGTTTGTTGTCTTCTAGAGGGACCATCGCGTTACTTGCATTACTTAGAACGTCGTTAAACTACGGAAAAATCCAACACTTGGAAATTTCCCGACAGGGGAAAAATTGGGTATTTATATCCGGTCGAACTTTTTAACATATTCAAAAATTTATCCGGAAAGCCACACAGACAAAATTTGATAATCCGATCGAAACACCGAATCTCCAAAACAACTGCAGAAAATTCAACTCTTGAATAAATTTTAAAAATTCCCAGAAAACTCAGGATAATTTATCAGGAATTACTGTGCAAACAAAGTTAGCTGACGTCACCAGATAGCCGCGGAACCGCCGCAGAAGCAAGGCTTCTGCCGCGGTTCCGCCGCAATAAACACTGTTCATCGAAATATTTTTGCATCGTAATTCTTATTTTTCCCTGCTGAATTTTTTAGCAATTTTTAATTTGGAAAAATCCACGTTTTTGAAAAAAGGACAGAGAGCATTTTCCGGGTTGGGTTTTCGGTTCGTTCGGACTTCAAATTCCGTCTAGACTTCGCCTAAGGCTCTAGCTAGGCTCTGATACCACTGTAGGGTTCCTAGGCACCCTATTGCGGTCTCGCAAGGCATTGAACATGCCAATTTCAAAAAATCTAGGTGCCGAGAAACCCGACTACGGATCGTTGGCTAGAAAACTAGGCGAAAAAGCAAACTAGTTTACAACTAAACTAGAAGAATACGGAAATACAACCTTTGTAGATCCGGTGCTCCACCTCCACGGCTCCGCAATGAAGTCTCCTCGCTGTCCATAACAAATCCCGGGCTCTAGCGTCGGCTTCATCGAAGAATGGACGGGCTAGGTCATCGATGTCCACGCCGAAGATGATCTACGTCGAGGCATCGCTAAATCAAGCTCCGACTTCACCAAGTCAAGAAACTTGTGAAGAAAACACACTCTACTACTTGGCAAGAGGTAAAGGATGAAGAAATAGGAAGTGGGTTAACTTTAGAATTGGATTTCTCACTCATTTCATCAATCCACCATTGATGTAGTCAAGCTTTTCTTCTTGAAAATGAAGAAGAAGAAAGCAAGAAGATGATAATTATTATGATAAGCATTCAAGTATAAATAAAAATCCATTCTTATCATAATTCTCACCATGGTTAGGTGTAGAGAATTAACTTGAGTTAATTGAATTGGTTAGGGTTAAGCATGAGACAAAATGGTGACTAAGTCAAAAGTTCATGAAGCTTCATGAAAGAAAACAAAAGAAAGCCACCATTCTATTTTATGCAATTTATTTTCCAAAAATAAAAACAAATGAATAAATGAATAATCAAATTAAAACCCTAACCATTTCTTTAACCAAGGTTTAATTCTTTACACAAACCCTAATTTGCATGTATCATCAAATATGATACAAACAAGTGCACAAAATCATATCGCATATGCAATGCGCACAACCGAGCGAGAAAATCCATTTAAAGTGAACCGATACTAGTTAATGCAAAGTAATATATCAAATATATAATTATGCATTAAATCATTAAATCAACACTTGATTTAACAATCCAGTCATGACGCACATAACCGACTGGTATCATTAGTAACATCTTATCGAATCAACACTTGATCCGATAACCCGGCTATATCGCATATAACCGATCAATGTCACATCGCGAGAATCGAATACAGTATCACATACTCGTATTATTCTCGGTCCCGCACATATCTCATATGCGCTCCTATTTCGTTTCGCTTGATCCAGGAAACCTCTGTGTTGGACTCTAAAGACTCGTCAATATGCCGGCAGCAGATGATGATCATATCAAGCACCCACAAGCCGCAAGCGGTCTGCTAAACGTAACGGCCACCCGGGTATTGAGCGATCTGAATATCGACGAGCAAGCCCGCTCACACTCCAGTGAATCCAACCAGTAACACTACCGTACAGTCCGGTCTGATCGTCTGATATGTCGCATATCTCGCCTAGGGGTGGTAAACGTCAGACCCCAATAGCTCAATAAGTCGTGTCGATATGAGGTCTATAACTGTTCGAGAAACTACTGGTAACACTTACCAGTAAATCTCAGCAAGCCTGGCCAGGGATTTCCTGTTATAGCCAATCGAACACAGCACAACATCAACCCCCTATACCGGGAGAGACGAATCCCCTCCTATCGCTCATTGCCTCCATGTGACTCGGGACTGTACCCAAAAACCACCGTTTTGCACGCCCTCTTGGACGTGGTAAGATGGAAATCAAAGCACAGTGGGAACCACATAAGACTCTATGACGATCTCGGGTCAACAGACTACTCTGTACCAGTGTCACCAGAGAACTGCCATCTGACGTGAGGTATAATACCATCTGGGAGTTCTCGGCGAGTCCGTCCAGTGTACCCAGTCTCCACTGAGCACCCGTATATCATCTCTGATGTCAAACACCAATGGATATGGGATCATCCATCGCCCATCTGTATGGGTCGAGAAGGTATACGCTAGTCTACTCTGGTATATCGATGCCCCGTCTCGATACACCCACGACTAGGGACTTTGAAGGATGTACTTATGGACTACCATGTCCCCACTAGTATGATCCGCATCATAGTCCAGGTAGTCAAGTACAGATCCTAAGGGCTTTACCAACATGTAACATGGAGACAATCAGTGTACACGTTAAGGTAAAGATCAACCAGATAGCATATTATCATGTCGAGCAAGAAAGTCCTCCCTATATATGTCCCAGCATCCACTACAATATACATCCTATGTATAGTAATGGCCTCTAGGGCATACATATAACTAACAACATCGACACGACTTATCGGTTACTGGGATCTGACGTTTACCACCCATAGACTGGATATGCGACATATCAGACGAAGAGACCGGACTGTACGGGTAGTGTTACTGATTGGATTCACAGGAGAATGTACAGGCTTGCTTCTTGATCTTCTGATCGCTCAATACACGGGTGGCCGTTACATTTAGCTGACCGCTTGCAGCTTGTGGGTGTTTAATATGATCATCACCTACCGCCGGCGTATTGACGATTCTTTAGAGTCCTACACAGAGGTTTCCTGGCTCAGGCAAAACGGAGTAGGGGCACATATGCGATATGTGCGGGAACGAGACTAATACGATATGAGATACCATATTCTATTCTCGCAATATGTGATATTGGCCAGGTATATGTGATATAGACGAGTCATCGAATCAAGTGTTGATTCGATGAAATGGTTCTTGTTATATTAGCCGGTTGTATGTAATAAAGCCGGGTTATCGGATCAAGTGTTGATTCGATAATTTAATGTATAATTATATATGAGATATTTTACGTTACATTAACTAATATAAGCTCTCTTTATTGATTCTTTTTCTCACTTGGATAATACATTGATGTATATGCGATATATGTTAATTTTATTATTTTCTTTTGTTACATTATATCTTATATATGTGATATATAATATTGTAACATGCTAGGTTAAACTTGCAACTAGGGTTTATCAGACTTGAACCATGCTAGGGTTAGATTAGGGTTTATAATTATTATTAAGGAAATACAAATAATGGTGGAAATATCCATGGTTGATATTTTGATGGGAGCTTGTAGGCTTCTTTGACTTTGTCCACCATTTTTGTCTTCCTTAAGATATTTGTTGACCTAACTCTAACCATAGCAAATTATTAAGTCTATACAAGGGTTAAGGATGTCATCTTTAACCCATGGTCGCAATTCTAACCTCACATATCAATTCATTATTCATCACAAAAGCTTTCTTCTTCTTCCTCCTCCTTGGAAAAAGCTTTCTAGCTTTTTGTGCTGTGATGATTTAAAGTGAGAAATTGAAAAAAAAAAGAGCACAATTCCTACTTCATCATCCTCATCTATTCTAGCCACTTAGATTAGGGTGTTCATGTTGGATATAGTGCTCTCAGAGTCAATTATTGGATCACAGGCACGTGATTGCAATGGTTGAGGGAGGACCTATACCGGTAGGACAGTCTTACTCGAGATGATAGTATGCTATCTGGTTTATCTTTATCATCGTGTACTGCTTTAGGTGACCTTACAGGTCACTATTACCCGTTGATAAAGCCCCTAGGATTTTTGCTTGACTACCAGCAGTATGAGGGCGATCATATACGTGAGAGCTGGAGTCTATAAGCACATCCTTAAATGGTACCTAGTCGTGGGAGTTTCGAGACAGGGCATCGATTCTCCAGAGTAGACTATTGTATACAGTCGACACCCCGACGAGGGGCGGTAGCCTGTCTCACAAGCCACTGGTGTCAGTTGGTTCACCTAAGATGTATACAGGTGCTCATTGGGTTATGAGTACACCGGACAGGACTCGCCGGGAACCTGCTAGTTGGTATTATACATGACGTCAGATAGCAGTTCCTTGGTGACATGTGTACAGGTTAGTTCATCGACCTGAGATCGTCATTTGTCTCGTGTGAGTTCCCAATGTACTTTGATTACTACCCTACCACGCTCAAAGGAGACGTGCAAACAGGTTTTAGTTGGGTACAGTCCCGAGCCACATGGAGGCAGTGAGCGGATCTGCAGGGGTTCGTCTCTCCCGGTATTGGGGGTGAGGTCGCGCTGTGTCTAGGAAAGCCAGTACATGAAAAGTTCTTGGCCAAGGCAGGAGATTTGCTGGTAGGTATTCCAGTAGTATCTCAGGGTGTTCTGGGCTACACTCCTACACGACTTGTACCGCTATTGGTGGTCTGACTTTTACCAACCGCCTAGGCCCGCCATGCGATGCTCATAGACGAACGGACCGGACTGTATGGATATTGTCACTGACAGGCTTAGTAGGGTGTCAGGATGAGTTCGCTCATAGACGTCCCTTTTGGTTAATAGCTGGTGGCCCGTCACGTATGGCTGATACCTCTGACGTGCTAGTGGTTAAATCCACACCCATAGTATTGACGAGTCTTTAGAGTCCACCACACGGACAGTTACTCAAGTTTCGGACGAAACGCTGTAGAGGCCGTATGGAGATATGGCAGGGTTCGATCAGATACGTGCGGTATTGCACGGATCGTGATCGGACGGTTTTTACTAGCCGGCTTTGGCTTAAGCCGGATCCTAGTATTCGATAGTGTAGATTTTGTCTCTTTGCATTTGTGTTCAGTGGGAATACAAATGCGGGCATGTATATTCAGTAGCGGGGTTTTCCTGTAATTTATTACGGGATCAGTTTTCTGAAGGTGCCAGTTTGCATTCCGTTCCGGCCCGTTTTCCTTTGTTCCTTCGCGGCCGGACTTTTAGTTGGAGGGGGTAATTTGCAATTGTGCAAATTACTTATTGTGGAGGGGTTTCTTGCATTTGTGGCTTCTTTCATCATGAGATTCTTTATTGGTCTTTTCCTTTGCTTTTTGAGATTGGATTTGGATGTGATGAGAAGAGAAATGGGTGTGACCATTTTCCTTTTTCTTTTAATCACACCTTATTCTCTTGTGAGATAATTTATTCCCTCCACCATTCTTATGTGAGGCCGGCCACTAGAGAGGGGAGTGAGTGAGAGTGGTTCATTTTTGTGAGGAAATTTCCATCATCTCATATTTCCTCTACTTCTCTACTTGCCACAAAATCTCTCCAAAGTTCATTCTTCACTTCGTCCATCCATGGCAACTTTTATACCCCAAAGAGACATGGTTTCTACACTTACCTACAGCACTTCTTGGACGCGTCGGCTTGCCAACTTCGCACCCGAGTTGCCTCGGTCCAGAGGTGGGAGCCCGTAAAAGACTTTGGCTATGTGGTGCCCTTTCCGACGAGGAGGTGACGGACATAGATTCCGCGGGAGATCGGAGTGGAGACGAAGACCTAAGGACACGGATCGCTTGGTATATCTCTTCACCCATCTTTTAGTTTGCTAGTAGCTAGGTTAATGGCCCGATCAGTGATTTTGGTGCGCGGTGGTGCCGGTATGCAAGTTTCGCAAAGTTTTTGTTTCCGCGTTTCCGGCGTCGGATCGACGGCCGGGGCGCCACCGTGCACTTACAGTTCACTTCACTAATACTTCAATAGAGAAGTGAGAGCTTGGGTTTGATATTCTTCAAGTTAGATCATCTTCGAAAAGGAAGACTTCAAGCAAGATACCTCATTTACCTCATGGAGCCTCTCTAGGGTCCAGGTTCATGATGATCGCAGCGAAAGAACCTCAACACAGAGCTTATGAAGCGAAGGAATGAGCTACAAAGGTTGTAATCCCAAACTCTTAGAAGTAAAGTTGTTTGCTTCGATGTTTTCTTTGATTCTCTAGTTAAAGATCTTGTGTTTGGGTTATCTAGAATGGAAAAAATTTAAACTTGGCATGTGTGATGCCTCCCGAAACCTTGCTGCCGTTATAGGTATCCCAACAGGTAGAGAAGATTGTATCATAGATGATGATGACCCTACTAGTTTTTAGCAAGCTATCACGAGTGGTGACTCGGTGAAGTGGCTGGATGCTATGAGATCCGTAATGGAGTCCATGTACACCAACAAAATATGGACTTTGGAAGTTGCACCTCCTGAGATAAAACCCGTAGGTTGCAAATGGATCTTTAAGAGAAAGATTGGTGTAGATGGATAGGTGGAGACCTATAAAGCAAGGCTATTAGTGAATGGTTTTCGTCAAAGACCAGGATTGGACTATGATGAAACTTTCTCTCCGGTAGCAATGCTTAAATCCATTCGCATCCTACTTGCTATTTCTGCTCACTATGACTATGAAATCTGGCAGATGGACGTTAAAACTGCATTTCTAAATGGTGATTTAGAAGAATGCATTTTTATGGATCAGCCAGAGGGCTTCATTGATAGTGGGAACAATGATAAGGCATGTAGGTTGCTTAAATCCATTTATGGATTAAAGCAAGCATCATGGAGTTGGAACATCTGATTTGATGATACAATCAATAAGTTTGATTTTATCAAAAATATAGATGAACCATGCATTTGTAAGAAGATTGTAGGGAGTAGTGTCACTTTCCTCGTATTGTACGTAGATAACATTCTCTTGATAGGAAATGATATTCCTATGCTACAATCGGTCAAACTATTCTTATCACAAAGGTTCTCCATGAAGGACCTGGGTGATGCCTCGTGCATTTTGGGAATAAGAATCTATAGAGATAGATCCAAGATGTTATTGGGATTGTCCCAATTAAAGTACATTGAAACCATCCTAAAAAGGTTTAGTATGGAAGATTCTAAGCATGGTGCTTTGCCCGCTTGCCATGGAATCACTCTCTCCAAGGACTTCTGTCTGAAGACTGATGAAGAGAGACCTTGCATGAGCATTATACCCCACGCTTCAGCCGTAGGATCTATAATGTATGCAATGATATGTACTCTCCCTGATGTAGCTTATGCACTAGCTGTAATAAGAATGTATCAATCTAATCCAGGGGAGCAATATTGGATAGCTATGAAGAACTTTCTTAAGTACTTGCGAAGGACTAAAGAATTGTTCTTGGTGTATGGTAATGGAGATCTCCAAATGGAGGCCTTTCCCGATTCCAGCTTCCAAAGTGATAAGGATGACAATAAATCTATCTCAGGGTTTGTATTTACCCTCAATGGAGGGGCGGTGTGTTGGAAGAGTTCCAAACAGGATAGCGTTGCAGACTCCACGATGGAAGCTGAGTATATTGCTGTAAATGATGCTGCTAAGGAAGCCGTCTGGATGAGGAAGTTTGTCGTGGAACTAGGAGTAGTTTTAACCATTGTTAATCCAATACCAGTCTACTGTGATAATAATGGAGCTATGGCATTGGCCAAAGAACCCAGATCACATCAGAAGTCCAGACACATCCTGAGGCGATATCATTTGATCCATGAGATTGTAGATCGCCAAGAGATTGAGATTCGGAGAGTGGATACAAAGAATAACAAGGTGGATCCAATTGTTAGTTATATGTATGGCCTAGAAGCCAGTATTGTACAGATGATGTGTTAGTTATATGTATGCCCTAGAGGCCATTACTGTACATAGGATGTATATTGTAGTGGATGCTGGGATGTATATAGGGAGGACTTTCTTGCTCGACATGATAGTATGCTATCTGGTTGATCTTTACCTTAACGTGTACACTGATTGTCTCTCTGTTACATGTTGGTAAAGCCCTTAGGATCTGTACTTGACTACCTGGACTATGATGCGGATCATACTAGTGGGGACATGGTAGTCCATAAGTACATCCTTCAAAGTCCCTAGTCGAGGGTGTATCGAGACGGGGCATCGATATACCAGAGTAGACTAGCGTGTACCTTCTCGACCCATACAGATGGGCGATGGATGATCCCATATCCATTGGTGTTTGACATCAGAGATGATATACGGGTGCGCAGTAGAGACAGGGTACACTGGACGGACTCGCCGAGAACTCCCAGATGGTATTATACCTCACGTCAGATGGCAGTTCTCTGGTGACACTGGTACAGAGTAGTCTGTTGACCCGAGATCGTCATAGAGTCTTGTGTGGTTCCCACTGTGCTTTGATTTCCATCTTACCACGTCCAAGAGGGCGTGCAAAACGGTGGTTTTTGGGTACAGTCCCGAGTCACATGGAGGCAATGAGCGATAGGAGGGGATTCGTCTCTCCCGGTATAGGGAGTTGATGTTGCGCTGTGTTCGATTGGCTATAACAGGAAATCCCTGGCCAGGGTTGCTGAGATTTACTGGTAAGTGTTACCAGTAGTTTCTCGAACAGTTATAGACCTCATATCGACACGACTTATCGAGCTATTGGGGTCTGACGTTTACCACCCCTAGGCGAGATATGCGACATATCAGACGATCAGACCGGACTGTACGGTAGTGTTACTGGTCGGATTCACTGGAGTGTGAGCGGGCTTGATCGTCGATCTTTAGATCGCTCAATACCCGGGTGGCCGTTACGTTTAGCAGACCGTTTGCGGCTTGTGGGTGTTTGATATGATCATCATCTGCTGCCGGCGTATTGACGAGTCTTTAGAGTCCTACACAGAGGTTTCCTGGCTCAAGCGAAACGAAATAGGAGCGCATATGAGATATGTGCGGGACCGAGAATAATGCGTGTATGTGATACCGTATTCTATTCTCGCGATGAATGTATCGAATGGTTGTATGCGATATAACCTAGTTATCGAATCAAGTATTGATTCGATAAGCCGATACATTGAATACTAGTCGGTTGTGTGCGACATGACCGGATCATTGAATCAAGTGTTGATTTAATGATTTAATGCATAATTATATATTTGATATATTACTTTGCACTAACTAGTATTGGTTCACTTTAAACGGATTTTCTCACTTGGTTTGTGCACATTGTATATGTGATATACTTTTGTACACTTGATTGTATCATGTTTGATGATACATGTTTAACTATAGTTAAGTGTAATGGATTAAGCCCTGGTTAAACTAATGATTAGGGTTTTCTTTTCTTACTTATTTATTTATTTATTTATTTTGAATAGATAAGAAAAGAATGGTTGCTAATTTTGGAGTTTAGTTGAAGCTTCATGAAGCTTTGACTTTGTAACCATTCTTGTCTTCATCTTTAACCCTAACCATTAATCTAACCTTAGTTAATTCTCTACACTTGACCATGGTTCTAATATGATAAGTATTCATTTTTCTTTTCCAATTAGAAAAAACTTATCATATTCTACTTCATCTTTTTCTTCACTTCAACACAAGAAGATAACCAAGCTCCATCAATGGTGATTGATGGAAATGAGTGAGAAAACCAATTCTAAAGTCTACCCACTTCCTATTTCTTCATCCTCTACCTCTTGCCAAGTAGTAGAGTGTGTTTTCTTCACAAGTTTCTTGACTTGGTGAAGTCGGAGCTTGATTTAGCGATGCCTCGACGTAGATCATCTTCGGCATGGACATCGATGACCTAGCCCGTCCATTCTCCGATGAAGCCGACACTAGAGCCCGGGACTTGTTATGGACAGCGAGGAGACTTCATTGCGGAGCTATGGAGGTGGAGAACCGGATCTACAAAGGTTGTATTTCCGTATCTCTTAGTTAATTGTTAACTAGTTATCTTTTCGCCTAGAAATCTAGCCAACGATCCGTACACTAGGGTTTCTCGGCACCGTAATATTTACAATTGGCATGGTTGATGCCTTGTGAGACCTCATTAGGATGCCTTGGAACCCTACAGTGGTATCAGAGCCTAGCTAGAGCCTTAGGCGAAGTCTAGACGGAATTTGAAACCCGATCGAACCGAAACCCGACCCAAAAAATTGCTCTCTGGACTTTTTCTAAAAACGTGGATTTTTCAACATTAAAAATATGCAGAAAAACCAGCAGGGATATCTAAGAGTTACGGTGAAGTTTGATGAGCCAATTCCATTGAACAGCCGCAGATCCGCGGCACGAGAATGGCTCGTGCGGCGGTTCCGCGGCCTAATTGTTTCATTGCCCCATTTTATTTGCACAGTAACTCCTATTTAGTGGTTCTGGTTTTTATTGGTATTTTTAATATTTTTCCAAGAGTTGAATTTTCTGGGGTTGTTTTGGGGATTCGGTGTTTCGATCGGAGTATCAAATTTTGTCTATGTGGCTTTCCGGATAAATATTAGAATATGTTAAAAAGTTCGACCGGATATAAAAACCCAATTTTTCCCCTGTCGGGAAATTTCCAAGTGTTGGATTTTTCCGTAGTTTAACGACGTTCTAAGTAGTGCAAGTAACGCGATGGACCCTCTAGAAGACAACAAACCTTAACTCGATTATGTGACCGTCTTGAACTGCCCTTTGAACCTTCGGGTTTGGGGCAGTACGGCGTGCCACATGTGAGGCGTTGGCTTGACCCTTCTACGGCTGGACCGTCGGTACTGAGGCACGAACTGAATGTTGTTAGACATATTTCATGTGTTGATCTGTATCGGGAAAACTTGGGTGTTCGAATGTTCAATCGGAAAGTTTAACATTTTCTAATTATCTGGAATGGGATACAATAATTGGAATTCACAAGAAGTTATGAGATAACTGAATGAATGCTATAAACATAGCACTTTAGTCTCACTTGATCGGTTGCCACGGAATTTTGATGTGATCAAAAGTCCGTCGCAATCACGTAGCGTACGCGGATACTCGCCGATAAACTTAATAGACAGCCTCGCTCCATAGCCCCGACCAAGTGACTGTAGGAGAACCCCGTCGCCGAAAGCATCCGTTCGGGTGCTCGCGGCAGCGGTGTTCCGCCTTGGTGCACTTTGTCGACGGTATCGGGGGTGCGGCCGTCTACTGAAGTTTGCGACGAGCATTCGATCAGGATGTCGGGAATCCTGTTGAATTGCCCGACTTGGTATTGAAAAGTGTTTTCGATTTTGAGACTAAAATGCGGGGTTTATAATTGTTAGGCATGCGATGTCTAAAGAATTCATTTGGTCAGGCATGCGATGTCTGAGGTGATTGCGGATTCCAACTGTTGTAGTTTTACACTTTCTTTTCTGTGACCGTAAGTGTAATATGTGATATCGCCGGTTTCGTTGCTATATGTCAACGACAACTGGGATACGCATGTTTACTTACGTTGATGACATGTGATGTTATGTGTTGCTGGATATGTTATATTGGATCGTCGTGTTTGAATAGCCGGGGGTTTTTATATGAGATGAGTGTTTTTCATTTTCATTCATGTAAAAACTTGTATGTAATATTCTTTTATTGGGGCACTTCCAGGTTGCGGAAGATGTCACCTTTTGTATATTATTTACTTTTCCGCACTAGGATAGACCCAAGGAGGAGGGCACAAGTAACCGGGTTCTGGAGTCCAGTGGGAGACCAACTCGAGGAGTCGATTCCGGGTCTCCTAACTCTAGAATTGGTAGGGTTGCTTGCCGCTCTCGTAGAGGTCTAGGGGTGTGGGTTTGGCTATTCATCACGACCGTGGAATCCGTGTTTTATACTGGCTCGTATTGAAAACACGGACGTCCTAGTATATCCAATATTTCATATGATTCTTCTGCTGCGATATCTGTGATGTGATCATGAGATGTTCTGTGATAGATACAGTATATAGTATATATGATATATTATATAGACGTTACTTATGTTTTACACCCGTGCTAGCCCTGCCCCGCTCTGCCGTTAGTCACCTAACCTAACGGTGCACGAGGGGACATCGAGGCGAATGCGGATGGCATAAGTGTACGTCGTATTTATCTGTGATGTTTAGGTACTTAAATGATGGGACTTCATTAATGTGATTAATGAAATAAAAGAAACCTAAGATGTTGTAGAATCGAATTTCAAAATAAAACAGGTAGCTACAGTTCTTGCTTTGCACAGCGGTATATGTGATATATCCTGCACCTTATTCGATGAGGAAATGACCGAGATCCCTTCACCGGGAGTGACTCCTTTAGCAATAACTGGCAGATGCTACACACTCGGTTTGTCTTTTGATTGCTTTTAAGAGTTTTTGCTTTGCACAGTGATATATGTGATATATCCCGCACCTCATTCGACGAGGAATGGACCGACGATCCCTTCACCGGGGGTGACTCCTTTAGCAAAACTAGAAAAGCCTCAAAATCACTCCATTTCAAAATTCATTCGATCCTACAACGATATCAAGTTCATTACGCAATAGGTTTTCAGAAAAACCTGTCGTAGCCCTCCGTCATTTCAGATAAGTGCTGTTTAGTATTCGTGCTGCGTTTGTTGGCCTCCGTCAAGGAGCGGTGTGCGGTAGCTAACCAGTATTTATCTGCTTATGCATATGATGCAGATTGAGTTAGGGTAGTCGTGCGACCTTGTTGACCTCCGTCAAGGGTCGTGCGGGTGGGTTTAATTCGATCAAGAAATGACTGGTTGAACTTGACTAGTAGCCTATGGTTTGTTGACCTCCGTCAAGGTCATAGGACGCTAGGGGCAAAATATTATCGGGAATTTCAAGTGTTGAAATTTGCAATGAGATTGCATACCTTCTATGAGATAGTTGGATCCCGATACCCGCTGCGAGTAAGAGTTACTCCTGGGAGAGTTTTATACATTACAATTAGCCGATCAAGTAGGTGTCTAGAAAGGTGTCAACGGGGTTACGCCTCTGGGAAAACGAGGTTTACACTAATTAGGTTCGTGCGAAAGCACGGGGGACCTCCCTCAAAGTACCGACACTGGCCTGGCTGAAAGATTGGCGAACTTGTAGTGTGTAATTAATCCCGGCTAGTCTTTCCTTTTAGGGTTTGAAGGAAGATTTGATATAAAGCAGTGGGAGCCATCCTGATTAGATAAAATAATAACCAATCTATTCTTGTAAGAGCGCACGCTGAGTGTTTTCTTCTCTCTCTCTCTCCTGGTAGCGACCATATCATGCCTTAATCAAGATAATAATACGGATTATTGACTGAACCCGCTTGTTATTCTGAGCTGGAGAACGTTGGTCCCGCTCCAACTTATAATTGTTATAAGACAGAGCAGGAAATTGGGGATTGCCAGAATTCCCGTGCCGCCCAAACGAAGAGAGTGCATGCTGATGCATCATCTTCGGGTGTGTTCGTTACGAAGAACTGTTTCTCTGTATCCTCTACGTCCTGGGTATGTGATACCAGATCAGGATTCCAGATATGTAATATGTTACATAGGGCTACAAATAGGTAGAGAACTGAGAACGGGTGATAAATTTCATGAGGCAGAAAACGGGGCAAGTGTTGCAGCCAAGTCTGTTGGTCACTGTCACCCTGTATTACCAATACATTGATTCTGAACGAATGCTATTAGATACCAAACCTGATATACAAAATCATATCAGTCTCTTTATTAGTAAAGAAATGATAAAATTTTGTATTGTTGGATAATGTTTTGAACATTTCCTATATCAAAAGTTGATCGGTTCAGGCACGTTATCTAAAAGCATTGATGTTCTAAATCAAACTACAGTTCTTAGTATACAGAACACACACAAGAGGAAGAGTTCAGAAATGAACGAATCCTTTTTGAGGTATTGTAGACTAGGTCATATCAATGCGACCCGACTAGCTGAGTTACATAAAGATGCATATTTAAATGAGTTTGAATTTACATCTTGTGAAACTCGCCAGTCATGTCACAAAGATAAGATGACCACAGCTCCGTTTACTGGAAACAGAGAAAGAGTTAGTGAACTCTTGGGATGATACATGTTGATGTATGTAGGTCCCCTGTCTACACATGCCAAGACTGGTTCTTTATACTTCATTACGTTCTCTGATGATCTCTTTAGATTCGGACATATGTTCTTGTTGAAACAAAAGTCCGAACCTTTTGAGATATTCACAGAATATAAGTTAGAAGTAGAGAACCAAAATACGGGTATAAGTATTATGTCCTTTGATGTGATCAAGGAGGAGAATACTTGAGCACGGAATTCCTGGATTATTATAAAGGAGAATGAGATTCTCTCTCAGCATTACTCCTCCGCATATACCATAGCACGATGGTATATCGGGGCGGAGCAGATACACCCTATTTGATATGGTGTGCTCTATGATGAGTACTACTGAGTTACCTATTTCCTTTTGGGAGTTATGCACTTACGAAGTTTCATACCTATTGAATAGGGTTCGAATCAAATCAGTTGCCTACCACCTCATATATGATATGGTATGGGAAGAGCCCATGTCTTAAGCTAGTTAAGATTTGGGGTTGTCTGGCCTATGTCTAAAAGCAAAATCCGGACAAACTCGAGGCAAGATCTGTTATGTACAACTGGAAAGGTTCCAGCTATGCAAACTATAACAGATGATTTGGTAGAACCAAAGGATTCAATAGATACCAACGAACCTCAGCCTCTCCGCCGATCTAGTAGGGTTCCTCACCCACCTGAGAGATACTTCTGTTTCTCTATGACAGTAGGAGCCAGGATTACATCATGAGATGATGACCCAACTAGCTTCGAGCTGGCCATCAGGAGTAAGACTCTGTAAGAATGGCTGGATGCTTAGCGATCTGAGATGGAATCCTTATACACCAACATAGTATGGACTTTGGTTGCAATATCTGAAGGGTTAAATCCCCATCAGGAGCAAGTATATCTTGAGAAGATTACTTGGTGTAGATGGAAAAGTTGAGACTTTCAAAGCTAGACTTGTTAAAGCTTTTCGTCATCGACCAGGCGTGGATGATGATGAAACATTTTCTAAGTAGCTATGCTTAAGTCCATCCAGATCCTACTTGCCACGGCTACATACCATGACTACGATATCTGGTGGTTGGGTATCATGACAGCTTTTCTAAATGATGTTTAGAAGAGAGTGTCTATAAGTACACAGCCAGAGGGCTTCGTAGACAGTGGGAGCAGCGGAAACGTGTGCAAGATGCTTTATAGGATAAAGCAGGCATCGCGGAGATGGAACATCTGTTTTGATGAAGCGGTCAAAGAAGTTGACATCATCAAAATGGTAGATGAACCTTGTATAAACAAGAAGGTAGTAGGGAGTATGGTGACGATCCTCGTAGAGTACGTGGATGACATACTCTTGATAGGGAAGGAGTTTCCTATGCTACGCTCGATCAATCTTCGCTTATCACAATGATTCTCCATATAGGATCAAAGTGATACCTCCTAAATCCTGGGTTTTTAGATCTATGAGATAGATCTAATTGGATGTTAGGACTCTCACTAGTTGTAGTGAGACGGTATCAACCGATCCTGGGAAGAATCACTGGAAGGGTTCCAGGGTGATAAAGACGACTGAATGTCAGTCACAGGCATTGTCTTTACCCTCAGTGGAGGGACGGTATGTTGGAAGAGTTCCAAGCTAGATACCGTGACATACTAGACGATAAAGGCTGGATACATCGCTACTTAAGATGCTACCAAAGAGGCTGTTTGGGTGTATATTGGTTCATGAGATGAACTATGTTCCTCCCATTGTGTGACAATGGAGTTGTGGCTTATGCCAAGGAACGCCGGTCCCATAAGTGATCCAGACATATTCTAAGGCAGTATCACTTGATCATGGAGATGGTTGATCTCCAGGGAGATCGAGGTTAGGAGAGTAGACTCAGAGGACAACACAGCGGATCCACTCACAAAGGCCTATTCCCCGAGAGAGACTATTATGGGATGGTTGAGTATGAGATACTGCAACCACTGCTACAGATGGCCCTAGTGCAAGTGGGAGATTGTTAGTTATATGTATGCCCTAGAGGCCATTACTGTACATAGGATGTATATTGTAGTGGATGCTGGGACGTATATAGGGAGGACTTTCTTGCTCGACATGATAGTATGCTATCTGGTTGATCTTTACCTTAACGTGTAGACTGATTGTCTCTCTGTTACATGTTGGTAAAGCCCTTAGGATCTGTACTTGACTACCTGGACTATGATGCGGATCATACTAGTGGGGACATGGTAGTCCATAAGTACATCCTTCAAAGTCCCTAGTCGAGGGTGTATCGAGACGGGGCATCGATATACCAGAGTAGACTAGCGTGTACCTTCTCGACCCATACAGATGGGCGATGGATGATCCTATATCCATTGGTGTTTGACATCAGAGATGATATACGGGTGCTCAGTAGAGACAGGGTACACTGGACGGACTCGTCGAGAACTCCCAGATGGTATTATACCTCACGTCAGATGGCAGTTCTCTGGTGACACTGGTACAGAGTAGTCTGTTGACCCGAGATCGTCATAGAGTCTTGTGTGGTTCCCACTGTGCTTTGATTTCCATCTTACCACGTCCAAGAGGGCGTGCAAAACGGTGGTTTTTAGGTACAGTCCCGAGTCACATGGAGGCAATGAGCGATAGGAGGGGATTCGTCTCTCCCGGTATAGGGAGTTGATGTTGCGCTGTGTTCGATTGGCTATAACAGGAAATCCCTGGCCAGGGTTGCTGAGATTTACTGGTAAGTGTTACCAGTAGTTTCTCGAACAGTTATAGACCTCATATCGACACGACTTATCGAGCTATTGGGGTCTGACGTTTACCACCCCTAGGCGAGATATGCGACATATCAGACGATCAGACCGGACTGTACGGTAGTGTTACTGGTCGGATTCACTGGAGTGTGAGCGGGCTTGCTCGTCGATCTTCAGATCGCTCAATACCCGGATGGCCATTACGTTTAGCAGACCGCTTGCGGCTTGTGGGTGTTTGATATGATCATCATCTGCTGCCGGCGTATTGACGAGTCTTTAGAGTCCTACACAGAGGTTTCCTGGCTCAAGCGAAACGAAATAGGAGCGCATATGAGATATGTGCGGGATCGAGAATAATGCGTGTATGTGATACCGTATTCTATTCTCGCGATGAATGTATCGAATGGTTGTATGCGATATAACCTAGTTATCGAATCAAGTATTGATTCGATAAGCCGATACATTGAATACTAGTCGGTTGTGTGCGACATGACCGGATCATTGAATCAAGTGTTGATTTAATGATTTAATGCATAATTATATATTTGATATATTACTTTGCACTAACTAGTATTGGTTCACTTTAAACGGATTTTCTCACTTGGTTTGTGCACATTGTATATGTGATATACTTTTGTACACTTGATTGTATCATGTTTGATGATACATGTTTAACTATAGTTAAGTGTAATGTATTAAGCCATGGTTAAACTAATGATTAGGGTTTTCTTTTCTTACTTATTTATTTATTTATTTATTTTGAATAGATAAGAAAAGAATGGTTGCTAATTTTGGAGTTTAGTTGAAGCTTCATGAAGCTTTGACTTTGTAACCATTCTTGTCTTCATCTTTAACCCTAACCATTAATCTAACCTTAGTTAATTCTCTACACTTGACCATGGTTCTAATATGATAAGTATTCATTTTTCTTTTCCAATTAGAAAAAACTTATCATATTCTACTTCATCTTCTTCTTCACTTCAACACAAGAAGATAACCAAGCTCCATCAATGGTGATTGATGGAAATGAGTGAGAAAACCAATTCTAAAGTCTACCCACTTCCTATTTCTTCATCCTCTACCTCTTGCCAAGTAGTAGAGTGTGTTTTCTTCACAAGTTTCTTGACTTGGTGAAGTCGGAGCTTGATTTAGCGATGCCTCGACGTAGATCATCTTCGGCATGGACATCGATGACCTAGCCCGTCCATTCTCCGATGAAGCCGACGCTAGAGCCCGGGACTTGTTATGGACAGCGAGGAGACTTCATTGCGGAGCTATGGAGGTGGAGAACTGGATCTACAAAGGTTGTATTTCCGTATCTCTTAGTTAATTGTTAACTAGTTATCTTTTCGCCTAGAAATCTAGCCAACGATCCGTACACTAGGGTTTCTCGGCACCGTAATATTTAAAATTGGCATGGTTGATGCCTTGTGAGACCTCATTAGGATGCCTTGGAACCCTACATGATGTATATTATATTGGATGCTTGGACATATATAGAGAGGACTTTCTTGCTCGATATGATAGTATGCTATCTGGTTGCTCTTTATCTTAACATGTATACTTGTCTCTTGATACTGTCTTATAGTTACATGTGGGTAAAGCCCTTAGGATGTGTACTTGACTACCTGGACTATGATGCGGATCATACAAGTGGGGACATGGTAGTCCATAAGTACATCCTTCAAGGTCCCTAGTCGTGGGTGTATCGAGACGGGGCATCGATATACTAGAGTAGACTAGTGTATACTCTTCTCGACCCATGGGATGGGCGATGGATGATCCCATATCCATTGGTGTTTGACATCAGAGATGGTATACGGGTGCTCAGTGGAGACTGGGTATACTGGACGGACTCACCGAGAACTCGCAGATGGTATTATACCTCACGTCAGATGGCAGTTCTCTGGTGACACTTGTGCAGGTTAGTCTGTAGACCCGAGATCGTCATAGAGTCTTGTGTGATTCCCACTGTGCTTTGATTTCCACCTTACCACGTCCATGAAGGCATGCAAAACGGTGGTTTTTGGGTACAGTCCTGAGTGACATGGTGGCAATAAGCGATAGGAGGGATTTCGTCTCTCCCGGTATTGGGGGTTGATGTTGCGATGTGCTCGATTGGCCGTAACCGGGAAATCCCTGGCCAGGGCTGATTCAGAGATTTAATTGTAAGTGTTACCAATAGTTTCTCGACCCGTTATGAGCCTCACATCGGCGCGACTTATCGGTTATTGGGGTCTGACGATTTCCACCCCTAGACTTGATATGCGACATATCAGACGAGGAGACCGGACTGTACGGGAAGTGTTACCGGCAGGCTTTTACAGGAGTTGGAGCGGGCTTGCTTGCTGATGTTCTAATCGCTCAATACCCGGGTAGCCGTTACGTCCAGCTAGTACCGCTGACGGCTTGTGAGTGCGTGATGTGATCATCACCTACTGCAGGCGTATTGACGAGTCTTTAGAGTCCTACATAGAGGTTCTTACTGGCTCAGGCAAAACGAAATAGGAGCATGTATATGATATGTGCGGGACCGACAATAATGCGTGTATGTGATACCGTATTCTATTCTCGTGACTTATTGTATCGTTCGGTTATATATGATATAGCCGGGTTATCGAATCAAGTGTTGATTCGATAAGTCGATACAATGGATGTTAGTCGGTTATATGAGATATGACCGGATTATTAAGTCAAGTGTTGATTTAATAATTAAGTGTATAATTGTATATTAGATATACTAGTTTACATTTACTAACACTTGTTCACTTTAGGTTTTTTTCTCACATGAACACAACTTTAATATATATGTGATATATATTAAAATGTGTTTTCTTTTTGTATCATGGTTGATGATACACATGACTTCGGTGTTTGAGACTTACACCATGCTATTCATTATGTTGGGTTTTTATATTTTAAGTAATTACAAAATTAGTGGAGGAATAGATCAATGCATGAAGCTTGTGGAAGCTTGTGGATGTATTGACAAAGTCCACTTGAGTTTGTTTTTACTATGGATATTTGTTAACCCAACCATAAGGATTAGCCATGGGTTAAGTCTCTACAAGAGTTAGTATATGATACTCACTCACCATGGTTAGCTCACTCACATGATCATTATCCTCTTCTCTTTCTTTTGTTCATCTTCTTCTTGGTTCAACAAGAAAAAAGGGTTGCTAGGGTTTGATCCAAAGTGAGAATCATTGTGAGAAATAAAATTCCAAAGAGAACCCACTTACTATTTCTCCATCCTCTACTAGATTAGCACTTTGGTTTCGGGTGTTTGCTTCACTAATTCTCTAGTTAGTGAAGTAGTAGCTTGAGTCAGTATTCCCTCGACGTAGATCATCTTCGGCCTCGGAGACTTCAAGAAAGGACGTGTCTTTCGCCTCGTGAAGCCATGCAAGAGCCCGGGAGAACCATGATCGCAGCGAACGGACTACGGCAAGGAGCCTTAGAAATGAAGGACCAATCTACAAAGGTTGTATTTCGCGTACCCTTAGTCGTAAAGTTGTTTGCTTGCTATTTTATTCGCCTAATCTCTAGTATACGATCTTGCTTAGGGTTGTTCGGCACATAAAAATTTAATTTTGGCATGGTCGATGCCTTGTAGAGCCTTGTTAGTGTGCCTAGTTACCCTACAGTGGCATCAGAGCCTAGCTAGAGCATTAGGCGATATGTTAACGAAGTTAAAACTCCGAACGAACCCGAAAACGTCAAAATTAACCCCTCTCTGGACATTTTTTCAAAACTGGGTTTTTTCTGAATTAAAAATACCTAAAAAAACCAGCAGGGTTTTCTAAGAATTACCACAAAGTTCGAGACTCTAATTCCGTACGGCCACCGCGGAACCGCGGTCCCACCCCACTTATGGCGGCGGTTCTGCAGCAGATAAAATGAATTGGGGCCAGATCTTTGTGCTGTAATATCCACTAGCATACCTGCATCTTTCTGGGTATTTTTATTATGACTCAAGTGTTGAGTATTTTGGAGTTTATTTTGTAATCGTTGAATCGATCGGAGAATTTAATTTTGTTTTGGTATTCCGGATAATTTAGAAAGTACTAAGATGTTCGAACGGATATCATTAACTCAATTTTTCCCGGCACGAAAAACATTCAAGTGTTGAATTTTTCTCGGGTTTAAATCTTTCGGAAAATCGTGCATGTGACGCGATGGACCCTCTAGAAGACAATAAACCTTAACTCGATTATGTGACCATCTTGAACTGCCTTTTGAACCTTAGGGATTGAGGCAGTACGGCGTGCCACATGTGAGGCGTTGGCTTGACTCTTCTACGGCTGGACCGTTGCTACTGTGACGTATTCTGAAATTTTTGAACTCTTCTCAAGTGTTGAGTAATTATGGAAATCTTGGGTATTTGATTATTCGATCTGAAAGTTTAATACTGTCTATTTATCTGGAATGTGATACAATATGTGGAATTCATACGGTTAGGCATGAAATGCGAAGTATGTGATATTTCAGATTTACGATGTCTAAAGAGATTGTGGATTCCAAATGTTGTAGTTTTACACTTTCTTTTCTGTGACCGTAAGTGTAATATATGATATCACCGGTTTCGTTGCTATATGTCAACGACAATTGGGATACGCATATTTACTTACGTTGATGACATGTGATGTTATGGGTTGCTGGATATGTTATATTGGATCGTCGCGTTATGAATAGACGGGGATTTTTATGTGAGATGAGAGTTTTTTTATTTTCATTCATGTAAATTAAATGTATGTAATATTCTTTTATTGGGGCACTTCCGGGATGAGGTCGATGTCACCATTTGTATATTATTTACTTTTCCGCACTAGGATAGACCCAAGGAGGAGAGCACAAGTAACCAGGTTCTAGAGTCCAGTGGGAGACCAACTCGAGGAGTCGAGTCCGGGTCTCCTAACTCTAGAATTGGTAGGGTTGCTTGGCGCTCTCGTAGGGGTCTTGGGGTGTGGGTTTGGCTATTCGTCGCGACCGTGGAATCCGTGTTTTATAGAGGCTCAAAATAAAACACGGACGTCCTAGTATATCCAATGTTTCATATGTTTCTTCTGCTGCGATATCTGTGATGTGGTCATTTGATGTTCTGTGATAAATACTGTATATAGTATATATGACATATTATATAGACGTTACTTATGTTTTACACCCGCGCTAGCCCTGCCCTGCTCTGCCGTTAGTTACCTAACTTAACGGTGCACGAGGGGACATCGAGGCGAATGCGGATGGCATAAGTGTACGTCGTATTTATCTGTGATGTTTAGGTGACTTAAATGATGGGACTTCATTAATGCGATTAATGAAAGAAAAGAAACCTAAAAGATGTTGTAGAATCAAATTTTTCAAAAAGGGTAGCTACAGTTTTGCTTTGCATAGCGGTATATATGATATACCCTGCACCTTATTTGATGAGGAAAGAGCTGAGACCCCTTCACCGGGAGTGACCTCTTTAGCAAAACTGTCAGATGCTAGAAAACTTGGTTTGGTTTTTGATTGCTTTTGGAGTTTTGCTTTGCATAGTGATATATATGATATATCCTGCACCTTATTCGATGAGGAAAGAGCCGAGATCCCTTCACCGGGAGTGACTTCTTTAGCAAAACTAATAAAAGCCTCAAAATCACTCCATTTCAAAATTCACATGATTCTACAACGATATCAAGTTCATTACGCAATAGGTTTTCAGAAAAACCTGTCGTAGCCCTCCGTCATTTCAGATAAGTCCTACTTAGTATTCGTGCTACGTTTGTTGACTTCCGTCAAGGCGTAGTGTGCGGTAGCTAACTAGTATTTATCTGCTTATGCATATGATGCAGATTGGATTAGGGTAGTGGTACGACCTTGTTGACCTCCGTCAAGGGTCGTGCGGGTGGGTTTGATTCAATCAAGGAATGACGGGTTGAACTTGACTTGCACCCTATGGTTTGTTGACCTCCGTCAAGGTCATGGGATGCTTGGGGCAAAATATTATCGGGAATTTTAAGAGTTGAGATTTGCAATGAGATTGCATACCTTCTATGAGATAGTTGGATCTCGATACCCACTGCGAGTAATTGTTACTCCTGGGAGAGTTTTACACAGGACAATTAGCCGATCAAGTAAGTGTCTAGAAAGGTGTCAACGGGGTTACACATCTGGGAAAATGAGGTTTACTTTAATTAGGTCCGTGCGAAAGCACAGGGAACCTCCCTCAATGTACCGACACTGGCCTGGCTGAAAGATTGGCGAAGTTGTAGGGTGTAATTAATCCCGGTTAGTCTTTCCTTTTAGGGTTTGAAGGAAGATTTGATAAAAACAGTGGGAGCTATGCTGATTAGATAAAATAATAATCAATCTGATCTTGCAAAAGCATACGCTAAAGTGTTTTCTTCTCTCTCTCTCCAGGTAGCGACCATATCATGCCTTAATCAAGATAATAATATGGATGTATTGACCGAACCCGCATGTTATACTGTGCCGGGGAACGTTGGTTCCGTTCTTTCTTATAAGAGTTATAGGACTGAACAGGATATAGGGGAATACCAGGATTCCCATGCCACCCGAATGAAGAAAGTACATGTTGATGCATTTTCTTCGGGTGTGTTCATTACTAAGAACTGTTTCTCCATTTGCTCTACGTCCTGGGTATTAGATACCGGGTCAGGATCCCATATATGTAATCAGTTACATGGGCTTAGGAAAGGTAGAGAACTTGGAGAAGGTGATAAGGACATTAGAGTTGGAAATGGTGCAATTGTTGCAGCTAAGACCGTCGGGGAATATCACCTTGTATTGCCAACTGGTAATACATTGGTTCTCAACGAGTGCTATTACATGCCGAACCTGATATGCAACATTATATCGGTTTCTTTACTAGGTAAAGCGGGATATAATTTTATATTACAGGATAATGTTATGAACATTTTCCTTAACCAAAAGTTGGTTGGATCAGGCACATTGTGCAATGGCATTTATGTTCTAAATCAATCAACAGTTCTGAACATAACAAACACACACAAGAGGAAGAGTTCAGAACTGAACGAATCCTTCTTGTGGCATTGTAGACTGGGTCACATCAATGCGACACGACTAGCTAAGTTGCATAAGGATGGATATTTAAATCCGTTTGAATTTTCATCTTATGATACTTTCCAGTCATGTCTCAAAGGCAAGATGACCAAAACACCGTTTACGGGACACGGAGAAAGAGTTACCGAACTTTTGGGACTGATACATAGTGATGTATGCGGTCCCATGTCTACACATGCCAGGGTTGGTTCTTCGTACTTCATTACATTCACTGACGATCTCTCTAGATTCGGATATGTGTTCCTGATGAAACACAAATCAGAAGCTTTTGAGAATATAAACAAGAAGTCGAGAACCAAACCGGGAAAAGTATTAAAATCCTTCGATCTGATCGAGGAGGTGAATACTTGAGCATTGAATTCCTGGACTTCCTAAAAGAGAATGGGATTCTCTCTCAGCTAACTCCTCCATATACACCACAGCACAACGGTATATCGGAAAGGAGGAACCGCACCCTATTAGATATGGTGCGCTCTATGATGAGTATAACTGAGTTACCTATTTCCTTCTGGGGATATGCACTGGAGACAGCAACATACCTACTGAATAGGGTTCCTACCAAATCTGTGCCTACCACCCCATATGAGATATGGGAGGGGAAGAGACCATATCTTAATTTTATTAAGATATGGGTTTGCCCGGCCTATGTCAAAAGACAAAAACCGGACAAACTCGAGGCAAGGTCTGTTTTGTGTAAGTTTGTTGGATATCCCAAGCATTCGTGAGGGTATATCTTCTATCACAGTGAGGAACAAAAGGTGTTTGTTGCTCAACACACTACCTTTTTAGAAAAGGAATTTCTTGCAAAAGAGATTAGTGGCTCTGAGGTAGAACTGGAAGAGGTTCCAGCTGTACAAACCACAACAGAAGATTTGGTAGAACCAGACGATTCGGTAGTTCCCGATGAACCCCAGCCACTCCGCCGATCTAGTAGGGTCCCTCACCCACCTGAGAGATACTATGGTTTTCTCATGGATGGTGGGACCGATGATTGCATCATGGTTGATGATGACCCAACTAGCATCGAGCAGGCCATCACGAGTGGAGACTCAGTGAAATGGTTGGATGCAATGCGGTCCGAGATGGAATCCATGTACACCAACAAAGTATGGACTTTGGAAGATGCTCCTGAAGGGGTAAAACCCATTGGGAGCAAGTGGATCTTCAAGAAAAAACTTGGTGTAGATGGGAAAGTGGAGACTTTCAAAGCTAGACATGTTGCAAAGGGTTTTCGTCAAAGACCAGGTGTGGACTATGACGAAACCTTTTCTCCAGTGGCTATGTTTAAATCCATCCTGATCATGCTTGCCATCGCTGCATATCATGATTACGAAATCTGGCAAATGGATGTTAAGACCGCCTTTCTGAACGGTGAATTAGAAGAGTGCGTGTACATGACTCAGCCAGAGGGCTTCGTAGATAGTGGGAGCAGCGGGAAGGTGTGCAAGCTGCTTAAATCCATTTATGGACTAAAGCAAGTATCGCGGAGTTGGAACATCTGCTTTGACGTCGTTATCAAAGAGTTTGATTTCGTCAAAAACGTAGATGAACCATGTATCTACAAGAAGGTGGCAGAGAGTAAGGTTGTCATCCTCGTATTGTACGTGGACGACATACTCATGATAGGAAATGACATTCCTATGCTGCAATCGGTCAAGCTCTTCTTATCACAAAGATTCTCAATGAAAGATCTTGGGGATGCCTCCTGCATATTAGGAATTATGATCTATAGAGATAGATCTAAAAGGATATTGGGATTGTCTCAATCCAGGTTCATTGACACCATACTAAAGAGGTTTAGTATGGAAGAGTCCAAACGTGGGTTTTTACCCACGATCTTAAGGCTCACTCACTCCAAAGAGATGTCTCCCAAGACTGATTTGGAGAGAGCTCGCATGCAAGGGATACCCTATGCTTCGGCAGTAGGTTCTATCATGTATGAGATGCTATGTACCAGACCCGATGTAGCATACTCACTAAGTGTAGTGAGTAGGTATCAAGATGATCCTGGAGCGAGTCACTGGACAGCTGTGAAGAGCATTCTCAAGTACTTGCGAAGGACTAAGGAGATGCTCTTGGTGTATGGTAACGGAGAACTCCAAGTGGAGTCCTCTACCGATTCGAGCTACCAGAGTGATAAGGATGACTCTAAGTCGCAGTCGGGATTTGTCTTTACCCTTTACGGAGGGGCGGTTAGCTGGAAGGGTTCCAAGCAGGAAACGGTTGCAGTCTCGACGATGGAGGCTGAATACATCGCTGCCAACGATGCTGCCAAAGAGGCTGTCTGGATCAAGAAGTTCATTACTGAACTTGGAGAGGTTCCGTCCATTGAGCATCCAGTACCTTTGTATTGCGATAACAATGGAGCGGTGGCTTTAGCCAAGGAACCCAGGTCCCATCAGCGATCTAGGCATATTCTGAGGCGGTATCACCTGATCCGGGAGATAGTTGATCACCGGAAGATCGAGGTCAGGAGGGTTGACACGAAGAACAACACAGCGGATCCACTCACGACGGCCATTCCCCAGATACAGTTTGAGAGACTCTTCGGGATGCTCGGTATGCGATACTACAGCAGCTGGCCCTAATGCAAGTGGGAGATTGTTAGTTGTATGTATGCCCTAGAGGCCAGTATTGTACAGATGATGCATATTATATTGGATGGTTGGACATATATAGAGAAGACTTTCTTGCTCGATATGATAGTATGCTATCTGGTTGCTCTTTATCTTAACATGTATACTTGTCTCTTGATACTGTCTTATAGTTACATGTTGGTAAAGCCCTTAGGATGTGTACTTGATTACCTGGACTATGATGCGGATCATATTAGTGGGGACATGGTAGTCCATAAGTACATCCTTCAAGGTCCCTAGTCGTGGGTGTATCGAGACGGGGCATCGATATACCAGAGTAAACTAGCGTATACGCTGCTCGACCCATGAGATGGGCGATGGATGATCCCATATCCATTGGTGTTTGACATCAGAGATGGTATACGGGTGCTCAGTGGAGACTGGGTAGACTGGACGAACTCGCCGAGAACTCCCAGATAGTATTATACCTCACGTCAGATGGCAGTTCTCTGATGACACTTGTGCAGGTTAGTTTGTAGACCCGAGATCGTCATAGAGTCTTGTGTGATTCCCACTGTGCTTTGATTTCCACCTTACCACGTCCATGAGGGCGTGAAAAATGGTGGTTTTTGGGTACAGTCCCGAGTCACATGGAGGCAATGAGCGAGAGGAGGGGTTTCGTCTCTCCCGGTATTGGGGGGTTGATGTTGCGCTGTGCTCGATTGGCCGTACAGGGAAGTCCCTGGCCAGGGCTGATTCAGAGATTTACTGGTAAGTGTTACCAGTAGTTTCTCAACCCGTTATGAGCCTCACATCAGCACGACTTATCGGTTATTGGGGTCTGACGATTTCCATCCCTAGACTTGATATGCGACATATCAGACGAGGAGACCGGACTGTACGGGAAGTGTTACCGGCAGGCTTTTACAGGAGTTGGAGCGGGCTTGCTTGCTGATCTTCTGATCTCTCAATACCCGGGTAGTCGTTACGTCCAGCTAGTACCGCTGACGGCTTGTGGGTGCGTGATGTGATCATCACCTACTGCCGGCGTATTGACGAGTCTTTAGAGTCCTACATAGAGGTTCTTACTGGCTCAGGCAAAACGAAATAGGAGCACGTATGTGATATGTGCGGGATCGAGAATAATGCGTGTATGTGATACCGTATTCTATTCTCGCGACTTATTGTATCGGTCGGTTATATATGATATAGCTCGGTTATCGAATCAAGTGTTGATTCGATAAGTCGATACAATGGATGTTAGTCGGTTATATGAGATATGACCGGATTATTAAGTCAAGTGTTGATTTAATAATTAAGTGTATAATTGTATATTAGATATACTAGTTTACATTTACTAACACTTGTTCACTTTAGGTTTTTTTCTCACATGAACACAACTTTAATATATATGTGATATATATTAAAATGTGTTTTCTTTTTCTATCATGGTTGATGATACACATGACTTGGGTGTATGAGACTTACACCATGCTATTCATTATGTTGGTTTTTTATATTTTAAGTAATTACAAAATTAGTGGAGGATTAGACCAATGCATGAAGCTTGTGGAAGCTTGTGGATGCATTGACTAAGTCCACTTGAGTTTGTTTTTACTATGGATATTTGTTAACCCAACCATAAGGATTAGCCATGGGTTAAGTCTCTACAAGAGTTAGTATATGATACTCACCATGGTTAGCTCACTCACTTGATCATTATCCTCTTCTCTTTCTTTTGTTTATCTTCTTCTTGCATTAAAAAGAAAAAAGGGTTGCTAGGGTTTGATCCAAAGTGAGAATCATTGTGAGAAATAAAATTCCAAAGAGAACCCACTTCTTATTTCTCCATCCTCTACTAGATTAGCACTTTAGTTTAGGGTGTTTGCTTCACTAATTCTCTAGTTAGTGAAGTAGTAGCTTGAGTCAGTATTCCCTCGACGTAGATCATCTTCGGCCTCGGATACTTCAAGCAATGACGTGTCTTTCGCCTCGTGAAGCCATGCAAGAGCCCAGGAGAACCATGATCGCAGTGAAGTGACTATGACAAGGAGCCTTAGAAGTGACGGACCGATCTACAAAGGTTGTTTTTCGCATACCCTTAGTCGTAAAGTTGTTTACTTGCTATTTTATTCGCCTAATCTTTAGTATACGATCTTGCTTAGGGTTGTTCGGCACATAAAATTTAATTTTGGAATGGTCGATGCCTTGTAGAGCATTATTAGTGTGCCTATTAACCCTACACCACTCACCAAGGCCCTTCCACAGTCACAATATGAGCGACTTTTTGATATGCTAGGTATGAGATACGTCAATAATTGGCCTTAGTGCAAGTGGGAAATTGTTGGATGTATGTATGCCCTAGAGGCCATTATATGTATAGTGAATGCTTGGACATGTATATATGTATTGATGACTTTCTTGCTCGACATGATAGTATGGTATCTGGTTTTACTTTATCTTGACATGTTTACTTGATACTGTTCATTGCATACATGTTGATAAAGCCCTCAGGATATCTGCTTGACTTTTATGGCTATGATGGAGATCATACTAGTGGAGCATGTGTGGTCTATACGAATATCCTTAAATGTTTCTAGTCGAGGGTATATCGAGACAGGGCATCGATAATCAAGAGTAGACTAGCGTATAAGTTTCTTGACCCATATGATGGGCAATGGATGGTCCCATATACCTTGGTGTTGTGACATCGAAGATTGTATACGGGTGCTCATTGGAGACTGGGTACACTGAACGGACTCATCGAGGACTCCTATATGGTATTGTGTCTATCGTCAGATAGCAGTTCTCAGGTAACACAGGTATAGGTTAGTCTGTAGACCCGAGATCGCCATAGAGTCTTGTGTGTTCGCCCACTATACTTTGATTTCCACCCTACCACGGCTCTACTGAGTCGTGCAAACAGGTAGCTTTTGGGTACAGTCTCGAGACATATGGAGACAATGAGCGATAGGAGGGGTTTCATCTGTTCCAATATTGGGAGTTGATGTTGTGCTATGCGCGAATGGCTTTGACTCGAAGTCCCTGGCCAGGGCTGATGAGATTTATTATTAGTAGTTTCTCGAACGGTCATAGTCCATATCGGCATAACTTATTAAATTATTAGGGCTCAACGATTCCATCCCTAGACTTGATATGTAACAAATCAGGTGAAGAGACCGGACTTTACGGTAAGTGTTACCAATGGCTCTACGGGAGTTTTGATGGGTTCGCTTGTTTTTCTTCTGGTTACTCAATACCCGGGTGGCCGTTACGTTCGGCTGACCGCTTGCGGTTTGTGGGTGATTTGATGTGATCACCACCTACTGCCGGAGTATTGATGAGTCTTAGAGTCCAACACGCGAGTTTCCTGGCTCAGGTAAAACAATGTGGTGTGCATATGAGATATGCGCGGGGCCCCCGATTAAATGCGTGTATGTGATACCGTATTTTAATCGGACGTTTACTATTAGTCGAGTCGTATATGATATGACCGGTTTATTAAATCAAGTGTTGATTTAATATTGAATTTTAGCTCACTTTTATTAAACTTTTTCTTTTTGGATGTATGGATATATCTATATAAATACACATGATGATGTGAATGCATACATACATGCATGCATGTGTATTATGGTTGATGATACATAGAAGATGGCAATGCAAGACTCACATGGTTTGTGTGTGTGTGTGTGTATGTGTGTGTGTGTGTGTGTGTGTGTATTTTTTTTTTGAGATAAATGGAAAAAGGAAATAAAGTAGTGACTCATTGTTTCTACAATTCTTGAGTTGAACATTGACTTTAACTGAAACGCCGTAGATTTTTATTAGTGTTAGTTTGGACGATGATGCGGGTTTACTGTAAAAATTTTACCTATTTGGGTTCCTCACATTTTATAACATTTAATTAATAATTTATTATCATTTTTTATGGCTTGCACGCACGTGTGCACGTTCATGTGAGGTTTTGTTTGTGCTAATCTAGTTTTAGTGACCATGACAACTAACCCTAATCTAATCTTTTGCTTTATCCTAATCCTTGTTTTAATCTTATCCTTAACCTTTTCCCTAGATATTTGTTGAGAGAAAGGATATTTCATTTGGGTTTTGTTTGAGAGAAGAGGTGGCATGGTGGTGGTGTGAATGCATTAATGCTGAGTTAATGCAAAGGGGTGGACTCACCTCACTCTCACCCTACACTCACCTCCCTCTCTCATTATCCTCACACTCTCTCATTTTCTCTATCTCTTCTCATTTTCTTCATCTCTCTCTTTTCTAAACTGAACACTTTACTAATCCATCACAAATCCATCTCAAAGCTTCATCAAAACTCCCAAAAATCATATCTTTTGCCTTGATTTGCCTCTTGGAAGCCTTGGAGCTTGGGAAGCTAGGATCTTTGAGTTCTTTTGGTTAGGTAATAATCTCTTTCTGTTAGTTAAGTGTTTATTGTGCTGCGTAGCTTATTAGTTTCAGTTTAGACCGTGTATAGTTTCGTTTCGTGCAAATATCATATTTTTAGTGTAGTTTTGGGGTCTCGGATGATCTGCTATCAAACCAGGTATTTGTTGCAAAAGTTCCCATCATAGTGCCCTGGTGTAGTGACCTAGAACTTACCCTCAAAATACGAGCCCATCCCCTCTTCTTACGGCGGCAGATTTAATGGTTCTGGCCGCAATTTGCGGCAAGAGTGGGGACTGAGGTGGTGAGTTTTGGTGTAGGGGTCTCTGGGGTTGTTTGTGATCTCATGGTATTTGCAACTTTTACAGATTGTTGGTATAGCAAAATCTGGGACCACTTTGCGTATTTCTTGTGTTTCGTTTCACGCGTTACGTTATCCGATACGGTTCGTATTCTGCGTTGCTCTTGCTCTGAGTTCGTTTCGTAGTGTCGCTATGCACGCCAGGTACAATACGAACACTTGAGAGTACGTTTGTGTTGTCGCGTTGGTCAGCGTAGTTTGTACGTGTTTTGGGTCTATTGCTAATATATACTTTCTTTGTTGTGTTATGTTTTAGGTTCGCACGCGAGGACTTCGGGAGCTGCGAAGAAGGGGAAACAGATGGTAGGCTTTACTTAGCCAGGAGCGTTGGTGAGTAGATTTAACATCTACAGGGGAATCGCCCGCATGGCGTTATGCGTCTGGGCTAGAGATGTTATGTTATGTCGCATATTCTATGGAATATATCGAGTTGCGCATTCACCTTATTGCTTAGTTACTTGTTTTGCTTGGACTTATCCCCTTAGGACACTGCACTATTATTGACGGCTCATGTTGCACGAGCACTGATTGTATGCCACACACACCGTCAATAATTGCCATGACACGCACAACACACATATAGATATGATATTGTTTGGTTAGGGACATTATGACATTGATTCATATTCTTTGTTGCATATGACATATAGCATACCTGTATACCTACATGCTTACACATATGCCTTGACCTTCTTATATGCTAGTTACCCATACACCTATATGGTATTGTACCATTAGTGATAGGTATATACACATATGAGACATAGCTACATGTACATCTTGCATACATACTTATGTATTTACATGGAGGGTAATACATCATTACTGATAGGTAGATACATATACTTTGCTATACCTACATGTTTACACATATATCTGGCTATAGCTGCATATTCACCTTTATTTGATGTTATAATAGACTTGGAGAAATTAGGAACCGCATGATATATATTTTAACTAGTTGCATTTAAATAGAGGCTTTTCCTTTATATGCTCACATTACAGTTTTCTGTTGCATATATTATATTCATGGATTTTTGCATTGAGATATGGATTTTTCATGATCTTTTCTGGATTTGATGACCGTGGTAGTTTCATGAAATTATGCATTATTTGAAAAACCCGGTTTCTCTTGATATGATATTTCAGCATCCACCATGAGATTTATTGGTTCTGATATATATATATATATATATATATATATATATATATATATATACCCCACGCGAGGAAAGGTGAGGGCCGTGTGCGGGTACATGGTAGGGCCCGGAGGTACCCCGGGGCAAGATTTTCGTGGAGCAAATGATGAGTTAGTGGGGGAACCATACCTATCGGTGACAGTGCCTATGACTCGGCACTTATCGTGGGGATACCGATGGGAGTCATGTACGTATGGATACGTCGAAAGATAAGGGTCAAAGCTGGGCACTCGGGTTTTCGGAATAGCGTATGATACGTACCTATCAGGGGCCAGTCGTGGTGACAGCACCTGATAGATCAGTATTTTTGTGTCGATGCTTGACACATTGGTTTCATGATATTTTTACTCCTAAGTATATATAACAGTGGAATGGGACACTGTTATATATATATATATATATTAGTGGAATGGGACGCTAATATATATATATATACATATCAACTCATATACATCATCATAATTATTCATGCAAATATACTTAGGATATCTGAGATTCACTTGATATTAGACTTAGGATATTTGAGATTTACTTGATATTGGATTCAGGATATTTGAGATTCACTTGATATTGGATTCAGGATATATGAGATTTATTTGATATTGTACATTCAGGATTTGTGAGACTTACATCATATGAGAGCCAATTTGGGGGCTCATTTGAGAAAATTGGGATTTGGTTTGTCTTGATGGACTTTGGTCCTACCACGATGTCAGGATTCCGTGGAAATGACTTGTTTCATCCCATACTTCGCATTTATTGTTTATTCACTGCTTCATGTAGTAGTAGTACCTGATAGAGCACCTTCCATGACTGTTGCATTTACATACTTTTATTTTATATAATTTGCTTCATGTATTAGTTGTACCTGCTAGAGTACCTTTCATGACTGTTGCATATATATACTTTGTCATATCATTGCTTCATGTATTAGTAGTACCTGCTAGGGTACCTTAGATGATTGTTGCATACAGATTGTCAAATTATTGCTTCATATATTAGTTGTACCTGCTAGCGTACCTTTCATGACTATTGCATACATATGACCATTTATTGCTATTAGCTTCTATATGTTAGATTCACGTTGTATGTGCATACTTGCGATTACTTGCATATTTTATTTATTATTCATGAGTTGGTAACTCACCCCCGTTGTGCCACAGTGTTTTGCAGGTTCTTCCCCAGAGTAGTCGAGGCAGGCTATTCATCTATCATATCATCTTTTGCTGCGGATACCGCTTCGGCTCACAGTGTGCAGTTTTGCTTAGGTGGGTTTCGCGATTATCCGATGTTGTTATTGTATATTCGTTGTATCCTGTACTCTCCATCTACCATTATCTTGTATGACTTAGAGACTTGATGTGAGGACGATATTGTATATTGTTTTGTGGCTTGGAGGTCTTTTATGCTGTTTTATTTATATCGTCCTTTATTTCTTCGCTACGGCGTCGTATTTTTGTTGTGGTGGTTGTTTTCCGCCTTTGGGCGTGTATTTGCTCCCGTTTGGAGATGCTTTACTTTTATCTTTGTTGTACCCATTTTTGGGGCTTGTTTTTACAAAGGAGGTGCTGCCAAAATTTTAAAGGAAATAAAGTTGGTCTTTTAAAGAATTTGGGTTGAGATTTCAAAGGGTTTGAAAATACTATTATTTCTTACTACTTTTGATGGTTTAGATTGCTGGGTTTTCGGCTTAATTAAATTGTGTTACGCCTGTAGTCGTTGCGTAGTTTAAGGGCTGTCACGTACCAATTTCGGGTCGTGACAAAGTTGGTATCAGAGCGCCAGGTTTTACCTTTCGGAGTGTAGGATGGCCTTGGTATGATGGGAGTAGGTAGCTTAAGTAGAGTAACGTAGTGTGTGTATGTCCGCCGCATACTCACGATGCGGTACTCCGCCTAAAGTGGCCCAAGTACTAACTGCTTGAAGTTCCTTCCTTGATGATACATATCCTTGTGATTCGATTTCCGTGTTTTTATCGAATCTTATTTCCATTTATAGCCCTTGCCGCCGATGACTATGGGGACTCAGAGTGATGCAACAAAGGCCGAGGTCAGAGTTGACTCGGGTGGGACAAGGGCTGACCAGGATAGCACGCTCGTTGCATAGGAGCAGATGGATCCGCCTTCGACGGATCGTATCGCTAGTGTAACCATTCGAAAATCGTTTAGGCAATTTTTCGGTAATCGGCTAATTTTTCGGCTTTTTCCGTAAAAAGTCAAAATAGATATTTTTCATTATAGACCTAATTATACAAAATTTAGATAAGATATTACTATAATTTTGTCACTAAAATGTCACTTATAATTTTCTAGTTAAATAAAAAAAAAATCGTAATTAATTATTTTTTTATTATTTTAAGCCTTTCTAAATACATTAAATTAGTGATAAATACAAATTTAATTAGGTAAATTTCATAATTAGGAATCTTTATAAGCTAAAATATGGTGTTAATAAAATTGTATCATGACTTGCAAGATTGTGGTTTTATGGTTGGAAATTTGTGGGAAAAAATGAAGTAAAAAGGGGTTTTTTTTGTAAAAATTGTTATGTTAAGCATTATATACATTTGAGAGTGACTTTTTCTTAGAACCTTCTACATTTTTCCCTCACTCTCCCTAACCTTCTAGCTCTGGCCGAGCTTGAGCTGCAGCCCTCCCCCATTTTTCTCATTCTTTCTTGCTTCATTTCACATCAAAATCCATTAAAATTTCACCATTTTCTTCTCCAATTCAAAGCCAACCCTAATCCACTCTCTCCTCAACCAAATTTAGTTCAAAACTAGGAGAAAGGAGGCTTCTTTGGTGACTTGATCATGCTAGGGTTCCACTTGTGACGGTAAAATCCTAAACTAGTTTGTTAACTTGTAGTTATATGTGCTAAAATTCAATTTTGAAGTATTAATTTAGTTGTAAATTCTTGTTCATGAAAATCAAGAATGGGATTTGGTGTTGAACTAGGGTTTGAAGCATGGTTGTTAGAGTTAAGTTAGGGCTTTGGTTACCTATTTTATTAGAGTGGTTAATTGCGTAAGGTTACGCTCGTTAAATCGTTAAATTGCGACGTTTGCATCGAATCGGTTTGAAATTTGCTTACTAGATTTTTACAAAAATTAGAAAGCGATCAAATTGCGTTTTTTTAGCGATATAATTAGCTTCGTATAGGACTATTAGAGTGTGCGAACACGGGGTTTCGTCTATTCGGGTTTTAGTTTTGTCGATTTCCCCGAAATGACGATTCTAGTTAAAGATTAGCGATTTTCGTGCGTTTTCCCGCGCACCGAGTGTATGTTATGTTTACTTCGAGAGCGTCGATAATTGTATATTGTGACTTGCATCGTTTTAGATTTTGTATTCTTATGCTTGGTGTTGTGCGAATATAGGATCGGTCGGGGAAACATCGGACACGGCGCGTAAAGGCTAGACGGTGGTCGGATCGGATTAGCGGGGATTTCAGGTGAGTAGATGTATTCATGTATGGGGAAATCATCTGGATGGCGCGATGCGCCCCCCCTTAGTTAGGATTACCCTACTTTATGCAAGATTTATATTGTTAGCTAGCTTATCCATTTATGTACATTGCATACCCTTATAGCTAACCGTATATTAGATTGCATGGACATTCATCTATACTTATGCGATATCACTTCGTAGGACACGAACACCATTACCATTGCCATCTGTTGCACGCGCACTATTCATGTGACACGCACGCCTTTGGTAATTTCCATGCCACGTGCACTATAGAACCTGTTTGACTTAGTATCGCCACTTGCATTCATACATGATATATGAAATTGCATAGCATGCATATACCTCGCATTATCATCATATTTACATAGATTTCTATCCAAAATTCACATCATATACATTGATATCATAGACATTTATCATATATAACATGTGGACATTATGATTTTCTTGAGGATTTCAGTATTGTTGCGATTTCTGGATTTTTGGGGAAAACCGCAAGAATTTAACAAAACCTTATATTTAACATTTTTAAAACAAAGTTGCGGTTTTCTCGTGATGTATGTGTCGTCCACCATGAGTTTTCATATTTTCTGTTGGATTTCGAGACCCGATTCGAGGAGTGGATGAACCGTCTCGGGTACATGGTGGGCCCGGTATGGTACCCCGGGGCAAGAAGATCGAGTTGTAGACGATGAGCCTGGCAGGGGAAGACTACCCACCGGTGATGTCTGGCGCGGCGGATATCCGGAGGATACCGACCGTTTTCGTGAGATTTATGATATGGGCCGATCCGGACTGACGGAGCCCGATATTGAGACAGATATGATTCATATTTGGTGTCGATGCTTGACACGGGTTTTCAGATGATTTCTTGATGGTACTTAGCTATTATACAGATATTCATTTTCTAAAGTTAAGAATGCAGTATCCTTAGCATTAAAACACTTAAAGATTTAGTAATGACACTGCATACATGTGCATGCATAACTAGAGCTATTGAATCACTTATGGACATACATGTTGTGGTGCATTACGTGCATTCTTACGATTGCTTTACTAGATGTTATATTCTACTCACGAGCTGGCAACTCACCCCTGTTGTGCCACAGTGTCTTGCAGGTCAGACTCATCAGTCTTGTAGCGGCGGCTATCTTATCATCAGCTCCTTTTGCTCAGACTCGCGACATCGCCCGTAGGTGAGTTGCGAGCACACTTTATTTCTTTTTGCTTTATCATTGTATCTAGTATTCTCCATCTACCACTTTATATTGCATATGCGACCTAGTGATGAGACTGAGAGATTGTATATATGTGGTTTCTTTTGGGTCGAGCTCACTTGAGCCGGCGTTGTGTTTTCTGATATTTTGCGTTTCTTTATGCTCTTTTCTTGATATTACTATTATATTGCATGTGGTTGTGATCCGCCTTGGGCGAAGAGCTATCTCCCGCTTAGGGATGCCATTTTATGATTACAGGTTTATTATCTTGTTGTACCCATTTTGGGGGATAGAAAATACAGGGGAGACTCTGCCGAAATTTTCAGAAATTTATGATGTTTTTAAAAAAAAGGGATTCTTTGCAACTTAATTGATTTGAAAATCGTTTTCATTAAAGGTTTTCCTTCACTCTCTTTGATTTTGGTTTAGATTTTTCTTGGCTTTGGCTGACTTAGGTTACGGTACGCCTTTAGACGTCTCGTAATCTAAGTGCCAGTCACGTTCCGTACTTTCGGGTCGTGACAAAGTTGGTATCAGAGCATAGGTTTTACCTTTCTGAGTGTAGGACGACCTTGGTAAATGGAGTAGGTGACTTAAGCAGAGTGGCGTAGTGTGGGTATGATCCGCGGCATACTTACGATACGGTACTCCGCCTAAGTGACCTTAGGACATAATTGCTTGTATTTACTTTCTTGATTCCTTGCATTCCTTGATTCAATTGCTATGTCCTTATCAGTCCTGTTTCTTATTCCAGCTTCGATGCCGCCAAAGACTACGAGAGCTCAGCGGGCTGCCGCTAGGGATGAGATTCGGGCGGGCCCGTCTGAGGCGATGATCGAGCGGGATGATACGCCTACCCCTCAGGGTCATACTGATCCGCCTTATCCTGACCGTATTGCCAGATTAGAGGCCGGCATGCAAGAGTTGCGGCAGATGATGGGATCTTTAGTTGAGTCCAGCCGGGCACAGAGATCCGAGGACGTTCCTTCCACCGCACAGACCACGATCGTACCTGCTGCACAGATGGTTACTCCTGCTGCTACTACGGAGACTATCCCTGTTTCACTACAGGAGTTCATGAGATTGAGACCTCTAGCTTTTACCGGTACAGATGCGACAGAGGACCCACAGGCATTTCTTGATAGGATGGCTCGGATTTGCCGTTCGTTGAGGTGTTCTGAGGATAGATTGGTGGAGTTTGCGACTTTTCGTCTGGAGGGTCTTGCCCAGACATGGTACGATTCAGTAGAGAGAGGCCGAGCTGCAGGTCTGCCTTTTATGACCTGGGATGAGTTTACAGCTGCATTTCTTGCCCGTTTTCTTCCGGAGAGTGTCCGAGATGCTCGAGCCCGTAGTTTTGAGTCTTTGCGCAAGACTCCTTGGATGACAGTGTCGGAGTATGATATACAGTTTACCCAGTTTTCTCGATATGCTCCGTACCTAGTCGATACAGAAGAGAAGAGAATAAAGAGGTTTGTACGAGGGCTTGATACACAGCTATTCCTTGCCATCGGTACCCAGCACTTTGATACATACGCAGCCGCGATGGATGCAGCCTTACTTTTGGAGGAGCGTATTTCTGAGACTCCGGTCGTTTCTGGGCCGAAGAGGATCCGTACTGATACACCAGCTCAGCGGCAGAATGGGCAGACATCGTGATAGATTATTTCCGGGAGATGGTGGAGGTAGAGGATTGAGACGAGGTCAGTTATTTAGTTCATATCCACAGACCCAGCAGTCGTCTCCACGATGTTTTCGGTGTGGGAGTCAGTACCACCGTGTCAGAGACTGTACCATGGACGCCAGGGCGCGGCGACAGTCCCGCATGTGACTTTACCACCCTCACCACCTTCTCAGAGAGCTTTACTTCCTACTCCTGACGATGCTCCACGTCAGTCAGATACTTCTAGAGGCCGTGGGCGTGGCGGTCCAGTTCCGAGAGGACGAGGCGACAGAGGCAGAGGCAGAGGCCGAGGTAGAGGCAGAGGACAGCCAGCTATTAGTGGTGGACAGGCCCGAGTGTTCGCATTGACTCCTCAGGATGCACAGGCATCCAATGCCGTCATGACAGGTACTCTGCCAGTATGTTCTTTTGATGCACGGGTATTATTTGATCCAGGCTCCACACATTCCTATGTTTCCACGTACTTTGCACCGAGGTTGGGCCGAGAGTCTTCTCCGTTAGATCAGCCGCTTGTCGTTATTACACCGGTAGACGAGTCTTTTGTTGCCCGTTTTGTGTACCGATCGTGTTTCGTTCGTATCGGGGAGAGAGATTCTTCAGTTGATTTGATTCTCCTCGATATGCTAGACTTTGACGTTCTTCTTGGTATGGACTGGCTAGCCACCTGTTATGCATCCATGGACTGCCGTGAGAAAGCAGTCAGATTCAGCTTTCCTGGTGAGCCGGTTCTTGTTATTCAGGGAGATCGTAGCGCTACCCTTCCCAGCTTGATTTTTTCTCTTTGCGCTGGTCAGCTCTTGAGGAAAGGGTGTCAGGGATTCTTAGCTTATGTTTGTGATACTAGCTCCACAGAGGTTCCGTTGGACCAGGTCCCTGTTGTGAGAGAGTTTCCTGATGTATTTCCTGACGAGCTGCCTGGTCTGCCACCAGAGCGCGAGATTGAGTTCTGTATTGACTTGATCCCTGGCACGGGGCCTATCTCTATACCCCCTTATCGGATGGCCCCGGCGGAGCTGAGAGAGCTAAAGGATCAGTTACAGGACTTGCTGGACAAAGGGCTTATCCGACCGAGTGTGTCACCTTGGGGGTGCTCCCGTCCTGTTTGTTAAGAAGAAGGACGGAAGTATGCGTTTATGCATTGATTATCGTCAGCTGAACCGGGTTACTGTGCGGAACAGGTACCCCCTACCCCGCATTGATGATTTATTTGATCAGCTCCAGGGTGCAGGGTTTTTCTCGAAGGTTGATTTACGGTCAGGTTATCACCAGTTGCGGGTTCGGAAGGAGGATATTCCGAAGACCGCCTTCCGTACTCGATATGGTCATTAAGAGTTCTTGGTGATGTCGTTCGGGCTCACCAATGCCCCGGCAGCATTTATGGATTTGATGAACCTTGTATTCAGTGTAAGTCGATGTACTACACCCCAATACTTGTGGGGAGGCGGAATTTTCAAAAACGAACTTGTTTAGTGAATGAACATCGACTAACCGCTTGAATCGAAGTTAAACTATAAATAACCAAACACAAAGTGTTTCTAAACTACTGTGTTTAGGGATTATACCTAATGAACTAACTCCTTCGTCTTTACGATCTCCTTGTTCTCCTCGGCCTTCTCTTTGTAGTAGACGATCCACCCGAGAGCAAAACTCCAAGCTTAGCCTCTAAACTTGAGGCAACTAACCTTCTTGGATTGCTAATCAAAGAAGATAGATTGAGATAGAGTGATGGTTATGGATTGTTTAGTCTTACTAACCCTTGTACTCAACTCATGAGAGGGGAGGATTAGTCTTTTGAAGAGAGAGAATATGTAGATGATAATGATAAGAGAATAGTGAGTCAAGAAGATATATATCAAGCATTTTTTTATGAAGAAAAGAATAAGAAAAGAATTTAGCAACCATGCTTGAAAATATCTAGTGATGATTCATTATAATGACAAAAGACTTCTACGAATCATCATGGTGACTCACTAATCATAATCATTTCATATGCCACCTTAACCTCCTTAGTCACCACCTTCTAGAAGCTTCCCGCATAATTACGAGAACGCCCCTCCTTTCCGCAAAAATACGGAAAAACTTTAGACTGTAAAAATCCAATAACCGGATACCAGTAACTGGCTTAAACCAAAGCCGACTGGTAAAAACTGTCCGAAAGTCGTACGTGCGTAAACACACGTATGCGTCCGAACCCTTTGTCGTAAAACCATACGACCTCTATATCGTTTCGCCTGGAGTAGGAAACTCTCTGTGTGGGACTCTAGAGACTCGACTACTACGCTGGCAGTGGGTTTAACCACAGACCGCAAGCGGCACTAGCTGTACGTAACGGTCCCCAGGTAGTTGTCGATAAGAAGGCCGATGAGGAAACCCATCCGAACTCCTACTGAGCCTGCTGTGACAATCTCCATACAGTCCGGTCCGTTCGTCCAAGACTATTGCATATCGGGCCTAGGGGGGCGGCAAGCGTCAGCCCCCTAATAGCGGTATAAGTCGTGTCGGAGCGAAGCCCATTACACCTTGAGAAACTACTGGAACCTACCAGCAAATCTCGCTTGCCCTGGCCAGGGACTTTGCGTAATGGCTCTCTGACACAGCACGATATCTACTCCCAATACCGGGAGGGACGAATCCTGTCTAACCGCCACTGCCTCCAAGTGCTCGGGACTGCACCCAACTGCTACCTGTTTGCATGACTCCTTTGAGCCGTGGTAGGGTAGCAATCTAAGAACAGTGGGACACACTCGAGGCGAAGCAGCAGTGTCAAGTCTGCGGACTATGCTGTACTCATGTCACCTGGGAACTGTTTACTGACGACTAGTATAAAACCAACCAACAGTTCCCTGTGAGTCCTGTCCGGTGTACCCGTAACCTAACGAGCACCTGCATACTATCTCCAGTACGACGTACTGACGGCTGTGGGACAGACCATCTCCCCAACTGGGATGAGAAGCGTACACACTAGTCTACTCCGGAGTATCGATGCTCTGTCTCGATAATCCAACGACCAGGGACCTGAATAAGGATGTGCTTGTAGACTACCCAGCCCCCACTAGTGTGACTGCCATCACAACGCTGGTAGACAAGCAAGATCCTAAGATCTCTATCAATACGTACACTCACATATTAAGATAGAAAAACCAAGTAGCATACTACCATGTTTAGCAAGACTGTTATATACATGTGAATATCCCAAGCTTCCATTAAGTAATATACAAACTAGTATGATACAGTAATGGCCTTCTAGGGCATAAACACTAACAATCTCCCACTTGCACTAGGGCCATGTACTGGCATATCGTAGACCGATGATCTCGAGTAGCCTCTCGAACTGAATCTGAGGTAGGGACTTCGTGAATGGATCAGCAATGTTCTCTTCTGAAGCAACTCTCCGAACCTCGATCTCCTGACGATCAATGATCTCCCTGATCAGGTGATACCGCCTCAAGATATGTCTGGACTTCTGATGGGACCTTGGTTCCTTTGCTAAAGCTATAGCTCCGTTGTTGTCGCAATACAGAGGTATTGGATCAACTATGGTAGGAACCACCTGAAGTTCTGTTAGGAACTTCTTCATCCAGACTGCTTCTTTTGCGGCATCGCAAGCAGCTATATACTCCGCTTCCATCGTCGAGTCAGCAACGGTGTCCTGCTTGGAGCTCTTCCAGCACACCGCCCCTCCATTGAGGGTAAAGACATAACCCGACATGGACTTGGAATCGTCCTTATCACTCTGGAAGCCGGAATCAGCAAAGGCCTCCAACCTGAGGTCTTTTCCGCCGTAAACCAAAAACATCTCCTTAGTCCTCCTCAAGTACTTGAGAATGTTCTTTACTGCTATCCAGTGCTTCTCCCCTGGGTCTGACTGATACCGGCTTACCACGCTTAGTGCGTAAGCTATATCTGGTCCGGTACACAACATCGCATACATTATAGAGCCTACCGCAGAAGCGTAGGGTATAATAGACATGCGTTCCCTTTCTAAATCAGTCTTGGGAGACATCTCTTTGGAGAGGGTGATTCCGTGACAAGCCGGTAGATTACCGCGCTTAGAATCTTCCATACTGAATCTTTTCAGTACAGTGTCGATATACCTAGACTGCGAAAGTCCCAACATCCTCTTGGATCTATCACGATAGATCCGGATCCCCAGAATGTACGAGGCATCACCCAGGTCTTTCATGGAGAACCTGTGTGACAAGAATCCTTTGACAGATTGTAGCATAGGAATGTCATTTCCTATCAATAGAATGTCATCCACGTATAAGACGAGGAATACGACACTTCTGGCTACAGCTTTACTATATATGCACGGTTCATCTGGATTTTTGATAAAGTCATATTCTTTGACTGTCTCATCAAAACAGATGTTCCAACTCCGCGATGGCTGCTTTAGTCCATAAATGGACTTAAGAAGCTTGCATACTTTCCCGCTGCTCCCACTCTGATTGAAACCCTCTGGCTGATCCATATAGACGCTCTCTTCTAAATTTCCATTCAGAAAAGCCGTCTTTACGTCCATCTGCCAGATTTCATAATCATGGAAGGCAGCAATAGCAAGAAGGACCCAAATGGATTTGAGCATAGCCACTGGAGAAAAAGTTTCGTCATAGTCCAAACCAGGTCTTTGACGAAAACCCTTTGCAACAAGTCTAGCCTTATAGGTTTCCACCTGTCCATCTACACCAATCTTTTTCTTGAAGATCCATTTGCATCCTATGGGTTTTACCCCATCTGGAGCAAAGTCCAAAGTCCATACTTTGTTGGTGTACATGGACTCCATTTCGGTCCGCATTGCATCTAGCCATCGTACCGAGTCGCCGCTCTGGATGGCCTGCTGGAAGTCAGTAGGTTCATCATCATCTATGATGCAATCCTCTCTATCCCCATCTATGAGAAAACCGTAGTATCTCTCAGGCGGATGAGACGGCCTACTACTCCTGCGGAGGGGTGCGGGAATGTCCTGTTCTTCTTGAACTACTGGTTCTACCAAACTTTCAGTAGCAGTTTGTGGTTCTGGAATTTCTTCCAGTTCTACTACGCTCCCACTCTTCTGATTTTCCAAAAATTCAGTTTCTAAGAAGCGGGCATGACGAGAAACAAAAACCTTTTGTTCCTCTGCGTAATAGAAACAATACCCGGTAGAGTTCTTTGGATATCCCACAAACTTACACTCTACTGAGCGTGCCTCGAGCTTGTCCGGATGCTGCTTTTTTACAAAAGCTGGACATCCCCATGTCTTCAGGTACTGAAGATAGGGTTTCTTCCCACTCCATATCTGATATGGTGTGGTAGGCACAATTTTGGTTGGAACTCTGTTCAAAAGATATGTCGCTGATTCTAGCGCATAACCCTAGAAAGATCGCGGTAACTCAGCATTACTCATCATGGATCGTACCATATCCAATAGGGTTCGATTCTGTCTCTCCGATACACCGTTGTGCTGTGGAGTGTACGGAGGAGTAAGCTGAGAGAGAATCCCTTTCTCTTTTAGGTAACCTAGGAACTCGGCACTTAAGTATTCTCCACCTCGATCAGATCTCAGTGTCTTAATACTTTTGCCTGTTTGGTTTTCTGCTTCACTCTTATATTCCTTGAATTTCTCAAAGGCCTCGGATTTATGCTTCATCAAGAAGACATGTCCAAACCTAGAGAAATCATCTGTAAAAGTAATGAAGTTGGAATAACCACCTCTCGCATGTGTAGACATTGGACCACATAAATCGCTGTGTATGAGTCCTAAGAGCTCGCTCACTCTTACTCCTTGTCCAGTAAATGGAGTCTTTGTCATCTTTCCTTTGAGACAAGATTGACAAGTGTCATAAGTTTGATATTCGAACGAGTCCAAATATCCTTCTCTATGCAACTTAGTCAACCTTCTCTCATTGATGTGACCCAGTCTACAATGCCATAAGAAAGCTTTATTTAAATCTGGAGACTTTCTTTTTAGTGTGTTCTGGACATTGAAAATTTGGAGTTGGTTTAAAACATATATGCCGTTATTTAGCGTACCGGACCCAATCAAACCATGATTTAGGTGGATGTTGACAACATCTCTTACAAACGTGAAATCATAACCTTTATTTGATAACAAGGAAACTGATATGATATTACACGTTAAGCTTGGTACAAAATAACAGTTATGTAAAACCAAAATGTGTGCACTCGTCAATCCTAGGTGATAATCCCCGACGGACGCAGCTCCCACGCTAGCTCCGTTAGCAACCTTTAGGGTCATATCACCTTCCTTCAGCACTCTACGATTTCTCAGTGCCTGCAATGAATTGCAAATATGAGATCCTGATCCGGTATCCAATACCCAGGAAGTAGAGTTGATCGACAGACAATTCTCAATTACAAACACACCTGAGGTCGAAGCCACAGCTTGCTTCGGTTCCTGGTTCTTGGCGTTCCACGCCTTGCAATCCTTCTTCCAGTGTCCTTTCCTGTGACAATGGAAGCACTCATCCTGGCCAACTATCGGTACTAGCAAAATTTTTCTTTCCCTTCCCTCCCACCTTACTAACACCTCCTCTAGGTTTGGGTGCGGCCTTCTTCTTCCTTCCTTTGGCCCTAGCCTTGGACCCGGAAGAAGATGCACCGCCAACAAACATAGCGGGTGTTTCCCTTACTTTCTGCAAGGTGCCCTCTGCACTCCTTAACATGTTCAGGAGTTCCGCAAGTTCAACTTCTTTTCCTTGAAGGTTGAAGTTGAGGATAAACTGGGCGTAGGTGGGAGGAAGGGACTGGAGAATGAGGTCTGTATAGAGCTCATTATCCAAAGTCGTCCCAAGGTCTGCGAGCTCTTCAATATAGCCGATCATCTTTAGGACATGTTCACCTACCGATGACCCGACAGCCAACCTCGCTCGAAACAAGTTCTTAGAGGTCTCGTATCTTGCTATACGAGATTGCTCTCCATAAAGTTCCTTTGTATGGAGAAATATGCCATCTAGGGACATATCCTCGTGCCTCCTCTGATGTTCATTGTTCATTGAGGCAAGCACGATGCACTTGGCTTTCGCGCAATCTAAATCCCAGGTTTTGCGGATTTCCTTATCCGCATTGCTGGATTTGGGACCAGGGACAGCAGGTGCCGTAGCGGTGAGGATGTACCCCAATTTGTCATAGGTCAAAGCCATTTTGACATTCCGCAGCCAATCTTTATAGTTTGGCCCTGTCAGTATATTTTTCTCTAAAAGTAACTTAAGTCCAGTCATTTTCAGGGTCGCTGCAATTAGGAGAGAGAGAAGAAAACTCTTTAGCATGATGCTCTTGCAAGTTTAGAGTGGTTTTTAGTTTATCTAAACTGGATGGCTCCCACTGTTTCTCGAATCTTCCTCAAACCATAAAAGAAGAATTAGCCAGGACTATTCTCACCGTACAATACTTGCTTAACCGTTCAGCCAGGCCAGTGTCGATACTTCGAGGGAGGTTTTCCAACGCTTTCGCGAAGTTCCTTAATTAAATAACCTCTTTTCTCTGGGGGCGTAACCCCGCTGACACCTTTCTGGACACCTACTAGGTTTATAGCATTGATCGTTAAGTGACGAATCTCCTGATAAGTAGCATATACTCACAGTAGGATCGGGATCCAAATATCATCGTATGATAATGTTGAAGGAATCCTACCAACATTCATCAAACTCCAAATAGTATGCATCTCTTTGCAAATTTCAGTTTCTTTAGAAATTCCCGATATAAGTTTTTGCCCCATGCTCTTATGACCTTGACGTATGCCAACAAATCATAAGTCACATGTCAAGTTCTGCCCATCATTATCTTGTTAATTTGAACCCACCCGTATATACCCTTGACGTATGCCAACAAGGTAATGCGACTGTCCCAAACCAACACATCTATCTATGCAACAAATGAATACCCCAGCAGCTACCAAACACTATGCCTTGACGTATGCCAACAAGCATAGCTTGAATACTACTGACCATCCATAAGAAATGACGGAGGGCTACGACTGGTTTTGGCGAAACCGTGAACGTAGTGAACTTGATATAACCGAAGGAACCTGATAGCTTTTAAAAGGAGTTGTTAAAGCTCCGCATTTAAAAATATCTGTTTTTAAAATTAACCGAGTGGTTTCTTTTAAATTGTTCCAACGATTTAAACTTTGGTTTGTTTTTCTTTGCATTATAGATAATGCGTCCCATCATTAACCTATCATTGCAGAAAACAACGAAAATACAACGTCCTCTTATGCCATCCGCATTCGCCACGGGGTCCCGTCATCACCCGTTAGGTTACTTAACTAACGACAGAGCGGGGGCTGGGCTAGCGCGGGTGTAAAACATAAGTGACGTCTAAATAGCTGTCATATATATAGATATTTTACATTCGTCTGACACAATGATATACATTCCAGAACACAGATAAACAATATTGGATTTGCAAGCAACTGTATTTCTTTTGAGCCTGCAAGAAAAGACAGATTACATAGTTGTGATGAATAGCCTTTACCCCCACCCTCGACCCCTACGGGTACGGCAAACTACCCGCCCGGCAGTTTGTGCACCCCACCTTGGGTCAGTCCTAGGAGCAGAAACAGTAAAATGAAATAATACAACGGTGGCTACAACCGCAACCTGGATGTGCCCCGCAAAAATAATATTACAACAAATTACATTTACAACAAATGAATTAAATAATAACCCATTGCTAAACCACGGCTATACACCACAACAGTCCAATACAGTTCATATGCACAAACAGATAAAACCATTACAGAAATGTGCAACCCCCTGCCAACCGACATACTAGCAGTTAGGGGAGGTTTACGAACACATTAAACAATCACAGATATAATCCAATATGCAAATACTGTACAATTTCGATCGATTAAACATCGTTAATATTGCTCCAAAAACTGCTCTGTAAAACTGAAACCTGAGCAAGTATTAAAAAATACCAGAGAATCCCAAATATCACAGAGAACCACCACAAGAAAAATGGCTCCCTGAATCGTCAACTCGGCGGCGGAAGCGCGGCGCTACATGTGCTAGCCGACGCGGATCCGCGGCGTCGTAGGCGATTCAGGGGACCAAATTTTTTGTGTGTTCTACTGCTGTCATTTTAAGCTTTCTGAACATCCCTGAAAAATTTTTGGATTTCATTTAAAATTCGACAGAAACTTGACAGTTCTAGGGTTTTCCGGCTTCGTTTTTCCGTTCGAAATTCGTACAAATTTGCAATTAAGTTATTTATTGTTTAGCGAGGCTCTGATACTACTGTAAGTCGATGTACTACACCCCAATACTTGTGGGGAGGCGGAATTTTCAAAAACGAACTTGTTTAGTGAACGAACATCGACTAACCGCTTGAATCGAAGCTAAACTATAAATAACCAAACACAAAGTGTTTCTAAACTACTGTGTTTAGGGATTATACCTAATGAACCAACTCCTTCGTCTTTACGATCTCCTTGTTCTCCTCGGCCTTCTCTTTATAGTAGACGATCCACCCGAGAGCAAAACTCCAAGCTTAGCCTCTAAACTTGAGGCAACTAACTTTCTTGGATTGCTAATCAAAGAAGATAGATTGAGATAGAGTGATGGTTATGGATTGTTTAGTCTTACTAACCCTTGTACTCAACTCATGAGAGGGGAGGATTAGTCTTTTGAAGAGAGAGAGCTTGAGGAGAGAGAATGTGTAGATGATAATGATAAGAGAATAGTGAGTCAAGAAGATATATATCAAGCATTTTTTTTATGAAGAAAAGAATAAGAAAAGAATTTAGCAACCATGCTTGAAAATATCTAGTGATGATTCATTATAATGACAAAAGACTTTTATGAATCATCATGGTGACTCACTAATCATAATCATTTCATATGCCACCTTAACCTCCTTAGTCACCACCTTCTAGAAGCTTCCCGCATAATTACGAGAACGCCCCTCCTTTCTGCAAAAATACGGAAAAACTTTAGACTGTAAAAATCCAATAACCGGATACCGGTAACTGGCTTAAACCAAAACCGACTGGTAAAAACTGTCCGAAAGTCGTACGTGCGTAAACACACGTATGCGTCCGAACCCTTTGTCGTAAAACCATACGACCTCTATATCGTTTCGCCTGGAGTAGGAAACTCTCTGTGTGGGACTCTAGAGACTCGACTACTACGCTGGCAGTGGGTTTAACCACAGACCGTAAGCGGCACTAGCTGTACGTAACGGTCCCCAGGTAGTTGTCGATAAGAAGGCCGATGAGGAAACCCATCTGAACTCCTACTGAGCCTGCTGTGACAATCTCCATACAGTCCGGTCCGTTCGTCCAAGACTATCGCATATCGGGCCTAGGGGGGCGGCAAGCGTCAGTCCCCTAATAGCGGTATAAGTCGTGTCGGAGCGAAGCCCATTACACCCTGAGAAACTACTGGAACCTACCAGCAAATCTCGCTTGCCCTGGCCAGGGACTTTGCGTAATGGCTCTCTGACACAGCACGATATCTACTCCCAATACCGGGAGGGACGAATCCTGTCTAACCGCCACTGCCTCCAACTGCTCGGGACTGCACCCAACTGCTACCTGTTTGCACGACTCCTTTGAGCCGTGGTAGGGTAGCAATCTAAGAACAGTGGGACACACTCGAGGCGAAGCAGCAGTGTCAAGTCTGCGGACTATGCTGTACTCATGCCACCTGGGAACTGTTTACTGACGACTGGTATAAAACCAACCAACAGTTCCCTGTGAGTCCTGTCCGGTGTACCCGTAACCTAACGAGCACCTGCATACTATCTCCAGTACGACGTACTGACGGCTGTGGGACAGACCATCTCCCCAACTGGGATGAGAAGCGTACACACTAGTCTACTCCGGAGTATCGATGCTCTGTCTCGATAATCCAACGACCAGGGACCTGAATAAGGATGTGCTTGTAGACTACCCAGCCCCCACTAGTGTGACTGCCATCACAACGCTGGTAGACAAGCAAGATCCTAAGAGCTCTATCAATACGTACACTCACATATTAAGATAGAAAAACCAAGTAGCATACTACCATGTTTAGCAAGACTGTTATATACATGTGAATATCCCAAGCTTCCATTAAGTAATATACAAACTAGTATGATACAGTAATGGCCTTCTAGGGCATAAACACTAACATTCAGGACGTATCTCGATCAGTTCATTATTGTGTTCATTGACGACATCATGGTTTATTCTCGGAGCCGGGAGAAGCATGAGCAGCACTTACGTATCACATTGCAGACTTTGAGGGAGTATCAGCTGTTCTCCAAATTTTCCAAGTGCGCATTCTGGCTAGACAGTGTCGATTTCTTGGGTCATGTGGTGACGAGAGATGGTATTTGTGTGGACCCGAAGAAGATCGAGGCAGTTCAGCGTTGGCCTAGACCAATATCAGTTACAGAGGTTCGCAGTTTTCTAGGTCTGGCCGGCTACTATCGACGTTTTGTCCAGGATTTCTCCCGCATTGCTGCACCTTTGACCGGGTTGACCCGGAAGGGGGTTCCTTTTGATTGGACCCAGGCATGTGAGGATAGTTTCCAGCAGTTGAAGACTCGTCTGACTACTGCACCAGTGTTAGCATTACCTTTAGGATCAGGCGGGTTCGTGGTTTATTGTGATGCTTCTCGAGTGGGGCTGGGATGCGTATTGATGCAGTACGACAGAGTTATCGCGTATGCTTCTCGACAGCTGAGGAAACACGAACAGAACTACCCCACCCATGATTTAGAGATGGCTGCAGTGGTATTTGCACTTAAGATCTGGAGGCATTACCTATACGGTGAGTCGTGCCAGATATTCACTGACCACAAGAGTTTGAAGTATATCTTCCAGCAGCGAGGCCTGAACCTGAGGCAGCGCCGTTGGATAGAGTTGGTGAAGGATTATGACTGCGAGATTCTATACCATCCGGGCAAGGCGAATGTGGTGGCAGATGCTCTGAGTAGGAGGCCCGGAGGTAGCTTATCTTGTTTGAGCACAGTACAGATGCAGTCGACGGCGTATTGGCATGTGTTATGTGACAGCAGAGTGCAGTTTGAGTTTACTCCTACAGGGGGACAGCTGTCCCATTTCAGAGCACGCCCACAGTTACTTGACCGTATCCGCGAGGCACAGTCCGGCGATGCCCGTATCTTAGAGATTATTGAGCAGATTCGGCAGGGCAGAGTTTCTGAGTTCGTGATTGATGATCAGAAAATACTTCGATTTGTGACTCGCCTGTGTGTGCCAGATTCAGAGGGACTGAGGCGTGATATTCTCGAGGAGGCACATAGATCAGTATACAGTGTTCACCCAGGTTCCACCAAGATGTACCGTGATTTGAGAGAGGTTTACTGGTGGGACGGGATGAAGAAGGATATTACAGACTTTGTGTCGAGATGCTTGACTTGTCAGCAAGTCAAGGCCGAGCACCAGAGGCCAGCCGGCAAGTTACATCCTTTGCCCATCCCTGAGTGGAAGTGGGAGCAGGTCTCCATGGAATTTATTGTGGGTCTATCCAGGACCAGTCGAGGGTTTGACTCTATTTGGGTGATTGTGGATCGACTGACGAAAGCGGCTCACATCCAGCCAGTGAAGACCACTTTTGGATTTTCTCAGTACGCCCAGATTTATATTGATGAGATAGTGCGACTGCATGGCGTTCCGACTTGCATCGTGTCCGACCGTGGCACCCAGTTTACCAGCCGATTGTGGCAGAAACTCCAGGAAGCTTTGGGCACCCGATTGAGTTTTAGCACAGCCTTTCATCCTCAGACTGACGGTCAGTCGGAGCGTATGATTCAGACTCTTGAGGACATGCTCAGAGCTTGTGTTTTAGATTTCGGTGGTAGTTGGGATCGTCATTTGCCTTTGATCGAGTTTTCCTACAATAATAGCTTCTAGGAGACGATTCGGATGGCACCTTTTGAGGCTTTATATGGGAGGAGATGTCGATCGCCTGTATGTTGGACAGAGCTCAGGGAGAGCAGTATTTTAGGGCCGCAGATCGTACAGGAGACGACCGAGAAGATACAGCTGATTCGGGACAGGATGAGAGCGGCACAGAGCAGGCAGAAATCATATGCTGACAGGCGCCGTCGCCGACTCGAGTTCGCTGTTGGCGATCATGTTTTCCTGAAGGTCTCTCCGATGAAAGGTGTGATGAGATTTGGGCGGAAAGGGAAACTGAGTCCTAGATATGTTGGTCCTTTCGAGATCCTAGAGCGTGTTGGTCCAGTCGCTTATCGGTTAGCTCTTCCGCCTAGCTTCCCCGATGTTCACCCCGTATTCCATGTCTCGATGCTCCGCAAGTACCTTCATGATCCTTCCCAGGCGATTCAGCACCAGACGATCCAGCTAGAGCGTGATCTTTCTTTCACCGAGCAGCCGGTGGTCATCTTGGATCGGCAGGTGAAGAAATTGAGGTCGAAGGTTATACCGTCCGTCAAGGTCCTTTGGCGTGGCCCGAACAGCGAGGAGGTCACCTGGGAGACCGAGGTCGAGATGAGAAAGAGATATCCCCATCTTTTTGAAGGTACGCACAGTTAAATTCTAAATTCGGGGACCAAATTTCTTTAAGGGGGGAAGATTGTAACCCTTCGAAAATCGTTTATGCAATTTTTCGGTAATCGGCTAATTTTTCGGCTTTTTCCGTAAAAAGTCAAAATAGATATTTTTCATTATAGACCTAATTATACAAAATTTAGATAAGATATTACTATAATTTTGTCACTAAAATGTCACTTATAATTTTCTAGTTAAATAAAAAAAAATTCGTAATTAATTATTTTTTTATTATTTTAAGCCTTTTTAAATACATTAAATTAGTGATAAATACAAATTTAATTAGGTAAATTTCATAATTAGGAATATTTATAAGCTAAAATATGGTGTTAATAAAATTGTATCATGACTTGCAAGATTGTGGTTTTATGGTTGGAAATTTGTGGAAAAAAATAAAGTAAAAAGGGTTTTTTTTTGTAAAAATTGTTATGTTAAGCATTATATACATTTGAGAGTGACTTTTTCTTAGAACCTTCTACATTTTTCCCACACTCTCCCTCACCTTCTAGCTCTTGCCGAGCTTGAGCTGCAGCCCTCCCCCATTTTTCTCATTCATTCTTGCTTCATTTCACATCAAAATCCATTAAAATTTCACCATTTTCTTCTCCAATTCAAAGACAAACCCTAATCCACTCTCTCCTCAACCAAATTTAGTTCAAAACTAGGAGAAAGGAGGCTTCTTTGGTGACTTGATCATTCTAGGGTTCCACTTGTGAGGTAAAATTCTAAACTAGTTTGTTAACTTGTAGTTATATGTGCTAAAAGTCAATTTTGAAGTATTAATTTAGTTGTAAATTCTTGTTCATGAAAATCAAGAATGGGATTTGGTGTTGAACTAGGGTTTGAAGCATGGTTGTTAGAGTTAAGTTAGGGCTTTGGTTACCTATTTTATTAGAGTGGTTAATTGCGTAAGGTTACGCTCGTTAAATCGTTAAATTGCGACGTTTGCATCGAATCGGTTTGAAATTTGCTTACTAGATTTTTACAAAAATTAGAATGCGATCAAATTGCGTTATTTTAGCGATATAATTAGCTTCGTATAGGACTATTAGAGTGCGCGAACGCGGGGTTTCGTCTATTCGGGTTTTAGTTTTGTCGATTTCCCCGAAATGACGATTCTAGTTAAAGATTAGCGATTTTCTTGCGTTTTCCTGCGCACTGAGTGTATGTTATGTTTACTTCGAGAGCGTCGATAATTGTATATTGTGACTTGCATCGTTTTAGGTTTTGTAATCTTATGCTTGGTGTTGTGCAAATATAGGATCGGTCGGGGAAACATCGGACACGGCGCGTAAAGGTAAGGCGGTGGTCGGATCGGATTAGCGGGGATTTCAGGTGAGTAGATGTTTTCATCTATGGGGGAATCGTCTGGATGGCGCGATGCGCCCCCCTAGTTAGGATTACCCTACTTTATGCAAGATTTATATTGTTAGCTAGCTTATCCATTTATGTACATTGCATACCCTTATAGCTAACCGTATATTAGATTGCATGGACATTCATCTATACTTATGCGATATCACTTCGTAGGACACGAACACCATTACCATTGGCATCTGTTGCACGCGCACTATTCATGTGACCCACACGCCTTTGGTAATTGCCATGCCACGTGCACTATAGAACCTGTTTGACTTAGTATCGCCACTTGCATTCATACATGATATATGAAATTGCATAGCATGCATATACCTCGCATTATCATCATATTTACATAGATTTCTATCCAAAATTCACATCATATACATTGATATCATAGACATTTATCATATATAACATGTGGACATTATGATTTTCTTGAGGATTTCAGTATTGTTGCGATTTCTGGATTTTTGGGGAAAACCGCAAGAATTTAACAAAACCTTATATTTATCATTTTTAAAACAAAGTTGCGGTTTTCTCGTGATGTATGTGTCGTCCACCATGAGTTTTCATGTTTTCTTTTGGATTTCGAGGAGTGGATGAACCGTCTCGGGTACATGGTGGGCCCGGTATGGTACCCCGGGGCAAGAAGATCGAGTTATAGACGATGAGCCTGGCAGGGGAAGACTACCAACCAGTGATGTCTGGCGCGGCGGATATCCGAAGGATACCGACCGTTGTCGTGAGATTTATGATATGGGCCGATCCGGACTGACGGAGCCCGATATTGAGACAGATATGATTCATATTTGGTGTCGATGCTTGACACGGGTTTTCAGATGATTTCTTGATGGTACTTAGCTATTATACAGATATTCATTTTCTAAAGTTAAGAATGCAGTATCCTTAGCATTTAAAACACTTAAAGATTTAGTAATGACACTGCATACATGTGCATGCATACTAGAGCTATTGAATCACTTATGGACATACATGTTGTGGTGCATTACGTGCATTCTTACGATTGCTTTACTAGATGTTATATTCTACTCACGAGCTGGCAACTCACCCCTGTTGTGCCACAGTGTCTTGCAGGTCAGACTCATCAGTCTTGTAGCGGCGGCTATCTTATCATCAGCTCCTTTTGCTCAGACTCGCGACATCGCCCGTAGGTGAGTTGCGAGCACACTTTATTTCTTTTTGCTTTATCATTGTATCTAGTATTCTCCATCTACCACTTTATATTGCATATGCGACCTAGTGATGAGACTGAGAGATTGTATATATGTGGTTTCTTTTGGGTCGAGCTCACTTGAGCCGGCGTTGTGTTTTCTGATATTTTGCGTTTCTTTATGCTCTTTTCTTGATATTACTATTATATTGCATGTGGTTGTGATCCGCCTTGGGCGAAGAGCTATCTCCCGCTTAGGGATGCCATTTTATGATTACAGGTTTATTATCTTGTTGTACCCATTTTGGGGGATAGAAAATACAGGGGAGACTCTGCCGAAATTTTCAGAAATTTATGATATTTTTAAAAAAAAGGGATTCTTTGCAACTTAATTGATTTGAAAATCGTTTTCATTAAAGGTTTTCCTTCACTCTCTTTTGATTTTGGTTTAGATTTTTCTGGGCTTTGGCTGACTTAGGTTACTGTACGCCTTTAGACGTCTCGTAATCTAAGTGCCAGTCACGTTCCGTACTTTCGGGTCGTGACAGCTAGGCTTGAGGATGAGATGCAGGACTTGCGCCAGACGATGACGTCTTTGGTTGAGGCCAGTAGAGCACAGCGACAGGAGGTGGTCACCCCTGTTACCCAGTTGTTCCTTGCGATCAGCACTCAGCATAGTGTTACTTACATAGCACCAGTGGATACAGCCCTAGTTGACGAGGCACGTCTTCCAGAGACTTTGGGAGTTCCGGAACAGTGGAGGACTCGTACCGGTGTACCAGCCCAGAGACAGAGGCATACTCGTCGAGACAGATTTCGTGTACGTTGCGGGAGTAGCAGAGGCATAGGACGAGGACAGTCGTTCAGCTCTCATCCCCAGGAGGGTCGGCAGTCATCGCATGGATGTTTCTGGTGCGAGAGCCCTCATCACCTCTTCAGGAATTGTTCCTTAGCACCACGACAGACTCATGTTCAGAGAGGTCGTGGTCACGGAGGATTCGTTTAGAGGGGAAAGGTTGGTAGAGGAGGAGTTCAGCCAGTTACGGGTAGGGGGAAAACACGAGAGTTTGCTTCTACTCATCGGGATGCTCGGGCATCCAATGCAGAGTTTTCAGGTATTCTTAAATCGTATGTTCTTTTGATGCACTTGTTTGTTTTACACACTTTGTGCCGTGGTTGGGACGAGAGTCGTGTTAGCTAGATCAACCGTTGTTGTGTTAACTTCTGTCAGCGATTCTTTTGTTGCGCGACACGTATTTCGGTCGTGTGCCAATCAGATAGGAGATAGAGATTCGTCCGTCGTTTTGATCCTTCTAGAGATGTTGGATTTGACGTTCCCCTGGGCACGGACTGGTTAGCTACGTGCTAGGCGTCTGTGGATTGCCGTGAGGAAAACAGTCAGGTTTTGTTTTCCCGGCTAGTCAGTTCTTGTTGTGCAGGGGGACAGTGGTGACGCCCGTCACAGCTTGAATTCAGCTTTTTTCGTTAGTCAGCTTTTGGGGAGAGGATGTCGAGAATTCTTGGCTTTCATTTATGATACCGGAGCCACAGTGGGTTTGTTGGACCGGGTTTCTATCGTGAGAGAGTTTTCGACGTTGTTCCAGATGAGCCGACAAAACTTAGGGAGCTTAAGGATCTGCTGCAGAGTTGCTAGATAGAGTAGGTTGTGCGTCTAAGGGTTTTGCTTTGGGGAGCTCCTATTCTGTTCGTCAGGGAGATGGACAGCAGTTTAAGGTTATGTATTGATTGATCGTCAATTGAACCGGCTTACGGTGCGGATAGGTATCCTTTACCTCGCATTGATGATTTCTTGATCAGCTCCAGTGTGCGAGACTTTTTCTAAGTTTGTTTGGGATTAGGTCATCATTATTGCGGGTTCAGAGTGATGTCATTCCGAAGACTGCTTTTGTGCGCGCTACGGGCAGTATGAGTTTTGGTGGTGTCGTTGGACTCACCAATGCCCTAGCAGCATTCATGGATGTGATGAACCAGATTTCTTCAGGCCATTCCTCGACCAGTTGATTGTTGTGTTATTGATGACATTCTGGTCTTTTCCAAGTGTTGTGAGGAAGTAGGGCAGCACTTGAGGATTTTTTTTGCAGACATTGGGAGAGCACCAGCTGTTTGCTAAATTCTCGGAATGTTCCTTCAGGCTTGATTGTGTTGACTCCTAGGTCTTGTAGTTACGGGAGACGGTTTTTGTATAGTTCCGAGGAATATCGAGTCCGTACAGCTTTGGCCCAGACTTGTGTACGGGACGGAGGTCCGCAGATCTTTAGGCTTAGCAGGTTTTTACCGCCGTTTCATGCATGATTGCTTGTGTATCGCTGCACCGTTGACTGGACTGACCGGAAAGGAGGTTCCTTTCATTGGACTAAGGCATTCGTGCGGAGTTTTCGGCAGTTGAAGACTCGGTTGACAACTGCACCAGTTCTTTCTTTGCTTTCTGGTTCGGGCGACTTTGTTGTTTAACTATGATGTTTCGTGAGTGGGGCTCGATTGTTTACTGATGTGACATTATAGAATTATCGCTTTTGCTTCCCGACAGTTGGAGGAAGTACGAGCAGGATATCCCACTCATGATCTGGAGATGGCTGCGGTGGTCGTACGTTGAAGATTTGGAGTCACTACTTGTGTGGAGAGTCATGTGAGATTTTCACGGACCAACAGAGCTTAATGTACATCGTCCTGCAGCGGGTTTTGATTATTGAGACAGCGCCATTGGATGAAGCTTGTGAAGAATTGTGTTTTTGAGATCCTTGTTACTCGTGGAAATGCGGTTGTGGTAGCTGATGCTGGAGTCATAGGCCCGGGGTTAGCTTGTCCTAGTTGTGCGCAGTTTTGAGACAATCTTCTGCAGATTTACAGTTCTTGTGCGATCATTGAGTACAGCTTAAGTTTGCCTCTACTGAGGGGGCAGCTTGCTCATGTCCGCGCCCGTCCACTTTTCCTTAATCGTTTTCGTGAGGCACTGCCCGCCGATGCTCGTTTGTCAGAGATTCTTGAGCATACTCAGCTGGGTAAGGATTCGGAGTCCTTGATTTGTGACTAGGGTATGCTACGTTTAGGGACGCGTTTGTGTGTAGCTGATACTGATGGGTAGAGACGCAAAATCCTAGAGCAGGCATATCAGTCAGCCTTCTGTGTTCATTCAAGTCCACCAATATATGACGTGACTTGTGAGATAGTTATGGATGGGCAGGGATGAAGAGTGAAGTTTCGGATTTCGTTTCAAGGTGTGTGTCTTGTTGTGAGCTAAGGTTGAGCATAGAGACCGGCTGGAGAGTTGCAACCTTTAACCGTTCCGGAGTGGGAATGGGAGAAGATCTCCATGAATTTCGTTGTAGTGTCTACCCCGGTTTAGACAAGGTGTGACTCCATTCGGGTGTTTGTTTTCCGGTTATGCTCAGTTGTTCCTTGTTAAGTTTGTGCGTTTCCACGGAGTTCCTTCATGCATTGTATCCAATAGAGGCACCCTGTTCAGTTGCCGTCTTTGGCAGAAGCTTCAGGAAGCCTTGAATACTGGTTGAGCTGTAGCTCCGCTTTCTATCCGTTGGCTGATGGTTAGACAGAACGAACTATACAGACTCTGGAGGATATGCTTGTGCGTACGTACTAATTATTGTTGGCAGTTGGGATCATCACTTGCCATTGTTAGGGTTCTCCTTCGATAGCAGTTATCAAGAAACATTCCGATTGGCAACCTTTAGGTTTTGTTTGGTAGGTCGTGTCGATCGCCAGTGTGTTTTTCTGACTCCGCGAGAGTAGGAGTTTTGGACCCTAGCTAGTCTAGAGACTTCGGAGATGATCCAGTTGGTTCAGGTCATGATGAGAGTAGCCCAGTGCAGACAGAGGTCTTATGCCGACCGTAGTGGTAGCAGACTTGAGTTCGCAGTGGGAGCTCATGTATTCCTACGGATTTTTTCGATGAATGACGTGTTGAGTTTTGGGAAGCTTGTTCTACGATTGTAGGTCCTTTTGAGATCCTTAAAACGAGTTAGTTCCGTTGCCTTTAATTTGGCATTTCCGCCCAGATTATTGAGTATTCACCCCGTATTCCTTATGTCGATACTTTCCAAATACCTTCATGACCTTTCTCACATGATTCGGCACCAGACCATTTAGCTTGGACGCGATCTTTTCGTTCACCGGCAGCCAATTGTGTTAGTGGTTCGGGTGATGGAGGAACTTCGGTCAAAGGGTCTTGCCATCTGTGAAGGGTTTTCTTGGGTGTAGCCGTATAGTGAGGAGATCACATGGAAGGCTACGAGCGAGATTTGGGAGTTTTGTACTCTCCTCTTTGAAGGTACGCTTAGTGAGAATTTTAAATTCGGAGACGAATTTTTATAAGGGGGATTGTAACGCCTTAGATTTCGATTTATATTAGTTTAGAAGATGATGCTGGTTTACTGTAAAATGTTTACCAATTTGGGTTTCTCACATTTTATAATATTTAAAGGCGAACCCATCCGAACTCCTACTGAGCCTTAATATGACAATCTCCGTACAGTCCGGTCTGTTCGTCTGAAAGTATCGCATATCAGGACTTAGGGGCGGTAAACGTCAGTCCCCTAATAGCGGTACAAGTCGTGTCGGAGTGCAGCCCAGAACACCCTGAGAAACTACTGGAAACACTACCAGCAAATCTCGCTTGCCCTGGCCAGGGAGTTTGTGTAATGGCTCTCATGGACACAGCGCGATATCAACCCCCAATACCTGGAGAGACGAATCCTGTCTAACCGTCACTGCCTCCAAGTGCTTCGGGACTGCACCCAACTACTACCTGTTTGTACGACTCATTTGAGCCATGGTAGGGTAGTAATCTAAGAACAGTGGGAAAACACTCGAGGCGAAGTGACAGTGTCAAGCCAACTGACTAAGTTGTACTCATGTCACCTGGGAACTGATAACTGACGATGGGTATAATACCAACCAACAGTTCCCAGCGAGCGCTGTCCAGTGTACTCGTAACCTAACGAGCACCCGCATACTATCTCCAGTACGACGTACTAATGTGTGTGGGACAGACCATCTCCCCTGCTGGGATGAGAAGCGCATACGCTAGTCTACTCCAGAGTATCGATGCCCCGTCTCGATAATCGTACGACTAGGGACCTGTATAAGGATGTACTTGTGGATTACCCAGCCCCCACTAGTGTGACTGCCATCACAAAGCTGGTAATAAAGCAAAGATCCTAAGGGCTCCACTAATATGTATAAGCGATATGCTAAAAGAAACACATGCACATATTAAAGTAGAAACAAACCAAGTGGCATATTACCATTTTGAGCAAGATTGTCTATACAACTGTGAATATCCCAAGCTTCCATTAAGTAATATATAAACTAGTATGATACAGTAATGGCCTCTAGGGCATACACACTAACAATCTCCCACTTGCACTAGGGCCATGTACTGGCTTATCGAAGACCTATCATCTCGATCAGCCGCTCGAACTGAGTCTGGGGTATGGCCTTCGTGAATGCATTTGCAGTGTTATTCTCCGAATCTACTCTCTTCACCTCGATCTCCCTGATCAGGTGATACCGCCTCAAGATGTGTCTGGACTTCTGATGGGACCTGGGTTCCTTTGCTAAAGCTATAGTGCCGTTGTTGTCGCAATACAGCGGTATTGGATCAACAATGGTTGGAACCACCTGAAGCTCCGTGAGGAACTTCTTCATCTAGACAGCTTCCTTTGCAGGATCGCAAGCAGCTATGTACTCCGCTTTCATAGTTGAGTCAGCAACGGTTTCCTGCTTGGAGCTCTTCCAGCAAACCGCCCCTCCATTGAGGGTAAAGACATAACCTGACATGGACTTGGAGTCATCCTTGTCACTCTGGAAGCTGGAGTCAGCAAAGGCCTCGATCTGGAGGTTCTTTCCGCCATACACCAAGAACAGCTTTTTAGTCCTTCTCAGGTACTTGAGAATGTTCTTTACTGCTATCCAGTGTTTCTCCCCTGGGTCCGACTGATACCGGCTTACAACGCTCAATGCGTATGCTACATCTAGTCTGGTACATAATATCGCATATATTATAGAGCCTACCGCAGATGAGTAGGGTATAGATGACATGCGAGCCCTTTCCAAATCAGTCTTGGGACACATCTCTTTGCAGAGGGTGATTCCGTGACAAGCTGGTAGATTACCGCGCTTTGAATCTTCTATACTGAATCGTTTCGGTATGGTGTCGATGTACCTGGACTGCGAAAGTCCCAACATCCTCTTAGATCTATCACGATAGATCTGGATCCCCAGAATGTAGTTGGCATAGCCCAGGTCCTTCATGGAGAACCTCTGTGACAAGAATCCTTTGACTGACTGTAGCATAGGAATGTCATTTTCTATTAGGAGAATGTCATCCATGTACAAGACGAGGAATACCACAGTTCTCCCTACAATCTTACTGTAAATGCATGGTTCATCCGGATTTTTGATAAAACCGAATTCTTTGACAGTATCATCAAAGCAGATGTTCCAACTCCGTGATACCTGCTTTAGTCCATAAATGGACTTAAGCAACTTGCACACTTTACCGCTGCTCCCACTCTGAATGAAACCCTCTGGCTGATCCATATAGACGCACTCTTCCAAATTTCTATTTAGAAAAGCCGTCTTTACGTACGTCTGCCAGATCTCATAATCGTAGAAGGCAGCAATGGCAAGAAGGATCCGAATGGATTTGAGCATAGCTACTTGAGAAAAGGTTTCGTCATAGTCCAAACCAGGTCTTTGACAAAAACCCTTTGCAACAAGTCTAGCTTTATAGGTTTCAACCTACCCATCTACACCAATCTTATTTCTGAAGATCCATTTGCCGCCTACGGGTTTTACCCCTTCTGGAGCAATGTCCAAAGTCTAAACTTTGTTGGTGTACATGGACTCCATCTCGGTCTGCATTGCATCCAGCCATTTTACTGAGTCACCGCTCTGAATGGCTCGCTGGAAGCTAGTAGGCTCATCATTTTCAATGACGCATTCCTCTCGATGCCCGTCTATGAGAAAATCATAGTATCTCCCGGGCGGATGAGACCGCCTACTACTCCTGCGGAGTGGCGCTGGGATGTCCAGTTCTCCTGAAACTTCTGGTTCTACCAAGCTTTCAGTAATAGCTTGTGGTTCTGGAATTTCTTCCAGTTCTATTGCGCTCCCACTTATCTGATTTTCTAAAAATTCAGTTTCTAAGAATTGAGTATGCTGAGAAACAAAACCTTTTGTTCCTCTGCATAATAGAAAAGATACCCCTCGAGTTCTTGGGGTATCCCACAAACTTACACAGTACTGAACGTGCCTCGAGCTTGTCCGCATGCTGCCTCTTTACAAAAGCTGGACATCCCCAGGTCTTAAGATACTTAAGATAGGGTTTCTTCCCACTCCACATCTGATATGGAGTGGTAGGCACAGTCTTGGTTGGAACCTTGTTCAAAAGATATGCAGCTGATTCTAATGTATAACCCCAGAAAGATCGCGGTAACTCAGCCTTACTCATCTTGGAACGAACCATATCCAATAGAGTTCGATTCCGCCTTTCTCATACACCGTTGTGTTGTGGTGTGTATGGAGGAGTAAGCTGAGAGAGAATTCCATTCTCTTTTAAGTAGCCCAGAAACTCGGCACTCAAGTATTCACCACCTCGATCAGATCTCAGTGTCTTGATACTTTTGCCTGTTTGTTTTTCAACTTCATTCTTGTATTCCCCAAATTTCTCTAAGGCCTCGGATTTATGCTTCATCAGGAAGACATGTCCATACCTAGAGAAATCATCTGTAGAAGTAATGAAATATGAATAACCACTTCACGCATGTGTAGACATTGGACCACACATGTCACTGTGTATGAGTTCCAAGAGCTCGCTCGCTCTTACTCCGTGTCTAGTGAACAGAGTCTTTGTCATCTTTCCCATGAGACAAGATTCACAAGTAGCATAAGACTGATACTCGAATGGATTCAAGTATCCCTCTTTATGTAACTTTTTTAACCGTGTCTCATTAATGTGACCCAGTCTACAATGCCATAAGAAAGCCTGATTTTTTTACGGAGACTTTCTTTTAAGTGTGTTCTGAACACTGAAAACCTGAGCTTGATTCAATACGTATATTCCGTTTTCTAATGTACCTGACCCAATCAGAACTTGATTTAGGTGGATGTGGACCACATCGCTTACAAAAGTAAAATCATATCCTTCCTTAGAAAGTAAGGATACAGATATGATATTACAAGCCATACTGGGTACATACAAACAGTTACGCAGAATCAATATCTGCCCACTTGTCAATCCAAGGTGATATTCCCCTACGGATTCAGCGTCCACGCTCATTCCGTTGGCAACCCTGAGAGTTATATCACTTATCTTGATAATTCTACGGTTTCTCAAAGCCTGTAATGAATTACAGATGTGAGATCCTGATCCGGTATCCAGTACCCAGGAAGTAGGGTTAATTGACATGCAGTTTTCTATTACAAACACACCCGAAGCCGAAGCCACAACATGCTTCGAATCCTGGCTACTGGCTTTGCTAGCCCTGCAATCCTTCTGCCAATGTCCTTTCCCGTAACAATCGGAACGTCCCTCCTTTACTGTATCAAGTTCCGAATCTTTTGCCCTTCCCTTTTCTTCTTCTTCCCTGGTTTCCTTCAGGGTCTAAGTAGATGGCAGAGACTGTAGAATCAAGTCAGTATTTGACCCGTTCTTCAACGTGGTCTTCAGGTCCGTGAGCTCATCAAAATAGCTAGTCTCTGTAAGGACGTTGTCCCCCTATAGATGACCCGAAAGCCAACCTCGCTTGAAGCAATTCGTTAAAGGTCTCATATGTTGCGATACGAGATTGCTCTCCATATAAATCTTTGTTATGGAGGAAGACAGAAACTAAGTCCATCTTCTCGTGCTGCTTTTGTGCACCATCAACTGAGGCCAACACGAGGCACTTGGCATTCACACATTCTTTTTCCGATATCTTACGGATATCAATATCCTTGACAGGGGAAACTGGTCCTGAGTGTTAGTTATATGTATGCCCTAGAGGCCATTACTGTACATACGATGTTTATTGTAGTGGATGCTTGGACATATATAGGGAGGACTTTCTTGCTCGACATGATAGTACGCTATCTGGTTGCTCTTTATCTTGACATATACTCTGATTGTCTCTATGTTACATGTTGATAAAGCCCTTAGGATATGCACTCGACTACTGGGACTATGATGAGATCATACTAGTGGGGCCATGGTAGTCGACGCGTACATCCTATAACTGTTCCTAGTAGAGGGTGTATCGAGACAGGGCATCGATACACCAGAGTAGACTAGCGTATACGCATCTTGACCCATATGATGGGCGATGGATGATCCCATATCCATCAGTGTTTGACATCAAGGATGGTGTACGGGTGCTCAGTAGAGACTGGGTACATTGGACGGACTCGCCGAGAACTCCCAGATGGTATTATACCCCATGTTAGATGGCAGCTCTCTGGTGACACTGGTACAGGTTAGTCTGTAAACCCGAGATCATCATAGAGTCTTGCGTGATTCCCACTGTGCTTTGATTTCCATCAAACCACGTCCAAGAGGGCATGCAAAATGTGTTGGAGATAGTGCCCTCAGAGTCAATTATTGGTTCATAGGCAGGTGATTGCAATGATTGAGGGAGGACCTATGCCGGTTGGACAGTCTTACTCAAGATGATAGTATGCTATCTGGTTTACCTTTATCATCGTGTACTATTTCAGGTGACCTTGCAGGTCACTATTGCACGTTGATAGAGCCCTTAGGATTCTTGCTTGACGGCCAGCAGTATGATGGCGATCATATACGTGGGAGCTGGGGTCTATAAGCACATCCTTAAAAGGTCCCTAGTCGAGGGAGTTTCGAGACACGGCATCGATACTCCAGAGTAGACTAGTGTATACAGTCGAGACCCCGACGAGGGGCGGTGGCCGGTCTCACAAGCCACTGGTGTCAGTTGGTTCACCTAAGATGTATACAGGTGCTCATTGGGTTATGAGTACACCGGACAGGACGCACCGGGAACATGCTAGTTGGTCTTATACCAGACGTCAGATAGCAGTTCCCTGGTGACATGTGTACAGGTTAGTTCATCGACCTGAGATCGTCATTTGTCTCGTGTGAGTTCCCACTGTACTTTGATTACTACCCTACCACGGCTCAATGGAGTCGTGCAAACAGGTTTTAGTTAGGTACAGCCCCGAGCCACATAGTGGCGGTGAGCAGATCTACAGGGGTTCGTCTCTCTCGTTATTAGGGGTGAGGTCGCACTGTGTCTAGGAGAGCCATTACACAAAGCCTTCGGCCGAGGCAGGAGATTTACTGGTAGGTATTCCAGTAGTATCTCAGGGTGTTCTGGGCTACACTCCGACACGACTTATACCGCTTTTGGGGGTCTGACTTTTACCAACCCCCTAGGCCCGCCATGCGTTGCTCATAGACGAACGGACCGGACTGTACGGATATTGTCACTGACAGGCTCAGTAGGGTGTCAGGATGAGTTCGTTCATCGACCTCCTATTTGTTCAATACCTGGTAGCCCGTTACGTACGGCTAATACCTCTGACGTGCTAGTGGTTAAATCCACAGCCAAGGTATTGACGGGTCTTTAGAGTCCCCCACAGACAGTTTCTCAAGTTTCGGGCAAAACGTTGTAAAGGCCGTATGATATATGGCAGGGTCCGATCATATAAGTGCGGTATTGCACAGATCATGATCGGACGGATCATTCTAGTGGGCTTTGGTTTAAGCCGGATCCTAGTATTAGATTTGTTGGATAACTTTAGTCTCATCGTATTCGCATTCAGTCGGAATGCGGATGCAGGTATGTATAAACAGGTGAGGGGTATCCTCATGATCCGTCACGAGTTTACTTTAGATGTTGCCGGATTTTCTTTGTTATGGAAAACATTTGGATTAATGTTTGCTTAAGGAAATAATGAGCTAGATTTTCATCATGACAATGCATTAATGTGACATGGACTTGTATCATGAGTCATGGTCTGTTTTCTTGCAAAAATGTCGCATTAATGAATTGTTTAATGTGTTGCGATGAGATGGAGAGAGAGGGGCTGCGATGGTTGATATTAACACTCTCTCGCTCTCATTCCAACAAAAGAAAAGAAAAGCTCTTGTTCTTCTTTTTCTTCCTCTAGCTTATTGCTTCCATCAATGGCAACACTTTAACCTCCATCCAAAGCTATGGATGCAAGAGACAAAGTGATCACAACATTCTCTACTTCAACCTTGGGCACGTCGGCTAGCACACTTCGTGCCCGAGTTGCTTCGGATGAAGCGGGAGCCCGTAAAAAGACTTCTCGATGTGGTGCCCTTTCCGACGAGGAGATGAAGACCAGAGTTGCCGCTGGGAGCTTGGGATGGTGGCCAAAGACCGAAGGACACGGATCGATCGGTATAGCATTCTATTCCATCTCTAGTTAGCTAGCATTAGGTTAATGGTTACGATCCGGGTTTTAGGATGCGGTAGTGCCGGTTAAAAGTCAAGAAAAAATTTCGTTTCCGCATTTTGGCCTCGGATAAACGGCCGGGGCGCTACCGTAGTCCTACATGGTATCAGAGCCACGCCATTAACCTAGTCTAGCTTGCTCTAATGTGTTTAAAGTATCGATCGAACAAAATTTCCAAAACCGCGTTTTCATTTCATCAGTTTCTGTCGAAATTTTTCTGTGGTCAAAAAATTATTTGGTGTACTGCAGAAAATCAAGCAGGGTTTTGTAGGGGCACTGCAAAAATTTGGTGGACTGATTCCTTAGGAGCGCTGCGGAACCGCGGCCTAAACCCCATTTTGGCCGCGGTTCCGCCGCCGTTCTAGCTCTTCATTGGACCAAATTTTGTACAGTGCTCTCTGACATGGAAATAGGGTTTTTGGTATATTCCTTTTGGGCCCAGATTTATTTTGAGTGCTACAGTTGTGCTTGGGGCCCACTTCGGGAAATTTAGTCGATCGAAAATTTTTTAACATGTTAGTTCGCAGTATTCACATTATATCTGCGACCGTGAATGTCATTTGATTGGTAAATCCTGTCTAACTGCTATAGCCCTTTTAGACGGATTTGCGAACGTGACATTCACGTTGATGTTCTGTGTCGTGCTGTGATGTTGCTGATTTGTCGTGGGGACAACCTGGATGCAATGTTAGTACAGTTTGGTTGTATTTGTACATTTGATATTGTGGGGCAAGCGTCCGACATGTGGACTGCCCTTACTGCCTGTTTGTATATTATTCTTTTGGGGCACAACCGGGCTGAGGTCAATGTACCCGTTGTATATTTTACTTTCTTTACTAGGATTGCCCCACGGAGGGGGTCCATGGATAGCCGGGTTCTAGAGGGCAACGGGCCCTCATCTCATGGGTTTGAGACGGAGGGGGCTTCACTCTAGAATTGGCGGGCTATTCGCCGCACTCGTAGGGGGTACAGGTTGACCCAAGGAGGGGTGCTCAAGTTACCGGATTCCGGGAAGTGCTGGGTGCTCCATTCACGTTGTTGAAGGGGGCTGCCTCGCTTCAGGTTTTGGCGGGGAACTTGCCTTGCCCGTAGGGGTCTAGGATTTCATTGCACAGGCTATCCACACGACCAGGGGAACGTCGGGTTTCAGCAGCGGCTCTGTGAAACCCAGGGCTTCCAGATTATCTGTATTGTTCTGTGATGCTGATTACATTTCTGTGATGTTGCATTTTATCACGCCTTGAGCGAATATTATATATTGATATATATACTAGTAGATGTTGTATATGTTTTGCATCCGCGCTAGTCCAGTCCCCGCTCTGTCGTTAGTTAAGTAACCTAACAGGTGATGACGGGACCCAGTGGCAAATGCGGATGGCATATACGTACATCGTTATTTTCATTCTTTATGGTGTGATCGATTGATGGGACCGCATTGATTCGGATCAATGCAAGCTAAACAAACCTATTCTGATGTTGTTGGAACAATTTTTCAAAAAGCTGTTATTGCAAGGACGTTCTCTTTTGTTTTGCACAGTGGTATTCGGTTATGAATATCCAGCACCTGAGTCGACGAGGCAAGGGCCGAGATCCCTTCACCGGGAGTGACTCCTTGGACAGAATTTTGCGTCAGGGTAATAACTTCACTATAGCCGATTGTCTTTTGCTTTGCATCGTGGTATTCAGTTGGAATATCCTGCACCTCATTCTACGGGGGAAAGAGCCGAGATCCCTTCACCGGGAGTAACCTCTTTAGCAAAGGTTTTCGTTACTATATTTTTATAAAAAGCTATGCAGTTCCTTCAACGATATCAAGTTCATTACGTTAAAGTTTTTTCGCCAAAAACCAGCTGTAGCCCTCCGTCATTTCCTACAGGTATTATTTAGTATTCGTGCTGCGTTTGTTGACCTAGTCAAGACGTAGTGTTCGGTAGTTAAGTGGTACTTGTTTGTTGCATAAGTGGGATTGGTTAGGACAGTCTTGCGGCCTTGTTGACCTAGTCAAGGGCACGTACGGTTGGGTTTAATGTAATCCAGAATAATGATGGGTTGAACTTGACTGGCGGTTTATGGTTTGTTGACCTAGTCAAGGTCATAAGCCACTTGGGGTAAAAATCACATCGGGAGTTTCTAAAGAAACTGAAACTTGCCAGGCATGCGCATAACTTGAGGAGTGTGATAACATGAGTGGATTCCGTCACGTTATCATGCGATGATAGTTGGATCCCGATTACCACTGATGAGTTGGTTTACTCCTCGAGTGATCCCGACTAATTCTTCTTTCAGGTTTGGAGGAGAATTTGAGGTTACAGTGGGAGGTTTCCTGATTAGATAAAGTGACAACCATTCTGATCTAGGTTAGAGTGCATGCTGAGTGTTTCTTTTCTCTCTCTCTTTAACAGCGACCATGACCCGACCCTTGACTATGACTTAGTGACCAAGTTGACTGCCTTCTTATAACAATGGCTTTTGGATTGTCAGAGTTGCATACCTCATTGCCACTCCTACTTTTACCCTTTTCTCCAGAACACCCCGTATTACTACGAACGTCCACTTCTATTGGATAAAACCATCGTATGGTTGTATACGAACTCGAAGGAATTTATTCGAGGATGGTTTCCGGTTCTGGAGAAAACGAATAGGACTATTCAGTTGTCTTTTACTTTTACCTTCTCTCAGGTTGCGAGTGCTCCTTGGATTAGGGGATAGTACACCTATTACGCAAATTGGATAGTCTTCTTCCAAATCATAGGCAGGTGCCGACCGGTAGGGAATGAAGAAAACCAATTAGCCTAACAATGGCGTATAGAAGGTATTATGTAAAGACAAATAAAGGGATTAGTAAGAGGGCAAAGTAAATTGCAATTGCTATTCACGACCAAACCAAGTATTTCTTCGTCAATCCTAAATCACCTTTGTATTTCTCCAGGACACTCCGTATACTACGAAGATCCACAGTCTATTGGATACTCCATCGTATGGTTATATACGAACTCGAAAGGAACTTGTTCCAGTTCGGGGATGGATTCTTGTTCAGGAGAAATAAGAATAAGGTTTATTCAGTTGTCTTTTATCTTTACCTTCTCTCGGGTTGCGAGTGCTCCTAGGATTGGGACAGTACACCCATTATGCTTATTGGATAGTCTTCTTCTAAACCATAGGCTGGTGCCGAACGGTAAGGAAGGAAGAAAACCTTTTAGCCTAAGAGGGTGTACAGTGTTAGTTGTATGTATGCCCTAGAGGCCAGTATTGTACAGATGATGTATATTATATTGGATGCTTGGACATATATAGATATGACTTTCTTGCTCGATATGATAGTATGCTATCTGGTTACTCTTTATCTTAACATGTACACTTGTCTCTTTAAACTGTCTTATAGTTACATGTTGATAAAGCCCTTAGGATGTGTACTTGACTACCTGGACTGTGATGCAGATCATACTAGTGGGGACATGGTAGTCCATAAGTACATCCTTCAAGGTCCCTAGTCGTGGGTGTATCGAGACGGGGCATCGATATACCAGTGTAGACTAGCGTATACGCTTCTTGACCCATGAGATGGGCGATGGATGATCCCATATCCATTGGTGTTTGACATCAGAGATGGTATACGGGTGCTCAGTGGAGACTGGGTACACTGGACGGACTCGCTGAGAACTCCCAGATGGTATTATACCTCACGTCAGATGGCAGTTCTCAGGTGACACTTGTACAGGTTAGTCTGTAGACCCGAGATCGTCATAGAGTCCTGTGTGATTCCCACTGTGCTTTGATCTCCACCTTACCACGTCCATGAGGGCATGCAAAACGGTGGTCTTTGGGTACAGTCCCGAGTCACATGGAGGCAATGAGCGATAGGAGGGGTTTCGTCTCTCCCGGTATTGGGGGTTGATGTTGCGCTATGCTTGATTGGCCGTAACAGGGAAGTCCCTGGCCAGGGCTGATTAGAGATTTGCTGGTAAGTGTTACCAGTAGTTTCTCAACCCGTTATGAGCCTCACATCGGCACGACTTATCGGTTATTGGGGTCTGACGTTTACCACCCCTAGACTTGATATGCGACGTATCAGACGAACAGACCGGACTGTACGGTAATTGTTACTGGTTGGATTCACAGGAGTGTGAGCGGGCTAGCTCGTCGATCTTCTGATCGCTTAATACCCGGATGGCCGTTACGTTTAGCAGACCGCTTGTGGCTTGTGGGTGCTTGATATGATCATCATCTGCTACCGGCGTATTGACGAGTCTTTAGAGTCCTACACAGAGGTTTCCTGGCTCAAGCGAAACGAAATAGGAGCGCATATGAGATATGTGCAGGACCGAGAATAATGCGTATATGTGATACCGCATTTCATTCTCGCGATATATGTTTCGATTGGTTATATTCGATATGACCTAGTTATCGAATCATTGATTCGATAAATCGATACATTGGATTCTAGTCGGTTATGTGCGACATGACCGGATCATTGAATCAAATGTTGATTTAATGATTTAATGTATAATTATATATTTGATATATTGCATTGCATTAACCAGTATTGGTTCACTTTAAATGGATTTTCTCACTTGATGTGCAAATTGTATATGTGATATACTTTTGTGCACATGTTTGTATCATGTTTGATGATGCTTGCTCATTTGGTTAAGTATATAGAATTAAGCCTAGGTTAAGAAAGTGATTAGGGTTTTTATATATCCATTCTTTTATTTATTCATTTTTGGAAAAAGAATGGGATAAGAATACAAAATGGTTGCTTTCATTCTTGAACATTGTTGAAGCTTCATGAAGCTTTGACTTTGTGACCATTTTGTCTTCACACTAAACCCTAACCATTCTTCTAACCTTAGTTAATTCTCTACACTTAACTATGGTTCACATTATGATAAGTTTGGATTTACTTTTCATTTTAAAAAGACTTATCATAATTCTAGCTTCATCTTCTTCTTCATCTTCAAAAGAAAAAGCTTGATGCCATTAATGGCAACTTGAGTTCCAAAGTGAGAAATCCAATTCTAAAGTGAACCCACCTCCTATTTCTTCACCCTCTACCACTTGCCAAGTTGTTTTGGGTGTTTTCTTCATAAGTTTCACAACTTGGTGAAGTTGGAGCTTGAATTTGTGCAACCTTGACGTAGATCATCTTCGGCACGAAGCCGACGACCTATTCCGCTCATTTCTCCGATGAAGCCGACGATTGAGTTTGGGACTCGAGATGGACAGCGAGAGGACACCTGCGTGGAGCTAAGGAAGTGGAGAACCGGATCTGCAAAGGTTGTAGTCTCTCTCCTTTAGTTAAAGTGTTAACTAGTTTCGTTTATCGCCTAAATTTCTAGTTAACGATCCGTATTAGGGTTTCTCGGCACTCATAAAATTTGAAATTGGCATGGTTGATGCCTTGTGAGACCTCTATAGTGTGCCTAGGAACCCTACAGTGGTATCAGAGCCTAGCTAGAGCCTTAGGCGAAGACTAGACGAAGTTTGAAACCCAATCGACCCGAAACCTTAACCCGGAAAATGCTCTCTGGACTTTTTCTAAAATCTGGGGTTTTTCTATATTAAAAATGCTTAAAAAATTCAGCAGAGAAATCTAAGAATTACGATGCAAAAAATATTTCATGAACAGTAAATTTCGCGGCGGAACCGCGGCAGAAGCATGGCTTCTGCGGCGGTTCCGCGGCCCCTTGATGACGTCAGCCCTGTTCCTTTGCACAGTAATTCCTAGTTCACAGTGCTGAGTTTTATGGGAATTTTTAATATTTTTCCAGAGTTGTAATTTCTGGGGTTGTTTTGGGGATTCGGTGTTTCGATCGGAGTATCAGATTTTGTCTATGTGGCTTTCCGGATAAATTTAAGAATATGTTAAAAAGTTCGACCGGATATAAATACCCAATTTTTCCCCTGTCGGGAAATTTCCAAGGGTTGGATTTTTCCGTAGTTTAACGATGTTCTAAGTAGTGCAAGTAACGCGATGGACCCTCCAGAAGACAACAAACCTTAACTCGATTATGTGACCGTCTTGAACTGCCCTTTGAACCTTCGGGTTTGGGGAAGTACGGCGTGCCACATGTTAGGCGTTGGCTTGACCCTTCTACGGCTGGACCGTTGGTACTGAGGCACGAACTGAATGTTGTTAGACTTATTTCATGTGTTGAGCTGTATCGGGAAAACTTGGGTATTCGACTGTTCGATCGGAAAGTTTAACATTTTCTGTTTATCTGGAATGTGATACAATAATTGGAATTCACAAACAGTTATGAGATAACTGAATGAATGTTATAAATCTAGCGGTTTAGTTTCACTTGATATTGAAAAGAGTTTTCGATAATGAGACTAAAATGCGGGGTTTATAACTGTTAGGCATGTGATGTCTAAGTATTTCATTTGATTAGGCATGTGATGTCTAAAGAGGTTGCGGATTCCAACTGTTGTAGTTTTACACTTTCTTTTCTGTGACCGTAAGTGTAATATGTGATATCGCCGGTTTCGTTGCTATATGTCAACGACAATTGGGATGGACATATTTACTTACGCTGATGACATGTGATGTTATGTGTTGCTGGATATGTTATATTGGATCGTCGTGTTTGAATAGCCGGGGGTTTTTATGTGAGATGAGTGTTTTTCATTTTCATTCATGTAAAAACTTGTATGTAATATTCTTTTATTTGGGGCACTTCCAGGTAGCGGAAGTTGTTAACTTTTGTATATTATTTACATTTCCGCATTAGGATAGACCCAAGGAGGGGAGCACAAGTAACCTGGTTCTGGGGTCCAGTGGGAGACCAACTCGAGGAGTCAAGTCCGGGTCTCCTAACCCTAGAATTGGCAGGGTTGCTTGCCGCTCTCGTAGGGGTCTAGGGGTGTGGGATTGGCTATTCATCACGACCGTGGAATCCGTGTTTTATACTGGCTCGTATTGAAAACACGGACGTCCTAGTATATCCAATGTTTCATATGTTTCTTCTGCTGCGATATCTGTGATGTGATCATGTGATGTTCTATGATAGATACAGTATATAGTATATATGATATATTATATAGACGTTACTTATGTTTTGCACCTGCACTAGCCCTGCCCTACTCTGTCGTTAGTTACCTAACCTAACGGTGCACGAGGGGACATCGAGGCGAAAGCGGATGGCATAAGTGTACGTCGTATTTATCTGTGATGTTTAGGTATTTAAATGATGGGACTTCATTAATGTGATTAATGAAAGAAAAGAAACCTAAGATGTTGTAGAATCAAATTTTAAACAAAACAGGTAGCTACAGTTCTTGCTTTGTATAGCGGTATATATGATATACCCTGCACCTTATTCGATGAGGAAAGGACCGAGATCCCTTCACCGGGAGTGACTCCTTTAGCAATAACTGGCAGATGCTACACACTCGGTTTGTTTTTGATAGCTTCTATAGTTTCTGCTTTGCATAGTGATATATATGATATATCCCGCACCTCATTCGACGAGGAAAGGGCCGACGATCCCTTCACTGGGAGTGACCCCTTTAGCGAAACTGGAAAAGCCTCAAAATCACTCCATTTCAAAACTTCATTTGATTCTACAACGATATCAAGTTCATTACGCAATAGGTTTTCAGAAAAACCTGTCGTAGCCCTCCGTCATTTCAGATAAGTCATGTTTAGTATTCGTGTTGCGTTTGTTGACCTTGTCAAGGCGCAGTGTGCGGTAGCTAACCAGTATTTATCTGCTTATGCATATGATGCAGATTGAGTTAGGGTAGTCGTACGGCCTTGTTGACCTTATCAAGGGTCGTGCGGGTGGGTTTAATTCAATCAAGAAATGACGGGTTGAACTTGACTTACGGTCTATGGTTTGTTGACCTTGTCAAGGTCATAGATCGTTTGGGGCAAAAGCATTATCGGGAATTTCAAGTGTTGAAATTTGCAATGAGATTGCATACCTTCTATGAGATAGTTGGATCCCGATACCCACTGCGAGTAAGAGTTACTCCTGGCAGAGTTTTACACATTACAATTAGCCGATCAAGTAGGTGTCTGGAAAGGTGTCAACGGGGTTACGCCTCTGGGAAAACGAGGTTTACAGTAATTAGGTTCGTGCGAAAGCACGGGGGACCTCCCTCAAAGTACCGACACTGGCCTGGCTGAAAGATTGGCGAACTTGTAGTGTGTAATTAATCCCGGCTAGTCTTTCCTTTTAGGGTTTGAAGGAAGATTTGAGAAAAACAGTGGGAGCCATCCTGATTAGATAAGATAATAACCAATCTGATCTTGCACGAGCTTACGCTAAAGTGTTTTCTTCTCTCTCTCTCCAGGTAGCGACCATTTCATGCCTTAATAAAGATAATAATATGGATGTATTGACCAAACCCGCATGTTTTACTGTGCTGGGGAACGTTGGTTCCGTTCTTTCCTATAAGAGTTATAGGACTGAACAGGATATAGGGGAATACCAGGATTCCCATGCCACCCGAATGAAGAAAGTACATGTTGATGCATTTTCTTCGGGTGTGTTCGTTACAGAGAACTGTTTCTCCATTTGCTCCACGTCCTGGGTATTAGATACCGGGTCAGGATCCCATATATGTAATCAGTTACATGGGCTTAGGAAAGGTAGAGAACTTGGAGAAGGTGATAAGGACATTAGAGTTGGAAATGGTGCAATTGTTGCAGCTAAGACTGTCGGGGAATATCACCTTGTATTACCAACTGGTAATACATTGGTTCTGAACGAATGTTATTACATGCCGAACCTGATATGCAACATTATATCGGTTTCTTTATTGAGTAAAGAGGGATATAATTTTGTATTACAGGATAATGTTATGAACATTTTCCGTAACCAAAAGTTGGTTGGATCAGGCACGTTGTGCAATGGCATTTATGTTCTAAACCAATCAACAGTTCTTAGTATAACAAACACACACAAGAGGACGAGTTCAGACCTGAACGAATTCTTCTTGTGGCATTGTAGACTGGGTCACATCAATGCGACACGACTGGCTAAGTTGCATAAGGATGGATATTTGAAACCATTCGAATTTTCATCTTATGACACTTGCAAGTCATGTCTCAAAGGCAAGATGACCAAAACTCCGTTTACGGGACACGGAGAAAGAGTTACCGAACTCTTGGGACTGATACATAGTGATGTATGCGGTCCCATGTTTACACATGCCAGGGATGGTTCTTCGTACTTCATTACATTCACTGACGATCTCTCTAGATTCGGATATGTGTTCCTGATGAAACACAAATCAGAAGCTTTTGAGAAATTTAGAGAATATAAACAAGAAGTCGAGAACCAAACCGGAAAAAGTATTAAAATCCTTCGATCTGATCGAGGAGGTGAATACTTAAGCAATGAATTCCTGGACTTCCTAAAAGAGAATGGGATTCTCTCTCAGCTGACCCCTCCATATACACCACAGCACAACGGTGTATCAGAACGGAGGAACCGCACCCTATTAGATATGGTGCGCTCTATGATGAGCACAGCTGAGTTACCTATTTCCTTCTGGGGATATGCACTGGAGACAGCAGCATACCTATTGAATCAAGTTCCATCTAAATCTGTACCTACGACACCATATGAGATATGGAGTGGGAAGAGGCCATATCTTAAACGAGTTAAGATATGGGGTTGTCCAGCCTATGTCAAAAGAAAAAATCCGGACAAGCTCGAGGCACGGTCAGTTCTTTGCAAGTTTGTGGGATATCCAAAGAACTCCTATGGGTATTTTTTCTACCACAGTGAGGAACAAAAAGTGTTTGTTGCTCAACATGCCACCTTTTTAGAAAAGGAATTCCTTGAAAAAGAAATTAGTGGCAAAGTGGTAGAGCTGGAAGAAGTTCCAGATACACAAACCGTAACTGAAGATTTAGTGGAACCAGAAGATTCAGTAGCTCCCAATGAACCTCAGCCTCTCCGCCAATCTAGTAGGGTTCCTCGCCAGCTTGAGAGATACTACAGTTTTCTCATGGATGGAGGGAGCGAGGATTGCATCATGGAGGATGATGACCCAAATAGCTTCGAGCAGGCCATCACGAGTAGGGACTCAGTGAAATGGCTGGATGCTATGCGGTCCGAGATGGAATCCATGCACACCAACAAAGTGTGGACTTTGGAAGTTGCTCCTGAAGGGGTAAAACCCATTGGGAGCAAGTGGATCTTCAAGAAGAAACTTGGTGTAGATGGGAAAGTGGAGACTTTCAAAGCTAGACTTGTAGCAAAGGGTTTTCGTCAAAGACCAGGTGTGGACTATGACCAAACCTTTTCTCCAGTGGCTATGCTTAAATCCATCCGGATCATACTTGCCATCGCTGCATATCATGATTACGAAATCTGGAAAATGGATGTTAAGACCGCCTTTCTAAATAGTGATTTAGAAGAGTGCGTGTACATGACTCAGCCAGAGGGCTTCGTAGATAGTGGGAGCAGCGGGAAGGTGTGCAAGCTGCTTAAATCCATTTATGGATTAAAGCAAGCGTCACGGAGTTGGAACATCTGCTTTGACGTCGTTATTAAAGAGTTTGATTTTGTCAAAAACCCAGATGAACCTTGTATCTACAAGAAGGTGGCAGAGAGTAAGGTTGTCTTCCTCGTATTGTACGTGGACGACATACTCTTGATAGGAAATGATATTCCTATGCTGCAATCGGTCAAGCTCTTCTTATCACAAAGATTCTCAATGAAAGATCTTGGTGATGCCTCCTGCATATTGGGGATCAGGATCTATAGAGATAGATCCAAACGGATACTGGGATTGTCCCAATCCAGGTACATTGACACCATACTAAAGAGGTTTAGTATGGAAGAATCCAAGCGTGGAAACTTGCCCACGATCTCTGGAGTCACTCTCTCCAAAGAGATGTCTCCCAAGACTGATTTGGAGAGAGCTCGCATGCAAGGGATACCCTATGCTTCGGCACTAGGCTCTATCATGTACGCGATGCTATGTAGCATACTCACTAAGTGTAGTGAGCAGGTATCAAGCCAATCCTGGAGAGAGTCACTGGACAGCTGTGAAGAGCATTCTAAAGTACTTACGAAGGACTAAAGAGATGCTCTTGGTGTATGGTAATGGAGAACTCCAAGTGGAGTCCTTTACCGATTCGAGCTTCCAGAGTGATAAGGACGACTCTAAGTCGCAGTCGGGATTTGTCTTTACCCTTTACGGAGGGGCGGTTAGCTGGAAGAGTTCCAAGCAGGAAACCGTGGCAGACTCGACGATGGAGGCTGAATACATCGCTGCCAACGATGCTGCCAAAGAGGCTGTCTGGATCAAGATGTTCATTACTGAACTTGGAGTGGTTCCATCCATTGAGCATCCAATACCTTTGTATTGAGATAACAATGGAGCGGTGGCTTTGGCCAAGGAACCCAGGTCCCATCAGCGATCCAGGCCTATTCTGAGGCGGTATCACCTGATCCGGGAGATAGTAGATCGCCGGGAGATCGAGGTCAGGAGGGTTGACACGAAAAACAACATGGCGGATCCACTCACGAAGGCCATTCCCCAGATACAGTTTGAGAGACTCTTCGGGATGCTCGGTATGCGATACTACAGCAGCTGGCCCTAGTGCAAGTGGGAGATTGTTAGTTGTATGTATGCCCTAGAGGCCAGTATTGTACAGATGATGTATATTATATTGGATGCTTGGACATATATAGAGATGACTTTCTTGCTCGATATGATAGTATGCTATCTGGTTACTCTTTATCTTAACATGTACACTTGTCTCTTTAAACTGCCTTATAGTTACATGTTGATAAAGCCCTTAGGATGTGTACTTGACTACCTGGACTGTGATGCAGATCATACTAGTGGGGACATGGTAGTCCATAAGTACATCCTTCAAGGTCCCTAGTCGTGGGTGTATCGAGACGGGGCATCGATATACCAGTGTAGACTAGCGTATACGCTTCTCGACCCATGAGATGGGCGATGGATGATCGCATATCCATTGGAGTTTGACATCAGAGATGGTATACGGGTGCTCAGTGGAGACTGGGTACACTGGACGGACTCGCTGAGAACTCCCAGATGGTATTATACCTCACGTCAGATGGCAGTTCTCAGGTGACACTTGTACAGGTTAGTCTGTAGACCCGAGATCGTCATAGAGTCTTGTGTGATTCCCACTGTGCTTTGATCTCCACCTTACCACGTCCATGAGGGTGTGCAAAACGGTGGTCTTTGGGTACAGTCCCGAGTCACATGGAGGCAATGAGCGATAGGAGGGGTTTCGTCTCTCCCGGTATTGGGGGTTGATGTTGCGCTGTGCTTGATTGGCCATAACAGGGAAGTCCCTGGCCAGGGCTGATTAGAGATTTGCTGGTAAGTGTTACCAGTAGTTTCTCGACCCGTTATGAGCCTCACATCGGCACGACTTATCGGTTATTGGGGTCTGACGTTTACCACCCCTAGACTTGATATGCGACGTATCAGACGAACAGACCGGACTGTACGGTAAGTGTTACTGGTTGGAATTACAGGAGTGTGAGCGGGCTAGCTCGTCGATCTTCTGATTGCTCAATACCCGGATGGCCGTTACGTTTAGCAGACCGCTTGCGGCTTGTGGGTGCTTGATATGATCATCATCTGCTACCGGCGTATTGACGAGTCTTTAGAGTCCTACACAGAGGTTTCCTGGCTCAAGCGAAACGAAATAGGAGCGCATATGAGATATGTGCAGGACCGAGAATAATGCGTGTATGTGATACCGCATTTCATTCTCGCGATATATGTTTCGATTGGTTATATTCGATATGACCTAGTTATCGAATCATTGATTCGATAAATCGATACATTGGATTCTAGTCGGTTATGTGCGACATGACCGGATCATTGAATCAAATGTTGATTTAATGATTTAATGTATAATTATATATTTGATATATTGCATTGCATTAACTAGTATTGGTTCACTTTAAATGGATTTTCTCACTTGATGTGCAAATTGTATATGTGATATACTTTTGTGCACATGTTTGTATCATGTTTGAGGATGCTTGCTCATTTGGTTAAGTATATAGAATTAAACCTAGGTTAAGAAAGTGATTAGGGTTTTTATTTATCCATTCTTTTATTTATTCATTTTTGGAAAAAGAATGGGATAAGAATACAAAATGGTTGCTTTCATTCTTGAACATTGTTGAAGCTTCATGAAGCTTTGACTTTGTGACCATTTTGTCGTCACACTAAACCCTAACCATTCGTCTAACCTTAGTTAATTCTCTACACTTAACTATGGTTCACATTATGATAAGTTTGGATTTTCTTTTCATTTTAAAATGACTTATCATAATTCTAGCTTCATCTTCTTCTTCATCTTCAAAAGAAAAAGCTTGATGCCATTAATGGCAACTTGAGTTCCAAAGTGAGAAATCCAATTCTAAAGTGAACCCACCTCCTATTTCTTCACCCTCTACCTCTTGCCAAGTTGTTTTGGGTGTTTTCTTCACAAGTTTCACAACTTGGTGAAGTTGCAGCTTGAACTTGTGCAACCTCGACGTAGATCATTTTCGGCACGAAGCCGACGACCTATTCCGCTCATTTCTCCGATGAAGCCGACGATTGAGTTCGGGACTCGAGATGGACAGCGAGAGGACACCTACGTGGAGCTAAGGAAGTGGAGAACCGGATCTACAAAGGTTGTAGTCTCTCTCCTTTAGTTAAAGTGTTAACTAGTTTCGTTTATCGCCTGAATTTCTAGTTAACGATCCGTATTAGGGTTTCTCGGCACTCATAAAATTTGATATTGGCATGGTTGATGCCTTGTGAGACCTCTATAGTGTGCCTAGGAACCCTACATACAGAAGGTAATGACTAAAGACATATAAAGGGATTTGGAGAGGTAGCAAAAAAATATACGGTTACAGTTGTGAATCTGATAATGGAAGAGGCATTACTAGGAATACCCGGATACCCCTTCGAAACATTCACATATTTCAGTTTCACTGTGTATTGTTAAAAGAAAACTGATTTTCCAATTAGCCCTTTCTCCAGGGTATGTATTTTCCAGGTATGATTCTCACATCTGTATGGTTTTACAGATGATGAGTGGGAGTGAGTCATTGGGAATTAGGTGATCATCCTCATTATATCGGAATTCGTTGTAATTGGTGATATTTGAGGAAATCGCCTGTGTTGTTTGCTGGACGGCAAATATTTGGTTTTGAATATCCGTTGTTATGCACCAATTTCAAATTGATATATCTGTACGTCTATTTTTATAGAGTGAGATATACCTTCTTGAAATTATTTCCATGACATTTACCTATATCAGTGGATGGTTAGGTAAGGAGCATTAAACAGCGGTGTAATTCTTCTTAAACATAAGTACAGTTTTCAACCTACGACACACGGGGAATGAGTTATTAGACTCAGGGGACTTATACAGAGTATTGTATATCGTCCAGTGTCTATAAGGACAGAGGGGTTGGTACTCGTACTATATTCTGATTACTTGTGACTTCTCTAGTTCCTAGACATGTGTTTCGTTGAAATGCAAAGTCTATGTTTTGAGAAGTTATAGGTATAAGAATAGAGTAGAGAACCAGATGTTGCAAGTATCGGGATTCTTCAAGGTAATCGAAGATGTAGATACTTTTGTATGGTATTTAGTTGATAGTAATGATTAAGAGAACATGCTTCTCTTTCAGGTTACTCATAATTGGAAGCATTCCTAAGTTGAGTAATGCTGATCGGCCTCTCTCCATTTAGTTAACATGTACTGGAGACAGCTGCATGATTTGAATCTGGTTCAATTGAATCAGTGCCTCTGTTTCTGTATTGGATATAGAACAGTTCATATCTTGACATTATTAAGGTACGGGGAGTTGTCCAGCTTATGCTTAAAACCAGACTCTGGACAACTTAAGGCACGTTTCTGTAATGGCTGTTTGTGGGTTGTCCCGGGCTATGACGAAGGTTGACTTTCTACCATCTGGAAGATCAATAGTGATATTGTTCTTGACTCGCCACAGTTTTAATAAAAATGGATTTTTTCAGAAAACGGTAGTGGGAGTATGGTAGAACTGGAAGTGATTCCAGAACCGCAAACGATTACTGAAAATTTGATACCAACCTTTAGATTCAATGTGGTTTGACATTTCATTGGCCACTCCACAGATATGGTGGGTAACCTCAGGCGCTCGAGAGGTACTTCGGTAGCCTCAAGGACAGTGACGGGGAGGTTCTTGTTTACCCAGACTTGCCATTGCTGTTGTTCCAGACTGTGAGACACGGCAGGAGGATGAGTATAACGTCGTTCTAAACCAGCTTTAGAAGTGTACGTGTATGTTATTCTGCTAGAAGGTTGTCGTAGTCAGTGGGAGAAGCGGAAGTATAGTGGACAAGTGGCTTATGTTTATTTATAGACTAAAGCAGAGAGCGGAGATAGATCATCTATTTCTGATGTGACAGTCATAGTTTTGACTTCATCAGAATAGGGGATGGATCTGTTAAGAAGGTAGTAGGGTGAGATGTCCTGGTATTAGGATGACATACACAGAGTAGGAAGTGAAATTCCTATACTACGATCGATTATACTTTGGTTGTCACACAGTGGTTTCTCCACATAGGATATAAATGTTGTTTTTGCACTAGATGCAATAAGGTGATATTGATCCAATCCTGGAGAAACGTTCAGAAGCAGTTTTAGAACATAAGTTGATGTTCTAGGGATATGATAACAACAGCCTCTTTTCGGGGACGGTTATCATTCCAGGCTTCCAAGGTGACCCGGATGACAAAGTGACACTCAGAGTTATTGTTTTCGCTCTGACGAGGGGTAGTATTTTGGACAGATGGTCCACGGGGATACTGAGGAAGGCATGGCGCAGGATACTGATTATTTTCAGTTGACGATACAGTCTAAGAAGTTTGGATTTGGAGTTCATTTATGAACTAGGTCCCATCAGATATCCAGACATATTCTAAGACAGGTACTGCTCATTTCGGGAGTTGGCTTTCTTCTCGAACTTGAGATAAAGAGAGACATAGAAAGAAACATTTGAGCGGATCCACTCACTGAGGCTATTCCTCGAACGCATTTGTTTCGCAAATGGGTTTTGTGAGACTAATTAGTAGAGGAGTTGGGTGTTCGGTATCACACAGGCTGTGAGTATGCGACATCGCAATAATTAGCCTTGAGTACAAGTGGAAGATTGTTGGAGATAGTGCCCTAAGAGTCAATTATTGGTTCACAGGCACGTGATTGCAATGATTGAGGGAGGACCTATACCGGTAGGACAGTCTAACTCAAGATGATAGTATGCTATCTGGTTTACCTTTATCATCGTGTGCTGTTTCAGGTGACCTTGCAGGTCACTACTGCACGTAGATAGAGCCCTTCGGATTCTTACTTGACGGCCAGCAGTATGATGGCGATCATATACGTGAGAGCTGGGGTCTATAAGCACATCCTTAAAAGGTCCCTAGTCGAGGGAGTTTCGAGACAGGGAATCGATACTCCAGAGTAGACTAGTGTATACAGTCGAGACCCCGACGAGGGGCGGTGGCCGGTCTCACAAGCCACTGGTGTCAGTTGGTTCACCTAAGATGTATACAGGTGCTCATTAGGTTATGAGTACACCGGACAGGACTCGCCAGGAACATGCTAATTGGTCTTATTGTCACGGCCCGAAAGTACGGAACATGACCGGCACTTAAACTACGAAACGTCTCGAGGCGTACGTAATCTAAGTAAGCCGAAAACCCAGAAATCCAAACCAAGAAAAGTAGTAGAGTGAAGGAAAAACCAATTTAAATCAAGTAGTTTTATTAGCATAAGCCGAATTATGTGTTTTTAAAAAGAACATCAAATATTTCTTGAAAATTTCGGCAGAGTCTCCTTTGTAAATACAGGCCCCCAAACGGGATACGACATGAATAGTATACGAAATCAAGAAAAGGCATCCGGGAGCTAGCTCTTCGTCAATCGACGGTCACAACCACACAAGTAAAAAATATACAACGCCAAGGGCGAGGATCAAAACTCAAAATGAAACTCAAAACCACACGAAATCCACAGAAATATAACGCGCGACTCTAAGGTCGAAATAATAACATCACTGGTCTCTATCTCAAAATAAATACAAGTTTAGTTGATTGAATTTACTAGATACAATTGAATAATATTATACAAGGTAATATGATGGGTACGATACCAATAAACCCACCTACTAGCAAGTCACCCGAACGAAACTGTGCCCGCAAAGCCATAATGAAACCTGTACGGCAAACCTGCAAGAAACTAGGGCACAACGGGGGTGAGTTGCCAACTCGTGAATAGAAAAACATCTACGAATAGAAATCGCATGTATGACGCAATCCTAGGTCATACGATCATAATATATAATCCTCAAATATATAACCAGCAACCCATAACCATGGCTAGGGCAAATATCTAACCCAAGTGTAATCCCATGTGCCCGTGTCAGTGCCTCAGGTAGCAATGTATCATATGGATATGTATAAATGCATGAAACAGAACGCATGTACTGAAGAAAACAGCTTTCATAAATCAGTGAGATTTCTGTATTTTAAAAATGAGGTACCATAAATGAAATCAGCATAAAACAATGCCCAGCATCGACACAAAACAAGTGTCCAAATATCTCGATATCTCTGTATCACAATCTCTGTACCTCAATATCTCAAAATCTCAATGTCTCAATCACAATATCTAGGGCGCCGTCAGTCTAGACCGGCCCCTACCATCCATCTCAAGACCACGACGGTATCCTCCGGATATCCGACGCGTCGGGCAAAATCACCGGTAGGTAGTGCTCCCTTGCCAGGCTCACATCGTCATCATCACGCGCTTCTTGCCCCGGGGTACCATACCGGGTCCACCATGTACCCGAAACGGTTCATCCGTCTCCTCGAATCAGGTCTCGAAATCCATCAGCAAACTCATGGTGGACGACTCATACATCATGGGAAAAACCGCACTTTTTTTATTTAAAAAGAGAGAAAGCAGTTTATATAAGTTTTACGGTTTCCCCCCCCCCAAATCCAGAAAATCTCATGGAAATCCGAATCCAAATCATCAATAGCATGTAAAACCATGAATATAGGCATAACGATGAATAATAGTATGCATGAAGTGACAAGTAATAACTACAATGTTAAGCTGGCATATAAGGCAGGTACACTAATATCATGTCAAATTACTAACTAACAACCTAAGTCAAGCAATAATATTTTCTAAGGTGTACGTGACATGGCAATTACCGATGAAAATGTGTGTGAGCCGGCAAGTAAGTGTACGTGGTACATACGCATCATCGGTAATGGTGCTGGTGTCCTAACAGTATGATATCAACAATGCAATAAGAAATTATAATATAAGTATGCGATGCGCAGTGAACAGCAATAATGAGCGGAATACTAGACACAACGATAACTAAACTGCATTACCCTAATATAAGTCCTACAATAGTGCCCTTTGAAATAACACGAATCGCGGTGTTTTGAAAATAAGGGCTACGGTGTTTTTAAGAAAAGATACATCTTTGAAATATCCGTAGAATCCCTTGACTTGTCTTTTAAAATACCCACAATTCGTTAGTTTTGAAATAGGCAGGAGTCTAATATAGTCTAACAACTACACTAAACTATATGGCTGAACTAACAAGCTGAACTACAGGTAAGGAAACCGCCTAACATCTGAGTCGATACGTATACATACATGTATATATATTAGTCGGTGATCCCGCCTCAATAATATCATATCCGATACCATATCTATAATCAGACATCCCAAGTCAAGAGTGCAGATCAATCATCAATATATAGCTCGTACGTAAATCCGTCGTACGGCATTCCCAAATCTGGGTACGGGTCAATATCATACTCATCACACTGTTCATCTGGTATCCTCTTTATCAAGATCATCATCTGGGGTACTGACCTACGTCTAGTACACTGCTAATATCACTATTCACATGGCATTGTCATTCAAAGATCCGCTATAACATCAGGACGTATCTCAAGTACGAATTCTGCCATATCACCGATCTCACGGCCTCAACTCAAATCTCATCGACTCATCTCAATCCCAAGTATCATCCGCAAATCCAGTATGTGAACACCTAGTCCCATACCCAGGTGAACACATAAACACATCTCCCCATATACGCACAGGTAATAACATACATGTATGCATGTGTGTGTGTGCGTGTGTAGGTGTAACAACTACTCTAGGGTTTCACAACTAACACTAAACTAATCCATGAACACCTAGAATCTACCTTTATCATCAAGTCTCATATCAACATAAAATATATAATCAAAATATATATGTGTATATGTATTCGTATACATCACTACGGACTGTGGGGGTGCTATACGCCATCCACCCGACTTCGCCCCGTAGATATAAATCTACTCACCTGGTCCTCGCTCGCCGTTGCCGACGTCGCCACGCGCTTGCTTGTCGTCTCGAAGTCCACATGGGGCACCTACATATCTTAATACACCGTATCGCATTAAAATCAAATTCGAAATCGAAACGGCATACGAAAATCAAATCGGCACGCGTATCACGCATAGGTCAAAACCTATCGCCTACGCATGCAAGAATAGCCAAACCAACCCTCGATGTCGATGTACGAACGTCAAAGTATCGGGAAAAACCCAAACACTCTCATTTGCGCATTCACGAACACTAATTATAATATAAAATAGGTTAAAATTCACAAAAACCCCAAATTCACCTTAAAAGCCTTTTTTCCGAAATCTAGCAAGCAAAAATTACCCGTTTTAGTACAAAACTCGACGTTTAAACAAATCTAGCGGCTATAATACTTATTAAATATCTTAAATAAGTCATAAAAACAATTTCCATAATTTAATCCCAATAAATTTCATTAACCTAAAAATTCTAGTTTACAATATACCCAAATTTTAACAATTTTATAGCAAAAATGCACAAACAACAATTTAGCTTGGATTTTCATGAACTAAAATCATTAAACCACTCAATATAATATTTATGATATGATGAAACCCTAACCATATTTTTAATCTCTCATTTTGAATTAAAGCTAAAAACCTAGTTTGCAATATTATGCAAATTGGACAATTTTTAAAATAACATTTGTAATATAGCAACTAGATTAGATTTTAGCATGTCACAACATATTAATCTACCCATCACAGCTATAATTCAATGATCAAACCCTAACCTTAATTCAAAACCTTCCACTTGAGATTTTAAACTTGAATTTAAAACCCTTTTTAACATCACAATAACTCAAATTGGAGGAATTAATCAACACATAACCAAAAGAGTTAACATTTATACGTCCCAAATTCTTGAGATCAAATTGAAAACTTATCACCCAAAATGGCCTCATGCTCCTAGATCCATACTAGAGTACCCAAGGAAAAATGGGTAGGAGTTGGATTTTGATTTGATTTTGTATGGATTTTGATGCATTTTTTAGTGGATTTTTGATTAGAAATTAGATGAAAAAATGAAGGGGGCTGAAGAAAGGGGGGGCTCGGACAATGTGCAGGTGGGGAAAGTGTGGGAGAGAGTGAGGTGTTGAAAGAGAATGAGAAAGTCAAAAACCCATACCTCAAGTCAACACACTCATTCTTTATCCTTTCTTTTCTTTTCTTTTGTTCTCATCTCTTTTCTTTTGGAAAAACAAGTGGGGAAAAAGAAGGGCTGCTTGTGGCTGCTAATTTGGAGAGGGGAGAGAGGGTGTGGGTGAGGGGAAAATGATAAATGTTATACCCCAATATCTATTTACACTAATTTCACCAAAAAAGCCTTTTTCTTCGATATTTTCTGAACCGTTTTGGAAACCATTTCATTTCAAAAACCACATGATAAAATTTTGTTTAATGTGTTATGATGCACAAAATTTGTTTCAACTCATTCCAATTTGTAATTTTCCCTAATTAAATGTATTAGGGACGGCTTAAAATAATATTAAAATAATTAATTTCGGAAAAATTTTCAGAAAATTTGAAATTTCACCAGTGGCTCAATAAACACCAAATACTAGCAATTTCATAACTAGAATATGAATATTTAATTTTATAATAATGATATTTGTACTTTGACTTTTTACAGAAAACCCCCTTATTTTACCGATTTTCCGAAATTTCACCGAAACGATTTTCAAAACGTTACACTTATACCAGACGTCAGATAGCAGTTCCCTGGTGACATGTGTACAGGTTAGTTCATCGTCCTGAGATCGTCATTTGTCTCGTGTGAGTTCCCACTATACTTTGATTACTACCCTACCACGGCTCAAAGGAGTCGTGCAAACAGGTTTTAGTTGGGTACAGTCCCGAGCCACATGGAGGAAGTGAGCAGATCTGCAGGGGTTCGTCTCTCCCGGTATTGGGGGTGAGGCCGCGCTGTGTCTAGGAGAGCCATTACACAAAGCCCTCGGCCGAGGCATGAGATTAACTAGTTGGTATTCCAGTAGTATCTCGGGGTGTTCTGGGCTACACTCCGACACGACTTGTACCGCTTTTAGGTGTCTGACTTTTACTAACCCCCTAGGCCTGCCATGCGATGCTCATAGACGAACGGACCGGACTGTACGAATATTGTCACTGACAGGCTCAGTGGGGTGTCAGGATGAGTTCGCTCATCGACCTCCCTTTTGGTGAATACCTGGTAGCCCGTTACGTACGGCTAATACCTCTGACGTGCTAGTGGTTAAATCCACAGCCAAGGTATTGACGAGTCTTTAGAGTCCCCCACAGACAGTTTCTCAAGTTTCGGGCGAAACGTTGAAGAGGCCGTATGATATATGGCAGGGTCCGATCGTATACGTGCGGTATTGCACGGATCATGATCGGACGGATCATACTAGTGGGCTTTGGTTTAAGCCGGATCCTAGTATTAGATTTGTTGGATTAGTTTAGTCTCATCGCATTCGCATTCAGTCGGAATGCGGATGCAGGTATGTATATACTGGTGAGGGGTATCCTCGTGATCCGTCACGAGTTTACTTTAGATGTTGCCGGATTTTCTTTGTTATGGCAAACATTTGGATAATGTTTGCTTAAGGAAATAATGAGCTAGATTTTCATCATGACAATGCATTAATGTGACATGGACTTGTATCATGAGTCATGATCTCTTTTCTTGCAAAAATGTCACATTAATGAATTGTTTAATGTGTTGAAATGAGATGGAGAGAGAGAGGGGCTGCCCTGGTTGATATTATTGGTCTTGTATTTTGATAATCACACTCTCTCACTCTCATTCCAATAAAAGAAAAGAAAAGCTCTTGTTCTTCTTCTTCTTCCTCTAGCTTATTGCTTCTATCAATGGCAACACTTTAACCTCCATCCAAAGCCATGGATGCAAGAGACAAAGTGATCACAACATTTTCTACTTCAACCTTGGGCAAGTCGGCTAGCACACTTCGTTCCCGAGTTGCTTCGGATGAAGCGGGAGCCCGTAAAAAGACTTCTCGATGTGGTGCCCTTTCCGACGAGGAGATGAAGACCGGAGTTACCGCGGGGAGCTTGGGATGGTGGCCAAAGATCGAAGGACACGGATCGATCGGTACAGCATTCTATCCCATCTCTAGTTAGTTAGCATTAGGTTAATGGTTACGATCCGGGTTTTAGGATGCGGTAGTGCCGGTTTAAAGTCAAGAAAAATTTTCGTTTCCGTATTTTGGCCTCGGATAGACGGCCGGGACGCTACCATAGTCCTACAAAAAGGTGGCTTTTGGGTACAGTCCCGAATCACATGGAGGAAATGAGCGATAAGAGGGGATTCGTCACTCCCGGTATAGGGAGTTGATGTTGCGCTGTGTTCGATTGGCTATAACTAAAAATCCCTGGTTAGGGTTGCTGAGATTTACTAGTAAGTGTTATCAGTAGTGTCTCGAACTGTTATAGACCTCATATCGACATGACTTATCAAGCTACTGGGGTCTGACGTTTACTACGCCTAGGCGAGTTATGCAACATATCAGACGAAGAGACTGGACTGTACGGGAGTGTTACTGACTGGATTCAAAGGAGAATGTACAGGCTTGCTTGTTGATCTTCTGATCGCTCAATACCTGGGTGGCTGTTACGTTTAGCTGACCGCTTGCAGCTTGTGGGTGTTTGATATGATCATCACCTACTGCCGGTGTATTGACGATTCTTTAGAGTCATACACAGAGGTTTCTTGACTCAGGCAAAATGGAGTAGGATCACATATATGATATGTGCGGGACCGAGAACAATACGTGTATGTGATACCGTATTAGATTCTCGCGATATGAGATATCGGCCGGGTATATGAGATATAGCCGGGTCATCGGATCAAGTGTTGATTCGATGAACTGATACAGATTATATTAGTCGGTTGTTTGTGAAATAGCCGAATTATCGGATCAAGTGTTGATTCGATAATTTAATGTATAATTATATATTTGATATATTGAATTACATTAACTGATATAAGCTCACTAAAAGATTATTTCTCTAACTCGGGTAATACATTGATATATATGCGATATATGTTAATTGTATTATTTTACTTTCTTACAATAAATAATATATATGTGATATATAATATTGTAACATATTATTGTTATTAATGCAACATGATTAGCGGAGATTAAACATGATTAAGGGTTGATTTGGGTTAATTTTTTAAGAAGCTTCTAGAAGCTTTCTTTTTGTTTTTGCAAAGATATTTTGCAAGATATTTACTTAACCCAACCCACACCCTTTACTATGGTTAGATCTCTACAATGGTTATGTCTTTTCTTGACTTAACCATGGTTGCATTGGTAATGATAATAACAATTCATTATTCATCACAAAATGATTTTTCATTCATCTTCTTCCTTCTTCTTCTTTGCTTGAAAAGCTTTCTACCTTTTTGAGTGGTGATGAAAATGAGTGAGATTAAGAAAATAAAAGAGTGCTAAATTCCTACTTCATCATCCTAATCTATCCTAGCCATTTAGATTAGGGTGCTCACTTCATTAGTGAGTGAGAGCTTGTGTTAAAGAAACTTCAAGGTAGATCATCTTTGTTATCGAAGATAGGAAGCAAGCTTGCATCTTTCTCTTCGTGGAGCCTCTCTAAAGTCCGGATACTCGATGATCGCAGCGAAGGGACCTCAACATGGAGTTTTAGAAGTGAAGGACCGGACTACAAAGGTTGTAATCCCAAACTCTTAGATGTTAAAGTGTTTAACATGCTTTGTTTCACCTAATCTCTAGTTTAAAGATCTTGGTTAGGGTTGTTCGGCGCGTCTATATTTTAAATCGGGCATGGTTGATGCCTTATAGACCCTTGTGAGAGTGCCTAGTAACCCTGCAGTGGTATCAAAGCCAAGCTAGAGCTTTAGGCGAAGTCTAGGCGAAGTTTAAATTCCGATCGAACTGCGAATACCCGATAAAACCTAGTTTCTAGAATTTTTTTTAAAATGTGATTTTTTCAGCATTAAAAATACTCAGAACATTGAGCAGGGTATTATAGGAATTACTGTGAAAAACGAGCATTTAATTCCTTCAGAGAGCCGCGGAACCGCGGCAGTAACCTACCTTGGGCGGCGGTTCCATGGCCAAATATTGGGAGTAGGGTTTGTTTTTGGCACAGTAAAATCCGTATGTACTTCCTGATGCTTCTGGGAATTTTTAATTATACTTAAGTGTTGAGTTTTATGGGTTGTATTGGGAACTCGTTGATTCGATCGGAAAGTTTAACTTCGTTTAAGTTTTTTCCGGATAATTTTAGAACGTGTTAAAAAGTTCTACCGGATATCAATAACTCACTTTTTTCCCTGCCGGAAAATTTCCAAGTGTTGGATTTTTCCGTAGTTTAAGAACGTTCTAAGTCGTGCAAGTAATGCGGTGGACCCTCTAGAAGACAACAAACCTTAACTCGATTATGTGACCATCTGAACCGTCTCTAAACCTTAGGGTTTAGGGCAGTACGGCGTTGCCACATGTGAGGCGTTGGCTTGACTCCTCTACGGCTGGACTATTGCTACTGTGGCATGTGATGGATACTTTTTGAACTCCACTCAAGTGTTGAGCTATTTGGGAAATCTTGGGTGTTTGTTTATTCGATCGAAAACTTTAACACTGTCTATTTATCTGAAATGTGATACAATATTTGAAATCCACATATAGTTATGAGATAACTAATTTGAATGTTATAAATCTAGCAGTTTAGTCTCATTTGATTGGTTGCCATGGGATTTTGATGTGACCAAAAGTCCGTCGCAATCACGTAACGTACGCGGATACTCGCCGGGTAAACTTAATAGATAGCCACGCCCCATAGCCCCAACCAAGTGACTGTAGGAGAACCCCATCGCCAAAAGCATCCGTTCGGGTGCTCGCGGCAGCGGTGTTCCGCCTTAGTGCACTTCGTCGACGGCATCCGGGGGTGCGGCCGTCTACTAAAGTTTGCGACGAGCATTCTATCAGAATTTCGGGAATCTTGTTGAATTGCCCGACATGATATTGAAAAGAGTTTTCGATAATGAGACTAAAATGCTGGGTTTATAATTGTTAGGCATGAGATGTCTAAGGAATTCATTTGGTTAAACATGCGATGTCTAAAGAGGTTGCGGATTCCAACTGTTGTAGTTTTACACTTTCTTTTCTACGATCCATGCGTAGTATGTGGTGTATCGCCGGCTTCATTGCTATACATCAACGACAATCGGGATACGCATACTTGCTTACGTTGTTGATATGAGATATTATGTGTTGCTGTGATATGTTATATTGGATCATCGCGTTTTGAATAGTCAGGGGTTTTATGTGAGATGAAGATGATGTCACCATTGTATATTATTTACTTTTCTGCATTAGGTAGACCCAAGGCGGGGAGCATAAGTAACCGGGTTCTAGGGTCCAGTGGGAGACTATCTTGAGGAGTCGAGACCGGGTCTCCTAACCCTAGAATTGGCAGTGTTGCTTGCCGCTATCGTAGGGGTCTAGGGATGTGGGTTTGGCTATTCATCGCGACTGTGGAATCCGTGTTTTATACAGGCTCGTAATAAAAACACGGACCTCTTAGTATATCCAATATTTCATATGTTATCTTCTGCTGCAATGTTCTGTGATGAGATCATATTACTGCCTGAGACGAATGTTTATATTATATATATTAGATATATGTTATATTGCAGATTTCGTTTCAAATGTGATGCTTGTGAAGCATAATAAAAATGGGACTTCATTAATGAGATTAATGAAACTAAAAGAAACCTAAAGATTTTATAGAAACTTGTTTAAAAACTGGTATCTCTAGTTCCATAGCGGTGTTCCTTGTAAAACATCCAGCACCTTATTCGATAAGGAAAGAGCCGAGATCCCTTCACCGGGAGTGACCTCTTTAGCGAAACTAGCAGATGCTACAAACTCGGATTGTCTTTTTATTGCATCTATAGTTTTTGCTTTGCATAGCGGTATTTGTAAAATATCCTGCACCTTATTCGATAAGGAAAGAGCCGATGATCCCTTCACCGGGAGTGACCTCTTTAGCAAAACTAGAAAAGCCTAAAAAACACTCCATTTAAAATCACTCGATTCTACAACGATATCAAGTTCATTACGCAAAGTGTTTTCTTAAAAACCTGTCGTAGCCCTCCGTCATTTCAGATAAGGACTGTTTAGTATTCGTGCTGTGTTTGTTGGCCTTTATCAATGCGTAGTGTGCGGTAGCTGAATAGTACTTATCTACTTATGCATATGATGCAGATTTGATTAGGGTAGTCGTACGACCTTGTTGGCCTTTGTCAAGGGTCGTGCGGGTAGGATTTGTTGGTGTATATGCCCTAGAGGCCATTACTGTATCATACTAGTATGTATATTACTTGATGGAAGCTTGGGATATTCACAGTTGTACAGACAATCTTGCTCAATATAGTAGTATGCTACTTGGTTTGCCTCTGCTTTAATGTGTACATGTGTGTTTATTTATTATATCACCTATACGCATTAGTAGAGCCCTTAGGATCTTTTCTTGATTACCGGCGTTGTGATGGCGATCACACTCGTGGGGGCTGGGTAATCTACAAGCACATCCTTATACACGTCCCTAGTCGTGGGAGTACCGAGATAGGGCATCGATACTCCGGAGTAGACTAGCGTATGCGCTTCTCATCCCAGCACGGGAGACGGTCTGTCCCACAGCCGTCGGTACGTCGTACTTGAGATAGTATGCGGGTGCTCGTTAGGTTATGAGTACACTGGACATGACTCGTCGGGAACTGATGGTTGGTATTATACCTATCGTCAGTTATCAGTTCCCAGGTGACATGAGTACAGCATAGTCCGCTGACTTGACACTGTCACTTCGCCTCGAGTGTGTTCCCACTGTTCTTTGATTACTACCCTACCACGGCTCTACTGAGTCGTGCAAACAGGTAGTAGTTGGGAGCAGTCCCGGAGCACTTGGAGGCAGTGACGGTTAGACAGGATTCGTCTCTCCCGGTATTGGGGGTTGACATCGCGCTGTGTCTAGGAGAGCCATTACACGAGTAGTCCCTGGCCAGGGCAAGCGAGATATACTGGTAGGTTCCAGTGTTATCTCAGGGTGTTCTGGGCTTCACTCCGACACGACTTATACCGCTATTAGGGGACTGACGTTTACCGCCCCCCTAGGCCCGCCATGCGATGTATCAGACGAACAGACCAGACTGTACGGAGATTGTCACATGCAGACTCAGTAGGAGTTCGGATGGGTTTACCTCATCGGCCTTCTTATCGACATCCACCTGGGGACCGTTACGTACAGCTAGTGCCGCTTGCGGTCTGTGGTTAAACCCACTGCCAGCGTAGTGTCGAGTCTTTAGAGTCCCACACAGAGAGTTTCCCTGCACTGAGCGAAACGTGTAGAGGCCGTATGGTTTTACGGCAGGGCTGCGATCACTTACGTACACTTGTGTGCGTATGATGTTCGGGCAGGCAGTACTAGTGGGCTTTGGTTTAAGCCAGATCCTAGTATTGCACGGATGGATCTGTTTTGTCTTCTGCGCATCTGCATTCTACGGAATACGGATGCAGGTGTGTATGCACAGTTTTCTGGAGCGATGAAGGAGGAGGTGCCTCATTAGGGTTTTGGCAGTTGGTTCGGCCAAAACCACTATGTGGCAGGCTCATTAGGGTTTTGACAGTTGATTCGGTCAAAACCATTTTGAGACGGACTCATTAGGGTTTCGACAGTTCGTTTGGTCAAAACCATAAATGAGCCGGGGACATTATTTACTAATCCTTTCATTGATAATTTTGTTATGGCTAATTACATTGACCATTTGACCATCTTGACTTTGTTGACCTTTTGACCAAAGTTGACTTGGACCTTCTTAGAAGATCTAAAGTATAATTTGGTTTTCTTTTTATTAAGTTATGATAATGGTCATGTCATTTGTAGCCATCACCTTTATCTTGATTGGATTTGTAATGATAATGTTTTGTGCATTATTGCAACCATGGTTAGCTTTTCTCTTGGTTAAGCTTTTCATTTGCTCATTCTCATTCTCTCTCTTGAAATGAGAAGCTCCATGGTTGCTAGAAAATCTCCTTCTTCTTCCTCCTCTTGATTTCTCCTTTGATCTCATGTGTTGAGAGAAAAAGGATTCTACTTGACAAACACATCCATACATCCTCTCTACACAACCTAGGGCTTCTAGATTAGCAATCTCCTTGCCCTAGTTACCTCGGCTCGAGGTGGAGCTCGTTGTACATCTCTCGGGTGGATCGTCTTCGACTCAAGGAGGCCGCGGAGGTGACCGAAGTCCGGATCAACCATTGAGCAAGCAATGAGAAGAACAACAAGAAGAGAAGAACATAAAAGAAGAACAACAACAAGAAGTGACGGAGTTCAAGTTGAGGTATAACCACTTTGCCGAGTAGTTAATTCTTCTTTGCTAGTATGCTAGTTTAGTTTAGCAAAGATCCGGCTTTTACGGTCCATGTTACAAAGTTAAGAAAAATTTTGATTTACCGTTTCCGCAACCCCGAAAGTACCGGGAGAGGTAACGTGGACCTAACAGGATTGATTCAATCAGGAAATGACGGGTTGAACTTGACTAGCAGCCTATGGTTTGTTGGCCTTTGTCAAGGTCATAGGAGGCTTGGGGTAAAATAATATTGGGAATTTCAAGAGTTGAAATTTGCAATGGATTGCATACCTTCTATGAGATAGTTGGATCCCGATACCCGCTGCGAGTAAGAGTTACTCCTGGGAGAGTTTTACACATTACAATTAGCCGATCAAGTAGGTGTCTAGAAAGGTGTTAACGGGGTTACGCCCCTGGGAAAATGAGATTTACTTTAATTAGGTCTGTGCGACAGTGCGGGGAACCTCCCTCAAAGTACCGGTACTAGCCTAGCTGAAAGATTGGCGAACTTGTAGCGTGTAATTAATCCCGGCTAGTCTTTCCTTTTAGGTTTTGAAGGAACATTTGACAAAAACAGTGGGAGACATCCTGATTAGATAAATTGATAACCAATTTAATCTTCTAAAAGCGCACGCTGAGTGTTTTCTTCTCTCTCTCTCTCCTGGTTGCAACTATGTCACGCCTTAATCAAGATAATAATATGGATATATTGACCGAACCCGCTTGTTATACTGCGCTAAGAAATGTTGGTCCCGGTCCAACTTATAATTGTTATAAGACAGAGCAGGAAATTAGGGAATACCTGATTTCCCATACTACCCAAACGAAGAAAGTGCATGCGGATGCATCTTCTTCGGGTCTGTTCATTACCGAGAACTGTTTCTCAGTATCCTTTACATCCTGGTATGAGATACCGAATCAGGATCCCGTAAATGTAATTTGTTACATGGGCTACAGATAGGTAGAGAACTGAGAACGGGTGATAAGTTTCATGAGATAGAAACGGTGCAAATGTTGCAGCCAAGTCTGTTGGTATTTATCACCCTTTATTATCAGAATACATTGATTCTGAACGAATGTTATTAGATACCGAACCTGATATACAACATCATATCAGTCGCTTTATTAGTAAAGAAGGATATAATTTTGTATTGTTGGATAATGTTTTGAACATTTCCTATATCAAGAGTTGATCGGTTCAGGCACGTTATCTAAAAGCATTGACGTTCTAAATCAAACTACAGTTCTTAGTATACAGAACACACACAAGAGGAAGAGTTCAGAAATGAACAAATCCTTCTTGAGGTATTGTAGACTAGGTCATATCAATGCTACCCGACTAGCTGAAGTTACATAAAGATGCATATTTAAATTAGTTTAAATTTATATCTTGTAAAACTTGCCAGTCATGTCACTAAGATAAGATGACCACAGCTCCGTTTATTGGAAACAGAGAAAGAGTTAGTGAACTCTTGGGATTGATACATGCTGATGTATGAAGGTCCCCTGTCTACACATGCAAACACCGGTTCTTTGTACTTTATTACATTCACTGATTATCTCTCAAGATCCGGACATATGTTCCTGTTGAAACACAAGTCTGGAACTTTTGAGAAATTCAATGAATATAAGTTAGAAGTAGAGAACCAAAAACTTGTATAAGTATTATGTCCTTTGATGAGATCAAGGAGGAGAATACTTGAGCACGGAGATTCCTGGACTATTCTAAAAGAGAATGAGATTCTCTCTCAGTATTACTCCTCCGAATACACCACAGCACGTCGATGTATCGGGGCGGAGCAAACACACCCTATTAGATATGGTGCGCTCTATGATGAGTACTACTGAGTTTCCTATTTCCTTTTGGGAGTTATGCACTTGAGAAGCTGCATACCTATTTAATAGGGTTCCAATCAAATCAGTTGCCTACCACCTCATATGTGATATAGAATAGGAAGAGCCCATATCTTAAGTAAGTTAAGATTTGGGGTTGTCCAGACTATGTCTAAAAGCAAAATCCGGACAAGCTCGAGGCAAAGACAGTTCTGTAGAAGTTTGTTGGATATCCTAAGCATTCGCAAAGGAATATCTTCTACCAAACCGAGAAACATAAGATGTTTTGTTTCTCAGCATGCCACCTTTGTGAAAGGTAATTTCTTGTGAAGAAATTAGTGGTCATGAGGTAGTACTGGAAGGAGTTCCAGCTATACAAACTACAGCAGATGATTTGGTAGAACCGAAAGATTCAATAGTAACCAACGAATCTCAGCCTCTCCGTGGATCTAGTAGGGTTCCTCACCCACCTGAGAGATACTTCGGTTTCTCTATGACAGTGGGAGCGAGGATTACATCATAAGATGATGACCCAACTAGTTTCGAGCTGACCATCAAGAGTGGGACTCTGTAAGAATGGCTGGTGCTTAGCGATCTGAGATGGAATCCTTATACACCAACAAAGTATGGACTTTGGTTGCTTTATCTGAAGGGTTAAATCCCCATCAGGAGCAAGTATATCTTGAGAAGTTTACTTGGTGTACATGGAAAAGTTGAGACTTTCAAAGCTATGCTTAAGTCCATCCAGACCTACTTGCCATGGCTACATACCATGACTACGATATCTGGCGGTTGGGTGTCATGGCTGCTTTTCTAAATGATGATTTGGAAGAGAGCATCTATAAGTACACAGCCAGAGGGCTTCGTAGACAGTGGGAGCAGCGGAAACATGTGCAATTTGTTTTATGTGATAAATCAGGCATCGCGGAGTTGGAACGTCTGTTTTGATGTGGTAGTCAAAGAGTTTGGCTTCATCAAAATGGTAGATGAACCTTGTATATAAAAAAAGGTAGTAGAGAGTATGGTGGTGATCCTCGTAGAGTACGTGGATGACATACTCTTGATAGGGAAGGAGTTTCCTATGCTACGCTCGGTCAATCTCCGCTTATCACAAGAATTCTCCATATAGGATCAAAGTGATACCACCTAAATCCTGGGTTATGGATCTATGAGATAGATCTAATTGGATGTTAGGATACTCACTAGTTATAGTAAGATGGTATCAATCGATCCTAGGGAGAATCACTGGAAAGGTTCCAGGGTGATAAGGACGACTGAATGTCAGCCGCAGGCATTGTCTTTACCCTCAGTGGATGGATGGTATGTTGGAAGAGTTCCAAGCTAGATACCGTGACTTACTAGACGACTAAAGGCAAGATACATCATTACCAACGATGCTATCTGTAGGACTACGTTAGCGCCCCGGCCGTCTATCAGAGGCCAAAATGCGGAAACGAAAAATTTTCTTGACTTTAAACCGACACTACCGCATCCTTAAAACCCGGATCGAACCATTAACCTATTACTAGCTATCAAGAGAAAGGATAGAATGCTATACCGAGCGATCCGTGTCCTTCGGTCTTCGGCCTCCATCTTGATCTCCTCGGGGAATCTCCGGTCTTCATCTCCTCGTCGGAACGGGCACCACATCACCGGGTTCTTTTACGGGCTCCCACCTCAGGACCGAGGCAACTCGAGCACGAAGTTGGCGAATCGACGTGCCCAAGGATGCTGTAGGCTAAGTGTAGTAATGTTTGTCTCATGGGGTTTGAAATTGCCATTGATGATGGAGGTGAAGAATAGTGAGCAAGAGGAAAATGAGCCTTTTTTGATACAAGCCAAGAATGAGATGAATGATTTTCTCCCCACCAAAAATTATTCCCTCTCCTCTAAAGTGGCCGGACAAATATGAGATAGTGAATCAATGAAGGGAGGTGAGTGTAGGAAAAAGAAATGGTGACCATAATTCAAAAAGCAAGCCTCACATCAATATCCAAATGAACTCTCATCACATTCCCATCTCATTAATGCAAAAACCATGATGAAGGAAAAAGCAAAGATTCTTTGAATTATCATGATCTCTCCATTTACAAGAAACCCCCTCAACAATGCTAATTTGCACAACTGTAAATTAGCCCCTCCATCAGAAAAATCCGGCCAAGAAGGAACAAAGGAAAACTGGCCGAAACGGAATACAAACTGGCAATTTCAAAAAACTGATTCCGTAATAAATTACAGGAAAACCCCGCGACTGTATATACATACCTGCATTTGTATTCCCACTGAATACAAATGCAAAGAGACAAAATCTACACTGTACAATACTAGGATCCGGCTTAAACAAAAGCCCGCTAGTATTATCCGTCCGATCTTGATCCGTGCAATACCGCATGTATATGAACGAACCCTGCCATATCTCCATACGACCTCTACAGCGTTTCGCCCGAAACTTGAGAAACTATCTGTGCGGGACTCTAAAGACTCGTCAATACCTTGGCTGTGGATTTAACCACTAGCACGTCAGAGGTATTAGCCGTACATAACGAGCTACCAGGTATTGACCAAAAGGAAGGTCGATGAGCGAACTCATCCTGACACCCTACTGAGCCTGTCAGTGACAATATCCATACAGTACGGTCCGTTCGTCTTTGAGTATCGCATGGCGGGCCTAGGGGGTTGGTAAAAGTCAAACCCCCAAAAGCGGTACAAGTCGTGTCGGAGTGTAGCCCAGAATACCCTGAGATCCTACTGGAATACCTACCAGTAAATCTCCTGCCTCGGCCGAGGGCTTTGTGTAATGGCTCTCCTAGACACAGCGCGACCTCACCCCCAATACCGGGAGAGACGAACCCCTGCAGATCCGCTCACTGCCTCCATGTGGCTCGAGAATGTACCCAACTAAAACATGTTTGCCCGACTCCTTTGAGCCGTGTTAGGGTAGTAATCAAAGTACAGTGGGAACTCACACGAGACAAATGACAAACTCAGGTCGATGAACTAACCTGTACACATGTCACCAGGGAACTGCTATCTGACGTCAGGTATAAGACTAACTAGCATGTTCCCGGCGAGTCCTGTCCAGTGTACTCATAACCCAATGAGCACCTGTATACATCTTAGGTGAACCAACTGACACCAGTGGCATGTGAGACCGGCCACCGCCCCTCGTCGGGGTCTCGACTGTATACACTAGTCTACTCTGGAGTATCGATGCCCTGTCTCGAAAACTCCCACGACTAGGGACCTTTTAAGGATGTGCTTATAGACCCTATCTCTCATGTATATGATCGCCATCATACTGCTGGCTGTCAAGAAGGAATCCTAAGGGCTCTATCAACGTGCAATAGTGACCTGTAAGGTCACCTAAAGCAGTACACGATGATAAAGATGAACCAGATAGCATACTATCATCTCGAGTAAGACTGTCCTACCGGTATAGGTCCTCCCTCGATCATTGCAATCACGTGCTCGTGATCCAATAATTGACTCTGAGGGCACTATATCCAACAATCTCCCACTTGCACTCAAGACTAATTATTGCGATGTCGCATACTCACAGCCCGTGTGATACCGAACACCCAACTCCACTACTAGTCAGTCTCACAAAACCCGTTTGCGAAATTATTGCGTACGAGGAATAGTCTCAGTGAGTGGATCCGCTCTAATGTTTCTTTCTATGTCTCTCTTTTTCTCAAGTTCGCGGAGAAAGCCATCTCCAAAAATGAGTAATACCTGTCTTAGAGTATGTCTGGATATCTGATGGGACCTAGTTCATAAATGAACTCCAAATCCAAACTTCTCAGACTGTATTGTCAACTGAACTTAATAAATATCCTGCGCCATGCCACCCTCAGTATCCACCTGGACCACCTGTCCAAACTACTGTCCCCCGTCAGAGGGAAAACTATAACTCTAACAGTCACTCTGTCATCCGGGTCACCTTGGAAGCCTGGAATGATAACCGTCCCCGAAAAGAGGCTGTCGTTATCATATCCCTAGAACATCCACTTATGTTCTAAAACTGCTTCCGATTGTTTCTCCAGGATTGGATCAATATCAACTTATTGCATCTATTGTAAAAACACCATCTGGTGTGGTACTTGACATCTCATGATCGACTCAATTGCCTAAGCAAGTGATCTGCCAATCATGCACATCCCTCTCCCCTTTAGTCTGTAAGACACCTTTAGAGAGGTTGACTCCATCACCTGCAGATACACTACCGTGCCAGGAGTCGTCCATTCTAAATACTCTTAGAATGCTGTCTAAGTACCCTGATTGGGAAACCATCCAAATCTGGATCTAAAAGCATAGATCTAGTAACCAGAATGTCTGATATAATATCCAAGTCCTATGTGGAGAAACCACTGTGTGATGACCAAAGTATAACCGATCGTAGTATAGGAATTTCACTTCATACTTTGTGTATGTCATCCAAATACCAGGACATCACACCCTTCTACCTTCTTAACAGTTCCATCCCCTATTCTGATGAAGTCAAACCTATGACTGTCACATCAGAAATAGATGATTTATCTCCGCTATATCTGCTGAAGTCTATAAATAGACATAAGCCACTTGTCCACTATGCTTCCGCTGCTCCCACTGACCACGACAACCCTCTGGCAGAGTCATATAAACGTACACTTCTAAAGCTAGTATAGATCGACGCTATACTCATCCTCCTGCTGGGTCTCACAGTCTGGAACAACAGCAATGGTAAGTCTGGGTAAACAAGAACCTCCCTGTCACCGTCCTTGAGGCTGCGGGAGTACCTCTCGGGTGCCTGGGGTTACCCACCATATCTGCGGAGTGGCCAATGGAATATCAATCCAGATTGAATCTTTAGGTCTTTATCAAATTTTCAGTAATCGTTTGCGGTTCTGGAATCACTTCCAGTTCTACCATACTCCCACTACTGTTTTCTGAAAAAATCCATTTTTATTAAAACTGTAGCGAGTCAAGAACAATATCTCTATTGATCTTCCAGATGGTAGAAAGTCAACCCTCGTCATAGCCCGGGTCAACCCACAAACAGCCATTACCGAAACGTGCCTTAAGTTGTCCAGAGTCTGGTTTTAAGCATAAGCCAGACAACTCCCCGTACCTTAATATCGTTAAGATATGAACTGTTCTATATCCAATATAGAAACAGAGGTACTGATTTAATTGGAATCAGATTCAAATCATGCAGCTGTCTCCAGTGCATGTCAACTAAATAGAGAGAGACCAATCAGCATTACTCAACTTAGGAGTGCTTCCAATCATGAGTAACCTGAAAGAGAAGCAATTTCTCTTAATCATTACTTTTAACTGAATACCATACACAAGTATTTATATCTTCGATCACCTTGAAGAATCCCGATACTTGCAATATCTGGTTCTCTACTTTACTCTTATACCTATAACTTCTCAAACTTGGACCCTGTGCTTCTACGAAACACCTGTCTAAGAACTAGAGAAGTCATAAGTAAACCGAATATAGTACGAGGACCAACCCCTCTGTCCTAATGGACAGTTGACAATATACAATACTCTGCATAAGTCACCTGAGTCTAGTGACTCATTCACTGTGTGTCGTAGGTTGAAAACTGTACTTATGGTTAAGAAGAATTACACCACTGTTCAATGCTCCTTACCTAACCATCCATTGATATAGGTAAATGTCATAGACATAATTTCAAGAAAGTATATCTCACTCTATAAAAATAGACGTACAGATATATCAATTTGAAATTGATGCATAACAACGGATATTCAAAACCAAATATTTGCCATCCGGCAAACAGCCCAGGTGACTTCCTCAAATATCACCGATTACAACGAATTGCGATATAATGAGGATAATCACCCAATTCCCAATAACTTACTTCCACCCATCATCTGTAAAACCGTACAGATGTGAGAATCATACCTGGTAAATACATACCGTGGAGCAAGTGTCTAATTAGGAAATCAGTTTTCTATTAACAGTACACAGTGAAACTGAAACATTGAAATGTTTCGTAGGGGTATCCGGGTATTCCTAGTAATGCATCTTCCATTATCCAGATTCACAACTGCAACCGTATATTTCTTTGCCATCTCTCCAAATCCCTTTATATGTCTTTAGTCGTTACCTTCTGCACACCCCTTTAGGCCAAATGGTTTTCTTCTTTCCCTACCGTTCGGCACCAGCCTATGGTTTGGAAGAAGACTATCCAATAAGCATAATGGGTGTACTGTCCTAATCCTAGGAGCACTCGCAACACGAGAGAAGGTAAAGATAAAAGACACCTGAATAAACCTTATTCCTATTTCTCCTGAACCAGAATCTATCCTCGAACTGGAACAAGTTCCTTTCGAGTTTGTATATAACCATACGATGGAATATCCAAATAACTGTGGATCTTCATAGTGATACGGAGTGTTCTGGAGAAATACAAAGGTGATGTTGGAGTGGCGATGAAATACTTGGTTTTGGTCGTGAATAGCAGTCGCGGTTTACTTTGCCCTCTTACTAATCCCTTTATTTGTCTTTACTTAATACCTTTTGTACACCGTTTATGCTAAATGGTTTTCTTCATTCCCTACCGTTCGGCACCTGCCTATGGTTTGGAAGAAGACTATCCAATTAGCGTAATAGGTGTACTGTCCTAATCCAAGGAGCACTCGCAACCTGAGAGAAGGTAAATGGAAAAGACAACTGAATAGTCCTATTCGTTTTCTCTAGAACCGGAAACCATCCTCGAATAAATTCCTTCGAGTTCGTATATAACCATACGATGGTTTTATCCAATGGAAGTGGACGTTCGTAGTAATACGGGGTGTCCTGGAGAAAAGGGTAAAAGTAGGAGTGGTAATGAGGTATGCAACTCTGACAATCCAAAAGCCAGTGTTTAAGAAGGTTCGGTTAATTTTGGTCACTGAGTCATAGTCTAGGGTCGGGCCATGGTCGCTGCCAAAGAAAGATAGAAAAGAAACACTCAGCATGCACTCTAACCTAGATCAGAAGGGTTATCACTTTATCTAATCAAGAAACCTCCCACTGTAACCTCAAATTCTCCTCCAAACCTGAAAAAAGAATTAGTCGAGATCACCCGAGGAGTAAACTAACTCATCAGTGGGAATCGGGATCCAACTATCATCGCATGATAACGTGACGGAATCCACTCACGTTATCACACTCCAGAAGGTATGCGCATGCCTGGCACGTTTCAGTTTCTTTAGAAACTCCCGATGTGTGTTTTTACCCCAAGCGGCTTATGACCATGACTAGGTCAACAAACCATAAACCGCTAGTCAAGTTCAACCCGTCATTATTCTGGATTGCATTAAACCCACCCGTACGTGCCTCTGACTAGGTCAACAAGGCCGCATGACTGTCCTAATCAATCCCATTTATGCAACAAACAAGCACACTTAGCTACCGAACACTACGTCTTGACTAGGTCAATAAACGCAGCACGAATACTAAATAATACCCGTAGGAAATGACGGAGGGCTACGACTGGTTTTTGGAGAAAAACCTTTAACGTAATGAACTTGATATCGTTGAAGGAACTGCATAGCTTTTTATAAAAATATAGTGATGAAAACCTTTGCTAAAGAGGTCACTCCCGGTGAAGGGATCTCGGCTCTTTCCCCGTAGAATGAGGTGCAGGATATTCCAACTGAATACCACGATGCAAAGCATAAAGGAATCGGCTATAGTGAAGTTGTTACCCTGATGCAAACTTCTGTCCAAGGGGTCACTCACGGTGAAGGGATCTCGGCCCTTGCCTCGTCGACTGAGGTGCTGGATATTCATAACCGAATACCACTATGCAAAACAAAAGAGAACGTCCTTGCAATAACAGCTTTTTGAAAAATTGTTCCAACAATATCAGATTAGGTTTGTTTAGCTTGCATTGATCCGAATCAATGCGGTCCCAACAATCGATCACACCAATAAAGAACGAAAATAATGATGTACGTATATGCCATCCGCATTCGCCACTGGGTCCCGTCATCACCCGTTAGGTTACTTAACTAACGACAGAGCGGGGACTGGACTAGCGCGGATGCAAAACATATACAACATCTACTAGTATATATATCAATATATAATATTCGCTCAAGGCGTGATAAAATGCAACATCATAGAAATGTAATAAGCATCACAGAACAATACAGATAATCTAGGATCCCCGGATTTTATAGAGCCGCTACTGAAACCCGACGTTCCCCTGGTCGTGTGGATAGCCTGTGGAATGAAATCCTAGACCCCTACGGGCGCGGCAAGTTACCCGCCAAAACCTGAAGCGAGGCAGCCCCTTCAACGACGTGAATGGACCACCCAGCACTTCACAGAATCCGGTAACTTGGGCACCCCTCCTTCGGCCAACCTATACCCCCTACGAGTACGGCGAATAGCCCGCCAATTCTAGAGTAAAACCCCTTCCGTCTCAAAGCCATGAGATGCGGACCCGTTGCCCTTTAGAACCCGGCTACCCGTGCACTCCTCCGCGGGGTAATCCTAGTACAGAAAGTAAAAATATACAACGGGTACATCGACCTCAGCCCGGTCGTGCCCCAAAAGAATAATATACAAACAGGCAGTGACGGCAGTCCACATGTCGGACGCACGCCCCGCATTATCAAATGTACATAAACAACCAAACTATACTAACATTGCATCCACGCTATCCACCACGACAATCCGCAACATCACAGCACAACACAGAACATCAACGTAAATGTCACGTTCGCAAATCCATCTAAAAGAACTATAGCAGATAGACAGGATTTACCGATCAAATGACATTCACGGTCACAGATATAATGTAAATACTGTGAACTAACATGTTTAAAATTTTTGATCGACTAAATTTCCCGAAGTGGACCCCAAGCACAACTGTAGCACTCAAAGAAAATCTGGGCCCAAACAGAATATTCCAAAAACCCCATTTTCCTGTCAGAGAGCCACTGTACAAATTTTGTCCCATGAAGAGCTAGAACGGCGGCGGAACCGCAGCCAAAATGGGGTTTAGGCCGCGGTTCCGCTGCATTGCTAAGGAATCAGTCTACTAAATTTCTGTAGTGCCCCTACAAAACCCTGCCTGATTTTCTGCAGTACACCAAATAATTTTTTGACCACAGAAAAATTTCGACAGAAACTGTAATTTGATATCGTGGTTTTCAGAAAATTTGTTCGATCGAACTTGTAAACACGTTAGAGCTAGCTAGACTAGGTTAATGGCGTGGCTCTGATACCATGCAGGACTACGGTAGCGCCCCGGCCGTCAATCCGAGGCCAAAATGGGGAAACGAAAAATTTTCTTGACTTTAAACCGGCACTACCGCATCCTTAAAACCCGGATCGAACCATTAACCTATTACTAGCTATCAAGAAAAGGGATAGAATGCTATACCGAGCGATCCGTGTCCTTCAGTCTTCGGCCTCCATCTCGATCTCCTCGCGAAATCTCCGGTCTTTATCTCCTCGTCGGAACGGGCACCACATCGCCGGGTTCTTTTATGGGCTCCCACCTCTGACCCGAGGCAACTCGAGCACGAAGTTGGCGAGTCGACGTGCCCAAGGATGCTGTAGGCTAAGTGTAGTAATGTTTGTCTCATGGGGTTTGAAGTTGCCATTGATGATGGAGGTGAAGAATAGTGAGCAAGAGGAAAATGAGCATTTTTTGATACAAGCCAAGAATGAGAAGAATGATATTCTCCCCACTAAAAATTATTCCCTCTCCTCTAAAGTGGTCGGCCAAATATGAGAGAGTGAATCCATGAAGGGAGGTGAGTGTAGGAAAAAGAAAAGGTGACCATAATTCAAAAAGCAAGCCTCACATCAATATCCAAATCAACTCTCATCACATTCCCATCTCATTAATGCAAAAACCATGATGAAGGAAAAAGCAAAGATGCTTTGAATTATCATAATCTCTCCATTTACAAGAAACCCCCTCCACAATGCTAATTTGCACAACTGCAAATTAGCCCATCCATCAGAAAAATCCGGCCAAGAAGGAACAAAGGAAAACTGGCCGAAAAGAATACAAACTGGCAACTTCAAAATACTGATCCCGTAATAAATTACAGGAAAACCCCGCGACTTTATATACATACCTGCACGTATATGATCGAACCCTGCCATATCTCCATACGGCCTCTACAGCGTTTCGCCCAGAACTTGAGAAACTGTCTGTGGGGGACTCTAAAGACTCGTTAATACCTTGGCTGTGGATTTAACCACTAGCACGTCAGAGGTATTAGCCGTACATAACGAGCTGCCAGGTATTGACCAAAAGAGAGGTCGATGAGCGAACTCATCCAGACACCCTACTGAGCCTGTCAGGGACAATATCCGTACAGTCCAGTCCGTTCGTCTATGAGTATCGCATGGCGGGCCTAGGGGGTTGGTAAAAGTCAGACCCCCAAAAGCGGTACAAGTCGTGTCGGAGTGTAGACCAGAACACCCTGAGATCCTACTGGAATACCTACTAGTAAATCTCCTGCCTCGGCCGAGGGCTTAGTGTACTGGCTCTCCTAGACACATCGCGACCTCACCCCAATACCGGGAGAGACGAACCCCTATAGATCCGCTGACTGCCTCCATGTGGCTCGGGACTGTACCCAACTAAAACCTGTTTGCACGACTCCTTTGAGCCGTAGTAGGGTAGTAATCAAAGTACAGTGGGAACTCACACGAGAAAAATGACGATCTCAGGTCGATGAACTAACCTGTACACATGTCACCAGGGAACTGCTATCTGACGTCAGGTATAAGACCAACTAGCATGTTTCCGGCGAGTCCTGTCCGGTATACTCATAACCCAATGAGCACCTGTATACACCATAGGTGAACCAACTGACACCAGTGGCATATGAGACCGGCCAGCGCCCCTCGTCGGGGTCTCGACTGTATACACTAGTCTACTCTGGAGTATCGATGCCCTGTCTCGAAATCTCCCACGACCAGGGACCGTTTAAGGATGTACTTATAGACCCCAGCTCCCATGTATATGATTGCCATCATACTGCTGGCTGTCAAGCAAGAATCCTAAGGTCTCTATCAACGCGCAATAGTGACCTGTATGGTCACCTAAAGCAGTATACGATGATAAAGATGAACCAGATAGCATACTATCATCTCGAGTAAGACTGTCCTACCGGTATAGGTCCTCCCTCAATCATTGCAATCACGTGCCCGTGATCCAATAATTGACTCTGAGGGCACTATATTCAACACTACCAAAGAGGCAGTCTGGATATATATTAGTTCATGAAATGAACTTCGTTCCTGCCATTGTGTGACAATGGAGTTGCGGCTTATGCCAAAGAACCATCGTCCCATCTGTAAACCAGATATATTCTTAGGCAGTATCACCTGATCATGGAGATGGTTGATCTCCAGGTAGATCGAGGTTAGGAGAGTAGACACAGAGGACAACAGCGCGGATCCACTCACAAAGGCCTTTTTCCCCAGTAGAGACTTTTATGGGATGGTTGAGTATGAGATACTTTGACCAAAGCTAATTGTTGGGTATGCGATACCACAACAAATGGCCCTAGTGCAAGTAGGAGATTGTTAGTTATATGTATGCCCTAAAGGCCTTTACTGTACATACGATGTATATTGTAGTGGATGCTTGGACATATATAGGGAGGACTTTCTTGCTCGACATGATAGTACGCTATCTGGTTGCTCTTTATCTTGACATATACTCTAATTGTCTCTATGTTACATGTTGATAAAGCCCTTAGGATATGTACTCGACTACTGGGACTATGATGAGATCCCACTAGTGGGGCCACGGTAGTTGACGAGTACATCCTATAACTGTTCCTAGTCGAGGGTGTTGGATATATGTATGCCCTAGAGGCCATTATATGATAGTGGATGTATTTGTACATGTATATACATATTCAGTGTACATTCTTGCTCGACATAATAGTATACTATCTGGTTTTTCTTTATCTGACATGTTGATTTGATCATGCTTTTATTCATTCACACAAGTTGATAAAGCCGTGAGGATATTGGCTTGACTACTGTGATTATGATAGAGATCATACTAGTAGGACATCTGTAGTTTATAAGCATATCCTGAAATATCCCTAGTCGTAGGTATATCGAGATGGGGCATTGATATACCAGAGTAGACACACTCTTCTTTGAACTAACCATGTTCACCTACTTATTGTAGGCTTCCTAGGCACACTAATGAGGTCTCACAAGGCATCAACCATGCCAATTTCAAATTTTACAAGTGCCGAGAAACCCTAATACGGATCGTTAACTAGAATTTTAGGCGAAACATGCAACTAGTTAACAACTTTACTAAGTGAACGGAAATACAACCTTTGTAGATCCGGTCCTCCACCTCCGTAGCTCCATGATGAATTCTCCTAGCTGTCCAAATCGAATCCCGGGCTCTAGCGTCGGCTTCATCGGAGAAATGGGCGGGCTAGGTCGTCGACTTCGATGCCGAAGATGATCTACATCGAGGCATCACAAGATCAAGCTCCCACTTCACCAAGTCATGAAACTTATGAAGAAAACACCCTATACTACTTGGCAAGAGGTAGAGGATGAAGAAATAGGAAGTGGGTTCATTTTAGAATTGCATTTCTCACTCTTTTCATCAAATCACCATTGATGGTTGCAAGCTTTTTCTTCTTGAAGAAGAAGAAGAAGATAATGATATGATGAGTTATTTTCTAAAAAGAAAATAAATGAAATACTTATCATATATCAACCATAGTTAGGTGTAGAGAATAAACTAGGTTTAGGTTGGAATGGTTAGGGTTAAGCATGAGGACAAAATGGTCACTTAGTCAAAGCTTCATGAAGCTTCAACAAGCTTCAAGTTTGAAAGCAACCATTTTGTTTTCTTTTCCCATTTCTTTTTAATCCAAATTAAAAAGATAAATGAATGAATAAATAATTAAAAACCCTAACCATTTACTTAACCAAGGTTTAATTCTTTACACAAACCCTAGCAATCATGTATCATCAAACATGATACAATCAAGTGCACAAAAATATATCACATATACAATGTGCACATTAAAGTGAGAAAATCCATTTAAATTGAACAAATACTAGTTAATGCAAAGTAATATATCAAATATATAATTATGCATTAAATCATTAAATCAACACTTGATTTAACGATCCGGTCATATCGCATATAACCGACTAATATCCAATGTATCGGCTTATCGAATCAATACTTGATTCGATAACTAGGCTATATCGCATACAACCAATCGATACATTCATCGCGAGAATAGAATACGGTAATACATACACGCATTATTCTCGGACCCGCACATATCTCATATGCGCTCCTATTTCGTTTCGCTTGAGCCAGGAAACCTCTGCGTAGGACTCTAAAGACTCGTCAATACGCCGGCAGCAGGTGATTATCATATCAAACACTCACAAGCCGCAAGCGGTCTGCTAAACGTAACGGCCATCCGGGTATTGATCGATCAGAAGATCGACGAGCAAGCCCGCTCATACTCCTGTGAATCCAACCAGTAACACTTACCGTACAGTCCGGTTTCGTCGTCTGATATGTCGCATATCTCGCCTAGGGGTGGTAAACATCAGACCCCAATAGCTCGATAAGTCGTGTCGATATGAGGTCTATAACAATTCAAGAAACTACTGGTAACACTTACCAGTAAATCTCAACAACCCTGGCCAGGGATTTCCGGTTATAGCCAATCGAACACAGCGCAACATCAACTCCCTATACCGGGAGAGACGAATCCCCTCTTATCGCTCATTGCCTCCATGTGATTCGGGACTGTACCCAAAAACCACCGTTTTGCACGCCCTCTTGGACGTGGTAAGGTGGAAATCAAAGCACGGTGGGAATCACACAAGACTCTATGACGATCTCGGGTCAACAGACTACTCTGTACCAGTGTCACCAGAGAACTGCCATCTGACGTAAGATATAATACCATCTGGGAGTTATCGGCGAATCCGTCCAGTGTACCCAGTCTCCACTGAGCACCCGTATATCATCTCTGATGTCAAACACCAATGGATATGGGATCATCCATTGCCCATCTGTATGGGTCGAGAAGGTATACGCTAGTCTACTCTGGTATATCGATGCCCCGTCTCGATACACCCACGACTAGGGATCTTGAAGGATGTACTTATGGACTACCATGTCCCCACTAGTATGATCCGCATCATAGTCCAGGTAGTCAAGTACACATCCTAAGGGCTTTACCAACATGTAACAGAGAGACAATCAGTGTACACGTTAAGGGAAAGATCAACCAGATAGCATACTATCATGTCGAGCAAGAAAGTCCTCCCTATATATGTCCAAGCATCCACTACAATATACATCCTATGTATAGTAATGGCCTCTAGGGCATACATATAACTAACACTTATTAACCATGGATTAACATTCCTTTTGTGTTTTAACTCAAATACAATAATATCTTTATTATTTAACCATGGTTTGAGATGAAGAGTGGAAAATATATATTCTTATATTTTCTATTTTTCAAAGGGGATTATCTTTTCTCTTGTTCTTAAAAAGCCATCATCTTCTTCCTCCTTGCTCTCTAGATTTCTCAAGTGAGCAAAACACTCACCAAGTTAGGATTTTGAAGTGAGAAAAGCCACCACAACACCATTCTACACAAGTCTTGCCCACTTGTGAAGAGTGTTAGCTTCATTTTCTTCTCTTGATCTTGTGAAGATACAAGCTTGGACAAAGCGGAATCCGGGTGGATCATCGTTGACCTAGAGGAGTTCAAGTGGACCTTTTACAAACCCCAAGTAGCCGAGGAGTCTAGCGTAGGGAGCTACAAAGGTTATACTCTCAAAACCCTAGCTTTATCTACTTGTGATGATGTGTTGTTTTAGAAACCCTAATTTTCTAGTGATGATTCTTTGTATGTTCACTTAGCACCTTAAAAATTTAATCTTTGGTACATGTGATGCTTCCAAACCCTTCATGAGGTGCTAAGTAAACCTAACAATGGTATCAGAGCCGACCTAGAACTTTAGGCGACATTTTAACGAAGTTAAAACTCCGATCGAACCAAAATACGGATTTTTAGAACCCTCTCTGGACAATTTTTGAAACCGTGGTTTTTCCAGAATTAAAAATACTTAAAAAATACAGCAAGAAAATCTAAGAAACACTATGAAATACGAAGCCATGAGCCGTACAAGCTGCCGCGGAACCGCGGCCATACGTTGCTTGGGCCGCGGCTCCGTGGCCGTACAGAGGCTTCATAGCTCCTTATTTACACAGTAATTCCTATACCTGCTTGTATATTGTTTTAGGTATGTTTAATCTGATTCGTGTGTTGAATATTCTGGGGATGGTTTTGGACTCGGTGATTCGATCGGAATTTTAATTTCGTGCCTTTTTCCGGGTAATTTAGAAAGTATTGAATTATTCGAACGAGTATCATTTACTCACTTTTTCACGGGGTTTAAATCTTTCGGAAATACGTGCAAGTTTTATTGTGGACCCTCTAGAAGACAACAAAGCTTAACTCGATTATGTGACCGTCTTGAACTGCCTTTTGAACCTTAGGGCTTGAGGCAGTACGGCGTGCCACATGTGAGGCGTTTGCTTGACCCTTCTACGGCTGGACCGCTACTACTGTGACACATTCCGGGTTTTTTTTTTGAACTCCGCTCAAGAGTTGAGCATTAGGGAATTTTGGGTACTTGATCATTCGTTCGAAAACTTTAATACTGTCTATTTATCTGGAATGTGATGCAATGTGTGGAATCCATATAGCTAGACATGAAATACGAAGTATGTGATATTTCGCATTTGCGATGTCTAAATAGAATGTGGATTCCAAATATTGCAGTTTCACACTTTCTTTTCTGTGACCATAAGTGTAGTATGTTGCTTATCGCCGGTTTCGTTGCTATACATCAATGACAATCAGGGTACGCATACTTACTTACGTTGATGATATATGATATTATGTGTAGCTGAGATATGATGTGCAGGATTGCCACGATTGAATAGTCGGGGGGTTTTATGTGAGATGAGAGTTTTATTTTTCATTAATGTAAAATTCAATTGTAATTTAATATTCTTTTATTTGGGGCACTTCCGGGTTGAGGTTGATGTCACCAGTGTTGTATATTATTTACTTTTCCGCATTAGGATAGACCCAAGGGGGGAGCATAAGTGACCGGGTTCTGGGGTTCAGTGGGAGGCCATCTCGAGGAGTCGAGACCGGGTCTCCTAAACTCCAGGATTGGTAGGGTCGCTTGCCACTCTCGTAGGGGTCTAGGCGTGTGGGCTTGGCTATTCATCGCGACTGTGGAATCCGTATTTTCTATTGTTGGCTAAATACTAAATACGGACGTCCTAGTATATCCCACATTATATATATGTTTCTGCTGCCTGTGTTCTGTGATATCTGAGACGAATGATATATTATATATGAGATATGTAGTAGACGTTGCTTATGTTTTACACCCGCTCTAGTCCCGTCCCGGTATGCCGTTAGTTAAGTAACCTAACGGTGCATAACGGAACATTGTAGCGAATGCGGATGGCATAAGCGTACGTGTTATTTTCGTTTCTTTTCTGTGATTGGCTTAAGGACTTAAATGATGGGACTACATTAATATGATTATTGTAAGGAAAATAAACCAAAACAGATGTTGTAGAATCGGATTTGAAAACCACTCGGCTCTTTATGAAAAAGCTACTTTTCAAAACTGCGGAGCACAAGCCACTCCTTTTGAAAACCATTTGATTCTACGACGATATCAAGTTCAAAGCGTTAAAGAATTTCTTAAAAATCATCTGCAACCGTCCGTCATTTTAGGAAGTAGAGTACTTAGTATTCGTGCTACGTTTGTTGACTTTAGTTAAGGCGTAGTGTACGGTAGCTAAGTGATGTCTTCCTACACTGCATATGATGCAGATTAATTAGGACATTCATACGACTTTGTTGACCATAGTTAAGGGTCATATGGGTGGGTCTAATTAATCAAGAAATGACGGGTAGAACTTGACTGGTGCTTATGATTTGTTGACCATAGTTAAGGTCATAAGTGCTAAGGGTAAAAACCACATCGGGAATTTCAACTGTTGAGATTTGCAATGAGATTGCATACCTTCTATCTGATGGTTAGATCCCGATCACACTGTGGGCAATAGTTGCTCCCAGAAGAGTTTTGCAGTTTACAATTAGCTAACTCATTAGGTGTCTAGAAAGGTGTTAACGGGGCTACGCCTCTGGGAAAACGAGGTTTACTTTAATTAGGTCCGTGCGAAAGCACGGGGAACCTCCCTCAAGTACCGACACTGGCCTGGCTGAATGGTTAGCGAAGTTGTAGACTGTAATTAATCCTGGCTAGTTTTCTTTTTAAGGTTTGAAAGAAAAACTTGATTAAAGCAGTGGAAGACATCGATTAGACAAGATAATAACCAATCTGATCTTTGCAAGAGCTTTCGCTGAGTGTATTCTTTTCTCTCTCTTAATGGCAGATACCAATGACTGGACTCAAGCTTCTACTAGATAAAAATAAACTGAATGGGACCAATTATAAAGACTGGCTGAGTAATTTGAAAATTGCCTTGACTTATGATAAAGTATCATATGTCCTCACGGCTTCAGCCCCGCCCGTCCCAGGCCTAAAATCCTCTGTTGCGGACAAAGAAGTCCGCAAGACATGGGAAGCTGATTGTGCCATGGCCAAATGCCTCGCCTTGCATCGATGGACAACACACATCAAAAGCAGCACGAGAATATGGACATTCATGATATATTCCTCCATACAAAGGTGTTGTATGGAGAGTAATCCCGCGTATTACGATACGAAGCATCAAAGAAATTGTTTTAGATGCAAATGGCCCCTGGCACATCGGTAGGAGACCATGTTCTGAAGATGATAGCTCTCATAGAAGAGCTTGAGGACCTTGGATGGACGATGGACAACGAACAATATACGGATATTATTCTGCAGTCCCTCCCCTCTACCTTTGCTTAATTCATAGTTAACTTCAACATGCACAACATGGAGAAGGAACTACCTGAACTCCTTAATATGTTAAGGAGTGCAGAGAGCATACTGAAATCAGTGAAAACTCCCGTTTTGAGTGTTGGGCAATCTTCCTCTTCTCACCCAAAGGCTAAGGCCAAGGGAAAGAAAAAGAAGAAGCCCACCAATCCTAAGGGTGGAGTTAAAAAGGTAAAGGGAAAGGAAAAGTCCAAAGCTGGAGACTCGGGGAAAGGGGAATGTTTTCATTGCCACAAGACAGGACATTGGAAGCGCAACTGCACGGAGTACATAAATCTCAAGAAGAAGCATGGGGATGCATCTGCTTCAGGTGCGTTTGTGACAGAAAACTGTTTTTCAATAAACTCTGCTTCCTGGGTATTAGATACTGGTTCAGGTTCTCACATTTGCAATTCTATGCAGGGGCTGAGAAATAGCAAGGTTTTGAAGACAGGTGACCATACTCTTTGCGTTGGAAATGGTTCCAATGTACATACAGTCGCAATGGGAGAGTATCACTTGGGGTTGCCATCTGGGTGTATATTGGTTTTGAACCCATGTTATTTTGTACCAAGTATGCTTTGTAATATAATATCCGTTTCTTTGTTAGACAATGAAGGATATAATTTTGTATTGCAGAACAATGTTATGAACATTCACCTGAATCAAATGTTGGTTGGGTATGGTACGCTTAATAACGGGATATATGTCCTAAATCAACACACAGTTTTCAGTATACAACACACTAATAAAAGAAAACTTTCAGAATTAAATGAAGCTTTTCTTTGGCACTGTAGACTTGGTCATATTAACGAAACAAGACTAAACAAGTTACACAAAGATGGATATTTAAACCCCTTTGAATATAAATCTTATGCGACTTGCCAGTCTTGTATCAAGAGTAAAATGACCAAAACTCCGTTTACCGGACACGGAGAAAGAGCTACTGAGATCCTAGGACTCATACATAGTGATGTATGCGGGCCAATGTCTACACAGGCTAGAGGCGGTTTTTCATACTTCATTACGTTCACTGACGATTTCTCAAGATTCGGTCATGTATTTTTATTAAACCACAAGTCCGAAGCTTTTAAGAAATTCATTGAATGTAAACAAGAAGTAGAAAAACAAACCGGCTTGAGTATCAAGATGCTTCGATCAGATCGAGGTGGTGAGTATCTCAGTACAGAATTTGCAAACTTCCTAAAAGAGAATGGGATTCTCTCTCAGCTTACTCCACCTTACACACCACAGCACAACGGTGTGTCAGAATGACGGAATCGGACCCGATTAGATATGGTCCGTTCCATGATGAGTGATGCTGAGTTACCCGTCTCATTTTGGGGGCATGCATTGGAGACTGCAGCGTTTCTACTGAACAGGGTTCCAACCAAAACCGTGTCTACCACGCCATATGAGATATGGCATGGGAAGAGACCATCTCTTAAGAGAATTAAGATTTGGGGTTGCCCGGCCTATGTTAAAAAGCAGAATCCGGACAAACTCGAGACACGGTCAGTCATGTGTAACTTTGTGGGATATCCAAGGAACTCTTATAGATATCTATTCTACCACAAGGAGGAACAAAAGGTGTTTGTTTCTCAGGATGCCACATTCTTAGAAAAAGAGTTTTTCACAGATAAAGATGATGGGAAGGTGGTGGATCTAGAAATACAAACTATAAATGACGACTTGGTTGAACCGGCTGTTGTAATAGAAACTGAGGAACCTCGGCCACTCCGTAGGTCTGGTAGGACTTCTCACCCACCGGAGAGGTACTACGGTTTCCTCATTGATGGTGACAGAGAAGACTGCATCATGGAGGATGATGATCCTACCAGTTTTCAGCAAGCTATCACGAGTGGAGACCCTGTGAAGTGGCTGGATGCCATGAGATCCGAAATGGAGTCTATGTACACCAACAAAGTATGGACTTTGGACGTTGTACCCCCTAGGGTAAAACCTGTGGGGTGCAAATGGATCTTTAAAAGAAAGATTGGTGTGGATGGGCAGGTAGAGACCTATAAGGCAAGACTTGTAGCGAAGGGTTTTCGTCAAAGACCAGGTTTGGACTATGACGAGACTTTTTCGCCCGTACCCATGCTTAAATCCATTCGGATCCTACTTGCTATTGCTGCTCACTATGACTATGAAATCTGGCAGATGGACGTTAAAACGGCTTTTCTAAATGGAGATTTAGAAGAATGCGTTTATATGGATCAGCCGAAGGGCTTCATTGATAGTGGGAGCAGCAGGAAAGCATGTAGATTGATTAAATCCATATATGGGTTAAAGCAGGCATCACGGAGTTGGAACATCTGTTTCGATGATGTTATCAAAGAGTTTGATTTCATCAAAAATCCAGATGAACCTTGTGTTTATAAAAAGGCTGTAGGGAGAGCTGTCACATTCCTCGTATTGTACGTGGATGCCATTCTTCTGATAGGAAATGACATTCCTATGCTACAGTCGGTCAAATCTTTCTTATCACTAAGGTTCTCTATGAATGACCTGGGTGATGCCACATACATCCTGGGCATAAGGATCTATAGGGATAGATCCAAGAGGTTATTGGGACTGTCCCAAACCAGGTATATCAACACCATCCTAAAAAGGTTTAGTATGGAAGACTTCAAGCAGGGTGCCTTACCCGCTTGCCATGGGGTCACTCTCTCCAAGGATTCTTGCCCAAAGACCGGTGAAGAGAGAGCTCCCATGAGCGTTATACCCTATGCTTCGGCAGTAGGATCTATAATGCATGCGATGTTATGTACACGCCCAGATGTAGCTTATGCACTTAGTGTTGTAAGCAGGTATCAATCCAACCCACGAGAGAATCACTGCTGTGAAGAACATTCTTAAGTACTTACGAAGGACTAAAGAATTATTCTTGGTGTATGGTAATGGAGATCTCCAAATGGAGGCCTTTACCGATTCGAACTTCCAGAGCGATAAGGACGACAGCAAATCTATCTCTCGGTTTGTATTTACCTTCAATGGAGGGGCGGTAAGTTGGAAGAGTTCCAAACAGGATACCGTTGCAGACTCTAAGATGGAAGCTGAGTACATTGCTGTAAATGATGCCGCCAAGGAAGCCGTCTGGATAAAGAAGTTCGTCTCAGAGCTAGGAGTAGTTCCAACCATTATTGATCCAATACCATTGTATTGTGATAATAATGGGGCTATGGTATTAGCCAAGGAGCCCAGGTCCCATCAGCGGTCCAGACACATCCTGAGGCGCTTTCATTTGATCCGGGAGATTATAGATCGCCGCGAGATCGAGATTAGGAGAGAAGACACAAAGAATAACGCCGCGGATCCATTCACCAAGTCCCTCACTCTGCCGCAGCATGAGGGACTTTTTGAGATGTTGGGTATGAGATATGCCAATAACCGGCCTTAGTGCAAGTGGGAGATTGTTGGATATATGTATGCCCTAGAGGCCATTATATGATAGTGGATGTATCTGTACATGTATATATATATATATTCAGTGTACATTCATGCTCGACATGATAGTATGCTATCTGGTTTTCTTTATCTGACATGTTGATTTGATCTTGCTTTCATTCATTCACACATGTTGATAAAGCCCTGAGGATATTGGCTTGACTACTGTGATTATGATAGAGATCATACTAGTGGGACATCTGTAGTTTATAAGCATATCCTGAAATGTCCCTAGTCGTAGGTATATCGAGACGGGGCATCGATATACCAGAGTAGACTTGCATATATGATACTAAACCCATATGATGGGCGATGAATGTTCCCACATTCATCGATGTTTGACATCGAGATCGTATACGGGTGCTCAGTGGTGACTGGGTATACTGGACGGACTCACCGAAAACTCTTATATGGAATTATATCTATCGTCGGATAGCAGTTTTCAGGTGACACTGGTGCAGGTTAGTCTGTAGACCCAAGATCGTCATAGAGTCTTGTGCGTTCTCCCACTGTGCTTTGATTGCCACCCTACCACGGCTCTACTGAGTCGTGCAAACAGGTGGCCGTTGGGTACAGTCCTGAGACATACGAAGGCGATGAGCGATAGGAGGGGTTTCGTCTCTCCCGGTATTGGGAGTTGATGCTGTGCTGTGCTCGACTGGCTATATCAGTAAGTCCTTGGCCAGGGATGTTGAGATTTGCTGATAAGTGTTATCAGTAGTTTTTCGATCTGTTATATACCTTTCATCGGCACGACTTATTGAGTTATTGAGGTCGACGTGACCATCCCTAGGCTCGATATGCAGCATATCTGACGAAGAGACCGGACTGTACGGTAGTGTTGCCAGTTGGTTCGACGGGAGTTGTAGCAGGTTCGCTTGTTTTCTTCTGATCGCTCAATACCCGGGTGGTCGTTACGTTTAGCTGACCGCTTGCGGCTTGGGGGTGCTTGATATGATCATCACCCACTGCCGGCGTATTGACGAGTCTTAGAGTCCCACAAAGGAGTTACCTAGTCCAGGCGAAACGTTATGGTGCGCGTATGCGATATGCGCATGGACCCGGTTAAAATGCGCGTATAAGATACCGTATATTAACCGGGCGGCTTGCTTTTGGTCCGGTCGTATGTGATATGACCGGATTGCTAAATCAAGTGTTGATTTATCATTTGACCATTATTTTCTCAGTAGAAATCCTTTCTTATATTTTTAGATGTATGCATGCATGTATGCATTCATTCTTGTTCATGCACATATGGATGTGCATGCACACATACATACATACATCATCCTACATGGTTGTATATACATAGAAGATGGTGGCAATATAAGACTCACACCTTGTGTTAATATATGGATTATTATTTGTATTTGTGTTAAAAACAAAAGAAAAAGAAAAAAGGCAATTCATGGTTTAGTTTCTACACTCTTCTTTGAACTAACCTTGTTCACCTACTTATTAACCATGGATTAACTTTCCTTTTGTGTTTTAACTCAAATACAATAATATCTTTATTATTTAACCATGGTTTGAGATGAAGAGTGGAAAATATATATGCTTATATTTTCTATTTTTCAAAGGGGATTATCTTTTCTCTTGTTCTTAAAAAGCCATCATCTTCTTCCTCCTTGCTCTTTTGCTCTCAAGATTTCTCAAGTGAGCAAAACACTCACCAAGTTAGGATTTTGAAGTGAGAAAAGCCACTACAACACCATTCTATACAAGTCTTGCCCACTTGTGAAGAGTGTTATCTCCATTTTCTTCTCTTGATCTTGTGAAGATACAAGCTTGGACAAAGCGGACTCCGGGTGGATCATCGTGGACCTAGAGGAGTTCAAGCGGACCTTTTCCAAACCCCAAGTAGCCGAGGAGTCTAGTGTAGGGAGCTACAAAGGTTATACTCTCAAAACCCTAGCTTTATCTACTTGTGATGATGTGTTGTTTTAGAAACCCTAATTTTCTAGTGATGATTCTTTGTATGTTCACTTCGCACCCTAAAAATTTAATCTTTGGTACATGTGATGCTTCCAAACCCTTCATGAGATGCTAGGTAAACCTAACAAAGGGTGTATCGAGACAGGGCATCGATACACCAGAGTAGACTAGCGTATACGCATCTTGACCCATATGATGGGCGATGGATGATCCCATATCCATCGGTGTTTGACATCGAGGATGGTGTATGGGTGCTCAGTAGAGACTGGGTACACTGGACGGACTCACCGAGAACTCCCAGATGGTATTATACGTCACGTCAGATGACAGTTCTCTGGTGACACTGGTACATGTTAGTCTGTAGTCCCGAGATCGTCATAGAGTCTTGTGTGATTCCTACTGTGCTTTGATTTCCAACATACCACGTCCAAGAGGGCGTGCAAAAAGGTGGCTTTTAGGTGCAGTCCCGAATCACATGGAAGCAATGAGCGATAGGAGGGGATTCGTCTCTCCCGGTATAGGGAGTTGATGTTACGCTGTGTTCGATTGGCTATAACTAGAAATCCCTGGCCAGGGTTGCTGAGATTTACTGGTAAGTGTTATCAGTAGTTTCTCGAACGGTTATAGACCTCATATCGACCCGACTTATCAAGCTACTGGGGTCTGACGTTTACCACCCCTAGGCGAGATATGCGACATATCAGACGAAGAGACCAGACTTTATGGGAGTGTTACTGACTGGATTCACAGGAGAATGCATAGGCTTGCTTGTTGATCTTCTGATCGCTCAATACCTGGGTGGCTGTTACGTTTAGCTGACCGCTTGCAGCTTGTGGGTGTTTGATATGATCATCACCTACTGCCGGCATATTGACAATTCTTTAGAGTCTTACACAGAGATTTCTTGATTCAGGAAAAACGGAGTAGGAGCACATATATGATATGTGCGGGACCGAGAACAATACGTGTATATGATACCGTATTAGATTCTCGCGATATGAGATATCGGCCGGATATATGAGATATAGCCGGGTCATCGGATCAAGTGTTGATTCGATCAACTGATACAGATTATATTAGTCGGTTGTTTATGAAATAGCCGGATTATCGGATCAAGTGTTGATTCGATAATTTAATGTATAATTATATATTTGATATATTGAATTACATTAACTGATATAAGCTCACTAAAAGATTCTTTCTCTCTCTCGGGTAATATATTGATATATATGCGATATATGTTAATTGTATTATTTTATTTTGTTACAATAAATATTATATATGTAATATATAATATTGTAACATATTATGGTTATTAATGCAACATGATTAGTGGAGATTAAACATGATTAAGGGTTGATTTGGGTTAATTTTTCTAAAAGCTTCTAGAAGCTTTCTTCTTGTTTTTGCAAAGATATTTTGCAAGATATTTACTTAACCCAACCCACACCCTTTACTATGGTTAGATCCCTACAAAGGTTAATTCTTTTCTTGACTTAACCATGGTTCCAATGGTAATGATAATAACAATTCATTATTCATCACAAAAGGATTATTCATTCATCTTCTTCCTTCTTCTTTGCTTGAAAAGCTTTCTAGCTTTTTGAGTGGTGAAGAAAATGAGTGAGATTAAGAAAATAAAAGAGAGCTAAATTCCTACTTCATCATCCAAATCTATCCTAGCCATTTATCCTACCCATTTAGATTAGGGTGTTCACTTCATTAGTGAGTGAGATCTTGTGTTAAAGAAACTTCAAGGTAGATCATCTTTGTTATCGAAGATCGGAAGCAAGCTTGCATCTTTCTCTTCGTGGAGCCTCTCTAGGGTCCGGGTACTCGATGATCGCAGTGAAGGGACCTCAACACGGAGCTTTAGATGTGAAGGACCGAACTACAAAGGTTGTAATCCCAAACTCTTAGATGTTAAAGTGTTTAACATGCTTTGTTTCGCCTAATCTCTAGTTTAAAGATCTTGGTTAGGATTGTTCGGCGCGTCTAAATTTTAAATCGGGCATGGTTGATGCCTTATAGACTCTTGTGAGAGTGCCTAGTAACCCTGCCATGAGATGGAAGGGGATTGATTAGTTAGGAGGTGTCCCAGCTTGTCATGGGTAATGGACATCTGGACAGACCTTTGCCAGTCATAACAGTCAGATTCAGTCATTTTATTATCTAGATGTAACCTATGTCTGGTCACTGGGTCGTTGCAATTAGGAGAGAGAGAAGAAAACACTTTGCATGATGCTCTTGCAAGTTTAGATTGGTTTTTATTTTATCTAAACAGGATAGCTCCCACTGTTTCTCGAACCCTTCCCCAAACCATAAAAGAAGAATTAGTCGGGATTGATCTCACTGTATAATACTTGCTTAACCGTTCAGCCAGGCTGGTGTCGGTACATCGAGGGAGGTTTTACGACGCTTTCGCGAATTTCTTTAATTAAATAACCTCTTTTCTCTGTGGGCGTAGCCCCGCTAACACCTTTCTGGACATCTACTTGGTTTATAGCATTGATCGTTAAGTGAAAAGTTTCCCGAGGAGTAGCGAATACTCACAGTAGGATCGGGATCCAAATATCATTGTGTGATAATGCTGAAGGAATCCTACCAACATTATCAAACTCCAAATGGTATGCAGCACTAGCAAGTTTCAATTTCCTTAGAAACTCCCGATGTGGATTTTTGCCCCATGCTCTTATGACCTTGATGAATGTCAACAAATCATAAGTTACATGTCAAGTTCTACCCATCATTATCCAGGTTAATTTGAACCCACCCGTATATACCCTTGACGAAGGTCAACAAGGTAATACGACTGTCCCAAACCAACGCATCTATCTATGCTACATATGAACACCCAACAGCTACTAATCATTATGCCTTGACGAAGGTCAACAAACATAGCTTGAATACTATTGAATATTCATATGAAATGATGGAGGGCTACGAATGGTTTTGGCGAAACCGTGAACGTAGTGAACTTGATATAATCGAGGGAACCTTGATAGCTTTTAAAAGGAGTGGTTTGAGCTCCGCATTTTTAAAAGTTTTCTGTTTTTGGAAAAAACCGAGTGGCTTTGAAATTGTTCCAATAATTCAGCTTTGGTTTATTTTCATTGCATTAATATAATGCATCCCATAAATTAATCCTACCATTGCAGAAAACAACGAAAATATGGCGTACACTTATGCCATCCACATTCGCCACTGCGCCCCATCATCACCCGTTAGGTTACTTAACTAACGACAGAGCGGGGGCTGGACTAGCGCGGATGCAAAACATAAGCAACGCCTACTAGATATTATATATAGATATATACATTCGTCAGATGCAATGATAGCCATTCCAGATCACAGATGAACATATTGGATATGCTAGGAATCCGCGTTTCGTTCGAGCCTGCAATGAAAGACGGATTACACGGTCTCGATGAATAGCCAAACCCCACCCTAGACCCCTACGGGTATGGCAAACTACCCGCCAAGTACCCGAAGTGAAGCAACCTCCCTCAACAACGTGAGTAGGCCACTCGACACTTCAAAATACCCGGTAGTTTGTGCACCCCAACTTGGGTCTATCCTAGGAGCAAAAACAGTAAAAAAAATAATATACAATGGCGGCTACAAGCTCAACCCGGATGCGCGGCCATAAAAATAATATTACATCAATTTACAATTTACATCAAATGAAAGATAAATAAACTCTCATCTCACAACCCCGTCTATTCATCCGCGACGATCCAACAAGTTCACATCCACAAACGAACATCACAGATCACAGATATGTACAACCCCCACTAATCGACGTATAGCGATTAGCAGACGTTCAGTACATATAACACATTACAGATATAATTCAACTAGCTAAAATTTATAGAATTCCGATCAATATTTCAATTTGAAACTACCCCAAAAACAACACTGTTCTCAGAAGAATCTGGGCAGAAACAAAGCATCTTAAAAAACACAAAACCAACACAGAAAACACCCGAAGAAATTTGGTGCGCAGCCAAGTTGACTCGGCTGCGAATCCGCTGCGGATCGCTTGAATCGGCCGCGGATCTACGGTCTTATGAGCTATTTGTAGGGTTCCTAGGCACACCCATGAGGTTCTACAAGTGATCAAACATGGCCAATTCAAATTTTTTATGTGCCTACAAACCCTAATACGGATCGTTAACTAGATGTATAGGCGATGCAATGCAAGCAAACAACTTTAACTTAAAGGAAAGGGGCTACAACCTTTGTAGAAACGGTCCACCACCTCTCAAGCTCCGTGATGACGTCCCTCCACTGTACCCATCGGAATCCTAGACTCTCGTGGTGGTCTTATCGGAGAAAAGATCGGGCTAGGTCGTCGACTTCGATGCCGAAGATGATATACGTCGAGGCAACTCAAGATCAAACTCCAACTTCACCAAGTCATGAAACTTGTGAAGAAAACACCCTATACAACTTAGCAAGTGGTAGAGGATGAAGAAATAGGAAGTGGGTTCACTTTAGATTTGGATTTCTCACTCTTTTTCTCAAGTTGCCATTAAAGGTTGCAAGCTTTCTTCTTTGTTGAAGAAGAAGAAGAAGAAAGAATATGATAAGTTATTTTAAAAATAAAAAACAAAATGATACTTATCATAATCTCAACCATGGTTTAGTGTAGAGAACTAACTAGGTTTAAGTTGAATAGTTAGGGTTAAGAGAAGAAGACAAGAATGGTTACTTTAGTCAAAGATGCATGAAGCATCAAGAAGTTTCTTGAATGAAAGCAACCATTTTTGTTTTCCTTTTCCCTTTTTTTAATCAAAATAAATAGATAAATGAATAAGTGAGTAAATCAAAACCCTAACCATTAACATAACCATGGTTTAAGTCTTCACACAAACCCAAGTATACATGTATCATCAAACATGATACAATCTTGTGCACAAAAGTATATCACATATACAACTTGTGTACATCAAGTGAGAAAATCCAATTTAAGTGAACCAATACTAGTTAATGCAAAGTAATATATCAAATATATAATTATGCATTACATCATTAAATCAATACTTGATTTAACGATCCGGTCATATCGCATATAACCGACTAATATCCAATGTATCGGCTTATCGAATTAATCCCTGATTCGATAACTAGGTTATATCGCATACAACCAATCGATACATTCATCGTGAGAATGGAATACAGAATCACATACACGCATTATTCTCGGTCCCGCACATATCTCATATGCGCTCCTATTTCGTTTCGCTTGAGCCAGAAAACCTCTGTGTAGGACTCCAAAGACTCGTCAATACGCCGGCAGCAGGTGATGATCATATCAAACACCCACAAGCCGCAAGCGGTCTGCTAAACATAACGGCCACCCGGGTATTGAGCGATCAGAAGATCGACGAGCAAGCCCGCTCACACTCCTGTGAATCCAACCATTAACACTTACCGTACAGTCCGGTCTGTTCGTCTGATATGTCGCATATCTCGCCTAGGGGTGGTAAACGTCAGACCCCAGTAGCTCGATAAGTCATGTCGATGTGAGGTCCATAACAATCGTGAAACTACTGATAACTCTTACCAGTATATCACTGCAACCCTGGCCAGGGATTTCCTGTTATGGCCAGTCGAGCATAGCGCAACATCAACCCCCAATACCGGGAGAGATGAATCCCCTCCTATCGCTCATTGCCTCCATGTGAATCGGGACTGTACCCAAAAACCAACTGTTTGCACGACTCAGTAGAGCCATGGTAGGGTGGAAATCAAAGCACAGTGGGAGACACACAAGACTCTATGACGATCTCGGGTCAACAGACTAAGCTGTACCAGTGTCACCAGAGAACTGCCATCTGACGTGAGGTATAATACCATCTGGGAATTCTCGGCGAGTCCGTTCAGTGTACCCAGTCTCCACTAAGCACCCGCATACCATCTCTGATGTCAAACACCAATGGATATGGGATCATCCATCGCCCATCACATGGGTCGAGAAGATATACGCTAGTCTACTCTGGAATGTCGATGCCCCGTCTCGATACTTCCACGACTGGGAACATTGAAGGATGTACTCATGGACTACCCAGGCCCCACTAGTATGATCTGCATCATAGTCCTGGAAGTCGAGTACACATCCTAAGGGCTTTATCAACATGTAACAGAGAGACAGAAAGTATACATGTTAAGATAAAGAGCAACCAGATAGCGTACTATCATGTCGAGCAAGAAAGTCCTACCTATATATGACCCAGCATCCACTACAATATACATCCAATGTACAGTAATGGCCTCTAGGGCATACATATAACTAACAATCTCCCACTTGCACTAGGGCCATCTGTAGCAGTGGTTGCAGTATCACATACTCAACCATCCCATATAAGTCTCTCTCTGGGAAAAAGCCTTTGTGAGTGGATCCACCGTGTTGTCCTCTAAGTCTACTCCCCCAACCTCGATCATCCTGGAGATCAACTATCTCTATGATCAGGTGATGCTGCCTCAGAATATGTCTGGGTCACTGATGGGACCAGGGTTCCTGGGCCAAAGCTACACTTCCATTGTCATACAATGGTAGGAACCTAGTTCATCTCATGAACCAATATACACCCAAACTGCCTCTTTGGTAGTATCTTTAATAGCGATGTTACCAGCCTTTATCGTCTAGTTTGCTACGGTATCTAGCTTGGAACTCTTCCAACATACCGTCCCTCCACTGAGGGTGAAGACAATGCCTGTGACTGACATTCAGTCGTCCTTATCACCCTGGAACACTACCAGTGATTCTCCCCAGGATCAATTGATACTATCTTACTATAGCTAGTGAGAATCCTAACATCCATTTAGATCTATCTCATAGACCCAAATCCCAGGATTTAGGAGGTATCATCTTTATCCTATATGGAGAATCCATGTGATAAGCGGAGATTGACCGTGCGTAGCATAGGAAACTCTTTTCTTATCAAGAGTATGTTGTCCACATACAATACGAGGATGACCACCTGACTCTCTACTACCTTTTTGTATATACAAGGTTCATCTACCATTTTGATGAATTCAAACTCTTTGACTACCACATCAAAACAGATGTTCCAACTCCGCGATGCCTGCTTCATCCTGTAAAGCAACTTGCACATGTTTCCGCTGCTCCCACTGTTTACGAAGCCCTCTGGCTGTGTACTTATAGACATTCTCTTCTAAATCATTATTTAGAAAAGTAGTCATGGCACCCAACCGCCAGATATCGTAGTCATGGTATGTAGCCGTGGCAAGTAGGATCCGGATGGACTTAAGCATAGCCACTGGAAGAGGTATCATCATTATCCACGCCTGGTCGATGATGAAAACCTTTAACAAGTCTAGCTTTGAAAGTCTCAACTTTTCCATCTACACCAAGTAATCTTCTCAAGATATACTTGCTCCTGATAAGGATTTAACCCTTCAGATATAGCAACCAAAGTCCAAACTTTGTTGGTGTACATGGATTCCATCTCAGATAGCTAAGCATCCAGCCATTCTTACAGAGTCCCTACTCTCGATGACCTGCTCGAATCTAGTTGGGTCATTATCTCATGATGCAATCATCGCTCCCACTGTCATCGAGAAACCGAAGTATCTCTCAAGCGGATGAGAAACCTTACCAGATCGGCGGAGAGGCTGAGATTCGTCGGGAACTATTGAATCCTTTGGTTCTGTCAAATCATCAGTTGCAGTTTTGTATAGCTGGAACCTTTCCAGTTCTACAGAACTGACATTGCCTCGATCTTGTCCGGATTTTGCTTTTGACACAGGCCGGACAATCCCAAATCTTAACTTACTTAAGAGACAGGCTCTTCCCATACCATATCTTATATGGAGTGGTAGGCACTGATTTGAATCGAACCCTATTCAATAGGTATGCAACTTCATAAGTGCATAACTCCCTAAAAGGAAATAGGAAACTCAGTAGTACTCATCATAGAGCGCACCATATCATATAGGGTGTGATTGCTCCGCCCCGATATACCATCGTGCTATGGTGTATATGGAGGAGTAATGCTGAGAGAGAATCTCATTCTCCTTTAGAATAATCCAGGAATTCTATGCACAAGTATTCTCCTCCCTGATCACATCAAAGGACATAATACTTATACCCGTATTGGTTCCCTACTTCTAGCTTATATACTGTGAATATCTCAAAAGGTTCGGACTTGTGTTTCAACAGGAACATATGTCTGAATCTTGAGAGATCATCAGAGAACGTAATGAAGTATAGAGAACCGGTCCTGGCATGTGTAGACAGGAGACCTTACATACATCATCATGTATCAGTCCCAAGAGTTCACTAACTCTTTCTCTGTTTCCAATAAACAGAGCTATGGTCATCTTATCTTTGTGACATGACTGGAAAGTTTCACAAGATGTAAATTCAAACTGATTTAAATATGCATCTAAAATGTAACTTCAGCCAGTCGGGTCGCATTGATATGACCTAGTCTACAATGCCTCAAGAAGGATTCGTTCATATCTGAACTCTTCCTCTTGTGTGTGTTCTGTATATTAGGAACTATAGTTTGATTTAGAACGTCAATGCTTTTAGATAATGTGCCTGAACCGATCAACTTTTGATATAGGAAACGTTCAAAACATTATCCAACAATACAAAATTTTATCATTTTTTTAATAAATAAAGAGACTGATATGATTTTGTATATCAGGTTCGGTATCTAATAGCATTTGTTCAGAATCAATGTATTTGTAATACAGGGTGACAGTGACCAACAGACTTGGCTGCAACACTTGCCTCGTTTTCTGTCACATGAAACTTATCACTCATTCTCAGTTTTCTACCTTTCTATAGCCCTATGTAACAGATTACATATCTGGGATCCTGATCCGGTATCAAATACCCAGGATGCAGAGGATACTGAGAAACAGTTCTTTGTAATGAACACACCCGAAGGAGATGCATCATATGCACTTTCTTCGTTTGGGCGGCATAGGAATTCTAGTATTCCCGTATTTCCTGCTCTGTCTTATAACAATTATAAGTTGGAGCGGGACCAACGTTCCCCAGCTCAGTATAACAAGCGGGTTCGGTCAATATCCGTATTATTATCTTGATTAAGGCGTGATATGGTTGCTACCTAGAGAGAGAGAAAAGAAAACACTCTGCGTGCGCCCTTGCAAGATCAGATTGGTTATATATTTTATCTAATCAGGATGGCTCCCACTGTTTTTATCAAATCTTCCTTCAAACCCTAAAAGGAAAGACTAGCCGGGATTAATTACACTTTACAAGTTCGCCAATCTTTCAGCCAGGCCAGTGTCGGTACTTTGAGGGAGGTTCTCCATGCTTTCGCACGGACCTAATTACAGTAAACCTCGTTTTCCCAGAGGCGTAACCCCATTGACACCTTTCTAGACACCTACTTGATCGGCTAATTGCAAAGTGCAAAACTCTCCCAGGAGTAACAATTACTCGCAGTGGGTATCGGGATCCAACTATCACATAAAAGGTATGCAATCTCATTGCAAATTTCAACGCTTGAAACTCCCGATAAAGGTTTTTACCCCTAGCACCTATGACCTTAACTATGGTCAACAAATCATAAGTACTAGTCAAGTTCTACCCGTCATTTCGTGATTAATTAGACCCACCCACATGACCCTTAACTAAGGTCAACAAAGTCACACGACTGTCCTAACTAATCGCATCATATACGGTGTAGGAAGACATCACTTAGCTACCGTACACTGTGCCTTAACTAAGGTCAACAAACACAGCACGAATACTAAGTACTCTACTTCCTAAAATGACGGAGGGCTGCGAATGGTTTTTATGAAAACCTTTAACGCTTTGAACTTGATCTCGTTGCGGAATCAAATGTTTTTAAATGGAATGTTTTTGAGGCTTTTCTAGTTTTGCTAAAGGGGTCACTCCCGGTGAAGTGATCGTCGGCCCTTTCCTCCTCGAATGAGGTGCGGGATATATCATATATATCACTGTGCAAAGCAAAAACTATAGAAGCAATCAAAAACCAAACCGAGTGTGTTGCATCTGCCAGTTATTGCTAAAGGAGTCACTCCCGGTGAAGGGATCTCGGTCCTTTCCTAATCGAATAAGGTGCAGGATGTTCTACAAGGAACACCGCGATGCAAAGCAAGAACTGTAGCTACCTGTTTTATTTTTGAAATTCGATTCCACATCATCTTTTGGGTTTATTTTCTTTCATTAATCTCATTAATGAATATCCCATCATTTATGTCCACCTAAACATCACAGATAAATATAACGTATGCTTATGCCATCCGCATTCGCCTCGATGTCCTGTCTGCACCGTTAGGTTAGGTAACTAACGCCAGAGCGAGGAAGGGCTAGCATGTGTGTAAAACATAAGCAACGTCTATATAATATATCATATATAATATATATAATATCTATCTGAACAAATCACATGATCACATCACAGATAACGCAGCAGAAAATATCATATGAAATATTGGATATACTAGGACGTCCGTGTTTTCAATACGAGCCAGTATAAAACACGAATTCCACGGTCATGATGAATAGCCAATCCCACACCCCTAGACCCCTACGATAGCGGCAAGAAACCCTACCAATTCTAGGGTTAGGAGACCCGGACACGACTCCTCGAGATGGTCTCCCACTGAACCCTAGAACCCGGTTACTTGTGCTCCCCTCCTTGGGTCTATCCTAGTGCAGAAAAGTAAATAATATACAAATGGTGACATCATCCGCAACCTGGAAGTGCCCCAATAAAAGAATATTACATACAAGTTTTTACATGAATGAAAAGAAAAAACACTCATCTCACATAAAAAAAACCCGGCTATTCAAACACGACGATCCAATATATCATATCCAGCAACACATAACATCACATGTCATCAACGTAAGTAAATATGAGCATCCCAATTGTCGTTGACATATAGCAACGAAACCGGTGATATCACATATTACACTTACGGTCACAGAAAAGAAAGTGTAAAACTACAACAATTGGAATCCGCAACCTCTTTAGACATCGCATGCCTAATCAAATGAAATACTTAGACATCGCATGCCTAACAATTATAAACCCCGCATTTTAGTCTCAAAATCGAAAAAACTTTTCAATATAAAGTCGGGCAATTCAACAAGATTCCCGACATCCTGATCGAATGCTCGTCGCAAACTTCAGTAGGCGGCCGCCCCCCGACGCCGTCGACAAAGTGCACCAAGGAGAAAAACCGCTGCCGCGAGCACCCGAACGGATGCTTTCGGCGACGGGGTTCTCCTACAGTCACTTGGTCGGGGCTATGGGGCGAGTTTGTCTATTAAGTTTACCCGGCGAGTATCCGCGTACGCTACGTGATTGCGACGGACTTTTGATCACATCAAAATTCCGTGGCAACCGATCAAGTGAGACTAAACCGCTAGATTTATGACATTCATTCAGTTATCTCATAACTACTTATGAATTCCAATTATTGTATCACATTCCGGATAAGATATAAAATGTTAAACTTTCCAATCGAACAATTGAACACCCAAGTTTTCCCGAAACTGCTCAACACATGAAATAAGTTTAAAAACATTCACTTCGTGCCTCAGTACCAACGGTCCAGCCGTAGAAGGGTCAAGCCAACGCCTCACATGTGGCACGCCGTACTGCCACAAACCCGAAGGTTCAAAGGGCAGTTCAAGACGGTCACATAATCGAGCTAAGGTTTGTTGTCTTCTAGAGGGACCATCGCGTTACTTGCACTACTTAGAACGTCATTAAACTACGGAAAAGTCCAACAATTGGAAATTTCCCGGCAGGGAAAAAAGTGGGTATTTATATCCGGTCGAACTTTTTAACATATTCTAAAATTACCCGGAAAAAACACAGACAAAATTAGACAGTCCGATCGAATCTCCGAATTCCCAATACAACCCAGAAAACTCAACTCTTGAGTACAAATTAAAAATTCCCAGAAAACTCAGCATTTAAATAAAGAAGTTACTGTGCAAAAATAATTGACTGAAGAGACTAATTGGCCACGGAACCGCCGCATTAGCCATGCTAATGCCGCGGTTCCACCGCGCTATGATCGAATTAGGTGCTCGTGCTTCACAGTAATTCTTAGAAATTCCTGCTGAGTTTTCTGCATATTTTTAATTCTCAAAAATCCCCGATTTCAAAAAATGTACAGAGAGCAAATTTGTATTAGGGTTTCGGTTCGATCGGACTTGTAACTCCGTCTACTCATCGCCTAAGGCTCTAGCTAGGCTCTGATACCACCGTAAGGTTCCTAGGCACACCCATGAGGTTTTACAAGTGATCAAACATGGCTAATTCAAATTTTTTATATGCCTACAAACCCTAATACGGATCGTTAACTAGATGTATAGGCGATGCAACGCAAGTAAACAACTTTAACTTAAAGGAAATGGGCTACAACCTTTGTAGATCCGGTCCTCCACCTCTCTAGCTCCGTGATGACGACCCTCCGCTGTACCCATCGGAATCCTAGACTCTCGCAGTGGTCTCATCGGAGAAAAGATCGGGCTAGGTCGTCGACTTCGATGCGGAAGATGATCTACGTCGAGTCAACTCAAGATCAAACTCCAACTTCACCAAGTCATGAAACTTGTGAAGAAAACACCCTATACTACTAGGCAAGTGGTAGAGGATGAAGAAATAGGAAGTGGGTTCACTTTAGAATTTGATTTTTCACTCTTTTTCTCAAGTTGCCATTAAAGGTTGCAAGCTTTCTTCTTTGTTGAAGAAGAAGAAGAAGAAGAAAGAATATGATAAGTTATTTTAAAAATAGAAAACAAAATGATACTTATTATAATCTCAACCATGGTTTAGTGTAGAGAACTAACTAGGGTTAAGTTGAATGGTTAGGGTTAGGAGAAGAAGACAAGAATGGTTACTTTAGTCAAAGATGCATGAAGCATCAAGAAGTTTCTTGAATGAAAGCAACAATTTTTGTTTTCCTTTTCCCTTTTTTTAATCAAAATAAATAGATAAATGAATAAGTGAGTAAATCAAAACCCTAACCATTAACATAACCATGGTTTAAGTCGTTACACAAACCCAAGTATACATGAATCATCAAACATGATACAATCTTGTGCACAAAAGTATATCACATATACAACTTGTGTACATCAAGTGAGAAAATCCAATTTAAGTGAACCAATACTAGTTAATGCAAAGTAATATATCAAATATATAATTATGCATTAAATCATTAAATCAATACTTGATTTAACGATCCGGTCATATCGCATATAACCGACTAATATCCAATGTATCGGCTTATCGAATTAATCCTTGATTCGATAACTAGGCTATATCGCATACAACCACTCGATACATTCATCGCGAGAATGGAATATGGTATCACATACACGCATTATTCTCGGTCCCGCACATATCTCATATGCGCTCCTATTTCGTTTCGCTTGAGCCAGGAAACCTCTGTGTAGGACTCTAAAGACTAGTCAATACGCCGGCAGCAGGTGATGATTATATCAAACACCCACAAGCCGCAAGCGGTCTGCTAAACGTAACGGCCACCCGGGTATTGAGCGATCAGAAGATCGACGAGCAAGCCTACTCACACTCCTGTGAATCCAACCAGTAACACTTACCGTACAGTCCGGTCTGTTCGTCTGATATGTCGCATATCTCGCCTAGGGGTGGTAAACGTCAGACCCCAATAGCTCGATAAGTCATGCCGACGTGAGGTCCATAACAATCGTGAAACTACTGATAACTCTTACCAGTATATCACTGCAACCCTGGCAATGGATTTCCTGTTATGGCCAGTCGAGCATAGCGCAACATCAACCCCCAGTACCGGGAGAGACGAATCCCCTCCTATCGCTCATTGCCTCCATGTGAATCGGGACTGTACCCAAAAACCACCTGTTTGCATGACTCAGCAGAGCCGTGGTGGGGTGGAAATCAAAGCACAGTTGGAGACACACAAGACTCTATGACGATCTCGGGTCAACAGACTAAGCTGTACCAGTGTCACCAGAGAACTGCCATCTGACGTGAGGTATAATACCATCTGGGAGTTCTCGGCGAGTCCGTTCAGTGTACCAAGTCTCCACTGAGCACCCGCATACCATCTCTGATGTCAAACACCAATGGATATGGGATCATCCAACACCCATCACATGGGTCGAGAAGATATACGCTAGTCTACTCTGGAATATCGATGCCCGGTCTCGATATTCCCACGACTAGGAACATTGAAGGATGTACTCATGGACTACTCAGGCCCCACTAGTATGATCTGCATCATAGTCCTGGAAGTCGAGTACACATCCTAAGGGCTTTATCAACATGTAACAGAGAGACAGAAAGTATACATGTTAAGATAAAGAGCAACTAGATAGCGTACTATCATGTCGAGCAAGAAAGTCCTACCTATATATGACCCAGCATCCACTACAATATACATCCAATGTACAGTAATGGCCTCTAGGGCATACATATAACTAACACGATTCAGGCGCCCAAATTTCTACAGTTTTCTCTAAAAAGACTGTTTGTATTTTTCAGGTCTCTGGAAATATTTTTAGACCTGTTTTAAAAAACGGCAGAAAACACTAAATTTTGATGTATTTTGCGATTTTTTTCGGATCGAAGTTCTAAACACTTTGCTAACATGTTAGTTGTTATTTAGCTAGGCTCTGATACCACTGTAAGTCTATTTAACCCACCCCCGGTACTTACGGGGAGGCGGAAAGAGTAAAAATCGGATTTTTATCACAAGGAAACATAGACTAACCATGAAGGATCTTTGCTAAAAAAAACTAACAAACTAACTATATATTCTAGCTACTAGGTTTGATGGTTATACCTAGTTCTTGAACTCCTTCTCTTCTTGTTGTGTTCCTCCTTGTTGCTAGCTCCTTGGAGTGGTGTAGACGGCTCTTCCACTTCGTCTTCTCTTTGCCGAAGAAAGATCCACCCGAAGGCCTCTACCTTGAGCTCTTACCTCAACCGAGAAGTAACTAGAGTGCTTGGTTTGTTAGACAAAGAACCCTAGAATGAGTAGAGAGATATTTTGATGGTTTAGTCTCAAAAGCTTTTGATTTTCAACACATGAAACACTTAAGCTTTGAGAGAGGAAGAGGGAGAGCTTTTGTCCAAGAGAGAGAAAGAGCATGAGAGAATGAGAGAGTAAATCCAAACCTTGCTCTCATATGAGAGAATATGAGAATAAAAATAATAATTAGGAAAATTGTGATTGTTAGTTGATTTGACCATTATCATTTCACATTAAATGCTAATGCAAGCTTCAAGAAGCATTTTTCTTTTGCTAAAGAAAATATCAAGGTCAACAAAAGTCAACAAGTTAAATGGTCAACCCAACCATAACCATGGCACAATTATCCTTAATTAATATTATTAATCATATTTCTCATTCTCATTAGGGTTTAGAAAAAGTCAACGGTCAAAAACCCTAATGAGGTTCCTCTGCCTCTGTCAACTGCGCATACACACCCGCATCCGTGTTCCGAGGAACATGAATACAATGAGAAAAAACCAATCCCAAAACAAATACTAGAATCTGGCTTAAACCAAAGCCCTCTAGTAATAACTGCCCAGACACCAAACGTGCACAAGTGCGCGTATGTGAACGAACACCGTCGCAAAACCATGCGACCTCTACTCTGTTTTGCCCAAAGGTGAACAACCCTCTGTGTGGGACTCTAAAGACTCGACACTACGCTAGCAGTGGGTTTAACCACAGGCCGCAAGCGGTACTAGCTGTACGTAATGGTCCCCAGGTAGATGCCGATAAGAAGACCGATGAGGTGAACCCATCTGAACTCTTACTGAGCCTGAATATGACAATCTCCGTACAGTCTGGTCTGTTCGTCTGAGAGTATCGCATGTCGGGCCTAGGGGGCGGTAAACGTCAGTCCCCTAATAGCAGTACAAGTCATGTCGGAGTGTAGCCCAGAACACCCTGAGAAACTACTGGAAACACTACCAGCAAATCTCGCTAGCCCTGATCAGGGACTTTGTGTAATAGCTCTCCTAGACACAGCGCGATATCAACCCCCAATACCGGGAGAGACGAATCCTGTCTAACCGTCACTGCCTCCAAGTGCTTCGGGACTGCACCTAATTACTACTTGTTTGCACGACTCATTTGAGCCATGGTAAGGTAGTAATCTAAGAACAGTGGGAACACACTCGAGGCGAAGTGACAGTGTCAAATCAACGGACTAAGCTGTACTCATGTCACCTGGGAACTGATAACTGACAATAGGTATAATACCAACCAACAATTCCCAGCGAGTCCTGTCCAGTGTACTCGTAACCTAACGTTTACCCCCATAATATCTCCAGTACGACGTACAAATGGCTGTGGGACAGACCATCTCCTCTGCTGGGATGAGAAGCGCATACGCTGGTCTGCTCCGGAGTATCGATGCCCCGTCTCGATAATCCTACGACTAGGGACCTGTATAAGGATGTGCTTGTAGATTACCCAGCCCCCACTAGTGTGACTGCCATCACAACGCTGGTAATCAAGCAAAGATCCTAAGGGCTCCACTAATATGTATAAGTGATATGCTAAAAGAAACATATGCACATATTAAAGTATAAACAAACCAAGTTGCATACTACCATTTTGAGCAAGATTGTCTATTCAACTGTCAATATCCCAAGCTTCCATTAAGTAATATACAAACTAGTATGATACAGTAATGGTCTCTAGGGCATATACACTAACATTATACACTCATACATGCGTATATACCTACATCCATATTGGCGCACATGCATATTGTACACTCATACTTGCGTATATACCTACTTGTACATCCATATTAGCACACAGACATTTTGTACACTCATACTTGCATACATACCTATTTGCACATGCATAGATCATTCTGGCTTGATTTTGGAGATTTGGGAACCACAAGATATATTTTAAAACTGGATTCATTTGAAAGAGCGGTTTTCCCTTGATATGTGCATATTACTATTCCATGTTGCATGATATACTAATATGCTTACATTTCTTTTATATGTTGTAGTATTCCTAGGCACGCTAATGAAGTCTCACAAGGCATCAACCATGCCAATTTCAAATTTTACAAGTGCCGAGAAACCCTAATACGGATTCGTTGACTAGAGTTTAGGCGAAAAGTAAAACTAGTTAATGACTTAACTAAAAGTGAGAAGTTACAACCTTTGTAGATCCGGTTCTCCACTTCCTTAGCTCCACGTAGACGTCCTCTTGCTGTCCAAGTCGGATCTCGGACTCTAGCATCGGCTTCATCGGAGAAATGAGCGGACTAGTCGTCGGGTACGATGCCGAAGATGATCTACGTCGAGGTTGCACAAGATCAAGCTCCAACTTCACCAATCGTGAAACATGTGAAGAAAACACCCTATACTACTTGGCAAGAGGTAGAGGGTGAAGAAATAGGAGGTGGGTTCACTTTAGAATTGGATTTCTCACACTTTTACTCAAGATGCCATTGATGGTGGCAAGTTTTCTTTCTTGAAGATGAAGAAGAAGATCAAGATAGAATATGATAAGTATCCTTTTAAATAGAAATATAAAATCAATACTTATCATCTTCTAACTATGGTTATGTGTAGAGATTAGACCATGGTTATTTGGAATGGTTAGGGTTAAGCGTGAAGACAAAATGGTCACATTAGTCAAACCTTCATGAAGCTTCAACAAGCTTCATGTTAGAATGAAACCATTTTGTTTTCTTTTATTCATTTCTCAAAAAAGGAATGGATAAATAAATAAGTGAATAAATCAAAAACCCTAACCATTATCATAACCATGGTATAAGTCTTAACACAAAGCCAAAATACATGCATCATCAAACATGGTACAATCATGTGCACAAAAGTATATCACATATACAACTTGTGAACAACAAGTGAGAAAATCCTTTTAAAATGAACCAATACTAGTTAATGCAAAGTAATATATCAAATATATAATTATACATTAAATCATTAAATCAACACTTGATTCAATGATCCGGTCATGTCGCACATAACCAACTAGTATCCAATATATCGACTTATCGAATCAATCTTCGATTCGATAACTAGATTATATCGCATATAACCAATCGAAACATTAATCGCGAGATTGAAATACGGTATCACATACACGCATCATTCTCGGTCCCGCACATATCTCATATGCGCCCCTATTTCGTTTCGCTTGAGCCAGGAAACCTCTGTGTAGGACTCTAAAGACTCGTCAATACGCCGGCGGCAGATGATGATCATATCAATCACCCACAAGCCGCAAGCGGTCTGCTAAACGTAACGGCCACCCGGGTATTGAGCGATCAGAAGATCGACGAGCTAGCCCGCTCACACTCCTGTGAATCCAACCAGTAACACTTACCGTACAGTCCGGTCTGTTCGTCTGATATATCGCATATCAAGTCTAGGAGTGGTAAACGTCAGACCCCAAAAACCGATAAGTCGTGCCGATGTGAGGCTCATAACGGGTTGAGAAACTACTCGTAATACTTACCAGCAAATCTCTGATCAGCCCTGGCCAGGGACTTCCCTGTTACGGCCAATCGAGCACAGCGCAACATCAACCCCCAATACTGGGAGAGACGAAACCCCTCCTATCGCTCATTGCCTCCATGTGACTCGGGACTGTACCCAAAAACCACCGTTTTGCACGCCCTCATGGACATGGTAAGGTGGAGATCAAAGCACAGTGGGAATCACACAAGACTCTATGACGATCTCGGGTCTACAGACTAACCTGTACAAGTGTCACCTGAGAACTGCCATCTGACGTGAGGTATAATACCATCTGGGAGTTCTCGGCGAGTCCGTCCAGTGTACCCAGTCTCCACTGAGCACCCGTATACCATCTCTGATGTCAAACACCAATGGATATGGGATCATCCATCGCCCATCTCATGGGTCGAGAAGCGTATACGCTAGTCTACACTGGTATATCGATGCCCCGTCTCGATATACCCATGACTAGGGACCTTGAAGGATGTACCTATGGACTACCATGTGCCCACTAGTATGATCTGCATCATAGTCCATGTAGTCAAGTACACATCTTAAGGGCTTTACCAACATGTAACTATAAGACAGTTTAAAGAGACAAGTGTACATGTTAAGATAAAGAGCAACCAGATAGCATACTATCATATCGAGCAAGAAAGTCATCTCTATATATGTCCAAGCATCCAATATAATATACATCATCTGTTCAATACTGGCCTCTAGGGCATACATACAACTAACAATCTCCCACTTGCACTAGGGCCAGCTGCTATAGTATCGCATACCGAGCTTCCCGAAGAGTCTCTCAAACTGTATCTGGGTAATGGCCTTCGTAAGTGGATCCGTGTTCATATCAGATTTTTGCATTTTCATACCACCCAATTTTTGTCACATTGCATATCGGTAGATACTCTTGAGCCGTGTTTGCTAGTAAATTGCAGGATACAGGTTCTCGGTTCTAAAACAGTGAAATTCATGGAAAACACGACAAAATCCGGGTTCCTGCCAACCACTGAGAAAGCACGGTCTCCGCTCGTCATCCGTATGTTGCCAGATACCAGTTTAGGAAGACAAAATGTCAAATCAATGTCGCTTTCATGCACAACGCTCAATGGCAGCACAAGATCCAAGAAATCTACGCGGAGCTCAAGGCAATCATGACAAAAACATCCACAAAAAGTCCACCTTTCCCTCAACAGAAATTCTGGAAGAAATGTGGAAGTATTTTCAGAAAATACATATACCAGACAACAGGGGACAGCAGATCAGGGCAGTATAAGAAACACCATACCCTGACTCCATCATAGGGCCGCGGATCCACGGCCAATAGGGGGTATAGGCGGCGGATCCGCGGCCATACTGTGGAGTCAGGGCATGGGCTTTGGGGGGTATTTGGGTCTTTTCATGTGTATTCTGATGGTTGCCCTAGATTTCCATTCTCCAGCCTATAAATAGCCCAGAACTTTGGGAAGGAAAGCGTCCATAATCTTGTATTCTTTTTCTAGGTTTTAGAATACATGTTCTTCTTCTTCTCATCTCTTCTCCATTAAAACTTGTAGTGAGCTTTGTGAGTGAAGAATGGTGAATAAAGAAGATCATTTTATTTTCATGCTTATCTTGTTCTTTCTATAATTGTTGTAATTTTCATTTGTTAACTAGTTGTTGTTATTTCGTGTTGTTTCTTTCTTCTCTCTTTTTCTTTATCATTAAAACGACTATGATGCTTACGCTCGATCCTCGCCAAGGTGAGGTCGCAAATAGCTAGTCGTTATCTTCTAATCTCTTTCTTTCTATCTTCCTCTTTTGTTTTGTTTTATTTTTCCGTATCATGATGTGTGAGTAGTTCATACTTGTTAGGGTAGGATAAGGGAAGTTTGAGAGAAGGAAATCTCTCTCACTCTTTCCTTGCCCAACAGCTTAATTCGACTCCTGTTAATTGAACCACAATCCGCTCCTTACGGCACCCTATCCTACATGATAGCGGTGATTCCGTAGTGAGACCGGTTGTGGTTGAATTAACCGGAGGTTATGGCTAAGAGCCAAGAACGGACGGACAAGCACCAAAAGGAAGAACTTATGCGTTGGAAAGCCTAGCTTATACTCGCAAGTTCCTTCCTAGTCGTGCTAATCCCCGTTGTTGCCGATTACCGTAACACCGATATTAAGAGGGGCAACGAAAGATGTGGAGACTCCTAACTCAAACTAACCTAATCCTAACCCTAACAAGCTCTCTTTAAATATCAACTTAACACTTAGATAATCACAAACAAATCTGAACTCTCGGACTTAACTCGTTAAAACACATTGAAAAAGACTCCCATCTCCCTGCGGACGACCCGTACTCAACCGGCTAGCTACAAGCGAAACCGTCTTGATTGCGGTATTTAAACTAAAACTTGAACACGCAGATTCGCTGACAATCAAATGGCGCCGTTGCCGGGGAAACGGTAGTTTATTTCCTTGTGTAATTTCGGGTTAACTTGTAAATATAACCGAAAAACAAAACAAAAAATATACTTTGTAAAAGAAACCATCTTGTTATTCTTGATTAGTTTTTGTGCAAGTGTGCAGGAAAATACAAAGTTCGAGTTCAGTGGCCAAGACGTTGAAAATATGGAGTTCAAGTACAGTGCCAAAGACGTGGGAAGATAGACCCACATTTCGCGGCTACACCGCGACGGATCAAAACGGAACAAACGGTCTACTGTCAAGATCTGGAGCAGGTACAGTGAGCAAATAAAAATTCAGCACATCCAGACAAGCAGAGGACACCAAACAGAACACTCCCAAAAATTTCAGAAGCCCAATCCCACCATATAGCCGTGGAACCGCGGCATAAGGAAGCTTAGGCCGCGGATCCGCGGCCACTTGGTGGCTTCAGAGCCCCAAAATCTCTCTGTAAGTCTCTCTCTCCTTCTCCACTCCTCTGGACTCCAATAAACAGTGTTTTCTGCAGATTTCTTTGCGTAAACTCTTCTCCCCCTTCCAATAAACTGTTCTTGTGCAGGATTCTTTGCGCCGCAAATAAAAATTGTTTGCAGTTGATTTGTTACTGCTTTGCATTTCTTTAATACGGACTTAAGGGGCTTGAAACCAATCCAGATTGGGTGGGGATTTCATCACCCTTCCCAGGACCCCAAAAATCACAAAAGCATATGCATTGTCCATTGTAAATTAAAAAATACTAGACTTCATCCCTAAGGACTTCGCGCTCATTAGGAGAAGATAAACCGTGTTTAGAACCTCGCTTAACGGTATATTGTTTACGGGGTGTCTAGGAAAGTGTTAAAGGCGCAACCGCCGAAAGAGAAAGGGTTATTTAATTAAGGAACTTCGCGAAAGCGTTAGACAACCTCCCCTTATCTCTGCACTTACCTGGCCTCGTGACCAGTGTATTTTTAAGCCCGTTTCTCGACACTCTTTAACTTCGACAATCAAGTTCAGGAGCAGGTCTAGTAGACCTAGGTTACCCTAGATCTAGGTATGATTGTGCATATCTTGTTTGTGATTACTTAAGTCGTATATCCGTACATATCTCTGTAAATCTCTTTCTAAAAACAAAAAAAGAAAAAAAAAAGAAAAAATCAAAAACTTTTATAAAAACTTGCCCTTTGTCGCCAAATCCATTTTTTCACCCACCACCCATCGCCTTTCTCCATTGACGTTTTCTTACCCTCACCTTCTCCGCTTTGACTATACTAAACGCGGTTAGTGTATGTCCGCTTGGACTCGGGACACTAGCGCCCGTCTAGTCCGCGTTACGTTAGTCGCTACCGACTACGCGATCGACTCCGAAGTCGATACTCCGTCCACTCCTCTTTCACCCTTTCCTTTGCCGGCCAACTCCGACGTTGACCGGAATTCTGTTCATACATCTTCACCTTCACCTTCACCAACCTCTTCTTCCGCGATGTCAGGATTTAATCCGAACATCTCTTTGACCACCCCTGGATTGGCTCCACCTCCTACGGAGACCAATATCCCACCACCACCGCCTGTTGTAGCGCCACAGCGAATCGCGCTCCAGGATCGTTTCTATCCCACCCGTTCTGCACTTCCCACCTGCCTTTCTCTTCTTCCGGCCAATGGGGACAACTTTGAAATTAAGCCCCACTTCATCAACATGCTTCCACGTTTTCATGGGCTTGAATCTGAAGATGCCTATATCTTCATCAACAAATTTCAAAACGTCTGTGCCATGATGAAAACCACCCAGCTGTCGGACGATGCTATACGTCTACGGGTCATTCCGTTCACTCTATGCGATCTTGCTGAAAAATGGCTGTATAGCACCGCTTCCCACTCAATCACCAGCTGGGACAAGTTTGTTAAAGCGTTCCTAAAAAAATTCTATCCGAATCATAAGACCGCAAGGATTCGAAATGAAATCAACCAATTCTCCCAGCTTCCTTCTGAACCCTTCTGGAAGTGCTTTGACCGATACAAAGACCTTCTTATTCAGTGTCCCCACCACGGTATAGAGAAATGGCAACTCTGCCAAACCTTATACGAGGGCCTGAACCCAGCAACGAAGCAGTTGTTGGAAACCATCTGTCAGGGCCACTTCCTATCCAAATCTGACGAGGAAGCGTGGCAATTCTTTGACGATCTTGCGGAGCAAACGCTACAATGGGAGAGCACCAGACCGACTTCTTCTTCTTCTTCTACCTCCACTTCTACCGGTCAGTCTAGGGTAGGAATCCACCAACTTGATGTCTCTATTGCGATGAAAGATGAAATGGCTGCAATAACAAGAAAGCTTGAAGCGATAGAGAGCAAATTTTTTGCTCCTGCTCCTGCCCCTGTTCTCCCCCTTCGTACCATCTGCGCTTGTTGTTCCGTTCCTTCTCACTTGACCGAAGAGTGTCCTTACAATCCACCCTCGCAAGGACAGGATCAGGTCAATGCTGCATTCCAGCAAAGACCGAGGAATGATCCATACTCTTCCACCTACAATCCCGGTTGGAGGAACCACCCCAATTTTGCCTGGAATCAGAATCAGAATCAATTCCAAGGCAACAATTTCCAAAGGGCCCCTCCACCTCAACAACAAGCGCAACAACAAACTCAACATCAATATCAGCAGCCTTTCCAACCCCAACCTTTACAAAATCAGACGAACAACTTTGCACCCAACAATTCTTTTCCACCAAACAACTTTGTTCCGTCAAACAACGATAAGGTTTCCTCGCTCGACCGAAGTCTGGAGGCGTTTGTTAAACAATCGACTCAATCCACCGCCAACATCCAGTCTTCCATTCAATCCTTAGTGCAACACACTGCCGCACACGGGCAAAGCATCAAGACCATCGAGGCCCAGATTGCACAGCTGAACGCGGCCTTAAGCGAGCGAGAAAAGGGGAAGCTCCCGTCCCAACCACTCCCAAATCCCGGTCATCCACATAATGCACATGTTGCTCTTGAACAACAGAACCATAATGTGAGTGCCGTGACCACATTGAGATCGGGAAGGATGCTGCAAAACAACATTGGCAAACGAATCAACGATGACACCCCGGCCGCTTCTTCTTCTTCTTCTTCTTCTTCGTCTTCTGAGCCTATTCTCCGTTCTTCATAAGGCTCCCCTTCCTCTTCTTCTGCTCTGAACGGACCCACTTCTCACTCCACGAAGACACCTATTCTGGGATCCGTTCCAACTCCACAATCTCCTCCTCCAGCATTAGACTCAACCAATTTTCAAAATGTTCCATTTCCAAACCGGTTGAAGTCTAATAAACAAAATCCTCAAATGGAGAAGATTCTGGAGTTATTTAAGCAGGTTAACATTAACATTCCTCTTTTAGATGCTATCTAACAAGTCCCGTCCTACGCGAAAATCTTAAAGGACTTGTGCACGAAAAAGAGGAAGTCTCAGGTACCCAAGAATGTTTTCTTGGCTAGTGCTGTGAGTGATGCCCTTACCCAATCTTTACCACAAAAACGGAAGGACCCTGGCTGTCCTACGATTTCAATTACTATTGGGGATAAGAACATCAACCGCGCACTATTAGATCTTGGTGCCAGTGTTAACCTGCTTCCGTATTCAGTATACGAGCAATTAGGCGTCGGAGAGCTGAAACCCACGCACTGCACTCTCCAAATGGCCGACCGATCGATCACCCATCCTAGGGGTGAGCTAGAGGATGTGTTAATAAAAGTCGGGGACTTCATATTCCCCATTGACTTCATTGTATTAGATACACACCCTGTAGCTAACCCCCGGAATCAAATTCCGGTGATACTCGGTCGCCCATTTCTCGCAACCTCAAATGCTGTGATCAATTGTCGCAATGGTTCGATGAACCTCTCTTTTGGAAATATGACGATTGAACTCAACATTTTTAGGTTGGGGAATCAGCCCGCCGAACCTAATGCTCATATACTGGACGTCTGCTCGATCCAGGAGATCACCCCAGAAGAGTGTGAATTCGAGGAGTTTCTGTTTGATCACGATAATCTTGACGCCACTAGTGCGTTTCTCTTCGAACCTGCTGCTGTTTCTGCGCCCAACAACGACTACGAGTGTTTCACGTTTTCGAACGATCTTAGCCGCGCACAACCCGAGTTTGAATCCTTTGACTTTCCGGATGAGTTACCTGAACCATCCAGCTCGGTTGCCTACACTCGCTTTGAACCTTTGTTGGAGTCCTTTGAGTTCGAGACCTTTGCACCAATCTTGCCTTCCATCGTTTCACCTCCAACGCTCGAACTCAAGCCTTTGCCGTCTCACCTTAAGTACGCTTACTTAGGTGAGAACGAGACCCTTCCTGTCATCATCTCGGCTTCTCTAGCTCCCGAGCAAGAGAAAGCCCTTCTCGCGGTCTTGCACAGCAACAGGCAAGCTTTTGGCTGGTCCATGGCGAACATCAAGGGGATTAGTCCCCTGATCGTTGAGCATCACATTCATCTGATGGATGATGCCAAACCAGCCCGGGATCCACAAAGACGTCTCAATCCATTCATGAAAGAGGCTGTGAAGAAGGAGATCGTAAAATGTCTAGATAGTGGTATCATTTACCCTATCTCTGATAGCCAGTGGGTTAGCCCCATCCACGTTGTCCCTAAGAAGTCGGGCATCACGGTCATAACCAACGAGGCGAACGAGTTAATCCCTACTCGCACCCAAACTGGGTGGCGAGTGTGCATTGATTACAGAAAACTCAACGCCGCAACGCAGAAAGACCACTTTCCGCTACCTTTCATTGACCAGATGCTTGAACGATTGGCCGGACACGAGTACTACTGCTTTCTTGATGGCTACTCTGGCTATAATCAAATTCCCATCGCCGAAAAAGACCAGGACAAGACCACATTCACTTGTCCTTTCGGCACGTTTGCATATCGTCGCATGCCCTTTGGGTTATGCAATGCGCCCGCTACCTTCCAGCGGTGTATGATGGGAATTTTCTCAGACATGGTGGAAAAATTTCTGGAGATTTTCATGGATGACTTCTCCATCTTCGGCGATTCATTCAACGAGTGTTTGCTGCATCTTGATGCTGTCCTTACCCGATGTAAGGACAAGAATCTCACTTTGAACTGGGAGAAATGCCACTTCATGGTGCGCGAAGGTATTGTCTTAGGACATATCATCTCGCAAAATGGCATAGAGGTTGACAAAGCAAAGATTGAGGTCATTTCCAATCTGCCTCCTCCCCGATGCGTCAGAGTTATCCGAGCCTTCCTTGGCCATGCCGGTTTTTATAGACGGTTTATCAAGGACTTTAGCAAGATTGCTAGGCCCTTGACTCTTTTGCTGGCCAAGGATACACCATTTGACTTCAACTCGAGTTGTATAACTGCATTCGAGTCATTGAAACGCTCACTCACTTCTGCTCCCGTTCTTTCTTCACCTGACTGGACGCACCCATTCGAGATTATGTGCGATGCATCCGACTTTGCCATTGGTGCTGTCCTTGGACAACACATCAACAAAATGCCGCACGTAATCTATTACGCGAGCCGAACCCTGAACGACGCCCAACTTAACTATACAACAACTGAGAAGGAATTCTTAGCTGTTGTATTTGCTTTAGAAAAGTTCAGGCCCTACCTCATCGGCTCTCCAGTCATTGTCTACACTGACCATTCTGCTCTGCGCCATCTTTTTGCGAAGAAAGATGCAAAATCTCGGTTAATACGTTGGATCCTCTTGCTCCAAGAGTTTGACCTTGTCATTAAGGACAAAAGAGGATGTGAAAACGTAGTTGCCGACCATCTCTCACGACTTCCTTCTTCGCCTTCGCTTCCCATTCCAATCAACGACGTTTTCCCGGATGAACAGCTCTTGACAGTATCTTGCGAACCCTGGTTCGCAGATATTGTGAACTATTTGGCCACAGGATTACTACCGACTGAATGGTCAAGTCTGGACAGACTTCGCTTCTTATCCCAAGTAAAACACTTTTACTGGGACGAACCCTACTTGTTCAAGTACTGTCCCGACCAGATTATTCGTCGGTGTGTCCCTGACGAGGAATTCAAGAGTGTGCTGTCGTTTTGCCACGACCAAGCATGTGGCGGGCATTTTGGCCCCAGAAAGACAGCTGAGAAGATCTTGCAATGTAGTTTCTACTGGCCACAACTCTTCAAAGACGCTCATGACTATTGCAAGACTTGCTCCCGGTGCCAACACATGGGCCAGATATCCTGGAGGAACGAGATGCCGCTCCAACCGATCTTGATTGTGGAGATTATCGATGTTTGGGGGATAGATTTCATGGGGCCGTTTCCCAGCTCTTTTGGGAACTTGTTGTCACGACCCGAAAGTACGGAACATGACCGGCACTTAAACTACGAACGTCACGAGGCGTACGTAATCTAAGTAAACCGAAAACCCAGAAATCCAAACCAAGAAAATAGTAGAGTGCAGGAAAAACAACTTAAAGAAAGTAATTTCAATAGCATAAGCCGAATTATGCGGTTTTTAAAACATCAAAAATTTACTGAAAATTTCGGCAGAGTCTCCTTTGTAAATACTGGCCCCCAAACGGGATACAACATGAATAGTATACGAAATCAAGAAAAGGGCATCCCCAAGCGGGAGCTAGCTCTTCGTCAATCGACGGTCACAACCACACAAACAATATAATATACAACGCCAACGGCGAGGATCAAAACTCAAAAGGAAACTCAAAACCACCAGAAAAATAACGAGCGACTCTAAGGTCGAAAGAATAACCAACACTGGTCTCTATCTCAAAAAAAAACATGTTTGGTTGATGGAATTCTAGATACAACAGAATAATGATATACAAGATAAATAATGGGGGTATGATACAAGTAAACCCACCTACTAGCAAATCACCCGAATGAAACTATGCCCGCAAAGCCGTAATGAACCTGTACGGCAACCTGCAAGAAACTGGGGCACAACGGGGGTGAGTTGCCAACTCGTGAATAGAAAAACATCTACGTACAGAAATCGCATAAATAACGCAATCCTAGGTCAATGATCATAATATATCCTCAAATATAAATAACATGCAGCCTATAACAATGGCTAGGGTAAATATCTAACCCGAGTGTAACTCATGTGCCCATGTCAGTGCCTCAGGTAGCAATATATCATATGAATGAGGTATGAATGCATGAAAACAGAATACATGTAAATGAAGATACTGTTTTCATAAATTAGTGAGATTTCCTTCATATTTTAAACTGAGGTATCATAATAAAAATCAGTATCAACAGTGTCTAGCATCGACACAAAACATAAATCTCACTGTCTCGAAATATCAATGTCTCAATCTCAATATCTAGGGCGCCGTCAGTCCAGACCGGCCCCTACCATCCATCTCAAGACCACGAGGGTATCCTCCGGATATCCGACGCGTCGGGTAATATCACCAGTAGGTAGTGCTCCCCAGCCAGGCTCAACGTCAACACCACATTCCTCTTGCCCCGGGGTACCATACCGGGCCCACCATGTACCCGTGACGGTTCCTCCACTCCTCGACACGGATCTCCAAAACCACAGCAAACTCATGGTGGACGACACTTTACATCACTAGAAAACCGCAACATTTTATATTTTAAAAGATCATAAGTTGTAAATTTTGCGGCTTTCCCCGAAATCCAGAAATATCATAAATCTCAAGAAATCATCACAAGTGCTATGTCAATGATAATGAACTAGGCATGAACAACTGAATAACAGTATGCATGAAGTGGTAGGTAATAACTACAATGTCTAATATGGCATATAAGGGAAGTACACTAATATCATGTCAACACTACTAGCTAACAATCTAAGTCAAGCAATTATATTCTCTAAAGTGTACGTGACATGGCAATTACCGATGAAGATGTGTGTGAGCCGGCAAGTAGGTGTACGTGGTACATACGCATCATCGGTAATGGTGCTGGTGTCCTAACAGCATGATATCAATAATGGAATATGCAGCAAAATAAATATGCGAGGCAGAGCGAACAGCAATAGTGTGCGGGAGCTGAATACTAGACACAACGATAACTAATCTGCAATAATCTAATATAAGTCCTACAAATGGTGCCTTTTGAAATAACACGAATCATGGGGTTTTGAAAATAGGGGCTACGGTGTTTTTTTTATGAAAAGATACGTCGTTTTTGAAATATCCGTAGATTCCCTTGAGCTGTCTTTAAAAATGCCCACGATTCGTTAGTTTTTGAAATAGGTAAGAAGTCTAATCAATCTAACAACTACACTAAACTATACGGCTGAACTACAAGCTGAACTACAGGTAAGGAAACCGCCTATCATCTGAGTCGATACATATACATACCTGTATATGTATAGTCGGTGGTCTCGCCTCAATAATATCATATCCGATACCATATCTATAATCAGGCATCCCAAGTCAAGAGTGCGGATCAATCATCAATATAGCTCGTACGTAAATCCGTCGTACGGCATCCCAATCTGGGTACGGGTCAATATCACATTCATCATACTATTCACCTGGTATCCTCTTTATCAAATATCATGATCGGGGTACTGATCTACGTCTAGTACCATACTGATACCGCCTACGTATGCATGGACGTGTGTGAAACACTACGTCAAGGACCCGCTACAACGTCATGTCGTATCTAAGATACGAACCCTGCTATATCACCGATCTCACGGCCTCAAATCAAATCTCATCGACTCATCATAAATCCCAAGTACTATCATCCTCAATCCGTATGTGAACACATAGTCCCATACCCATGTGAACACATAACTATATAATCCCGTATAAGCGCAAATGAAAGAAGAAAGTATGCAAGTATGGGTGTGTGTGTGCATGTGTGGTGCGACCACTACTCTAGGGTTTCGCGACACTAAATCATCCAAGAACACCAAATATCTATATCATCGATAATATCAAACAAATTATAGTCAAAATATATATATGTGTGTGTATACGTATTCGTATACATCACCACGAACTGCGGGGGTGCTATACGTCATCCACCCGACTTCTCCCCGTAGATATAAATCTACTCACCTGGTCCTCGCTCGTCGGTGCCGACGTCGCCACGCGCTTGCTTGTCGTCTCGAAGTCTACGTGGGGGTACCTACATATCATAACGCACCATATCGCATTAAAACTAAATTCGAGATCGAAACGGCATACGAAAATCAAATCGGCACGCGTATCACGCATAGGTCCAAACCTATCGCCTACACATGCAATAATAGTAAAACCAACCCTCGATGTCGATGTACAAACGTCAAACCATCGAGAAAAATCCAATCACACTCATTTGCACATTCACGAACACTAATTTTAATATAAACTAGGTTAAAACTCACAAAAACCCCATTTTCACTTAAAAAGTCATTTTTCCGAAAATCTAGCAAGCACAATTCGCCGTTTTTGTACAAAACATGATGTTTAAATGAAAGTAGCGGCCAATATACTTATTAAATATCTTAAATAAGTCGTATAAACAATTTCCGGAGTTTAATCTCATTAAATTCCAAAAATCCTAATATTCTAGTTTACAAAAATACCCTTTTTTAACAATTTCAAAGCAAAAATGCACAAACTACAATCTAGCTTAGATTTGCATGATCCAAAGCATTAAACCACACTTAATAAAGTTAATGAAGCCAAGAAAACCCTAATCACATTTTTAATCCCAAGAATTTAACAAATTTCAAAAACCTAGTAAGCAATTAGCAAATTAACACAATTTTTCAAGTAACAACTTGTAATTAACAACTAGATTAGTTTTCTACAAAACAAATTATGTTAAACCACTTCACTAAACCATGCACAATCAAACACAACTCATTTCCACAACAAACCCTAACTTGAAATCCAAAACTTGCAATTAAACTCACATATCCAAGTTAACACTTAATTTAAATTAGCTTTAAGAAACAAGTAACAATTTAAGCAAAAAGTTTTAGAATTATACCCAAAAATATATGAAGGTCCACAAGCATCCATGGACTCCCAAAATGCTCTCTTTTCACAAGGATCCATGCTATACGGGCTAAGCTAAAATGGGTAGGAGTCGGATTTGGGTTTTGGGATTTTTTTGATGGATTTAGAAGCAATTTTTCATGAAGTTTTGAAGAGAAAAGAGAAGGGAAATTGGAGGGGGGGCTGCTGCTGTGGGATGCAGGGAATTTCGGCCAGAAATGGGTGTGAGGAGAGAGAGGCAGGTAGAGAAAATGGGGGGGGGGGACAAAGTCAAGGTCAATCAAAGTCAAAAGTCTAACTACTTTATCCATTTTCTATTCTTTTCTTTTATTTCTTTTCCTTTGAAAACCAAGTGGGGGCAAGAGAGGGGGCTGCTGAATTCAGCCATGGGGGGGAGTAAGTGGGGGTGTGTGGGTGTGGGTACGGGTGTGGGGCGATGAAAAATGATAAATACAATACCCCAAACATCCATTTACGCTAAAAAAAAAAGCCTTTTTCTTCAATAATTTCCAAACCGTTTTGGCAAATGATTTCATTCCAAAAACCACATGATAAAATTTTATTTAATGTTTTATGATGCAAAAAATTTGTTTCAACTCATTCCAATTTGTAATTTTCCCTAATTAAATGTATTAGTGACGGCTTAAATAATAATAAAATAATATTTTTTTCAGAAAATTTGAAATTTCACCAGCGGCTCAATAAACACCAAATAATAGCAATTATATAGCTAGAATATGTATATTTAATTTTTATAATAAGATATTTGCATTTTGACTTTTTACAGAAAACCCCCTTATTTTACCGATTTTTTCGAAATTTCACCGAAACGATTTTCAAAACGCTACAATCTTCCCCCCTTAAAGAAATTCGGTCCCTGAATTTAAATTCAAACTCCCCCAAATACTAAAACATCTAAGAAAACCCATCAAGTCATCGGGGCTCCGAAATTGTAAATACATAAAACAAATCGTAGCGCAGCGCATGCGCTTGAAAAATGAGCATATAACTCAAATCAAAACTCCGTCAAGCATCCCACAATCATCGGAGTCATGGAGAAGACATCAATGCCAAATCCAAATCAAAACCAATATGACATAACTCGAAACTATACATGTAAATATCGAATCTATATATGTAAGTATTTGAAGGAAATGCATGCCAAATCTCTTTATGTCGCTGTGCACGCGTATAACACTGCACAGTGGCGGACGTCTAACATAAGGAAATAACTATATACATATATACCTTTGTTTGAAATGTACGTTCCGCCGTTTTGGAAACAATTTAGAAGGGTCTCCTTGTTTTAAACATTTCGTGTCATATCAGACACGTAGGTAAATACTGAGGCTATAGCTCGCTTTTTTTTTGGAAATCCCTTCAATAACTATCAATGCATGCAAAATATATTCAGGTACTGTCCTCTGACTAGTCCTGCTCAGTACGAAAACACATAGCAATATCATAAAAACGTACTGCTCTATACGAAATCAATCCCCAAAATATGCACATGAATGCTACGTGCGTCTGGTGCGCACGGAAATCAAAATCCATGAATGTGCCATACATGCGCACAGAAACAACATCTAAGTGCATCGGGTGTGCACGAAACATCTGTCGTAGGCAACATGTGTGCCTGACAGCAAAATCTGGTGCATCTGACATGCACGAAAAATCTCAATTTAGTGCATCTGGTGTGCACCAAAATCGCATCTCAAGACATGCGCTCAACATGCGCGAAAATCCAAATCAGGTGCATCCATCGCGCACGAAATCATGAAATCCAATATCAAGCGCCGAACGTGCGCAAAATCAATCAGGTGCACAAGGTGCACAAAACAAATATCGAGTATCATAATCGAAATCGAAGTCCAGTGCATCTAAGTGCACATAAGGCGTATCACTGCACTGCAAGCATATATAAACTATACCGAGTGCAGGAACGAAATCGTGTGCATGCATACGCATAAAACCAACTCAACTGTTTAAAACCGTAATATCACAAACATGTGAAACTAAAGCATGAAAACGATATCAGGTGCAACACTGTGCAAAGGTCGTAAATCCTCAATCATCAAAATCAAATCATACGAATAAATCACCCAAAACATCGTAATCAATAATGGCGGAATAGTACCGCTCAAGTGCATCCTCTAAGAATCTCGGCCAACTGTCGTGGTCACTAGTGGGACGTCTCGTCGATGATCATGAACTCTGTCCTGCTGGTGTGCGTAACCATGACCACTCCTGGGTCAAGGTCTTCACTGTGAATTACCAATCTTTCGGTCCATCGGCTCATCGGCCCTGTCAGGTGTGCTAACGGGGACGATTCCGTTCTGGCACTTCTCTGGTCATCTCTTGGTCAATCATCGCGACCACTCGTAAGACAGCATATCACTGGCGTCGGCCTCTGGCTCTCTGAATGTACGTGACACATCTGATCCTGGTTGCAAGTATCATTGCAGCAGTGTCCTGGAAGAAATCCTGCTCACGGTCTCTTCCATGTCTCGTCTCTGCCAACTGTCCGGAAGTCGTTGTCCTTTCCTATATCTGCATCTTGCTCTGGAACGACTGCATACTCATCGCGACTCCTTCTGGAAGGTAAGTCCAAGTACCATGTGTATATCTACGCTAGCGCCCCGGCCGTCTACAGACGCCAAATGCGGAACAAAAACTTTTAAACTGGCGCTATCGTATACTTTAACCCGGATCTGCCATTATTGCTAAAGTAACAAACTGTAAAGAGTGTAGAAAGGTTATACCGAACGATCCGAGTCCTTCGTTCTTTAACCATCATCCCACGCTCCGTTGCGGCTGCTCCGATCTCGTCGAACTCCGATATCCTCGTCGAGGTGGCACCACATCACTGATTCTTTAAACGGGCTCCCGCCTCTGACTTGAGGCAACTCGATCGTCAAGTTTGCCAAAAGAGACGACCAAGATTGATGTAGAGAATGAGTATATGACTTTGTCTCGTTCCGTCCAAAACTGTGGACGGACGGTTAATGAAGTTGCCGAGGGAATTGGGTGATGGAATGAAATGAACTGTAATATTCCATGCACCCCAAATACTATCATATCTTTTTCTCCAAATGAAACATCAAGTAAGTGAGTGGAGGAGAGAGAGGGCCGGCCATTCTTATAGAAGAGGAGGAGGTGACCGTAGGAGAAAGAGAGTAACCATAGGATAAATATCATGTGTGAACACAAAATAAATATCCTTAGCTAAACAAGAAATGGTTGAAATCAAAGCATGAGTCACAAGACACCTCACGAAATTCTAGAACCTTCTAGAACCTTCTAGAAGGATGACTCACCCTCATCCAAGAAAAGATAAATCCGTCTTTAACCGAATGTTAAAAGACGGCTGATAGAAAACTGTAAACTGACAACTTCCAAAAGTGATCCTGAAACGAATTTCAGGACAACCCCGAAACTGTATAAATATACCCGCACTTGTATTACGACCGAATACAAATGCAACTGAGACAAATATATTATACCTACTCAATATAATACTCGGATCCGGCTTAAACCAAAGCCGACCAGTATTATCTGCCCGAAAAATAACACGTGCGTAAACGCACGTGCATTTTCCGAACCTTGCCATAAAACCATACGGCCTCTACAACGTTTCGCCCGAACTTGGGAAACTGTCTGTGGGGAACTCTAATGACTCGTCAGTACCCTGGCAGTGGGTTTAACCACAAACCGTCAGCTGCACTAGCTATGCGTAACGGTTGCCCACGGACTGATCTCAAGGGAGGCCGATGAGCCAACTCAAGGGTGGCCGATGAGCTAACACATCCGGAAACCCTACTGAGCCTAACAGTGACAATGTATATACAGTCCGGTCCGTTCGTCAATGAGTATCGCATATCCGCCTAGGGGGCTAGTAACGTCAGACCCCCAGAAGCAGTATAAGTCGTGTCGGAGTGAAGCCCAATAACACCCTGAGATACTACTGGAGTACCTACCAGTAAATCTCCTGCCACGGCCGTGGGCTATGTGTAATGGCTCTCCTAGACACAGCACGATCTCGCCCCCAATACCGGGAGAGACGAATCCCCTGCCGATCCGCTCACGTGCCTCCATATGGCTCGGGACTGTACCCAAAAGCTACCTGTTTGCACGACTCCTTTGAGCCGTGGTAGGGTAGAAATCAAAGCACAGTGGGAACTCACATGAGACAAATGACGACCTCAGGTCGATGAACTAACCTGTACACATGTCACCTGGGAACTGCTATCTGATGATAGGTATAGTACTAACTAGCAGATTCCCGGCGAGTCCTGTCCGGTGTACTCATAACCCAATGAGCACCTGTATACATCTTAGGTGATCCAACTGACACCAGTGGCTTGTGAGACCGGCCACCGCCCCTCGTCGGGGTCTCGACTGTATACACTAGTCTACTCCGGAGTATCGATGCCCTGTCTCGAAACTCCAACGACTAGGGACCACAATTAAGGATATGCATATAAACTACCCAACTCTCACGTATATGATCGCCATCATACCGTTGGTAGTAAAGCAAGATCCTAAGGGCTCTATCAAAGTGTAACATGCAATCAGTCACCTGAACATGTACACGACTGATAAAGGCAAACCAGATAGTATACTATCATCTCGAGTAAGACTGTCCTACCGGGATAGGTCCTCCGCAATCATTGCAATCACGTACCTGCGATCCAATAATTGACTATGAGGGCACTATCTCCAACAATCTCCCACTTGTACTCAAGGCTAATTATTGCGATGTCGACTACTCACAGCCCGTGTGAAACCGAACATCCAACTCCTCTACTAATCAGTTTCACAAAGCCCGTTTGTAAAACTATTGTGTTCGAGAAATAGCCTCAGTGAGTGGATCCGCCTAGAAGTATCTTTCTATATCTCTCTTAATCTCAAGTTCGCGGAGAAAGCCATCTCCCGAATTGAGTAGTACCTGTCTTAGAATATGCCTGGATATCTGATGGGACCTTAGTTCATAAATGAACTCCATATCTAAACTTCTTAGACTGTATGGATCACTGAACCTAATCAGTATCCGGCACCATGCCACCCACAGTATCCTCTGGAACCACCTGTCCATAATACTGTCCCTCGTCAGAGGGAAAACTAAAACTCTGACAATCACTCTGTCATCCATGTCACCTTTGAAGCCTGGAATGATAACCGTCTCCCGAAAGAGGCTGCCGTTATCAAATCCGTAGAACATGTACTAATGTTCTAAAATTGCTTCCTTATGTTTCTCCAGGATTGGATTAATACAAACTTATTGCATCTAGTGCAAAAACAACATTTGGTGCGGTACTTTACATCTCATGATTGACTCAATTGCCTAAGCAAGTGATCTGCCAATCATGCACATCCCTCTCCCCTTTAGTCTATACGACACCTTTAGAGAGGGTGACTCCATCACCTGCAGGTACACTACCATGCTAGGAGTCAACTATTCTAAAAATCATTAGAATACTGTCAAAGCACCCACATTGGGAAACTACCCAAATCCAGATCTAAAACTATAGATCTAGAAACCAGAATGTCTAATATTATATCCATATCATGTCTGGAGAAACAACTGTGTGACGATCAGAGTACAACCGATCGTAGTATAGGAATTTTACTTCCCACTCTGTGTATGTCATCCAAATACCATGACATCACACCCTACTACCTTCTTAACAGATCCATCCCCTATTCTGATGAAGTCAAACCTATGACTTTCACATCAAAATTAGATGATCTATCTCCGCTATAACTGCTCTAGTCTATAAATAGACATAAGCTACTTGCCCACTATGCTTCCGCTGCTCCCACTGAATACGACAACCCTCTGGCAGAATAATATACACGTACACTTCTAAAGCTAGTTTAGAACGACGCTATACTTATCCTCCTGCCTGGTCTCATAGTCTGGAACAACAGTAGTGTCAAGTCTGGGTAGATAAGAACCTCCCTGTCACCGTCCTTGAGCCTACCGAAGTACCTCTCGGGTGTCTGAGGTTACCCACTATATCTGCGGAGTGGCTATTGGAATGTCAAACCTGATTGAATATATAGGTCCTATTAAATTTTCCGTAATCGTTCGCGGTTCTGGAATCACTTCCAGTTCTACCATACTCCCACTACTGTTTTCTGAAAAAGATCCATTTTACTAAAACTGTAGCGAGTCAAGAACAATATCACTATTGATCTTCCAAATGGTAGAATATCAACCCTCGTCATAGCCAGGGTCAACCCACAAACACCCATCACAGAAACGTGCCCTGAGTTATCCAGAGTCTGGTTTTAAGCATAAGCTGGACAACTCCCCGTACCTTAACATCTTTTAAGGTACGAACTATTCTATATCCAATACAGAAACTTTGGCACTTATTTAATTGGAACCATATTCAAATCATGCAGCTGTCTCCAGTGCATATCAACTTAATGGAAAGAGGCTAATCAGCATTACTCAACTTAGGAATCCATCCAATTATGAGTAACCTGAAAGAGAAACTCGTTTCTCAAAACCCATTACTATCATCTGAATACCAATCACAAGAATCTACATCTTCAATCTCTTTGAAGAATCCCGATACTTGTGATACCTGGTTCTCTATTTTATTCTTATACCCACAACTTCTCAAAACTTAGACCTTGTATTTCTACGAAACACTTGTCTAAATACTAGAGAAGTTATAAGTAAATAGAACATAGTATGAGGACCTCCCCTTTGTCCTGATGGACACTGGACAACATACAATACTCTGTATAAGTCCGCTGAGTTGAACAACTCAAAACCTGTGCGTCGTAGGTTGAAAACTGTACCCTGGCGATTTCCTCAAATATCACCAATTACAACGAATTCCGATATAATGAGGATGATCACCTAATTCCCAATATCTTACTCCCACTCATCATCTGTAAAACCATACAGATATGAGAATGAAACCTGGTAAATACATACCCTTGGAATAAGTGTTTAATCGGGAAAACAGTTTTTCTATAACAATGCACTGAAACATGAAAATATTTCGTAGGGGTATCCTGGTATTCATAGCAATGCCTCTTCCATAATCCAATTCATGACTTTAACCGTATATTTTATTGCCATCTCTCCAAATCCCTTAATTTGTCTTTAGTCGTTACCTTCTGTACACCATCGTTAGGCTAAATGGTTTTCTTCCTTCCCTACCGTTCGGCACCAGCCTATGGTTTGGAAGAAGACTATCCAGTAAGCATAATAGGTGTACCCTCCTAAACCAAGGAGTACTCGTATCTCGAGAGAAGGTGATGATAAAAGACAACTGAATAATACCTTATTCCTTTAAAGGTGAAATAGGAGTGGCGATGAAGTACGCGGTTTTGGTCGTGAATGATATCAGTCGCAATTTACTTTGCCCTCTTTCTAATCCCTTTATTTTGTCTTTACATATTACCTTCTGCACACCCTACTTAGGCTAATTGGTTTTCTTCATTCCCTACCTTTCGGCACCTGCCTATGGTTTGGAATAAGACTATCCAATAAGCGTAATAGGTGTACTCTCCTAAACCAAGGAGCTCTCGCAACCTGAGAGAAGGTGATAATAAAAAACAACTGAATAAACCAATTCTATTTCTCCTGAACCTGGATCCATCCTCGAAGAAGTCCCTTCGAGTTCGTATATAACCATACGATGGATATATCCAATGGAAGTGGATATCCGTAGTAATACGGGTGTTCTGAGAAATTCAAAGGGTAAAAGAAGGAGTGGCAATGACTTATGCAACATAGACAATCCAAAAGCCAGTATTTTAAGAAGGTTCGGTCAACTTGGTCACTGCCAAAGAGAGAGAGAGAAAAGAAACACTCTGCGTACACTCTAACCTAGATCAGAATGGTCATCTCTTTATCTAATCCAGAAACCTCCCACTGTCCTGTCAAATTCTCCTCCAAACCTAAAGAAGAATTAATCGGGATGACCCGAAGAGTAAACCAACTCATCAGTGGGAATCGGGATCCAACTCTCATCGCATGATAACGTGATGGAATGCATCCACGTTACTCATACTCCAGAAGGTATGCGCACACTTGGCAAGTTTCAGTTTCTTTAGAAACTCCCGATATGATTTTTTGCCCCATGCTCTTATAACCTTGGCGTTAGGTCAAAATGTCATAAGTCACATGCCAAGTTCTACCCATCACTATCTTGTTAATTTGAACCCACCCGCACATGCCCTTGGCGTTAGGTCAAAATGGCAGAACGGCTGTCCCAAACCAACTCATCTATCTATGCAACAATTGAATACCCAGCAGCTACCAAACACTATGCCTTGGCGTTAGGTCAAAATACATAGCTTGAATACTACTGAATACCCAAAAGAAGTGACGGAGGGCTACGGCTGGTTTTTGGCGAAAAACCTTTAGCGTAATGAACTTGATATCGCTGAAGGAACCTGATAGCTTTTTTTAAAATATAGTGGCGAAAACCTTTTGCTAAAGAGGTCACTCTCGGTAAAGGGATCTCGGCTCTTTCCTCGTGGAATGAGGTGCAGGATATTTCACTGAATACCGCTATGCAAAGCAACATGTAATCGGCTATAGTGAAGTTATTACCCTGACGCAAACTTCTGCCCAAGGGGTCAGTCCCGGTGAAGGGATATCGGCCCTTGCCCCGTCGAATGAGGTGCTGGATATTCCACTGAATACCTCTATGCAAAACAAAAGGAAACGTCTTTGCAATAACATTTTTTAAATTTGTTCCAACAACTAAAACAGGTTTGTTTTTCTTTGCATTGATCAGAATCAACGCTGTCCCATCAATCAATCACACCAGAAAAGAACGAAAAATAAAATGTACGTATATGCCATCCGCATTTGTCACTGGGTCCCGTCATCACCCGTTAGGTTACCTAACTAACGACAGAGCGGGGACTGGACTAGCGCGGGTGTAAAACATATACAACATCTAATAGTATATAAACCAATATACATAATCGCTCCAGGCGTGATAATATGCAACATTACAGAAAAGTAATAAGCATCATAGAACAATACAGATATCTGGGATCCCCGGGTTTCACAGAGCCGCTGCTGAAACCCGACGTTCCCCTGTCGTGTGGATAGCCTGTGCAATGAAACCTAGACCCCTACGGGTGCGGCAAGTTACCCGCCAAAACCTGAAGCGAGGTAGTCCCCACAGCATAGTGAATGGAACACCCGGCACTTCACGGAATCCGGTAAATTGAGCACCCCTCCTTGGGTCAACCTGTACCCCCTACGAGTGCGGCGAATAGTCTGCCAATTTTAGAGTGGGGCCCCTCTGCCTCCCAAAGCCATGAGATGCGGACCCGTTGCCCTCCAGAACCCGGCTATCCGTGCACTCCGTCGCGGGGCAAAACCTAGTACAGTAATGAAAAATAGTATAATAGGTACATCGACCGCAACCTGGTCGTGCCCCAAAAGAATATTATACAACAGGCAGTGACGGCAGTCCACAAGTTGGACGCTCGCCCCGCAATATCAAATGTACAAATAAACTCAAACTGTACTACCATTGCACACTGCTATCCACCACGACATATCCGCAACATCACAGCACAATACAGAACATCAACGCGAATGTCACGTTCGCAAACCCGTCTAAAAGAACTATAGCAATCAGACGCGGTTTACCGATCAAATGACATTCCCGGTCGGAGATATAATGTAAGCACTGTAAACTAACGTGTTTAAATTTCGATCGACCAAATATCAAAAAGAGGGCCCCACGACTTACTGGTGAACAGTAACAAAACCTGGGCCAAAATGATATATACCAAAAATCACAAAATCCAGAGGAGAACCCACTGACAAAATTTAGGAGCACGAGCTCACCACGTGGCCGCGGATGCGCGGCCAAACCATGGGTTTGGCCGCATTTCCGCGGCTCTTTGGTGGAGACACGTGCCCAAATTTCGTCGTAGTTATAATTTCCTGCACAGTTTTCTGAGATGGTCAAAATATTTTTAGGACACCGTTTAAAAACAACAGAAACTGTCGGGCTAGAAAATTGTGTTTTTCGATTTTCGGTTCGATCGACGTTTTGAACGCGTTAGCACAAGTTAGTATAGCAAAATGGTTAGGCTCTGATACCACTGTAAGTCTACGCTAGCGCCCCGGCCGTCTACAGACGCCAAATGCGGAACAAAAACTTTTAAACTGGCGCTATCGTATACTTTAACCCGGATCTGCCATTATTGCTAAACTAACAAACTGTAAAGAGTGTAGAAAGGTTATACCGAATGATCCGAGTCCTTCGTTCTTTAACCATCATCCCACGCTCCGTTGCGGCTGCTCCGATCTCGTCGAACTCCGATATCCTCGTCGAGGTGGCACCACATCACTGATTCTTTAAACGGGCTCCCGCCTCTGACTTGAGGCAACTCGATCGTCAAGTTTGCCAAAAGAGACGACCAAGATTGATGTAGAGAATGAGTAGATGACTTTGTCTCGTTTCGTCCAAAACTGTGGACGGACGGTTAATGAAGTTGCCGAGGGAATTGGGTGATGGAATGAAATGAACTGTAATATTCCATGCACCCCAAATACTATCATATCTTTTTCTCCAAATGAAACATCAAGTAAGTGAGTGGAGGAGAGAGAGGGCCGGCCATTCTTATAGAAGAGGAGGAGGTGACCGTAGGAGAAAGAGAGTAACCATAGGATAAATATCATGTGTGAACACAAAATAAATATCCTTAGCTAAACAAGAAATGGTTAAAATCAAAGCATGAGTCACAAGACACCTCACGAAATTCTAGAACCTTCTAGAACCTTCTAGAAGGATGACTCACCCTCATCCAAGAAAAGATAAATCCGTCTTTAACCGAATGTTAAAAGACGGCTGATAGAAAACTGTAAACTGGCAACTTCCAAAAGTGATCCTGAAACGAATTTCAGGACAACCCCGAAACTGTATAAATATACCCGCACTTGTATTACGACCGAATACAAATGCAACTGAGACAAAGATATTATACCTACTCAATATAATACTCGGATCCGGCTTAAACCAAAGCCGACCAGTATTATCTGCCCGAAAAATAACACGTGCGTAAACGCACGTGCATTTTCCGAACCTTGCCATAAAACCATACGGCCTCTACAACGTTTCGCCCGAACTTGGGAAACTGTCTGTGGGGAACTCTAATGACTCGTCAGTATCCTGGCAGTGGGTTTAACCATAAACCGTCAGCTGCACAAGCTATGCGTAACGGTTGCCCACGGACTGATCTCAAGGGAGGCCGATGAGCCAACTCAAGGGTGGCCGATGAGCTAACACATCCGGAAACCCTACTGAGCCTAACAGTGACAATGTATATACAGTCCGGTCCGTTCGTCAATGAGTATCGCATATCCGCCTAGGGGGCTAGTAACGTCAGACCCCCAGAAGCAATATAAGTCGTGTCGAAGTGAAGCCCAATAACACCCTGAGATACTACTGGAGTACCTACCAGTAAATCTCCTGCCACGGCCGTGGGCTATGTGTAATGGCTCTCCTAGACACAGCACGATCTCGCCCCCAATACCGGGAGAGACGAATCCCCTGCCGATCCGCTCACGTGCCTCCATATGGCTCGGGACTGTACCCAAAAGCTACCTGTTTGCACGACTCCTTTGAGCCGTGGTAGGGTAGAAATCAAAGCATAGTGGGAACTCACACGAGACAAATGACGACCTCAGGTCGATGAACTAACCTGTACACATGTCACCTGGGAACTGCTATCTGACGATACGTATAGTACTAACTAGCAGATTCCCGGCGAGTCATGTCCGGTGTACTCAAAACCCAATGAGCACCTGTATACATCTTAGGTGATCCAACTGACACCAGTGGCTTGTGAGACCGGCCACCGCCCCTCGTCGGGGTCTCGACTGTATACACTAGTCTACTCCGGAGTATCGATGCCCTGTCTCGAAACTCCAACGACTAGGGACCACAATTAAGGATATGCATATAAACTACCCAACTCTCACGTATATGATCGCCATCATACTGTTGGTAGTAAAGCAAGATCCTAAGGGCTCTATCAAAGTGTAACATGCAATCAGTCACCTGAACATGTACACGACTGATAAAGGCAAACCAGATAGTATACTATCATCTCGAGTAAGATTGTCCTACCGGGATAGGTCCTCCGCAATCATTGCAATCACGTACCTGCGATCCAATAATTGACTATGAGGGCACTATCTCCAACACCATACCTCGGCATGCGCATCGCCCCTCTGATGTCGGCGGAGTGGAACATCATCTCATCTAGATCTGGTGCGAACCTCTTACTCCACTTTTCTCTAATGTCGTCTTGTTTGGACTCGTCTCGTCACGGCTGCATGGACTGAGCTCCAACGGCTATCCTCGTATCTGGAGTCTCCCAAGAATGCATCTCTCCACCTAGCATCCGATTGAAGTCGAACCATTCGATCGATTCGTCAAAACCTCATAATCCCCCAAGAGCTCAACATCTTGGTACAGTTTAATAGTATCGAATATATATACCACAGCATCGGTGGTCCAGCCGTAGAAGGGCAAGCCCAAGCCTCACTAATGGCGCCGTGGAACTGCCGCAAACCCGAAGGTTCAAAGGCTTTCACACGGTCATTAAGTCGAGTTAGGGTTTCATTCTTCTAGAGGGACCATAGAATTGCCTGCATGTCTTTCCGACTATTTTAAACTTGGAATAATAGGTTTCTGACATTCGATCGTCTCTGTCGACTCCCAACGTCTCCGCGTGAAGTCGTCTCTAGCTGGAATCAATCAATCTGATGACCTCGCATCGGGGTAAGCGAACGAACCACCTGTCCTAGTCATTCATCATCGGGTGACTAGCGACCTTGTATCATCTATTCGAACAACTCGCCCCGCAATAGCTCCAACATATGGGGCGATATCTCGTCGCTCGCAGCAACAACTGGCTCGCTCGTCTGCACGCTGAACAGTGCCTCAATCATCAGGAGTAAGCAACACACCAACTGTCATCAAAATCTGGCTGGCCTCCATCATCGGCTCAATTCTCTAGTGTCGACCAGCACCTCCAAGTAACCTCATAAGGGCGATCTGCAAAACGCTCGTGGCACGGAAACACAGTAAGAAGACACATCTCTGCAATCGTGTCGCCGGAATTTCGCCCTGGTCAGTCCTCGTTCGTGACGAGCTTGTGCTGACCGCAACTCTAGCCGTAGCTCTCCCTGCCGTAACCGTAGCAGCAAAACCAAACTGGTACCGATGAGGCTAGATCGGAAAGAACATAATACTGAACAAAGAAATGTACATCCTAAGGCTTCTTAAGTGGAGTAGCGTATCGTAAATATGCCGCGGAACATACCCACGGTACGTCACTCTACTTTAGTCACCTATTCCATCAACCAAGGGTCATCCTACGCTCCGAAGGTTAAAACCTAACGCTCTGATACCAACTTTGTCACGACCCGAAAGTACGGAACATGACCGACACTTAAACTACGAACGTCTCGAGGCGTACGTAATCTAAGTAAACCGAAAACCCAGAAATCCAAACCAAGAAAATAGTAGAGTGCAGGAAAAACAACTTAAAGAAAGTAATTTCAATAGCATAAGCCGAATTATGCGGTTTTTAAAACATCAAAAATTTACTGAAAATTTCGGCAGAGTCTCCTTTGTAAATACTGGCCCCCAAACGCGATACAACATGAATAGTATACGAAATCAAGAAAAGGGCATCCCCAAGCGGGAGCTAGCTCTTCGTCAATCGACGGTCACAACCACACAAACAATATAATATACAACGCCAACGGCGAGGATCAAAACTCAAAAGGAAACTCAAAACCACCAGAAAAATAATGAGCGACTCTAAGGTCGAAAGAATAACCAACACTGGTCTCTATCTCAAAAAAAAAACATGTTTGGTTGATGGAATTCTAGATACAACAGAATAATGATATACAAGATAAATAATGGGGGTATGATACAAGTAAACCCACCTACTAGCAAATCACCCGAATGAAACTATGCCCGCAAAGCCGTAATGAACCTGTACGGCAACCTGCAAGAAACTGGGGCACAACGGGGGTGAGTTGCCAACTCGTGAATAGAAAAACATCTACGCACAGAAATCGCATAAATAACAAAATCCTAGGTCAATGATCATAATATATCCTCGAATATAAATAACATGCAGCCTATAACAATGGCAAGGGTAAATATCTAACCCGAGTGTAAACTCATGTGCCCGTGTCAGTGCCTCAGGTAGCAATATATCATATGAATGAGGTATGAATGCATGAAAACAGAATACATGTAAATGAAGAAACTGTTTTCATAAATTAGTGAGATTTCCTTCATATTTTAAACTGAGGTATCATAATTAAAATCAGTATCAACAGTGTCTAGCATCGACACAAAACATAAATCTCACTGTCTCGAAATATCAATGTCTCAATCTCAATATCTAGGGCGCCGTCAGTCCAGACCGGCCCCTACCATCCATCTCAAGACCACGACGGTATCCTCCGGATATCCGACGCGTCGGGTAATATAACCGGTAGGTAGTGCTCCCCAGCCAGGCTCAACGTCAACACCACATTCCTCTTGCCCCGGGGTACCATACCGGGCCCACCATGTACCCGTAACGGTTCCTCCACTCCTCGACACGGATCTCCAAAACCACAGCAAACTCATGGTGGACGACACTTTACATCACTAGAAAACCGCAACATTTTATATTTTAAAAGATCATAAGTTGTAAATTTTGCGGCTTTCCTCGAAATCCAGAAATATCATAAATCTCAAGAAATCATCACAAGTGCATATGTCAATGATAATGAACTAGGCATGAACAACTGAATAACAGTATGCATGAAGTGGTAGGTAATAACTACAATGTCTAATATGGCATATAAGGGAAGTACACTAATATCATGTCAACACTACTAGCTAACAATCTAAGTCAAGCAATTATATTCTCTAAAGTGTACGTGACATGGCAATTACCGATGAAGATGTGTGTGAGCCGGCAAGTAGGTGTACGTGGTACATACGCATCATCGGTAATGGTGCTGGTGTCCTAACAGCATGATATCAATAATGGAATTTGCAGCAAAATAAATATGCGAGGCAGAGCGAACAGCAATAGTGTGCGGGAGCTGAATACTATACACAACGATAACTAATCTGCAATAATCTAATATAAGTCCTACAAATGGTGCCTTTTGAAATAACACGAATCATGGGGTTTTGAAAATAGGGGCTACGGTGTTTTTTTTTATGAAAAGAAACGTCGTTTTTGAAATATCCGTAGATTCCCTTGAGCTGTCTTTAAAAATGCCCACGATTCGTTAATTTTTGAAATAGGTAAGAAGTCTAATCAATCTAACAACTACACTAAACTATACGGCTGAACTACAAGCTGAACTACAGGTAAGGAAACCGCCTATCATCTGAGTCGATACATATACATACCTGTATATGTATAGTCGGTGATCTCGCCTCAATAATATCATATCCGATACCATATCTATAATCAGGCATCCCAAGTCAAGAGTGCGGATCAATCATCGATATAGCTCGTACGTAAATCCGTCGTACGGCGTCCCAATCTGGGTACGGGTCAATATCACATTCATCATACTATTCAACTGGTATCCTCTTTATCAAATATCATGATCGGGGTACTGATCTACGTCTAGTACCTTACTGATACCGCCTACGTATGCATGGACGTGTGTGAAACACTATGTCAAGGACCCGCTACAACGTCATGTCGTATCTAAGATACGAACCCTGCTATATCACCGATCTCACGGCCTCAAATCAAATCTCATCGACTCATCATAAATCCCAAGTACTATCATCCTCAATCCGTATGTGAACACATAGTCCCATACCCATGTGAACACATAACTATATAATCCCGTATAAGCACAAATGAAAGAAGAAAGTATGCAAGTATGGGTGTGTGTGTGTGCATGTGTGGTGCGACCACTACTCTAGGGTTTCGCGACACTAAATCATCCAAGAACACCAAATATCTATATCATCGATAATATCAAACAAATTATAGTCAAAATATATATATGTGTGTGTATACGTATTCGTATACATCACCACGAACTGCGGGGGTGCTATACGCCATCCACCCGACTTCTCCCCGTAGATATAAATCTACTCACCTGGTCCTCGCTCGCCGGTGCCGACGTCGCCACGCGCTTGCTTGTCGTCTCGAAGTCCACGTGGGGGTACCTACATATCATAACGCACCATATCGCATTAAAACTAAATTCGAGATCGAAACGGCATACGAAAATCAAATCGGCACGCGTATCACGCATAGGTCCAAACCTATCGCCTACGCATGCAAGAATAGTAAAACCAACCCTCGATGTCGATGTACAAACGTCAAACCATCGAGAAAAATCCAATCACACTCATTTGCACATTCACGAACACTAATTTTAATATAAACTAGGTTAAAACTCACAAAAACCCCTATTTTCACTTAAAAAGTCATTTTTCCGAAAATCTAGCAAGCACAATTCGCCGTTTTTGTACAAAACATGATGTTTAAATGAAAGTAGCGGTCAATATACTTATTAAATATCTTAAATAAGTCGTATAAACAATTTCCGGAATTTAATCTCATTAAATTCCAAAAATCCTAATATTCTAGTTTACAAAAATACCCTTTTTTAACAATTTCAAAGCAAAAATGCACAAACTACAATCTAGCTTAGATTTGCATGATCCAAAGAATTAAACCACACTTAATAAAGTTAATGAAGCCAAGAAAACCCTAATCATATTTTTAATCCCAAGAATTTAACAAATTTCAAAAACCTAGTAAGCAATTAGCAAATTAACACAATTTTTCAAGTAACAACTTGTAATTAACAACTAGATTAGTTTTCTACAAAACTAATTATGTTAAACCACTTCACTAAACCATGCACAATCAAACACAACTCATTTCCACAACAAACCCTAACTTGAAATCCAAAACTTGCAATTAAACTCACATATCCAAGTTAACACTTAATTTAAATTAGCTTTAAGAAAAAAGTAACAATTTAAGCAAAAAGTTTTAGAATTATACCCAAAAATATATGAAGGTCCACAAGCATCCATGGCCTCCCAAAATGCTCTCTTTTCACAAGGATCCATGCTATACGGGCTAAGCTAAAATGGGTAGGAGTCGGATTTGGGTTTTTGGATTTTTTTGATAGATTTAGAAGCAATTTTTCATGAAGTTTTGAAGAGAAAAGAGAGGGGAAATTGGAGGGGGGGCTGCTGCTGTGGGATGCAGGGAATTTCGGCCAGAAATGGGTGTGAGGAGAGAGAGGGAGGTAGAGAAAATGGGGGGGGGGACAAAGTCAAGGTCAAGCAAAGTCAAAAGTCTAACTACTTTATCCATTTTCTATTCTTTTCTTTTATTTCTTTTCCTTTGAAAACCAAGTGGGGACAAGAGAGGGGGCTGCTGAATTCAGCCATGGGGGGGAGTAAGTGGGGGTGTGTGGGTGTGGGTACGGGTGTGGGGTGATGAAAAATGATAAATACAATACCCCAAACATCCATTTACGCTAAAAAAAAAAGCCTTTTTCTTCAATAATTTCCAAACCGTTTTGGCAAATGATTTCATTCCAAAAGCCACATGATAAAATTTTATTTAATGTTTTATGATGCAAAAAATTTGTTTCAACTCATTCCAATTTGTAATTTTCCCTAATTAAATGTATTAGTGACGGCTTAAATAATAATAAAATAATATTTTTTTCAGAAAATTTGAAATTTCACCAGCGGCTCAATAAACACCAAATAATAGCAATTACATAGCTAGAATATGTATATTTCATTTTTATAATAAGATATTTGTATTTTGACTTTTTACAGAAAACCCCCTTATTTTACCGATTTTTTCGAAATTTCACCGAAACGATTTTCAAAACGCTACACTTGTACATCCTTCTAGCTGTTGATTACGTCTCTAAATGGGTCGAGGCTGTGCCCAGCCGGACTAACGACAACAAGGTTAGGTTCCTTAAAGAAAACATTTTCTCCCGGTTTGGGCACCCCCGAGCGATCATTAGCGACAATGGAAGTCATTTCTGCAATAAAACTTTCGAAGCTTTGATGAGGAAATACTCTATTAATCATAAGCTCTCTACGCCCTACCATCCCCAAACCTGCGAGCAGGCCGAATTTTCAAATCGGCAAATCAAGCAGATACTGGAGAAGACGGTTTCCAAGAACCGTAAGGATTGGTCGCTGAAACTCACTGATGCCCTTTGGGCATTTCGAACCGATTATAAGACCGACCTTGGCATGTCTCCCTATCGGCTTGTGTACGGAAAAGCCTGCCACCTACCTGTCGAAATAGAGCATCGCGCATTTTGGGCGATAAAGGAGCTGAATCTATCTCTCGAGGATGCGGGCAGCCATCGGAAGCTGCAGTTGAACGAACTAAGCGAGCTTAGGGATGAGGCTTACGATAACGCGGTTGTCGTTAAGAATCGAACGAAGGTGTTTCACGATAAACACCTTTTGCGCAAAACCTTCGTACCTGGTCAGCAGGTACTGCTTTACGACACCCGACTTCACTTCCATCCAGGAAAGCTCAGATCTCGCTGGAAAGGGCCGTATTTTGTGCGGAATGTGTATCCGCAGGGCGCTGTGGGTTTGGAAAATCCAAAGGACGGTTGACTTTTCAAAGTAAACGGACACCGATGCAAACCGTACCTTAGCGCCGAACCAACAGAGAAGCTCCTGTTCTTACAGGAGCCGGTTTACCCTGAATGATCTTCCTCTGCCTACCTCCAAACTTCGGTTATCTAGCCAAGAACAGTGGACACTGTTCCAAATAAGTTTGGGGGTATGTATAAACCATTTTGTATATATTTGTGTATATTCTTATTCTTTTTCTTTTCTTTAAAAACAAAAACAAATAAAAATTTGTGTATCGCTAACCGACAATTTTGACCCTTCAAATGATCTCTTCATGCAACGACAGTGAGGACACTGTCCAGTTTATGTTTGGGGGTACGCTCGGTACGCATTTCTTACCTTCGCATTCATATGTATATTTTGCATCTGCATATTAAAATCCATAAAATCCATAAAAATCTGAAAATTTTCTAAAAATATAAAAACTCTTCTGTTAAGTTAGCTTGTGGAAGAACTCTGATTCAACATTTCGACGGTTTTGTTTGAAAAAATAGGAATAAATAAATCTTATGTTTAGATTTTGAAAACCTGAAAGATAACTCTCCTTTGAAGTTAACTATAGCTGATATACGTCTTTACATCACACTACACGTGTCGTGAGTTTTTGGGAATTAGATGACAAGTCTGTTATATTTAAAAAACTTTTAAACAGATGAATGATTTTCTGAGGATCAAATAGGTTTGTTCTGAAATAAGTAATGTCAAGAATAGTTTATGAAGTAAAGCGAATATGAAAGAATATTATTGATGCCGTAATTGGAACTAAGTCTGAAAAATAACCCATCTGAAACTTGATTGGAATGATTACACACCGAACCCACTAAACACGTCTTTTATCCAAAAAAAAAATATATATATATATATATATTTGAACTGCCGGTTATATCTCCGTTCGTATCAAATCATCTGATTTTCACGCCAAACTGTCTTTTGTTTTTGGACCTAGGTAACTTGAGTAATTAAGTCCGCTGGGGTGTTTCTACACCTAATGCCCTAAAACCAACTGGTTTGGGTGCATTGGCCCAAAGCTCGCTAAGAAGCCTAGAAAGTTCAGTTTAAAACAAAGTCAAGCAAGTGTTGTCTCCGAGTTAAAATTCCTAACGGTTCTTTGTGTGAGAATAATCTTGATAAAAGACAGGCTTTTATAAAAAATTTAGCGGAGATATGAAGGTTTTATTCTGTGATAAAGACTATTGCACGTTCACAGAGGTATGTATGAAATGAAAACAAGAAAAAGGTGGAGTGAAGAATACGACTTAGTTTCCTGTTAAGGAAGATAGAAATTCTGAAGTTGAAACCTTACTGGAAAACGAAACTTGGAAAATGCTTAACTCTTTATAAAACTTATGTGATCCTTTTAAAATTGTTATCTGGGCTTTATTGTGCGACATGATGACTTTATTCGATCTTTCGGGAACTTAACGACACTATTTGCACTGCACGTAAAGACATATAAAATCTGTAGTTAAATAAGAAGCGAGGTGTGAAAAATAAAGGTTCGATGGTCTAGACTTAGGATTATAGAATTGTTATTTTCTAAAACAAAACTTTAGGGTTTGAATCTTAGTTATTTTACAAAACCAACTTGACCGGATTTTGTGGGTAGTATCCGCTGAAAACCCTCAGGAGACAACACTCCTCCTACTAGGGACACCTAGAAGTTTAACGGCTTGTTGCACATGCTCAGTGCAATCGCGTTCCCTGCGAAAGTGAGGTTAGGAAATTTTTTGTGAATAAATTGGCTTTGCTCGGGACGAGCAAATGATAAGTTTGGGGGTATTTGTTCATATCAGATTTTTGCATTTTCATACCACCCAATTTTTGTCACATTGCATATCGGTAGATACTCTTGAGCCGTGTTTGCTAGTAAATTGCAGGATACAGGTTCTCGGTTCTAAAACAGTGAAATTCGTGGAAAACACGACAAAATCCGGGTTCCTGCCAACCACTGAGAAAACACGGTCTCCGCTCGTCATCCGTATGTTTCCAGATACCAGTTTAGGAAGACAAAATGTCAAATCAATGTCGCTTTCATGCACAAGGCTCAATGGCAGAACAAGATCCAAGAAATCTACGCGGAGCTCGAGGCAATCATGACAAAAACATCCACAAAAAGTCCACCTTTCCCTCAACAGAAATTCTGGAAGAAATGTGGAAGTATTTTCAGAAAATACATATACCAGACAACAGGGGACAACAGATCAGGGCAGTACAAGAAACACCATACCCTGACTCCATCATAGGGCCGCGGATCCGCGGCAAATAGGGGGTATAGGCGGCGGATCCGCGGCCATACTGTGGAGTCAGGGCATGGGCTTTGGGGGGTATTTGGGTCTTTTCATGTGTATTCTGATGGTTGCCCTAGATTTCCATTCTCCAGCCTATAAATAGCCCAGAACTTTGAGAAGGAAAGGGTCCATAATCTTGTATTCTTTTTCTAGGTTTTAGAATACATGTTCTTCTTCTTCTCATCTCTTCTCCATTAAAACTTGTAGTGAGCTTTGTGAGTGAAGAATGGTGAATAAAGAAGATCATTTTATTTTCATGCTTATCTTGTTCTTTCTATAATTGTTGTAATTTTCATTTGTTAACTAGTTGTTGTTATTTCGTGTTGTTTCTTTCTTCTCTCTTTTTCTTTATCCTTAAAACGACTATGATGCTTACGCTCGATCCTCGCCAAGGTGAGGTCGCAAATAGCTAGTCGTTATCTTCTAATCTCTTTCTTTCTATCTTCCTCTTTTGTTTTGTTTTATTTTTCCGTATCATGATGTGTGAGTAGTTCATACTTGTTAGGGTAGGATAAGGGAAGTTTGAGAGAAGGAAATCTCTCTCACTCTTTCCTTGCCCAACAGCTTAATTCGACTCCCGTTAATTGAACCACAATCCGCTCTTTACGGTACCCTATCCTACATGATAGCGGTGATTCCGTAGTGAGACCGGTTGTGGTTGAATTAACCGGAGGTTATGGCTAAGAGCCAAGAACGGACGGACAAGCACCAAAAGGAAGAACTTATGCGTTGGAAAGCCTAGCTTATACTCGCAAGTTCCTTCCTAGTCGTGCTAATCCCCGTTGTTGCCGATTACCGTAACACCGATATTAAGAGGGGCAACGAAAGATGTGGAGACTCCTAACTCAAACTAACCTAATCCTAACCCTAACAAGCTCTCTTTAAATATCAACTTAACACTTAGATAATCACAAACAAATCTGAACTCTCGGACTTAACTCGTTAAAACACATTGAAAAAGACTCCCATCTCCCTGCGGACGACCCGTACTCAACCGGCTAGCTACAATCGAAACCGTCTTGATTGCGGTATTTAAACTAAAACTTGAACACGCAGATTCGCTAACAATCAATCCGCCGTGTTGTTCTTCGTGTCAACCCTCCTGACCTCGATCTCCCGGCGATCAACTATCTCCCGGATCAAGTGATACCGCCTCGGAATATGCCTGGATCGCTGATGGGACCTGGGTTCCTTGGCCAAAGCCACCGCTCCATTGTTATCACAATACAACGGTATTGGATGCTCAATGGATGGAACCACTCCAAGTTCAGTAATGAACTTCTTGATCCAGACAGCCTCTTTAGCAGCATCGTTGGCAGCGATGTATTCAGCCTCCATCGTCGAGTCTGCCACAGTTTCCTGCTTGGAACTCTTCCATCTAACCGCCCCTCCGTAAAGGGTAAAGACAAATCCCGAATGCGACTTAGAGTCGCCCTTATCACTCTGGAAGCTCGAATCGGTAAAGGACTCCACTTGGAGTTCTCCGTTACCATACACCAAGAGCATCTCTTTAGTCCTTCGTAAGTACTTGAGAATGCTCTTCACAGCTGTCCAGTGACTCTTTCCAGGATCAGCTTGATACCTGCTCACTACACTTAGTGAGTATGCTACATCGGGTCTGGTACATAGCATCGCGTACATGATAGAGCCTACAGCCGAAGCATAGGGTATCCCTTGCATGCTAGCTCTCTCCAAATCAGTCTTGGGAGAGATCTCTTTGGAGAGAGTGACTCCAGAGATCGTGGGCAAGTTCCCACGCTTGGATTCCTCCATACTAAACCTCTTTAGTATGGTGTCAATGTACCTGGATTGGGACAATCCCAATATCCGTTTGGATCTATCTCTATAGATCCTAATTCCCAATATGCAGGAGGCATCACCAAGATCTTTCATTGAGAATCTTTGTGACAAGAAGAGCTTGACCGATTGCAGCATAGGAATATCATTTCCTATCAAGAGTATGTCGTCCACGTACAATACGAGGAAGACAACCTTACTCTCTGGTACCTTCTTGTAGATACAAGGTTCATCTGGGTTTTTACGAAATCAAACTCTTTGATAACGACGTCAAAGCAGATGTTCCAACTCCGTGATGCTTGCTTTAATCCATAAATGGATTTAAGCAGTTTGCACACCTTCTCGCTGCTCCCACTGTCTACGAAGCCCTCTGGCTGAGTCATGTACACGCACTCTTCTAAATCACCATTTAGAAAGGCGGTCTTAACATCCATTTGCCAGATTTTGTAGTCATGATATGCAGCGATGGCAAGCATGATCCGGATGGATTTAAGCATAGCCACTGGAGAAAAGGTTTCGTCATAGTCCACACCTGGTCTTTGACTAAAACCTTTAGCAACAAGTCTAGCTTTGAAAGTCTCCACTTTCCCATCTACACCAAGTTTTTTCTTGAAGATCCACTTGCTCCCGATGGGTTTTACCCCTTCAGGAGCAACTTCCAAAGTCCATACTTTGTTGGTGTACATGGATTCCATCTCGGACCGCATAGCATCCAGCCATTTCACCGAGTCACTACTCGTGATGGCCTGCTCGAAGCTAGTTGGGTCATCATCCTCCATGATGCAATCCTCGCTCCCACCATCCATGAGAAAACCGTAGTATCTCTCAGGTGGGCGAAGAACCCTACTAGATCGGCGGAGAGGCTGAGGTTCATTTGGAGCTACTGAATCTTCTGGTTCCACTAAATCTTCAGTTACGGTTTGTGTATCTAGAACCTCTTCAAGCTCTACCACTTTTCCACTAATTTCTTTTTCAAGGAATTCCTTTTCTAAAAAGGTGGCATGTTGAGCAACAAACGCTTTTTATTCCTCACTGTGGTAGAAAAAATACCCATATGAGTTCTTTGGATATCCCACAAACTTGCAAAGAACTGACCGTGTCTCGAGCTTGTCCGGATTTTGTCTTTTGACATAGGCTGGACAACCCCATATCTTAACTCGTTTAAGATATGATCTCTTCCCACTCCATATCTCATATGGTGTGGTAGGTACAGATTTAGTTGGAACTTGATTCAATAGGTATGCTGCTGTCTCCAGCGCATATCCCCATAAGGAAATAGGTAACTCAGCTGTGCTCATCATAGAGCGCACCATATCTAATACGGTGCGATTCCTCTGTTCTGATACACCGTTGTGCTGTGGTGTATATGGGGGAGTCAGCTGAGAGAGAATCCCATTCTCTTTTAGGAAGTCCAGGAATTCAATGCTCAAGTATTCACCTCCTCGATCAGATCGAAGGATTTTAATACTTTTTCCGGTTTGGTTTTCAACTTCTTGTTTATATTCTCTAAATTTCTCAAAAGCTTCTGATTTATGTTTCATCAGGAACACATACCCGAATCTAGAGAGATCGTCAGTGAATGTAATGAAGTACGAAGAACCATCCCTGGCATGTGTAGACATGGGACCGCATACATCACTATGTATCAGTCCCAAGAGTTCGGTAACTCTTTCTCCGTGTCCCGTAAACGGAGTTTTGGTCATCTTGCCTTTGAGACATGCCTGGCAAGTGTCATAAGATGAAAATTTGAACGGTTTCAAATATCCAACCTTATGTAACTTAGCCAGTCGTGTCGCATTGATGTGACCCAGTCTACAATGCCACAAGAAGGATTCGTTCAGTTCAGAACTCTTCCTCTTGTGTGTGTTTGTTATGCTCAGAAATGTTGATTGATTTAGAACATAAATGCCATTGCACTACGTGCCTGATCCAACCAACTTTTGGTTACGAAAAATGTTCATAACATTATCCTGTAATACAAAATTATATCCCTCTTTACTCAACAAAGAAACCGTTATAATGTTGCATATCAGGTTCGGCATGTAATAGCATTCGTTCAGAACCAATGTATTACCAGTTGGTAATGCAAGGTGATATTCCCCGACAGTCTTAGCTGCAACAATTGCACCATTTCCAACTCTAATGTCTATATCACCTTCTCCAAGTTCTCTACTTTTCTTGAGCCCATGTAACTGATTACATATATGGGATCCTGACCCGGTATCTAATACCCAGGACGTAGAGCAAATGGAGAAACAGTTCTCTGTAACGAACACACCCGAAGAAAATGCATCATCATGTACTTTCTTCATTCGGGTGGCTTGGGAATCCTGGTATTCCCCTATGTCCTGTTCATTCCTATAACTCTTATAAGAAAGAATGGAACCAACGTTCCCCAGCACAGTATAACATGCGGGTTCGGTCAATACATCCATATTATTATCTTGATTAGGGCATGAAATGGTCGCTACCTGGAGAGAGAGAGAAGAAAACACTTTAGCGTATGCTCTTGCAAGATTAGATTGGTTATTATCTTATCTAATCAGGATGGCTCCCACTGGTTTTTATCAAATCTTCCTTCAAACCCTAAAAGGAAAGACTAGCCGGGATTAATTACACCCTACAACTTCGCCAATCTTTCAGCCAGGCCAGTGTCGGTACTTTGAGGGAGGTTCCCCATGCTTTCGCACGGACCTAATTAAAGTAAACCTCGTTTTCCCAGAGGCGTAACCCCGTTGACACCTTTCTAGACACCTACTTGATCGGCTAATTGCAATGTGTAAAACTCTCCCAGGAGTAACTCTTACTCGCAGTGGGTATCGGGATCCAACTATCTCATAGATGGTATGCAATCTCATTGCAAATTTCAACACTTGAAATTCCCGATAATGTTTTTGCCCCAAACGATCTATGACCTTGACAAGGTCAACAAACCATAGACCGTAAGTCAAGTTCAACCCGTCATTTCTTGATTGAATCAAACCCACCTGCACGACCCTTGACAAGGTCAACAAGGCCGTACGACTACCCTAATCCAATCTGCATCATATGCATAAACAGATAAATACTGGTCAGCTACCGCACACTGCGCCTTGGTAAGGTCAACAAACGCAGCACGAATACTAAACAGGACTTATCTGAAATGACCGAGGGCTACGACAGATTTTTCTGAAAACCTATTGCGTAATGAACATGATATCGTTATAGAATCGAATGAAGTTTTGAAATGGAGTGATTTTGAGGCTTTTCTAGTTTTGCTAAAGGGGTCACTCCCGGTGAAGGGATCGTCGGCCCTTTCCTCGTCGAATGAGGTGCGGGATATATCATATATATCGCTGTGCAAAGTAAAACTCCAAAAGCAATTAAAAGCAAATCGAGTGTGTAGTATCTGCCAGTTATTGCTAAAGGAGTCACTCCCGGTGAAGGGATCTGGGTCCTTTCCTCATCGAATAAGGTGCAGGGTATATCATATATACCGCTATGCAAAGCAAAACCGTAGCTACTCTTTTTGTTTAAAATTTGATTCTACAACATCTTTTAGATTTCTTTTCTTTCATTAATCACATTAATGAAGTCCCATCATTTAAGTCACCTAAACATCACACATAAATACGACGTACACTTATGCCATCCGCATTCGCCTCGATGTCCCCTCGTGCACCGTTAGGTTAGGTAACTAACGACAGAGCAGGACAGGGCAAGTGCGGGTGCAAAAAATAAGTAACGTCTATATAATATATCATATATACTATATAGTGTATCCATCAGAACATATCAAATGATCAAATCACAGATATCGCAGCAGAAAATATCATATGAAATATTGGATATACTAGGACGTCCGTGTTTTTAATACGAGCCAGTATAAAACACGGATTCCACGGTCGTGATGAATAGCCAATCCCACACCCCTAGACCCCTACGAGAGCGGCAAGCAACCCTACCAATTCTAGGGTTAGGAGACCCGGACTCGACTCCTCGAGATGGTCTCCCACTGGACCCTAGAACCCGGTTACTTGTGCTCCCCTCCTTGGGTCTATCCTAATGCGGAAAAATAAATAATATACAAAAGGTGACATCTTCCGCAACCTGGAAGTGCCCCAAAGAAAAGAATATTACATACAAGTTTTTACATGAATGAAAATGAAAAACACTCATCTCACATAAAACCCCCGGCTATTCAAACACGACGATCCAATATAACATATCCAGCAACACATAACATCACATGTCATCAACGTAAGTAAATATGCGCATCCCAATTGTCGTTGGCATATAGCAACGAAACCGGCGATATCATATATTACACTTACGGTCACAGAAAAGAAAGTGTAAAACTACAACAGTTGGAATCCGCAACCTCTTTAGACATCGCATGCCTAATCAAATGAAATACTTAGACATCACATGCCTAACAATTATAAACCCCGCATTTTAGTCCCATTATCGAAAACTCTTTTCAATATCAAGTGAGACTAAACCGCTAGATTTATAACATTCATCCAGTTATCTCATAACTGTTTGTGAATTCCAATTATTGTATCCCATTCTGGATAAATAGAAAATATTAAACTTTCCGATCGAACGTTCGAACACCCAAGTTTTCCCGAAACCGTTCAACACATGAAATAAGTTCAAAGACATTCACTTCATGCCTCAGTACCAACGGTCCAGCCGTAGAAGGGTCAAGCCAACGCCTCACATGTGGCACGCCGTACTGCCCCAAACCCTAAGGTTCAAAGGGCAGTTCAAGACGGTCATATAATCGAGTTAAGGTTTGTTGTCTTCTAGAGGGACCATCGCATTACTTGCACTACTTAGAACGTCATTAAACAACGGAAAAGTCCAACAATTGGAAATTTCTCGGCAGGGGAAAGATTGGGTATTTACATCCGGTCGAACTTTTTAACAACTTCTAAAATTATCCGGAAAAACACATAGACAAAATTTGATAATCCGATCGAATTTTCGATTCCCAATACAACCCAAAATACTCAACTCTTGAGTAAATATTAAAAATTCCCAGAAAACTCAGCACCCGATAACTTGAATTACTGTGCAAATTTTGGAGGCTAATCTCATTAATTGGCCGCGGAACCGCCGCAGAAGCCAGGCTTCTGCCGCGGTTCCGCCGCTCTATTAACATATCATGAAGTAATTTTTGCACCGTAATTCTTGTAATTCCCTGCAGAATTTTTTTTAAGCATTTTTAATTTGGAAAAAACCCAGTTTTCGAAAAAAGTCCAGAGAGCATTTTTAAATTAAGGTTTCGGTTCGATCAGACTTCAAACTCCGTCTACGCATCGCCTAAGGCTCTAGCTAGGCTCTGATACCACTGTAGGGTTCCTAGGCATGCTAATAAAGTCTCACAAGGCATCAACCATGCCAATTTCAAATTTTACAAGTGCCGAGAAACCCTAATACGGATTCGTTGACTAGAGTTTAGGCGAAAAGTAAAACTAGTTAATGACTTAACTAAAAGTGAGAAGCTACAACCTTTGTAGATCCAGTTCTCCACTTCCTTAGCTCCACGTAGACGTCCTCTTGCTGTCCAAGTCGGAGCTCGGACTCTAGCATCGGCTTCATCGGAGAAATGAGCGGACTAGTCGTCGGGTACGATGCCGAAGATGATCTACGTCGAGGTTGCACAAGATCAAGCTCCAACTTCACCAAGTCGTGAAACTTGTGAAGAAAACACCCTATACTGATTGGTAAGAGGTAGAGGGTGAAGAAATAGGAGGTGGGTTCACTTTAGAATTGGATTTCTCACACTTTTACTCAAGATGCCATTGATGGTGGCAAGTTTTCTTTCTTGAAGATGAAGAAGAAGATCAAGATAGAATATGATAAGTATCCTTTTAAATAGAAATATAAAATCAATACTTATCATCTTCTAACTATGGTTATGTGTAGAGATTAGACCATGGTTATTTGGAATGGTTAGGGTTAAGCATGAAGACAAAATGGTCACATTAGTCAAACCTTCATGAAGCTTCAACAAGCTTCATGTTAGAATGAAACCATTTTGTTTTCTTTTATTTATTTCTCAAAAAAGGAATGGATAAATAAATAAGTGAATAAATCAAAAACCCTAACCATTATCATAACCATGGTATAAGTCTTAACACAAAGCCAAAATACATGCATCATCAAACATGATACAATCATGTGCACAAAAGTATATCACATATACAACTTGTGAACAACAAGTGAGAAAATCCTTTTAAAATGAACCAATACTAGTTAATGCAAAGTAATATATCAAATATATAATTATGCATTAAATCATTAAATCAACACTTGATTCAATGATCCGGACATGTCGCACATAACCAACTAGTATCCAATGTATCGACTTATCGAATCAATCTTCGATTCGATAACTAGGTTATATCGCATATAACCAATCGAAACATTCATCACGAGAATGAAATACGGTATCACATACACGCATCATTCTCGGTCCCGCACATATCTCATATGCGCCCCTATTTCGTTTCGCTTGAGCCAGGAAACCTCTGTGTAGGACTCTAAAGACTCGTCAATACGCCGGCAGCAGATGATGATCATATCAATCACCCACAAGCCGCAAGCGGTCTGCTAAACGTAACGGCCACCCGGGTATTGAGCGATCAGAAGATCGACGAGCTAGCCCGCTCACACTCCTGTGAATCCAACCAGTAACACTTACCGTACAGTCCGGTCTGTTCGTCTGATATGTCGCATATCAAGTCTAGCGGTGGTAAACGTCAGACCCCAATAACCGATAAGTCGTGCCGATGTGAGGCTCATAACGGGTCGAGAAACTACTGGTAACACTTACCAGCAAATCTCTGATCAGCCCTGGCCAGGGACTTCCCTGTTACGGCCAATTGAGCACAGCGCAACATCAACCCCCAATACCGGGAGAGACGAAACCCCTCCTACCGCTCATTGCCTCCATGTGACTCGGGACTGTACCCAAAAACCACCGTTTTGCACGCCCTCATAGACGTGGTAAGGTGGAGATCAAAGCACAGTGGGAATCACACAAGACTCTATGACGATCTCGGGTCTACAGACTAACCTGTACAAGTGTCACCTGAGAACTGCCATCTGACGTGAGGTATAATACCATCTGGGAGTTCTCGGCGAGTCCGTCCAGTGTACCCAGTCTCCACTGAGCACCCGTATACCATCTCTGATGTCAAACACCAATGGATATGGGATCATCCATCACCCATCTCATGGGTCGAGAAGCGTATACGCTAGTCTACACTGGTATATCGATGCCCCGTCTCGATATACCCATGACTAGGGACCTTGAAGGATGTACCTATGGACTACCATGTCCCCACTAGTATGATCTGCATCATAGTCCAGGTAGTCAAGTACACATCCTAAGGGCTTTACCAACATGTAACTATAAGACAGTTTAAAGAGACAAGTGTACATGTTAAGATAAAGAGCAACCAGATAGCATACTATCATATCGAGCAAGAAAGTCATCTCTATATATGTCCAAGCATCTAATATAATATACATCATCTGTATAATACTGGCCTCTAGGACATACATACAACTAACATATGTCGCATACATCATGCTTTACGATTATACGCATTGAGATATGTTGTTTTCCTGAGATTTCTGGATTTGAGAACCGTGGGTATTTCAGAAGAAAGTATGTACTATTTTAAAACCTGGTTTCTCTTGATATGATATTTCAGTTCAACCACCATGCGTTTTCTCGGTTCTGAGACGTGTGGTATGTGAAAACCGATTCGAGGAGACGGATGATTCCGTTTGCGGGTACATGGTGGACCCGGTATGGTACCTCGAGGCGAGAGAGAGATTTCGTGTAGATGATGATGAGCCTGACAGAGTGACTACTATCTACCGGTGATAGTATTTGGGCTCGGCGGATATCCGGAGGATACCGACCGGAGTCGAGAGATGATATGGGCCGATCCGAACTGACGGAGCCCGTGGGCTGATCTGGACCGACAGAGCCCGATATATAAGGATTTACGTGCCGATGCTTGGCATGGGTTTCATGATGTTTTCGTGTCGATGCTAGACACTCAGGTTCTATGATTTTGATGTGTCACGAGGGACACACGTTGATTTATATCCTCATACTTTCATGCATATTCTTTTATGACTTTTACATGCATGATGTTGTTATGTCATTGGTTGACACGTGGACGAGATCCATATGCATACAGACATTGATTACATAGTTGGATGTTATCCACAAACTTATAGACTTCATGATATGGTGACACTGATTCATGTTGATTACATTGATCATACCTCATATTTAGGATATGTTACTACCCGAGGCACTGACACGAGCACTTGGTATTACACTGATGTATAGATGTTTACCCTTGCCACCTTATCATGCTTCAGAATTTATCATTTTGAGGATATATATTACTGATCGTATTTGACCTAGGATTGAGTCATACATACGATTTCTGCTCTGTGATGTTTTCTACTCACGAGTTGTCAACTCACCCCCGTTGTGCCGCAGTTTCTTGCAGGTTTTGCCGTACAGGTTTTTCCTTGGCGGCTTTATTGGCACATTACTTCATTCCGGGTGATTGCTTTGGTATGTGGGTTCACTCGCATCGTGACCACCATTATGCTTATTTATTTTCAGTTGTATCTAATAAAATTCCATCAACTAGACTTGTACATTTATTTCAGACTTAGAAAACCAATTGTATATTCTTTCGACCTTAGAGTCGCGCGTTGTATTATTATGGTTTTCTTCATATTTTGAGTTTCCTTTTTAGTTTTGATCCTTGCCCTTCGGCGTTGCTTATCTTATTGCTTGCGTGGTTGTGACCGTCAATTGATGAAGTGCTAGCTCCCGCTTAGGGATGGCTTTATTCATATTAGGCATGTTGTACCCATTTGGGGCTAGTATTTACAAAGGAAGCTGTGCCGAAATTTTCAGAAAAGACTTGGGATTTCAAAAATGCATACTTCGGCTTATGTTTTTAAAACAACTTGTTTTAAAACTAGTTTTCTTCACTTCTTCCTTAAAATGGTTTAGATTTCTGGGATTTTTGGCTTACTTGAATTAGATAGGGTCCTATAGGCTTCATATGATTCAAGTGCCTGTCACGTGCCATTTCGGGTCGTGACATCCATCATGCACGAAAGAAATCTAAATCGAGTGCATCCAACATGCACGAGTAAAATCTCACTCAAGTGCATCTGATGCACACGAAAATCCAAAATCGAGCGCATAATATGCGCAAAAATCCAACCAAAGCGCGCCTGGTCCGTAAAAGCATATAGTGCGGTAGCATGCACGAAAACGAACGGCAAGTGGCAACGCGCACGAAAACACAAATATGTCAACACAAATGCTCCAAGAAATAAATCGGGTGCAACCAAGGTACGGAGTATAAATCCAGCGCGACAAATGCACAAATACCCGTTCGGTGCAACAAATGCAAGAAATGCAAATCTAGTGCAACTAATGTACGAAATACGAATCTGGTGCAGCAAATGCACAAAAATATAAATCTGGTGTGACAATCGCATGAAATGAAAATCTAGTGCCACAAATGCACGAAGCACAAATCTGGTGCATCTAGTGCACGAAATACAAATACAGTGCATCCTGTGCACGAAATACAAATACAGTGCATCGAGTGCACGAAATACAAATACAGTGTATCTAGTGCACGAAATACAAATACATAACTCAAATGCGTATAAAAGCAACACCGATTCTACCAGGGTGTATAAAATCATAAACGCATGCAACTACGTGCACAAAACACGTATCAATGCACTGCAAGCACATGTAAGCTATACCGAGTGCAAAAATCAAATCGTGCGTACCACACGCACAAAATCAAATCAACCATATGAAATCCACGAAATCATAAATACGTTCAGCCAAGGCACAAACCGAATCTCAAGTGCAATAGATATGGACAAATTGCAAATCAACACAACGGTGTATAAAATATATATCAAGTACAATAACTATGCACAAAAATGTAAATACCCAGTATGTGCAGCCATAGTGCACGAAATCAATATCAGGAGACTCAATCATAAAAACTCAAATCCAAGCGATATAAGCGTGATACTCGGATCACAACGCAAATCGCAACAAATTACATTGAGGTACACCTCCTACAATGTCGAAAAAGTGTTGGTGCGCCCAAAACTGGCAGAGTAAGAACATCCGCTTGCCTCATGCTCATGGTCTGGAGTCTTCTGTCTCTGGGTCCTCATTTTCTCTGTAGATTACCAATCTCGCAATCCATCGGCTCGTCGGCCCGGTCAGGTGTGCTAACGGAAACGATTCCTCTTTGGCACTTTTCTGGTCATCTCTCGGCCAATTATCACGACCACTCGTAAAGCAGCATTTCACCGGCGTCGGCCTCTGGCCCTCTGGGTACACATCACACAACTGATCCTAGGTGCAAATCTCATCGCAGCAGTGTCCTGGAAGGAACCTGCTCTGGGTCTCTTCCAATCTTGCCTATGCCGAACTATACGGAGGCTGGTACTCTTGCATAATCCTTTCTCGTTTTCTGGACATCTGCGTTCTGAGCATAACATCTCCTCGGGAACTGGTCGTATCTTAACGCCTCTGTACCCATATCTGATCTATAATCTCGACGCGGAGTAACAATAGCTCGTCAGCATCTCACAAGAACCTCTTGTTCCATTCGTCTGTATTATCGTCCGCTCCGACGTCACGTCATGCTATCTGCGTAGTACATTAGTCCTTGGCTACGGTCAATCCGCAGTCTCTCGCACGGACTCAAAATTATGAACTAGGTATCTTCATCACTCTGTAGAAAATATCTGGCCAAACACGTTCTCGGGAGCTCGTCCCAACCATCGGAGGAATGCTCAAAACACGTCCGTTCTCGATCAGCTCACAACGCATCTGGGTGAGGTCCTCTATCCGAAGCTGGTCAGCTTACTAGTCTCTTATAACATGGTATCTATACGGCGTTAAACTTTTCGATCGAGTCATCGAAGTCCCATAATTTCCCGAAAGCTCAACACCTGAGCACAGTCTAAAAATATCTGGTACATACCACAGTACCTCTGGACCAGCCGTAGAAGGGTAAACCCAAGCCTCACTTATGGCACCGCTAAACTGCCGCAGACCCTAAGGTTCAAAAGCGGTTCCATGGTCATCATGTCGAGTTAGGGTTTCATTCTTCTAGAGGGTCCACGGAATCGCTTGCTTGTTCCTCCGAACACTTTAAACTTGGGAAAAATGGGTTTCTGACACTCGTTCAAACTTTTTAGCTTCGCCTATACAGCATGTGAATACTTTTTGCCCGCATGCTAAACAATGCCTCAATCCTCCAGGAAAGACGATACATCAACGGTCATCTCTGGATCGGTCTGCTCTAGATCTAAGTAAGACTCTCCACACTGAAAATCTTCAACTCAACTGGGCCTGTGTCGGCGCGTCAATCTGATGAATCACCTTCGTCTCTCAACTCGGAATAGACTAGCTACCATCTGTCGCATCTCTGCCTAGAAGCTCCAACGGTCTCAGCTCGTAAACTTTGGAAGCGACATCCCATCAATCTCAGCAACAGCTGGGTCATCTGTCTGCGTGGTAGATGACATCACAATCTTTGAGGTCGGCTGTACATCAACAGTCCTCTCGCAACTGGCAGCTCTAATCATGGCCCGATCATCCAGTGCAAAACCAAACACTCGCCTCAACAGGAGGTCACAACACAACACTACATTGAGACGTTCCCATGTCACCAGAAAACACAATGGTCAGCCCTCATACCAGACGAGCTCGCCATGGCCGCAACACTAGTTGCAGCTCAAACTGCACTCAAACCATGGTGACAGGTGTTGGATATATGTATGCCCTAGAGGCCATTATGTGATAGTGGATGTATCTGTACATGTATATATATATTCAATGTACATTCTTGCTCGACAAGATAGTATGCTATCTGGTTCTTCTTTATCTGACATGTTGATTTGATCATGCTTTTATTCATTCACACATGTTGATAAAGCCCTGAGGATATTGGCTTGACTACTGTGATTATGATATAGATCATACTAGTGGGACATCTGTAGTTCATAAGCATATCCTCAAATGTCCCTAGTCGTAGGTATATCAAGACGGGGCATCGATATACCAGAGTAGACTAGCGTATATGATACTAGACCTATATGATGGGCGATGAATGTTCCCACATTCATCGATGTTTGACATCGATATCGTATACGGGTGCTCAGTGGTGACTGGGTACATTGGACGGACTCACCGAGAACTCCTATATGGAATTATATCTATCGTCGGATAGTAGTTCTCAGGTGACACTGGTGCAGGTTAGTCTGTAGACCCGAGATAGTCATAGAGTCTTGTGTGCTCTCCCACTGTACTTTGATTACCACCCTACCACAGCTCTACTGAGTCGTGCAAACAGGTGGCCGTTGGGTACAGTCCCGAGAAACACGAAGGCGATGAGCGATAGGAAGGGTTTCGTCTCTCCCGATATTGGGAGTTGATGCTGTGCTGTGCTCGACTGGTTATATCAGTATGTCCCTCGCCAGGGCTGCTGAGATTTACTGATAAGTGTTATCAGTAGTTTCTCGATCTGTAATAAGCCATTCACCAGCACGACTTATTGAGTTATTGGGGTCGACGTGACCATCCCTAGGCTCGATATGCAGCATATCTGATGAAGAGACCGGACTGTACGGTAGTGTTGCCGGTTGGCTCGACGCGAGTTGTAGCAGGTTCGCTTGTTTTCTTCTGATCGCTCAATATCCGGGTGGCCGTTACGTTTAGCTGACCGCTTGCGGCTTGGGGGTGCTTGATATGATCATCACCCACTGCCGACGTATTGACGAGTCTTAGAGTCCCACGAACGAGTTGCCTAGTCCAGGCGAAATGTTGTGGTGCGCGTATGCGATATGCGCATGGACCCGGTTTAAATGCGCGTATAAGATACCGTATATTAATCGGGAGGCTTGCTTTTGGTTGGGTCGTATGTGATATGGCCGGATTGCTAAATCAAGTGTTGATTTATCATTTAACCATTAGTTTCTCACTAGAAATCCTTTCTTGTATTTTTGGATGTATGCATGCATGTATGCATTCATTCTTGTTCATGCACATATGGATGTGCATGCATACATACATACATACATCATCCTTCATGGCTGTATATACATAGAAGATGGTGGCAATATAATACTCACACCTTATGTTAATATATGGATTATTATTTGTATTTTTGTTAAAAACAAAAGGAAAAGATAAAGATTAATACATGGTTATCTACACTCTTCTTCAAATAACCTTGCTTCACCTACTTATTAACCATGGATTAACTTCCTTTTGTGTTTTAACTCAAATACAATAATATCTTTATTATTTAACCATGGTTTGAGATGAAGAGTGGAAAATATATATGCTTATATTTTCAATTTTTCAAAGGAGATTATCTTTTCTCTTATTCTTAAAAAGCCATCATCTTCTTCCTCCTTGCACTTTTGCTCTCTAGATTTTTATAGTGAGCAAAACACTCACTAAGTTAGGAATTTGAAGTGAGAAAAGAAACCACAACACCATTCTACACTAGTCTTGCCCACTTGTGAAGAGTGTTAGCTTCATTTTTCTTCTCTTGATTAAGTGAATTTACAAGCTTGGACAAAGGAGCTTCGAGTGGATCGTCGTGGACATTAGAAGACCTCAAGCGAACCCTTTTCCAACCCTTAAGTGGCTAAGGAGTCTAGCGTAGGGAGCTACAAAGGTTTTACTCTCAAAACCCTAGCCTTTGTTACTTGTGATGTTGTTTAAGTTATAAAACCCTAATTTTCTAGGAATGATTCTTTGTATGTTCACTTAGCACCTTAAAATTTTAATTTTGAGCCATGTGATGCTTCCAAACACTTCATAAGGTGCTAGGTAAACCTAACATTGGTATCAGTGCCGACCAAGAACCTTAGGCGACACTTTAGCGAAGTTAAAACTCCGATCGAACCAAAATACGGATTTTTTGAACCCTCTCTGGACATTTTTTCAAACCCGGTTATTTTCAGAATTAAAAATATGTGAAAAATTCAGCAAGGAATTCTAAGAAACACGGTGAAAAACGAAGCCATAACAAGCTAATCCCACCGCGGAACCGCGGCCAAAGCTTGCTTAGGCCGCGGCTCCGCGGCCGTACAGAGCCATTAAGGCCTCGTTTTTATACACTGTTCTGCTTACCTGCTTGTAGATGTTTTTGGGTATTTTTAATCTTGTTTCAGTGATATATGTTCTGGGGATGGTTTTTGGATTCGGTGATTCGATCGAAATTTTAATTTCGTGCCTTTTTCCGGGTAATTTAGAAAGTATTGAATTGTTCGAACGAGTATCATTTACTCACTTTTTCACGGGGTTTAAATCTTTCGGAAATACGCGCAAGTTTTGTGGTGGACCCTCTAGAAGACAACAAACCTTAACTCGATTATGTGACCGTCTTGAACTGCCTTTTGAACCTTAGGGTTTGGGGCAGTACGGCGTGCCACATGTGAGGCGTTAGCTTGACCCTTCTACGGCTGGACCGCTACTACTGTGACACACTCCGGGTTTTTTGAACTCCGCTCAAGTGTTGAGCTTTAGGGAATTTTGGGTATTTGATCATTCGTTCGAAAACTTTAATACTTTCGATTTATCTGGAATGTGATGCAATATGTGGAATTCATATAGTTGGACATGAAATACGACGTATGTGATATTTCGCAGTTACGATGTCTAAGGAGAATGTGGATTCCAAATATTGCAGTTGTACACTTTCTTTTCTGTGACCATAAGTGTAGTATGTCGCTTATCGCCGGTTTCGTTGCTATACATCAACGACAATCGGGGTACGCATACTTACTTACGTTGATGATATATGATATTATGTGTTGCTGAGATATGATGTGCAGGATTGTCGCGATTGAATAGCCGGGGGTTTTTATGTTAGATGAGAGTTTTATTTTTCATTCATGTAAAATTCAATTGTAATGTGATATTCTTTTATTTGGGGCACTTCCGGGTTGAGCTTGATGTCACCAGTGTTGTATATTATTTACTTTTCCGCATTAGGATAGACCTAAGGAGGGGAGCACAAGTGACCGGGTTCTGGGGTTCAGTGAGAGGCCATCTCGAGGAGTGGAGATCGGGTCTCCTAAACTCCAGGATTGGTAGGGTCGCTTGCCGCTCTCGTAGGGGTCTAGGGGTGTGGGTTTGGCTATTCATCGTGACTGTGGAATCCGTATTTTCTATTGTTGGCTAAATACTAAATACAGACGTCCTAGTATATCCCACATTATATATATGTTTCTGCTGCCTGTGTTCTGTGATATCTGAGATGAATGATATATTATATATGAGATATATAGTAGACTTTGCTTATGTTTTACACCCACGCTAGTCCCGTCCCGGTATGCCGTTAGTTAAGTAACCTAACGGTGCATAACGGAACATTGCGGCGAATGCGGATGGCATAAGCGTGCGTGTTATTTTTGTTTCTTTTCTGTGATTGGCTTAAGGACTTAAATGATGGGACTACATTAATATGATTAATGTAAAGAAAATAAACCTAAAAAGATGTTGTAGAATCGGATTTGAAAACCACTCGGCTTTTTATGAAAATGCTACATTTCAAAACTGCGGAGCTTAAGCCACTCCTTTTGAAAACCATCTGATTCTACAACGATATCAAGTTCAAAGCGTTAAAGATTTTTTTAAAAATCATCCGCAACCCTCCGTCATTTTAGGAAGTAGAGTACTTAGTATTCGTGCTACGTTTGTTGACCTTAGCTAAGGCGTAGTGTACGGTAGCTAAGTGATGTCTTCCTACAATGCATATGATGCAGATTAATTAGGACGGGCATATGACTTTGTTGGCCTTAGCTAAGGTTCATGTGAACGGGTCTAGTTAATCAAGAAATGACGGGTTGAGCTTGACTAGCGCTTGTGATTAGTTGACCTTAGCCAAGGTCATGAGTACTAGGGGTAAAAACCACATCGGGAATTTCAATAGTTGAAATTTGCAATGAGATTGCATACCTTCCATGTGATGGTTGGATCCCGATCCCACTGTGGGCAATAGTTGCTCCCAGGAGAGTTTTGCAGTTTACAATTATCTAACTCATTAGGTGTCTAGAAAGGTGTTAACGGGGCTACGCCTCTTGGAAAACGAGATTTACTTTAATTAGGTCCGTGCGAAAGCACGGGGAACCTCCCTCAAGTACCGACACTGGCCTGGCTGAACGGTTAGCGAAGTTGTAGACTGTAATTAATCCTGGCTAGTTTTTCTTTTTAAGGTTTGAAAGAAAAACTCGATTAAAGTAGTGGGAAACATCGATTAGACAAGATAATAACCATTCTGATCTGTGCAAGAGCTTTCCCTGAGTGTATTCTTTTCTCTCTCTTAATGGCAGATACCCATGACTGGACTCAAGCTTCTACTAGATAAAAACAAACTGAATGGGACTAATTATAAAGACTGGCTGAGGAATTTGAAAATTGCCTTGACTTATGATAAAGTATCATATGTCCTCACGGCTTCAGCCCCGCCCGTCCCAGGCCCAAAATCCTCAGTTGCGGATATTGAAGTCCGCAAGACATGGGACGCTGACTGTGCCACGGTCAAGTGCCTCGCGCTTGCATCGATGGATAACACACATCAAAAGCGGCACAAGAATATGGACATTCATGCCATATTGCTCCATACAAAGGAGTTGTATGGAGAGCAATCCCGTGTATTACGATACGAAGCATCAAAGAAATTGTTTCAGATGCGAATGGCCCCTGGCACACCAGTAGGAGACCATGTTCTGAAGATGATAGCTCTTATAGAAGAGCTTGAGGACCTTGGATGGACGATGGACAATGAACAATATACGGATATTATTCTGCAGTTCCTCCCCTCCACCTTTGCTCAATTCATAGTGAACTTCAACATGCATAACATGGAGAAGGAACTACCTGAACTCCTTAATATGTTAAGGAGTGCAGAGAGCACTATGAAATTAGTAAAAACTCCCGTTATAACTGTTGGACAGTCTTCCTCTTCTCGCCCAAAAGCTAAGGCCAAGGGAAGGAAAAAGAAGAAGCCCACCAATCCTAAGGGTGGAGTTAAAAGGGTGAAGGGAAAGGGAAAGTCCAAAGCTGGAGACTCGGGGAAAGGGGAATGTTTTCATTGCCACAAGACAGGACATTGGAAGCGCAACTGCACGGACTACTTAAATCTCAAGAAGAAGTATGGGGATGCTTCTGCTTCAGGTGCGTTTGTGACAGAAAACTGTTTTCCAATAAACTCTGCTTCCTGGGTATTGGATACCGGTTCAGGTTCTCACATTTGCAATTCTATGCAGGGGCTGAGAAATAGCAATGTTTTGAAGACAGGTGACCATACTCTCCGCGTTGGAAATGGTTCCAATGTACATACAGTCGCAGTGGGAGAGTATCACTTGGGGTTGCCATCTGGGTGTATATTGGTTTTGAACCCATGTTATTTTGTACCAAGTATGCTTTGTAATATAATATCCGTTTCTTTGTTAGACAATGAAGAATATAATTTTTTATTGCAGAACAATGTTATGAACATTCACCTGAATCAAATGTTGGTTGGGTATGGTACGCTTAATAACGGGATATATGTCCTAAATCAACACACAGTTTTCAGTATACAACACACTAATAAAAGAAAACTTTCAGAATTAAATGAAGCTTTTCTTTGGCACTGTAGACTTGGTCATATTAACGAAACAAGACTAAACAAGTTACACAAAGATGGATATTTAAAGCCTTTTGAATATAAATCTTATGCTACTTGCCAGTCTTGTATCAAGGGTAAAATGACCAAAACTCCGTTTACCGGACACGGAGAAAGAGCTACTGAGCTCCTAGGCCTCATACATAGTGATGTATGCGGGCCAATATCTATACAGGCTAGAGGCGGTTTTTCATACTTCATTACGTTCACTGACGATTTCTCATGATTCGGTCATGTATTTTTATTAAAGCACAAGTCCGAAGCTTTCGAGAAATTCATTGAATATAAACAAGAAGTAGAAAAACAAACCTGCTTGAGTATCAAGATGCTTCAATCAGATCGAGGTGGTGAGTATCTCAGTACAGAATTTGCAAACTTCCTAAAAGAGAATGGGATTCTCTCTCAGCTCACTCCTCCTTACACACCACAGCACAACGGTGTGTCAGAACGGCGGAATCAGACCCTATTAGATATGGTCTGTTCCATGATGAGTGATGCTGAGTTACCCGTCTCATTTTGGGGGCATGCATTGGAGACTGCAGCGTTTCTACTGAACAGGGTTCCAACCAAAACCGTGTCTACCACGCCATATGAGATGTGGCATGGGAAGAGACCATCTCTTAAGAGAATTAAGATTTGGGGTTGCCCGGCCTATGTTAAAAAGCAAAATCCGGACAAACTCGAGACACGGTCAGTCATGTGTAACTTTGTGGGATATCCAAGGAACTCTTATGGATATCTATTCTGCCACAAGGAGGAACAAAAGGCATTTGTTTCTCAGCATGCCACATTCTTGGAAAAAGAGTTTTTCACAGATAAAGATGATGGCAAGGTGGTGGATCTAGAAGAGGTTCTAGAGACACAAACTATAAATAACGACTTGGTTGAACCGGCTGTTGCAATAGAAACTGAGGAATCTCGGCTACTCCGTAGGTCTTGTAGGACCTCTCGCCCACCGGAGAGGTACTACGGTTTCCTCATTGATGGTGACGGAGAAGACTGCATCATGGATGATGATGATCCTACCAGTTTTCAGCAAGCTATCATGAGTGGAGACTCTGGGAAGTGGCTGGATGCCATGAGATCCGAAATGGAGTCTATGTACACCAACAAAGTATGGACTTTGGACGTTGTATCTCCTGGGGTAAAACCTGTGGGGTGCAAATAGATCTTTAAAAGAATGATTGGTGTAGATGGGCAGGTGGAGACCTATAAGGCAAGACTTGTGGTAAAGGGTTTTCGTCAAAGACCAGGTTTGGACTATGACGAGACTTTTTCTCCCGTAGCCATGCTTAAATCCATTCGGATCCTACTTGCTATTGCTGCTCACTACGACTATGAAATTTGGCAGATGGACGTTAAAACAGCATTTCTAAATGGAAATTTAGAAGAATAGGTTTATATGGATCAACCAGAGGGCTTCATTTACAGTGGGAGCAGCGGGAAAGCATGTAAATTGCTTAAATCCATATATGGGTTAAAGCAGGCATCACGGAGTTGGAACATCTGTTTCGATGATGTCATCAAAGAGTTTGATTTCATCAAAAATCCAGATGAACCTTGTGTTTATAAGAAGGCTGTAGGGAGAGCTGTCACATTCCTCGTATTGTACGTGGACGACATTCTTCTGATAGGAAATGATATTCCTATGCTACAGTCGGTCAAATATTTCTTATCACTAAGGTTCTCCATGAAAGACCTGGGTGATGCCACATAGATTCTGGGCATAAGGATCTATAGGGATAGATCCAAAAGGTTATTGGGATTGTCCCAAACCAGGTACATCAACACCATCCTAAAATGGTTTAGTATGGAAGACTCCAAGCGGGGTGCCTTACCCGCTTGCCATGGGGTCACTCTCTCCAAGGATTCTTGCCCAAAGACCGATGAAGAGAGAGCCGCATGAGCGTTATACCCTATGCTTCGGCAGTAGAATCTATAATGTATTCGATGTAATGTACACGCCCAGATGTAGCTTATGCACTTAGTGTTGTAAGCAGGTATCAATCCAACCCAGGGGAGAATCACTGGACAGCTGTGAAGAACATTCTTAAGTACTTACGAAGGACTAAAGAATTGTTCTTGGTGTATAGTAATGGAGATCTCCAAATGGAGGCCTTTACCGATTCGAGCTTCCAGAGCGATAAGGACGACAGCAAATCTATCTCTGGGTTTGTATTTACCCTCAATGGAGCGGCAGTAAGTTGGAAGAGTTCCAAACAGGATACCGTTGCAGACTCTACGATGGAGGCTGAGTACATTGCTGCAAATGATGCCGCCAAGGAAGCCGTCTGGATTAAGAAGTTCGTCTCGGAGTTAGGAGTAGTTCCAACCATTATTGATCCAATACCATTGTATTGTGATAATAATAGGGCTATGGCATTTGCCAAAGAGCCCAGGTCCCATCAGCGGTCCAGACACATCCGGAGGCGCTTTCATTTGATCCGGGAGATTGTAGATCGCCGCGAGATCGAGATTAGGAGAGTAGACACAAAGAATAACGCCGCGGATCCATTCACCAAGGCCCTCCCTCAGCCGCAGCATGAGCGACTTTTTGAGATGTTGGGTATGAGATACGCCAATAACCGGCCTTAGTGCAAGTGGGAGATTGTTGGATATACGTATGCCCTAGAAGCCATTATGTGATAGTGGATGTATCTGTACATGTATATATATATATATTCAGTGTACATTCTTGCTCGACAGGATAGTATGCTATCTGGTTCTTCTTTATCTGACATGTTGATTTGATCATGCTTTATTCATTCACACATGTTGATAAAGCCCTGAGGATATTGGCTTGACTAGTGTGATTATGATAGAGATCATACTAGTGGAACATCTGTAGTTTATAAGCATATCCTGAAATGTCCCTAGTCGTAGGTATATCGAGACGGGGCATCGATATACCAGAGTAGACTAGCGTATATGATACTAGACCCATATGATGGGCGATGAATGTTCCCACATTCATCGATGTTTGACATTGAGATCGTATACGAGTGCTCAGTGGTGACTGGGTACACTGGACGGACTCACCGAGAACTCCTATATGGAATTATATCTATCGTCGGATAGCAGTTCTCAGGTGACACTGGTGCAGGTTAGTCTGTAGACCTGAGATCGTCATAGGGTCTTGTGTGCTCTCCAACAGTACTTTGATTACCACCCTACCACGGCTCTATTGAGTCGTGCAAACAGGTGGCCGTTGGGTACAGTCCCGAGACACACGAAGACGATGAGCGATAGGAGGGGTTTCGTCTCTCTCGGTATTGGGAGTTGATGCTGTGATGTGCTCGACTGGTTATATTAGTAAGTCCCTGGCTAGGGCTACTGAGATTTACTGATAAGTGTTATCTGTAGTTTCTCGATCTGTTATAGGCCATTCAACGGCATGACTTATTGAGTTTTTGGGGTCGACGTGACCATCCCTAGGCTCGATATGCAGCATATCTGATGAAGAGACCGGACTGTACGGTAGTGTTGCCGGTTGGCTCGACGGGAGTTGTAGTAGGTTCGCTTGTTTTCTTCTGATCGCTCAATATCCGGGTGGCCGTTACGTTTAGCTGACCGCTTGCGGCTTGGGGGTGCTTGATATGATCATCACCCACTGCCGGCGTATTGACGAGTCTTCGAGTCCTACAAAGGAGTTGCCTAGTCCAAGCGAAACGTTGTGGTGCGCGTATGCAATATGCGCATGGACCTGGTTTAAATGCGCGTATAAGATATCGTATATTAATCGGGCGGCTTGCTTTTGGTTGGGTCGTATATGATATGGCCGGATTGCTAAATCAAGTGTTGATTTATCATTTAACCATTAGTTTCTCACTAGAAATCCTTTCTTGTATTTTTGGATGTATGCATGCATGTATGCATTCATTCTTGTTCATGCACATATGGATGTGCATGCACACATACATACATACATCATCCTTCATGGTTGTATATACATAGAAGATGGTGGCAATATAAGACTCACACCTTGTGTTAATATATGGATTATTATTTGTATTTGTGTTAAAAACAAAAGGAAGATAAAGATTAATACATCGTTGTCTACACTCTTCTTCAACTAACCTTGCTTCACCTACTTATTAACCATGGATTAACTTTCTTTTTGTGCTTTAACTCAAATACAATAATATCTTTATTATTTAACCATGGTTTGAGATGATGTGTGGAAAATATATATACCTATATTTTCTATTTTTCAAAAGAGATTATCTTTTGTCTTGTTCTTAAAAAGCCATCATCTTCTTCCTCCTTGCTCTTTTGCTCTCTAGATTTCTTTAGTGAGCAAAACACTCACTAAGTTAGGATTTTGATGTGAGAAAAGCAACCACAACACCATTCTACACTAGTCTTGCCCACTTGCGAAGAGAGTTAGCTTCATTTTTCTTCTCTTAATCAAGTGAAGTTACAAACTTGGACAAAAGAGCTTCGGGTGGATCGTCGTGGACATTAGAAGACCTCAAGCGAACTCTTTTCCAACCCTCATGTGGCCAAGGAGTCTAGCGTAGGGAGCTACAAAGGTTGTACTCTCAAAACCCTAGCCTTTGTTACTTGTGATGTTGTTTAAGTTATGAAACCCTAATTTTCTAGGAATGATTCTTTGTATGTTCACTTAGCACCTGAACAATTTAATTTTGAGACATGTGATGCTTCCAAACACTTCATAAGGTGCTAGGTAAACCTAACAACAGGAACCTCAATTGAGTATCAAAGAGAGAAAATCAACGGCAAGAAAGGAAATAACAGATCCAGAATGGATACATGATCATAAGAAGGAACAACATCAATGAGAGTATGATCCTGGAAACAAATAGAATCGAAGATCTCAAAATATGTACATCCTAAGGTTTCTTAAGTGGAGTATCGTATCGTAAATATACCGCGGAACATACGTACGGTACGTCACTCTACTCAAGCTACCTACTCCATCAATCAGGGTTAGCCTATGAAACGAAAATTTGGGTCTAATACCCCTCGTTCAATTCTAAGTTCCGTAAGGTCAAGCCTAGGTTCCGAAATACATACCGGCCCTAAACTCCGCATAGTCAAACATAAACTCGAACCAAGGTTAAACCTAGCACTTTGATACCAACTTTGTCACGACCCGAAATATTAGCTCGTGACCGGCACTTAAATCACGCAACGTTTAAAGGCGTAACGTAATTCAAGTAAGCTGAAACCCAGAAATCTAAACCTTTTTAAGAAAATAAAGGAAGTGAAGTTTTGAAATAAAGGTATAATAAAATCAAGTTTTCTTAATGCATAGAAAAGGAATATAAAAATGCAGGTGAAATTTACTAGTTTGAAAACGTGTTTCGTCTTTTAAAAATTTGGGCAGCACCTCCTTTGTATATTTTGATCCAAAACCACAAATACATAACAAGAATAATGGCATCCCAAAGCGGGAGCTAGCTCTTCGCCAAACGACGGATCACAACCACACAAGACAGTATATGTAAGTATACGACGCCCAACAACGAAGTTCACCACAAAAAGATAAAGAAATAAGCAAGACATCAACCCAAAATGCGAGCATAAAACCCATCGCTCAAGTCTCGCAACTACAAGTCTCAATAAGTCTCAATACTTATACAAATTCTAGTTTTATTTGTTGGAGTTAACTAGATACAATATGAAATATAGATACAAGAGCGGGTACGATACAAATGTCCCACCTACCAATGCAAAACACCCGAATGCAACTGTGTGCCAGCGATGCCGCTACTGATCCATGCGGTCAACCTGCAAGAACTGTGGCACAACGGGGGTGAGTTGCCAACTCATGAGTAGAAAAACATTGACAAGTAGAAATCGAATAAACAACGACTCCTAGGTAACTATATCATGAAGGTAATACTACGATATCTAGGGTGACCGTATCTACATATGTGCCAATAATATACTCAAGGTCTATCTGTATGTGGATATCATCCAACAATATAATCAGTGTATGTATGCATGTGGATCTCGTCCACCCGTATAATCAATGTATGTATGCCTGTAGATCTCGTCCACCCATATAATCAATGTATGTATGCATATGGATCTCGTACACGTGTCAACCAATGACACAACATCATGCATGTAAATATCATAAAAGCATATGCATGAAGGTATGAGGATATAAATCGACGTGTGTCCCTCGCGACACATCAAAATCATGGGACCTGAGTGTCCAGCATCGACACTCGAAAACATCATGAAACCCGTGTCCAGTATCGACACGTAAATCCTCATATCTCAGGCTCCGTCAGTCCGGATCGGCCCTCGGGCTCCGTCAGTCCGGATCGGCCCATCTCATCTCTCGACTCCGGTCGGTATCCTCCGGATATCCGCCGAGCCCAAATACTATCACCGGTAGGTAGTGCTCCCCTGCCAGGCTCACCGACTAACAATACGAGTCTTCTCGTCCCGGGGTACTGATTGAATGAATTCTCAGTGTGTATGTAGAAAATGTATAGAAATCACAACCAAAAATATTTTTGACCGCAATCAATAACGGTGTCAATTGTAGCGCGTTAGCGGGTGCAGATCGTCCACAGGGAAAGTGAGATCCGTTCGAATTCGAATTAGATGAATTGAAAATTAAAGAAAAGAAAAGAAAAGACAATTCATTTCAAGATTTAAAAGTGAATTCAAGAATCATCTAGATCTAAATCTAATTAACAAGAAAACATTTAAAATCAAGAATTAAGAATTGATGATATCCAATCCAATAAACAAGATTCGAAATGAGGCTCGTAGGAATCGATCGAATCTATAGACGTGGTGAAATCTATTGATTACGTATTCTTATCCATCGATGATTTGATATTAGATCGATGACGATCAACGAGAATTAAGGAATTCTTGCGGAAACTAGAGTTTCATCATCTATCCCTTTTCCTTTCGTTTATTTCATTCACATTCTAGCCTCTAGTAAATTCAAGAATCGATCGTGGATCCCTAATTACGAGTGAACACAATCAAGAAAGCATCCCTCGAAACTAGGTCGTCGGTTCTTCAATTTGCTAAAGTGTACAAAACTCATAGGACTTAAGAATCGCTTCAAGAGCTATAACATCATCATCTATTAATTCTCTCGACTCCTTCACGAGCGGAGTTTTACTCAAACATCATAACAAGAAACACAATCAAAAATTGAGATCGAATCATGATGCAAGAATGTAAAGAAAGCAAGATAAAAGAATTTCACCTTTTATTTATCAACAATTTCCTTACAATTCTCTCAAGACTTACAATGAGGAAAGAACTCGATCGTCGATTTGGCTTCGCTCGTCTTCGTGAGTCGCGGATCGTCTTGGATCACTTGCTCGGATGAAGATCGGCTTCGCTCCTAAAAGGTTGAAGGCTTCTTGCTTGAATTGTACTCGGTGTTCTTGTTTTTTGGCTTGGTGATTGGATTAGGGTTAGGGTTTGAATGCACAAGTTGTGTCACTCAACTGGTGTGTATAATGGTTAATGAACAACCTTAGAAGTGAAGCCTTAGGGTTCCTTTATAGCCTTCACTAGCTTTGGCTTCCTTTAGAAGCTAGGTTTAGGTTAGCTTCCCTTGTAAGCTTGGTAGTTAGGTAGAAGCTTCTAGAGGTAGTTAGTTAGTTAGGCTTAGCTTCCTTCATAAGCTTGGAGGTTAGGGAGAAGATTCTAGGCTTAGTTTGATAAGTAGCTTGCTTTGGAAACTTGAACATAATTAGCTTGATCAAGGAGCCTTGTTGATCTGGCAGAGGAGTCTGGAGAATTATGGAAATTGGAGTATATTGAATGAGTGTGGGCCCTGAAAGAAGTAGTCTGAAGCTGATCCGAGATGATGACGTGGCAGGACAACCGCGGATCCACGGCGGGAGTGGGTATTGGGCCGCGGATCCGCGGCCTTTTGATGCCCCCTTTGCAAGAAAATCTCTGGTAATTTTGGTGCTGGCATTGTAGCAGTTTTTCTGATGTGTTGAATCTCATTTTGCTTTCTCTATTTCTGCCAGATCTCAAGTCTTGGACTTGACGTATTTTTCTCATCACTTTTAACTCTTTTGGCTCTTTTCATGGAATTACCTGCACAGATTCTCGAGACTAGTGTTGCCCTATACACAGATTATGCGATGCAATGATAAACACTCAATTTCCCTCAGAAATGCCAGTTATAATATATAACACATGTTATTTGGTATTTTACAACTGTTTTACTAATATGTGCTATATTCATACCGAACACCTATAGATGATTGCAAATAGTAGGGAAATTGATGTGTTAAAAATGCAATATTTTCGATTGATCAAATTCCCCAAACTTATTTTCGGTCGTCTCGAGCGAACTGTTTTATTAAAAAGAGAAGGAGAAAATCAAGAAAAAGAAAAACTAACTAGCACACTTTCGTAGGCAACTCGATTGCACTGAGCACGTGCAACAAGCCTTTAAACCTCTAGGTGTCCCTAGTAGGAGGAGTGTTGTCTCCTGAGAGTTTTCAGCGGATTGCACCCACAAAATCCAATAATAAAAGGAAGACCGTGAAATTTACATATAAAGACAAGAATTGTAAAAGAAAGACTTTGAAAATTAGGGTTTCCAACTATGCTAGCTTTTCGGTTGTCATGAGCCCTATCTTAATAGTTATGAAAAGATGTTAGAAATCACATCATCCCTCAATAAAACATCGCCTTTACTCTTGATTCCTATCTTTCTTCCAAACATCGATCATATAACCCTACGTGTGTGTAAAGAACATCCCTACACCCGGAGAATTCAATTCAAGCTATCATACTCTTGTCCATCTGCCTTAGTACTTTTTAATTAATGAATATTTAGATGAATTTGCTCACACACTTTCATGCGACCGTTAATACTTCTTAAGATACTAACCGAACGATTACTTATGTGCTTGCTTATTTGGTGTTTTTCCTCGTCTTGCACCACCTAAGGCTTAGCAGTGACTCCCAGACCAGTTGTTCTAAGGCACTAGGTGAAGAGGCACCCTCGCTATATTTTTTTATTGCCGCCTTGGTGATAACTGTAGGGTTCCTAGGCATACTAATGAGGTCTCACAAGGCATCAACCATGCCAAATTCAATTTTTTTCATTTGCCTACAAACCCTAAGACGGATCGTTAACTAGAGGATAGGCGATAAAGATTGCAAGTTAAAAACTTAACTACTAAGTGAACGGAAATACAACCTTTGTAGATCCGGTCCTCCACTTCCTCGGCTCCGTAATGACGTCCCTCCGCTGCAACCATCGGAATCCTGGACTCTCGCGGTGGTTTCATCGGAGAAAAGATCGGGCTAGGTCGACGACTTCGATGCCGAAGATGATCTACGTCGAGGCAACTCAAGATCAAGCTCCAACTTCACCAAGTCATGAAACATGTGAAGAAAACACCCTATACTACATGGTAAGTGGTAGAGGATGAAGAAATAGGAAGTGGGTTCACTTTGGATTTGGATTTCTCACTTGAAATCATCACTTGATATTTTTCAAGAATGGTTTCTTCACTTGATCAAGAAGATGAAGAAGAAAGAAAAATGAATTATTTCTTAAAATAAATCAAGTGATTCTTATCATATATGTAACCATGGGTGAAGTAAACTAATGTATAGAATAAACTAGGGTTAGGTGAATGGTTAGGTCAAGGGAAAATCCAAAATGGCTAGACTTTTTCAAAGAAGCTAGAAGCTTCATAAGAAACAAAAAGCCACCATTTTATTTCTTGCAAAAATAAATGAAATAAAATAAATAATTAAGCAAAACCCTAACCATTTACCTAAAGATAGTTTAAAGCATACATTCATCCAAGTTTACATGTATCATCAAATATGATACAGACTAGTGCACAAAACTATATCATATATACAATGTGCACATCAAGTGAGAAAATCTATCTTAAGTGAAACAATACTAGTTAATGCAAAGTAATATATCAAATATATAATTATACATTAAATCATTAAATCAACACTTGATTAAACGATACGGTCATATCGCATATGACCTACTAATATCCAATGTATCGACTTATCGAATCAATCCTCGATTCGATAATTAGGTTATATCGCATACAACCAATCGATACATTCATCGCGAGAATAGAATACGGTATCACATACACGCATTATTCTCGGTCCTGCATATATCTCATATGCGCTCCTATTTCGTTTCGCTTGAGCCAAGAAACCTCTGTGTAGGACTCTAAAGACTCGTCAATACGCCGGCAGTAGGTGATGATCATATCAAACACCCACAAGCCGCAAGCGGTCTGCTAAACGTAACGGCCACCCGGGTATTGAGCGATCAGAAGATCGACGAGCAAGCCCTCTCACACTCCTGTGAATCCAACCAGTAACACTTACCGTACAGTCCGGTCTGTTCGTCTGATATGTCGCATATCTCGCCTAGGGGTGGTAAACGTTAGACCCTAGTAGCTCGATAAGTCGTGTCGATATGAGGTCTATAACAGTTCGAGAAACTACTGGTAACACTCACCAGTAAATCTCAGCAACCCTGGCCAGGGATTTCCGGTTATAGCCAATCGAACACAGCGCAACATCAACTCCCTATACCGGGAGAGACGAATCCCCTCCTATCGCTCACTGCCTCCATGTGATTCAGGACTGTACCCAAAAACCACCGTTTTGCACGCCCTCTTGGACGTGGTAAGGTGGAAATCAAAGCACAGTAGGAATCACACAAGACTCTATGACGATCTCGGGTCTACAGACTAACCTGTACCAGTGTCACCAGAGAACTGCCATATGATGTGAGGTATAATACCATCTGGGAGTTCTCGGCGAGTCCGTCCAGTGTACCCAGTCTCTACTGAGCACCCGTATATCATCTCTGATGTCAAACACCAATGGATATGGGATCATCCATCGCCCATCTGTATGGGTCGAGAAGGTATACGCTAGTCTACACTGGTATATTGATGCCCCGTCTCGATACACCCACGACTAGGGACCTTGAAGGATGTACTTATGGACTACCAAGTCCCCACTAGTATGATCCACATCATAGTCCAGGTAGTCAAGTACACATCCTAAGGGCTTTACCAACATGTAGCAGAGAGACATTCAGTGTACATGTTAAGGTAAAGAGCAACCAGATAGCATACTATCATGTCGAGCAAGAAAGTCCTCCCTATATATGTCCAAGCATCCACTACAATATACATCCTATGTATAGTAATGGCCTCTAGGGCATACATATAACTAACAATAAAAAAACCAGTGTTCATTTTTTTTTCTTCACCATTTTATATTTTATTCATTTATTTTTATTTCCTTCATACTTTGGCTTTTAGACAAGAGCATTCCAAGGTATCCTCTACTATCCCGAGCTTCAAGACGCGTGTAAGTGCGAATAGTTGGGTATCAACGTTCAAAATGTTTGGCTTCCAGAATAGGAACTATTTTTCAGACTTATTTTAATCCTAAGATTAGTGACTTCCTTCATCTTACTAACCCTTGGGACAATGGCTCATAACTATTTATTACTAGTTCGTATAAGAAAACTTCTAATTTTCTTGGATTTCTTAAATTTTTCTAATCTTTTGGATGTAATTATTCACTATCTAATCGTTTATTATCTTATTTATGTACAAAAATTTTATTTTTTTGAAAATTTTTAAATTTTTATAGGTTTTTAAAAATTTTTTGTGCTTATGCAAAGTATGATGCAAATGATGCGTAAATAAGCACAAAGCTCCCCCAAACTTGTTTTCAACAGTGTCCTCACTGTTGCCATCTACTAAATCTCGAAAAACCTGTAAGCTTGGGAGGAAATTTATTAACGGGGACAAAATATTTATGTGAAAATCTTCCCCCAAACTTATTTTTGGCTCATCATTTTATGTAAAAATTTTCTTTTCAAGAGCCAGATTACATCCCCCCAAACTTCAGTTAAGCAATGTTAATCTTTGAAAATCACAAGAGGGGGTCAAGATTCATTGGTCGATGCCAAGCTTTGCAATGACCGAAGGTTAACACCAACCATTCGAAGATTTTATCAATGCAGTGCTCTGGTGAGTGGAAGAAGAAGTGAGGAAAGGGTAAGTGGAGGAATAGATTGTGTGTGCGTCTCATTTTGGAGAGACGTTGCAGTGAATGTGATGGATTGCTCACATTCTTTTTACAGTTCAGAAGAAGGGGTGGAGGTTCAATTTCAGTGATTGGGAGATGATTTTGTTAGTTATATGTATGCCCTAGAGGCCATTACTGTACATAGGATGTATATTGTAGTGGATGCTGGGACATATATAGGGAGGACTTTCTTGCTCGACATGATAGTATGCTATCTGGTTGATCTTTACCTTAACGTGTATACTGATTGTCTCTCTGTTACATGTTGGTAAAGCCCTTAGGATCTGTACTTGACTACCTGGACTATGATGCGGATCATACTAGTGGGGACATGGTAGTCCATAAGTACATCCTTTAAAGTCCCTAGTCGTGGGTGTATCGAGACGGGGCATCGATATACCAGAGTAGACTAGCGTGTACCTTCTCGACCCATACAGATGGGCGATGGATGATCCCATATCCATCGGTGTTTGACATCAGAGATGATATACGGGTACTCAGTAGAGACTGGGTACACTGGACGGACTCGCCGAGAACTCCCGGATGGTATTATACCTCACGTCAGATGGCAGTTCTCTGGTGACACTGGTACAGAGTAGTCTGTTGACCCGAGATCGTCATAGAGTCTTGTGTGGTTCCCACTGTGCTTTGATTTCCATCTTACCACGTCCAAGAGGGCGTGCAAAACGGTGGTTTTTGGGTACAGTCCCGAGTCACATGGAGGCAATGAGCGATAGGAGGGGATTCGTCTCTTCCGGTATAGGGGGTTGATGTTGCGCTGTGTTCGATTGGCTATAACAGGAAATCCCTGGCCAGGGTTGCTGAGATTTACTGGTAAGTGTTACCAGTAGTTTCTCGAACAGTTATAGACCTCATATCGACACGACTTATCGAGCTATTGGGGTCTGACGTTTACCACCCCTAGGCGAGATATGCGACATATCAGACGATCAGACCGGACTGTACGGTAGTGTTACTGGTTGGATTCACTGGAGTGTGAGCGGGCTTGCTCGTCGATCTTCAGATCGCTCAATACCCGGGTGGCCGTTACATTTAGCAGACCGCTTGCGGCTTGTGGGTGTTTGATATGATCATCATCTGCTGCCGGCGTATTGACGAGTCTTTAGAGTCCTACACAGAGGTTTCCTGGCTCAAGCAAAACGAAATAGGAGCGCATATGAGATATGTGCGGGACCGAGAATAATACGAGTATGTGATACTGTATTCAATTCTCGCGATGTGACATTGATCGGTTATATGCGATATAGCCGGGTTATCGGATCAAGTGTTGATTCGATAAGATGTTACTAATGATACCAGTCGGTTATGTGCGCATGACCGGATCGTTAAATCAAGTGTTGATTTAATGATTTAATACATAATTATATATTTGATATATTACTTTGCATTAACTAGTATCGGTTCACTTTAAATGGATTTTCTCGCTCGATTGTGCACATTGTATATTCGATATATTTTCGTGCACTTGATTGTATCATGTTTGATGATACATGTTTAACTATAGTTAAGTGTAATGGATTAAGCCATGGTTAAACTAATGATTAGGGTTTTCTTTTCTTACTTATTTATTTATTTAGAATAGATAAAAAAAGAATGGTTGCTAATTTTGGAGTTTAGTTGAAGCTTCATGAAGCTTTGACTTTGTAACCATTCTTGTCTTCATCTTTAACCCTAACCATTAATCTAACCTTAGTTAATTCTCTACACTTGACCATGGTTCTAATATGATAAGTATTCATTTTCTTTTCAAATATAATTAACTTATCATATCATTTTTCTTCTTCTTCTTCCTTGAACTCAAGAAGAAAAGCTTAGGTCATCAATGGTGATTGATGATAAAGAGTGAGAAATCCAATTCTAAATTGAACCCACTTCCTATTTCTTCATCCTCTACCTCTTGCCAAGTAGTAGAGTGTGTTTCCTTCATAAGTTTTTAGGGCTTGGTGAAGGTGGACCTTGATTTAGCGATGCCTCGACGTAGATCATCTTCGGCATGGACATCGACGACCTAGCTTGCCCAATCTCCGACGAAGCCGACACTAGAGCCCGGATTTGATTTGGACAGCGGAGACGACTTCGTTGCGGAGCTATGGAGGTGGAGCACCGGATCTACAAAGGTTGTATTTCCGATATCTCATAGTTAAGTGTTAACTAGTTAGATTTTTCGCCTAGTTTTCTAGCAAACGATCCGTAGTCGGGTCTCTCGGCACCCGTAGATTTTTAATTTGGCATGATCGATGCCTTGTGAGACCTCATTAGGGTGCCTAGGAACCCTACAGTGGTATCAGAGCCTAACTAGAGCCTTAGGCGAAGTCTAGACGGAATTTGAAGTCCGAACGAACCCGAAACCCGATCACAATCATCCTCTCTGGTCATTTTGTAAAATCTGGGATTTTTCCATATTAAAAATTCCCAAAAAATTTCAGCAGGGAATTTTATGAGATACTGTGAAGCACGTGTTGATAACTCCTCAAAGGAGGCGCGGAACCGCGGCCCCCACCATGGGATGCGCGGCGGTTCAGCGGCCACTGTATTGAGTTACCCCACGTGGCTTGCACAGTAATTCATATTTTGTGCTGCTGAGTCTTCTGGAAATTTTAAATAATTTTTCCAGAGTTGAATTTTCTGGGTTGTTTTGGGGATTCGAATGTTCGATCGGATTATCAAATTTTGTCTGTGTGGCTTTCCGGATAAATTTTAGAATATGTTAAAAAGTTCGACCGGATATAAATACCCAATTTTTCCCCTGTCGGGAAATTTCCAAGTGTTGGATTTTTCCGTAGTTTGACGACGTTCTAAGTAGTGCAAGTAACGCGATGGACCCTCTAGAAGACAACAAACCTTAACTCGATTATGTGACCGTCTTGAACTGCCCTTTGAACCTTCGGGTTTGGGGCAGTACGGCGTGCCACATGTGAGGCGTTGGCTTGACCCTTCTACGGCTGGACCGTTGGTACTGAGGCACGAACTGAATGTTGTTAGACTTATTTCATGTGTTGAGCTGTATCGGGAAAACTTGGGTGTTCAATTGTTCGATCGGAAAGTTTGACATTTTCTATTTATCCGGAATGGGATACAATAATTGGAATTCACAAAAAGTTATGAGATAACTGAATGAATGTTATAAACACAGCACTTTAGTCTCACTTGATCGGTTGCCACGGAATTTTGATGTGATCAAAAGTCCGTCGCAATCACGTAGCGTACGCGGATACTCGCCGGTTAAACTTAATAGACAGCCTCACTCCATAGCCCCGACCAAGTGACTGTAGGAGAACCCCGTCGCCGAAAGCATCCGTTCGGGTGCTCGCGGTAGCGGTGTTCCGCCTTGGTGCACTTCGTCGACGGTATCGGGGGTGCGGCCATCTACTGAAGTTTGCGACGAGTATTCGATCAGGTTGTCGGGAATCTTGTTGAATTGCCCGACTTGGTATTGAAAAGTGTTTTCGATTTTGAGACTAAAATGCGGCGTTTATAATTGTTAGGCATGTGATGTCTAAGTAATTCATTTTGTCAGGCATGCGATGTCTGAAAAGATTGCGGATTCCAACTGTTGTAGTTTTACACTTTCTTTTCTGTGACCGTAAGTGTAATATGTGATATCGCCGATTTCGTTGCTATATGTCAACGACAATTGGGATGCGCATATTTACTTACGTTGATGACATGTGATGTTATGTGTTGCTGGATATGTTATATTGGATCGTCGTGTTTGAATAGCCTGGGGTTTTTATGTGAGATGAGTGTTTTTCATTTTCATTCATGTAAAAACTTGTATGTAATATTCTTTTATTTGGGGCGCTTCCAGGTTGCGGAAGTTGTCACCCTTTGTATATTAATTACTTTTCTGCACTAGGATAGACCCAAGGAGGGGAGCACAAGTAACCGGGTTCTGGAGTCCAGTAGGAGACCAACTCGAGGAGTCGAGTCCAGGTCTCCTAACTCTAGAATTGGTAGGGTTGCTTGCCGCTCTCGTAGGGGTCTAGGGGTGTGGGTTTGGCTATTCATCACGACCATGGAATCCGTGTTTTATACTGGCTCGTATTGAAAACACGGACGTCCTAGTATATCCAATATTTCATATGATTCTTCTGCTGCCTTATCTGTGATGTGATTATGTGATGTTTTGTGATAGATACAGTATATAGTATATATGATATATTATATAGGCGTTACTTATGTTTTACACCCGCGCTAGCCCTGCCCCGCTCTGCCGTTAGTTACCTAACCTAACGGTGCATGAGGGGACATCGAGGCGAATGCGGATGGCATAAGTGTACGTCGTATTTATCTGTGATGTTTAGGTACTTAAATGATGGGACTTCATTAATGTGATTAATGAAATAAAAGAAACCTAAAGATGTTGTAGAATCGAATTTCAAAATAAAACAGGTAGCTACAGTTCTTGCTTTGCACAGCGGTATATGTGATATATCCTGCACCTTATTCGATGAGGAAAGGACCGAGATCCCTTCACCGGGAGTGACTCCTTTAGCAATAACTGGCAGATGCTACACACTCGGTTTGTCTTTTGATTGCTTTTAAGTGTTTTTGCTTTGCAAAGTGATTTATATGATATATCCCGCACCTCATTCGACGAGGAAAGGACCGACGATCCCTTCACCGGGAGTGACTCCTTTAGAAAAACTAGAAAAGCCTCAAAAAACACTCCATTTCAAAATTCATTCGATCCTACAACGATATCAAGTTCATTACGCAATAGGTTTTCAGAAAAACCTGTCGTAGCCCTCCGTCATTTCAGATAAGTATTAGTTAGTATTCGTGCTGCGGTTGTTTGGCATGCGTCAAGGCGTAGTGTACGGTAGCTAACTAGTGCTTATCTGCCAGCATATGATGCGATTGGATTAGGGTATTCGTACGGCGTTGTTTGGCATGCGTCAAGGGTCGTGCGGGTGGGTTTAATTCAATCAGGAAATGACGGGTTGAACTTGACTAGCAGACTATGGGTTGTTTGGCATGCGTCAAGGTCATAGCGAGCTAGGGGCAAAATATTATCGGGAATTTCAAGTGTTGAAATTTGCGATGTGATTGCATACCTTCTATGAGATAGTTGGATCCCGATACCCGCTGCGAGTAAGTGTTACTCCTGGGAGAGTTTTATACATTACAATTAGCCGATCAAGTAGGTGTCTAGAAAGGTGTCAACGGGGTTACGCCTCTGGGAAAACGAGGTTTACATTAATTAGGTTCGTGCGAAAGCACGGGGGACCTCCCTCAAAGTACCGACACTGGCCTGGCTGAATGATTGGCGAACTTGTAGTGTGTAATTAATCCCGGCTAGTCTTTCCTTTTAGGGTTTGAAGGAAGATTTGATAAAAAGCAGTGGGAGCCATCCTGATTAGATAAAATAAAAACCAATCTATTCTTGCAAGAGCGAACGCTGAGTGTTTTCTTCTCTCTCTCTCTAGGTAGCGACCCTATCACGCCTTAATCAAGATAATAATACGGATTATTGACCGAACCCGCTTGTTATACTGAGCTGGGGAACGTTGGTCCCGCTCCAACTTATAATTGTTATAAGACAGAGCAGGAAATTGGGGATTACCAGAATTCCCGTGCCGCCCAAACGAAGAGAGTGCATGCTGATGCATCATCTTCGGGCTTGTTCATTATACAGAACTGTTTCTCAGTATCCTTTACGTCCTGGGTATATGATACCGGATCAGGATCCCAGATATGTAATCTGTTACATAGGGCTATAGATAGGTAGAGAACTGAGAACGGGTGATAAGTTTCATGAGGCAGAAAACGGGGCAAGTGTTGCAGCCAAGTCTGTTGGTCACTGTCACCCTGTATTACAATACATTGATTCTGAACGAATGTTATTAGATACCGAACCTGTTATGCAAAATCATATCTGTCTCTTTATTAGTAAAGAAACGATAAAATTTTGTATTGTTGGACAATGTTTTGAACATTTCCTATATCAAAAGTTGATCGGTTCAGGCACGTTATCTAAAAGCATTAATGTTCTAAATCAAACTACAGTTCTTTGTATACGGAACACACAGAAGAGGAAGAGTTCAGAAATGAACGAATCCTTCTTGAGGTTTTGTAGACTAGGTCATATCAATGCGACCCGACTGGCTGAGTTACATTTAGATGCATATTTAAATCAGTTTGAATTTACATCTTGTGAAACTCGCCAGTCATGTCACAAAGATAAGATGACCATAGCTCCGTTTACTGGAAACAGAGAAAGAGTTAGTAAACTCTTGGTATGATACATGTTGATGTATGTAAGGTCCCCTGTCTACACATGCCAGGACAGGTTCTTTATACTTCATTATATTCTCTGATAATCTCTCAAGATTCAGACATATGTTCCTGTTGAAACACAAGTCCGAACCTTTTGAGTTATTCACAGAATATAAGTAAGAAGTAGAGAACCAATACGGGTATAAGTATTATGTCCTTTAATGAGAATAAGGAGGAGAATACTTGAGCACGGAAATACTGGACTGTTCTAAAGGAGAATGAGATTCTCTCTCAGCATTACTCCTCTGTATACACCATAGCACGATGGTATATCAGGGCGGAGCAATCACACCCTATATGATAAGGTGTGCTCTATGATGAGTACTACTGAGTTACCTGTTTCCTTTTTGGGAGTTATGCACTTGAGAAGCTGCATACCTATTGAATAAGGTTCCAATCAAATCAATGCCTACCACTTCATATGTGATATGGAAAGGGAAGAGCCCATATCTTAAGTTAGTTAAGATAGGGGGTTGTCCGGCCTATGTCTAAAAGCAAAATCCGGACAATCTCGAGGCAAGGTTAGTTGTGTAGAACTGGAAAGGTTCCAGCTATGCAAACTACAGAAGATGTTTTGATAGAACCAAAGGATTCAGTAGATTCCAACGAACCTCAGCCTCTCCGCTGATCTAGTAGGGTTCCTCACCCACCTGAGAGATACTTCTGTTTCTCTATGGCAGTGGGAGCGAGGATTGCATCATGAGATGATGACCCAACTAGTTTCGAGCTGGCCATCAAGAGTGAGACTCTGTAAGAATGGCTGGATGTTTATCGATCTGAGATGGAATCCTTATACACCAACAAAGTATGGACTTTGGTTGCTATATCTGAAGGGTTAAATCCCCATCAGGAGCAAGTATATCTTGAGAAGATTACTTGGTGTACATCGAAAAGTTGAGACTTTCAAAGCTAGACTTGTTAAAAGTGTGCATCATTGACCAGGTGTGGATAATGATGAAACCTTTTCAAGTAGCTATGCTTAAGTCCATCCAGATCCTACTTGTCACGGCTACATACCATAACTACGATATCTGGTGGTTGGGTGTCATGACTGCTTTTCTAAATGATGTTTTAGAAGAGTGCGTCTATAAGTACACAGCCAGAGGGCTTCGTAAACAGTGGGAGCAGCGGAAACGTGTGCAAGATGCTTTATAGGATAAAGCAGGCATCGCGGAGTTGGAACATCTGTTTTGATGGATTAGTCAAAGAAGTTGACATCATCAAAATGGTAGATGAACCTTGTATAAACAAAAAGGGTAGTAGGGAGTATGGTGACGATCCTCGTAGAGTACGTGGATGACATACTTTTGATAGGGAAAGAGTTTCCTATGCTACGCTCGGTCAATCTCCGTTTATCACAAGGATTCTCCAGTAGGATCAAAATGATACCTACTAAATCCTGGTTTTTGGATCTATGAGATAGATCTAATTGGATGTTAGGATTCTCACTAGTAGTAGTGAGATGGTATCAATTGATCCTGGGGAGAATCACTGGAAGTGTTCCAGAGTGATAAAGACGACTGAATGTCAGTCACAGGCATTGTCTTTACCCTCAGTGGAGGGAAGGTATGTTGGAAGAGTTCCAAGCTAGATACCGTGGCATACTAGACGATAAAGGCACGATACATCGCTACTTAAGATGCTACGAAAGAAGCTGTTTGGGTGTATATTGGTTCATAAGATGAACTATGTTCCTCCCATTGTGTGACAATGGAGTTGTGGCTTATGCCAAGGAACGCCCGTCCCATCAGTGATCCAGACAAATTCTAAGGCAGTATCACCTGATCATGGAGATGGTTGATCTCCAAGTAGATCGAGGTTAGGAGAGTAGACTCAGAGGACAACACAGCGGATCCACTCACAAAGGCCTGTTCCCAGAGGGAGACTTTTATGGGATGGTTGAGTATGAGATACTACAACCACTGCTACAGATGGCCCTAGTGCAAGTGGGAGATTGTTAGTTATATGTATGCCCTAGAGGCCATTACTGTACATAGGATGTATATTGTAGTGGATGCTGGGACATATATAGGGAGGACTTTCTTGCTCGACATGATAGTATGCTATCTGGTTGATCTTTACCTTAACGTGTATACTGATTGTCTCTCTGTTACATGTTGGTAAAGCCCTTAGGATCTGTACTTGACTACCTGGACTATGATGCGGATCATACTAGTGGGGACATGGTAGTCCATAAGTACATCCTTCAAAGTCCCTAGTCGTGGGTGTATCGAGACGGGGCATCGATATACCAGAGTAGACTAGCGTGTACCTTCTCGACCCATATAGATGGGCGATGGATGATCCCATATCCATCGGTGTTTGACATCAGAGATGATATACGGGTGCTCGGTAGAGACTGGGTACACTGGACGGACTCGCCGAGAACTCCCAGATGGTATTATACCTCACGTCAGATGGCAGTTCTCTGGTGACAGTGGTACAGAGTAGTCTGTTGACCCGAGATCGTCATAGAGTCTTGTGTGGTTCCCACTGTGCTTTGATTTCCATATTACTATGTCCAAGAGGGCGTGCAAAACGGTGGTTTTTGGGTACAGTCCCGAGTCACATGGAGGCAATGAGCGATAGGAGGGGATTCGTCTCTCCCGGTATAGGGGGTTGATGTTGCGCTGTGTTCGATTGGCTATAACAGGAAATCCCTGGCCAGGGTTGCTGAGATTTACTGGTAAGTGTTACCAGTAGTTTCTCGAACAGTTATAGACCTCATATCGACACGACTTATCGAGCTATTGGGGTCTGACGTTTACCACCCCTAGGCGAGATATGCGACATATCAGACGATCAGACCGGACTGTACGGTAGTGTTACTGGTTGGATTCACTGGAGTGTGAGCGGGCTTGCTCGTCGATCTTCAGATCGCTCAATACCCGGGTGGCCGTTACGTTTAGCAGACCGCTTGCGGCTTGTGGGTGTTTGATATGATCATCATCTGCTGCCGGCGTATTGACGAGTCTTTAGAGTCCTACACAGAGGTTTCCTGGCTAAAGCAAAACGAAATAGGAGCGCATATGAGATATGTGCGGGACCGAGAATAATACGAGTATGTGATACTGTATTCGATTCTCGCGATGTGACATTGATCGGTTATATGCGATATAGCCGGGTTATCGGATCAAGTGTTGATTCGAAAAGATGTTACTAATGATACCAGTCGGTTATATGCGCATGACCGGATCGTTAAATCAAGTGTTGATTTAATGATTTAATGCATAATTATATATTTGATATATTACTTTGCATTAACTAGTATCGGTTCACTTTAAATGGATTTTCTCGCTCGATTGTGCACATTGTATATTCGATATATTTTCGTGCACTTGATTGTATCATGTTTGATGATACATGTTTAACTATAGTTAAGTGTAATGGATTAAGCCATGGTTAAACTAATGATTAGGGTTTTCTTTTCTTACTTATTTATTTATTTATTTATTTAGAATAGATAAGAAAAGAATGGTTGCTAATTTTGGAGTTTAGTTGAAGCTTCATGAAGCTTTGACTTTGTAACCATTCTTGTCTTCATCTTTAACCCTAACCATTAATCTAACCTTAGTTAATTCTCTACACTTGACCATGGTTCTAATATGATAAGTATTCATTTTCTTTTCCAAATATAATTAACTTATCATATCATTTTTCTTCTTCTTCTTCCATGAACTCAAGAAGAAAAGCTTAGGTCATCAATGGTGATTGATGATAAAGAGTGAGAAATCCAATTCTAAATTGAACCCACTTCCTATTTCTTCATCCTCTACCTCTTGCCAAGTAGTAGAGTGTGTTTCCTTCACATGTTTTTAGGGCTTGGTGAAGGTGGAGCTTGATTTAGCGATGCCTCGACGTAGATCATCTTCGGCATGGACATCGACGACCTAGCTTGCCCAATCTCCGACGAAGCCGACGCTAGAGCCCGGATTTGATTTGGACAGCGGAGACGACTTCGTTGCGGAGCTATGGAGGTGGAGCACCGGATCTACAAAGGTTGTATTTCCGATATCTCATAGTTAAGTGTTAACTAGTTAGCTTTTTCGCCTAGTTTTCTAGCAAACGATCCGTAGTCGGGTCTCTCGGCACCCGTAGATTTTTAATTTGGCATGATCGATGCCTTGTGAGACCTCATTAGGGTGCCTAGAAACCCTACAGATTTATCTCAATACCCGTGTCATTCAAAAATGCGAGTTCATCAGCGAAGATTTCTTCAAAAGTCTCATCAATTCCCCGAAGAATAATGTCATCACAAAGTGCGGGGTGATCTTCAGATTCTAAAAGCAGTTCATAATCAATGTTAGTTGTTGACCCGGACAACTCGGTGGAAGAGTCCGTATGTGTATGATACATAGTTGGGTCAAACAACAGCATATGAAAAGAGTCAAGATCAGTATCATGAGGATCATCAAATTCGCTGCTGTCGACATTCATTAAGTCGACAGAACAGACCTGAGCAGTAGGTTCGGAGGGTACACTTCCCAACTTGTAAATGTTCAGCTCAATTGACCTATTCCCGAAAGATAGGGTCATAGAGCCATTACGACAGTTGATGATAGCATTGGAAGTGACCAAAAAGGGGCGACCTAAAATCACCGGAATTTGATTCCGTGGGTTCGCTACAGGCTGTGTATCAAGTACAATAAAGTCTACAGGGAATACAAATTCCCCGATTTTTATTAACACATCCTCCAGTTCACCCCTAGGTTTGGTGATTGATCGGTCAGCCATCTGGAGAGTTATGCTCGAGGGCTTTAACACTCCGATACCTAACTGCTCGTAAACCGAGTATGGAAGCAAGTTAACACTAGCGCCAAGGTCTAGTAGAGCACGGTTGATGTATTTTTCCCCAATAGAAATAGAAATAGTAGGACAACCAGGGTCCTTACTTTTCCGTGGTAATTGTTGGGGGAAAGCCGCGTCTACAGTCTTTGCCATGAATATCTTCTTGGGCACTTGAGTCTTCCTCTTTCTAGTGCATAAGTCTTTAAGAACTTTCGCATAAGCGGGGACTTATTGGATTGCATCTAGAAGAGCGGATGTTGATGTTAACCTGTTTAAACATTTCAGTGATCTTCTCCATTTGTGGACTCAGTGTGTTTCCCCTTAACCGATTCGGGTAAGGAGCTTGAGCAAAAAGATCAGGATCCAACATTAGAGAAGATCGTATGGGTGGGAACGATCTAAGAATAGGAGTGGGGATCGTTATCTGTGTGGGATGAGGTGTCGAGCCTTGGGGAAAATGGAGAATAGGCTCGGAAGAAGGTGGTGAGGTAGAAGAACTGGGGTCAGAATTAGAAGTAGAAGTGGAAGGAAAGGTCTCAGCCGGGGTATAATTGATAGATTTTTTAGTATCATCAATCTCTTCCCCAACGTGATTGTCAAGCACTCTTCCAGATCTCAACGTGATTGCATTCACATGATGTGAATAGCCAGGATTGGGCAAAGGTTTAGCTGGAAGTTTCCCTTTCTCTCTTGCACTCATTTCAGCTTTTAATCGTGCAATTTCTTCTTCCATCGATTTAATAGTCTCACTTTGGGACGCAGAGTTTTTCTCGATTTTATCGATGGAATTCTTTATTGTTAAAAGCAAGATCACGAATGAAGAGGATTCATCAGTACCGGTCAGCTGCAAAGGATTAGACGGTGCAGGTGTGTTGACCGGATTTTGGAAGTTTTGTGCTTAGAAGGGGTGCTGACTCAATTGAAGTGGTTACTGTTGTGGTGGAAAAGCCCTTTGGAAATTGTTTTGGGTTGGAACCGTGTTTTGAGATTGTGATTGGTTCTAAGCAAAGTTAGGGTGATTCCTCCAACCCTGATTATATGTGGAAGAAAATGGATCGTTTCTAGTTCTTTGTTGGAAAGCAGCATTGGTGTGCTCGTGACCTTGAAACGGAGAATTTAGTGGACATTCTTCCGTAAGATGAGAAGGATCAGAACAGCATCCACATACAGTTTTGGAGAGTGGCATTTGATTTAGGGCGGCGGCTAAAAATTTGTTTTCCATAGTCTCGAGTTTCTTATGTATAGCTGAAATTTCAGCTCTAACTCCTATGGAAACATCCGATTGGTTATTGGCACTCCTAGACGATTGACTCACACCCTCCCACTGTAAAGATTTTTCAGCGAAATCTTCTAAGAATTTCCAAGCTTCCCCATCATCTTTGGTCATGAAGTTGCCTTGACACATGGATTCAAGGGTCTGTTTTGTGTTAGGATTAATGCCCTCATATATGATTCTGCAGAAATCCTATCTGGGGATTCCGTGATGTGGATATTGAACTAACAGATCCTTAAAGCGTTGAAGACATTTTGAGAATGTTTCATTTGGGAGCTGGGTGAATTGATTGATTTCGCTACGGACTCGAGCTGTTTTATGATAGGGGTAAAATTTCTTTAGGAATTCTTTGACGAATTCTCCCCAGTTTGAAATGGAATGTGCGGTTGTGTTATACAGCCACTTCTCGGCTATATCACACAAGGTAAATGGGAGAAGACGAAGACGCATAGCATCCACAGAAAGCTGTGAAGTAACCATCATTGCGCATACATTTTCAAATTTGGTGATAAAGACATATTCGTCTTCAGACTAGAGACCGTGATATTTGGGTAGAAGGTTGATGTATTGGGGTTTAATCTGAAAATTGTCCCCGTTGGCTGGTGGAATGGAGAGACAGTTCGAAAGAGGACCTCGCATAGGATAGCACCTCTCTTGGAGAGAGATGCGGGGTGGATTCTGCGCACCTGCGGACGGCGGCAGAGTAGTGGTAAAGAAGTTTGATGGGGAACCGTCCATCGAAATAGGTGTGGTGGTGGGTAAAGAAGAAGTAAACGTAGAAAAACCAACTTTGGGGTCGATCGAAGGAACACGGACTAAACGGGCACTAGAATCCCGTATCCATCCTATCTTGCACTAAAAGGGTTTAGTACAAGTGGTAGCGTTAATATAATTAGGGGAAATGAATGAAGTGGTGTTTGTTTTGAAAAATATACGGATTTTTTAAAACAAATGATGCAAATCACAACAAATGCAACAAGCAACCCTAAGTCTAGTGGTCACCTAGGTCAAGGCTCTAGACCACTCCTAACTGCCAAAAGAAAAGTGGAAGGATCAATCCTCCACTGCCTCTTTGTCTCTCCTGTGGCCAGGTAAGTGCCAGGTAAGTGGGAGGTTCTCCACTACGTAAGTAGTGGGCCTAATTAAGTAACCACTTGCCTTAGACACACTTGCCTTAGACACCACAAAAGAAACGCGGATAAACAATGGATTACCCACGGCCTTCTCCTGTCCTAAGTGAGCGCGACGGTCCTTAGAGTCATGTCTAGATCTTTTTTAGTTAATGAGGGTAATGCGGATGCAAGTTTATGATTTTCGGGGCTTAGGAAGGGTAATGAACTCCCCACCTAATCTGAATTTCGTCGTGCCCCTTAAATTCCGTATTAATATGCAAACAACCAAGAATCAAAACACGCACAATTTTTATTTTTGCGGCGCTGCAAATTATTTGTAGAGAAACCTGCAGAAAATTGTTATTGGAGAAGACAGAGAAGGAGATAAGAAAGTAAAGAATTTACCAGAGAATTTTGGAACAGTGAAGCCTTAGCCCTGCCGCAGAAACGCCGCGGCAAACGCCTCCTGACCGCGGAAACGCGGTTCAATGTTAAGATCACTGCACAAAATTTTGTGCAGAAGCTCCTGTTCACTTTCTGAACTCTCTGGAATGATCTAAAAAAAATTCCTCTCGCTCCACAGATTGCAGATTTCCTCGCAACAAATCACAACAACACGTTTAGTGTTTGTACGAATTTAGATCTAAAAATATAGATGGAATAAATTTTTCAACTCAAATTTCAAAAACGAACAAATTAGCGCACTATCCCCGGCAACGGCGCCATTTGATTGAATGAATTCTCGGTGTGCATGTAGAAAATGTATAGAAATCACAACCAAAAATATTTTTTACCGCAATCAATAACGGTGTCGATTGTTGCGCATTAGCGAGTGCGGATCGTCCACAGCGAAAGTGAGATCCGTTCGAATTCGAATTAGATGAATTGAAAATTAAAGAAAAGAAAAGAAAAGACAATTCAATTCAAGATTTAAAAGTGAATTCAAGAATCATCTAGATCTAAATCTAATTAACAAGAAAACATTTAAAATCAAGAATCAAGAATTGATGATATCCAATCCAATAATCAAGAATTGAAATGAGGCTCGTAGGAATCGATCGAATCTATAGACGTGGTGGAATCTATTGATTACGTATTCTTATCCATCGATGATTTGATACTAGATCGATGACGATCAACGAGAATTAAGGAATTCTTGCGGAAACTAGAGTTTCATCATCTATCCCTTGTCCTTTCGTTTATTTCATTCATATTCTAGCCTCTAGTAAATTCAAGAATCGATCGTGGATACCTAATTACGAGCTAACACAATCAAGAAAGCATCGCTCGAAATTAGGTCGTCGATTCTTCAATTTGCTAAAGTTTACAAAATTCATAGGACTTAAGAATCGTTTCAAGATTTGTAACATCATCATCTATTAAATCTCTCGACTCCTTCACGAGCGGAGTTTTACTCAAACATCATAACAAGAAACACAATCAAAAATTGAGATCGAATCATGATGCAAGAATGTAAAGAAAGCAAGATAAAAGAATTTCACCTTTTATTTATCAACAATTTCGTTACAATTCTCTCAAGAACTACAATGAGGAAAGAACTCGATCGTCGATTTGGCTTCACTCGTCTTCGTGAGTCACGGATCGTCTTGGATCACTTGCCCGAATGAAGATCGGCTTCGCTCCTAAAAGGTTGAATGCTTCTTGCTTGAATTGTACTCGGTATTCTTGATTTTTGGCTTGGTGATTGGATTAGGGTTAGGGTTTGAATGCACAACCTGTGTCACTCAACTTGTGTGTGTAATGGTTAATGAACAACCTTTGAAGTGAAGCCTTAGGGTTCCTTTTATAGCCTTCACTAGCTTTGGCTTCCTTTAGAAGCTAGGTTTAGGTTAGCTTCCCTTGTAAGCTAGGTAGTTAGGTAGAAGCTTCTAGAGGTAGTTAGTTAGTTAGGCTTAGCTTCCTTCATAAGCTTGGAGATTAGGGAGAACCTTCTAGGCTTAGTTTGTTAAGTAGCTTGCTTTGGAAGCTTGAACATGATTAGCTTGATCAAGGAGCCTTGCTGATCTGGCAGAAAAGTCAGGAGAATTCTGGAAATTGGAGTATATTGAATGAGTGTGGGCCCTGAAAGAAGTAGTCTGAAGCTGAGCAGAGATGATGACGTGGCAGGACAACCGCGGATCCGCGGCGGGAGAAGGTATTGGGCCACGGATCCACGGCCCTTTGATGCCCCCTTTGCATGAAAATCTCTGGGTATTTTGGTGCTAGCATTGTAGCAGTTTTGCTGATGTGTTGAATCACATTTTGCTTTCTCTATTTCTGCCAGATCTCAAGTCTTGGACTTGGCGTATTTTTCTCAGCACTTATAAATTTTTGGCTCTTTTCCTGGAATTTCCTGCACAGATTCTCGAGACAAGTGTTGCGCTATACACAGATTATGCGATGCAATGATAAACACTCAATTTCCGTCAGAAATGCCAGTTATAATATATAACACATGTTATTTGGTATTTTACAGCTGTTTTGCTAATATGTGCTATATCTATACCGAACACCTATAGATGATTGCAAATAGTAGGGAAATTGATGTGTTAAAAATGCAATATTTTCGACTGATCAGCTACCTCACCGGGTCTTCCATATACCCGCAGACGGTGCCTACTGTAAGTCTACGGTAGCGCCCCGGCCGTCATTCTGACGCCAAACGCGGAAAAAAAACTTTTATAGCTGGCGCTATCTCATACTATAACCCGGATCTTGCCATTAACGCTAAACTAAAAAACTGTAAAGAGATAGAAAGGCTATACCGATTGATTCGAGTCCTTCGGTCTTTAGCAATCATCCCACGCTCCTCGCCGCAACTCCGATCTCTCGTCTCCTCATCGAGGTGGCACCATGTCAATGGATATTTAAACGGGCTCCCGCCTCTATACCAAGGCAACTCGGTCATCAAGTCTGGTAAAAGAGATGGCCATGATGAATTAGAGAATGAGTAGAATACTTTATCTCAAACACCCTAGGGTTCTCATCGTATGAGAGGGGTAGGGTGGAGGTAGAAGAAGATGTTTAGGATTGGAAATGGTGAACTCAAGAAAATCAAGAGAGCAAAAGAAAACCAAGCATATGAACTTCTCTCTCATTTTCTTCTCATGTGAATAGATATATATGAGGTTATCTTTATCAAAAACCAAAGGGAAATTTCTAAAGAAAATATCTTCTCAAAATATCTCTTCACAAAACAAAACTCATTAATTCTTAATGACTCACTAGATGACTCATTACATGAGTCATTAGTGAACATTCTAGAATTGATGAGTCATAACCATGAGTCACAATTTCCAAAACCTATTTAATCATTTAAACTAAAATGATTAACCAAAAGAAATGCATCTTCTAAAGTATTCTCGTAACGGATTATGAAAATACCCCTCACCTGTATATACATACCTGTATCCGTAATCCGACCGAATACGAATACGAGAGACTAAAATATTCCGACTCAATATATCAGATGGATCCGGCTTAAACTAAAGCCCATCAGTATTATCTGCCCGAAATATGACACGTGCACAAACGCACGTGCATTTTCGAACCCTGCCATAAAACCATACGGCCTCTACAACGTTTCGCCCGAACTTGGGAAACTCTAAAAACTCGTCACTACCCTGGCAGTGGGTTCAACCACAAGCACGTCAGCGGCACTAGCTGTGCGTAACGGCTGCCCATGTACTGACCGAAAGGGAAGCCTGATGAGCGAACTCATCCTGGAACCCTACTGAGCCTATCAGTGACAATATACATACAGTCCGGTCCGTTCGTCTTTGAGTATCGCATATCGGGCCTAGGGGCTGGTAACGTCAGACCCCAAATAGCGGTATAAGTCGTGTCAATGTGTAGCCCTGAACACCTTGAGATACTTCTGGAGTACCAACCAGTAAATCTACTGCCTCGGCCGAGGGCTATGTGTAATGGCTCTCCTAGACACAGCGCGATCTCACCTCCAATACCGGAAGAGACGAATCCCCTGCCAATCCGCTCACTTGCCTCCTTGTGGCTCGGGACTGTACCCAACTAAAACCTGTTTGCAAGACTCCTTTGAGCCGTGGTAGGGTAATAATCAAAGCACAGTGGGAACTCACATGAGACAAATGACGACCTCTGGTCGATGAACTAACCTATACACATGTCACCAGGGAACTGCTATCTGACGCTAGGTATAATACCAACTAGTAGGTTCCCGGCGAGTCCTGTCCGATGTACTCATAACCCAATGAGCACCTGTATACATCTTAGGTGATCCAACCGACACCAATGGCTTGTGAGACCGGCCATCGCCCCTCGTCAGGGTCTCGACTGTATACACGAGTCTACTCCGGAGTATCGATGCCCTGTCTCGAAACTTCCATGACTAGGGACCACTTTTAAGGATGTGTTTATGGACTACCTAACTCTCACGTATATGATCACCATCATACGGTTGTTAGTCAAGCAGGATCCTAAGGGCTCTATCAATGTGTAATAGTGAACAGCAATGTCACATAAAGCTGTACACGACTGATAAAGGCAAACCAGATAGCATACTATCATCTCGAGTAAGACTATGCTACCGGTATAGGTCCTCTTCAATCATTGCAATCACATGCCTGCGATCCAATAATTTACTTTGAGGGCACTACATCCAACAATCTCCCACTTGCACATAAGGCTAATTGTTGCGATGTCGCATACTCACAGCCCGTGTGATACCGAACACCCAACTCCTCTGCTAATCAGTTTCACAAAGCTCGTTTGTAAAACTCTTGTGTTCGAGAAAGAGCCTCAATGAGTGGATCCGCCCCGATGTTTCTTTCTATATCTCTCTTAATCTCAAGTTCACTGAGAAAGCCGTCTCCCGAATCGAGTAATACCTGTCTGAGAATATGTCTGGATATCTGATGGGACCTAGTTCATAAATGAACTCCAAATCCAAACTTCTTAGACTGTATCGATAACTGAACCTAATCAGTATCCATCACCATGCCTCCCACAGTAACCTCTTAGACCACCTGTCCATAATACTGTCCCTCGTCAGAGGGAAAACTATAACTCTGACAATCACTCTGTCATCCATGTCACCTTTGAAGCCTGGAATGATAACCGTCTCCCGAAGGAGGCTGCCGTCATCAAATCCGTAGAACATGCACTTATGTTCTAAAACTGCTTCCTTATGTTTCTCCAGGATTGGATTAATATAAACTTATCACATCTAGTGCAAAAACAACATTTGGTGTGGTACTTGACATCTCATGATTGACTCAATTGCCTAAGCAAGTGATCTTCCAATCATGCACATCCCGCTCTCCTTTAGTCTCTAAGACACCTTTAAAGAGGGCGACTCCATCACCTGCAGGTACACCACCATGCCAGGAGTCATCTATTCTAAATACCATTAGAATACTGTCACAGTACCCATATTGGGAAACTACCCAAATCTAGATCTAATACCATAGATCTAGTAACCAGAATGTTTAATATTATATCCATATCCTGTATGGAGAAACAACTGTGCGACGACCACAGTACAACCGATCGTAGTATAGGAATTTTACTTCCTACTCTGTGTATGTTATCCAAATACCAGGACATCACACCCTACTACCTTCTCAACAGATCCATCCCCTTTTCTGATGAAGTCAACCCATGACTGTCACATCAAAATTAGATGATCTTATCTCCGCTATATCTGCTCAAGCCTATAAATAGACATAAGCTACTTGCCCACTATGCTTCTGCTGCTCCCACTGACTACAACAACCCTCTGGCAGAATAATATATACGTACACTTCTAAAGATAGTTTAGAACGACGCTATACTTATACTCCTGCCGGGTCTCATAGTCTGGAACAACAGTAGTGTCAAGTTTGGGTAAACAAGAACCTCCCTATCACTGTCCATGAGGCTACCGGAGTACCTATCGGGTGTCTGAGGTTACCCACCATATCTGCGGAGTGGCTATTAGAATGTCAAACCTGATTGAATATATAGGTCCTATTAAATTTTCCATAATCGTTTGTGGTTCTGGAATCACTTCCAGTTCTACCATACTCCCACTACTGTTTTCTGAAAAAATCCATTTTACTAAAACTGTGGTGAGTTAAGAACAATATCACTATTGATCTTCCAAATGGTAAAAAAATCAATCCTCGACATAGCCCGGGTCAACCCACAAACTGCCATTACATAAATGTGCCTTGAGTTATTCAGTGTCTGGTTTTAAGCATAAGCTGGACAACTCCCCTAACTTTAACATCGTTAAGATATGAACCATTCTATATCCAATATAGAAACAAAGGCACTAATTTAATCAGAACCAGATTCAAATCATGCAGCTGTCTCCAGTGCATATCAACTTAATGGAAAGTGGCTATTCAGCATTACTCAACTTAGGAATCCATCCAATTATGAGTAACCCGAAAGAGAAACAAGTTTCTCAAAACTATTACTATCATCTGAATACCAATCACAAAAATCTACATCTTGGATCTCTTTGAAGAATCCCAATACTTGCGATATCTGGTTCTCTACTTTATTCTTATACTCACAACTTCTCAAAACTTAGACATTGTATTTCTACGAAACACTTGTCTAAAACCTAGAGAGGTTACAAGTAAACAGAACATAGTACGAGGACCTACCCCTTTGTCCTGACGGACACTGGACAATATACAATACTCTGTATAAATTCGCTGAGTTGAATAACTCAAAACCTGTGCATCGTAGGTTCAAAACTGTACCCAGGTGATATCCTCAAATATCACCAATTATAACGAATTCCGATATAATGAGGATGATCACCTAATTCCCAATAACTTACTCCCACTCATCATCTGTAAAACCATACAGATGTGAGAAACTCACCTGGTAAATTCATACCCTGGAGTAAGCATCTAATCGGGAAATCATTTTTCTTTTTAACAATACACAGTGTAACTGAAACATGAAAAATGTTTCGTAGGGGTATCCTGGTATTCTTAGTAATGCCTCTTCCATAATCCAATTCATGACTATAACCGTATATCTCTTTGCCATCTATCCAAATCCCTTTATTTGTCTTTAGTCGTTACCTTCTGTACACCTTCGTTAGGCTAAATGGTTTTCTTCCTTCCCTACCGTTCGGCGCCAGCCTATGGTTTGGAAGAAGACTATCCAGTAAGTATAATAGGTGTACCCTCCTAATCCTAGGAGTACTCGTAACTTGAGATAAGGTGATGATAAAAGACAACTGAATAATACCTCATTCTATAAAAGGTGAAATAGGAGTGGCGATGAAGTACGCGGTTTGGTCGTGAATGATAACAGTCGCAATTTACTTTGCCCTCTTTCTAATCCGTTTATTTTGTCTTTAGTTATTAACTTTTATACACCCTACTTAGGCTAATTGGTTTTCTTCATTCCCTACCTTTCGGCACATGCCTATGGTTTGGAATAAGACTATCCAATAAGCGTAATAGGTGTACACTCCTAAACTAAGGAGCCCTCGAAACCTGAGAGAAGGTGATAATAAAAGGCAACTGGATAAAACAATTCTATTTCTCCTGAACCTGGATCCATTCTCGAAGAAGTCCCTCCGAGTTCGTATATAACCATACGATGGATCTATCCAATGGAAGTGGATATCCGTAGTAATACAGGGCGTTCTGAGAAATACAAAGGGTAAAAGATGGAGCGGTAATGACTTATGCAACTAAGACAATCTAAAGGCCAGTATTTTAAGAAGGTACGGTCAACTTTAGTCACTGAGTCATAGTCTAGGGTCGGTCAAAGGTCGCTGCGAAAGAGAGAGAGAAAAGAAACACTCTGCGTGCACTCTAACCTAGATCAAAATGGTTATCACTTTATCTAATCAGGAAACCTCCCATTGTTATCTCAAATTCTCCTCCAAACCAGAAAGAAGAATTAGTCGGGATCATCCAAAGAGTAAACCAACTCATCAGTGAGAATCGGGATCCAACTATCATCGCATGATAACTTGATGGAAGCCACTCAAGTAATCACACTCCAGAAGGTATGCGCATGCCTGGCAAGTTTCCTGTATGTTTGAAACTCCCAATGTGATTTTTGCCCCATGCTCTTATGACCTTGGCGTTGGTCAAAATATCATAAGTCACATGCCAAGTTCTGCCCGTCATTGTCTAAGTCAATTTGAACCTACCCACACATGCCCCTGACGTTGGCCAAATGGCAGAACGACTGTCCCAAACCGACTCATCTATCTATGCAACAAATGAAATACCCTAGCAGCTACCAAACAATATGCCCTGGCGTTGGTCCAATGCATAGCTTGAATACTACTGACTATCCATAAGAAATGACGGAGGGCTACGGCTGGTTTTTGGCGAAAAACCTTTAACGTAATGAACTTGATCTCGTTGAAGGAAACTGATAGCTTTTTATAAAAATATAGTGGCGAAAAACCTTTGCTAAAGAGGTCACTCCCGGTGAAGGGATCTCGGCTCTTTCCTCATGGAATGAGGTGCAGGATATTCCAACTGAATACCGCGATGCAAAGCAACTTGTAATCGACTATATTGAAGTTATTACCCTGACGTAAACTTCTACCCAAGGGGTCACTCCCGGTGAATGGATCTCGGCCCTTGCCTCGTCGAATGAGGTGCAGGATATTCTAACTGAATATCACTATGCAAAACAAAAGGAAATATCTTTGTAATAACACATTTTTAAAAGAGAATAATGGAGAAAAGAGGCCATAGGAGGGGATTTCCTCCTATGGCATAGAAAAAATACAACCTCCGCCATTTTTTCCGACGATCGGCCCCCATCATCTTCATCGTTATCATCTAAGATGTGGGTAAACCAAATTTCATGTGATTCTACAACTTTTTCACCGTTGATTTAGCAATGTAAAAAGTTCTATTGTCGGTAAACCGTTAAATTTGAACCCACTAAATCAACGGTGAAAAAGTTGTGGAATCACATGAAATTTGGTGTACGCACATCTTAGATGATAACGATGATGATGATGGGTGCCGATCGCCGGAAAAAATGGCGGAGGTTGTATTTTTTCCACGCCGTAGGAGGAAATCCCCTCCTATGGCCTCTTTCCTCCATTAATCTCTTTTTAAAATTTGTTCCAACAACATCAAATATAGGTTTGTTTTATCTTGCATTGATAAGAATCAACACAGTCCCATCAATCAATCACACCAGAAAAGAACGAAAATATAATGTACGTATATGCCATCCGCATTCGCCACTGGGTCCCGTCCTCACCCGTTAGGTTACTTAACTAACGACAGAGCGGGGGCTGGACTAGCGCGGGTGTAAAACATATACAACATCTAATAGTATATATACCAATATACAATAATCGCTCCAGGCGTGATAATATGCAACATTACAGAAAAGTAATAAGCACCACAGAACAATACAGATAATCTGGGATCCGCGGGTTTCACAGAGCCGCTGCTGAAACCCGACGTTCCCCTGGTCATGTGGATAGCCTGTGCAATGAAACCTAGACCCCCACGGGTGCGGCAAGTTACCCGCCAGAACCTGAAGCGAGGTAGTCCCCACAGCATAGTGAATGGAACACCCGGCACTTCACGGAATCCGGTAAATTGAGCACCCCTCCTTAGGTCAACCTGTACCCCCTACGAGTGCGGCAAATAGTCTACCAATTCTAGAGTGAGGCCCCTCTGCCTCTCAAAGCCATGAGATACGGACCCGTTGCCCTCCAGAACCCGGCTATCCGTGCATTCCATCACGGGATAAACCTAGTACAGAAATAAAAATACGTACAACGAGTACATCGACCTCAACCCGATCGTGCCCCAAAAGAATATTATACAGCAGGCAGTGACTGTAAGTCCGCGGAGGCGCCCCGGCCGTCGATCCGACGCCGGAAATGCGGAAACAAAAACTTTGCAAACTAGCAAACCGGCACCACCGCGCACTTTTCACCCGGATCGGGCCATTAACCTAGCAACTAGCAAACTAAAATAAGAGTAGAGAAGTATACTAAGCGATCCGTGTCCTTCGGTCTTCGTCTCCACTCCGATCTCCTGCGGAATCTCCGTTCAACTCCTCGTCGGAAAGGGCACCACGTAGCCGGAATCTTTTACGGGCTCCCACCTCTTGACCGAGGCAACTCGGGCGCGAAGTTGGCTAGCCGACGCGTCCAACGGATGCTGTAGACAAGTGTAGAATGGTCGTCTCTTTTGGGGTATAAGAAGTTGCCTTGATGATGGAGGTGGAGAAAACAACTAAGGAAATGAGCTATAGAATTTTTGTGGCAAAAATGAGATGAATGATGTATGTTTTTCCTTCACCAAAAAGAATCCTCTCCTTCTCCCAAATGTGGCCGGTCGCTCTTCATCAAGAAGAAAATTGGAGAGAGAAAAAAAGGCATAACAATATGTGAAGATAAGATCAAATTATCTCACATCCAAATCCTATCAAAACCTAATCAATCCCATTTCTCATTAATGCAAAAGAAGAGAAAGAAAAAGAATCTCATGATGCTAGTCTCATCATAAAGCCACAAATGCAAGAAAGCCCCTCACAAGTAAGTTAATTGCAAACATGCAATTAACCCCCTCCAACGAAAAGTCCGGCCGTGAAGGAACAAAGAAACACCGGCCGGAACGGATTACAAACTGGCAACTTCAGAAAACTGATCCCGTAATAAATTACAGGAAAACCCCGCTACTGCAAATACATGCCCGCATTTGTATTCCCACTGAACACAAATGCAAAGAGACAAAATCTACACTATCTCATACTAAGATCCGGCTTAAGCCAAAGCCGGCTAGTAAAAACCATCCGATCACGATCCGTGCAATACCGCACGTCTCTGATCGAACCCTGCCATATCTCCATACGGCCACTACAGCGTTTCGCCTAAAACTTGAGTAACTGAGTGTGGTGGACTCTAAAGACTCGTCAATACTATGGTTGTGGATTTAACCACTAGCACGTCAGAGGTATCAGCCAATACATAACGGGCCACCAGCTATTGACCAAAAGGGACGTCGATGAGCGAACTCATCCTGACACCCTACTGAGCCTGTCAGTCACAATATCCATACAGTCCGGTCCGTTTGTCTATGAGCATCGCATGGCGGGCCTAGGGGGTTGGTGAAAGTCAGACCCCCAATAGCGGTACAAGTCGTGTCGGAGTGTAGCCCAGAACACCCTGAGATACTACTGGAATACCTACCAGCAAATCTCCTGCCTTGGCCAAGGACTTTTCATGTTCTGGCTCTCCTAGACACAGCACGACCTCACCCCCAATACCGGGAGAGACGAACCCATGCAGATCCGCTCACTGCCTCCATGTGGCTCGGGACTGTACCCAACTAAAACCTGTTTGCATGACTCCTTTGAGCCGTGGTAGGGTAGTAATCAAAGTACAGTGGGAACTCACACGAGACAAATGACGATCTCAGGTCGATGAACTAACCTGTACACATGTCACCAGGGAACTGCTATCTGACGTCAGGTATAATACCAACTAGCAGGTTCCCGGCGAGTCCTGTCCGGTGTACTCATAACCCAATGAGCACCTGTATACATCTTAGGTGAACCAACTGACACCAGAGGCTTGTGAGACCAGCCACCGCCCCTCGTCGGGGTCTCGACTGTATACACTACTCTACTCCGGTGTATCGATGCCCGGTCTCGAAACTCCCACGACTAGGGACCTTTTAAGGATGTGCTTATAGACTCCAGCTCTCACTTATATGTGTAGGATTCCTAGACACACTAGTGAGGTCTCACAAGGCATCGAACATGCCAATTTCAAATTTTAACGGTGCCGAGAGACCCGACTACGGATCGTTTGCTAGAAAACTAGGCGAAAAAGCTAACTAGTTAACAATTAACTAAGAGATACGGAAATACAACCTTTGTAGATCCGGTGCTCCACCTCCATAGCTCCGCAACGAAGTCGTCTCCGCTGTCCAAATCAAATCCGGGCTCTAGCGTCGGCTTCGTCGGAGAATGGGCAAGCTAGGTCGTCGATGTCCATGCCGAAGATGATCTACGTCGAGGCATCGCTAGATCAAGCTCACAACTTCACCAAGTCATGAAACTTGTGAAGTAAACACACTCTACTACTTGGCAAGAGGTAGAGGATGAAGAAATAGGAAGTGGGTAGAGTTTAGAAATGGATTTCTCACTCTTAATCATCAATCACCATTGATGAAAATGAAGCTTTCTTCACTTGAAGAATGGAAGAAGATGAAGATGATATGATAAGTCTTGAATTAAAAATAGAAAATAAAACAATACTTATCATACTTTTAACTCTAGTTAAGTGTAGAGAATTAACTTAGGTTAGTTAAAATGGTTAGGGTTAAGTATAGGACAAGAATGAAGACTTAGTCAAAGTTTCAAGAAACTTCAACTAAATCCAAAATAAGCCACCATTTATCTTTCTTTTTCCTTTTTCCAAAAAGAATAAATAAGAAAGATAAATGAACAAATAAAAATCAAAACCCTAACCCATTCATTACCATGGTTCATTCTTTACACTTAACCAAGTTTGGCATGCATCATCAAACATGATACGAGCAAGTGCACAAAATCATATCGCATATGCAATGCGCACACCCGAGTGAGAAAATCCATTTTAAAGTGAACCGACACTAGTTAATGAAAAGTAATATATCAAATATAAAATTATGCATTAAATCATTAAATCAACACTTGATTTAACCATCCGGTCATGTCGCACATAACCGACTGGTATCATCAGTAACAACTTATCGAATCAACACTTGATCCGATAACCCGGCTATATCGCATATAATCGATCAATGTCACATCGCGAGAATCGAATACAGTATCACATACCGTATTATTCTCGGTCCCGCACATATCTCATATGCGCTCCTATTTCGTTTCGCTTGAGCCAGGAAACCTCTGTGTAGGACTCTAAAGACTCGTCAATACGCCGGCAGCAGATGATGATCATATCAAACATCCACAAGCCGCAAGCGGTCTGCTAAACGTAACGGCCACCCGGGTATTGAGCGATCTGAAGATCGACGAGCAAGCCCGCTCACACTCCAGTGAATCCAACCAGTAACACTACCGTATAGTCCGGTCTGATCGTCTGATATGTCGCATATCCCGCCTAGGGGTGGTAAACGTCAGACCCCAATAGCTCGATAAGTCGTGTCGATATGAGGTCTATAACTATTCGAGAAACTACAGGTAACACTTACCAGTAAATCTCAGCAACCCTGGCCAGGGATTTCCTGTTATAGCCAATCGAACACAGCACAACATCAACTCCCTATACCGGGAGAGACGAATCCCCTCCTATCGCTCATTGCCTCCATGTGACTCGGGACTGTACCCAAAAACCACCGTTTTGCACGCCCTCTTGGACGTGGTAAGATGGAAATCAAAGCACAGTGGGAACCACACAAGACTCTATGACGATCTCGGGTCAACAGACTACTCTGTACCAGTGTCACCAGAGAACTGCCATCTGACGTGAGGTATAATACCATCTGGGAGTTCTCGGCGAGTCCGTCCAGTGTACCCAGTCTCTACTGAGCACCCGTATATCATCTCTGATATCAAACACCAATGGATATGGGATCATCCATCGCCCATCTGTATGGGTCGAGAAGGTACACGCTAGTCTACTCTGGTATATCGATGCCCCGTCTCGATACACCCACGACTAGGGACTTTGAAGGATGTACTTATGGACTACCATGTCCCCACTAGTATGATCCGCATCATAGTCCAGGTAGTCAAGTACAGATCCTAAGGGCTTTACCAACATGTAACAGGGAGACAATCAGTGTACACGTTAAGGTAAAGATCAACCAGATAGCATACTATCATGTCGAGCAAGAAAGTCCTCCCTATATACGTCCCAGCATCCACTACAATATACATCCTATGTACAGTAATGGCCTCTAGGGCATACATATAACTAACAATCTCCCACTTGCACTAGGGCCATCTGATAGCAGTGGTTGTAGTATCTCATACTCAACCATCCCATAAAAGTCTCTCTCTGGGAACAGGCCTTTGTGAGTGGATCCGCTGTGTTGTCCTCTGAGTCTACTATCCTAACCTCGATCTCCCTGGAGATCAACCATCTCCATGATCAAGTGATACTGCCTTAGAATATGTCTGGATCACTGATGGGACGGACGTTCCTTGGCATAATCCACAACTCCATTGTCACACAATAGGAGGAACTTAATTCATCTCATGAACCAATATATACCCAGACTGCCTCTTTGGTAGAATCTCAAATAGCGATGTATCCAGCCTTTATCGTCTAGTATGTCACGGTATCTAGTTTGGAACTCTTCCAACATACCGTCCCTTTACTGAGGGTAAATACAATGCCTGTGACTGACATTCGGTCGTCTTTATCACCCTGGAACACTTCCAGTGATTCTCCCCAGGGTCGATTGATACCTTCTCACTACAACTAGTGAGTATCCTAATTTCCAATTAGATCTATCTCATAGATCCAAAATCCAGGATTTAGGAGGTATCATTTTGATCCTATATGGAGAATCCATGTGATAAGCGGAGATCGACCGAGCGTAGCATAAGAAACTCCTTTCTTATCAAGAGTATGTCATCTACGTACTCTACGAGGATCACCACCATACTCCCTACTACCTTTTTGTTTATACAAGGTTCATCTACCATTTTGATGATGTCAAACTCTTTGACTACTTCATCAAAACAGATGTTCCAACTCCGCGATGCCTGCTTTATCCTATAAAGAATCTTGCACACGTTTCCGCTGCTCCCACTGTCTACGAAGCCCTCTAGCTGTGTACTTATAGACGCACTCTTCTAAAACATCATTTAGAAAAGCTGTCATGACACCCAACCGCCAGATATCGTAGTCATGGTATGTAGCCGTGGCAAGTAGGATCTGGATGGACTTAAGCATAGATACTTGAAAAGGTTTCATCATTATCCACTCCTGGTTGATGACGAAAGGCTTTAACAAGTCTAGCTTTGAAAGTCTCAACTTTTCCATCTACACCAAGTAATCTTCTCAAGATATACTTGCTCCTGATGGGGATTTAACCCTTCAGATATAGCAACCAAAGTCCATACTTTGTTGGTGTATAAGGATTCCATCTCAGATCACTAAGCATCCAGCCATTCTTATAGAGTCTCACTCCTGATGGCCAGCTCGAAGCTAGTTGGGTCATCATCTCATGATGCAATCCTCGCTCCCACTGTCATAGAGAAACCGAAGTATCTCTCAGGTGGGTGAGGAACCCTACTAGATCGGCGGAGAGGCTGAGGTTCGTTGGAACCTACTGAATCCTTTGGTTCTATCAAATCATCTGCTGCAGTTTGTATAGCTGGAACCTTTCCAGTTCTACATTACAGACCTTGCCTCGAGCTTGTCCGGATTTTGCTTTTAGACATAGGCCGGGCAACCCCAAATCTTAACTAGCTTAAGACATAGGCTCTTCCCATTCCATATCACATATGAAGCGGTAGGCAAGTGATTTGATTGGAACCTAATTCAATAGGTATGCAGCTTCTTAAGGGCATAACTCCCATAAGGAAAAAGGTAACTCAGTAGTACTCATCATAGAGCACACCATATCAAATAGGGTGTATCTGCTCCGCCCCAACATACCATCGTGCTATGGTGTATACAGAGGAGTAATGCTGAGAGAGAATCTCATTCTCCTTTAGAATAGTCCAGTATTTCCGTGCTCAAGTATTCTCCTCCTTGATCTCATCATAGGACATAATACTTATACCTGTATTTTGGTTCTCTACTTCTAACTTATATTTTGTGAATATCTCAAAAGGTTCGGACTTGTGTTTCAACAGGAACATATGTCTGAATCTCGAGAGATTATCAAAGAATGTAATGAAGTACAAAGAACCGGTCTTGGTATATGCAGACTGGGGATCTACATACATCAACATGTATCATCCCAAGAGTTCACTAACTCTTTCTCTGTTTCCAATAAACAGAGCTAGTGTCATTATATCTTTGTGACATGACTGGCAAGTTTCACAAGATGTATATTCAAACTGATTTAAATATGCATCTACATGTAACTTCAGCTAGTCGGGTCGCATTGATATGACGTAGTCTACAATGCCTCAAGATGGAATTGTTCATTTCTGAACTCTTCCTCTTGTGTGTGTTCTGTATACTAAGAACTGTAGTTTGATTTAGAACATCAATGCTTTTAGATAACGTGCCTGAACCGATCAACTTTTGATATAGGAAATGTTCAAAACATTATCCAACTATACAAAATTTTATCATTTCTTTACTAATAAAGAGATAGATATGATTTTGTATATCAGGTTCGGTATCTAATGACATTTGTTCAGAATCAATGTATTTGGAATACAGGGTGACAGTGACCAACAGACTTGGCTACAACTCTTGCCCCGTTTTCTGCCTCATGAAACTTATCACCCGTTCTCAGTTCTCTACCTAGTTGTAGCCCTATGTAACAGATTACATATCTGGGATCCTGATCTGGTATCACATACCAAGGATGTAGAGGATACAGAGAAACAGTTCTTTATAACGAACACACCCGAAGATGATGCATCAGCATGCACTCTCTTCGTTTGGGCGGCACGGGAATTCTGGTAATCCCTAATTTCCTGCTCTGTCTTATAACAATTATAAGTTGGAGCAGGACCAACGTTCCCCAGCTCAGTATAACAAGCGGGTTCGGTCAATATTCCATATTATTATCTTGATTAAGGCGTGATATGGTCGCTACCTGGAGAGAGAGAGAAGAAAACACTCAGCGTGCGCTCTGTCAAGAATAGATTGGTTATTATTTTATCTAATCAGGATGGCTCCCACTGCTTTTTATCAAATCTTCCTTCAAACCCTAAAAGGAAAGACTAGCCGGGATTAATTACACACTACAAGTTCGCCAATCTTTCAGCCAGGCCAGTGTCGGTACTTTGAGGGAGGTCCCCCGTGCTTTCGCACGAACCTAATTAATGTAAACCTCATTTTCCCAGAGGCGTAACCCCGTTGACACCTTTCTAGACACCTACTTGATTGGCTAATTGTAATGTATAAAACTCTCCCAGGAGTAACTCTTACTCGCAGCGGGTATCGGGATCCAACTATCTCATAGAAGGTATGCAATCTCATTGCAAATTTCAACACTTGAAATTCCCGATAATATTTTGCCCCATGCGATCTATGACCTTGACTGAGTCAACAAACCATAGACCGCAAGTAAAGTTCAACCCATCATTTCTCGATTGAATTAAACCCACCCGCACGACCCTTGACTGAGTCAACAAGGCCGCACGACTACCCTAATCCAATCGCATCATATGCTTTGCAGATAAGCAATAATCAGCTACCGCACACTACGCCTTGACTGAGTCAACAAACGCAGCACGAATACTAACTATTACCTATCTGAAATGACGGAGGGCTACGACAGGTTTTTAAGAAAACCTTTTGCGTAATGAACTTTATATCGTTGTAGAATCAAATGATTTTAAAATGGAGTGCTTTTGAGGCTTTTCTAGTTTTGCTAAAGGAGTCACTCCCGGTGAAGGGATCGTCGGTCCTTTCCTCGTCGAATGAGGTGCGGGATATATCATATATATCGCTGTGCAAAGCAAAAACACTTAAAAGCAATCAAAAGACAAACCGAGTGTGTAGCATCTGCCAGTTATTGCTAAAGGAGTCACTCCCGGTGAAGGGATCTCGGTCCTTTCCTCATCGAATAAGGTGCAGGATATATCGTATATACCGCTGTGCAAAGCAAGAACTGTAGCTACCTGTTTTATTTTGAAATTCGATTCTACAACATCTTAGGTTTCTTTTATTTCATTAATCACATTAATGAAGTCCCATCATTTAAGTACCTAAACATCACAGATAAATATGACGTACACTTATGCCATCCGCATTCGCCTCGATGTCCCCTCATGCACCGTTAGGTTAGGTAACTAACGGCAAAGCGGGGCAGGGCTAGCGCGGGTGTAAAACATATGTAACGTCTATATAATATATCATATATACTATATACTGTATCTATCACAGAACATCACATGATCACATCACAGATATCGCAGCAGAAGAATCATATGAAATATTGGATATACTAGGACGTCCGTGTTTTCAATACGAGCCAGTATAAAACACGGATTCCACGGTCGCGATGAATAGCCAAACCCACACCCCTAGACCCCTACGAGAGCGGCAAGCAACCCTACCAATTCTAGAGTTAGGAGACCCGGACTCGACTCCTCGAGTTGGTCTCCCACTGGACTCCAGAACCCGGTTACTTGTGCCCCCCTCCTTGGGTCCATCCTAGTGCGGAAAAGTAAATAATATACAACAGGTGACAACTTCCGCAACTTGGAAGCGCCCCAATAAAAGAATATTACATACAAGTTTTTACATGAATGAAAATGAAAAACACTCATCTCACATAAAAAAACCCCGGCTATTCAAACAAGACGATCTAATATAACATATCCAGCAACACATAACATCACATGTCATCAACGTAAGTAAATATGCGCATCCCAATTGTCGTTGACATATAGCAACGAAACCGGCGATATCACATATTACACTTACGGTCACAGAAAAGAAAGTGTAAAACTACAACAGTTGGAATCCGCAACCACCTCAGACATCGCATGCCTGACCAAATGAATTACTTAGACATCGCATGCCTAACAATTATAAACCCCGCATTTTAGTCTCAAAATCGAAAACACTTTTTAATATCAAGTCGGGCAATTCAACAAGATTCCCGACATCCTGATCGAATGCTCGTCGCAAACTTCAGTAGACGGCTGCACCCCCGATACCGTCGACGAAGTGCACCAAGGCGGAACACCGCTGCCGCGAGCACCCTAACGGATGCTTTCGGCGACGGGGTTCTCCTACAGTCACTTGGTCGGGGCTATGGAGTGAGGCTGTCTATTAAGTTTACCCGGCGAGTATCCGCGTACGCTACGTGATTGCGACGGACTTTTGATCACATCAAAATTCCGTGGCAACCGATCAAGTGAGACTAAAGTGCTATGTTTATAACATTCATTCAGTTATCATATAACTACTTGTGAATTCCAATTATTGTATCCCATTCCAGATAAATAGAAAATGTTAAACTTTCCGATCGAACAATCGAACACCCAAGTTTTCCCGATACAGATCAACACATGAAACAAGTCTAGCAACATTCAGTTCGTGCCTCAGTACCAACGGTCCAGCCGTAGAAGGGTCAAGCCAACGCCTCACATGTGGCACGCCGTACTGCCCCAAACCCGAAGGTTCAAAGGGCAGTTCAAGACGGTCACATAATCGAGTCAAGGTTTGTTGTCTTCTAGAGGGACCATCGCGTTACTTGCACTACTTAGAACGCCGTTAAACTACGGAAAAATCCAACACTTGGAAATTTCCCGACAGGGGAAAAATTGGGTATTTATATCCGGTCGAACTTTTTAACATATTCTAAAAATTTATCCGGAAAGCCACACAGACAAAATTTGATAATCCGATCGAACATTCGAATCCCCAAAACAACCCTAGAAAACTCAACTGTTGACTGAATATTAAAAATTCCCAGAAAACTCAGCATATTAAAATATAAATTACTGTGCAAAAAGTGAGTGATGATGTCATCATCTTGCCACGGAACCGCCGCAGAAGCCAGGCTTCTGCCGCGGTCCCGCCGCCGTTATTACTGTTCATGACAAAATTTTTGCATCGTAATTCTTATTTTTCCCTGCTGAATTTTTTACGAATTTTTAATTTGGAAAAATCCAGATATTTCAAAAATGTCCAGAGAACATTCTCGGGTGTGGGTTTCGGGTTCGTTCAGGTTTCAAATTCCGTCTGGACTTCGCCTAAGGCTCTAGCTAGGCTCTGATACCACTGTAGGGTTCCTAGGCATACTAGTGAGGTATCACAAGGCATCGAACATGCCAATTTCAAATTTTAACGGTGCCGAGAGACCCGACTACGGATCGTTTGCTAGAAAACTAGGCGAAAAAGCTAACTAGTTAACAATTAACTAAGAGATACGGAAATACAACCTTTGTAGATCCGGTGCTCCACCTCCATAGCTCCGCAACGAAGTCGTCTCCGCTGTCCAAATCAAATCCGGGCTCTAGCGTCGGCTTCGTCGGAGAATGGGCAAGCTAGGTCGTCGATGTCCATGCCGAAGATGATCTACGTCGAGGCATCACTAGATCAAGCTCACAACTTCACCAAGTCATGAAACTTGTGAAGTAAACACACTCTACTACTTGGCAAGAGGTATAGGATGAAGAAATAGGAAGTGGGTAGACTTTAGAAATGGATTTCTCACTCTTAATCATCAATCACCATTGATGAAAATGAAGCTTTCTTCACTTGAAGAATGGAAGAAGATGAAGATGATATGATAAGTCTTGAATTAAAAATAGAAAATAAAACAGTACTTATCATACTTTTAACTCTAGTTAAGTGTAGAGAATTAACTTAGGTTAGTTAAAATGGTTAGGGTTAAGTATAGGACAAGAATGAAGACTTAGTCAAAGTTTCAAGAAACTTCAACTAAATCCAAAATAAGCCACCATTTATCTTTCTTTTTCCATTTTCCAAAAAGAATAAATAAGAAAGATAAATGAACAAATAAAAATCAAAACCCTAACCCATTCATTACCATGGTTCATTCTTTACACTTAACCAAGTTTGGCATGCATCATCAAACATGATACGAGCAAGTGCACAAAATCATATCGCATATGCAATGCGCACACCCGAGTGAGAAAATCCATTTTAAAGTGAACCGATACTAGTTAATGCAAAGTAATATATCAAATATACAATTATGCATTAAATCATTAAATCAACACTTGATTTAACGATCCGGTCATGTCGCACATAACCGACTGGTATCATCAGTAACAACTTATCGAATCAACACTTGATCCGATAACCCGGCTATATCGCATATAACCGATCAATGTCACATCGCGAGAATCGAATACAGTATCATATACCGTATTATTCTCGGTCCCGCACATATCTCATATGCGCTCCTATTTCGTTTCGCTTGAGCCAGGAAACCTCTGTGTAGGACTCTAAAGACTCGTCAATACGCCGGCAGCAGATGATGATCATATCAAACATCCACAAGCCGCAAGCGGTCTGCTAAACGTAACGGCCACCCGGGTATTAAGCGATCTGAAGATCGACGAGCAAGCCCGCTCACACTCCAGTGAATCCGACCAGTAACACTACCGTATAGTCCGGTCTGATCGTCTGATATGTCGCATATCCCGTCTAGGGGTGGTAAACGTCAGACCCCAATAGCTCGATAAGTCGTGTCGATATGAGGTCTATAACTATTCGAGAAACTACAGGTAACACTTACCAGTAAATCTCAGCAACCCTGGCCAGGGATTTCCTGTTATAGCCAATCGAACACAGCATAACATCAACTCCCTATACCGGGAGAGACGAATCCCCTCTATATACGTCCCAGCATCCACTACAATATATATCCTATGTACAGTAATGGCCTCTAGGGCATACATATAACTAACAATATGATCGCCCTCATACTGCTGGTAGTCAAGCAAGAATCCCAGGGGCTCTATCAACGTGCAATAGCGACTCGTAAGGTCACCTAAAGCAGTACACGATGATAAAGGTAAACCAGATAGCATACTATCATCTCGAGTAAGACTGTCCTACCGGGATAGGTCCTCCCTCAATCATTGCAATCACATGCATGTGATCCAATAATTGACTCTGAGGGCACTATCTCCAACAATCTCCGACTTGCACTCAAGGCTAATTATTGCGATGTCGCATACTCACAGCCCGTGTGATACCGAACACCCAATTCCTCTACTAGTCAGTCTCACAAAGCTCGTTTGCGAAACTATTGCGTTCGAGAAATAGCCTCAGTGAGTGGATCCGCTGTGGTGTTTCTTTCTTTGTCTCTCTATATCCCATGTTCGCGGAGAAAGCCATCTCCCGAAATGAGCAATACCTGTCTTAGAATGTCTGGATGTCTGATGGGACCTAGCTCATAAATGAACTGCAAATCCAAACTTCTTAGACTGTATCGTCAACCGAATTTAATCAGTATCCTGCGCCATCCTTCCCTCAGTATCCACCTGGACCACCTGTCCAAAATACTGCCCCTCGTCAGAGGGAAAACTACAACTCTGACAGTCACTCTGTCATCCATATCACCATAGAAGCCTGGAATGATAACTGTCTCCTAAAGGAGGCTGCCGTTCTCATTTCCCTAGAGCATCCACGTATGTTCTAAAACTGCTTCCGATTGTTTCTCCCGGATTGGATTAATATCAACTTATTGCATCTACTGCAAGAACAACATCTGGTGTGGTACTTGACATCTCATGATTGACTCAACTGCCTAAGCAAGTGATCTGCCAATCATACACATCCCTCTCTACTTTAGTCTGTAAGACACCTTTAGAGAGGGCGACTCCATCACCTGCAGGTACACTACCATGCCAGGAGTCGTCCATTCTAAATACTCATAGAATGCTGTCAAAGTATCCCGATTGGGAAACCACCCAAATCTAGATCTAAAACCATAGATCTAGTAACCAGAATGTCTGCTATAATATCCAAGTCCTATGTGGAGAAAACACTGTGTGATGACCAAAGTTTAACCGACCGTAGTATAGGAATATCACTTCCTACTCTGTGTATGTCATCCAAATACCAGGACATCACACCTTACTACCTTCTTAACAGATCCATCCCCTATTCTGATGAAGTCAAACCTATGACTGTCACATCAGAAATAGATGATCTATCTCCGCTATATCTGCTTTAGTCTATAAATAGACATAAGCCTGATATCCACCAATGCTTCCGCTGCTCCCACTGACTACGACAACCTTCTGGCAGAGTCATATACACGCACGCTTCTAAAGCTAATTTAGAACGACGCTATACTCATCCTCCTGCCGGGTTTCACATTCTGGAACAACAGCAATAGCAAGTCTGGGTAAACAAGAATCTCCCTGCCACCGTCCTTGAGCGTACCAAAGTACCTCTCGAGCGCCTAAGGTTACCCACTTTATCTACGGAGTGGCCAATGGAATGTCAAACCAGATTGAATCTTTAGGTTCTTATTAAATCTTCAGTAATCGTTTGCGGTTCTGGAATCACTTCCAGTTCTACCATACTCCCACTACTGTTTTCTGAAAAAGTCCATTTTTATTAAAACTGTGGCGAGTCAAGAATAATATCACTATTGATCTTCCAGATGGTAGAAAGTCAACCCTCGTCATAGCCCGGGTCAACCCACAAACAGCCATTACAAAACGTGCCTTGAGTTATCCGGAGTCTGGTTTTAAGCATAAGCCGGACAACTCCCCGTACCTTAACAATGTCAAGATATGAACTGTTCTATATCCAAGAAACAGAGGCACTGATTTAATTGAACCAGATTCAAATCATGCAGCTGTCTCTAGTGCATGTCAACTAAATGGAAGGAGGCCGATCAGCGTTACTCAACTTAGGAATACTTCCAATTATGAGTAATCTGAAAGAGAAGCAAGTTCTCTTAAACATTACTGTCAACTGAATACCATACACAAGTATCTACACCTTCGATCACCTTGAAGAATCCCGATACTTGCAGTACCTGGTTCTCTTCTTTATTCTTATACCTATAACTCCTCAAAACATAGACCTTGCATTTCTACGAAACACATGTCTAAGAACTTGAGAAGTCATAAGTAAACATAATATAGTACGAGGACTTACCCCTTTGTCCTAATGGACACTGGACAACATACAATACTCTGTATAAGTCCCTTGAGTCTAATAACGCATTCACTGTGTGTCGTAGGTTGAAAACTGTACTATGGTTATGAAGAATTACACCGTTGTTCAATGCTCCTTACCTAACCATCCACTGATATAGGTAAATGTCATAGACATAATTTCAAAAGGTATATCTCACTCTATAAAAATAGACGTACAGCTATATCAATTTGAAATTGGTGCATAACAACGAATGTTCAAAACCAAATATTTCCCGACCGGAAAACAACCCAGGCGACTTCCTCAAATATCACCAATTACAACGAATCCCGATATAATGAGGATGGTCACCTAATTCCCAATAACTTACTCCCACTCATCATCTGTAAAACCATACAGATGTGAGAATCAAACCTGGTAAATACATACCCTGGAGTAAGTGTCTAATTGGGAAATCAGTTTTCTTTTAACAGTACACAGTGAAACAGAAACATTGAAATGTTTCGATGGGGTATCCCGGTATTCCTAGTAATGCCTCTTCCATTATCCAGATTCACAACTGTAACCGTATATCGCTTTGCCATCTCTCCAAATCCCTTTTTATGTCTTTAGTCATTACCTTCTGTACACCCCTTTAGGCCAAATGGTTTTCTTCCTTCCCTACCGTTTGGCACCAGCCTATGGTTTGGAAGAAGACTATCCAATAAGCATAACGGGTGTACTGTCCTAATCCTAGAAGTACTCGCAATGCGAGAGAAGGTGAAGATAAAAGACAACCGAATGAACTTAATTCCTATTTCTCCTGAACCAGGATCCATCCCCGAACTGGAACAAGTTCCTTTCGAGTTCGTATATAACCATACGATGGATTATCCAATAAACTTGGGATCTTCGTAGTGATACGGAGTGTCCTGGAGAATTACAAAGGTGATTTAGGATTGGCGAAGAAATACTTGGTTTGGTCGTGAATAGCAGTCGCAGTTTACTTTGCCCTCTTACTAATCCCTTGCTTTGTCTTAACTTAATACCTTCTGTACACCATTTAGGCTAATTGGTTTTCTTCATTCCCTACCGGTCGGCACCTACCTATGGTTTGGAAGAAGACTTATCCAATTTGCGTAATAGGTGTACTATCTCCTAAACCAAGGAGTACTCGCAACCTGAGAGAAGGTAAAAGGAAAAGACAACTGAATAGTCCTATTCGTTTTCTCCAGAACCGGAGACCATCCTCGAATTCCTTCGAGTTCGTATATAACTATACGATGGTTTTGTCCAATGGAAGTGGACGTTCGTAGTAACACGGGGTGTCCTGGAGAAAGGGTAAAAGTAGGAGTGGCAATAAGGTATGCAACTCTGACAATCCAAAAGCCAGTGTTTAAGAAGGTTCGGTCAACTTGGTCACTGAGTCATAGTCTAGGGTCGGGTCAATGGTCGCTGCCAAAGAGAGAGAGAAAAGAAAACACTCAGCATGCACTCTAACCTAGATCAGAATGCTTATCACTTTATCTAATCTGGAAACCACCCACTGTAACGTCAAATTCTTCCCCAAACCTGAAAGAAGAATTAGCCGGGATCACCCGAGGAGTAAACCAACTCATCAGTAGGAATCGGGATCCAACTCTCATCGCATGATAACGTGACGGAATCCGCTCACGTTATCACACTCCAGAAGGTATGCGCATATCTGGCAAGTTTCAGTTCTTTTGAAACTCCCGATGTGGAGTTTTGCCCCATGCTCTTATGACCATGGCGTGAGGTCAAAATATCATAAGTCACATGTCAAGTTCTACCCATCATTATCCAGGTTAATTTGAACCCGCCCGTACATACCCTTGACGTAGGCCAAAATAGTAGTACGGCTGTCCCAAACCAACGCATCTATCTATGCAACAGATAAATATCCGGCAGCTACCAAACACTATGCCTTGGCGTGAGGTCAAAATACATAGCTTGAATACTACCGAATATTTAACTGAAATGATGGAGGGCTACGAATGGTTTCTGGCGAAAACCTTTAACGTAATGAACTTGATATCGTTAAAGGAACGTATAGCTTTTTAAAATATAGTGACGAAAACCTTTGCTAAAGAGGTCACTCCCGGTGAAGGGATCTCGGCTCTTTCCCCGTAGAATGAGGTGCAGGATATTCCAACTGAATACCACGATGCAAAGCAAAAGTAATCGGCTATAGTGAAGTTATTGCCCTGACGCAAACTTCTGTCCAAGGGGTCACTCCCGGTGAAGGGATCTCGGCCCTTGCCTCGTCGACTGAGGAGCAGGATATTCCAACCGAATACCACTGTGCAAAACAAAAGTGAACGCCCTTGCAATAACAGCTTTTTGAAAAATTGTTCCAACAACATCAGAATAGGTTTGTTTATCTTGCATTGATCTGAATCAACGCAGTCCCATCAATTGATCACACCACAAAGAATGAAAATATACTGACGTACGTATATGCTATCCGCAGTCGCCACTGGGTCCCGTCATCACCCGTTAGGTTAGCTAACTAACGACAGAGCGGGGACTGGATTAGCGCGGATGCAAAACATATACAACATCTACTAGTATATATATAATATATATAATTTTCGCTCAAGGCGTGATAAAATACAACAGCACAGAAATATGTACAGCATCACAGAACAATACAGATATCTGGGATCCCCGGGTTTCACAGAGCCGCTACTGAAACCCGACGTTCCCCTGGTCGTGTGGATAGCCTGTGCAATGAAATCCTAGACCCCTACGGGCGCGGCAAGTTACCCGCCAAAACCTGAAGCGAGGCAGCCCCCTTCAGCAACGTGAATGGACCACCCAGCATTTCACGGAATCCGGTAACTCGGGCACCCCTCCTGGGTCAACCTGTATGTTGGAGATAGTGCCCTCAGAGTCAATTATTAGGTCACAGGTACGTGATTGTAATGATTAAGGGAGGACCTATCCCGGTAGGACAGTCTTACTCGAGATGATAGTATGCTATCTGGTTTACCTTTATCATCGTGTACTGCTTTAGGTGACCTGACACGTCGCTATAACACGTTGATAGAGCCCCTAGGATTCTTGCTTGACCACCAGCAGTATGAGGGCGATCATATAAGTGGGAGCTGGGGGTCTACAAGCATATCCTTAAAAGGTCCCTAGTCGTGGGAGTTTCGAGACCGGGCATCGATACTCCATTAGTAGACTAGTGTATACAGTCGAGACCCCGACGAGGGGCGGTGGCCGGTCTCACAAGCCACTGGTGTCAGTTGGATCACCTAAGATGTATACAGGTGCTCATTGGGTTATGAGTACACCGGACAGGACTCGCCGGGAACATGCTAGTTGGTCATATACCAGACGTCAGATAGCAGTTCCCTGGTGACATGTGTGCAGGTTAGTTCATCGACCTGGGGATCGTCATTTGTCTCGTGTGAGTTCCCACTGTACTTTGATTACTACCCTACCACGGCTCAAAGGAGTCGTGCAAACAGGTTTTAGTTGGGTACAGTCCCGAGCCACATGGAGGCAGTGAGTGTATCTTCAGGGGTTCGTCTCTCCCGGTATTGGGGTGAGGTCGTGCTGTGTCTAGGAGAGCCATTACACAAAGTCCTTGGCCAAGGCAAGGAGATTTACTGGTAGGTATTCCAGTAGTATCTCAGGGTGTTCTGGGCTACACTCCGACACTACTTGTACCGCTTTTGGGGGTCTGACTTTTACCAACCCCCTAGGCCCGCCATGCGATACTCATAGACGAACGGACCGGACTGCACGGATATTGTCACTGACAGGCTCAGTAGGGTGTCATGATGAGTTCGCTCATCGACGTCCCTTTTAGTCAATAGCTGGTGGCCCGTTACGTATTGGCTTATACCTCTGACGGGCTAGTGGTTAAATCCACAGCCATTGTATTGACGAGTCTTTAGAGTCCGCCACACTTTCAGTTACTCAAGTTTCGGGCGAAACGCTGTAGAGGCCGTATGGAGATATGGCAGGGTCCGATCAGATACGTGCGGTATTGCACGGATCAGGATCGGACGGTTTGTACTAGTAGCCGTATAGGTATATGGCAGGGTTCGATCAGATACGTGCGGTATTGCACGGATCAGGATCGAACGGATATTACTAGCCGGCTTTGGTTTAAGCCGGTCCTAGTTTAGTACAGTGTAGATTTTGTCTCTTTGCATTTGTATCCGGACGGAATACAGATGCGTGTGTGTATGCACAGTATCGGGGTTTTCCCTGTAATTTATTACGGGACCAGTTTTCTGAAGTTGCCAGTTTGCATTCCGTTCCGGCCGGTTTTCCTTTGTTCTTTCCCGGCCGGACTTTTCCGATGGAGGGGGTTATTTGCAATTGTGCAAATAACACTTTGTGGAGGGTTTTATTGAATAATGATTGATTATGATAGCTTTCATTTCTTTGCACCATGACTTGCATTTACTTGTGATTGGAAAGGGTATGGTTTGAAAAAGGGTAAAGCATGGTTGTATGTTTTCTTGTCTCTTGATGTGGTCACCATTCTTATGCTCCTACACTCACCTCCCTTCATGTTGGATATATTCATTCCTTCACATTATTCTTCTCACTTGAGATGATAATTTTTTCATGAGAGGAAGAAGAACACTTGAGAGAAAGAAAAAGAATGAGAGAGTTCATCTTGATTATGTGTGGAATTCTTCATCTCCTTCTTCTTCTTGTTTTGGAAAAATGAAAGCACCATTTTTCCTATCCCCAATCCTCCATCAAGGCAACAACAAACCCCAAAGTGAGACATCCACTCTACACTACACTTCCTACAGCATATCTTGAGCATGTCGAGTTGCCGGCTTCATGCGCGAGTTGCCTCGGTATTGAGGTGGGAGCCCGTAAAAGTACCCGGCTTCGTGGTGCCCTTTCCGACGAGGAGGAGATGGACGGAGATCCCGCGAGGAGATCGGAGTGGAGATAAAGACCAGAGGACTTGGATCGTCGGTATACATCTCTTCCCTTTCTTATTAGTACCCTAGACTTGTTAATGGTTACGATCCAGAGTTTAGTGCGCGGTGGTGCCGGTTTGCAAAGTCCGCAAAATTTAAGTTTATCACCGTTTCCGCATTCCGGCGTCGGATTGACGGCCGGGGCACCGCCGTGCACTTACAGTGGTATCAGAGCCTCGCCATTAACTTCGTCTAGCTTTCGTTTAATGTGTTTACGTTTCCGATCGAACAAAATCCCGAAAACACGTATTTCAAGCACATCAGTTTCTGTCGAATTTTTTTTGAGTCCAAAAATTTTTCAGGTTGTCTCAGAGTGATGTGCAGGGAATTCTAAGCATACTGTAAAAATTTGGTACCATGAACCCACCATCCCACCGCGGAAGGGCAGCCAAAACCCTACTTTGGCCGCGCTTCCGCCGCACTTTTCACTGTTCATGCTCCCAAAATTTTGCAGAATGTTCCTGAGTTGAAAATGTGCTTTCTGGAATATTAAAGTTGGGCCAATTTTTCCTGTGAGTGCTACAGTTTTCTTTGGGGCCCACTTGTTAATTGTTTGATCAATCGGAAATTTTTTAAAACACATTTTTCACAGTATTTACATTATATCTGCGACCGTGAATGTCACTCGATCGGTAAATCCGGTCTAACTGCTATAGCCCGGTTAGACGGATTTGCGAACGTGACTTTCACGTTGATGTTCTATGTATTTGCTGTGATGTTGCGGATCGGTCGTGGGGGATAGCCTGGATGCAATGCTAGTACAGTTTTGTTGTATTATGTACATTTGATATTGCGGGGCGAGCGTCCGACATGTGAACTGCCGTCACTGCCTGTTTGTATTATTATTTTGGGGCACGACCTGGTTGCGGTCGATGTACCCGTTGTATGTATATTTTACTTTCTGTACTAGGATTGCCCCGCGGAGGGGTGCACGGATAGCCGGGTTCTAGAAGGCAACTAGCCCGCATCTCATGGCATTGGGACGGAGGGGGCTTCACTCCAGGATTGATGGGCTATTCGCCGCACTCGTAGGGGGTACAGGTTTGACCCAGGAGGGGTGCCCAAGTTACCGGATTCCGTGAAGTGCTGGGTGGTCCATTCACGGTGCTGAAGGGGGCTGCCTCGCTTCAGGTTTTGGCGGGTGACTTGCCGCGCCCGTAGGGGTCTAGGATTACATTGCACAGGCTATCCACACGACCAGGGGAACGTCGGGTTTCAGTAGTGGCTCTGTGAAACCCGGGGATCCCAGATATCTGTATTGTTTCTGTGATGCTGTTCATTCTCTGTGATGTTGCATTTTATTCACGCCTTGAGCGAATATAATATATTGGTATATATATTAGTAGATGTTGTATATGTTTTACATCCGCGCTAGTCCAGTCCCCGCTCTGTCGTTAGTAAGCTAACCTAACGGGTGATGACGGGACCCAGTGGCGAATGCGGATGGCATATACGTACGTCAGTATATTTTCGTTCTTTGTGGTGTGATCAATTGATGGGACTGCATTGATTCGGATCAATGCAAGTTAAACAAACCTAATCTGATGTTGTTGGAACACTTTTCAAAAAGCTGTTATTGCAAGGACGTTCACTTTTGTTTTGCATCGCGGTATTCATTTAGAATATCCTGCTCCTCAGTCGACGAGGCAAGGGCCGAGATCCCTTCACCGGGAGTGACCCCTTGGACAGAAGTTTGCGTCAGGACATTAACTTCACTATAGCCGATTACTTTTGCTTTGCATCGTGGTATTCAGTTGGAATATCCTGCACCTCATTCTACGGGGAAAGAGCCGAGATCCCTTCACCGGGAGTGACCTCTTTAGTAAAGGTTTTCGTCACTATATTTTCTAAAAAGCTATCCGTTCCTTCAACGATATCAAGTTCATTACGTTAAAGGTTTTCGCCAGAAACCATTCGTAGCCCTCCGTCGTTTCATATGGGTAGTCAATAGTATTCAAGCTGTGTTTGTTGGCCAAAGTCAAGGCACAGTGTTTGGTAGCTGTTGGTTATTCATATGCAGCATAGATAGATGCGTTGGTTTGGAACAGTCGTACTGCCTTGTTGGCCAAAGTCAAGGGTATGTACGGGTGGATTCAAATTAACCTGGAGAATGACGGGCAGAACTTGACATGTGACTTATGATTTGTTGGCCAAAGTCAAGGTCATAAGAGCATGGGGCAGAAATCACATCGGGAGTTTCAAAAGAACTGAAACTTGCCAGATATGCGCATACCTTCTGGAGTGTGATAGCGTGAGCGGATTCCGTCACGTTATCATGCGATGATAGTTGGATCCCGATTCCCACTGATGAGTTAGTTTACTCCTCGGGTAACCCCGACTAATTCTTCTTTCAGGTTTGGAGGAGAATTTGAGGTACAGTGGGAGGATTCCAGATTAGATAAATTGGTAACCATTCTGATCTAGGTTAGAGTGCACGCTGAGTGTTTCTTTTCTCTCTCTCTTTGGCAGCGACCAATGACCCGACCCTAAGACTATGACTCAGAGACCAAGTTGACCGAACCTACTTAACACTGGCTTTTGGATTATCAGAGTTGCAGACCTCATTGCCACTCCTACTTTTACCCTTTTCTCCAGGACACCCCGTATTACTGCGAACGTCCACTTCCATTGGACAAAACCATCGTATGGTTAGATACGAACTCGAAGGGATTCGAGGATGGTTTCCGGTTCTGGAGAAAACGGATAGGATTATTCAGTTGTCTTTTCTTTTTACCCTCTCTCAGGTTACGAGTACTCTTGGTTTAGAGGTAGTACACCTATTACGCAAATTGGATTGTCTTCTTCCAAACCTTAGGCTGGTGCCGACCGGTAGGGAATGAAGAAAACCAATTAGCATAACAATGGTGTGCAGAAGGTATTAAGTTCAGACAAAGCAAGGGATTAGTAAGAGGGCAAAGTAAATTGCAACAGATATTCACGACCAAACCAAATATTTCGTTACCACTCCCACATCACCTTTGTATTTCTCCAGGACACTCCGTATCACTACGAAGATCCACAGTTTATTTGGATACTCCATCGTATGGTTATATACGAACTCGAATGGAACTTGTTCCAGTTCGGGATGGATTCTGGTTCAGGAGAAATAGGAATAAGGTTTATTCGGTTGTCTTTT